>OY728162.1:342304447-347104447 GCA_963277665.1 Viscum album | reverse complement strand
CGAGTGGCAAGAGTATGTGGCTCCTGAAGATGTATGTTTTTTTTCCTTATTTACATTGCAACTTGATTTCAATAAAAGCTTTGTTATTAAAGGAAATTGTTTTCGTCATCTTAAATCTTCAAGGAAAGAAACTACGAAGGTTTCTTCACCATAGTATAGCCCTGGTGGTACTGCTATCGGGGCTGGTGCTGAATCTCCTCGTGAATTGGGCGAGATATCTCCAGGCCAGTAGGCCATGAATGAGGATTTCGACACGGCTTTCCACTCTCCCATTCAGCTGCCCATAATGGAGACTGCTAACACTCCCAAAACGCCAAAGGGACAAAGGCATCGGAGGAAGAATTCCATAACTAAATGCTTAATTAGTAATGGTAAGTCCTTTGGATAATTATGAGTCTTAAACCATGAAAAGATTACTCATTTTCCTTCAGATTACATGGGTTTTTTCAATTTTCCCTCTGAGGGAGAGGACTGATCCTCTATTGAGGACCACCGAGGGTGCTGTGGAAAAAACACAAATTCAGGCTGACTTGGCTGCTTCTGAAAAAGAGCCAACATCTATTCCCAATACTTCTCCTGCTGCTGCTATAAGTAGAGAAGAACATGCACCAGAATCATCGGCGGCTGCGGTAACTAAATCTTCCATCCTTCCTGAAGAAGTTTTCCAGGGTGAGGGGCTGCAGAATGACGGTCCCCAAGAGGACACAAAAAATTCTACCACTGGTGAGACTAACCAGGATTATGAAATATCATTGGATGAAATGATGAATAGTGGCATGTATTTCGAATAATTTTATGATCATGCTAAGTTATCATGTGATTTAGAAGACCTTGGGTGTGAGTTTTATCCTTCGTCCAATAATTTTTTTTATAATTTACACTTCTAATCATGACTGAAAATAATATGCAGTTCCATCCATTGAAGCTGGTAAACTACCAATTCTTAAAGAGGGTGTGGACATTGATGTCAAACCTAGCATTGCAGAAACATTAGATCAAGTGGATCTAAATAAAGTAAACCCTCATGAGACCCATCTTTAAGATTCTGTTGAAACTGGGAAAGATGGGGAGAAGTCTTCTCAAGTTTTAATTGATCAAACAGGGTTATCAACATCAATGGCAAGAACTGGAGGTGGAGTCTCAACTCCCGCCCAAACAGTAGTATAAGGTGAAGCAAATAGGTTCAGGAAGTAAGGAGCATAGCAAGGCACTTCCTTAAGTGCATTAATCCTAGATTACATGCCCCCTTGTGAGGATGATGTCGAATCAGACCCATAGGTGCTTAAGCCTCTCAGCTTTTCATGATTCAAGGCATGGAACAACATATGGAAAATCAAATCTGAAGTGCCTCTTGAAGAGCTGTCATCAACTATATCCAGGTTGTCGTCCGAGTTCATCATTCTAGGACATGGCGGTTTTGGATATGAAAAGATCCATCCCACGGCGAAACATGCCATTTTCAGGAGGGAGCATGAGAAAAAGTGTCATGAAGATCTGACCAGGGTGAAACTGTCAATCAACATCGGCGAATTTGAGGATGCAGTATCCCGAGCTAAGGCTGACTATGCTTCGAAGATGGAAGAGTTAAAGCATAAGATCAAATATAAAGTCATCCTACAGATTCACATTCAACAACAGTTAGACGTTGTTACTGGGGAACTTGACCAACATAATAATTCACTGGAGGGAGCTCAAATGAATGGTATAAAGTCCATTGTTGATGCCAATAAAGCACTCCATCAGGCTAAAAAGAGTGAATTTGGTTGAGTTCACAAGCTTCAAGTAGCTGCTGATGAAGCTCGGGATGTTTTACATCAAGTGAAGACTTATGTTGGCAGTCTTTTGTAATTTCCTAAAAAACACAAGAGACTCCAATCTGTTGATGTCCCTCTAATTCTTGTGCATCAATGGAGACTACTTTTATCTTCAATCATTTATGTCGGTATTCTTTCTCTACATGCTTTAAATATTACCTAAGACAATGGGCCTAGTAAGCATAGATTGATTTTTTACTAGGATTAATGTAAATAATCCTACAAACTTTTAATCTTTTAATTGCTCAATATTACCTAAATCATACAAAATTAATGTTTAGTGAGCTGTAACTTGACTTTTATTAAGAGTTCCCTTGACTTTTGTGGGCAGTTTAAAGTCATGCACGTTGAACATAAAGAGGCTAATATTTATGGTCTAAATAGCTTTAACCGAAATGGATTAAAACCGACTCAATTCCTTGACAATTTATCTGAA
Organism: Viscum album; assembly: GCA_963277665.1. Lineage (NCBI taxonomy): Eukaryota > Viridiplantae > Streptophyta > Magnoliopsida > Santalales > Viscaceae > Viscum > Viscum album. The sequence continues at coordinate 347,102,197 of OY728162.1, read as the reverse complement.
AACATATCATCATACTCCTGTATGGGGGAAAATATGTAAACTATGACTTAAAAAATTTGAATATGAGGAATGATATGAAAAAGAGATAAAAGGCATTAGAAGAAGTAGTTCCCAAGAATGATGTTACCATTATTTAACATACCCGTTAGGGGGTTGAATTATGAAGGGCCACCTAAGGGAATTGGCAGAAAAGTCAAATAAATAGCATCTTTTGGCTGACAGGTCCGTTATGTAGACTACTTATGTAAGGCCACCTAAGATAACGTGCTGCATAGTCAGGAAAAATAACTCTCAGAAATTTACTTTTCTACTGCTAAGAATCTAGTGAATGTTTATGGGGATTCAACTTTTCCAAAGTATAGAGTTTTCTGTATGGAAAGAGGTACTCGAATATGGAGAAGATATTTCCAAACAAGATTATCGAAGATGTGGATGGATATCACTCCTACGAAGGTCTAGCCCAAAAATAGGGAAGAAGAATATAAACCATAGACGTGAATACTTTCAGATCATGAAAAAGGGTATGGGACAAATATATTAAGGGTGGATATTTTTGCAAACCCCTACATATTATCAAGAAAAATAATGAAAAAAGAGGTTTTCCTCCCAATAATGAAGTTACCACTATTTAACAAACCCATTATGGGGTTGAATAATGCAGGGCCACCTAAGGGCATTGAATGCATAGTAAAATAATAGCATCTTTTTGCTGATAGGTCCGTTATGTAGACTGTTTATGCAAGGCCTCCTAAGGGCACGGGCTGCATGGTCAGGCAAAGAACTCTCATAATTTCAGGCCTTTTGTGATTAGAAGATAAGAAAAGGGTTATGAAGATCTGAAAATATTTAAGGTTAGTATTATGACACATAATGATAGGTATTTTCCAATATATGCAGAGATACACATATCAATACTAACCATAATCATGTTGTGGTTGGGTCCTGAATTGAAATGTTGGACTTCACTACGTATCCCATAAGGATGGGAATCAAGACATACGTAGTTCTTGAACTACAGTTTAATGTCATGCGGGACAAAAGGATTTGTGGTCTTAGTTTAGGGTCATAGATCTCAGACCATTATATGAAATACACAGTGTGTGTTTTAGTGGGGACTTTTCAGCCAGGGGACTAAAAGTGAAATTTGGGGTTAGGCCCAAATGACTTGGGGCTGGATTCGAGGGACATTCGAACATTCCTATATATCCCATAAGGATGGGAATCAAGCCCACGTAGTTCTAGAAATACCCTCTGTAAAAATTTGGTTCGTACATGTGAAGGGGGACTTTAATGCAATGATGGTTTAACCCAAGAAAAATGTTCAGGTATTTCCATGTATGCACATAATTTTTTTTGAAACATGATTGAAAATCAATATAAATAATTATTCCCTCTCAGGTGAGGGTATCAAATAATATTTTATTTTATTTTCATACAGGACAGAAATGTTGAATAGTTTAACATCGTATAGCAAGGACAATGGTGAACCAATGTAAAGATATTGATTCTGGGGGCGGTTTAATGAATCAACATCGTGCAAGATGGAGGTGAATCGATATGAATAGATTGGTTTTGGGCTTGAACCTCAGGAGGATTCCTACGTACCCAGCCTAGAAGGTAAGGATCAAAGTCCTCATAGCTCAATTAAAGAATGAATTAGTGATCAAGTAGTTCTTGGGGAAAACGAACAAAAAAATAGTGTTGGGGATTACACATGGTTAATAGCTCAGAGAGAGTGTTATGGTTGAGGTTTTATCTAAGCTCACGTGAGTTATACTCAGTGTGAGAAACAAGAGTTAACAACAACCCTAACGATGCACAGTTTAATGTCATGTAGGACATAGGAAGGGGACAATGCAGTTTAATGTCTTGCAGTTAGGACTATTGGTGCTGCACAGTTTAATGTCATATAGTAGGGATGATGTATAGTTTAATGTCATGTAGGACATATTAAAGGAATTTTTTAAAATTTAGCGTCATGTATCTAGGACGATGGGGACAATATAGTTTAACGTCATGTTGGACGAAAGAGAACTGTGCAGTTTAATGTCATGCAGTAAGGACAAAAAAGAACACATTTTAACGTCATGTTGGATGTATTTGGGACTTTTTCATAGTTTAGCGTCATGTTGGACAAAAAAAGGATGATACAGTTTAGCGTCATGTTGGACAAAAGTGCGAATAGTTTAAGGTCATATGCATGGACCGTTGGTTATGCAGTTTTACGTCTTTCTAGACATAAGGGACTTGCAAATAGTTTAGGGTCATATTCATGGACCATGGATGATGCAGTTTAACGTCTTGGTGGACGTAAGGGACTTCTTTACAGTTTTGCGTCATGTAGTCAAGACATCACAGTTTGTCGTCGTGTGGGACGAAATAAATGCAAATAGTTTAAGGTCATATTCATGGACCGTGGATGATGCAGTTTAACATCTTGTTGGACGTAAGGGACTTCATTACAGTTTTGCATCATGCAGTTAGGACGTCACAGTTTAACGTCCTGTGGGAAGAAATAAATGAAAATATTTTAAGGTCATATGAATTGACCGTTGATGGTGTATTTTAGGTTTATAAAAAATACTTATTCAGAAATCTAGCATTGGTAGGAGTTGTGATGAGTTCTCCGTCCATTGAGATTAAAGAATAAGCTCCATTGGAATATACCTTATGTATTGAATAAGGTCCCTCCCACTTTGGTTCAAGCTTGAGAGGTTTCTTTCCTGGTATCATTGGAGTTCCGAGAACTAATACCAATTCTCCCTGAATGAATGAACGGAGACGAAATTTTTTGTTGAAAGCTCGTGCTATTCGATTCTGATAGACTTCCATGTGGTGCCGAGTGCACAATATTTTCTCATCTAATCGTTCAAATTCATTCAATCACTTTTGAGATTGTTCATCTATAGATGGCTGATCACAAATGGCTACTCTGAGCGAAGGAAATTGAACTTCAATTGGAAATACTACTTCCGATCCATATACCAATGAATATGGAGTTGATCGTGTTGTAGTGAGAGTGGTAGTTCGATAAGCCCATAAAGCATGAAAAATATTGTCAGGCCATGACTTCTTATCTTTATCCACCATCTTTAGCAGTGCATCTGAAAGATTCTTGTTGAAAGCTTCTATCTGGCCATTGGCTGCTGCATGATACCGAGATGAATGATTGGATTTGATGCTGTATTCTTGATACAACTTCTTCACCTTGGATGAGCAGATGTTGGTGCCATTGTCCGTCAATATGATATGAGGGACACCAAATATGGTAATGATTTTAGACTTGATGAAGCTAACAATACTTTTTAAACTAACTTCTTTGAGAGGTATTGCCTCTGACCATTTGGAAATGAAGTCAGTAGGAGTAAGAATATACCTAAGATGCTTGTTCGTAGCTGAAGTGTAAGGTCCCACCACATCCATTCCACATGTGGGAAATGGACATGAGTATTTAGATCTATGAAGAAACTCTGGATGTTGATGAATGAAGTTGGCATGTAATTGGCAAGAATGACACTTCTTTTTGAAATCAACACGATCTTGTATCATTGAAGTCCAAAAGTATCCAAGCCTTCAAATCTGATCAGACAGTCTATGTCCAGACTGGTGGCCACCATAGACTCCTGAATGCACTTCTTTCATGACAGACACAGCCTATTCACCATCAATGCATCTGAATAGAACTCCATCACAACCACGCTTGTAGAGAATTTTCTCTCGGTGATCTGGGCTATCATAAAGAGAAAAATTGACCACACGTCACCAGTTTTTTTCTTTCCCGGCTCTATCAAGTAGAAGTGATCCATTTTGAATGTATTACCTGATAGGTTCCATCCATCCCGTAGTGTGACCATATGGTTCATGAATAGGACTAATTTCATTGATCTACTCTATTCTGGTTTGAACATAAGGTGATATTGCACGATGGTGGGAAATACTGATGGTTGTCTCATCCCGATCTGGATCTGCCAGAGCCGTGGCTATATTAGCCAATCCATCAGCTTGGGCATTTTGTGATCTTGGAACATAAGAAAATGTAGGTTCCAAAGGGAATTCTACCATTAACTCTCTGATGTAATCGTACAAAGGGATTAATTCTTCTTTTCTGATGGCATAATCCCCATTGACTTGTTTGATTACCATGTCTGAATAACCTTTTACATTTAAGTGATTCACTTGTACTTGAAGTGCCAACTCCAAGCCTATGATGAGAGCTTGGTTTTCTGCTTCATTATTGGTACTACCTTCCCATAATAAGAAGGAATAAGGTAACACTACCTTTTCTGGAGAAATGAGCACATCTCCTAAGACGACTTTGTTGAATTTAGGATTTTCCATTTTCCTCCCTGTTGGACTTCTGGAAGCAGCATCAAAGTACATTTTCCATGTCTGAGGACTATCCTGAATAGAGAAGACTTCCTCATCAGGAAGTTCAATATCTGAAGATGTTTCTTCAATTGATGGGTGTTCTGCCAGGCAATCAGCCAGAGCATGGCCCTTTATTGTCTTTTGAGACACATAATGAATGTTGAATTTCTTCAAAATAACTGCCAATCTTGCCATACGTCTTGTAAGCATTGGATGACTAAGGATGAATTTGATCGGTTTATTGCGAGATACCAATTGGACCTCATGATGTTGCTGGTAGTGTCTCAACTTATGAACTTCAAAGATTTATTCCAGGCAACACTTCTCAATATTTGAATACCAGGTTTCTGCTTCAAGCATAGTCTGATTGAGATAGTAGAGGTTGTTTTCATTCCCAGCATCATTCTTCTGAGCAAGAAAGGCACCCAATGATTGCTCTAGAGATGGTACATAGAGGATAAGTGGTCTTCTTTCAACAGGTGGCATAAGTAACGGTGGACCCAAGAGGTATTTCTTGAGAATATCGAATGCTTCTGGACATTCTTCAGTCCACTGGTAAGTGACTCACTTCTTCATCAATTTGGTGAAGGGTAAAATTTTACCTGCAAAATTGGCGATGAAATGCTGAATATTGGATTAGTGTACTTGAAATCCACTAAATTATTTCAAATTTTTAGGAGGTGACATAAAAAGGATTGATTTGGTCTTCTCAGGATCAACTTTGATACCATGATGGCGTACAAAAAACCGAGAAATATTCCTGATGTTACCCCGAAAGCACATTTTAAGGGGTTCATCTTCAAATTATGTTGTCGAAGCTTGAGGAATATGGCTTCCAAATCATCCAAGTGAATAGAAATTTGTTTGTATTTTACCACCAAATAGTCCACATAACATTCTAAAAACATTCATAGAAAGGGTTTGAAGATACGATACATGACATGCTGATATGTTGCCACTGCATTCTTTAGGCAAAAGGGTATTAATCGATAGAAAAACACATCCTGAGGAGCCTTGAAGGCTGTAGATTCCTCATCTTCTAGATCCATTCGGATTTGATTATATCCGTAATATCCATCCATGATGGAAAGTGCTTCATAGCCAGCTATTGCGTCGATTAAAAGTTATTTAATCAGAACTAGAAAATCATCCTTAGGACAATGATGATTAAGATCTCTGAAATAAATGCAATCTCTAATTTGCCCATTCATCTTTTTGAATGGGACAATATTAGCCAACCACTTCGGATGTTGAACTTCTCTAACGAAGTTATCTTTAATAAGCTTATCCACTTCAGCCTCAATTTTGGAAGCATAGGTTGGGTGTGTTCCTCTAGAATCTTATTTGAATACTCGATGTTCTTCTGGAAAACCCAAATGATGAGTGGCATCATCAGGATCAAGACCTGGCATATCTGTATAGTTCCAAGAAAATACATCTCGATTTTACTTTAAGAAGTAAATATACATCTCTTGTTCTTCAAGATTCATGGTCGCACTGATTAAAGTGGGGTATGGATCTTCTTTTGTACCCAGATTGATTTCTCGGAGTTCATCCATAGTGGTAGAGATACCCTCTTCAAATGCTGGGGGATCATCTCTGAGATCTTCCTCTTCTTCTTCAACATGTGTTACTTCTTCTGTTTCTACTTGCATAGTAGATGATGAAATATAATTTCCATGATTAAGAGAGATGTTAAAATTTGAACATCTTGAAGTAGAAGCTTCCATTTCTGGCCCAATTGATGATGAAAGGTATTATTTGGGTAACAAAGAGGAGATGATGGATTGAGAATCAACATCATCATTTACCTATGACATTGGTATAACTTGCCCGAGACTGATTGGAAAAGTATAGACTTGTAGGATTTCAGTAGAAAAAATAAAGACATCTCCATTTGAGCTTTCATCATTGCTTGGTGGATCACCAATTTCTCCCATGCTATCTGGCTTGAATAACATGATTGACATTATGGATCATTCCATAAGAGTATTTTGATTTGGTTCTATCTTGTCAATTTGACTGATAGGAAACACATAATCTGTACTCACATGTGCTAATGGGTTTGCTAGAATCTTTTCCAAACCATACAGAGCATTAACATTGGTAATCTCCTTTGTTGTGGATTCCTCTTTTCCCTTCATGTGGTAGAATTCAGACTCAATTTATTGAGACTCACATGTCTTGAATATGGCCTTATCACCATACAATGTCCCAACTTGACCATCAAAACAATATTTGAGACATTGATTGTATTATGAATGGATAGCCGCATGTTGATGTAGCTAGAGTCTTCCAAGAAAGATGTTGAAGGCTGAGTCTTGGTCAACAACCATGAAATATGAATTGGATACAAGATATCTAAACTGAGTTCTGAGGGTAATATTTCCCAGTTGTTCTTGTTCATTTTTTTCATATCCTTCTAGCATCATAGTTGAAGGAGATAAATCAGATTCTGTGAGGCCCAATTGATGAAGTGTAAGAATAGGTATGATGTTGACTCATGAACCATTATCAATGAAAGCTCTTCGGATTTCTCCACCATTAACCTTTCTAGATAAATAAAAATGTCTAATATTCCCATGCACGACATCATATTCAACTTCATCTGCGAAAGATATCACTACATGGCATTCCGCAGGATTATTCTCTATGTGATAGACTTCGGCTGCAACAATTTCAGTTTCAAACTCCTGAGGACATGGCAAAGCCACTATGAGTGCCTCCCAAAGATCCTTTGATAGATTCAAAGCATACATAATGGATAACTTGGCCGGTACATGGGCTAGGTGTTTCAATACATCATACTTTTGATCCAGAGGTCTATGTTTCCCAATAAGACCATGTGGTTTAGCAGGTTCCTTCGAAGTTGATGCATATTTTATCGGGATAGGAGTTGGCAATATTCCTGGTTTTGGATGATTAGACCGATTAGATCCATCTACCTATTGAGAGGATGAATGTGGAACCCCCAACCGATCCTCCAGAATAACTATGCCAGGATTGAATTTACTATTGGTAGAAGAACTTGCTTGTTCTTTTTGAGCTCGCTAAAGGGCTCTGCCATGAGTTTCTGCTACATACACAGTTCTAGCAGGGGTAGAATTAGAATAATTGTTTCTGGGATATCCACGTCTTCCTTGGTATCCCATACCCCTGGAAATTCCTCTAATTCATCTGATTGATATAGGGAATTCAGGCTCATCAAAATTGAAAATTTGATTGGCATAAGGATTTGTTATGTGAATCATATTAACAGAACCAAAGATTAACTCATCATCTGATGATGAATCTACCTGACTAGCCAATTTAGGCTGTACCATTTGGTGGGGCGGTGCTGGTGGATTTGAAGTAGATGGAATGAAATCTTCTAGAGTCAAAGACAGCTTTGGCATTGACACATACTCATCTTCTTCTGATTTTCCATCTTTCTTGGAATTATGCTGTTTCTTTGAGGATGTTCCCTCTGATGAAGAGGGTTTTTCTGTGGCATTTATGGCAGAAGGCACAATTGGTTTCTTCAATTGTGTTCGCAAAATAGAATGAGTTTGGTTGATCGTCTTTCTGACCATCCAATCATCATATTTTTGTGCATTTTTTTCTTAACTTCTTGCCATTCACCTTCCTCTTATGGAACTGTAGCAGTAACACATGCTACCATAGCTGAAGAACCTTTTAGTTTATCTTGTCCCAAATCGACCATTTTTTGTTGGAGGTCTTTGAAGAAAAAACACTCCTGAATGGGATTCCCCAACATTGGATGAAACGGGCAATAGTTGGGATGGTATTCATCTCCTTCCTTGTTTGGACTCTTGGGCATTGTCAATTGAAAAAAATTATTTTCCAGAGATGAAATGAAATAATCCAGAACTTTTTCATTTAGGAAAGAGTAAACATTGCTTTTTAAATCCTCTAATTGTTTTCGTCTTTGATCTCTTTGATTATCTAGATGAAACGACCTCTGTTTTTTGGGCTCATGAGGTGGATCCCTTCGAATAGATGAAGGTTTTGAAGTAGATGCAGGTACAGGTGCTTGTTTAAGCATAACTGTAGCAGTTTTTTCTTAACCCATTATCCTTCCTGGAGATGATGGAATTACACGAGATTTAGCCTTAGTCTGTATAAGAGAATCTTCAATCTGTTGAGCGATTGAAGTAAGGTCTTGAAACCCTCCTGTGTATTTTACAGGGATCAGCGGTGTGCCCAAATCATGACGCAAATTTTCCACATAGATTGGCAACAATTCATCTTGAGGGAGTGCTAAGGTTAGAGAATATGTTATTCCCTTCCGGCGAGCAATGAAATCTGAGACCCTTTCATTCTCCCTCTACTTACAGTTTTTAAGATAAAAAACTATTGTCTTTGGCAATGTTGAGCTGAATTCGAGAAGGAATATTTGATGGAGATCTTCCCATCCGGTAATTGACCGGGATTTCAAGCTTGTATACCAAACAAAAAGCTGGTCCTTGCAAGGTTCGCACGAAGCATCTGAGTTTCACTACTTATTTTTGTTCCAGAGTTCCCATCATAGGATATCAACAAGACACATAATGCATCAAATGTTGTTTAGGATCACCTGATCCATTGAAAATAGGGAATACAGGGTTCCCAAAACTTGATGGGGGAGAGATTGAATCTACCCATTCAGGGTAAACTCTCTTTTCTGGTAGAACCTGCGTATGCTTCCCTTCCATAGTCTCTAACCAAGATATTAAGGACTCAATGGTAGTTATTAAATTTAGAGAAACATCCAGTTGAACTTGGACTTGGGAAGGTTCAATGACTGGAGCTTGGACAGGTATGGCAGCTGGTACTGCAACTGATGGTAGCACTGCCAATTGTTGTTGTACTTGACCCGTAGTATTAGACCTATGAGGGTGTACTGATAGAGGTGGATATTGTTGATCCATCTCAGTAGCCACAATAAATTACCTTGACTCACTGACTCTAGCACGTTTTGGAGGAAGACTACCCTGATGTAGTTCTGCATTCATCCTTCTCAATTCCTTCATTTCTTCCTCTTGTTGTGAAAATCATTTCTATAGTGAGAGTGATTTCCCTTCTCTAGAGGAAGGGTATGTTACTTGATTCTTTCCTTTCCCCTTGTTTGATCTCGTTCAGAGAGGGGTAAGTGAGTTATTTGAAATAACACCTAGATTTTGGGTATGCCTTTGATTTCGTGTACGCACACCTTCTTCATTTGTGTCTTTATGTACAACTTCTTGAGCATGAACCTCTTCATCTGATCCCTCTGAATGAGCCTCATCTGGTAGATCAGAAACAACAGCATTGATGACATTAATTGATGCATAACACATCTCATCTTTTCTATGGAAATTTCTGTGATATTTTCTTCTTCCATGTCTTTAATGAGACATTGCCTTTTGTTGATTTGATCCCTCAGTAACTTCTTGGCGAACCGTAATTTGGAGAGAGTCTCCTGAAAATTTTGGTCTTCGTTCCTCTTGGGGATTCTTCCCTAATTGAGAGTAGACTGAATTTCATTGAGGGAGGGATTGAGGATTTGAAAAAGTCCCCAGCCCGGTGGACTGGGGATGTTCCTGTTGTTCCCGCTCAACTCCTCGAATCCTATTTGTTGATTTCGAGGATTGGTTTAAAAGTGTCCCCCGTCTAGCAAGCTGGGGTGGATCTTTAAATTCTATGTCTGATACTTTCTTAAAAGATCTCCTGATATTGCGGAACTTAGTCAGGAAATTAGATGGATGCATCAATCAACATCCACTTTTATCACCCAGTTCAAAAGACCGTTGGATTATTTATGACACTTCTGTCACTTGATGATGTTCTTGCTCCATACGAGAGGCCTGTTCAATATTCTCATTTTTTTGATGTAGGAGTTATTCAACAACTTGTTCTCTACATTCATAATTTTGAGAAGAACTAGTTGAGTCCTGTTCTTGGGCAAGATTTTGATTACAAACAAAACCCATTGATTGTGGTCGGCCACAGGCAATAACATTTCCTGAGTCCATTTTAGGTGGGCTTTGATGACTGGAGAGCATAGTGAAATGTAGTTCTCCATGAACACCTGTAACACCCCGAGATTTTATGAAAATATTCTTTTCATTAATGTATTGTGTTGTACGCTACACCAAAAGGAGCTTGCACAACACGCATCCTTGACATTCCTTGCGTTACACGCAATCGCGACCTTCCTTGATAGCGTGTGTAGTACGCAATACCGAGTTTCACTAAACAACGATATGCTATTAAAATATTATTAAAACTAGCCGTTATGAATAGTAATAACCACTTTTTGAAATTTTGTAAATTTTATTTTTCAAAATGGACTTCATTTTTGGAATCAGAATATCGAAATTAGCTTAGGGTGAAATTTTGGTACTTTTCGGGTAACTTTCATATTCTGATGAATAGTGAAAATTACTAAATTTTAATTAAAAACAAATTTTTTAATTGAAATAATTAATAGTGATAAATTTATAATTTGAGTGGTTTTAAAGTATATTTAGAATATATTTTTACAATTTAATACAATGTTGGTCATTGGATGTAATTTCACATTTAAACCAGTTATAAACAAGTGTCAATCTTTTGATAGTTATTATCTCTTAAAAACACGCCTTTTGTTTTGACGACGGGAATTAATTTTTAAATTAATTAATGCAACTGATATGTTTTGAATTTGGTAAAATATTAATCATTTTTTAGTTCATAATATCAAATATAGCTTAGGCCTAATTTTTGGTATTTTTATGAAAACTTTCAATTTTTGATGAATAGTGAAACCACTAAGTGTTAGTTAAAAAAACTGAATTTTTCATAAAACTTAATTTTACCGCTTCTGCGAGTGGAATTTCAAAAATCCGAGAGACACGGTTGATTTCAGTAAGTAAAATGTGGTTCAATGAGATGAAAATAATTTTTGGTGAATAGTAACTTTTTACTTTTATTTGCCACGGTTAAAAGTAAATTGGGTAATTAAGGGTAAAAATGATATTATTATTACCCTAACACATGTACTAATTCTATTGGATAAGTGTAATTCCACCAAAAACAAACTTAGGAATAAAATATGACCATTTTGTCCCACTTGAATTAGATTAGGACATTTATTATTATTTAATTCAAAGAAGAGTTAAAAGAGTTAAAATCAAAGTTTATTTAATAAAACATTTTTAATATAGGGTTATACATAAGATAAATTCGACTATAAATATTCATTAGAAATCTATAAATATTTTATACATAATAGTATTTTATTTGTAATTTTTAGACATTAAATAATTTACTTTATTTATGACACAACGATGATGAAGTAATTATCTTATTAATGAAATATTGACATAATTGATGTTATAAATACTCAAATAAATATAATTTGAGACTTTTGATGAATTAAACTAATTTTATAGGATAATATGACATGTTAGTATTGATTTAATTAACTTTTTTCGAAATTATCATTCTGTTAGGAGTTTCACAAAAATCAATTACTAAATAGTGTCAAAATTGACATAAAATAGTTTTTAAAACAAATATTATATTATTAATTGTTATGTTATTCTTAAAAATCTATGGTTCGGCACAATGACTTAGCTAAGGTTATATATATTAATAATAAACAATTTGGGGTTCGTTTGGCTTCTTATAGTAAGTTTAGAAACCTTATAGTGTAAGAACACAAGAAGACATGGTAAAAGTAAAATTATTTAACTTAATGTTAAATCTAAATGATAAGGTTAAAATAGGAACCTAAACTTGCCTAAATTCTATTGGATGAGATTATTTCGACCCATCACCACCTTATCCTAGAAATAAATCAATTTGGTGCTATTTAAAACCGAACATGACTTTATAATAAAATAATAGTTTTAGTTATTCCAAAGGTGCCCCTCTCCTCCCTTATATAAGGACACCTCCTCCCTCTCTTCCTCACACAACTTTGAGCCTTAAATCTCAGCCAAACCCTACAAAAATCTCTTCTCCACTTCCCTAGAAACATCATAGAGGTTCTTGTCTTCCTCAAAGTCCAATTTTAGTGCCCTAAGAGGAGGTCTCAAAGAGGCGCTTCAAAGAAGAGGTAATTTCCGTTACCAATTCATTCACCTTTATTTCTTCTTCCACTTCTTCTTCTTAGGTTGTTTAATTATGAAGTAATAACATCAGTATCACTCATATACTTATATTTTATTATAAGTATGAAACAATCCTAATTCACCATCTATCCATCCTACGGAAAACGAAATCACCGCGCGTGCGTACGTACGGAATACCGTCTCCAAGCCGTGGTGTAATCTATTTTTCCACCAACACCTTTCATGGATGGGTATTATGGTGTAAAGAATAACTATAAATAGTTATTATAACATCATAATGATTCTGATATATTGTATCATCCACTCCAATTCAATTCAATAATTATGGAAATGATGTCATCACTCGTGCGTACGTACGGACTACCGTCTCCACGACGCGATGAGATTCATTCTCCATGTTAACCATTTACGAATGATTATAAAGTATATATAAGAAATAATAATGAAATATATGACATTATAAAGCTACTGTATTTATGTGTATATATATGTATGTCATCTACTTAATTCCACTCAATTCAATAAGGAAACGAAAACAGCGTTCATGCATACGTAAGGCCTACCGTCTCCATGAACAGTGTATTTCTTTCCATTTATCGATCCATTATATATATGTATATTCTGAATATATATTATATATAAATCATGTTTTATATTCTATAATTAATTAATAATGATCTAAGTAATCATATGAATAATTACAAGTTAAAACACGAACGACAAATGAGACGATTTTACCCAAAACGCTACTTTAACATGAATTTACAAAATAATGGGTAATATAAAGTCATAAGTGAACCATATATGATATAATAACAATTAATATGATTCTGTAATAAGTCAATGACATTATTTAAATCATTATACAGGAGGTTCGGACACTTACGAAGCAAATCAGACCTAAGGTAAGGGATAAATTTTCAATCTCATTTTTATCCGAGATTGCTTATACGTAAGTATTTACTGGGGTTACGTTTATCATCTATGACCATGATTTCTAAAAACGATTTCATAAAATGTTTACCATTCTTCCATGGATGTTTAAAGTCATTTTCACCCTTTATTTACTTTTTACCACATTGTATGAATGGAATCTTTTGTTTGGTTACCATATAAGGTACTTTTGACTTTTCCGACAAAAGTACGAGGAGAATGTTATTTTTAACTTATACGGCGTGAACGGATTTTTACGGTTTCATAACGCCTCCTTTTCAAGAATCTTCCTCTACAAGATTGCATGATTATTTTCAATAAAACCCTTATCTTTCAAAATTGCATGTAATTTTGTGAAAAGAACATGATTTTAAAGAAGAAAGGATATTTTTCTCAAGAATTCATTTCAAGGGTTTTGTCAAAACTATTTTATATCTAAGATGACATTATTTCATATGTGTATGTTTCAAGTAAAATTCCCCTATGATTTAAATGGATTCAGTTTTCTTATGATGAAATGAGATCAATTGTTTATGGATTATGTTATGATGGCATGATGTTTAAGAATCCCATTTTATTTCATGGGTTATGCAATGATGTATGATTTACGATTTTGTGGCACACATAAGAATGGTTTCATTATGAGATGGGTGGGATCTATATCTCCCTCAAATGCATTGGGTAAAGATTTTATATCTCATGAGATAGACATGGCTGGAATGGTAGGTTATACCGGTTCAGTGAAACAGGACTGAAACAAGGGTGACTCGGTTCAGAAAGGGACTTTGTCCACTAAGATAGTCTTGGCAATGAGTCTTGACTAACAATAAATGATTCTCTATGATTATGTGTGTATGCCACAAAGTTTCATGTTTTAAGTTATGATTATTGTGATTACGTTTCACTGCCATGATTTATCCCATGTTATGAAATTATGATCTCTTTTACATGTTAAGATTTCCAAAAGTTATGTGCTTTTGTATATGATGTGATTGATATTTCTTTTGTTTACCCTCACTGAGCATTTCAGCTCACCCTTTCATGTTTTCTTTTCCCCAGGATATAAGGAAAGGTTTTAGGTATAATAAAAAGGAAGATCTTTATAGGAGATGTTGATGATCTTTCACCAGGATTAGAGGATTATATTCCGAGTTTCCAAAGACACTAAACTATTACGATCCTTGTGTGTGTGTTTTTGTTATGTACTAAGTATTCTGCAAATGTAATGTAATGTCCATGTACATCAAGCTTCGGGTCTCTATAGTTGGTATCAGAGGAAAGGTTTAGTCAACCTTTGGAAACTAGGATGCGTAAACATTAGTGAGATCCCTAGAGATATTTCTACGGTATGTCTAGGGATGTCCCTAAGGATAAGTATACGTATAGGATACAGTCCTAGAACTACGGTAATGATCATATATTTTAACCTAAGATGTTAGATATTGAGGATACTCCCCCTTTACTATGTTGTTTTCTCAAGCATGATTTTCTCCTCTTACAAGATTCTTTTTGTGTTTTAGTTAATGGAGAGAACTAGAAGGAATTCGGTTAACATTGAATCCAGTGGACAAATTGGTGACTATGAGCAACAAAATTGTGTAATTCCTAGAGAGAAAGATATTGTGATTATGCCGAATCAGTCATCTCGATATATGATTAACAAGGTGAAATTTAGTGGTATCTGTAATTCATCAAATAAGAGGAAGATAAACTATTATGCATGTTTGCATGTTGAGGGGAATAAAGAAAGGAAGATTGAGATTTCTAAAGAAGGGAAGAAGAACCTTGAGGAATATCTCAAATGGAGGGACCGATGTTATCTGTGTGGAGAAATGGGTCATAGAGTGACAGACTGTTATGGAGTTCAATGTCTTATTTGTGGAGAATATGGGCATTACCCAACTCAATGCCCTGACCTAAAAAGTTACTTCTAAATCAAGGATGGACTTATTCCAGGACAATCATTGAAGTGGATGGGCTTAAGTGTTTATGTATTGGTATTCAAGAATAATGTTGTTGAGGTACTTTTATGGTGTATTGAAATATTTATGTAATGGTCTATTGTGGTTTTCAATAATTTTAAGGTACCAGTAACCATGAAAAGTGATTCAAATTATTTGGAATGTAGATGATATGCGCATAATGAAGGAATAAGGAGAAAATGAAATGTTTGACAGTATTCATGAGCTCATGATTGACATAAGGACTATTGATATCATGGTTAGAGTATATAGAATTTTGAGGATTTTGGTATGTGGAAAGAGTTAACTTTTAACAGCATTCATGTTTTCACTATGTTTCAATGGGTATTCAAGAGAATACATGATTAAGGCCTTTGAATGTTTGGAATGTAACCAACAAGACATATCTTATGATATATGGGGATCAACGATGGTATTAAATCTCTGGTAATTGTTTTCACTATATTATGAGAGTGGACTGCAGTATTATGGATAAGCCTAAAGACTAGAATGGGTTATGTTGGACATAAGTTAGTATTGTTTAAGGATAGATGTTTTTTTCAATATTATTGATGTGATGTTATAGTAATATAGTTTTAGAAAAAAAGACAACCTGCAGGACGGGCGACAGCCCATCGCGTCGGACAAGGTCGTAGGAATCGAACCCACAACCGAAGTGCGACTGGCCTTTATCGCCTACCACTGGCCTACAGGAAGTCCCTATTCAGTATAAACTAGTTTTATTATATTAAGGAGTATGATATATGAAGTATAAGTCCATTTTAGGAACCATATATGATTAATCTCACTATAGATGGACTTATGTATTTTTTGATAACTTTTCTAACCTTTTGTTTGAGACAGATGGAATGTCCCATCATTCTATCACATGATCTGCTAACACACCACCAATGAAAAATTCAACTTCATTTATTTAAGAGATGAAGTGGAAATTTTTCAAGGCATGAACAACAGTGAGACTGTACCAAAATAAAGTAAGTATTTATTCTAATTAAAATTCTTCAACTTTAGGGAAACGATCTTGAAAACCAAAAATGTTGTCCTAGTGATCTTATATCTGATTAATAAGATGGTACCTTAGATCATCACAAATTTATGGATTTGTGATTGTTGTCTTTTCCATAGCCATGTTCTCTACCACTCTCCATCAGAACATGATGGCTAGATTTCTCTTCCATATCCATATTTTCACCTATGTGGAAACCAAGTGATTAGTTTATTTGGGTAACCGTTATGTTTCATACTTTTGTTTTAAAAGAATGGTTTTGGTATTCCTTTCTACAATGTGGGTTTCTATTAAAGAAACATTCATGTATCAAACCATTTATAACCCCGACGAATTTCGAGGATGAAATTCATTTTGAGGGGGGTAGAATGTAACACCCTGAGATTTTATGAAAAATATTTTTTTCATTAATGTCTTGTGTTGTAGACTACACCAAAAGGAGCTTGCACAACATGCATCCTTGACTTGCCTTTCATTATACACAATTGTGACCTTCCTCAATAGTGTGTGTAGTACGCAATACCGAGTTTCACTAAACAACGATATGCTATTAAAATATTATTAAAACTAGCTGTTATGAATAGTAATAACCAATTTTTGAAATTTTGTAAATTTTATTTTTCAAATTGGACTTCATTTTTGGAATAAGAATATCGAAATTAGCTTAGGGTGAAATTTTGGTACTTTTCGGGTAACTTTCATATTCTGAAGAATAGTGAAAATTACTATATTTTAATTAAAAACAACTTTTTTAATTGAAATAATTAATAGTGATAAATTTTTAATTTGAGTGGTTTTAAAGTATATTTAGAATATATTTTTACAATTTAATACAATGTTGGTCATTGGATGTAATTTCACATTTAAACCAGTTATAAACAAGTGTCAATCTTCTGATAGTTATTATCTCTTAAAAACACGCCTTTTGTTTTGACGATGGGAATTAATTTTTAAATTAATTAATGCAATTGATATGTTTTGAATTTGGTAAAATAGAAATCATTTTTGAGTTCATAATATAAAATATAGCATAGGCCTAATTTTTGGTATTTTTCTGAAAACTTTCAATTTTTGATGAATAGTAAAACCACTAAGTGGTAGTTAAAAAAACTGAATTTTTCATAAAACTTAATTTTACCGTTTCTGTGAGTGGAATTTCAAAAATCCGAGAAACACGGTTGATGTCAGTAAGTATAATGTGGTTCAACGAGATGAAAATAATTTTTGGTGAATAGTAACTTTTTACTTTTATTTAACACGGTTAAAAGTAAATAGGGTAATTAACGGTAAAAATGATATTATTATTACCCTAACACATGTCCTAATTCTATTGGATAAGTTTAATTCGACCAAAAACAAACTTAGGAATAAAATATGACCATTTAGGCCCACTTGAATTAGATTAGGACATTTATTATTATTTAATTCAAAGAAGAGTTAAAAGAATTAAAATCAAAGTTTATTTAATAAAACATTTTTAATATAGGGTTATACATAAGATAAATTCGACTATAAATATTTATTAGAAAGCTAAAAAGATTTCCTACATAATGGTATCTTATTTGTAATTTTTAGACATTAAATAGTTTAATTTATTTATGACACAACAATGATGCAGTAATTATCTTATTAGTGAAATATTGACATAATTGATGTTATAAATACTCAAATAAATATAATTTGAGACTTTTTATGAATTAAACTAATTTTATTGGTTAATATGACATGTTATTATTGATTTAATTAACTTTTTTCGAACTTATCATTATGTTAGGATTTTCACAAAAATCAATTACTAAATAGTGTCAAAATTGACATAAAATAGTTTTTAAAACAAATATTATATTATTAATTGTTATGTCATTCCTAAAAATCTAAGGTTCGGCCAAATGACTTAGATAAGGTTATAGATATTAATAATAAACAATTTGGGGTTCTTTTTGCTTCTTATAGTATGTTTATTAACCTTATAGTGTAAGAACACAAGAAGACACGGTAAAAGTAAAATTATTTAACTTAATGTTAAATCTAAATGATAAGGTGAAAATAGGAAACTAAACTTGTCTAAATTATATTGGATGAGAGTATTTAGAACCATCCCCACCTTAGCCTAGAAATAAATCAATTTGGAGCTATTTAAAACCGAACATGACTTTATAATAAAATAATATTTTTAGTTATTCTAATGGTGCCCCTCTCCTCCCTTATATAAGGACACATCCTCCCTCTCTTCCTCACACAACTTTGAGCCTTAAAGCTCGTCCAACCCCTGAAAAAATCTCTTCTACACTTCCCTAGAAACATCCTAGAGGTTCGGGTCTTCCTCAAAGACTAATTTTAGTTCTCTAAGAGGAGGTCTCAAAGAGGCGCTTCAAAGAAGAGGTAATTTCCGTTACCAATTCTTTCACCTTTATTTCTTCTTCCACTTCTTCTTCTTAGGTTGTTTCATTATGAAGTAATAACATTAGTATCAATAATATACTAATATGTTATTATAAGTATGAAACAATCATAATTCACCATCTATCCATCCTACGGAAAACGAAATCACCGCGCGTGCGTACGTACGGAATACCGTCTCCACGCCGTGGTGTAATATGTTTTTCCACCAACACCTTACATGGATGGGTATTATGGTGTAAAGAATAACTATAAATAGTTATTATAACATCATAATGATTATGATATATTGTATAATACACTACAATTCAATTCAATAATTATGGAAATCATATCATCGCTCGTGCGTACGTACGGACTACCGTCTCCACGATGCGATGAGATTCATTCTCCATGTTAACCATTTAAGAATGATTATAAAGTATATATAAGAAATAATAATGAAATATATGAAATTATAAAGCTACCGGATTTATGTGTATATATATGTATGTCATATAATTAATTCCACTCAATTCAATAAGGAAACGAAAACAGCGTTCACGCGTACGTACGACCTACCGTCTCCATGAACGGTGTATTTCATTCCATTTATCGATCCATTATATATACGTATATTCTGAATATATATTATATATAAATAATGTTTTATATTCTATAATTAAGTAATAATGATCTAAGTAATCATATGAATAATTACAAGTTAAAACACGAATGACAAATGAGACGATTTTACCCAAAACGCTACTTTAACATGAATTTACAAAAGAACGGGTAATATAAAGTCATAAGCGAACCATATATGATATAATAACAATGAATATGATTCTATAATAAGTCAATGACATTATTTAAATCATTATACAGGAGGTTCGGACACTTACGAAGCAAATCAGATCTAAGGTAAGGGATAAATTTTCAATCTCATTTTTATCCGAGATTGCTTATACATAAGTATTTACTGGGGTTACGTTTATCATCCATGACCATGATTTCTAAAAATGATTTCATAAAATGTTTACCATTCTTACATGGATTTTTAAAGTCATTTTCACCCTTTATTTACTTTTTACCCCATTGTATGAATGGAATCTTTCGTTTGGTTACCATATAAGGTACTTTTGACTTTTCCGACAAAAGTACGAGGAGAATGTTATTTTTAACTTATACGGCGTGAACAGATTTTTAATGTTTCATAACGCATCATTTTCAAGAATCTTCCTCTACAATATTGAATTATTATTTTCAATAAAACCCTTATCTTTTAAAATTGCATGGAATTTTGTGAAAAGAACATGATTTTAATGAAGAAAGGATATTTTGCTCAAGAATTCATTTCAAGTGTTTTTTCGAAACTATTTTACATCTAAGATGAAATTATTTCATATTTGTATGTTTCAAGTAAAATTTCTCTATGATTTAAATGGATTCAATTTTCTTATGATGAAATTATATCAATTGTTTATGGATTATGTTATGATGGCATGATGTTTAAGAATCCCATTTTATTTCATGGGTTATGCAATGATGTATGATTTACGATTTTGTGGCACACATAGGAATGGTTTCATTATGAGATGGGTGGGACCTATATCTCCCTCCAATGCATTAGGTAAAGATTTTATATCTCATCAGATAGACATGGCTGGAATGGTAGGTTATACCGGTTCAGTGTAAAAGGACTGAAACGAGGGTGACTCGGTTCATAAAGGGAATTTTTCCACTAAGATAGTCTTGGCAATGAGTATTGACTAACAAGAAATGATTCTCTATGATTATGTGTGTATGCCACAAAGTTTAATGTTTTAAGTTATGATTGTTGTGATTACGTTTCACTGCCATGATTTATCCCATGTTATGAAATTATGATCTCTTTTACAGGTTAAGATTTCCAAAAGTTATGTGCTTATGTATATGATGTGATTGATATTTCTTTTTTTTACCCTCACTGAGCATTTGAGATCACCCTTTCATGTTTTCTTTTCCCCAGGATATAAGGAAAGGTTTTAGGTATAATAAAAAGGAAGATCTTTATGGGATATGTTGAAGATCTTTCACCAGGATTAGAGGATTATATTTCGAGTTTCCAAAGACACTAAACTATTACGATCCTTGTGTGTGTGTTTTTGTTATGTGATAAGTATTCCACAAATGTAATGTAATGTCCATGTACATCAAGCTTCGGGTCTCTACAACACCCCATCCTCTGACATTAATACCAGATGCGGCATTGGTAATTAACTAGCGCAATCTTCTTAGTGCGTCAAGGTATGAACGTTGAAGGACTCTCTACTTCTTTTCAGCCTTCAGATATCGAGAGACTGAGAGAGATTCCAAATCAATCTGACGTTGTTACCCTTCTATTATATTAACATGATTTTCATATTCATTATAAGATAATACTTTATTTTTCAGCTGACAATGAGTTTTCCATATGTTGAGATGAATTTCATGAATTCCATCTTCCGTCAACATCTCTGGAATGTCATACTGAGAGTCAGCCAGAGGACAAAACATGACTGGCACTTCACCTTTCTCTAGTTTTTTTCTCATATTCAGCATTTCCTCTTTATCATTCAATGAATATTCTTCTACCTGATTTGACCAGAGCTGGTTCTTCCTTGTTGCTTCATCGGATTCAACATGATTGGTAGAGAATTCATTGATTAAACTAAAAGATTCATGACTTAGGGGTGGTTTGGAGAGTGACCTACACCCTGAGATATCTTCTAATTGATAAAATATTTCACCTGCTAGTGTTGAAGCATCAGACATGAATGCTTTTTCATTTGCAAGTGCCTCAAGATAATACGGCTTTCTCGGCACTACATTGACCACTGGAGAATTTTCCGAGCAATGTACATCACTACTGCGGAGAGGACTTTCGCAGTGAAATTCATCATCATGGGAAGAACCACCATGATGGGTTACAGCAAAATATGAGATCTCTTGCTCCTTGGTCATCTGACCACACAGAGGGTTTATGTGGCTCTCATCTGAAGATGAAACTTCGAGATCGACCGAACTGTCACGAATTAAGCCTTCATGAGTAAGTGTCTATTTAAGACCTTCGGAATTAATGTTCCCACTATTGGTAAATGAGGGATTAGAATCTTGGATTCCAACAGATAATTGTCTGAGGGCTTCATGAACTCCAACATCAAGAAAGGCCTTATTAAAGATTAGATCTTGATCTCTTGACTGTGATGGGTGGGTCTTCTTCTTATAGGTCTTCTTACTTTCCTTGGAAACCACTTGTTGATGAAAGTGGCTTCTCTGAGCAGGTGTATGTGCCTGATCAAGAGAGATGGCTAGGTTAGGCTGACAATCTCCACTCAAATCAGGTGTATGTGCCTGACTTGGTTGTCCGTATGATATGGGGGGGTATGCCCCACAACCCTCTTGGACTGGAACAAATGTGTGTGTCTGTTTCGGAGTGAACTGTTGATGTGTCAGTCCACTAGTAGGGATAGATTTATGTTTCTTTCCTTGAGATATTGCTGGAGCTATTATAATATCCTGGAAGGCATCCAGAATATGAGCAGGGATTTCCTTCTTCTCTTTCACCATCTATAGAATATGCTTGGTGAATTCAGCTGCCGGAACGTGGCTATATGTCCATTTCGTGCTTTGAGTACATGTGTGTTCCTGCTCTTGCCCTCCTTTTCCTGTCAGTGAATCCTGAAAGTACTCAAGTGTGGGGGAAGAGAGTTGATTCTGCCTCCTATTTGTCACCAGAGCATTATGAATGACTTCTCTGAGTGCTGCCAAGTGAAACTGTTGGTAGGATTGATAAATATTAGTAGGTGTATATGCCTTCTGATTGTAATTCGTCGAATGTGGTTGAAGAGCTCCATCATATGTAGTCAGACGAGCCGACTGACAAGCTGATTATGTATAAACAGGTGTATGTTCCTGCCTATAGTACTCCACCAGAATTGCCTGGCGAGATTAGAGCGATGCTGCCAAATGAGTCTGCTGGATTGCGGAATTAAAAGGGGAAGTTGTGTGTGCTCGCTCGTTACTTGCCACCAAGTTAGGTTGGTGGACTTCTCCAGAGATGACAGAGATAAGAACTTGTTCACTGTTGACCGGATTTCGCCTCTGGTGATTAATCTTGCTTGCTCGGGTTCGAGGAACCTAAGCTGAATTCCTGGAGATGATGCCCTCATCATGGTGAGGGCGCACTACCGCACGATTCTGGCGGCAATTGTAGGTGGGAGCCCATGGGAAGGACTCATGTCTCCTTGAATTAAGGCCCTGAGGGACCTGCTCATTCACCTCCTCAAAATACGGGAGATAATGGTTGTTGTGTTCCGGGGATAACGACCCGAAACAGTTGGAGATGGTGGTTAGCACCGCCTGCTTCTTGATCGCTGGTCGTCGCTGTCTGGACGACTAGGTTGAATTGTTCACTTGGAGGGCTTGTCGAGCAGCCTCCAAAGTTGGAATGGTACCGTGTTGACAGTATTCCTTAACCAGCACATTCGATACCCAGCGTTGAATATGTTGAGTAGGTGATGCCATCCTCAGAGCGGACAATGATCCTGCAGGAGTAGCAATAGTGGCATTTGCTGCAGATGTTTTCACAGCAGACATATTCACGGGTGTGAACTTAAGAGAATCCATTTTGGAAATGCAGAAGATCTCTGAAAGGAGTGCCTATTTGATATAACAGACATAATAAAGATAAGTCCAGCCACTACATTTTTTGGATGAGCATATGTATTATTGATTGTTTTGTTGGCCCTCTCATTGAGTTTTAAAAGGGGCCTAACCAATAAGTAAAACATCATTTTAACTTGGTTAAGGATTCACGTCGGGTTCACCATTTTTTGTTTCCCTCTGGAATTGGGGATGATCTCATTGATTTATGATTCAAACATTCCAAACGGTTTCTAATGGGTTTATTCGTAAAACCGGAAACATCCTATGATTCCATATCCATTTGGACCTACATTCCAAAGGTAGCTGCTCATTAGTTGTGGACTGATCAGGCTTAGGAATTTGCATTGGTCGAGAAGATGGGAGGTCAGACTCTTCACACCTTTTTGAGGGGAATTATTGTCTACTCTGGTACTCTCTTTAAAGATTTATGTTATGTTCGTGAATCCTTATTATATTACCAAGTATAAAATGTGATTTCCTTTAGATTTGACAATAAATGATTTATATGTAGGAAATTTAGAGAATATTTTATATGTATTTGAGTTTCTTCATCGATAGAGAATCATCTGTATTTGTTAGAGATTATTAGTCAATGGTATACTTTAATAAATAAAAGTCTCTTGGTCATTATGATTACCATACTGGTTTTAAAGCCACTCAGTGGGGCACCTGATGTTTATTTTCATTCATAAGGACATTTATTATTTCAGAGTTGGGATCATACTCGTAGATGGGATACCTATGTATCCTTTGTTTTGGAAAATGAATCAGACCCCACATAGTTCGAGTAAGGGAGTATGATGTTTATGCATGATTGATGGATCAAATAAAGATTTCATGATTACTCTTACACTCTAAGCTCACGCGAGTCATGCTCATTGTGAGAAACAAGAGGTATTGGTGAAACCAAATAGTTGTGTCATGCAATGATGTGGGGCTTATGTATGTATGACTACTCAAATAGATGAGGATTAAGATTTACTTCAGGGAAGAAATCCATGAACAGGGTCCATAAAGTTATATGTGCTTCATGGAGATTTGGATACTCTAATCTTGGGGCTTACTCCTAAAAAAGATGCCCAAGTTAGGAGGGGACCTATGAATGGGTTTTAATCCTGAGAAGGAAGCCCAGATCAAAAAGGAATTATGACTCGTTAAGAGAAATTAAGTCAGGGGATTACTCCTGAAAAGTTGGCCCAAGTTAAAAGGGAATTGAAAACTGGGGCTTAACTCCTAAGGAGGAGGCCCAGGATAAGGGAATTTTAGAATTAAGGGACTTGTGTCTTAATCTTGAAAAGGATTCCCATATTTGATACTAGGGCTAACTCCTGAAAAGGAGGCCCAGTTTAAGATAATTATGGTTGGGGCTTACTCCGGAGGAGAATGCCCACATTTGGGTACTTTAAACTAGGGATTACTCCTAAGGAGGATGCCCAGATTAGGGGACTTTGGGCTTCCTCCTTAAAAGTATGCCCATATTAATGAGGACATGGGGATTACTCCTAAGGAGGATGCCCATATTAATGAGAATTTGGATTGGGGCTTACTCCTGAAAAGGAGGAACAGGTTAAGGATTCTCTCATCGTAAAGGATGAGGTTGAATGAATGAAATCTCTAACTTTAGTGGCATAAATATGTGTAAATCACAAGGTTTTGAGATATGTTCAATGGAATTCATTTCAGATAAGGATGTCAATCAACAAAACATTCCATAAATGGCTTTGAAGAGTGTCTTGAAGACTGAATCTTGAATAAGATAGTTGTAATGGAATAAGAGGGGTTAAATGGGCAGGAAGGACACCCAAAAGTAGAAGGGAACGCAAGTCCTGAGGGGTCACGCAACTACTGTGTGGGCGTGCAAGTCCTGGTCATGTAGGTATACCTGCGCGGCACATGGGTACTTTCGCGATCCTTGACCGGTAGAGTAATACTTGGGCGATTCTTCACCAAAGCCTTTAGAATCATCCTGAGGTATTTCCAAAAGAGTGGCGTGCAAGTTTTAATGAATAGGTAAGGAGGCGTGAAAGTGTATTCATTTCCCTTAAGGGAAAAACACTTAGGTGCACATGTGTTAGTGAATTCCAACACTTAAACCTTATTCCTCTAGTTTAGACCTTCCATTCTAGGTAAAGAATTACCGTAGAAGTGTTCGGAAGACTTGAAGAAGAGACTTGGGCATTCAGAGATCTGTATCTGAATTCTGGATAAAAATTTCCTCCCGAATGTGGGGCCCACCGATTTTATTTATAGGCTGGAGAATACCCTGAGCGGTTTTCAAAGAGGGCCTGCAAGTGACTTGCGTGACCAACTGCGGTGCGCAAGTGTACTTGCACGACCATGGTAGAACTTGTGCAACCCTTGCGCAATGTTCTTCTTATTCCTTCCTTTCTCAATTTTTTATATTTTTCCAAAGGTTAAATGACTTTGAGATAAGATATTCCCCTTTTCCAATCATTAGACTCTATAACGAAAGGAGCGTCAACAGAGCTGTAATTTGATGTAATATTTATGCATGTTGTTTGGTGTTGGATGACATATTGTGAGAAAGTGTTCATCATTTTGGAAGTTAATGTGAAAAACATCAAGTTCTCATGGAGTTTTCCTATAATAAAATATTTTATCAATGGATTAATATGGTTTCTTTTGATGAATTATAAAATAAGTCATGTTAATCACCTGTTTACTTTCTAGATGAAAGGGAGTCATTGTTTTTCAAGATGAGTATCCCAAAAGATTCTTTAGTGAATATTTTACTAATTAATAAATAGATGAAAGAAAATATGAGTGGTTAGATATCATATGATGACCAGGGATGTAACCCTTTAGGGTTTATCTTGGGTGAATAAGTATTAGTTTCATGTCACCTCAATTGGGAAACAAGTATATTTTGATTTAGGGGAAGCTAACGCCAATGTTCTAGGGTGAGTTTGAGGTTATCCCAAAGATCGGTACCACTGTGTTTTTATAAGAAACTCTTTATAGATATGGTGTTATGTGAAGTGTATTCTATGTATCTCAACATTAGATATAACATCCTAATTAATTTCAAGTGATCATTTTCAATGAGTTTGTTCTAGAATCAAATAGATCATTCAAGGAGTTAGTGGTTTTAATAGTGGATCGATGTGTGAAGACTCAGAGTAGAATGTTATTCCTATAGTATGAGTTTAGTGGAATCATAGGTATATCTAGGAATAAATATTGGAGAAGAAGTATAATATATGAGATTATCTTTTGAGTATTTTCACTGATGAGTCTCATTGATGCTTGATGATGCATCCCGAATGTGATCTATTATATGGTGTTGAGGTTAAAACACCTATAATCTATAAAAGGTATCAATTTTATTTAAATTTTGTGAATACTCATTTTTAGCGTTTTTGGGTTGATGGAGGTCTCAAAAGGGGACTTAGGGATCATTTTTTGGAGTTTTCACTTTGTTCAGATTAAAGGTCATTTGTAGGAGGTTTTTCATACCATAGTGCATGGAGGATGTATCATGATTATGGTCAGTCAAGGGATATTATAACATCAATAGAGTGGGTGATGGATGATAATGGGATACCAAAGAGTAATTTTGGTCAATATAAGATTAAAAATTTAAAATGTGTCAAGGTTCACACCGCAATGTAGGAGGTTTTTTACCCTGATGAGTTTATGTAAGAGTAGCATCTGAGTTTCAAGAGATTAATTTTCATTTCACTATGTTGTTCTTGTCATTTCTTGTGTGTTTTTTCATGAAACCTTGATCAAGGAGGGATGTGTCACACAATAGTTCAATAGGGTTGTGTCGTAGAGGCTGGTAAGTGATGATTTTTTGTACCAAATTAGTTGTGGATGCACAATGAATTCATGTTAGTAAAACATTGTTATAAAATGAGGGGATAGATAGTCATTAAGGCATAAAGATAAGGTTTATTTGATTATTCCCTAGAATATGATGTTTTTCTATGATTAGTGGGTTGACAATATGATTCACATCTAGCATGGTTTTTTAGTTTTTATTTTAATTAATTAAAATGTTTAAAAACATAATATTTATGAGAGTTTCATCATGCTCAATAGCTACACCATAGTACTGTAATCCACATATTTCACTTCCCTATAAAGATAGATCTCATTTATTTATGATTAGACAAATGATATTTTTCATAAGAGGTCATTTCTAGAAAGGATTTAACTTATCTTCCCTCTAATCATGTATTTTATTCCATTTTACTGTGTATCATTAGCTATATACTTAATTTATGTTTTCTCTCTTGCTTTTATAATTTTTTCCATTTGAAGATGAATTAACTGAGGAACTTATTTGGGAAAGACTCTACTAGTCCTTTATAGGTCATCTATTGATTTCCTGAAAAAAAAATTTGTCTTCATTAATTAATTGTATAGAATTCATGGGAATGATGTTTTAATTTGTAAGCCCAAAAATTATATTGAATATAATGTTTAACATCCTAATAAATGATTGAAAATTGAAATTTATTTAGTATCCCCGAATAGGTGTTCATTGACACCATTGGTTTCTGATGAAAAATTTGTTTTTGAATTGATATTTAAACAATGGCCATATGTAATAACCCAACTAATGTTAAGAGAAATAATATCTATGTCTTATTAACATTAATAAATTAGATTTTATATATCTATACTAACTATAATAATGCTAGGTAATTTCTCATTCAAAATGAAAATGTTTTATTTCTTACCAAATTTGGTTTTCATGCATTATATTGTTTTATTTGAACTCATTGTTTAAAAATTATGGAATTTAAATTTAAATATATGAAATTCAATTTTAAAATCAGAATGTATAAATTATCATAGGATGAATTTTTTTCAACTTTTTAAAAAGTTTTATTTTTCAATGATCAGGGAAAAATGCGGATTTTAATTGAAAATTGACTTTTGTTTTTATGTAATTGAAAATATTTATTTTTCAATTACTAGTGAAAAATGATGATTTTTATTGAAATTTTTCTTTTTTTTAATGTATTAATAATGATTTATTATATTTCATATTACTTATAAAAATATTTTTTTTATTTTATTAAAAATAATACAATAAATGTTTTTCAAATAAATATTATACTTTAATTTCATATAAAAACAATTTTTTTATAATTAAAAATGCATTTTTCAAAAAAAAATAGTTTTTCATCATGTTTTGAAAGTTTAACAATAAATTAAATTCTACCACTTATACGAATTGAATTTGATAAAAATAGATCCCATATTTTTAATTATTAGTTTCAAATTTGTTATATACTTCCCTTTTATTTGTGATAATTAGTACAAGCGTAGTACATATTTGTTACCTCGGTAAGGGTAAATCGGATAATTAAGGTTAAAAATATGAAAATAATGACTAAAAATGACCCTAAAAGTTTCTTTATATCTATTTTATTAGTTGGATTCAACCACAATCATCCATTTTTTCTAATTTATGGAAAATTTGTGCCATTTTTATTTTAAAATTACATATATATTATTTTAAGTAAATAAAAATAAAAAATATTAATCTCAGGTTTCTAAAATTCAATTATTTGTTATCATATAGATAAAAATATATTGTTAATTAATATTAAAGGTTATATTGATAATAGTTAAATTATTTTCATTTTCATATATTTTTTTAATTTTTTGGGATAAAATATTTACTTTAAATGATTACGCAATACTGGTATAGTGCATATTCAAGCGGTGGAGAATTAAAGTAAATGACTCTAAAAACAAAAAATTAATATTTTTTTATTAAATATTATGTCACATGAATTTAATATTTTATAATAATGTATTATTTATAATTAAATTCATTTTATTCTGAATTTATTTCTGTCATATCCTTTTCAAAATTTAAATTATGTGAATTGTTCTTAAAAGGAAATTAATATTTTTAGTTAAATATATATTCTTAAATTATTTAAAAATCATTAAAACATTAAATTGGAAAATTTTAATGAAAAATATTTGTTTTAATTTTCATCATATGTTCCTGTATATTCCAATTTTTAACATAGAAGTAAATTTACACCCATTTACATGGAAAACGTTTTTACCATGGTTATGGTTAAAAGTGGCTAATAGAAGGGTTAATCCAAATAATAAGGCATAAATGATTTATATATATTTAAAATTTTATTTTATGATTATGTAATAAAATAAACTCTTATTCATTAATAAATTTCAGCTTTTAAAAAATTATCAAGGGTTAAACACATATTATATTATAATATTTCATGTATTTCCAAAAGTACCCCTCCCATCACATATAAAAGTATCCCCCCATCCTTTAGTATAAAAACAAAAATATACTATTGAATTTGAAAATACCTACCCTAGTCCATTATTATCATATTTACCCATGTTTTTAAGTCTTATTTTGGTCATAATGCCAACCTCAGAGGTCTTACCTAAATTAAAAGAGGTTGTTAAAACAAGGGATATAGTTTTTATCCAATGGTTTTATATACAATTATTCTCATATATCATTAGAATAGTATCCAACCATAATGAAACAATAAAATAAGTATCTTAAATATCTATAGATACTAATATTTTATTTTAATAACCTATCCATCTCTTATTCCATCAAATGGGAAGTGAAGTCAACAATCATGTGTATGAAAGAAAATCGTATTGTGAATCAATTTAATTCATTTCCTTTCACCATTTCTAATTAATGGTTATAATTATATATGCAATTTTTTATATACATTATATTTATTAAATATTTATAATTATGGAAATATATGACATCATAAATTTTCTTACCATTCAATCCATTGAAAAATGATAACGTCATTAATGTGTATTTGTGAATTATAATAAAGTGGTGTGATCTATTTTTAATCACCATATAACATGGATGTTTTATATAATTACAATTAAATATATAATATTATATTTTTTATATTATCTATTTTTTTAAAATTTAAATTGATATTTTCATTCTTGACCTCATTCTCTTTGAAAAATGAAGGTTTTACTCATGCATACATACGACCTACTGTCTCAATGATGATAAGATAATTAATTTTTCATAACCATATTTCATGGTTTCTAACAACATATTTATTGTGGTATAAATACTTTAAATAATTAATTATTATTATTCTATATATGATGTAATAATAACTTCTTTGACCATGGTAAAAATTATGAATCCACTTTGAAATTATGAACCAAACTTCCTCAAAACACCCTACACAGATATGATTGTTTTAGTATTTTAATATGTTATTTTAATATATGAAATAAATTGTTTGATGATAAATTAATAAACCTATAAAATTTTCTTAAATAATTAAATAATTCACAAATATTTATTTTATAGGATTTAAATTAGATACATTTCATGTCTATACTAGATGAATTGGATTTTATCTCGATTTCTCTTCACTGGTCCATGTTATATTGTTATACACTTAATTGAATTTCAATGATCTATACACTACCCATTTTACATACTGTACCATTAATAATTAATATTTCATGTTATTTTAGTTTAAATTTAAAATTATTTCCTCAAATGGAGTTTTACATGAATGTTACCAAGTGGTAAGGGGATTCTTAACTTGATTATCTTTCATTGGGTTATAACTCTTATTAATTGAATTTGGTATGCCATGATTATGTGTGAATTGATCTCTAGTTAATTTATCTTTATATTCCACTAGTTTTATCTATATTTATATATTTCTATATAATCACATCATGTATTAATTATCACTTCAAAAAGTTATGATCTTTTCTAGGGTTTTCTTTTTCACAATCCAATTCTCTTGAGACATGTTTCATGTTGTGCACCATGATTTCCTTTTATGATGTAATTAACACATTTTAAATGAATTTGTGTATATTATTTCATGATATTAATTTTATATATAGAGTTATATAATTTTATTTAATTCAATTAATTTTGATATGAATGTTACCAATGTTGTAAAGGATTTATGTTAGAATATCATTTCTTTTCGAGATTTTTTATTTTGAATATTCCATTAGGAAAAAATATAATTTTTTCAAGAACCGTGTCTATTTTCTTATACATTAATTATGAATTTGTCTTTGATTTTGATTTTATATTTCCTACATTATTTTTTAATGTAACACCAATAAATAATTTTGTAAGTTATACAGGTCTTTTATATTATTTTAGATTGGAAATCATTATCTTATATATCCATATTTTATAAAATTATATCAATTATATTTCTTAATAATCATTAATTATTTCATAAATATATTTTAAATTATATTTGAACTTCTATTAAATGTTTTTAAAATGAAATTTCTTAACTTTTTCCACTTGTGTATCTTTTGAATCTCTTTACAACACTTTGAAAAGGTTGTTTATTTTTAATGTTTAAATCCGAATATATTTTCCCACAATAATGATCGTTATTTTATTTGAAGATTAATTTATATGTTTCAATGTTTATTTTTAAATAAAATTATATTCATAAAATTATTTTTGGAATTTTTTTATTTTAAAATGGAATTTTCAATGTAAAAAAGGGTATTTTCCTAGTGAATTGTTTAAGGATCATTTACTGAAATTTCTATTCACTAATGAAAAGAACCCTTGATATTATGTATGATCTATTAGGGATATGTCATAATGATAAATCCCTTATAATTTCCATATATATATTATTATTCTTTAAAATATTTTTTCCTAGAAACAATTACTTTTACATGGGTAAATCAAGCTATGGTAGAATAGTGTTTATTTGACATGAGCTTAATCCCAGTTGGTGAGGACTCTCCAAGTGAATACACGAGACCCATGATTGATTGTGGGTGGAGGTATAATTATAGGGTACAGTAGTAGTACAGTAGAAGGTACTGTAGTTGGTACTGTAGTAGGTAATGTTCAGTGTTGTTCAGTGTTGTAGATGCTGGAACTATTCACCTTCAGGCCACCAGTTTGGGCATAGATCCTATAAGGTATTCGAGCCACCCAGGATATCAGGTTACTGTGGATTTTGTGGCACCTCAAGTCCTTCAGGCCACCTAATGTGCAGATTATACTAGATAGATTCTACAGGGAATAATCCCTATAAGAGGTTTAATAGAAAGATGCGTTCAGCGGAGTATACCTAACTGATATGAAAAAATGAGAGGGTATGGAATTTCCATTGGTACTAGGACGATGAAACTCTTCATAAGACAACTATCTATATAGCCATTTAGGGGTGGAGAGCTAATCAGGATACTGATGCTGGGGAGGGGCAATTTCATGTAGTAATAGTCTGTAATGAATGAAATCTTTTAAGACCTTAGGGTCCTATAATGTCAAGGGTTCTCCTTCAAACCTTAAAAGGGGGGTTATCAAAAATGAATAAAAATGAAGGCCTTTGATCCATTTAGCAAATATATAATAGTATTTATTTTTATATTGAAAAAATTAGTTGTTATGTGTTATGTAACTATTATGGTTATAGACCATTTTTCCCAATGATGGGTGAGCCTGATAAATCTTGTAATAGTGAGTGAGCTGAATATAGATCTTCAAATAATTGGGTTAATGGATACAGTTACCTAGTTATAGTGTTCTCCTAAAAGATAATTGGGATTTATTGGGAATTTTATTCCATTTGTATGATTGGCTGTAAGAGTGATATAAAAATGACTTTCTATGTTACCAACATGTTTTCATTATGCTTTCATTATGTAATAATGTGTCATTTTCTCAAGGATTTTGTTCACATGACTCGTCATAGTTGAGTTATATGACTCTAGTATTAGGTTAATGTTTTATGTCTTATTTCATAATATTGGATTTAGGTTTTGATGGATATGAATTCTTTTAGTTTATGCCTGTGTATTTTGACTAGCTCATTATAACCTCATTTTATTCTCAATGATAACAAACAATTATTAATTATTAGGTTTACCCTTATTGAGCATTGAAGTGTTCCCTTATTATATTCTTTGTTATCCCATGTTATGAAGGATTATGTTAACTGAATTAATTGTGATGAATTTTATGAGAGATATTTAAGGGTTAATATTGAATAACAAGAAAAATATTGTGGTTAAAACACATTTTATTTCATGGGTATTGTTTTTATAATTTTGACTTAATTATCTAAAACACTAAACCTGAAATCTATTTAGGTATACAATTTATCCAATGTTTCAATTTGGGGATGTTTTTTACATGTTGTTGAAATATTTTCATGTTTATTGGTATCAAATTCAAAAATGTAATAAAAAAATAGAACCAGATACAGGTGTGTGGGTTTAGAGATGTTATAGTTGGCATTCAATGGAAATTTTAGATAACTTTCAAGGTTATGATGTTTTTATTTTAGGATAAATTAAGAGTTATATATACCATCATTAGTTTATAAGATTATATTTTATCAAAATTTCAATGGTATAGACACCCCATTTTAGATTTTTTTTGATGATATTTTAAATTGATTATGATATAATGGGAGAAATTTTATTATTTCTATATATATATAGTACTTAAAATAAACATTTTTTGTGTCTAAATATCATCTGAGGCATTAAACATCCTTTTTATAAACCAAGCATGTGACCCACCCAAAAGGACTATTCCTAGGATTTTTAGTGGGATGCATGAAAGATCCAATGAGTGTACTCAAAGATATAGTTTCATATGAAAATTAATTAATTTTTAAAGGTGATGAATATTTTAACAGGTTAATCACCTGGATAGTAGAGTTCCAAAGTCCTCTTGCCATGAGATTGAAGATTTTTGTGCAAAAAAAATCATTTCACAAAACCTCGACATGAAATAATTCTATTGTGCACCATAGATGGCATTAATCTAAAATTTTGGAGTGTTCATGCTCTAGTGGAAAAGGATATAGAATCACCCTACTCATGTTTTCTCCCAAGGAGTTTTATTCCATGAACCAAGGATTTTTGCTACAAGTAGAAGCCCACTACCTACCCTTGTAGAAGGATTTCTAGAAGATGAAGTGATGCTATGTTGTATGAAAATAATATTCATCTCAAATAGTATTAAAAACTAGTGTTCATAGACCCTCAATAGTAATATTGTTTTCAATAGTCCTCATGTGGGTTCAAACATGACTTGGTCTATGTTAGAGTGATCGTCACAAAACTCCTCATAACATTGGTCAGGCGCATGAAAAGTGAAGTTGTATGTGCACAACCCTGATCTACATGCAACTCACAAACATTCTCGAAACTATGAAATAGGAATCCACAAGTTTTCCTTGTTCAACATACCCTTTATCACCCTATATTTTCATACATCCATGCTTTTATGTTCTCAACAACTTTCTAGTTCCCAACCTGTCACTCCCAATGTTCGTAGTACAATAATTTCCGTACATTTCACTTCTAGTTATATGTACCCTTTTTCTAGTTTCTTCTATGAATAGAGACCCTAATGTCAGCCTCCTGATTGAAAACTCTACCCTAGTAGTTCCAAGTCCATGTCACATCCATATGACTATTATTGGTGTCCACGTGATCCATTGGAGTGGTGTCATCAAGAGAAACTATTCACCTTTCATAATTTAGATTCCTTATATCGGATCCTCCACTCATGTTGACATAGTACCCCCTTGAGGAATAATCCCTACCATTTCCAAGATGTATTATGTAAAAATACCTAGTTCCATGTCCTAGTCATATCATGTTAAACTACATGGAAAAATCCTCATCACTTGATATAAAAATGTAGCCTTACCCCATGTGGTCGTCATAGCATTCCCCGTATATTATTATCATTTTATAACACCCTCTCCCACCATGGAGTAGCATATGCCCCTAGAGGGTATCTTTCACACATTAAACCCACACCATCCCTCGTAGATTCTCCATTCACAATTGGAGCATCATTTTCACGTAATGATAAATTGCACGGATTAGTTCTATCATATGAGAATAAACTGTAACATCAAAGTAAATGGGTTTTGATCCCTATCCTTAATCAAGGTATGCAGGATGCCTCCACAAGGTTAAATCGGAACAATGGTAAATACAGGTGTGACCTCTTCCATCCTAGGGGCATACCTCCCAATTACTTCATCATTGGAGTGTTATGATCTATCCATCCCAGATCCACCTCCATGTGGCATTCTGATCTATTGGTAAATGATCTAGTTATTCACTCATAAGGTCACACCTCTTAGATATAAATTTATATGGAATTATAATCCATTGGTAAACTATCTTGGTGTTTCTTCCTAGGGACATACCTCCAAGATCCACCGTCACAGGGTGATATGATTCATTGGAACACTGTTTTGGATTGAAACTCTCCTTCCAATGGATAAACCTCCCGAATATACCTACATGGGGTGTTCTAATATATCCATCCAAAATCCACCTCTGTGGGGTGTTCTGATTCACCCATTCTAGAACTACCTCCATAGGGAATTTTGATTCAATTGTAAACTATTGATTCATTCCCTCCTATGGGCACACTTTCAAAGACTCTACTATGGGTCCTTCTGATCCAAATGTAAACAATCTAGTTTTTCATAGTAGGGATGAACCTCTTGGATCCCCCTCCATGGAGCCTTCTCACCCATTGGTAAAAGAACTATGTGTTACATTTTCCATCCTAGGGCCACACATCCTGGATCTACATCCATGTATAATTATAATCAATTTATCATGGATTCACCTCCATGGGGATTTTTTATCCATCTATTCTAAATCCACCTACATGGTGCATTCTAATTAATTGGTAAACTCAGGTGTGGCATATCCCTCATAGGGACACACCTCTTATATCCACCTCCATTGATCATTATGATTGATTAGTAAACTATTTAGGCGTGACATCTTCCCTCCTATGGATACACATCCTGGATCATCCTTCATGTGGTGTTTTGATATATCCATTTTGTATCTAACTACATAGGTAGTTATGATACATTAAAAAAATATCTAAATGTGAAATCTTTCCCATTATGTATTAACCTCCCAAGTTAGAATCGATAGGGTGTTCTGATTCATCGGTAAACACCGGAATTCAACCCTAGGAACATGCCTATAGACCCTGCTCAATACGATGTTTGAACCATCTCTGAAACACACTAAACCTTCATCCAACTTTACCCACACTAATTTAACCCTAATACTATGTTCACAATATTGTAAACTCTTGAACTGATCCTTTTAATTGGAATCTATAATTAATTTTTACAATATGGATAACTTGTAGCCTTTCCCATAATAACTACCCCATTCAATAAATATGGGATTCCTAAGGTTAAAATACTTTTAAGTATTATACCCCGAGAATTAACTACCTCATGATCGATATGGGATTCTTTAGGTTTCAGGTATAACTTGCCTCAGAATAGATTCTCTGCAAAGAGAAAGATTCATAGGTTAAAAATGTAAACAATGTCCAGACAAAACCATATATTCCCATTGTGACTACTTTCCTAAATAAATTTTTTTACCTATCATGACTGAAGGATTGTAATTAATCGATGCCCCCATAGATATGGCACAAAGAAATAGTTCTATGAACATGACTCTAATCTGTGGGGGAGACCTAAACCAGGCAAAGAGTTTCAAGGAGGAATCCATGGAAGGAGAAACAACATCCCATCATCCCATTTTGATCAAGGAGTATACATTTTTACTAAATGTGATAAAATACACCCTCCGTTGGATTTAGTTAATTTTGTGCAACAGAAAGCTACACACCCACGTCATGCGGGTTCCTCGGTGAAATTTTCAGAAACCGAAATGGTGATCTAGGTGGGAAACACTTAATCATTACCTATGGGACTAATAGTGTTATGGAATTAGAAGATTATCATGTCTCTATATTTAGACATTTTTCCCCATGTCTCACCAACAAAATGGTGGGACTAGCATGAAACATGCCTACCCATTATAGCAGTAAATGTTGGGCATCCTCAGTCTTTGACATCTCCAGTATAGATCCTTCAATACTTTAGAAAAATGGATGATGTTGGGGGATTGAAAAATGATTTTCTTGTACATATACTTATGGTTGAATCATCATAACTTACAATACGCAAGCTATGGTAAATCATAAATCTAGATATCGTGGTCACTGAGGTAAGAGAAACATTAATGGGGCAATCCCACACAAACACACCTCTATCATGGATTCCAACTCATCGTCTACAACCATGCTCTAACCTAGCATATCCCCTAGTTAAATCATTCAAAGCAGGGTTATAGAAACCCTTTTACATTAGTAAGTGTATGAGGGGATCATTCCCTCAAAGTACATAGTCATCCCGTACCTGGAGGCATCAACACTTAATTGACACGGGTTCCCACAAGGGTTGTACAAGGGAAAACCACCCCATGTTTAAATGATGAACAACATCAAGAGTTTCTCCCCAGATCACTAATATGAATCAATCCCATAAAATGAGGAGGAGGAGGATATTCGAGCCAAATTGGCCTCGAATGCTTCTTGGGAGCTACCCAATAGGCCCCCCTAGGCCTCATCAACTTTAGCAATGACCGGCCCCATAGGCTGAAGTGTTGGTGGACTTGACCCCTTCCCTATTGGCCTAGTCTAGAGCACATGGCACATATTCTAGTGTAAACCTTGGATAATTTATGATAAGTGGTACCATCTATGGATCTAGTGGACCTTTCCACCATTGGTGCATACCTCTATATATCTACAACCAATTAATAGGGATATATTGTTTCCCTATTGATATAGAGACCCCAACCACCTCATAGGTAGGCTAGGTTGTCTCCTTAAATCATTATCACCACATACAGTCGTTATGGGCTAACCCTTGATGAGATGAATTAGAGTATAGGTCCTCCCCAAACCACATTATATTCGCATGTTGGTCCTCCCCATGTCACCAACGTCCATTGTTGAGGCCCTCCTTGCTCCTTCAATATCTAGTATGGATATCCTCCCCATACTCACTCTATTCATCATGAGGGTCCTACTCATTCTATTTAAAACTAGATCAGAGGTCCTCCCCAAACCATTATTAATGAACAAGGAGGTTCTCCCTATGTAATTAAAAACTAGGAAGAGGTCATCCCCACTCACACACAACACCGATGGAGGTACTATTTGTGCTGAAGACTACACTTCTTGAATGACCTATATAGGTACATAATGGATAAAACATTACATCATATGAGAAACCCTAGAAAGCAGCATGTAATCATCGACCTAGTTGACCTATTAGATTCTGAGGCCACAAACTACCTGATAACAGATCCTTCACCCTAGCTACTAAAGTGCGAGGAAGGATTCCTATAGTTTGGATTCCCGATCTCAAAATATAAGTTCTATAGTATTCCCAGATACATCTATAGGTACATAATGGTAGAGGATATTTTTACTACTTTATAAGGGATCATAGTGCAACCGCCTCCATCACCCCCAGTCTCATTCCTCTCTACCTCTACATGAGAAGTTGGAAATATGCTGGGGTTGGGTTGTCACCTTTAGATGGTGAGAAATATACTGATCCTTTGATGGATTCTTCTACCCTCACACATTTAGTAGTGTTAAATACACCATCCTATAGGGATGTGAATATGAGGTTGGTTTCGCCCCTAATACATGTTTTGGTATGCAACAAATATTTTACTCACACAATGAATCTTCTATAGTTAAACAAAGAGAAGAAAAATTCTACATTGGTTTCACAATATGTATCTATTCCAGATCCAATTGGGGCCTAGGACGACCATGAATTGGACCCCTCGTCAGATTAAGAGTCTAGTGGGAGGATCTTTCTACCACCCAACATTCCATGGAATTTTGGAAGTCTAAAAATTCAGACATTGATATCTAGGAATCCTACATAGAGTCACAAGCCATGATTTTCCTCTAGAATATCTGGATGATGTTCCACCACCTCTATTATCATCATTTTTCCAACCCATGAATCCAAGATTACCTTGATGACATTGACTAGTTATGATCTAGGGTTGGAATGACATCACTCATGGTGGATTGGAACCTTGATTCATATGGTTATCGCTAAACCATTTAAGAATATTGCACCAAGAACCTCATAGTGCTCCATAAATTTATGAAGGAACTTTATACAAACATACATATCAATGGTTAGGGATTTTATTTTTCTCACAATTTCATCCCTATATTATGACAACCTGGTCTATCTATAGATGATTATGGCTTCCCTATAGCTTCCACTATAGTTAATATGTCTTCCAAAGAGATTCCCCAGATTCAATGGGATAGGGGTATTAATTTAGGTGTTGATAGGGAATAATTTCCACAAGGTATGAAACAGTCCAATGAAGTCCATCTTACAGGTGTCTTCACCCATCAACAAAAGAAGGAACTTGGCCTTAGTGATCCTTCCAATGATGCATTACAACCTACCTATCAACTTCTATGTTAGGAAAAGGTTCATCCGAGTCCAATGATGCATTAATGTTTGTACAAAAAGTATAGATGAAACTCACCGAGTATTCCATTGTTAAGAAACATAAAGAGCATAAAATAATAATCAAAAACCACATTGCTGATTAGTTCCTGGATTATGGAAATTCCCAATGGGAAAAAATATCTTATCTAGTGGGGAAAAAAGTCATCCTTGTCCAAATTCTCATGTTCAGGTAACCGGCCCCACCCATCAAGTCAAATTAGAGGCCGAGGGATATGGTAAGAGGCTAAGTAGTGTGTTTCCAAATTAGATCGAGCAGTGTAATTATCCTCCTCTGGAACTAGGTCAGGTCTCTCTCTATGTTGATAAGCTCTCTCCTTGATCTGAAGAGCCTGTCAAAAAAATTAGCACGGAGACCCTCAACAAAATAAGGACCCTCACCAAGCTGACTAAATAGTCACTAAAACTACTTGCCTTAAAGCACAAGAAACATGATAGGTCGGAATCCAAAGTAATGGAAAGTAATTCTCGGCATGTTTGGGAAATATTTGAGCACCCTAGTGTTCAAAAATTCTAGATTCAACCCATTCAAATGGGATGGGTTACCTACTGTAGCACCAGAAAAACTTCATCTTAATGAGTGGTACTATGTTGGGAATCCTAGAACAACAAGAGTCTTCAATGATTTGGTTCTTTGTTCTGACACTATAATGACACGTGTTCGTCTGGAACAACAAGCTTCCCATAAGTTCCATTTTTAATTGGGAAGACCTTCAGATAAAGTACCTGTACCAGTTCCCATCCACCATAATAAATACATGTATTTACAACCTATTCAGATGCAAACAATGTCTTGATGAGTCCGTCACATACATTCTCAAGTATTGGTAAAGCATCATGTATTCATTCGACATGGCGTTTTCCCAAGAGAAGATGATAAAATTGTGTATATGGAACATTATGGGTGAGATTATCCATACACTAATCTCCCAAAACTACCCAGGTGGGTTCTAGGAGATATATGAAAAGGCTCACCAACTATATGAATACTTCCAGAGTGTTTGAACAAAGTTGTTCCCATTTCTTCATCACGTTAATGTGAGATGAACTACAAAATCAAAGACTATCACCTCCATGTAGGGATAGGTTTATAAGATCGTACAGTTATTGGATTATTTCCTAGAAGAGACTCACCAATTGTAGTAGCCTTATCATTTGAAACCTCACCCAGTATAGAACTATTAGGAATTACCTCCCCAAGCACATCTACATAGACAAGATAATTTGGCTTCATCCTCTATTCAAGGCTAGTCTACCAAGGTTCCCTTCCCATACATAAGGTACTATACTAGTTTTCTCGAGGATTCACAGGTCACATGCTATTTTATATACTCCCTAGAGAAGGTAATCCTAATGCTTCTTGATTATAGGAATCCCCAGAAGGTTGGGACCACTAGTTATCCTAATCAATTCCCACAACAAAAGATTATTAGACACACTGTCAAGGAATGCAATGATTAAAAATATTGGATCCAAGAGCATGTAGATCATTGTTTGTTCAAGTATGGATATGCTCTAACATAGGTGACGCATGCCTCATCTAAACATGAGAGTGACCATAAATGCTTCGTGGAATGGCAGTAAATCACTATCTACAGGATGCAGAAATATGATAACGGGTTGGCTCACAAGGTAGTTTCTTGCACCCATGGTGTCATTTGTGGTAGATTAGGAAGGGTATAACCTCCTATAGTTTCCATTTTCCCTCCATCTACATCATTTTTATCTGAATAATATACTTCCAAATAATTAAAGAACAATGATGATGATGACTGAGAAATCAGATTCCCTCATTGACAAAAAACCCATCATGCACTCTCAGCGACATCATGCCTCCTTGGTTTGGAGATGATCCTAGGGTTTACTCAACACTAGATAAAATCACTAATGACTAGTATAGTTTTTCATCCATTAATTATATTGATCTATTAGATATCATTACAATGCCTGATATAGAGGAATTCCTCATAGACGTCTCATGTAACTCCGGCCAATTCCATTGATGAAAGGGCCGAGGACATGTGAGCAACTATAATTCTAAATCTAGTAACCCAAATTAGGCTATTCATGATTTAATGCCCTAGAAGTAGGTTTCTCATAGTTCTAATCAATAAATTTCCTCTTAAACCACTCCATTGGGTGCGCCTACACAACCAGACATGTTAGTTGACAAAGAAGGCCAACTATGACTGCACTATGACCAGCTGCATCTAGCTAGATCCAGGCCTAAAACAACTGACAGTTAACCACCATTGGTTCAAAGTAATTTATCTAGTCTATAGAAAAATATTTCTTATACTAATTAGATCTAGTGGTTTAGCCAAAAACATATATTGTACCCCATCAAAGGATTTACCCGCTTCATGAAAAATATTCCCTTTGTGAGAATTTATGATGTGTTGAAGGACCTAAGTGGTATACACATGCAATATTCCATCATCAAGGACCTACTATTAATAATGGAAATTTGTGAGTCCCTATAAGAATCGTTGAAATCCGACTCATGTTTGAAGCTAAAGTAGGTATAGTAGAGGCCTACTAGGTAGAGGAGGTCGGCCAATAATAATTTCAAGCCATCAACTCATTTTCTTGGATAGACAAGGGCTTCCTTGATTAGGGGAACATATGACTATTGTACATCATAGCTCAGTTTAATGGCATGGATTTCCACCACTATCTAGTGGACACTAGATTTGGGATTATACATATCCTCACTCGGACACACAAAAAGCTGGAGTCGACCAAAGAGGATATAACTCCATCCAACCTAACAATTCAAGGTTATGATAAGAATGTGAAGAAACCGCGTGGAATGGTTTGGATAAAGACCCAGTTTATGGTTAGAAATGAAGAACATAATTCATGATAGTCTCACATGATACCAACAACAACGCTCTACAATGTAGGCCTTGGACTAATTTTCATGCAGCAGTCCCCTCCTCATATCCATAGTGCATCAAGTACTCCATCAATATTTGAGTAGGGGTACTCTATGGTGATGCATCCCACTTTGACTCTAGTTAAAAGTATTGTATAAATACCATATACTACAAGAGATAAAGGAATAAGGTTCAGATCAATGAGGCTGAGCACATCCATTCTCCCAATGTTCAGACATCCACTACAACAAACCGACAAGAAGACATGAACAACACCTTCATTATCCTGATTCATCATTTATAGACTATAAAACAGAACCTATGAGGTTCCCTGGTGGCCTCTAGGAAAAATTGTTCGGAAATCCCTTTGACAAAAGAGTGCTCTTATATTACCTCGTACTCCGACACTGAATAGGCCGGAGTGATACCAAAATCCCCAAATACTTTAATGTACTAAGTTGTTCTCCCTATGGAAACCATTTCACCACAATACCACTTGATCTATAGAGGAAGGTTGAATCTATGAAATTTGACTTATCAACAAAGATATGTCATCAAGGATAAACCCCACATTATAAATAATTATGGAATGGATCAAAATATTTTGTTTCCACAGTTTCAGATGATCATGAATCCCCATGTGAGGATCCAGTGTCCACTCAAGATGAAACCAGTTCTTCTCAAAGTTAGATAACCTAGAAGTATCACCTCCTCACATTGGTTCACCTACCTTAGATGATGAATAAGATTTTAAATATTCCCCTCCTTCATTTCAATAGGGTTTATCCACCACCATTGAAGAGTTAAATCAAGTGAATCATGTTATTCAATAAGATTTGAGGCCGACATAAATCATTGAAGACATGCCCCCACGGGAAAATTGTAATATGTGACCTTCCATAAGTTGAAAAATAATGTATTCACCTAGATAAATGATGAGATGGAAGGGTTGGAACCTCTGGTATTCTACCACTATCTCAGTATCTCAGGGAGTTGTCACAGGTTCCAACATCCTCGTAAAAAGATGTAACCCTCTCATGGTTCTATGTTTGAGGGCACAGTTGATAATATTATCAATGAAAAGTTCATCAGGGAGGTCCAGTATCCTATATCGTGATCTAAAATTGTCCTATTTTGGATGTAGAATGGTCATATCTGATTTTTATCAACATTTAGGACCACATGTACCATTTTTTGAATGATTATTTTCACCTTATAGTGAGAGATAAATAGCTATATGTTTTATTAGGGTTAAAA
Source organism: Viscum album (assembly GCA_963277665.1). Lineage (NCBI taxonomy): Eukaryota > Viridiplantae > Streptophyta > Magnoliopsida > Santalales > Viscaceae > Viscum > Viscum album. Next base: position 347,058,214 of record OY728162.1, on the reverse strand, counting down.
GACCACTTTTTCATACATAGATACTCAAGGTACAACCGGATCCTGATGGCCACCAAGGATGAGGATTACACTACCTTCATAACCCTACAAGGGACCTTCTACTATCAAGTGATTCCATTTACATTGAAGAAGGTAGGGAATACTTATTACTGTTCCATTCACAATATCTTCAAACCAACTGTCAGGAAATTTGTGGAATTCCACATGGATGACATGGTGGTTAATTCTCACCAATTTCAGGACAACCTCAAAGACCATGGTAGAATGTGTTCGACTTCTTCCACTAACAACATTTAAAGATAAAACCCTTGTAGTATGTATTTACAGTTAGCACTCAGAAATTTCATGGATTCATATTTAGATATAGATGCATTAATATTGACCTATAATATATCAATTCCATCATTCAAATGCATCCCCCAAGTATCCTTCAAGGGGTGTGAGGCTAACAAGGAAACTTATCCTACCTATACTGATTTATCATAAATATGGAAGACAAGTGTATTCCTTTCTTGAGGCTTATGAAGAAATGATCCATTTACTTGTGGGATAGGAAGCACCAGAATAAATTCTTGTATATTAAGCATTACATTCTATGGACTCTAGTTTTTATTTAACCTATTTCAAGAAAGATGTTGGTTCTTTAAATGACCACCCCAGAATGTTACCTAAGTTATATTTTTATAGAAATTTAATGAGGGAAGATAAAATAGTTTTTACTATCTCAGTCTCATGATCCTCAACAGAGAGACAAGATAATCCCATATCAAGAAGATATGCCTCGTTGTGGGGTTTTAAGTGCATAATTTATGTAATTATTTATAGCACTATGAGATGTAGCTAGTATCTCACATGTGCCTGTCGAAGTATGTTATTAATCATCCCATGCTGATTCGATATTTGGTATGTGGGGAAGTGAAACTTCCTCAGTTTGACATTAGGTTCATTATAAATTTTTTTATTAAAGGTAAGGTGTGTAAATCATGAAAAAATTACTCTAGATGTTGATTTCCCTAATGAAATTTCCATGAATAAATTTCATTGGATGTTGATTTCCCATACGTGGAAATCCACCTAGTGTATCTGTTCATTCCATGTCGGAAGATTCGTTTTGATGTTGCCTCTTAGATCCACACTAGTCAATAATCCGACAATCAAAAAGTAGGAATAAAAATTTTATCCAACACTTTTTTAAAAGTTTTTTATATATATTCATTCCGGCTATAATAAAGTTGCACCAAAAATGAGGCAGAGTATCAGGCTCTCATTCTTTATCTTCATCTAGACCTTGATATTCATTTCCCCCACTTTTTTGTGAAGGGAGACATTGAATTACTCATGAAATAGATTAATGGTTACAGTATTGTTAGGAAGAAATATCTGGATTCCCTATTGAATTGTACTCATCATCTAATGGCCTCATCATCTTCTCTTATGTATGTGACTTATATCCCCCCATTTAAGAATGGTAGAGCCAATGCGTTGGTGATTCTGGTTGTGTCTCTTGAAGATCCTTACAAGGATGACCTGATCATCCATGTTGCCCACCGGAGGGTTATCACCTCCATTATTCTAGAGAGTTATGTTAGGAAATAGGTAAAAAAATGTCATTGGTACTTCTTTTATAGGATACTTATTTCCCAACCCCCCATATTAGAAAAGATTAACTATTTGAAAACAACCTTTACTGAGTATCTCTAAAATGGAATCCTCTAACTAGTTTGAGATAAGTATGACCGAATCTATTAGTGTGCGGCATAGTTCACCATCTTGAGTTGGCCTAGCCATTAGAAGACTCTTTATAGACATCGGATTGATGAAATCCTCCTTCGATGCATCCATGGATATGATATTCCCTAGTTTATGGAGTAATTCCTTGTGGGGTCCAGTGGCACCCATCAAGATTGGTTGATGTTCTCCCTCCATATTTAGATATTGGGGTAATTGTTTCCACTATGGTTCCCAAGATCATCATGTTTTCTATGAGGTTCCATTTATATCAGATCCATTCTGACATTATTCAGCGAACACTAAATCCTTTTCACACCACCAATTATTTTTAGAACTTTTTAGTATGGGGGTTGATGTATTGGAACTATATCTTCCAGCAATATCTATCCAGCGAAATATCATTCTGACTGAAATGAACTGCTTCTCCAAGTGGGAAGAAACAAATCTCTTCAATGGATTCAAGGCTGAATCCATGATCGAGTTCATGATCTCCCACATCATCCACTAATTTTATTTTCCTCACACTATTCTAATAGAAAAAGACACCAACTTTTGGGATTCCTAGAAAAAGAAATTGCCTGCCAAGTACAACATATGCTCCAACCATACCTCTAGCAACCATGAATATGAAAATGGTAAGATTGAGGTGTTTAGAATAACCATCTCTAACATTATATAGTAAATGGTGGGATATATGTAGATGATTTTGTCAAACAAGATACCCAATTCCTTCTAGGTCTATTAGATGATGACTCAAAATTCCACCCAGGCGCCCCCATACTCCATTTTATATGGAATAGAGGTAATGTTTCCAACCAAGAATAATTTTTCATCACTCTTAATATCTATCTATGACATGGAAAAACAAGAAAAAAGGGAAGTAATGTATCTAACTAAGTTGGAATCCCTCTAATAGAATAGGATCCAGGAATTACACTATCTAGAGAGGCACCTTGCCATGATGGAAATGTCATTTAAAAAGAAGTTTCACCTCTCATACTTCCTCCAGGGTGACATGTTATTGGATCTTAGAATTATGATGATACTTAGAAGGAATCCACCAATGCTAGAGACCAAGTCCAAATGACCTTACATCATCCATAATGTCAATTTTTATGGGTTATACTCTTTGATCGCCATGAACACTATGCATATCACACCTCCAACTAATTCCATGTTTCAAAACAATTACTTCCTATGAGGATACAATCCACACTATGGGACCATAAATTATGATTCATGTTCTAGGTAGTACAACCTTATACTATTTTCAACTGGTTTAAAATCCATGACCTTAAACTAGGATACATAGTCTAGGTATCATGACTCTAAACTGAGTGCATGCCATCCTAAAAATGTTTTTCTTATAATTGGTCCACATTGGTCCTCATTTCACGGCGGATTTTTCACTCTTCCAAACTATACATATAGTTTCAAGATTCTCGACCCTAGTCCATGTAATATGACATTAAAATATTTTCTAGTAGATTATCATTTAGGACCTTAAACTAATATCATCTCAATGTTCTAGAAATTATGGCCTCAAAATATTGTCAATTGGTTTATTCTTTATCTCCTTCAAATTATAGAAACTATTGGTGCATGCAACTCAACCTTAAAATATTTTAAATGGTGCATGAATTATAACCTTAAACTATTTTCATTCCCCATTTTCCATGTTGTAAGAATCTGAACAAAAAATCGTAATGACCTCAATGAATGATGTTAAAATGAGATCTTAACCTCATAAACCAAAGATTACACATAATGATATATGATCTTACCATGTATATAACTAGGATTATTTATATGATAAGTATGATATTGGGAAAATTATTACCCTATTATCTAAACATGGTATTCCCCAAGAAAACTGTGGGACACCACAATTACCCATTAGAAAAGATTTCCCCCATCGATGTTCATCTTATACCATGTCATCTCTAGGAACTATGTATGTATTTAATCCCATATTTATATGATATGTAACAACACCCCGACTTTCTATCATCAGAACCAGCTACAAATTAATCGACCCTCAGCCACCTAACCCTATTTACAGTCCAAAAATCATGACCATAAATGGTGTGTTGTTCATATCAGGGTGTAAATATAGCATAAAATCATTCTTAAATCCTTTAATGTTGAGTTTTAATTCCTCCATTCAACACAAATAACATTGATAAAAACAATATATTACTCCAAGTATCGTGAATTTAAAATATTTTTTTCCATTAGATATATTCCATGAATTATGACATTAAACGACGTGTTGTTTGATTCATGTTATTTTTTTGGTATGTAGGCCTATATTACCTTTATTCACATCATGTTATACCTTTTCATTCTATGAAAACAAACATTATAAAAAATCTTACGATAGTCCAATAACAATGAATTTAAATAGTTTTCCATGGTCAAGGCTGTATGAATGTAAACTATGCGAAGCCAGCTTTGGAACCACTTCATGTATTTTGGGGTCTCCTATAGCTCCTTTCGGATCATTTTTAACTCACTTTAACCACATGAACTTCCTTGAATCCCTATACTTCATGATCCAAGCATTACGACCATAAACTATTTTAATTTATCCCTAACCCACATGGTTTACTTTATCCATAGTGTTTCAACAGGAATACGACTCCTCCCTCATTCCAAAACTATATGTGAATTTATTCCCATCCTTATGGGACATATAGTAATGCATAAACATTTTTTCTCCAAGTCCACCTATAGATTCTCCAAGAAATTCTCTATTAACTGCAATGATATCTCCTTACAATGTCCTCCCAGACCTCCTTTTAGGTATAATCCCTATTAATTTACCTTATCTCATAAGTGGGTAGAGATTCCCTTAAATATAAATATTAGGAATAAAATAATGGCCATATTAATTCATAATCCTCTTAAAAATTGTCCCTAAAAACATGACATTAAACAATGGTCATACCTTGTAAAAAATTGGGATGCCTCTTAATGTGTGATAATTTTATCCAATTTTAAACTAGGATTTTCCTTATAATAAAGATGGACTGAAAAAAAACTAACTTCATCATCACAAAAATAAAAATTTTACCTTTCCCTTGTATAGATTCTGGATTCCCCATATCCGAATGTGAGAAGATTTAATATCCTTGTTTGAGAGGGTATCCCCCCTTTTGGAATTTTTATAATGTCCCAATATTAACATACGTAGACATTACATAATTATTTTATAATACATAAAACATAAAAAAAATATTCCCAAATATAGTATTAGTTTTTCTCCTTTGGAAACAAGGAAATAATAAAAATTAGTACATAAGGGGGAATCATTATCTCCCACTACGTTTTCCAACACAAGCACCCCTGTTAAAAATATCATAGATGAAATATATCTTCATAACATAGGGAAGTAAATATGAGAAGGGGTGAGCTCAGATGATCAGTGAGGGTAAAAAAAGAGAGATATGTAAACATAATCATAAGCATATGTTTATAATAATGTGATCAGGAAAATAGAAGATCATAACCTACATATCATAAATCATAAACATGAATCATGGCATAGAGATTGGTTATTAATAAGTCATGAATCCTAATTAAATAAATAACACAATCCATGAAAGAATTACATAGGAGAAACATGGAAATATGTCAAACACATAAGCATATAATTTTTTTTTCATAGTTGACAAGTCATCGCTACCAAACACAATTTGTTATTATGGGTTCGTTACATATAGCAACTTCGTAGTCATGGTTCACTCCCACGTCCATATTAATAGCATGAGGTCACTCCTCATACCATCATGGTTTTCATGGTTCACTACCATGGCCATCATAGTAGTCAAGTTTCACTCCCAATACCATATTATTTTATCTCATGAGATATAAATATTTACCCAATGCATTAGAGTGAGATATATGTCCCACCCATTTCGTAATTAAATCATACAAACATGCTCTACAAAATCATAAAAAATCATATCATAACCCATGAAATTTAATGGGAATCATAAACATGTAATCATATCATAACCTATGAATAAATATACAATTGTTATAATAATTTCATCAAAATCATAATCTATGAAAAGAAATAGGTTTCAAATCTATATAACATGTGAAAGAAAAATTAATTTAATAAACATCATTTCATCATTACATAAACCATTTAGAGAAAAATATGAACGGAAACATTGAATAATTTCCCCAAAAACACATTTGTAACAATAACATATGTCAAATTTCAAGGAAAATAATTTTAAATATTTTTTTAAAAAAAAATTGAAGAAAGTATCCTTTCTTATATGGAAATTCATTTCTAAAACATAAAACCTTTTGAAAACAATTTTATTTAGAAATACATTGAATCTTATAAATATGGTTTGAAATAATTTTGAAAACATTTTTCCACATTAAAATTATAAAATATTCTTGAAAAAACAAATCAAATGATTTTACATTTAAAATACTTTGAAAAAATATAAAATAATATTTTAATTCATTGGAATCATTTTCTTTGAAAATAACATTTTGAAAACCCTTTTCTTTAAAAATAAACTTCAACATTTATAAAGAATGCAGGAAAACATTTGGAAAAAAAATTTCTTTCCAAACACATTTAAAACATATAGTTAAATCATGAAAATGTTTTCTAACCATTTATGGAAATTTTTTTAAAAACTTATAAAGTAATCATAAAAAAAATTTGAAACTGCTTTATTTGAAAAAAAAACATTGAAAACTTATAAAGAAAGCATGAAATCTTTTTTAAAAATTTTTTTTGAAGAAAATATGAAAACTAATAAAAAAATTATTATAAATGTGATAAAAACCATTTCTTCTAAAATAATTTGAAATCCTATAAATAAATGCTGAAAAAAATTGATATCCTTTTTAGATAATATGGTTTTGAATGAACATAGATTCTCGACTGAAGAGAGAGGTAAAGATAGGATTTCATAAAAAACATTAGTAATCATCTTATATACCAAAGAGTGCAAAATGGTACAAATACAAGAATATAAATTGAAAATATATAGGATAAGAAAATTCATTAGTTCTTTTGAGATTTGGATGATAATATTTCATCAATGGAAGCAAAATCTTAAACAATCCCGATAATCGATGAGATTATTTCAATAACTCTTTCCACATGGTAACATGGGATCATACTCTACATGTAAAAAATATTAATTACATGAAACATAATATATCAATATATATAATGTCAAACTTCATTATATGAACCTTGAAAACGAATATAGATTCATAACAAAACATGTGTTTGAATGAAACCAAATTGAGACACAACTATATTACTAATTTAGTAACTTTTGAAACATAATACCTATGAAAGAAATATAATATTATGGATATTTAAATACCCATAAATTAAATGATAATAATAATATAATACATTCTTGGTCATTATATACACCACAGAAATGAAATGAGTGGTGAATAAGGCATGAATCTCATGAAAAAAGGTGGGATGAAATTCTCTTACCTTGGGTCTTAACTCTCATCATACTCGTTCAAAACTCATGTATAATAAGTGTAGTTTTATTATAAATAATTTAATGCACAATATTATTATATCTAATACCATATAAGGTTTGATTATGACTTTATATTACCCTCTTGTTATCAATTTCATGTTAAGGCTACGATTCGAGTAATATTTTCTTTGTTTTTAACATGTTCCTTAATTTGTTATATATGTGGTCCTTATAACTATATCATGATTTAATGAATGTAAATAATTATATAAATATCATTTATATTCAGTATATTTTTATTTTAATAATCTATTTAATATAGAAGTATGAAATGGAATATGTCGTTCATGGAGACGACATGCCGTAAGTAGGCATGAAAGTTATTTCTATTTTATTATCATATTGAGTGAAATAAAGAACTGAAATATGTGTGTGTGTGTGTGAGTGTGAGTGAGTGAGTGTGTGTGTGTGTGTTTAATATAATTAAAGTATCATTATTATGTCGTATATATCATATAAGTTCACAAAAAACATGTAACACCTTGAGATTTTATAAGATAGATTTTTTTAATTTCTTTGATATCTTGTGTTTTACGATACACCATGATTGTATTATGCTATACACAACACCATATTAGCATGAAGTATACACAACACTCTACTTTTCTTGTGTTGATCACAATTTCATGTTATTTTGATAGAATTCATTTCATGCAACACTAAGTATAGATTTTGTTCAATGTATAAAAGAACAATATTTGGATTATGTTATACAGAACACCAAATGAATCTTGCACAAAATGAAACATTGTTTTGTCTTTAATTACATGCAAGAGTGACCTTCCCTGATAGCTTGCATTGCACACAATACCGAGTTTTACTAAAAAACGCTATATTATTAAAGTATTATTATTTAATGGGATATAAACTAGCCGTTATGAAGATTATTAACCACATTTTTAATTTTATTGAACATTAAAAGACATCTTATGTATTTTCTAGAACATGATATAAGAACAAATTCATTTCTTTAGAAAAAAATTATTCCAAAAACGTTGTTTTCCCCATTTTGATGGGGTACCCATTTTAAATATTTTTTAAAAATGTTTTAATATTCTATTTGAAAAAAAAACTTCTTCTTTGGAAGTGGGATATCAAAATTTAATTTGGTTTAAATTTTCATATTTTTCTCATAAAATTTATATTTTAATGAATAGTGAAAATAATGCATTTTAATTCAAAAAATTCTCTTCAGTTAATTTATTTATATAATATTATTATTATTTTAATTGTTTTTCAAGTGTAATTATATTTTTTTATCATCTAATACAATTTTGGTCATTTTATGTAATTTTTCGTTTAAATTGGACTTAAATGCATGACAATCTTATGATAGTTTTTACTTCTTAAAAACCAGCATTATAGTTTTGACAACATGAATTAATTTTAACATAATTACTACAACATATAGTATTTTAATCATAAAAAATTTATTCCATATTTTGAATCATTGGCTCCAAATTATGTTAAAATTTTACTTTTATTTTTTTGGATATTATGAATAGTAACTATGGTAAATTTTATTTACCACAGTTAAAGGTAAATCAGGTAAATTAGGGTAACAAAAAAATATGATAATTAAAATAAAACCATTCTAGCACCTTCCAAAATATTATTGGATGAATTAATGTCGACTAATATCATCGAATGGTCGGAATTGATTCATTTAATGGACTTTTTCCCATGATAGTGATGTAATTATAATTAAAACAAAAGAAACTAACAACATGTCACTCTTTTATCTCTTATAAGTATAATAATTTTAATATAGTGATAATCTTAATAAAACATCGAACATAAATAGTCTCCAAAAAGATAATGTTTAGAGCTTAAATCATTACCATTATGGATGACAAAATAGTGATTCAGAATATTATTTTATTGATAGAAATAAAAAATAAATGTTTTTAAAAGTATTAAACTAAATATCATATGAAATAATTAATGTTATCCACACATTTTATAGTTGACTATGACATTTTATAAGTATATTAACTATTTTTTATGGAATTTATCTTCTGTGTGGATTTTATTTAATGTCAAATAAATGAATAGCGTCAAAATTGATACTATTGAACTTTTATAAAAATAACATATTATTAAATTATTTAAATTTAAAAAAAAATTAAAAATTACAAAGTTCATATTATAAGGACTAAAATGTCCTAAAGTATACAATTATGGAAAATTGACAACACGTAAGTGAATATTTATAACCATTTTATATTTTGAATGTTATTACCACAAATAAGATCAAATAGAATAAATATGGATAAATCAAAATGATAAGGTTTAAAATAAAATCGAAACATGTCAAAATTTTATTGGTTGAGATTATTTATACACATACTCATCATATCTATGAAATAAATTTCATTGGTACCATTAAAAATGGAAAGTCAACTTATAATAAATTATTATTTCAGGACTTTCCTAAAGTTCCCCTCCACCCTCTTATAAAAGGCCACCACCTCTACCCACCTAATCACACATTTCAAGCACATTATATTGTCAAAAATCTACTAAAATAAGCTCCAAAAATCCCTCCATTACATATATAGGCCACAATTTGGGCATAAAACCATCCTAGGGAGAGCTTTTGTGCAAACCAAAAAGAGATACTCGAAAAAGTGGTAATTGTTTTATCACCTCTTTCAAAATTGTTTTTTTCTTCAACTTCCTCTTATCATTTTTTTCTAATAATAAAGTAATAATTTTGGTATCTTATACATTAATATATGTTATAATAATTACGGTACAACCTTATACCTCTTTTTATACATCATATGAATAACAATATCACCATGTGTGCGTGCGTACAACTTAGCGTCTCCACGCCGTGCTGTAATTTTTTATTCAACAATACTTACATTGGATGGGTATAATTATGAGTATAATGGATTTAAATAAGGAATATAACATGATAATTATTATTTATAATTAATATGACATCCAATTCCATTCCATTTAATCATAAAGTAAATGATATTGTCGCTCGTGCGTACGTAAGGCTACCTTCTCCACGACGTGATGAGAATCATTCTCCGTGTTAACCATTCAAGAATGATTATAAGTTATATATAATAAATACTAATTAAATATGTTAAATAATAATTATATTGGATTTATGTATATATATATATCATTAAATTTTTTCTATTCAATTCAATAAGGAAACAGAAACAGTGTTCATGCGTACGCACGACCTACTGTCTCCATGAACGTTGTATTCCATTTCATTAATATATCTATTATATATATTTATATACAGGATATACATAATATATAAATAATTTTTTAAATTCTAGAAGTAAATAATAATTATCTAATTAATAATATCAATAATAACAATTCAAGATACGTACGATAAATAAAACGATTATTACCCAAAACGTTACTTTAGGATGGAATTGCTAAATAAAAGGGAAAATAAATTCATAAGTGAATCATATATGATATAATAAATATTTTTATGGTTCTGCTACTATTTTATAATAGGTTTAAACCTAATATATAGGAGTTTTAGACACATAAAAAATAAATCAAACCTAAGGTAATGGATAATTCCGCAATCTCATTATTATCAAAGATTATTTAATTGTATGTATTTACAGGGGTATTTTTATCCTTCAAAATATTGTTTCATAAATTTGTAATATTATTTTTATTAATATACTATTTTTTAAAATAAATTTTACCCATTTGTGATTTTTTATTAAATGGTATGGAAGAAATCTTTCTTTCCTTTTCTATACGAAGTACTTCTTGACTTTTTCGGAAAGAGTATGAGAAGAATGTTTTTTAACATACACAGAAAGAATAGATTTTTACATCCCCATAATTATTTATTTCCATGAATCTTCATCTACAGTATTTAATTTTTATTTTGACCTAAATTATTTTCATTTCACATATCACGACATTTAAAAAAAACATTTCTGAATATGAAAGTATATTTTCCTCAAAAAATAAGTTCAAGTGTTTTATCAAAATTATTTTCCATCTATGATGATTCTCTTCAAATAGGGTTATGTTTATATCCCTATTATTAATATGATTTTATAATGGAATGATATTTTTTATGGATTATTTTATAATGGAATGATGTTTAAGAAGACCATTTTATTTTTTGGGTTATGCTATGATGAATGATTTTTTTATGTCCCATGTAAGAATGATTTCATTATTAAATGGGTGGGACCTATATATCCATCGAATTCATTGGGTAATGATTTATATCTCATGAGAAAGACATTAATATAATGACATGTAAATTTGGGTTAGTAATACAGGGATTGAACGATAAGTAAATATGGTTCAGTAATATATGGATGGAATGGCATGTAAACCCAGTTTTGTAATGGAATTTTCCCACTATGATGGTCTTGGAAACATGTCTTGGATACTATAGAAATCGTATTATGTGCTTATTTGTTTTCCAAAATTCCATGTTTTATTCCAATGCTCTTTTATCATGGCTAATGTTCTTTTATGATCAATTTATAATGTACTGCCAAGATTTAGTTTATGACACGTGATTTTGATATTTAAACGTTATATTCGTTGTTTTATATTCTTATGATTATGCATTGTTTTAGGTTATCAATGTTTACCCTTACTGATTATTTTATCTCACCCTTTTTTATGTTTTCATTTCCAAAGGATATAAAAAAAAATTAGGTAAGAAAACATAAGGGGAAGTTATTTTTGGGAGATGTAGAAAATATTTCACCAAGATAGAATATTATGTTCCAAGTTTACAAAAGCACTAAACAAATATGGGCTTTGGGCATATAATTGGGTAATGTATTAAGTTATCCTCAAAATTAATGTAATGTACATGTATGTGAATATTTTTAATTACAATTGGTATCAGATCGAAGGTTTAGTCATCCTTTGGAATCTAGTATGTGAAAACATTAGTGAGATCCCTTGAGATATTTGTAAATATATGTCTAGGTATTTCTTATGAATATGTAAATAATAAGTTACAAACCTAGGTTTTTTGAGATAATCATGACTAACCTAGGGTTAACGTGAAGGTATCATAGATTGAAATATTATAAGTAATTTACCTTACTTATGTGTTTTAAATCTATGTTATGTATTTCTTAAACTCTTCTTTCTAATCTTAGTAAATAACCACAACTACAAAGAACATAGTTATCTGTTGAATTTTTCAGATGTGAAAAGTATTTTAATTATGAAGATCGATTTCCTATGTTGAAACATCATGAATAGAATCATAATGATGGTATGAGTATTGGTCATACTGCTCATGATAAATAGATTGTAAATGACTTGTGAAAGGAATGTGATGTTCTTCTCGTATTGTTTATATTAAACATGTGAAGATTAAGGTTGAGAACCCTTAAGACATGATTCATATTTTAGGAATGATAATGATGATGGATCCTCACTAATGGTTTAATAATAATGTATGATTATTGAGGTCTATATTTTTCTGGATTCAAATATTATGTAATTTCAATCATGAAATATACAGGTGTTTTCATTATAAGTTTTTCATTAAGGATTGGAAAAAATATGTTCAATAGTTCTAAGGGGACAAAAAAATTAATTAAGTGTAAGGTGATATATTTGGAGACCAAATTATTAAGGGAAATACAACCCTTAATATGACCCTTGTATTAAAATAATGATGTGTGGATAAAGATATGTTGGATTTGAATATATAAAATAGATGATGCTAGTTTCTTGGGAACTAATTATGGAATTGTTTAAAAACGAGTTATGATATCATGGATGAAGCATAAAACGTTTTGGGACTCACGGAATATATCCAATAATTTTTGGAATAAGGAAAATTGCATGTTTTCATTAAGGATGTCTTATAATTCAGGTTGTCACTAGGACTCAGAGGAATACATGATGAATGTGTTCACATTTTAGGAATGTGATCAACCAGAGATATTGTATAACATATGGGGGATAAATTTTAAGCTGATTAAGTGAACCATTATCATTAGTTTTGGATTTTTAGATTTTATAAGGATTTTAAGTTAATAAATTTTGGTATACTATAAGTTAATATTCAGATTACAATAGTTAGAATAATGTCTTATCTCACTATAGATAGACTTATGCATATCTGATAACCTTTTCTAACCTTTTTGTTGATACATATGAAATAACCAATCATTGTATTTATGAATCTCATGAAATTTCAAGACTTAAGGAATAAAAAATTCATCTTTATTTCATTGAATAATATATGATGTTGAAATTGTTCAAGGCGTGACCAATGATGAGATTATACTGAAATCAATTAACTATTTATTCTCATGTTATTCAACATTATGGAAAGGATATGTAAAAAAATTATCTTAGTAACTTCTTATCTGATGAATCAGATAGTCCCTTAAATCACCACAAATTTAGGGATTTTTGGTGGTTAACTTTCTCCAAACCTTGTTCTCTATCACTAACCATCGGATCATGATGGTTAGATTTTTCTTCCATATCCATGTTTTTACTTCCCACCCATGTTCTCCTATATAGAAACCTTGTGATAAGTTACATTTCCTAACCATAATGTTTCTAAATTTTCTTTTTAAAGTGATGTTTTATTATTTATTTTTTATCTATTTTCTATGAAAGAAACTTTCAAGTAGTAAAACTTTTACCACCCTTATGAATTTCGATGGAGAAATTCATTTTAAAGGGTGTAAAATATAACACGCCAATATTTTATGAGACAGATTATTTTTAATTTATTTTAGGTATTGTGTTCTATGATACACCAAGATTATTTTGAGCTATACACAACACTGTATTAGCTTTCAATATACACAACACTATACTTGGATTGTGTTCTACACAGTTTCAAGTTCTTTTGATAGAATTAATTTCATGCAACACTGAGTATAGATTTTTTTCATTTTATAAAAGAACTATGTTTGTATTATGTTATTTGGAACACCAAATTAATCTTTCAAAAAATGTAACACTGACTTGGATTTCATTTCACACAAGAGAGACATTCCTCAATATCATGCCTTGTACGCAATACTGAGTTTCACTAAACAAAGATATATTATTAGAATATTATTATTTAATGGGATATAAACTAGAAGTTATGAATAGTATTAAACACATTATGAATTTAATAGAACAATAACATTTATCTTATGTATTTTCTTGAACCTGATATAAGAAAAATTTCAATTTTTCGGAAAATTTTTTTAAAAAAAATGCATTTTTCCACTTTTTGATCGAACATTCATTTTAAATCATCTTTTATACAAATTTTATGATTATATTTGACAAAATAAACTTCTTATTTGGAAGAGGATCTTCAAAATTTACTTTGGTAGAATTTTCGGCACATTTCTGATAAAATTCGTATTTTAATGAATTTTCAAAAATACTATATTTTAATTAAAAACTATCTTTTCATCTAATTTATTTATATAGTTAGATTATATTTTTAATTAGTTTAAAACTCTAATTGTATTTCTTTTTAGCATTTAATCCAATTATGGTCATTATAAGTAATTTTACATTTATATTGGACATAAATGCATGTCAATCTTTTGATTGTTTTTACTTCTTAAAAACATGCTTTCTTTTTTTGAAAATGAAAAATAATTTTAAATTGATTACTGAAACTTAATTTTTTTGAATTCTGAAAAATGGATTCCATATTTGGAATACTTGGGTCCAAATTATGTTAATAGGATAATTTGTTTGATATTATTAATGGTAAATATGGTAATTTTTATTTACCACAGTTAAAGGTAAATATGGTAAATTAGGGAAACCAACAATATGATAAAGATAATTAAATTAATCTAACACAATAAAAAATCCTATTGGATGAATTAAAGTAAAAAAATATCACCTAATGGTCATAATTGAATAATTTAATGTACTTTTTCCCATGAAGGTGATGTTATTATATTTAAAACAAATGAAAGTGACAACATGTCACTCTCTTATCCCTTATAAGTATAATATTTCTAATATAGTAATAAACCGGACAAAACTTAGAAAATAAATAGTATTTTGAAAAAAAATGAAATTATCTGCCTAATGTGAATTTATATACAATTTTTATTGGTAAATAATTACCTTTAATGATGACACAATAGTGATATAGAAATCATTTTATTGAGAAGAAATATCAGATAAATGGTTATAAAAATATTAAAAGAAATATCAAATGAACTAACTAATGTGCTTCATGAATTTTATAGATGATTAGGACATGTTATGAGTTTATTAATTTTCTTTTAAATTATCTTATGTGTTTATTTGTTTTAAATTCAAATAAATGAATACTGTCAAAATTGATACTATTGATATTTTCTAAAAATAATATATTATTAAATTATTTTAAAAGAAATTTTAAAATTTAAAAGTGAAAATTATAAGGTCTAATGTCATAAAATATCTAATTATTTAAAATTAAAATTCATAAGTAAATAGTTATAACCATTTAATGTAAAGAATTTTATTATCACAAATAAGATTAAATAGATTAAATATGGATAACTCAAAATGATAAGGTTTAAAATAATATTAAAATATGTCTAAAATTTATTAGTTGAGAGTATTTTGACCCATAATCATCTTATATTAAAAATAAATTATTTTGGGACCATTAAACACTAAAAATAAATTTGTAATAAATTAATATTTCAAGACATTCCTAAAGTTCCGCTCCTCCCTCTTATAAAAGGCCACCACTTCTACCCACTTACTCAAACATTTCATGCCCTTTGGCTCGTCCAAACTCTACTAGAATAATCTCACAATATACCTACCTTCCTCATAGAGGCTAAAATTTGGGAATAAATCCGTCATAGGGATTCCTTTTGTTCAAATCAAAAGGACTCTTGAAAAAGATGTAATTGTTTTACCACCCCTTTTATATTTTTTTTCTTGTTGTACTTAAAATTATTATGTTGTTATCATAATGATGTAATAAATACAATATCTTATACATTTTTATATTTCATTATAATTATGTTACAACAATATACATCCTTTTAACAACCCTTTGAATAATAATATCACCATGCGTGCGTATGTACGACTTACGTCTCCACGTCATGGTGTAATTTGTTATTCAGAAATAATTAATTTAGATGGGTATGATGATGAGTATAGTGGACTTATATAATGAATAAATCATGATAATTATTCTGTATGATTAATATATCATCAAATTCGGTACCATTTAATCATCAATTGAGTGATATCGTCGCTCGTGTGTACATACGGTCTACCGTCTCCACATTGTGATGAGAATCCTTCTCCAAGTTAACCATTCAATAATAATTACAAAGTATATATAATAAATAAGAACGAAATATATTAAATGATAATTATACTGGATTTATTTATATATGTGTGTGTGTTTCGTTTACCTTCTTCTATTTAATTCTATAAGGAAACAGAAACAGCGTTCTTGCATATATACAACCAACTGCCTCCAATAAAGATTATTTTATTTCATTAAAATATCTATTAAATATATTTATATACTGGATATATATGATATATAAATCATTTTTTACATTTTGGAAGTATCTGAATCCAAATATATGTAATAATATCAAGAATAACATGTCAAGATATGTAAGATAAATAAGACTATTATTACCCAAAACATTGATTGAAGATGTAATTTGTAAATGAATAGGTAATATAAAGTCATACTTTAATCATATATGATATAATAAATATTATTATGGTTCTGTTTCAAGTTAATAATATGTTTAAACCCACTATATTGGAGTTTCAGACACATATAGAAGAAATCAGACTTTAGTTAAGGGATAATTTTTCAACCTCGTTATCATCCGAGGTTGTTTATTTGTAAGTATTTACTGAGGTATACATATCTTTAAAATACATGTTTCAAAAATATATATTATATTATTTATTTTATTCTACTATTCTCTAAATTCAATTTTACCCCTTGGTGAATATTTATTAAACAGTTTGGAAGAAATATTTATTTCTTTTTCCAAACAAATTACTTTTTGACTTTTCTAGCAAGAGTACATGAAGAATATATATTTTTCTTATATGGAATGTATGGATTTTTACATCTTCATAATGACTTATTTTCAAAAAATTTACTCTATCCAATTTCAAGTTTATTTTCAACAAAAACAATTTCCTTTTAAATTATGCGGCATTTTGAAGAAATAAAAGGTTTTTGAATAAGAGTGGATATTTCCTCAAGAATTATGTTCATGTGTTTTATGAAAATTATTTACCATCTAAGATGACACTCTTTAAATAGGGTTAAGTTTCTATTCATATTATTACTATAATTTTATGATAGAATGGTATTTAATATTGATTATTTAATGTTGGAACATTGTTTAAGAAGCCCATTTTATTTCATGGGTTACGCTATGTTGAATGATTTGTGTTTTTTCAGTACATGTAAAAATGATTTAATTATGAGATGGGTGGGAACTATAACTCTCTCTAATGAATTGGATAGATATTTATATCTCATGATATAGATATGACTTGAAAGAAAATTAAATCTAGTTCAGTAATATAGTTCTGGAACAGAAACTAAATACTGTTTAGTAATACATGGTTGGAATGGAATGTAAATCCAGTTCAGTAATGGAATTTTACCACTATGATGGTTGTGGAAGCATTCCTTGGATACTATGGAAGTCATGTTATGTGATTATTTATTTCTAATAATTCTATATTTTATGCCAATTCTATTTTATCATGGTTAATGTTCCTTTATGATCTATGTCTTATATACGGCCAAGATTTATTTCATCACTCGTGATTTTGAAATTTTATCTTTATGGTCATGTTTTTACATTATTATGTTTATGGTTTTGTTTTATGTTCTCAAGGTTTACCATTACTGATATTTTGAGCTCACTCATTTTTTATGTTTTCTTTTCCATAGTATAAAAATAATGGTTTGAGGTAGGAAAACAAAAGGATAATATCTATAAGGAATATGTTGAAAATATTTCAACAAGAAAGAAGATTATGTTCCAAGTTTCCAAATGCACGAAACTAATTTGATCATTAATAGTCTTTTATGACATGTATTAGTTATTCTATAAATGTAATGTAATATCCATGTACTTCAATCTTGGGTCGTTATAGTTGGTATCAGTGCGAAGGTTTAGTAAACCTTTGGAAACTATGATGCAAAAACAGTAGTGAGATCCCTAGAGAAATTTATAGGTATATTTCTAGGGATGTCCTTAGGATATTTAAAGAATAGGTTACAAACTAGGTTCTTTATAATCATCATGACAAAGATAGGGTTAAATCAAAGATATCATATATTGAAATATTATTATAAATTTACCTTACTTATTTGTTTCCAATCGCTGATATGTATTTCTCGCACTTTTCATTCTAATCATAGTGAATATCCAGAAAATAATAGAACATAGTTAAAAATTGAATGTTTTAGAAATGAAATGTATTTCAATTATGAAGATAAATTTCCTATGTGGAAACATCAAGAATAGAATCATGAAAATGGTATAAGTTTTGGTCATACTAATAAAGAAATGTAGATTGTAAATGACATGTGAAAGGCATGTGATGGTCTTCTAGTATTGTATACATTAAACATAAGAATATTAAGGTTGATAACCAATAAGACATGATTAATATTTTAGGAATGATGAAGATGATGGATCCTGAGTAATGGTTTAAGAATAATGTTAGATTATTTAGGTGTATATGTTTTGGAATTAAAATATTATGTTATTTGAATCATGAAATATAAAAGTGTTTTTAGTATAATTTTTTCATTAGGGATTGGAAAGAATACATTGAATATTTTTAAGGAGCAAAAAATGTGATTTATGTATAAGGTTAAATATTTGGAGATAACATGATTAAGGTAAAGATAACCCTTAATATGTCCCTTATTTTATGTTAATGATATTTGGATAAAGATGTGTTGGATTTGAATAAGTAAATTAGACTATTCATGATTATTTGGACCTAATTATTGAATTATAGGAAAAAGGTATATGCTTTCATGGATGAAACATGAATAAGTTTTTAAAACAAGGAATATATCCAATAGGTTTTGGAATAATGAAACATGCATGTTTTCATTAAGGATATCAGATAATTCAGGTTGTTATCGTGACTCAAGAGAATAAATGATAAAGGTGTTCATATTTTTAGAATGTGACCAAGAAGATATATTTTATGATATATGTAGGATAAATGTTAAGCTGATTCAGTGAACCGTTTTATATAGTTTTTTATTTTCATTTTCTATAAGGATTGTAAGGTAATGGATTTAGCTAAATTTTATGTTAATCTTCAAACGGAAATAGTTAGAATAAAGTCATGTCTCGCTATAAGTTGAATTATGAAAATTTGATAACCTGTGATAAACATTTTTTTGAGACAGATGGATTAACTTATCATTCTATTTATTGATCTCATAATCATCCAACACACGAGGAATGAAAAATTCATCATCATTTCTTTGAATAGGAGATGAAGTGGAAATGTTTCTAAGGCTGGACAATAGTGAGATTGTACTAAAATTGAGTATGTATTTCTTCTCATGTTCATCATATTTTGGGAAAGTATGTTGAAAAATAAAAATGTTATCTCAGTTCCTTATTATATGATGAATTAGATAGTCCCTTAAATCCTCACAGATTTATGACTTTCTGGTTGTTAACTTTCTCCAAACCTTGAACTCTATCATTCTCCACCAGAACATGATAGTTATATTTTTCTTCCATATCCATGTTTTCACTTCCCCTATATGTTATCCTTTTTGGGAACCTAGTGGTGAGTTATGTTGGGTAAATGTAAAGTTTCTAACATTCCTTTTTAGAAGGATGTTTTAGTATTCCTTTTTAGAATGTGGGTTTCTATGAAAGAAACTTTCAAGTAGTAAATCTTTTACAACCCTGACGAATTTTGAGTGTGGAATTCATTTTAAGGGGATAGAGTGTAACACCCATAGATTTTAGGAGATAGAGTAATTTTAAATTCATGGATGTTTTTTTGTATTCTAAACCAATATTATCATTCTCTATAAACAACACCATGTTAGCTTGCTGTATAAACAACACCATACTTGGCTTGTGTTATACAAAATGTTATGTTCTTTTGATATAATTTAATTCACACAACACTGAGTATAGATTTTGTTAAATATATAAAATAACTATGTTTGAATTATGTTATAAGGAACACTAAATGAAGATTTAACTAGTCACAACACTGACTTTGTTTTCATTACATGCAAGATCAGACTTCCTTGATAGGTTGCAATATACAAAATAACGAGTTTCACAAAACAACGATATACTATTAAAATATTATTATTTAATGGGATATAAACTAGCCATTATGAATAGTATTAACAAAAATTTTAATTTTATAGAATATTAATATTCAACTTATGTATTTTATAGAACATGATATAAGAAAAAATTCAAAATAATTATTTGTCAAAAAATGCAAATTTTCTGCCTTTTGATGGCGCACCCATTTTAAATCATGTTTTTTACACTTTTTTATATTTTATTTGAAAAAATAGACTTCTTATTTTAAATTGCCACATTAATATTTACTTTTTAATATTTTCTTTACTTTTACGATAAAATTCATATTTTAATGAATAGTGAACAATATTGTATTTTAATTCAAAACTACCTTTTCATCTAATTTATTTAAATAGTTAGATTATCTTTATAATTGGTTATAAAGTTTTATTGGATTATTATTTTTTCATTTAATCCAATTCTCTTCATTGGAAGTAATTTCACATTTAAATTGGACATAAACTCATGTTAATCTTTGCATAGTTTTTACTTCTTAAAATCTCGCATTCCAGTTTTAAAAATGTGAATTAATTTTAAATCAAATACTTCAACTTCATTGTTTTGAATTTTGAAAATTGGATTCAATATTTAGAATTAGTGGGTAAAAATTTTATTAATAGGTTACTTATTTTTTTTTGATATTATGAATATTAACTACGGGAATCATTATTTACAATGGTTAAAGGAAAATCAGGTAAATTTGGGTAACAAACAATATGATAGAGATAATAAAATTACACTAACACCTAAATAAATCATATTGGATGAATTAAATGTGACCTATATCACCGAATAGTATGAATTGATTCATTTAATGGATTTTTTCCCTAAAAGTGATGTAATTATAATTAAAACAACAGAAAGTGACAACATGTCACTATATTATCTCTTATAAGTATAATAAATTTAATATAGTGATATAATTGGAAAAACATCTAACATAAATAATATCCATAAATATAATGAAATTATATATATCATTTGAATTTATTTCTAATTTTTAGTGATTAAATAATTAATATTTTTGATGACACAATAGTGACTTAGAAAATATTTTTTTGATAGAAATATAAATTAAATGGTTTTAAAAATATTAAAATCAATATCATATGAACTATTTAATGTGCTCCATAAATTTTCTAGGTTAATATGACATGTTATTAGTGTATTAAATATTTTATTTTAATATTTTCTTCTTTGTGGATTTTATTTAATGTCAAATTAATGAATAGTTTCAAAATTTATACTACTGATATTTTATAAAAATAAAATTTTGATAAATTATTTAGAAATCATAAATTTATATTAAAAATTAAAAAGTGAAAATTATAAGGTATAAAATTTTATAAAGTATCCAATTATTGAAAATTAACAACACATAAGTAAATATTTATATCCATTTAATATTTACAATATTATTACCATAAATAAAATTAAATAGATTAAATGCGGATAAATCAAAATGATAAGATTTAAAATAAATTCAAAACATGTCTAAATTTTATTTTTTGATAGTATTTCGACTCATACTAATCATATTGTCAAAATAAATGAGTTTGGGATAATTAATAAACAAAAATTAATTTATAATAAATTAATATTTCTAAACATCCCAAAAGTGCCGCTCCTACCTCTTATAAAAGGCCACCACCTATACCCACTTAATAACACATTTAAAGTCCTTTGAATCATTAAAAATATACTAAAAAAAGATCCCAACATCCCCACTTTCATCCTAGAGGCCAAACACTAGTCATAAAACCATCCTAGAGATACATTTTGGGAAACTCCACATGAGATACTCCAAAAAGAGGTAATTGTTTAATAACCTCTTTCAAAACTATTTTCTTCTTACACTTTCTATTCATACGTTATTCACATAATAATGTAATAAATCCTTTATATTATAAATTCATAGATGTTATTATAATTTTTGTACAACCTTATACCTCATTTCAGCCATGCTACGAATAACAATATCACCATGTGTGCGTGCGTACAGCTTACCGTCTCCACACCGTGATATAATTTGTTATTCAATAATACATAATTTGGAGGGTTATTGTTATGGGTATAATGGATTTAAATAATGAATATAAATTTTAATAATTCTTTTTAATTAATATATGTAGGGTCCTGAAAAATATGTAAAGAATAATGGGAATCCGCCTTAATTTGAGAAATAATTCTACCCAATTGCAGTCAAAGAATTGGAAAAAAATATGAAGAATACTCAAAATTGGAAAAGGACTGACCGGTCCATGTACCGGTCTATCATTGATGGTACGCGGGCGGTTCATCAAGAATCATCCTCCGTAGACCAGCGTCGTTTGTAAAATGGAGGCTGGAACCCCTCAGCGGGCGCGAAGCAGGATGTGCACCAGGGCGGTCCACCGTCATGAACCGCCCCAGCTGCAAAATGTGCTAACCAGTCCAGACCACATGTGCTGTCCTTCGTGGAATAGAGGCGAATCCCTGCATGACCACAAAGCACCCCACGAACCAACATGTTTGCAGATGAGGTGCATTCAATGACCCCCCACGAGTTGCGGATTGACCAAGTCATCCGTAAATCGGGTTTTCAATCATGGGCCCCCGCAAAAAGTGTCGCATGATCACAGATAAATCTATTTTCCCCCTCTATAAAAGGACATAGAGGAGGAGAATAAAGGGATCGATCAGATTCGAGTGGAAGGATTCGGAGATCGGGGGATCGATTGATCGGACTCCATTGGCGAGAAGGTTTGGAGATCGACTTCTAAAGGAAGGATTATGGAGGAAAGAGCTTAGGGTTTTACAAACAGTGAAGTTACAATCCGTGAACTAGAACAGGTATTAAACTGGAAATGAATTGACAAGGAACCGATAAATTCCTAACAAATTGGTGAACCGCGAACTTAAAATTAAAAAACTGCAATCCACGGACCATCCGTGGATGTACTCCCCACAGACCAGGGAGTTTATTCCCCTTTTTCAATCTGAAACACCGCGTAGCACTCGCCTATGCGGGCAAAGCCCTGAACGGAAAATCCCTGACTGGCGACGCCCCTGGATGCCGCTGCTCGTGCAGACTCTACCATATACCAACCTGTTAAGTGGGCTGAACCTGAAGCCATGTACCGCCCTAGTACGTGGGATTCCTATCAGTCCGCGTACCACCCTGGTATGCAGACGACCTCTACAGCTTCATAGAACAACCCTACTCGAAGGGCACAACTCCTCATGCACCTATGCGGCCTGCCAACTCCTTCGGTGTTCCCATTCCTTGAGCCAGATAAAACCTTTCCAATCTTGCCTGATCCTTTGCAATCCCTTCATTGGCCTATTCATTGGCCCCAAGACAACACCTCTACCGAAGACAGCGGACCCGTATGATGAAACCTGCAGGCGAATCAGTGCACCACTTTGAGTTCACATACTCACAGTAGGTGAGGAAAAAGGGGTTGCCCTGGTTCTTGAGCAGATTCCTGAAGCATTACTGGGATCACATTCCCACGGTAGGGTAGGTTCTGTGCCTTGGAGTCCCCTTTGTGCCTCTCCACTTGACAGGATTGAGGGACCCCACTCACGTTTCCTTTTGACGAGTGCCAGCGGTGAGCACTTCTCCCCTCTCCTGGGAGTGGCTGGGCATCCCTCCTAGAGTATTCCCCAAACCATCCTTTCCTGAAGCCAATGTTCCTTCCCCTATCATCACAGAAGTTTCATTGCTCCGCTGGGCAACTCATTCCTTCCTCCAACATCAGGGAGAAGGAGAGTATAGTGGTTCTGACCTTCTCCTCCGCTCATCGTCTTACTCCCCTTCCCTCGGTAGGAAGAATTTGCGAGGCTTGCCAAGTCTGTTGCATTCTCTTGTTTCTCACACTGAGCATGACTCACGTGGTCTTAGAGATTTGTGATGGTCACGGAGTCTACACAATGAAGGCCCTAAAAATGAACTAAGTGGGTTTTGATTTCTGTTTCCTAAACAAGGTACGTAGGATGCCTCCCTGAGGTTCAATCCCAACAAACATGAAACTCTCACCTGTATTCTCTAATATCCCAAAACTACATGGACTTTGAATCCTGAACAACCGGGATACGTAGGAAACCTTTTTGAGGTGCCAGCCTGATATCTATGTCTAATACACATCATTCAGTTTCAGACCATGTCTTCATGACCCCAACAGGACCTTATCTTGGCCCAGGAAATCGCTTCCCATGGGTCTTCCGGGATGCTTCGGTGTATGTCCCCCCACGACCTTTGACCGGGAATCTCTCGCCCTGGTGTCCTTGCCATAGGACATTAAACTATATGGTCGGGTCCTTGTCGCACGACCTTAAAAGGTTATGTGTCCCGTCAGGTGGCATCGAACTACATGGATTCTGATCCCTCTCACGTTGATACGTTGGAAGCCCGTATCACGGGTGCGATCCAAACGCTCAAGTCATTATCTGTCCCCCCTAGATGACAACAAACTCTAGAGTTCCCTGTTATGTGGCTTCAAACCCATGCTATCTCAATGACTCCAAAATCCTCAGTTTCATTAATCCGAATGAGGGATGGTAAACCACGGGCCTAAATGACTCTGCATCCCTGCGTTCAGTTGATCATTGCCAACTAAGGGGTAATCCATAGATACTATGCTGGGGGATAAACCAAAGATTCACAAACATATGAATAAATCTTAAATCTGTAAGAGAGTCTCAAAATATGAATGAATTCCCCCCAAAAGGGTGCGATGAGCCTGACATCCCATCCTCTTGACCAATGTGAGTTCTAAAGCATCGCTGGATAAATCACCTAGTGATTTCCTGCCATTGGAATGTAGGTCCACAGATCATTGGATATGGAACCATTGGGCGTTTCGAAATGAAGACCAATATACCCGACCCGAGCAATTGAGCGGAACTCATCCCTCCGTAAGATCAGTTGTCGGGCGCGTTGGTCCCCCCACCATCATTCGAAACAAAAATGGTGAACCCGACATGAATCTTTAACCAAGCATGAAAGATTTAATCCAATCCCTCTCTATGCCCCCATATACTAACAAGGAGGGCCATGAAATGTCATTAATTATGCATGGGATTATGAGATGAATCTTTGACGGTTTTACAATTTTTATTTGTTAAAATATTTTACTGGTACCAATCAGAACTCCCTTCAATCCAATGACATCATGGAGGAACTCACACACACGTACTTCAAGAAATGAAATGATCGGACATACTAAAAAATGATGGACCCCATAACCTACTCAGTTTCTTCAATGCTGGGTCTCAGATGCGTTGATCAGACAGTACCACTTGATGGCACTCTCCTGACGGTGGAGGTGGCCATGCACACCCTCCAATCCGCCAAGACCTGTCGGTCGCCTTCCCAACAGTGGTCGTGAAAGCCGATCCAGACGGCTCCTGTAGTCGTCTCAAACCGATTCGGGAGTCTATCCCCAGAATGATAAAATGCATACCTCCCTTATATTAGGGAGGCAGATAAGGTTGACACTGATGACTTCATCCCCACTGAACGAGGGTTCCGATCTAAGCCCCCCGCCGGAAGACGCCGTTTTAGTTACGCCGCGACTCAATATCCTCACGCTAAGGAGGATGTCTCCTCAAGGATCGAGGCCCACGCTCCTCAAGCTTCAACCCCTCGGACCGCCTAGCGAGGGTGGAAAACGTACAACCAGGGACCGGTAATTTCCCCTGTCCCTGAGGAGGAGCTCTGTTGCCCAGTCACGGAGACGCATTTCGAGCAGGCACATACACATGTCCGCGCCTCCAATGCCCGCCATCCAGACATGGAGGCATCATACAAGAAGGTGTGCATCCCCACCGAGCTCCATGAAGCCCGTCACTCACACAAGATGACACATACCCGGAAGGCACCTCTCCATGCGCAGAGTAATGATGTCCACAAACTAGACATGGTGGCAACCCAACACCTGCAGGACCTGCTCCTAGCTTTTGCTCCTGACTCCTACCATCCCGATGTGGTGGTGATCAACAAAGCCCGCCATCCATATGTTGCAGCAATTAATGGGAGGGCACTCCTATCTTCCAAAAAAGGCCACCAACTCGATACGGTGGGGAACCAACATATGCAAGGTCATCTCCCTGTAGATGCAAGTAAAGTCCTCCATCCCGATGTGGTGGAAAATAGAGAGCTAAACTGGCATATCCCGACACAGGGGAAGACATGTTCACTTGCCCTCACATAGGAGAATTTTCAGTACCCACCAACCACCGAATGACCAAAGCATGATATTCTTACTCTGATACCGGAATGGGCCTTCATACTCGTTCGAGCCAAATATTTCTCTCTGCATATCCTAGAAATGATGGAGGAGTAGGTATCGATCCCAGATCATATCTTGTAGACTTTCCAGAATGTGATTAAATTAGTTGAAACAGCAATGACTCAGGCACGTGATCCCATCTCCCCAATTGAGGCAACTCATCTAAGAGATGAGATAGCTGCCTCGGAGCAGATCTGCATCCCTGCTTTCACCCAGGAGGGTCGTCGGCCATATTCTGTGATACAAGGGAAATCGGATTGAGAAGATTCACTCATTCTAACTAGGGGACACCTGTCCATCATGATGGATGCTCTAGAGTAGGCATATATACCTGATAAAAGTCAAGATGTTCTTCGGCATATCCTGGTAGCATCACGGTACCCAATTAGAAAGGGACACAAAGGTGAAGGTCGTTATCAACAGTAGACATTCCCCGCTGCCCACAAGAAAGCACCCCAAACATGGAAAACGAAGCCAGAAAATAAAAAAAAGGGTTCATGACACCGCTCTGCTAGAAGTCGGGGTTCCCAATGCCGCTAAGCACATATCGAAGGCTCAGAACCCTGCCCACCCATTACCATAAAATTTGAGTAGCAGTAGCAGTTGTAATGACTCGGAAATTTCAAGGATTTTTTTTTCTTATTTTCATTGTAATTTTATGAGTACGAAGTTTCTGACGGTGCCTGATTCCGAGGCCCGGTGTTCCTGGAATCAATTTATGCTGTTTAGGTCGAGTACGTTCAGTGAACGAACAACGGGTTTTTCTAACTTTTGAACTCCTGCTCGCAATCGAAATCAGAGGGCACTGATGAACTCACAGTGCCGGTTTTCGCTTAAGAGGACTTTCACCTCGACAGTAGATGATCGGGTATGAGATTTGGTTTTTGGGTTACACGTGGATTAATAAAATAAAATAAGTGACAACTTATTTTATCTTTGTTGAACCCATGCCATGTGGATAGTGTTGGTTAAAATCTCCACATGGGAGTTGGTGGTGGGACCGCCACACCCTAACCTACCATAGGAGGATAATTAGGGAGGGGACCACCCGAGAAGCATAATCTCCCATGAGAGGTTATGACATGGGGTACACACGGGGCTTAACCCCCCCCCCCCCTTTAATGAGAGGGGAGGAAATCTCTCAACACTCCCCCATTAATGAGGGAGAGCCTCTTGGAATCTAACTCCCCTCTTAATGGAGGAGAATAAAACCCCCTCAACCCCCCCCCCCCATTTAATGGAAGGAAACTCCTTGACCCACTCCTTGTTAATTAGGTGGGGACCAACCAGGGCCATTAAACCCTCTTCGAAACTCCCCAAATTAATTATGTCATCCACTCGGGCAATTAATTTGGTTGAGCCTCTCCACGATTTGAATTTTGAATTGCGCTAACCATCGTGAATTATATAAGTGGGGCCCACTTAATTAATTTCTGCCACCAAGAATAATAGATTATATTACATTATTTTGGCACGTTCTTGCGCCGTTTCGTGGAGAGCTTGAGATAAATTCTTTCTCCAGTGAAGAACGTGAAGAACGCCAGTGATGCTTCTTCCCCGACCTTCTTCAGCCTTCTTCCTTGGAGCCCCCCTTTCTGACATGGTGCTTCTCCGACGACCCTCCTTCCTTGTCATCATTGCACCGATGCATGAACTCGGAAGTAGAAGCGTGTGGTGAGCGATGTCATCATCTTCCCCCACGATGAACGCGCACCCCAATGAATCAAAGCTAGGGGTTGATTACTTTTTGTTCGTGAATTATCATTTGTTGTTCTTCGTCTTAATTTATGGGCCGCTTGTTATTGTTGTAATGGGAGGAGGTCGGACTGCCCAAACATGGCCGACCTTCCTCCCCCTTTTTGTTGATTATGTTGCGGCTCGAACGAAGGCGGCGCGGTGCAACGACAACATGCAGAAACAAATAGGAATACGGCGAAGAAGCATGGCACCGTCGCGTTGTGCCGTGGAGGCCGAAAAAAGCCGTGGCGCCGTCGCGCCATGCCGGAAAACCACGAGGAGGCCGCGACTTGTTTATTTGACGTGCGGATCGACGGGCAACGATGAAGCGGGCCACAATGGCATTTGAATCCCTACGCAGTGAAGATCGGGTCCCAGGAGGACCGTTGGCGAAGATGGTAGGAGAAAAGGAGCACTAGAGCACGTCCGGTGATACGCAGAAGCCGGCGGCGGCGCACTGCCGGAGAAAACCACCGCGGCTCAGCCGTGGCGGTGGGGGAAGAACAGGAACAACTTCGGCCATTCCGGATTGGGGGGCGTGGCTTATGTCAAGCTGGTTCGTCAACCGCGGGGGGTTGTACCCCCCCCCCCACGCACCCGCTGGCCCCGCAGGCGCCGCGGCAGCGCCAGGCCGGCCGGGCTGGGCCATGCCCTATTGGGCCGGACCCAGACCCGGTTCGGGCCGACCCGGGGGGGGGGGGGTATCGGGCCAGGTCGGACCGGGCCTGCAACCCCTAATTTCGGACAGATCCGTTTAAATGTTAATTACTTGGGCTACAGACCTCCGATTGACACACCATCAATTGAGATGCGATCCTTGGATCGAGATGGTCGTTTCGGTATATTACAGTCAAGGTTTTGGAGAATTTTGGGTATGGCCAGGTTGGTTCGAACCTGAAACTAACCGGGCCCTCAGAGCGGAAACACTTATAACTTGTGCTCCGGACGTCCGATTGTCGTGCCGTCAACTTTGTTGGATTCCTCTTGATGAGACGGAACTTTTGGTATAATTTTCCTGAGATTTGGATGCAGTCGGATAGTCTTCAGGTTGGATTGTACCTGAAATCCAACCGGGCCCCTGCAACCGAAAAGCTGATAACTTTCAGACCGGACGACCGTTTGACGAACCGTCAGCGTCATTAGTGATCTCTTTGAGAAACGGTCCCTATGAGTATACCCTATGATATGTTAGGGTACAGTTGAGATACGGCCGGGTTGGTTAGCACACGAAACCAACCGGGCCCCCGGGACTAAAAGGCTAATAACTCATAGACCAGGCGTCCGATTGAAGCACCGTCTGTTACGTTGAGACCCCTATGACGAGGCGGGCCTTTAAGATACTTCTTCGTGGGACATGGGATACATGGATTATCGACCTGTAGCTTGTGGAGCGGACCCTCCCAGAGATGAGCGTACAGAGTTCGGAGACCGTGTAGCTGGCTGAGACCTGACGATTGATTGACCGACTCGACTTGGAGTGAGTCGACTAGCCCAGTGGACGAATCACTACAATGTTTTGGTGCAGACCCATGGCGGATTGAGCACTACTGTGTTTGGGTGCAGACCCGCGGTACTCAACAGAAGGAGTACCTCTACAGGCTATTAAGGGGGGTGCACTACTGTGTTTGGGTGGCAGACCCCGGCGGGAAGCACTACTTTGTTTGGTTGGATGACCCACGGTACTCGACAGGAGGAGTACCTCAGTAGTCTTGGGTTAGTGATCATTACCTCAGAGTCATTACAGGATCATTGTACTCGTCAGAAACAGGGCTCTTCAACAGTTACGGTTTCGATAATGAAAATCCTGGTTTGAGCTGAGTCTATGACCTTTGTATTTACCTCATGATTGAGATGGGTCACTTGATAACATAGGTATATGTATGGGCATATACCAAGGTAGTGGTTATCCGTTGATTTCATAACCTTTGTGTTTCCTCATAATTGATATGGGTTAAATGATAACTTAGGTATAAGTATGGGCTTATACCTAAGTAAGGGTTATCTATTGAGATCCTTCTTTGTGGTTATCCTTGTTGGATTTAGTGAGACCTTGAGGGTCTTAGGGTCCCTACTAAGTATCGTATACTCACCCCTGCATGGGCTATTCCTGCACCTCGTTTTATTGGTTGCAGACGACGGGCAGCTCTAACGGAGGCTGAGTGTTCGAGGAATGGACGATACCCGGTGGTGGACTTCATGAAGAGACGATACGTGGAGGAGGTTGACTTGTGAGAGAATTGAGGAGGCTATCTATACCTACCCTTCAGGTAGGATCCCAGGTGGATGACCCAGGATCTACTAATATTTTTCTTCCAACTGTTTTCTTTCCTGTGGTACTTTCGTTCGGTTGTAGCTGTACTTTCAGTTGGGTTTGTATTCTGGCCCACTTACTTTTTAACACTTCCTTTTGTACTTAGTGTTTTACTTCCACTTGTACTCTGTGGTGTTTTTTTACTTTTATAAAGGCAATTCCTTCCTAGTTATTGGTATTTACGCCTTTGGTTCTAGTCGCCAACCCATGGCCTATAGAAGGCGGGCTTGGGGTAGTCATGACACATGCCCCGAGGATGGTTCGTGACAAATTAGTATCAGAGGGAGGTTTTGATCCCTTGACCTGTTGGTTATGGGCCCACCACGCTTCCGCTACGCCCCTATGATATTTTCTTTCTGTGAAACAATAGTGTTAAGGGTAGTATGTGTGGTTTTCAGTTCAGAGAGTCTGGTGTTAGTGCGGCGGCCGACGTATCCGTACACCAGGACCCTGACTACTGATTTCCAACTTTGTGCATGAAAGCATTGATTGCATGTATGTTTCCAAGAGTTTTAAAGTCAGCTCAAACCAGGTCAGCTCACTAGGTATAAATCGTTTGACCGTGTCACATATATTTTTTCAGGATGTCTTTCCACGGACGACCAGCTAGAGCCCAGAGGGATGTACGTACTGACAGCCTGCCGAGTGACGAGGATTCGGTACAGGGCCCTCTTATAGTTGAGGCACCAGTGGTACTACCATACGTTGCGCCACTGATGTCAGCAGACCCAGCATCAGAGAGTGCACGTCGCTTGAGCGTGCAACACAAGTTCCAGCACCAGAGGCCACCCAGGTTTCGGGGATAGACGGACCTGTAGGCGGCTGAGGATTGGACGGAGACTATGGTGACAAGTTTCAGAATTGTGGGTACACCAGCAGACTTCATGGTGATCTTTGCTACCATACTCCTTCAAGTAGTAGCAGACAGGTGGCGGAGCCGGATGATCCAGTTTTGCGATGAGATGACCTTCAATTGGGAGGACTTTGAGACCTTTTTCAGGGTGGAGTTTGTACTAGTGGATCTACACCCCGAGCGTGTTTAGGAGAAACTGCCTTTGTCGCATGATTTTCTATCAGTATCCGATTCATCTGTAGGTAGTAGAAAGAGGATGCAGAGGTCCATGAGGACCAGAGCCAGCTGTATGAGGAGCGGGAAGTGTTGTGAATGCGGCAGGAAGGTTCACCTAGCACGTGACTGTCCGACCCCCCCCCCCCCCCCCCGCACAGTTGATCCGCAGGCATTGGAGTAGCCACCGATACAGAAGCAGTGGTGGGTGCTTGAGAAACATCCGAGCAGTGGACAAGGTAGTAGAGCTCCAGAATCAGGTGGACAGAAGCGGAACTAGTGGATTTCTTTTGTCCTTTGAACATCTAGTTCTATTTTGTTGTTGTTGTTTTTGTGTCTTTGTACTATGAGCTGCTATAATAAAAGACACGTATCTTTGTGATGTTTTCTTTCCTATCCTTTTCTTCAGTTGATACTGAGAGGTCCAAGTTAAAAACTATTGAATTGACCCTCACATTCGATATTTCTACTGGAGGAGACCCAGTGACCTCACCCTGATGCCGACAGTGTGACTCAACCCATGGAGGCGAGAGAGACAGTTAGATATCTTAGTAGTAACGTCGAGGCCTTACGACATCATCCATGGACTGAATGCATAATTCATGTTAGGATTGACTGTATTAGGAAATGGGCATGGTTCATACATGGGATGAGACCGAGTTTCTCTTTTAGGCAAAGGAGAAATCTTAGCAGCTCTTACAGATCATATGCAATGAAAGTGCAGATCATCCAGGAGCGGATGAAGACTGCACAGTGCTGTAAAAAATAGGAAACTGGTGCCAGTCTTAGAGACTCGGTCGTGTTAAATGTTTCAAGAAGAGTAAACTTTAAGGAGAGATGAGTCTGCGAAGCAGCAGATGTGAAGGCAGAGCTAGGAGAGAAGCATGAGGTGGTGTAAATTTCAACATGCTACAACCACCCACCTTAGTTGTCCCCGCCAGGCTCAGGGAGCTGGAGAGCAGGGGAAGAGTGCAGTTGCATGCAGTCAAGGAGTGTGACCAAATGGCTCTAAAAATGATTCAAGGGACAATCTGTGTCCACTACTAGCTGCCGTAGTAACAGAAATTGATATAAATCATTCCTTCCTTCCAAGAATTGTGTTGCAGACCTAGAGTTTCTGGTAAGCCGTAGACTTGACCCTCACGTCTAGAGATACCTTGGGAGGAGACTCGATAATCAGTCTTACGCCAAAATTGTGGTCTGACCCACGAGGTGAGATTTTCGGTTGGAATCTCTTGGTGGCAGCATCGAGGCCTTATGACGTTGGTCTCAATATGGATTGGATTCATAGTTCATGCTCAGAGTGACTGTATTAGGCAATAATGTTGTGGTCTAACTACAATGTCGGGATGGGTTTTCCTTTGTCAGCAAAAAAGTAAACCCCAGGCAGCACAGGATGAACTCATGCATAAGAGGGTTTGTCCAATCACTCTTGGGTCGACCAACCTTACCCTCATGGCAGCAGGAGTTTTGAGTATCAAATCAATCAGGAAGTGGAGGCCTCTAGAGTTCGAGGATGGAGATCACGTCCTTAAACGGGTCTCACCTTGACGAGGTTTACGGAGAGGTGGCCGAGGAGACAAATTATCTCTGAGGTTCAACGGACCTTTCTAGGTCCTCAACAGGGTAGGCGAGGGGGTTTACAGCTTGACCCATCAACCTCAGTTTCACCAGGTGCATGATGACTTCCACGTATCCTAATTGAGGAGATATGTGCTTGACCCGATGCATGTCATTGACCATGGGGAATTGGAATTTGGTGATGAGGTGACTTTTGCGGGGTTCCAGTAGAGGTTGAGGATCGACAAGAGCCGATCCTACGAGTATGGAGGATTCCTCTTGTGCGCTTTCATTAGAATCACGGGAACCTCCAAGAGATCACATGGGAGCGGAGGGCTCAGATGTGTGCTCAGTACCACTTTTGTATCCCTAGTTTGTGTTAAAGCTTCACCAGGATGTAAATCCCGGAGGTGGGAGTAATGTAAAGAATAGGAATCTTGAAGGATTTTTTTTTCTTATTTTCTTTGAATTTTACGAGTACGCAGTTTCTGACGGCGCCTGATTCCGAGACCCGGTGTGCCCGGAATCAATTTCTGAATTTTAGCTCGGGTATGTTCAGTGAACGAATGAGCTGGTTTTTTTAACTTTTGAATCGGTTCTCGGAATCGAAATTAGAGGGCACCAATGAACTCACAGCACATGATTTCTCTTAAGAGGACTTTCACCTCGACAGTAGATGATCGGGTTTGAGAGTTGGTTTTTGGGTTTCACGTGGATGAATAAAATAAAATAAGTGACAACTTATTTTATATTTGTTGAACCCACGCCATGTGGATAGTGTTGGTTAAAAGCTCCACATGGTAGTTGGTGGTGGGACCGCCACACCCTAACCTCCCATGGGAGGATAATTAGGGAGGGGACCACCCGAGCAGCATAACCTCCCACAATAGGTTATGACATGGGGTCCACAAGGGGATTAACCCCCCATTTAATGGGAGGAGAGGAAATCTCTAAACACTCCCCCATTAATGAGGGAGAGCCTCTTGGACTCTAACTCCCCTCTTAATGGAGGAGAATAAAACCTCCTCAAATCCCCCATTTAATGGAAGGAAACTCCTTGACCCTCTCTTTGTTAATTAGTTGGGGACCCCTTGGGGCCCATAAACCCCCCTCGAAACTCCCCAAATTAATTATGTCATCCACTCGGGCAATTAATTTGGCGGAGCCTCTCCACTATTTGAATTTTGAATTGCGCCAACCATCATGAACTTAATTAAGTGGGGCCCACTTAATTAATTTCCTCCACCAAGAATAATAGATTATATTCCATTATTTTGGCACGTTCTTTCACCTTTTGGTGGAGATCTTTAGAGAACTTCTTTCTCCAGCGAAAAACATGAAGAACGCCGGCGGCACTTCTTCCCCGACCTTCTTCAGCTTTCTTCCTTGGAGCCCCCCTTTCAGACGTGGTGCTTCTCCGATGACCCTCCTTCCTCATCGTCAAATCATCGATGCACAAACTCAGAAGGGGAAGTGTGTGGTGAGCGACATCATCATCTTCTTGCATGACGAACACGCGCCCCGATGAATCAATGGTATGGGTTGATTACTTTTTGTTCATGAATTATCCTTTTTCATTATTCGTCTTTATTTATGGGCCGCTTGTTATTGTTGTAATGGGAGGAGTTCGGACAGCTCGAACACGTCCGACCCCCTCCCCCTTGTTGTTGATTATGTTGCGGCTCGAACGAAGGCAGCGCGGTGTAATGGAACCGCACGGAAACAAAGAGGAACACGGAGAAGAAGCGCGACGCCGTCGCGCGGCACCGTGGAGGCTGAACAAATCTGTGGTGTCGTCACGCCCCGCCGGAAAACCACAAAGAGGTCACAGTTTGTTTTTTTGACTTGCAGATCGATGGGAAAGAACGAAGCGGGCCGCAATGGCGTTTGAATCCCTTCGCAGTGAAGATTGGGTCCTGGGAGGACCGTTGGTGAAGACGGCAGGAGAAACGGACCACTGGAGCGCGTTCGGTGGGCCACAGAAGGCAGCGGCGGTGCGCCGCTGGAGTAAACTGCCACGGCTGAGCCGCGGTGGTGGGGGAAGAACCGGAACAGCTTTGGTCGTTCCGGATTGGGGCGGCGCGGCTTATGCCGAGCCGGTTCGTCAATCGTGGGGGGTTGTAACGCCCCCCCCCCCCCCCCACACACACACACACTGGCTGGCCACAGGGGCGCCACGCCAGCGCCAGGCCGGTCGGGCCACCCAGGCCGGGCCGTGCCATGCCCTATTGGGCCAGACCAGGACCCGGGGGGGAGGTATCGGGCCAGCTCAGACCAGGTCCGAACCCCCTAATTTCGGACAGATCTGTTTAAACATCCATAACATGGGCTACAGACCTCCGATCGACACACCGTCAGTTGAGATGTGACCCTTGAATCAAGATAGTCTTTTAGGTATATTACACTCATGGTTTTGGAGAACTTTGGGTATGTCCGGGTTGGTTCGAACCCGAAACAAACCGGGCCCTCAGAGCGGAAACGCTTAAAACTTGACCTCTGGACGTCCGATTGACATGTCGTTGACTTTGTTAGATTCCTCTTGATGAGAGGGAACTTTTGGCATACTTCGCCTGATATTTAAATGTAGTTGGATAGTGGTTGGGTTGTATTGTACCCGAAATCCAACCGGGCCCCTGGAACGGAAAAGCTGATAACTTTCAGACCGAATGTTTGTTTGACGAACCGTCAGCGGTGTTGGTGTTCACGTTGAGAAACGGTCCCTATGATTATACACTATGTGTGTTTGGGGTATAGTTGAGATACGGCCGGGTTGGTTCATACACGAAACCAACCAGGCCCTAGGGACTAAAAGGCTAATAACTCACAGACCGAGAGTCCGATTGACACGCTGTATGTTGTATTGAGACCCCTATGACGGGGCGGTCCTTTCAGTTACTTTTTCCTGGGACTTGGGATACTTGGAGTATCGACCGATATCTCGTGGAGAGGACCCTCCCTGAGATGAGCGTACAGATTACGGAGACTTTGTAGCTGGCTGAGACCTAACTACTGCTTGATCGACTCTACTTGGAGTGAGTCGACTAGCCCAGTGGACGGAGCACTACTATGTTTGGGTGCAGACCCATGACGGATGGATCACTACTGTGTTTGGGTACAGAACCGCGGTACTCAACAGAAGGAGTACCTCTGCAGGCTATTAAGGGGGGTGCACTACTGTGCTTGGGTGGTAGACCCCAGCGTGAATCAATACTGTGTTTGGGTGGCTGACCTGCGGTACTCGACAGGAGGAGTACCTCAGCAGTCTTAGGTTAGTGAGCATTACCTCAGAGTCGTGACATGATCACTATACTCGTCAGAGACGGGGCTCTTCAACAGTTAAGGTTTCGATAATGAAAATCATGTTTTGAGCTGAGTCTACGACCATTGTGTTTACCTCATGATTAATATGGGTCACTTGATAAATTAGGTATATGTATGGGAATATACCTAGGTAGTGGTTATCCATTGATTTCATTACCTTTGTGTTTCTTCATGATTGAGATGGGTTACTTGATAACTTAGGTATAAGTATGGGATTATACCTATGTAAGGGTTATCTGTTGATATCCTTCTTTGTGGTTATCATTGTTGGATTTAGTGATACCTTGAGGGTCTCGGGGTCCCTACTGAGTATCATATACTCAACCCTGTATGGGCTATGCCTTCACCTCGTTGTGTTGGTTGCAGATGTTGGGAAGCGCTGACGGAGGCCGAGTGTTTGAGGACTAGACGGTACCTGGTGGTGGACTTCACAACGAGACGATACCCGGAGGAGGTTGACAGGTGAGAGCATTGAGGAGACTTTCTGTACCTACCCTTCATGTAGGATCCGAGGTGGACGACCCAGGAGCTGCTACTATTTTTCTTCCAGCTGTTATATTTCCTGTTGTACTTTCGTTCAGTTGTAGCTATACTTTCAGTTGGGTTTGTATTCTGGCCCACTTACATTTCAGCACTTCCTTTTGTACATATTGTTTTACTTTCGGTTGTACTCTGTGGTGTTTTTTTACTTTTATAAAGGCAATTCCTTCCCAGTTATCGGGATTTACGCCTTTGGTGCTAGTCGCCAGCCCCTGGCCTATGGAAGGCGGGCTTGGGGTAGTCACAGTACAGGCCCTGAGGACGGGTCATGATAACAGTTGTGAAGGTCCTCCCCACAATTTCGCTACCAGAAGCTCTAAAGGTCCTCCCATGAGCACCCATGGGGGCCTCCCCCCCCAAGAATATAACGATGAATCATGAGATCTTTTCTTTTGATGCGAGTCAGGGAAGATGTAACACCCGAGATTTCTATGAGAAATATTTTGATGTTATATACATCATCAAAGCAATATTTCACTACACACGACACTAGCTTGGCTTGCTTTACACGCAATCGCGGCCTTCCTCGATAGCTTGTGTTGTACGCAATACCGAGTTTCACTAAACAACTATATGCTATAAAAATATTATTATAACTAGCTGTTATGAATAGTAATACCCACTTTTTAAAATTTTATAAATTTTATCATTCAAAATGGACTTCATTTTTGGATTCATAATATCGAAATATGCCTAGGGTAAAATTTTGGTATTTTTCTGAAAACTTTCAATTTTTGATGAATAGTGAAAACACTAGGTTACTATTTAAAAACAGACTTTATATTTAAATAATTATTTATTTAATTTAATTTCATTTTAGGTAAAACATGGTACATAATACCTATATAAATTCAAATTAATTCACTGGAGTCATTTTATAATTTTTTTAGATATATAAAAATTTTATTGAACTTTTCACCTTCTTTTACCCACCTCCTAGGAGAATTTGCAAATTTACATAAAAAATTATTTTACAGCTTCTGTGAATGGAATTTCAAAAATCCAAGAGACATGTTTGATGTTACTATGTAAAATGTGGTTCAATGAGGTGAAAATAATTTTTGGTGAATAGTAACTGTTGACTTTTTTTTACCACGGTTAAAAGTAAATAGGGTAATTAAGGGTAAAAATGATATTATTATTACCCTAACACATGTCCTAATTCTATTGGATAAGTGTAATTCGACCAAAAGCAACCTTAGGAATAAAATATGACCATTTAGGCCCACTAGGATTAGATTAGGACAATTATTATTATTTTTTTCAAATCAATGTTTAATGACTAAAACATTTTTAATATATGGTTATACATAAGATACTTTCAAATATAAATATTCTTTAGAAATATAAAAATATTTCCTACATAATGGTATTTTATTTATAATTTTTGGACATTAAATAATTTAATTTATTTATTACACAATGATGATGTAGTAATTATCTTATTAATGAAATATTGAAATAATTGATGTTATAAATACCCTAATAAATGTAATTTGAATCCTTTTATGAATTCCACTAATTTTCTAGGTTAATATGACATTTTAGTATTGATTTAATTAACTTTTATTGAACTAATAATTCTTTTATGATTTTCAAAAAAAATCAATTACCAAATAGTGTCAAAATTGACATAAAATAGTTTTTGAAACAAATATTATATTATTAATTGTAATTTTTTTCTTTAAAATCTAAGGTTAGGCCAAATGACTTAGATAAGGTTATATATATTAATAATAAACAACTTGGGGTTCGTTTGGCTTGTTATATTATGTTTATTAACCATATAATATAAGAAAACAAGAAGACATGGTAAAAGTGAAATTATTTAACTTAATGTTAAATCTAAATGATAAGGTTAAAATAATTACCTAAACTTGTACAAATTCTATTGGATGAGAGTATTTCGACCCATCCACACCTTAGCTTCTAAATAAATAAATTTGGAGCTATTAATAACCGAATATTACTTTAAAATAAAATAAAATTTTTAGTTTTTCCAAAGGTGCTCCTCTCCTCCCTTATAAAAGGGCACCTCCTCCCTCCCCTCCTCACACCACGTTGAGCCATCATGCTCGAACAACACCTACCAATTTATCTTCTCCACTTCCCTAGAAACATCCTAGTGGTCCTGGTGTTCTTCAAAGGCCAACCCTAGTTCCCTAAGAGGAGGTTAAGAAGAGGCGCGTCTAGGAAGAGGAGGTCTAGACATGTACAAAGCATATCAGACCTATGGTAAGGGAAAATCTCCCAATCTCAATTTTTATCTAAGATTGTTTATACTTTAGAATTTACTAGGGAATATTTATCATCCACATCCATGTTTCCTCAATATTTAATATTATTTCCATCCACCTAAAAATTTTTAAATCCAATTTTATCCTTCGGTGCATTTTTAGTAAAAGATATGAAAGGAATATTTTGTCGTTTTTCGTACGAGGTACTTTTTGACTTTTGTAGAAAAAGTACGTGAAGAATGTTTTTTTTATCTTATACGGAATGAATGGATTTTTAGAACATTATTTCCATGAATCTTCCTTTACAAGTTTTCAAGTTTATTTTTAATCAACTTCTTTTGGTATAAAATTATATGACATGTTAAGAAAGGAAAATGTTTTTGAAGTAGAAAGGATATTTTCCTCAAGAATGGAGTTCAAGTGTTTCATCAAAATTATTTTCCATCTATGATAATATAGGGTTCTCTTTCTATCCCTATTTTTACATTGTTTTGATTATGTTAGGATGGAATTATTTTTATGATGTATTTTTATCTTATATGGATTATTTTATGATGGCATGATGTTTAAGAATCCAATTTTTATTACATGGGTTGTGCTATGATGTTTGATTTATGATTTTGTGGCACACATCAGAATGGTATCATTATGAGATGGGCGGGACCTATAACTCCCTCCAATTCATTGGGTAAAGATTTTATATCTCATGATATAGACATGGCTAGAACGGAAAGTTAAACCGGTTTAGTGACACAGGACTGAAAGGAGGATTGAACTCGGTTTAGAAATGGACATTGTCTGCTAAGATAGTCTTGGAAATGAGTCTTGACTACTAAGAAATTATTCTCTATGACTATGTGTGAATGCCACAAATATTCATGTTTTAAGTTAGGATTATTGGGATTACATTTCACTACTATGATTTATCCCATGTGATGGAATTATGGTTTCTTTTGCAGGTTAAGATTTCTAAAATGTTATGTTCTTTTGAATATGATGTGATTGATATTTATTTTGTTTACCCTTACTGAGCATTTGAGCTCACCCTTTTGCATGTTTTCTCTCCATAGGTCTGGAAGAAGGTTATTAAGTAGGATATGCCAAAAGGGACTATAGATATGATGAAATAAATGGGAGACAATGTAGATGCTTTATGTACCAGTTGTTTATGTTTCCCAGTTTCTAAAGACACTTTTCCTATACGGTCCTACCATGGTTTTGTTATATGTTGTAATAAGTGTGCTTAAATTTTGAAGTAATAACAATGTTTGTAAAGTATGGGCCGTTAGAGTTGGTATTAGAGGAAAGGTATAGTCAACCTTTGGAAACTAGGATGTGAAAGCCTTAGTAAGAACCCTAAGGATATGTCTAAGCATATGAAAAAATCTTAATGTTTTAGAAATTCCCTGAACAACCTATGATAAGACCATAAGTGTGAAATTTTATTCTTGATTATGTGGTTTTACTTTTATAATTAGAGTTTATCACACTATTATTCTAGGTTTATTCAATGGCTGGAACCCGAAGGAACCGTGTTAATGTGGACTGCGATGGGCAATGCAATGATTGTCCCCCTGAGCAACCAGATGTTATGGGAGCTGGAATGCAAAATCTTGTAGCCATGCTCACACAACTTTCTCAAGCTATGAATCATGCAGGACTTCCAAACGAGCAAAGAAAGGAGCAACATTCTGTTGAATCCATCATGAGGTAGCGTCCACCTTCATTCAGCGGGTCTACTGATCCATTAGTTGCTGACGAATGGATCAGTACTACTGAAAAGATATTTTCAGCTCTTCAATGTTCTGAACATGACAAAGTAATCTTATCTTTGTATCGTTTGGAATGTGATGCCGATAAATAGTGGAATATTATCAAGAATACAAGGCAAAGATATGAAATTGAGTCCATGGAATGGGACGAGTTCAAGAACTTATTTTTCAATAAGTACTTCCCTCGTATTCTTCGAACAAAGATGGAGAAAGAGTTTCTTGAACTAAAGCAAAAAGATGATGAATCGGTTGGTACCTAGGATGCAAATTTTACAAGACTTGCAAGGTATGATTCTGGGATTATTATCCAACCTGAGAGTAAAATTGATCGATTCTTTAGTGGCTTAAAAACAAGTCTTCGAAGGGCGTTAGCCATAAGGGACTTCAATAGCTATGATAAAATTGTTCGATGTGCTCTCAAGGTTGAGATGGAGATTGGAGAAACCCATCAGTAATATTTGTTTGATAAGAAGAGGAAAATGGAATTCAAAGGAAAATCTAAAGAGCACACTGAGAAGAAGATGATATTTCTATTATGCTCAATGTGTGGAAATAAACATGGATGGAGTTGTCTTAAACGAACAAGTAAATGTTTCAAATGTGGAAAGGATGGTCATCAGGCATTTGAATGCCGCAATGATGGGAAGAAGATGTCTAGTGATGCGAAAAAAGAAAAGGCTACATAGAGTTCACCTCTTACACATCAATGTTACGAGTGCAAGGAGATGGGGAATTATTCCAATAAATTCCCTAATCCAAGGGTTGTTGATGATGATCGACGTCAGCAAACTCTTAATGCCAAAGACAAAGGAAAGTCACATGCAATTACTATCAGCGATGTGGAGTACGATAACAAAGTGGTGAAAGGTACACTTACCATCCACTCTAGAGTAGAAAATGTTTTATTTGATTCTGGATCCACTCACTCTTTTATTTATGAAAAAAAATTAGTGTATCGTCGTATTACCTCAACCATTAGATGTTGAGTTAGCTGTAACAACTCCTAGTGGCACAACAGTCACATCAAAAGTTTATAATTATTCTCTTATTGAAGTTTTTGGGAAAGTGATTCCTGAAAATCATGTGATCCTTCCTATAGTGGAAGTTGATATTATTCTTAGCATGGATTTGATTTCTTTATATGGAGCTCACATCAATTTCCAAAGAGGGGAATCCATATTTTATATTCCAGATCAATCTATGATCGTCTATCGATGCAAGGATGAACATAACCTTCCAGTGGAAATTTCTTCCATCTAATGGGTCTTGATTCCACTAAATAAAGGTTATTTATCTCAAAAGGTTGGAGAGAAACTCACGATTAAGAATATGACCATTGTATGGGAGTTTGATGATGTCTTTCTGGAGGAATTTTCTGGTCTTGAACCAAATCGTGAAGTTGAGTTTTCAATAGAACTCGTACCAGGTGCTTTACCTATTTCAAAGACACCTTATAGAATGGCCCCAATTGAGTTGCAGTAATTGAAGAAGAAACTACAAGAGAATCTTGATAAGATATTCATACGCCTTAGTGCATCACCTTGGGGAGAACCTGTTCTGTTTGTTAAGAAGAAAGATGGATCAATGAGACTTTTCAATGATTACCGAGAACTTAACAAGATCACTATCAAGAAAAAATAACCTGTCCCACACATTGATGACTTATTTGACCAACTATGCAGAGCTCAATAATTTTCCAAGATTGATCTTCGTTCAGGGTATCATCAATTAAGGGTCAAAAGGGAGGATATATCAAAGATAGATTTACGTACAAGTTATGGA
Source organism: Viscum album (assembly GCA_963277665.1). Lineage (NCBI taxonomy): Eukaryota > Viridiplantae > Streptophyta > Magnoliopsida > Santalales > Viscaceae > Viscum > Viscum album. The sequence goes on along the minus strand of OY728162.1, from coordinate 347,014,996 downwards.
CACTATGAATTTATAGTGATGCCATTTGGTCTTACTAATGCCCATGCTATCTTCATGGATCTAATGAATAGAGTATTTAGAGACTATCTTGATCAGTTTGTGATAGTCTTTATATATGATATTCTTGTTTATTCAAAGAGCAAGGAAGGACATGACGATCACGCAAGAATTGTATTGAAGACCCTGAGAAATGAGATGCTTAATGCCAAATTTACCAAGTGTGAATTTTGGCTTAAAAAAGATTCATTTTTGGGTCACATAATCTCAAAAGAGGGGATATCTGTGGAACCAGCAAAAATAGAGGTTATCGAAAGATTTTCGAGACCAACAACATTAACTGAGATCCGAGGTTTTCTTGGTTTGGCTCGATATTATCGATGTTTTGTGAAAGATTTTTCATGATTATCTAATCCACTCACCAGGTTGACTTGAAAAGGAGTTATGTTCATGTAGACAGAGGAATGTGAAGATAACTTCAAGGAGTTGAAAAGAAGGTTATCCAGTGCACCTGTGCTCACACTTCCTTGTAGTGGAGAAAGGTTTGTGGTCTAAAGTGATGCATCCAAGAAGGGATTGGGGTGTGTACTCATGAAAAACGATATGGTGATAGCTTATGCCTCATGAAAGTTGAAAATCCATGAGAAAAATTACCCAACTCATGATTTGGAGTTACCTGTGGTAATATTTTCATTAAAACTTTGGAGGCATTATCTTTATAGAGAAAGGTGTGATATTTATACTGATCATAAAAGTTTAAAGTATATTTTCACACAAAATTTTCGGAATATGCGCGAAAGAATATGGTTAGATGTGATTAAGGATTAAGATTTCTCAATTCATTACCACCCTGGGAAAGAAAACAAGGTGGCAGATGCATTAAGTCGACAAGACCATGCTATCTTATCCATGATGAGGATAAAAAAATCCAATATTTAAGGATTTACAAAGGATGGATCTTGGAATTAAAATAGAAGGGGAAAATTCGTATCTTTCTCAAATGAATGTTCAACCATCTATACATGTGAAGATTAAAGAGGGACAGAAAGAAGATGTAGAGTTACAAAAGAAGGTGAGAAATGTTCCTGAATTCAACCTTTATTGTGATGGAATAATAACGTTCAAGAATCGGGTTTGTGTTCCTCCCATCCCAGAATTAAAGAAGGAGCTGCCGGATGAGGCTCATAGTTCTTCATTTTCTATTCATCCTGGAAGCATGAAGATGTGTAGGGACCTGAAAGAGTACTTCTAGTGGGATGGAATGAAAAGAGATGTTGCTGAATATGTCTCTCGATGATTGGTTTGTCAGCAAGTTAAAGCTGAGAGACAGAAGTCTAAGGGGACGTTACAACCATTACCCATACTCGAATGGAAATGGGAAAACATCACTATGGACATTGTCAGCAGACTTCATAAAACATCCAAAGGAAATAATGCTATCTGGGTTATAGTTGATCTTCTTACAAAGTCTGCACACTTCATTGCTATTAGAGAATATTTTTCTCTAGATCATCTTTCCAGGATATATGTAAAGGAAGTGGTAAGATTGCATGGAGTACCACTTTCTATTATATCTGATCAGGATCTGATGTTTACCTCAATGTTCTAGCGAAGTCTTCAACATACTCTGGATACAGAGTTGAGTTTCAGCAATGCTTATCATCCTTAGACAGACGGTCAGTCTGAGAGGAAAATTCAAACTCTAGAAGATATGTTGAGAGCATTCTCTATGGATTTCAAAGGTGGTTTGGATCAACATCTACCTTTGGTGGAATTTTCTTATAATAATAGCTTTCAGTCCAGTATTCAGATGGCTCCTTATGAAGCTCTCTATGGAATAAAATGCAGGACTCCAACTAGCTTGGATGAAGTTGGTGAAAGAAGGCTATTAGGACCTGATCTTGTTGATGAGATGGCAGAAAAGGTCAGATATATTCAACAACACATAAGAGCAGATCAGAGTCGAAAAAAAGGTTATGTCGATAACCGAAGAAAAGACCTAGAGTTTGAAGTGGGTGATAAAGTGTTCTTACGAATATCACCTTGGAAGAGGGTAATGAGAATTGGAAAGAAGGGAAAGTTGAGCCCTAGGGATATCAGTCCTTTCGAAATACTGGATCGTGTTGGGAAGGTAGCTTACCGATTGGAACTTCCATCGAATCTATCTAAAATTCATGATGTGTTCCATGTATCTCTCATGAGAAAGTACATACCTGATCCTTCACATGTACTCAGCTCAGAAGTTGTACCGTTGGAGCTCGATCTTTCTTATGAAGAACAGCTAATAGAGATTCTAGATCGTAGTGAAAAATTCATATAAAACAAGACCATTCGCTTTGTGAAAGTTTTATGGAGGAACCACCAATTAGAAGAAGCTACTTGGGAGCTTGAGGATATGATGAGTGAGAGGCATCCTCACATGTTTGTTACAAAGTGACGAATTTTGAGGGCAAAATTCATTTTAAGGGGGTAGAATGTGGCACCTGATATTTCTATGAGAAATATTTTGATGTTATATACATCATCAAAGGAATCTTTCACTACACACGACACTAGCTTGGCTTGATTTACACGCAATCACAACCTTCCTCGATATCTTGCATTGTACGCAATACCGAGTTTCACTAAACAACGATATGTTATTAAAATATTATTATATCTTGCAGTTATGAATAGTAATACCCACTTTTTGAAATTTTATAAATTTTATCTTTCAAAATGGACTTTATTTTTTGATTCGGAATATCGAAATGATCCTAAGGTGAAATTTTGGTATTTTTCTGAAAACGTTCAATTTTTGATGAATAGTGAAAACACTGGGTTACTATTTAAAAACCGAATTTTTATTTGAATAATAATTATTTTTTATTTAATTTCATTTTAGGTCAAAATTGATACATAATACCTATATAAGATCAATCTAATTCAATGTAATCATTTTATAATAATTTTAGATATATAAAAATTTTATTGAACTTTTCACCGTCTTTTACCCACCTCCTAGGAGAATTTGCAAATTTACATAAAACATAATTTTACCGCTTCTGTGAATGGAATTTCATAAATCCAAGAGACACGGTTGATGTTATTAAGTAAAATGTGGTTCAATGAGATGAAAATAATTTTTTGGTGAATAGTAACAGTTTACTTTTTTTTACCACAGTTAAAAGTAAATAGGGTAATTAAGAGTAAAATTGATATTATTATTACCCTAACACATGTCTTAATTCTATTGGATAAGTTTAATTCTACTAAAAACAACCTTAGGAATATAATATGACCAATTAGGCCCACTTGGATTAGATTAGGACATTTACTATTATATTTTTAAAATCAATCTTTAATAACTAAAACATTTTTAATATAGGGTTATACATAAGATAATTTAAACTATAAATATTCATTAGAAAGATAAAAAGATTTCCTACATAATGGTATTTTATTTATAATTTTTAGACATTAAATATATTAATTTAATTATGACACAATGATAATGAAGTAATTATCTTATTAATGAAATATTGAAATAATTGATATTATAAATACCCAAATAAATGTAATTTGAGACTTTTTATGAATTACACTAATTTTCTAGGTTAATATGACATGTTAGTATTGATTTAATTAACTTTTTTTGAACTAATCATTCTGTTATGATTTTCAAAAAAAATCAATTACCAAATAGTGTCAAAATTGACATAAAATAGTTTTTTTAAAAAATATTATATTATTCATTGTTATTTTATTCCTAAAAATTTAAGGATCGGCCAAATGACATAGATAAGGTTATATATATTAATAATAAACAACGTGGGGTTCTTTTGTCTTGTTATAGTATGTTTCTTAACCTTAGATTATAAGAAAACAAGAAGACACTGTAAAAGTTAAATTATTTAACTTAATGTTAAATCTAAATGATATGGTTAAAATAATTACCTAAACTTGTCCAAATTATATTGGATGAGAGTATTTTGACCGGTCCCCACCTTAACTTTGAAATAAAGAAATTTGGAGCTATTAAAAACTGAATATTACTATATAATAAAATAATATTTTTAGTTTTTTCCAATGGTGCCCCTCTCCCCCCTTATAAAAGGGCACCTCCTCCCTCTCCTCATCACACCACTTTGATCCATCACACATGGACAAAACCTGTCAATTTCTCTTATAAACTTCCCTAGAAACATCATAGAGGTCATGTTATTCTTCAAAGGCCAACCCTAGTGCCCAAAGAGGAGGTTAAGAAGAGGCACGTCCGAGAAGAGGAGGTTTGGACACATACAAAGCATATCCGACATAAGGTAAGAGAAAATCTCCAAATCTCAATTTTTATCCGAGATTGTTTATACTTCAGAATTTATTGGGGAATATTTATCATCCACATCCATGTTTCCTCAATATGTAATATTATTTCCATCCACATAAAATTGTTTAAATCCAATTTTACCCTTCGGTGCGTTTTTAGTAAAAGATATGAAAGGAATATTTTGTCATTTTTCGTACGAGGTACTTTTTGAATTTTCTGGAAAAAGTACGAGAAGAATTTTTTTAACTTATACGGCATGAATGGATTTTTAGAACATTATTTCCATGAAACTTCCTTTACAAGTTTTAAAATTTATTTTTAATCAACTTATTTTGATTTAAAATTATACGACATGTTAAGAAAGGAAAATGTTTTTGTTGTAGAAAGGATATTTTCCTCAAGAATGGAGTTCAAGTGTTTTATCAAAATTATTTTCCATCTAAGATAATATAGGGTTCTATTTCTATCCCTATTTTTAAATTTTTTTGATTATGTTATGATGGAATTATTTTTATGATATCCTTTTATCTTATATGGATTATGTTATGATGGCATGATGTTTAAGAATCCCATTTTTATTACATGGGTTATTCTATGATGTATGATTTATGATTTTGTGGAACACATATGTATGGTATCATTATGAGATGGGTGGGACCTATATCTCCCTCCAATGCATTGGGTAAATATTTTATATCTCATGAGATAAACAAGGCTTGAATGGAAAGTTAAACCGGTTCAGTGATACAGGACTGAAACGAGGAGTGAACTTGGTTCAGAAATGGACTTTGTCCACTAAGATTGTCTTAGAAATGAGTCTTGACTACTATGAAATTATTCTCTAAGATTATGTGTGTATTCCACAAAGTTTCATGTTTTATGTTATGATTATGGTGACTACATTTCACTACTATGATTTACCCCATGTTATGAAATTATGATTTCTTTTGCAGGTTAAGATTTCCAAAATGTTATGTTCTTATGAATATGATGGGACTGATATTTCTTTTATTTACCCTTACTGAGCATTTGAGCTCACCCTTTTGTAAGTTTTCTCTCCCCAGGTCTAGAAGAAGGTTATTAAGTAGGATATTCCAAAAGGGACTCTAGATATGATGAAATAAATGGGAGACAATGTAGATGCTTTATAAACCAGTTGTTAATGTTTCTTAGTTTCTAAAGACACAATATATATACGGTCCTACCATGTCTTTGTTATATGTTGTAATAACTGTGCTTAAATTTTGAAGTAATAACAATGTTTGTAAAGTATGGGTCGTTAGAGAAGCCCTCCGCCAGACCAGAAGACCGAGTAGCAAGAAGGCCCTCAACTTACTGAGGTCCACCTCGAAAGTCCTCCTCGGCGTATACACTACAAACACTCTCCGTGAAGTGGGAAAACATATTATGATAATATTACTCTCTATCATAGTCCCAACTATGGAGGCCCTCCCTGTAGTGACGTCTCATCACAACAAGAAGGCCGTCCCCATATCGTGGCCTGCCCTAAAGTTCTTCCCTAGGGGTTATGTTGAAATGACAGTCTGGAAGCCAGGCATTAGATCACGATGGTAGTCCTCTCCATTCTGATAATGATGGTCCTACCCATAGAGAAGTCAAGCAACAATAAGTCCCTCCCCTCATTGCGGTATATTCTGGAGGCCCTCCCCAGGGTGTACCCCACAGACATTCTCCCTATGGCAGTTGAGATGGTAGTCCTCACCACCACGGCCGCCATTGCAAAGGTCCTCCCCAAAATGGTCGAGGCAACAAGAAGGTCCTCCTCTTATCATAGTGTGTCATGATGGTCCTCCCCAGGATACACATAGAACGTCAAACCGTGATTGTCATCCTCACCATTATGGTAGTTATTGTGAAGTTCCTCCCCACAGTGACATATCATATCGACAGGAAGGTCCTCCACCTGCCGAATCAAGTACAGAAAAGGCCTCATATTCTGAGGCACTCAAGAAAGACAGGATCAAGCATGTCAGATTCCTATAATGTCTCCAACAACACCCTTCTTCAATTAAGAAATGGTCCAGGGCCACGTTCATCTTCTAAACCACCTCAGAATCACCCACATGATAATTCAATACCTACTGGCCCCACTTCCTCCGACCACACTATCATTGAGTGTCTCAGTTGGGCCAAAAAGGTAGAGGAATCACTTGCGGAGGAGTATGCTGACATGTTGATCCGGACGAAATGACTGGCCATAAATGATGTACCAGTTATGTTTTGGCCCACGACCACCTCTCAATTCAACATACCCAGAATGTTTCCATAAGAATGTGTGCACGACATCCGCTCCAATATATGGACAACCCTCCACCGGATGAAATCAAGCTTCCTACCCTATGATGGGTATGCATAGAATTTCCAGATAATAGGAGACCTCCTATGTCACATCTACCTGGAATCTCTTCATTCGGTGCAGCAATCGCGACCTGCGAGGCATAAAGGAAACATTGTGTTATCCTGCCTCTGTGCACAACACCAATTACGCCGCCTCATTCGTGATGCTCCGACGGGAGTCTATATCAGAGGATGGGGAGAACATGGAACTCTGCATTTCACTTCGCTCCCCACCCAGAAGAACCCATTCAGCATAATTTCTTACAACTTTATCACATCAAGACCACAATCGAGTGGGGTCCCTGTTCGGGATAGGCAACACATCCAAAGAAGACATGCTTTGAGTAAGCCCCAGAAGCGTCAGGCCCGACGGGAACAATCCATTCACGAACTCCTGAAGCAGGCAACTGAAACCATAAAACAGGCCTCTCACCAAAGAGAGGCCAATTAGTAGTCCTTTCTTGCATCCCTAGAAGGGATTGATTCACTTGTGAACTCAGCATCAGATCTAGTTCACCCTCGAATGGGGGAACGAAAGATCAGGTAGGTAGCGGTAGCAGCAGCCACTTCCACAATCCAGGGTCAACCCCAGCCTGCTGGGATGGGGGAATTTTTAACAAAAAATGCCTCTGTAAGACCAATGAAGACAGGAAGAGACTCAACGTCTAAGGAACGGAGCCAACCCCAGCCCTAAGGGCTGGGGGAATTTTTACCACCTCAACAACAACCTCCCCCATGAGAATCAGTATTCTATCATCTAGGGAGGATAGTCAGAAGAGGAGGTTTCTACCCTATCCTTTCCTTTGAATTATTATCCCCATCAAGAGGGAGGCGTACCGTAAGGTCGCATCAAAGAACTATCTACATCACCCTTTGTCAAGGAGTCCGAAAGAAATCTCGAGACAGGAAGGGGAAGACTAGTAAAAGGAGTAGGAGATCCTCTTCCTATTTGGAAGATGACATCTCCTCCACCCCACGATATGAATCCATCAATGCCATAGAGGTTAAACTCACCGGTAGCACTGAAGATGATACAAATCCAGATTGATTGGGAGACGAAGGTTCTGGTCAGGCTGTGATTCACAATGAACCATCATGTGTGCAAACCCAGAACCATAGGGTCGGCCAAAATATGGACTCCCCTCTAGCTAACCCTCATCTTCTTACCCTGTGAGCCACCAACAAGGATAAGAAAAATGAACCGGTTACCCATAAACTGCCTCCTTCTCTCGGTAAAAACGAGCCACTTATGCTCGAAGATTGATTCGATGGACAGGAATAAGAAATGAATGAATTAAGGCAGATTAACGCCAAGATACTCTAGAGGAACCGTCTTATTTAAAGCACTTCCCATGTAGACCCACAACCTGCACTCCCAGCAAGTGCACCTCAAAGACCAAGGTTTCCCCGTCAAACGAAGCGCGGTCAGGGCCCCCACCCAATGCGGCGCCCAGCCCGTCCAACTACCTGAACATGGATTAGGATAAATACCAATTCTTCCTTCTAATTAGGAAGAAACCAGAGCTAGTACGTCTAATCCCTTAGAAGGCTTCACAAAAGTCATATGCACCCTTGGTGTCGGCCGAGCCGGAACCTCATACAATGCATCGGGCTACACCTACCCAAGACCGGGCCCAACAGGATGTAAACCAGGGTCTCACCAACACAATCGAGGCACTAACAGCTCGATTGGAAGCAATATAAGGTCAACTCGCTCTGGTATAACCAAAGAAAAATCCCTACCCAAATTGGGTGAGCAACACGCCTCCTCCACCCAATTTTGTGAGCCCTGTATTCCCTATTTTCAATGGATCAGGTGATCTGGAATAGCATTTGATGCACTACATAGCTTATTGCGACCCTATGATGGGAAATCTAGAACAACAAGAAGCATTGAAACTTAGATGCTTTGTATAGACCTTTTAAGGATCTGACTTCATCTTGTATACGAGTTTTCCATCTTAGTCAACAAATAGATGATAAGATATTAGGTAGAAATTCATGTTCCACTTCAGCTCAACATTTCCAAAAACAACGGTTAGCAAACTCATGAATTGAAAACAGAGGGAGAATGAGAGGGTCTCAGATTTCATCGCCCGATAGAAGGGTCTGACCTACTCTCTGAACATGACAATGCCCCAAGATGAGATGCTTGTTATGTGCATCAATATCCGTCGAGATGATCTCCGAACACCACTTATACTAGTGGAGTGCACCACTGGCTTTCACAATCTCTCTGCCATTGCCCCAATAATTGAAGGCTCCCTGCAGCGGACTAATATGAATTCTTGAATAGCCTCAGAGGCTCCTACAAAGAGAGTAGTTAGAGTTGAAGCATCCTCTTTCAAGCTCAAGCCATCCCTTGCGCCTACTCCACCGCCTAGGCCTCCAGAAAATCGTCATGGGCCCCCTGTATATCAGTGGCCTCATCTGCCCAAGCTGGACAATCAGAGAGGATCAAAGAAAAACCAGTTCGAGTAATGAAGACAAAAAGTATACTCGTTCCGAGAGGACCACGTCCGTGGATACTTCATCACCACCATGAATTGCAATTTGCTCCATCTCTCACAGCCAAGGATTCCTGAAGAAGACAACTGTGATGATAGTCTAGATAACTATCCCAACCAACGAATGTTGGGGCACAATATCCAGGAATGCTTCATCTTCAAAGACCTCCTGTAATGGATGATAGACTCCGGGAAGGTCGAGCTGAGACCACCACCATCACATTTGAGGTATATTTCTACCACCAACTCCAAAAAAGGGAGGGGTGGTAGGAAGTCACCAGAAAAAAGGGGTAGAAATATGATAACTAGATGACTCAGAAGACTGTCAATCGATCTCAAGGCATACTACGAGCTCACTACAGCAGCCGGTGTTGCTGCCAACAGCCCCTAATACCGCACGGCCGACAATATCAGCCTCAAAACCCTCTATGAACCATTCATACAGGCATAATCAGAAAGGGAGGATACAAGAGAATGAGGAGAAGTTCATAAAGAGGCCGAAGTTAGCTTCGACAATATCAGATTTTATGCCCTCAAACTTGGCACCACGGGCACCGACCCACCAAACGGCACCATCAGGGACAACCAACCAGGTTGACCTGTCACTGGACGACGAGATAATATTTGGTTCCATCAACGTCATCCATCTAATTTAATCGCTCTGTGATGAAGTGTATGGTTATGAACCCAAGTTCCCAACAGAAGGGGCCGAGAGGAGTAATTGCCGAAGCAGGGGATACCAGGGGAGGTTCAGTCACGGCCGAAACCAACCCTATGGTTTTAACCCATCCAAAACCGTTAAACTCGCCGAAACCTGTGGGAGATCCCTCCAATGGACTCGGCATGAGAAAGAATATCCCTCCACCTCCATAAGAAGCCACTCTGGCCCCATAATTTTGTGGTACCCATCAGAGGAAGAACAAGTGTCTAGCCGCCTAGTGCACACAAACAGACCGGCCAGACTGAGTCACCAGAATAGGGGAACACCGTCGACATCTGACCCCGCTGCCGGTCCCTCCTCATCACATACTCCATCTCCCAAATTTTTTACTAAAACTCTCTTGCCAATGGAGAAGTGTTGGCTATTAGAGCCAAAATACAATATCCTTAAGCAGTTGGCATCAGTACCAGTAAAACTTAATATCCCGGATGCCCTGTTTTTGTTAGCTTATCTCAGGGAGGTGCTTGTAGAAGCCTTGATTAGCCCCCAGGAGTTTCATGTAGAGGAAGCCGCCACGGAGATTTAATAGATAGAGACTATCCTGGATTAATGCAATGCGGTGATTTCCTTCACTGATCAAGATGATGTTCCCATCATGGAAGGAAAAATAAAACCACTATATGTGTGTGGTACACTAAACGAAGTTGGGATCTAAAATTTCTTTATTGACAATGTCTATGGAGTTAAACCCCTTCCCCAATGGACACTTCGTATGTTGGGCTATAGTGTTGATGATCTAATACCCTCAGCAACAACTCTATTGAGTTACGACAAGAGTGAACAGAATTCAATGAGACAAATCAAGATAAAATCCCATTTTGGAGACCATGTGGCCTAATCGGATTTCTTGGTGGTCTGATGGTATTAGAGCCAGGTTCTCTTCGCTGCTCGAAGGCCTGTTCGCCGGCTCGCGAAGATTTCCAGGAAAACATTCGACGGTTAGGATGAAGATGACATTTTTGAGACTGAACTCGCGATTATGAGAATCGTTCAAGCGGCCCCTCTCCATCACCAGTTTTATGCGAGCCCAAACCACCGCATCGGCCTCATCCATGTCCTAAATCATGATCAGCGAGAACGGATTCCTCCGAACGGCCTCCGAAATTCGGTCCAGGGCCATCTTCCCATGAAACCCAATGTCGGATTCCCTGCCACTGTGTCTGGAGCCCAGGAAGAGCACAACTGGGTCGGCACTGAAAACTAGTTCCGCAAGAACCGCCACCGTCTTCTTCTTCCCGACCCAGTCCAGACCCGTGAACATCAGCAACTGGTCACCCTTGGAGCCACCGCCCCAGGGCATAGTAATCACCGATCTGGTGTCCTATTTTTCCGTATTTTTCACATTATTTTTTTCTCGTGATTATTGCTGCACCGTGGGCTAATCATTTACGGTCCTAACATCCGACATAACACAACATTCAATGCCCTTATGGGAAGGCCATGGGTCCCTAAGAACATGGACATTCCTTCATCCTACCACTAGTGTATTAAGTATTGCGTCAATGGAAAACGTGGAACACTGCACGCTGACAAGGACCCTTTCGGGCTCTCTGAGTCACACTACATTGATTCCGGGTTTTATGAGAAAAAGAAGAAGAATCCTTCGATCGATGGTATTGACAGGATTCGTGCTCCAAAAGGCCTGGAAATGGTTCCTGATGACCCCCTCAATCAGTTGGCAAAGACTGCGTACTGCCCATCAACCATGTTGAGAGAAGGAATTCAAGTCTGAACATATACTCATCTTTCCTCATGACTTCATCTATGAAGCCCGACCATAGAAGTGCAGAAATGACCGCTAACCCTCAATTTAGGGGTGAATACTTGAGCAAGGACGCCCAAAATGCCTCGCCTCCAGACTCCCAAGAGCCCGTGCTGAGAACACTCCCCCCGTCGGATCAAGAAGATTAGAATGTGGGGGATGAAGAGGAGGAAGATCTCAGGGATACACCTCATGCATTTGAAGAAGGTATCTCCACCACTGTGGACCAGCTTTGGGAAATAAACCTAGGTACCGAGGATGACCCGAGGCCCACTCTCATTAGTACATCCATGTCTCCCGAGGAGCATGAGGTATATACCTCTTTCTTGAGGCAACATCGAGATGTTTTTTCCGGGAATTACACAGAAATGACGGGACTAAATCCCGAAGTTGCGACGCACCACTTAGGTCTGCCAAAATACCACCAAGGCTAAAAACAAGCTGCCAGAAGGACACTCACCTCACATGCTGCCAAAATAGAGGCTGAAGTCGATAAAATCATTAAATCATGATTCATTCAGGAGGTCCAACACCCCATCTGGCTTGCTAACATTGTCTATGTCAAGAAAAAGAATGGACAAATCCGTGTCAGCATCGATTTCAGATATCTCAATCGGCATTGCCCGAAAGATGATTTCTCGGTCCCGATCACCGAGTTATTAATCGACGCTACGGCTGGGTATGAGGATATCTTCTTCATGGATGGTTATTCTGGGTATAATCAACTCAGAATGGCCCAAGAAGACAAAGAATCCACTAATTCAGGTCCCCTAATGGAGAATTCTATTACAGGGTCATTCCCTTTGGTCTCAAGAATGATGGAGCCACATATCAATGCACCATGCATCATATCATTAAACAATTTATGGGGAGATTCGTTGAATGCTACATGGATGACTTGGTGGTCAAATCAAGACAGCGCTCAAATAACCTGTCAGACCTTGAAACCGTCTTCAACTAACTTCGACAACATATCCTGAAGATAAACCCTCTGAAATGCGCCTTCGGGGTTACCTCAGGGAAATTCATTGGCTTCATCGTACGCCATCGTGGCATCAAAGTCGACTCTGAAGAGACAAAGGATATCCTTGGTTTACCACCTCCCTGTAATCTCACTGAGTTTAGAGGATTCCAAGGACACTTGTCCTATATTAGGTGGTTCATAGCCAACCTAGCAGGTAAATTGTAACAACCCGAGATTTTATAAGATATATTAATTTTAATTTCATTCATATCTTCTATTGTACGCTACACCAAGATTATCTTTCACTATACGCAACATCGTATTAGCTTACAGTATACGCAACACTAATCTTGGATCGTGTTACACACAATTTCATGTTTTTTTATAGTAGTTATTCTACGAAACATTGAGTATATATATATATATATATTCAATGTTTCTTGTTATATACTACAACAAAGGAGTCCTGCACTACACGCAACCCTGACATGGCTTGCATTACCCGCAATCACGACCTTCCTCGATAGAGTGTGCTGTACGCAATACCGGGTTTTACTAAACAATGATATATTATTATAATATTATTATGAACTAGCTGTTATGAATAGTATTAACTAAATTTTTGATTTTATAACATTATTATGCATCTTACACAATTTCTAGAACATGGTATAAGAAGAAAATAAATTTTTTCGGGTAAAATAAGTATTTTTCAAAAAAAATCCATTTTGCCGCCTTTTGATGGCGCACCAACTTTAAATATAGTTTTTCACATGTTGATAAGTTCAATTTAACAAAATAAATTTATTCTTTGGAATCAAGATATAAAGTTTTACCTTGGATAAATGTTTCATATTATTCTGATAACTTTCATATTTTAATGAATAGTAAAAACACGCTATATTTTAATTAAAAACAACTTTTTTCATCGTAATAATTTATGTGGTTAAATTAAAATATTTAATGGTTTTAAAGTATAAATAGAATATATTTTTACCATTTAATATAATATATGTCATTTTCATTAATTTTACATTGAATTTGTAGGTTAAATAAAGTCAATCTTTTGCAATGTTTTAAACAAAAACCCATTTTCTTTCGATAACGGGATTAATTTTAATTTAATTTCTGCAAATTCTGTGTATTGAATTTGGAAAAATGGATTCCATATTTGGAATCAATGGGTACAAATTATATTAATAGACTACTTTTTATTTTTGGGCTTTATGAATAGTAACAACGGTAAATTTTATTTACCATACTGAAAGGTAAATTCGGTAATTAAGGGTAAATATAATATTGTAAAATTATCCTAATACTTGTCTTAACACAATTGCATGATTATATTTTGTCCTAAGTCATATTTGGGTCGAAATGGAATCCATTAGAACCCACTTGAAGGTGATTAAGACCATTAGTTTATTTTATTTAAAGCAAAGTGAAATATGTCTCACTCAACTTTAATAATTAAAGTAATTTTAATATTACTTTATACAGAATATAAATTCGGTTATAAATACTCATTTGAAAGATAAATTTTTTTTATTTATCATGGTAATTTATTTGAAATTTTTATGTGTTATTTATTTACCTTATTATCTTGTACATTAATGATGCTGAAATTATTTTTTTAGTGAAAAATAAATAATATAGTTTTTATTGAAATAGCAATACATATCAAAAGGCCCAAAACTCTACACAATTATTTTTTTAGTGAAAAATAAATAATATAGTTTTTAGTGATTATGACACTTATAATATTTTATTTTAAATGATTCCAAAGTTGGCACCTTCATAATTTAACAATTTACATGATGTTATTTTAAGATGATAAATTCGAGTAAAGTTATTATTATAAAATCTTTGATATTTATCATTAATAAAGGATTATATTTTTAATTTTTATGCAACAAATAAGTATATTAAATAATTATTCAAAAATGATGTACTAATTATTTTATTTAGAGATATACCAAATAAATGGTTTTAAAAATATTAAATAAATATTATATTAACTATTTAATGTGCTCCACGAATTTTCAATACAAATTTGACATGTTATAAATCTATTAAATATTTTATTTCGAATATATCCTCTGTGTAGATTTTATTTAAATTCAAATAAATGAATAGTGTCAAAATTGGCACTATTGTTATTTTATAAAAATAACATATTATTAAATTTTTTAAAAATCAAAAAAATATTTAAAAATTATAAATTGAAATTTATATAGTCTAAAATGTCATAAAGTATCCAATTATGGAAAATTAACAACACATAAGTGATTATTTATAACCATTTAAAATTTAGAATTTTATTACCACAAATAAACTTAAATATATTAAATAAGAATAAATCAAAATGATAAGGTTTAAAATAAGATCAAAAAATGTATAAATTTAACTGGTTGATGAGATTACAACCCTATATCATCTAATATTTGATGTGAGTCATTTTTGAGGTCTTTATGTGGGGTTTGAATTTATATTAAACTAATATTCTTGAGGATTCTAAAGGTGCCCCTCTCCTCCCTTATAAAAGGGAACCTCCTCCCTCTCTTCCTCACACCATTTTGAGCCTTTAAGCTCAACCAACCTCTTCCCATTTCACTTCCCCACTTCCCTAGAAACATACTATAGGTCATGTTCATCTTCAAATACCAACTTTAGTGCCTTAATAGGAGGTCTCAAAGAGGCACTTCAAAGAAGAGGTAATGTCCATTACCGATTCTTTCAACTTTATTTCTTCTTCTACTTATTCTTCTTTAGTTGTTTAATTATGATGTAATAACATCAGTATCACTCATATACTGATATGTTATTATAAGTATGAAACAAATCTATTTTACCATCTATCCATCCTACGGAAAACAAAATCACCGCGCGTGAGTACTTACGGAATACCGTCTCCACGCTGTGGTGTAATCTATTTTCCACCACCACCTTACATGGATGGTTATAATGGTGTAAATAATGACTATATATTATTATTGTAAAGTTATATTGATTATTAAATAGTATACATACACTCAAATACAATTCCACGATCATGGGAATGATATCATCGCTCGTGCGTACGTACGGACTACCGTCTCCACGAACGCGATGAGATTCATTTTCCATGATTAACCATTCAAGAATGATTATAAAGTATATGTAATGAATAATAATTAAATATATGACATAATAATTCTACTAGATTTATGTATATATATTTATGTCATCTGTTTAATTTCATTCAATTCAAAAAGGAAACGAAAACAGCGTTCATGCGTATGTACAACCTACCGTCTCCATGAACAGTGTATTTCATTCCTTTTATCGATCTATAATATATATGTATATTATGAATATATATTATATATCAATCATGTTTTACATTCTGGAATTATGTTAATCAGGATATTGGTAATTATATCAAGAACGAAAAGTCGAAACACATACGATAAATGAAATGATTTTACCCAAAACGCTGTTTTTAAATGGAATTTACAAAAGAATGGGTAATATAAAGTCATAAGTGAAACATATATGATATCATAACAATGAATATGATTATTTTATAAGTCAATGAAATTATTTAAATCATTATATAGGAGGTTCAGATCCATACGAAGCATATTAGACCTAAGGTAAGGGACAACCTTTCCAATCTCGTTCTTATCCAAGATTGTTTATTCGTAAGTATTTACTGGGGTTATTGTTATCATCAATGTCCATGTTTTCTAAGAGTGTTTATATGTATGTTTTAATTCATTTTACCCATTTTTTACTTTTACTACATGGTGTGTAAGGAATATTTCTTTTACGAGGTACTTTTTGACTTTTCCGGCAAATGTACGAAAAGAATGTTTTTTTATCTTATACGTCATGAAAGGATTTTTACAGTTTTATAAAGAATTATTTTCATTACGATTCCTCCAAAATATTTCATGAATATTTTCAAAAAATCCTTTTCTTTTAAAAATGCATGACATTTTGTGAAAAGAA
The DNA here is from genome assembly GCA_963277665.1 of Viscum album. NCBI lineage: Eukaryota > Viridiplantae > Streptophyta > Magnoliopsida > Santalales > Viscaceae > Viscum > Viscum album. Next base: position 346,998,391 of record OY728162.1, on the reverse strand, counting down.
AATGATTTTAAAGAATAAAGGATATTTTCCTCAAGAATTCATTTCAAGTGTTTTATCAAAACCATTTTTCATCTAAAATGACATTATTTCATATTTGTATGTTTCAAGTATAATGTCTCTATGATTTAAATGGTTCCAATTTTATTATTATGAAATGATATCCATTTTTTATAAGGATTATCTTATGATGTCATGATGTTTAAAAGTCCCATTTTATTACATGGGTTATGCTATGATGTATGATTTATGATTTTGTGGAACACGAAAGAATGATTTCATTATGAGATGGGTGGGACCTATATCTCCCTCCAATGCATTGTGTAATGATTTATATCTCATTAGATAGACATGGCTGGAATGGTAAGTTAGTCATGTTCAGTGTTATAGGACTAAAACGAGGAGTGAACTCGATTCAGAAAGGGACTTTGTCCACTAAGATGGTCTTGGCAGTAATGCATTGGCTACTATGGAAATCATAACATTTTCTGAATGGATTCCACATTTACATGTTTTATTCACATTATATTTTATCATGTTTGATGTTCCGTTTTAATATATTCCTTACATACTTCCACAATTTATGTCTTTGCTGAAGATTTTAATGTTTAAACTTCATGTTCAAGTTTTTTCTTCCAAATGTTTATGGATTTTTTTATGTTATCTATGTTTGCCCTTACTGAGAATTTGAGCTCATCCTTTTTATTTTTTGTTTTCCCCAGGAAATAAAGAAAGGTTTTAGGTAAGAAAACAAAATGGGAATATCTTTATGGGATATGTTGAAGATCTTCCACAACGATTAGAATATTTTGTTCCGAGTTTCCAAAGACACTAAACTATTGTAGTCCTTGTGTGTCTATTTTTGTTATGTATTAGGTATTCCGAAAAAGTATTGTAATGTCCATGTACGTCAAGCTTTGGGTCTCTACAGTTGGTATCAGTGGAAAGGTTTAGTCAGCCATTGTAAACTAGGATGCCAAAACGTTAGTGAGATCCCTATAGATATTTCTCTAAGGTATGTCTAGGGATGTCCCTGAGGATAAGTATACATATACGATATAGTCCTAGAACAATGGTAACGATTGTAGAATATAATCTAAGATGTTAGATATTGAGGGTACTCCCCCTTTAATATGTTGTTTTCCCAAGAATGATTTTTTCCTCTCACACTATTCTTTTTGGGATTTAGAAAATGGCTGGAAACAGGAAGATTCACGAAAATGGAGGATATGATGGACAATGGAATGATATTTTTCATGAGAAACCAAATGAAATGAGTTCTAGAAGTCAAAATATCGTTATTATTCCTAATCATTAATCTCATAATATGATCAATAATCTCAAATTTGGTAAGTTTCCCGACTCAGATAATAAGAGAAAGATGGAGTTTTGTGATGATCATAGAAGAAAGAAAGTTCAATTTCCCTCATGTAAATCATGTGGGAAGAGGAATCGAGGAGATTGTTTCAAAGGATCTTGAAGATGATTTGGGTGTGGAAAAGAAGGACACAAATCTAGTAAGTGAAAAGTAAAAGGTTCAGTTAACACCTTGGACAAGGATAATAGTATTGCTACGACATCAACAATGATTAGATGTTTTAAATGTGGAATGTATGGGCATTATGAAAACCAATGCCCTATGGGAAAATCTCATGAAGAGATTCAGAATGGTCATATGAGTAGTATTTATGTGGATGATGATGAAGAGACAACAAATGAAATATGAGATGAAAGAAATGATGAAGCTCAGTCAGTGGTTTAAGAAGTTAGTGGAATGAATGTATGTTCATAAATAATAATGTATGGTACTATGGAATAAAGAATCATATAAGGATTGTTACACTATTTGTTTTCATAAAGTATTTGAAAGTATATGTTGAATGGTACTGGTATCCATGAAAGGTTATTCAAAAAAATTTGGAAGGTAGATGATATGTGCATAATGAATGGATTAGGATATAATGAGTTGTTTGATAGTATTCATGAGCTCATGAATAAAATAAGGACAAAGTTATATCATGGTTTGAGTATATAGAATTTTTGGGATTTTGGTATGTGGAAAGAGTTAACTTTTGACAACATTCATGTGTTCACTATGGTTAAATGGGTATTTATTTTTCAAGAGAATACATGATTAAGGTATTCACATGATTGGAATGTGATCAACAAGATATATTAGGGATAAATGATGGTATTCACATTCTCAGTAGATGACATTTCAAGTAATTTTTTTATTTATACTATAATATTGGATAGAAGTATTTTAGAAAAGCCTAAAAATTTGAAATTGATTATATTGAATATAAGTTAGTTTAAGTCTAGAACTATTTTCGATATTATCGATGGAATGTCATAATGATGTAATTTTAGAAAAAGGAAAACCAGTAGGACGGGTGAAAACCCGTCGCGTCGGACAAGGCTGTGGGAATCGAACCCACAACCAAAGTGCGACTGGCTTTTATCGCATACCACTGGCCTATAAGAAGTCCCTGGTTGGTAGAAACTAGTTTTATTTTATTAAGCAGTATGATATATGAAGTATAAGTTCATTTTTTGAATCGTATATGATTAACCTCACCATAGATGGACTTATGTATATTTGATAACTGTTGCTAACCTTTTTTTTGAAACAGATGGAATGACCCGTCATTCTATCATATGATTTGCTAACACTTCACGAATGAAAAATTCAACTTCATTTCTTTAAGAGATGAAGTGGAAATTTTCCAAGGAACGTCCAACGGTGAGATTGTACCAAAATTAGGAACGCATTTCTTTGAATTCCAATTTCTTTAACTTTAGGGAAATGATCTTGAATACAAAAAAAATGTTGTCCTAGTGTCCTTATATCCGATGAATCAGATGGTACCTTAGATCATCACAAATTTATGGCTTTGTGATTGTTGGCTTTTTCATATCCATGTTCTCTACCACTATCCATCAGAAATTTATGTTTAGAATTCTCTTTCATATCCATATTTTCACCTATGTTATTCTATATGGAAACCCAATGATGAGTTTCTTTGTGTAATCGTTACATTTCATACTTTAGTTTTTAAAATTAAGTTTTAGTATTCCTTTTTACGATGTGGGTTTCTATGAATAGTAAACGATTTATAACCCCGATGTATTTCGAGGGAGAAATTCATTTTAAGGGGGGTAGAATGTAACAACCTGAGATTTTATAAGATATATTCATTTTAATTTCTTTCATATATTTTATTGTACACTACACCAAGATTATCTTGCGCTATACGCAACTCCGTATTAGCTTGCAATATATGCAACACTAATCGTGGATCTTGTTACAAACAATTTCATGTTTGTTTGATAGTAGTTATTATACAAAACATTGAATATATATATATATTCAATGTTTCTTGTTATATGCAACATCAATGGAGTCGTGCACTACACGCAACCCTGACTTGGCTTGCATTACACGTAATTTCAACCTTCCTCGATAGCCTGTGTTGTACGCAATATTGGGTTTTACTAAACAATGATATATTATTATAATATTACTATAAACTAGCCGTTATGAATAGTATTGACTAACTTTTGAATTTTATAACATTATTATTCATCTTACACATTTTCTAGAACATGGTATAAGAACAAAATAAATTATTTCGTGTAAAATAAGTATTTTTCAAAAAATGCAATTTTGTCGCCTTTTGATGGCACACCCACTTTAAATCTAGTTTTTGACATGTTTATAAGTTAAATTTTAAAAAATAAAATTATTAATTGGAATCAGGATATAAAATTTTACGTTGGCTAAATTTTTCATATAATTCTGATAACTTTTATATTTTAATGAATAGTAAAAACACGCTATATTTTAATTAAAAACAAATTTTTTCATCATAATAATTTATGTGGTTAGATTATAATATTTAATGGTTTTAAAGTATAAATAGAATGTATTTTTACCATTTAATATAATTTATGTCATTATCATTGATTTTACATTGATTTCGTAGGTTAAATAAATTCAATCTTTTGCAATGTTTTAAACAAAAACTCGTTTTCTTTCGACAACGGGATTAATTTTAATTAAATTTCTGCAACTTCTGTGTATTGAATTTGGAAAAATGGATTCCATATTTTGAATTAGTCGGTCCTAATTATATTTATAGAATACCTTTTATTTTTGGGCTTTATGAATAGTAACAACGGTAAATTTGTTTTACCATAGTAAAAGGTAAATTGGGTAATTAAGGGTAAATATAATATTATAAAATTATCTTAATAGTTGTCTTAATACAATTGGATAATTATATTTCGTCCTAATTCATATTTGGGTCGAAATGGAATCCATTATAACCCTCTTGGAGGTGATTAAGACCTTTAGTTTATTTTATTTAAAGGAAAGTGAAATATGTCTCACTCAACTTTAATAATTAAAGTATTTTTAATATAGGTTTATACAGAATATAAATTCGGTTATAAACACTCATTTGAAATATAAAATGTTTTTCTTTATCAGCGTAATTTATTTTAAATTTTTAAGAGTTATTTAGTTACCTTATTATCTTATACATTAATGATGCAGAAATAATTTTTTTAGTAAAAAATCAATAATATACTTTTTATTGAAATTGTAATACATATCAAAAGGCCCAAAAATCATCAAAAAAAAATTTATTAGTGAATATATAAACCCTAATCATCCACTGATAGAATTTTTGACCATTTGGATCCTTATTAAGGTTATTATGACACTTATAATATTTTATTTTAAATGACTCCAAAGTTGTCACCTTCATAATTTATCAATTTACATGTTGTTATTTTAAGATGCTAAATTCGAGTAAAATTATTATTATAAAAGCTCTTATATTTATCTTCATCAAATGATTTTATTTTTAATTTTTATACAACAAATAAATATATTAAATAATTATACAAAAATGTTGTACTAATTATTTTATTAAGAGATATACCAAATAAATGGTTTTAAAAATATTAAAATAAATATTATATGTACTATTTAATGTGCTCCACGAATTTTCTAGACAAATTTTACATGTTAGAAATATATTAAATATTTTAGTTCTAATATATCCTCGGTGTAGATTTTATTTAAATTCAAATAAATGAATATTTTCGAAATTGACACTATTGTTATTTTATAAAAATAACATATTATTAAATTGTTTAAAAATCAAAAAAATATTTAAAAATTATAAATTAAAATTTATATAGTAGACAATTTAACAAAGTATCCAATTATGGAAAATTAACAACACATAAGTGATTATTTATAACCATTTATAATTTATAATTTTATTACCACAAATAAACATAAATTGATTAAATAAGGATAAATCAAAATAATAAAGTTTAAAATAAGATCAAAACATGTATAAATTTTCTTGGTTGATGATATTACAACCCTATCTCATCTAATATTCAAATTGAGTCATTTCTGGAGGTTTTTATGTGGGATTTGAATTTATATTAAACTAATATTTTTTAAGATTCCAAAGGTGCCCCTCTCCTCCCTTTTAATAGTGAACCTCCTCCCTCTCTTCCTCACACTATTTTGAGCCTTGAAGCTTGTCCAAAATCTTCCCATTTCACTTCCCCACTTCCTTAGAAACATCCTAGAGGTCCTGGTCTTCTTCAAAGACTAATTTTAGTGCCCTAAGAGGAGGTCTCAAAGTGGCGCTTCAAAGAAGAGGTAATGTCCATTACCGATTCTTTCAAGTTTATTTCTTCTTCTACTTATTCTTAATTAGTTGTTTCATTATGAAGTAATAAAATAAGTATCACTAATATACGGGTATCTTATTATAATTATGAAACAACCCTATTTCATCATCTATCCGTCCTACGGAAAATGAAATCACCGCGCGTGCATACGTACGGAATACCGTCTCCACGCCGTGGTGTAATCTATTTTCCACCACCACCTTACATGGATGGGTATAATGGTGTAAATAATGGTTATATATGATTATTTTAAAGTGATATTGATTCTGAAATAGTATACATAAACTCCAATACAATTCCATGATCATGGGTATGATATCATCGCTCTTGCGTACGTACGGACTACCGTCTCCACGAACGCGATGCGATTCATTTTCCATGATTAACCACTCAAGAATGATTATAAAGTATATATAATGAATAATAATGAAATATATGACATAATAATGCTATTGGATTTATGTATATATATTTATGTCATCTATTTAATTTCATTCAATTCAATAAGGAAACGAAAACAACGTTCATGCGTACGTACGGCCTACCGTCTCCGTGAACGGTGTATTTCATTCTTTTTATTGATCTATAATATATATGTATATTATAAATATATATTATATATAAATCATGTTTTATATTTTTGAATTATGTAAATCAGGATATAATTAATAATATCAAGAACGACAAGTCGAAACACATACGATAAATGAAATGATTTTACCCAAAACGCTGCTTTTACATGGAATTTACAAAAGAACGGGTAATATAAATTCATAAGTGAAACATATATGATATCATAACAATGAATATGATTATTTAATAAGTCAATTACATTATTTAAATCATTATACAGGAGGTTCGGATACATACAAAGCATATAGGACATAATGTAAGGGACAACCTTTCCAATATCATTCTTATCCGAGATTGTTTATTCATAAGTATTTACTGGGGCTATTGTTATCATCCAATCCCAAGTTTTCTAAATGTTTTTTTATGTATGTTTGAAGTCGTTTTTACCCATTTTTTACATTTACTACATGATGTGTAAGGAATCTTTCTTTTACGAGGTACCTTTTGACTTTTCCGGAAAATGTACGAGAAGAATGTTTTTTTTAACTTATACGTCATGAAAGTATTTTTACTGTTTTATAAAGCATTATTTTCATTAAGCTTACTCCAAAAGATTTCATGACTATTTTCAAAAAAATCCTTTTCTTTTAAAAATGCATTACATATTGTGAAAAGAAAATGATTTTAAAGAAGAAAGAATATTTTCCTCAAAAATTCATTTCAAGTGTTTTATCAAAACCATTTTTCATCTAAGATGACATTATTTCATATTTGTATGTTTAAAGTATAATGTCTATATGATTTAAATGGTTCCACTTTTCATATTATGAAATTATATCCATTTTTTTATATGGATTATGTTATGATGGCATTATGTTTAAAAATCCCATTCTATTACATGGGTTATGCTATGATGTATGATTTATGATTTTGTGGCACATGAAAGAATGATTTCAGTATGAGATGGGTGGGACCTATATCTCCCTCCAATGCATTGGGTAAAGATTTATATCTCATGAGATATACATGGCTGGAATGGTAAGTTAATCCGGTTCAGTGTTACAGGACTGAAACGAGGAGTGAACTCGATTTAGAAAGGGACTTTGTCCACTAAGATGGTCTTGGCAGTAATGCCTTGGGTACTATGGAAATCATAACATGTGCTGAATGGTTGCCAAAATTACATGTTTTATTCCCATTATATTTTATCATGGTGGATGGTCCATTATGATATATGCATTACATACTTCCACGATTTATGTCTTTGCTAAAGATTTTGATGTTTAAACTTCATGTTCAAGTTTTTTCTTCCAAATGATTATGGATTGTTTTTTGTTATCTATGGTTGCCCTTACTAAGCATTTGAGCTCACCCTTTTTATGTTTTATTTTCCCCAGGATATAAAGAAAGTTTTTAGGTAAGAAAACAAAAGGGGAATATCATTATGGGAGATGTTGAAGATCTTCCCAACGATTAGAAGATTTTGTTCCGATTTTCCAAAGACACTAAACTATTACGGTCTTGTGTGTCTGTTTTTGTTATGTATTAAGTATTCTGCAAAAGTAATTTAATGTCTATGTATGTCAAGCTTTGGGTCTCTACATAAATGATAACCCTTCACCAGGTTAATGAAAACGGGGTTTACGTACCAATGGAAAGATGATTTCCAAGAGGCATTTGACAACCTGATGAAGTACCTCTTAATCCCCCCGGTGTTCATGCCCCCGATTGAAGGAAGACATCTTATCCTATACGTGATGAACCTAGAGCAGTCACCGGGAGCCTTCCTCGCATAGAAAAATGACCTTGGTAGTGAAAACAGTCTCTATTACCTTAGTCGAACCATGATCGACACTAAAACTTGATACTCAAATGTTGAAATGATTTGTTTAGCCTTGGTCTTCACAGTTCAAAAATTGCGACATTAACTGCAACATCATAAAGTCCATTTGTTCACGCGTAATAACCCGCACCAGTACACCCTCAGCCGCTCGATGCTGACCGGGCGCCTATACAGATGGGCAGTCATCATGCAACGATTCAACATCCGGTTTGTGCCTCAGAAAGCCAACAAAGGCCAGGAATTGGTAGATTTTCTGGAAGAGCACCCCTCGATAGGGACCACCATACCGGACATCAAGCACCATGATGAAGACATCTTCTTAGTTTAAGAGGAGTTCCCAATATGGGAAATGTACTTCGACGACGCATCCTGAAACCCGAGAGGGAAGAGGATGGAGGATCCCAAATTTAACAAGGTGGGTTTGGGGATCATACTCATGTCCCCAGAAAATGCATTCTTTCTATATTCCATCCACCTGTCAGAAGGATGTACAAACAATGAGACGGAGTATCAAGCCCTCATTGTAGGCCTGGAGCTCGCACTCCAGGCACAAGTACATCACATTAAGGTAAAAGGGGACTCACATCTGGTCATCAAGCAAGTCAATGGTGACTATGAAATTAAAAAGGAGAAGCTGATTCCCCTATTTGACAATGTGCGAGGGTTAATGGAGGAATTCTCCACATAACCAACATTAAACTATATTACCCGGTCTCAGAATACCCATCCCATTGCTTTAGCTAATGCGGCCATAGACCTAGCTGACCCAGATTGGGATGAAACAATTATCAGTATTTATCATCGTCGAATGGTCTTACCATTTGTTTAGACTAAGACGGAAGAAATCAATGAAGTCAGTCCAATCCCTGAGCCATATGCTCCTGCCACCGGCTGGATGACCCCCATTACAAACTACCTTCAAAGGAGAGAACTTCCATCAGACCGGGGAGAACAAGAGAAAATACGGAGAAGGGAAATAAACTTTTTCCTATACGGAGGCACAAGTCAACAAGAGGTTCTCTACAAAAGAGGCATTGACGGAGTCCTCCTCGGATGCATTGATGGAGAAGAAACCACTGGTTTCAAAAATGAAGTAAGTGCCAATGAATGTGGAGCACATAAGTCGGGGTCTAAGCTGTCCCATCAGGTTTGTAGGCTTCGGTACTATTGGCCCATCATGGAACGAGATTACGAGCACTTTACCACAAAATTCCACTCCTGCCAAATTCATGCCAACTTTATTCACCAACCCCTAGAGTTACTTTATCAGGCCATGTACTCGTGGGCATTTTCCATCTGGGGAATGGATGTAGTGGGACCATATCCTCCCGCCATGTCTAAACAACTAAAGTATATACTCAAAGAAACATACTTCTTTTCCAAATGGGAAGTAGTTGTACCCCTCAATGATGTCGGGGAAAAAAACATTTTCAGCTTTGTGAAAGAAAATATAATCACCAGATTTGGCGTCCCTCATGCCATACTAATGAATAACGGCACTAACTTATGCTCTTCTGAATTGGATAAACTATACCAAAAATATTCTATCAAGGCTAACCACTCATCACGCTACCATGCAGTGGCCAACGAATAGATAGAGGCTTTCAAGAAGGCCTTGTCCAACATTCTATAGAAAATGGTGGAAAAAGACAAGAAATCATGCCCGGATACACTCCTTCATGCACTGTGGGATTATCGAACCACAATATGCGCAGCTATTAGAGATAATTCATACTCATTAGTATACGGAACAAAAGAGGTCCTACCCATGGAGCTCTAATTGTCATTTCTCCATGTTTCCATTTGTGATTAGTTATACAATGATGATCAATCAGAAAAATAGCTAGGTGAATTGGAAGATATGGATGAGAAGTGGTTGCACACTTTGCACCATCTAGAAGTATATCAGAACCACATCCCACGAGCCTTCAATAAAAAGGTTTGTCTTCTGCCTTTCTTCGAAGGAGAATTCGTGTTGGTCATTCGGAACCAAATGATACCCAGAAAGAAACCTCCAATGATAGAGCCCAAGTGGTAGGGACTATTTTTTATACACAAGGTCTACTCCAATGGAGCATATTCCCTAATCTCCATGGACGGACAGTTCACTACCGCTACTACGAATGCGAGATTTCTGAAGAAGTATTTCGTATAACCAAAAGCGTCTATCATCCGAGATGCATGACGTTAAATGACCAAGAGCCTATCGTCGGAGTTGCATAACGTTAAACTACCAAACGCCTATCGTCCGTGCTTCATGACGTTAAACTACCATGTGCCTATCATCCGAGATGCATGACGTTAAACTGCCATGTGCCTGTCGTCAAAGCTGCAGGACATTAAACATCCAAGACCCAATGGTCCAAACTCAATGACCCTAAACTAAGAGTATTTCTTCCTCACTTCATGACATTAAACTGCATGGATTTCAGTGAACTACATATGGATTGATTCCTACCCTTGTAGGATACGTACCGACAAAAGGATTCTGTATCCTGGCCCACCCAACCCCAAATAATGTTAAAAGTTCCCTTTATTCCCGTTTACGGACCAAACCTACACGGGGTGTATCCATTTCAGAGAACAACGTACAACCTGATTCTTTCTTTTATAGGATATGTATTGATTCCAAGATTCCACATCCTGGCCCAGCCACCCCCGAAATAAAAAATGCTATCTTCCCCCGTGTACGGACCAACCCGGCACTGAATGTACCCCTTTAAAAGAACAACGTGTGGCTTGATTCCTTCTCTCACAGGATACTTAGTGACACTCGGACCACACGACCGGTTCCTTCCACCACCTTAATCACTGACCTCTTAGCATGCCTCTTCAGACGTTTCATAGTGGGGAATTCTTCCATTCCTTGATTCTCACAACGAGTATTACTCACATGATCTTAAGAATTATGGATGGGTCTCTTTTCGTGAAAACAAACTACATGGATTTCAGATTACTACGTATGGCTTGATTCCTTCATTGGCAGGATATGTAGAAACTCTAGTGTCCCCCATCCTGGCCCAGCCACCCCCGAATGATGATTAAAAATGCCCTTTTCCCTTGTGTACGGACCAGACCTGCACGTGTTGTATTTGCTTCTAAATAACTACTTACGGCTTGATTTCTACCCTCGCAGGATACATAGTGATGCTAGAATTCCACACCCTGGCCCAGCCACCCCAAATAAAGCTAAAAATAGCCCACTTCCCCCGTGTATGGACCAGACCGACATGGGGTGCATTCCTCATCCTTACCTCATGACGTTAAACTGCATGGATAAGAAAAAAAATTCCCCTTTCCCCTGTATGGACCAGACCTTCACGAGGTGTATTCCCTAAAAGAACTATGTGTGGATTGATTCCTTCCCTCGAAGGATACGTAGAGGCACCGTGATCTTATCTCCTAGCCTAGACGCTGATAATTGAAAACATAGGTATATATACCCCTCGTCCTTACTGCATGACGTTAAACTACACAGAATCCCCTTTTCACATCGGTTCATATTCTTCCTCACCGAAAGACATTAAAACTGCTCGATCATCGTCTTCACCACATGACGTTAAACTGCACGCACTTCGTCGTGACACATAAAAAATATACGGCAAAATTATATGGGCATACTATTTGCACATTTAGATACATCCTCTCCATACATTAGAATCTGTGACCTAGATAATTGCGGATATTCATAACCACCCATGGCCATCAGAAGTGGAAATTAATCAACCCGTGGAAACCTTGGTATGACTATTCATAGCGTGCCCTCAGCGGCTCTACATATTGATATCCCCTGGCCCATCTACCAAAGGTAAGATTTCCTCATACTATACTCTTCCTATCTTCGTATTCTTATTGGCCTCAAATCCCCCATATCATATCCCCCGATCCAAAAATATATGGATCATTGGCTTACAAGTTCATTCCCTTCTCAAATACAAACATTTCTAGGGTATCTCTACCTGGTTAGCCTATGTATCCACATGTGGTTTACATGAAGATCTACATCTACAAACATCAATCCAGGGCTAGGATACTTTGACTCAATAGGAAATTATGGCGAATATGTTTCCATTATGCTTGGACATCGTTATCCCCATATGTCAAACTATATTCTATGATAAAACCAGGGTTTTCATAATCATCCATGGCTATCATAAGTGGAAATTCATCGACCCGTGGAAACCTTTTTATGACTATGCATACCATGCCCTTAGTAGCTATACATATTGATTGCCCTAGCCCATATAACAATGGCCATATTTCTTCTAGTGATACCGTTCCCATCTCCGTACGCTTACTGGCCTTAGAGCCCCACACCATATCTCATGATACGAGAAACCGCAGAGTTACAGTTTACACCTTCATTCACTCATACTTGTTCAGAGTAAACCAGAGCATCCTAACTCAATTTCCCTCTGGGTGATTGTAGAAATAGTCATCCAATGGTCCAAACTCTATGACCATTAAAGTCAGATTACTTTTTCCTTACCGCACGACATTAAACTTCATGGAGTAAAGGTACACCCCATGCGCAAGATAAACCTGAGCAGTGAACTATTTGAGTTTTAACAGGAACCAGGGACGAATATCCCTGACATGTCCAGATATTTTCTTACCAAATGACAGACTTCGTGGCCCAGACAATAGAGATCCTTGTAATCATTCATGGCCATCTGAAGTGGAAATTCATCGAACCGTGGACACCTTTGCACGACTATTCATACCATCCCCTCAGCGGCTCTACATATTGATAGGCCCCGACCTGTCTACCAAAGGCATGATTTCATCAGGCGATACTCTTCCTAGCCCCGTACGCTTACTGGCCTTAGATCCCCCATATCATCTATCCTGATCCAAGAAGCCATGGAACCACGTTTTACACCATCAAACCCTCACCACGTCTTGGATATGCCCAGATATTCGAGCCCAGTTACATTCTAATCAAGAGTGGCCTTTGAAACTATGTCCTTACCACATAACAATTAAAACTGCACAAAACATACCTTTTCGGCTCGGTGTGAAGCTGCAAAGACCAAGCATTAAACATCCAGGGAAATGCCTCCAACTACAAGAATTTGCACAGATTTAAAAATGCCCCCCCCCCCCCCGTCCTCGCAGCATGATGTTAAAATGCACAATATCTTTAATAATACTCCCTGTCTTTACCGCAAGACGTTAAACTACATGGAAGCCATCCTAACCGCATGACGTTAAACCATGTAGAATTTAAAATTCCCTCCATCCTCGACGCATGACGTTAAACTGTGTGGTCTAACTCTTCACGGGATTAATTCGTAATAGAGGGTTTTCTCCTTCCCTCAATGCACGGGCTAGAACTTCACAAACCTCCATCTCACACCAGTGTGAGAAGGGATGACTTTTCCCATTCCTGATAAATTTATCCTAGATTTTTCTCTTGTATCCATGCACCCTCTCCTCATAAATTACACTCTATACCCAGAAAGAGTTGAACCCTTGTAAGCCACACCTGGTGGTCCCGAATCTCAACTTACCTAAAGTTGCTCGGCTATTGATATAATACAATCAGTGACTTATGGACACCTTTTCATGACTATTCATACCATGCCCTCAGCGGCTCTGCATAATGATCACCTCTGGCCAGCCTACCAAAGGTAGTATTTCTTTAGGCAATGCTTCTCTCCATACAAATCTTGGCCTCTGAGCCCCCATATCCATCCCGGGATTCAGAAACCCTCTGAGATACAGTTTACCAACCTCCTTCAAAACATATCCTGAGTATGGTGGAACATCTCTGGAGAGATTACCAATGAACTAGGAGAAGCCATTCCTTTTTAAAAAGAATGTCCCAGGGGCATGACTTTAAATTGCACCAAGATCCAACCATCCTTCATGCTAGCTAAATGTGTAGGAAATGGACCCTTTATCCACACACACTTGATTAGTAAATATGTTCCCAAACCATTTCGGAAATCATATTCCCTTTCTGAGCCACCCCTGATGGTTTTCATAATTCTCTAAGCCACCCATGGTGGTTTCAATAATCCGGACTTCCATGAAGTCCTCAGGCCATCAAAAAATGGATGGTAATTGACTTAAGGACACCTTTGAATGACTATTCATACTATTCCCTCAGCGGATCTGCATATTGATCACCCCTGACCCGTCTAAAAAAGGCAAGTCTTACTTAGGGAATTCTTTTCCAACCTCTACACACCAATACGGCTCCCATGCCTTGTGACATGCCTTGCATGTTGTTCAAATCTAAACATGTTCCCCCCACGTTTGTATGAAAGGTATTGAGACATATTTTAATCAACCAAACCTCGTCGGGGCCCTCACCCCACCATATCAGGTAAAAGTTGTTGGACGTAAAACATCAGTAATGATAGTCTTGTGGACGGGACATTAAATCGCTCACAAAAAGAGGCGCAAAGCCCGTTAGGCTGAAATCCCGAAAAGAGAAACCTAAGAAAAATCCGAGACATACCCACTGAGTCCACGCCAAATGGGCCCAAGAAAAATTAGGGTATTGATAGAAAATACAAAAAGTTTGTGGGGGGGTTTTCTATAAAATCCTAGCAATAGTCAAACTACGCTCGTTGGATCCCTTGGTCTAGGAAAATAATTAGAGGTCGTTTCTATTTTATCAGTTGTCCCAAACTCTGATTATTCTATGATAGGTGAATTATCATATACAACAACCATGTAAAATAATCTCAATCATAGGATAAGGGAGCAAAGAGTGCTAAGTAGAAACATCTTTTGGTTCCATAACAAAGTTGATGAGAAGGATTTCCACAATCCGGGGCCTCCTCTGGTAATGAAAGGTTATTACAAGAGGCTTTCTGCGGATTCACAAAGTTGTATCAGACATTGATGAGAATCCTCGATCACTTGACGGAGATTCTGCAGTAAAGTTGTGTCAGCTTCCGCATCATCCCATATTGCTTATGCCTCCCGTGTTGCTTTTAAGCTCGCTATCACCTCCTCCTCCATCTGCCACTCCCCTTCTTCAATTATGGCTGTGGAATTAGTCTCCTCCTGCTGCTGCCACTGTATGTCACTCCTCAGAACCTCCAGTCAAGAACGCTGCTTAAGGACTTCTCCTTGATGTCTCTTGACTACCCCAGCATGATCATGATCTTCTGTTAGGAAAAATTGTCGAGTCATGGAAAGGTAGGATTGAGACTGAGCATAAGAAAGGAGATATTCAAAACTACAAAGCCTCTCCCAGTCAGAGACCACCTTATTGACTATATCATAAATTCCATGGTAGTAAAAGTCGTCAAATCCCAATAGCATAGACAGATCACACTGCTTCGGAAATTTAGTCAGCATCTCGGCCAAAGGCGTCTGAGAAATCAGCTTCTACATTTTCTCTCATTCCCTTTGGCATGAAGGTCAAAGACTGGAAAGGACCTATTGATCAGGCACGGAGTCACTCCTAGATAATGGAACATACTCTAAGATAAATTTCACCAAGGAGGGACCCGATACGGCTTTAACCGCGAGCTCCAATGCCATGGAAACTTCGCCCCCAGTAGTTATGGTTGAGAGCACGATTGGATCCGATTGCACAATTGCAGGTGCTGAAGGTTGTTGTCCAAAAGCTCTAAAGTCGATATGACAGATAATTTTCCCTTATAAGAAAATGGAAGATAAGGGATTCAGTGGCAAGAGATTGAGAAGAATACCACTGATCATCAAGGCGTCGGTGCCTTCAAGCTCTACGTTTCTGCTACCGCTCGAGGAAGATGCTAAATCTTCAATGGGAAATGTTGTCCTAGAAACCCCCAGTGGTGCCCAGTACCTAAGGACAAGCTCAAAGATAGCAACGCACAAAGTTTCCTCCAAGATGTCATCTATAGAGAAAAATATCTGGGAAATTAATCCCCTGGTAAACAGAACGATGGTCAAAAAACTGGCATGATAACAGACTCTTCCTCCATCACCATGGGATCCATCGGGTCTGAGGCAACTGACCTCATTAGATCTGGGGCCTCCTCGGTAATCACGGGCTACCGATCCTCCCCTGTAGCTATAGAGGCTATGTGATCGATGGGAGTCTCTTCTTCCTGCTTCTCCTCCTTTGACATATCCCCGTTCGTTAAAGACATAAGGAAAGCATCTATACCACTAGCCCCTTCAGCTGGGCCTTCCATCTCATCATGCTTAGTTATGGCCGCAGGTGGTACCTCCTATAATAAAGGGGAAGAGTGTACGAACACATGAGCATCCACGACTAGGCCACTGATTGGCCCTGAACCATAGCACCAAAATAGTGAATAACTCGCAGAGTCAGGACATATGAGTTATTAATCGAAGGAATGGGAATCATGATTTAACCGTCGTTCCCTGTTTGAGACGTTTTGATAATCGGGGCACCTAATGATGTCTCTGGATCTTCCAAGGGGACAATTCTCTACTCAGGAAGCTGGGAGGAGCTGGAGGAGGAAAGACCCTAGTTGGATCCATGAGCGTCGCTTCCATGTGCTCAACTGCACCAGGAGACCCCTCCTCAATGACCCCCGTAGTCGAAGGCGCGTGTTCACCTACTGCTGTACCTCAGGGAGTATACATCAGAGAAGGAATTTACCACTTGGATTCCTTGGAACCCTGCATAATGGGAGGAAACATTATAACTTTCACAGTAATGAAGGATGAAGTCTGGGATGGACATGCAGGGCAATCTCTTCCTCGAGATCAGATGATTCATGATGCTTTATCATAATGGGCACTCGATTAGTCCCGTAAATCCGGTTTCAGAGTGAATGAACATATTCTTCCATTTCCTTCAAAGAGGTGACTATTTTGTCCAGATCCTCTTCCAACAGCTTGTGAGGCAGAGCAAAGATACTCCCAATACCCAAAAGCTCGAGAGAGCTCGTTTGGAGTAACGCCCAAACCTATTCAACTGAGCCACTAACCCTTAGGTCATCCTAAATCCTCCATGCATCTAGAAATGTGGATGTAACAGGAACAACTAGCCTGGGGGGATTGACCTGAGAGGGTCGAGCAGCGACATGGGATCTTGGAGGCGCTAATAGTCGTGGTTGTTTTCTAGGCCTCTCTGCCACCCTAAAACCCTCGGAAGCTACTTTTGGGAGGGACCTCAAGGGCAGAGGAGGAAATTCCCTTGCCTCAGCTGCAATTGGGGAACCAACAGAATCATCGACCCCTGAAGAGTGATTTCTCTCTTCTTCCTCCTCATCAGTCACTAATCGTAGCAGGTCCTGGACTTGGTGAGTTAACATCGCATAACCCTAGCGTGCATGAACGTAGGCCTCGATGTCCCGAAGATACCGATTGACCCTCTCTGGGTCCACACTGTAAAAGATGTCAACATGAGCGTATATGTATCCTAGCCCGTCGAACACCACTTCTGATTCCTGCAGATGCTTCCACAGCGAACGTGGGTACTGGCTGCGAAAGGATGACTGGCCTATGAATTCATCACATTGGCCCCAGTCCGCCGAGAAGGCAGCATTAGCAGGAATGGCCAACTCTATCCGGGTAGCTTCAAGGGCATGTGAGGAGACACCTCTATCAGTTAAAAACTTCCCCGTAAGAACGGGAAAATAATGGTTACGAAGAAATATTCCTGGCCTGGTTAGAGAACTATCCCCCTTCCGCTTCCTATTACTCTTCGATGGCTTAGGACTCAAGATAATGGGCACCCACAGCCCTAACTAACCATTTCGGTATGATTTCACCCAGGAGTCAGTATAGCTTTTGGATAAGAAAGGCATGGAGTCTGCAAGAACGGGGGTCATAACCTCGCAGTTTGTGTCCTTCCAGGTGAACATTTGCCACAATTATCTGGCCACCATCAGATGGCGGTTCTCGCAGGCGCCATTGAGAGTAGGAAGACATAATGACTGGATGCAGCCAAATTAACATCCAAATCTGCAAGGCACATACCCCTCACAGATCAGTTCCCCTCCAATATGAGCCACCGGAATACCCTCTCTGAGGGAAAATAGGTAGCCCCGCTATCTAAATTCCTCTGATACGACGTTTGTGATTGCGCCGGACGGGGAGGGATATGGTCGGAAATTGAAATGATCGTAGCTCATGATCCGGCACAACAACATACACATATTCTGGACCGTCCATTTTTCATCCTTCTCTTGGGCCACCCACTCTTAGGGCATAACCCCACTGGTCAATGGAAAATATGGCCGAAATACAGTACCCGGAATCTATAAAGGGTTGATTATTGTATAGAAATTCTTAATATGCGCTCCCAACCATCCCCAGAGGATTTGAAAAGGGTCGACTACCATGTTTGTCCAACTCCCCTTGGTAATATTGCCAAGCAACCGATAAATCCTAGCCATTATTGGGACAACCATGTTGATGACATTGCTGGTGGCCAGCTTTGCAGCCACAAAAAAATTACAGACGCGCACGATGCTAGTCTCGCATATGGGCAATAGCCCTCTACTCGAGAACATGGATAGAAATTCCGCCAGACGGAGTAACTGATCAATGCTCGACAAAAGTTCCTAGCCCCAGCTGTTGAACTGGCCTTCCTCCAGGATTAGCCAATAGCTTCCCCTCCACCATCGGGACTCTATCAAAGGACATATCGTGGGCCTAGGTGGAAGATCCATGGACTTTCTCTCTCTCTAGAAAAAGCATTTATCCATTCACGATATAGGAAAAGTTTTTTCAAAGATATATCATTCGAATCCTTTTGGGCCTGATCAATTAGTTGCTTCACCACGAGAGGAGTCCTTTATTCATTATCCCACATGTAAGGGGGGGGGAGAGAATTCATCATACATGCCTCCAACAATTGGGTCCCCGGAAATCTGGGAGAAATCCCAAAGACTGATACCCACCATCCCATGGACTAGATGGAATGTGTTGGTATCTAGACTCCAACAGCTCATAAGCTCCTTGGCAAGGGCATGGGGCCGATGGGTATAGGTCTGGGACACCCAAGATGCTTCATGTAGATGCACAACTAGCAATTATTCTTTAAACTCCGCACATTTCTGTCGAACCTAGAAGGGCCACACATAATCCAACGACTTAGATGCCCCTCCGGGCCAGATCTCCCGATCCACAGACCAGCCACATTGGTTGTTTACCATAGCATTTTGGGTAATGCTTCGGTAACAGTGAATTACACCATCCTCATGACATTGTTCTCCTGTCAGGGACTCCAGAAGGTGATTCAGCACAGACCCGATAGTTGTATCCTTTGGGGTAGGCCACCCTATGGCAGTTAGCAGAACTCGAGGGATAGTACTGGTAAATATCCATGATGCGGGATTGTTTTCATGAGATGGCACTATAATCAGTGTATCAGACAATAGACTGAACCCGTATGCAGAAAGGATATTGGAAAGGGGTCCTCCCACTATGAATCGAAGAGCATGTTTGCAAGGATGGGATACAGTGGAGTGTGGCGGACTCCATTCTGAATAGAGCTAGACTCATCCTTTAAGCGCTGGTCACCAATCGTAAGAGGCTCGACAGCAGGCCTAATCGCAGGTCGAGGAGGAACCATATTTTCTCCCTACATCATGGAAACCATAAATAGGGTTAGTCCAAAATAATAAAATTTTGAAAAAACACCAAGTATTTGAAAAAGTACTCTCTCAAGGAGCCTTCATGACAAAATCCGCAGACTACCCTCAAAAGGTGGTTCGCGACAATTACATCTCGCGAACCAGCCCTACGCGGAAGAAGTCCGCAATACTTTGGCCCACAGAGAGTTGGCCAGAAAGCCATGATCTAGGCTGCCCCATGGAATCTCAATTCCAAATTTAAATGTTTATGTTCAGAAAATGTAAAATATTTTCAATGTCTAGATGGTTTCATGTCCGCGGACCATCCAAAACCGTGAAGAGATTTCCAACATGGCCCGTAGTGACTTTCCTTTTAATTGATTAAAAGTTTTAGTTCGTGATTGGGAGATTGGCCCACGGGTGAAGGCAAGCGCGAATGACGAACGATTCGCGGAAACTAAAGAAGGTTCATGGATGAGGTGTTTCGTGAAGGAGGAGGCGTAGAGAGACGAAAAGCCAGAGATCATTTTTTGCGAAGAATCTAGTAAAAGTCAAGGGTAGGGCCCCCCTTATTTATAAGCATGGTCCCCTACCAAGTCCACTCCTCTACCACAAAATATCCAAGTTTCACGACCAATCTACATCAGAATAGCCTCATCTTTGTTTCTATCGGACCCCATTCTGATGGGTGGCATTTGTATGGTCCTGAAAAAAATGCACAAAGAAGAATGGGAATCCCCCATAATTTTCGAAAGGATTCTACACAATTTCCCTCAAATAATTGGGAAAAATATAGAGAATACCCAAGATTGGAAAAGGACTGACCAATCCACATAACGGTCCAACATTGATGGTATGTGGCCGGTTCAGCGAGCTTCCCCCTCCGCGAACCAGCATCATTCGCGAAACGGAGGCGAGAACCCCTACAAAGGCGCGAAGTAGTACATGCGCCAGGCCGGTCCGCTGTCACGAACTGCCCCAACCGCGAAACATGCCAACCGGCCCAGACCTCATGCGTTTTCCTTTACGGAACAGAGGTGAAACCCTACACGGTAGCAAATCACCCCTCGAACCGATTTGGTTCGCGGATGAGGTGCATTCAATGACCCCCCACCAGTTGCGGATTGACCAAGTCATCCGTAAACTGGGTTTTCCATCTTGGGCCTCCCCAAAACGTTCCACATGACCACAGATACATCCCCTTTCTCCCTTTATAAATGGAAATCAAGGGGGAGAAGAAAGGGATCGATCAGATTTGGGTGGAAGGATTCGAAGATCAGGGGATCGATTGATCAGACTCCATCGGTGAGAAGGTATGGAGATCGACTTCTTATGGAAGAATTATGGAGGAAGGAGCTTAGGGTTTTGCGAAAAGAGAAGATCAAATTCATGAATCAGAACATGTATAAAACTAGAAACAAATTTATAAGGTACTAAAAAATCATATCAAATTAGTGAACCTTAAACTAAAAATAAAAAAACCACGAGCCATTGCCCCTCCGTGGATGTAATCCCCACAGACCAGAGAGTTTATTCCTCTTTTTCGATCTGATGCACTGCGTAGCACCCTCCCACGCGGGCGAAGCCCTAACAGGCGAACCCCCGACCAGCGATGCCCCTATCCATCGCTGCTCGCGCAGACTCCACCACATACCAAACTGGTACACGGGCCGAACCCGAAGCCATATACCGTCCTGGTACACGGGATTTCTATCGGTCAGCATACCACCCTAGTATGCAGATGGCCTCTCCAACCACGTAGCACCCCCCTACGTGAAGGGCTCTACTCCTCAAACACCCCTGCGGCCTGCCAACTCCATCATTGTTCCTATTCCCAAAGCCAGATAAAACCTTTCCAATATGGCACGATCAATCGCAATCCCTTCATTGGCCTATTCATCAGACCTGAGCCAAGGCATCTAGAAAAGCCACAGGACCCGTATGATGAAACCTTCAGGCTCATCAGCATGCCACATTGAGTTCACATACCCATGGTAGGTGAGGAAAAAGGGGTTTCCCCGGATCTTGAGTGGATTCCCGAAGCATTCCTGGGTTCACATTCCCACTCTAATACAGGGTCCAATCCTGGGAGTCCCTTTTGTGCCTCTCCACCTGCCAGGATTGAGGGACCCCACTGGCGTTTACTTTTGATGAGCGCCAACGGTGAGCACTTCTCCCCTCTCCTTGGAGTAGCTGGGCATCCCTCCTGAAGTAAGCACCACACCATCCTTGCTAGAAGACAATGGTCATTCCCCTCTCATCACGAAAGGTTCATTGCTCCACTGCATGACTCCTGCCTTCCTCCAACATTAGGGAGAAGGAGAGTCCAGTGGTCCCAGACTTCTCCTCCGCTCCTTGTCTTCCTCCACTTCCCTTAGTAGGAAGAATGTACGAGGCTTTCCAGGTCTTTTTCAATCTCTTGTTTTCACACCGAGCATGACTGACATGGGCTTAGAGATCTGTGATGGACACAACGTCCGTACAACGACGACCCTAAAAACGAACCATGTGGGGTTTGATCCCGGTTTCCTAAATAGGCTATGTAGGATGACTCTCCAAGGTTCAATCACAACAATAGAAAAATCAAACGTTTAAGCCCTAATCTCCCAGAACTATGTCGACTTTGATTCCCGTCCAACCGGGATACGTAAGAAACCTCCCAGAGGTGGAAGCCCGATATCTAAGTCTCATACACATATCTCAGTTTCAGACCATGTCCTCATGACCCCAGCAGGACCGTATATTGGCCCAGGAAATAGCTTCCCTTGGGTCTTCCAAGTCTCTTCGGCGTAAGTCCCGCACCAACATTGACTGGGAATCTCTTGCCCGAGTGTCCATGCCACAAGACGTTAAACTGTATTGTTGGGTCCTTGTTGTACGACCTTAAAAAGTGATGTGTCCTATCATGTGGCACCGAACTACATGGATTCTGATCCCTCTCACAAGGATATGTAGGAAGCTCATATCACGGGTTCGATCCAAATGCTCAAGTCCTTATCTGTCCCCCCTAGATGATAATAAACTCCAGAGCGCCCAATTATGAGGCTTCAAACCCGTGATGTCTCAATGAGACCAAACTCCTCAGAGTCAATTACCCAATGAGCGATGGTAAAAATCAGGCCTAAATGACACTGCATCTCTGTATTCAGTTTATCATTGCCAACTAAGGGGTAATCTATGGATACTACGCTTGGGGATAAACCAAATATTCGTGAACATTTGAATACGTCTTAAATCTAAAAGAGAGTCCCGGAATAGGCAATAATTCCCCCCTAAAGGGTGTGATGAGACCATTATCCCATCCTCTCGACCAATGTGATTTCTTAAGCATCGCTGGAAAAATTGCCCAGTGAACCCCTGCTTTTGGAAAGCAGGTCCACGTATCGTTGGATATGGATCTGTTGGGTGTTTCAAAACGTAGACCGATATACCCGACCTGAGTTATTGAGCAGAACTCAGCCCTCCGTAAGATTGACCTTCGGGTGTGTCGATCCCCCCACCCTCGTTCGAAACAATATACCATCCAACTCTATACAATTTAATCATCAAGTAATTGATATCGTCGCTTGTGTGTACGTACAACCTACACTCTCTACAATGTGATTAGAATCATTCTCCCCATTAACCATTCAAGAATGATTATAAATTATATATAGTAACTAATAATGAAATATATAAAATAATAATTATATTGAATTAATTTATATTTATATATATTTCATTTACATGTTTCCATTAAATTAAAAAAGGATACAAAAACAACGTTCATGCATACGTACGGTCTACAGTCTCCATGAATGGTGTATTCTCTTTCATTAATATATCTATTATATATTTTTATACACTGAATATATATGATATATAAATCCTTTTTTACATTATTGAAGTAATTTAATTACTATATAAGTAATAAGTTCCAAAATAACAAGTTGATACATGTACGATAAATAAAACGATTATTACCCAAAACGTATCTTAAAGATGGGATTGAAATATTAATGGGTAATATAATGTCATAAGATAATCATATATGATATCATAAAAATTATTATATTTATTTTACAAGTTAATAATATGTTTAAACCCACAATACAAGAGTTTCAGACACATATGGAAGTAATCGAACCTAGGTTAAGGGATAATTTTGCAGTCTCACTATTATCTAAGATTGTTTATTCATATGTATTTTCTGGGGTATATTTATCTTTCATGTCCATGTTTCATAAATATGTATTATAATTAATATTATTACACTATTTTTTGAATTCAATTTTATCCATCATAGAATTTTTATTAAATAGTGTGAAAGAAATCGTTCTTTTGTTTTCCAAACGAAGTACATTTTGACATTTTTGGCAATAGTATGAGAATAATGATTTATTTAACTTATACAACATGAACGGATTTTTATGTATTTATAATACCTTATTTACATGAAACATACTATACATGATTTCAAGTTTATTATCAACTATATTAGTTTCTTTTAAAATCAAGTGGTATTTTGAGAAAATAAAACATTTTTTAATAATAAAATATATTTTCCTTAATAATTAAGTTCAAGTGTTTTATCAAAATTATTTTCCATCTATGATGATGATATTTAAATAGGGTAATTTTTCTATCCCTATTATTAATATGATTTTATGATGGAATGATGTTTTATAAGGATTGTGTTATGATTGAATGATTTTTAAGAAGCCCATTTATTTCAAAGGTTATGTTGTGATGACTGATTTATGTTTTTGTAGCACATGTAAGAATGATTTCATTATGAGATGGGTGTGACCAATATCTCCCTCTAATGTGTTGGGTAAATATTTATATCTCGGGAGATAGAAATGATTTAAATGGAAAGTATATCTCATTCAGTAATACAGGGTTGTAATTGCAATTAATACTGGTTCGGTAATACATGGCTGGAACGACAAGTAAACCAGGTTCAATAATGGACTTCATCCATAATTATGGTATCGGAAAAAATTCATTGTCCACTACGGAAATAATATTATGTGATTATTTGTTTCCAAAATTCCATGTTTTATGCCAATGTTGTTTTATCATGGTTAATATTCCATTATGACCCATGCCTTATGTACTGCCAATATTTATTTCATGACTCTTGATTTTGATATTTATACTTTATGTTCATGTTTATATACATTATTATTTTTATGGTTTGTTTTTGTTCTCAATGTTTACCCTTAATGAGAATTTGAAATCTCCCTTTTTATGTTTTCTTTTCCCCAGGATATAAAGAAAGGTTTTAGGTAGAAAAAACAAATGGGGAAGATCTTTATAAAAGATGTTGAAGATATTTCACCAATATAAAAGATTATGTTCTAGGATTCCAAAGGAACAAAACTAATATGATCTTTGGTCATCTATTTGTTTCATGTATTAATTATTCCTCAAATGTAATGTAATGTCCATGTATGTCAAGATTGGGTTGTTTCAGTTGGTATTAGAGTGGAGGTTTAGTAAACCTTTAGAAACTAGGATGTGAAATCATTAGTAGTATCCCTAGAGATATTTATAAGGATATGTCTAGGGATGTACTACAGATAAGTAATGTATAGGTTTCAAACCTTGTTTTTTTTGTGATAATAATGACTGACCTATGGTTAAACTGAAGATATCATAGATAGAAATATTATAAGTAATTTAACTTACTTATGCGTTTCTAATCTCTAATATGTATTTCTCACACTTTTCATTCTAATATTAATGAATATCCAAAACTACATAGAACATAGTTAACTATTGAATGTTCTAGATGTGAAACATATTTGAATTATGAAGATATATTTCCTATGTGGAAACATTAAGAAGAGATTCATGATGATGGTATGAGTATTGGTCATATTTTTGAGGATAAATAGATTGTAATTGGAATGTCAAATATATGTGATGTTATTCTAGTATTGTTTACATTAAACCTATGATGCTTAAGGATGAGAACCTGTAACATCCCAGATCCGGGTGCCACTCAATGGGTGCCTCGAACCCAGTTGGTCACATGACCTCCATCTCATTTCCCCAAACACCGGAAGCTGCCTACTAGAAGTGAGGGCCTAGGTCTGATAGTGGAGAAAATGTGCCCTCATTTGACAAAGTGTAGCGCAGCGGAAATAGATATAAACATGCAAAAGTGGAAGTAGTAAATAATACCCAACTAAAATGGATAACATTACATAAGTAAAATATAACAACAATCATATATATATAATGATGCATTATATCTCTATGTCATGGAAAGTATCCAAAACATGACATATAGCAATCTAGAATAATCCAATACAATGTGAAAGTACAGCAAAGGAAAACAAAATAGTGCAGCATGAACTCAGCCACATCATGAGCCTATGATCTATCCCATGTTCTACAACTCCTCTGCAACAATCAAGTAGCTATATAGGGACTCTTTCCCTTATCAACACCTGCAAAAATATAATCTGTTTGGGCCAAAGACATGACCAAAACAGGATGTGAGAAATAAATCCCAGTAGGCAACCACCAAAGGCCCATTCCCAACTATCAGTGAGTTTTTGCAACAACAGTGTGTAGTAATGAAATGTAGTAAACAAGGATTTACTAAAAAGTAAACATTCCTACCAGTTCCATTTCCATTTAATTAATTATTTATCAATTCAATATAATTAAATTATATGTTACTGAGACTGAGCCTCAGCCGACAATCTCATATACAATGTAGCAGAATAAACCACAATAGGCTATCTAAAATGTTGAAGGTAAAACTATACCAATCTTATGATTTATTTTGGAAGGTATAACAACCACTATAGTGAATATTCAAATGTACTTTTCCCTCAGGCTAAATAGTACCTTACCCTCAGGCTAATCAGAACCTTGCACTCAGGCCAAACTGAAATGACACCCTCAGGTATTTTCCCTCAGGCATAACGAGTATTTCCATCAGGTGTATGAGATATTTCCCTCAGGCACAGAAGCTACTACACTCAGGTATAAGAACGTTTCCCGCATTTAAATCAATACCTTACCCTCAGGCTAAACAAAACACTACCCTTAGGCAAAGCAAAACACTACCCTCAGGGTATGAAAGTAATAGGGTAGAGCCCAACATATAAGCAAGAATTTTATATACATTTTCTCTCAGGAAAACTCAAAGCATTCTATAATCAGGGCATACCCTCGGGTATCCTGGAAAAATGACTAAACAAGGGAGACACACCCATGGGGTGGCCCTAGATCAAAGCAACAATTCCAAATAGCATTTTATAATTATCATTAGATCATCTATGCAGTTCTAGATATCTAAATAGTTAAGGCCTCAGTCATACGACACCCCAAACATGGGCGCGTAGAACAAAGACACACAAAATACACTAAACAATTGGAATTAATCATTAGACCACCTACCTCGATCTCCTATAATTGATATATGCGAACGACGCCTTCTAAAACGTCCGAGAACAACATAGATCTGAGAAAAACGATAACACATTCAAACAAAAATAACATCCCCATGGGAAAGAATTTTTAAGAATGACTCGTGGAGAACGAAGGTCTTACCCGCACGGTTCAAACAAGAACGACAGTGGAAGAAATGGATTCCTAGCATGCGATTTGAAGCTCCTACAAGCTCCAGCCTCTCCTCTCGAGATCCCAGCATGTTTACAGCCTCATCTGCCAAATGAGGAGGCTACTACCCATTTTAAAAAAAAAATAACTACACGACGTGTACTCTCAAGGACATGACATGTAATTTTCATCATGTAACTGTTCCACTGGGAGCTACTTTTCATCTCCACACTGTTCATTTGTCTCCATGAGTACACGACATGTATTTCTGACTATATGGCGTGTAATGTCGCTCCGCAATCACCTACTCCAACTGCCTTACTATTCACCAGCTGAATGATTACACAGAGTTTATATACTAAGTACACGGCGTGTAGTTAGTTTTTACACCCTTCATCACCGACAGGCCTACACGCCCTTTGTACTCATCCCACACGGCCAAAGTACCCGACATGTGGAAAAGTACATGGCGTGTACCCACAAAATTTGGGATTTTCCCCCATTTTACTTATTTTCTCAAAAAAAATCACGGATAAAGAAAAAAAGATACATGTACCTCAAGAATAAGAATCGGGTTCTTAAAAACGTCCCCACTTAAAGAAATTCATCCCCGAATTTCCCTTCCAAGGGTGGTGAAGATAAATCTCAGAACAACTCTGGCCACTGAGCATGTTAGTCAGTCTCCCGCTCCCAGGTTTTTTCCTTCACTCAGACATTCTTCCATAGCACTGGTACAAGCAGAACTAATCGGCCTCGGAGAACCATCGAGCTCTTTTCCACAATAATAATTAGATGCTTCTCAATGGAAGCATCATCCTGAAGCTCAAACTCCTCAGGCTGAAATATGTGAGACTGGTTTGAGTGATAACAGTGAAGCAGAGATACATAGAAGTCTTTGTGCACGGCCCCTTACCTATGTGGTAACTACAACCGATAGGCAACGGGCCTGACTCTCTTCAGAATCTCAAAATTCCCTACATACCTCGGTGAAATTTTACCCTGTCTCCTGATCCACCTGTGTTCCAACCTCAGTGAAACACATAAGAACACCTGATCCCCAACCACGAACTCCGAGGGTCATCTACGGTGATCAACCTATGATTTCTGATAAGACTTTCTTGAAGCCATCCACTTCAGAATCAACTAGACCTACTCTGAAGTCTCCTGCATGAGACATGGTCCCAATAAAGATACTTCACCTACCTTCAACCAGCACAAGGGTGTTCGGCATGCCCTACCCTATAAAGCCTCATAAGGCCCCATCTCAATAGATTGATGAAAACTAATATTGTAGGAAAACTATAACAGTGGTGTGTGCTTCTCCCAAGAGCCCCCAAAGTCCATGATGAATGAACATAGCATGTCCTCAAGCACCTGTATCATACGCTCTGATTGGCCATCGGTCTGAGGATGGTAAGTTGTGTTCAGAAGAACCTATGTACTAAGTGACCTTTGAAGACTGCTAGAAACGAGATGTAAAATGGGAATCCCTTTCTGATACAATAGAACGAGGGACCCCATGAAGACATACCACCTCTCGAATATACAACATTCCATGTTCGGCCACAGTAAAGGTCTCCTTGATTGATAAAAGGTGAGCTACCTTCATAAGTCTGTCCCAAACAACCCACATGACATTACTGCCTCGAGCTAACCTCAGCAATCAGGTCATGAAGTCCATCATGACATCATCCCATTTCCCCTCTTGAATGGGTAACTGTTGTAGTAGTCCATCTGGCCGTTGATACCAATTTGTAACAATCTGTTCTGGGTGCCACTCAATGGGTGCGACGAACCTATTTGGTCACATGACCTCAAGCACATTTCCCCATATTATAGAGGCTGTCAAATATCAGCGAGGGCCTAAGTATGAAATTGGGGAAACTATGTCCTCATTTGTAAAAGTGTAGTGTAGTAGAAATAGAAATAAACACACAAAAGTGGAAGAAATAAATAATACCCAACAAAAATGGATAATAGTTCAAAAGTAAAATATAACAATAGTAATGTATATATGATGATTCATTATGTCTCTATGTCTAGAAAAGTAGCCAAAACATGACATACTGCAATCTAGAATAATCTAATACAAAGTACAAGTACAAAAAAGGAAAACAAAATAGTGCAGCAGGAACTCAGCCACATCGTAAACCTAAGCTCGGTCCCGTGCTCTCCCACTCCTCTATAATAATCATGTACCTGTATAGAGACTCTTTCCTTTATTAACACCTATATCAATATAATCAGTTTGGGCCAAAGACATTACCCAAACAAGGTGTGAGAAATAAATCCTAGTAGGCCACCACCAAAGGCTTGTGCCTAACTGTTAGTGAGTTTGTGCAATAAAAATATGCAGTAATGAAATGTCGTAAACCATGAAGTACTAAAATTTAAACATTTATACCATTTCCATTTCCTTTTAATTAATTATTTATCAATTCAATATAAATGAATTATATGTTCCTGAGACTCAGCCTCAGTCGAAAATCTCATATACAATGCCGCAGAAAAATCCACAACAGGCTATCTAACAATTAGATGGTAAAACAATACCAAGCCTGCACTTTAGCTTGGAAGGTATAACAAGAACTATTGTGAATATTCAAATTTAATTTCCCCTCAAGCTAAATAGTACCATTACCTCATGCTAAAAAAACCTTTCCCTTAGGCCAAAATGAAACAAAACCCTTAGGTATCTTCCCTCAGGAATGAAGAGTACTTCCCTCAGGCGTACAAGATATTGCCCTCAAGCACAAAAGCTACCGCCCTCAGGCATAAGAACATTTCCCTCAGGAGAATCAATACCTTACCCTCAGGCTAAAAAAACACTTCCCTCTAACTATGTAAGTAACCGGACCGAGCCCAACATATAAGCAAGAAATTTATATACATTTTATCTCAAGAAAACTCAAAGAATCCAATAATCATGGCATACCCTCGGGTATCCTGGCCAAACGGCTAAACAAGGGTGACATAGCCACGGGGTGGCCATGGATCAATGTAACGATCCCAATCAACATTGTATAATTATCATTAGATCATATATGTTGTTCTAGATATCTAAATAGTCAAGGACTTGTCCTTACGACACCCCAAACATGGATGCGTAGCACAACGGTGCACAAAATACCCTCAACATTTGGAATTAAACATCAGACCACCTACCTCGATCTCTTCTGATCGATATATGAGAACAACACCTTCCGAAAAGTCTGAGAACAATGTAGATCTGGTAAAAACAATAACCCATTAATATCCGAATAACATCCCATGGGGAATGAATTGGTAAGAACGGTTCAAGGAGAAGGAATTTCTTACCTGCACAGTTCAAACATGATCGACGACGGAAGAAATAGATTCCTAGTGTGCGATCGGGAGCTCTTCCAAGCTCTAGACTCTCCTCCCAAGCTCCAAATGATTTTACTGCCTCCTCTACCGAATAAGGAGGCTACATCCCATTTTAAGAAAAGAAAATAAACTAAATGGAATTTACTCTCATGTACACAGTCTGTACTTTTCATCGTTTAACTTTTCCTCTTGAAACTACTTTTCACCACCACACTGTTCATCTGTCGACATGAGTATAGATCGTGTATTTCTGACTACACAGCGTGTACTGTCCCTCCACTAGCGTCTACTCCCACTACTTTACTATCCACCTGTCGACTGATTACATGACATGTATATACTAAGTACACGACATGTAGTCAGTTGTTACACCCTTCATTGCCGACTAGCCTACGTGACCTGTGTACTCATCCCACACGACCAAATTACACGACATGAAGAAAAGTACGCGATGTGTACCCAAAAAATTTAGGATTTTCCCCCACATTCCTTATTTTCTCAAAAACACATAAGGAAAAAAGGAAAAGACAAAACCCGTACCTCAAGAATAAGAACCATGTTCTTACAGAACCCTAATGAAATTATTCATATTTTAGGAAAGATAAATATGATGGATAATAAGTTATGTTTTAAGAATAAAGTTTGTTCGTTGTGGTGTATATGTTTCAGAATTTAAAAATTATTTAATGTGAATCATGAAATATACAAGTGTTTTCAGTATAATTTATTCATTAAGGATTGGAATGAATATGTTGAATAGTTCTAAGGAGCCAAAAAAGGGATTTAAGTGTAAGGTGATATATTTTGAGACCATATGATTAATGAAACAATAACACTTAATATGTCCCTTATATTTAGATAATGATGTTTGGATAAATATATGTTGGATTTGAATAAGTAAATTGGATGATGCTAGATTCTAGGGTACTAATTATGGAAGTTTTGAAAAAAGTGTTAAGCTATCAATGATGAAGCATACAACTTTTTGGGACTCAAGGAATATATCCAATAATTTTTTGAATAAGGAAACATGCATATTTTCATTAAGGATATATGATAATTCATGTTTTTAATGTTACTGAAGATAATACATGATGAAGGTGTTCATATTTTTGGAATGTGACCAATGAGAGATATCGTATAATATATAGAGGATAAATGTTAAGCTGGTTACATGAACCATTTTCGATTGTGTTGGATTTTCAGCTTGTATAAGTATTTTAATGTTATTAATTTTTGGAAATTTTAAGTTAAACATCAAACCACATTAGTTAGAATAATGTCTTATCTCACTATAGGTGAATGTGTGCATATTTGAAAAATTATGATAACCTTTTTTTGAGACATATGGAATGACCTATAATTATATTTATTGAATCCTCATTCTCTATCACTATCCATCAGAACATTATGGTTAGATGTTTCTTCAATATCCATGTTTTCACTTCCCACCTTTGTTCTCCTATGTGGAAACCTAGTGAAGATTTAATTTTGTTGAAAATTTTGTTTCAATCTTTACTTTTTAAAATTATGTTTTAGTATTCTTTTTTATGAAGTGTGTTTCTATGAAAGAAACATTCATGTAGTAGAAATTTTACAACACCAATTAATTTTGTGTGAGAAATTCATTTTAAGGGGGTAGAGTGTAACCCCCTGAGATTTTATGAGTTATATTGTTTTTAACTTCACTGATATATTGGGACGTATCCTACACCAAGATTATATTGTGCTATACTTAACACCGTATTATCATGGAGTATATGAAACACTATACTTGGCTTCTATTACACACAATTTAAAGTTCTTTTGATAGAATCTATTTCACACAACACTGAGTATAGATTTTTTTCAATGTATAAAATAAATATATTTTGATTATGTTATAAGGAATTCCAAGTGAATTTTTCACAAATTCAACACTTAATTGGCTTCCATTACATACAAGAGTGACCTTCCTCGATAGCTTTCATTGTATGCAATATTGAGTTTCACTAAATTACAATATATTAATAAAATATTGTAATTTAATGAGATATAAACCTGCAATTATGAATAGTATTAACCAAATTTTTAATTTTATAGAACATTAAAATTCAAATTATTTATTTTCTAGAATATTATATAAGAACAAATTCAATTTTTTGGATAAATGAATTATTTTTCCCAAAAATGCAGTTTTGCTGCCTTTTGATGGCGCACCCATTTAAAATCATTTTCTTTAAATATTTTTTATATTATATTGTAATAAATAAACTTATTATTTGGAATTGGTACATTGAGATTTACATTAATTGAATTTTTAGTATTTTTCTGATAAAAATCATATTTTAATGAATGGTGAAAAATACTGTATTTTAATTAAAAACGTTATTTTTATCAAATTTATTTTTATAGTTAGATTATCTTTTTAATTGTTTTGAAAGTGTAACTGTATTATTTTTTAATAATTTAGTCCATTTTTGGTAATTGGATTTAATTTCACATTCTAATTTGATGTAAATTCATGTCAATCATTCGATATTTTCTAATTCTCTAAAACTCACTTTCTGGTTTTGATAACGGGAATTAATTTGAAATTAATTTCTGAAATTTCTATGTTTTCAATTTAGAAAGATGGATTCCATATTTAGAATCAGTGGGTATAAATTATTTTAAAAAGTCACATTTATTTTTTTGGATATTATGAATATTAACTACAGTAATTTTTATTTACCACAGTTAGAGGTAAATTGGATAAATTATGGTAATAAACAATATGATAATGATAATAAAATAACCCTAACACCTACCAAAATATTATTGGATGAATTAAAGTCGAATAATATCACATCAGGGTTGGAATTGATTCATTTAATGGACTTTTTTCAATGAAAGTGATGTAATTTTAATTAACACAAAAGAAAGTGACAACATGACACTCTCTTATCTCTTATAAGTTTAATAATTTTAATATAGTGATAAACATAAAAAAACATTGAAAATAAATAGTCTACATGAATCTAATAAAATTATCTAAATCCTGTGATTTTTTTAGAATTTTTGGAGGATAAACAATTATTATTAATGATGACACAATAATGATGTATAAATTATTTACTTCATAGAAATATCAAATAAATGGGTTTAAAATTATTAAAATAAATATCATAGGAACTAATTAATGTTATACACGTATTTTATATGTGACTTTGACTTTTTAGAAGGGTATTCAATATTTATTTGCAAATTTACCTTCTGTGTGAATTTTATTTGAGTCAAATAATTTAATAGTGTTAAAATTGATACTATTTATATTTTATAAAAATAACATATTATTAAATTATTTTAAAATCACAAAAAAATAATAAAGCTAAAATTACAAGGTCTAAAATTTCATAAAGTATGCAATTATGGAAAAATGACAACACAGAAGTAAATATTTATGACCATTTAATATTTAGAATATTATTACCAAAAATAATATTAAATAGATTAAATATGGATAAATCAAAATGATAATGTTTAAAATAAAATACAAAACAAGTCTAAATTTTATGTTTTATAGGATTTATACCCATACACATATTTTCTTTGAAACAAATTTATTTTTTTACAAAATCACAAAAATCAATTTATAATAAATTAATATTTCAAGACAACCCTAAAGTTCACCTCCTCCCTCTTATAAAAGACCCCCACTTATACCCACTTACTCAAACATTTAAAGCCATTTTTCTTGTACATACTATACTTAAATAATTTCCCATCATGTACTCCTTCTTATTCTAATTCACACATTGGGCACAAATCCATTCTAGTGAGACCTTTTGTGCACATCAAAAGGGGATACTCGAAAAAGAGGTAATTGTTTTATAGCCTCTTTTAAAATTATTTTCTTATTATTCCTCCTCTTATTATTATTTTCTAAAACTAAAGTAATAAATATAGTATCTTCTACATTATGAGATGTTATTAAAAGTATCTTACAACTTTATACCTCTTTTTATACATCCTATGAAAAATAATATCTCCATGCATGCGTACATACGGTTTACCATCTCCACACCTTGCTATAATTTTTTGTTCAACAATAATTAATTTGGATGGATATAAAGATGATTATAAATGATTTAAATAATTAATATAAAATTATAATTATTATTTATAAAAAAATATCATCAAATTCCATACCATTTAATCATCAAGTGAATGATATCATTGCTTGTGCGTATGTACGGCCTACCATCTCCACAAGGTGATGAGAATCATTCTCCACATTAACCATTCAAGAATGATTATAAAGTATATATAATAAATAAGAATTAATTATAAGACATAATAACTCTATTGGACTTATGTATATATGTATATATGTATATATATCATTTACTTGCTTCCATTCAATTCAATAAGGAAACCGAAATAGCATTCATGCTTACGTACAACCTACCGTCTCCATGAACGATGTATTCTATTTCATTAAACTATCAATTATATATTTATATACTAAATATATATGATATATAAATCATTTTTTACATTTTTTAAGTAATTAAATCACAATATAATTAATAATATCATGAATAAGAAGTGGAAATACGTACGATAAACAAAACGATTATTAACCAAAACTTTTCTTTGTGATAGAATAGATAAATGAAAGGATAATATAAAGTCATAAGATAATCATATATGATATAATTAATATTATTATGGTTATTTTATAAGTTAATAATATGTTTAAACCCACTATATAGATGTTTCAGACACATATAGAAGAAATCATACATAAGGTAAGAGATAATTTTTCAATCTTGTTATTATCCGAGATTGTTTATCTATATGTATTTACTGGGGTATATTTATCTTTCATGTCCATGGTTCCTAAATATACAATATTATTTATATTCATCTAATTTTTTATAGTAAATTTTACCCGTTTGTGAATTTTTTTTAAATCGTATGGGAGAAATCCTTCTTTTATTTTCCATACAATGTACTTTTAGACATTTTTGGAAAGAGTACGAGAAGAATGTTTTTTTATCTAATACAACATGAACAGAAATTTAGGTCATCATGAAGCATTATTTCCATGAAGATTCCTCTACAAAATTTCATGTTTATTTTCAACTAAATTATTCTCTTTTAAAATTTTGTTGCATTTTTAGAAAAGGTTTTTGAAGAATAAAGGATTTTTTTGCGCAAGGATTAAGTTCAAGTTTTTTATCAAAATTATTTTCCATCTAAGATGATTCTCTTTAAATATTGTTATCTTTATATCCCTATTATTTATTTTATTTTATGAAGAAATGATATTTTATATGGATTATGTTATAATGGAATGATGTTTAAGAATCACATTTTATTTTTTGGTCTATGCTATGATGAATGATTTATGTTTTTGTGGACCATTTAAGAATGATTTCATTATGAGATGGGTGGGACGTATATCTCCATACAATACATTGGGTAATGATTTATATCTCATGAGACAGACATGAATAGAATGGAATGAAAATCTGGTTATGTAATATAGGGCTGTAACAGAATGTAGATCATGTTTAGTAATACATGGCTAGAATGAAAAGTAAACTCAGTTCAATAATGGACCTTTTCACTATGATGGTCTTGGCAGAAATGCCTATGCTACTATGGAAATCATATTATTTGCTTATTTGTTTTCCACGATTCCATGTTTTGTTCCAATGTTATTTTATCAGGTTTAATGTTCCTTTATGATCAATGCCTTAGGTACTGCCCTGATTTATTTCATGAGTCATTATTTTGATATTTAAACATTATGTTCATGTTTTTTAATTCTTATATTTATGGTTTGTTTTATGTTCTCAATTTTTACCCTTACTGAGCATTTTATCTCACCCTTTTTTATGTTTTCTTTTCCCCAGTATATAGAGAATGGTTTTCGATAGGAAAATAAAAGGGGAAGAAATTTATGGGAGATGTTGAAGATCTATCACCAAGATTGAAGATTTCGTTCCATGTCTCTAAAGGCACTAAACTAATATGATCTTTGGGAATCTCGTTGTGTCATGTATTAATTATTTCTCAAAATTCATTTAATTTACATGTATGTAAATCTTGGGTAATTACAACACACCCTTAATAAATTCTATATAGTGTGTGAAAGAATCACATTTCTTTGAGGGGTGACTGTCCACACATCATCAAACGAAATTATCTTATTCACACAAAATGAAAATTATAATGATATGTGTTATAAAATAATTACACATGCTTAAAGAAATAATTTGTATTATATATATCTTATATAAATAAATATTCAATTATAGTTCCCAACCATGAATGGTGGTAATGGAAAAATAAACAATAATCATTCTGTGAGGGGGTAGTTCTCTTTATATATAAACTAAATGTTTGTTACCCATTAGATGGAAGTGTGTGTATATATAGTAATAACCCTTAGGAAGAATATATCAAAATATTTAGAATAACGGTGTTGTTTTATAAGAATGGAATATATAAAAGAATGTGGTGGAGAAATAAATAAATGAAAAGAGCATGAGGGAAGATATTACCTCCTAATCAGGAACCTCCACTTGGATTCCACCAAAGGGTTTTATTGGGTGAATTTCTTCCAAAAAATAAGATTCTATGTTTATGGGATGGATATTAAGGAGATACTTTTGATGATCTTGGTCGATTTAATGTGTCTTGAGAAGTTTGAGGAAGTGGGAGTATAAGATGTCTTTTTATATTTCAGGAGGAGTGGCACTCTTATAAATTCTCGGAAAAGGAATTCAGCTCACAGTTTTTAGATGTTAATTCGAAATAATAACAGGAAAAAATATATACAAGTTACAATAAGGTTGAGATATGGCCAGCTAGTGAATCTCGGAAATGTTTCTAGGTCATTTTCATTCTCATATTTATGGTTTGGTACTTTGTTAACTACATAATTCTCTTAATCCTTGTAATTAATTTTAATAAATTTCACTAATATTATTCGTCTATAAAATATGTTGAACATAATATAAATTATATATTATTTTGAATAATAATATAGAATCCAATTTCCCAAATTTTAATCCCATAAGTGGCATAAATAAATTTAGATTTAATCTCACATATGGGACAACTATACGGGTTTTTGAAGTAAAAATATATAAATATTAGCTATATTTTTATACCTAATTTCAAAGTGAAATTGATTTCAATGGACAAAATTTGATTAATTGATAAAAAAATGATCTAATAAATCTTTTAAAATAATTTAAAATATAATTTATCATTATAAATAAATTTGATTAAAATGAGGTTTTGATTTAAAATTCGGTATTTTTCACTATTCATCCAAAAATGATGTTTATCAAAAAAAATCCAAAACATTATCCCTAAGATAATTTTGACATTATAAATTAAAAAAAGGAGTTTATTTTATCAAATCTAATTTATAAATGTGTTTAAATTAATTTTATTTATTTTCATAGAAGGACAGGAAAAGAAGTTCCTTAAGGAAAATAGTATTTGCAAACATATAAGGATGTTAACAAAATTTATATATTTCATTACAAATATGTTTTATTTATATAAAAAAATTCTAAAAAATATTTTAAAATTAGTTATTAATGTTCACAGTTCTTGGTTTAATGGTTAGGTTATAATTATCTCATTTATATAATTATAACCAAAAAAAGATGTTTCGTAGAAACTCAGTGGTTCATGTAACGTATGCCAAGTTGGTGTTTCATGTGACATATGACATTTCTATGTTTCATATAATTTAAAACAATTCATTTTCTTGTCAATGTAATGTTTATTTATTGAAATTTGATATATCAATAAAAATATAATTTATTTTAGAAACAAATGGTCCATAAAAACTTAGGGTGTTAAAGTTGGTCTCCTATAACACCATGTTCTAAAACATTGTATGGCTTGATTACCATAATCATGTGATATGTATAGATTCCCATATATCCAATCTTGGGCCCATACCCCATAAAAACATAATGAATATCCTTTCATTCTCCAATGTCATGATGTCCACTCGGGGTATGGTTTATCGAGTTTTGTGTGGTAGAGGGTCCCTTAAAATTACACTTATATGCCACTCAATAGTCTTTTTGGTCACCCATACACCTTTCTTTCAAATATATGTGATCGTAAACATCAAATTTCTCTTTTTGTGTATGACTTAAGAATTTAAACTAACATCATCCATAATCTTAGTCTTATATCTTTAAAGATTGAAGCTTAACATCATCATCATATGAAATTAATCGGTTGCCTTACCCCATCTAACAAATGTAGTATGCCTCATGAGATAATAATGGGATGGCATGGAATACCCCTTATAAATATGGGATGGCTCATATATAATATGGGATGATTATACCCCCTTATTAGAGAAAAAATCACTCCATTGATGTCAAATGTTTTCCACCCCGCTCCCTAGAACTAGGTGTGGCTTGATTCCTATCCACATGGGATATGTAGTTACACCTAGATATTTAATCTTGATCCCAAAAATTCAATAGATTAAATTTGGGACATTACATACTTTTACTTATCTGATTATTGATTTGTATAATTTTGATAATCGTCGTCTCCCCCTATCACAACAGGCTCCTAGATGGAATAATGTCTTCCCCTAGTGGCTCATGTACCATCATGGTCCCTTTCCTTGATGGATATCCAATAGAAAGTAGAGTATCCTGTGTTTTAAACACGTTCAATGCTCAACCTCACATTTATTCTCCCTATCTCTATACAAATGAGTTATGGAACCATTATTTCGAATTTGGTTAATAGTTTTTCCTCATCCATCGGTTATTCCCCTCTCTTGCAATCTAGGTATTGAATGCCATAATCTCCCTTGTGTGATTTTTTTGATTACATTCAGCCCCATTGTTTTCACCACTAAATGTGACAAGATATTCATACGACCAATTTTTATGTAAAGATCATGGATCATGGGATCTTAGGAACCATTAAGGGGGTTCCCTAATCATGGTTGAGACACAAGAGTTCCATCAATCAAATATTTATTACCTTTGAATATTATTCTAGGTCCATGAAGTATGACCTTAAAATATTTTCAATTTTTCAATGATCTATGACTTCCAACAAGGAGCCATAATCTAAGAATCATGAATATAAACTATTTATGAGCCTTTTCGAGTGTGTGTTGTGATGTATCAGGACTTCTTAGCCCTTTATTTACATTGGGATGTCACTCTATAATACATAAAATGTCTTGATGGGATATTTACATCTTTTATCAAGAATCATGTCCTTAAACTATGTTTATGATGTCTTTGATATGTCTTATGACACATCATGTGGCTTCTTAGCCCCCTTAATTTGAATTGAGTATCCCACATTTGATGTCATGAATGTTTCTTCAAGAAATTATGACCTACATAATGTTATTTATGACATTAAATTAAAATAAACTTTCTAAGAATCATCACGTTAAACTATGTGAATATTGTCTCGTGAATGTTTTGTGAAACACTTGGTGGCCACCTAGGACCCTCTTTTCATGTTGGGTGCCACA
Organism: Viscum album; assembly: GCA_963277665.1. Classification (NCBI taxonomy): domain Eukaryota; kingdom Viridiplantae; phylum Streptophyta; class Magnoliopsida; order Santalales; family Viscaceae; genus Viscum; species Viscum album. The sequence goes on along the minus strand of OY728162.1, from coordinate 346,958,322 downwards.
CACATTCCTTTGAGACACAATCCCTTTGGTCCAAGAATTTTGACCTTAAACTATTTTCCACAGTATTTACATTATGACTTTAAAATAAGATCCATGATCAAGAAATTATGAACTAAAACTATTCCCAACCTTCCCCTTATGTTTCTCTTATCACAAGGCTTTCCTTTTTCATGTCACACCATGAACATTAGGGTTTATATCAGTATAAACAATATGACCGTAAACAATTAGCTAAAATCTGATGGTCTAAATTCAATGAACCTGTACTGGGAGTTCAAATCCTAGCATCATAAACTTAATATATGATTGATTTTTACTATGAATGTCTTCTAAACTAGTGGGTCACTTGGCCATTAAATCACATCGGGTCGTCATTTTTCTACACTACACATATCCCATCTGGGATACTCACTCTATGGTCTAAATCCTACAAACACAAGAGTCATGGTCCAACAATAAAGACTATAAATTGTATTCATATCACCCCAGATTATTCTTATTCTAGGGTATAATATTTTATTCTTTTCCTTATATGCTTTTCTAGGGAGTACCCTTATCATTATACCCTCATACACCCTCCGCTACTAAACATGGGTGGGTATTCCTCACATTGGTTAAAAACAATCATTTCACATGATGATAAACTATAAACCTACCCCCAGTCATTCTATATTCGATTCCCTATTGACCATACATGATGAATAATATATTGGAAACTCATTTCCAAATCCCCATACACCACATCCCAATAAAATGTTATGAAACTGTGTGATACATCATCTTCACTATATGATGTTAAACATCATGTACATTATCCTTACCATGTGATGTCAATATTTTTGTACATCTTCCTTACCATATGACATTAAAATACATGTCTATCATACTCATTATAAAATCAAAAACTATAAAGCATCATAGGCCCTTTCCTGGGGATCACTTTTTTTGGTCATGGTCTCCTACTTCATCTTTCATGTTCTTTGACCATCACTCATAATCTGAGATAATGGTCACCTAAATGATGGGTTTAATCTTTTCCAAAATTGATACGCCTACCCCAATTTTCTCAATGTAATGGTGGAATAATTCAAAGAGGTATAAAATCCATTTGAATATTACATCACTTCATATCCATGCTTCATGTGCTCCTTTATTTGGATCATCATTCTCCTCCACATATGAATGTCCACCCCTAATGGAAATAGTGACTGGCCATAATATCACACATTAAATATTTTTTACACAACCTGGAAGATTATGGATTACATTTTGAGATAGGTATCATATTTTGAATATTGTTAGTTTTTGACCCTAAATTTGATTGTCCCCATACCCAATAAAATGATATGAATGTTGTGTTTTGAACATGTCTTGTAATTATACTAATTCATCATGACACCCCCTTAGGTTTTAGATTCTAATAATAAAGATTCACTCTATATATTTAAATTTATTTGGGTATAATTAAATTCCCCTAGTGTTACCCCAATAGTTCACTATCACATGTTGGAAAAGAAAGTGAAATGTTCTATGTTCCCCATTCTCCATTCATTGATCCTATTGGCTCCAACACTTCTGGTGGTTAGTAAACAAATGGAAAACCTGAGGGTTCTAGGATTTTATAACACTCTTATACAAATGGGTACTCACATGGTCATCCATTGTTTCTCAGACTGAGCATGAATCATGTAAGATTAGGGATTGGTCAATGGTGGCCACATGAATGTTATTGAAGTGCAATAAGGAAATGTAATGATAGAAATATTACCATGTGTGCAAGATGTTTTAAATAAACAAAAAATGGTAGTTTGTGAGTTTCATCTGCATACTAGAGTGTATCTCATGCCCTAGAAAACAAATTACCCCATGGATACACCCAAGTAAGTGAGAACTCCAGTTCTATTAGCCTCAGGCGTGTGTTTTCAAAGACCTATTGCCACCTCCCAAGCATGGATTCATGCTCATCAACTACAAGATGTATTTCATCATCCCTAATCTTCACCCAGTTATATCCATATTAGAGCATGACTATCTGAGATATATATTTCCTTTCATTATCCGTATCTACCTCCAATTAAGACCTCAATAGGATGATAACCTCAACTTAATAATTTAGTAACGTAGTTCACTCACTATCGTTCTCCACTAGAGATTTAATTTCCTAGTTGGAATTTAATATTTTATCGGTGATATAAGATTTCTCTTTATGCCTGGTGATTTCCAAATGATGGTTATCCACACACACTCACTCATAAATGTAGTCATGGACTTGGATAGTGCCAGAATCCACCCCCTACAGTACCCAGGTTCTGTATTAAGTAGTGAATACACCCCATCCAGCTCACTAGGTATGGATCTGAGGTTTGGATAATGAAACATTGAATTCTCATCCATGGCCTCCAGTAGATGGTTATGTTTTCCTTAGAAACATATGACCCAGATTCTTCTAGATCCTTATGTGGAGTAGACTCGTATTTCATAAAATCCATGAGGATGTAAGTAGCAGGATCCTCCTCTAAGATCCTCTCAGATAGTTTAGGATTAATGTTAAGAAGTTTTCTATACTTGTATGAATCCTCCTCAGTATCATATCCTCTTCTAGCCTCAAGCTCCAACCCTCTAGTGGAATTTTCACAGACCATAGAAAATTATTCCTTCAAGATCAAGTCCAGATCAATTAGGATGGATGGATCCTCAATGGTTAGTGTAGCTATCAGGGAAGGGTCTCTAAATACTCCATCCACAACAAATTTCTAGTAATACACCCTTTTGATCACTACTCAAATCAAAAACATGTATATAAATATGATCAATAATGCTAAGTAGGACAAACATGACTCATGTAAGTGAGAAAGACTTATATAGGATAAGAATCGAAATAATTGGTCCCAAAGTCATGGAATTGAGTTAGAACATTGGACGTCCATTGAAACCATTTGTCACATCAATTTTTGGAATCAGATCCCCCAAAATTGGATCATTACATGATTCATGGGAACAAATAAACATGTTTACCTAAAGGTACCATGAAAATTTTGAAATATTTTTGGGTGGATTGTGATTTAATACTAAATATAGGATTGGGATCATGATAATGAGATGCCAAGGGTGACCTGCTTCTTCAGCAATGGAATCTGCCATTGAGATACCAGAGTGTGGCCCCCCTTAGATAAATGGGAGGATTTAAAGTTCCAAAACCACAACCTTAACCCCATCAATGATGGTACCAATTGTAAAAACCTCAGGAGTAGGTTTAGGAATGTGTTATTTTGTACCTGTTAGAGCACCCTTGTCCCCTCAAATGGGGGAAAATTTTCTATTTTCATTTACCTTCTATATAAGAAAAATTACAATTAGTTCTTCTGAAAAAAAATAGGGGAAGAAGTGGGAGAGACATGTTAATAGACTTAACTTTTGGAAATCATGCATATTGAAATCATAAATAGGAGATACATTACCACTCTCCCATGTAATCACCTTATAATTTTGTAACCCTATGTGTCCCCATCTCTCGAGTCCTATGTATCACCACCGGTAGATGCCTCCTCAATTGATTATTCGGGTAGAGTCTCCTCATGTTATGGCCCACCTTTAGAAATTACTCACATAGGACTAGGGGGAATATTAGGAACCCCTAAATGTCTTGAATAAGAGTCCATTTCTAAAAATTTCTCAATAAAATCTATATAAGGGCTCATCAGTAGTGATCCCGGTGTTCTAACCTCTAGTATCTTGATCTGGTTTTGGTTTAGTGTCTTCTACAACTACTCGCCCATCTTATTAGACCTAAAAATTACAAGCATATCCCAATGTGCAGGGATAGAAGTGTCAATGGTTGGATATATTGAATACCATAGTATTTTCCAGGAACCTCCTAGGATCTATTACTTTCATCCTGATAGCACTCTACATACACCAAAGACTGCTTATAAGAGACCACCCCTCCTGGATGCATGGGTGAAACAACACCTTCCCCACCCCTTTTGTATATCTAGCTTAAGACACTCCAGAAACCTGGATCACCCCTTAGACAGAAGCCTACCTACCTTCTTGTAGCTCTGTAAACTTGATCTATGTAATGATAAATCTTTTGAAAAACTTTAAGATATCTCTGGGATACGTTGTCACCCAATTATTGACATAATACTGGGATATAATGACATTAACATTAGTAAATTGAATCATGGTGGTCTCCCATAATCCTTCTACAATGAACATTCACCACTTATGATGAAGGATGCATGGATTGTTCTCTCCATGAAATCCCATGTATACTCTCTTCGTTAGTTATTTGACGCATCTGAACTACCCAGAAAACCAGGATTGCATATAGGGATCTTAGTAGGTGTCTCCATCAATTCTGACCACCAAAACTCTACACTCTAGGGACTATAGGTACTCCCTCTATTCCAATGTCCCATATATGAGGTACAATATCACAACAACTGGGGTTCCAATTGGTGGAAGTGAAAATTATTAAAATTTTAGATTCGAACCATAACTCTTTTTTTGGTGGTGCGTCACTGGAAACATCCTAGAAATGTTGAAAAAAGAGGTCCATGGGCTGACATTCATTTATACAGAGGAATTCATAAACTTGTATCCTCTAATGTGCATTGCAATCAAACCATCCAAAAAATAAGAATGGGAAGAAAAAATTTCGGGGAATTTCTCCCCTCACAACATTTCCCAATTAGCTATAGAGTTATAAAAAATTATTAACCCATGTTCATCCTATTACCAGCAGATATAAACACTGTTATCACCTATGTCACTAGGAGAAGTCCCATGCATGTGTATCTTATTAGGAGTAACTATACACTGAGTAATATAGTGAGACATTAAGTGCATAAAGCCAATAGATAAAACTCTTCCAACATGTTTCCCCCATTTCTAATACTTCCCTTCCTACGAAATCATGATCTCATCATTTACGGTGCTTCCAGACACTAAATTCGCCTCCCCAACAACTTCATGCCTTTTCCCTTATTGATGAACATTCTTGGACATTTTATGAATGAAATATCATTATTGATGGGGGGTTTTATCCATATTTACAACCAGTTCCTATAGAAGAAGTTATGTCGGTAGATGAGTCTATTGAATGTGCACCGAAACACATGGAAATAGAAGAAACTCATCATACTAGATCATGTTCTATGGGATTCCACTGATGTAGTATACTTCTCAAAATATGATGCACATCTCCATCCCCATGGTGAAGGTGAAATGTGGTAGTTTTTGGAGAAAAATGGTGAGGATCTCTAAAAATATCTCATGTGATAGGTATGAATGGAATTTCGAAGTTCATCCATCCTCATATAAATAAATATGGAACAATTTGATCCCATACTCCATACAGGGGTAGCATACCTATTATTTCTAGGATCATCTATCAGTGAAATTTCCTTTATCCTATAGGTGTCAATATTTTTGATGTCCCTTAAATTTTTCTTACATACTGATCAAGAAGAAGCTGGAATAGTGTTATAGGAACTCTTCACTCTCTTTTTTCTCCATGATAACCATTATCACATGTTCACTCATCATGTAGAGAGTGATGTCCTAGTGACCTCAAGCTGGGTAATATTGAACAGTGATGTTTTAATGGTCAATCTAATCCTCAGCAGTGAACTAAAATCATCTAATGTTCCATTTAATTCTCAATATACTTATGTAACAACCTGAACTTTTATAAATAAAATTACCCTTATAACTTATTAAATATCTTATGATTATTGTGGTTATAAAAAACACATGCACTTAATCAGTTTTATTATATCATATCGGAATTAAAAAATTGTTAAACATCATTACAAACGATAAGATATGCATTGATTGGTGATAAAATTATTAGTATAAATATAGGTTTTTAACAAACCCTATTGACACTAATAGAGGAATTGATGACCTAAACCAGTATGATCATACCCTATAAAGCACATTTATCTGATATTCTTTGGGACCTAGAAACAATGGGATTTACCATTGATACATCCCAACTGAGATATAACAACTTAAGTAAGAGAAACCTCATATATTGGAGATGTTCAAGTTCATCAAGATCACACCCAAACCTTATATGTTGAACCACCCCATGATAGAATCACTATCATAGACCATAAAATTAGGGTGTTTTATGTTGTATTAAGGGATATGTATCAAGACCATAATAATATTAATATGTATATTGTATTATCAGTAGAATAAAATTCATATTTTATTCTTATCATTACTTTATAAATGATTTTGATTTTTATACAGTAAAACAAAAATTGAATTTTTAATTAATATTCTATTTCAATTAAGATGTTTATTTTAATGAATGAATAGATTTTTTTAAAAATAATTTATTCAACATATATTATTATTATATAATTTTTATTAAATATAAATGATCATATAATTTTTATTAAGAAAAGTGTAATTTTTACAAGTGTACCAAAATTGTTATATTCAAAAACCCAGCAATAATTAATAAATGAAGACTCTTATTCTAAAAGTAGAAAAAACACATATAAAGAAATTTATTATGATAAAATAAATATTATTTTTTTAATCATAATTTCAAAATTATCCAATTGTGAATTTTTCTTTATATTATGAGACAATCAATTTTTTTTGTTAAAAATTAAATTCCGTATAAATATATGGTCAGTATTACAACATCATAATGACAAAATAAGTGATTTAATAAATACTATGAAGAGTATAAATGAACAAATATATGTTTTCATTTTAATATAATATTATTTTATGTTTATTTGATTATTTTTATAAAGTCTTTATAAATCATCCAAAACCATTAATGCATTTTAAGGTTTTAAAATAATTTCATTAAGAGTATGACACTCTTCCACAACAATAGGGAAGTTATTTAATTTTTTTCGTCCCATAGCCTTATAAAATGATTAAAGCACCTCCCATTTTGTAGAAACCATTTTATAAATCTTTATAATGTTTTTACTTTTTTATTTTACTATATAATGTTCAAAACCTATGTTTGATAAATGAAAAACAAATTAAGAACTCATTTCCTATATAAACCCACCCAATATCCTATTTATATTCACAAAAAATATTTCTAGAACTTTATTACACTACTATAATATCTTTAGAGTCATACCAAGGTTCCCCCAAACTATCAAGAAACTCCTCGTAAGCCTTTGATGTCACATTCCCAAAGGAAGGGATCTTCTACTCTCACTGTTATTCAAGCATGTATTTTATGTTATGATTATTGATATACATTTGTTTGGGTTGGGATATGTTCTTCCATATCCACATTACATGCCATTTTATTTCTAAATGATGAGATTTTCCTTTTCTATCTTTGATTCCTCCGAGTATTCTCTATGTACACCTGTTACCATGCTGAAATTTTGCATGGTTTATTTTATTTCTCCCCATAATTCTAGTATCTTCATTATATTATTCCATTTTTCACTAATTACTAATGTTGGGAAATGTTCTTCCATATCCCTAGTACTACCCAATTTATGCATAAATTGTGGGAGACCACTTTAACTCTCATGAAACCCTTCCATGAATATTTATATGCCCTCATTATGCTGTCGAAATTACACTATGATTTTCCATGCCAAATAATTGTGTATTGAATACCCTTACACATTTCCTATCAAGTGTGTTTGCCTTTATGAACTTATAAATCATTTATTGGGAACTTACATGTATTTTTTTCGCACCCCATGATCATGGAATAAAATATGATGGTGAATTAATTCATGTTTTATGATATATGTAGAACACTTAATCATGAGAATGAAATTAATGTGAAAAGTGCGCACAAAATTATATATCACTTCAATGCATTGGGTAATGTTTTATTTCCATGAGACATCATTAAAGGGATTAGGGAGTGAACAAAATTAATAACATGACTTTTGACGACATTATTTCATGGTATGTTTCGTGGACCTATGTTTATGAAGCCGTGTTTCAAGTTGTTTCTATATTTCTCAAGGTTATTTTATGTTATCATATAATATAAAGACTCATTGTTCATGTTTTTTATTCTTATCCCTTTTATGTTCCATGGATATTCCTATTTTCTAACATATATTACATTCATCATGTTATTCCATGTTTATTCCCTTACTGGGGTTTATATGTCACCACATTCTAATGTATGCCCCTAGGTTATCCCATTCAATGTTAAGTACAATGGAATAATATGATCATGTTATGGAATTTTTAAATCACAATGATGTATTAATTGTATTAATTTGTTATGTAATGTACACAATTCTCAATGAAACTAGAATTTTCATTATTATAAGATGTATTAATTATAATATTATGTAATAATTCATGTATTAATGTGAAATAAAGATAAGGGTTGGCATAGAAAAATATTTCCATCAACCTGAAATTATGTAGAGGAGGTTGTTTCTCAATTATTAGTACCATTGATCCTCATCCAGCATGATAAAAAATGTATATCTATCATAAATGACACTCATAGATCAGGGCTTATGAGATCACCTTCTATTTTGTCTTTTTGGGTAGTGGTAGAATCTTTGATATCATCCTAGTTTGGTTGGTTATACATTTCATAAAATATTAAGAGTAATTATAAATGTCAGAAAAAATTAAAAATTTGGACTTGTACGGTGAAAAATAGTATACAATGTTTGAATAATTCAAACAAATGGTCTTCTTAGATGGGGAAATAGTTGCGTGAAAGAGGGAATTATGTTAATGTTGTGGCCAAGGATCTTTTTTTTGCACAAAGAGGGAGTTCCATGTAAGATAATAGGTGAAATTCATGTGAGTAGTTTAGTACTGTACAAGGGTCCCCCTTCTTATTTACCGATAATGACTGATGGGTTTAGCACAACACACAAAGAAAATTGTGCGATGAGAGGAAAGAGTTGTGAAACCACAAAGAAATGAGCCACTCAATTATTCATTTCCATTGGAACCCAAAATTTTGGTCCCCTGTCAACTCAGACTCTAAAGGGGTTTTGGAATTTTTTGGCACCATGATCTCATCTGGGCCCTCAAACAACCATTTTTTGGTAATCCAAACACATGAACCACCCCGAAAGACTTTTCTAAGGTAGATGAGTATGTTGGATGCAATATCCAATGAGTTCTAGAAATGATAATGTTTCACAAAAAAATTCATGATGATGGTGACATATAGTTTTTAGATGATCCCCTGGATAATGATACACTCAATTCATATACATGCAATATTTCATTGTTGAACATAAGAACTAAGCATTACGTGCAACCCTGACATGAAACTTTTATATTTAATGAAAAATTTGATTTCAAGATGAAATTGTTTCATAGTAATTATCTAAATTTTTTTGATGTAGAATAACACTACTCATCTTATGTTCCCAGGGAGTTGGTGTCATAAGCCAAGGATTTTAACAGTAAATATAAGATCCCCCACCCTTTTAGGAGGATCTCTGGAAGACGAAGTGACACACTATTATGTATAACTATTGTTCATTCATCACATCATGAAAAACCAATGGTCATGGACCCTCTAGGGTAGATAATTTCTAGGACATACCTCAAGTGGGACCATACATGACATGGTCTTCGATAGACTGGTCATAATAAAACTCCTCATAAGGCTTGTTGGGTGCATGAAAATATAATCTTTAAAGGTACCAGTGCATGCATTGGAAGCCAGTGGACTAGGTATTTCAAATTTTTCATCACCAAAATGACACAACTTCATTAACTCTAGTGATCCTAGCCTCAGTAGTGGTTTAAGGATCTGGTGTGGAAAAAATAATCGTAAAAATAAATAAAAAACATGTCCCTTGTTTAATTTGGTGGTTTGATTGACTTCCCATTGTAATCGGTGGTCTTTTCATGATGGATCCAAAGTTGAACCCCTCTAGATCATTCAACATGCTTCAAGAGTCTACAAAAATGACTACTGTCAAAATATGAGTGCTAGTGCAGAGCTTTGATGGTCCCCTCAACATCGGGATGATCACCATGAGTACATTGGTACAATATGTGAAGATGTCCCAGGATCAAATTCATGCCTGGTGTCTTTATCTCTAATGTATTCTGGAATTTATAGGACCTCTCAAACTATTTGAATGAGATTTTTATTTTCCATGCCAGAAAATGAGCTCCTCATCTACATATATAGTTGATGTTCAAAATACCTACTTAGAGTTCCTGACACCAGAATATCTATCATCCAATTAAATACGTAATGAATAAATAATCTTGATGAACTAACTAAATCATTAATATTATTTATATTTTATCACATAATTTTAATATTTATTAAATATATTATGTGATAAACACATCTCATTAACTCGACTCATAATTCCTATTAATATTAAATTAACCTTGGATATTAAATAATATTCATTCATACAATATTATTCAATTTATTGACTTGAAATCATGAAAATAATATTATTAAAAAAAATTCAACTCAAATATTCTATAATTTTATAATAATGATTTTATTTATTTATTGGTGATCGAAAAATCATGGACAACTCTTGAATCCCATGTATGGGCTCACCATGTCCTATATACATATTCATCAAAATATGGTATAATATTGAAAGGGATATTGTGTGTGACCCTTTAAGACCTTATCTGAGTTGTACTGGATAATATCCACAAACCAAGAGTTCAACCTCACAACCCATCATCACCCTTATAAAGACAAGGAGTAGTCATAGCATCGAAAACCATCCTAAATATATGCACATTGTAATATAATAACTTTATTATATGATATCTCATAGAGTATGATGCACACTTGTTTCACTATCTTTTCCTTGATTTATTATCTTCTGATCAATCTAAATGGAATTTACTTCGACTACCATGATCATGGATTTAATGAAGGTACTACCATCCGGATCAACCAATAAAGAGATATCTCTTCTTCAACTTTGAAGAGACAACCCCTATCATGATCATTCAATAAATTTTATACCACTAATGAGGAACTCAGGAAAAGATATCTCAATATGACTTCATTGTAATGGTTTTTACCTTGCATCAAACTATGTGTTCAAATGGAACACATTTTTAATGATATCAATTCAGGAGAATAAGAAACATGTTGGTAGATGTGAATAACCAATAACACCCAAAACATGTTGTGTTCCTATTGGTGGGATATCCTAATGATATCACATACTAGAGATCCCCATGTGATAAATTTATGAGAATAAGTATTAATTCTTATGATCCCACAATACCTAATAGTTTGACATCTACAATGTCAAATCAATATGATGTATCTATACCATATGACATATATTTATGATTCATGTCATAGTATCTCGAGGACATCATTATTGATTAAGATCAATAATAACCTTTGGATACAACATGTAATCTAACGAAATTACCATAAATATAATGGACATATAAGTATCAACACTATCATGGTAATATAAACATGCAAAAATATATATCAAACTATATACATATTGTGGTAATCAAATTACATCACATGTTTCATCTAAGGATCCCACTTTCAACACTTATATTGGTACTAGATCTAGCTTATAAGAAGTTTAAATATGATATAACCCACATGATAATCTTGATTCTACTGAGATATAGATTTATTAAGGGGGTCTTCCTTGTTTTTTATGTGGATACTCGGATAATTTTAGCTTCACCTCTCTGGGAAAAATCCATCCACCGATTAAACGTCCAATGTATATGATTTTTTACTCTGGTGTGACTTAGTTTCTAGGGAAATCACCACATCCTATGTATTATCAAAATAAAATGGAATAGGTCCTACACGTATAGGTAGAACATCAATATATGAGACAAATATTAATTTCGAAACAACTTCAATTATTACATCGAAAGCTATAATATACGTAGATTCATCTATAGAATCTGTAACCATGTGTTGTTTCAAGCTTCTTTAGCACAATGCAGCACCATTAAAGAAAACGATATAACATTAGTGTGATTTTAGATCATCATGATATGTCTGGAAACTAGAATCAGTGTATCCTCTCACTAACATATCCTCTTCTTCTCCATACACTAATAAAATATCCTTTTTACGCATTATGTACATTAGGATAGTTTTGAAAGCCACCAAAAGTAGTTCACCAAGATCAGCATGGTATCATCCCACCATCATTAAATAAAATGAAACATATAACCTAGTATATATCATGAAATACATTATATATCCCATTTCTGAGGAATAATGGATTCCACACATTCTTTCAATATCTTCCTGTGTTTGTGGGAAAATTTTATTAGAGAGAATGATAACATGTGACATTGGAAACAATCCTCTATTAAATTATTCTATATTTTAAATTTTAATATCCTAGTCAATATATATACTTTGAATCAGTCCCATGAGACTTGAAGGCCTATATATATAGATCATGATCCCTTGAATATAGGCTTCTTCACCTAAGACATTCATGGAGAAGGATTCTCCTAACCAACTATTAACTCAATATAATACATGAATTTTTTTTCCTATAATTAATATTTCATCAATATAAAATACTTGGAAAATTATGTAATTTCCATTAATTTTCTTATAGATACAAGGCTCTATTTGTTGTTTGAAAAGACAAAATTCTCTTATAGACCCATAAAAATGATTATTCCATGATTATGATGCCTACTACAACCCATGAATAGATCTCTATAGCATGCACATTTTGTTGGAATTTATTTATTTAACAAACCTCTTAGGTATATTTATATATACATATTCAACTAAATTCCTTTTTAGATTGAATTTTTGACATCCATTTTTTCAAATTTTATAATCATAGAAGGCTACTAATGTAAGCAATATTCTGATGGATTTCATCATTGTTAATGTTGATAAGTTTTCATCATTGTATTTTCCTTGAAGTTGTCTAAAACCCTTCCCAACTAGTATTTAATTATATATATTTACCATACCATCTATGTGAAACATTTTATTGAATACACATTTCCAAATAATGGGTTTTAAATTAGATCGAGATTCTACCAAAATCAAATCCATATTTTGGTATATGAAAAATATCTCAGAATTCATGGAATATTTTTATTTAGAATCATCCTTGAATTTTAATTCTTCTTTATAGGTCATAGGTTCAGTATCCTCAAAGAATAATGATTCACTTGAATCAGTTCCAACAAAACCGTAATGATCTGGTTCTCTAACCTCTTGAGTTGACATGTGCAATACTTTAGTCTTGATAAATTCTTCATCTCCCAATTTTTCATGAGGATATTCTTCTTATACCAACTCTAATGCATCTTGAGTGTCAAATTTATCAAAGTCAATCTTTATCCCACTATTTCTATTGGAAACAAGACTTCTTTCTAAAAATACAGATTTTCTTTCCACAGTCACTTTTTTATTTGACGATTTATATAGGTAATATCCCTTATTTTCATTGGGATAACATATAAAGATTCACTTCAAGCTTCTGGATGACAATTTATCACTATGTATAGTCTTTAAAAAAACCATCACATCCATATACACATAAGTTTGATATATTGGGTTTGTTTCCACACCACGAATCATATGGAATCCCATCTATTGATTTAGTTGGTACTCAATTTTAAAAATATATTTATTTTTAAAATGTGTATACACAAAATGATAATTTAATAGTTTCCTAACTCATCATTAATCTCACCATATCATGAAAGGTCATATTCATCATTTAACTAAAACCATTCTTCTATTGTGTATAAGGTGGAGTTAGTTTTGACAATATCCCATACTCCTTTAAGTGATTAATGAAATATTGGTTAAGATATTCTCCACATCAGTCTGAGTGATGTGCCTTAATCTTCTTGACAATCTGGTTTTCTACTTCGTGTTAGTATTCCTTAAATTTCAGAAATGAATATGACTTACATTGTGTTAAGTGGATATAGACATACCTACTATAGTCATCAGTAAAAGTGATGAAGTAAACAAAATCTACTCATTTCTTCTACTGTAAATGGACCATAAATGTAAGTATGAATCAATTATAGTAATTCCATGGATATTTCTTCCTTACAATGGAAGGTTTATTTAGTCATTTTCCCTTGTAAAACAATTTTGACATACATCAAGAGGTTTTGACTTAGCTGAGTCTAAGTACCCTTATGGATGTAATTCACTTAAATTATTCTCATTTACATGGAAAAGATGGAACTTTCATGGGATAATGTGTTATATGATTCATTTTTACTCTTTTTCATTTATTTTTATTACTAGTTATTTGAGTTCATGCATATTTAATCCATTGTTAAGATGCACAATTATATAATAAAATATATCCTTATAAAAGAGACAATGATTATTTTAAAAAATGTAATAAAATTTCATAGTATCTGAACATGATATTGATCTTATGTTTTTGGTTATTGATGGTTCATAAAAACAATTATTAAATATAAGAATCAAACCACTGGGTAAAGGAAGGTGATAATATCAAATTTTTAATGCTTCTAGACTCACACCATTTGCAGCCTAAATATATAACTCACAATTTTTAATCTATTTGAATCTACTTGGTTACTATAATTGAATAAAAAAATGTGATCCAAATTATATATCCAATAAAAATAATGTAAATGAATATAGATTTCATTCAATAAAAAAAATACCTAAAGAAGAAGTATCTCATTGCTCCATCTTCCTAGCTATGTAATTCTTCTACCAATGTCCTTTCTTCCCTCTTGAAAAGTAGATAAACTCCTTCTCAATGCCTTGCCATTATATCTTAATATTTTTTGGAAGGATGTTTCTTAGGTGTATTTAATTTAGATTTATTTTTATACATCTCAGCATTTCCCTTCCATCACTTCTTCATCATAAGGACTAGAGACATAGTTATAGTTAGATCATTATATTCTTTTAGAACTAAATCTAGAAGATCTATAAGTGAATATTTCATGTTATTCATATTATAATTAACAATAAAATCTGAGAATATTGTCTTAAAGAGGAAAAAATGAGATTATTCATAAGTTCCTGGTTCTGTATGAACCCAAGGGATTTAAGTCTCTCATTATACCTTATCATCTTTAGTACATTATGTGTTTCTTGATTCCCTTTTTCTAACATGCACTTATATAGTGCCATTGATAAATGCCATTTTTCGTATCTTTCATTCTCCACATATAGTACTTGGATGTGGATTATCATCTTGTAGGCATATTCATCCTCATGCATTTTGTGTAGTTAACTATACATAGATGAAAACATGATACACTTTATATAGAGTTCATCATATAAATGATTTTTTACTTATCTTTATCTAACTGTCATTCACCTTGAAGAGGATCAACGAGTAATGAGGATTCTGGGATATAAATATTCTTTTCATGGTACTGTAGTATGCACAAGAACCTGTACCGCTTCTAGATATTATTATGGGTCAAAAAATTGTTTTATCAAATATTGATCAAAGTGATAATGTTCTGGTGGTATTGTGATTTCCATTTTTTTGTCTACAACAATTTTTTTTAACATTCGGTAATTTATTTGGATTTTCTTTTAAATAATATTGATTAATTAAATTAACAACTGGTACCTACTATTTTTGAAAACTATAGAAACCCTATATCATAGAATTGGAAAACTCCATCACCTGAGTATTATAGTGGAAAGGGTCATTCATTATCCCCTTATAGTCAAAAATATTTGGTTAAGCAACTACTCAGAGAGTTCAAGGCTGGTGTTTGACTAAACAACTGCATTAACTCACGATTGAATGATATGTTGAGTGAATTATCATCTTCTAAAATCATAAATATAATTTACTCATAACATTACACTAAATTTCCATCAAGATACAATTGTATTCTTAGTTTCTATCAAATTTAATTATGTCAACCCATCACCCTCATAAGAACTCCCTAATAATAAGAGGTACCCTCAACATTGGTTGATGATCCCCCATACACCTAGTTTTGTTCAAACTCAAATAATTTAAGGCGTTTATGACCTAAAATATAATTAACATGTTTTATATTTTTTTTGGATAAATTCAATTTATTAATATTGATATGTTCATATTATGTTGTCGCAATATCAACTAAATAGAAAACTATTCATCGGATATTTATGCATTTTATCTTATTATTATTTAATGTGATCTCACAAACAAGTGAATAAATTAATAAAACATAGTGCATAAAAGAATCAAAATTTCTCGAATTTTCTTCATAATCTAATGATGGTGGATCCATTTAAAATTAATGGTTCAACCGTGACCTTGGGGTATCATACCTGATTCGAAACATGACCCCAGGTGCAGCTCATCCCCATTCAGTATGTCCACATCTCGTTTGAGTTATCACCTTGTATTAGTAGGATCTAATCTTGACAACGACATCAATAAATGTACAATTATATATACTTTCACGTAGGAGAGGGGATATCGAGACCATAATAGACAACTGATAAATTGAATGTGAATTCCATTATATATATAGAATGAAAAAATGGAGATTTACACAGAATCATAAATTAAATACTTATGAAAAACATCACATGCTAAAATAAACAATTAAATTAAAATAACCAAACATACCTGGGTTCATTCAGATTCTTAATACCACTCGTTATGAATAATAAATTCATGATAAAACTAACTTTCAAAAAATTTAAAATTGAGCGATTAAATATAAATTAAATGAATTAACCATTAAAATAAATTATTTTCAACTGCCCACTAACTAATTTCATATTATATTAAAAAACTTAACATACAAATTTAATTTAATACTAAAAAAATTCAATATTTTAAATAATAAATGGATAATTATTTTAAAATCATAAATTAATATTTAATTAATTTAATTTAATAATAAAATAAAATTAAATATCTAAATTTATTTAGGGTTGAATTGAAAATTGTCCTCATTCTATAATTCCCACTTAAGCCTTTGTCATGCCAGGACGAACCTCCTCAAACCCGTCATAGGCTGGGGAGGACCTACCCAAAGGCTTAATGAGTCATGAAGAACTAATGAAGGGTGGTTTTGGGTTGGAAATACCTATTTTGACCTGGTTCAGATCGTTCGAGACTGGATTCACCTGATTTGGAAAGGGAAACCACGATAGGGTGTGACTAGATTACCTGGTCCACTGAATACTATTCTCAGGGTGAGGTGTGTGAGGGAAATTGCATGATTCTACTTATTTACCTAAGGGTAATCATCATTGGGAGGTTGGATCTTGTGGATAAGAAGGATTCAGTATGGTGGCAGCTGACGACACGCCAAGGCTAATGGTAGGGTTCCCATGGATGGTTGCTCCGATCCGAGTTGGGTTTCCCAAAATATGCCTCGATTTAGCCTCCAGTGACATCACAGATTTAGTGAGATGACATTCTAGGTGTATTTGGTGGTATTAAAGGCTTCATAAGAGGCGATTATAGTCTACGGTGGCCAAATTTTGAGGAGGTGATGGTGGAGCAGCTACGACGGTCTCACTTGGACTGGGAAGCGAAGGGAGGTAGAAGTGGCAGTCTCATCTAGAAAGATGTGTGATGGGTGTCGACCATGGATATGGTAGTGCTTGTTCACTAAGGGGTTTTAGTTCTACTAAAGGGGGAAGACCGTCACAGTGTATAAGAGTCAGTCCCCAACTTCTTAATTTTTTGGGAGCTTCAAGGTTAGGATGTCCACAATAGGAGGTGGCTGAGTGGGGAGTTTTTAATATGTTTTATGAATCAAAATCTTTTTTAATATAGTGTAGGTTAAAATTTATAAAAAATATATTTGTTAAAGGTGGAATCAACGATTCTGCCTTCCCTCCCACCTTCCGCGTTTGGCCCGTATCGATGACATGGAAAAGGTTGTAGGGGGTTCCACCTTTCACATAATCCAATGGCGAAATGGAGCATTAGTGATGCAACCTTTCCCTCAAATACCGATAAATGGGAACCCCCTCCTTTATCCTCAGTTCAATTTTCCCTTATCCCTCTTCATTCCACTGCTTATCTCTCGAAAAAATCTTTTTCCATGCGGTGGAGTCAATGGTCCAAAAGAAGACCCGTTTTTTGCGAAGCATCATTCAGAGGTATTTTTTATATAATTTATTGTTTTTTATTTATTTAATTCAATTATTTGTGGTTATAAAAATTTCATTTTTTATGTATTTTAGTTAGTTCTAAATATTTTTTTATTAAATTTCTTAAATAGTAATATAATGTTTGGAATAATAATTATTAACTATAGATTAAGTATATATCAAGTATAAAATAAATTAGGATTAAGTATTGTAAAATTTTGGTAAGATAAAGATTATGTGGTTATCTATGTAATAAAATCCCTTTTTGGTTATAGAAAAATAGATTTGGATCTCCCACAGATGTACCTAATGGTAAAACTTGAGAACATTGCTTTGAGCTATACTCGAACGGGAACATGTGCACGATAATGGGCTTTGCTACACTCTTTGTTTGACACTCTCGAGGGATATACATTAGATGATTCATTTTTTCTTTATACACTACTACAATACCTATGAAAAGAAAAATCAATTCAGTATATTTATCAATGATAAAATGATAATTATGATGATAAAAATTCTATGGAGAAGGAAAAAGGATTTATACAATGAAATTTATTATTAGTAATTGAATAATTTTTAGTTAGTTTTAAATATTTTATTTGTTAATTAGTTTAATTAGTTATATATTGTTTATAAATAATACATATTAATAGAAATGATTAATTATTGATTAATTAATGAATATATTGGGATTAAAAAATGAATACACATAATGATAAGCTAATAATAATTAACTAATGAATATGATATGATTAATTATTGATTAAGAAATTATTATAGAGCGGCTGAAGAATGATTAACTAATTATTAACATAGTAATTATTAACTAGTTAATAAATAATGATTAACTTATTAAAAACTATACTAAAAAACATTAGTATCATTGTTTAGGATATAATAAAATGATTTGAAATTTTAGTATCCTAATGATTATATAGTTTTGAAATAATAGTGGTTATTAGAAATGATTAATTATCGATTAATTAATGAATAACATAAGATTAACAAATGAATCCTTATAATTATTTGATAATGATACTTATGATCATATAAATTGAAATGAAAAAGAATAAATAGATTTAATAACAAATTAAGGGTTTGCAACATACAAGAAATACCTTGAAAATTTTCAATAGAATGTAGTTTGGATGAGATGAGTCTCACATCTTACATGATGTAAAATCCATATTATTTGTAATTGGCAGCTTAATAACATTTTCGAAGGATTTTCACTTAACTTTTGAACATCCAAAATTTATTGGCCTTCAAATGAAATATAATATGACATCTATGATGTTTCATTATAAGTTTAAAAGATTTTGAATGTTCAAAAGTGAAATACATATCTTTCGAAGATGTTATTAAGTTACCAATTAAAAATAAGAAATATTTTATTTCATATCTGGAGTGTGACACATCTCATTCAAACCACATTCTATTGAAAAATGTCAAGGAATTTCTTGTATCTTATAATGCATTCATCTGTTATTTAATGTGTTTGTTCTTCTTCATTTTTCTTTATATAATCCTACCTTTCATTATATCAATGATAAATAAACTAATTTAATTTTTCTACTTCCTTTTACCTTAGTTTCCAAAACATTTTGTGATATATATTCTAATAAAATTTTATATAATGAAACATTACTAGCTTATTTTAGGGTATAAAAAGGAATCCAAAAATTAAATTCTAACAAATATTATATGTTCAAGCATCATTATTAATATTTGTTACACTATAATAATTTTGACTAAAAAAATTGACGTAGAGAGTCATGTTTAGTTGTGTGTACTACTATGGGGAGGTTATTCAAACTAGGTAGGGAGCTTCTTATAGTACACAACCAATAATAGTGGTTAGTAAAACTGCTTGTTTAACCCTATGTGACCTTCAAGATAGAATTCATGGTTCCTTAAATATGGGACCTGATCAAGAGATCAAGTCTATGAGCTAAAAACATTTTCAATTCCCAGAAAAACTATGGCATCTTTCTTATCCATTGATTTCTGATGTCCAGTGGGTCCAAGAAATAAATTTATTTTCTCAATGGTTATAGGTACCATGATGGAGTTATTTGTTTATGTTTCTATTGTACAACAACAACATCAAGTTGTACGAAGACATATACTTACCAAATTGATCCTCTTCCAAATGACACAGAACAAGATAACTTAGATGATCTCCCTGATATACATGTTAATTATAATTTTGATGAGGATTTTCGTAATGATGGAATAGATGGTGACAAAATTTTTTATGAGGAGGGACCAGAAGAAGTTAGGGAAGAAGTTTCTAGAAATTCATTAGTTGTGTAATAGCCTCGAAGTAGAATAAATCATCCACCTCTATTTACATCTAGGTAAGAAGTAATGACACATGTTCCTAAATTCGACCATAAAAATCTCACACCTGCAACTGAGTTTCCCAATGTTGTATCAGATAGGTTCAATGTGCTAGACAAAACCTTCTATGTTAGAAGAAATTTTCTATGTAAATATACACTAAAAACAACGCTAAAGAGAATTCACATTGAGAGGAATTACATATATATATGGTTCTAGAATTATGTCACATAAATATATCATACGATGTGATAAGTATGGGTATGATTGTAATCTCTTCTTAAGGGTGATTCCAGACATTGAATTTGGAGGTTGTAGAATCTTGAGAATTGAGGTAGCTCATAATTTCATTCAACCAAGCCAAAAAAAAAATCTTACCTAATTGGTTAAAGAATTTTTGTCATCCATTATTGTTGAAATGATTAGGATATTCCATGATGTTTCTATATCCCTTGTGCAAGAGAGGATAAAACAGACATTCAATTATAATATTTCCTTTAATAAGTCATGGATGGAAAAACAGAAGGAAAATGTGAAGGTATATGGTGATTGGGATGACTCGTATCTGGTGTTTCTTTAATTTGTAACCATAATGAGGAAACCCTAAGAAAGTTTTCTTCCAGCATTAAAAATACAAACTTGTCTCTCAAGATAACTGACTTGATCCATCTCATGTACAATTTCCGTGGTTATTCTAGGCATTCCTCCCCTGTATCTCTGCATTTTGTTTTAGAAAACTGTTCATTCATATTTATGAAATGTTTCTATACATAAATTACAAGGGCCTATTGTTGATTTTGGAAACCTAATATTGAAACCATTCAACTCTTCCTATTTCATTTTCCATTGTAGAGAAAGAAAACTATGAATCATGGAGTTTGTTTTTGGCATCTATCAAGAACCATTTCACCTATATTCATGGTGTTTGTTTTATATCTGATAAGCATCAGGTAATTAATGTAGAAATCTATGTGGATCCTGATATTTGTGGATACTCAAATTCACACCATCGGTTCTCTATTAGACACAGTACTAGCAATGTATATAAATAATTCCACAATGTATCTGTGAATAAGGTAATCATGAGGCTTGGTAGGCATGGTCTTTGTTATTTTTTATTATTTTTAAATAAATTTAAAATAAATTTATGTGAAATATCATCTATTTTATGTATAATATGATTCATATCAAAAAAATTTTGAATAAAGTTTCAAACAAATCCCCAAGGTTGATCAAGACGTTTTTTTTCATATGATATAGATTCCAAAAGAAAAATGGACATTGGACTATGAAGGGGAAACAGTTATGGACACATGACCACAAACATTGTGGAGTGCATCAATGGTGTCTTCAATGGGATTCTCAAGTTACATATAACTGCCCTAGTTCAAGAGACATTATATCTTTTCATGAAGTACTTTGTTGATAGACAAAAACAAGCATCCGACAGAATAGAGAAGGGGATAAGGTATAGAAGACACTTTAAATGAGAGATTGAAAAGAATATTGATGAAGCTTATGTTTATCATGTTTTCCTTCTTCCAAGAGAATACTCACAATTTGAAGTTCAAGAACATTCTGACCTAATAAAAAATAACATCAGTTAAAAAATGATGTTATTACTAGAAACAAGGCAATGTCAATGTGGAAACATCCAGGCCTTACAGTTTCCATGTGCACATGCCATCGCATCAAGTGCCCCTGTGAACATATCATGGGAAGCATATGTTTATCCAGTGTATCAAATAGACACTATTTCTAGCTGTGATGATGCACCATGGATGCCTATTGGGGAGTTTCATTATTTCCCAATGCTCGAAGGCCAGCCGATAGTGATACCTGATGTTAGTCGGTTGCATCCCCATGGGAGACCAAAGTAAAGCAGAATGCCAAATGAGATGAACTAGCCTCAAGAACTGGGGAATAATTTGACATGCACCATATGTCATCAATAAGGTCATAACCAGAATCAATTCCCTAACATTGTGGGGTCGAGTTCACACTCTTAACCATAATGATGTATTGTCTTCATTTTGATATTCTCATATTGAAAATTATGTGTTGTTATCTATTATTTTTATATGATTAAGAATATTTTTCCAAATAATAGTATCATATATTACGGTACAAGAAGACGTTATAAAATTTTAGTATAATAAAGATAATATGATCAACAATCATTCTCAATATTAGTTACACTATCAGAATCATGATTAGAAAACATTTTCGAGGTATTGTCATGTTTTACCTGTGTATACTAATATGATAAGGTTATAAAAATGGAGAATGAAGCTTGTTATAGTACGAAACCAACAATAAAGGTTAGTAAAACTGATTCTATAATACTAACAGAACATCAAGAAATAATTTGTGAGAAATAAACCATGGCGTAGGAAAAATAGTAACAATGATGATAGTGATGGAATGATTTTATGTCATCAACTTCATCATGGTAACTGCTCCTCCTATTTTTTAGTTCATTTCCCGCAAAATCATTCTTGAAGTACATTTACTGTTACAAAATAACCAATACATGTGATAAAATAATCATGAAAAATACCATCATGTGGAAATTCATACATAAATTACAAATCACACCATTTTCTAATAAAAATTTACATAAAAAATAAAATTGTTTATATATATAAATATATAAAATTATATCTTACTTAACACCGTTTTCTAGGTAGAATCATATCCTAACAACATGTTTGTAATATTATCTCCGAATCATGAAGATATGACCCTTTATTTTGGTAAAAATATCATCATAAAACTATGTGAATAAACATAGAATGGCTTGAATTATACAATTCATAACATTCTGCTAACCATAACATTATATTTACATTTTACACTTAGGACTCATTTTATTTCTTCATATATATATGGATGATACTATACTACTCACTCAGTGAGATAGCCACGTTTCTTAGGTCGATTAAGATGGTGGTGAGGATCGATCGATCAAGGTGCATCGAGCGCACCATTTCCATCATAGAGAGCCTTCACATGCTATTAGACCATAATTTCATTGTGATAGATTCTATGGAATTACCATATCATATTTCACATTTATCGACCATAACCTGCTTATTGGCATTGTGGAGATGTGGAGACCAGAGACACACACATTCCACCTGCTTGAGGGAGAGATGACCATCACCCTCTAGGATGTGGTAGTGCTTATCGATCTTCCTATCTAAGGGGAGCTGTTATTAAACCTAATTGTGCATCTTGGCCTGACCATGCTCAGTGATTGTTAGGCGTCAATATTTTTTCCGACCATAGGGCAATAGATGGAGAGTCAATATCTATGTCATGGTGGGAGATACAGATTACACATTTACCCGATGATGCTGATGAGCATATTGTCATGTGTTGTGCCCTTGCATATATATTATGGATCAATAGAGGGAACATGTATACTGATCACATGGGGATGCACGTGAACATGATGTATCTACCCATATTAGAAGACTCTGATTGGGTCAGGATGTACAGTGGTGGATCAGCATGGTTTGCATATAAATACAGAGCATTGTGCAGGCTATCCAACATGGACTACCCAAGTCATGGGGGATGCTTCATAATTCTTTAGATGTGGTCATGGGTGCATATCCCCACATTCCACCCTAGCCTTAGTGGTCTGCCAATCGTGATAGAGGTGCTTCAAGACGATCTACATGGAAGATGGTATGGTTAGTTGTTTCTATTAGTTTATGAGTATACTAGGAGTTATTGAATTTAATTTCTCTTTATTTGTATCTATTAATGTTGTATTTTATAGGTGGTTGTAGATACCTAGTTTTCACGTGGTTTTGAGAAACCATTTGTGTGTATATCGGCTCGAGTTGGACTATCTCTTACCCGAAAAGGAATGTATATAAAATCTATCATTGTTTAACTAATTTAATAATAGCATTAATTTTGGTTTTTGGAAATGATCTTTTTTTAAAATGGTCACATGTCATTTCATATTTCATGGATTCTGTATAGGACTATTATGAACCAGTTGGAACCATACTACACTATTGGTCTTGATCCTGCTATATCAATTGTGTCTCCCATTCACTTTTATATCATCGAGTGGAAACAGCCTGATAGAGTCATGTGCCATTTTTTTGTGCTAAACCGATTCCATTATTGCCAAGATAGATAGAGAAGCCTCATGTGGTGAAGCTGATAGGGAGGTGCGATAAGGACTGGAGCTGAGTACATGTTGTCTTTCTCGACTGCTAGCATAGACGTACATAGTTTCATATCCAAGGTGTAACTACGAATTGATTATTTCTTTCAGAGCAGGTTGAGTATAATCCGACGTATAGACTGAAGTCTAAACGGTATGTTACCTAACACGACTGGTAGATTCATAATATTATAAGTCCATAAATTTCCATTAGTTTTTTTATTGAAAAATTTTATAATTAATTTTTGAATCTCTTTACTGGACACTCACCTAGAGAATCTTGTTCATAAGAGTGATGAAGAGGAGGAGGGGGTCTTTAGCTGGGAAGCCATCCATGCTTAAGCATTGGATCTGTTGTCATCTTATTGTGCACTTTCTCAGTGCATTTTCGAGAGTCCAGTCTAGAAAGAGGAGGTTCCTACCCAATAAGAACATCCTACTGAAGTTTTTGGTGCTAATGAGCCACGATGACAATAATGTCGATAGCATCGAGCTACATGTGTGGATTTACCTTTTCCACGGGCATAGGTCGGCCCTCTAGTTGTCCAGCCTCAGCTAATTGAGTATGTTTCGTAGGTGGAATGGGATCCATCTTTCATGATAGGATATCTACAGTTCTCTCCATCTTTGGGTCCAGATCCATCGCATGCTTGGGGTCTAGATCTATAACAGACTGGGGTCCAAATCCATCGTAGCCTTAGTGTATAGCTCCACTACAGTCTTGGTTCCCCACTACAATGATGGCAGGTCCTCCTACTATCTTAGTGGGAGAAGGATCATGAGCGTAGTACGACATGAATTTGATATCTCCTCCCACTGATAAACAAGTGGAGGATGCGATATTTTATGTTCTAGTGCCTGAGGATCATCCCTTTCTAGGTCATCAGACTCCACAGTGAACTCAAAGTGGATGTCCTAGTCCCATACCACCATGTGGGATGAAATCTACTTTCCATAGACATATACATTGATTATACATGATGATTTATATGATTTAGGTATATTGAAATAAATATACTATTATTAAATTCATCCCTTATTATATGTCTATCCAGTGTAACAATTTCCATTAATATTTAGGCACAGTTTATATTTTACATCTCTTAAAATCGACTACTTGAAACATAGGAATATTTACTAAATTTCAAATAGTTACCTTTAAAATATTATAAAATATACAGTATAAAAACAATGTAAATAAAATTTAAATAATAGCTTAAAAATCTTTTTTATTTGGAAAATAAAAAATTTCATAAATAAAATAAATAATTGAAAATGAAAGGAATTTAAGAAAAGTTACTCAGAAGTGAGAGTGAAAAGATGGAATTTCGAGGAGGATGCAAATCCACCTACTGGACTTTAAAATGATATAAATATAAATTATATGACCCATATAAATATAAATTAAATCTTATACTATTTATTATATGTTTAATCCATGTTTTAATTTTCATTTATATTGGTCTTATAGTCTATATTTTATAGGCTAGAAAAGTCACATAATTTAAACATTTTAAGTATCATGTTGGGGAATTAGAAAGTATATAAATTATTTTTCATAAACATTTTTTAATAAATTATTTTTATTTTGAACCATTTCTTAATTGGTTAATCGGTGTTTTAATTTTCATTTATAATGGTCTTAAAGTTTAAATTTTATATGCTAGCAAAGTCACAGAGATGTAAAATTTATAAGTTTCCTGTTGGTAGATTAAAAATCTTAAAAATAATTTTTCATCAACATTTTATGGAATTATTTTTATTTTCAAATATTTATGATATTTTTAATACATGTTTTAATTTTAATTTATATTTTTATTACATTAAATATTTTATAGGCTAAAAAATTCATGTACTTGAAACATTTTTATGTTTCACGTTGGTGGATTAGAAATATTAAAAATTTATTTTCATCAACATTTTTTAATAAATTGTTTTTATTTTTATATATTTATCATATCATTGATCCATGTTTTAATTTTCATTTATATTGGCCTTATTTTTTATATTTTATAGGCTAGAATAGTCACATACTTGAACCTTTTTTAGGTTTCAAGTTGGATGATTAGAAAGCTTATTAATTATTTTTTTCATCAACATTTTTTAATAAATTCTTTTTATTTTTGACAATTTATTATATGTTTAATACATATTTTAATTTTAATATATATTGGTCTTATATGTTATAGTTCGTGGTCTAGAAAATTCACATACTTGAAACATTTTTACGTTTAAAGTTAGTGGATTAGAAAGCTTATAAATTATTTTTCATCAACATTTTTATGAAATATTTTTATTGATGACAACTTCTTATATGTTTATTACATGTATTAATTTTCATTTATATTGGTCTTTAAATTTATATTTTATAGAATAAAAAAGTCACGTACTTGAATAAGAGAAAAATTCTTCTAAATTTTTTTGTCATATATATATATAAACATAACAAATTAAAAAAGAATTTAATTTCTCAATATATAAAAAAGAATTTTTAAAATAGATTTTTTCTCTTTTAGTGAAAAGGCGGCAGTGATGATTCCACCTTTGAGGCACAATTTTATTTAAATTAACCTATGTATTTTAAAAAAATTAGAAAACATATAAAAAACACTGGATTAGGAGAAGATTCCTAGGGAAGCTCCCATTTGATTATTGCACCCGAAAAGATACCAAACCTATCGGTAGGATTTTTTATATAAAATTACCCTCCATTATTTTTTATTTTGAAGTTTGTTTTTCCAAAATTCTAGATAGAGGCTTTTCCCATTTAAAAATCTTCCATCAAAAGATTTTATGTTTTCCCACCCTTAGTTGTCTTCCACGATAAGTATTCCCACCCAATTTTTTTTATAAAATGTAAGCATATAATCATAATTATTATTATATAAATATAATATTATTTTAGTTTTTTAATATTTACCTTATGTTGGAAGAAACAAAAAGGTAAATATATGGTGTTTTTCAAAGCTTCTGAGGGAAGAAAAAACTCACTGGGAATGTTTGTTCTATTTAATCCTTGATCAATACTAGATCTTTTGAAATTTAAAACAAGAGTATATGTTAAATTATACTATTCACCAATTTTTTAAATGAAATAACCACATTTTTTATCCATACCAAAAATTTTAGATTATCATAACTTGGTCATCTAGAATCTAATAAATGTGTGGTTTATTTTGTTGGGTCCGATTTAATGTTATATACATAATTTAATAAAAATTAATGTTATTTGGATTTGAAAATTCACATGATCTCTTTGATTCCAATTGAAGGTACTGGGGCATGCATTGGAAGTCAGTAGGCTGGGAATTTCTATATTTTCACCACTAGAATGATGTAAATTCATCGACTCTTGTGATTTGATCCCCAGTAATGGTTCGATGATTTCATGTGAATTAAATAAGCTGAAAAACATATGAAGAAACTTTTACCTTGTTTGATTTGGGGGAATGTTTGACTAAATATTCTCATTAGAGATCATTTCATGAAGGGTATGAAGACCAACCACTCTAGATCATCCACATTAGCTTCAAGAGTCAACATGAACGTTGATCATAAAATTATGAGTGCTACCACAGATCTCTAATGATTCTTTTGACGTCAAAATGATCACCTCGACTTTGTTCCTATGATATACTTAGATTTCCTTGTATTAATTTATTGGATGATGTATTTCTCATTCATGTATGTGGAAGGATAGAGGATCTCTCAATCCACTGGATCGAGTTTCTGAATTTGCGCCCTAGAAAATGAGATCCTCATCTACTTGTATAGTGTATTTTCAAAATACCTAGTTATGGTTCTGAGTCCCTTTATATCTATCATCAACATTAATAATTAATGAATAAATAATCATCATGAACTAAATTCATCAATTATATAATTTATATTCTATCACATACATGTAATTTATATTAAATATATTACATGATAAACCAGATTCCTTAAATCAACTCATAATTTCAACTTATATTAAATGAAACTTGAATATTAATTATAATAACCATTCATATAATATTACTGAATGTATTTACATAAAAAGATATAAATCGTATTATTAAAAAAATTAAATTCAAATTTTATATATTTAAATAATTATGAATTAATTTATTTATTGGTGATCGATAAATGTTTGATGACTCTCGGAGACTATGGTTGGGCCCACCATGTCCTATATAACTACTCTTCAGAATTGGGTATAATATTTAAAGTGATATTGTGTGTGACACTCATGCCCATTATCTCAATATTAGTGAATAATATTCATAAACTAAAACTGGAATCTAACAACCCGTCATGGCCCATAAAGAAACAAGGAGTAGTCATAGCAATGAAAACCAACTAATATACATGCACTATGTAATATAATCTCTTTTTCATATGATATATCATAAATGAAGACACAAACATTTGTCATAATACTTTATTTTATTTAATATTTTTATATCTACCTGAATAGGCTTACCTTTAACTACCATGCCCATGGATTTAAAAAAAGGTACTACCATCCCCTGATCAACTAGGATAAACATATCACTTTCTCAACTTAGAAGTAAAAAATACTATCATGATCATTAAACCAATCTCATTACACTAATGACACTCCCAACACATCCTACCTCACCATAATTTCTTTTTAAGGGTTTTTATCATGCATCAAAGTATGTGATCAAATGTAACACATTGATAATGATATCATGTTAAGAGACCGATAGAAAAGTCTGTAGATGAGAAAAACCATGACACCCAAAACAAGTGGTGATCCTATTTTCCGTTATTGCCTAATGATATCATGTACCAAAGATAACCAAGTGAAACAATCATGAGAAGAAGTCCCAATGCATGTGATCCCCAACACCTGGTAGACTGACAACAACTGGGTCTAGTCAGTATGATGTATCTAGAATATAAGATATATATTTAAAACTAATGTTATAGTATCTGTAGGTTCTCATTATAGCATGGCCTCTATTATAACCTTTTGTACAAAATAAAATATGATGTTATTACCATAAATATAAAGTAAACCAAAGTTTAGATGCTATTATGCTAAGATAAACACATGTGTGTGTGCGTGTCTTTGTATATATATATATATATCACACTATATACTTGTATTTGTAATAAAAGTACATCCCATGTTCGGTCTAGGGTACCCATTTTCATCAAGCCACCTACACACAACCTTAATCTCCACATAACTCCAATACTTTTTCACAACTATCCCACTTGAATCCATCAATTTTTGTTTTGTTAGATACACTTACTAATGAAATTTTTTCACATAACCCACCCTAGTTTCATTCATCAACTTCCAGGTCCCCTACCCAGTGCTCTCGATTCTCCTAGTATATCCATTACCTTACCAATTGATTCCTATCATAGGTTCCCTAATGTTCTTTGATTCTAATCATAGGGCCTTTATATAGGTGTCCTAATTGTCCACTCCTCTTTAGTAGTTCCAATGAAAGGTCTGGTTCAATGTTACATGAGTGGTGGCCACGTATGCACTTTGTGTGGCATATTCATGGATAATTGTGCACTTGTCTTCATAGAGTGTCCTTGTACCATATTCTCCACGCAACATGACATAGTCCCCCTTGAGAAGTGTGCTTAACCACAACCTAGATGCATGAAATAAAACTCCCCAGTTCCATTTCCAAGTCGTACGGTGTTATATAATACAAAAAACTCCATTGGATTCCACACTCTCCCACTATGGAGTACATGTCACCCTTAGAGGGGACATTCATTTCATAATCCCCACAACATCCCTCCTAGACCCTCCTTTCGTGAAAGGATTGTCCTTACCACTTTATTTTCAACTGCATGGACACATTATGTCAAACGACCTTAAACCGTGGCACCCAAAAACATGGCTTTTAATCCATATCCATAAATAGAGTATGCAGAATCATCCATATGGTTTAATCTATAAAATGGTAAACACATGGGTGACATATTCCCTCCAAGGGACACTCCTCCTGGATCTACTTCTGTGGGGAATTATAATCCATCCATCCTAAATCTTCCTCCATGGGGAATTATGGTCCATTATTAAACTATCCAGGTGTTCCTTACTTCGGATGAACCTCCTATATATACCTCCATGATATATTCCTATCCATTGGTAAATTATCCAAGTGTTCCCTCCTATGGACACATCTCCCGAATCTACCTCCACAGGGGGGGGTTCTAATCAATTTGAAAAGTATCCAGGTGTGACATTTTTCCTCTTATGGACGTACATCCGAGATCCACCTCTATGGGGAATATTGGTCCATCCATCCTGGATCCACCTCCATGCAAAATTTTGATCCATTGTTAAAATTTCATGGTGTTCCCACATAGGAACACACCTCCCATATTTTCCTCCACAAGGTGTTATGATCCTTTTCTAAACTATCTAGTTGTTCCCTTCTACATGACACATCTCCTAGTTCCACCTCTATTGGGTGATCTAATCCATCGGTAAACTATCTGGGTTTGATATTTTCCCTACCAGGGGACCACCTCTCAGATATATCTCTATGGGATGTTCTAATTCATCCATCCTAGATCCACCTCAATGGGGTGTTCTGATCCATCCATTTCAGATCCTCTTCTATGGGGAACTCTAACCCACTGTTAAACTGGGGTGTGATATCTTCCCTATTAGGTACACAACTCCATGATCCACTTCCATATAGAATTATGATGAATTGGAAAACTATTCAGGTTTGAAATCGTCCCTCAAAGGGTCACATCTCTTGGATCCACATTAATTGGGAATTATGATCCATCCAATTTGGATCTACCTTTATAGGTCATTTTGATCCATTGGTAATCTATCCATGTGTTACATCCACCCTCATAGAGATGCACCACCTAGGTCCACCTCAATGGGTGTATTGATCAATTAGTGAAATCTGGTGTTCCAAACAAGGGAAATACCTCCAAATATTCCTCCACATAGCATTTGATCCACATCTACAAGATGCTAAACTTGTACCCATTATTCCCCATTTAATATTTTAACACATATTACATCTAATAAATATGTTAAACTCGTTCCCTGATTTATCCCAACAGGATGCTTAGATCTGTAACCGCATGATGTATAACTTGTGACCAGAACTAGAATACCAACCCCATGAAATAAAAAAGAGATGACTATGGTAAAAAAAATGCTTGGAAGACTTACTTCCTAGGACTTAATTAACTCAAGTCTATTACATGATTCCTTAGGTTCCATGCCTTAGATTCTTTCTTTGAGATTCCGTCTAAAGAGAAAGATTCAACGGTGAACAATGTACCCTATGTCCATACATTCCCATAGTTTCCCAAGATTACAAACATACCAACCAATGATTGTTTTCCATTACATACACAAGAACTATAATTAACCAGTATCCACCTAGATATGTCATTGGGAAAGTGTTCAACAAACAAGACTCAAATATATTAGCGAGACCTGGACTAGGAAAGAAGTTCCAAGGAGGAATCCATTGAAGGATTAATAAACATCTCATCATTCCATTTAAATCAAAGATCATACATCAATGATAAATGTGATGAAATATTACCACATTTAGAAGGAGGAAATGTGGGGAAATAGAATTCCACATGCACACGTTACTCAGGATCCCCAGAAAATGCATCAAAAATATATATGAAGGATTATTTTGGATATAAGAGGAAAGGTATTTGATAACATTTGAGGTCAAGATTTTCATTAATGTTGAGGTTTTTGAGTTTATTTCTATATAGGGTTATTTATTTATAGAATGATAAATGTTGTATCTTTTATGTTTCTATAAAAATTTTGAAGGAAAAATGTATTATTTCATCATTTGATGGTTTATAAATTTTAGATATTATCCTACCTTGTGTTAATTAATGTTATCCCATTTCCTTAATTTCTTATTAATTGATCGATTTTTTGACATCTCATTGGTTTATAGTTTTGTTTTCATTAATGTTCTCATGATCATGCATTTTTTGGTGATCAATGTTCTCTTTCACACTCCATCATTATCAAGATATTTTTCTCTATTTCCATATGTGGACTTCTCACTAATGTTCTCTTATTTAGAAACCTAATTACGTGTTATTCAAGAAAATCTTTTTATTTCCCATTCCCGATTTAAAAAATTAGTTTTATCATCTTTTTAAACAAATTGGGTTAATGGAAAAGATATTTTTAAATATTGAAAATTATTTCCTTTAATTTTCATATTTTTATCCTTCACTCATTTGAATTTATTTTGAAAATGATTTAAACCCTTTCTATTAGACATGAGATAAAACTGTATGTAATACCCATGTTTTCTATGAGAAATATTTTTTTTTATGTTATATACATCATCAAAGTAATATTTCACTACACATGACACTAGCTTGGCTTGCTTTACACGCAATCACGACCTTCCTCGATAGCTTGCGTTGTATGCAATACTGAGTTTTACTAAACAACGATATGCTATTAAAATAATTTTATAACTAGCCGTTATGAATAGTAATACCCACTTTTTGAAATTTTATAGATATTATCATTCAAAATGGACTTCATTTTTGGATTTAGAATATCCAAATTATCCTAGGGTGACATTTTGGTATTTTTCCGAACACATTCAATTTTTTGATGAATAGTGAAAACACTGGGTTACTATTTAAAACCCGACTTTTTATTTAAATTCTTATTTATT
Organism: Viscum album; assembly: GCA_963277665.1. Classification (NCBI taxonomy): domain Eukaryota; kingdom Viridiplantae; phylum Streptophyta; class Magnoliopsida; order Santalales; family Viscaceae; genus Viscum; species Viscum album. The sequence continues at coordinate 346,925,060 of OY728162.1, read as the reverse complement.
TTATTTAATTTAATTTTAGGTCAAAATTGATGCATAATACCTATATATGTTCAAAGTAATTCATTGATGTCATTTTATAATAATTTTAGATATATAAAAATTTTATTGAACTTTTCATCGTCTTTTACCCACCTCCCATGAGAATTTGCAAATTTACATAAAACATAATTTTACCGCTTCTGTGAATGGAATTTCAAAAATCCGAGAAACATGGTTGATGTAAGTAAGTAAAATGTGGTTCGATTAGATGAAAATAATTTTTGGTGAATAGTAACTTTTTACTTTTTTTACCACGGTTTAATGTAAATAGGGTAATTATGGGTAAAAATGATATTATTATTACCCTAACACATGTCCCAATTATATTGGATAAGTGAAATTCGACCAAAAACAACCTTAGGAATAAAGTATGACCATTTAGGCCAACTTGGATTAGATTAGGGCATTTTTTAAAAGAATAGTTAAAATAGTTAAAATCAATGATTAATAAGTAAATCATTTTTAATATATGTATATACATAAGATAAATTAGACTATAAATATTCATTAGAAAGATAAAATGATTTCATATATACTTGTATTTTATTTGTAATTTTTAGACTTTAAATAATTTAATTAATTTATGACACAATGATGATGTAGTAATTATATTATTAATGAAATATTGACATAATTGATGTTATAAATACCCAAATAAATGTAATTTGAGACTTTTTATGAATTCCAATAATTTTCATTGTTAATATGGGATGTTAGTATTGATTTAATTAAATTTTTTCTAACTAATCATTCTATTATGATTTTCAAAAAAATCAATTTCCAAATATTGTCAAAATTGACATGAAATAGTTTTTAAAACAAATATTATATTATTAATTGTTATTTTATTCCTAAAAATATAAGGTTTGGCCAAATTTATTAGATTTGGTTATATATTATAAACAACTTGGGGTTCGTTTGGCTTGTTATAGTAAGTTTATTAACCTTAGAGTGTAAGAAAACAAGAAGACATGGTAAAAGTAAAATTATTTAACTTAAAGTTAAATCTAATTGATAAGGTTAAAATAGAACCATAAACATGTATAAATTATATTGGATTAGAGTATTTCGATCCATACCCACCTTATCTTAGAAATAAATCAATTTGGAGCTATTAAAACCCAAATATGGCTTTATAATAAAATAATATTTTTAGTTTTTCCAAACGTGCCCCTCTCCTCCCTTATAAAAGGGAACCTCATCCCTCTCTTCCTCACACCACATTAAGCCATCAATCTCGGCCATACCCTACAAAATTCTCCTCTCCACTTCCCTAGAAACAAACTAGAGGTCCTGGTATTCTTCAAAGACAAATTATAGTGCCCTAAGAGGAGGTCTGAAGGAGGCGCTTCAAAGAAGAGGTGATGTCCGTTGCCGATTCTTTCAACTATATTTCTTCTTCCATTTATTCTTATTTAGTTGTTTCATTATGAAGTAATAACATCAGTATAACTAATATACTTATATGTTATTATAAGTATGAAACAACCCTATTTCACCATCTATCCATCCTACGGAAAATGAAATCACCGCGCGTGCGTACGTACAGAATATCGTCTCCACGTCGTGGTGTAATCAATTTTCCACCACCACCTTACTTGGATGGGTATAACGGTGTAAATAATAACTATATATGATTATTGTAAAGTGATATTTATTCTGAAGTAGTATACATACACTACAATACAATTCCACGATCATGGGAATGATATCATCGTTCGTGTGTATGTACGGAATACCGTCTCCACGATGTGATGCGACTCGTTCTACATGATCATAATTGCATAATGATTATATAAATGAATTGAATGAATGAATATGATATATATATTACACTAATACCATTTTGAAAATGAGGTATCTATAACCTAAATGGAAGAATACGAATTTATTTGACAAAACACACATAAGAACAAAAAGAAATAAACACCCGAATAACAAGTTACAATGAAATATTACTAATAAGAAGCTAATAATATGACCATATATGATATCATAAAAACATTTTTGATTCTAGAATAAGTCAATGACATTATTTAAATAATTATACAGGAGGTTCGGACACTTAACATGAACATTGGACCAAAGGTATTGGAAAATCTCCCAATCTCAATTTTTATCCGAGATTGTTTATACTTTAGAATTTACTAGGGAATATTTATCCTCCAAATCCATGTTTCCTCATTATGTAATATTATTTACATGCACCTAAAATTGTTTAAATTCAATTTTACAATTCAGTTCGTTTTTAGTAAAATATATTAAAGGAATATTTTGTCATTTTTCGTATAATGTACTTTTTGACTTTTTCGGCAAAAGTAGGAGAAGAATGTTTTTTTAACTTATACGGCATGAATGGATTTTTAGAGTATTTTTTCCATGAATATTCCTTTACAAGATTTAATGTTTATTTTTAATCAAATACTTTTAGTTTATACTTGTATGACATGTTAATAAAGGAAAAAAATTGAAGTAGAAAGGAAATTTTCCTCAAGAATGGAGTTCAAGTGTTTTATCAAAATTATTTTCCATATAAGATAATATAGGGTTCTGTTTCTATACCTATTTTTAAATTGTTTTGATTATGTTATGATGTAATTATTTTTATGATGTCCTTTTATCTTATATGGATTATGTTATGATAACATGATGTTTAATAATCCCATTTGTATTACATGGGTTATGCTATGATGTATGATTTATGATTTTGTGGTAGACATGAGAATGGTATAATTATGAGATGTGTGGGACCTATATCTCCCTCCAATGCATTGGGTAAAGATTTTATATCTCATGATATAGACATGGTTATAACATCATGTTAAACCGGTTCAGTGATACAGGACTGAAACGAGGAGTGAACTCGGTTCAGAAATAGACTTTGTCCACTAAGATAGTCTTGGCAATGAGTCTTGACAACTATGAAATGATTCTCTATGATTATGTGTGTATTCCACAAAGTTTCATGTTTTAAGTTTTGATTATTGTGATTACATTTCACTACTATGATTTATCCCATGTTATGAAATGTTGATCTCTATTGTAGGTTAATATTTCCAAAATGTAATGTTCTTATGAATATGATGTGATTGATATTTCTTTTGTTTACCCTTACTGCGAATTTGAGCTCACCCTTTTGTATGTTTTCTCTCCCTAGGTCTGGAAGAAGGTTATTAAGTAGGATATTCCAAAAGGGACTCTAGATATGATGAAATAAATGGGAGACAATGTAGATGCTTTATGAACCAGTTGTTTATGTTTCTTAGTTTCTAATGACACTATACCTATACGGTCCTACCATGTTTTTTTATATGTTGTAATAAGTGTGCTTAAATTTTGAAGTAATAAAAATTTATGTAATGTATGGGACGTTAGAGTTGGTATCAGAGGAAAGGTATAGTCAACCATTGGAAACTAGGATGTGAAAGCCTTAGTAAGAACCCTATGGATATGTCTATGAATAGGAAAAAATCTTAGTGTTTTAGAAATTACATGAACAACCTATGATAAGACCTTAAGTGTGAAATTTTATTCTTGATTATGTGGTATTACTTTTATAATTAGATTTTCTCACACTATTATTCTTGGTTTTAGTCAATGGCTGGAACCCGAAGGAACCATGTTAATGCGGAATGTGACGGGAAATGCAATGATTTTCCCCCTGAGCAACCAAATGTTATGGGAGATGGAATGAAAAATCTTGTATCCATGCTCACACAACTTTCTCAAGCTATGAATCATGCAGGACTTCCAAACGAGCAAAAGAAGGAGCAACATTTTGTTGAATCCTTCATGAGGCATCGTCCACCATCATTCAGCGGGTCTACTAATCCATTAGTTGCTGAACAATGGATCAATACGACTGAAAATATATTTTCAGTTCTTTAATGTTCTGAACATGACAAAGTCATCATAGCAGTGTATCGTTTGGAAGGTGATGCTGATCAATGGTGGAATCGTATCAATAATACGAGGCAAAGAGTTGAAATTGAGTCCATGGAATGGGGCGAGTTCAAGAACTTATTTTTCAATAATTACTTCCCTCGTATTCTTCGAACAAAGATAGAGACAGAGTTTCTTGAACTAAAGCAAAAGGATGATGAATCGGTTGGTACATACGAAGAAAATTTTATAAGACTTCCAAGGTATGCTTCTGGGATTATTATCCAACCTGAGAGTAAGATTGATCGATTCTTTAGTGGCTTAAAACCAAGAATTCGAAGGGAGCTAGCCATAAGAGACTTAAATAGCTATGAGGAAATCATTCTATGTTCTCTCAAGGTTGAGATGGAGATTGGCGTAACCCATCAGTCATATTCGTTTGATAAGAAGCGGAAAATGGAATTGAAAGGAAAATCTAAAGAGCACACTGAGAAGAAGATGAGTTTTCCCTTATGCTCAAAGTGTGGAAAGAAACATGGAGGGAGTTGTCTTAAAGGGACAAGTAAATGTTTCAAATTTTTAAAGGAAGGTAATTGGGCATTTTAATGCCGCAATTAGGGGATGATGATGTCTAGTGATGTGAACAAAGAAAAGGCTACACAGAGTGCACCTCCGACAATTCAATGTTACAAGTGCAAGGAAATGGGGAATTATGCCAATAAATTCCCTAATCCAAGGGTTGTTGATGATGATCGACGTCAAAAAAATCTTAATGCTAAAGACAAAGGAAAGTCACATGCAATTTCTATCAGCGATGTGGAGTACGATAACGAAGTGGTGAAAGGCACACTTACCATCCACTCTAAAGTAGCAAATGTTTTATTTGATTCTGGATCCACCCACACTTTTATATCTGGAAACTTTTCTAAGGGTATCACTGTATTACCTCAACAATTTGATTTTTGAGTTAGCTATGAAAACCCCTAATGGAACAAAAGTCGCATCAAAAGTTTATAATTCTTCTCCGATTGATGTTTGTGGGAAAGTGGTTCCTGAAAATCTCGTGTTCCTTCCTATAGTGTAATTTGTTGGGATTCTTGGAATGGTTTGGATTTATTTATATGGATCTCATATAAATTTCCAAATAAGGGAAGTGACATTTCATATTCCAGATTAATATATGATCATCTATCGATCCAAGGATGAACATAACATTCCAGTGGAAATTTCTTCCATCTTATGGGTCTTAATTCCAGTAAATGAAGGTTATTTATCTCAAATGGTTGGAGAGAAACTCACGATTAAGAATATGCCCATTGTACGAGAGTTTTATGATGTCTTTCAGGAGGAATTTCCTGGTCTTCCACCAAATCGTGAAGTTGAGTTTTCAATAGAACTCGTACCAGGTGCTTTACTTATTTCAAAGACACCTTATAGAATGGCCCCAATTGTGTTGCAGGAATTGTAGAAGCAACTCGAAGAGAATCTTGATAAGGGATTCATACGCCCTAGTGCGTCACTTTGGGGAGCACATGTTCTGTTTGTTATGAAGAAAGATAGAACAATGAGACTCTTCATTGATTATAGAGAACTTAACAAGATCACTATCAAGAACAAATATCATCTCCCATGCATTGATGACTTATTTGACCAACTACGTGGAGCACAATACTTTTCCAAGATTGATCTTCGTTCAGGGTATCATCAATTAAGGGTCAAAATGGAGGATATACCAAATATGGCTTTCCGTACAAGTTATGGAAACTATGAATTTATAGTGATGCCATTTGGTCTTACTAATGCCCCTACTATCTTCATGGATCTGATGAATAGTGTCTTTACAGACTATCTTGATCAGTTTTTGGTAGTCTTTATAAACGATATTCTTTTATATTCAAAGAGCATGGAAGAACATGATGATCACTAGAGAATTATATTGAAGACCCTGAGGAAGGAGAAGTTTTATGCCAAATTTACCAATTGTGAATTTTGGCTTAAAAAAGTTTCATTTTTGGGTCACATAATCTCAAAAGAGGGGATATCTGTGGATCCCGCAAAAACAGAGGTTATCGAAAGATGGTCGAGACCAACAACAGTAACCGAGTTCTGATGTTTTCTTGGCTTGGATGGATATTATCGACGTTTTGTGAGAGATTTTTCACGATTATCTAATCCACTCACTAGGTTGAATCGAAAAGTAGTGATGTTTGTATGGACGGAGGAATGTGAAGAGAATTTCAAGGAGTTGAAAAGAAGTTTATCTAGTGCACCTATACTCACACTTCTTTATAGTGGAGAAAGGTTTGTGATCTACAGTGATGAATCCAAGAAGGGATTGGGGCGTGTTCTCATGCAAAATGATATGGTGATAGCTTATGCCTCATGACATTTGAAAATCCATGAGCAAAATTACCCAAATCATGATTTGGGTTTAGCTACGGTAATCTTTGCATTAAATATTTGGAGGCATTATCTTTATGGATAAAGGTGTGACATTTATACTGATCATAAAAGTTTAAAGTATATTTTCACACAAAAGTAGCTGAATATGCATCAAAGAAGATGGTTGGAGCTAATTAAGGATTAGGACTGCTCAATTCATTACCACCCTGGGAAAGCAAACAAGGTGGAAGATTCATTAAGTCGACAATACCATGCTAGCTTATCCATGATGAGGATCACAAAAGATCCAATATTTATGGATTTACAAAGGATGGATCTTGGAATTATAATGGAAGGGGAGAAATATTATCTTTCTCAAATGAATGTTCAACCATCTATACATGTGAATATTAAAGAGGCACAAAAAGAAGATATAGAGTTACAAAAAAAGGTGAGAAATGTTCCTGAATTCAACCTTGATTGTGATGGGATAATAAGGTTCAGGAATCGGGTTTGTGTTCCTCCCATCCCAGAATTAAAGAAGGAGTTACTGGATGAGGCTCATAGTTCTTCATTCTATATTCATCCTGAAATCTAGAAGATGTATAGAGACCTAAAACAGTACTTCTGGTAGGATTGAATGAAGAGAGATGTTGCTGAATATGTCTCTCGATGCTTGGTTTGTCAGAAAGATAAAGCAGAGAGACAGAAGTCTAAGAGGATGTTACAACCATTACCCATACCAGAATGGAAATGGGAAAACATCACTATGGACTTTGTCACTGGGCTTCCTAAAACATCCAAAGGCAATAATGTTATCTGGGTCATAGTTGATCGTCTTATAAAGTCTACACACTTCATTAATATTAGAGATGATTTCTCTCTGGGTCAGCTTTCCAGGATATATGTAGATGAAGTGGTAAGATTTCATGGAGTACCACTTTCCATTATATATGATCGGGATCCGAGGTTTACCTCAAAGTTTTAGTGAAGTCTTCAGCGTACTCTGGATACAGAGTTGAGTTTCAGTGCTGCTTATCATCCTCAGACAGACGGTCAGTCCTAGAGAACAATTCAAACTCTAGAAGATATGTTAAGAGCTTGCTCTATGGATTTCAAAGGTGGTTGGGATCAACATCTACCTTTGGTGGAATTTTCTTATAATAATAGCTTTCACTCCAGTATTCAGATGTCTCTTTATGAAGATCTCTATGGAAAGAAATGCAGGACTCCAACTTGCTGGGATGAAGTTGGGGAAAGAACGATATTATTACCTGATCTTGTTGATGAGATGGCAGAAAAGGTCAGATCTATTCAACAACACATAAGAGTAGCTCAGAGTTGACAATAAAGTTATGTCGATAACCGAAGAAAAGACCTAGAGTTGGAAGTGGGTGATAAAGTGTTCTTACGAATATCTCATTGGAAGAGAGTAATGAGATTTTGAAAGAAGGGAAAGTTGAGCCCTAGATATATCGGTCCTTTCGAAATACTGGATCATGTTGGGAAGGTAGAATACTGATTGGCGCTTCCACAAAATCTCTCTCAAGTTCACGATGTGTTCCATGTATCTCTCCTGAGAAAGTACATACCTGATCCTTCACATGTACTCAGCGCAGAAGTTGTACCGTTGGAGCAAGATCTTTCTTACGAAGAACAGCTGATAGAGATTCTGGATCGTAGCGAAAAAGTCCTACAGAACAAGACCACTCGCTTCGTGGAAGTTTTATGGAGGAACCATCAATTAGAAAAAGATACTTGGGAGCTTGAGGATATGATGAGGGAGAGGTATCCTCATCTGTTTGTAAAAAAGTGACGAATTTTGAGGGAGAAATTCATTTTAAGGGGGGTAGAATGTAACACCCAAGATTTATATGAGAAATATTTTGTTTTTATGTTTTATACATCATGAAAGTAATCTTTCACTACACACAAAACTATCTTGGCTTGCTTTAAATGCAATCGCGGCCTTCCTCGATAGCTTGCGTAGTACGGAATACTGAGTTTCACTAAACAATGATATGCTATTAAAATATTTTTATAACTAGCCGTTATGAATAGTAATACAAACTTTTTGAAATTGTATAACTTTTTATCCTTCAAAATTGACTTTATTTTTTGGATTCGGAATATCGAAATTATCCTAGGGTGAAATTTTGGTATTTTTCCGAAAACATTCAATTTTTGATGAATAGTGAAAACACTGGGTTACTATTTAAAAACAGACTTTTTATTTAAATAATTATTTATTTAATTTCATTTCATTTTAGGTCAAAATTGATACATAATACCTATATAAGTTCAAATTAATTCATTGGAGACATTTTATAATAAATTTAGATATATAAAAATTTTATTCAACTTTTAACCGTCATTTACCCACCTACTAGGAGAATTTGCAAATTTACATAAAACATAATTTTACCACTTCTGTGAATGTAATTTCAAAAATCTGAGAGACACGGTTGATGTTAGTAAGTAATATGTGGTTCAATGAGACGAAAATAATTTTTTGTGAATAGTACCTTTTTACTTTTTTTACCACGGTTAAAAGTAAATAGGGTAATTAAGGATAAAAATGATATTATTATTACCCTAACACATGTAATAATTCTATTGGATAAGTTTAATTCGACGAAAAACAACCTTTGGAATAAAATATGACCATTTAGGCCCACCTGGATTAGATTAGGACATTTTTGTAAGAGTAGTTAAAATAGTTAAAATCAATGTTTAATAAGTAAATCATTTTTATTATAGGGTTATACATAAGATAAATTAGACTATAAATATTCATTATAAATCTAAAAATATTTCATAAATAATGGTATTTTATTTTTAACTTTTAGACTTTAAATAATTTATTTTATTTATCACACAATGATGATGCAATAATTATATTATTAATGAAATATTGACATAATTGATGTTATAAACACCCAAATAAATGTAATTTGAGACTTTTTATGAATTGAAATAAATTTCTATGTTAATATGACATGTTAGTATTTATTTAATTAACTTTTTTAGAACTAATATTTCTGTTCTGATTTTCACAAAAATCAATTACCAAATAGTGTCAAAATTGACATAAAATAGTCTTAAAAACAAATATTATATTATTAATTGTTATTTTATTCCTAAAAATATAAGGTTAGGACAAATGACATAGATAAGGTTATATATAATAAACAACTTGGGTTTCATTGGGCTTGTTATAGTAAGTTTATTAACCTTAGAGTGTAAGAAAACAAGAAGACACGGTAAAAGTAAAATTATTTAACTTAAAGTTAAATCTAAATGATAAGGTTAAAATAAAACCCTAAACTTGTCTAAATTATATTGGATGAGATTCTTTCGACCCATCCCCACCTTATCTTCGAAATAAATCCATTTGGAGCTATTAATAACCGAATATGGCTTTATAATAAAATAATATTTTTTGTTTTTCCAAAGGTGCCCCTCTCATCCCTTATAAAAGGGCACCTCCTCCCTCTATTCCTCACACAACTTTGAGCCATCAATCTCGATAAAACCCTGTAAAATTATCTTCTCCACTTCCCTAGAAACATCTTATAGGTCCTGGTCTTCTTCAAAGACCAATTTTAGTGCCCTAAGAGGAGGTCTCAAGGTGGCGTTTCAATGAAGAGGTAATATCCGTTACCGATTCTTTCAACTTTATTTCTTCTTCCAATTATTATCCTTTAGTTGTTTCATTATGAAGTAATAAATTCTGTATCACTAATATACTGATATGTTATTATAAGTATTAAACAACCCTATTTCACCATCTATCCATCCTACGGAAAATGAAATCACCGCGCGTGCGTACGTACTGAATACCGTCTCCACGCTGTGGTGTAATCTATTTTCCACCACCACCTTACTTGGATGGGTATAATGGTTTAAATAATAACTATATATGATTATTGTAAAGTTATATTTATTATGAAATAGTATACATACACTCCAATACAATTCCATGATCATGGGAATGATATCATCGTTCGTGCGTACGTACGGAATACTGTCTCCATGATGTGATGCGACTTGTTCTACACGATCATCATTTCATAGTGATTATATAAATGAATTGAATGAATGTATATGATATATATATTACAATAAAACCATTCTGTAAATGATTTATCTAAAATCTAAAATGAAGAATAAGAATTTATTTGACAAAACACGCATAAGAACAAAAAGCAATAAACACCCGAATAACAAGTAATAATGAAATATTACTTATAAGAAGCTAAGAATATGACCATATATGATATCATAAAAATATGTATGATTATGTAATAAGACAATTAAATTATTTAAATCATTATACAGGAGGTTTGGACAATTACGAAGCAAATCGGACCTAAGGTAAGGGAAAATCTCTTAATCTCAATTTTTATTCGAGATTGTTTATACATCAGAATTTACTGGGGAATATTTATCATCCACATCCATGTTTCATCAATATTTAATATTGTTTCCATCCACCTAAAATTTTTTAAATCCAATTTTAACCTTTGGTGTGTTTTTGTAAAAGATATGAAAGGAATATTTTGTCGTTTTTCATACGATGTACTTTTTGACATTTCCTGCAAAAGTACAAGAAGACCGTTTTTTTAACTTATATGACATGAATGGATTTTTAGAACATTATTTCCATGGTGCTTCCTTTACAAGTTTTCAAGTTTATTTTTAATCAACTTATTTTAGTTTAAAATTGTATGACATTTTAAGAAAGGGAAAAAATGTTTGAAGTAGAAAGGATATTTTCCACAAGAATGGAGTTGAAGTGTTTTATAGAAATTATTTTCTATCTAAGATAATATAGGGTTCTGTTTCTATCCCTATTTTTACATTGTTATGATTATGTTATGATGGAATTATTTTTATGATGTTCTTTTATCTTATATGGATTATCTTATGATGGCATGATGTATAAGAATCCCATTTTTATTACATGGGTTATGCTATGATGTATGATTTATGATTTTGTGGCACACATAAGAATGGTATCATTATGAGATGGGTGGGACCTATATCTCCCTCCAATGCATTGGGTAAAGATTATATATCTCATGAGGTAGATATGGTTGGAACGAAAAGTTAAACCGGTTTAGTGATACAGGACTAAAACGAGGAGTGAACTCGGTTCAGAAATGGACTTTGTCCATTAAGATAGTCTTGGAAATGAGTCTTGACTACTAATAAATGATTCTCTATGATTATTTATGTATGCCACAAAGTTTCATGTTTTATTTTATGATTATTGGAATTACATTTCACTACTATGATTTATCCCATGTTATGAAATTTTGATCTCTTTTGCAGGTTAAGATTTCCAAAATGTTATGTTCTTATGAATATGATGTGATTGATATTTCTTTTGTTTAACCTTACTGAGCATTTGAGCTCACCCTTTTGTATGTTTTCTCTCCCCTAGTCTGGAAGAAGGTTATTAACTAGGATATTCCAAAGGGGACTCTGGATATGATGAAATAAACAGGACACAATGTAGATGCTTTATGAACTAGTTGTTTATGTCTCCTAGTTTCTAAAGACACTATACCTATACGGTCCTACCATGGTTTTCTTATATGTTGTAATAAGTGTGCTTAAATTATGAAGTAATAACAATGTATGTAAAGTATAGGTCGTTAGACTCTAAGGCCACAATTTTGAATAAAGGAAGACTATTACATCCTAGGTAATGTTAAGATAAATAATTTTCACATATTATTAATATTAATCAATTATATTTTAATGATATATATTTATTATAATAATATTTTTTAATTTTTAGTCCAATGTAAAAGGATTATTCCTAACATAATTTGGTTTTAATGCATTATATGGTTTTCATTAAAATTATAATTTAAAAATTATAGAATTTTTATTTTAAAAATTGAGCTAATTTTTTAAATTATAATTTAAAATTATCTTATGATGAATTTTTTGAGTTTTATGAAAAAATTATTTTTTAATGAATAGTTAAAAATAATGATTTGTATTGAAAATTATTATTTCTTTTCTAGTATTTCAAAATTACCATTATATTTTAGATTAGATTTAAAATTTATATTGTTCATGTTGATAACACATAACTTAATAAAAGTTATTGGAATTTAATATATACTTTAAATTAGTGTAAAAACATTTTTTTAAGTAAAAACGACATTTTATGGAAAATTTACTTTTTCATCAATTTTTATGGGTTAAAATTTTAATTAAATTTTACCACACATTTGAATTCAATTTAATAAAATTGATCCCATATTTTTAATTATTATGTTTAAATTTTTTAAACACTTTCCTTTTTGGGTCATTGTGAATATTAACCATAATAAATATTTGTCACCTTGTTAAGGGTAAATCAAGTAATTATGGTTAACAATAATATGATAAGATCTAAAAATAACACTAAAAAATTTCTTTAATACATTTTATGGTCAATGTTTTACTATCATCATCCAATACTGTATGCTATGAAAATTTTATTTCTTTATTCTATGAAAATTATTTATATATTATTTTATGTAATGAAAATTTTAAAAAATTGTTTCTTAATTTTAAATTTATATTATTTGATTACATAGGGATAATGATAGGTTGTTAATGAATATTAAATATTGTTTTTATAATTGGTATTTTTTAATATCTTATTTTATTTTTAATTTTTATTGCTTAAATGATCACCTTAATGTTTTATGCAACACCAACATATTTCTTGTGAAATAAGTAGAAAATTAAAGAAAATATTTCTTTTTAAATTAAAATTAATATTTTTTAGATGAATTATATTACCATATGAATTTTATATTTATATATATTATTCTTGATGGTTAAATTTATTGGATTCTAATTCCATTTCATTGATGTTTTTCTCAAAGTCAAATTATGTGAATACTTCTTAAAATGACATTAGTTTCCTTGTATGTTAAATATATATATTATTAAAATATATAAAAAACATAAAAATATTAACATTGGAAATTTTAGTATAGATATTTTCTTAAATTTCATCCCCTGTCAATTTATGATCCAATTATTAACATATTTACAAATTTATAAACATTTTTTTAAACAATATTACTACAGTTAATGATAAAAATAGATAACATAAGGGTTAATAAAAATATAATCTTTAAAATGATAAATAATCATATAAAAATGTGTTATTATGATTATATTAAGATCATATACTCCATATATTTTAATCCATATATTGTTTAAACATTTCTCATGAGTTGGACCCAAACTATATTATAATATTTAATGTATTTCCAAAAGTTCCCCTCCTCTCACATATAAAAGGACGTCCCTCTCCTCTAACATACACAAATAAATATCTTTTTTTATCCAATTATACCCAAATAAATTATTAACATCACTCCCCATATTATATATGCAATATTTTTAACTTAATATCAACCATAGTGGGACTACAGTATAAAGTGAAGAAGGTTGTCTGTATAATAGGTATAACTTTAAACAAATGTTTTATTTTTATTTATTCCTCTAAATCATTAAAATATTTATAAACCATGTTTAAATAATAATATAAATATCAAACATATACTGATATTTTATTATTTTAATTTATTAACATATATCCACATCCCCTTCCTTCAAATGGGAAATGAAATTATCATTTGTGTGTTCCGCATACTACCACCTCGCAAACCAGTGTAATTTATTTTCCATCACTTCCTCTCATTGATATTTATAAAGATGAATTTATTGTATATATATGGTATTAATTTATTAATTATAATGATTTAATTGTAATATAAATTCTTATTTTCATACCATTCAATCAATTGAAAAATGATAATGTCAATCATGCGTATGTGGAGATTACCACCTCTATGAAATAATGCAATTCATTTTTTTTCACCACTGCACATGGCTGGCATATATAAAAATATTTAAATTGGTAATATGATATTTATAATATAATAATTATTATGTAAATATAAAATTATAATTACCTTGTTTTACTCATGATATTGGAAAAATGAAAACATTACTCATGCATACGTACGGCTTATAGTCTCCATGACTGTAAACCATATTTAATGGATGGTTTTAAACGTATAATCATTTTATATAAATTATAATTACTTCATGATTAATTTTATAAATATGATGTAATAATTATCTCTTTTACTATGGTCAACATATATAAACTATTTTGTAATTATAAACTGAAGATCCTCAAGACACACGATGTGGAAATACAAGTTTATGTAATTAAATATAACACTATAATAAATGAAATATGATTTATCGATAAAAAAATTAACCTATGAAATTTTCTTCAATAATTAAATAATTGATATATTTTTATTATACAGGATTCAATTGAAACACATGGTATGTCTAGACTCGATGTAAGGGATTTTTGTCTCAATTTTCCTTCATTAAGGCATGTTTTATTAGTATAGATCTTATTTCTATTATATGTTATCTATAATAACCCATTTAATGTTTTATCATTAATCCTTAATTATTTATGATATTTTAAATTATATTTTAAATTATTTCATCTAATGGGATTTGGATTGATGTCTATTAATTGGAAATGGGTTTCTTAACACATTTTAATACCATTCTATTATAACTTCTCTTCATTGAATTTATTATGAACTGATTATATGTTAATTGTTTTATAATTTTTTTTAATATTTTATTTCAAAAATAAATTGATTTATATATCTAACATAATCACTTCATGTATTAATTATAACATTAAAAAATTAGGATCTTTGTAGGGGGTTTCTTTGCCTCAATCAAATTTTCTTAAGATAGGTTTCATGTCATGCACCTTGATTTCATTGGAAGTTATAATTAATGAGTCATGAATTATTTTTCAAACATTAATTCATGATATTCATGGGATTTATAGATCTCTATAATAATATTTATTTCAATTACTTTTTATTCAAAAGTTAATAAACAAGTAATGGATTTATATTAAAATCACATTCATTTTTGATATTTTTTTATGGACATGGTTTATTTAGGGAAATACAAAAATTATATTGTATTCAACCACATATATTATATTATAATATATTTATGAATTTCATTTACACTTTTTTACTTTTCATTTCCTCACTCAATATTTTAAAAAAAAATCAAGAAAGTTGTTAGTAAGTGAAACTCATATTGTATCTTCTCTTGGACTGGGAGTATTTATCTTTCATATCCATGTCTTCAAAAATGTTTTCAAAAATTATATTAAATATTAATAAATGATTTCATAAATATATCTTACATGATATTTTACCTTCATTTCAATTTCTACAAAATTAAATTTCATAACATTTTGTGCATGGGAACCTTTTGGCTCTCTTAACAAATTTTTTAAAAGATTTATTATTTTTATAATTTATGACATGAATGGATTTTATCTATGTCATGAAAACTATTTTAATTTAATATTTATTTTAATGTTTCCATGGTTATTTTAAAAAACAGTAGTTTTTACAATATTTTGTGTTTTTTAGTCTTCAAATATGATTTTGAAAGTAAAAAAGGTATTTTCCTAAATAATGCTTTTAATTGTATTTATATTCACCCACAACAACAACAACCAGTGTTGTTACCTATGGTCTGTTAGGGATATGATATAAGGATATCATCATTATTATTTTCTTTGTATGGATTGTGATTATTTAAAAATATTATCATGGAACCTATTTTGTTTTATGCATAAATCAATATATAAAAAGAACAATTTTTATTGTTTTATTGAAAAATAATATTTCATGTGTTGTGTTTATGTTATCAATCTTGGACATTGATTATGATGATGGGTGAGCCTAATATTGTTCATAATTACATGATATCCCGATATATATCTCCAATGAATTTAGAAAAATTGATGAATTTATCCATTTATTTATTTCTTCTAAGAGGTTATTGGAATGTATTAGGTGATTTATTCCATTTTTGTGAGTGACTATAAGAGTGATATGAAAATGTTTTTCAAGGTTAGAAAAAAACTTTCCTTATGATTTTATGAAGTTCTAATGTATAATTTTCTCAAGGATTTTTTTACATGGATCATGATTGTTTAATTGTATGAATGTTATATTATGTTAATGATTTTTTCCATGTATCATGATTTATAAAAAAAATTTGATGGATATTAATTATCATATATTTTAATCAGGTGCATTGATTATATCATCATACCCTTATCTTATTATCAATGATGATTTTTTTTAAAACATTTTATTTACCCTTAATAAGTGTTCTAGATCACCCTTATTATGTTTTACATTACACTAGGTTATGGAGAATGATGTTAAATGAATTATGTCTAATTAATATTTTGGGATATATTGAAGACATACTTTGGAATATGAAAAATGGGTATAGTTGTAAAAAACACAGATAAAAAAATGGGTGTTGTTATGTATGATATTTAACTAATTCTATAAAACTATAAACCAAATAGTTCATTGGATATGTAAGAGATAAAATATTTCCATTTTATGTTATATGTTTGGGATTGTTGAAATTGGGTTATGTTTATTATAATCAAATCCAAAAATGAAATTATTATATTTAGAGCACTGTATCTAGGTGTACAGATTTTGGGTTGTTGTAGCTTAGACCTGGTAAAAATTCCAATGATTGATAACCAACACCAGGAACCTATTATGTTTCCTCAGTATGGTCCTTTTAAAAGTTTTGATTTTGTATAATGAATGGTAGAGTTGAGTTTGTCAATGAATAAATCTTTCATATGGTAGGTATCATAAAGAGAATAAACCCATTCTTTAGTTATATGATTTATCATTCACTGGAATTATTTAAATTGTGATCTATCATTAAGTTTTTGAGTTTGAGTTATGCTATATCGATCAGTTTAACTATTCAAAGTGTGATACATCATTCACATGTTTGAGATGACTAGTGATGTATCATTCACTAATGTCATTATTTGGTGATATTTTGATTATGGGAATGTCTAAGCTAGTGGGTATATTTTCCACTCACTCTACAATGATGGTATATCATTTTTCTAGTCTTTCACTGGTATGCACTACCTCACATGTTATTTTTTTACTGACATCCATTTATTTCCTCACATCCCTTCCTTCCAAAGGTAGGTGAAAATCATCACTTTATCGATGATTTCTACTCCTTGATCAAAACGGGATGAGGGGATTTTATTTTCTCCTTACATGGATTTTCCTTGTGACTCATCACCAAGTCAGGGTATCCCTCATATATTAAGATGTGTTCATGAAACTCATTCTAGATTGTATATCTTTATATATTCTGGTTAATTACGCTACTTTTTCTTCGACATTCCAATGAGTATTGATAGGGAAGAAACCATCGGTCATGGTAGAAGTCATGATGGACATTGCTGGCATGTATAGACGTTGAAACATTGAGCACATGTATTATTTATCATAGTAGGGCATTGTTAATGGAATGGAACCCATTCTATCCAATGTTAATCATGACGTATCTTATTCTATAAGCATGTCATACAAGGTTTTCCTTAGATATCCCATGTCTAACATGAGGCATGCCATGAGTTTAACATCCTACGAATATTGAGCGGAGCTGATTAGAATACCTCATAAAGGCGGACCGAAGAGGTATATCCCTAGATGTGAGAACCTATAATGTTTACTAAATGGTTGGATCAAAACGCCTATGGTGGAAGACCCTAGATGGTGCATCTCATATAGAGAAGGTTTCACACCATGGAGGATGATCTAGAAACCACTGAGGTCTGATCAGAGAGGGTCACCCCTATGTGGGGGGGAACCATGGTTTGACATTTGTTGGGATTGAACCTCAAGGAGGTGTCCTACACACCCTGTTTAAAAGTTAGCGATAAAAACCCTTATAGTTTGAGAGGGTATGGTGTGGGGATTTTACATGGTCAGATTCCCTTCACAAGAAAATTTATCTTGGTTAGATGTTGAATGGTCTGGGGATTACACATGGTTAGCTGCCTAGGTAATTTTAGGATATGTAATGATGTGGATGGGGCATACATTTAGGAATGACCAAGATAGATGACATGATTTTACTAGTATGTGGCATCCCATTTAATATCAAGATGGATTATGGATTTATTGGATAAAATGGATGAAATGGACGGGTATCTTGGGTGTGCCAGCTTTAAACTTCAGGGGTATTTCATATGTATTCCATTTTTTTTGGAATCAATTTCCATGTATTTATGAGGGGGAAATTGGGGCATAATTCATAGGAGATTTCCTTTAGGATGGAGGTTGTTGAATGTCAAGTTCTTACTAGGATGTAGCAAACCAAAAAAAATTAGGATGGATAATGGACGATCGAAGATGGATTAGAACACCCCATGGAGGTGGATTTGGGGGATGTGTCCTATAAAGGTAAGGTGTCACATCATTAGGGTGTATCCCTATGAGGGAACCCCAAAGTTTACTATTGGAGGGATCATAACACCCTATGAGAGAAAATCAAGGGTGGTGTGTACCATAAAAAGTAAGATGTCACACCATTAAGTGGTGTAAGTCCCTAGAAGGGAGGAATAAGGTTTACCATTACTAGGGATTTAACCTTAAGGATGCATCCTAAGTACCCTACCTAAGAGAGATGGATTAAATACCACATAGTTCAAGAGTTCCATGTAGTTTAAATTCATGTGTTGAGGATGATAGATAGACAGTTTAATGTCATATGTTAAGGATGATGCATGGTACAGTTTAAAGTCAATTGATTATGAACATGTGAACCAATGTGAAAAGGGTGGAATGGATGGTGTGTCAGTACTGAACCTTAGGGAGGTTTCCTATATACAAAAGTAAATTGGTAATAAAAGTCTACATAGTTATGGAAGGGGGTGTTGGGCCTTACACCTAAGGAGGAGGCCCAGGTGACACTGTGGGGAAGCAATGGTGTGAATGGGGATTACACTTGGGAGATTATGGTAGCCTCTATGCAGCGAAAATAGTGTGAATGGGGTTTACAAATGGGGGCTTTCCAGAAACCGCAATGGAGAAGAAATGGTATGGATGGGTCTTACGCATGGAAGCTTCCCATAATTTATTCCACATTTCAATTCATGAGGTTATCTCAATTCATCAATGGGTAAAGGTATATGATAGTGGCTTACACCATTTTAGGATACCCACAATTACTATTTAGTGTTCATCTCATGACAATGGAATGGTCCAAATTATCGTTGATGTATTAGGCATCTCGTGTGTGTCATAGGAGGCATCCAATTCTTAAATGATAGAGTATGATATAGCTTAAAGTCATGTCATGAGGACTACTAAGTGTAAAACACCTAGAAATGGTAGGTGTGAGGCTTATGAAAGGGTCGCCCTTCATATTCGACCAGGCATGGGATTCATGTGATGGGGTTTGAGGATATTCTTAAGAAATGGTTTTAATAAAGGTTTTCAAGTCATCGAATATGATAACCTTAACTCGTTAAATGGGAAAGGGACAAAGAGGAATATGTCGACTCAAGTTGTTTAAAGGATTGGGTAGGAGTATCTCTAATCATGGTATTCCAAGGGTGAAAGTTAGAGCTACATAAGGGTTAAATTAAAAATGTCCTTAACTATGCCCGAAAAGATCATGGTGTGACTTTACATTTTCAAGGGGGTTAGTGATGGTAGAAAAGGGACCGGGCAGGTGACCCCAGACCAAAGACTAGCATGGATCCCAAGTGAGTGTTCAGAGGTGCATCCCTCATAGTCTGGACCAATGGGCATGTTCGTAGACACTGTTTTATGTAAGATTATGTAGTATAGAGCTAGTGAACACAAGAACGAGCACCTTGGCCCTATTGTGTGCAAGATTGAAGTATTTCATGAAAGGTAAGGTTTTCATAGAAGATGAGGTTTTACACAAACATTCATTGAGTAAAAAACAATGTTGGTAGAGGATCAACCAACTACGGGTCCACTCAAAGGAGTACCCACATGGGAATTTTTCACAATATCTTATACCTTGAGGGATCCATTATTCTGTGAATTTGTGGGAGATCAGTCTTACGAACATCAGATCGACAGATGACCTTCATAGCATCACATGGTAGAAGAAGGGGTTCTCTTCAATATATAGATGTGGGCTTGCACCGTGATGTGGTATTGTGCGAAGACATGGGATTTCATGGTGATGTGTTCTTGCATACCGACATGAAATATTTCAGGTAATGGAACAAGATGGTTGAAGTCACATTGATTGTGTAAGATCACTACATGCAGATTGGCCTTTTTATGTGCAAGGAACACCACTTGTTCACCCTTTACATAGCCGTTTTAGAGTGGAAATGATACAATATTCTCTTTGACATCAAATTAGGTGTGTAAGATCTTTTCATGTGGATTGGGATTTTATGCAAGATTCTATTATTGGGCACACAACTTCATTGTTGCGCACAAATCCATAATTCACACAAAATCATCCTAGCTGGCCATTTTCAGTAGTCTGACTTTGATAGAACATATCTTCTGATCCATAACATCATTCGGGTTATAGAAGTAGTCAAATTGAAGCCTTCAAAATGGGTCATGCTTCTAGACCAAGTGTGGAAACATTCAGAGAATTATTTGGACATGTTTTTCTAGTGCCAACAATCATCTATTTGGAATACTCAAGGTGTTGATGTAGAATTCATTGTGTGATGTTGGTAGTAGTGGTATATTATCCACTCTATTTTATTATTGTTTGAGAATTTTCTATTAATGTGAGTAATCTCAGTGGTTCAACATCCACTCAAGGACCTATTCCAATGGAATATCATCTAAATAATTCTTAATACCATTTCTTTATAAACCACCATATATAATATAATAGTGGAAAATTTCCTCCAAGATGCTAGTATTGGTGGTGCCCTATCAACTTATGAATGTGTTATCAATGGTGTATCTTCATGTTGGCTTATTATAATTATGGTATGTCATAAAATTGTTGAATTCTATCAGTAGTATATTTTCCACTTTGATGAGTAATTATTTGGTGCCTTACCTACCCGATTGGGGAAATTTTGGTACTTCAAAATAACCTGAAAATGGACGTTTATTTTTATCATCAACCTATGTTTGGTAATTCCAAATTCACTAATGAGGACTTTTTCACCTCAGATATTGGTCGGGTGATAGAATATTCAAATAAAGGGGATGCAGTAGTGTTTTATGAATCACCAGGAATAAATGACGCTGATAGATCATTCACCTTGACTAATACATGAAAAGTGATATGTCATCCATACTCTAGGTGTGTAGTCAGACTATTGGTATATCATCCTATTTAGATGCTGGATGTAGTAGGTATTGTCATTAGTGATTTGGTGGGTGCACTCCATGGAGTTATAGATTAATTATCTATTATTGAACTCCTTAATAAAATTTTATATTGACCATGTACCTTCATTTTAATGTATATTATAGGGACACTTTTGGTGGTATCCTACTAGGTTTTACTCCAACATTTCTCATGAGGTTTCATACACAAAAGACCTCGTATTTCCTAACCCATGTAAGGGGAGGGACCTTCTGGTTCAGATGATTGAATAATTGGATATATGTAAAAGTTTGGGTGGTAGGTCTAGGAAAAAACCCATGATAATTGTGGATATATTCTCTACTTTTGATACAGAATAATGTTTTTTTGTATGTTTGGATGGGATTTAGATATGATATTAGTTTTTGTAATTATTTCTTACTATAATTACAGGTGATTTTTTATATTTTTTCATGTTTATTGTTACTTATACATGATTTTATAGTTTCCCCTCATAATGTATTTTTACACTTATCACTTGTTGGTAGCCAATGGTATATAGGGAGGTTTTCCTATATTTTGTGGAACCTAGTACAATCATAACAGAGATGAGACATATCAAAGATACAACACACGAGACCATCTCACAACATAATTATTCTATTCATTCATAATATGAAATAGGTGGATGAATAATAAAAAAGATAATAAAAATATCATTGTAATAAAAAATTATCAGTATTGAAATAAAATGTTTATAGATAGTCATTTTTGATTTGAATCATTTCAGAACGGAAGAAAAAAACATGGATCTTAGATCTAGATTATGGTATTAATGGTTTGCGACCAAATAATTTTTTTAGATGAATATATTAAGGTTATGGATATAATCATCATGAAAATGGTTGAAATTATTAATACCAATCCATTAGACAATACATGGTCACTCAAATGTAAATAATCCTCAATGTTTTATTTTTTCATATGTTCCTTCCCCTTTGAGTCATATCTATTAGGTATAAAGTAGTTCCTCTACCACCACTAAGGATTATCAATAAAAGCCTCTTATCTCAATTTTTTTATGAATACCCCATAATCCAGATTAAGAAATAATGATTGTTCACATGGTATAGGGCAAAGGGTATTTCTTCATGTAAAAAATATAAATCCATAAAAAAATATGATATATTGAATAAAGAATAAGGAAATGGAATAAAATGATAAATATAAGATATAGATGGATGGTAATATAGAACAATATCACAAAAATGAGAATGAATGGGAAATGAACCTTATGAATAAAGAAATGTTTGAACTATAAATATTTTGGAAGTAAATGAGACTAAAAAATATTTATAATGGAAGGTAAAATAGTAATTTATCTATTAACGTCCTTAACTTTGAGACAAAAAATAGAAGATAGAGAAAAATACTAGAAAATAATGGATATATAGAAAATAAAACCTTTCTTTGAGTCCAAGAATTTTTTTATGATCTTCTAACATTATGAAAAATATAATTTATTTATCAAATTAATTTTTTATAAAATTCTTCATGTATATTTATATATTATTATAAATTTTAATTCATTTATTATCATTTATTCTTTTTTTTGATAATTTTATATTGTATCATTTTTCTGAGGTTGAACAATTCATATTTCTAAAAATGATTTTATGTGGAGGCAATGGTAATAAAAATATTCAATGGTTTAATAAGATCAATAGGTTAAATCCAATACTTTCTTATGGAATTCCATAATTTATAGGGTTCACTGGTTCCATAGATAGTTAATATCCAGTTAATATTCCTTCATAATCTTATTTGATACAACTAAGATTATTTACTTTTAATATCACTAATATCATAGTTATTTTATAATTTTAGAAAGATTTATATGGTATAATATTATTATTAATGATCTATTAAATCATAAAATCAATTTTTAAAAATAGATATAAAATTAATTAGTGAAAATAAATCTTAATCCATAACTTAGTTAGAGTAAACCCACCACGGATAAAAATGTTAATTAAAAGAGTTTTAAAGAAGGAAAGTATTTAATATTGTTTTATCTTTATAATAATTGTAAAATCATGACCTAAACCATAATGTATGAGATGGGTTCTACATGGCCCCGTGTGTAAAATTCCATACACTAGGGGATGCCCGCTAGCAGTTGGGGGTCTAAGTTTGATATTGGGGAGACTATATCCACTGTATCAAGGCATAAGAAAATAATAAATAAATTATAATAATATCAATAAATAAATAATCGTGTTAAAAATATAGAATAATAGAATAAATGGAATACAAATCAAAGAAATGAAGTACCTCCCAAAAGTAAAACTCTTTCCTTGAGTAAATAAATTAGATAAATAAATATATAATAAACTATGGGTCCTGCTGGTGTCCATCCTATACAACCATCATCTCCACGTTTCTATGTCCAAAAATCCACCATAGAGACCATCCCTTCCTCAAATCACTCATGAAATCTACAATCGCATAAAAATTCCCATGTAGGGTTTGAGTAGAAGACTAGGTAGGAACCCCCCCCCCCCCCAACGTGTCCATAACCTGGTGTGCTCTTGTATAACTATGCATTACATAATAGTAATAAAAACATAACAAGAATAAAATTAAATACAAAACAAAGAATTCATCCACTAACCAAGATTCCATAGACCCCCCCAACTATAACTACTTCATATCCATGATGGAAAACTAATTGTAGTTGTCGGTGGCCACCAAACTGGCCCATTTTCTATTGAAATGGTTACTCGAAAACCACATGGCATCGTGTGTAAAAGTGACTCCGTCTAGGACTCAAGTAAATAATGATTATTTCAAATATAATAATCATTGAGTTCCCAATATAGAACATGAAACACATATATAAACTAGGAATCGAGTTCCCAGTATACTACATGAAACTCATGAATCAACTAGGCATTGAGTTCCTGATATATTGAATGAAACATTTGGATCAACTAGTCTTCAAATATCATGATACTTGTATCTCAAGTTAATAACCAACACCTAGTTCAAGGATATCATCATATATCCACCATATTCTTAGGAATTTCATCATCGTCGTCGTGAGTCATGCGCACTCCCCCTCTATGGGATAATCCTGTCATGATGGTCTACCTATTCCGAGAAGCATGAATGGTACCTCCAAGAATGTTAATATATATAAATACAAGGTATTTCATACATGGAAATTATATCAACATGATAAATAAATAAAAAACATACCACAACATTTTGTTATAATCAAACATGAAAAATTGGTACATTAAAATAACATTTTGAATAAATATCACAAAGAATCTCATGGTCTACACACACACCCAAGTGAAATCACAATCAAGCATGGTATAAAACATGATAACTAAACAATAATATTATGGAAACAAGTTCATTAATATTCCAATTAATGTAAGTAACTTCCTACCGTAGTAATAGAGATAATTTATGATAAGGGTTGAAATCTAAATTTTATTGTGCTACTAAATCCCTGCAGCATTCGGAGAAAAAATTAGGTTTCAAATTATGATCATCAAGATGAACCTAATGATAGTGAAGGTTCATCAATCTTATCAACATCACATAATATCATGAAGATAGTAGTTTTTAAAAATAATAAAAATAAAATAATAATATTAATAGAGAGAGGGGGAAGAGAGGGAGAGTGATGCATGAGTGTCGGCAATTAAATCTCCTGTATGTTTCACAACTTCTCACCACCTATTTCCTATTTATAATTTTTTAAACATTTCATTTTTATAATTTATTCTTCTCTCATCATTTTGTTTTCATTATCCCTTTAGAAACCTCCCTATTCTACCTATGCTACATCCAATCCATCTTTACTCAATCAAATAATTATTTCATCATTTATTATTTTTCATGTATCCCATTTATGTAAAATTATTTACTTATCTATCATTTAAACACATTAAATATATTTTAAATGTCATCATTATATATATACACCTTGTATATATATAAATATTATCATATACATATATACACTTATATATATATATATTTATATATATGTGTGTGAATTTATATACATATATACAAATATTTACACGCGCACATATATATAGCCAATATATATACATGTTATACATAGAAAAACACACATCCATGTATATTAAAAAACATAATTATTTATATAAACACACCCAATATATATATACACCCACATATCCATATATACACCTTTATATATATATATCCCACATATATACATGAAATATATATATTTATACACATTTTAATATACTTATATATGCATTCACATGTATATATATATATATATTTATTCCATATAAATATACATGTTATAAATATAAATATCCATTTAAAGAAATATAGACTTCCATGTCTATATATACATATATATTTATCCCATATATATATGGTAACGTTTCGTTAATTTTTTCTAGGTACTTCATGTCCAATTTTTTTACAATGATTTCGTTGGGTATTGATTTGGGGTCATTTTGAGTATTTATTTTAAAAAACAATTGGGTACCCATGGTCCAAAATATGCACCCTTCAGAGGAGGGGTTACGAATGGTGTTGTGCATGATTGTCTTAGCAAATAGTGTGGGAAAAAAATAGTCTTCCTTAATGGGGTGAAACAAATTTCCAAACTATGAGGCCACCCATAAAAACCATTTTCCCATGATAATAGAGGTAATGCATTGTTGGTGTATAGTTAATGTAACCATTGGGCCAAACTATGTAACCAAACAAAACCTCTATATAGGGTTCACCATTACTTCTCACCATGCGGCCTCTCTAGAAAACCATGAACGTGTGTTTTTATGATATGAGTTTTTTATTGAAAACCCTAATGACCTCATTTTATTCTCAAATAATCCCTTAACCACATATTTCCTCGACCTAATCCTTCCCTAGTGGTCTAGAGGCTTATCTCTTTGAATTCTAGGCGGATATTTGTCGTTTATGACATATCATCACAAGTTTTGTTGGGTTTTTTTTATTTTTATTTTT
Source organism: Viscum album (assembly GCA_963277665.1). Taxonomy (NCBI): domain Eukaryota; kingdom Viridiplantae; phylum Streptophyta; class Magnoliopsida; order Santalales; family Viscaceae; genus Viscum; species Viscum album. Next base: position 346,898,453 of record OY728162.1, on the reverse strand, counting down.
CTTATTAGATCCTCATTGAATTTATTCTACACTCATATATTATAACCTATATGGTTATATATATTTAGTATCCAAGGTAATTTACATTGTATTTATGTGTTTCTGGTGGATCATAGATTGTGTGGACCCAATGTACTCTTCTCTGATCATCATTATCAAAGGTGAATAATTCTACCTCTGTTCTTGAGGTAGGTGTTTCTATTTATGGGGATAATTAAATGAAATTATTATTGTTCTCATAAAATTACTTGTTTTATTCATTTAATAGTATTGATTTATAGTGTAAAATAATTTCTTTGTAAGATGCGTGTTTTAAAGTGGGTTTTCATTACAAATAGTTCTTTTCACAGCAAGTATTTGATTAAATGCATGAATGGTGGTTTTGATTGCTAAATGGTTTCTCAAAAACCATAGTGGATTTTATTATATTATAAAATGTTTTAAAAAATTTGATAATTAATTTGGAAGAACATGGACCATTTGGAACCTTTAATGCCTCAGGAAAGGGACATAGGTAGCCCTAGTGTGTATGGAACCACTAGGTGTTAGTTTTGATATATCAACAGACTATGGGAGGAATCAATATAGGTTGGTACCAATATATTTCTAGTTTAGGTTCTTTTATTTCTAGTACACAATCCCATATTATAGGGACCAATATGGTTTTTTATCATTTATTCTATATTTATCACTTGATGAATTTTTTTACGGATTTTTGCTTAGTTGTTTTCACATGAGGTAGTATCACATCGATTTTTATGTTGTATTTTTCATGGATATATGTTTACTTCATTAATATATGGTTTATGGATATGCATTCCATCCTTATCACTTATACTTTTAATATTTAGGTATTTAAGAATGTGAAAATATTTTATGAAAAACTATAACAACCATCGTCTTTATTACACACTTAAACATGATTTATTACATAAACATTCACTTAATACAACCCAAAAAATAAATATGTGTAGTTTATTTTGGGATTTGTAACATTATATGAAAACATAATACATAAAATACAACATCTTTATTGAAAACATATTTTACATGACCACAACATTCCTTCATACATAGCCTTGCATGGGATAACCTGACGACATACATAAAAAAATGGTGATCTGTAAAGCTCAATAAGGAAGTAAAAAAACCATAACATGAAGAATAAAATACATTTTATGAAATAGAAATATCAATGGAGAACAAATGAAACATGAACATAAAAGAATGATATAGCATGATTATCATAACATGGAAAAGTGAAACAACTTAAAACATTGCATCATAAACATAAAGGAATCGGGTAAAACCCTGTCCCAATATGATGGAGAAGGTCCTATAAATTAATGAGGTAAAAACTTGTCCAAACATGACTTATTATGAAACTAAACATTACCCAATGTATTGGAGTGCTATCAGGGCACACCCATTATGAAAATTTTAATCTCATGCTTAAGTGTGCCACATAGATCATATAAAATGGATTCATTAAACATCGTCATTTATTCCAAAATAAATTAATTTGGATTAAATATTTAGAATTATAAAAATAAATAAGTATATTTTCATAATGTTGATTACCCTTGATAGAGAAATGGAAATGGTATTCACTACATGATGATTTTGGCATGGAAAATTGTGGTGCAATTTCTGCAGCTTAACAACATCACAAGGGGAATCATAAAATGGGTTGATAAGAGCAAAAGGGGGTCTCTAATAATTAAGAAACTAAATGGGTAGTATGTGGATAATGGATCATAATATCCCAATATATGAAATGGAATTTGAGTAGCATAATATAATAGAAATGTTTGAATGGAAATGAGGAGAGAGAAATCCCTTACAGAATTTCAGCATGGTAATCACTATACATGGGTTGGATTAATGAGAGTGAAAGGGGTATCTCATAATTTAAACATAATTATGGAATTATGGGGGAGGTTTTAAAACATACCCCGTAATTTTTAATTGAATAATTAAATGGGTATAATAATATAAGAAACATGAAAAAAATGAGAAAGGAAGGAACCCTTTCTTGAATGTGTGATCTTAAAGGCTTGGGAGAGGCTTTTTGAGAGATTGGGTCACCTTGGGAGGACTCCAAGGAGTGGAGGGAAGATTGAGGATGATATTAAAGGATTTTTAGTGAATAGTAATGGATTCATGGGTGGGTTTATATAGGAAGGTAGGGGGAATTCTTTATTATTTAGGTTTTGGACACTACACACTAAAATATTAAATACCACAAACCAAACCATTGTTTTTGCCTATGGTTTAAAGAAAAGGGGATTGAAAAATATTATTTTATTAGGAAAAGGTCTGGAGATATTAAAATATTTCCCTTCATTATGTGGAGGTGAGTCACAGTATCCACGAAATGAATCTAAAATCATAAAATATATTATACATTTTGTATGATTCACTAAGGCATTATAAAATAAGTATAATAAATATAAAATCCCTTTATATTCAATTTAAAACATATATTTGGTCGAATAACTATTTTATGGTATTTATTACACCACTATTGGGTCATTATGATGTCATAAAACACTCTATATATTTATATATTATTTAATTTTTACCCAAAAATTTGACCATCATAAATTTTTTTGAAAACATCACCATTGGATAATTTTTATGTACTTACTCCAAAAATAATATTCACTTTATCTAAATAATTTTTAAATATTTCAATTTTCACTTTCACAATGTGAACTGATATTTATTGAAAATTCACGAGTTTTGATGAAAACTATTTTTAAACCTTAATAAAAAATACAATTAAATTCATAAAAATTATAAAATAATTTATTAGCAATAAAAGTAATTTGATAATATTTTTTATTAAAATATTTATTATTCAAAAAATTCATTAATTTCTTAAAATAGTATCTTTACAACTATACATTGCGTTTTATTGTATAAAAATATATCCCTTATCAAACCGATTACCTAATCATTTACAAATAAAAATTATTATAATCATCATCCATAAGAGTTGTTTTTATAAAATTGTTAATAAAAATCATATTTAAATATAATAATGTATATATTTCTCAAATGTACAATTTTTATCTAAAAATCAATTTATCAAATTCATAATTTTTTAAGAAATATTATTCTCATAATGGAATTTGTAGATTAATAATTTTATTTATCAAAAGGGATTACATAAAAAGTAACAAATAACTTGTAACATAACCCATTATAACACCTGCATAAGACCTAATTGTAAGGTGTGCGATGATGAAAAACTGTTGGGGTGGCTCGAATAACATCGCCTATGTGGTTAAATCTATTAACTTGAAATTCACCCATATGTGATTCCATTGAAGCTTAATTTGTTTAAGCTCTTCTTGGGCTTGTTCTAGGGTGAATCCCAATGGTGATACCTCCTTTCTGAGATTCTAAAAAAGAGCTTCGTACGACCCAAGCCTACTGGATGTGGCTATCCTCTCCTTTTTCTGTGTCAAAAGAATTTTTTATAAACCTTATATTTATATCAGTTGTGTGATCACTATTCAACTACTATATTTTTAAAGTTAATGATACTTAATGATCATTTAAACCCAATAATAATAATAATAAGAGTGTATGTGTTTTATAAATCCATAAGATATTAAAATAAATAGAATTTTATTCATAAATTATCGGTCCGTTACAAAAACTATAGGAGAATGATTTATAAATGGGCTTGGAGTTCTAAAAAAGATTTGTAAAACTCTTTTCATTTTAAAATATATATCTATTAGATTAATGTAATTAGACCATGTATAGTCTCTATGGGGGTATCTTGCAGGTCTTTGTGATCACACCCTAGTTTCTTATTTGGGATATTGTAGATGTTTCTCTATAAGACCCAGGTAAAGGGAATGAAATCTTGTATTATTTTAGCTTCACTTTTCATCATTTCCTTTATAGTGTGTTGGTCTGGAGGTGACAGTTGGTCACATTGTGACTTTTTTGGTCTTGTATTTTCATAATTTTTTGGTATAACTTATTTTTCTTGGTATGTATGAATATTTTTGAATCTCTTTCTTCCAAATTGTAATTTGGTCATGTGTATTGTATTGGTTATATTCATGAATTTCTTCCATTATATTTTTCTGCCTTACCTTGTGATTACAGGATCTGAAAGATGTTTTAGTTGACATAGGTTGGTTTATTACTCAATTTTATCGAATGGATGATTAGCTTGAAGTTATTTAGCACTGTATGAGTTTCATTCTATTTCATGGGTATATGGGAGTTAGTAATATCATAATTTGGGAATTATGAGTGGGAGGGTTCATTGAAAAATCAATTATGTGTTTGATCTCTAGCTACCATGATTTGACTTTTTTTTAAATGTTTTAGACTTGGTGTTTGAGTTTATTTTGATGAAAATTATGGGGATTTTGTTTAAATCAATCAGTTTCATAGTAATTTGTCTTCTTTTTATCATGAAATTCATGATTACTATAAATATTTTATTTATAAACACATCAAAAAAATTTCTTGTTGTTTTTCTTAAAATTTTGGAACATTCTATATTGATTATGGCCATTGTATTATGTTTAAAAGGAGATTACTCGGATAATATCACATACAAATTTAATATGGAAAGTTGTGAGATAGTATATTCATATGAATCCTCCAGTGGAACCTTCTATAGTTGAACCTGTAATTCGGAAATTTTATACTCTGGGTAAAATGGGTGTTGGGAACCAAAGATGAGCAGTGGATAATTTCTTTCTAATTTAGTAAGAAACATACACCCATCTTCTATGGTGATAAGGGACAAAAAATAATATGTGGAGTGTCTTGAGATTATTGAGAATATATTCAAATTTTTTAATATTCATGGTAAATATAAGGTGGGTTTCTCCTCATACATGATCGAGGGACTAGGAAGGATATTGTGGGACTCTGTCAGGAAAGCTAAGTTACATGAGGACCTTCCCTAGACTACTTTCAATAAAATATCCCATCATTCTTTTTACCCTAATTCCATTCATGTAGTAATGATCTTGGAGTTTCTATGCTTGGGTTAATTGGATTATACCATTCTAGAATATTCCACCTATTTTTATGACATGGTGAATCTGGGACTGGAGCTGGAAAAAAAGCTCATCTAATGTCACAATGGTCTGAGTTAGGGTTGAGGTAAAATATTTAATTAATGTTGATTCTATTATGACTTTTTACCTTTATGTAGGTAGTTATCAAATAATCGTTTGTTGATTCATGAATATCTTTAATGAAATGTTTGGGTGGAGCTTCAGTTGGTTTTTTTCCAGGGTGCATTTTCTTGCTAGAAAAGAAAGTGAAAGGGTGTCCATTTTTCATCAGGACTAGTTTCAAATGTTTTTTTAAGGAAGAAGGAAGTCATTAACTACTAGTGTGGAAGGTGAAGTCATACCAATACTAATTTTGAGAAGGATCCTGTGACTTCTCATTAATGTAGACAGTCTGGTCACTAGATGAATATTTGTTAAAGGATATCCTAGGGCAGTAATGAAGGATCCACTCTCACCAATGGATCTAATATTTTTAATGATGCTTCTAGGGTGATTGTTCTATTCCTAATGCAAATGGGTATGTTCATTTGGCTAAGAGCATAATGATTTATGTATTAGAGTATGTTCTAGTGGAATCTATAGTAGGGTCATCTATTTTTTGAGGTACGATAGTTATTTCATCTTCTATGGTGAAATATTTGTTTAATATGTTTGATGCAGAATCCTTTGTATTTTCAATGTTATTTACCATGTTGGGATTATGTTTTATAATTATAACACACTTATTGTATCTTTCCACTCCTTTGGTAAAAAAAAATTTGAACAATGTTTCAATGTCTCGTTTGTTGGGTTGTGATAGAACACAATAATCTGACATTGTAATTTTTAGTTCATGATATTTCCATCATTGACCTAATACTTTGAATAGATTAGATGACAACTATTATGGACTAGATAAATTTTTACCATCACTATGTTCATTTTTTATCTTCTAATGAGGTTATACATGCTTTTCTATGTGACTGTGACTCTAGATTTGGAAGGATATGGAATATTTTTCCCTATGATATGGTAATATCACACTAGTTGTTGGAGATTTTTCATGATGTTGTTGAACATTTTATGGATTTTATTCTCACTAAAGTGGTGTTGTAATGTCACAAGTTTTATTTATTTATTATTTTAATTATTATATAGATTTATTTCGAGACCCGCGCTAAGACGACATGCGATTCTGAGGCCCAGTGTGCCCAGAATTAATGTTTGAAAAATCTAAAACATTAAATATCACACAAGAGTGGTTTTCTTGTAAAAGTGAAATAACCTCCAAAAGGGTGTCCATATCATAAATCTGAGGGCACAAATATGTTCATAATAGCTGCTTTACACTATGTGGGGCCTAATATCAGCCGGCGCTAGCCGAATGTGAATTTTAGTTTTTAGATGCTTAACGAATATAATAAATTTTAATTTTATTTTATTTTGATGTTATGTCAACCCATCATCATTTTATTTAAATAAATCATTGTCAAGACATTCGGGGTTTTCACCATAACCCTATAATTCCATTGAGACATGATGAGTAACTCTATTTAAAAATGGTGATGACACATCAAGTGGATCATGGATCATCACGCCAACGAAGTTGGAAGATCTCGTCAACGGCGGAAACACAACTGTTCTTCGTCAATGATTGATCCAAACTCTAGGTAGGGTATTAGTTTCATTTCTTATTTTCTATGTTCATCAAATATATGATGAAAATTTGAAATTACACAAATATATTATCCCACGAATTAGTCATATGTTGTGATAGGTAGATTTATTGCTGGTTAATGGGAGTTTTTCTTTGGTTTTCTAACCCGAACTCTCCAATATTAAATATTGGTCAAGAATGATCGGATAATGATGTTAAAACCATATCTAGTTTTATTTTATCCTTATGTTCATTGAATTCATTTTTTTGGTCCCCTTGACCATGACTCGATGTTGCCGAGAGGTTCTGGGCATGATTGGACCCCCTAGAATCGAGGAGAATCGACATTAGAGGCCAGATCTGAAAGGATTGAGACTGAAGAATCCCATATCTCTGAAAATTTCAAAAAAAATGCACCATAGGTGGTACAATTGCCTGTGAAGGGGACCAATATCATGGGTTCAACTCGGAGGCCTGATAGGGTGAGGTGGCTGTAGTGTGATATTATGCGGTGGTGGTGTTTAGCAGAGACCATAGGCAGTCAGATACAGTGATGTTGGTGGATGGTGGAAGAATTGTTAGTGGATGTGGGGGATGACATGTAGAGAAGATTCATGTTTGGAGGTAGTGGAGCACATAAGAGCAGCAGGGGATAGAGAGGAAAGAGTAGACATAGTAGGGGGAGATGTGTGGTGGGGTGGTCACGAGACATAGTGGGGTGACCGTGGGGGACACAGACTAGTGGTGCAGGCAGGATGTGGAGGTCTGGAGAGAGCCATTGGGGTGAAACTAAGAATCCCATCGATCCAGAGTTATCTAGATCATGTAGAAGTGATCCAAACCAGTGTGGGTTGTGTTGGGTCAGGTGGGTTGGGCGGATTGGGTTAGACCCAGGTCAAGCCCATAGGCCGAGTAACCCCCATTAAAACATTCAAAAGAGCATTAATTTCAAATGGAGTATTTGTTTAATGATCGGTCTATGGAGTTGGGACCTTGATGTTGAGATGGTTCTTTTGAGAACAATGGAGGGTTTTAACATAGACTTATTTGTAGTGAAATTTTCCATTTACATGGGTGGTACCCGGGGTCATGGGATGTGGCGGGTGTGACCACTACTCACCGTACACCCTCGATTCCTATGCGTGTTTATTCTATCATCAACCATATCTTGGTAGAGTTTTGTTTGGATTTATTAACTTTATAATTTAACTGATGTTTTGAATTTATTGTTTTCTTAGTGTTTTTACATTTTATCATTTGGTTATTGGGTATGTTTGTGTGAGTATTGGTACATTAGGCTAATGACTCCCATTTGTGTAATACTCCTACTCGCTGCTATTCACCAGCCCCTAGCCTATTGGATGAGGGCTTATGGTAGTCACTACATGGGCCCCTCTAGGATGGTTCATGATAGATTGGTATGAGACCTGGTCAGTTCTACCATAGGACCAATAGTTTGGGATATTGGTTTGGGGAATTAGTGTTAAGAGTTTTGAGTTTAGTGTTTAGGCCAAGGACTCTAGTGTTGGTGTGAAGGCTTACATATAAAAACACAAGAACTCTTATTTCCTTCTTTTCAGCATGGTGTATTAGAACACTAGTTATATAGATAATAATGGTACATGTATCATATAGTAATGGGTTGTGATTTATGTGTCCTTCTTGAGTCAGCTAGCCAGATATACTCATTGACTTTGGTATATCTTGTTTTTATAGGATTCATTCGTGACATATACTACCTAGGATTTAGCAGCTCTATCATAAGGATGAACCCCTTTATTACGTGGATTTGATATAGGGACCTGTTCCCTAGATGATACCTTCATCTGGTGTAATAGCTGTACTAACACCTGTAGAGCTACCAGTGGTACCTGCAATAACAGTAGATGAGGAGCACATGATGAGAACACCCCATGGGTTTCAAATACAGAGATGCAATTGGTTATAATGTGGGCTCTACCCTCAGTTAGCTGAGGACTGGTTTGGGGGGTGACCCTGAGTTTTTTGTCTATTCAAGATACCATCAGATCAGATGGTAGTCTTGACGGTGAGCCTTTTGTAGGACACGACACAACGATTATGGTGTTTGGATACCTAGACTCATGATTAAGAGATTCTGTCATGGATATAGTCCAAGAACATCTTCATAGAGGATATCTCACTAGTTACACTGAGAGTTCAGTGTGTATATGATTCTATTTAGCTTTAATAGGGTAGTATGGTGGTAGGTTATTTTTCATCATGGTTTACCAACCATTCTAAGAACTCGATGGATATGGATAGGGATCAGTCCATCCGGGCTCAGACATTCAAGTGGGTTCTACATATTTACATATGATCCAGCATTATCCCTCTATGCATTACTACAAATTTTGGCGTGATTGATTAGGACTTGGTGGGGGAGTGATTCCTTGATGATCAGACAAAATTGGTGATAGTCAGTAGAGGATAGGAAGGGGTAGAGACCTCAGAAATAGGTAGATGATGTCATCCTCAGGGTCCTGAACATGGGTGTTGTTTTAGGAGGAGGTCCTAGGATAAATGATCTATAGATCACAATTTACTGGGTGGATCCATCCATCCTAGAAAGATTTGGTTTTTCACATGTGATGGCAGGGGAAATCTCTCTAGAGATTGTCCAACCCTATATGATGCTGATAGAGAGATAGTGTATAGACCATTGAGGAAAAATCATATGTAGGAAAAATTAGGTACATAGGGGATTGGACATGTTAGAGGAGCTAGGAGAGAAGTGGTATGTGGCCGAAATCTTGAATTCCTACCACCACCACCCCCAGGTGGTCCGCACCAAGCTCCGGAAGCTGAAGGACTGGGGCAGGGATAGCTGTATGTGGTTGAGTCATGTGACCCAGGGGCTCTAGGAACGATTCAAGGTTTGATCTGTCTCATTTCTATCTTATATAACATAGTGTTAGGCACATGTTCTAGTCATTAATTTCTCACCACATGTCGTGTATGAGACATTACATTCTGATTGAACTGTTGACTCAACCGTTATTCTTGGAGACACCTACGAGGGGAGACTCGATGGTCACAGATTTATACTCATAGTGTGACCTTACCCATGGAGGTGAGAGTTTTTTTATAACCACTTGGTGGAAGCATTGAGGCCTTACAATGTTGTTCTTGGTATGGATGGGTTTATTTATTCCCGCCCAAATTGGCTATTTTAGGAAAATGGTTCGGTGTGTCTATAACGATGGGATGAGGTTTTTCTTTATTAGTGAAAAGGAAACCCAGAAAAAATAGGATAGACTCATGTGTAGGAGGGAACATCTAATTACTCATCCCTTGTATAGACTAACCCTCGGTGTTGTAGATGTTATGAGATTCCAGTTCCCAGAAGTAGTGTCGAGGTATGAGGGCGTATTCCTAGAAGATATTCCAAGATTACCTATGCACTGGAAGATTGAATTTTTCATCATCTTACACCCCAGGATGGCACTGACATCCTTGACTTCATATCAGATGGCTCTAGTAGAGCTTTTCATGTTGAGGATGTAGTTGGAGTATTTTGATAGTAAGGGCTTTGTGAGACCCAGTGTTTCACCATGGGCATCACTAATGTTGTTTAACATAAAGGAAAACGAGATCATCAGGTTTTGTATAGACTACTGATTCCTGAACCATGTGACCATGGCGAACAAGTATCTAATACTGAGGATCGATGTCCTCTTTGACCTGTTGATATAGATATAATGATACTCAAAGGTTGAACTTCGATCAAGCTCTCAGCAGCTGTGAGTACGGGATGAGGATAGATCTAAGACATTGTTCAGATTCTGCTACATGCATTATGAGTATTTTTTTATGCTTTTTGGCATTATGAACTCCCCATAAGTGCTCATGGTAGTCATGAAAACGATCGTGTGGCCCTACTTTGACTGGTTAGTGGTTTTCATCATCAATGATATCCTTATGTACTTGACATATGAGGTGGACAACATGAGACACTTAAGGATGGTTTTGGATGTACTCTAAGATAATAATTTTTATAAGAAACTCTCGAAGTGCTATTTATTGATTTAGGAGTTCCACTTTCTAGGATTTTTTATCTCGGTATATGGAGTGGCAGTGGACTCGGTCAAGCTCGAGGCAGTGTTAGCACGAGAACCACTTAGGAGTGTGTATGGAGCTTCCTTGGACTGGCGGTCTATTACTAGAGACTCACAAGTAATTTATCTAGGATATCAAAACCTATGATAGCTTTGACCTGAAAGGGGAATCCTTTCATGTGGAAGGAGAAGTGTCAACATGATTTTTAGTTGTTGGACAGAGTTTGATGTGCACCTAGATCATGATATTAATGGAGGAGGGTGTGGATTATATATTGTTTTGAAATTCATTAGAAACTTATCTTGGTTTTTTTTCTTATATAGACACATTTTGTGATTAACTATGGTTTTCACCAATTGATTTCACATGAGCATAACTATAAAACCCATGATCTTGAGTTTGTAGTGGTAGTCTTTGCCTTGAATATGTGGCAGAACTACTTGATGGGTGAGCTGTTTATTATATACTCTAATCACAAAAGTCTCATGTATATATACTCTAATAAATATAAGAACCTGAGATAAAGGCAGTGTCTACAGTTCGACCAACATTATAATTTTGACATCATTTATAATCCAGGGAATGGAAACATGGTGGAAAATACTCCCAGTAGGAGATCAAGTTTGCAGTTGTTGGATGAGGAGTCAGAGAAGTTAGCCCCATTGCAACTATCCTTTATTAATGGAGATAAGGGACCTCACATTTAGTTGATGGTTTTTACCCCTACACTCTTACATATAGTTACAGAGGCTCATCTTTGGGATATCGACTGTGAGACTCTACATGCTCAGTTATCCACATGACATGAAAATGATGGATATTAGAAAGGTGGGTAGCACATTGTTCTTTTTAGAGGAAGCACAATTGTACCTGTGGCGTTGGAGGAGGAGGTTTTGAGGGATTACCAAATATATCCTTTTTAGTAAATCTAGGTGTGGTGAATATGTATTAAGACATCCAATGTTGGTTTTGGTGTCCATGAATGAAGAAAGGATTGGTAGAGTTTGTTTCTTGGTGCCTCACTTATCAGCAAGTGAATGCTGATCACTAGGTTCTTGCGGGTTTGGATCAACCCTATGAGGATCTGGAGTGGAAGTGGCATGGGATGTCAATAGACTTCATGATGGGTTTAAAATGAACATCCAGGGGACACGATACCATCTGAGTGATTGTTGATGGAGTCACTGAGTCGGCCCACTTCCTACCTATTTAGGAGTAGAGTTTAGTGGAGATCATTGGTTGCCTCTACATTTAAGTGATAATTCATCCTCATAGAGTGACGTCCATGATTTTTTCAGATTTTGATGGTCGTTTTACATCACAGTTGTAGAAGTGGTTTTAGGAGGCATTTGGGACTTAGTTACACTTGATAATGACATTTCATCCATAGAAGGATGGCTAGAAAGAGATGACCATTTAGGTTCTAGAGGACATGTTACAGGCCTTCATGTTAAACTTCAGTCATAGTTGGGAGGATCACCTACCATTTGTGGATTTTACATACAACAACAAATAACATTTAAACATTAGTATAGTACCATTTGAGGCATTTTATGTGTAATGATGTAGGTCACTAATTTGACGGACTAATCTAGGAAGTCAGCCCTCATGTGCCCAAAGCTGGTGAGAGATACTACTGAGATGTTCCAGGTCATCTAGGAGCAGAAGAAGACTGTGCAGTGTGGAACGAATTTATATTCTTATTGGAGAAAAACACCCTTGGAGTCCTAGGTGGTAGACCATGTGTTCATTTGGGTATCAAAACGACATGTGTTATTGATATTTGGTCAGGGAAACAAGTTACCTCTGAGGTTCATTGGCACTTTTCAAATACTATGTAGAGTTGGCGAGGTGGCATACTACATAGCTCTACCCCTGTAGTTTCACTAGGTACATAATTTCTTCCATGTTTTACAGTTGAGGAGGTACGTGCATAAACCATTTCACGTCCTCGACTCAGGAGAGCTGGAAATTGAGGATGGGGGAACATTTGATGAGTACCTGGTGGAGATCGAGGATCAGTATGAGATAATCTTTTGTGGGTGTGCGATTCACTTGGTTCATGTTTGGTGGAGTCATGAAAATTTTTAGGAGAGAATGTGGGATTGGGAGGCTTATATTCATGCATAATACCCACATATTTTTTAGTATATTTGTTTATGGATTTAATGGGAAGTAAATTCATAAGGAGGGGAGAATATAATGTCCCATATTTTTTCGTGGATTATTTTATTATTTATATGGAATTATTTTGAGACTAGGGACTGAGAAAACATGCAATTCCAAGGGCTGGTGTTATTTGAATTAATGTTTTAAAAATATTAAACCCTAAATAGAACACACAATGGGTTTTTTAGAAAAAGTGGAATAACATCCAAATGGGTTCCCAGATCAAAAATCATAGGGAACCATTTCATTCAAAGTAGTGGTTTTACCCTCGGTGGGGCCTAACATCGGCCGACACATGTTGTCTATGAATGTTAGTGTTTGGATGTTTGTTTCTATTGACTTTTTTTTATTTTTTTAATTCTTTTGATCTCCTTGTAATGGTTTTCCTCTTTTCCATTCTATAATACGGGTTTTTCTTTCTAAATAAAAGGGGGATTTCCCCTCACCCTTCACTAAAAAAATATTTAATTTTTATGTTACGTCAACACAACAGTGTTTCATTTTAATTAATCCTTTTCATGAAATTCAGGGATATAACCATTGACTTCTAATTCCTCTAAGATATTTTTAGGATCACTCTTGACAAATGGTGATGATGGATTGTGCAGATCATAGATCATTGTGCCGATGAAGATTGAGGATCTTGTCTGCACCGTCAACACAACTGTTCTTCATCAACGATCAATCCAAACTCTAGTTAGGGAGGATGTTTAATTGTTTCTTTTTCCCAGTTATTAAATTATACAATGAAAATGGGATAATCCACGAATATAGTATTCCACGGATCAGTCATATGTTACAGGAGGGAATTTTTTTGGCGGGTTAATGGGAGTTTTGCCTTGGTTTCCTATCCTGAACTCTCCAATATTAATCACTTTCCAAGAACAATTTTCCATCCTTGTTAAAAACATCACTATTTTGCTTTTCCCCCTCCATTATTCAAGTTAAACATCATTGGGCCCCTATGGCCAGGAAATGACATTTCTGGGAGGTTTTGAGCATGATCGGTCCAAGGATTTCGAGGAGAATCAACATTAGAGGCCAGATCTGTGAAGATCGGGTCCCAAGAATCACAGATCTTCAACTAGTTCAAAAATGAGGCACTGGAGTTGTCTTAGTGGTCCATGAAAGGGACCATCAGGATGAGTCTGGCGTATTTTTCTGGAAAGGGGAGTTGGCGGCAGTGTTGCAGTGTGTGGTGGAAGTAGTCAAAGTTGACTGGAGGTGGCCGGATGCAGCAGTCGTCGTCCGGATAAGAGCCACAGGCAGTGTCTATATAGCATGTGGGAGCCATATTGTATTTTGAGGTGAGAGAGAATTTTTCATGTGGAGACTCATGGTGAGGGGGTCATGGTGCGTGGTGGGGTGATTTCATGGGACACAAGCTAGTGGAGAAGGCCAGATGCAGAGGGTCGAAGTGGACCAATGGGGTGATACCAGGAGGCTAGGTGGGACAGTGGGCTGGAGGAGATCAGAGTGGGCCAGAGCAGGCTAGGTCAGGTTGGGTCATGTGGTTCAGGCAGACTGGGTCAGACCCAGGTCGGGTCCACATGCCTAGTAACCAACTTTGAAACATTCAAATAGGCATAACTTTCAAAAATAGTGTATGTTTGATGAGCTGTCTACAACATTTGAACCTTGATGTTGAGATGATACTTTTTAGAAAAATGGGGGCTTTTGACATGGATTTATTTCTAGTGGCACAGTGTAAGAACTCGGGTTTTTATAATGGGTCAAAAGCATGAACCTCTTTTAATTTTTGATTTGTTTTTGAGAAAACTGGTAAAATTTTGGATGTTCTAGAAATTTCCGAACTACACGCCGTATACCCTAATGTACATGTTGTGTATGGGTTAGGAATTTATTGACCATGTGCTCTTCGTGTACATTTCCTATGATGAGCGTGTAAGAATTCCTACTACACAACATTTAGTGTTGCTCGACTCGCCGTGTATCCTTCTTTCTAGGTACCGGCTGAGTTCTAGCCATGCGTCAACCCGTGTGGCGCGTATGAGTCATGTGGCTACCTCCTCTTTAATCAGATTATGGAAAAGGCCACTAAATGGAATTTAGTCCTTAATACACACCGTGATATTTTATTTTAATTCACTTCAATGAAAGAGCATTGCATCTTATTTCAGAAATCCTCTTCTTCTTCCCCAACTTTGGAATAGTTCTTCCCCAAAATCCTGAATTATATACCTTGGCCAATAATCATCATCTGAAATCCATTCTTCAATCTGCAAGTGGTTGGAGAATCATAAAAGTGAGGCTAAACCCACCCACCATGTCCCGTTCTTGATTATTTTCCTCACACATCACAGTTTCCATCCAAGTGGAATTGTTGGGATTTGACGAAAACATATATCTACAATGATCGGATTTGAATTGGAAGTTGATATCAGATGTACCTACATATAAAAGTCTCAGGTAGGTGTTTCATACCTTATTTTGTGTTTTCACAGAACTTTGTGTGGCGTGGCTTAAAGCGCGCATTTGGGTATTTTAAGAATGACCCTGTTTTATCTGCTATTACATATTGAATTAATTGTTTGACCCATGGGATGCCTTTGGGAATTCCTTATTTCCTATATTTCATGAGAATGGCCGGGCAAGAGGCTGACACTCATTAGTACATTTTTGACATGGGTGAAAAAATGGTTATAATTGGTATTTTTTTATAACTTGTATGTTTAATCTAGTAAAACATTATTATGTTTTATAGAGGCATTCAAGACATCAGTGTTGTTGTGTGATAACCATTGGGTTAGTACAAAAACAACTATTTAGATTTTTTCCCAGTTTATGCGACTTGTTTAGAAGTGTTACATATGTAATTATTCAATTTCATATGCAGGAACCCTTTAGGTTGTGTTGGGCATGGACTGGATATCCTTGAGTGATGCTGATCACAAGTTGGGTTTGTCCTGGGTTACATTGGGTGGTTCTGACCACGGGATTGGGCATCATGGATGTTGGCTTGAGGTAGGGTGACTATCAGGTTGGTTATGGGAGAAGTTATTTGGATGGGGAGACCATCAAACTAGAGATGCATGGTCACAGGAACACGAGGTATCAGATGTGTTGTGGCTTGTGTTCTATGTTGGGGATTACCGCTCACCCAGAACTTTGAGTAGTGTGCACACAAAGAGACTCTATGATGAAGTGGTTTTGACCACTTATGTGGGTAGAGGAACTGGTTAGTTTCGGTTTAGGTACTATTGGTTTGGGGGTTTTTTTTAGGAAGCCACGTGGAAGTTGAAGAGCCTTCAGAGGATAGCATTGAGGCTATTGGGCTGGGGGTAGAGGCTCACTGTTATTTGACAGCAGACATCATTGTCACTCAGGTAACATTATTTGAGGGCGGAAATTATTGTCCCTCCAGTTACATTATTTGAGCGCAGACATCATCGTCCCTATGGATACTTTATTTGAGGGAAGACATAATTGTCCCTCTAGTTAGTTATTTGAGGATAGGCATCGCTGTTCCTTTGAGATACTATTACTTGGGTGTGCCTTTGGAATGCTGGTACTTGAGACACGCGGTGTCAGGGGCACATGGTGTTGGGTTACATGACTGATATTTCAGCATTGGATGAAGTAGGTGACACTCCATGGTTTCTTCTGAGCACCAGTAGAATTTGTGTTAGTATTTGTGCATCATACTATTTATGTTTTTTCTTTATAACTACATGTGTGCTTAAACCCTTATATTATGTACACACTGTTGGGTGGTATCCTACTGAGATTTGTCTCACACCATGCACTGGCCCTTCAGGGCACATATAGACATTATTGATTTACGTGCCGGAAAGAGGCCAACTTCAAGAGATGGATTGTATTAACTGTTGTATGGAGATGGCATGGACCTTGAAGTCTTTCCCTGCTGTAGATTATTATTATTTTTCTTCCTTTCATGTATTAACATTCTTACTTGTTATGTAGCTATATTTGGTTATCCATTGGCACCCATTATATATATGTTTATATTTATGAAATTCTTTGGATGCATGTATTGTTGTTCAGTAGTAGTTACAAGTCATCAGCATGCTATTCTTTTTACTTTACACTGATGTTGTTTATATTTATTCCTTCTGCTGTATATCGATATTGAATGTGCTTCATCTCTGCAGGTCTGGTTCAAGTCTACTGAGTCATTTATTCCAATGAATATTTTTTATTATACTCATACCAGTACCATTATTATCCTCAGAGAGGCTATATCCTTCCCACTATACCTATTAAATCCTCACTTCTAGTCAAAAAACCATTATTATTCAGGGAGGTGCGACTATGTTAGTAACACTCGACCCATTTGTCACTATTTGAGCGGCTGTTCGGGACCAAGTAATTACACACAGGATATTTTCCTGGGTAGTAACCAGGGTCAAGGGATGCTGCTATTGTGAAAAATACTCAATGTGCACCCTCAATTCCTATATGAATTGAATGTATTGTCCACTGTATCTTGGAAGTGTTTTAGTATGGTTCAATTCCTCTATTGTTTACCTAAAGGATTATTGGTATCGTTTCCTAGTCATTGGATTATGAATCCTTTAGAAAGACTTCTAGGATAGAGTTGATGAAATCCCCCTGGAGGCTCCGAACAGATCCTCATTTCCTTCTTTGTTCCCTTGGTAAGAGTCTTCAGTATTGACATGAACAACATCACAAGGGGTTGATCCTCTATATAGCGGGTCGATCCAGATGGAGTTTTTGGTATCACCGCAAGAGCCTGGCTACAATCCACCTATGATGTATCATATCTCTCTTCGTATTATTCAGTGTATCTCTCTCTCTCATGATGGTTTCTAATGAACTGTATTTCTCATATGAACGTCATCATTTCTATCAAACATTGTGGTGTGTTATCATGGATGTGTGCTTCATGGAATCTTCAAACTGAATCCCTAGTTTCGGTATGCCGTAGTTGTGACTTACCTATTGACTATGTTTCTTGATTGGAGTATATTTAGTTATTATTTTTATATATTATAGTCATATACTTGTGAAGAGTTTATTGTACCTTAACTTTTTGTTTTGATTTGTGGATTCAGGGTGTCCTACTGAGTGTTGTTATACTCACCCTTGCAATGGCTTTTGCTGCATGTGTCATGTATTCTGTAGACAAGTGATATTTTAATAGATTCTAGGGTTGAAGAGGACCAAAAATAGATTTGGGATATCAGACAAGCCGAGTTATTTCTATAGCTTTAGACAGTAGTCCTGGTACCATTTTTTATAGGTTGTACTTTTTGGTTATAAACTCTTTCTCTTTGGTGGGCTTGTATTATGTTCTCTTTTACATTCCATCACTTCCACTATTGTACTCTGTTTGTGGGTTATAGTGGATTTCATTCATTGTTTACATAGTGTTTTTACATTTAATCATTTGTATCTTGGAGATGAGTGCGTGGGTACTTGTACTTTAGGTTAATGCCTCCCATTTGTGTGATATTTCTACTCAGTTCCAGTCTGCAACCCATGGCCTATTATAGGTGGGATTTGGGTAGTCACGACATGGGCCTCTCTGTGATGGGTCATGATAGGTGTATAAATTCATTGAAGTCTTTCTGGATTACTTTATTGTTGATCAGATCCCTAGTATGATTCCCATATCTATGTTATCTTATCGAATAGAACCTGCTGGATTGGTGGAACCTATGGTCTAGCATGAGTACCTAGAGGCTAATTCATTTATTCATCCTAGTGTGTCAATGTGGTATTAACCTATTCTCTTTTCCATGAAAGAATATATAAGTCTTAGGTTTTCTATGGATTATCAAAAGTTAAATCAGGTAACTATTTTGAACAAGTATCATTTTTATTAGGACTAATGGTCTTTTGGACTATCATAGAGGGGAATGTTTGTTTTCAATTATTGAGCATCAGTCAGGTTACTACTAGTTAAGATTAAAAGCATATGTTATACATAAAACAAAATTTAATATCTTTTTTGGGAATTCTGATTCTTCTAGTTATACTATTAAGTCTTACTAACACTACTATGGTATTTATGGATTTTATGAAACAAATATTTCATCTATTCTTTTTCTCTTTCATTGTTGGGTTCATGTATATTATTTTGGTTTACTCCAATTCAGAAGAGGACCATACAGACCATTTGGATATCATTCATCAAACCATTAAGGAAATTCATCAATATGGTAAGATTTTAAAATGTTATTTTCAGATTCATGAAGTGAAATTTTTGTGGCATGTATTATTTGATAGGGGTATATTAGTGGATCCTAAAAAGATACATGTGGTTATTACTTATGAATAGCCCAAAAAATTGATTCATATCCAAAGATTCTGGGGTTTTTCTAGTTACTATATGTAGTTTTTTAGGATTTCTTCAAGATCGCATCTTCGATGAAAACTTTAAATTGAAAGGGTGAATTTTTTTAATGAAATGGAAAATGTTAGAGATATTTTGAGTAACTAATGTTGAGGTTGACTTCAGCACTAGTTTTAATTCTTCATGAACCAGATTTGGGTGATGATATTTTCTACGATTATTATAGTGTGGGATAGGTATGGTTCATGATGTGGGGGAAATAAGTGGTGGCCTATGGGTCTCCCTTACAACACCCTCAGGATAATAACTACCAAACCCATAATCTTTATTTGATCACGGTTATTAATACACTCAAAATAAGGAATCACTATCTCTTTGGGGAGAATCTTACAGTTTATTCTGATCATCAGAGAATGAAATATGTTTTTTATCAGAGGGATATAAAATTGGGATAGGGAAATTGGGTAGAGTATCATTAGACTTATTATTTTCATATGGCATACAAACCTAGCAAATTTTATGTGGTTTTCGATGCATTGAGTATAAGATTTATGAAACAAGATATAAAAGAATCAGTTGTGGAGTGGTACCTGATATGTTTGTCTATTGAGTTGGGATTTGGAGTATAAGAGGGTGGTGGAATGGTGTTATTGGCTTCAATTATAGTTGATATGTCTTTTAATCTGATATTTTGACTCGATCAGGTTATGAAAATTGAGTTCCAATACTTTAGTAAAATCATTTATGGTATGGAAATTTGGGGAAGTTCTATCAGTCTCCCAATGGGGATTTATGTTTTCATAACATGTTAGTTATTCTAAATTATCTGTGGAAAGAATTAATTGATAGTGGAAACCGGTCTTATTGGTCTAACCACCTTGGGGATACTAAGATATATCACAACATGATATGTTGGTATTCGTGGATTGTCATGAGATGGTCGATTGCATATTTTGTCTCAGAGTGTCCCACTTGTTAGAAAATTAAAGAAGACCGCTTGAGGTCTGCTGGTTTGTTGCAAACTTCTCCCATTATAGTATTGAAGTGGGATGATATTTATATATAATTAATCATTGTATTCCCATATAATACTTGTGGTAAGGATTTTTTTTCATGTTATCAATCATAAAATTATGAAAACTTCTCACTTATCACAAATCAAATAGATAATAAATGTGGAACAACTCGAAGACATGTACATTCGAGATATTGTGATACTTCATTAGGTTCCCTCTATGATTATTTCATAAATGGTTATGATGTTCACATATAGGGTATGGAATGGATTTTAATAGGTGATGGGTTCCTAGTTGTAATTGAGCATGGATTACCATATTCATACCAATGGATATATATGGATATATATATCCTAGTTCTTGAGGATAAGATTAGAGATTTCTTTCTTGATATTGGTGGATAATGGGAAGATAATTTTCCTCTAGTTAACTTTCCCTATAACAATAGTTGTCAAACTTCGATAAATATCTATCACTTGGAATCATTGTATGGGTGGCTATACAGATATCCCATGTTCTGGGTAGAGTTGAAATATTGGTACTTATATGTGATGAGTCTCATTTATGAGACGATGGAGAAGGTGCAGTTGATCTAGAAAAGGTCATTCCCAATACATATCCATAAAAAAATATTATGTCGACCATCATCGGTGGCTGATAGAGTTTGATATTGGTTATTGGTTTTTTCTCAGATTTTTACCTCACTTAGGAAATCATTGATTTGTAATGTAGTGTATGTCTTCATTGATGTTTGTTTTCCCCTTTGAGATCATAGAGTGACTCAAAAATGAGGCATATGAATTGGAAAAACAGTCAAATTCAACTTCAATCCACACTGTGTTGCACATTTCTTAGCTTAGGTAGTATCAATCAGATACTTCCCATCTGATTGAATGGGAGGATATTTTTCTTGATCCTGATAGCACTATCGTTGACCAACTAGTTCAGATTATAGATCGCTAGGATAAGGTATTTGTGTAGAAAAGTAATTTCATTGGTCTAGGTACTATGGAAGTGTGTATATGATATCTATGATATGTTGGAATGATAATCATTTATGAGGAAGAAGTGGTCTTATGTTCTTATGATTTTGGAATCTTGAGCACCATCTGTGGACAAAAAGCCATTATGGTTGGAATATTGTAATGTTTCGGTTCTTTCTTACAGGTACATGTTGGATGTTATTTTAACCATTCATCGGATGGGTCTTGATTTGTGATAGTTTTGGGTGTTTAAAAAAATTTAATCCTTTCGAGTTATGAATTGTTGGTGAAATATTAGGGTAAACCATGCAGTTTGGCCAAGGGAACCATGTGGACCAGCATGGGCTTATGTAAGGAGGTGTATAGTTTTTCTAAACAGCACAGCCACCCCTAAAAGTTGTGCACCCCTAAGCATAGAGTTTTTCTATAGTTAGTTCATATATAAAGTAATTTTTTGGAAAATTTGTGTATCCCAAATATAATCTATGTATAGGGAACATGGTTAAGGTACAAAATTACTCTTATTCATTCTACCTCTCTGATAAACCATGCCTACATGTTTTTAACAGTAATAATTTTTAATTAAAATATCATTGGGACCTTATTATAACCAATAATGACCCCATAACATCATATTGGATAAAAATAATCCTTCCCTAGTGATCTATATATTTATTTCTTGGGATTCTAGGTGGATCTTCTTCATTATTCACAGATCGTCTCACTGTATGTTGTGTTTTTTATCCGATTTTCCCTTTTCTTCTTATATCTTCATTATATCTCATCTACCCTCATATTGTGGAACCAGAAGGGGATATATATTTTGAATATAAGGGGTTTTATATAATATCAATTTGTTTCTTTTGGATCCAAGATCATGAGACCCAAAATACTGTTCCTCAGTCACCGTGGTTAAATCCAAATAATTTTAATTCCTTTATTATGGTAGGAATTTATATACAAAGTGTTCAGTATATGAATTAAATATTGTTTTTTTAAATTCCCTTTTTATTAATTTAATTGAAGTTAATTGTGGTTTCAATTGATTTTTTTGTGAAGATAGATGTTTTTAAGTGGGTTTAATTTTAAAAAAAAAATCACAGCAAGTGTTTGATTGAATGATTTAAATGGATTTTCAATCACTGAAGAGGATTTTCTTTGATTTGAAAATGTTTTAAAAAATTTCATCATGGTTTTGAGATGGATTTTTAAAACACTGAATTTTTGGAACCTTGGGTGCATCGAGATAGAAAAATTGATGACCCTAGTGTGTATGGAATGAATAGGGGATACTATTGAGATATCGACACACTATGGACGGAATCGAAATCGGTTGGTACCAACATATTTCCATTTAATGATATTTTATTTATAGTATGTATTCCCATAGATAGTGTCCCAATATAGTGTTATTTTTCATCTATAGTTCATTTATCACCTGATGTATTTTTTTTATGGATTATTGCTGACATGTTTTCGTATAAGGTTATATGACCTAGCTTCACATGAAGGATTATTTCATGGATGTAACACTCCATGCTTCCCACGGTACGCTTCTCTTTGAATAATACAATAGCGTGTGTTGTACGTAACTTCGAGTTCTAACACACCACATCCAATCAAACTAGCCGTTATGAATAGTAATACCCACTTTTTGAAATTTTATAAATTTTATATTTTTAAATGGACTTCATTTTTGGATTCGGAATATCGAAATTACCTTATGGTTATTTTTTGTTATTTTTATGAAAACATTCAATTTTTTAATGAATAGTGAAAAACACTGAGATATAGTTTAAAAATAAATTTTATTTAAATAATTAATTATATTATTTAAATTTATTTTATGTCAAAATAGATACATAATACCTATATAAGTTAAATGTAATTTATTGGAGTTAGTTTATTATAATTATAGATATATAAAAAATTTATTGATGTTTCTTCGTCTTTTACCCATCTCCTAGGAGAATTTGAAAATTCACATAAAACATAATTTTGCCACTTCTGTGAGTGGAATATGGAAACTCCAAGAGTCATGGTTAATATCAAAGAGTAAAATTTTGTTCAATAAGATAAAAATAATTTTTTGTAAATAGTAACTTTTTACGTTTATTTACCACGGTTAAAAGTAAATAGTTTAATTAAGGGTAAAAATGATATTAATATTACCATAACACATTTCTTAATTATATTGGCTAAGTATAATTTGACCAAAAACAACCTTAAGAATAATATATAAACCTCTTTGGTCCACTTGGATTAGATTAGGATATTTATTATTAGTTAATTCAAAGAAGAGTTAAAAGAGGTAAAATCAAAGGAAAATAACTAAATAATTTTAAATATAGGGTTATAAAAAAGATAAATTAGATTATATATATTAATTATAAATATAAAAATATTTCATACATAATGATATATTATTTATAATTTTTAGTCATTAAATAATGTAATTTATTTTTGACACACTGGTGATACAGTAATTACCTAATTAATGAAATAGTAAAATAATTGATATTATAAATATACAAATAAATGTAATTTGCGACTTTTTATGAATTTAAATAATTTTCTAGGTTAATATAACATATTAGGGTTGGTTAGATGAATTTTCTTAGAAGTAAAAATGAAGTTATTAATTTAGAAAAAACAAAATACCAAATAGTGTCAAAATTGACATAAAAAGGTTTTTTAAACAAATATTATATAATTAACTAATATTCTATTCCTAAAAATATAAGGCTCCACAAAAAGACTTATAAAATTATAGGCGTATCATTAATTAACCACTTGGGGTTCACATGGAAGTATATAGTACGTTTATTAACCATATAATATAAAAATATAAAGAGACATGGTAAATTTCAAACTATTTAACTAAGAGTTAAATATAAATGATAAGGTTAATATAGTGACCCAAACCTGTCTAAAATCTATTGGTTGAAAGGATTCTGATCCATCCCAACCTTATCCTCAATATAAGTCACTTTGGATCCATTATAAACTGAATATGAATTTATTTTAAATTAATATTTTCCGTTTTTTCCAAGGTGCCCCTCACCCATTTTATAAAAGGGCACACCCCCTTCACTCAAATTCATACCTTAAAAGCATTTTGGCTCGGCCAAACCCTCCCAAAATATTCTCTCAACTTCCCACAATTCAACCTAAAGGCCGTAGTTTGATTAGAAAGCCAACCTAAGGGGCCCTTTTGATCAAATCAAAAGGAAGAACTCGAAGAAGATGTAATGTTTTCGCCACCCTCTTTCATGTTCCTTTCTTCTTCAACTTCTTCTTTCATTATTATTTACATTCAAAAATAATAAATCCAGTATCTTCCATATACATTTATGTTATTATAAATATGGTAAAACCATATTTAGTATTATATCAATCCTTTAAATGACATTTTACCATACGTGCGTTCGTACGGCTTACCGTCTCCACGTCGTGGTGTAATTGTTATTCAATACATTATTATTTGGATGGGTATAATAATGATGTGTAATTCATGTAAATAATAAATATAACATGATAATGACTCTGTATATATAAAGCACCATCCAATTATATATTAATTTAATATCAATGAAACGATATTGAGGCTCGTGCGTACGTACGGATTACCATCTCCAAGAACGCGATCAGATTCATTGCCCATCATATACATTCAAGTATAATTATCATTTGATGATCAAAAATAATATTTAAGTACTTGATATAATTCGGGATATGAATAAGATACAACCTATGGATAACAAGAATGGCTTATGTAACAAAACATATTAAATAAATCGAGTAATTGAACACCCGAAACGCCAATAATACTAAGATATTATTAACAAAGAAATGTTAAAACATCATATATGATATCATAAATAATGTATATGAATCTTGTAAAATTTAATAACAATTATTTCACCATTATACATGAGTTTAACCTTCTCTCTACCAAGTAAAAGTACATGTTAAGGGTTTATTTCACAATCTCTTCATTATCTGAGGTTGTTTATACGTAATTATCTAATGGGACATCATTATCATCCACATACATGTTTCTTAAAAATATATTTCAAATAATTCTTACTATTTTATAGACTATGGGTTAAAGTCATTTATACCCTTGTTTACTTTTTATAATATGTTTATAAATGAATCTTTTTGTCATTTTTCAAACAAGGTCCTTTTAATCCTTTTCCACAGAATTAAGGAAAGAATGACTTTTATTAACATATACGGCGTGTACAGCTATTTTCCACCATTATAAAATTGTTGAATCATCCCTTAAAATATTATAAGAATATTTTCGAATTAATTGCTTTATTTTATAATAATGTTACTTTTAAATGATTTCAAAGAAAGAGATATTTCTCTCAAATAGTTTTGATTTCATTTATGTCAACATCCTTTGATGGATTTTAAGCATATTTGAAGTTGATTTATTATGATACAAAACTTTAATATAGTATTTATTGTGTTGTGACATGTTTTATAGTGGATTTGGTATTTTTATACCATTCATGGTTTATGGATAAAGTATCGACATTTCGTATGCTAGTTGTAATATGAATTTTTATGTTATGTTTAAACCTATTCATATGAGGAATGCATTGGACTTAATAAGTGAAATGTGGAGACCACTATAGATTCTTGATGCATCGGTAGGCCCCATGAGACTAACTAGTGTCTTTCCACCTGTCCTTGACAAAATTTTATTTGTATTCTTTGTACAAGACCTTCACTATGTGGTTCTGATAGTCTGGAATTATGAATTCCGTCATTATGAAAGTGATTATTGATATTGCATTTGATTATTAGACTAGTAGAATATCCATTTGAATAAGTAAATGGAATTATTTAAATTTATTTCTGCCATATTATTTTGAAGTTCATGTTATAAAGGATTTTTTTAGTTATACATTGCCTTAAATGATTATGCTTATTTATGAAAGTTTCTGCTATATTGATATCTTTACTGGGCATCTGAGCTCACCCCTTTCTATGTTTTATTTTTCCTAGGATGTGAAGATGTATTTTATAAATGACCTACAGGGATTGTATGAGGGGATATGAGTGTGGTCTATGGAGAAAAGATGTTATTGTTGTTTTTCACTTTAGGATTTAATGTAAACATTATGAATGCATCTAGTGATTCCAATGCTACTAAACTAATCGGTATTTCAAGACATAATCTTTTGTGATCATGCCAATGTTATATAATAATGAACCGACTTTGGGTAATTGGGGTTGGGGCATTACAGTTGGTATCAGAGGATGTTTAGTACAATCTTTGGAAGCTATATTTAGATAAACTCTTATTAGAGCACATAGACCTAAATTGACTTTGAGGATTAGTATAGATGAACTTCCTAGAATTTTGGTATTGTAAAGATTTTGTGAGAGTTACGAGCAATACATCCCTTTCTGGATATGAGCAGGTAGTGGTGGCTCTAGAACATATGTACCTAGGGGTTAAAACTATAAACACCACTTTGAGAAAGACTCGAACAGGAACTAATGCACGACAACGGGCCTTACTGCACTCTTGTTTACGACACTCTCGGGGGGTATTCTTATGATAATTCTCATTTTCATTACAAACCATTATTAAGGGTTTAGGAGTTTATACTTCCTCATAGAAAACATATTTATGATTATGGATTATATCCATAAACTATTCAATTTATGTTATGTGTTTTACAAGTTTGGAATTATGTATTTCGATTCATAAACTGATCTAGTTTTTTGATTATTTAGAAATGGCCCCTAGTAGAATGAATGGAAACCATATCAATGCACACACTCCATGTTTGAATTTCCCTCCTTCTGAAGATAATTATAGTGTATATTGTGATGCAACTGGTGCTGATCAGCTTATCACCATACTCGGACAACTCACCCAGGTTATGAATAATAACCCTACCTGTATGGAGCACCCTGATACGTAGGGTGGAGGTTCAATGTTAGATCGATTCATGAGGAAACAACCACCAATATTAAATTGGAGTACAAATCCATTAGTAGCTATGCAATGGATAAATTCCTTAGATAAAATATTTTATGCCTTGGGGAGTAGTGAAAGGGAAAAAGTTATCATGGGAGTTTACTACCTCACTGAAGATGCTGACCAATGGTGGTCATTGATTCAAAAAACAAAGGAGGATAATGACGTATCAAATATGAAATGGAGGGATTTCAATGAGTTTTTCTTAGAAAAATATTTTCCTCGTGATCATCGAGAAGATATGTAAAGGCAATTTTTGAGACTGGGACAAAATGAGGATGAGAATGTCGATAAGTATGAGGTTAACTTTACAAGGATAGCGAGGCATGCCGAAGATTATATAAATAACCCAAGAAGTAATAATGATCATTTATTTGATGGGTTAAAACCGTTTCTATGTCAAGTATTAGTCTAAGAATCCTTCACGTCGTACGATGATATTGTCTCATGTGCTATCAAGACAGAAAAATAATTCTCTAAGTCTTATGACATTAAAGCAATGCAATAAATGAAGAGATCTTCTAATAACTCAGGGAATGGAAATAAGGGGAAGAAGGGAAAGGTTGAATATCCATCCTGTAGTAAATGTGGGAAGAAACACCATGGTACTTTCTTTAAGGGAATGGGAGTTTATTACAAGTGTGGTGAAAAAGGCCACCAATCTCGTGATTGAAAGGGGGAGAAAAAAGCTACCAAAGTTCAATAATAAAATATCAGGGAGATGAGACATAATGCAAATGAATTTCCTAAATGCCAGTGGAACTTACCTCAGAAAATTCCAAGGGATCAAGTCCAAACTTATGCTATCACTACTGCTGAGGTAGAAGGTCTCAAAGACATAGTGGCAGGTAATTTAATGGTTTCTTCATGTTTATCAAATGCTTTATTTGATTTCTGGATCATTTCATTGATTCATATCTTACAGGTTTTCTAATAAAATTAGATATTCACAATTTGATATAACAAGGGCGTTGTCAGTCAAAACTCCTAAGGGAAGTATCATTGCAACAAATTTTTGTGAACCTGTCCCCATTAGAGCACATAAATGTTATTTATCTGCTGATCTCATCATCAAACCCATGATTTAATTTGATATAATCCTTGGTATGGATTTCCTTTCAGACCGTTATATGAATATTTATTGTAAGAAGAATGAGGTTATGATTTTTTATGATGATGATAATGAACACCTTATCTTTAGAGAAGAATTGTCACCACAAGATTCTTATCTATATCCACCCCAAATAGCTCAACTAAATTCAGTTATCAGGGAGGAAGAGAATGAAATAACTATGGGTGAGGAAAATAATGTTCAAATAGAGGATGTACCTATTGTGAAAGAATATGTAGATGAGTTTCCAGAAGATTTATCTGGTCATCATCAACAATGAGAAATTGAGTTTTCCCTTGATTTAATTACTAGTTCAAGGCCTATATCGAAGACCCATAATAGAATGGCCTCTGTGGAATTATTTGAACTAAAGAACCAACTAGATGAATTGAGTAATAAGGGATTTATTATCCCTAGTGTTTCTCCATGGTGAGCCCCTGTCCTTTTTTTAAGAAGAAATATGGATCTATGAGATCATGTATCGACTATAGGTAAATAAATGCTATAAAAATAAAGAACAAGTATCCCCTACCTCTCTTTGATCATATATTTTACCAACTACATAGAGCTAAATACTTTTCATAGATTGGCCTTTGATATGGATACCATCAGTTGTGTGTGAAGAAGGAATTAATTCCGAAGACAGTATTTCGAAACAGGTATGGGCATTATGAGTTTACAGTAATGCCTTTTGAGCTGACTAATGCACCCTCTGTATTCATGAATATAATTAATAGAGTTTTCAAGGAATATCTCGATGATTTTGTGGTGGTATTTATTGATGATATCTTGGTATAATCCAAAATCTAAGAAGATCATGAAAATCACTTGTGCATTATATTGAATACTCTGGGAAGACATGAATTATATGGGATGTTTAGAAATTGTGAATTCTGGATTTAGGAGATTTCTTTTATTGGTCATATTGTCTCCAAGGATGGAGTCTTTTTTGATCCTACTAATACCAAGGTAATCGAAGAATATACCGCACTGACATGTATAACTGAGGTACAATGTTTTATTGGTTTAGCAGGTTATTATCGACGTTTCATCCAGAATTTTGCGTGACTGGCTAAACCATTAATGAAGCTCACATGTAAAGGGGTTAAATTTGTTTGGACAAAATATTTTGGAGAATGTTTCAAAGAACTAAAGAGAAGATTAGTAAATGCTCCTATATTGACTCTACCATCGGGGAATGATGGGTTTGTTATTTATAGTGATGATTTAAAGAAAGGACATGGTTGTGTCCTTATGCAGAATGATAGGGTTATTGCCTATGCATCCTGACAGATAAAATTTCATGATCAAAACTATCCTACACATGATCTTGAGTTAGCATCTATAATATTTGCTTTGAAGATTTGGAGACACTATCTCTATGGTGAAAAAATTGAGATTTATACCGATCATAATAGTTTGAAGTATATTTTCTCACAAAGAGAACTCAACATGAGGCAAAGGCGATGACTTGAACTACTAAAGGATTATGATTTCACTATACAATACCACCCAGGGAAGTAAAATAAGGTGGGAGATTCTTTGAGTAGAAATGATCATGGAGTTTTGAACAAGATGAGAGTTGAAAGGGATCCTATTTTCATGGATTTAGTAAAGATGTATATGGGAATCACCATGGAAGGTGAAAAATCAATACATTTTCAAATTATTTCCAAAAAATCATTACTAGAAAGGTTAAAGAGTTCTTAGACCGTTGATGAAGAGTTTAAAAAGATGATTAAAGCTGTGAATGATGGGAGATTGGGTGAATTTTTGTATGAAGATGGAATTTTGAAATTTGGGAGGAGACATTGGGTTCCGGATATACTTGACTAAAAAGAGAATTGTTGGATGATGCCCATAGTTCCAATTTCTCTATACACCCTGGGAGCACCATGATGTATAGATATTTGAAGGAACATTTTTGATGGGACAACATGAAGAGGGAGATTGCTGATTTTGTGTCAAGATGCATGGTGTGTCAACAAGTGAAAGCTGGAAGGCCACAGCCTTGAGAAGTCATGAAACCTCTTCCCATACCTGAGTGGAAATGGGATAATATTACGATGGGCTTTTTCAATGGTCTACCAAAGACTTCTAGAAGAAACGATGCAATATGGGTCATTTTTTATCGTCTTAACAAGTCGGTATATTTTCTTGCCATAAGAGAATATCTACCATTCAAAAGTTTGGAAAGACTATATATTAATGAAGTTGTGAGACTTCATGGAGTACCCCTATCGATTGTTTCTGATCATGATCCCTATTTTACATCATGATTTTGGAAAAGTATTCAGAAATACCTGGATACTGAACATTATTTGATCACTGCCTACTACCCCCAAATTGATGGACAATTATAATGGACTATTCAAACATTAGAAGACATGTTGGGAACTTTCTCAGTTGACTTTCAAGGTCTGTGGGGTCAATATTTACCTATGGTAGAATTTTCCTATAATAATAGCTTCCATTCAAGTATTCAGATGGCACAATATGAAGCGTTATATAGAAAGAGATGTCGCACACCAACCTGTTGGGATGATATTGGTGAAGGAAAACTCGTAGGCCTAGAACTGGTGGAGGAAATGATGGAAAAGGTGAAAGTAATCCAAAACCATATCAAAGAATCTCTATGAAGGAAGAAGAGAAATGCTGATAACCGAAGGAAGGATTTGGAATTTCTGGTAGGAGATCATGTTTTCTTGAAGGTATCTCCTTGGAAGGGAGTTATACGTTTCGGTAAAAATGTAAATTGAGTCCTAGGTACATCAGACCTTTTGAAATTCTATAATGAATTGCGGCTGTAGCTTACTGTTTGGAAATTCCGCCAAATCTCTCCTCAGATCACAATGTGTCTCACGTAACACTGTTGAGAAAATAAATGCCTGACCCAATGCATGTAATCACCTATGAGGAAGTAGAACTGGAACCCGATCTATCTTATTGCGAGGAGCCCTTCAGGATTCTTAATACCAGAGAACAAGTGTTGAGAAACCAGATGACTCGTCTGGGAAAATTTCTATGCAGAAACCATAAGATGGAAGAGGAAATGTGGGAACCTGAGGAACTTATGATAAAGAAACACCCTAGTCTTTTTATGCAGTAATATTCTAGAAATTTCGAGGATGAAATTATTTGAAGGAGGGGAGAATGTAACACCCCAAGCTTCCATGGTACACATCTCTTTGAATAATATAGTAGCGTGTGTTGTACGCAACTTCGAGTTCTAACACACCACAACCAATCAAACTAGCCATTATGAATAGTAATACCCACTTTTTGAAATTTCATAAATTTTATCATTCAAAATGGACTTCATTTCTGGATTCGGAATATCGGAATTATCTTAGGTTGAATATTTGGTATTTTTCGGAAAAACATTCAATTTTTAATGAATAATGAAAAACACTGAGTTAAAGTTTAAAACAGAATTTTTATTTAAATAATTATTTATTTTATTTAAATTTATTTTAGGTCAAAATATATAAATATTACCTATATAATCTCAATTTAATTCATTGTAGTTAGTTTATAATAATTACATATATATATAAATTTTATTGAACTTTCACCGTCTTTTACCCATCTCCTAGGAGAATTTGAAAATTCACATAAAACGTAATTTAACCACATCTGTGAGTGGAGTTTCAAAAATCCGAGAGACATAGTTAATAACAAGTAGTAAAATGTGGTTCAATAAGATAAAAATAATTTTTGGCGAATAGTATGTTTTTACGTTTATTTACCACGGTTAAAAGTAAATAGGGAAATAAAGGGTAAAACTGGTATTATTATTACCCTAACACATGTCCCAATTCTGATGGCTATGTATAACTTGACAAAAAACCACCTTAGGAATATAATATGAACCTCTTTGGTCCACTTGGATTAGATTACGACATTTATTATAATTTAATTCAAAGAAGAGTTAAAAGAGATAAAATCAAAGTTAAATAACTAAAACATTTTTAATATAGGGTTTTACATAATATAAATCAATTATAAATATTAATTAAGAAGATAAAACGAATTCTACATAATGATAAATTATTTATAATTTTTAGAAATTAAATAATTTAATTTATTTATGACACAATGGTGATGTAATAATTACCTAATTAATGAAATATTAAAATAATTGATATTATAAATATCAAAATAAAGTAATTTGAGCCCTTTTATAAATTACAGTAATTTTCTAGGTTAATATAACATATTAGGGTTGGTTAGATTAATTTAATTGGATGTAATATTGCTGTTATGAATTTAGAAAAAAAATACAAAATAGTGTCAAAATTGACATAAAAGAGTTTTTTAAAAAAATATTATATTATTAATTCATATTATATTCATAAAAATCTAAGGTTCGGCCAAAGGACTTATATAATGATAGATGTATCATTAATTAACCACTTGGGGATATCTTTTATGTATATATTTTTTTTATTAAACATATAATATAAAAATACAAAGGGACATGGTTAATGTCAAAATATTTAACTAAGTGTTAAATATAAATGATAAGGTTAATATAGTGACCCAAACCTGTCTAAAATCTATTGGTTGAAATTATTTAGACCCAAAACGACCTTATCCTCGAAGTAAGTCACTTTGGAGCTATTATAAACCGAATATGAATTTATTATAAAACAATATTTTATGTTTTTTCTAAGGTCCCCATCACGCCTCTTCTAAAAGGGAACTCACCCTTCTCTCAAATTCATACCTTCAAAGCCTTTTGGCTCGGCCAAACCCAGCCCAAATATTCTCTCAACTTCCCACACTTCATCCTTGAGGCCTTATTTTGATCAGAATGCCAACCTAAGGATCCCTTTGATTAAATAAAAAAGAAGAACCCGAATAAGATGTAATGTTTTCACCACCCTCTTTCAAGTTCTTTCTTCTTCAACTTCTTCTTTCTTTGTTATTTCCATTATAAAATAAGAACTCCAGTATCATCCATATATTGTTATGTTATTATAAATATGGTAAAACCATATTTAGTATTCTATCCATCCTTTGAATGACATGTCACCATACTTGCGTACGTACGGCTTACCGTCTCCACATCGTGGTGTAATTGTTATTCAATAAACTATTTTCTTGGACGGGTATAATAATGATGTGTAATTCATTTAATAATAAATATAACATGACAATGATTCTATATATATGATACACCATCCAATTATATATTATTTTAATATCATAATAGTGATATTGTCGCTTGTGCGTACATACAGATTACCATCTCCACGAATGCGATGAGATTCATTTCCCATCATATACATTCAAGTATAATTCTCATTTGATGATAAAAAATAATGATTAAGGACTGTATATCATTCTGGATATGAATAAGATACAACCTATTGATAACAATCACGTCTTATGTAACAAAACATATAAAAGATAACAAGTAAGTGAACACTCGAAACGACGATAATACTCAGATATTATAAACAAAGCAATGTTAAAATATCATATATGATATCATAATTAATGTATATGATTATTTTATAATTTAATAACAAATATTTCACCATTATATAGGAGTTTATCCTTCCCTTGGGCATGGAAAAGTACAATTTAAGGGTTTATTTCAAAATATCTTCATTATCTGAGGTTGTTTATACATAATTATCTAATGGGAATTCTTTTCATCCAAATACATGTTTCTTTAAAATGTATTTAAAATAATTCTTAATATTTTATAGACTATGGGTTAAGGTCATTTATACCCTTGATGTATTTTTAAAATATTTTTATAAAGGAATATTTCAGTCATTTTCAAAACAAAGTTCTTTTTAACCTTTTCGACAGAATGAAGGTAAGATTGTATTTTTTTAACTTATTTGGTGTGTGCATCTATTTTCCACCATTATAAAATCTTTGAAGCTTCCCTTACAATCATATAAGAATATTTTAAATGTAAATGTTTTATTTTATAATTATGATACTTTTAAATGATTTCCAAAAATGAGATATTTCTCTCAAATAGTTTTGATTTCATTTATGTCAACATCCTTTGATGGATTTTAATCTTATTTGAATTCTATTTCTTATGATACAAAAATTCCATATATTATTGAAGGTTTTTTGATATGTTTGACTGTGGATGTGTTATTTTTATACCATTCATGGGTTATGTATAAAGTATCGACATTTCATATGCTAGTTTTAACACAAATGTTTATGTTATGTTTAAACCTTTTCATATGAAGAATTAATTGGACTTAATATGTGATGGGTGGAGCCCGCTATAGCTCCTCGATGCATCGATAGGTCTCATGAGACAGACTAGTGTATTGGAACATGGCCTTGACAAAATCTTATTTGTAGTCTTGGCACAAGGCCTTGACTATGTTGTTCTGATAGTCTGGCATTATGAATTCCATCATTATGAAAGTGGTTATTGATGTTTAATGTGATTATTCGACTAGTAGAATATCCATGTCAATAATTAAATGACATTATTTCATTTTACTTCTTCCATATTATGCTGAAGTTCATGTTTAAAAGGCGTTTGTTTTAATTATACATTTCCTTAAATGTTTATGCTTATTTGTGAAAGTTTCTGCTATATTGTTATCCTTACTGGAGATATGAGATCACCCCTTTCTATGTTTTATTTTTTCCAGGATGTGAAGAAGTATTTTATGAATGACATGGAGTGATTGTATGAGAGGATATTAGTGTGGTCTATGGAGACAAGATGTTGTTGTAGATTTTCAAATTATGATGTAATGTAAACTTTATGAATGTATCTAGCGATTTCAAGGCTACTAAACTAATCGGTCTTTCGAGACATGATCTTTTATGATCATGCCAATGTTATGTAATAATGCACCAGCTTTTGGTAACTGGGGTCTGGGAGTTATAATGGATATGTGTTATCATGAATAAAATATGTTTGCATTGACATGAATTTTTTATTTATCACTTATAATTTTAATATTATTTAATTTATTACTTTAAAATAATTTTATGAAAAAAGGAAAATTATTTATAAATGGGTTTGGAGTTATGAAAATTATTTTTATAACTCTTTTCAATTTAGTAGATAAAACTATTGTATTCTTATAATTATACCATGTGTAGAATCATTGGTGGTGTCCTAATAGGCATTGTGACCAGACTATAATTATTCCATTGGGTGGTTGTAGACATTGTTTTTCATGTCCAAGGTAAAGGGAATGACATGTTATAGATTGTTTTATTCTCTTTTCATCAACACCTTCACAACGAGATGTTTTGGAGGTGATGGTTGGTTAAATGGGGGATTTTGGTCTTGTCATTTCATAATTTTATAGTTTAGCCTATTTTTTGTCGGTTGTATGGATCTTGTTTTTTCTCTTCCATCCATATTTTACTCTAGTTGTATGGGTTTTTTTGGTTTTATTCAATATTTCTATTAAATTTTTATGCCTCACCATGTGATAGTCGTCTTATGTGTATGGTTTAGTTGATCCTGGTTGGTTAGTTACTTATATATAATAATATTATTTTCCCAAACTAATAATTTGATGCATTGAATATATAACGTAAGAAACTTGTATTTAATAGCATGTACGACATGTGACACCAAGCGTGTAAGGTAATACAATATCCCGATACTCTAATATATATTTAATATTTTAAATAAATAAAATACATGATATAAAATAAAATTTATGGAACACTGATTTATCTTCTGTTACATGCAAGGGAGACCTTCTATGATAGATTTTGTTACATGCAAGAGTGACCTTCCTCGATAGCTTTCATAACACACAATACCATGTTTCACCAATAACAATGTATTATTAAAATATTATTATTTAATATAACATGATATAACATAGACATTATGTTAGACATTATGAAGAGTATTAAATAAATTCTGAAAAGTTACAGTTTTCATAAAAATAAAATTAATTCATTGGTTAACAACTAATGATAAATGAAAATAAGAAACAATTGGATTTATAAAGAAATATTCTTATATATTTCTGAAGGGGTTTTGTGCTAATAAACAAATTATTTGCAATGAATAAATGTTTTTAATAAAATATATATTTTATATATTCAATATTAGATTTTTTATATTCATCCATTATAGTTTATATGCATAAGATACGGACAAACCCTATTTTACACATAAAAACCTATATTTTTAGAAAGGATATTTTACCACCTTTTAATGGAGAAGTCATTTTAAATCTGCATTTAGACACTTTAGTTAATGTAATATGTAAAAATAAACATCATATCTGAAATTTATACATATGAAATGTGTTTTGGTGAATTTTTGATATTTTTTGAAAATGTATCATTGTTTTAATAAATAGTTAAAAATACTGTATTTAGATCAAAACTAAAATTTCATCTGATTTATTTATAAGTATAAATTATGGTTTATTTTATTTTTAGATTTTATTAAGATAATATTTTTTCAATAAATACGAATTATATTACTATAATAAATTTCACATTTAAATTGACTATTAAAACATAGAAAACTATTAGAAATTTTTACATTAAAAACCCATGTTGTCATCCCACATGCAAGAAGAATTTTAAATTAATTTATGCCACTTATGTGTTTGGAATTTGAAAAAATGGATTCATTATTTGGAATCATAATAATTTCTAATTTCTAATAATCCCAACTTTTTTTCACCAAAAATATTTGTGAATGTGATTAAAATTTATTATAATTATTTTCACAAAATTAAGATTAATAATAGACTAAACCTTTAACATATGGGCCCAAATGACATAGACACTTTCCAAAAAAACATTTTATGGCCATATCTAGTTCATACACCTTCCATTATTGAGATTGTTTTGGATTTTTAAGTCTTTTTTTAGTTAAGAACATTTGTACAGCTAACTTGTTTCCAAAACTTCCATCTGAGTCCTTTTCCTTCCCTATAAAAGGCCACCACCTCTCCCCATTCCTCACACCTCTCAAAAAACATTGGATGAAATAATATATGACCATATAAATTCTCAACATACTTCCCCATGACCTTTAATCCCCCTTTATATATAAATACATCTGAGGAATCCTTTTTGTACAAACTATAAGTATTAACCCAATTAAGAGGTGATTTCATCTCTCAAGATTTTTAATTTTATTTCCATTATCCAACTCCTCGTATATTATTTTTTCATTATTATGTAAAATATAAGTATCCTCAATATATTAGGTTTATTATGTATAGGTTTCAACTTACACTAACACATAATTAAATCTAATGGGTAACAAACATATAGTTTCTGTGTGCAGAAAACTACTGCCTCACAAAACGATGATTAGTCATTTTTACTTCACCACCACCTATCATGGTATCCATTATGAAAGAAAATATGTATATATACAATATATATAATATATATGACATTGTTTTTTCTATATACGTCTTTAATATTTTTATTTAACATAAATTTAATACATTCCGTTTTCATTAACATGATAACATCATTTGAGGAAGTGTTGACTACTGCCACTCAAAGTGATGTGATTCTTTCACACGAAACAAGGAATGTATAAAGGATGGTTCTAATTAAACATATGTGATATAAATAACATATATATGATATTAATTCCATTATTAACTTTCTTAAAATTTACTATATATATATATATATATATCATTTTCTTAATTACCCTTTCGAACACTTGAAATGTGATTACGTCATTCGTGGACGTGTGGACTACCGCCTCCTCAAAAAATGTGATTCCTTTTACATATAAATAACTAAGTGTGTATGTATATATGATTAACTAACATGTTCATTTGGATATAATGATCATTCTTTAATGATATGTTGTTACATACCTTCTTTCCATACTGAACATTGATAAACGAGAATGTTACTCATTCGTGCATACGACCTACCATCTCCATGATCATAATGTTGATTCAATTTTCAAAACCATATTTAATGATTTATTTTTAAAATTAATATTAATGTATAAATATGATAATTATTTATTTTATTTTATTTTTTAATGGTTATATAATGACCCCATTGACCACGATTGACCTACCAAAGTCATTTTTGACACATAAACAAAATTTGGTCAAAACACCTGATGTAAACATAATTGGTTGTGTAGTTTTATACAACTCAGTGAAAAGTCAAATAAATTTAATGAAAAACATGTAAAAGGTTCTCAATAAAGTATAAAATTAACATAATTATATTATATACGAATTTAATGGATGTTCAACCGAAAGGAAACTCAAGTTAAGGAATTTTCATCTCACACTTTTCATCCGTGATATAAATTTCATGTACATCACTTACTTATTTTTTTTATTTTACCTAATTCCCATTTTTAATATAATATATCATTAAATATTTCATAGTCATGTTATTTAAATGTTTCATCAGATGATAATTACTTTTTGGTGTTCCAATTATTATGTTAGCACAATGGTAAGAGGATTTCGTCTCAAATTACATTCCATTGAGACTTATATTTTATCTGTCAATTTAATTTTATTTGATGTATATACTTCCATTTTCATGTTGTATCATTAATCCCATTATTCTCATGGTATTACAATTTTCATTTAATGTCTTAAATTCAAGATATTATGATTCAAATATTTCAAAGTGGTATGGGACACTTTGGAATGTTTAAAAATGATTATCCTCAAGAATGTTCTTAATGATAATATTTGAAATATAACTTCCTATTTAAATAATTTGTCATTGTGAATTTCCGTGAGTATCGATATTTTTATATGATGGATACTATTATTTCCTAAACTGTATATCATTTCATATATGGTGTTCAATTTGACAGTTATTAGACAAAATGGGGAATTATTGATAAATCCATACGTTTGGTTCTATATGGGTATTTGATAAGGAATATCTTATATTGATTAATTTTATTATTAAATATGAAGAATTTTGTAGACATGAAATGATGGGTTGAATATAAACTTCATATAGATCCTCGATGCATCAATAGGTTCTCCTAATACAAATAGGTTGGACAAAATAAATTGGTTTCTATATATAGTTTTAAACTGTATAAAAGATGGATATTAATAGTATAGGTTTTAATGTTCCTGATACGTGACATACATTAATAAATAATTTCCCTAATTTAATTTTAGTTATTATTCAGCAATGCGATTTTTCATCAACATATCTATGGATACATTTTATTTTTAGTTCTTTTGATAACATTTGTTTGAGTTTATTACATTGCCATGTTTATTATGCCTTATCTAGTTATTTGAATGGAATGTATTTCTAGTTATTAAATTTCCATATTGTTTATGAACTTCCATTCAGTTTTTTGACTACATTTCATGTGTGTTCATTTATTTTCCATTACATATTGACTATTCTCATTGATTAATTATTTCTCTCGCAATATTTTCCCCATACCGATCATTTGAGCTCACCCTTATTATGATTATTTCCCCAAGAATACAAGAATAATATAAGAAATATATGTAGGGATTTACTAGATGGATTAGTGTTATCCTAGAATTTATTTATTTATTTATTGAGAAGAATAAAATATATTGTAATTAGTGTTCTAATTTGTAATAAATGACTCATTTATGTATCTGGTTTACCAAGACTACTAAACTTGTTGGTACTTCAGATATTGATTCCTTATAATCATGTCAACGTCACTAGTAGAAGACACCAACTCTAGGACTTCTGGGGTTGTGTCGCAATATTTATTATTAGAGGTAGTTTAGTAGCACCCTTATGAACATGGTTTTCGAAAACAGAAGTTATAGAACATAACCATAAGGAAGAATTTGAGGATTATTATAAAAGAACAACATAGAATTTTGTTGAATTATAGATTATGTGGGTGTTTCTAGAAGTACATACATGTTTGGATACTATAAGTGGAAGTCATTCTAGGACAGATGTACCTCGGAGTAACAACTATGACAAGGTATTTCGGTTCTAACTCAGGGTAACCTCGTACATGAAAATGGGCTTACTGTGCAACTGGTTTTACACTATTGGTGGATATTATTAGGATAATTCCAATTTTATTTACAAAAAATTATGAATAATTTGAATATATAGTGAAAATGAAGATCCTAGTTTATAGCTAATGTTTTTTATATTTGAAAAAATGATCCACGATTTAGAAATACTATAAATGATATTATGGGTAAACCCTAGACCAAGAAAGGGCCTATGTTGAAAATAAATGGATGATGTATTTTTTATGGACTTTCAATTGAAAACCTTATCTAAAATTATATTTACTGATTAAAATTATTTCAAGGATTTTCATCATATTTTGTTAATTATATCAATATGGTTTTAGAAAAGGACAACCTGTAAGATGGATTACAACCAATCAAATCTGAAAATGCCATGATTCTTGAACCCATGATCGAAGGATGCTAATGGTTTCATGCCAACCACTGACCTATGCAAGGTCCTGGTCAAATATGTTTTGTGTTTAGTTAAACCATTTGATTGATAAATATTAACGATGAAACAGTAGTATCACATTTGGGGATTATAGACTAATCAATTAGTTTTGGGAAATAGTTAGAGAAAAATAGTAAGATATATAACTCATTTATAGGCCATCCAATCCATTAAAAGTTTGTTTCATTCCTCCATATATAAAAATATTCATTATTGGTAATTAATTTCTTGTAATAAAGGAATGGATTCGAATTTGATCGAAGCACAACCAAAAGTTAAGATTGTTAACATAAAATTGAAAACCATCTAGTATAAATATTTCTTTATATTCTTAGGAAATATAATAATTTCCCAAAATTTGGAAACAGATTTAGAAATAAAATTTTGTCTTAATACCTTAATTTCTGTTGAAATGATGGTCTTCTAAATCATTGCAGATTTATGGCTTTGAGACCCTCAGATTTCTATTGATCATTCTCTTGTTTGTGATTGATGACCTCATTCCCTCCCTATAAATCATTAGGCCATTCCTCCATGTATGTATCTCTACTTTCCACTAACATTATCATACATAGAGACCTAGTTACATGGTTTTCCATGTGATCTTTGTACTTCCCATTCTTTCTTTTATAGAGGATCTCTTATGAACCCTTCTCATTATATTGGATTACAAACATAAGAAGTGTCAAACAATATATTACCATGATAAAGTTTAAATTTTGAGGTTTAAATTAAAAAAAAATAGGTATAATGTCACACCATGAAAATATAAAGTAAGAACCCTATATTCTATAGCATGTATGACATGCGATAATAAACACGTAAGGTAATATAATATTCCATGACTCTATTGTATATTTACTATTTTAAATAAATTCAATACATGGTATAGATTATAATTCATGTAATATCATGTTATATTATGATACATGAAAGAGATAACTTTCCCGATATATTGTGTTTCACACCAGAGATACCATCCATGATAGCTTGTGTTACATGTAAGACCAAGTTTCACAAGAAGACAATGTATTGTAAAAATATTAGTATTTAATATAATATGATATAATCTAGATGTTATGTTAGTAGTTATGAATATTATTAACTAACTTATGAACATTTATGTTTTATATTAATATAAAATTAATTCATTTGTTACCAACTAATGAGAAATGAAAATAAAAACCAATTGGATATAAAAAGTAATATTAGTATATGATTCCAAATGAGTTTTCTCTTATAAACATAGTTAATTACAATTATTGATTGATTTTAATGAAATATATATTTTATATATTCAATAAAAGCGTTTTTTTCATCCACTATGTTTTATATTCTTATGATAAGAAAAAACCATATTTTATACATAAAAACTAATATTTTTATAAAGGCAATTTTACATCCTTTTAATGGAAAACCCATTTTAAATATAACTTTTGACACTTTAATTTATTTAATATGTCAATATAAAAATCATATTTCAAATATAAACATAATAATTTGTTGATAGTTAACTTTTTATATTTTTTAGAAACATAACATTTTTTAATTAATAGTAAAAAATTCCACATTTTTGTTCAAAACTGCTTTTTTATCTGATTTATATATAAGGATAAATTATTTTTTATTTTGGTTTTAATTATTAATTACATAAAATATTTGTTAAATTAAGACATATTATATTATTATAATAAATTTAGTTTTTAAATTGATTATAAAAACACAATAATTTTTTCGATGTTTTTACATTAAAACCTGCGTTGTCATCTCGCTTGCAGGATGAATTTTAAATTAATTTCTACCACAAAATTCATTGTAATTTAAAAAAATTGATTAAATATTTATAATAAGAATAATTTATAATTTTCAATAAGGCTAACTTTATTTTTT
Organism: Viscum album; assembly: GCA_963277665.1. NCBI lineage: Eukaryota > Viridiplantae > Streptophyta > Magnoliopsida > Santalales > Viscaceae > Viscum > Viscum album. The sequence continues at coordinate 346,855,774 of OY728162.1, read as the reverse complement.
TAACAAAAATATTTGTGAATGTAATTTAAATTAATTACAATTATTAAGTCAAATTTATGCTTAAAATGGGATTAAACTTTAACATAAAGGCCCAAATAACCTAGAAACTTTTAAAAAACCCATATTATGTCCATATATCATCTTTAAAACTTTAATTATTGAGTTTTTTTTGGTTTTTATGGATTTTTTAGTTAATAACATGTGTACACCAAACTTGTTTCCAAAAATTCCATGTGAGTCCTTTTCCTTCCCCGTAAAAGGCCACCACCACTCCCCATTCCTCACACCTCTCAAAACACTTATGTTTGGAAATTATTTACCCATATTGATTTATAAAATCCATCCCTATTATTTTGAACCCTCCCTTTTCAAATAAATCCTTACAAGGAAGCCTTTTGGTATAAAGTAAATGTAGTTACCCGATTAAGAAGTAATGTCCTCTCTCTAGCTTTTTAATTTTATTTCTAATCTACAACTGCTCATATATTATTATTACATTATTATGTTAAAAAATATTATCATAAATATACTATTATTTTTATGTAAATTTTTCTCCCTACACTTATACACACTTCCATCTAATGGGTAACAGACATACTATTTCTGTATATGACAAACTACTCCCTCCCAAAACATTGATTTTTCATTTAATCTTTCAACACCTCTCATAATTTAAATTATGAAGGAAAATATATATATATATATTATTATTATATTTACTATTTTTTATACTTATTTAATCCTTTTATAATACATACCTTTAATACTTCAAATTTGGCATTAATATGATAACATCGTTTGAGGATGTGTGGACTACTACCCCCTCAAAGTGATGTGATTCGTTCACAATAAACATATAACATATAAAGGACGGTTTTAATTAAAAATATGTGACATAAAAACCTATATATTATATTCATTACATAATTAACTCTCTATAAACTTTCTATATATATATATTTCATTCTTTTATTACCCATTCACACACATAAAAAGTGATAACATCATTTGTGGATGTGTGGACTATCGCCTCCTCGACAAGGTGTGATTCCTTTTACAACACAATAATTATATATAATTATATATGATTAAATAACCGAGTATTTTTGATATATTTATCAGTTTGTAAAGATATGTTGTTACTTACCCTCTTTCCATAATTATCATTGAAGATTGAGAACGTTACTCATGCATATTTACGGTCCACCGTCTTCATGATCATAACGCTGATTAATTTTGCATGACCATATTTAATGATTTATTTTAAAAGTATAATTAATTTATAAGTATTATAAATATTTTATGCTTATTATTCTATAGAAGTTATATATTGACTAATTTTACTATAGTTGACCTACCAAATATGTTTTTGACAGATAAACCGAATTTCATCAAAACACCCAATGTTAACATAATGGTTTATGTATTTGCATAAAACATAGTAAAAAGTTAAATAAAATTAATGATAAACATGAAAAATGATATCAATAAAGTATAAAAGTAATATAAGTTTATTATACAAGAAGTTAAAGGAAGGTCACCCAAAATGTAACTCAAGGTCAGAGATTTTCATCTCACTCTTTTCATCTGTGAGATAAATGTCATTTACACAACTTACTTATTTTTTGTTGTGTAACTAATACCAATTTTTCCATAATATATCATTATTTATTTTATAATCATTTTACTTGAATTTTTCATTGGATGATAATTACTTGTTGGTCTTCTAATTCATTTTTTACAACAATGGTAAGGGAATTTTGTTTCAAATTACATTCCATTGAGACTTATTTATTATGAAACAATTAAATTTTATTTTTTGTATAAAATTAATTTTTAATGTTATATCATTAATCCCCTTATTCTAATGATTTTATATGTTTCATTTAATTTCATACATTTTGGATATTATGATTCAAATAGTTCAATGTGGTATGGGACACATTAGAATGTTTAAGAATTATTCTCCTCATGAATGTTCTTAATGATAATATTTGAAATCTCACTTCCTTTTATAATTATTTTTTTATTAAAAATTTATTTGAGTATCCATATTTTTATATGATGGATATTATCGTTTCCAAGATTTTATATCATTTCATATATGGTGTTTAATTTGATAGTTATTTGATGAACCAGGAAATTATTGATAAATCCTTCTCTTTTATTCAATATGGATATATAATAAGGAATATTGTTTAATGATTAAATCTATTAGTAAATATGGGGAATTATTTGTACATGAATTTATGGTTGGAGCCCAGGTACTATATAGATCCTTGATTAATTGATATGTTATCATTATACAAATAGTTTGGTCAAAATAAATGGGTTCTTATCTATAGTTTTAAACTATCCGGAGGATGGATCTTTACAGTATATGTTTTCTTGTGCTTGAGGAATGATTTCCATTATGAAATTATTTTCCTATTTTAGTCCTAGTTATTATTCATCATTTAGATTTTTTGTCGACATATCAATGGATAAATTTTAGTTTTAGTTTTCTAGATGGCATGTGTTTCAGTATCTTACCATGCCATATTTATTTTTCATTTATCTTGTTATGTGAATGGAATGTGTTTCTAGTTATTACCATTCCATATTTTTTATGCACTTCCATTTCATTTATTGATTACATGGAATGTATGTTCAGTTATTTACCTTTCAATATTGATTATTCTCTTTGATTAATTATTTCCCCCACTATATTTTTCTCTTACTAAGCATTTGAGATCATCCTTATTATGGTTTTTTCCCCGTGAATCCAAGAAGTGTACTATTAAAGATATTTTTGGATTTACTAGATAGATTAGAGTTATCTTCAAAGTTATTTATTTATTTATTGAGAAGAAGAAAAAATATCATAATTAGTGTAGTAATTTTTAATACAAGACTTCTTTATGTAACTGGTTTACAAAAACTACTAAACCATTCAGTCTTTTGGGTATGGATTCCTTGTAATGATACCACTTTAATTGGTAGTAAACATTATCTCCAAAACTTCTGGGATTTGGTCGCTACATTTGATTTCATAGGTAGTTTAATAGCAACCTTCTGAACTAGATTTTTGAAAACATAGGTTAGATAACATAACCATAAGGTGGAGTTTGTTGATAAGTATTGAAGGACTCCATATAATATTTGTAAAGTATATATTATGTAGGTATTCCTTGAAATTCATCTCTATTTAGATACTACAAGTGGATGTGGTTCTGGAACAAGTGTACCCAGGAGTAACAAATCTGACAAGGTGTTCTATGCCTGACTCGGGGTAAATTGGTACACGACAATGGGATTATTGTGCACCTAGTTTGATACTCCCATTTTATATGATTAGAATAATTTACATTTTCATTACAAAACATTATGAATATTTTGAATAGATAATAAAAATGAATATACTCGATTAACCCTATGGTGTTTTAGATTAGAATTAATGAGTTATGATTTAGAAATCTTATAAATGATATTATAAGTAAACCCTAGACCAAGGAAGGACCTATGTTGAAAATAAATGCATGAAATATTTATGTATTGAAGTTGTATTGAAACCCATAGTTAAAAGGATATTTATTTATTAACCTTATTTTAAGGATTTCCATAATATTTTGGAAATTATATTAATGTGGTTTTAGAAAATGACAACTTGTAATTTGGGTGACAACAAATAAAATTTGTAAAGGCCACATGTCTTGAACCCATGACTAAAGGATGGTAAGTCTTTCATACCAACCACTGACCTATGCAATTTCCCAGTTAAATTTTCAATTTTTTAGTTAAACCATATGATAAATAAATGTTAAAGTTGAACCAGTAGTATCACATTTGTGAATTATAGATCAATATATTAGTGTTGGAAAATAGTTAGAGACAAATATGTATACTTTTCACACTTTTATAGTCCTTACAATACTTTAAACTTTTCTTTCTTTGCTTCTCATATGAAAAATCATTATTAGTAAATAATTTCTTATAATAAAGCAATGAATTAGAATTTGATCAAAGAATAACCAAAATTTAGGATTATGAACATGAAATTGAAAACTATATGGTATGATTATTTACTTATATTTTTAATTATTAAAATAATTAATCAAAATTAGAAAAATAAATTAAAAATAAAATATTGTTCTAATACCTTAATTGTTGTTGAACTGATGTTCTTCTAAATCATCACAGATTTATGGATTTGAGGCCATCTAATTTCTATTGATCATTTAATTATATGTGATTGATGACATCATTAACTCCATATAAATATTTAACCTATTACTCCAAGTACTTATCTATATATTCCACTGATGTTCTCCTACTTAGAGACCTAGTCACATGGTAGTCTATTTGACCATTGTACTTCTCATTCTCTCTTTTATAGAGGATGACTTCATAACCCTTATCACAATTAGAGATTAATATCATAGAATGTATAAAACAATATATCACCATGACTATGTTTAAATTTTGAGGCCACAATTTAAATAATACGGGGAGAATGTTACACCATGAAAATATAATGTAAGAACCCTTTATTTGATAACGTGTAGGACATGTAAATCCAAAACGTGTAAGGTAATATAATATATTGAGACTCTACTATATTTGTTCTATTTTAAATAAATTCAATACATGTTATAGAATATAATGAATGAAAAACTGATTTATCTTGTGTTAAATGAAAGAGTGACCTTCCTCGATAGCTTGGGTTACATGCAAGACCGAGTTTCTACAAATAACAGTTTATTATTAATATATTGAAATATAATATAATATTATATGACCTAGATGTTTTGTTAGAAGTTATGAATTGTATTAACTAAATTATTAAATTTTATGGATTATATAAATATAAAATAAATTCATTGATTACTAACTAATGGGAAACTAAAATAAAAACCAATTGGATATAAAAAATTATTATTATATTCTTGAAATGGAATTTTTTCTTAATAAACATAGTTAATTACAATTAGTGAATACATTTAATTAAATTTATGTGTTATATATTCAATAAAATATTATTTATATTAATTCCTTATGTTTTATATGCATAAAATAAGAACAAAACCTATTTTTCACATAAAACAAATATCGTTATTAAGGAAATTTTACCACCTTTTAATGGAGAACCCATTTTAAATATATATTTTGACAGTTTAATTGATTTAATATGAAAAAAAATAAACTTTTTATTTTAAATATAAACATACTAATTAGGTTAGGGTAAATTTTTTATATTTTTCAGAAACATATCATTTTTAATGAATAGTTAAAAATAATTTATTTTAGTTTAAAATTGCTTTTTCATCTGCTTTATTTAAAATGATAAATTATGGTTTATTTTGGATTTAAAGTTTAATTATATAATTTTTTTTATAAATTAGTACTAATTATATTATTATAATAAATTTCACTTGGAAATTGACTATAAAAACATTACAATCTATTGAATATTTTACCTTAAATCTCGTGTTGTCGTCTCACTTACGGGATGAATTTAAAAGTAATTTCTACCACGCCTGTTATTGTAATTTGTAAAAATGGATTCCATAATTTGAATAAGAATAGACACTAATTTCTAGTATGTTTAAACTTGTTTTTTACATAAAATATTATTGAATTTAATTAAAATTAATTACAATTATTAAGGAAAATTTAAGCTTATCAAAGGACTAAACGCTTAACTTAGGGTCCTAAATGACCTATCCACTTTTCCAAAACCCACTAAATGTCAATATACTGTCCATAAACCTTAAATTATTTAGATTGTTTTATTTTTTATATATTATTTTAGGTATGAACATGTGTACACCAAAATTGCTTCAAAAAAATTTCAAATGAGTCATTTTCCTTTACTATAAAAGGAAATCACCATTCCCCATTCCTCACACCTCTCCAAACACTTATGATAGGACATGATCTACCAATATAACTCCCCAAAATCCATCCACTCAACTTTTAATCAACCCTTTCAAAATAAATCCTTTTGACGGAGCATTTTGGTACAAACTAAAAGTACTTACCTAATTAAGAGGTAACATATTCTTTCAATATTTTTAATTTTATTTCCATTCTCTAACCCCTCATATATTCATATTACCTTTTTATGTAAAAAACCACTATCCGAAATACAATACTATTTTTTGTTTAATTATTTATACCACCAATCATGGTGGCCATTATGATTGAATATATATATATATATGTGATATATATGATATTAATTATGTATTTATAATTATTTAATACATATATAACATATACCTATAATACTTTCTATTTGACGTTTATATGATAACATCAATTGAGGAAGTGTGGACTACTACCCCCTTTAAAGTATTGTGATTCGTTCACACTAAGCATGGAATGTCTAATGAATGGTTTTAATTAAACATATTTTAAATAAAAACATATATATGTTATTAATTAATTAATTATCTCACTGTAAATTTACTATATATATTTATATCATTTTCTTTATTACGATTTCAAACACTTAAAAAGCGATAACGTCATTTGTGGACGTGTGGACTACCACCTCCTCGACATGATGTGATTATTTTTACTTCACAATAATTATATATATTTATATATGATTAAATAACATAATAATTAGGATATAATTATCATTCTATAATGATATGGTGTTACTTACCTTCATTATATAACGATCATTGAAAAATGAGAACGTTAATCATGCATATGCACGGCCTACCGTCTCCATAATTATAATGTTGATTAATTTTTCATAACGATATTTAATTATTGATTTTAAAAGTATAATTAAGGTATAAATATTATAATTATTTCATGTTTATTATTTTGGATATATTATATAATGATCCCTTTGACTATAGCTGACCTACCAAAGTCTTTTTTGACACATAAATCAAATTAGGTCAAAACACCTTATGTAAACATAATTAATAAACTAGTTGTATAAAACATAGTAAAATTTAAAATTAAATTAATGATAAAGATTAAAATGGTTCTCAATAAAGTATAAAATTAACATTGGTTTATTATACATGATTTTAATAGACGTTCACCCAAAAGGAAACTCAAGGTAAGGGATTTTCATCTCACTCTTTTCATTCGTGAGATAAATTCCATGGATACCACTTAATTCTTTTTTTTAGTAAACCTACATCCAATTTTGATATAATATATCATGAATTATTTTATCATCATGGTATTTAAATGTTTCATTTGATGATAATTAAATTTTTTTCTTCAAACTCATTTGTTACAAAATGGTAAGGGAATTTCATCTCAAATTACAATCCATTGATACTTATTTATTATGTGATAATTCAATTTTATTGGGTGTATATAATTACTTTGACATGTTATATCATGAATCATATTATTCTCATGATATTCTATGTTTTATTTAATTTCATACATTCTATAGATTATGATTCAAACGTTTCAAAGTGGTATGGGACACATTGGAATGTTTAAAGACTATTCTAATCAAGAATGCTCTTAATGGTAATATTTTCTATATCACTTCCTTTTTTAATATTTTTTTTTAAATTTTATTGAGTATCTTTTTTTTATAAGATGTATATTATTATTTCTTAAACCATATATCATTTCACATAGGGTGTTTAATTTGACAGTTATTTTATTAATTGGGGAATTATTGACAAATCAGTATCTTTTATTCAATACGGATATTTGATAATGAATATTGTCCATTGATTAAATTTATTATTCAATATGAGGAACTATTTGGGGATGCAATTATTTTTAGAGACTATAATTTATATATATCATTTATGTGTTGACATGTTCTAATGAGAAAAATAAGTTGCGCAAAATAATGATTTAAACTGTATGGAGGACGGATCTTGATAGTATAGGTTTTACTATGCCTGAGACATGAAATCTTTTAAGAAATAATTTCCCTCATTTAGTTTTAGTTATTATTCATCAATGATATTTTTCATTGACATATCTATGGATAAATTTCATTTTATGTTATTTAGAATGCATGTGTTTCGGTTTCTTACGTTGCAATATTTTTTTCATTATCTACTTATTTTAATGGAATGTGTTTCCAGTTATTACCATTACATATTTTTTATTTACTTCCAATCGGTTTATTGATTACATGGTATGTGTGTTTAGTTATTTACCTTTCCATGTTGACTATTCTCATTGATTAATTATTTATTCTGTTATATTATGCCCTTACTGAGCATTTTGAGTTCACCCTTATTATGTTTCATTCCATAGGAATCAAATAAGAATACTATGAAATTTGTGCAATGATTTAATATATGGATTAGAGTTATCCTCAAAGTAATTTATTTATTTATCAAGAAGAAGAAAATATGTTGTAATTAGTGTAGTAATTTTTAATGCAAGACTGGTTCATGTATCAATTTTAGGAAGAATACTAAACTTATCATTCCTTCAAGGATTAATTACTTGTAATCATGCCAAAGTAATTAGTATAAGACACTAGATCTAGGACTTATAATGTCGAGTTGCTACAAATAATTATAATAATAATAACTCCAATATATAATTAAATTTCCTCCATCATAAACATTAGAACTATTTCAAAAACATCCTCAATTAAATCCAATAATAGTTAATAAAATTTTATTAACCACATTGTTTCATTTATTTAGGACATGTAATAATATCATTGTTATTAGTTTATCCCTAATAAATATTAACCAAATTTCAACCATAACACAATTATTAATTACACATTTAAAGGTTATCATTTTTCATAATAAAAAATATTAATAACACTAATAAAAAATACTATTATTAATATTGTTACCCACAAATATTCATATACAAAATATTAATAGTCTTTAGTGTGATGTAATAAGAACCCAACATGAACATATTTTATGTCATGACTGAAGGTATTGTGGTCACATTAGAATCTTGGGGGAAGGAGATTTTAAATTTTTTCATTTAATAAAAAAGATACATGTCATCTTTAATAATCCATGCTCTAGTATAGTCTGAGGATATTTCATAAATTAAAAATAGCCCAACCACATAAACCAAAGGCATAATTTTTTTGATCTGTTTTCTCCCTCGACATATAATTGTCACCGACAATCAATTTATTAATGGATCATTGTAGGATCCCTCTAGATCATCCCCAAAAACTTCAAAAATAATTGTAGTGTTGATTTTCGAATTCAGGGTGCAAGCATGGAGATATGATGACACCTTCAATGCCCCTGATGATCACTACATCATCATGATTGCGATAAGTGATGGGAGCATGATTTGATCTCTGGGATCCAGAGTTCCACTCTCTAGAAATTAGGAGAGGATACAGTTGCTCTAATGAATTGAACATTAATATTAATAGTGCCAAATCCTCTCTCCTCAATTTATAGTGGAAGCTCAAAATACCCAATAGGGTTCCCATTCCCTCTGTTAGTTATACATCCGCTAAATAAATAATTATGAAGAAATAAACTGCATCATAAAAATTAATTATATTTTATCACATTATTATAATATATTTTAAATATATTAGGAGGTAAAAATGATCTATTTAACATAACTCATAATTCCCACTTATAAATAAATAGATCTATAATAATCAATGATATTCATTCAATTAATATTATTCCTCTAATTTACATATCATATAAATAAATTCTACCCAATTTTTCTTTACATCAATGATATGAATTTATTTATTCATTTTTTGATTGATAACATAAAATAAACTTGAACCCCATTGTGGGGCCCACCATGTCCAATATTCTTATTAAATAGAATAGGGTGGATTCTGCCACACCGTTGGTGGTGGGGTTGTAAGGGTTTGGGGGGAGCAGGGTAGGTCGTGGGGTCAAGTCCCCGGGCTTACGATTTACTTGTAATTTTCTTCCTTGTGTGTGTGCCGCTTTCGAGGTTGTACCCAAATTTATTTAGAATAGGGTGGATTATTGAATATACTATTGAGTGTGACCCTCTAGAACCTTATCACTATAGAATTGAATTGAATCCATATACCAGGAGTAGAGTCTAGAAACCCGTCAAGGCCCGTAAAGTCATAAGGATAGTCATAACAATAACAACCAACATGCAAACACGTATTGTATACTATAATCACTTTGTCATCACAATTATCATAAATAAGTACACACACTCGTTTCAACGTACTTTTATTTATTTTTTTATTTATTGATACTACAAGATGTTTTTACCTATTTTCTACGATGGTCAAGGATTTATAAAGGTCCTACCATTCTGATAAACTAGTACTGATATATATTACTACCTCAACTCAGAAGTGAAAAATCCTTTCTTAATCATTCCACCAATTTCATACCACTAATGGTGCTCCCAACACATGATACCTCACACTGATTTCATTATTATATTTTTTTTCCTTCAATTAATGTACACGATAAAATAGAACACATTAGTAGTGATCTCAAGTTAGAAGACCAATAAACTTGTCTGTATATAAGAACAACTAATGAAACATTAAACATGTGGTGTTCATATTAGAGAGTTTATCATCGTGATCTCACTAATAGAGATCACCAATTGAAAACTTCATGGGAAGAAGTATCAAAGGTTATGAGCCCCCAACACCAAATATGTTGAATTAAACTATTTACAGTTAGTATGATGTGTCTAGACCATATAAACATTGTTTAATAAAGACATAGTATCTCAAGGATCTCATTATAGCATAGGATCAGCTAAAATATTTTGATTTGAAAATTATTCTATGGACATTACCAATTTAATAGTGGAATTAGAAAATTCAACACACTATTGGTAATAATACATCATGTATATCTAATTATATATATGATTTAGTAATCAAAAAGTATTGTCCAAGTTTGGTCTAGGGAAACCACTGTTACAAAACTCCCACTTACACTAGAGGAAATTTGATAATGAAACTTGTTATATCTCACCTGATAAAGGTCATGTTTTTGATGAGTAATGGATTTACCTACTAGGCCTTCCATGTTTCCACCACATGGATATTCTACTATATTTAACCTCACCCCCTTGAGTAAAACATCTCAATATGTGGTATCCTAATGTATATCCATTTTTTTCACTATCAAAAATTGACATCGTGGCTTTTACAAGTAACAGAATTATCACAATGATAAATCATTACATACTATGTGTGATTCAAAGAATTGAAAAAATGATTCATTTAATAACTACTTATTATCTACCTTAGAAGCATTAACATTATCATTATTTGTAGGTATGGATTCCACTATCTTTCATGATATTTTCTTACTCAACAGCATAGACTAACTATGATATTAGATCACATTTATTTGAAGTAAAATTTGTTTTTGTCCCACAAAAACTAGAATTCCTAATTCTCCACATCCCAGGTGCATATATTTTGTATATTTCCATTCATAATTAGATAGTTATGACTGATTTAAATTCAGTTCTACAATATATAACTGATATTTTCCATCATAAATTGTATGTTTGAAATATCATTTCCTGTAAATATCATGGAATATGTGATTCATCAATTTCAAAATAATTTTAACTTCAAATCACTAATAATTTAATTTCCTCTTATTCCCATGAACATATTCTTCAATGGATTTATTTCATGTAAAATTGGTAATAATTCACTTTTTAATTGATTGAGCTTGTATTTTTCAATACTATGTGAATATATTTATGATTTACTTGATCAAGAAAACCTTTAGATCAACCTCGGTAGAACATATTCCCTAGAAAATATGTTTATGCATTAATTCAATCACTGGAGAATTAATTTCATCCTAGTCTTAACTAAATATAAGACCATTATATGTTTTCCATATGTTACCAAAAATATTTTACCATGAAATCAATGGCACTCCCACTATCCTCTGGTAAAAACATGGAAAACAATCATTCAAAATGAATGTTCAAATATCATATTGTTTACTTTATTCATGAACTTAATTCCAGTAACTTTCAACCCTTATTAGAATGTTATAGTGCCATCATCCCTTTCTAGTTGCATCGTATATACAGCTTCCACAAAATTTGAAATTGACATCCAATGGCCACCCAAATGATCATGGAAAGTATCTATGAAATGTAAAATTATAATGTATTGAGGACTAATGATTTGGTATAATCCATCAATCTTTATCTGTACATCACTTATACCACCGATGTATCACGTCACTTGAATATCCATCGTATTATTCAATATAATGAACCACTTTTCACATTGATAAATGGAATCCATTATTGAATTTTAATAGACGTTGTCAATCCTAACTAAATTCCAATTACTACTTGCTTATAAGAATTTTTATTCTTAATAAATAATATATCTCCAGACATAGTGAATATAAATCCATCAGCTTGGTTTCACCCTTACTATAGAGTATGTGTATCTAGAGAATTCCTCTTCCACGATCTCTTGTGAATCTTGTTCCCATGATAACTAGTTGTGCATGTCTAGAATTGATTCAACCCAAGTTAATATTTCTCCCACTATATCAAGTAGATGTACACGCTTTTATAGAAATGTATTATATAATGTGACTAAAAAATTTCTATCATATGGATTTCTATAATTTTATAAGATGCTTTCTGGATTATTACTTTAGATGCACATTGTATTTTTCATGATTTAATTTTGTTTATATCCTAAAAATATATTTACATATAAACACGTGTCCTTATGACATAATTGTTTTCTATCATACTATAAATCATATGATATCCATTTTTCATTATAGACAGCATATGGTTATAGGATATCATTGTTATTTTCAACACACATCATGAAATTTAATTTAAGTTTCTGCTAATTGTAACATTGATAATACTTACATCGTGACTCTGATGTATAAAATATGAATTTAGGAATTACTCCATGCTATATTGTGTCTATCAAAGATAACATGGAAGACTTATAATAGATTCTCTGTATAAACATCATTTTCATTATGTTGATAAGGTAATGTGAGTTTAAGAATTTCTCCATTATACATTATATTGATCAATAAATTCTAGGTCAATATATTCTATGGCATGCTGACTAAAAGTATATTATGTCTTCTTACCATTAATTTTACATACACCACATTACCATTACTTAAATAATTTAATGAATCATATGAAGTATATATACCACTATATTACCCTTGGAATTGCTCGTGATATCTAGATATACTAATTTAGAAGGCTTTGTGGAATACCTTTATTGTTAAATGTTTCTTTTTCCAAAATAAAAACTATATTAATTGACTATACCTACAATTTTTTGATTTAATGATTCTAAATACCATCTTGGGTATATCCTTGAAGCACTCTTTATGTTTTTATTGTAAAATAATTATATTTCCACAAATGGGTATATAATTCTCACTTTTTATATCCATCATGTGATTTCTATTATTCAAGTATCACCAAACTATTAGTTGAGTATGATATAATACAAAAAAAAATTGTTACTAAACAAATAATTTTGTGTCCTTATCTCTAATGGACTCATGAGATATATGTTTTGGTTATACTCAATAATAGTTTTTCATGAATCTATTACATTGTAATTTAGATGTTGTTTTCTTCTAATCAATAACTTGGGAATCACACTTTCACAGCTGCCTGGAGAATACACCTTACTTCCTATAATATTTCTTAACTTAATTGGTTGCTGTATTTTGATACGCATATGTGATATTCATATTGTATTCAATACTTAAGAATTATGTCATAAACAATACTCATAATTGATTAATATAAACTGATGATGAATGAGGAACTTGATTATCGAATTCAGTTTATTGTATTTAAACTTCCATGAATTTATTTCATGATATAAGCCAACGAGCTCATTACTGAGTGGTAAAGGATCATCCTTGGAATCCAAGAGACTCATGTTCCAAATTGGGTGGAGGAAAATTTACAAGGGTAATGTAGAAGTACTTTTGCAGTTACTGTTCGGTACTATAACAGCTGAAACTATTTTCCTGATTTGGGCAATCAGGCCACCGGTTTGGGTCTATGGGTCTCTAGGACCTTCGGGTCATCATAGACATTCGGGTCACAGAGCCGTCAGGCCACAAAGACCATGGAGCAGGACAGTTCACACTGAAGATTCCCTAGAATAGGATCAAAGAAACATGAGTAGAAACCACTAGAAGCAGAGCTAAGCGTAATAGAAGAATTAGAGGGTATAGAAGCCGCAATAGGGACCAGGAACCGTGTAGCTTTGTATGGAGCAGTACTAGATGATCATCAATGTAAGGTGGGGAGCTTGTGATCAATGACGCAGAATCTGGGGAGGGGCAGTTCTAGTGGGTTGGGCCTACGAGTAATGTAATGGGCATGTTATGCCTCTAGGCCTTCGGGTCATGTATTGCGGGTCAATCAGACCTCGGGCCATGGGCCTACGGGTCATGTATGGGTTCCCCTTCAACCCTTAAATGGGGGATTATCCATAATAAAATAAAAATAATGTCTTCGGGCCATTCGAGCTATTTCATGAAATGATATGTGAATAAACTCATGTTGATTATGGTTTTCCTTAAAGGATGTTGTGAAAGTGACATGAAATCTCTCTTTCCATTGGACTTATCTCATTTTATTTCAACTTATTCACCATAAGACATAGATATTAATCTATCTTTAATAATCATTTTTCTTGGAGAATGTTACGAAAATGTTAATATAGAGTTTTCTCATTAATATTCATTTTTATCTAAAATGAGACCGGGGTAATGGTTGAAAATGATATGTGAATGGGATGTTTCGAAATATCATGAACTATATACCAATTTACTCATAGCTAGTGTAACCATCACATTCATATCATTATTTACTTTCTCCTCACAAGCTTCTCGTATATGAGACTACTTGGTATATCATCCATGACTTGATGTAGTATCTATGATTCATATCGGATGTTTAAGAAAGTATTATGACATAACCATCATATGATTCATAGATGAGTCTCCTATAAGAATCTTTTATGCCCTTGCTTCTTGAGGTTTCTAAGAATGTATAGGAACATCAACATCTCGAATTCTCAGTATCTTAGTACTGTTCCCAAGTGCATGTACTAAAATTGGATATCCATGCCTGTTTGGAAATTTGCTTTTTCTAATATTTATCATATAATATTTGGTTGTATTACTTTCCATTTTCTAAATAAAGTAAACTATAATATTTTACTTTTATATTGATTACATGATTAGACGATATTGATTAATTAAATCATCAAATGTCTCCCACTATTTTATCAAATTCTAAGAACCCTCAATACTAGAATGAAAATACAATTTTGCTTGACTATTATAGTAGAAAGGATCTTCTAACTTCCCCTTATATTCTATAAGTTTTTTCTATTCCACTACTCAGAGGTTTAAATGTAAGTGTTCGACCTGGGAATCATATTAAGTTTCTGTTCCTTGAATTGTTGAGTGTTTTCTCAGCTTCTATAATCATAAAATTCATTTTCTTAACAATTGCCTATAAAATTACAAAAATATATCTTTCGATACTTTTTTGATGGACCATTAGTTTAATCGACCTACCAATCCCATGATAACTCCTCAATAGTAAGTGGTACCCTCAAAATTGGTTGACGAGCACCCCAAAAACTTGGTTTGGTTAAAATGGAAATGATGGAAGGAATTTTAACCACATAATATTACTTTAGGGTTTGTTGAGTTTTTCTCACTGAAAGTAATCCATTTCTATTAATCTTTTTCATTCTATGTTTCCACTCTCAAAACTGAATGTTTATTTAAAAAACATTCACTACATGTTTACATATTTTATTTATTATTAATTTATGTATTTTCCCAATTTTATAAAATTCATAAAAATATAAATAAATGAATAAAAGAAAATAAACTACCCAATTTGTCTTCAGAATTAGTATTGGTTGATCCATTTAAACATAATGGATAAACCAAGACCTAGGTGTGTCATACTCGAGTCGTAACTTGACTCTTGGTGTTGCTTGTCCCTGTCTAGTATGTCTACTTATCGTCTAGAGTACCAGATCGACTTGAAGTTTCATGTCTTATACCTTCATCATCATAGAATAAAACATCATCTTTGTGGGGTTAATGTTGTACATCACCACCATATGTTCAAATGCACTCACGTGATGGCGTAAGGGACTAAGGGGTGTAATATACATACAACTAAATTTGGATTTGTAGGCCCTTATACATATTGATAAAAAATAAATGATGATGTGAATACCATCTTAATTAATTAAAATCATTATAAGCTATTATAAATAAATAATTAAATTAGTAAACTAGACATAAACATGTTGATCATGTGCTCAAGTCAATTGAGCGGGTAAAATTATAGCTTGATGAGAATTAAATTGCAATAAATTAAGTACGAGGTTATTTTAACTAAATTAAATGAATTAATTAAATTCAAAAAATATTTATTATATTTGGTACCTTAATTAATTTAATTGTAATTAAAAAAATAATTAATTAATTATAAACTTTAATACTAAAATTAAATCAATTTTATCCTAAGTATCATTTTTTAAAATAAAAAACTGATATTATTATTATAATTAATTTTATTTAATTCTGAATTTAAATTAATTAATTTTGATTATTTAAATAATTTTCTATGCCCTAAAACCTATCTTTGGTTCATTTAGGGTCATGTTGAACCCGCATAGCCCTATAACGGGTCATGGGATGCTCAAGCAATGCTATTCCAAGCCATGAAGGTATGCCCAACTGTGTTGGAGGTCGGGACAACCCATGAGGGGATGTTGTGGGTCAGATAAGGATGGGTGGTCCAGCTCAGCTTGAGTCTGGCGGAAATCCCAGATGGCATAACCATGGTGGATGCTTTCAGGACAGTAGTGCATATCCATGAGCTTTGGTCGGGAGGTCCAGCGCTGGCATGGGAGGAGCCAGGGCCATCATAGGGGGGGAGGCGTTGTGGTGCCTTTCCAAGGAGGACACCCTATTTCGATTCTCTCATAATATTACTCTATTTATTTTAATACGTCACTTTTGGTTTTCATGTGGGGAATTCCACATGCCCATTTTCCCATTTGTCTTCATTGAAGACATTATTTTTTCTAAAAATTTTTATATAGACTTTTGAACATGATTTTGGAAAAAACAACTAGCCTAAATAAAGATTTTGGGCTGTTAACATAGTCTATTGATATATAAGAATAAAATTATTAGTATTATTTTGAAATCCATGATCGGAGGATAAATTGCAACTGGCTGAAATTACTCTAAAAGATGGAATATGACATAAAAAAACTATGAATCACCTAAAAAATAAAATTGTTCATTTACACATGTTGCTCAATTTTTAACACTTAAAAACATTAAAATCAATATGTATTAAAACAAAATTGGATGAGAATTAATTGGTAATCTGATATTGGATTGTCTCACCTTTAGCATCTTTGGGACTGAATTAATACTATACTTAATTTTAATACTAATTAAATTTCATTGGCTCAGAATAATGACTTGATTTTATGATACCAATTTAATGTACAAGGGTTATAGTAGAATCCGCTGGTTTGAGAATTTTAAATTTTTTTTATCTCCAATCTGACGAGGATTGTCGTCTTTGATGATATGATCCCTAATACAGTTTGTGTATCTTGTGTAAATTTAATAGAGCAGAAAAACATAAACTCAAAAGACACATTTTCTGATTTGAATCCATGATCTGCATCTACTTTTCACTAGTGATAAAATTATGAAGGATCCAAAGCATGATCCCTCTAGATCATCCAAACATGATTCAAAAATCTTCTAGATTGCCGATCGTTGAATTTTGGGTGCTATTTTGGATATCCGATGACACATTCAACACCCCGATGATCACCGCATCATTTCACTTGCGATGCATAGGGAGGAGAACTAAATCCAATTTCTTATATCCAGAGTTCCACTCTCTAAAATGTGATAGATGAGAGAGAGGCTATGAAGAATTATCCATGAATAATCATAGTTCCAAAGTCTCTCCTCTCAATTTATAGTGGATGCTCAAAATACCTAGTAGTGCTCCCTGACCCCCCATTAATTTATCAACCACTAAATAAATAATTATTATGAACTAAAAACATTATAAATATTATTTATATTTTATAACATACTTTTAATATATAGTAAACATATTACATGATAAAACCTTGTAATTCAACTCGACTCATAATTCCCACTTAATATTAAACGAAAATAAAATATTTAGATAATATTCGTTCGATTAATATTCTTCATCGAATTTACTCAAAGATTAAATAATTTTAATTAATAAATTCAACCCAAAAATTATTTACTTAAATAATATGAATTTATTTATTCCATTGGCGCTCAATAAAATGGAAAATGCTCAAACCCTCCGGGGGACCACCATGTCCAGTATTCCTATTCAATATAATAGGTAGGATTCTTGAATAAGCTATTGTGTGTTACCCTCTGGGACTTTATGTCTATATTAGTGAATAATATCTATATACCAAGAGCAGAGTCTAGAAACACATCAAGTCACATAAAGAGATAAGTATAGTCATTGAAATGACAACCAAGATATGAACACGTTCTGTGTACTATAATCTCTTTGTCATTACACATCTCATAAAGAAGAATGCACACTTGAGTCATCATCATTTTCTTGATTTATTATTTTTTTATATTACAATATGGTTTTACCTTTCGAATATCATGGCCATTAATTTATGATGGTACTATCATCTTGATCAACCAGGCCCGAGATATATTATATCCTCACCCCAAAACTGAAAATCCTTTCTTGATAATTCAACGAATATCATAACACTAAAAATTCCTCCAAAATAAGCTACCTTGCCACAATTCCATTGTCATGTTTTTTTCCTTGCATCAAAGTACACAATCACCTGGAACACCCTCATAATGTTATCATGTCAGGAGACCAATACAAATGTTCATAGACAAGAACAACCAATGGAACCGTAAACATGTGGTGTTCATATTGGAGGGTATATCTTAATGATCCCAATACTAGAGATCACTAAGTGAAACATTTATGAGAAGAAGTCTCAATTATTATGATCTCTGAACACTTGATATTCAAACAATAATTTTTTCCAATTAGTATGATGAATCTAGTCCATAAGACCTTTGTTTAAGATAAATTTCATAGTATCTAGAGTTTTAGAATGTAGCCCGTGATATGATATAACCTTTTGATATTACAATTAATCTATGAAAATTTCCATTTCAAAAGTTGATGAATAAAATTATACACTATAATGGTAAGAATACATCATGTAAATCTAACTATATACAATACATGGTAATCAAATGTATTGTCCATGTAAGGTATAGGGAATCCACAATTACAACAACTCCTAGGGTAAATTTTTAATCTCGGACCTAATAGAGGTATCGTATTTCTCATATTATACATCATTCAGGAGGTACTCAAATTATTTTATATAAAATTATAATAAAAATATTAAATAAATTACCCTCATGTATGATGTTACCAAACACCCTACGTGAAAAAATGTTATGTCATGCTTCTTGGGGAAGAATCCTCACGTCAAGAAGAAAATCACTTGAGAAACAATTTGTCAGAAATCCAATGAAAAGATGGAAGTGAGATAATACGGTATAACAAGGTAATGAAATCAACATGATTTTTTAATATGGAAAAACCCTCTGATGAGGAGGATTAACAAACCATTGAGAAATGCCAATTTTTTCTCCATGAATTAGATAAGAGAAAATCCAAGTAATTCTCAAATGTGAATTAAAAAACAGATCATAGGAAACCCTGTGCGAAAACAAAAACTCAATACAACTCTTTCTTATATCTAAAATAAACTCTTTCAAAACACAATGCTAAAAGATCTATTTTATTAAAAAGGTCACCCTTATGTCGATGAAACACCACTACCTTAGAAATCTTTATCTAGACATGCATCACCTCATTCATCTTTTGATGCCTGAATAATTTCACACTCTCATGATCATGCCATCATGATGTACTGCTGATTGTTAATTGGGAGACACCAACCGATCACCAAAATCAAGAATAATTTCAAAACCTGGCTCTGACTAACAATCTTGTCACTACTAATTTGCAGCCATTCTATATCGATGTACTGCACATGCTTCCATAAACATGGTATCCCAACATTTCATATATACACTATTGATTTTCTTATTCTCTATTGCTGATGAGACACATGGTATACTGCAAACTCATCATCCTATTTCCCTTTAATCTTAGTGGTCTACATCTGGAGCATCTATCCCTCTCTATTCGGCACCTGCTGCTTCCCCATTTAAATCCTTTTTGGTTTCCTTTAAAAAAATATGATATATTAAAATTAATAATACATAGTGTATCTTTCAGGACATGACTCAAACACCTATCTCATCTAAATATATTTAAAATATTTATCTCCCCATGAAAAATACTTACAACCTTATTTGTGTAATAGGATAAAAGTTATCTCTAATTAAAAAAATATTATCTCATATTTGGATATAACCATGGGTTAAATCCTATAAATATCACCATTCATCACATTAATGGAGATATCATCCAACATACTCCTTTGGATTAGAAAACTATTGGAATTTTACCAACCATCATCCTATTTCAATTATATTACGACACTTTTTTAAAAATCTAACAGAAAATTGACTTATCTCTCTATAAAAGTAGTAAAAATGCTGAAGTCATTGTCAAATCCATATCTGAACATTCTTATCAAACATGACTGAAAAAAATATATCTTTCTCTATAATAATTATGATCTCCCCCAAATATAGATCACCCAAAGAAATAAATTTCTCCCAAACTCAAAATCTATCTATCACTAGTGCATCGTATTGATCTTAATGTTTTTATTTATTTCTTCACAATTTTCATGTTCTAAAGAAAAGAATTTAGTGTATGACTTAAAACAACTTTATCATATTTATTTGTTTTTTAAACCCTATTTTTCTTCACGTGACATTTATCCTCTTGAAAACAACTAAAATATTGACTAAAAATTATAATCATGCTCCATCACATCTGATACAACTTATTTGGGGAGAGTCCTGATCTTGTGAAAAAAAATTCATTTATTTTTGTTTTTGATAAATACGATGAAATAATGGATGTGAAATCTTACAAAAGAACAAAAAAAATTAAAACATGGTATTTTTAATATGGAAAACCCTCTAATATGGAGGATTAAAAAACCACATGGAATTTAAAAAATAAAAAATACGAATTGGAGACTGAAAAATATAAGTAATGCCCAAATATGAAATAAAAATTAGAGTATAGAAAACAGTTATTGAAAAATAGACCTTGATATGCCTTCATTTTCCCTCTAAAAATTATATTAGTCAAAATCACCATGCTTAAAGATCCAACACAACAAGATTATACCCTTATATCGATGAAACACCACTACAACAATGACGTTTATCTAGAAAAACATCACCCTCACACCATCCTACAACACTGAAATTATTTACCTCTCTCATGATCCCACGATAATGATTTTCCACTAATCATCAACTGAGAGACGCCCTGTGATCAAAACAATTAATTAAGCATTCAATACATGGCCTTCAGAATCAATATTATTGCTTTTTTCCCCAACTGTTCCATATCAATGTGCTTCACATGCTACCAAAATGTGGTATCCTGTAAAATCATAGATAAACCATTTATGCCTCTTTTTCCATCACCGATGATCCACATGGGCTACCAAAAATATACAATCACCATTACCCTTGATATCGGTGGACTATATTTTGAGCAGATCTCTCTCTTTGTTCTCAACTAGCTGTTACCCCCTTTAAAGCCTTCATTTCTTCCTTTTTCTAAAAACAAAGAAGATATAAAATATTATGTCTTAAATTTTCAAAAACACTATGTATCTTCCATGTTAAGAATCAATAACATATCTCATCTAAATTGATATAAATTATATTTCTCCCCATAAGAAACACTTTAATCCTTATCTGTGTGAAAGGAAAAATGATATCTCTAATTAAAAAATAAATCCTATCTCATATTTGAAAACACCCTTTAGATGAATCCTATCATTTATTATGGTAACTCATGTATTACAGAACTAATGGTGGTCTTGGATTTCCCCCATGAGACATCGTGTAGGGGGTATTACATTATTTAGAGAAAAAAGAGCATACATGATATAATATATTTAATATTTAAATTATACTAATGACGAGGCACTACAGGTCCCAAAATCCCATGAAAACTCTATGACTAAGTCATACTATATTCTATACAATATTCCAAAGTGTTTTAAGGAAAGAAGAGGGTTATTTTTTTTATAAAATTAAAAATTCATATAAAACTATATATCATTTATTAACAAAATAGGGTTAAATGATCACTTAAAAACAAAGAAATTACAATTCTCCCCCACTATCAGCAACTGATCCTTGAGAGCTACCTTCAATTTTTTTCTTAAACAGCTTGGACAACTGAGCTCGAACATTAGACTCATATCACGTTTATGGGATCACACTAGGTTCTCCTAGGATTCTACCCTTAACCCACAGTATAAACCTCCTAGCACTAACCCTAGTCTTTATCCCTGCATGTTAGTCATAGTCATCATATATATACTAAGACAAAAACATACCCAGTTAAACTAATTCATTATAAGTAAGATACATCATAGTAGCAATTATATATAGATATTTCATACAATGAGAAACTATACCGAATTGATAGAGTAAATCAAATAAGTTAATTAATGAACTGCTATGTATTACAATAACAGGTATATATATGGCTTGTAAACCTACGTGTCTAGACATAATGCATTAACACAACTAAAATATCATATATCAACATCCTTTTCATCACCCTTGATGAAATTATTAATGGTAACATCAATATATAAATTTATCATTTCATGGTAACATGAAGGAATAATATACAGTACTGGTCATGCACTGACATAGTTCCCCTATAGAGTCCCAACCATCCTAACTTCTATATATAATGTACCAAACCTAATACAATATAAGATAAAATATAGTAATATCATGGTTATTTGATGCAATTTTTTAACATCCCAACTCAAACCATTGGTTTCAATTCGGGTGCTATATGACCTCATGTGTGCCTTCAAGTAGATAAGAGGCTGTTAACTAGCAGAAAAGGTCTATGTTTAATACTGGTGAGACTATAACCATAGTATCATGTAAATGAAAATTAACGACACATTTACACATGTTTCCATTATATGATTATTGTATTGGTATGTTTGATACCATGAATGATTATGATCACATGTGGGTGTGTGTGTGTCTCGTGAGACCCTTTGTGATGTTTGTTCAGTATCACATGATACATTGAAGAGATAGGTTCAAAACACTAATAAAATTAAAATAATAATAATAATAGAGGGAGGGTAGAGACAGAGATGGATAGATGTATGAGGGTAGAGAGGGAAATCCCTAGTAAGTTTCACAACATCCCCCAACCATTTCCCTTTTAATTTTTTTTTAATCATTTCATTTTGATCATTTATTATATCTCCTCATGCCTTATGAATTCCCCCTTTAAAAACCTCCTTATTATCTCTATGTCATGACCATTCCCTCTTTACTGCTTCAATAAAAATCATGAATTTTTATTTTCCCATGAATCTCGTTTATATCATATTTTTAATTAATCTCTCATTTAAACAAATTAAATATATTTTTAATTTCATAATTATATATTTATATATATGCACCTTATATATATACATCCCCACAAATTGATATATATATATATATACCAGAATATATAAATGTATGTGTGTTTATATATATATATATATATTTACACCTCCATATATATATATATTTCCCTTATATATACTTGTTACACACACACAGACATGCACTCATTCTTATATATTAAAAGGCATCATTATATATATACACACACCTTATATATATATATACATACATACATATACATACCTAAATATATAAATATTAATATATATATATATATATTTACACTCACACACACACACACACATATATATATATACACAACCATATATACATATATACACCCACACATGTATATATATACACATATATTCACATGATACATATATATTTATACATATCAATATATATTTACACACCCACACAGATATATATATTCATATATATTTATCCCATATATATACACACACACAAATATTTTCTATCAAAAATAATAACAACAATAAGAATATATTAATAAATTTCCTCCCACATGACCACCATAATTATTTCAATAAAATTATTTATTCAAAACTAAAAATAGTTAACAATATTTTCTTAATCATGCAATTTAATTTATTTAGGACACATAATAATATCACCATTATTACATTGATCACCATTAAATGATAAAAAAATCTCTAACATGACACAATTATTAATTACACATGTAAATTGTCATCTTTTTTCTTCATCAGAAATAAAATTAATTACTATACAATTTTTATTATTGTGCCCAAAAAATATTCAGATATTAATTATTATTAACCTTACATGAGATGTAAAAAAATTTCAGACACACAAAAATTATATGTCATGAATAGGGTAAAACTAATATTCCAGATTTAATGGAGGTCTCATATTTCTCACAGGATACAACATTTGTGTGCAAATTCAACAGTTTGTAAAACATTATAATATAGATATTAAAAAAATTTACCCCATGTGAAATGTAACTAAACACACAACATGCACAAATGATATACCACACATAGGGTAAATATCATATTCTAGAAATAATTTTGGTCTTAGATTTCCCCTATGAGACACTATTTGGGAGATATTCCATTATTTTGTAAAAAATAGTTTGCATGATATAATATTATTATTATTTTTAATCAACCAATACTAAGGCCATAAAGGATCCATAATCCCTCTCTAATACTATTCCTAACGCATATAATATTATATAGAATATTCCAATGTGTTTGAAGGAAAATACACATGGTGTTCTTTATTGAAAAATTAAAATTTCACATAAAAATACTTGTAATTTATTAACAAATAGGGATTAAATGATCACTTAAAATGAGAATATTACAATTCTACCTTTCTATCAACTTCTTATCCTCATGAAATAACTCCCATAGGCTTTCCTAGACAGCACATGCTACCAAGACCAAACATCACACTCTTATCCAGTCTATGAAATCATAGATGTTCTTCCCAGGATTCTACCCTTAAGCTAAAATATAACCCTCATAGAACTAACTCTAGTCCTCATCCATGATAATTTTTCAGATTCATCATATATATACTATCAGAAAAAATTATTAGTTCACTAATTAGTGCCAATAAAGATACATCACAACAGCATGCCAATAATGATATATCACATAAAGGGAAACTATCTTGAACATAAATCTTAAATCAAAGAATTTAATTAAAGAACTACTATACATCACAACAAAAAGTATATATATTTAATGTGAACATAGGTTCCTATCCATGATTAATGAACAAAATAAAAATCTCATAAATCATATATCAATATCATGTGAATCACCCAAGATGAATTTAATCAATAGGAAAAAAAACCTTCATTTCCCCATTTCATGATAACTCAGATGTCCACTTTACATCACCTTTTAGAAACTGACATATTATTCATGCATGAGTCCTAACCATCCTAACTCTTATATTTCCTATCCCAAAACCAATACAAGAGAAGAAAATTGTTAATAAAATAAATCTTCTCTAATACTATTTTGTAACATCCCAACATGAACTACCAAGACTGAGCCAGGTGTTATGTTACCTCATGGGTGCCTCTCCATATGCAAGAGGCTGCTAACTAGTAGCAAGGGACTATGTTTGATAGTGGGGAGATTATAACCTCCATATAAATTCACAGTAAAATAATAATTAAATGATAATAATATCAATAAATAAACAATCAGAGTAAACATGTGGAATATCTATATAAAAGGAATACAAGTAAAATAAATAAAGTAGCTCTGAAAAGTGGATTTTTTTCAAGTGTAAATAAAGTAAATAAATATGTAAATAATAAACTATGGGTCCCACCGGTTTCTTTCCTATTCCACCACCTGCTCCATGCTTGTTAGCTCATGAGTCCCCAATATGACCCTTACCCTTCACCAGATCCCACATAATATCTAAAAGTGCACCAAAATGCCTAAGTAGGATGTGAGTACGAGACTCATTAGGACACCATCAATCTTTCCTTATCCTAGTGCACTCATGTATAAAAGTGAACAACTCAATAATAATCGATGTGTAAGAATAGAAAATATACAACCCAAAACTCAGTGATCATGCACTGAAAAAGCCACCCCAAACCCCCAAGTGTACTTGATTCTAATCCATAACATAAGTCTAACAAAAGATGTTAATGGTAACTAAACTAGCTACTGGTCCAGTGAAACTTTCACATGACAACCACATGACATTGTGCGTTTATAAAAATCTATCTTGGTGTCATGTATGGTGTGCTACTCTTATGTTAAAGAGGAATCAAATTAGCAATATTTTTCATGAAACATAAAGATCATTTAGGCATCGAGTACAAGATATATGTCTTGAAACTTGTGGGTAAAGTACACATTGATTTTTTGATATATGGTATGAATATTGTGGATCGACTATTCATAGAGCATCCCTACCTTGGGCCTTGAGTGCATATCCAACATGGAGTTCCATGGTATCATCATATATTCACCATGTTCTTAGGTCCATCATCCCTATCATTGTATGTCATGGGAACTCCCCCACTTTGGGATAATCATGTCATGAAGGTCCCCATGTTCCATGCACCAAGAATTATACATCCAAGAAAGTTAAAAAAATACATACAATTTAGGGAATACATGTAAAGTAAGTCAACATGAAAAACAAAAAAGAAACACAGAAAAGAATGTGATCATGATAGTAATATAAATAATGGATTCAACATCAATGTTTTCACATTTTATTAGAAATCTATGTTAATAGTGTAGCTAGAAACTTTCAACATTTTTTTCTATAAAACTAACATTAAAACCAATTATGAATAAATTTTAACCTCAGTTTCCTAAAAAAGCAATGTTAAATAAGTTTAAAAATACCTTTAACATATTTTTTATAAAAACTACATTAAATTTTTTTTAAAAAATCACTAGGACTCCAAAATACTCATTTTATTTTTTATCAAAAGTAATCCTCTCAACTTCTATCAACACCCAATAGATCCCAATGACCTTTGATGACTATCAATCCTATATTGTAGTCAATTTTCTTCATCTTTTCACATTTTATCTCTGCAATATTCTATCCTATATTCTTATTTCATAGTCCTAAAGCTTTCTCAGTTGACCTGAAACCACAATTTAATGTTTTTGTT
Source organism: Viscum album (assembly GCA_963277665.1). Classification (NCBI taxonomy): domain Eukaryota; kingdom Viridiplantae; phylum Streptophyta; class Magnoliopsida; order Santalales; family Viscaceae; genus Viscum; species Viscum album. The sequence continues at coordinate 346,828,402 of OY728162.1, read as the reverse complement.
GGTTTTTTAACCTTTTTCACTCATTTTTATTCAATATTATAACATTTTATTTGTTTCCATATACTTTGACTGAGTTGATCATAAGTCATGATCTATTTTCCATTATTGACGTAGAATTTTTTTTTTCATTTTTAATTTTTAAAGATAAATTAATTATATTTTAGTTACGAATTTGAATCAACTATTCATTTGTATTATCATTTTATTACAAATTATAGAATTTTTTATGGAAACATGATTAATATTATATTTTTTTATTATTATAAATTTTTTACCTATATATTGGTTTTTTATTGACTGGTTTATATTTATAATTGTCTGTATTTATAAATTTTAATTGGTATAAATTTTTTTTGGTAGAAATTGAATTATTTTTCATTTATTTTTTTAATTTATATTTTAATTTTGTGACTTATTTTTCATTTGTAATTTATTTTTTTGGACAAATTATTTAATCAAAAATAGATTCATGCATAAATTATAATTTTTATATATGTTTAATCAATTATATTTTATTTTTTTGTGAAATATTTTGATCATTATTTATAATTTTTTGTAATGATCAATTTTTTTCAATAATTTATTGTTTTGATTATATGTTTTTATATTTATAACTTGTATATTTATATTTATTTTTAAATATTTTTTTTTAATATATTATCCTTTTATATTTTAATATTTAGTTATTAATTTAACAATATTTATCAGTAGCAGTAATATTAGTTAACCCGAAAGAAAGACATGGGTGGGGTGGTAACAGATTATATGAATTTCTTGAACTTTAAAAATACAAACTTATTGAAGGAAATGGTATTCCATATTCAAATTATAATAAAATAAAATATTATTCCCAAATGGATTGTTTTATAAAAATATAAAATTTTCCCAATTATTTTGTGTTGTATAAGAAGGAATATTAATTTTTATCAAAATTTCCTAAATGTGGGTAATCATGATATAACAAGGATTAAGATTTAAACTCTAATTTATTCACATGTATTTACATAAAACATCATTTTAAAGAAATTTTGTACCATCCAATAATAACTCATTTAAAGCATCTATTTTCAAATTCAAATGATGTAAAATGGTTAAGATGACATTCTGATTTGAGAATCTATGATGGAAACATACATCACCCTGATGATTCACTATAGTGTAAGAGATTTGATAAATTTTTTCTTAATTTTGGATGTGCTGATTGAAATACTAGAACGGTAGTGTGCATAGATGTAATAAATAAATATCATAGCCTCAATATCTAACACAATCAATTGCCTATTTTTATAGAATTTAATAACATTCCACCACATATATGTATAAGGAAACAATATTTTATGATGAGCATGTGGATTTATAGACAAAAATTATGGGAAACAATATTTATGTGTATCTTTCACCGTTTATTAATGATTTAAAACTTTTATAAGAGATAGTTGTTATAGCTTTTCATTCCATTAATAATGATTTTTTTTATTTATTGTTTTAGGATAATGTTTACTATAAACGAATTTCATTCATATCAAAAATTATCTAGATACAGTGTTATGTTATATAAATCCTAAACAGTTTATAAAAAGGTTAATTTATATTATCAATTTTATAATGGAAGAAATACAGTGTAAATGGGATATAAAATATTTTTTGTAAATTTATCAACCATATTATACATTGGAAATGTAACGCTCTGGCCCTAGTAACCCAGATTCGATGCATTATTTTAATACATAGGCATGACTACATGGAATCTAGTCCCGAAGGACAGATCAGTTTAGCAATCTTGGAAAATAGATTACATACATGAATGTTACATTACACTTCATAACATACAAAACAACATAAATAATCCTTTATGAATGCCATTATTCCATTGGCTTAACCCTGCATATCAGTCGTAATACACTTCTTGGAATGCTGGGGAAAATAAAACATAGAAAGGGGTGAGCTCAGATGCTCATTAATGATAAGAATACAGCGAATAATTTCATAAATAAGATTAAACATTTAAAGAAATGTATAACTAAAACAAAATCCTTTTAATCATGAACTTCAGTATAATATGGCATAAATAAAATGAAATAACTCCATTTAATTATTCACATGGATATTCTACTAATCGAATAATCACATTCAATATCAATAACCACTTTCATAATGATGGAATGCTTAATGACATACTACCATAACCACATAGTCAAGGCCTTATGCCAAGACTACAAATAATATTTTGTCAAGGACTTGTGCCAAGACACTAGTTTGTCTAATGAGACCTACCGACGCATTGAGGAGTTATAGCGGGCTCCACCCGTCACTTACTAAGTCAAATGCATTCTTCATATGAAAAGGTTTATACATAACATAATGATTCGTATTAAAACTAGCATACAAAATGTCAATACTTTATCCATAAACCATGAATAGTATAGAAATAACACATCTACAGTCAAACATATCACAAAAAATTTGATACTATATAGAAGTATTGTATCATAATAAATCAACTTCAAATAAGCTTAAAATCCATCAAAGGATGTTGACATAGATGAAATCAAAACTATTTGAGAGAAATATCTCTTTTTTTGAAATCATTTAAAAGTACCATAATTATAAAATAAAATGTTTACTTTGAGAATATTATAATAATCTTGTAATGGAAGCTTCGATGATTTTATAACGGAAGAAAATAGCTGCACCCGCCATATAAGTAAAAAAAGACATTCTTACCTTAATTTTGTCGAAAATGTTAAAAAGGACCATGTTTAGAAAATGACGGAAAGATTCGGTTATAAAAATCTTATAAAAAGTCAACAAGGGTATAAATTAATTTATCCCATAGTCTATAAAATAGTGAGAATGATTTAAAATAAATTATTATGAAACATGTATGTGAATGATAAAGAGGTCCCAGTAGATTATTGCATATAAAAAACCTCAGATATTGAAAAGATTGTGAAATAAACCCTTACCTTGTACTTTTCCTTGGCCTAGGGTAGGTTAACCTCCTTTATAATGGTGAAATAATTATTATTAAATTATACAAGAAACATATTCATTAATATGATATCATATATGATCTTTTAACATTTATTTGTTAATAATATCTTAGTATTATCATCGTTTCAGGTGTATTTTGTAAAATTAATTGTATATAAGTTTCCAAATATTGTATATAAGAAAGGTTCTTCATTAAAAGGCGGTAAAATTGCATTTTTTTTAAAAATATTTATTTTATCTTAAACAAATGAATTTATTCTTATATTATGTCTTAGAAACTCATAATATTGATAATAAAATTCTAATGATTATATATATTTCAAAATTCAGTTAATACTATTCATAACCGCTTTTGAACGGCTAGTTTGGTAAGTCATGGTGTGCTAGAACTCGGTGTTGCGTGTAGTGAAAATTATTGAATTACATTGAAGAAATAACATACTATGAAATCATGGGGTGTTACATTCTTCCTTCCTTCAATAAATTGTGTTCTCTCAATTTGAAATTAATTTTCGAAAATAAAAGGTTGAAAAAAGAAAATATCCTTTTGAAAACCCACATCAGAAATTAGGTTAATAAAATTTAGTTTTAATACGAGGAAAAGGGAAATGAAAGGGTCACCACCAAATTATGATCTCAATTATAAGAACATTGGTGGAAATTAGAGACATATAATTGGAGGAAAACATAAATATTTATTGTTAGTGAATGTGGTCATCAATCACAAACAAGGGTAAAATTGAGGGACTTAAATTCATCAATCTATGATGATTTAAAATACCATCGGTTCAACAAAATATATTCTATTAGGATAACACATTTTTTTAAGATCCCTTCACTGAAGTATAAGAATAAAATTTTTCATAGAATAAGTGAAGAAGAAAAATATATAGTTGAAAAGTAGAGTCCCATCCTTTAACTAATTTCCACCACAAACTCATCTTTCAATTTAAAAGATAATAGAAATTAAAAGTAATATTTTATTTATCCTATTTATATAGGGTCCTAAAATATTAATTTATAATTAATCTTCCAGAATTTGTTTTAGAAAAAAGACTACATTATTCAATCCAAGACATCACGTGGTCCATTGGTAGGTGATACACCCTTTTTTCCCTTCAGTTGTGGGTTGAAGTCTCTCGGCCTTGCCGGAATCGATGGGTTGCCACCCGACCTCCAGGTTGTCCTTTTATGGAAATCCAAAAGTAATCTAAAACTAGAATTATCCAAAATACTTCTGTCAAAACTCAAAGACCAAAATTTATAAGGAAGGTAAACACAATGAAGATCCTTTTTTCCACGTAATAACATGTGAATACCTTCATCATGTATTCTTTTAAAACACTGCAACATCCTGAGTTACCATAAAACCTTATTGATTACATTCATGATCCCTTATTCCTTATATAATAATGGATATACTCATTCAATCCAAAAATGTTTTAAATTCTAATAATGATGGAATATACAAATCATTAATCAGTTTCAAGGTATTCAAGAATATCCAATATAATTTATCCAAATCAATCATCCATTATTCCAAAATCACTACCTCAGTATCAGAACCATATTGTGGTTTATCTTTCTCTAAACCATATATTTTCAAAAACTTTAACCTTCTATTGAGTCACTTTTCTTGGTTCCACACAATCTCATGTCCTTAATGAAATAGTACTGTAGTATAATCCTTATATACTCCATAATTATTATAACCAGTACATTGTTGATACAACACTCAAATGACATAATTCTATAATAACAACATAAGAACTCTAATCATTTCTCCTCATATATGGTAGTATCATAACTTGATTATTATCCACTAGCATCATTTGAGGCATACTCTGATGATTTGGACATTGGTTCGTGTAGTGTCCCAACTTCTTGGAGATGAGGCATTGTACATTTGAAACCTTTTTCTTACCCCTACATTAATGTACATGGTGTCCTTTTTCTCCACACTTATAAAAAAATCTCATTCACTTTAGGCATGTTCCAGGGTGTTTCTTCCCATAGTTATCACATTTGGTAAAATTATTCTTTTCCCTCTTCACTTTATCCATCATTCCCTCTTCTATCCTTTTCTTCTCTTTCTTCCCTTCAAATCCATAGGACTCAGAGAATTATTTACTTATCTTATAAACACATGATACTATTTCTTCATATGTTGAGAATACAAGGAAGACTATTTCCCTTTTAAATGTTGGCCTAATACCATGGAATATATGATCCTTCTTACTCTTTGGATCATAATTATTGTTGGAGTTCACATTCCTTCTATATGGTGCTATTTATATACAATGGCATAAACTATGTCAGTTTATGAATTGCAATGAATAATTCCGAAAATGTAAAATACCTAATGTAAATTGAAGGGTTTATGGATATAATCAATAATCATAAAGATGTTTTCATTGAGGAAGTATATATTCATAATCCCTTCATAATGATTTGTAAAGAAAATGAGAATTATCCTAAGAATATCCCACGGGAGTGTCGTAACCAAGAGTGCAGCAATGCCCATTTTCATGCACCAGTTCCCATTCAAGTCTAGATCAAATCGGTGTTTTTAGGTTTTACCCAAGGTACTTCTGTGCCAGAGCCGCCTCTAACAGATCATATCCAGACAGGGATGTATTTGATTGGAAAATTCACAAAATCTCTACATTACCAAATTTCTAGGAATTTCTTGTATAATAATCCTCAAAGTCTATCTTAGGTCTATGTGGTCTAATCAGATTTTATATAAATCTAGCTTCCATAGTTATTGATAAACATCTTCTGAAACCAACTGTAACGCCCCGACCCCAGTTACCCAGAGTCGGTGCATTATTTTAACACATTGGCATGATTTCAAGGAATCAATTCCCGAAGGACCGATCAGTTTAGCAATCATGGAAAATAGATTACATGCATGAATGTTACATTACACTTCATAACATACAAAACAACATAAATAATCCTTTATGAACACCATTATTCCCTTGGCTTAACCCTGCATATCAATCACAATACACTTCTTTGAATCCTGGGAAAAATAAAACACAGAAAGGGGTGAGATGAGATGCTCAGTAATGATAACAATACAGCGAAAACTTTCATAAATAAGAATAAACTATTAAGGAATTGAATAACAAAAACAAAATCATTTTAAACATTAACATCAGTATAATATTGCATAAATAGAATGAAATAATTCCATTTACTTATTCAGTTGGATACTCTACTAATTGAATAATCACATGAAATATCAATAACCACATTCATAATGATGGAATGCATAATGCTAGACTATCATAACCACATAGTCAAGTCCTTGTGCCCATACTACAAATAAGATTTTGTCAAGGCCTTGTGCCAAGATACAAGTTTGTCTCATGAGACCGACCGATGCATGGAGGATCTATAGTGGGCTCCACCCGTCACTTACTAAGTCCAATGTATTCCTCATATGAAAAGGTTTAAACATAACATAAACATTTGTATTAAAACTAGCATGCAATATTTTAATGCTCTATCCGCAAACCATGAATGGTATAAAAATAACACATCCACATTCAAACATATCACAAAACATTCAATACTATATGGAAGTTTCGTATCATAATAAATCAACTTCAAATAAGCTTAAAATACATCAATGGATGTTGAGACAGATGAATTAAAAGTATTTGAGGGAAATATATGTTTTTTGAAATAAATTCAAGTCACATAATTATAAAATAAAAAATTTACTTTGAAAATATTCTAATAAGATTATAAGGGAAGATTCGATGATTTTATAACAGCAGAAAATAGCCGTACCCGCCATATAAGTTAAAAAAGACATTTTTAGTTTAATTTTGACGAAAAGGTTAAAAAGGACCTTGATTGGAAAATGACAGAAAGATTACATTATAAAAATCTTATAAGAAGTCAAAAGAGGTATAAATTACTTTAACCCATAGTTTATAAAATAGTAGGAATGATTTGAAATAAATTTTTAAGAAACATGGATGTGGATGATTAAGAGGTCGCAGTAGATAATTACGTATAAACAACCTCGGATAATGAAGAGATTATGAAATAAACCCTTACCAGGTACTTTTCATTGGTCAAGATTAGGTTAACCTCTTGTATAATGGTTAAATAATTTTTATTAAATTATACAATAATCATACTCATTAATATGATATCTTATAGGATCTTTTAATATTGCTTTGTTAATAATATCTTAAATTTATCATCGTTTCGGGTGTTAACTTACTCATTTTCTTTTCTATATTTTGTTTCAAAACCCATGTTTGTTATAAATAGGTTGTATCTTATTCATATCCAGAATGATATCAAGTACATAAACATTATTTGTAATCATCAAATGAGAATTATACTTGAATGGATATGATGGGAAAAGAATCTCATCACGTTCGTGGAGACAGTAGTCCGTACATATGCATGAGCGACAATATCATTATTTTGATATTAAAATAATATATAATTGGATTTTATATCATATATAAAGAATCATTATCATGTTATATTTATTATTTACATCAATTATACATCATTATCATACCCATCCAAATAATAATGTGTTGAATAACAATTACACCACGACGTGGAGACAGTTAGCCGTACGTATGCACGTATGGTGACAGGTCATTCAAAGGATGGATAGAATACTTAATATGGTTGTACCATATTTATAATAACATCAAAGTATATAGAAGATATAGGATTTATTATTTCTAAATAGAAATAACAAACAAAGAAGAAGTGGAAGAAAAAAGGAACTGGAAAGATGGTGGTGAAATCATTACCTCTTCTTCGTGTTCTTCCTTATGATTTGATCAAAAGGGCTCCTTAATTTGGATTTCTGATTAAAATAATGCCTCTAGGTTGAAGTTATGTAATTCGAGATAATATTTGGGCAGGGTCTGGCCGATCCAAAAGGCTTTTAATGTGAGAATTAGAGAGAATGGGGAGTGACCTTTTATAAGAGGGGTGAGGGGTACCTTTGGAAAAGAAAAAATATTATTTTATAATAAATTCATATTCAGTTTCTAATAGCTCCAAAGTATATTAGTTAATGGTTAAGGTGGGGATAGGTCTAAAACCACTAAAACAATTGTTTTTTACAGGTTTGGGTCACTATATTAACTTTATCGTTTTTTATTTAACTCTTAGATAAATAGTTTTACATTTACCATGTCTCTTTGTATTTTTATATTATATATTTTATAAACTTACTATATACTACCAAGAGATCCCAAAGTGGTCCATTAATCATACACCTAACCTTATATGAGTACTTTGGTCTAAACGTAGATTTTTAGGAATAGAATATCAATTATTAATATAATATTTGTTTCAAAAACTCTTTTTTTGTCAATTTTGACACTATTTAATAATCGATTTTTTTTAAAGTCATAAAAACTATATTAATTCGAACCAAATAAATTTAAGTAATACTAACATGTCATGTTTACCAATAAAATTATTGGTTGTCATCAAAACATTAAATTATATTTATTTTAACATTTATAATACCAATTATTTGATTCTTTCATTAATAAGAAAAACATTGTATCATTATTGTGTCATAAATAATTTTTATTATTCAGTGTCTAAAATTTATAAATAAAATACCATTATGTATGAAATCCTTTTATATTTATAATTAATATTTATAGTTTATAATATAACATATATAACCATATGTAAAAATGGTTTTGCTAAAAGATATATGCTTATGTCATTTTTTGTATTTGCTTTAACTTAATTAATATAGATTTCCATTATCACTTACAAGTTGCTCCATGGGGTCCCAAAAAACCACCCAAAAATTTCCATGGTTGGAAAATGTTTCAAAAAATAGGGTTAGGATACATTTTAGGGTAATTTAATATTATTATAATATTATTGTTTTACCCTTATTTACCTGATTTACCCTTTAACCGTGGTAAATAAAATATTTACCGAAGTAATTATTCAAAATGTCAACAAATAGAAGTTACCATTTTACACAATTTGGACCTCATTATTCTAAATATGTAATCCATTTTTCTAAATTCAAAACACATAAGTGGAAGAAATTAATTTCAAAGTAATTCCCATTGTCAAAATAAAAAGCGTGTTTTTAAGAAATAATAACTATCAAAAGATTAACATTTGCTTAGGTCTAGTTTAAATGTAAAATTCTGTCCAATGACCAAAATTGGATTAAAAGGTAAAAATATAATCTAATTATACTTTAAAATCAATCAAATTCATAAATTATCACTATTAAGTTTTTCGATTAAAAATGTTGTTTTTAATTAAAATGTAGTAATTTTCACTATTCATTAAAATATTAAAGTTATCAGAAAAGTACCAAATATTTATTGAAAATAAATTCATATGTCCATATTCTAAAGAAGAAGTTTATTTTGTCAAATTGAATATATAAAAGTTTCAAATATTGTATTTAAAAAAGGTTCTCCATTTAAATGTGGTAAGATTGTATTTTTTGAAAAATACTTCTTTTATCTTAAAAAATGAATTTGTTCCTATATTATGTCTAAGAAAATCATAATATTGATTATAAAATTATAAGGATTATATAATGTTTAAAATTATATTAATAATATTTATAACCTCTTTTGAACGGCTATTTTGGTAAGTCATGGTGCGCTAGAACTCGGTGTTGCGTGTAGTGCAAGTTATTGAATTACTTTGAAGAAATAATGTACTATGAAATCATGGGGTGTTATAGGAAAATTAATTTATCCTTTTATTGGAATATAATATCCCCCACAATCATTGATAGATGACGGGTATCACAATAGGGTGAAACATATTTATTTCAAATTTTTAAAGAAACAATGTTTTGGTCTTCAAAATAATATCTAGAAGAAAAATTTTATCTTATTTAAATAACTTATTGGATATTTTTAGATATAAAACAAAATATTAACATTATTCATGTTGAAAAAACATTTTTGGAAGTTTGATTAATTCTTTTTCAAACATATAAAAAAATAAAAAATATTTATTGAATACTTGATATCCATGGGAATAAGTTTAGGCTTTTGTCCCTCTATGAAGGAAATATTAATATTTTACTCTATCTTGTCACACATTAAGCAATAGTGTGAATATAAATTTTTTTTAGTGTTTGTATGGTATTGAATTACCCAATGAATATTATTAAAATGTGGTGACTTTTGTGTCATTGAACAATTTTAAATTTATAGGTATGAAAACTTATGACAATCCTGTATTGATTCTACAATAGTTATCACTCGCACTATGTTTTATATTTTCTACACCTGTCAGAAATATTATCCGAACGATGAGTAATTTTTTCAAATCCATTTGTTGAAAATTCATTAATCAAAATTTGTTTAAAGTGTTTGATAATAAAGATAAAATCAAAATTATTCAACTATAAATATATATCCCACCAACATTTTTTTATATAATGTTTCATATGGTGATTCATTAGGTGTGTGGGGGAAGAATATGTGGGCATATTTTCTTGTGTTTGATGTATCATTCAGAACTATATATGAATGTTTTGATGTGAAATATTGAAAATAATAACCAACCAGAGGCCTCTATAATTCAAGCATATATATAAGATGAGGTGAATGATTTATTCACATATTATTTGTATGAAAAGTTTCATATTGGTCTCCATATATATATACATTTAACAGATGATAGTTACAGTATATGGATTCATGGCTTAATGTTAAAGTTAATTCCTTGTGATCAATTGATCATAAAAATTATAAATTTTGTACAAAAAGGTGAAGTTGAACCATTTATATCATTACATATTGTTTGATTTAAGGTATGATATATGAAAATAAATTAATATTTGTGGCCTATTGATCATAAAAATATATTTTATTCATTTTTTTAAGATCAATTAAACACATATTTATTTGTATCACAAAAATTGAAATGGTTGGCATGGGATATTCTATTAATGCTATCACAATTTTTGGTTCTAATATTAATGGTTAGTCATTTTACAATATAAATCTTGAAAAAAAGACAACTATTAAAAATAGTGGGGTAATTATCCTTGCTAATGAAATAAATTTTTTGATTACAATAGATCAAAATACAATTAATACATCAATGACATATTTTTTATTTCTTGAGGATACATGAGAAACTAATTATACTATGTTTTGAGTAATTCTGTTAATGTATAACTGGGTTGATATAAATATTGGTGTGAAGGATGATGATTTTGGATTAATACTCATTGATTTATAAATATATAGTTTTAAAGAAAAACCATTTATCATGATGACACATTAAAAGAAAAATATTTTTAAGTTATTGATCCACAAAATGATTAGTGGTGTGTTGTTTTGTTGGGGAAAATAAATTATTTGGGTGACAGGGATGATGATGGTGTTATGGATTTTTTTGAGGTTTCATCATCTACTACACGATATTTGGTTGATAATAATGAATATAATGTACAAATAGTCCATGACGTATGAAATGACCATGTTAAAGGGATATAGGGAAACACAAAATTAATCGTCTAATTATTTAGGTATATATTTATAATCTATATTTCATTATTGAACTCTAATTTTTTAAGTTATTTTTTCAATTTATTTCATTTATAATTTGTTTTTTTGGTATAACACATTTTTATTTTTTTCATAACTTTTCTTAAATTTTGAATTTTTTTGAAGAAATAATGTTTTTGGGGAAAATTTTTGTATGTTCAAATTATTAGTTTTTATATATTCTTATATGTTTCTATTCAATATTACCACATTATCATTGTTTACACCACATTCAAGTGAGTTTAAAATCATTAAATATCTACTTACATCCAAATTTTGTAAGTGATTTTTTAAATTTTCAATATAAATAAATTATATATTAATAAAAAATTGAATTCATCCATTAAATGTTTTATACATTTTTTATTAAGTATAAATCCTTTATTGTTGAAATTTGATTAATATTTGAAAAAATTTATGAATATAAATTGTTTTTTGTAGAATATTTTATTATTTGTAACTAGTTGTATTTATAATTGTTTTATTTATTTATTTGTATATCATTATAATATGTTTTTGGTTGATTTTATTCATCATTTTTTTCAATTATATGTTTTTTATCTAGTATGAACCATATAATTTTTTTTATTTCAATTTTTTAATTTTATTAAAAAACAGGTATAAATAATTTTATTATGATATAATACATATTTCAAAATTATAGGCACTTAGGAAAGGTAACCAAGGTATGTAAATATTTTCATTTAAATATAGATCTATTTTAATTAAACAATTTAATGAATGTAAACTTATATTTATTAATATTATTTCAATATCTTCTTCTAATATAGAATGGATTCTACCTTAAGATGGGAGGTTTATGATTAAAAATTTACTAAAACATCCACTGACATGTGGAGAAAAAAGGGTGAAAATTATCATTGATGAGAAAAACTTCCCAAATATCAGAAATTACACATAGTTTAGAACTTAAATGGCCATACAGAGTTGTTGTAGGATAAGTATTTTGTAAAATTATTGGAGCAGCATCTATTAGTTGATAAAATATATTTTATCGGAGTACCTAACAGTAAAAATATATAAAAATATTTATTTACATTTCCAATGGTTTAAATATTGTAAATTCCTTAATATTTAATTTATTCAATTATATATGACATTTTAATTTAAATGGAAGAAACAAATTAAAAAAATTGTTTATCCTTTGAGATAGGAAGATGGGGATATTTTATAAAAAAATTGAATTCGAATTAAATTTTTTGTAGTAAAAAGTATTAATATCCATGAATTATGTATGAGTTTATAGATAGAGATACATGGAATATGTTTTTCCCCAATCAACGGGTGGAATATTTTATGGTATTTTTTCGTTCATTGTAATTTTTTTTCTTAATTAATTTTCCTTACTTTATAACTTATTTATTTTTTGTTATGTAATAAGATTGTAGGAAAAGATAGCACGAGATTAAGTCTAAAAATTTATAACCTCATTGATTTTCATGATGAGGGTATCATTTATTAGAGGAACAATTTATTGCTGAAAAACATAGTGAGTAAAGATTCAATTCATGTAATGACTCTAAAGAGGTTCCACTCAATCGTCAATATCATCCCACTCATCCTGAAAAATGAATATTTGAGTGAATGTAAAAAATTGAAAGTATATTTCTGATCCAACAAATAAATTATAATATAATAGTGTATGTAATTAACTATTATTTTTCATAAATATTACTATTTATTAAATTTATCATACTACTATTACATTTGAAAATTTTACTTATGGAATCCCTTTAAGAGAAACTGCTACATGGTAACATTAATAGTGGGGGTATTAAGGATATTATTATCATTTATTTCGGAAATATATAACCCATTATATATGTTTGAGGGTAGAAGAAGGTTGAATTTTTTTACTATAATGGATGCATCCCACGTTCGACATTGACGGTGGAAGATTATTGGGAAGATATAGATTATTTAATGGTGGAGTTGCGAAATATGAAAGTGCCAATAAAAGATATGATTAAATCATATGTATCAATTATGATTGTAAAAGGGCCGATATAATCACAACTAGTGTATCTTATACATCCTTCCTACCCAATTCTTCCCCCTCCTTATTCCAACCTGACCATGTACGTTGAATTTCTTACTGGAGATCCCCATATACATATTGTAGCATACCAAAGTGTATATAATCTAATATATTATGTATATCATAAACTTATGTATCATTTTAAGGTAATAGTATAAGAACATGATATTATTTATATATCTTCTCTAGTACATCTTTCCACTGAAGAGATGGCCATAGTTGGGCATAGTTTTGGTCATTTCTTACATTGACCTATTTATCGCTACCACGAACTAACATATAAAGTAGGTGTTTCTTTTCATTTCTATTTATCCTTGAATTAGAAATACATATAATATTTTCTTAAAATTACCTAATATTGAAGTATCTGATATTGATGGAATTAATGAAAATCAAAGGGGCTTTTTGTATTCCACTACCTTTAGATATTCCTCTGGATGATGATTGGGTAACAATGTTATCACATATATTTCCTATATTAGATAATTATTATACTATAATAATGAGTAATATTATATGTTAAATAGATTATGAATCGTATATTTTGAAAAATGATATCATATAAATTTTAAATGGTGATCATCTCAGTATATCAGTATGAAATTATTTTATGTATGTAAATTTCAATTATTAATTTATTTTAAATAAGTGAACATATTTTATAATGAATGAATTTATTTATTTTATAATTAGGTGTGTCCACATTCTATTAATCAAATATGAATACACCTCAATTTATATTTTTATCATCCTATAATACATTTCTACTGAATTGACCTACTTAAAACAGGAATATATAATTGAATATTAATATGAAAAATTTAAAAACACATACATCACATATTGGGTTTCATTATTCCATGATGGGTAAGAAATAATATATGATTATAAACCACCCTGTTTATACTATTATTAATTCATAATATTTTATTTTTATTGGTCATTGGATGTTGTGTTTATTTTTCTCAAAACAATGTTTAGAATATTGGCAATGATTTTTATTGGATGGTGTTCGATGATGGTATAGAAATTTTTTAATGATGTATGTTTTATTCCAAGAGTTTGGTTATTTAATATTAAAATTTTCAATTTACATCAGTTTTGATAATTAAAACTTGAAATTAAAATATTTGTTTTGATTGCATTCAATAAGAATTTCTATCCTACAGTGGATACAAAAACAATTGTGTCACGACATGCCTTCTTTAAGATGAGGGAAGAGACAACAAAGATCTATTCCTTTCCTTCCTCAAGATGAAGGATATGTAATGACCCCCCCTGATTCCCACCTTAAATAAGACCCAAAGCGACGACTACCACCATAGGTTTATAATATCACATAATATGGAAGGCATTACCCTTTTATAGGTCAATATCGAGAGATAAAATGGTAAATCCTAAGATACTTCAAATACTAAAAGTAAGAGGAAATCCAAAATCCATTTCCACATGCATGTTCAAAAGTAAAGCTGATACAGTGTATAAAAAATTCCCCAAGTAAGGTAACAAAATAAAATAGACTGAGTAGAAACAATAACCAATCCTAATGCCTGATCTAGTAAAGTAATTCATGGTCCTCAAAGTCCTCCTGGAAACCAGAAAACATTTTAATATATATAGGGTGAGCATACGAATATACTCAGTAGGGAAACTGAAGATACCTGTAAAAAAGTGTGGGAATATACTAATTTCCCTATGAAAAAATTGTAGAACCACAAATCACCTACCAAGGAATACTAACAATACCAACCACACTAAGGAAGGCTCGCCAAATAAAGAATGAAAAGTAAAGTAATAGTATAAACACATCGATGTTTTGGTACCCCATACAAATTTCGCACTGGTTAAATACTCATTTCTAATGAACAATGTCTTAAGGCTACCAATATTCTCATACATAGTCCCACTACCACAACCTAACTGCACACACCTTGTCTGGAAACCATACACAATCCCGCCCAGAGACACCTAGGCCACAACGACCATGTATCTCACTAGAAGACACGAGGGCCTCATCCCGAAGACACTTAGGAAAATAAACCTGGCCCAAAAACAACTAGGCCTATCATACACAAAAAAACACTTGCTCAAAGGGGTTTGGGATATGTTAAGTCACAATACATTACTTCCTACCTAGATATGCTCGTGTGGTAATAAATCTAAAGAGGGTGTGGGGAAGAATGACAGTAACCAACCATCCATCCTCCCACCTGGATGTTGGGAAAGACACCCTCCCCCATTAAAAGGCGATGTTTGGCACATGGTGCTGAAAAAGGGTGGTGTGCACATAGAAATCAAAAGGGATGACAATTTATACATATAGGTAATCAAACACTCATCCCAACCTACGGTTTTTAAAAAACCAAACAAATGAGCCTACCAGTACCACTTTTTCTTCTACCCCTATATGCATAACCACAGAACACCCACTACCAAACATAAACACATCCCTATTTTTTTAACCACATGAAATTTATTTATTTAAGGGGACTCAACTTAATTTATTCCATCACTACTAGGAAACTACCAACCATAACCATACAACAACAAAACCAAATTTGCAGTCCCATTACACATCCTCGTTCATCCACTGTCAACTATCATTTTTCAATGTTATACTACACAATCCTTAAATCACAATCTAGACCTACAACCCCACATACCATAAAATTACAAGATGCAATAACACTACATAAATAGTTCATAACCACATCGTAGTCCCACTGCACAATGTCATTCGATGGTCACATCACAAAAAGGTAGTTCCATGGCCTTCAAGTCCATCCATTCTACAATAAATCAGTATCTCAAACTGGGATACCAACACACCACTTGTACTTCCCTATTAACAAAGCCCATAGTAAATAACATTTCATTCATAGCCCCACTAAACAACATCTCACGCCCTTCTCACATAACCCACTCCCTTTCCCACCCTAGTACCAACAACTGTGCTCCCAACCGCATCACTACACAACTCACAGAAAACCAAAAAGAACACAACACTCATCCACTCCCAACAATAGGACTCACACACACACATTAATATTTGATTTACACTATTATTTTAACCTTATGATAAAATATATGTTATCATACAAGTTTTTTTCATCCTGGGGTATTCATCTCATTTAACTAGGTATATGTGATTAGAAAGAATCAGATTTACACCATTTATTCAGGCATCTCAACAATGTAGAACATCACGAGTGTGTAAAAAAATAAAACCAATGGACATTATTTTCAAAAGGCATACAACCATAATAATTCCAAGAAAAAATAAACAAGGATAACAGATAATACAAGAGATCAATGTTAAAAAATATTCAATTCCATACCGGTTATTATATCATGTCTTCTTTTCTTTTTATCATCAACTTCCCATGTCCCTTATTTATTAAATGTTTAAATATAAATGATCCAACCATTACTTATAAGGAATCATCGGCACAACCCCCACGCTAGATGCATAAATAAAGATAGATAGAAGAAATCTCTAATTGGATGATCAAAGGATCAAAGTTCCTCTTTGCGCTAAGAACAGGGGATCACACAAGCTGTAGGAAAGAACTCTATGAAGGATGAGAAGGGGAGCTCTAGCACAATCTTATGACTCATATAGGGATTAAGGCTCTAGGCACACCAAGGGGAAATGAAAATCACACAAGGAATGGAATATCTCAGCCTTGAAGAGCCAGATCAAATATTAAAGGAAGAATGTTTTTAAAAGATATTAATTGTGTAATCATGCTCTAGATCATTCGGTTTGACTATATAAAATACTATAGGTCATTATAATATTAAATATATAATTTATATCCTTCAAAACATCATTAAAAATGATCAAACAAGGATTGAAACTCAATTTACATCAAATAAAATGTAAGAGGGGTTAAACTAGAAAGCTTAAAAAAATAGAAAAATTGGAAATGAGTCACTGATTGGTGGGTCACCGACACTGAGACATTGATGGGTAAGATACTGAAGCAATTTACAGACATTGATCTACTGATTTCAAGACACCAATGGGTGAGCTACCTATGCGACCTTTCGATGTTGATCTACCGATAATAAGCCACCAACGGGTGAGGTACTGATGTGAGCTACTGACACTGAGCCACCGCCATTGAGCTATCGTCACAATGACTCGCCGACACACTTAACTCAACTATGCCGACACTCATGACTCACTAATTCTGACACGCTGATGATGACACACTGACATGATGATGCACTGATATGCTGATGCACTGACATGCTAACAGAAAAACTGTAAATTTAGAAAAACTCTTGAAACAGGCTACCGTTGCCTCCCATAACACCTTATACAATGTATTTTCACCAAGGAATGGCCCAACGAAATCTGGGTTATTATATCAGATACCCCTCAAGTAATTATCATCCCTGATAATTTAAAACTAAATTATAGAAGAGAGTTACAAACAACCACCCCATAAGATAACTCTCAGGGACAAACTACATTCCATTGTTAGAAAACTGGGGAGAAAACCTTGAAATACAATAACAACTCCTTGTCATCTGTAACAGCCCGAGATTTTATGAAAAATATTCTTTTTTAATTTTATTAATGTCTTGTGTTGTACGCTACACCAAAAGGAGCTTGCACAACACACATCCTTGACTTTCCTTGCATTACACGCAATCGCAACCTTCATCGATAGCGTGTGTAGTACGCAATACCGAGTTTCACTAAACAACGATATGCTATTAAAATATTATTAAAACTAGCCGTTATGAATAGTAATAACCACTTTTTGAAATTTCGTATATTTTATTTTTCAAAATGGAATTAATTTCTGGATTCGTAATATCGAAATTAGCTTAGGGTGAAATTTTGGAACTTTTCGGATAAATTTCATATTCTGATGAATAGTGAAAATTACTAGATTATAATTAAAAAAAACTTTTCTAATCGAAATAATTAATAGTGATAAATAATTAAATTGAGTGGTTTTAAAGTATATTTAGAATATATTTTTACAATTTAATACGATGTTGGTCATTGGATGTAATTTCACATTTAAACCAGACATAATCAAGTGTCAATCTTTTGGTAGATATTGTTTCTTAAAAACACGCTATTTATTTTAACAGCGGGATTTAATTATAAAATTAATTAATGCAACTTCTATGTTATGAATTTGGTAAAATAGACTTCATTTTTGAATTCGGAATATGAAATATAGCTTAGGATGAAATTTTGGTATTTTTCTGAAAACTTTCAATTTTTGATGAATAGTGAAACCACTAAGTGGTAGGTTAAAAACTGAATTTTGCATAAAACTTAATTTTACCGCTTCTGTGAATGGAATTTCGAAAATCCGACAGACACGGTTAATATCAAGGACTAAAATGTGGTTCAATGAGAAGAAAATAATTTTTGGTGAATAGTAACTTTTTACTTTTTTTTACCACGGTTAATAGTAAATAGGGTAACTAAGGGTAAATATGATATTACTGTCACGACCCGCCCTCGGGGTCCGTGCCGTGACTACCCCAAGCCCGCCTTCCATAGGCCAGGGGCTGGCGACTAGCACCAAGGCGTAAATCCCGGTAAAAAGGGAAGGCATTGCCTTTGAAAAGTAAACACACACCACAGAGTAAACAAGCAGAAAGTAAACACTAAACAAAAGCAGAGTACTACTGAAAGTGCGGAAAAGTAAATGGGCCAGTATACAAACCCAAACTGAAGTAAAGTACAACTCGAAAGGGAAAACAGCAACTGAAAAGTAAAAGCCGCTACTCCGAGCTGTCCACTGGAAATCCCACCTGAAGGGTGGGTACAGATAGCTCCTCTGCTCCACGGGTCCCGCCGTCTGCTCCGTGCACGTCCCGCCCAGTGGTCCACCTCCGGGTACCGTCCCGCTCTGTAGGCCTCAGCTAAGGTCAACGCTGTCCGTCGTCTGCAACCAACACAACGTAGTGCGGGCAAAGCCCGTGCAGGGATGAGTATAAGCTACTCAGTAGGGACCCCGAGACCCCTGAAGGTCTCTCAAATCCACAAAGGATAAACCACGAAGAAATGTACAATCACGAAGTAACAACCGACACTGCTTAGGTATATGCCCATACATATACCTAAGTCATCAATTCAAATACGCTCCAACCTCCGAGTCCAAGTACAACTCAGTCCACACAGGATAGTAAATGTATTCCACACAGGAAAGCAAAACGTAATCCACACAGGATTGCTCAACACAATCCACACAGGAAAGCAAAAAGGATTCAGCTCACACAGGTATACTTCTTCAAGGACGATAAAGATGATCATTGATCCATCTAAGTCGTCGGACCCACGAAGGATCGATAGGTAACTAACCCCCGCAAAGACCCACACAGGATCGGGCCCACACAGGACCTGTAGGCGCTGGCTCACACAGAACCGCTGAGCGCAAGGACCCACACAGGATCGGGCCCACACAGGACCTGTAGCACTGATCCACGTAGGATCGCTGAGTGCTGAAGTCGTCGTCGTCGAATCCACACAGGATCTCTGTACTGTCGTCGTCGCAGTCACAGTAGCAGTAGTAGTCATAGCAGTCGCAGCCAGCACTAGGGTTCCCGCACATAGCAAGCTCGTTCGGAGGGTCCGCTCCACGAGCCGAGAGGCTGATACATCAACTGTCACAAAGACCAGAGTTGATGTATCCAAAAGTTCCGTATCGTCAACAGGAACTCAACGCAACAGACGGCGCGTCGATCGGACGCCCGGTCTGAGAGTTATTGACATTTTCGTCTCCGGGGCCCGGTTGGTTTTTAAGGTAAAACCAACCCGACCGTACTCCACCTGCGTCCAAACCTTGGGCGGAGTATGCCAAAAGATTCGTCTCACTAAGAGGGACTCAACATAGCTGACGGCACGTCAATCGGACGTCCGTAGCTCAAGATATGAGCGTTTCCGCTCCGAAGGCCCGGTTGGTTTCGTGAACGAACCAACCCGGCCAAACTCAAAGTAAACCGAAACCTTGAGTGCGATATACCGAAACGACTGTCTCGATCCAAGGATCGCGTTGGCGCAGACGGTTCGTCATTAGGAGGTTCGAGGCTCAAGTTATGGCCCAAAAACCAAATCTGGTTCGAAACGGGGGGCCCGGGTCCGGGCCGACCCGGCCCGACCCCCCCCCCCCCCGGGCGGCGCGGTGGCCGGCGGCGGCGGGCGGCGGCGCGGGGAGCCGCGGCAGGCTGGCGCCGCGAGGTTCCGCGGCGGCTCGGGGTGCCGCGAGGGGCCGCACACGGTCGGCACGCGGGGGGCAAGCCCCGCGGTTTTTCAACAGGCGGCGCGGCATAGCCGCGCCGTTATTTTCAAAGCGCCCCCCCCCCCCCCCCCCACGTGGGGGGCCTGCTGGAGCGGAACCGGGGGGGCCGGCTGCCCCCCTCCCTTTAATTAAAACCCCCCCCCCCTCTTAAAGAGGGGGGTTTTACATGCTGGCCGGGGAATTAATTCCCCGGTTTAACGGCATCTGGCCGGCCAGCTGGCCGGCCGGTTTTCTCCAACGGGACCGGAATTTCCGGTCCCCTCTTCGGCTTCCGACGCCGGCGGCCCACCCGCAGGTCTTCTCTTCCGCCGCGGCCCGGAACCGGCCGCGGTCTTCTCGTCCCGCAGCGGCCCGGAACCGGCCGCGGTGTTCGTCGTCCGGCGAGGTGCGACGGCACCGCGCCCCTTTCGACATGCCTTGATTCCATTCAACGCGGCGCGACGGCGTCGCGTTCTTGAAGATTTTTCCTCGGCGTGGCGCGACGGCGCCGCGTAAAATATTTGCACGATCATCCGCGTGGTGCGACAGCACCACACCACTTGCTTCCACCCGCAAGAATAAACAAGAACGATGGAGGGGGGTTCGGCCGTGTTCGTGCGGTCCGCCCCCCCCCCCTCACGTTAAAATAATAACACAACTTAAAACATTCAAAATTCTCATGTTTGACATGCGAAATCCATGATCAAGAAATGGAATTAATATAAATTGAATCAACAACCCCTACCTCGGGTATAAGGTTCGAAGATTGTCAAGGTTCCGCGGAAGACGATGTCGCGGAGATCGGGCGTCGCGGAAGCCGTTCGTCAAATCCGATGACGAAGGGATGTGTTCGAAGAGACACGTCGTTGGCGAAACTTGTACGCTGACGAAGGTTGTCCGAGAAAGAAGTGGCGTCCCCTTTCGTTGACACGGTAAACGAAGAAAGGAGGTGCGGCATTCTTCGTCGGAGCTTGAGCGTTCTTCGTCAAGATGAACGTTCTTCGAGTTCTTCGTCAGAGTTGAAGAAGAAGAAGAAGAGCTCTCCACCTCTCAAGTAGACAAACAAAGAACCCAAAATAAAATAAGACAACATCTTATTTTATTATCACATAACACAAAATAATTTCAAAAGTTTGAAATTCAAAAGGTTTAACTCCCATAATTAAAAAGGTAACTTAAGCCAATAAATGAGGCGTTAAGGGAGTTGGGAGAATTGAAAGGATTTGGGGTTCGTGTGGGCCCCACCACACTAAATCCTCCCAAGGGAGGTTAAGTGGGTGTGGGTCCCACTTCCAATCTCCTTTGATAGGTTTTAACAAGTTAAAAATAAAATTGTTCTACACAATTTTATTTAACTCAAACTAAAAACCCCTAAAACTAACTTTCAACCCGCAACAAACGAAACTCCCGAAAAGGTCTCTTTAAGAAAATATCCGTGCTGTGAGTTCATCGGTGCCCTTGGATTTCAATTCCGAGCACCGGATCAAAAGTTAGGAATTCCCGCTCGTTCGTTCACTGAACGTACCCGAGCCAAACTTCGGAAATTAATTCCGGGCACTCCGGGCCTCGGAATCAGGTGCCGTCTGAAACCGCGCTCTTGTAAAATTCTAAAGAAAATTAAGAAAAAAATTCCCTTGAATTTTACGGGTATTTACATTACTCCCACCTCAGGGCTTTACGTCCCCGTAAAGATACATCAAAAACTAGGGAAACAAATGAGGGTATTGAGCACGCATCTGAGCCTCCCGCTCCCATGTGCTCTCCTGGAGATTCCCGTGCTGCCATCTGATGCGCACAAGACGAATCGATCGCCCACACAGGACCCGCTCCTATCGATCCTCTATCTCCACCGGGACCTCCGTAAAGGTCGCCCCATCGTCAACGTCAAGCTCCCCATGGTCAATGATGTGCGTCGGGTCGTGCACGTATCTCCTCAGCTGAGATACGTGGAAGACGTCGTGCACCCGGTGCAACTGAGGTGGTAGAGCCAGGCGATAAGCCACCTCGCCAATCCTGCTGAGAATCTGGAAGGGTCCGATGAAGCGCGGAGATAACTTGCCGCCTCGGCCAAATCTCCGAATACCACGTCGAGGTGAGACCCGCAAGAAGACGTGGTCGCCATCCTCGAACTCTAGTGGCCTCCGCCTCCTGTCAGCATATGACTTCTGTCGGCTCTGGGCTGTCCTCATCCGCTCCTGGATGACCTGGACCTTCTCTGTCGTGGCCTGGACCATCTCCGGTCCCACCAGTGCTGACTCCCCAGGGTCTGTCCAGCACAAAGGAGATCAACATGGTCGGCCGTACAACGCCTCGTATGATGCCATTCCGATGGTGGAGTGGTAGCTGTTGTTGTACGCGAACTCCACCAAGGGTAGGTGGTCCTCCCAGCTACGACCAAAGTCGAGGACACATGCGCGGAGCATGTCCTCGAGAGTCTGAATGGTCCTCTCCGTCTGACCATCCGTCTGAGGGTGAAAAGCTGTGCTAAGACGTAGCTGCATCCCGAATGCCTCCTGTAACCCCTTCCAAAGCCGGGAAGTAAAGCGGGCATCTCGATCAGAAACGATAGATGATGGCACGTCGTGGAGCCGCACAATCTCCTGAACGTATAGACGTCCCAAGCTCTCCACTGAGACCTGCCCTCTGATGGGTAAGAAGTGTGCCGACTTGGTGAGTCGGTCAACTATCACCCAGATGGAGTCGTGACCTCTGGAAGTGCGTGGAAGTCCAGTCACGAAGTCCATAGATATGCCGTCCCACTTCCACTCCGGAACCTCCAAAGTCTGTACCAAGCCTGCTTGTACCTGATGCTCTGCCTTCACCTGCTGACAGGTGAGGCATCGAGAAACGAACTCTGCTACAGCCTTCTTCATACCCGGCCACCAATGCTGTCGTCTGAGGTCCTGGTACATCTTCGCCACTCCAGGATGTACCGCTAAAGGAGAAGTGTGAAACTCTCTCAGTACTTCCTCTCGCAAAGTGTCTGGTACCATGGTACGTCCTCTGAAAAGGATGCCGTGCTCTGCTCCAAGGGAGAAACCATCAGGTGCCTGTCCCGAGGATATCTGTGCACGCCGTGTCTCACAGTCAGCGTCCCCATGCTATGCCTCCCTGACTCGCTGCAGTAGTGGAGGAGTGACTGTGAGAGACTGAAGAAAGACTGCTCCATCTCTATCCACGAAGGATATCTGCAAAGAGGCTAGCTGCTTCGTCGCCTCCTCGAGTAGCTGAATGCCCGTCCTCCTGATGAGGGCATCGGCTACTACGTTCCCCTTCCCAGGAGTATAGACTATCTCAATGTCATAGTCCTGGAGGAACTCGAGCCATCGCCGCTGTCTCAGGTTCAGGTCCTTCTGTGAGAAGATATACCTGAGACTCTGATGATCGGAAAAGACTTTAAAGCGCTCGCCCATCAGATAGTGTCGCCATGTCTTCAGAGTGAAGACCACTGCTGCTAACTCCAGGTCATGGGTAGCGTAGTTCTGCTCATGTGGCCTCAACTGACGTGATCCATAGGCGATCACTGCCCGCTCCTGCATCAGAACACATCCGAGTCCGGTCCCTGATGCATCGCAGTAGACTACGTACCCTACTCCCTCCTCAGGCAACCTCAAGATAGGTGCGCTAGTCAATCTCTGTCTCAGCTCCTGGAAGCTCTGCTGACATCTGTCTGACCACACAAAGGGTTTCCCCTTCTTCGTCAAAGCTGTGAGTGATGCCGCAACTCTGGAGAAGTTCGGCACAAATCTCCGATAGTATCCAGCTAGTCCCAAGAAACTCTGAACCTCAGTCACGCTCCTGGGTGGCTCCCATGCTAACACAGCCTCAATCTTCGCGGGATCTACTGCAACTCCCGCCTTAGAGATAACGTGTCCCAAAAAGTGGACTTCACGTATCCATAACTGGCACTTCGAGAGCTTACCATAAAGCTGGTGCTCTCGGAGTGTGTCAAGAACAACTCGCAAGTGATAGGCGTGCTCCTCCTCTATCGTAGAGTAAATCAGAATGTCGTCGATGAAGACTACGACAAACCTATCGAGGTATGGCTGAATGATCCTATTCATGAGAGCCATGAACACTGCTGGAGCATTGGTTACACCAAAAGGAATAACCAAGAACTCATAGTGGCCATACGGACATCTGAAGGCTGTCTTCTGCACATCCTCGTCTCTGACTCTGAGCTGATGATAGCCTGACCTGAGGTCTATCTTCGAGAACCACCGTGCTCCCTTGAGCTGATCAAAGAGGTCATCAATCCTCGGTAGCGGATACTTGTTCCTCACTGTCACCTGGTTTAGGCGACGATAGTCAACACAAAGTCGCAAGCTCCCGTCCGCCTTCTTGGCGAACAATATCGGTGAAGCCCAGGGTGAAACACTGGGTCGAATGAACCCCTTGCCCTGCAAGTCCTCCAACTGTACCCGTAGCTCTCGAAGCTCGGCGGGGGCCATCCGATATGCTGGAGTGGATATCGGGGCTGTCCCGGGGTACAAGTCAATATAAAAGTCTACCTCTCTGCGAGGAGGTAGCCCTGGAACGTCGTCGGGAAAAACGTCCGCAAACTAATCCACCACTGTAGGAAAACCAGGACTCCGCACGTCAACTGCTCCAAGGATAAGGCTAGCCAACTAATGAGTGATGGGCTGTCCTCTCCTCCACGGAAGTCCATCCTGTGCTGGTAAGGCTCCCTTCTCGCCGGTGAAGGTGAACCTGCTTCCGTCGGTGCGTACACATCGCACCTTGCGCCTAAAACAGTCAATCTGTGCATGGACCGTAGATAGCCAATCCATGCCCAAGATGACGTCGTAAGGCCTCGACGCTGCTACAAGAAGATCCCAGCCGAAGCTCTCGCCTCCTAGAGTAAGCTCACACTGCCGGTACCGGTGCGTAATCATCGAGTCTGCTCCCGTAGGAGTCTCTAGCCATAAGGATCGAGCCAACGGCTCTGTCAGAATCTCCGAGCTCCGAACAAGGGCAGCGGCTATGAAAGAATGACTCGCTCCTGTGTCTATAAGAACTGCAGCAAAGGTGGAATAGAC
The DNA here is from genome assembly GCA_963277665.1 of Viscum album. Taxonomy (NCBI): domain Eukaryota; kingdom Viridiplantae; phylum Streptophyta; class Magnoliopsida; order Santalales; family Viscaceae; genus Viscum; species Viscum album. The sequence goes on along the minus strand of OY728162.1, from coordinate 346,802,496 downwards.
ACAGATAGTACCTCGAATCATCTCGGGTGCGCCGTGGTCGTAGGCCTCTGCTGCCTGGAGCTGTGCCTGTCGCTGCCCGCCAGCTCCTTGTGGTCGGGGTGGACCTCCTGGTGGTGGTGGTGGTAGAGCCTCAAAGCGTCGGCCACCACCAGCTGCTCGTCCAGCTCCTCTGCCTCGTCCGCCTCCTCCCTGCGGACCGCCACGGTCGATCCTCTGCCTCTGCCTCGGTGGTCCATCAACTTACTGCTGCTCCTCGGCACGACGGGTCGGGCAGTCATGAGCCATGTGGCCCTGCCCGCCGCACGAGTAGCATTGTCTGCCTCTCGTAAGACTGGCTCCTAGCTGTGTGCCCCGCACTACTGAGCCAGTGCCCTGAGATCGTCTGCCCGAAGGTCTGGTCTGCCTGGACCCCTGAGTCATCCGTCGACTGCCTGCTGCAGATGACTCTGCCACGTGCCGCCCTGCGGTGGGTCTCTGTGCTGGTGTAGACTCAGCAAGGAAGCTCTCGATCAGAAGAGCCCGCTCCAGTACTCCTGTCTGAGTCGGTATGCTAAGGGAGATCAGCGATGCCCTGATCTCATGTCTCAAACCCTGCTCGAAGGTTCGGGCCCGGAAGAATGGGTCCCGTACCATGTCGGTCGAGTAGCGCGAGAGATCGGTAAATCTCGCCGAGTACTGAGCGACCGTCATGCTGCCCTGCCGCAGCTGTAGAAGCTCCTGGATACGCACCGCACGAAGGGTGGCTGGGACGAACTCCGAGCGGAAGAGGCTCTCAAAGTCCGTCCAAAGAAGAGATGCCTCATCGTGCACCTGGAGCATCAAGCTCCACCATCGTCCTGCTGCTGCGTGTAGTAGGCTCGCAGTGAGGATCACCATGAGGTCTGCTAGTGTCCTCACTAGCCTAAACACTTGAACCACTGCCTCCAGCCAGTCCTCTGCTGCCTGGGGATCCATCTCCCCGCGAAACCTGGGTGGTCGCTGGCGCTGAAACTCATGCAGTGCGCTGAGGCGACGTGCATCGTCAGCGGCTGCTGCTGGAAGCATCGGGGGCTCGGCGGGTAGAGCTACCGCCGGTGCCACTACTGGAAAAGGGCCCTGCACCGAGGCCTCGTCGCTCGGTGGGCTGTCGTCTCGCTCGACTCTCGGAACCCTAGCTGGCTGCCGTCGTGGGGCCATCCTGAAAAGGAAACAGGTGTGCCACGGTTAGAACAGTATACCTGGTGAGCTGATATAAGTAATCACAAAGAAAACTTTGAAACACACACGCAATCAATGTTTTCGTGCATTAAGTCGGAAATCAGAAGTCAGGGTCCTGGTGTACGGATACGTCGGCCGCCGCACCAACACTGGACTCCCTGGACTGATATCCACACTCAATACACTAAACATTATTGCTTCACATAGAAAAGATCAGAGTTCGCGGTAGAACAGAACTCCTCTGATACCAATTTGTCACGACCCGCCCTCGGGGTCCGTGCCGTGACTACCCCAAGCCCGCCTTCCATAGGCCAGGGGTTGGCGACTAGCACCAAGGCGTAAATCCTGGTAAAAAGGGAAGGCATTGCCTTTGAAAAGTAAACACACACCACAGAGTAAACAAGCAGAAAGTAAACACTAAACAAAAGCAGAGTACTACTGAAAGTGCGGAAAAGTAAATGGGCCAGTATACAAACCCAAACTGAAATAAGTACAACTCGAAAGGGAAAACAGCAACTGAAAAGTAAAAGCCGCTACTCCGAGCTGTCCACTGGAAATCCCACCTGAAGGGTGGGTAAAGATAGCTCCTCTGCTCCACGGGTCCCGCAGTCTGCTCCGTGCACGTCCCGCCCAGTGGTCCACCTCCGGGTAACGTCCCGCTCTGTAGGCCTCAGCTAAGGTCAACGCTGTCCGTCGTCTGCAACCAACACAACGTAGTGCGGGCAAAGCCCGTGCAGGGGTGAGTATATGCTACTCAGTAGGGACCCCGAGACCCCTGAAGGTCTCTCAAATCCACAAAGGATAAACCACGAAGAAATGTACAATCACGAAGTAACAACCGACACTGCTTAGGTATATGCCCATACATATACCTAAGTCATCAATTCAAATACGCTCCAACCTCCGAGTCCAAGTACAACTCAGTCCACATAGGATAGTAAACGTATTCCACACAGGAAAGCAAAACGTAATCCACACAGGATTGCTCAACACAATCCACACAGGAAAGCAAAAAGGATTCAGCTCACACAGGTATACTTCTTCAAGGACGATAAAGATAATCACTGATCCATCTAAGTCGTCGGACCCACGAAGGATCGATAGGTAACTAACCCCCGCAAAGACCCACACAGGATCGGGCCCACACAGGACCTGTAGGCGCTGGCTCACACAGAACCGCTGAGCGCAAGGACCCACACAGGATCGGGCCCACACAGGACCTGTAGCACTGATCCACGTAGGATCGCTGAGTGCTGAAGTCGTCGTCGTCGAATCCACACAGGATCTCTGTACTGTCGTCGTCGCAGTCACAGTAGCAGTAGTAGTCGTAGCAGTCGCAGCCAGCACTAGGGTTCCCGCACATAGCAAGCTCGTTCGGAGGGTCCGCTCCACGAGCCGAGAGGCTGATACATCAACTGTCACAAAGACCAGAGTTGATGTATCCAAAAGATCCGTATCGTCAACAGGAACTCAACGCAACATACGGCGCGTCGATCGGACGCCCGGTCTGAGAGTTATTGGCATTTTCGTTTCCGGGGCCCGGTTGGTTTTTAAGGCAAAACCAACCCGACCGTACTCCACCTGCGTCCAAACCTCGGGCGGAGTATGACAAAAGATTCTTCCTACTAAGAGGGACTCAACACAGCTAACGGCACGTCAATCGGACGTCCGTAGCTCAAGATATGAGCGTTTCCGCTCCGAAGGCCCGGTTGGTTTCGTGAACGAACCAACCCGGCCAAATGCAAAGTAAACTAAAACCTTGAGTGAGATATACCGAAACGACCGTCTCGATCCAAGGATCGCGTTTCCGCAGACGGTTTGTCATTCGGAGGTTCGAGGCTCAAGTTATGGCCCAAAAACCAAATCTGGTTCGAAACGGGGGGTCCGGGTCCGGGCCGACCCGGCCCGACCCCCCCCCCCCCCCCCCCGGGCGGCGCGGTGGCCGGCGGCGGCAGCCGGCGGCGGCGGGCGGCGGCGCGGCGGCGCGGGGAGCCGCGGCGGGCTGGCGCCGCGAGGTGCCGCGGCGGCTCGGGGTGCCGCGAGGGGCCGCACACGGTCGGCACGCGGGGGGCAAGCCCCGCGGTTTTTCAACAGGCGGCGCGACATAGCCGCGCCGTTATTTTCAAAGCGCCCCCCCCCCCCCCCACGTGGGGGGCCTGCTGGCGCGGAACCGGGGGGGCCGGCTGCCCCCCTCCCTTTAATTAAAACCGCCCCCCCCCCCCCTCTTAAAGAGGGGGGTTTTACATGCTGGCCGGGGAATTAATTCCCCGGTTTAACGGCATCCGGCCGGCCAGCTGGCCGGCCGGTTTTCTCCAACGGGACCGGAATTTCCGGTCCCCTCTTCGGCTTCCGACGCCGGCGGCCCGGCCGCCGGTCTTCTCTTCCGCCGCGGCCCGGAACCGGCCGCGGTCTTCTCGTCCCGCCGCGGCCCGGAACCGGCCGCGGTGTTCGTCGTCCGGCGCGGTGCGACGGCACCGCGCCCCTTTCGCCCTGCCTTGATTCCATTCAACGCGGCGCGACGGCGTCGCGTTCTTGAAGATTTTTCCTCGGCGTGGCGCGACGGCGCCGCGTAAAATATTTGCACGATCATCCGCGTGGTGCGACGGCACCACGCCACTTGCTTCCACCCGCAAGAATAAACAAGAACGATGGAGGGGGGTTCGGTCGTGTTCGTGCGGTCCGGACCCCCCCTCACGTTAAAATAATAACGCAACTTAAAACATTCAAAAGTCTCATGTTTGACATGCGAAATCCATGATCAAGAAATGGAATAAATATAAATTGAATCAACAACCCCTACCTCGGGTATAAGGTTCGAAGATTGTCAAGGTTCCGCGGAAGACGACGTCGCAGAGATCGGGCGTCGCGGAAGCCGTTCGTCAAATCCGATGACGAAGGGATGTGTTCGAAGAGACACGTCGTTGGCGAAACTTGTACGCTGACGAAGGTTGTCCGAGAAAGAAGTGGCGTCCCCTTTCGTTGACACGGTAAACGAAGAAAGGAGGTGCGGCGTTCTTCGTCGGAGCTTGAGCGTTCTTCGTCAAGATGAACGTTCTTCGAGTTCTTCGTCAGAGTTGAAGAAGAAGAAGAAGAGCTCTCCACCTCTCAAGTAGACAAACAAAGAACCCAAAATAAAATAAGACAACATCTTATTTTATTATCACATAACACAAAAGAATTTCAAAAGTTTGAAATTCAAAAGGTTTAACTCCCATAATTAAAAAGGTAACTTAAGCCAATAAATGAGGCGTTAAGGGAGTTGGGAGAATTGAAAGGATTAGGGGTTCGTGTGGGCCCCACCACACTTAATCCTCCCAAGGGAGGTTAAGTGGGTGTGGGTCCCACTTCCAACCTCCTTTGATAGGTTTTAACAAGTTAAAAATAAAATTTTTCTACACAATTTTATTTAACTCAAACTAAAAACCCCTAAAACTAACTTTCAACCCGCAACAAACGAAACTCCCGAAAAGGTCTCTTTAAGCGAATATCGGCGCTGCGAGTTCATCGGTGCCCTCGGATTTCAATTCCGAGCACCGGATCAAAAGTTAGGAATTCCCGCTCGTTCGTTCACTGAACGTACCCGAGCCAAACTTCGGAAATTAATTCCGGGCACTCCGGGCCTCGGAATCAGGTGCCGTCTGAAACCGCGCTCTTGTAAAATTCTAAAGAAAATTAAGAAAAACATTCCCTTGAATTTTACGGGTCTTTACAATTACTATTACCCTAACACATGTCCTAATTCTATTGGAAAAATGTAATTCAACCAAAAACAACCTTATGAATATAATATGACCATTTAGGTCCACTTGGATTAGATTATGACATTTAATATTATTTTATTTAATGAATAGTTAAAATAGTTAAAATTAATGTTTAATAACTAAAACATTTTTAATATGGGGTTATACATAAGATAAATTCGACTATAAATATTCATTAGAAATCTAAAATGATTTCAAAAATAATGGTATTTTATTTATAATTTTGGAACATTAAATAATTTAATTTGTTTATGACACAATGATGATGCAGTAAATATCTTATTAATGAAATATTGACATAATTGATGTTATAAACACCAAAATAAATGTAATTTGAGACTTTTTATGAATCCAACTAATTTTCTAGGTTACTATGATATATTAGTGTTGATTTAATCAACTTGGTTCGAACATATAATTCTGTTATGACTTTCACAAAAATCATATATCAAATAGTGTTAAAATTGACACAAAATAGTTTTTAAATCAAATATTATATTATTAATTTTTATTTTATTCCTAAAAATCTAATGTTCGGCCAAATGACTTAGATAAGGATATATATATTAATAATAAACAATTTGGGGTTCGTTTGGCATTTTATAGTAAGTGTATTAACCATATAGTGAAAGAAAACAAAAATACACGGTAAAAGTTTAATTATTTAACTTAGAGTTAAATCTAATTGATAAGGTTAAAATAATACCCTAAACTTGTCTAAATCTTATTGGTTGTTAGGAATTAGACCCATACCCACATTATCTTCGAAATAAGACCCTTTGGAACCATTATAAACCGATTTTGACTTTAATATAAAATAATATTTTGAGATATTCCTACGGTGCCCCTCTCCTCCCTTATAAAAGGACACCTCCTCCCCCTCCTCCTCACACAACTTTGAGCCTTCCAGCTCGGCCAACCGCTGCCAAAATCTCTTCTCCACTTCACTAGTATCATCCTATAGGTCCTGTTATTCTTCAAAGACCATCCTTAGTTCTTTAAGTGGAGGTTAAGAAAAGGCGCGTCAAAAAGAGGTAATATCCATTACCGATCTTTTTCAATTTCTTTCTTCTTCAACTTCTTCTTATTTAGTTGTTTCATGATAAAGTAATTACATCAGTATTTATTATATACTGATATGTTATTATAAATATGAAACAACTCTAATTAACCTTCTATCCATCCTACGGAAAAAGGAAATCACCGCGCGTGCGTACGTACGGAATACCGTCTCCACGCCGTGGTGTAATCTATTTTCCGCCACCACCTTAATTGGATGGGTATAATGGTTTAATGAGTAACTATATATTATTATTATAAATTGATATTGATACTGAAATAGTATACATACACTTCAACATAATTCCATGACCATGGGAACGATATCATCGCTCGTGCGTACGAACGGACTACCGTCTCCACGACGCGATGAGATTCATTCTCAATGATTAACCATTCATGAATGATTATAAAGTATATATAATAAGTAATAATCGAATATATGACATAATAATTATACTGGAATTATTTATATTTATATTTATGTCATCTACTTAATTCCATTCAATTCAATAAGGAAACGAAAACAGCGTTCATGCGTACGTACGGACTACGGTCTCCATGAACGGTGTATTTATTTCCATTTACTGATTTATTATATATGTATATTCTGAATATATATATATAAATCATGTTTTATATTATGTAATTATGTAATCATGATCTAAGTAATCATATGAATAATTACAAGTTAAAAACACAAACGACAAATGAGACGATTTTACCCAAAACGCTACTTTAACATGAATTTACAAAAGAACGGGTAATATAAAGTCATAAGTGGACCATATATGATATAATAACAATGAATATGATTCTGGAATAAGTCAATAATATGATTTAAATCATTATACAGGAGGTTCGGACACTTACAAAGAAAGTCAGACCTAAGGTAAGGCGAAATATCACAATCTCAGTCTTATCCGAGATTGTTTATACTTTGGTATTTACTGGGGTGTATTTTATCATCCACATCCATGTTTCCTCAATATGTAATATTATTTCCATCCACCAACAATTTTTTTAATTCCAATTTTACTATTCGTTGAATTTTAGTAAAAGATAAGAAAGGAATCTTTTGTCGTTTTTCGTACGAGGTAATTTTTTGACTTTTCTGACAAAAGTACGAAGAATGTTTTTTTTAACCTATACGGAATCAATGGATTTTTAAAACATTATTTCCAAGAAGCTTCCTTTACATGTTTTCAAGTTTATTTTTAATCAACTTCTTAGTGTTTATATTTGTATGACATGTTAAGAAAAGAAAAGTGTTTTTGAAGAAGAAAGGATATTTTCCTCAAGAATGGAGTTCAACTATTTTATCAAAATTATTTTCCATCTAAGATAATAAAGGGTTCTGTTTTTATCCCTATTATTACATTGATTTGATTATGTTGTGAGGGAATTATTTTTATGAAGTAATTTACCTTATATGATTTGTTTTGTGATGTCATGATGTTTCAAGAATCCCATTTTTGTTACATGTGTTATGCGATGATGTATGATTTTTGATTATGTGGCACACATAAGAAAGGATTCATTATAATATGGATGGGACCTATATCTCCCTCCAATGCATTGGGTAAAGATTTTATATCTCATGAGATAGACATGGCTGGAACGGTAGGTTATACCGGTTCAGTGAAACAGGACTGAAACGAGGGTGACTCGATTCAGAAAGGGACTTTGTCCACTAAGATAGTCTTGGCAATGAGTCTTGGCTAACAAGAAATGATTCTCTATGATTATGTGTGTATGCCACAAAGTTTCATGTTTTAAGTTATGATTATTGTGATTACATTTCACTGCCATGATTTATCCCATGTTATGAAATTATGATCTCTTTTGCAGGTTAAGATTTCCAAAAAGTTATGTGCTTGTGTATACGATGAGATTTATATTTCTTTTGTTTACCCTTACTGAGCATTTGAGATCACCCTTTTATGTTTTATTTTCCCCAGGATATAAAGAAAGGTTTTAGGTAAAAAAAGGGGAAGATCTTTATGAGAGATATTGGAGATCTTTCACCATGATTAGAAGATTACGTTCCGAGTTTCCAAAGACACTAAACTATTACGATCCTTGTGTGTGTATTTTTTGTTATGTACTAAGTATTCCGCAAATGTAATGTAATGTCAATGTACATCAAGCTTCGGGTCTCTACAGTTGGTATCAGAGGAATGGTTTAGTCAACCTTTGGAAACTAGGATGTGAGAACTTTAGTGAGATCCCTAGAGATATTTCTAAGGTATGTCTAGGGATGTCCCTAAGGTTAAGTATACGTATAGGTTATAGTTCTAGAACTACGCTAACGATCATAGAATTAAACCTAAGATGTTAGATATTGAAGGTACTTCCCCTTTATTATGTTGTTTTCCCTAGCATGATTTTTGCCTCTCACACTATTCTTTTTGGGTTTTAGACGATGGCTGGAACCCGAAAGAACTGTGTTGATCAATGCAATGGACAATGCAATGATTGTCCTCCTGAACAAACAAATGTTATGGGAGATGGAGTGAAAAATCTTATTGCTATACTTAAACAAGCTATGAATCATTCTGGACTTCCAAATGAGCAGAGAAGGGAACAATATTCTATTGAGTCCTTCATGAGGCAACGTCCACCTTCTTTCAGTGGGTCTTCTGATCCACTTGTTGCTAAACAATGGATCAGTACCACTGAAAAGATATTTTCAGTTCTTCAATTTTCTGAACATGATAATGTCATCTTAGCAGTATATCGTTTGGAAGGTGAAGCTGATCAATGGTGGAATCTTATCAAGAATACGAGGCCAAGAGATAAAATTGAGTCCATGGAATGGTACGAGTTCAAGAACATGTTTTACAGTAAGTACTTCCCTCGTATTCTTCGAACGAAGATGGAAAAGGAGTTTCTTGAGCTAAAGAAAAAAGATGATGAATCTCTTGCTATATACGAAGCGAATTTTACAAGACTTGCAAGGTATGCATCTGGCATTATCATCCAACCTGAAAGTAAAGTTGATCGATTTTTCAGTGGCTTAAAACCAAGTCTTTGAAGGGAATTAGCTATAAGAGACTTCAGTAGCTATGAAGAAATTTTTTGTTGTGCTATCAAGGTAGAAATGGAAGTTGGTGTTACATATCCATCTCATGGTTTTGACAAGAAACGAAAGATGGAGTTGAAGGATAAATCTCAGAATAATGGTGAAAAGAAGATGAATGTTTCCTTATTCACAAAGCGTGGAAAGAAGCATGGTGGAGATTGTCTTAAAGGGACTAGAAAATGTTTTAAGTGTGGAAAAGAAGGTCATCGAGCAGCTGAGTGTCGAAGTAATGGAAAAAGGGTTTCTAATGATGTGAATAAAGCAAACACTGCAGAGAATGCACCACCAACACTTCAATGCTTCAAGTGCAAGGAAATGGGGCATTATGCTAATAAATTCCCTAATCCAAGGGTTAGTGATGATCGACATGAGAAACCGCTTAAGGCAAAGGACAAAAGGAAGTCACATGCGATCACCATTGGCGATGTTGAATATGATAACGATGTGGTGGAATGATTAAGTGTTTATGTAATGGGATTCCAAAATAATGTTGTATCATGGACTATTGGAATATTTATGTATTGGTCTAATGTGGTATTCAAAGTGATTGAGATATTTTTGGAAATAAGATGATATGAGCATAATGAAGGGAAAATGAGAAAACGAAATGTTTAACAGTATTCATGAGCTCATGATTGATATAAGGACTAAGTGATATCATTGTTTGAGTATATAGAATTTTGAGGATTTTGGTATGTGGAAAGTGTTAAATTTTAACTGCATTCATGTTTTCACTAAGGTATTCAAGAGAATACATGATTAAGGACTTTGAAAGTTTAGAATGTGACCAACAAGACATATCTTATGGGGATCAACGATGGTATTAAATCTCTGGTAATTGTTTTCACTATATTATGAGAGTGGACTGCAGTATTATGGGTAAGCCTAAAGATTGGAATGGATTATGTTGGAATAAGTTAGTATTGTTTAAGGATAGAAGTTTTTTTTTGATATTATTGATGGGATGTTATAGTAATATAGTTTTAGAAAAAGGACAACCTGCAGGACGGGCGACAGCCCATCGCGTCGGACAAGGCTGTGAGAATCGAACCCACAACCGAAGTGCGACTGGCCTTTATCGCCTACCACTGGCCTACATGAAGTCCCTGTTTAGTAGAAACTAGTTTTATTTTATTAAGCAGTACGATATATGAAGTATAAGTCCATTTTAGGAACCATATATGATTAATCTCACTATAGATAGACTTATGTATATAATTTTTGGTAACCTTTTGTTTGAGACAGATGGAATGACCCGTCATTCTATCACATGATCTGTTAACACTTCACGAATAACAAATTCAACTTCATTTATTTAAGAGATGAAGTGGAAATTGTTCAAGGCACGAACAACAGTGAGATTATACCAAAATAAAGTAAGTATTTATTCTAATTCAAATTTTCAACTTTAGGGAAATGATCTTGAAAACCAAAAATGTTGTCCTAATGATCTTATACCTGATAAATCAGATGGTACCATATATCATCACAAATCTATGGATTTGTGATTACTGGATTTTCCATAGCCATTTTCTCTACCACTCTCCATCAAAACATGATGGTTAGATTTCTCTTCCATATCCATATTTTCACCAATGTGGAAACCCAGTGATTTGTTTATTTGGGTAATCGTTACATTTCATACTTTATTTTTTAAAGCCATGTTTTGGTATTCCTTTTTACGATATGGGTTTCTATTAAAGAATATTTTGAATAGTAAACTATTTATAACCCCGACGAATTTCGAGGGCGAAATTCATTTTAAGGGGGGTAGAATGTAACAGCCCGAGATTTTATGAAAACTATTCTTTTTTAATTTTATTAATGTCTTGTGTTGTACGCTACACCAAAAGGAGCTTTCACAACACACATCCTTGACATGCCTTGCATTACACGCAATCGCGACCTTCCTCGATAGCGTGTGTAGTACGCAATACCGAGTTTCACTAAACAACGATATGCTATTAAAATATTATTAAAACTAGCCGTTATGAATAGTAATAACCACTTTTTGAAATTTCGTATATTTTATTTTTCAAAATGGAATTAATTTCTGGATTCGTAATATCGAAATTAGCTTAGGGTGAAATTTTGGTACTTTTCGGATAACTTTAATATTCTGATGAATAGTGAAAATTACTAGATTATAATTAAAAACAACGTTTTTAATCGAAATAATTAATAGTGATAAATCATTAAATTGAGTGGTTTTAAAGTATATTTAGAATATATTTTTACAATTTAATACGATGTTGGTCATTGGATGTAATTTCACATTTAAACCAGACATAATCAAGTGTCAATCTTTTGGTAGATATTGTTTCTTAAAAACACGCTATTTGTTTTAACAGCGGGATTTAATTATAAAATTAATTAATGCAACTTCTATGTTTTGAATTTGGTAAAATAGACTTCATTTTTGAATTCGGAATATGAAATATAGCATAGGATGAAATTTTGGTATTTTTCTGAAAACTTTCAATTTTTGATAAATAGTGAAACCACTAAGTGGTAGGTTAAAAACTGAATTTTGCATAAAACTTAATTTTACCGCTTCTGTGAATGGAATTTCGAAAATCCGACAGACACGGTTAATATCAAGGACTAAAATGTGGTTCAATGAGAAGAAAATAATTTTTGGTGAATAGTAACTTTTTACTTTTTTTTTACCACTGTTAATAGTAAATAGGGTAACTAAGGGTAAATATGATATTATTATTTCCCTAACACATGACCTAATTCTATTGGATAAGTTTAATTTGACCAAAAACAACCTTAGGAATATAATATGACCATTTAGGTCCACTTGGATGAGATTATGACATTTAATATTATTTTATTTAATGAATAGTTAAAATAGTTAAAATCAAAGTTTAATAACTAAAACATTTTTAATATGGGGTTATACAAAAGATAAATTCGACTATAAATATTCATTAGAAAGCTAAAATGATTTCATACATAATGGTATTTTATTTATAATTTTTAAACATTAAATAATTTAATTTATTTATGACAAAATGATGATGCAGTAATTATCTTATTAATGAAATATTGACATAATTGATGTTATAAACACAAAAATAAATGTAATTTGAGACTTTTTATGAATCCAACTAATTTTCTAGGTTACTATGATATATTAGTGTTGTTTTAATCAACTTGGTTTGAACATATAATTCTGTTATGACTTTCAAAAAAATCATATATCAAATAGTGTCAAAATTGACACAAAATAGTTTTTAAATCAAATATTATATTATTAATTGTTATTTTATTCCTAAAAATATATGGTTCGGCCAAATGACTTAGATAAGGATATATATATTAATAATAAACAATTTGGGGTTTGTTTGGCATTTTATAGTAAGTGTATTAACCATATAGTGAAAGAAAACAAAAAGACAGGGTAAAAGTTAAATTATTTAACTTAGAGTTAAATCTAATTGATAAGGTTAAAATAATACCCTAAACTTGTCTAAATTCTATTGGTTGTTAGGATTTAGACCCATCCCCACTTTATCTTCGATATAATACCCTTTGGAACCATTATAAACCGATTTTGACTTTAATATAAAATAATATTTTGAGATATTCCTAAGGTGCCCCTCTCCTCCCTTATAAAAGGACACCTCCTCCCCCCTCCTCCTCACACAACTTTGAGCCTTCAATCTCGGCCAACCCCTGCCAAAATCTCCTCTCCACTTCACTAGTATCATCCTAGAGGTCCTGTTCTTCTTCAAAGACCATCCTTAGTTCTTTAAGTGGAGGTTAAGAAAAGGCGCGTCAAAAAGAGGTAATATCCATTACCGATCTCTTTCAATTTCTTTCTTCTTCAACTTCTTCTTATTTAGCTGTTTCGTGATAAAGTAATAAAATCAGTATTTCTTATATACTGATATGTTATTATAAATATGAAACAACTCTAATTAACCTTCTATCCATCCTACGGAAAAAGGAAATCACCGCGCGTGCGTACGTACGGAATACCGTCTCCACGCCGTGGTGTAATCTATTTTCCGCCACCAACTTAATTGGATGGGTATAATGGTTTAATGAGTAACTATATATGATTATTATAAATTGATATTGATACTGAAATAGTATTCCTACACTTCAACATAATTCCATGACCATGGGAACGATATCATCGCTCGTGTGTACGTACGGACTACCGTCTCCACGACGCGATGAGATTCATTCTCAATGATTAACCATTCATGAATGATTATAAAGTATATATAATAAGTACTAAGGGAATATATGACATAATAATTATACTGGAATTATTTATATTTATATGTATGTCATCTACTTAATTCCATTCAATTCAATAAGGAAACGAAAACAACGTTCATGCGTACGTACGGACTACCGTCTCCATGAACGGTGTATTTCTTTCCATTTACTGATTTATTATATATGTATATTCTGAATATATATATATAAATCAGGTTTTATATTATGGAATTATGTAATCATGATCTAAGTAATCATATGAATAATTACAAGTCAAAAACACGAACGACAAATGAGACGATTTTACCCAAAACGCTACTTTAACATGAATTTACAAAAGAACGGGTAATATAAAGTCATAAGTGGACCATATATGATATAATAAAAATGAATATGATTCTGGAATAAGTCAATAACATGATTTAAATCATTATACAGGAGGTTCGGACACTTACAAAGCATGCCGGACCTAAGGTAAGGGGAAATATCACAATCTCATTCTTATCCGAGATTGTTTATACTTTGGTATTTACTGGGGTGTATTTTATCATCCACATCCATGTTTCCTCAATATGTAATATTATTTCCATCCACCTAAAATTTTTTTAAATCCAATTTTACCCTTCGTTGAATTTTAGTAAAATATAAGAAAGGAATCTTTTGTCGTTTTTCGTATGAGGTACTTTTTTGACTTTTCCGACAAAAGTACGAAGAATGTTTTTTTAACTTATACGGCATCAATGGATTTTTAAAACATTATTTCCAAGAAGCTTCCTTTACATGTTTTCAAGTTTATTTTTAATCAACTTCTTAGTGTTTATAATTGTATGACATGTTAAGAAAAGAAAGGTGTTTTTGAAGAATAAAGGATATTTTCCTCAAGAAAGGAGTTCAACTATTTTATCAAAATTATTTTCCATCTAAGATAATAAAGGGTTCTGTTTTTATCCCTATTATTACATTGATTTGATTATGTTGTGAGGGAATTATTTTTATGAAGTCATTTACCTTATATGATTTGTTTTATGATGTCATGATGTTTCAAGAATCCCATTTTTGTTACATGTGTTATGCAATGATGTATGATTTATGATTATGTGGCACACATAAGAAAGGATTCATTATAAGATGGGTGGGACCTATATCTCCCTCCAATGCATTGGGTAAAGATTTTTTATCTCATGAGATAGACATGGCTGGAACGATAGGTTATACCGGTTCAGTGAAACAGGACTGAAACGAGGGTGACTCGATTCAGAAAGGGAATTTGTCCACTAAGATAGTCTTGGCAATGAGTCTTGGCTAACAAGAAATGATTCTCTATGATTATGTGTGTATGCCACAAAGTTTCATGTTTTATGTTATGATTATTGTGATTACATTTCACTGCCATGATTTATCCCATGTTATGAAATTATGATCTCTTTTGCAGGTTAAGATTTCCAAAAAGTTATGTGCTTGTGTATACGATGAGATTTATATTTCTTTTTTTTACCCTTACTGAGCATTTGAGCTCACCCTTTTATGTTTTCTTTTCCCCAGGATATAAAGAAAGGTTTTAGGTAAAAAAAAGGGGAAGATCTTTATGGAAGATATTGGGGATCTTTCACCACGATTAGAAGATTACGTTCTGAGTTTTCAAAGACACTAAACTATTACGATCCTAGTGTGTGTATTTTTTGTTATGTACTAAGTATTCCGCAAATGTAATGTAATGTCAATGTACGTCAAGCTTCGGGTCTCTACATCATCTATATCCTAAAAAACAGTGAAAACACTAAGGCCCTACACTTCCCCAAAAACCACACAAATTCCAAAGGTCACACCATCCGGATGCATGGATTATGTATCTCCTTCCTCCATGTCATGAGACTATCCACTTTGGGTTGCACTATCTCTCCATAATGGATTTAATAGCATCTGCATTGATGCTCTTGATTAGGGATGAGGTTCTCTCCTCGGAATAGTTAGGTATTTTTACAAAAATATAGAGAACCCGGAAACAACTTGTCATGCAACATCAAGGTTAAACCTTACATTACAATCAAGGTACAATGAAAAACACAAGAGAAAACTCAGAATAGATTTGGGTACTGGGAATGCATTTTTTATTCTCTCTCTCTCAATTAATCTTCTCAAGGACACCATGCCTACATAACACAAAAACCAAAGGAATGGTCTGCCCACGAAGCACCTTCTCCTTACGATCCTCGATTCTTAACGACCGCTCCACGAATGTCGCATCATCCTCGATATCCAAATCTACCCTGTCTAGGATGTGGGAGTAATCGTGTAGATATTGGAAGAGCTGAGAGATATGAAATATATCAAGGATCGTCTCCAACTATGGTGGAAACTCCAGATGATATTCCACATCATCCCAACACCCCGAATGGTCCAATGAACTTCGGATAAATCTAGCTCCCTCTACCAAACCTAAACTCTCTACACAGAGTGGAGAACATTATTAACATGTGGTCCGCATCCTCTAACTCCATGGGAATCCTCCTATAATCTACCGATGAATTTTTCCAATACTAACCCACCTTCATTATCTCACACACAAGCAGAACCTTTTATATCATGATCTGCACCACCTCTGGTCGAAGAAGGACTGCTTACCCTACCTTTTTCCAACATATAGGTAAATGAGAAGGTCTTCCATACAAGGCCTCAAAATATTCCATATTAATGGTAGAGTGATATTTATTATTGTGAGAAAACTATACCAGGGGAATGTTTCATACCAAATATACTACGAAGTCCAGAACACAACCCGTAGAATTTTCTCTAATGTTTGGATGGTACTCTCAGTATTCCCATCAGTATGAGGATGGAATGAAGTGATGATGAATAGATGGGTGCTAAAAACATACTGTAATCTCTTCCACACTCATGAGGTTAACTATGTGTCTTGATCCTAGATAATTTATCTTGGAAATCCATGCAGCCATACCACTTCGTCCAAATACATCCTTACTAAGGAATCTACTGTTCGCTGCTCCTTGATTTCAAGAAAGTGACCTGATTTCATCAATCGATCCACCACTACCCCAATATAATCACAGCTTCCCTGATCCCTAGGTAGTCCTGTGACAAAATCCATCGATATTTCATCCCACTTACACTCGATAATGTCTTAGGATTACAAAAGACTGCTAGGAACACAATGCCCAAACTTCACCTACTAACACTCTAGGAACTTTCCCACAAACTCCTCCACATCCCACTCCACCCTACGACACAAAAACAATTCCCTCAGGCCTCATTAAATCTTGTACAATTTTAGGTGCACCGCTTGGCATGAGTTATGGAACTCACAGAGAAGTACCTCATGCATTGTAACTGAGACAAACAACTTCTCACGAAACAATATCTTATACTGACTATCCTATGACCATCCTTCTAGAGCATCACCCTGGGCAATTCGATTACGCACCACTTCAACCTCTGAGTCTCCCCACTGAGACTATTCCACCTACCGCATTGAGTAAGATTTCACATTCACATAAATCAGAAAGCCTCTGCCACTATCCTCCACAGTATCCTGGCACAAAGAGGCCAACTCTTTGATTGCCTTCCAAGCATTTGTTGATTTCAAAATTACCTATTTTTTGAGACTTCTTGCTTAAGTAATCGGCCACCACATTTTCCTTTCCTAGTGTGTACTAGATCATGATGTCGTAGTCCTGGAAGAACTCAATCCACCTTCACTACCAAAATTTCATGTATCATTGGGAAAATACATCTCTCAATATATTGTGATATGTGATGGCAACAAAGCACTCTCTGATGAGGTAATACTGCCACATCTTCTGCGTGGACATGACGACTGCAAGCTCTAGGTCATTGGTGGCATAGTTCCATTCGTGAGGACATAAATTTCTAGACCTGTAAGAGATCAGTACCTGCTACTACATTAGTACACTTTCCATGACTTGGCTAGAGGCATCACAAAACACCTCGAACATCACCCCCTCCTCTGGAAACCAGAGCAATGATGTACTGACCCGCTTCACCTTCAGATAGCCAAAATCTACCTAACACTGCTCAATCCATATGAAAGTCTTGTCTTTTTTGGTCACAACTATTAATATAGATACAACTTGAAAGAATTTGGGTACAAAACTATAATAATTGCCTACCTGACCCATAAAACTATGAACCTCTACACCATTCTTGGGTACTACCCAAGAAACAGCCTCTTTGACCATTGATTGTTACACTACAATCCCTTACTGAGACACCATGTTTCCAAGGATGTGCACTTCTCGTGTCTAGAACGTGCACTTGGACATCTTTCTGTAGATCTAGTGGTGTAGGAGGACCTCTAACATAGTAATAAAGTGCTCGACATGCTCCACCTATGGGCTTTAATAGATAAGGATTTCTTCAATGAACACGGCAACAAACCAGTGTAGGAACTGATGAAAAATAGATTTGATGAGCCCCATGAACATGAATGGTGCATTCGTGACACTGATGGGCATGACCGTAATCCCAAACTACTCATATATACACATTAATGTATACATTAGGATGTCAACCTCCATTACCCTCAACTGGTGATATCTAGACCGCATGTTGATCTTAGAGAACCAACATGCTCCCTCTAACCGGTCAAAAAGATCATCGATCCTCAGAAGGGGGTAATGGTTCATGATCGTCACTTGATTCAGTCTCCGATAGTCTATGAAAAGTCTTAGGACACGTTATTACTTTTTGTGAAAAAGACTAGAGCACCCCATGATGAAACACTTGGCCAGATAATACCCTTCTTCATCAGGTCATCAACCGGAATTCATAACACCCATAACTCAGAAGGCGCAATCAGATAGAGAGCCATCAAAATTGGACGGGCACCAGGATGCAAGTCTATTCCGAAATCAACATCAAGTCGAGGGGGCCGAGTCACAAACTCTTCAGGTAGACATCTAAGAACCCAATGAAAACCCTCAGAATATCCACCATATTTTTCTCTGTTGATTCCACTGACAGTTCGAATAATAATGAAAGAAGTGGCTCCACACGCCAGCTGCCCACCTGACTAATCCACTCACCAACGAAGGCTATGCATTGAACATCAATATCTAAGAACAAAACTCCTCAATGGAATCATTCAATAATGGTGTGCACATAAAACAACCTATCAATTCCTATGATTACATTGTACACCTGCATTTATAGCAAAAGAAGATTCCCAATGGACCAATGTCGCCCTAACATCAGTCTATATCCTCGGTAAACATCTAAAAAACTGTTCTAACCTCTAACTAGCATTCTCAACACTAGGGGCACAAAAATTCTCTCTACGAATAGACCCAGGGCATTGGATTGATTGGTTGCAACAAATGAGTGAAAAAATCCAGAATCAAACAAGGCTCACACAAGAGTACTAAACAGACTGATTGTACCTTCAACATCCTCTGGCCCTACTGGAACTGCTACATCTACATTATAAAACTGCCCAATCCTAGATCCTCTACCTATCATATATTGAATATATTCCAAAACGTTCCTTGATTATGGTCCCTAAAGAGAACCATGAGGTCGACCTACCCTAGGACTGTCAACCCTCAGTGGAATAGGAGCTCACAACCCCTGTTGCTGGAAAGGCATGATCGATAACTATTTCTGCTGAGGTGGGTGCTAAACCTACCCACCCTCACTATACGATGCATGATCTCCACAATAGTTCCAAATATTTAAATGTCCTCTATAGAAAAAGAATCTTGGTCTTGGGACCATGGGGAAAGGGCAGGAAGCAGGAGATTGAAACTGGAACTACCAGGGCCTACTTCCTACTTGCTAAAACCTGGAAGGCTCTGATGTCGAGAACCAACTACTGACGGCCTTCCCCTTAATCAAACATGGTTATCTCTCCTCTTGCGGCACACCTCCTAGTGATTTAATCCTTTTCAATACCTCGAACTTCTTCTGAACCTTTATGTATGCTGGTAGAGTGAAGGGAGTAACAACATACAGAAGAGAAGGTTGGAGAGCCTCCTCTAAAAATATCGCTCAGGAATCCTCATCCAAATCGCGATCTCGTGAAAAGTGCATGAGATCTTTGAACTTGATCCCCAATTCCCTTACTAAAATACTTCCTTGGTGGAGGGAGAGTAACTCCCACCTCTTCTCACCCTTAATCATGGAAGAAAGGAATTTTGCCCAGAACTCCTTCTCAAAGTCAGTACATGGGATATCAATCTTCTTCCTCTCTCTGAGGTACTACATCCACCACTGATGCACTTCTCCCCACATCTAGATCACCACATGAGGGAACCAATACTTTTTCAGATCCCAGATCAATCTGAAATCAATCACCACCTCATTGATCCCACTCTCCGTATCCATGTTTGATATTGTAGACTCTTAATCCCTAGAGTATTCTGCTGGACGTCACGAATTATCTTTTGCCACAGGTCATCTTCATCTTCTCAATCGACCATCCACTAATCAACCAGGTCAACCTGTCAGGCCTCAACTACTCATACCACACGTGGGCGACGTCCAGGTGACATAGCACATAAAGTAAACAAGGAACTCCTAAGCCAGATTAATGTGGTATTTTTAAAAAATTTAACTCTTTATTTTTTTAAATTCCATAAAAACCGAAGACACTTTATAATACAAGTAATTATGATGCATGTACATCTCCTAGGGTCTCTGCCCTACAATTGGTGTCACCTCACTTGGTCATTCAGAAGGTCCAGAGTTCTAAAATGAGATCACGATGGGCCCTAAAATCCCATATACTAGACAAACTTTCTTTGATTGTATCGTGCACTAAGATTTCCTAACACCGTCTCCCTACAATCCCATGAAATCCTCACTGTGCCTAAATAAAAACTCCATCCTATCTCTCAGACTCTAAAAACCTCATCTGATAGTATTTCTTCAAGACCCTACTTCTTCAATATGTGGGAAGGGACAACAAAGTGCCACACCCTTTCATCATCAAGATGAAGGAGAGAAAACGACCTCCCCGAGTACCACCTTTAATAGGCCCTAGAGAGGTGAATAGAACCATGGGTATATAACCTTACATAATATGAAAGGAATTGTGATTTTTATAGAACAAGATTGGGAGATATATTGGAAAATCCCAAGAAACTACAAATACTACAACTAAATGTAAATCCAAAATCCATTTCCACATGCATGTTCAAAAGTAAAGATGATACAAGGTACAAAAAACCCCCAAATTAAAGTACCAAAAGAAAAAAAGACTATGTAGAAACAAAATCTAATCACATTTCCCGAGCTAGTAAATCCCAAGAAACTAAAAATACTATAACTAAAAGTAAATCCATAATCCATTTCCACAAGCATGTTCAAAAGTAAAGATGATACAAGGTACAAGAAACCCCCAAAGTAAAGTACCAAAAGAAAAGAGACTATGTAGAAACAAAAACTAATCCCATTTCCCGAGCTAGTAAATTCTTGAATGGCCCTCGATGTTCTCTTGGAAACATAAAAATAGTTTTAAATACTTAGGGTGAGCATATGAGTATACTCAGTAGGGAAACTAAAGCTACTGATGCACAAGTGGGGGAACATACTAATGTACCTGAGAGAAAATTGTAAAACCTCAAAGAAACTACCAAGATATACTAACCAGCCCAGCCTCACTAAGGCATGCTCACTATATAATTCATGTCAAGTAAAGTAGTAGTATAAAAACATCGATATTTGGGTACCCCGCTCCATTTTCCCACTGGTTAACTGATCATTCTTAATGGATAATGTCTTGATGCTACCACTCTTACCATACACATTCCCACAACCAAAACCTTCCGACACACACCTCGGCCTCAAACCACACACAATCCCACCTATAGACACCTAGGCTACAATAACCACATCTCTCGCCTGAAGACACCTGAGCCTCATCCCAAAGACACTTGGGAAAACAAACCTAGATCGAAAACACCTAGGCCTCTCATCCACAATATAACCTTTTCTAAAGGGTCTTGTTTTATTGTGAGCCCCAATCCATTATTTCCTACCTTGATACACTCGAACAATATGAAACTGGAAGAGGGTGTGAGGATGAAAGTCAGTAACTAGTCATCCATCCTCCCACTAGGATGCTGGGAAAGACACCCCCCCCCCCATGAGATTGGGGTGTTCGACACATGGTTCTCAATAAATGTGGGATGTGCCTATAAATCACAAGGATATAAAATTTAGACATATAGGTAATCAAACACTCATCGCAACCTATGGGTTTCAAACATCCATACAAAACGAGCCTACTAGTACCACTTTGGCTGCTACACCTATATGCACAACCACCCAACACCCAGTGGCAAACATAAACCCAACCCATTTTCATTTAATCATTTCCATTAATTTATTTAAGGTTATTCATCTTAATTTATTACATTAATACTAGGAAACTACCAATGATAACCATACAATGAAAAAACTAGATTTGTAGTCCCACTGCACATCCCCATTCAACCACAGTCAACTATCATTTTCAAAGTTATACCACACAATCCTTTTACACAACCCATACTTGTAGCCCCCCTACCTAACCAATTCCCAGATGCAGTACCACTACAAAAAAAGTTCTTAACCACACTGTAGTCCCACTGCACAACATCATTCGACAGTCACAAGAAAAACAATGGCAGTTCTTCTAATAATAAGTCCATCCATTCCAGAATCTATCTGTCTCTAAAACCTAGATACTAAAAGACCACATGTACCACCCCACAGACAAATCCCAAAGTAACTTTCATTTCAATAATATCCCCACTTCACAACGTACCATGCCCTTCTAAAAGATCCAACTCCCTTTCCCACTCTTGTACCCATTAACGTGCTCCCAACAACAACACTACACAACTCACACAAAACCCAATAGAACCAAGCACTAAACCACACCTAACAACGGGACACACACACACACACACACATATATATATATATATATATTGATTTTGGTAAATTCTATTATTTGATCCACTAGATATACAAGGGTGATCATACAAGGGTTTTCATCCGGAATAATTTATCTCATTTAATCGGGTATTAGTGATTATCCAGATTATGATTTACACCAATTATTCAAGAATCTCGACAAAGATGAAAATAATGAGTGTACAAACAATGAAAACTAACAAACATGATTTCTATAAGGTATAAAACGACAATAATACCAAAAACAATAACAAGGATAATAAATAAAACAAGTTATCAACATCAAACCATCTTTAATTCCCTACCCATTATTATAACAAGTCATATAATATTTTTATCATCAAATTCCCTACCCCTTATTTTTTACATGTTTAAAGAAAAATGATCCAGCCATTCCTTGAAAGGAATCATTGGTACACCCACCCTGCATGATGCATAAATAAATAGAGATATAAGAAATACATACTTGGATGATCAGAGGATTGAAGTTCCTCTTTGCGGCAAGAATAGGGGATCCCAAGAGCAGAAGAAAAGAACTCCCAGAAGGCTGAGCTGGAGAGCTCTAGGACATGCACATGACTATTCTAGGGAGGAATGATCTAATTGAACCAAAGGGAAATTGAAAATACACTAGTAAGGGAAGATTTAGGCCTTTAAGAGACAGATAATATATTAAAGGAAGAATGGTTTTAAAAGGAACTATTCCTGGAATTGTGGTCAAGATCATGCAATTTGAGTATCTCAAATCCCCCAGGTCATTATGATATTAAAGATATAATTAATATCCTTTGAAACATCATTAAAAATTACCAAACAAGGGATTAAACTAAGTTTACATAAAATAATATTTATGAGGGATGAAACTGGAAAACTGGAAAAAACTGGAAATACAAGAAATGAGTCCCTAATGGGTGAGTCACCAATATTGAGCCACCGATGGGTGAGATACCAATGTAACCTACCGAAATTGAGCTAATGATACTGATCCACTGATGGGTGATCTACCGATGTGACATACCAACACATAACCACTGATAGGTGAGCTACCGACTTGACCTACCGACGCTAAGCCACTGGCACTAAGATACCAACACAATGACTCATCGACACCCTTGAATCACTGATGTCGATACTCTTGAATCACCGATGCTGAAACAATGACATACTGATGCACTAACATGCCGACACACTGACATGTTGACACACTGACATACCGACACAGTAACCCGCTGAAGGAAAAACAGGAAATTTGGAAAATTCATGAAATGAGTGACCATTGCCTCCCAGAACACCCTAAAAACCATATTTTCACAAAGTAATGTCCTGTGGAAATATGGGTTATTACAGATTGAATATTTTAATGTTTTGGTAAACTAATTTTCTATTAGTGAATACATGGTTTTAATGATATATTTTAATTTTTCATTTTTGAGATATGGTTTCATGATTTTATTTTCATCATTAACAAGGGATTCAATATTGTCGATATTATGTTTTATGATTCATTTATGAGATAATCATGACCAAAACAAAAATATATTTTGAAAAGGATAGTTTCTTTAAAACACATATAATTATAAAAAATATATTCTCTTTTAAATTCATATTAAATTATTTTTTAGGTTTTTTATTATGTTTCATTACATGCACTCCACAACTTAAAATAACTTCAAAATTTATACGAAAAATATTTTCTAAGTTTGACTTATTTTGATATTTTATTTCATTTAGGTTCATATATATATATAATATATAAAAGTTCCCAGTGAGTTTTTTACATTTGTGTTGTATCTATTGTATGTTTTCTGTTGTTTGTACTGATTTCAGATTTCTGGAGCGAGGATTATGTAAATTTAATTTTTGTTTAAAAAATCAAACTTTCAATAATGTTTTTATACAAAAATGATTTCCAAATATTCCTTGATGCATTCGATACTATTTTTTTCTATGAAACTAATGTTGAAATACCATTGGAATTAGTATGTTTTTAAAGTCATTTTTTTATGAAAAGATTTGCAGAAAAACTAACATCAAAATTCCTCCTAGAAGATTCTACATGTCGATTTTATAAAAAACTTATGATGAAATTCACTTATAATTCCCCTTTTGGAATGGTTTTCAATGTCGGTTTATAAAAACTGACATAGAAAATGTTACATTAAACATCAACTCTATTAAAAAAGTTTATAAACTGAAAGGAAAATGTCAAAAAATCAATGTTAATAGTTTTTTTCAACTAATGAGTCAATATAAGGCAACAATATACTCTAATATAACTTAGGGAACAAACTTCAAATAGGGTCTCATGGGACACACACACTCGCAGATGATCATAATCAAGAATGGCATCAAAATGAAAATGAAATAATAAAATAATTGAAACATGTTTATACACAAGCCCAGGAAGTTAGGGGTCTTTCTACCTTAGGTATAATGGTTATTTCAGAAAAGGGTTGATGTCTGGTATTTATTTCACCAACAAATCCATTCTTCCTTGGGAGAAAAAATTAGGTTCAAAATTCTACTCATTGAGATGAATACAATGACACTAAGAGAACATCAATTTGACAAATATCGCATGACATATTGATGAGATAAGTTCAAAAAAAATATAAAAATGAAATAAAATTAATAATAGACATTGTGGGAGAGAGAAGGAGAGAGGTTTGGGGGTAGGGAGTGAAATACCCTATATATTATGTGACTTCCCCTGCCAATTTCCCATTTATAATTTTTTAAACATTCCATTTTCATCATTTATTCATCTCTCTCCTCATGCCTTAAACATGACCGCTTTGAAAACCTCCCTATTCTCCCAAGACTAGTTTACTTCACCACATAATTATTTCACTGTTTTTTATATTTCCATGTATGTCATTTATTTCAAATAATTTATTTATCTCTTATTTAAAAACATTACACTGCTAGAAATCTATGATATACCAATGGTTTAAAACCGTTGGTATAGGATTCATAACTGTTGGTATAATATATAACAATAGTTTTCCAAACCATTGGAAATTAAGTCGTATGGATAGACATATCCCAACAGTTATTCATAAGCCCTTGGGATATGTCATGTTACAAAAAATTATACCTACGGTTTTCAATAACTGTTTGTATATCTTTGTACCAACAGTTTTACACCATTGCAAAAAAACTCAGTTTATATATATACCAATGGTTTTCTAAACCATTGGTAAATACTATTACCTACCTTTTGAAGAATCCATTGGAAAAAATTTAGTTAACAATTCTATACCAATGGTTTTTATACCATTGGTATAGACTTTTACAGATAGTTTGATCAGACCGTTGGTATAGATTGGATTTTCATATCTATACCAATGGTTTTAAAACACTTGGCACATAGTTTCTGCGACTCCAACAACTCTATCAACCTCCCATATAACTATAGAATTCAGAATTAATTCTATAGATAATTCAAAATTAACAACCCTATACATAAATCAGAAATAATTACCTTTTATAATAACAAACCGATACATAATTACTTATGAGATTACCTGCAATTGCAACACACTTTAAATAATTAAAAATAACACCAATGAAGACAAATATGATCCAAATAGTATTCCATGATAATAACACCAATAAAATTCTAGTACATTATAAAAAAATTATAATAACACCAATACACCAAAAAAATACACCACTCGAAACCAGAACACCCCGAAAACAAGCATCTCCATAAAAACAACACTTACAAATTTCATCAAAGGTGGTGGGGGGGAGGTGTCCAAGTATTTTTCCAACGTCACTTAGAGTCACTCACTCTGTGTTTTTCAAATAAATAGTTCTTTTATATGGGTAAGAATAGCTATTGTAGGTTCAAACTCTCCCATTTTTCATGTAGGAGTGGAACAATGATGTTGTCTAGGGAGGGGGGATTGTCCAGGGAGGGGGTCTATACCTGGGGGTTAGGGTTTCCATGGGGGTGGGGTGGGGGTTTCTATTGGTGGGGTGGGGGTGTCCAGGGTGGGGGGGGGGGGGGGGGGAGGGTCCGGGGGGGTTTCTAAGGAGGAAGGGGTGTACAAGTGGTTGGGGGGCTATCCACAAGGGTAGAGGTGTTCGAGGAGGGGGGGGGGTAGGTGGGGGTGTCTAAGTTGGGGGGGTGTCAGAGGGGTGTGGGGGTGTCCAAGGGGTTGGGGAGATGTCCCGGGGGGTTGGGAGTGGGGGTATCTAGGGGTGGTGGGGGTTTCTAGGGGGTGGGGGTTATCCAAGTGTTGGGGGTGTCTAGGGGGTGGGGTGGTGTCTAGGTGGTGGGGGGTTGTCCAGGGCTGGGAGACTGTTCCTGGGGGTGGGGTGTCCAGGGTGGTGGGGGGTCCAGGTGTTGGGGTGGTGTCTTGGTGGTGGTGGGGGGGGGGGGGCTATCCAATGGGGTAGTGGTATATCGGGGTGGGTGGGAGGGGGTGTCCACGGGGTTGGGGGGGCTATCTAGGGGGTAGGGGTGTCCAGGGGGTGGGGTGTCCAGTTGGTGGAGGG
Organism: Viscum album; assembly: GCA_963277665.1. Lineage (NCBI taxonomy): Eukaryota > Viridiplantae > Streptophyta > Magnoliopsida > Santalales > Viscaceae > Viscum > Viscum album. The sequence continues at coordinate 346,775,715 of OY728162.1, read as the reverse complement.
GTTGTCTAGGGGGTTTGTCCTAGGGGGTAAGGGGTGTCCTGGAAGGGGCCGTGCTTTCCATGGGAGTATGGGATGTCCAGAGGGTGGGGTGTGGTGGGGGTGTCTAGGGTTGGGGGGGTGTCTAGCCGGTGGGGGTGTCTAGGGGGTGGTGGTGTCTCGGGGGTGGGGTGGTGTCCCAAGGGGTGGGGGGTTATCCAAGGGGTTGGGGGCTATCCAAGGGGGTTGGGGGTGTCCACAGAAGTAGGGGTTGTCCGGGGGGGGTCTAGCGGTTAGAGTGGATATCCAAGGGAGTAGGGGGTGTATAGTGGGAGAGGTTGTCTAGGTGGGGTGGGGGATGTCCATGGGGAGTGGGGATTGCCAAAGTGGGGTGTCTATGGGGATGGGGGGTCAAGGGTGTGGGGGTAGGGGTGTCCAGAGGAGGGGTGAATCATTAAAAAAAATCTTCAAGTCATGTTTTATTATATATAGATAAATAAATAAAGATAACATGAGCTTCCTAATCACACATATATCCAGGAAAAAAAATAATCAAACATAAAATGTCAGTAATATCTGTTAAAAATTTAACAGATCAATTTATCACTCATCACCATCACTACCATCACCATCATCAGCTACATCACCCTTGTCCTCATCATCATCTGCATCATTGTCCCCTCCTTCCTCAATACCCGCCTCCTCACCCTCGTACTCCGCCTCAACCTCCTCCTCACCCTCCACCTTTTCCTCAGCCTCCTCCTCGCCCTCCTCCTCCTCTGCCTTTTACTCCTCCTTTCCATCATCTCAACCACCACAATAACTACCACCTGGTGCACCATATATATAATTCATCAATGACATATATTCATCATAATCTTTTCTGGCCTCTGGTGGAAGTGTTGGACGTAAAACATCCACTAGTTTCATAAATGAAATGTTAGCCCCATCATACTATTCTACCATCTCTATAGACATTTTTTAAACATATTCTTCCTATTTCAAAACCTGATGTAACTTGGTGACACTACAACTCATACCCGAGGAAAGAAAATACATCTTCGGTACTATACTCTTCCCTAGTCGATAGCATATTCTGCCAGGGTGCCCATCTCCCTACACCTGATGTAAGTGATCATTTGGTCAAAAATTATCATGTGACAGGGCATCAAGGGACTCTAAAGAAGCATGTTAAAAATATAAATAGATTATTATGTTACAAAATAGATATGAAAATTTTAAAACAAAAAAGTAAAAATTATAATCTATTGCTGAGTTGGTTCATTAACCGTACTTCCATCTTTCTTCCTCCGACTCAAGGAGAACAGTTTTTCTCAAGGCCCTCATCCATAAATATTCATTTTTTCGTCTACAATGACATTGAATGTAAGTAACCATAATTAAAAATAGGTTACCAAGAATAAATTTCACATCAAAATTTCTATAACAACTTTAGAAATCAAATAAATTATGAGGGAAATAATATAAAGTGAAAGTTGTAATGAAAAATTATAAACAATAGTTATACATGCTTCCTCTCAGGATCTGGCATCATAGAACATACCAATGTGTGGTGGTATTTATTATAATTAATGTTTTTTATTTCATCTGGATGATTCCTAAATAAAATTCAATAATACAAAATATAGTGTTAACACTAAACAAGAACTTTTTCATTTAAATAACTCAAATGTGATTAATACCTTAAACTGGATAGTCTCCCAATGAGTAATCATCTACTGATACTGTTTTATTGGACACTCATCAATGACATGGGCCACCTCTAATTCTGTTCCAACTCTTTCACTCCCGCCAATATACAAATCGTGCTTATAGGCTCCACAAAGATAACTTAAATCCATTAGACATGATGCCCGTTCACCCTCACCATCGGGGAAATTAAACTGAAGTTAACACAGAAATATTAATTCATATAATGAAAAAAATATTATATTTCATTAAATACAATAGAATTTTTTACCCATATCTCTACCCATGAGTTATCCTTGACTTCATTTGGCAACTGTCTCCATGAGAGCTTGACGGAAGGTAGGATGTCAGAGTATTTGGAATGCATCACCAAAAAACTCCGACATTACAGCCCTATTTATTCAATCATTTGACTATCTTCATTTTGGTCCACCATCAACTATGTGCGATGGTTCCACACCAAATGAATGCATATACGACCCTGCCTCCACCTCCTATCATATATGTATTTGTTAAGAATGAAAAACAAATATTTTATCAATATATGTTATAATAAAAAACGAATAATGGTATAAAAATTTGTTAAGGTTATATAAATATACCGTTGTCACTATGATCAAAGGGCGCCACTGGATCCACAGAAACTGATGGAACAGACTGTGCAGGTGGATTGGGTCCCAATGTCTGCTCCATAGGGACAGACTCTTGCAGAGCAGGAGACAAAAAAGATAGAATATAGAAGCTCAGAGAGAAAAAAGTATAAGTAAAAGAAGATGGCACAGATTACTGACCAAATTCTGGATGGGGAGTGAAAATTGTCATCAGATATGGTAAAGATAGGTGAGAAGACTCATATGAAAAGGGTAGTGAAAACATGGGAGGCCTAAATTTAACGACCCATACTTTACATACATTGTTAATACTTCAAAATTGAAGCACACTTATTACAACATATGACAAAACCACAAAGGACCGTATAGGTATAGTGTCTTTAGAAACTGGGAAACATAAACAACTGGTTCATAAATCTTCTACAGTGTCTCCCATTTATTTCATCATATCTAGGGTCCCTTTTAGCATATTCTACTTAATATCCATCTTCCTGACCTGGGGAAAAGAAAACATAAAAGGGTGAGCTCAAATGCTCAGCAAGGGCAAATAAAGGAAATAAAAATCATATCATATCTTTATCAAAACCTGCAAAAGAGATCATAATATCTTAACATGGAATAAATCATAGAAGTGAAAATGAGATCCCCATAATCATAACATAAAACTTGAAACTTTGTGGCATGCACACATAATCATGGAAATCATTTCTTGTTAGTCATGACTCATTGCCAAGACTATCTTAGTGGACAAAGTCCCTTTCTGAACCGAGTTCACTCCTCGTTTCAGTCCTGTATCACTGAACCGAAATAACCTTCCGTTCCAGCCATGTTTATCTCATGAGATATAAAATCATTACCCAATGCATTGGAGGGAGATATAGGTCCCACCCATCTTATAATGAATCCTTTCTTATGTGTGCCACATAATCATAAAACATACATCATCGCATAACACATATAACAAAAATGGGATTCTTGAAACATCATGACATCATAAATCAATTCATATAAGATAAAGGAATTCATAAACATAATTCCATCACAACATAGTCAAACCAATGTAAAAATATGGATAGAAACAGAACCCTTTATTATCTTAGATGGAAAATAATTTTGATAAAACACTTGAATTGAATTCTTGAGGAAAATATCCTTTCTTCTTCAAAAACATTTTTCCTTTCATAACATGTCATACAACTTTAAAATAAAAGAAGTTGATTAAAAATAAACTTGAAAACTTGTAAAGGAAGCTTCTTTGAAGTAATGTTTTAAAAATCCATTCATGCCGTATAAGTTAAAAAAACATTCTTCGTACTTTTGTCGGAAAAGTCAAAAAGTACCTCGTACGGAAAAACGACAAAAGATTCCTTTAATATTCTTTACTAAAAACTCACCTAAGGGTAAAATTGGATTTAAACTATTTCAAGTGGATGGAAACAATATTACATATTTAGGGAACATGGATGTGGATGATAAAATACACCCCAGTAAATACTTACGAATAAACAATCTCGGATAAAAATGAGATTGTGATATTTCCCTTACCTTAGGTCCAATTTGCTTTGTTCGTGTCCGAAGCTCCTGTATAATGGTTTAAATAATGTTATTGACTTATTCCAGAATCATACATATTGATATGAGATCATATATGGTCATATTATTAACTTCTTGTTAGTAATATTTCATTGTTACTTGTTACTCGGGTCTTTATAACTTTTTGTTCTTATGCGTGTTTTGTCGAATAAATTCTTATTCTTATCTTTAGGTTATAGATAATTCATTTCCATAATGGTATTAGTGTATTATATACCATATTCATTCATTCAATTCATTTATATAATCATTATGAAATGAATATCATGTAGAACGAATCGCATCACATCGTGGAGACGGTATTCCGTACGTACGCACGAGTGATGATATCGTTCCTATGATCGTGGAATTGTATTGGAGTATATATATATATTATTTCAGTATCAATATTAATTAATAATAATCATATATAGTTACTGATTACACCATTATACCCATCCTTGTAAGGTGATGGTGGAAAATAGATTACACCACGGCGTGGAGACGGTATTCCGTACGTACGCACGCGCGGTGATTTCATTTTTCTGTAGGATGGATAGAAGGTGAATTAGGGTTGTTTAATATTTATAATAACATATCAGTATGTAAGTAATACTGATGTTATTACTTTATCATGAAACAACTAAAGAAGAAGAAGTTGAAGAAGAAAGAAATTGAAAAGATCGGTAATGGATATTACCTCTTCTTTGGAACGCCTTTTTGAATCCTCCACTTAAGGAACTAAGATTGGTCTTTGGAGAAGACCAGGACCTCTAGGATTATTCTAGGGAAGTGGAGAAGGGAAAATGGCAGGGGTTGGCCGAGCTTGAGTGCTCAAATTGGTGTGAGGAGGAGGGGGAGGAGGTGCCCTTTTATAAGGGAGGAGAGGGGCACCTTAGGAATATCTCAAAATATTATTTTATATTAAAGTCAAAATCGGTTTATAATGGTTCCAAAGGGTCTTATTTCGAAGCTAAAGTGGGGATGGGTCGAAATCCTATCAACCAATAGGATTTAGACAAGATTAAGGTATTATTTTAACCTTATCAATTAGATTTAACTCTAAGTTAATTAATTTAACTTTTACCGTGTCTTTTTGATTTCTTTCACTATATGGTTAATACACTTACTATAACATGCCAAAAGAACCCCAAATTGTTTATTATTAATATATATATCCTTATCTAAGTCATTTGGCCTAACCTTAAATTTTTAGGAATACAATAACAATTAATAATATAATATTTGATTTAAAAACTATTTTGTGTCAATTTTGACACTATTTGATATATGATTTTTGTCAAAGTCATAACTGAATTATATGTTCTAACCAAGTTGATTAAATCAATACTAATATATCATAGTAACCTAGAAAATTAGTGTAATTCATAAAAAGTCTCAAATTACATTTATTTTGGTATTTATATTATCAATTTTGTCAATATTTCATTAATAAGATAATTACTGCATCATCTTTGTGTCATAAATAAATTAAATTATTTGATGTCTAAAAATTACAAATAAAATACCATCATGTAAGAAATCTTTTTAGCTTTCTAATGAATATTTACAATCGAATTTATCTTATGTATAACCGTATATTAAAAATGATTTACTTATTAAACTTTGATTTTAACTATTTTAACCCTTCTTTAAATAAATTAATAATAAATGTCCTAATCTAATCCAAGTGGGCCTAAATGGTCATATTTTATTCCTAAGTTTGTTTTTGGTCGAATTACACTTGTCAAATAGAGTTAGGACATGTGTTAGGGTAATATTAATATCATATTTACCCTTAGTTACCCTATTTACTATTAACCGCGGTAAAAATAGTAAAAAGTTACTATTCACCAAAAAATTATTTTCATCTCATTGAACCACATTTTAGTCCTTGATATTAACCGTGTCTCTCGGATTTTTGAAATTCCATTCACAGAAGCGGTAAAATTAAGTTTTATGCAAAATTCAGTTTTTAACCTACCACTTAGTGGTTTCACTATTCATCAAAAATTGAAAGTTTTCAGAAAAATACCAAAATTTCACCCTAGGCTAATTTCGATATTCTGAGTCCAAAAATGAAGTCCATTTTGAAAAATAAAATTTATAAAATTTCAAAAAGTGGTTATTACTATTCATAACGGCTAGTTTTAATAGCATATTGTTGTTTAGTGAAACTCGGTATTGCATACGACGCAAGCTATCGAGGAAGGTCGCGATTACGTGTAAAGCAAGCCAAGCAAGTGTTGTGTAGAAAAAGATTCCTTTGATGATTTATATAACATAAAAGTCTCGGGTGTTACATTCTACCCCCCTTAAAAAGAATTTCTCCCTCGAAATTCGTCACTTTGCAACAAACAAATGAGGATACTTCTCCCTCATCATATCCTCAAGCTCCCATGTAGCTTCTTCAAGTTGGTGGTTTCTCCATAAAACTTTCACCAAGCGAGTGGTCTTGTTTCGTAGGACTTTTTCGCTACGATCCAGAATCTCTATCGGCTGTTCTTCATAAGAAAGATCTTGCTCCAGCGGTACAACTTCTGAGCTGAGTACATGTGAAGGATCTGGTATGTACTTTCTCAGAAGAGATACATGGAACACATCGTGAACTTGAGAGAGATTCGGTGGAAGCGCCAATCGGTAAGCTACCTTCCCAACACGATCCAGTATTTCAAAAGGACCGATATATCTAGGGCTCAACTTCCCCTTCTTTCCAAATCTCATAACCCTCTTCCAGGGAGATATTCGTAAGAACACTTTATCACCCACTTCAAACTCTAGGTCTTTTCTTCGGTTGTCGGCATAACTTTTCTGTCGACTCTGAGCTGCTCTTATGTGTTGTTGAATAGATCTGACCTTTTCTGCCATTTCATCTACGAGATCAGGTCCTAATAGCTTTCTTTCCCCAACTTCATCCCAGCAAGTTGGAGTCCTGCATTTCTTTCCATAGAGAGCTTCATAAGGAGCCATCTGAATACTGGAGTGAAAGCTATTATTATAAGAAAATTCCACCAAAGGTAGGTGTTGATCCCAACCTCCTTTGAAATCCATAGAGCAAGCTCTCAACATATCTTCTAGGGTTTGAATTGTTCTCTCAGACTGACCGTCTGTCTGGGGATGATAAGCAGTGCTGAAACTCAACTCTGTATCCAGAGTATGCTGAAGACTTCGCCAGAACTTCGAGGTAAATCTCGGATCTCGATCAGATATAATAGAAAGTGGTACTCCATGCAATCTTACCACTTCCTTTACATATATCCTGGCAAGCTGATCTAGAGAGAAATCCTCTCTAATAGCAATGAAGTGTGCAGACTTTGTAAGATGATCAACTATGACCCAGATAGCATTATTGCCTTTGGATGTTTTAGGAAGTCCTGTGACAAAGTCCATAGTGATGTTTTCCCATTTCCATTCGGGTATGGGTAATGGTTGTAACATCCCCTTAGACTTCTGTCTCTCAGCTTTAACTTGTTGACAAACCAAGCATCGAGAGACATATTCAGCAACATCTCTTTTCATGCCATCCCACCAGAAGTACTCTTTCAGGTCCCTATACATCTTCGTGCTTCCAGGATGAATAGAGAATGAAGAACTATGAGCCTCATCCAGCAGCTCTTTCTTTAATTCGGGGATGGGAGGAACACAAACCCGATTCCTGAACTTTATTATCCCATCACAATCAAGGTTGAATTCAGGAACATTTCTCACCTTCTTTTGTAACTCGACATCTTCTTTCTGTGCCTCTTTAATCTTCACATGTATAGATGGCTGAACATTCATTTGAAAAAGATAAGATTTTTCCCCTTCCATTATAATTCCAAGATCCATCCTTTGTAAATCCATAAATATTGGATCTTTTGTGATCCTCATCATGGATAAACTAGCATGGTCTTGTCGACTTAATGCATCTGCCACCTTGTTTGCTTTCCCAGGGTGGTAATGGATTGAGCAGTCATAATCCTTAATCAGCTCCAACCATCTTCTTTGGCGCATATTCAGCTCCTTTTGTGTGAAAATATACTTTAAACTTTTATGATCAGTATAAATATCACACCTTTCACCATAAAGGTAATGCCTCCAAATCTTTAATGCAAAGATTACCGCAGCCAACTCCAAATCATGTGTTGGGTAATTTTTCTCATGGATTTTCAACTGTCGTGAGGCATCATATCATTTTGCATAAGAACACACCCCAATCCCTTCTTGGATGCATCACTATAGATCACAAACCTTTCTCCACTACAAGGCAGTGTGAGCACAGGTGCACTGGATAACCTTCTTTTCAACTCCTTGAAATTCTCTTCACATTCCTCTGTCCAGACAAACTTAACTCCTTTCCGAGTCAACTTGGTGAGTGGATTAGATAATCGTGAAAAATCTTTTACAAAACGTCGATAATATCCAGCCAAACCAAGAAAACTTCGGATCTCAGTTACTGTTGTTGGTCTTGACCATCTTTCGATAACCTCTGTTTTTGCTGGATCCACAGATATCCCCTCTTTTGAGATTATGTGACCCAAAAATGCAACTTTTTGAAGCCAAAATTCCCACTTGGTAAATTTGGCATAAAGCTTCTCCTTTCCCAGGGTCTTCAATATAATTCTCAAGTGATCTTCATGTTCTTCCTTGCTCTTTGAATAGACAAGAATATCGTCTATAAAGACTACCACAAATTGATCAAGATAGTCTCTAAAGACTCTATTCATTAGATCCATGAAGATAGCAGGGGCATTAGTAAGACCAAATGGCATCACTATAAATTCATAGTGTCCATACCTTGTACGGAAAGCCGTCTTTGGTATATCATCCCTTTTGACCCTTAATTTATGATACCCTGAACGAAGATCAATCTTGGAAAAGTATTGAGCTCCACGTAGTTGGTCAAATAAGTCATCAATGCGTGGGAGAGGATATTTGTTCTTGATAGTGATCTTGTTAAGTTCTCGATAATCAATGCAGAGTCTCATTGATCCATCTTTCTTCTTAACAAATAGAACAGGTGCTCCCCAAGGTGACGCACTAGGGCGTATGAATCCCTTATCAAGATTCTCTTGGAGTTGCTTCTTCAATTCCTGCAACTCAATTGGGGCCATTCTATAAGGTGTCTTTGAAATAGGCAAAGCACCCGGTACAAGTTCTATTGAAAACTCAACTTCACGATTTGGTGGAAGTCCCGGAAATTCCTCCGGAAAGACATCATCAAACTCCCGTACAATGGGCATATTCTTAATCGTGAGTTTCTCACCAACCATTTGAGATAAATAACCTTCATTTAGTGGGATCAATACCCATAAGATGGAAGAAATTTCCACTGGAAGGTTATGTTCATCCTTGCATTGGTATACAATCGTAGATTGATCTGGAATATGAAATGTGACTTCCCTTCTTTCGCAATTGATATGAGCTCCATGTAGAGAAAGCCAATCCATGCCAAGAATCACATCAAATTCCACTAAAGGAGGGATCACAAAATTTGCAGGAAGCACTTTCCCACAAACTTCGATCGGAGAAGAATTATAAACTTTTGATGCGATTGATGTGCCATTAGGTGTTGTCACAGCTAACTCAACATCTAATTGTTGAGGTAGTACGGTGATACCCTTAGAAAAGTCTTCAGAAATAAAAGAGTGGGTGGATCCAGAATCAAATAAAACATTTGCTACTTTAGAGTGGATGGTAAGTGTACCTTTCACCACATCGTTATCGTACTCCACCTCGCTGATAGAAATTGCATGTGACTTTACTTTGTCTTTAGCCTTAAGAGTTTGTTGACGTCGACCATCATCATCAACCCTTGGATTTGGGCATTGATTGGCATAATGCCCCATCTCCTTGCACTTGAAACATTGAAGTGTTGTAGGTTCATTCTGTGTATCCCTTCCTTTGTTTGCATCATTAGACATCTTCTTCCCATTATCACGGCATTCAAATGCCCGATGACCTTCCTTTCCACATTTAAAACATTTACTTGTCCCTTTAAGACAACTCCCTCCATGTTTCTTTCCACACTTTGAGCATAAGGGAAAGTTCATCTTCTTTTCCGTGTGCTCTTTAGATTTTTCTTTGAATTCCATCTTCCTCTTCTTATCAAACCCATGTGACTGATGGGTTACTCCAATCTCCATCTCGACTTTGAGAGCACATCGAACGATTTCCTCGTAGCTATTGAAGTCCCTTATGGCTAACGCCCTTCGAAGACTTGGTTTTAAGCCACTAAAGAATCGATCGATATTACTCTCAGGTTGGATAATAATACCAGAAGCGTACCTTGCAAGTCTGGTAAAATTTGCTTCATAGGTAACAACAGATTCATCATCCCTTTGCTTCAGTTCAAGGAACTCTTTCTCCATCTTTGTTCGGAGAATACGAGGGAAGTACTTATTGAAAAATAAGTTCTTGAACTCGTCCCATTCCATAGACTCAATTTCATCCCTTTGCCTCGTATTCTTAACAAGATTCCACCATTGATCCGCATCTCCTTCCAAACGATACACTGCTAGGATGACTTTATCATGCTCAGAACATTGAAGAACTGAAAATATCTTTTCAGTAGTACTAATCCATTGTTCAGCAACTAATGGATCAGTAGACCCGCTGAAAGATGGTGGACGCTGCCTCATGAAGGATTCAACAGAATGTTGCTCCCTCCTTTGTTCGTTTGGAAATCCTGCATGATTCATAGCTTGAGAAAGTTGTGTGAGCATGGCTACAAGATTTTTCATTCCAGCTCCCATATCGTTTGGTTGCTCAGGGGGACAATCATTGCATTGCCCATCGCATTCCGCATTAACACGGTTCCTTCGGGTTCCAGCCATTGACTAAAACCAAGAAGAATAGTGTGAGCAACACTAATTATAATAGGAAACCACATAATTCAAGAATAAAATTTTCATGCTCAAGGTCTTATCCTAGGTTATTCAAGGCCATTTCTAAAACACTAAGATTGTGTTCTATGCTTAGACTTATCCTTAGGGTTCTTACTAAGGCTTTCACATCCTAGTTTCCAAAGGTTGACTATACCTTTCCTCTGATACCAACTGTAACGACCCATACTTTACATACATTGTTAATACTTCAAAATTGAAGCACACTTATTACAACATATGACAAAACCACAAAGGACCGTATAGGTATAGTGTCTTTAGAAACTGGGAAACATAAACAACTGGTTCATAAATCTTCTACAGTGTCTCCCATTTATTTCATCATATCTAGGGTCCCTTTTAGCATATTCTACTTAATATCCATCTTCCTGACCTGGGGAAAAGAAAACATAAAAGGGTGAGCTCAAATGCTCAGCAAGGGCAAATAAAGGAAATAAAAATCATATCATATCTTTATCAAAACCTGCAAAAGAGATCATAATATCTTAACATGGAATAAATCATAGAAGTGAAAATGAGATCCCCATAATCATAACATAAAACTTGAAACTTTGTGGCATGCACACATAATCATGGAAATCATTTCTTGTTAGTCATGACTCATTGCCAAGACTATCTTAGTGGACAAAGTCCCTTTCTGAACCGAGTTCACTCCTCGTTTCAGTCCTGTATCACTGAACCGAAATAACCTTCCGTTCCAGCCATGTTTATCTCATGAGATATAAAATCATTACCCAATGCATTGGAGGGAGATATAGGTCCCACCCATCTTATAATGAATCCTTTCTTATGTGTGCCACATAATCATAAAACATACATCATCGCATAACACATATAAAAAAAATGAGATTCTTGAAACATCATGACATCATAAATCAATTCATATAAGATAAAGGAATTCATAAACATAATTCCATCACAACATAGTCAAACCAATGTAAAAATATGGATAGAAACAGAACCCTTTATTATCTTAGATGGAAAATAATTTTGATAAAACACTTGAATTGAATTCTTGAGGAAAATATCCTTTCTTCTTCAAAAACATTTTTCCTTTCATAACATGTCATACAACTTTAAAATAAAAGAAGTTGATTAAAAATAAACTTGAAAACTTGTAAAGGAAGCTTCTTTGAAGTAATGTTTTAAAAATCCATTCATGCCGTATAAGTTAAAAAAACATTCTTCGTACTTTTGTCGGAAAAGTCAAAAAGTACCTCGTACGGAAAAACGACAAAAGATTCCTTTAATATTCTTTACTAAAAACTCACCTAAGGGTAAAATTGGATTTAAACTATTTCAAGTGGATGGAAACAATATTACATATTTAGGGAACATGGATGTGGATGATAAAATACACCCCAGTAAATACTTACGAATAAACAATCTCGGATAAAAATGAGATTGTGATATTTCCCTTACCTTAGGTCCAATTTGCTTTGTTCGTGTCCGAAGCTCCTGTATAATGGTTTAAATAATGTTATTGACTTATTCCAGAATCATACATATTGATATGAGATCATATATGGTCATATTATTAACTTCTTGTTAGTAATATTTCATTGTTACTTGTTACTCGGGTCTTTATAACTTTTTGTTCTTTTGCGTGTTTTGTCGAATAAATTCTTATTCTTATCTTTAGGTTATAGATAATTCATTTCCATAATGGTATTAGTGTATTATATACCATATTCATTCATTCAATTCATTTATATAATCATTATGAAATGAATATCATGTAGAACGAATCGCATCACATCGTGGAGACGGTATTCCGTACGTACGCACGAGTGATGATATCGTTCCTATGATCGTGGAATTGTATTGGAGTATATATATATATTATTTCAGTATCAATATTAATTAATAATAATCATATATAGTTACTGATTACACCATTATACCCATCCTTGTAAGGTGATGGTGGAAAATAGATTACACCATGGCGTGGAGACGGTATTCCGTACGTACGCACGCGCGGTGATTTCATTTTTCCGTAGGATGGATAGAAGGTGAATTAGGGTTGTTTCATATTTATAATAACATATCAGTATGTAAGTAATACTGATGTTATTACTTTATCATGAAACAACTAAAGAAGAAGAAGTTGAAGAAGAAAGAAATTGAAAAGATCGGTAATGGATATTACCTCTTCTTTAAAACGCCTTTTTGAATCCTCCACTTAAGGAACTAAGATTGGTCTTTGGAGAAGACCAGGACCTCTAGGATTATTCTAGGGAAGTGGAGAAGGGAAAATGGCAGGGGTTGGCCGATCTTGAGTGCTGAAATTGGTGTGAGGAGGAGGGGGAGGAGGTGCCCTTTTATAAGGGAGGAGAGGGGCACCTTAGGAATATCTCAAAATATTATTTTATATTAAAGTCAAAATCGGTTTATAATGGTTCCAAAGGGTCTTATTTCTAAGCTAAAGTGGGGATGGGTCGAAATCCTATCAACCAATAGGATTTAGACAAGTTTAGGGTATTATTTTAACCTTATCAATTAGATTTAACTCTAAGTTAATTAATTTAACTTTTACCGTGTCTTTTTGTTTTCTTTCACTATATGGTTAATACACTTACTATAACATGCCAAACGAACCCCAAATTGTTTATTATTAATATATATATCCTTATCTAAGTCATTTGGCCGATCCTTAGATTTTTAGGAATAAAATAACAATTAATAATATAATATTTGATTTAAAAACTATTTTGTGTCAATTTTGACACTATTTGATATATGATTTTTGTCAAAGTCATAGCAGAATTATATGTTCGAACCAAGTTGATAAATCAATACTAATATATCATAGTAACCTAGAAAATTAGTGGAATTCATAAAAAGTCTCAAATTACATTTATTTTGGTATTTATATTATCAATTTTGTCAATATTTCATTAATAAGATAATTACTGCATCATCTTTGTGTCATAAATAAATTAAATTATTTTATGTCTAAAAATTACAAATAAACTACCATCATGTAGGAAATCTTTTTAGCTTTCTAATGAATATTTACAATCGAATTTATCTTATGTATAACCCTATATTAAAAATAATTTACTTATTAAACTTTGATTTTAACTATTTTAACCCTTCTTTAAATAAATTAATAATAAATGTCCTAATCTAATCCAAGTGGGCCTAAATGGTCATATTTTATTCCTAAGATTGTTTTTGGTCGAATTACACTTGTCCAATAGAGTTAGGACATGTGTTAGGGTAATATTAATATCATATTTACCCTTAGTTACCCTATTTACTATTAACCGCGGTAAAAATAGTAAAAAGTTACTATTCACCAAAAAATTATTTTCATCTCATTGAACCACATTTTAGTCCTTGATATTAACCGTGTCTCTCGGATTTTTGAAATTCCATTCACAGAAGCGGTAAAATTAAGTTTTATGCAAAATTCAGTTTTTAACCTACCACTTAGTGGTTTCACTATTCATCAAAAATTGAAAGTTTTCAGAAAAATACCAAAATTTCACCCTAGGCTAATTTCGATATTCTGAGTCCAAAAATGAAGTCCAATTTGAAAAATAAAATTTATAAAATTTCAAAAAGTGGTTATTACTATTCATAACAGCTAGTTTTAATAGCATATTTTTGTTTAGTGAAACTCGGTATTGCGTACGACGCAAGCTATCGAGGAAGGTCGCGATTGCGTGTAAAGCAAGCCAAGCAAGTGTTGTGTAGAAAAAGATTCCTTTGATGATTTATATAACATAAAAGTCTCGGGTGTTACACTAAATATCCCATGTGCCTATAATGACACACTAGGATTAGAATGTGGTATAGATGGTATATCAGTGGGAGGGGCAGGGTCTAATCGTGTACGCCGACTAGATTGGCTATCTATTATACCACCCCCTCGTATGAACACCCATAGTACTAAGAACACTACTAGACAGCTCATCAAATAATTTTCGCCTAAGAGGTGGATCCTGAAAAAATTGTTTAAAATAAAATTAATCACATGACTTTATATATTATTTAAATATATATATTTGATATAAAATACTCACTAAAGGCACTAGTGGTGGAATTCTCATCTTAGCCATGCGACTATTGTTTTCCATCATCATTTTCCATCACCACTCCTCAATTGGTTGCATTTTCTACATTTGAAAACAAATATGGAAGTAATTAGAAAAGGATAAGTAATTTTTAACACAAAAAAAACAAAATAAATGAGAGGGAATAATGGGATTCAAGGATAATTTAACAATCCATTGTTTTAGGTGAGCTTGAATAGATATATAATGAATTCAATAAATCGTACAATATGTAATAATGAAGTTTAGTTTTTTGTAGGATGGTTATTTATTAAGAAGAAGAACCATCATGTTCATAAGGCGTAAATAACTTTTCAAAATCAAGGATAATTTTAATTTCTTTATCCCTGGTAGATGATGTAGGTTTCTATAAATGTTTTGCAGAAGAAGATAAACCATCATGTTCATTATCTAGTGAAATGCTAAATGGAGGTCTTAGAGTTATACTAATTTTATACATGGACAATAAATCATTGAAATGTTCCCCATGATAGAAATTTCTGTTTCATAGGTTTGAATACAGTTATATTTCAAATTAGAAAATGAAATTCAAATAAAATTACAACCAATAAACAATGAACATTCACCTGACAGTCAAGTCAGCTACAATTTATTTGTAATCAAAATTAAATAAATTTGAATAGTACCATCCTTAACATCCCAAGTTGAGCTAAAATAAATGAATTGAGAACATGGATGGATGATTTTATAAATTTCCCACCACAAATTCAGGTTCACAGTCAACTCTGACAATTGAGACATTGGAGTCATCAAATGTAATAAATGGATTGTGTCTGATGGCAGAAGGGATGGTGTCAATTTCATCATCACCATAATCAAAAAAATGTCTTGGAATTATTTCAATAATGACACCAAATTAAGGTCAAATATGGAATTTGACATAAACAACTTGTTTCTCCATAGATTTCAATACATATGATTCATTAGCAGAAAGAGTATGAGTCATATCAATTACATGAGATCCAAAATCATCAATAAATTTTCCCTACTTCGTCATCAAATCAAACCACTATAATTTCATCATCGTGACTCATCCATGTGAATAATAATCCAATATTTTTATTTTTTCAATGACTCCATAATAATCTACATTTTCAAATCTCAGTTTACTATCTGATGCACTTTCATAATAGTCTGTTATGGTTGTAACCATAATACCATCATGTTGTGTTCTCATGTTCATTGCTCGTTTAGTGATAATAAATCTATACCCATTGAAAAAGAATTGATATACAGTCACGGACCACGATATTAAGACCCAAAGCGAAAGCTTTTACGTCCTCAGAGACAGAGCCAACATGCAAACTCAATACTTGAAATATAAATTGTAACACCCCAAGCTTCCACTGTACGTTTCCCTTCGAATAATGCAATAGCGTGTGTTGTACGCAACCTCGAGCTCTAACACACACCACAACTAATTAAACTAGCCGTTGTGAATAGTAATACCTAATTTTTGGAATTTTATAAATTTTATTTATCAAAATGGACTTCATTTTTGGATTCAGAATATTGAAATTAGCCTATGTTGAATTTTTGGTATTTTTCTGAGAACTTCTAAATTTTTATGAATAGTGAAAAATACTTAAAAACAACTTTTTTAATCAAAATAATTTATAGTGATAAATTATAATATTTAGTGGTTTTAAATTATAATTAGAATATATTTTTACCATATTATCCAATGGTGGTCATTATAATTAATTTAACATTGAAATTGGATATAAACAATTGCCAATCTTTTGATATAAATTGTTTCTTAAAAACACGCTATTTGTTGTAACAGCAGGAATTATTTATAAAATTAATTAATACAACTTATATGTTTGGAATTTTGTAAAATAGACATCATTTTTGAATTCGAAATATCAATTATAGCTTAGGGTGAAATTTTGGCCTTATTCTGAAAAACATCAATTTTTGATGAATAGTGAAACCACTAAGTGGTTGTTAAAAACTGATTTTTCGTTAAAATGAAATATTACCACTTCTGTGATTTGATTTTCAAAAATCCGACATACATGGTTGTCATTAAGAATTAAAATGTGGTTCAATGAGATTAAAATAAATTTTTGGTGAATAGTAACTTTTAAGTTCTTAATCGCGATTAGAGGTAATTAGTGTAGTTTAAGGTAAAAATAATGTTTTAATAATATGATATGAGCTTGACACTTGTCCTACTCCTATTAGATGAGTCATGGCCGACCAAGAAAACCCATGGGTCAACTTGGGGACCCCATGAAGCTACTTTAGTTGGAAAATGACATTAATATATATTTATTTAATGTTAAAATTAAATTGACACAAACATGAGTTGTTTTACTAAAACAGTTTTTAAGTAGGGTTACACAGATCCAAATTTTGACTATAAATATTCATTAGAAATATAAAAAGATTTCCTACATCATAGTATTTTTTTTATAATTTTTATACATTAAATAAATTAAATTATATATGACATCATTATGATGCAGCGATGACCTCATTATTTAACGATTTAAATAAAATGAGAAGATAATGAAAAATCCAAGGCTTACACTTGTACAAAGCCTATTGGATGAGGATATTTCGAACCCTTATCACCTTAGACACGAATTATATAAGTTTGGGACCTTTAGAATCCGAAAAGCATTGTATAATAATGTAACATTTAAATCTTTCCAAAAGAGCCCCTCCTCTTCTCTTATAAAAGGCCCCCAACTCTACCACCTTATTCACACTTCCAAGCCTTTTGGTTCGGCCAACCTCTGCCCAAATACTCTCCCAACTTCTCTCCCTTCATCCTAGAAGCTTTAATTTTGTCAGAAAGCCATCCTAAGGAGTCCTTTTGATCAAATCAAAAGGAAGAACCCGAAGAAGAGGTAACATTTTCATCACCCTCTTTCAAGTTTCTTTCTTCTTCCACTCCCTCTTTGTTTATTAATTCAATTATAAAATTATAACTCCAGTATATTCTATATACAGTGATGTTATTATAAATATGGAACAACTATATTCAGTATTCTACCCATCATTTGAATGATATGTCACCATACGTGCGTACGTATGGCTTACCGTCTCCACGACGTGGTGTAATTGTTATTCAATATATTATCTTTTAGATGGGTATAATAATGATATGTAATTCAGGTAAATAATAAATATAACATGATAATGATTCTTTATATATGATATAATATCCAATTATATATGATTTTAATATCAAAATAATGATATTGTCGCTCGTGCGTATGTACGGACTACCGTCTCCACGAACGCGATGAGATTCATTCTCCGTCGTATCCATTCAAGTATAATTATCATTTGATGATTTAAAAATAATGTTTAAGGACATGATATCATTCTAGATATGAATAAGATACAACCTATCCATGAAAAACACGACTTACGTAAAAAAACATATAAAAGAAAACGAGTAAGTTAACACCCGAAACAACGATAATTCTAAGATATTGTTAACAAAGCAATGTTAAAAGATCATATATGATATCATATGAATGTATATGATTCTTGTATAATTTAATAACAATTATTTCACCATTATACAGGAGGTTAACCTACCCCAACCAAGGAAAAGTACAAGGTAAGGGTCTACTTCACAACCTCTTCATTATCCAAGGTTGTTTATACATAATTATCTACTGGGAACTCGTTATCATCCACACCCATGTTTCTTAAAAATGTCTTTCAAAACATTTTTACTATTTAATGGAAAATGGGTTAAAGTCATTTATACCCTTATACATTTTGGAAAGGAATCTTACCGTCGTTTTCCAAACAATGTACTTTTTGACCTTTTTGACAAATTTAAGGTAAGAATGTTTTTTTACTTATACGGCGGGTGTGGATATTTTCCGCCATTATAACTTTGTCGAAGCTTCCCTAACAAGCTTATAAGAATATTTTCAAAGTAAATGTATTATTTTATAATTATGGGACTTTTATATGACTTCAAAAAGGAGAGATATTTCCCTCAAATAGCTTTGATTTCATCCATGTCAACATCCTTTGATGGGTTTTAAGTTTAATTGATATTGATTTATGATACAAAACTTCCATTGAACATTTTGTGAAATATTTGACTGTGGATGTGTTATTTTATACCATCCATAGTTTATAGAGAAATTGTTGAAATTTCGTATGCTAGTTTTAATACGAATATTTATGTTATGTTTAAACCTATTTCTATGAGGAATGTATTGGACTTAATATGTGACGGGTGGAGCCCGCTATAGCTCCTCGATGCATCGGTAGGTCTCATGAGACAACTAGACGTGGAATTGGCCGAGGCCCTTTCCCAATTTGATTTATGGTTTTGGCCGAGGCCTTAATCATTTTAGACGTCTTTGCCGAGGCCTTGAAAAAATGTTTCAGAATGTCTGGCATTATACATTCCCTCATTATGAAAGTGGTTATTGATATTTCATGTGATTATTCGTCTAGTAGAATATCCATGTGAGTAAGTAATGGCATTATTTTATTTTACTTTTGCCATATTATGCTGAAGTTCAAGTTCAATAAGTCTTTTGTTTTAGTTATACATTGCCTTAAATGCTTATGTTTTCTTATAAAAGCTTCCGCAATATTGTTATCCTTACTGAGCATCTGAGCTCACCCCTTTAAATGTTTTAATATTTTCCAGGATGTGAAGAGGTGTATTATGACTGACTTGCAAGAATAGTCAGTGAGGATATGAGTGTGGACTATGAAAACCATGTTATTGTAGTTTGTTTACTTTTTGATGTAATGAAAGACTTATGAATGTATCTAGTGTTTCCAATGCTACTAAACTAATCGGTCTTTCGAGACTTGATCTTTTGTGATCATGCCAATGTTACGAAGTAATGCACCGACTCTGGGTAGCTGGGGTCGGGGCGTTACAGTTGGTATCAGAGGCAGTTTAGTACTAACCTTGGAAGCTAGATTTAGATAAACTCTGATTAGAGCACATATCCCGAAGATAGACTTTGAGGATTAGTATAGAAGAACTTCCTAGAATTTTGGTATTGTAGAGATGTTGTGAGTTTTCCGAGCAATAAATCCCTGTCTGGATACGAGCAGGTAGAGGCGGCTCTGGCACAGATGTACCTAGGGGTAAAACCCGAAAACACCACTTTGAGCTAGACACGAACGGGAACTGGTGCACGACAACGGGCCTTGCTGCACTCTTGGTTACGACACTCCCGGGGGATATGCTTTGGATAATTCCCATTTTCTTTACAAACCACTATGAAGGGTTACGAGTATATACTTCCTCAAAGAAAGCATTTTTATAATTATGGATTATATCCATAATTAGTTCAATTTATGTTAAGTGTTTTACAAGTATGGAATTATGTATTTTGATTCATGAACTAATCTAGTTTATGCCATTATTTAGAAATGGCGCCTAGTGGAAGGAATGGAAACTGTATCAATGCACGCACTCCGTGTAGGGATTTCCCTCCTGCTCAGGATAATTATGGTGGAGCTAGTGATACAACTGGTGCTGATCAGCTTCTCACCGTACTGGGAAAACTCACACAGGTTATGAATAACAACCTTACTCGTATGGAGCACCCTGATCCGCAACGTGGAGGATCAATGCTAGACCGTTTCATGAGGCAACAACCGCCAACCTTCAATGGGAGTAAAAATCCTATAGTAGCTGAGCAATGGATAAATTCCTTAGAGAAAATATTCCATGCCTCGGGGAGTAGTGAAAGGGAGAATGTTGTCATGGAAGTTTACCGCCTCACTGGAGATGTCGATCAATGGTGGCCACTAATTCAAAACACAAAGGAAGATGATGAATTAACACACATGGAATGGCAGGAGTTAAAAGATATGTTCTTAGAAAAATACTTTCCTCGAGACCATAGAGCGGATATGGAAAGGCAATTTCTGAGTCTGAGGCAGAAGGAGGATGAGAATGTTGAAATGTATGAGGCTAACTTTACAAGGTTAGCAAGGTATGCTGCAGATTACATACGTAACCCAAGAAGTAATACTGATCGTTTCTTTGATGGGTTGAAACCATTTCTCCGTCGAGCTTTAGTATCACAAACCTTCTCTTCATACGAAGGTATTGTCTCGTGCGCTATCAAGACGGAAAAGGAATTCTCTAAGTCTTATGACTTTAAATCAAAGTAAGATAAGAAGAGATCCGCTGAAAACTCTGGTAAAGGAAATAAGGAAACATGGAAGAAGGGTAGAAATGAATTTCCACCCTGTGATAATTGTGGTAGGAAGCACCCTGCTGCCTGTCTAAAAGGAAAAGGAGTATGTTACAAGTGTGGTGAAAAAGGCCACCATGCTCATGAATGCAAGGGAAAGAAAGCGGCTGTCAACATGGAATGTTATAATTGTAGAGAGAAGGGACATTATACAAATGAATGTCCTAAGCATCAGGGTAACTTACCTCAGAAGAGGCCAATGGATCAAGGCCAGGCTTATGATATCACTACTGCCGAGGTGGAAGCTCCGAAAGACATGGTGGCAGGTAATTTAATTGTTTCCTCAAGTTTAGAAAATTCATTATTTGATTCTGGATCATCGCATTGTTTCATATCTTCCCAGTTTGCTAAGAAAATTAGATATTTCCAATTTGATTTAACAAGGGAGTTATCGGTCAAAACCCCTAAGGGAAGTATTATTGCAACAAAGTTTTGTCGATTAGTTCCCATTAGAGCACCTAAATGTTCTTTACCTGCTGATCTCATCGTCATACCCATGATTGAATTTGATATAATCCTCGGTATGGATTGGCTTTCGGACCATGATGCAAAAATTTATTGTAAGAGGAAAGAGGTTACGATTCTTGATGATGATGATAAGGAACACCTTATCTTTAGAGCAGAATCGTCGCCACATAATTCTTATCTAGATCCACCCCCAGTAGCTCAACTAAATTCAATTATTGGGGAGGAAGAGAAGGAAATTACAGAGGATGAGGAAAGGAATATTAAAATAGAGGATGTACCTATTGTGAGAGAATATGTTGATGTGTTTCTGGAAGATTTACCTGGACATCCTCCAGAACGAGAAGTTGAGTTTTCCATTGATTTAATTCCTGGATCAAGGCTCATATCAAAGACCCCTTATAGAATGGCCACTGTGGAATTAGTTGAACTAAAGAAACAACTAGAGGAATTGAGTAATAAGAGATTTATTCGCCCTAGTGTTTCTCCTTGAGGAGCCCCTGTTCTTTTTGTTAAGAAGAAAGATGGATCTATGAGGTTGTGCATTGATTATAGGGAGATCAATGCTATAACAATAAATAATAAGTATCCCCTACCTCGCATTGATGATTTGTTTGACCAACTGCATGGAGCTCAATACTTTTCAAAGATTGACCTTCGGTTTGGATACCATCAGTTGTGTGTGAAGAAGGAAGACGTTTCAAAGATAGCATTTCGAACAAGGTACGGGCATTACGAGTTTACAGTAATGCCTTTTGGATTGACTAATGCACCCTAGGTTTTCATGGATCTAATGAATAGAGTTTTCAAGGAATATCATGATGACTTTGTAGTGGTATTTATTGATGATATCTTGGTATACTCCAAAATCCACGAAGATCATGAAAATCACTTATGCATTATCCTGAAGACTCTTAGAAGACATGAATTATATGGGAAATTTAGCAAGTGTGAATTCTAGCTTCATGAGATTTCTTTTCTTGGCCATATTGTCTCTAAGGATGGAATTTCCGTTGATCCTTTAAAACCAAGGCAATCAAAGAATGGCCAGCTCCGACAAGTATAACTAAGGTACACAGTTTTATTGGTTTAGCAGGTTATTATCGACGTTTCGTCCATAATTTTGCCAGATTGGCTAACCCATTGACAAAGCTCACATGTAAAGGGATTAAATTTGTCTGGACAAAAGAGTGTGAAGAATGTTTTGAAGAACTAAAGAGAATATTAGTCAATGCCCCTGTATTGACTCTACCATCGGGGAATGATGAGTTTGTTATTTATAGTGATGCATCGAAGAAAGGACTCGATTGTGTCCTTATGCAGAATGATAAGGTCATTGCCTATGCATCACGACAGCTAAAAATTCATGAGCAAAACTATCCTACTCATGATCTTGAGTTAGCAGCTGTGATATTTGCTTTAAAGATATGGAGACACTACCTCTATGGTGAAAAATGTGAGATTTATACTGATCACAAGAGTTTGAAGTATATTTTCACACAAAAAGAACTCAACATGAGACAAAGGCGATGGATTGAACTACTCAAGGATTATGATTGCACGATACATTACCACCCGGGGAAGGAAAACAAGGTGGAAGATGCTTTGAGTAGAAAAGACCATGGATTTTTGAATGTGATGAGAATTGAAAGGGATCCAATTTTCTTGGATCTAGTGAAGATGGACATGGGAATAACTAGGGAAGGTGAAACATCAATGATTTTTCAAATGGTTTCCAAACCATAATTACTAGAAAGTATTAAGAGTTCTCAGACCAATGATGAAGAATTTCAGAAGAAGATTAAAGGTGTGAATGATGGATGATTGAGGGACTTTGTGTATAAGGATGGAATTTTGAAATTCGGGAAGAGACTTTGTGTTCCCGATATACCTGATCTAAAAAGGGAATTTCTGGATGATGCTCATAGTTCCAACTTCTCTATACACCTTGGGAGCACCAAAATGTATAGAGATTTGAAGGAACATTTTTGGTGGGACATTATGAAGAGGGATATTGCTGATTTTGTGTCGAGGTGTATGGTTTGTCAACAAGTTAAAGCTGGAAGGCAACATCCTGGTGGAGTATTTCAACCTCTTCTCATACCTGAGTGGAAATGGGATAATATTACGATGGACTTTGTCATGGGACTACCAATGACTCCTAGAAGGAATGATGCAATATGGGCCATTGTTGATTGACTTACTAAGTCAGCACATTTTCTGGCTATACGAAAGGATCTACCACTTGAACGTCTAGCAAGACTATATATTAATGAAGTTGTAAGACTTCATGGAGTACCCCTATCGATTGTTTCTGATCGTGATCCTCATTTTACTTCAAGATTCTGGAAAAGTTTTCAAAAGGCCTTGGATACTGAACTTCGTTTGAGCACTGCCTATCACCCTCAAACAGATGGACAATCAGAACGGACTATTCAAACCTTAGAAGACATGTTGAGATCATGCTCTCTTGACTTTCAGGGTATGTGGGATCAATATTTACCACTGGTAGAATTTTCCTATGACAATAGCTTCCATTCGAGTATTCAGATGGCACCATATGAAGCGTTATACGGAAAGAGATGTCGTACACCAACCTGTTGGGATGACGTTGGTGAAAGAAAACTTGTAGGCCCAGAACTGGTGGAGGAAACGGTGGAAAAGGTAAAAGTAATCCAAAATCACATCAAATCAGCTCAAAGTAGGCAGAAGAGCTATGCCGATAATGGAAGGAAGGATTTGGAATTTCAAGTCGGTGATCATGTTTTCCTGAAGGTATCTCCATGTAAGGGAGTCATACGTTTTGGTAAGAAATGTAAATTGAGTCCCAGGTACATCGGACCTTTCAAAATTCTAGAACGAATTGGGGCTGTAGCTTACCTATTGGCAATGCCGCCAAGTCTCTCCAAAGTTCACGATGTGTTCCACGTATCTCTGTTGAGGAAATACATGCCTGACCCAACGCATGTACTCACCTATGAGGAATTAGAACTGGAACCCGATCTTTCCTATTGTGAAGAGCCCGTCAGGATTCATGATGTGAGGGAGCAGATGCTGAGAAACCGGACGACTCGTCTGGTGAAGGTTTTGTGGAGAAATCATAAAATGGAAGAGGCAACGTGGGAACCTCAGGAATTTATGATGAAAAACCACCCGAGTCTTTTTATGCAGTAATACCCTAGAAATTGCGAGGAAGCAATTATTTGAAGGAGGGGAGAATGTAACACCCCAAGCTTCCACTGTACGTTTCCCTTCGAATAATGCAATAGCGTGTGTTGTACGCAACCTCGAGCTCTAACACACACCAAAACTAATTAAACTAGCCGTTGTGAATAGTAATACCTACTTTTTGAAATTTTATAAATTTTATTTATCAAAATGGACTTCATTTTTGGATTCGAAATATTGAAATTAGCCTATGTTGAATTTTTGGTATTTTTCTGAGAACTTCTAAATTTTTATGAATAGTGAAAAATACTTAAAAACAACTTTTTTAATCAAAATAATTTATAGTGATAAATTATAATATTTAGTGGTTTTAAAGTATAATTAGAATATATTTTTACCATTTTATCCAATGGTGGTCATTAGAATTAATTTAACATTGAAATTGGACATAAACAATTGCCAATCTTTTGATATAAATTGTTTCTTAAAAAACACCCTATTTGCTGTAACAGCGGGAATTAATTATAAAATTAATTAATACAACTTATATGTTTGGAATTTTTTAAAATAGACATCATTTTTTAATTCGGAATATCAATTATAGCTTAGGGTGAAATTTTGGCCTTATTCTGAAAAACTTCAATTTTTGATGAATAGTGAAACCACTAAGTGGTTGTTAAAAACTGATTTTTCGTTAAAATGAAATATTACCACTTCTATGATTTGATTTTCAAAAATCCGATATACATGGTTTTCATTAAGAAGTAAAATGTGGTTCAATGAGATTAAAATAAATTTTTGGTGAATAGTAACTTTTAAGTTCTTAATCACGATTAGAGGTAATTAGTGTAGTTTAAGGTAAAAATAATGTTTTAATAATATGAGATGAGCTTGACAGTTGTCCTACTCCTATTGGTTGAGTAATGGCCGACCAAGACAACCCATGGGTCAACTTGGGGAACCCATGGAGCCACTTTAGTTGGAAAATGACATTAATATATATGTATTTAATGTTAAAATTAAATTGACACAAACATGAGTTGTTTTACTAAAACAGTTTTTAATTGCGGTTACACAGATCCAAGTTTTGACTATAAATATTCATTAGAAAGCTAAAAAGATTTCCTACATCATAGAATTTTTTTTTATAATTTTTATACATTAAATAAATTAAATTATATATGACATCATTATGATGCAGCGATGACCTCATTATTTAACGATTTAAATAAAATGAGAAGATAATGCAAAATCCAAGGCTTACACTTGTCCAAAGCCTATTGGATGAGGAGATTTAGAACCCTTATCACCTAACCACGAATTATATAAGTTTGGGACCTTTAGAATCTGAAAAGCATTGAATAATAATGTAACATTTCAATCTTTCCAAAAGAGCCCCTCCTCTCCTCTTATAAAAGGCCCCCACCTATACCACCTTATTCACACTTCCAAGCCTTTTGGTTCGGCCATCCTCTTCCCAAATACACTCCCAACTTCTCTCCCTTAATCCAAGAATCTTTACTTTAGTCAGAAAGCCATCCTATGGAGTCCTTTTGATCAAATCAAAAGGAAGAACCCGAAGAAGAGGTAACATTTTCATCACCCTCTTTCAAGTTTCTTTCTTCTTCCACTCCCTATTTGTTTATTATTTCAATTCTAAAATTATAACTCCAGTATCGTCTATATACTGTGATGTTATTATAAATATGGAACAACCATATTCATTATTCTACCCATCATTTGAATGATATGTCACCATACGTGCGTACGTACGACTTACCGTCTCCACGTCGTGGTGTAATTGTTATTCAATATATTATCATTTAGATGGGTATAATAATGATATGCAATTCATGTAAATAATAAATATAACATGATAATGATTCTGTATATATGATATACTATCCAATTATATATTATTTTAATATCAAAATAATGATATTGTCGCTCGTGCATACGTACGGACTACCGTCTCCACGAACGCGATGAGATTCATTCTCCGTCGTATCCATTCAAGTATAATTATCATTTGATGATTTAAAAATAATGTTTAAGGAAATGATATCATTCTGGATATGAATAAGATACAACCTATCCATGAAAAACACGACTTACGTAACAAAACATATAAAAGAAAACGAGTAAGTTAACACACGAAACAACGATTAATCTAAGATATTGTTAACAAAGCAATGTTAAAAGATCATATATGATATCATATGAATGTATATGATTCTTGTATAATTTAATAACAATTATTTCACCATTATACAGGAGGCTAACCTACCCCAACCAAGGAAAAGTACAAGGTAAGGGTTTACTTCACAGCCTCTTCATTATCCAAGGTTGTTTATACATAATTATCTACTGGGACCTCGTTATCATCCACATCCATGTTTCTTAAAAATGTCTTTCAAAACATTTTTACTATTAAATGGAAAATGGGTTAAAGTCATTTATACCCTTATACTTTTTTGAAAGGAATCTTACCGTCTTTTTCCAAACAATGTAATTTTTGACCTTTTTGACAAATATAAGGTAATAATGTTTTTTTACTTATACGGCGGGTGCGGCTATTTTCCGCCATTATAACTTCGTCAAAGCTTCCCTAACAAGCTTATATGAATATTTTCAAAGTAAATGTATTATTTTATAATTATGGGACTTTTAAATGATTTCAAAAAGGAGAGATATTTCTCTCAAATAGCTTTGATTTCATCCATGTCAACATCCTTTGATGGGTTTTAAGTTTAATTGAAATTGATTTATGACACAAAACATCCATTGAACATTTTGGGAAATATTTGATTGTGGATGTGTTATTTTATACCATCCATAGTTTATGGAGAAATTGTTGACATTTCGTATGCTAGTTTTAATACGAATATTTATGTTATGTTTAAACCTATTCATATGAGGAATGTATTGGACTTAATATGTGACGGGTGGAGCCCGCTATAGCTCCTCGATGCATCGGTAGGTCTCATGAGACAACTAGACGTGGAATTGGCCGAGGCCCTTTCCCAATTTGATATATGGTTTTGGCCGAGGCCTTAATCATTTTAGACGTCTTGGCCGAGGCCTTGACAAAATGTTTCAGAATGTCTGGCATTATACATTCCCTCATTATGAAAGTGGTTATTGATATTTCATGTGATTATTCGTCTAGTAGAATATCCATGTGAGTAAGTAATGGCATTATTTTATTTTACTTTTTCCATATTATGCTAAATTTCAAGTTCAATAAGGCTTTTGTTTTAGTTATACATTTCCTTAAATGCTTATGTTTTCTTATAAAAGCTTCCGCAATATTGTTATCCTTACTGAGCATCTGAGCTCACCCATTTCAATGTTTTAATATTTTCCAGGATGTGAAGAGGTGTATTCTGACTGACTTGCAAGAATAGTCAGTGAGGATATGAGTGTGGACTATGAAGACCATGTTATTGTAGTTTTTTTACTTTTTGATGTAATGAAAGACTTATGAATGTATCTTGTGTTTCCAAGGCTACTAAACTAACCGGTCTTTCGAGACTTCATCTTTTGTGATCATGCCAATGTTACGAAGTAATGCACCGACTCTGGGTAGCTGGGGTCGGGGCGTCACATAAATGAATATTAAAATTAATTAAATATTTATTTCATTATTTTAAATAGTAATTTTTTCCTTCAATCTTAACCAACAATAAAACTATTTTCTATGCAAAGTCTCCCTATTTATCAAATATAAAAAATAATTCTTTCTATTTATCATTGGTTTATGTTCCCTATAGATAAAAATTGAAATAGTTTAATAGATATATATGTTAGATATACATATATTCAATTTATGTACTTGATGTAGTCATCGAACAAATCATAGTTGAACAATATTATGTGATGTGCCATCTTCTGCTCTTCTAGGCTAAATGTCGTAAATGTATATGATCTAGGAGATCCTCTTGTTTGTGAAAGTGATGGAAAAATGGGTTCAATTTTCTCATACTATATATCTTCATTTCTCAATGGTCTTTTCATTCTTACAGATAGATTAAACATATAAATAGAGCAGAAATCCATAAATTCTTTAGCCAAGTAACAGTTCACGATAGAACCTTCGGGATGATTCATGTTTCATATGTAATAATTTAATGTGAACATATTTCATTCAGCTGTATACATCCAATGATAAGAAATAGGTCTTCCAAAATTATTTCAGTCAGAATATGGATAGTACGGTGTAGCATGCATGTGAACATTGATGGAGGAAATTTTTTTTCATACTCACACATAATTAATGGGGCATTTTCCAAATTGTTTTTCTAGAAATACTTGGACCACTTCTTAGAAACAATATCTCTAAATAAATGTTAAAAAAGAATAACAACCACACTTACATTATTGGAAAAAATATTATGGATTTTTATTGGAATCAACTCATGCATAAGGATGTGGTAATCACGAGTGTTCAAATATTTTAGCTTCAACTCTCTTATGTTGACTGTAACACCCCGAGATTTTATGAAAAATATTCTTTTCACTAATGTATTGTGTTGTACGCTACACCAAAAGGAGCTTGCACAACACGCATCCTTGACTTTCCTTGAATTACACGCAATCGTGACCTTCCTCGATAGCGTGTGTAGTACGAAATACCGAGTTTCACTAAACAACGATATGCTATTAAAATATTATTAAAACTAGCCATTATGAATAGTAATAACCACTTTTTGAAATTTTGTAAATTTTATTTTTCAAAATGGACTTCATTTTTTGAATCAGAATATCGAAATTAGCTTAGGGTGAAATTTTGGTACTTTTCGGGCAACTTTCATATTCTGATGAATAGTGAAAATTAATAAATTTTAATTAAAAACAACTTTTTTAATTGAATTAATTAATAGTGATAAATTTTTAATTTGAGTGGTTTTAAAGTATATTTAGAATATATTTTTACAATTTAATACAATGTTGGTCATTGGATGTAATTTCACATTTAAAATATTTATAAACAAGTGTCAATCTTTTGATAGTTATTATCTCTTAAAAACACGCCTTTTGTTTTGACGACGGGAATTAATTTTTAAATTAATTAATGCAACTGATATGTTTTGAATTTGGTAAAATAGAAATCATTTCTGAGTTCATAATATCAAATATAGCTTAGGCCTAATTTTTGGTATTTTTCTGAAAACTTTCAATTTTTGATGAATAGTGAAACCACTAAGTGGTACTTAAAAAAACTGAATTTTTCATAAAACATAATTTTCTTGCTTCTGTGAGTGGAATTTCAAAAATCCGAGAGACACGGTTGATGTCAGTAAGTAAAATGTGGTTCAATGAGATGAAAATAATTTTTGGTGAATAGTAACTTTTTACTTTTATTTACCACGATTAAAAGTAAATAGGGTAATTAAAGGTAAAAATGATATTATTATTACCCTAACACATGTCCTAATTCTATTAGATAAGTGTAATTCGACCAAAAACAAACTTAGGAATAAAATATGACCATTTAGGCCCACTTGAATTAGATTAGGACATTTATTATTATTTAATTCAAAGAAGAGTTAAAAGAGTTAAAATCAAATTTTATTTAATAAAACATTTTTAATATAGGGTTATACATAAGATAAATTAGACTATAAATATTAATTAGAAAGATAAAAATATTTTCTACATAATGGTATTTTATTTGTAATTTTTAGACATTAAATAATTTAATTTATTTATGACACAACGATGATGCAGTAATTATCTTATTAATGAAATATTGACATAATTGATGTTATAAATACTCAAATTAATAAAATTTGAGACTTTTTATGAATTCAAATAATTTCC
Source organism: Viscum album (assembly GCA_963277665.1). Lineage (NCBI taxonomy): Eukaryota > Viridiplantae > Streptophyta > Magnoliopsida > Santalales > Viscaceae > Viscum > Viscum album. The sequence goes on along the minus strand of OY728162.1, from coordinate 346,745,209 downwards.
TAGGTTAATATGACATGTTAGTATTTATTTAATTAATTTTTTTCTAACTTATCATTCTGTTAGGATTTTCACAAAAAAACAATTACTAAATAGTTTCAAAATTGACATAAAATAGTTTTTAAAAAACATATTATATTATTAATTGTTATGTTATTCCTAAAAATCTAAGGTTCAGCCAAATGACTTAGATAAGGTTATATATATTATTAATAAACAATTTGGGGTTCTTTTGGCTTCTTATAGTAATTTTATTATCCTTATAGTGTAAGAACAGAAGAAGACACGGTAGAAGTAAAATTATTTAACTTAATGTTAAATCTAAATGATATCATTAAAATAGGAACCTAAACTTGTCTAAATTCTATTGGATGAGAGGATTTAGACCCATACCCACCTTAGCCTCGAAATAAATCAATTTGGAGCTATTTAAAACCGAACATGACTTTATAATAAAATAATAATTTTCGTTATTCCAAAGGTGCCCCGCTCCTCCCTTATATAAGGACACCTCCTCCGTCTCTTCCTCACACAATATTGAGCCTTCATGTTCGGCCAAACCCTGAAAAAATCTCTTCTCCACTTCCCTAGAAACATACTAGTGGTTTTGGTCTTCCTCAAAGACCAATTTTAGTTCCCTAAGAGGAGGTGTCAAAGAGGCGCTTCAAAGAAGAGGTAATTTCCGTTACCAATTCTTTCACCTTTATTTCTTCTTCCACTTATTCTTCTTAGGTTGTTTCATTATGAAGTAATAACATCAGTATCACTTATATACTGATATGTTATTATAAGTATGAAACAATCCTAATTCACCATCTATCCATCCTATGGAAAACGAAATCATTGCGCGTGTGTACGTACGGAATACCGTCTCCACGCCTTGGTGTGATCTGTTTTTCCACAAACACCTTACATGGATGGGTATTATGGTGTAAAGAATAACTATACATAGATATTATAACATCATAATTATTCTGATATATTTTATCATCCACACTAATTCAATTCAATAATTATGGAAATGATATCATCGCTCGTGCGTACGTACGGACTACCGTCTCCACGACGCGATGAGATTCATTCTCCATGTTAACCATTTAAGAATGATTATAAAGTATATATAAGCAATAATAATGAAATATATGACATTATAAAGCTACTGGATTTATGTGTATATATATGTATGTCATCTACATAATTCCACTCAATTCAATAAGGAAACGAAAACAGCGTTCATGCATACGTACGACCTACCGTCTCCATGAACGGTGTATTTCTTTCCATTTATCGATCCATTATATATATGTATATTCTGAATATATATTATATATAAATCATGTTTTATATTCTATAAATAAGTAATAATGATCTAAGTAATCATATGAATAATTACAAGTTAAAACACGAACGACAAATGAGACGATTTTACCCAAAACGCTACTTTAACATGAAGATACGAAAGAACGGGTAATATAAAGTCATAAGTGAACCATATATGATATAATAACAATGAATATGATTCTGTAATAAGTCAATGACATTATTTAAATCATTATACAGGAGTTTCGGACACTTACGAAGCAAATCAGACCTAAGGTAAGGGATAAATTTTCAATCTCATTTTTATCCGAGATTGCTTATACGTAAGTATTTACTGGGGTTACGTTTATCATCCATGACCATGATTTCTAAAAATGATTTAGTAAAATGTTTACCATTCTTCCATGGATGTTTAAAGTCATTTTCACCCTTTATTTACTTTTTACCACATTTTATGAATGGAATCTTTCGTTTGGTTACCATATAAGGTACTTTTGAATTTTCCGACAAAAGTACGAGGAGAATGTTATTTTTAACTTATACGGTGTGAACAGATTTTTATGGTTTCATAACGCCTAATTTTCAAGAAGATTCCTCTACAAGATTTAATGATTATTTTCAATAAAACCCTTATCTTTTATAATTGCATGGAATTTTGTGAAAAGAACATGATTTTAAAGAAGAAAGGATATTTTTCTCAAGAATTCATTTCAAGTGTTTTGTCAAAACTATATTACATCTAAGATGACATTATTTCATATGTGTATGTTTCAAGTAAAATTTCTCTATGATTTAAATGGATTCAATTTTCTTATGATGAAATGATATCAATTGTTTATGGATTATGTTATGATGGCATGATGTTTAAGAATCCCTTTTTATTTCATGGGTTGTGCAATGATGTATGATTTACGATTTTGTGGAACACATAAGAATGGTTTCATTATGAGATGGGTGGGACCTATATCTCCCTCCAATGAATTGGGTAAAGATTTTATATCTCATGAGATAGACATGGCTGGAATGGTAGGTTATACCGGTTTAGTGAAACAGGACTGAAATAAAGGTGACTCATTTTAGAAAGGGACTTTGTCCACTAAGATAGTCTTGGCAATGAGTCTTGACTAACAAGAAATTATTCTCTATGATTATGTGTGTATGCCACAAATTTTCAAGTTTTAAGTTATGATTATTGTGATTACGTTTCACTTCCATGATTTATCCCATGTTATGAAATTATGATCTCTTTTACAGGTTAAGATTTCCAAAAGTTATGTGCTTATGTATATGATGTGATTGATATTTCTTTTGTTTACCCTTACTGAGCATTTGAGCTCACCCTTTCATGTTTTCTTTTCCCCAGGATATAAGGAGAGGTTTTAGGTATAATAAAAAGGAAGATATTTATGGGAGATGTTGAAGATCTTTCACCATGATTAGAGGATTATATTCCGAGTTTCCAAAGACACTAAACTATTACGATCCTTGTGTGTGTGTTTTTGTTATGTGCTAAGTATTCCGAAAATGTAATGTAATGTCCATGTACATAAAGCTTAAGGTCTCTACAGTTGGTATCAGAGGAAAGGTTTAGTCAAACTTTGGAAACTAGGATGCGTAAACATTAGTGAGATCCCTAGAGTTATTTATAAGGTATGTCTAGGGATGTCCCTAAGGATAAGTATACGTATAGGATACAGTCCTAGAACTACGGTAACGATCATATATTTTAACCTAAGATGTTAGATATTGAGGATACTCCAACTTTACTATGTTGTTTTCTCTAGAATGATTTTCGCCTCTCACAAGATTCTTTTTGTGTTTTAGTTAATGGAGCGAACCAGAAAGAATTCGGTTAACATTGAATCCAATGGACAAATTGGTGACTATGAGCAACAAAATTGTGTAATTCCTAGAGAGAAAGATATTGTGATTATGCCGAATCAGTCATCTCGATATATGATTAACAAGGTGGAATTTAGTGGTATCCCTAATTCATCAAAGAAGAGGAAGATAAACTATTATGCATGTTCTTATGTTGAGTAGCATAAAGAATGGAAGATTGATATTTCTAAAGAAGGGAAGAAGAACCTTGAGGAATATCTCAAAAGGAGGGACCGATGTTATCTGTGTGGCGAAATGGGCCATAGAGTGACAGACTGTTATGGAGTTCAATGTCTTATTTGTGGAGAATATGGGCATTACCCAACTCAATGCCCTGACCTAAAAAGTTACTTCTAAATCAAGGAAGGACTTATTCCAGGACAATCATTGAAGTGGATGGACTGAAGTGTTTATGTATTGGTATTCAAGAATAATGTTGTTGAGGTACTTTTATGGTGAATTGAAATATTTATGTAATGGTCTATTGTGGTTTTCAATAATTTTAAGGTACCGGTATCCATGAAAAGTGATTCAAATACTTTGGAAAGTAGATGATATGCGCATAATGAAGGGATAAGGAGAAAATGAAATGTTTTACAGTATTCATGATCTCATGATTGACATAAGGACTATTGATATCATGGTTAGAGTATATAGAATTTTGACGATTTTTGTATGTGGAAAGAGTTAACTTTTAACAACATTCATGTTTTCACTATGTTTCAATGGGTATTCAAGAGAATACATGATTAAGGCCTTTGAATGTTTGGAATGTGACCAACAAGACATATCTTATGATATATGGGGATCAACGATGGTATTAAATCTCTGGTAATTGTTTTCACTATATTATGAGAGTGGACTGTAGTATTATGGATAAGACTAAAGACTAGAATGGATTATGTTGGACATAAGTTAGTATTGTTTAAGGATAGATGTTTTTTTCGATATTATTGATGGGATGTTATAGTAATGTAGTTTTAGAAAAAAAAAAAGACAACATGCAGGACGGGCGACAGCCCATCGCGTCGGACAAGGTTGTAGGAATCGAACCCACAACCGAAGTGCGACTGACCTTTATCGCCTACCACTGGCCTACAGGAAGTCCATATTCAGTAGAAACTAGTTTTATTATATTAATCAGTATGATATATGAAGTATAAGTCCATTTTAGGAACCATATATGATTAATCTGACTATAGATGGACTTATGTATTTTTTGATAACTTTTCTAACCTTTTGATTGAGACAGATGGAATGACCCATCATTCTATCACATGATCTGCTAACACATCACGAATGAAACATTCAACTTCATTTATTTAAGAGATGAAGTGGAAATTGTTCAAGGCACGAACAACAGTGATATTGTACCAAATAAAGTAAGTATTTATTCTAATTCAAATTCTTCAACTTTAGGGAAACGATATTGAAAACCAAAAATGTTGTCCTAGTTCTCTTATATGTGATTAATCAGATGGTACCTTAGATCGTCACAAATTTATTTATTTGTGATTGTTGGATTTTCCATAGCCATGTTCTCTACCACTCTCCATGAGAACATGATGGCTAGATTTCTCTTCCATATCCATATTTTCACCTATGTGGAAACCCATTGATTAGTTTATTTGGGTAACCGTTACGTTTCATACTTTTGTTTTAAAAGAATGGTTTTGGTATTCCTTTTTACGATGTGAGTTTCTATTAATGAAACTTTCAAGTAGCAAACCCTTTATAACCCCGACGAATTTCGAGGGAGAAATTCATTTTAATGGGGGTAGAATGTAACACCCCGAGATTTTATGAAAAATATTCATTTCATTAATTTCTTGTGTTGTACGCTACACCAAAAGGAGCTTACACAACACGCATCCTTGACTTTCCTTGCATTACACGCAATCACGACCTTCCTCGATAGCGTGTGTAGTACGCAATACCGAGTTTCACTAAACAACGATATGCTATTAAAATATTATTAAAACTAGCCGTTATGAATAGTTATAACCACTTTTTGAAATTTTGTAAAATTTATCTTTCAAAATGGACTTCATTTTTGGAATCAGAATATCGAAATTAGCTTAGGGTGAAATTTTGGTACTTTTTGGGTAACTTTCATATTCTGATGAATAGTGAAAATTACTAAATTTTAATTAAAAACAAATTTTTTAATTGAAATAATTAATAGTGATAAATTTTTAATTTGAGTGGTTTTAAAGTATATTTAGAATATATTTTTACAATTTAATACAATGTTGGTCATTGGATGTAATTTTACATTTAAACCAGTTATAAACAAGTGTCAATCTTTTGATAGTTATTATCTCTTAAAAACACGCCTTTTGTTTTGACGACGGGAATTATTTTTTAAATTAATTAATGCAACTGATATGTTTTGAATTTGGTAAAATAGAAACCATTTTTGAGTTCATAATATCAAATATAGCTGAGGCCTAATTTTTGGTATTTTTCTGAAAACTTTCAATTTTTGATGAATAGTGAAACCACTAAGTGGTAGTTAAAAAAACTGAATTTTTCATAAAACTTAATTTTACCTCTTCTGTGAGTGGAATTTCAAAAATCCGAGAGACACGGTTGATGTCAGTAAGTAAAATTTGGTTCAATGAGATGAAAATAATTTTTGGTGAATAGTAACTTTTTACTTTTATTTACCACGGTTAAAAGTAAATAGGGTAATTAAGGGTAAAAATGATATTATTATTACCCTAACACATGTCCTAATTCTATTGGATAAGTGTAATTCGACCAAAAACAAACTTAGGAATAAAATATGACCATTTAGGCCCACTTGAATTAGATTAGGACATTTATTATTATTTAATTCAAAGAAGAGTTAAAAGAGTTAAAATCAAAGTTTATTTAATAAAACATTTTTAATATAGGGTTATACATAAGATAAATTCGACTATAAATATTCATTATAAATCTAAAAGGATTTCATACATAATGGTATTTTATTTGTAATTTTTATACATTAAATAATTTAATTTATTTATGACACAACGATGATGGAGTAATTATCTTATTAATGAAATATTGACATAATTGATGTTATAAATACTCAAATATATATAATTTGAGACTTTTTATGAATTAAACTAATTTTCTAGGTTAATATGACATTTTAGTATTGATTTAATTATAGTTTTTTGAAATTACCATTCTGTTAGGATTTTCACAAAAATCAATTACTAAATAGTGTCAAAATTGACATAAAATAGTTTTTAAAACAAATATTATATTATTATTTGTTATGTTATTCCTAAAAATCTAAGGTTCGGCCAAATGACATAAATAATGTTATATATTTTAATAATAAACAATTTTGGGTTCGTTTGGCTTCTTATAGTAAGTTTATTAACCTTATAGTGTAAGAACACAAGGAGACACGGTTAAAGTAAAATTATTTAACTTAATGTTAAATCTAAATGATAAGGTTAAAATAGGAACCTAAACTTGTCTAAATTCTATTGGATGGGAGGATTTCGACCCATACCCACCTTATCCTTAAAATAAATTAATTTGGAGCTATTTAAAACCGAACTTGACTTTATAATAAAATAATATTTTTAGTTATTCCAAAGGTTCCCCTCTCCTCCCTTATATAAGGACACCTCCTCCCTCTCTTCCTCACACAACGTTGAGCCTTCAAGCTTGGCCAACCCCTGCCGAAATATCTTCTCCACTTCCCTAGAAACATCCTAGAGGTTCTGGTCTTCCTCAAAGACCAATTTTAGTGCCCTAAGAGGAGGTTTCAAAGAGGCGCTTCAAAGAAGAGGTAATTTCCGTTACCAATTCTTTCATTTTTATTTCTTCTTCCACTTATTCTTATTAGGTTGTTTCATTATGAAGTAATAACATCAGTATCACTCATATACTGATATGTAATTATACGTATGAAAAAATCCTAATTCACCATCTATCCATCCTACGGAAAACGAAATCACCGCGCGTGCGTAGGTACGGAATACCGTCTCCACGCCGTGGTGTAATCTGTTTTTCCACCAACACCTTACATGGATGGGTATTATGGTGTAAAGAATAACTATACATAGTTATTATAACATAATAATGATTCTGATATATTGTATCATCCACTCCAATTCATTTCAATAATTATGGAAATGATATCATCGCTCGTGCGTACGTACAGACTACCGTCTCCACGACGCGATGAGATTCATTCTCCATGTTAACCATTTAAGAAGGATTATAAAGTATATATAAGCAATAATAATGAAATATATGACATTATAAAGCTACTGGATTTATTTGTATATATATGTATTTCATCTACTTAATTCCACTCAATTCAATAAGGAAACGAAAACAGCGGTCATGCGTACGTACGGCCTACCGTCTCCATGAACGGTGCATTTCTTTCCATTTATCGATCCATTATATATATGTATATTCTGAATATATATTATATATAAATAATTTTTTATATTCTATAATTACGTAATAATGATCTATGTAATCATATGAATAATTACAAGTTAAAACACGAACGACAAATGAGACGATTTTACCCAAAACGCTACTTTAACATGAATTTACAAAAGAACGGGTAATATAAAGTCATAAGTGAACCATATATGTTATAATAACAATGAATATGCTTCTGTAATAAGTCAATGACATTATTTAAATCATTATACAGGAGGTTCAGACACTTACGATGCAAATCGGACCTAAGGTAAGGGATAAATTTTCAATCTCATTTTTATCCGAGATTGCTTATATGTAAGTATTTAATGGGGTTACGTTTATCATCCATGACCATGATTTCTAAAAATGATTTCATAAAATGTTTACCATTCTTACATGGATGTTTAAAGTCATTTTCACCCTTTATTTACTTTTTACCACATTGTATGAATGGAATCTTTCGTTTGGTTACCATATAAGGTACTTTTGACTTTTCCGACAAAAGTACAAGGAGAATGTTATTTTTAACTTATACGCCTTGAAAGGATTTTTACGGTTTCATAACGACTCATTTTCAAGAAGATTCCTCTACAATATTGCATTATTATTTTCAATAAAACCCTTATCTTTTAAAATTGCATGGAATTTTGTGAAAAGAACATGATTTTAAAGAAGAAAGGATATTTTGCTCAAGAATTCATTTCAAGTGTTTTGTCAAAACTATTTTACATCTAAGATGAAATTATTTCATATGTGTATGTTTCAAGTAAAATTTCTCTATGATTTAAATGGATTCAATTTTCTTATGATGAAATGATATCAATTGTTTATGGATTATGTTATGATGGCATGATGTTTAAGAATCCCATTTTATTTCATGGGTTATGAAATGATGTATGATTTACGATTTTGTGGCACACATAAGAATGGTTTCATTATGAGATGGGTGGGACCTATATCTCCTTCTAATGAATTGGGTAAAGATTTTATATCTCATGTGATAGACATGGCTGGAATGGTAGGTTATATCGATTCAGTGAAACAGGACTGAAACGAGGGTGACTCGGTTCAGAAAGGGACTTTGTCCACTAAGATAGTCTTGGCAATGAGTCTTGACTAACAAGAAATGATTATCTATTATTATGTGTGTATGCCACAAAGTTTCATGTTTTAAGTTAAGAATATTGTGATTACGTTTCACTGCCATGATTTATCCCATGTTATGAAATTATGATCTCTTTTACAGGTTAAGATTTCCAAAAGTTATGTGCTTATGTATATGATGTGATTGATATTTCTTTTGTTTACCCTTACTGAGCATTTGAGCTCACCCTTTCATGTTTTCTTTTCCCCAGGATATAAGGAAAGGTTTTAGGTATAATAAAAAGGAAGATCTTTATGGGAGATGTTGAAGATCTTTCACCAGGATTTGAGGATTATATTCCGAGTTTCCAAAGACACTAAACTATTACGATCCTTGTGTGTGTGTTTTTGTTATGTGCTAAATATTCCGCAAATGTAATGTAATGTCCATGTACATCAAGCTTCGGGTCTCTACATTGACCCATTTAGATATGTTGCACAAATAGCCATCAGGAACATTAATAGTCTCTAGTACATCCAGAAATTTCTTTTTTCCTTGTAGGGGTCATCACATAAGAAGGACATGGAACTTACCATTTATTTTCACTGATACTCACATGTTGTAATTCTGGTCTGATTCCCCAATCCACCAAGTCACACTGAGACCATAAATCATCTTTTTTCATTCTCCTAACATTTAGATGAATCGAAAGAAACATTTCCCTCATATTTTTTCCAATGTGAATTATGTCTAAGCAACGATGTAGCAAATTGGTTGACCAATAAGGAAAATCAAAGAAGATAATTCTATTTTTCCAATTACAACAGGTTTTAGTGGAAACATTCTTTCTCATTCAAGATTTCATATGAATCTTCCAGAATGAAAAACTAAAATGTTTCAATTCATTAAGCACATCAGTTCCAGACATATGTTGAGGTGGATCATCGGACTCCATGGTATTGTCAAATCTTCAACAATTATTCATATATGGATGGTCCATTTGCAAGAATCATCAATGTCCCGTAAAACTAAAACTATAGTGATGTTTTCTTTTTCTGAAGTGTGTATTGTTCATACAACCATGACATTATATTTTTCCCTTCATGCTCCATCCAGACATCATTTCATAAGTAGGAAAATCATTGATCGCCCACATAATCGCAACATGAATATGATATATATCTTTCAAACATGCATTGTATGTGTGAACCCCCACATCCCAATGATGTTCCATCTCTTTTATTAAAGGTTTCATGTATATGTATATATCATTTCTGGGATCTGAAGGTCCATATATGAGTATACTCATGAAAGTGAATGGTTTTTTCATACACAACCATGTGGGAAGGTTATAAATGTGTATAAAAGCCATCCATGTGCTGTGCAAAGTAATAATCTTTCCAAATGGATTAAAACCATCACAAGAAAGACCGAACCTCACATTATACACATCAGCTGTAAAATTAGGATTTCGATCTTCAAATCTCTGCCATGAAAATCCATTTTTAGGGTGAACCAAATCATCATTAGTCTTCTTTCTCTCGATATCATGTCATTGCATTTTAATTGATATTTCATCGGACATAAAAATATTCTAGAGTCTAGGGATCAATGGAAAGTCCCATAATACTTTATGTGGCACATGGGATGCTGTTCCATCATCTTTTGGATTCCAGCGGGATGTGCCACATTTTATTCAATAATATCATTTAACTATTTCCTCCTTGAATAAAATGCAATATTTCCGGCAAGCCTGATTTTTTTTTCTTGAAAAATGAAGTTCCATAACTTGCTTCCATGACATATAGCGGTTTGAGGGAATATTTGCATCATCTGGATGTAAGTCCTTCAAGAAGGTATGATTTTAATCTATAGTAGTATTAGAAATTACATACATAATTATCCCATGAAACAATCTGATTAAAAATTCCTACTTCTTCATTTTACCATATTGTCGATATACTACAGTAATGGATGCATGATTCAATTTTTCCACCCTAAAAACATCATCATTTTCATTAGACGCATCATGTGTGCTCATATTGAAGTCTTCATTGGTCAGAATCCATTCTTTTTTGTGATGACAAATAAACATAAACCAGTCATATAACAAATTCTCCAATCCCATCCTTTCATTTGGATCATCTGCAATTTGAGATTTCATTTTCTCCCCATTGTGATTTCTCACATAGTAGTTTTCTGAAAACCATATTTGGTTATGTGGTAGCTGACTTCTTCATGTCTCAACCAAGGTCTTCTAAATCAATTATATCATGGGTAGTGTTTGTGACCACTATCTGAAGCATTTTGAAATGAAAAATCTAAAAATATATCCATATTGTATAGAGAATTTCCTAAGATCCTACTGTTTTCATACATCCTACTTCTTTCCATTCTTTAAAAAAATTGTTATAATTCATTTCATCAAAATCAACTCAATAAGATTCAAGTTTCATGAAAAATAAATTTAAGTAAAAGAGAATTGTTCACTTTATACGAAACCATAACTATCACGTTACTCTATATGAGAATCATAATATAAAAGACAAAAAATGGTATATTTATAACAAAATATCATTAAATAACTATACATGAGTGTAAAAGATCATGTAAACTCGTGGAGGATAATTAATCAGGAGTGGAGTAAATTTTATATCGAACAAATTTTATATTTTAGTAAATTATTTTGGTGATCACAATCACTGCCCAAGGGGGTGGGGGTGTCCAGTGGGTGGGGGTGTCCAGGGGGTGGGGTGTCGTGGGGGTGGGGGGCTATCCAGGTGGTGTGGGTGTCCAATGGTGGGGTGGTGTCCAGGGGGATAGGGGTGTCCTAGGGGTGGGGATGTGCAGGGGGTGGGGGTGTCCAGGGAGTGGGGGTGTCCAGGGGCTGGGGAGGTGTCCAAGTGGGGCTATCTAGGGGGGTGGGGTGTCCAGGTGGTGGGGGGACCAGGGGGAGGGGGTGTCTAGGGGGGTGGGGGCTGTCCATGGGGGTGGGGGTGGGGGTGTCAAGGGGGTGGGGTGGTGTCCGAGGGGTGGTGGTGGGGGTATTCCTCAGGGTGGGGGATATCTAGAAGTTTTGGGGGTGTCCAGGGGGTGTGGGTGGGGGGGGGGGTCTAGGGGGTGGGGTGGTGTCTATGAGGGATGTCTAGTTGGGGTGGCAGTTTCCAGGGGGTGGGGGTGTCCAGGGGGTGGGGGGTGTCCAGGGGGTGGGTGGGGGTGGAGGGCAGGGGAGGCTATCGAAAGGGGTGGGGGTGTCCACCCCTAAACTAGGGTTGTAGAATCCAATCTCTATCCAATTTTAGGATGACAACAAAATAATTATAGATGACCTAGATGACAGTTGGTGTTAACCATGAATATCATACATATATATCACAACACATTTTCCCCCAACTGGACAGCCCACCCCCACCCTCCTAGACAGTCCACCCCCTGGACAACCCACACCCCACCCCCACCTGGACAACCCACTCTGACTCCCCTTGAAAGCCCATACCCATCATTAGATATCCCTAACCTCCTACACCATACCCCTGAAACCCCCTACCCCCTTACAGTCCCTACCCCATGGAAAACCCACCCCAATCTGGACTACACCCACCTGGATAAGCCATACCTCCCTTCCCGCCCCTCATAGAGTTATTTTATTTAAAACCATTTTACTAATTAAGAAAGGAAAACCATCATTAATTATCCATTTCATTCAAAACAACCCATTGAATTTATCAAAACATGACAAATTCAATATATAAGTCTCTATGGGTAACTTAGGAAATGTCATCGGGGAAAGGGGAAATCACCTACATGATTAATTCCAATTTAAAAACTCAGCCAAGCACATAGGAGGTGGGGTGGTGTCTAAAAGGTGGGGTGGGGTCCATGGGGTGGTTTCTAGGGGTGGGGTGTCCAGGTGGTGGGGGTGTCCAGGGGGAGGGGGGGCTATCCAAGGGTGTGGTTGTGTCTAGGGGTGGGGGGTGTCCAGAGGGTGGGGGGTATCTAGGGTGTGGGGATTTTTGGGGGTTCGGGGGGGGGGGGGTGTCCATGTGGGGTGAGGGGTGTCTAAGGGGTGGGGGCATGTCCAAGGGGGGGGGGGTGCCAAGGGGGGTGAGGGATGTCCTAGGGGGTGCAGGTGGGGTGCAGGGGGGATTTCCAATGTGGGGGTGTTTCCAGGCAGTGTGGGGATGTCCAGGGAGTGAGGGTGTCTATGGGGTGGGGTGTTTCCAGGGGGTGGGGGGATTGGGGTTTTTCCATGGGGTGAGGGGTTTCCTGAGGGGGGGGGGTGTCCAGGTGTGTGGGGGATATCCAATAGGGGTGGGGGTGTGTAGGGGGTGAGTTGTCCTGGGGGGTGTCAAGGGGGGTGGGGGTGGGTGGTGTTTAGGGGAGGCAATACCCAAATAATACTTTAAAAATTACCTATTCCCAATACAACAAATATTAAAATTCCAATCCATCACCCAAACCGTAGCTAATTCATCTTCAATATCTCTATCCATCCCATTATTCCTTGAACAAAAACTATAAATACAAAATATAAATCCATGTTTTAACTAAAGTAAAGTCCATAGAAACTACCATATCACACCACTAAAAAAATAGAAAAATACCTACACCATTACCCCAACCATCCCCAATACCGTCACATGGTCCATATTTATATCCATTAACCATTACCATCATTCAGTGGGGATACATCTCACTGGCACCCATTAGTTTATATGGTTCATGAAATCTACACTGAAATCATGTATAAGAAGACTTAAAATAAAATTGATTCACACAATCATGACACATTATTTGTAGAACAAAAATAGAAAGCAAATAATTATGTTCGGTATACCATGCCACATACTGCACCAAACTCTGGTTTAGGAAAAATCAAAATATAAAACAAAAAATAATTAGATGTCGAGCATTAAAACTAAGGTAGCACTTAGTAATTCGATGTGTATAAATAAAAATTTCTTGATTGAAAATGAATCTATCAAGTGGAAAGTGTTTCTCAGCCTAGGTTAAATAGAGAGCATTATGAGAGCTTCAGATTAGGTCCGGAAATAGTGTGGATGGGGGAGTTGGGATGCTGTGTATTTGGGGGAATCCTTTCCCAATGGTTTTTAATAACCATTTAGAAATATATTCTTTACCAACAATTTTAGAAAACTTGTGGTATACATTAGATAAATTAAATATTTCCCAACGTTTTGAGTAAACTACTGGGAAATCTTCATTATAAATACACAATGCAAACGGTTACTTCAAACCATTGGGAAAGGTTGTTGTTTTTACAGTATAGAAATGGTTTGTTCAAACCATTGGTATAAAAGCGTTAAGAAAAACTACATTTCCACTAATGCTAAATATATTTTAAATTTCATCGTTATATGTATATACACCTCATATATACACTCACCTTAAATATATATATATATGCATTCCAATTTATATATATGCGCACCCATATATATATATATATAGTTACACCTACACACACACACAACCCATATACATACACATCACATACGCACACACATAGAGAGAGATCTTTATGTTTTAAAAATCATCATTACACACATTATATATATATACAGATACCCACATATATGTATATCCCCCCCCCCACACATATATATATATATCCCATATATAAACATGTTATATATATACACACACACACATCCATATATATATACAGTTGCACATGTATATACACACATATATATTTAACCTATACATATATACACTTTCGTACATACATATATACACATGAACATGTAAATATATATATATGTATATATATATATTCATACTATATATATATATACACCAATATTATTTTCCAAAAATAATAAAAAAATAGTATATTATTAAATTTCTTCCATCATGACCACCATTACTATTAAAAACATAATTTATAACTGATAATATTACAATTTTTATTAACCACATGATTGAATTTATTTTTTAAAAGTAATAATAACATTGTTTTTACCTTTAGGAATAATAAATATTTACAAAATTTCCATTTTAACATTATTATTAATTGTAGATGTAATTTTTTATATTCATTATTCATCAAATATAAAAATAATAATGACTTGATTATTATTATTTTTCACAACAAATATTCAAATACTAATTATTATTATGCTTACATGTGATGTTACTAAATGCTAGATATGTACAATTTTTAAGTCACACCTATGATAAATCTCATTTTTTAAAACCTAATGGTGGTCTTATATTACCCATATGATACACCATTTGATAGATGCATAATAGTTTTTATAAAACAATATTATAAAAAATTTAAATAAATTACCCCCTTGTGAGATGTTTCTAAACACCCAACATGTCTAAATTTTATAATGCTCTAGGGGTAAATCCCATTTTCCATAACTAAATAGGGTCTCATATTTCCCCCAAGAGACATTGTCCATGAGATATTCCACAATTTTTTTTGAAAAAAATATCATGGGAATGATAAAATATATATACTATTTTTACTATCAATGAGGCTCTATATACCCTGAAATTCCACGCTAAATTGGTGCTGAACTCATAAAATAATATATAGAATATTACAATGTGTTTTCAAGAATAATTGTAGGTTCGTTTTTATTGATGAAATAAATTTTTCCATAAAAATACTTGTAATTTATTTATAAAAAACTGTTCAATCATAGATTAAAATTGAATATTTTATAAAAAACTTATTATTATAAAAAATATAATATTTTTAATTCAATTTTAATGAATAATTATAATATAGATGTGGTAGGAATAGAGTAAATAAGAGAAAATATTCATTCTAAAAGCTGTATTATGACATAATAATGACTTTTGGAAAAGGGATTGATGACTGGTTTTGGGTGATTTATCATCAATCATGGATAAACAATGTTAATAACATGGTAATAGAACCATTGAAAAATATGAAAAGAATTTTTACAATATTTTATGATAAAATAATCATAAAAAATATAATAAAATAATTGGGAACAATTAACTTTTACTTTGCATTGCCTCCCTTGAATTGGGCCTAAGGTCAACAATGTAGTGTATTTTGGAAATTTCAATGCCTTAAAAATGAAGATAGGAAATTATATAGTTAATGTGTGTAGAAATTAGGAAATATATAGTGTTTTGTGTGTGTGAAAAAAGAGGTGGAGGAGTGTTTACATAGGTAAGGGGAAAGAGTGTTTTAGAATAAAGTAATGATTATTTTAATATATCAATCAAAGGCTCTAAATAGTATTGATTATTGACAAACAGCAGTCTTGGGGCATGAAAATTTTTTTTTACCGATTATAGTGTAATAGTTAAACAAGATAGTTTCCCAAATAGAAGTTTACAAAAAAATGGTATGTCACTTTTATTAGTTATTTTTAGTAAAAAAAATTGATTTCTGATTTTGGTTGTGAATTTAAGAAACTAGAAAATATTTAAAATTTATTGGTTCAAAAAAAGAAGGAATGGGGTGATAAAAATTAGTTTAGATAGACATAGTGTTATGAATATTATTGTTTCTAATATTTTCAATTTTTTTGCCTAATGATAAGAGAGATATTTATGTATTGATTCATCTCCCTAACTTAGTGATATGGTGATGGTGATGATATGACTCACCAAATAATCAATTTTTTTACCCTCCTTATTATGTTCATCACGTCATAGTGTAATATCTTGATAAATTAGTGAAATTCCTTATTTGGTATTGTCATTCCCTTATAATCAATAGTTCCTACCACAATTTTATGCAAATTTTAGAGATCACCGATCAACGATCACTCATTACCCAGCCCTAATATGTTCAATATTAAAAATATTATAATTTTATAGAGGGATAAATGAGTCATAAACTTATAAATAAAAAATTAAAATATTATAACACCAACATAGTAACCTTCAATACTAAAAACAAAAATAAGAATTGAAACAAATTGGCAGAAGATAAAAATGGATTTATTCATTTAGATACAAATAATTAGACAAAGAACATAGGTCCAATATCCCCCAATCACATCACTCAAAGAAAATAAATCTCCATTAATGGGGAAATATATTTGATTCAGGATAGTGAATATATAGAAGGATTTGAAATAAATTAAAAAATGTAAAAAAAAATAATAGAAGTGAAACAGTAGGGTTTCTTTATTAGAATTTTCCATCTCCCATCCCTTATTTCCATCCACGCAAGACCTATATTTATAGAGATGAAGGTAAGACTTGAGGCATCATAAATTTCTCATTAAAAGTCCCCGGGTTGTAATGGGTTGTCTTTGGTTGTTTTAAAGGGTTTTTTAGAAATGATTTTTCCTAAATCAGGGTTACTCATCTGTGTATGCGAGTTTCACATCATGAATAATATTCTTGGCATGTAATGTGTAGTGCTACAAATTTTTCTCAATTTCATAATGGTTCATAATTTTGAAGCTTCAAACTTGGTTTTTGGATGACCTTATATCACAAGACATCATATTTATATTGAATTCATCTTCTTCAGCTTCCATCATCAATATTTCGGTGTTGCGCCACCACAATAAGCATCAAAACATGAAGTTTATTCAACCTGAATAATTCATTATTCATTCCCATTTTCTAATTTTTTTATATTATTTCATTAATAAAAAAAATATTAAATATTGACAAGAATAATATATTTAAGTATTAAAGAATTTTTTTATATACAAAAATATATGAAAAAACATCTCTATCAATTATTATGGATTTTAATAGTCTTTTATTAAAAAACATTTCTTTGAAATTAAAACACATCAGAAAATGTATGTAATCCTAAAAATTCTCTATGAAATGTTAATAAACAACAACAATTTTTTTTATAATTAAACATAACATAGACATTGAATTTTCAAATATTGGTTTATAAATTCAAATTATCTATTATTATATTATTTTACTAATTGAAACACATTAATTCATTCAAAATGATTTTATAAAATTTTGAGTCATACTTAAATCAGAATGATTCATAAATAATATAAGATTCTTGAAAAATAAATTTTGTTATTATCAACCCAAAAAATCACCCTGATATAATTTCAATGTTATGATTACTAAAATTAATTCCCTTTTATAAAACTCGTATCCAAAATATTATTAATTCATAATTTAAATAAAAAATAATATTATATTGAAAAACAATATATTTATAATTAATATTATATATTTTTTTTGAGTGATTATATTTATATTTTATATTATTTAACTGTTTTTATAAGTTTTATAATTATTTATACACTTCTAACATAAAATCCATTTTTTTAATTTTACTTCTAATTAAGTAAATTTAGTGTTCTAATAAAAGTTTTATGAATTTTGTTTTGAGTTAATGAAAATTAGACATTATAGTTAAAATGATATGTATGAGACCATAATTACTATGAAAATACTTACTTATCTAAATTTAATATATATTGTGTGGTTATATAGAAGTATATAAATGGAGGCAGATTATGATATTCATAAGAACTAATAAAAAATATTTTTTTCAATGAATCTTCACTAACATGGCCCAAAATGGTGTGCTGAAAATTCTCTTAATTTTAGATTGTATCAAAATTGGTTTTAATTTTTATGATTGTGTAAAGTTCTTATATATAATTTTTACTAATTAATTGTTCATTCGTTTATGAAATTTAAATTTAAATATTCATATTTTTTAAATGTATATGTGATGTAAATATTATAAATTAATTAATTTAATTGGAAATTACTTCTTTTAAATTATATTTGTATAAATTAAAATATTTGTATGAAAACATAATATTTAGTTTTCTCCAAACTTGATTTTTGTTTTCTATGAACTTATTAACTTAAATTTAGAGGAAAATTATCGTTTATATAAATATTAGTTTTTAAATGTTTAAATAAATTTATATCTTTCATGAGTAATGAATCTTTGGTAGAGTGACTTTGTGATTGGAATATAAATGTCTAAGAGGCTCATACCTGGTTTGGAAAATTGGGTGTTTGATACCTATCACTCCATGCTTACTCTTGTGTACATTAACAGTTCATAAAAATTATAAATATTTACATCATATGGATTAATATACCATATGCATGTTATTTATTTTTATATGTATAAATATACTTGGATTATATTTTTTATCAAATAACAAAAACTATGTGTTGTGTAAATATTTATACATTAATATTGTGACATCTCATACCCATACCCATAGAATCCAGTTTGAGTGAACATATTATTTTTGAAATATTGTTTGAAATAAACTAAATTGACCTAAGAATAATAATTTCTTTATATAATATCAATAAAAAATATTTATTCACTTCCACACCAATGATTATTTTAGATTAAATTTTTAAAAAGTTATGAAAATATTTTATCTAACAAAACCCATATCATTCCCAACCAATGTATATTTTTTCAATTACACTAAGAATTATATATTCTATAATAATTCATCAAAATTCCCCCTAAATTTATCCCAACATTATACCATTATAGATATATAGTATTTATTACTATTCTTCATAACCTGACGAAATAGAAACACATGAAATGGTTACCACTATTTCTCAATTAGGGGTAGCGTACACCAGATTCTATCACGGAATAATCATGTAATGGATAATATTATAGTAATTAATAATAATCAAATAATTTCATAACAAATACACTATGAGAAAGATTATCCATAGATAAAATTCCATTAAATTATCAGTGGATATCAATAAATAATCACACAGTAATGGAATCCATATTACTGGTCATCTTAATCTTTGATCAAATACATCATGATATTACTACCTAGATCTTATGCTATGAAATAATGATCTTATCTTCATGTCCTCACCCTATGTAATCATGATATTACTATCATGTCCCCATGCCAATACATCCTAATATAACTATTAAGGCCTCATTCCTAGACAACATGCTATTATTGCCAAGTACTCATCCAAGAAATCATAACCATTCCATCAGGGACTCTCACCAAGACATATTGTTATAAATCTCTAAGAATATACCAAAGAACCTAAACTAATTTTTATCATTTAAAATACAGATATATCAATGAGATATATAATTTTGGGTCCCACCCATCACTTAATAAAGTCCAATTAATTATCTTTTTAAAAATAATAAATAATAATACAATGCATAATTTTCTTTCCATATTAGTAAATAAACATCCATATTATAATAATAATAATATGTGACGTGAATACTTTCCCAAGAAAAAATTGGAATAACACGATCATAATCCATCTAGGGAGAGAAACTTGATAATATCATTAGAGAATATCCTTATTGAAACATAATAACTATAATGATTTTGACATAGATGAAAACTCATTTTATCAGAAGAACACTCCATATGGTTCCCTGTAAGAGGGGATAAATAATTTTATCATTTGATACTATTAGATAAATTCCGTAAATGAAAACATTATATGACAATTTAGTGGTTCATGAAACTTAAATCATAGGGAGGTAAAATCATTTTAATATAAAGAGAAAAAAGGCAGTGAACTTATGAATGTGTTTTAATAAAACATTTTTAACATTTTTTTGAAAGGATAATGTTACGAGTCACCATAAAATGTCATTTTTAATAGAAAACATGAATAATTATTTTAAAAAATAATTCATAATAAATCCAAAAAATAAATCCTTCAAAATTACTTTTTTTAATTTTAATTTTAAAGTGGGATATGAAATTTATGATCATGAAAGGATAATAATTTTTATATTTTATAAAACCATTTTTGAAAACTCACATCATTAAAATGATAATAAAACACAATTTTGATAATAAATATAGATAAATAAGGATAACACATGAGAAAAAAATATTTATGTTTCAAAATAATATAAGAAAACATTTTTTTAAATAAAAAACATGGAGTTTGAGGATAAAAATACGTGAAATAAGATAGAAATTTTTCTAAATAAATTTTCATTTCTATAAATAAATAACACCATAAAAGGACTGGGGTTAATGTAGTAATCCTTCAAAAATGAGATCAGAAGGAAGAAATTTAAATCCATATAAAAATAAGTGTTAGTATGATATATTTCAATCATATACTATACTTTAACAAAATAAAAAAGAATAATGTTTAAAAATAATGACGATAACTCAATGAATGGAAATTGAGCTAGGGAAACAGTTACATATTTAGAAACACATTTATAGAATGACCATAAAAAGATAAAATTTGATATATTTTAAAATTCTTTGGATTTCCTTAAATTTATGAAAAAATTTATCCATACCATACGATATAAACCACACAAAATAAAAAAAAGGTTAAAATATTATATATCTCAGAGAGTGAACATTGAGAAAAGAACCCTTTAAATAACTCTTAACATTCATGAAATCCCTTTAAACTCATGCTGAATAAATATAGACATATTATTAAATCATATAAAATACATATCTATATTTTTACCTTCTATAATATTTCGTTATAATAATTCATTATGCATTCACTAGATTGTTATTTTATTTATTTTTATCATTAGATGTTAGTAACCAAGATAACTGTGTTTGATTTTTCCAATGGTGATGTTGATTAATTATATTTCGTAAGGAGTTAATAATTTAAATATTGTTTAAATTATTGGAATATAATTTTACTAATTATGTTATAATATAACCAGAACATATTTTTAGTTACTAATAATGAATATTAAACTCAAGATATGCTTGTTTCAGGTTATTTACCAATATCAACAGATTAAATTATCTCTATTTTTCATTTTTTATATCATAATAATGGAATATTAAATAAATTATAATATAATTATTTGAATATTATTTGAACATAAAATAATTTTTATAACCATCCATGAAACCTACGAGGAAATACAAAACACGTCATCTATAGATTTAGTAGTACGTATGTAAAATGATTGACATTTTCATTTTCCAAAGGATATGAATATAATATAATAGAATATTTATCTCTATAGAACATAAATTGTCTATTAAATATAATATCAATCAGTTAAATAAATTTTTATAACTGTATATGAGTTTAGGTAATTAAAATGAAACACATCATTCATGGAGGTAGTATTCCACATGTATGCAGGGGTGATGTTTTCATTTTTTGGAGGGTTGATATAAAGAATGGTCAATAATTATTTATATTTATCTAATATTAATTATGTAATAAATATAAAATTTATTCATTAAATAAATTCTTATAATCATCCATTTATGTAATTGAGGAGAAATTAAACATGTTTTCCATGGAGGATATATTGTTCACGTACTCACATGTGATGTTTTAATTTTTCAAATGGTCATGAGGAATGTAGAAAATGACTATTCCATTAATATAATGACATTTAGGTATAAAATTTTGAATAATATAATTATATTATAATGGTTAGAATAGGTTTTTAGGATGAAGACAAAAAAGATGAAATGATAGGGAGTTATTAGTACTCACTTGAGAACATGAACCATCTCTAAGAGGATTCATAGAAATGGAAGGATTAAGCTCTCATATTGAGACCCTAGGATTATGAAAATGAATGAACCTTATCATATAATAATAATGGTATTTCTTCAAGAATAAGTTGAATTATATGTGTAGATTTAATATAGTGTAAGTGATCTCATTTTATTGGTGAAAATATGGACTTTTAAAGTGAAGTGAATGGCAGGTAAGGGGTAATGTTGGAATTTTATAGGTTTTATATGAGATAGGTGAAAAACATATGGTGATATATGTTGGTATTAATTTAAAATATAACAATGGTATTTTATATGTTCTAATTGTTTGGTAAAGTTATTAAAATTTATGTCACCTAAACTTGCCCATTTTTACTGAAATTAACTATCATTAAATTTTTACCATGGTAATTATTTATTTTAATAAAATAGAAGATAACCCCTGCTATTAAATTTTGATGTGATGAATATGAATTGGTATTTTATTTAATATAATTCAATTTCTAAATATGATAAAATTAACTTTTAAATTGACACATATAATATACAAAAAAAAAATTGCAATTTTTTTAATCATTCAGTTTTTATAAAATAATTTCTTCTCAAACACAAATTAAATGAGGGTTAATATGTATATATATATATTAAAATATTTAGATCAACAATTTAAAATAATTAAATTTAATTTTCTAGTTAAAATTTTATAACTGTTAAAAATAACCCATTTAAATCAACTCTTATACCATTATTATGATAATTAACATTAATCTTTGTAATTTATTTTTATGCCTAAAAATTAAAATTAACCTATTACCTAATTTTAACATTATTATTCAAAATCTAAAAATAATTTTATAATATTAAATTTATAAATGTGATAAAAATTAATTTTAATATAATCATTCAAAATGCATAAAAATAGTTTTCAATGAAATGTATTTTTATGCTAAAAATAATTTTATTTGTTATTTATATAATAAAATTGAATATTATTAATGATATCTTATTTAAAATTTCACATATTTTTATTTATATATATATTAAATAGTTCTTTAACTTATTTATACTTTCCAACTTAACAACTAATTTTTAACAGTTATATTTAAAAAATTTATCTGAATACAATTTATTGTGGTTCATTTTGGTTTAGTGTTATGTGGGAAAAGTCTATTCAAAATAGTATTTATTTAAATAATAACACTAAATAAAATCTTAGAGTGTTAGATTCTTCCCCCTAAAAAATTGATTCCTCTCAATTTTAATTATCATCCACTAATACTGTAAATTTAATAGAAGAGGTAATTCCTAATCTTATAACATATGGTGATAATGAGATGGTCACCTCCTTTCCTCTAGAATGTGAAATAAATGAATGAATGTTTTGTGTTAACAGTGGGAGTTCCACTAATCCTCATTGTTTTACCAATCATTATTTCAATCATTTGGGTATATAATTCATGATGATGTTGGAATAATGGTACAATGTATTTTTTCAAAGGATTATCATTTACACAAGGGACAAATACTCAATTAAATTCTATAATTATGAAGGCTTATATTGCTAATGAAATATATCAATTTAGGATAGTTTCTTCGGACATCAAAATTTACAAATATAATGGTAAAATCCCTGCCTCTAGACTCATGAAAATTTCAAACAAATTAATCTCTTCTAATTAATTTTGTTTTATTTGAGAGATGAATAAACAAGAGTGTCTTATAACAGCCTCGAATTGTGTTAATTTGATTATGAAATCCACCAGAGGGGGTTATATTATTTTAAACATTGACAAAAACGTAATTTGATACTATGGATTGGGGATTTATTTTCAAGGTATTGTCCAAATTTAGATACAATGGTATTTTCAATAATTGGATCCAGAATCTTCTTACATCAGCATGAATTTCAATTTTAATTATTGGCTCTACTAGAGGTTATTTATCTTTCTTGAGAATGGTGAGGCAGGGTGATCCCCTATCAACCATTATAGATTATATATTAGATGAATATATGAGGATAATTATTTTATATCATATTTACAATTGAATGTTTAAGACCATAATGGCTAATAGAGGGATTCATCCTCTTCCCAGCTATTGTATATTAATGACATTTTTCTCTTTTTTAATAGTGAAAAGAAAAATTTAAATCTTATAAAGGAAGGATTTCATCATTATCAAATGGTTTCTTGGTATGAAATAATTAGGAAAAAATATTATGTTTATTTTTGAATGATTATAAATATTTTAAGGAAAAATGACATTATTCATGAGTTGGGTATCAAACACAACATGCTCCCTTTCACATATCTTGGGGTTACAATGTTTTTAGGTAAGCCTCAAATTTATCTTGTTAGAGAAACCTATAGTCAAATTATAAAGTAATTAGCTACTTGGAAAGGGAAATCCTTCTTAATGGAAGGAATATTATACCTTGTGAAACATATTATTGTCTCCAAATTATTTTACTCATTTATGGTTTGTAAATGGCCTGTATATATGTTGAGGAAAATAAATAGTTATGTTAAAATTTTCATCAGCTCTGGGAACATTCTTGAAAGGGGAATAATTACAGTGTCTTGGAAAACCTATAGTAAAAATATTTATCTTGGGGGACATGGCATAAATAATCTTGAGAGATTTAATTGGTAAATTCAAGAACTATTTATGTTGAGACATATTAATGATAAATAATATTCCATGGAATTTATTAGAGAAGAATTATTACCCATGATAATAGAAATAAATATTAATTACATAGAGTCCTCTGTTTTTCCTATACTCATAAAATCATTCTACTATATCCTTACTCAGGATCACTGGTTGGTGAATATAAATTCTTATAGGACTTATTTTTCAAAAAATTTGAAATGTTTCCCCATATAAAATCTGAAAAATTGCGATGGATTTTTTATAAATTAGAATGTTACAACTAAGGATCAACTAGAAAACTCAAATGATATTCATGATTACGTGAATAAATTTATAAATAATTAATCATTCATAAATTAGGATGATTTTCTCATTTAGGAGCCAACAACCTATGGTATTATTATGGAAAAGAATTTTTATCACAACTCATTTAAATGGATTCTCATGGGTTGTTATGGAAGTTACAAAAAAATAGATTTCTCCATATCGCTTCACACTAATATAGATGATTTATCATTTAAAATTCATTTTGATGATTCTTTTCATTTTTTGTAGCTCTCTATACACTATATGAGATTTATGATATCAATATAAAGATGATATTAATAATATCTTCTTGATTTGTTCTATTACCACTGCACTTTGTAATTTTTCACCAAAGTCTTTTATTTAAAGCTTCGTGAGACTAATTCTGTCCTCATAATTCTATAGTACTGTAATAGTTATAATCTAACAAAGGTGATCTCTTTCTCTATTTAAGGTTACTTGTGAGGAACTTATATATTTGATTTGGTTAATTTATAATGTTTCCGAACATGGTAACAAAGATATCAACAATCACATTGCTTGTATGAATATCATTAAAATAATCTTATGTGCAAGTTATATACATCAGGGATAATGAGACAACTCAATTCATGATTGGGTGGTTATGAGGGGCCATGGAATTCCAGCATGTTTTCCACGCCTGTTGGGAATTATTTTTGTTTTACGGACCTCTCCATTCATAGACCACATAAAATGTAATACATATTGGGATTGAAAAGGTAATCCAGGATCTTAAATTCATGGTATTTTCTCCATATATTACCAATATGATATTTTGGGATGTATTTTTGGATATAGTGGCATTGTAACAACCTTATAAGAGGAGATGATGGATTTGATAAATACAGTGAACATGGCCAAGAAAAGTTTTTAAAATAAGTTATGGTTCAAATGTGACTCTAATATCCAAGTTCAAGTATAAATAATTGGATATATTCATATATCATTGAAACTTACTACCCAATGGATTAATTTCATGGATACCCTCTCAAAAATACAATTTTTTAACAAACAAGTTTTCTTAGATTATAATTATCTTGAGGATGGTCTGAAAAACAATGGTGTTAGTAGGGAGGGTTGTGTTTTTTATGAGCATATTCTTGATGATCTCATGCCATTTTTCCATAGGTATTATTATAAGATTCTATTTTTCAACTTTTTAGAACATTTTTTATTTCAAAAAAAATTCACTCACTAATAAAAATAGACAAGGGTATCTATAAGATAAAAAAGACTGTATATAAAACATCCAACTAAATAAAGTGGTTAATAATACTAACCACATATTTTATTTTATATTTATATTATATTGAGATTATCAACAATTAATACCATATATGCTTCTTTATCTATAAAGAAGTATGATGAGTTTCCTGATACACACCTTTCACAACATTATTTTCCTTATACTTTTCCCAGCCTAATACTGAAATCAAAATATTTATGAAAATATCTATTACAATCAATGTTAATATCCATATGGATATGAAAAATCAATCTTAATATGTCCTCTCTTATTAACACAATAATTAATCTTATGATACTCTCAGTTAAACTATGATATTATTGTATAAAATTATAGCTCCTTTAGTTTAAAATAGTTTTTTGATGATATTTTTTAATTAGGTTATTTATCCATAATACTGATATTCCCATCATAAAATTCCAAAACAAATACTTCACAATGGTTCATAAAATTCATGTTAATCACACAAAATATGCCACTGGAGTGGAAAACTAGGTGTGTGGTTATTCCTTCTTGTTGTGTACTAAGTAAATATCATGTTAACACTCAAAAAGCCTTTTTAAGGGTTATTACCTTTAAGTGCATCTCTGTTAGAGAATGTAACAACTTTTTTTAATCCAGATAGATATTTTAGGTACAATAAACCAGACACTCTATACATTACAAAAGCATGGAATTTTTTTCTATATTTATTTATGTACCTAGGATGTTCACTAATGTTCTTTAGTCATAATCCTCAAATAACGAAATATTTGACTCAAATAAGGATATACCTTAATTATATTTACTCTCAAATGATATAAATATTTTTTATTAATTTCCTTGAATTTCTTATCAATAATTCACATACTAACCCTAAAGGCTATATATACCTCAATTATGTACTCTACCAATCCTCCAAAGTCATTCAAACTATGCCTTAATACCAATTTTGAAATTATATACCTTCTATCCTAGAATAAATTGTGAATATTTTTTTTTATTATTTAGGATTTCAATCTATTTGATGACCAAACATGATAATTTATTATTATAATATTAGCTAGAAATATTGAGTCACTTACAAACCAGGTGCATTTCAGGTGTGGGTTTTTAGTGAGTTATGAATACCTTTTATTTAACAAACCCGATAAATTTTACAACTAATGGAATTTTCCCATTATACCCAGAAGTATTTATTCTATAATAAATCATAGACATTCCCCACATAATTTTTAACACATGATACCCATATTGACCTAACATATATATTACCCTTCTTTATAAAATGATAAAATAGAAAAATAATAAAGGGTGACTATAAACACCCAGTAAAGAGTATAATAGAACATAATATATCATGGAATAAGAATATTATGGATAATATGGATGGAATAAATAATAAAAAAATAGTTTAATAATAAGGAAACTATGAAAAAAAATATCTATGGATAACATTATAGTAAATAAACTCATAAATATAAATAACAAATCACATTTTGATAAAATGCACAATAAAAAATATCATAATCCTTGAGATACGATATCATGATCATTCTTTAACGGAATTTTGCCAAAATATCATGATCTTTACATTAAGGCCACATGCCATGAAATCATGCTCTTACTGACTAAGCCCCATGTCAAGACATCATGATCTTACTGTCAAGGATTAATATTAATAAATCATGATATTTCTGACAAGGAATCATGATAATACATCATGATATTATTTTCAAGGCCTCATCCATGACATCATGATCTTATTTTCTAGGAATTAGGTCTGGGAATCATGATATTACCATTAATGAAAACACAAAATTATCAAACCCATTTTATCCCATGAGACATAATAATGCATCAAGGGGTGGATATTTTTTGTCCCTACATGTCACATAATTAAGTTCAATGCACTCATCATTTAAATAAGTTAATAATAATAAAATTTATACCTAAAATTATTTATTATTCAATAATCAACCATATTGGAATAAAAAAATCTTGAATATTAATACTTTCTCAAGTCAATAAATAAAATAACATGATCATAATACATACATAGAAATAAACTTGATGGTTTCATTAGATAATATCCATAGTGAATCATAAGAACATGAAGGATGTTGACATAGAATACTCAAATTTTTATAAGAATAATACTTTGAATGTTATCATTTGATAAGGGATCCATAATTTGATAATTTGATATGGTGGGTTTAATTCACCAAAATGAAAATTGAATAATAGAATTTAAAGGTTAGTTCATGAAACATAACTTCCAAGGATATTAAAAAATATTCAATTAATGATGAAAATGGAAGTTAAATTGTAATGGTTTTTATAAAATATTTTTAACAACATAGAAAAGGGTAAGTCGCATTTAACATTCAAAATTCATTTTCAAATATTTAACAAAAAAGAGATTTAAAACAAATTTAAAAGAAATACCAAAAATATATCATTCAAAATCAAATTAAATTTTCAAATGTAAATGTGAATTGGAAGAAGAAATGTATTATTATGAAAATAAAATCATTTTTATATATTTTTAAATACATTTATTGAAAACTCACATCATAAAAAGAATTACGGAAATTTCATTTGAATGGAGTTAAAGATAAATAATATATCACAAGAGTGTATTCATATTTTGGTTTCAAAATATGAATGGAAAATAGTTTTTAAAAGAAAGAACATTAATATGGAAGAGAAAATTCAATTAAATATGATGAGTATTATTCTCAATAACAATGAATTTTTATTAAGAAAAACATTAAACAAAGACAAATCATTTATTCCACAATCTATCAAAAAGGAGTTAATCCTGAAGAAATATAGATCCATAGAAAATGAAGAATAAGTACAATATACTTCCACAATAAGATAAAATGTACCAAAAATATAAGAATAATGTTCAATAATAATGATGATAACTCAATAATTGATAATTGAGTCATTAAAAAGCATACTGCTTTACAAACACATGGATGTAAATCCATTAAAAAAGATAATTTGTGATGTATTTTTTAATCCATTTAATTTATTGAAATTCATGATAAAATTCATCCACCGGTCAATATTAACATCATAAAAAATATAATAGGTGTTGAATAGATAGTATTCACTATAGGAAAATAAACCATTTGGGGCAGTTTTTTGCATATATCGGTGGTATAAACTGCCACTATATGCTTTGGTGGTGGTTTTAGGTAACCACCACTAAAATGCACATCGGGAAACTATTAGCAGAAGTTATATCCATTCCATGAAAATTTAATTTAATCGTCATAGTTGCCTCACTTCGCGGAGGTTTGGGTTTTTTAGCGGTGGTTTTACGGCCAATGGCTCTCTTTTATTGGTGATTGTTATAACCGCCGGGAATAAAAAATACCCCCTCACAAGTAAAGTGCTGCTAAAATAATCAAAACAGCCGCAGAATACACGCAGATAATGGGACATTTTATAGGCTATTGTAACTGCCGCTAAAAGAAAAATATCTATATTTAGTGGCTGTTAACACCGCTACTAAAATTTTACCAGTTTTATTTAGCGGCGGTTAAAACTACCCCTAAAAGATAATATGGGAAAAAATAGCAACTCTACATCCCCTGCACCAGTGCCCTAAAAACCACACCATTCCAGAAATACCAATAGTCTAACAGAATACATACTAGTCAATATGAAAAGAGATGCTTAACTAAGCACAATAAAATTCATCTTTTATTAATGGAATGAAAATAAACATATCACATGGCCATTGGACCTTTAATCAAAATTATAAACAAGTATGTATCTCATATTTCATGAAAACAATGCCAAACCTAGGTTCAAAAAATTCCATCCATACCAGTTGCAACCCTGACATAACCATTTATATCATCATACATCCTACTTGTAATATATGATGAATTGTGTATGATATTAATAATTTATGGTCATTCCATCATATAATTATTCTTATCTTATGATTTCATATTATTATCAATTGATATCTCTTACTTTTACCCTTAAAGAACATCTGATTTGGCACATTATTTTGTATCCCTAACCCCATGGTTATAAATAACTACTACCCAACCTATGAATTAGCATGACACGATCAATCAATTACACGTTCAAATATAAATATTTTTAATTTTTTCCAAAATGTATTCTTTTAAAATAAGTTCATACAAGAATGGACTTATATTCTTTAAAACGGAGTACTAATAATGCATTGTGAAAAAACAGTTATTACAAAAGTCATGTCACAATTACTTTCTATATAAGTGAAAACTAGTAATTTATACTTGAAAATAAGCACATATATGAATATGTATATTGGAAAAAAATAAAATTATTAATATATATATATATAATTAAAAGATATTACATGTATATGAAGAAGCACATCATTTAGTAATATAAATAAAAAACTCACAAAGAGAAACAACAAATATAAACTCATGTATGCACATATGTTACGAAGTTAATTTTGTGTGATTATATAATCATTAATTATTCAATATCATCTTGCCTCGACCTATATTATGAGAATGTAGGAAATAAATTTTTTGGTAACTCTACAATAGGGATTCCCATGACCGGGTTTAGATTATTTGAGCCTTGTTGGCATGAAATTTTTTCCAATGCCTTCATTATTCTCCAGATATAATCAAGCAATTCAATTTATAAACACACCCAACCCATGATGATCGAGTCCATATCATCTCTCTCATACATACTATTCTCCCTTGTGAATAAAAAACCCACCCTATGGTGATGTCAATGACACCCTTTGGCGATAAAAATCAATGTAGGCATAGTTGGTGAACAACCATTACATCCTAAGAATGATGTCAAAACCATCATCTCGAGGAAAACGAGGTCCCATATGAGGTGGATCCCACTTATATCAAGGTCCACTCCCTACACTAACATAAATTCTCTAATCATGTCCCCATCAATGTTTTTATTGTCATCACTTCATAGGAAAAATAAATGCCAAGCCCAATGATCATCACAACATGCACAAATATGAGGGAATTAGAAGCACCGATATCAGAAAAATTAGATACTAAAGTTGATGCTACCAAAATAGTTCCTCTCACTATAGAAGATATAACACTCTGTTCCTCACATATTCGTCTCACATTATACAATTATACAGATCTGTGGCCCTAATATATATCATAGATACCTTGAGAAGATCCTCTATTCTAGTGATGTAAGTCCTGTGTCAGGATGCTTTGACCATGACCACCAATTTGGACTGATCGATTGGCCAAAACAATATCTCCCTTCCTAACATGAATCTGATATCCCCACTCTTAAATTTGGAATTATTGCAGACAATCATTCACTGTATACTATAAGAAAAGATCTACAAAAATCCTGTAGATGGCACATCCTACTGCAATCTTGACACTCGACTTCATTAATATCACCCAGTCTCCCCATGCATACATGCCTCCCACACCAATGATAGAAAATATAATTAAAAACAAAAATGATCTAGAAATTATTCCATTAACGATTGGTCACAAAGTGTCACTTCCTTCCACCAAAAACATTTCCATTGGGTCAACAAACTAAACTACCCTGCTTTGTGCCAAAACCTTACCTCGAGTTATGTTATGTAATAAGAACCTGATATTTTTCTGATATGGTGTACAACCAAAATACATTAAACTATGATCCAATAACATGATAGTGCCCGAACGTGAATCATATCACCCTAGATGGATCATCCATAAGACAAATATGCACAAAACCTAAAATTTCATAATGCGAGTCAAACACTCCATAACTAACATAGAACCATACTCTAAATGTATAAAATCTTTGGCACATTCAATCCTAAAATTCTATGGAAAAAAATACTCATAAAAATACTCAAAAAAATGAATCATCACAATAAAGAATCAAAATATATGGTGCATACAACACTCGAGAAATCAATACTTAGAAGAAAAAATTAGAAATCAATAAAATACAGAAAAGGAATCTATGTTCCACACATGATACAAATAAAGACCAATTATTCCCATATTTTTCCAACACACCTACAATAAAACTACTCACGGTCCGATGATGAACATGTATCATCACCCTCTCCACTTCCATCTCTACTTCCTACTGTCACATATAAGAACATTGTATTGAAAATTTAATATTGTTTAATATTTATATTTAAACATAAAACCAATAATAGTTTGGAAACTAAATGATTTTATTTTTTGTGATTTACCTGCTTACCACTAGTCGATGCACTACCACAGTGGCCATATCATCTCATTTTTTAATATATATTAGTCATCACTTTCTGCAAAGCAGAAATCTGAGCCCCCTAGTCTTGAACTGTGGTTCGTAGAGATGAAATATCCCTCTGAGAATCTTCGGGTATGGACAAAGTATAATCAAGAGTAGATGCTGCTAGAATCCTTGGTGTCCTGCCAAAGTCCTCAGATGGTAAATGTCTGAAACCCAGCCCGCGGGCTCTACCAGGATGCTTCTTGCCAAGGACATTAGCAAGCAGGTCATCCTGGGATACTGAGTATGACTTCCCAGGATTAGAATCCCATAGTTTTTTAATTTTAAAATTTAAATCAAATATAAATATATATTAACACCGTAAAAACTGACAATAAGTTATTAAAATAAAAAATTGACTTCATACCCAAACTTTTTTTGCAGGCTAATTAATAAAACCACAATTTAATTTTTTGTGAACATCCAACCGCACTTCAGTTCAGGATGCTTCATGCCCTAAACTCTATGGATGCATTACGCAAAGATAAATCAATAATTTAATATATTAAACAGATAATATAGTTCTGTAAATAATTACACTAATGAAAATATTAGAAGAGTCGTTCGAATTCTAGAAAATCGTTTTGACCCCGCAGTGTGAGTGATGACTTTCATAGATCGGTTTGATGAATTATATCTTGAGAGATCCAGAAATAAATAAAATGCAAGTTAACATTAATGTATTCAATGTCATGTCCTATTCATATACATGTATAAATGTTAAATTAGAATAATATAATAATATATATTTCAATACCATTAGCTTCTCATCACGATGTGTGTCACGAAAAACATTCCATTGTTGTTTCGGTACCCCACTGGGTAGATTCTCATACATTTGTTTCACGGTCAATGAAGTATCGTTGACATTGAACCACACTCTCTATTTGAAGTCTTTCCATTTCTTACCAATATTTTTCAACGTCCACCTTCATGTTATCACATCAGCAACTCTAAGTGGAAGAATATCTGTATACATAAATTCATTCTAAACATATTAGTAACATGGCATTAAATTAAACCATAATATATTAAAATTTTCTTTATTTGGGAATCAAAAACCTCATTTTTCCAACCATGAGGAATATTTCTCCTATCATCATAAAAAATAGGTAGGGGAATGGGATCTGGTTCCAGTAGTCCTAGAATCTGGCCATGTAACCTCACAGATTCATCCGTATAGACCCCAAATGAAACAAATGGCACAACTATCTTCTTTCCATTCATATTCCAAACATATGAAGTTTTTATGTTTTTATCCACTGTTGATTTTTTTTAACTTCAATGAGAAAACAATTAGTATAAACAAAATGCAATAAATTTATTTATATTAAAATTTGTACCTATGACAGTGACCCTCCAGTATCCCCGTGATGACCTGGAAGGGGCGTGCTACCACCCCACTGCTAAGACACCTGAAGGGAGAGTTGATGACTCATCCTCTAATGGGACACCCACAGAGGGTGTGATAGATGGTGCATGGGGAGATGGTGCAGGGGTGTAGGCAGCTGGTGGCCCATATTCCATTGGGAGGGAGATAGATGGATTGCCATCTGTCATAGTAGTAGATGAAATAGTGTACAACTTCCTCCTTGGCATTCCATTAATTTAATAAAATAAAATTATGTTTTGAATATATATTTCCAAAAAATTATGCACAAAAAAAATTAAAAATGATAATAGATGCCCTTACTAACAAAAAAAATAACAATGATAATGAATGATTGCACAAATGAAATAAGTGGTTACTGAATGAATAAATAATTTTACATACAATCGTTTTCCCCTTCAATCATGTAAGTTTCCTGCTTCATTACTTCATCCACTTCATTCAAACTTGCTAGAATAATATTTTTAATATCATGATTAAAAAATATTCTTGCTTCTTGGTGTTGATGAGATTAAATTTCAGAGGTCAAATCTTCCACTTCATCACCCATATCATACAAATATCATTTTATTACCTGAGAAACTACACTCCCCCCTTCATCCACAACATCATTCACATAATATACAATTTTTTCTTTTGATGATAAGATATATGGATCATGAAATTCCTGATCACCATCATCCATCAAGCGAGAGAAGTTCATAGAAGTTAATTGCAAGGAACCTCTTTTAAAACATCTGAAAATATCGACCCAATTGAATATGAATAAAAAAAAATTTCTCATGGTATTTTAATTCAATAATATCAAGCAGCAATCTATAGTTTCCCACTTTAGAAAATGTAAATATAACACTATTTTTTGTTTTTAAACCCACTCCTCGATCGACTGTACAAAATCTAAAGGCATTCACATTGTATGCTTTGAACTTTATAACTAGTTTTATAGGACCTCTAGAAAAAAACTTCAAATATTTTCACAAGTCTACTTGAGTATCGATATTCATGATCTAAAAAAATAAATATAATTTATTAGATTTACAAAATGTATTAGTCAAACTAATATTCATATTTACTTCCATATTTATGAACGTACATGTTGTGAAAACCACTCTACAAGCTATTTATTCACAACTTTCATTATATCATTCTCATTTCATGTTCGGGATCTAATTTGTCTATTTGTTTATATCCTAAAATATTTACTAAATGGATCTACAATTCCACTATTCAGCATCACATATCTATGTGCCTGTAATAATTCAAATTCTGTCAATGTTACATTTGATGTCCTCCCAACTGATCAGCCAATAGCAGGAAATATTTTTGATTTATGATGTATTTGAGATTGAGTCGATGTGTTTTCAACACTTCCAACTCAATTAAATTGTGTCTCAATATCATCCAAGTATCTGAAAAAAAAATGTATTTCACTCCTCATTCAAATAGCCTTCAACAATAGAGCCTTCTGGTTGAGCTTTATTTTTCACGTATGCCTTCAAATGACCAAAATATATGTGAAATAAAATAATCATAATTATGAATTTATTTAAATGCCAAATTTTTTTACGTAACTGAAAAATATATAATTAAAATACCTCTCAATTGGATAAATCCATCGATAATGAACGAGGCCTCCTAATTTAGCTTCCTCAACCAAATGAATAGTTAAATGCATCATGACAGTAAAAAACAATGGAGGAAAGAACATATCCACTGCACAAAGGGTCAATACAAACCTTTCCTGGAGGTTTTCAATCTGAAATGAATATAGAGATTTATCACATAATTGCCTGAACAATGTGCAGAATTGGAGTACAACCGCAATATCTTTTTCAAGTAATAATGTACGCAATGCCAATGGTAGTAACTATTAAAACAAAATATGTGAATTGTTACTTTCTATACATTTAAATTACAATTCATCAAGTCAATAGTCCTCGATATGCTACTCAAATACCCATAAGATACCTGCAAATTATTTAAAATTTTAATAAATTTATCTTTATCCCTATTTTTCATTGTAAAAATTGTCGGAGCATAATTTTCATTCGCATCTGGCCAGAGATCATGTTTTATGTTCTTTAATTGTATGTCTTTGCGAGTATTGAGATGATCCTTCGACTTTCCATTCTCATTAAGTAATGTGAAAATTAAATTATCACAAACATTCATCTCAATATGAATCACATCAATATTATTCCGTAACAAATTAAATTCCCAATACAGATGTTTGAAGAATATAATTTTTTTTCTTCCATTGTTGTGTTCTAATTTCACTTGACGATGCAATTCAGAACCATTTTTTGATATCATTCAAATGATGAACCTTCTCAAATTCTATTTCTATATTTTCAAGTAGTATCAATATTTCAGAACCAGTTAACAACTTTGGAGGTGGTCTATGATCAATGAAACCCTTAAATTTTGATTTGTTCATCCAAAATCTATGAGATGCATCAAGAAATCTTCAATGGAATAAGAGGCATCATTTTCTACTATGAGGTAGCCATTTCGACTAAAAATCAATATTACAAAT
Source organism: Viscum album (assembly GCA_963277665.1). NCBI lineage: Eukaryota > Viridiplantae > Streptophyta > Magnoliopsida > Santalales > Viscaceae > Viscum > Viscum album. The sequence continues at coordinate 346,708,600 of OY728162.1, read as the reverse complement.
GGGATACTCCAATCCCGTGTAACTGTTCCAACCAGAAAATTTCTCAAGCCCAGGGAAGTCACTAATGGTCCACATTAAAGAAGCATGAATTTTGAACTTTTTTTTAGAAGAATCATCAAATGTCTCAACCCCATTGCTCCATAAATCTAGAAATTCATCAATCAAAGGCTGGAAGTACAAATCAATATCATTTCCAAGCATTTGTTTTCCAGGAATAATCATCGAAATGATAAAATATTTTTGTTGAATACACATCCCTGAGGGCAGGTTGTATGGGATCAAAACAACTGGCCAAATGCTTTAACTGGTATTCAAAGTCCCAAATGGGTTGAATCCATCGAAAGCCAATCCCAATCGAACATTTCTAGGATCAGTTGAAAAATCTGGATGTAATGAATCAAATGTATTCCATGATTTTGAATCTTGTGGATTTCTCATTAACCCATCATTGTTATTATCTACATAATGTCATTTCATGTGTTCGGCAGTTTTCAATGTCATGAATAATCTATGAAATCGAGGCTTCAAAGGAAAGTAATGCAAAACCATTATAGGTGTTTTCCTTTTCTTCTTCTCAATGAAATAATGATGATTCACACTTCCATCATCACCCTTTGACTTCCATATAGAAGTATAACATTTTTTTAATTCTTCCTACTTGAATGCTCTCCCCAATAAAGCATACAATCATTGAGACACATATGTATTTTTTTATAATTCCGAACAACCCTATTAACAACATTTTTCATAAGATAAAAAGAATCAGGGATTTCTTCTTCAGTAAATGCATCATGAATCAATTCCAATATAATTGACATTTCCTTATTTGTAATTCCATATAGACATTTGATATGGTACAACTTCAGCAGAAAACAAAGCATTGAATATTTCAAATACCCACTATACATCGTCAACTAAATCATGAAACCCATTTTACTCAGTGACGTTTTCTCTTACATTTGTCTCCACTGAATCAAGAGAAGGATCCAATGATATGATACAATCTTGATCTAGTTGTGTTAGAGTCTCAAAAACATCACTTGTCTCATTGCTATTTGTAGCACCCTCATCTGGTTGTTATAATATGTTTTGATGTTGATGTGATCCCTTGCAGTACCGAATGCATCATTTATAAGGTTTTTCATTTCATTTTCCATAGTCGATGAAGTTGGGAGGTCATTATGTGGATTGAAATCAGTGCTCATCCTTTCTATAATGTTTGATTCTCCCTGCCAAATCCAATGCAAATATTGACAAGGGAATTGTTTCAATATTAAATTTTCATAAACATAATCTATCTTCAACCATATTCTAAATTTACATTTATGACATGGGAATCCTATTCTCCCTTCAAAAAATCGATTGGAAATTGAAAAATCAAAAAACTCATTCAAACCCTTAATATACTGTTGTGTGTTCCTCTGTAATGTGATCCAACTCTTATCCATGTATATCACAATGTGCTTACACAATAATTAAAAAATTAAAACACATAACTATTACTAAATAGGTAAAGAGATTCATATATACTAGTTGAAAATATATATAAATATGTTACATATGGTTTTCCAATATCAATACAAATGGTAAATCACCCATTAGTAGTGTCATCTAAATTATTGCCACCATATAGGATTAGAATTAAATTGGGAGATTAGTGTGAGTGAACAAATTCCAACCACATTACTCAGCTTAAGAAAGTTAGACGTTCCCCTCTCCCATTAAATTAAATAATTCTAACCATTTTTTGAAGTGGCCAAATATTTAGGGGGAGATATGATACCTAGGGTGGATGTTCTAATAAAGTACATGTTATTCATCTAAAGGAAGATCTGATTAAATCCTCAAAATACATGAAATAAGTGATGTAAAGATTAATTTAGGTATCATTGGATATAAAATATGATCAAAACGTGTCATGGATGATCATGACTCAACAAGTGGTGTTAAGAGACCACTTTGTTTCTTCAAAACATTTTCTAGAAGATTCAGGATAAAGTAAAGTCCCTTGTTGAATCTAGAATTACATATACAAAGGGATTATTCTAGAATAAAAAGTGGTTTCCAAGCCTTAACTAAGAGAATCAATGATGTCATATTGAATCTGGTTTATAACAAGGGATATCAAGAACTAGATTTTGTAGATTTAAACTACTAATAAGGAAGAGGTACCATCCATACACTCACGTAATAATGTTTGTAAATCTATTTATATAAAGGGAGTGGGTAGGAAAAAACTATGTACAAGTATGGATTATGATACTTTTGATGTAATATTCCACCTTAGCTAAGGTGGATATGAAAAATAAGGAAGTTGGTATCCCTTAAGAATATAAACAAGTTATAAACAAGACCTAATAACATTATTCAACTGAAATAAGATGATCATGGGTTGTGGATCAATGTTGGTGTTGCAACAAATTCATTTATTGTGAATTAAATTATTTGTATAGACCATTAAATGAAAAATTATAATGGAATCCAATTCTACGGGACAGAAATCTAGATATGAAGAAGAAACATCCAAAGGTTAAGAGAAATATGAATACATAAAAGATAATTGGAAATTTTTTAAATGTGTCTGAAGTATGAAGAAGTAGTATTGATGGGATTGGTCCATGTTCATATCAACCTACATATTATTAGAATAATAAAATAAGGCCACATAAGTTAGTGAATAAATAAAAATAATCCTTATGAAAATGTGAAATAATATTTTAAGAAAAAAACCTCCTAAGAATATTTCAAATAAGGAAGGTAAGAGGGCTTGGAGTCAAAATTTGAGAAGTTTATGAAAGATTCATCATCTAAAAGAACTAATAAAAAGGAGGGAAGTTATAAGTATCCATTATGAATGTTCAAACATTCTTACAATGAAAAAACTGACATGTTTGTTATATATATGGAAATTATGAAGAAAATATGAAAAATAAAATAAGCACAAGAAAAGTATAGTAAACAAGTTAAATAATCGATTCCATATAAACATAACTTAGTTCAATGTGTGTGGTGAAACATGGATAGACACACTCCTTGAGATTATTATAAAATAGTTCCATATTTCCAACCATGAATAGAAATCAGACCTCCTATAATTCTATTTTTTAATGAACCAACATGGGTCCCAAAGAGTATTCTTGATCACCATGTCCAATCGACAAGCACCTGGGTATCAACACACATAACCATGGGATTGATTTAACACTAAAATAAGAAGACAATATCGTTCATATATAACAAGTTAAATATAATCAATTAGATTACATCATGAATGAAAAATTACATGACCATGAGATATAACTAAACGAATCCATAAACATTCAAGATTCCATATTCGACCATAGGATTGAGTTAGATTAAAACCATTGCCTCATTTTGAATTCATAGAATAAATATAGAAACATTGTAGATTTCATATTCCAAAATAGTTGTGAAATTCTCAAAGGACAATCATACATTCCCATTTTATGTGATCTAAAGAGACATATTGGATTAAACCCAACTAATTATTTTGAAGTGTATAAAAGTAAACCGACCTTATGATTGGTTATCTGGTTCTTTTCTAACCTAGGTGTAATTTTTCCTTCTATACCTATTTCCATTGTAGGAGTTTCCACCTATGCTCATGTGGAAAAAGGTGTTCCCTCCACTAATATTCCCAACAATGTACACCTTTTCTACCATCATGTTATTCTCAATCTCAATGAAATTATTAATATAAAATATGAAAACCTTATAGTGATTCATAAGTCAGAGAACCAAATCAAACACACATGATTTAAGAGATTGACTAGATGCCACTTCTAGTAAAAAGTGAGGAAGGTAAGTAAATTGGGATCTATATTACATACCTAATATATCTCCTTTATTAAGATAACTTTTTTTTCATAATACTTGAAAGGTATGTAGTTAGAATGTTTTGTTAAAAAAATCCTCAAATCCATCCGAGGTAAAGTATTGATCAACATTAACATACCTGACTCAATCTCACCATTTTCATGATAGTCCTTTAGGTACGCCCACTACTATATTTAATTTAGTCCCATCTATAGTTACATGAAAATATAATATCCTATTTATCGAACCTAGCCACGACATTGAATCTTATGGTTCCAAGTCACCATATAATATTGGTAGGATTTTCCATTGAAAGTCCAATGATTGATCCATATAATGTGGTTCCTCATTCCAATTTTTTCTTTTCCACTACCCAAAAATATTTTACTATTATTATTAATAGATACTAATTTACATATGGTTTAGGTGGAACCAAATTACTAGTATCACAGTTCTGCTAATTTAAAGGTCTTCTAACTAGTGGTATTTTTTTCTATAACCAGAGTCATTGTTATTAAAATCATTACATAGTCACCACCCAACACTTTACATATAGGTTTAACAATGTGTAATAATACTCAAGCTAGATCAAAATGGAAATTGCAAAGTAACAACCCATTAAATATAATTTGAATGATGAATTTAGGGTGGTAAGTCTCTTTAATAATGTTGATACATAACTCTCATTGGATAAACCCATGATGATGAGGAGAAAACACTCTTAGAAGTGTTTTAAAACACTTTTAATACTCAGACCACCTAGGTAATATGAATATTAGTATAACGAGTTTATATATACCTTTTTATACCCTATATTTCATGTCCTAAAACATCCTATATCCACACCTAACATCATAAATAATATATCATACCAAACAAGTATCATTTGTAATATCACAACCCCAACTGATCACCTTAGAAAATATTGGATTTCTACTAACATTAGGTCCATCCAACAAACAGTAATGGTTGGAAATAATCAACTTGGGTTAAGAATATTATTGGGCGATCATTTTCCCTTAAAATACATAAACGCCAGGGGAATAAATCTAATGGTAAAATATAAATATGATGCATGAGGATGAAAAACCTATCTTTAATAATATGAAATAATAATATTAATGAGAGATACAATAAACAAAAATATCATCAAATAATCCTGTAATATAAAAGACATAAAAAGGTAGAATAGGGATCCAAACATGGAAATACACCAAGATACAAACCATTACTATCTCTAATATCCTACCTCTATCACTAATAACCACAAAATCAAGGTGCTCCTCTATATAATTAAGAGGTCTTCCCTTTACCTATACCATGGTAAACTTCATATGCACCAAGATGCATATGCGGCGTCTGAGTATGTACACCCAGTAGACAGTCAACCAAAGACTTCCTACACATGATATTATAATAAAAAAAAGTTACCTCACATTTTATATAAAATAAAAGTGAAGCTAAAAACTGGTGAATAAGATACATATAACTAGTGAAAAAAACTCACACTATAGCAGACATATAGATAATGAAATCACAAACCCATAAAATATACTTAAATTTTCCCTCTATGAGCTATTTAACAAATCTATTGTATCTCAAATCTATGTTGGACCAAATTAATAGCCAATAATAATGATTAGAACCCATCCCCGTGAACCAAGTCATCACTTGGTGGTACAATCTATGTTCCTAATTAAACAGAATTAGTATCCAAATCTAAACCAAAAAGGTGAATATATATGAATCATGAATGAACACAAACCACTTCAAATACATGTTTATAAACACAAAATGGTTGCATATTTCTATAACCCTTTGCACTGAAGGATGCAAAAAAATATGAAAAACAATACCTATGACTATGAAAACCACCGGTGACAAGGGAGGGGAGCTGACTTAGGTTAGGAACTCGATGGGGTTAGGGGAGAAGGAGGTGTCGTAGGTGTTAGGGTGAGGAGGGGCGTCAGTAGCAATGAGCGGTGAGGTCACCAACGACATGGGAGGGGAGCAGAGATAGGGTTGGGGCTCGTTGGGGGAGAAACATTGCAGGTGTTAGGGAAGAGGGTCGACTCTGTTGGGGGGGGGGGGGGGGTTAGTGTCACCACTGTAAAAAATTAAATGGGTTTCGTGGGGGTTTTTAATAAACCACCTCTAAATGATTTTACATAATGTTTTAGCGGTGGTTTTATAAACTGCTGCAAAAAGACTGCCACTAATGGGATTTTATGTTGTAGTGATTTTTCAAAGAGAGAAAATTGAGACAACAAACTCTTACATTAATTCAATACATTATTGAAATAATTTAGACCTCTTTTATAACTAATAAAAACATCTTAATAACTAATTTTGTAAACTATTTTATCTTTATTTTCTTATACACACTTCAATTATAATCTCTCATTATACATTAATTCAATATTTATTGTTTATTTTCATTAATAGATGTTAGTATCCTTGACTATTTTATAAGAGTTTTTTAAGGGTGATATCGATAGATTTTTTTTGGAAGTTAATAGTATCTATATTATTCAAGGTGCTATAAAATATGATCCCTAATGATTTATAATGTTCTAATATTATTCAGTGAATGTTTTATTTTTCATTCATGAAGATGAAATCAATTATGGTCATGTTTTGGGTAATTTATCAATATGAATGGATTACATTATCATGACTATTCATTTTTTTTATAATCCTTAAAAAATATGGATTATGTTATAAGAAAAGTATTAGCATCATATTTTATAGTAAAATTATTTCTATAACCATCCATGAAAATGGCGATGAATAATAAAAAACATCTTCCATAGAGGTGGTAATCCGCATGTAACATGGGAGAAGTTTTCATTTTCAAAAGGATTGTGCAATTAATATAATACCAAATTTGTCTTTCCAAATCCTTTATGATGTAATAATTATTATATTAATGCATTAAATAACTTTTTAGAACTATTAATGAAGGGGGGGAGTGAAAATGTTGTCCATGGAGGCGGAAGTCACCACATACACATGTGCGACATTTTTATTTTTCAACATATGTAAAAAAGTAAGATATATGATTATTTATATATATATATATATATATATATTGAAATATAAATCATATTAATTCATTAAATATATTCTTAAAATAATATATTTAATTCATTTATGAAAAATGTAACATGCCATCCATGAAAGAGGTAGTTCATACCTATGTGAATGGGATATTTTTATTTTCTAAATGTTTGGGAGGAAGTCAAAAATTGAATATTCCCTAAAAATAATTACTTTTTTATAATAATCATAATAATGTAATTATTTTACTATGGTTAAAATATATTTGGAGAATGTAGATAAAAAATTACAAATTTTAGGGAGTGACTGATACTCACATTTGGAACATGAGTTGTTTGACGCCCCATCCTAGAACTGCAATTAGAGACGAGGTGTCACATGGACATAGGTGAACCAATATATATTCCCGAAGATTTCAAAATTTAGAAAGGTCCTAATACATATAATGGGGACTCTATTTACTTTAGTCATAGTAAAAAAATAGAAAAAATTACTAATAATTATACATATCCATAATCATCAGAGTTTGAAAAGTAGACACAATGTTGTATAAAAATGATGCCTCCATAGAAAAAAATAAAAATTGATCACCCACTAGGATGAACCAAAATACTAAATAATAAAATAAAAATAAAAGAGTCTATACAGCCAATCCCTAGACTTATTCGAATCCCAAATTCCAATTCCATCAATTAACTCATGTCTGATCAACTGTACATCCTATAATTTTACATGAAAAACTGATATGAGGACTGAATAGAATATAATATTACTATGCAAGGTGGGAGAATATGACTTAGAAGAGTATCACAATGAACCCCTCATATATATTATCATATTCATGTTTGTACATGAAGAATATAAATACATAAATAAACATTCTCATTGGGTTTTCATGTTCTAAACAGGCCACCATGACCCCCAATAAGCTACACATCACTATTGAAAAATGAACCTATAGCCAAGGTTTTGGGGAAAACAGTGGGAATAGGTCACCCTATCCCCACGGTTTTGGTAAAACTGTGCGTGTAAGCATTTTTTGATAGCCTATGCCCACGGTTTCCACAAACTATGGGTATAGGGTATCAAAAAATGACTATACCCATAGTTTTCCCAAAACTATTCGGATAGGATGCCCTATACCCACGGTTTTCCCAAAAAAGTGGGTATAGTCGTTGGATAAAATACATATACCCATGGTTTTGACAAACCGTCGGTATAGGTTTCCCGCATGTGCGTGGAAACTTTATTTTTTCCGTGGGAACAAAAAAAATTGGCGGGAGATCTATACCCACGGTTTTTTCCACTATAACCATGGTTTAAATAAATATATTCAACAAAATATATATATACATACATATATGAGGTGATGGGGTAGTGGTATGAATGTTCGTGAATAGAGAAGTGGTCTTGAGATCAAATCCATCGGGCCGCTATTTTGTAAGATATGCTATACCCACGGTTTCCAAACCGTGGGTATAGAGTTATGACAAAGTGGAAAAACCTATAGCCATGGGTTTGAATAACTGTGGGTATAGGTCATAGACCTATATTGACACCACCAATGACCACGATTCCCCAAACCATGGGTATAGACTATACCTACAATTTTGGGGTCTATACCCATGGTTTTGTACTGTGGGTATAGGATCTTTTCCCAGTAGTACATGCCTCTCAAGACACCATGTCTTAAAAAATACACCCTGATTCTCTACTATACCTTCTTTGGTTACATGATGGAATCCAATCATCCCCTCACCTCATTCTAATATCTATCACATACATGAGGTATTAGGGTCGGGAAACATCCAAACCTCAATCAATTAACCGAAGAGACTAGTCCTAGTCATATGTCCTCATATCATCCCAATGCCTGGACACTCCAGGAAGGGTGAATCCATCACGAATCACATTTTTTCATCTCATATCCCTCTTATGGGTGGCCAGCAATCCAAAAATACTAATGAAAGGACCATCGATCACATTACCCAAGCCTCTCACAAAAGATCTCCTTATACTTAACCTCTCGTTGAATGGTCCAATTCGAGCACAAAAATCATTAACTAAACACTCTAAGGAGGTCACAATGAAGTACATAGGCTTATCTCTACATGCTCAAGGGAGGTCATATCCATCCATGCTGACCCATCCCCATAGACGCTAGAAAGTTCAACTTAATAACACATGCCCATCATAATAAAAACTAGGAAGGTCACATCAAGACCTCTAACTCATCCCCTTAGATCAAGGAACGTAAAATAAAGAACATGAAACAAAGATAGATCACATGGTGCCCCACATTGCTCATAAAATAATACTAGGGTGGTAGTCTCTTGATACCATTCCCCTCATCTAAAATATATCTTACCTCACCTATCAGGGAATCCACTGTATCGTTCATACCCATTATTGTTTCTCCTTGGTGATACCACCCTATTTTTTACCCTATGATGACAACAAAAACTCAATGGGTGATATAAAATATAACTCAATGTCAAATAAACCATAATGAAAACCCACTACACTTCTGGTCCTATTACACATGGACTATCCCAATCAGTCACGCTATAGCCAATGTTGGCCTCAATAGGCACGTTCCAAACCAAAAGCATCCCCATTGATATCAAAATTACATGCTCCAATCAACTCCCACAGTCCTCAAACATGTGTCATCTCAAATATTCCAAGATATATATCATAGATCGTCACCTTGAGGAAATCCCTCTCTATCGCCTATACTAATTCCCAAAGGACTCCTCTACCTCTATGAATACATCAATACTCACCATTAACCGATGGAGGGAGTTCCTAAACACTCTTAATAAATACTTATATCATTCTTATAATAACATGGAACCAGTCCTCTCATTCCTAAACATTATCCTTAGGAACTCAACCTAGGATCTTCTACATTCCTACCCATACAATGAACCCTTCCCAAGGCCCCTAACCAACTCATCTAACACCCTCACCTCATAGATACATAGTCATCGGGCGATACAAATCAAAAAATTTCTAAGGGGAACTTACTCAAGACATAAGAGGCCTTACACCCTCATATTTCACCTACCCAAGGAACCCATGATCCCCTGACCCAATTCATGAAAAATGTAATTATACCTGCATGTTTTCTTATAAATATACATTTATTTGAGTTTGTATTGTAGAAACCGGTTTCCTAGAACACCGAGTTGAACCCTCACTAATATCTACCAAGCCCCAAACATGACCACTGAGCCTCATCCATGCCCCCAAGAACATGTCCCATGCCATTTATTACACAAAATTAATTATAATACATTGTATATAATTATTTTAATTGTTATAAATATAAATAAATTCATAAAAAATGTTGATGTGTCATTTTTTCATTAAAACCTCGTGAAATGGGGTATTGTCCACTTCTTAAAAGCAAAATGACCTAATACATGAAAAGTACCCAATTTATAAACTCATTGTAATGACTAATTTCATTTAATTTAGTAAAACCATAGAAAAAACAATATAATGACATTCTTTTTCTGAAATGGCACATGACTGTGTGTATACATCTTCTCGGGTCCTCCTCTAGCCACCAAAAAATAAATCCTCAATAGCCTCAATTGATTCCACAATGAACTAGTGAAATTAACTTTAAAACTCTAAACAAAACCAAACCAAATCATATGTATGAGAATGAAATTAAAATTATAGGGTTATAGAGAAACAACACATCATGTATTGTTGTAAAATCACACTAAGAATCACCCTAGTAATAAGGGTAATGAAGTATAGGTACTCTTAGAGAAAATATTATATAAAAAAATCTTAAGTCCCCTATCTCAATAAATAATGAAACGCTAGATCTGAAAAACTCAATATTTTGTCCCAATTAATAAAATTCAACTAGAAACATTTCATAGACGAAACCATATTCAATAGCCCGATGGGTCCCCCCTCAAAAGGTTTATGCCTTGAAAACCTAGTTAATGGCATTAAAGTTATCTCGTAAAAATATTCCTATCCTTAACCAATAATGGAATATCACATTAAACTGATTCATAGTATGAATAGTGGGTTCACAAAAATATCAATAAGAAGGTTCCCATCCTCATCCAAACTCTATTCATGGTTTGGATCCAATGGTTCATGGAATGAATAACATAAATAGATGAAAAATCATCAGCCTAGCCACTTGGACCTTCTATGATATCAAAATAAGCACCAAAGTCCCCCACCAGGTATTTTTCATCGTGCAAAAACACAATTTGATGACGTTTAAACCCATGAAATTCTATTCTGAGTTCTTTTTTTAAAAAAATGACTTACAAAAATAATAATAAATTCACCCCAAAACAAAATGAACAAAAAACTTATAGTGAATTATAAACTCCCCACCATAATTCTTATTTACATAGATATGTAATGTTTTCCATTGAACCATGCCTCCTGACCTATCCCAATCATCAACTCATTAGGAATTATTTAATTCTTTCCTTTGATGCTAAATATTTTTCCACTGTGTGACTCAAAACACCAAACACACATGTAAGATCTAGAAAATTTATTGAGATATAAATAGCTTGTTGCTGGTTCTATTTTTCCAATTTTTTAGTAAATTTGTTTGAGATGAACATTTGGTTACGTTATATTGATAATTATGATTTTTTGAAAGAATAGGGAATGTTCATGATTTTCTAAAATTGTGTGCGCTGGATCAGCAAGCAATGAAAGCATGGATAGGGAGGGACTACAATGTTGGAACATAGTTTTAAAAACCATGTACTCTATTAAGATAATTTTTCCCCCTCCCCCACCCCCAGATAAAAGGAACATGGTTAAGGACCATGTTTTGGAAAACTATAGGCCCCTTCCTAGGAAACCATGCACAAGTTTTTAATTGACTCAAAAACATGTTTTTAAAAATACTGGAACCCCCTTATTATCCCAAAATAGACCCCAAATCATATATAACCTGTTCATATCATGTTTGGAGTCTCCCAGACAATTTTCCAAAGATAAAAACTTTTTTTCTTGGTGATTCAATGTTCATATTGATTATATGCACCTCTCCTGATAAGTGAATCCCATCCTGATTGGTTTCATATCTCATTCTTGCTCTTCACTGATCTTTTAAGGGATGTTTTCCTCAATTTATGGTGGATCTATATCTATTTATTACTATATATAATAAATTTAAATCTTTTATCTATGAATTTAGTCAATATCTCATTTTTCATTGCGATTAGGGTTATTCAGCTAGAATTGGGGATATGTGTTCGTGAGCGTTCATCATCGGTTTCAAGGTAGGTGGTCTATTATACTAATCCGAAATACTTGATTTCAATTATGTTTATTTAGTTGTATATTTTACATTATATGATTAGAAATTGAGTTCCATAAATTGTGGAATTGGGGCTACTGAATTGATTTAATTGGAATAATTAATTGTTTAATTAATTATGGATATTTTGGGATTGTGAAATTAGATTAATTAAATATATACTTAATTAGTAGAGATTGTTTTTATTATGTAATTGTTTTAATTTCGTTAATTAATTGTTGAATTAATTAATATAGATTGTTGTGATTATACAATTATTGATATGATTTATTAATAGCTGAATTAATTAAGGGAATTAATTAATGGTTTAGTTAAATGATGGAATTGATTTGACTAATTAATTGTTTAATTAATTATTGTAATTGACAGGATTAAATAATTATTGAATTAATAAATAGAATAATTTTAATTTCAAATTGGTGAGTTGGATTAATTAATTTGTAAATTATGTAATTGTGATATAGTGATATGAAATGTGGTAAGTTGGTTAATGTTGATTAACAATGATTGAGATGATATTTGTAAAATATGTTAAATGAGATATTTTGACATATGTTTTTGACTAAGAAATTACATGTGGGACATAGACTGATGATCAAAATAACAATGAGGTTTTAGCCATGATGTTATAGGACCAAAGGCATGCATGAAAAAATTATTGTATGCGACATAGACTAATGATGAAAATAACCATGGGTTGTGGGATAGGGAAAAAGGTTCCAAATTCCCACGGGGTTCTAGACACGACATTTTACGCCCATGAGATTGGAATTAGACTATGGTTCCAATTAGTTGTGCTAATGATTTGAGATGACACTGATAATTAAATCCCATGTTTTATAACAAAATGGGAATTGAATTTGTGATATTGTTTAAACTCCACCATAGTATAAAGTAGGTATTTAAAGGTCAATATTCATTAGGAACCCAAGATTTTATGAGGTTAAATAATGAACAACTAAAATATATAATCTATTAACTTTATTTCATGATAAAACTGCATACCCTATTTTGACCAAATATTATCTTAGATTCCATTGGTGGTGGCCTACTGAGTTGTACTCACACCCTACCCAGGATGCCTAATTAGTACTGAAAATAGATTTCATGTTTGCAGGATTGGTTAAGGGGAAAGGCCTCGTGATAGATGGCTTATATAGGACAGAGCATGAATGATGGAACATGACTTTGTTTCATGAATCACTTGGGAGTTTTACATGTCTATTTATTTTGGAGTTTTTATATTGACACGTGACATGTATTTATCATGAAATTTTTTTTCTTGGTTTTGTATACTGTATTACCAACTTTTTTCATCTTATGATATTGGTTTGTTCTGGTTATGGTTAAATCATTTAGCTTTGGATTATTTATTTTCATTGGTGTATTACTTTGATAAAGAGGGTATAGTCTCCCCATGATCGATAATAGAACCTTTCTACTAGTTGGAAGAATTTGGAATACGAGGATTTGTACATGAGGTCTTGTGACCAATTAGCTTGGTCCACCAGTGTGTGGCCCCTGGGCCGATATGATACAATGTTGTATCATAGAATATTTTTCATTTATTTTCTTTTATCTTAATATTTGGGAATGGTATACATGATAATAGGATGATTCATGAAATGGTTATGAGCTCATGCATCGGAGTTTCTAACAAATGTACTAGGGAAGACCCGTTTACTAGGGGTGGGATGGTTGTTATTGATGTTTTTTTACAGTTGAAAGTTATTTCACCTTGGGTGATTTTCCTATTGTCTGAAGTGATTATTCTTTCTGAGATTTTACTCATAGAAAAATAAGGTATAAGGGTGATTATGCATTAATTATTTTATGTAATCAAAATTATTTTACGATATGCTTAATCATAGAAATGCATGGAAAAATGTATTTTAGGTATGTTTTTGAACTTTAAATTATTTTCTTTTCTAGAGAAATTAAAATAAAAGTGGTTCCTAATATAAATTGAAAGTTATAAAAATGGTCCATAATGTGAGAAATGGGCGTCTAATGAAAAACATAAATATTGAAAATGTGTTTACCTTGTTAAACAACTCTCTCAAGGATTTCAAACGGTCTAATGTTCCTAGGTGTTAATTTCCCTTTCTTCCCAAATCTTATAACTCCCTTCCATGGAGATACCTTCAAGAAAACATGATCTCTGACTTGAAATTACAAATACTTTCTTCGAATATCAGCATAGATCTTTTTCCTACTTTGAGATTCTTTGATATGGGTTTCAATAGTATTTACCTTTTCTATTGATTCCTACAAAAAATCTAGGCCCACAAGATTCCTTTCATAGACTTTATCCCAATGTGTTGGCATACTACATCTCTTTCCATACAATGCTTTATATAGTTCCATTTGAATGCTATAATGGAAACTATTATAGTAGGAAAACTCCACCAATGTTAAATACTTATCCCAAATACCTTGTAAATCAAGTGTTCATTATATCAACATGTCTTCTAATATTTGGATTGTACTTTCTGACTACCTATCAGTTTGAGGGTGATAAGAACTACTCAAAAGAATCTCGATATCCAAATTTTTCTGAAGTATTTTACATAATTTTAATGTAAATCTAGGATCGTAATCATACACTATTGAATGAGGTTCTCTATTAAGTCTTAAAACTTCATTGATATAGATGAATGCATGGTTCTCTAATGGAAAATCCTTCCTTATAGCATGGAAATGTGTTGATTTGGTAAGTTGATCCACAATTACACATATTACATCATTATTTCTTGGAGTTTTGGGTAATACAATGAAACAATCTACGGTGAAATCATCCCATTTCCATGTATGAATAGGTATAAGTTTCAAGAATCCTCTAGGATGTTGCCTTTCTGCCTTCACATATTGAAAAAGTAAACATCTTGATACACAATTAGCAATTTACCGCCTCATGTTGTCCCACCAAAAATGTTCCTTCAAATATCTATACATAACTAATTTTATAATCATAAACGTGGTTTCTTTGAGAAAAAATTTACATTTAAATCATTCAAAATGTCTTGTAAATAAAAAATTTATTATCCTGTATATCCCTAGGAGTGTCAAACCAGGTATGCAGTAAGACTTGTTGTTGTGTACCGGGGTACCCTGGGTCAAGTACGAAACTCCAGTTATTATTTCTAGGTCCATCTATTCTAGAACCACGTCCAATTGTATTATCAAGACATGGATGTATTTTTATGAAAGATCCACGTAATATATTCCTTACCAAAATTCTATAATGTTCTTGTACATTTATACTTAAAGACTATCTTACGGTTTTGTTCCCCAATCTACATTTTCTAAATCGAGTTTCCATGTTTTCTACTAAACATCCTATGATACCAACTATACATACCCTATCCCCAGTTCCATAGAGTTGGTGACTTATTTCATTACAATGGAATGATTAAAAAAAGAAAATTATTCTGAAAGAATAAATAGTTTTATAGATCTGAAAAACCCGATACATACATAAGATCTACATTACAACTCGAAAGGAAATACAATATATAAATTACATTGACAACATAAATAACTTCAAGGATATCCCTACATGTCATTCATAATATACCGCTGCATGTCCTTTGAAAATGAATCATAATAAAGGGGTGAGCTCAGATGATCAGTATGGGTACGAACTATAGTAGAATATATTATAATCATAAAGATTAGGCATTGTGAAAATCTAAAAACACATGCCTATAAAAATTAACTTGAACACATTGTGGTAGGAATAATAGCTAAATAAATAATGCCATAATAAAGAATTATAATGATTATTCTACTAGTGGAATAAAAACATGATATTTCAGTTATTAGTTTCATAATGTGGTAATGCATAATGTCAGTCATCATAACCATACCATCAAGGCCTCATGCCCAGACCATAAACCACCATTTTGTCAAGGCCTTATGCGAAGACCGTAGTTTGTCTCATGAGATCTACCGATGCATAAAGGTGATATATTGTTACCCAAACATAACATAAAAATTATAATTCATTACTCATATGAACAAGGATAAACATAAAGAACATATACATTAATATTGTAACTAAAATATGAAATTTAAATAACTTTCCCCGAACATTAAGCATAAACACTAACCATTCAGAGTAAATTGGTGAATGGTTTTAAGATAGAACATCCAAAATAAAAATAACCATAAACCATTAAATAAATTATTGTAGATTAAATCACAAAAAAATAATCCCAATAATACATAATAATCAACCAGAGTGTTGAAATAGATGAAGGCACTCTTATAAAATCATCGAGTAATTCTTCAGATAAATACACAATAACTTTGATTAGAATTTTTATTTTGGAAAAATGTTGTATAAAACCATAATTTACGTAACTTAATATTATCATAATAAAATTAATCACTTAATAATGATAATGGTTTCTAAAAACAAATTATTGAGTGCCCGTGAAAATAAGTAAGAATTTGTAAAATTCTCTTGAATCAGGCTTGTCTTTTGGGAACAATTTTTAAAATATCCTTTTAAAACATATAACTCCAAATAAATGAAATTTGGATTATGATTAGTACGCATATATAGAACATTAAAATAGAATATATTTGGAGTAAATATGAATAAATAATAATTTAATATAGGTAAGCAGAGAATAATAGTAACCTGAATGAAATTGGAGGTTCAGGTAGAAAACCCTTACCTTAAGATTGATGGTGTTCTACACTGGATCATAATGTCCTTGATAGCCAAATTAAATTCATTAATTAATATTTAAAAAACATGTTATTTATTTAATGTATTTACTATAGTCTTATTATGTCAATTCATGGCCTTCTTGATGGGTTTAAGAGGTTCAATTTAATTGATTGTGACTGTTTTCTTTCTTGGTATTCATGACCAGTTTACTTATATACATGTTAGGAAAAACATGTAAGATGAGAATAGATGTATAGAAAAGATTTTATTTTTTATTTTTTATCATCGATAATATTACATGATTATAAAATTCATTTGGTTATTTGGAGTGAAGAAGAATCATTATATAAAACTTTAATGATAATTGTTTGGGTTAATTGGCGGTTTTTGATCACAACGAACTCATAAAAATTAATATCATGTGTTCAAATTTGAGAACTTAAATAAGTTATAATACATATATTATAGTCGGGTTAAACCATTAAAATATTTTCATGAACATAATTTTACATGGTAATAGAAATTGAAAGCCCACCATCTTTGAATGTGATAAATTAACACATCTCAGATGGTGTTTTTATTTCTAGTATAAAAGAAGGGGAAAACTGAGATGATGATAAATTATTATATTACCATAAATAAATTATAGTACATGTAAGGTACTGGATTTAGCTTAACATTTGGATGAAAGTATGTGATAAAATAAAAAAAATAAAGGAACTCGAAATAAAATAAATGAAAAGAGTAATTTACCTCTTGAAGATACCTTCCTTGAGAGCCTCTTTAGGGGAGTGGATTTGGTCTTTTTATGAGAGAATGAGGTGATGGAAGTGGGAAGGAGTTTTGGAGGATATTTGAGTATAATTTATAACAGTAACAAGTCTTGAGATGAGTGAGTAGAAGAGGGTGTGAGGGGGGTTTATAGTAGAGGAGAGGAGGGTTTTCCCAATATTTTAATCATTATTTAATTATTTTTCAAAAGCTAACCAATAGTATTGATTCCTATGAAAATATATATTAATATACGAATGTGATTTTTAACCAAGTGTTCTTATATTATACTTACAATATCTATGACTCAATAAATCATGTTTTTAGCATTTATCATAAATTACCCTATTTTACTATTCACCAAAAATTCATGTATTTTCGAAAAAACCCAAAAATTCACCCTCACCATTTTTCAATTTGTATAATTAAAATATGCACTCAATTTTATCAAAAACTTTTTATGAAAATGTGAAATTTAATTTATATATAAAATCATCAATTACTCAAAAAATACAATTTTTAAAACTAAAATTGATTTTATAATACACCAAAAAATTAACGATGGTCTTATTAAATTATCCTAAAATAATAGAAAAAAACATTGACTTGGGAATAAATTTTATTAAAATGAGTTTTCTTTGAAATTATTTTATTAATTACAAATTTCAATTAAAAATTTATTACTCATAAAATACCAACACTTAATTATTAATTTTTAAAATACTATATTTCATTTATATGGTGTATAAATTTTATTTATACTTTGATGAGAGATTCTATCATTCACAAGAATTATATTACTATACATAAGGGTACATTACTATTAATAAGTGTCAAGTTAATTTTCACCAAAAATATTAATTGACCTTATCAGACTCTAAATATCATACTGAACACAACCGTGTATGTCAGTTTTTTGAATTTCAAATCAAAAAAGTGGAAAAATTGTTTTTATTGGCTAGGTTATTAGAATGTATTTTTTTTAGAGACTTAGTATTTCATCCATTCAATATTATATTTATTTAGAAATCATTCTGGTGTTACATTCTATCCTTGTGAAAATTTCATCCTTCAAATTAATAGAATGTTACCTCATAAAATTATTTGGGTAGGTCTTCATCATAAGATCCTCAGGCTCCCATGTTGCCACTTCATTTTTATAATTTTTCCAATGTATCATTACCAGTTGAGTTGTCTTATTCTTCAACAAAAGTTCTTTAGTATCTAGAATCTGGATTGTATATTAATAATAATATAGGTCAAGATCCAATTATATACCTTTAGATGTGAGGACATCTGTTGGGACTGTCATGTACATTCTCATCAATGAGACATGGAACACATTGTGTACTTTAGATAGGCTAGTCCTCACATCCAAACGATATGCAACAACTCTAACTCTCTATAGGATTTCGAAAGGTCCATTGTATCGGGGCCTTCGTTTCCCTTTATTACCAAATCGTATAACACCCTTCAATAGAGATACATTCAAGAAAAACATGATCTCATACCTCAAATTCCAAATCCTTCCTTCGATTATCAGCATAACCCTTCAGCCTACTTTGAGATGCTTTGATTTGGGTTTGAATAGTATTCACCTTTATTGTAGTTTCCTCCACATTTTCTGGGCCCACAAGGTTTCTTTCACCGAATTCATCCCAACATGTTGGTGTAAGAAATCACTTTCTATACAATGCTTTATATGGTTCCATTTGAATGCTAGAATTGAAACTAATATTGTAGGAAAACTCCAAAAGGTAAATATTTATCCAACATACCTTGAAAATCAAGCGATCATGATCTCAACATGTCTTCTAATGTTTGGATTGTCCTTTCGGGTTGCCTATGTGTTTGAGGGAGATAAGATGTTATCAAACAAATCTTAGTATCCCAAGCATTCTGAAGAATTTCCCTGATTTTCGATATAAATAAAGGATCACAATCAGACACTATTAAAAGAGGTGATCCATGAATACTTTTAACTTCGTTGATATAGAGTCATGCAAGGTGATCTAGTGGAAACTCCTCCCTTATAGTTAGGAAATGTACATATTTGGTAGGTCTATCAACAATTACCCATATTGAACCATTCATTCTTGGGGTTTTGGGTAATCGAGTGACAAAATTCATGGTGATGTCATCCCATTTACATGTTGTAATAGGTAGATGTTGGATGAATTCTATAGGATGTTTTCTTCCATCCTTTAAATATTGAGAGACTAAACATCTTGATACATAATAAATGATTTCCTAATTCATGTTTTCCAACAAGAAATGTTACTTCAAATTTCTATACATAGATAATCTCATAATCATAAACATAGCTTCATTGAGGAAAAAATTAAATTTAAATAATTCATAATGTCATGTAACTAATATAAGTATTGTCCTAATGATATCCCCCAGGAGTGTCAAATGAGGTGCGTATTAAGACCCATTGTTGTGTAACAAGATACTCCTGGTCAAGATCGAAACTCCTTGTTGGAGTTATTACTCCTACGTACATCTGTGCCAGAACCACGTCTAATTCCAGTATCTAGACATGGATTTATTTAAAATAAATATCCAGATAATATATTCCTTACTAAAATTCCAAGATGTTGTTAAATGGTTATTCTAAAATACGATCTTAGGGTTTTGTACCATAATCTCCATGTTCTAAATCTAGTTTCCAATTTTTCTATTAAACATCCTCTAATACCAATTGTAAAAACCTAGACATTAGTTTCCCTGAGCTGGTGTCTTATTTCATTACATTATCATGATTACAAGAAATTCCTATCCCGAAGTAATGAATAGTGTAGTAGATTATAAAAACCATCTACATACATAAGTTTAGCATTACAACATGAAATTAAATAAAATATAGAAATTACTTTAACAACATCCCTATCTATTTGGTTATCCCTACATGTCATTCATAATATACCTCTTCATGTCCTAATAAAATGAAACATACGAACGGGATGAACTCAAATTCTCAGTAAGGGTAAGAATTAAAATAGAATATATCATTAACATAAACATCTATAATGGTGAACAACAAAAAACACATGCCTTAAAGAATAAACTTTAACACATTATGAAAGGAAGAAGAGATAAATAAATATTTCAATAAAAAATAATTATCATGGTTATTCTACTAGTTGAATAACCCCCAGAAATTTCAATTACTATTTTCAAAATGAGAGAATTCATAATACCGGACATCATAACCATACCATCAAGGCCTCCTACGAAGACCATAAACAACCATTTTGTCAAGGCGTCATGTCAAACCGTAGTCTGTCTCATGAGACCTACTATTGCATCGACGAGATATAGCAGGATCCACTTATCACTTACTAAGTCCAATTAATTATTCATATGAATGGGTATAAGCATAAAATGACATACATTCATATTGAAACTAACATATGAAATGTAAATAACTTTCCCTTAACATTAACCATAAACACTAACCATTTGGAGTAAATTGGTGAATGGTTTTAAGATAGCACATCCACAATCATAGAAACTATAAACCATTAAATTAAATATGGTAGATGATATAATAAAATATCAATCCCAATAATACATAACAATAAACAAGTGTGTTAAAAAATATGAAGATTCTCATATAAAATCATTGAGTAATTATTGAGATAAATACTCTTTTTGTTTGAAAAAAAGAGTTATTTTGGAAAAATATTTTTTAAAAAAATTGAAGTAAAATAGAATTTTTAGAATAAAATGAGTGACTTTAAAAATATAATTGTTTCTAAGACAATATTATAGAGTGACCTTAAAAATAGGAAATAATTTGAGAAAATCCCCTGAATCGGGCATGTATTTCGGGGAGAATTTTTTCAAGATCCTTTAAAAACATATAAATCCCCATAAATGAAAGTAGGATTATGGTTGGAACACAAATATAGAACACTGAAATAGAATTTATTTTGAGTCCATATGAATAAATAATAACTTAATTGAGGTAAGTAGAGAATAAGAGTAACCCGAACAAAAAATGTAGGTTTAGGTAGAAAACACATAACATAAGTCTGATGGTGTTCTTCACATGATATTAGTGTCCTGAATGACCAAATTAAATTAATTAGTTAATATATAATGAACCTATATATTATTTAATGGTTTTATTATAGCCTTAATAATTTCACTCATGGCCTTCTTGATAGTTTAACTGGTTTAAGTTTATTGTATGGGATCATTTTCTTCCTTGGTATTCATGACCAGTTTACTTATATACATATAAGAATAAGCATGTGAGATGAGAATGGTTGTCTAGAATAGTTGTTGTATTTTATTTTTTAACATTTAGATGATTACATGGCAATAAAATTCATTTTTTATTGAGAGTGATGTTGAGTCATTTTATAAAACTTTAATGATAATTGTTTGGGTTAATTGGCGTTTTTTAACACAACGAACTCATATAAATTAGTATCATGTGTAAAAATGGATTCCATAACCTTGAATAATTTATAATATATATTATAGTATGGTTAAACCATAAAAATGGCTTCATGACAATAATTGAAGAGGCCAATATAAATTGAATACATGTTGTCCTTGAATGTGATAAATTAACACATCTCAGATGGTGTTTTCATATATAGTATAACAAAGGGGAAAGAAGAGATGAATAATTATTCCATTATCATAAAACAAATCTGGATATATATTGGGTACTAGAGTTATCATAACATTTGGATGAAAGGTGGCGAGGAAAGAAAAAAAATAAAGGAATCAAAATAAATAAAATGAAAAGAGGAATTTACCTCTTGAAGATATATTCCATTATAGACTCTTTAGGGGATAGTTTTTGTTATTTTTATGAGAAAAATGGGCTTTTGGAAATGGAGGTGGAGCTTGGGAGGAGATTTTATCATACTTTATACAAGGCACAAGGTTTTAGAGGATTTAAGAGAAGAGGGAGTGAGGGGGGGTTATAGTGTAGGAGAGGAGGGTTTTCCCATTATTTTAATCATTTTTTTATTATTTTTATAAATACAACCAATAGCAATGATTACAATGAAAACATAGAGTAATAAGTTCTTGTGACTTCGAATCCAGGGTGCTTATAACAACCTTATATCACCTATGACTCAAATAATCATGTTTTTAGCATTTATCATAAATTAGTGTATTTTACAAATCACCAAAAATTCTTGTGTTTTAGAAAAATACCAAAAATTAACCCTAGACATTATTTAATTTGTAGAATTAAAATATAGAATCAATTTTATCAAAATAATTTTCTAAACTTGTGAAATTTAATTTTAAAATAAAACCATTATTTACTCAAAAAATACAGTTTGTAAAATTGTAACTGATTTTATAATGCCCTAAAAATTTAACTAAGTTCATATTAAATTATCCTAATATTATTGAATAACAAAACATTTATTTTGGAATACAGTTTATGAAAATGAATTTTCTTTTAAATAAATTTATTAATTTAAATTTTTTTATTAAATATCTAGTACTCACAGAAATACCAACACTTAATAATTAATTTCTAAAATACACTATTTCATTTATAAGGAGTGTAAATTTTATTTATACTATAATGTGAGATGCTACCATTCATAATGATAATATTACTATTTATAAGGGTATATTACTATTCATAAAGGGAAAGTTACTATTCACCCAAAATGTATATTGATCTTATCAGACTATAAATATCTTACTAAATGCAACGTTGTATGTCATTTTTTCTAAATTCAAATCACATATGTAGAAAAATTATATTTATTGGATAGGTTCTTAAAAAGTTTTGATTTTTAGAGACTTACTGTTTCATGCATTTAATATTAAATTTGATTAAAAGTCCTTGGGGTGTAAAAATTGAAGTAATTTAAAATCATCAATAATAAAAATATTAATTTTAAGGAATTATTTCTTAACGTTAGTTAGGTATATTTTATTTTATAATATTTAATTATAATCATTAATTTATCTTTTATTAGTTTACTATTTTTCATTTTAACCTTCATATATTAATGATTTTTATTGTTTTGGAAACAATATTTGCAATGTCCGTAATTATCCGCATTCTTTGATACCATGTTCATAATTTTTATATTTTTTAATTTATTTGAAGATATTTTCCATAATGATTTATAAATATTCAATAAAATTACATGATATTTTTTTATATGATTTGGAAATATTATATTTGTGAGGGGCTTGTTTTGGTAATTTTTATCCAATATAAGGTTGTATATAATTAATGGGTAAGATATTGAGACAATGTGTTATTATTCTTTGTAAAAAATTAATAATTTCAGAAATATTTTTTTATTCATTGTATTCATTGTTGTATAAACGCACATACGCTTGTGAGGAAAAATGGAATAAGTCGTTCATAGAGAATGTAGTTTTCTCAAAACCCAAGCAACATTTTCATTTTCTATTGGATTGGATGTAGATATATAATGGTTGTTACACTTATATAATAAAACCATAGTATACTAAAAATATTTATTTCATTATATTATTACAATTATAAAGGGTTAGAGAGGAAATATATATA
Organism: Viscum album; assembly: GCA_963277665.1. Lineage (NCBI taxonomy): Eukaryota > Viridiplantae > Streptophyta > Magnoliopsida > Santalales > Viscaceae > Viscum > Viscum album. The sequence goes on along the minus strand of OY728162.1, from coordinate 346,684,390 downwards.
GTAAATTGTTAGGGAGTAGATAGTTCTTGTGTTGATGACATGAATATCCACTAAAAAGAATGATAAAAATAGAGGCCTTGAGAAACATTCATATAACCAAATTCTAACAAAAATATAATTGGGGTATCATATAGGTAACATTGGAAATATGTTATGTGAAAATTTATGGATTATTGTGGATTTATGTGGGTGGAAGTGAGCTCTATTTATAGGTGAAAAGTGGGAATTTTCCATGGAAAAATATGTTAGGTTTGGGGTAAAGATGGGATCGCAGGAGGATTAGGTTAGTTAGGTGAGGAAATTTTTCTGAGGCATATAGGATTGAATTTTCCATGTAAAAAGCTTATTATAAACGGTATAAGTGTCAAAATAATTTATAAAAATTTTATCCACTTTAATTTACTCATTTTATCTTTAACAGCATTTATTAAATATTTACCTTGGAAATTATTTTTTACTAAAAATATAATACGACCCCTTGTAGGAAATTTTTATGTGATGAATCAAAATTTGGAATCTTTTTAATTTAATTAAATTTATAAATATTAGAAATGTTTCCTTTAAATGAAAACACATGATATATAGATAAAACCATTTTAAATTAAAAATGAATTTCAAAAAACTAACTATTATTATTATCTTCCTTTAAATTAATACATAAATTATATATAATATATTTTTAATATAAATAATATTTTATTTATTTTTTTTAACAATCTTATGTTATATTTCTTAAAATACATTATCATGGATCCTTAAAGAGGAAACATTTAGTAAAATACATTTTCTAATATAAAATAACCTAAAGAGTTGCTTAACAACACTAATAGAATTTTATATATTAATTAGTATTAAAAAAAATTATTTAATTTTAAATTTATACATAAAAATTTATAAAAACACATGTGATATATAAATAGTATTTTAAAATGATAATTTCAAATATATATAATCATGGATTTTACTAACATAACATATGAATATCTCAACATACGGTCTAAGGATAAGATAAGTAGTCATGGTTTTCATAGGATGATATTCAACCAGCACGGATATCATTGATATTTATATTATATTTAACTTCTCCAAAAATGAATTCCATCAATTTTAACTATTTGGAGTTTGTCATGGGATTGTTATAGAGAAAATCCTAGAAACCTATATCACTTATAAAATTAAAAAAATAATAAATATAAAAAATAATTTTAATATTTGATTCCATTTTTTATAATTAGTTTATTTATTCCATAATACATTTACATGTAATTGTAACATATTATTAAATGGTTATGTAACAACAGTCAAATTTCAGTGATAATTTTGTTCATCTTCATTAAATGTTTCATGTAAAATAAGATATCATAAATTTATGGTATTATAATTTATGAGGTGTTACAATGAAATATGATATGGAATATATATACACTAACCATGATTGGAAATTAAGGGTTTCATCAAATGGGAGATACCTATATGTAGAAAGTGGAAAATCCATAATATAAATGACAATGACGTTTTAGTTTCAATATATATATATTATTCGGAATCTAAAGCTTGAAATTAATATTTATCATTAACAATAAAGATACATTTTCTCGAGTGGTGATATATTCCACTAAATTTTTTATTTCTATATAATTTCATTATGAAATTGATATATATCAAATTTATTTCAAAACCAATTCCTATAAAGAAACATTAGTTAAAGATGTATATGTGATAAAAGTCAATGTTTTTGAAATAATTAATGATCTTGATAAGCTTAAAACATATTAATGGACCATTTATGGATTAATGTATGTTTCTTTGAGTTGGAATATTATTTTTTTATAATGTAAAAAATGTATTTGGTTTCATCAAAATAATTTATTATTCTTATGTATATAAGTGGTTTATTAGGATTTTTGTGGAACTTTTAATATTTCCTATGGATGACTAACTACTAATCAAGAGTTATATCCTTGCTTTAAATTTTGCAAAGATATGGTTGGACAAGTGATTATTGATGAAAAATGGTTGAATTTGGATTTATACTATGTATGAATATTTATATAGATAAATTATAGAAAATCATGGATTGTGTAAAAAAACTTATATTTGAAATTTGAAAAACATTTTTACCATTTATAACTCCAAGAAGTGGACATTATTAGTGTTTCCTGGAATAAATAATATAATGGATCAAGAAACTTAAAATGAGTTAGAAAGTAAATGTATGATTTCTTATATACACTACATTGGACAGATCATGTAATCTGTGTTATTCACTCAACCTGATTTCACATATACTTTGATCATTACAAGTAGGCACCAATCCAATCCTAGTAAGTGTCATTGGAATCCTATGAAGAATTTAATTAAATATTTTTTAAGTATAGATATATTTTTGGTATCTATAGGTTATAATGAGTATTTTAAGTGGTTAAATTTAAAATTATTTTCAAATACCAAGGGTTGATATGTGATATCAATATCTTTTTGTGTTTTTCCTCAATGGAGGGTCTATCAGTTGAAAGTGTTCCAAATAATCAGCCTTGTTTGAATCGACAATATAATAAGGGTATATAATTATACGTGATTTTGTGAATGAATCTATTTAGGTCAAGAAGGTCATCCCCAAAATTAATATAGTTCCATGATTTATTGCAGTAATCAATATTTATTGTGGAAATAATTGTGATTTATTATCTCAAATACTATATTATATGAGAGATCATAGAGATGGATGATAAAAATATTTAAACGGTGTAAACATAAAAGAATATAGAGTATGTATTGATATATTAATTAATGTAGTAGATGAGTGAGGGTTATATAATGTTTTATGGTATTAGATACATGAGATACAAGATATAATTATTTCTATGAATTTGGTAATATATTTATTTTATAATAAAATAAATACCCATTTATCATTCATTTATGTGTAATGTATATATTACATAAACTATGGAATGATAAAATATCGTAAAATATGACCTTGAGATGTATCTAATTTATTATTATCATGTAGTGTTATGGGTTGTGATAATATCATAAGATTAGTGTGTGTATAATTATTTATATGATACAGAGTATAACTATAATATTATAAGTGGAGAGTTATTAGTTGGATTGAACTGTGAATGTATATCATATGAAATATATAATTAATAATATTATTATGGGTGTATGATCAATATGAACCCCAATTACTTAATATTTAAAAGATATATAGCATGAAATCCTCCATACTTTGATGACTTTTATTCACTAGCCTTATAGTTGAGAAAATCAGGGGCAGTTAGGTGTGTTACTTAACATGTTATTAGTTGAGTTAAACCAACATGGGATTTATCATCTTCTATGAAATGTATAATAATAATACCCTTGACTAAATTAGAATCAAGAAATGCATGACCAGACATTGTTATGTGGCTTATGATGTTGTCAACTACATTGATGAATTACATTTGATTTATTTATTCAAATTGGTCTATATATTTTGGATAATTATTAATGTATGAGATGAAATATACAAGGTTGTAATGTTAAATGTTTTATAGTTAATCAATTTCATATAAATAGGGATTATACAAGCATCTATACAATGTATAAATATATATATATATATGGACATTTTCATATGGATAAATGAGTGTGTTTGATCGAGATCACCCCAAACCACATTGTAGATTGAATAGTAACAAAAACATTCAGGAGGATTCTCTTTTCATAAAATTATGAATTGGGAAATTCATAATTATTTTTAATTCTATAATGAATAAATGAGTCATACATAAGGCCCTAAAATGGGGATTTATTTTGATACAATGTGTTTCACCAAAATTTGAGGGAAATTATGATGATCATATCAAAAATAAGTTTGAATGGATTCCAAAATAGTTATGAATCCATGCTTAATTTCAAAAAGGATTTAATGTAAGTGGGAGTTTATTAGATATTGTGCAGTGAATCTTAGGACGTAATGTCGTGAAATATCCCATGTTGTGGTAAGTGGAATTATGTGTTTTTCACTACCACATAATGGTAATTTTATGGAATGATAGATGATAACATATGGAGTTTTCTCCCATATTAATTATAATGATTATTTTGTATTGTTAACACATTTCATGATTATTTTTAGATAAAATATAGATTCTTAAATGAGTTTAATATTATTATTAATTAATGTTAGTATAATTTGAATTTTTTTTCCATTTTAGAATGTTTTCAATGTTTAAACTCTTTGAAGAACCAACATTCAATGAAGGTGGAATAAAAATATAGATTCATAGACCACATTTTAGAAAAAAGAGACCATTAAAAATTGAAAGTATTCCACTATGAATCCCTTCTCTTCATTTTCCTTTAATGATTAATTGAATAAAAACTTTTGTGGTAAAGAGGCCCATCCAATTTTTGTAGTGATTCCATTGGTATGAAGATACCCATGTGGGTGAAGAACACAATAGTTGTTACTATGGAAACTCAATCAAACTCATTATAAGTAGAGATAAATATCATGGGTAGTGAGGTACTCTTATTTTATGGTTTTAAAATTTCATATTGTTAGTTCTATATTTGATCTTTCTTGGACTCTGTTTTGTGTTTTCATTCATTTCATATGGAAATAGAGAAGCCCCATGAAACCTATTATGGTCAATGTCAATAAAAAAAGTCCTAATAAATATTATTTTCCTAATACTAGTACATGATATTAATTTAATGTATTGTTACCTCACTAGAATATTATGATCATCTACTCAATGATATGTGGAGTGAGAACATACTGAAAGATTATTGGATCAATAAACACACAACTTATATTAGATAAATCATAAAAAATTCAATTAAAATATTACTCCCATATTTAACATATTTTTTACTACTGAAATAATTAATAATCTATATATGAAAACAAATAATAACGAACAAAATGATTAAATTTTCATTGTGAAGGTGCTCTGTACTCCTCCTCCATATCATTTTTCATTCCTCTAGTAAATTTTCACCCAGTTGAAATATCCAATGATTTATAAAAATTATTGTCTCAAACAATGTTCTCCATTCTCTAATTTCAAAGAGAGTATCCCATCCCCCATTTTATTTATTTAAATATATATTATTTAATTTCTTTGTATTTCCTTCAAGATCATTTTTAAATTTTGATGATAAACACAAGTATATAGTAGGTCAATATGATTATACTTTATAAGGAGTTTATTCCTCAAGCTTCTTGGTTTTCCCCTTATTTTTATAATTGATTTAGACACTTTAGAATTTGATCATCCCACTTAGAGATAAAATGGTCCACTAATTTTTTATGGAGAAACGTCATTTTAATTGGATTCTCTACTTTATGCATGAAATGCCTATTACTTGATTATTATATTGATAATAACTTTAATCCTTTTTCATATCCTATTTTTTTATTGAATTCCAACGATATATGATAGATTTTTAAAGGTTCATGGGAGGCTCAGTCATTTTTTTTTAGAGAAATAGAGATATCATATAAGGCTCTCCCATGTTTCTTAGTGGTTTTGAAATGACATATATGTATTGTATGCAATATTAATATCATTGAATGTGAAAATATTTTGTCACTATATATATTATCATTAATAGTACTGAATTTTTTTGATACTATCTAGGTTTCAATACATGAAACTGTTGATGGGAATCATTAAAAAACAAGGTCATGATGATAATTATATTATTAATCTATCATTATTATCAATAGAAACATGGGTTTCATTATGAATTTTAATTTTGGTGATGTGAAAAAATATTTTTATGCATCCAACACTAATTTAGTACATATTCTTAAAAATCCTTTCATGCATGATATATGAAGTGGAGATAAAAATTAACTACATGGTGATTTGTTGATATTTATTAGATAGATATTTATATGATCTTAGGAAAGGTGGAACCAAAAAATGATAATAGTGATGTTCAAATCAGATAACATATTGCTATGGTGTGATGGATTTCTAGACTCAATGAATTTAGATATGTGGCTCTATGATTGATCATTAATGGGTTTTCCTAGTGGGAAAATGGGGTGTTTCAAATATTATATTCTCACAAATTTTTTAATTTTATATGATTTTCTAGGATGAACACATTATGTGTTTCTTAGAAACAACATTAGGTTTGTTTTTAATTAATCATGGTGAACTAAATTAATGTGTTGACATTTAATGGCCTTTATAATGGATGATATGTACTATTAGAATAGATATCATGGACATCTGATATCTTCAGGAATTCTTACTGCATTTCATTTTTTCTAATCCAAATGTGTACTTAAATGTTGTCACACATAGTCTAATCATGTTCAATGTAGATACTCCAATAATTAATTTATCTGTGAATGATGCAATAGGATTTTTAATGTTTTTTCATTTTTTCTAGTGTTGGAAATAATATTGGATTTCAACTCACTATTGAAATTGTATTGATAAAATGGATTATATTATACATAAGTATAAGGTGAGAGCTAAATTTATTGACTACCCCTAAAAAATATAGTTGTGTATCATGGATTCCACTTTCTTTCTCATACTATGCTGATATATGAAAGAAGTAGAGTTGTGCTAATCATTATATTAAGTTGTATTGTGATATGTATTTAAAATATCACAACTTACATTTTCCTGAACCCCTCATAGATTCAGATAGATTTGTCAATGAATGGATATCATTTTATGTCTTCAATCCATTCCTTCCATTATCCACCCATGAATCACTCTTTATATAAAATAATTAATTGTGTTAAAATAATATAAATCCTACAATTATGTAAATAATATAATTGAATACAATAAATGAATAATAAGTAAAATCAGATATAAAAAATTCAGTTAATTGTTTTCTAATATATATATATATATATAGATATATATATATATATCTATATTTGTGTGTGTCTGTTAAATGGAAAATGTGAAGCTAATTAAATAGATAAATATAATCATGTGTTATAATAATTATAAATACATTTTATAATTAAATTTTCAAAATAATTAATTAGATAATGATAAATGTACACATAAATAATTATATCCATACTAAATAAATATTGAATATAAATATTAATCAATTAAATATACGTATTAATTAAAAATAAAAAAAATAAAAATATGTATGAAATTAAAATACAAGAATTATGTTAATTACAAATTAATTTGAATTATTGAAACTATTTAGGGGACTATGATAAATAAAAATATATTTACACATCCATTTGAGGATGCATGATCCAAAGACATACCCCACCACTATAGGGGATTAACTACTTGGATATCTCCCTTGAGGGAATATTAATTGGGATTATAATTACATGATTAAAAATTAAAAATGTTAACGTACATGTAAATATTATATAATTTTCATAATGCTACATATTTGGTATAATGATCTAATAGTTGTTAAGTATTTAAACCCATATAATAAAAAACAAAATTACACAGTATTAAAAAAAATTAATATAAATGTAAGAACATATATTACAAGAAAGAAAATTTTCAATATCAAATGTATTTGAGTGTAAAAATATATTTTCCCAAAATACTGAACAAATTATATCTGAAAATCACTTGAATTGGGAATAAAAGTTCATATATTGAAAATTATTTATGTGAAATATAAAATTATGTAACGTAATAAAATATAATGTTTTTTAAATAAAGAATATTTAATATATAAAAATATTTTGGGAAAATTTGTGTAAAAATAACTATTTTATCTCCCATACCTATTCCATCACTATTATCATCATTTTATTAATTTATGAAAACGATGGAAAATAAACCATGAATGAACCCTAAGGCCTGAGAACAAGGGAATCCAAAAATAGTGAAACCCAAGGGCATCCCTCTTAGTAGATTCAACCCCTTAGGAGGCAAGGAGTACATACATGAGAAGCTGGTACTTCTTGAAACTTGTATTTCCACGGAAGTAAGACATTCCACAACCATGTTACCCTCCTTCCATGTATAGAGTACATTCATCTAATTGTTAATGAGTCCCCTGCACCTTCTAATAATGTATGTGTATAACCAAGGAGACCTTACTACTCCTTTTAGGGAATTAAAGATAATAATAGTTTTGTCTTCCACTACCTCTAGGATTATACTCATTTGACCTTAACAGAAGATATTAGTGTGAGAATTAATAGGATCATCCTGAATTGAGTAACTATAGCCAAATTATGCATTAATTGCATCAATGACAGAACCACTTGAGTCCCAAACCACACTAACTCCACCAATAATCCCATATCCCATTCCATAGTTTATCTCACCTCATTGTTCTTCATTGATGTTATCCACCATGTTAGTATGATCAGATCAACCCAGACACTAGAGATGTGTTTGAATAAATTATTTCCAAAATCATATCAAACATCAAATGTTCATTCAACTAATTATCCCCTTTCATTTTGAACCTCTATTTTCAATTAAGTCATTTGGATCAATTAATATTTTACTGTGTATATAATAATAACATATAAATTAAGATAATATGTAAAATTATCATAAGTTATTTTAAAAGGATCAACCCAAATGTGGAAAACTTACTCCTTATTCTGTTCAGTTATTCTCCACACTCATGGGGTTTATACTAATATTCATACTATAAATTACAACTAGTTTGGGAAGTTATAATCCTAACCCATAGTGCATTGAACACCAAAATCGAATACAACTGTGTTTACAAATGTTAGTATCCCACTATAATTCACAAATTCTCACTATAGGATACAAGGAAATTCCCAAATGTAATGAATTATATCATATTAATTACAATATGTCAAAAAATTAACAAATTTTTTCTCCATCCTCAAACAAAATATCTGAATGCCTTAAGATCATCAAGAAAACTTCATGCAACCCAACCTAAGTTTCCATCCAAATTCTCAAATCCTTTTTAGAATATATTTATGTGATTCACTAAAATGACTACTACTATAGATAATATATATATAGAAGAAATACAAGAATGGTGGCCTTACTCATCACATTCTTATTCATCAAAGTTATACTCAATAATAGACTTTTTCAACAATGAATGTTACAAGGCATTCTTCTTCCTTTTCCTTGAATACCAATATGATGATTATTCATTAGTAGAGATCCAAAACACTATATTTATTATTCATAGAGAGGAATACTTTTCTTCTTTTAAATCAATCATATCAAGAAAATTTTTTATACATCTTAAATTTTTCTCTATTGTAGTCTTGAGAGAATCTAATTCTTCTTTATAGGCGGCCTCTTTATTTTTCGGTCATTTTTATTTTTAAAAAAAATATGATATCATGTATGAAAAATAAAATTTCACATGATTATCAATGTGATCACTATATTCACCATGATTCTCTTTGACTCCTACACAACTTCTCCGCATGGCTATGTACCCATGTTCCTCGATTTATTTTCCTCAATAATTATTATTAATGTTTATTAAAAAAATACCCTTTTTATTTTCCCATTTTTATTTCAATCATTTTTTCCTCAGTAGAAAATTACTTTTATATTCCCATAATAGGATCAATATTCTTCTCCTCAAAATATACTCCATAAATATTCACATTTATTAATTATTTATGTCTACATAAAATATATAGTATCAGTTTTTACTGGTGAGAAATATTTCCCACATCAAATTGGAAACATTGTTGTTTTTATTAAATAATTCACTTTTATCAAAAAAACCTATCACCACCATATCCTATTAAACTCATCTTTAATATATCATTAGAATTGTTTTTATATTATGTTCACTAAATATCGTCACATGAACAAACCCATTTACATCTTAATTATTATTAAAAATGGTACAATTTTATTTTAACTCCACTTTTAATTCTTCATATATATCATAGATTAATATATTCTAAATCAATTAATTTATGTTTATTTCACACCTTAATATGTGATACCTAAGTCATTAAACATACCTCCACCATCTTCACAATTTATTATCAATTTTTTATCCATAAAATAATTTCTAAATATCTATATTTTAAAATCCTAGAATATATATAAGAGTGATATTTAACATAAATTTTTATCAATGAAATTATCCCTAATATAATGGTTATATTATTGATAATGATAGAATATTTATGTTCTTAAAGTTAAATAATAGATCTTGATTCGTCAAAGATGATTTTTCATTATAATTGAAAATTTTGAATCCATCTATTCATACTACATAATTTTAAAAGTTATATGAATTGTGAAGTAATAGTTATTTCATTAGAATTATTATAGATGTCTTGTAAATTTACTATTCATTAATGACATTAAATTTTATAGGTCTTCCAATTAATAAAGTTTCTCTAAGGAGTCAGACATGGCCACCATAGAAGTCATACATGACCTAGATCATAGTCATATGCACAACATGATGTCAAACAATGTTCTTAGTAGTCTTATGAAATTCATTATTTAATATGATATTTAAATTCAAACAATTATACAAAGGACATATAATTGATATAAAGGCTAACAAAATTATAAGTAGAACAAAATAGACATAAACACATATAGTCTTTTGAAAAATTCAAGACATTTTCAAATGACTCCATGACTTAATCATGTCAAATATAGACCTTCAAAAACACATATAATAATTTTAGAAAATTTTGCAAAAATTTCTAACATGAATATTAGCATCCTTGATCCTCATTATCCATTTACTTGATTCATATTCACATATACCAACCTAGAACTCAGTTTATGATAGTTTTTTTGATGATTTTTTAAGTACACATCCTTATATTTAGTTTTCTCAATAAAATCCATATTTCATCTATGTGTTTATTAACACTTAATTTGATATTATTTTAGTTTATAAACATATGTATGGTTTCTCAATTACATCATCTCTTTAAAATTTCATTCTTATATATTTGAACTTATTTCTTAATAGATTCATAAATATTTATCCAATATCTTGCACTTTAAGTATTTATAATCTATAGTGTAAAATAAATTTAGCTTGAGTACTTGTAATTGGATTTAGGATTAGATATATCCATAAATTTATCTTACGGTTCCCTAATTTTATATATTAATTCATATGTTTAATAGAATACTTATTGTAATTTATCTTCTTCAATCACTCATAAGCCTATGGGTAGATGAATTCATGTTTAGTGGGTGGATAGAAACTACATCACCGTGATTGCTGACCCTGGAGAAATTAAACAGAGACTTTAGGTGTGTAAGTTCTCAGTCCATGGACATATTTCTTATGAAAAAGGAAACAAGACATGGTCTTTTGTAGATATAAAACATCATATTTATCTTTGTTGGAATTTCTCCAATTGGAGACTAATTCCCCTTGAAAGGGATACTTTCACATTATTGTTCAGCAGCAAGATGAATTAAATGCAATATGGATGTTTGGAACTCTTAATCTGAAGCCTAAGATCATCTGAATCTTAAAATGGGATGCCAATTTTAACCCCTACACGCAGAAGCAATCCATTGCACAGGTTTTGGCCAGAATTCATGGAATTCCATGGATGTATTGGCATCCTAAAATACATAATGATCTTGCCTCTTCTATTGGAACATCGTTGAGGATTGATCAAAGAAAAATTAATGGTGATCTTGGACATTATTCCAGGGTCTTAATTGAAATTGATATGGAAACATCACCTCCTAATCGTGTTACACTGGAATCCAATGGTCACCGTATTGAGGTCATATTCGAATTTGAGAATCTTCCTAAATATTTTGAGCATTATTGAATGGCAGGGAACATGATTGAGAAATTCCTTATTGTTCAAATAATTGTACAACCAGCATCAAAAAATGATTCGTGGCAAGAGGTTCCTAGAAGGAAGGCTACTACTAATGTGAAGTATGTTACAAAGGTCGACAACAGAGCCTCAATACAGACTTCATGTGACAAAGCGGTGGGACCAAGCAGGAATTGGGCTGATCTTGCTGAGGAGGAGGAATATCATAATCCTCTAAATGCTAGTATTATTAATGAAACGTCTGTAGGCTTACCAAAAGATGCGAAAATTGTTGAGATAAACCCTTAAACCTATGCCGAGGATTTATTTACCTTTGTATATGGTATGCAACATGAGGAGATTGTTCTCAATTTGATTAATTCAGAAATTAATGTGGTGCTGAACATTAATTCTGATGATACTTTAAATATCATACTCTTTTATAACATGTCGTAGAGCAGCGCACTTCCTTCAGATGTTGTGCAACATATGAATGAGGACAATGGTTCAAGAGAAGAGGCCTGCAATAATCTTGGAAATCAACACACTCCCTCTGATGAGGGATCTATAACTAAAAATGCAGGAGGCAGCAAGGACTGCTCTAGATCTATGCCTGCAACAAAAACCTCAGTCTCCAGGAAGGAAGATCCCAGGAGGTCTGAATGGCATAAGACACCGGTGGCATTAGAAAAAAGGGGTTTTAACCCCAATGGTATGTAAAAATGAAGGTGATCTTCTGGAACTGTCAGGAAGTGGCCAACCCTGGCACAAATTCTTCCCTTAGGCTTCTTATAAGAAAGTATAAACCTGACATTCCTGGCATTTCTGAGCCTAAGACCAGGCATCACAATGATGATTTTCTGTTTCGGGGAAGGGGTTATTCCTTGTTCAGTTCGATTCAAGTTTCTAATTATGAAATATTATGGATCTTTACTCACAACAATGTGGTTAATCCTTTGATTATATCTCAGCATGAACATGCCCTCACATGCAGATTTACTTACTATGGCAGAAACATTATATGTTCAATGGTTTAGGCCTCCAATAATTATATTAACAGAAGAGATTTATTGAATCATCTTCAAAATATGTCTTATTATATCTTGGACCCTTGGATCATCATATGGGATTTCAATACCATTCTTCATGAAAATTATAATCTCAGGTATTTAACAGGTACCACTTCCATCATGGAGTTCACAACATTCATTGATGAATCTAATCTGTCTGAAATTAATTTGTTGGGTGCTAAGTGCACTTGGTACAGAGGTCACCTGAATGGCATGAGAGCAAGAAGAATTTACCGTGCTTTTGTTAACATTCATATGCTCGAAGTATGGAAAACCATCTCCTGTATTTCTCTTGCACGACATAATTCAGACCATCATCCTATTCTGGTTAACCTTGTTGATGTAAAAGATAAATTGCCTCTTCCTTTTAGGATTAATAATGCATGGACCACCCTTTCAGATTGCTCCCAGATTGTTAGAGATACATGGGCCATCCAAGACTACAATCACAATCCGATTGCTTCTGTTTTTAAGCTTCGGGTTCTTAAGTAGAAAATGAAGTATTGGAGCAGGAATAAGTTCATCCTCCTTGACCAATAAATTAATTCCCATGAAGCCACACTACATCAGATTCAAGAATCAATTACTCTTAACAACTTCACTAAAAATGATAACCAGGAAAAGATAGTTTCCTCAGAGATACAGAAACTCATTACACTCAGGGATAACATTCATAGAGATTTGTTCAAAGTTAAGTGGCTCACTGATGGTGACAGGAATACCAAATTTTTTAATTCTCTTCCGCGAGCCAAAAGGGTCCATAATCCTCTCTATCTTCTGAAGGATGGGGATTACATAATTGATGATAGACGAGGTATCTCCAATCACATTGTCTCCTTTTATTTAAATTTCTATAATGGTCCCCCAAGAAATGAATCTTTAATTGATGGAATTATCCCAAAGATGGTCACAGATGATGAGAATAATTTTCTTATCTCCACTCCCCCAGATATTGAAATCAAGGAGGCAATTTTTTTTCATAAAAAGGATAGAACACCAGGGCTGGATGGTTTTACTAATTATTTATTTCAAATCTATTTGTAAGTCATATAAGAAGATGTTTGCAGATTGATTAGATATTTCTTTTCATATGGATCCTTCAATCAAGGCTTAAATGCTAATTTCATTGCTTTAATCCCTAAGGTTGAGAATGCAAGTGAAATTGGTCAGTTGCAGCCTGTTTCTCTCATCAATACTATCCACAAGATCATTAAAAAAATCATTGTTATTAGACTTGCTTCTATTTCTGACAGAATTGTCTCATGGAACCAGTTTGGCTATATCAAAGGAAGGAGAATTCAAGATTGCCTCATAACTGCATCTGAATGTACTAATCTCCTTCAAAAGAAAACTGGAGGTGGAAACATTTCTCTTAAGCTCGTTATCAAGAAAGCCTTTGATACTATTGACTGGGGATTCATTGGAAGAATTATATAGGGGTTTCCCTTCCATAGTAGATTCATAGATTGGGTTCATGATCTTATCAGCTCTGCCCAAATATCTATTTTGATTAATGGGGATCTAGAAGGCTACATTAAATGTTCTAGGGGAGTGAGGTAGGGGGACCCTTTGTCCGCTATTATTTTTTCAATTGCTGAGGATTATCTCATTCGTCTTATTCTTGATTGCGTTAACAAAGGAGAGATTAAAACAATCTGTGTTTCACGAGGTATTGTTTCTCACTCACATCTCTTTTTTGCTGATGATATCATTATGCTTACCCAAGGGGGTAGAAGGAACCTTAAGAATATCAAGAGAACTCTTACGCATTATGAAAAATATTCTGGTCATGAATTCAGTTGGGGCAAGTCATACATTTTCTTTGGGAAAAATATCTCGGCTTCAAGAAAACAATGCATGGTGCATGAACATGGTATAAGGGAGGGGTCCCTTACATTCACTTACCATGGAGTTACAATTTTTATTGGAAAAACCAACGCTTCCAATTTCACTGATGTTGTTGTAAAAATCAGAAGAACTCTCTCCAGCTGGAAAGGTAAGGCACTCCCAATGGCAGGAAGAATATGTCTGGTTAAGCATGTGATTGTCTCTAAGCTTGTTTAGTCCTTCATGGTGTACCACTGGCCAGCCTCTGTCCTTAAAACTATGAATACATTCATGAGGAACTTTGTGTGGAGTGGAAGTATTCTGGAAAAGAAAATTTTAACAGCCCCATGGAACACTTGCTGCTTTCCACAGAGCATGGGAGGCCTCGGAATTAAAAACATCAATCTCTTCAATCAATTTCTTAAAGATCATTTCCTTTGGCGCCTTATCAATGATAAATATGACTCCTTAAATTTACTTAGATTTAAACTTCTATAATGGCTGATAGCAGGAAACATGAATTACATACAATCCACGGTGTGGCCAGGCCTTAAGAAGACATTCCAGAAAAGTAAAGTGCAGTCCCACTGGTTGGTCAGTAGAAACTCTTCCCTTCAATTATAGATAGATAACTGTATAGGTACCCCACCGGTTAATAGTGTCTCACCTCAGGATCTACCTAAAAATCAAAATGTCACAATTCGTAACCACCATGAGATAATATTTCCAACTTCCATATCAGATTGTGAACATGGTCCCCTCCTATGATTTTCTCGAAGCAAATGACATGCTTATTTGGGAACCGAGCTCTAATGGAATTCTAAACTCCAAGTTCTTCTAAAATAATCACCTTCAAGGTAGTAGTAATAGAGCTATGAATTACAATCATAAATGGCTGCTACCATCTCGAGCTACCATCTCGGGCTACCCTCCTTTGGTACCTTCAACTCAATAAACTACCAGTGGACACCAATCTGCAGCGGGTTGGGATTTCACCCTGTTCAAGATTAAATATCTGTCATCAACACCAGGATGATGTTAATCAACTTTTCTTGTCATGTAATACAGCATCTTCTCTCTAGAACACGTTCTTCTCCTGGTTTGAAATTTATCCTCCACATATTAAAAGCATCGGAGATATGTTGCTGCTACTCCCAAGGATCCACTTATCCAAACAGGTGCATATTCTATTTCTTGTTTATTGTTCTGAAGTTGTTTATGTCATATGGAAGAGAAGAAATCAGTCCTGACACAAAAATTCTAAGACTAACAACAGATTACTTCTCTCTCAAATTATACTGGCGGCTCAACAAGCCAATATCTCACATGCAAAAAATTGTCACAACTCTGTTAGAGATATCACTATTCTAAAAAAATTGTATGTGCAAGGTAATTATCCCCGGCCTCTTGGAACCATAGAAGTCTTCTGGATTCCCCCTTTTTCAGGATGGATTAAGTGAAATTTGGATGGAGTCTCGAGAGGTAATCCAAGTCCTGCTGGATATGGTTTTGTCTTCAGGAATAATGATGGTGACTTTCTGAATGGGGGTCATGGTACGTGTGGTATGGTGATGGCTCTGGAAGCCGAAATTATGGATCTCATCAAGGAAGTTGATTTTGCTCAAAGAACAAATTGGACAAATATCTTGTTTGAAAGTGATTCTGTCATAGTTGATCAAGCGATTTGAATGGGTCAAATTCATTTGGCTTGGGAACTTACTTTGAAATGGATTAAGTGCCTCAGCACTCTTTCTTTAATGCATTCTATTAACACACATGTCTATCGGGAAGCCAATCAACTTGCTAATTGCCTTGAAAACATGGGAGCCTCGGGAGACACATGCACGTACCATCACTATACTCTTAGTGAGTTTCTCCCTACCCTTTACAGAGAAAAATGTAAAACTCCTTGCTTCAGACTTTTGTAATCTTTGTTTCCTTTCTTTTTAATTTAAGCCTTAATGCTTTCATTTTTCAAAAAAAAATTCTAATGTTTACATATGTAAATGCGCATTCTCCCCCTTATTAATAATATATGAAAAGGAGAAATTTATTTTCCTCTTCATTGAAACCATAAGTTTAAATAATGTCCTACAAGTAACATTCTTATCCCTATTTAATCATATTAAGTTAAAAAAACACCTTCCATGCCTTTTTCTCTCCACATAGGTATCCCCCCTTAATGATGAAGATAACCACCTTAACATGATTGAAGGATGGAACCAAATATTTATTTAACAATGTGCCTTCAACAAATAAGCTATAATTATACAAGGAAAACCCATTATAGAAAAGACTTGAATGATTGAGATGAAAAAATTCCATTTACTGACCTTCAATGGGTTACCAAAACAAAAATTTATTTATTAGGGGTTGTAAAAACAAATTTTTCAATAATATACATGAAACTAAACTCATGTAAAAAAATCATTAAAAAATATCCTGTGAAAGTTAAACTAATTCCCTATTTTGGTTATAAAATAAATCCCCATTATCATATAGATTCCTTTTCAATAATAAATATGTAGGAAATAGAAAATCATACCTTAATCATTAATTTAATCAAATATATCACAAATTATAGATTCATGTGAAATGAATACTTTCTAATGGATTAGTCTTCTAAGATCCCCCTAAAGGGATACATTTTATCAACTTCTCATTTTCATACTTAACATTCAATTGGTTTTATAAGAAGCACACAAAGCTAAGTATGTGAATAAGGTGATTTGTTATCTTTTCATTACGATGATAAGTTGGGATAATATAGATTTCTCAACCAAGAACATTATGCTTTTCATCACCTCAAACTTTAAAACATATATTTATAACTATGAATTTGTTAAGGATTAATTTTTATCCTATCATTTTTCTATTTATTCATTGATGGGGTGGACCTCCATACTTGAGAGAGCAAGGAACATTTATCTTTTTCTAATTTATCAATTTTTTTGAATCTTCCATATTGAATAGCCATATTGTAAAGCATTCCTTATTCACATGCTCAGTACACTTTGTATTTATAGAATTATTCTTCATGGTATCTTTCATAGTATTTGGATTTTCTGGTCCTTTCTCTTTATTTTTTATTTTTAGAGGATAAATATTAAAACATAAAAAATCAAAATAACCTACCTATTTCCACCTTCAAGACAAAAATTAATTTTCCTTAGAGTCACCATTTTTGGGAAACCACTAAACCACTTCACAAGGATTATAAATAAACATTCTAATTCATCTATCTATCTATCGATTTTTCCCTTTTAGTTACCATGTTTATTCATTATTTAATTAAATTAATGATAATAAGTAAGTGGTTCATGATGTGGCCTCTCTTACCATAATAAAAGTATCACCTTATATCTAGTGTTTCATCCTTTACATGTTACTTATTTTGAGAATTTTATCATTCTCCTGTATTTTGATTAAACCCCAATGAAAAATTGCACATGTGATTTTATTTGATTGCCTTTTATTGTGGTCTTTTTTCCCAGGGGAATTTCAGTTTTTTAGATTGTTACATACCAACACTCATTTTAATTATGATCACATTTTTTCTAACTATCACAAAAATTATCAAATAGTTCAAATATGTTTTTACATGATATATTTTGATTATTTTGTGAAATCAACATTAATCTAGATGGTTTATCCACATCTAAGAATTTTTATCCTTTAATTCTTCTCATTATTTAAACATGATAGAATATTTTTCCAAAAATAAATGCCCATGTGTTTGAACATCTAATAATACCAAAATTGGACCACAAATATCTTCTTATTTCTTGAATATATAGTCTATCTAGAATTAAAACCGTTATGTATTTTAGTGGTTTCACCAAAATTTTGGGATTTTTTAAGATATTTTATCATCTTATTTATTATTATATTCACCATTTTTTATGTAAAAAATCCTTTATGAGATATAATGTTTAAAAGGAATTTATATATTCCAATTCTATGAATGTAATTCATTTTCAGAATTGCGTTTTAGATTGTAATTTGAAGATTTTTAGTTTCCCAAGTATATATATTTTGGATATGGATTTATGATAAAGAGTTTCCCTAGGTGATCAAGTGATTCTTATGAGGTTATGGTTAAATGTTTTAATTTTCCAAAGGGTTTTACCCTAAAAATGGATTTCACATGTTTAGGGGAAAAAATTTGGGGTAACCATATGGATTTAATTTATATAGGGGTGTGGAAGCCAGTTAGTGCACTATTTTATAAAAAACATGAAAAAAATATTTATAAGTTTTATAGGGGTGTCACCCACTTGGTGTATGATTCAGAAACCTATTCGGTGTGTGTCCCTTTTGGCCATGAAGGTTTTACGGTTAGTGCAAAGTTTGGTAAACTACTCAAAAAACTATCTAACATACAATTTTTTTATTAAAATAGGACATGTGACATATTTTCATCCATTTATTTTTATGTATCACTATCCCCTTTTCATCTCCCTCATGTTTGTAGACAAATGAGATCACTCCAAATATTAATTTTTTAATTTTATTTTATATTTATTGGGTTTTGGTGTGATATTTTCATCAATTCACTTGAATTTTTATCTTTTAACCTTCTTTATTCTCCTATTAATAGATCATTGATTTTTGGAATTTAGATTAGGTATTAGTGATAATTTCTACTATAGTATAGTGGAAATTATCCGATGTAGTGTGACATCATATTATATTGACTTGTATTTGTCTTGACAGGATGAGTGCATTTAATCTCTCATTGTTTAATTGATATTGCATTTACTTATGAAATTTTTGAGGTTTTTTTATAAATTAAATTTAATTTAATACTAAATTTCCATCATGTGTTATATATTTTTCTTGATATTGTTTTGAGATTATGTTTCAAACCATTCATGAGTGGTTGGTCACCATTTCAGTGTGATGATGTAGTTGGGTGAAATTTTAGGCACTATGCCTATTTTATTTAAATAGTATATGTAGAGACCCAAATCATGACGTACATGGACATTAAATTACTTTTTCAGAATACTTAATACATAACAAAAAAAGACACAAAAGGACTGTAATATTTTAGTGTCTTTGGAAACTTGGAACATAATCTTCTAATCGTGGTGAAGGATCTTCAACATCTCCCATAAAGATATTTGACTATTTGTTTCCTTACCCTAAACTTTATTTTAATCTTGGGGGAAAATAAATAATAAATAGGGTGAGCTCAAATACTCAGTAAGGGTAATCATGGATAAAATAAAACATACCATATACATTTGAACATAAAAACATGAACATAATTTTTAAACATCAAAATCTTGAGCAACGACATAAAACATAGAAGTACATAAAGAATATATCATAATGGAACATAAATCATGATAAAATAGCATGGAAATAAAACATGTAATTGTGGAATCCATTAAGCACATGTAATGATTTCCATAGTAGCCAAGGCATTGCTGCCAAGACCATCTTAGTGGATAATGTCCCTTTCTGAATCGAGTTCACTCCTCGTTCCAGTCCTGTAATACTGAACTGGATTAACTTGTCGTTCCAGCCATGTCTATCTCATGAGATTTAAATCATTACCCAATTCATTGGAGGGAGATATAGGTCCCACCCATCTCATAATGAAATCATTCTTACTTGTGCCACAAAATAAACATACATCATTCATAAAAACCTAATAAATAAAATGGGTTTCATAAACATCATCTCATCATCACATAATCCATATAAATAAAATGGATATCATTTCACAATAAGAGAATTTAAACCATTTAAATCTTAGAGACATTATACTTGAAACATACACATATGAAATAATGTCATCTTAGATGAAAAATGGTTTTGATAAAACACTTGAAAAAAATTCTTTAGGAAAATATCCTTTTTTCTTCAAAATCATTTTCTTTTCACAAAATGTCATGAAAATTTAAAAGAAAAGGATTTTGTTAAAAATATTCATGAAATCGTTTGGAGGAATCTTCATTAAAAAAAGGCTTTATAAAACCATAAAAATCCTTTCAAGCCGTATACGTTAAAAAACTATTCTTTTTGTAGTTTTTTCGAAAAAGTCAAAAAGTACCTTGTAGGGTAAATAAATGAAAGATTCCTTCCATACCATTGGGTAAAAGTCAAAATGGGTAAAAGGACTCCAAACATACATGAAACCATTTTTATAAATCATGGACATGGATGATAACAATAACCCCAGTAAATACTTACGAATAAACAGTCTCGGATAAGAACGAGATTGGAATAGTTATCCCTTACCTTAGTTCCGATACGCTTTGTACGTATCCAAACCTCCTGTATAAGGATTTAAATAATATCATTGACTTATTACAGAATCATATTCATTATTATTATATCATATATGGTTCACTTATGACTTTATATTACCCGTTCTTTTGTAAATTCATGTTAAAGTAGCGTTTTGGGTAAAATCGTCTCATTTGTCATTTGTGTTTTAACTTGTAATTATTCATATGATTACTTAGATCATGATTAATTACATCCAGAATTAAAAACATGATTTATATATAATATTTATTCAGAATATACATATATATAATGGATCGATAAATGGAAATAAATACACCGTTCATGGAGACGCTATGACGCATGTACGCATGAACGCTGTTTTCCATTCCTTATTGAATTGAATGGAATTAAGTAGATGACATAAATATATACATACATAAATCTAGTAGAATTATTATTTCAGGTATTTCATGATTACTTATTATACATACCTTATAATCATTCTTGAATGGTTATCATGGAGAGTGAATCTCATCGTGTCGTGGAGACGGTATTTCGTACGTATGCACGAGCAATGATATCATTCCCATGATCGTCAAATTGTATTAAAGTGTATGTATAATATTAAAGAATCAATATCACTTTAAAATAATCATATATATTCATTACATTCACCATTATACCCATCCAGGTAAGGTGGTGGTGGAAAATAGATTACACCAAGGCATAGAGACGGTTTTCCGTACGTACGAACGCGCGATGATTTCATTTTCCGTAGGATGGATAGATGGTAAAATAAAGTTGTTTCATACTTATAATAACATATCAGTATATGAGTGATACTGATTTTATTACATAATAATGAATCAACTAAAGAAGAATAAGTGGAAGAAGAAATAAAGTTGAAAGAATCAGTAACGGACATTACCTCTTCATTGAAGCGCCTCTTTGAGACCTCCTCTTAGGGCACTACAATTGATCTTTGAAGAAGCCCCAGACCTCTAGGATGTTTCTAGGGAAGTGTAGAAGAGAATTTGTCTGGAGTTGGACAAGCTTGAAGGCTCAACGTGGCGTGAGGAAGAGAGGGAAGAGGTGCCCTTTTATAAGGGAGGCGAGGGGAACCTTTTGAATAACTAAAAATATTATTTTATTATATTGTCATATTCGGTTTTTAATAGCTCCCAATTGAGTTATTTTGAAGCTAAGGTGGGGATGGGTCGAAATGAACTAATCCAATAAAATTTTGACAAGTTTAGGTTTCTATTTTAACCTTATAATTTAGATTTAACTTTAAGTTAGATAATTTAACTTCTACCGTGTCTTCTTGTTTTCTTACACTATAGGGTTAATACACATACTATAACAAGCCAAACGAACCCCAAGTTGTTTATAATTAATATATATAACCTTATCTAAGTCATTTGGACGAGCCATATATTTTTTGGAATAAAATAACATTTAATAATATAAAATTTGTTTTAAAAACTATTTTTTTTCAATTTTGACACTATTTGGTAATTGATTTTTGTGAAATTTCTAACATAATTATTACATCTAATAAAGTTAACTAAATAAATAATAAATTGTCATATTAACCTATAAAATTATTTTAATTCATAAAAAGTCTCAAATTACATTTATTTGGGTATTTATAACATCAATTATGTAAATATTTCATTAATAAGATAATTACTCCATCATCATTGTGTCATATATAAATTACATTATTTAATGTCTAAAAATAATAAATAAAATACCATTATGTAGGAAATCCTTGTATATTTCTAATGAATATTTATAGTTGAATTTATCTTATGTATATCCCTATATTAAAAATGATTGACTTATTAAACTTTGATTTTAACTATTCTAACCCTTCTTTAAATAAATTAATATTAAATGTCATAATCTAATCCATGTGGGCATAAATGGTCATATTTTATTCCTAAGGTTGTTTTTGGTCGAATTACTCTTATCCAATAGAATTAGGACATGTGTTTGGGTAATAATAATATCATTTTACCCTTAATTATCCTATTTACTTTTAACTGTGGTAAATAAAAGTAAAAAGTTACTATTCACCAAAAAAATATTTTCATCTCATTGAACCACATTTTAGTCCTTGATATTAACCGTGTCTCTTGGATTTTTGAAATTCCATTCACAGAAGCGGTAAAATTAATTTTTATGAAAAATTCAGTTTTTTAACTATCACTTAGTGGTTTCACTATTCATCAAAAAACGAAAGTTTCCTGAAAAATACCAAAAATTAGGCCTCAGATATATCTGATATTATGAATTCAAAAATTATGTCTATTTTACCAAATTCAAAATATATCAGTTGCATTAATTAATTTAAAAAAAAATTCCCATCTTCAAAACAAATAGCGTGTTTTTAAGAGATAATAACTATCAAAAGATTGACACTTGTTTATGTTTGGTTTAAATGTGAAATAACATCCAATGAACAAAATTGTATTAAATGGTAATAATATATTCTAAATATACTTTAAAACCACTCAAATTAATTATTTATCACTATTAATTATTTCGATTAAAAAAGTTGTTTTTAATTAAAATTTAGTAATTTTCCCTATTCGTCAGAATATGAAAGTTATCTGAAAAGTACCAAAATTTCACCCTAATCTAATTTCGATATTCCGAATCGAAAAATGAAGTCCATTTTGAACAATAAAATTTATAAAATTTCAAAAAGTGGGTATTACTATTTATAAAGTCTTGTTCATATTAATATTATAATAATATCTCATATAGTGAAACTCGGTATTGCGTACTACACACGCAATCGCGGAAGGTCTTTATTGTGTGTAATGTATGCCAAGTCAGGGCTGCGTGTAGTGAAATCTCTGTTTGGTGTTGTGTATAAACAAAACTTATTTAATTTATACATTAAAAAAAATCTATACATAATGTTGCGTAGAATAGTTTCTACAATACGAACTTGAAATTGTGTGTACCGCGACCCAAGAATAGTGTTTCATATACTACAAGAAAATCCGATGTTGCGTATATCAGAAGCTAATTTTGTTGTAGCTTACAACACAAGACATTAAAAAGAATATTTTTCATAAAATCTCGGGGTGTTACATTCTAACTCCCTTAAAATGAATTTCGCCCTCGAAATTCTTTGGGGTTATAAATGGTTTATTACACGAGAGTTTCTTTCATAGAAACCCACATCGTAAAAAGGAATACTAAAACTTCATTTAAGAAAGGAATGTTAGAAACATAACAGATACCCAAATAACTCATCACTGGGTTTCCACATAGGAGAACATAGGTTAAAATATGGATATGGAGGAGAAATCTGACCATCATGTTCTGATGGAGAGTGGTAGAGAACATGGATATGAAAAATCCATCAATCACAATGCCATAGATTTTTGATGATCGAAGGTACCATTTGATTCATCGGATATGAGGGAACTAGGACAACATTATTGGTTTTCAAGATCATTTCCTTAATGTTGATGAAATTGGAATTAGAAGAAATACTTTCGTGATTTTGGTACAGTCTCACCGTTGGTCGTTCTTGGGACAATTTCCACTTCATCTCATAAAGAAAGGAAGTTGAATTTGTCATTTGTGATGTGTTAGCAGATCATGCGATAGAATGATGAGTCATTCCATCTGTCTCAAACAAAAGGTTATAAAAGTTATCAAAAATACATAAGTCCATCTATTGTGAGATTAATCATATATGGTTCCTAAAATGGACTTATACTTCATATATCATACTGCTTAATATAACAAAACTACTTTCTACTAAACACGAACATCCTATTGTCTAGTGGTAGGCGATAAAGGCCAGTCACACATCGATTGTGGGTTTGATTCCCATAGCCTTGTCCGACACGATGGGCTGTCGCCCATCCTGTAGGCTATCCTTTTTCTAAAACTACATTACTATAACATACCATCAATAATATTAAAGAAACATCTATCCTTAAACATTACTAACTTATGTCCAATATAATCCATTCTAATCTTTAGGCTTATCCATAATACTGGAGTCCACTCTCATATTATAGTGAAAACGATTACCAGATATTTCATATAACAGGCATGCTAATACCATCGTTGATCCCCATATATCATATGATATGCCTTGTTGGTCACATTCCAAACATTCAAAGTCCTTAATCATGTATTATCTTGAAAAATGAATACCCATTGAATCATAGTGAAAACATGAGTGCTGTCAAAAGTTAACTCTTTCCACATACCAAAACCCCAAAATTCTATATACTCAAACCATGATATAACTATTTCCTTATATCAGTCATGATCTCTGTAATATTTTCAAACATTTCATTATCTCTTATCCATTCATTATGCGCATATCATATTTTTTCCCAAAATATCTCAATCACTTTCTATGGTTACCAGTACCATAAAATTATTGAAAACCACAATAGACCAATACATAAATATTCCAATATTCGACGATAATATATACAAAATTATTTTGGAATCCAATTACATAAACACTTAATCATTCCACCACATCATTGTCATATTCAACATCGCCAATAGTGATCGCGTGTGAGTTCCCTTTGTCCTTTTCATTAAGTGGTCGTGCATGTCTATCATCACTAACCCATGGATTAGGGAATTTATTAGCATAATACCCCATTTCCTTGCACTTGAAGCATTAAAGTGTTGGTGGTGCGTTCTCTGAAGTCTTTTCTTTATTCACATCATTATCAACCCTTTTTCAATTACTTTGACACTTAGCTACTCGATGACCTTCTTTTCCACACTTAAAAAATTTTCTAGTCCCTTTAAGGCAATCTCCACCATGCTTCTTTACACACTTTGAGCATTAGGAAACATTCATCTTCTTTTCACCATTATTCTGAGATTTCTCCTTGAACTCCATCTTTCGCTTCTTGTCAAAACCATGAGATGGATAAGTAACACCAACTTCCTTTTCTACCTTTATAGCACAACACACAATTTCTTCATAGCTACTGAAGTCTCTTATAGATAATGCCCTTCAAAGATTTGGTTTTATGACACTGAAGAATCGATCAACATTACATTCAGGTTGGATGATAAAGCCAGATGCATACCTTGCAAGCCTTGTAAAAATCGCTTCGTATATACCAACAGATTCATCATCCTTTTTCTTTAGTTCATGAAACTCCTTCTCCATCTTTGTTTGAAGAATACGAGGGAAGTACTTATTGAAAATTAAGTTCTTGAACTCGTCCCATTCCATGGAATCAATTTCATCTCTTGGCCTCGTATTTTTGATAAGATTACACCATTGATCAGCTTCACCTTCCAAATGATATACTGCTAAGATGACTTTATCTTGTTCAGAACATTGACGAACTGAAAATATATTTTCAGTGGTACTAATCCATTGTTTAGCAACAAGTGGATCAGAAGAACCACTGAAAGAAGGTGTACGTTGCCTCATGAAGGACTCAATAGAATTTTATTCCCTTATCTTCTCATTTGGAATTCTAGAATGATTCATAGCTTGTGTAATTATATCAATAAGATTTTTCATTCCATCTCCCATAACATTTGTTTGTTCAGGAGGAAAATCATTGCATTGTCCATTGCATTGATCAACACGGTTCCTTCGGGTTCCACCCATCGTCTAAAACCCAAAAAGAATAGTGTGAGAGGTAAAAATCATGCTAGGGAAAATAACATAATAAAGGGGGAGTACCTTCAATATCTAACATCTTAGGTTTAATTCTAAGATCGTTACCGTAATTCTAGGACTATAACCTATACTTACACTTAACCTTGGGGACATCCCTAGACATACCTTTGAAATATCTCTGGGGATCTCACTAAAGTTATCGCATCCATGTTTCCAAAGGTTGACTAATCCTTTCCTATGATACCAATTGTAGAGATCCAAATCTTGAAGTACATGGACATTACATTACTTTTTCAGAATACTTAATAAATAAAAAAATAGACCCACAAGGACCGTAATACTTTAGTGTCTTTGGAAACATGGAACGTAATCTTATAATCGTGGTGAAAGATATTCAACATATCCCATAAAGATCTTCCACTTTTTGTTTCCTTAACCTAAACCTTTCTTTTAATCCTGGGGGAAAATAAAACATAAAAAGGGTTAGCTCAAATTCTCAGTAAGGGTAGGCATGTATAAAATAAAACATACAATATACATTTGAACTTAAAAACATGAACTTAATGTTTAAACATCAAAATCTTGAGCAACGACATAAAACATGGAAGTACATAAGGAATTGATCATAATGGAACATAAATCATGATAAAATAGCATGGAAATAAAACATGTAATTGTGTCATCCATTAAGAACATGTAATGATTTCCATAGTAGCCAAGGCATTGCTGCCAATACCATCTTAGCGGACAAAGTCCCTTTCTGAATCGAGTTCACTCCTCGTTCCAGTCTTGTAATACTGAACTGGATTAAACTACCATTCCAGCCATGTTTATCTCATGAGATATAAATACTTACCCAAAGCATTGGAGGGAGATATAGTTCCCACCCATCTCATAATGAAATCATTCTTACATGTGCCACAAAATAAACATACATCATTCATAAAAACCAAATAAATAAAATGGGTTTCATAAACATCATCCCATCATCACATAATCCATTTAAAATAAAAGGATATCATTTCATAATAAGCGAAGTGAAACCATGTAAATCATAGAGACATTATACTTGAAACATACACATAAGAAATAATGTCATCTTAGATGATAAATGGTTTTGATAAAACACTTGAAATGAATTTTTAGGAAAATATCCCTTTTTCTTCAAAATCATTTTATTTTCACCAAATGTCGTGAAATTTTAAAAGAAAAGGATTTTGTTGAAAATATTCATGAAATATTTTGGAGAAATATTCATGAAAACAAGGCTTTATAAAACCGTAATAATCCTTTCATTCTATATATGTTAAAAAAACATTCTACTCCTACTTTTGTAGAAAAAGTCAAAAAGTACCTTGTAGGGTAAATAAAAGAAAGATTCCTTCCATACCATTGGGTAAAAGTCAAAATGGGTAAAAATGACATTAAACATACATGAAACCATTTTTAGGAATCATGGACATGGATGATAACAATAACCCCAGTAAATACTTATGAATAAACAGTCTCGGATAAGAACGAGATTGGAATAGTTATCTCTTACCTTAGTTCTGATATGCTTTGTACGTATCCAATCCTCCTTTGTAATGATTTAAATAATTTCATTGAATTATTACAGAATAATATTCATTGTTATTATATCATATATGGTTCACTGATGACTTTATATTACCCGTTCTTTTGTAAATTCATGTTAAAGTAGTGTTTTGGGTAAAATCATCTCATTTTTCGTTCGTGTTTTAACTTGTAATTATTTATATGATTACTTAGATCATGATTACTTACATAAATAATGAAAAACGTGATCTATATATAATATATATTCAGAATATACATATATATAATGGCTAGATAAATGGAATGAAATACACTGTTCATGGAGACGGTAGGACGTACGTATGCATGAACGTTGTTTTCGTTTCCTTATTGAATTGAATGGAATTACGTAGATGACATAAATATATACATATATTAATCTAGTATAATTATTATGTCATTTAATTCATGATTACTTATTATATATACTTTGTAATCATTCTTGAATGGTTATCAGGGAGAGTGAATCTCATCGCGTCGTGGAGACGGTATTCCGTACGTACGCACGAGCGATGATATCATTACCATGATCATCGAATTGTATTAAAGTGTATGTATAATATTAAAAAATCAATATCAGTTTAATAGAATCATATATATTCATTAATTTCACCATTATTCCCATCCAAGTAAGGTGGTGGTGGAAAATAGATTACACCACGGCGTGGAGACGGTATTCCATACGTACGCATACGCGGTGATTTCGTTTTCCGTAGGATGGATAGATGGTGAAATATGGTTGTTTCATACTTATAATAACATATCAGTATATGAGTGAAACTGATGTTATTACTTCATAATGAAACCACTAAATAAGAACAATTGGAAAAAGAAATAATGTTTAAAGAATCGGTAATGGACATTACCCCTTCTTTGAAGCGCCTCTTTTAGACCTCCTCTTAGGGGACTAAAATTGGTCTTTGAAGAAGTCCAGGACCTCTAAGATGTTTATAGGGAAGTCTATAAGATAATTTTTCAGGATTTTGCCGAGCATGAAAGCTCAAAGTGGTGTGAGGACGAGAGGGAGGAGGTGCCCTTTTATAAGGGAGGAGAGGGGAACCTTTGGAATAACTAAAAATATTATTTTATTATAATGTCATATTCGGTTTTTAATAGCTCTAAATTGAGTTATTTAGAAGCTAAGGTGGGGATGGGTCGAAATAATCTAATCCAATAGAATTTAGACAAGTTTAGGTTTCTATTTTAACCTTATCATTTATATTTAACTTTAAGTTAGATAATTTAACTTCTACCATGTCTTCTTGTTTTCTTACACTATATTGTTAATAAACATACTATAACAATCCAAAAGAACCCCAAGTTGTTTATTATTAATATATATAACCTTATCTAAGTCATTTTGACAAACCATATATTTTTAGGAATAAAATAACAATTAATAATATAATATTTGTTTTAAAAACTATTTTATGTCAATTTTGACACTATTTGGTAATTGATTTTTTTGAAAATCATTACAGAATTATTACTTCTAAAAAAGTTAACTAAATAAATACTAACATGTCATATTAACCTAGAAAA
Organism: Viscum album; assembly: GCA_963277665.1. NCBI lineage: Eukaryota > Viridiplantae > Streptophyta > Magnoliopsida > Santalales > Viscaceae > Viscum > Viscum album. Next base: position 346,654,719 of record OY728162.1, on the reverse strand, counting down.
TTATTTGAATTCATAAAAAGTCTCAAATTACATTTATTTGGGTATTTATAACATCAATTATGTCAATATTTCATTAATAAGAGAATTACTACATCATCATTCTGTCCTAAATAAATTACTTTATTTAATGTATAAAAATTATAAATAAAATAAAATTATGTAGGAAATATTTTTAGATTTCTAATGAATACTTATAGTCGAATTTATCTTATGTATAACCCTATATTAAAAATGATTTACTTATTAAACTTTGATTTTAACTATTATAATCCCTCTTTAAATAAATTAATATTAAATGTCCTAATCTAATCCAAGTGGGCCTAAATGGTCATATTTTATTCCTGAGGTTGTTTTTTGTCGAATTACTCTTATACAATAGAATTAGGACATTTGTTAGGGTAATAATAATAACATTTTTACCCTTAATTATCCTATCTACTTTTAACCGTGGTAAATAAAAGTAAAAATTTACTATTCACCAAAAAATATTTTCATCTCATTGAACCAAATTTTAGTCCTTGATATTAACCATGTCTCTCGTATTTTCTAAATTCCATTCACAGAAGTGGTAAAATTAAGATTTATGAAAAATTCAGTTTTTTAACTACCACTTAGTGGTTTCATTATTCATCATAAAAATGAAAGTTTCCTGAAAAATAACAAAAACTAGGACTAAGCTATATTTAATATTATGAATTCAAAAATGATGTATATTTTTACAAAATTAAAAACATATTAGTTTCATTAATTAATTTAAAAATTAATTACCGTCGTCAAAACAAATAATGTGTTTTTAAGAGATAATAAATATCAAAAGATTGAAACATGTTTATGTCTGGTTTAAATGTGAAATTACATCCAATGACCAACATTTTATTAAATGGTAAAAATATATTCTAAATATACTTTAAAACCACTCAAATTAATTTTTTATCACAATTTATTATTTCGATTAAAAAATTTGTATTTAATTAAAATTTAGTAATTTTCAGTATTCATCAAAATATGAAAGTTATCAAAAAAGTATCAAAATTTCACCCTAAGCTAATTTCGATATTCCAAATCGAAAAATGAAGTCCATTTTGAATGATAAAATTTATAAAATTTATAAAATTTGGTATTAATATTCATAACGGCTAGTTCATAATAATATTATAAAAATATATCATTTAGTGAAACTCGGCATTGCGTACTACACCCACTATCGAGGAAGGTCTTTATTGTGTGTAATGTAAGCCAAGTCAGGGTTGTGTGTAGTGAATGCTCTGTTTGGTGTTGCGTATAATCAAAACATATTTCATTTATACATTAAACAAAATCTATACATAATGTTGTGTAGAATAGTTTCTACAATACGAACTTGAAATTGTGTGTAACACGAGCCAAGAATAGTGTTGCGTATACTGCAAGAAAATACGGTGTTGCCTATATCACAAGATAATTTTGGTCTAGCGTACAACACAAGACATGAAAAGGAATATTTTTCATAAAATCTCGTGGTGTTACATTCTACCCCCCTTAAAATAAAATTCACCCTCGAAATTCTTTGGGGTTATAAATGGTTTATTACACGCGAGTTTCTTTCATAGAAACCCACATCGTAAAAAAGAATACTAAAACATAATTTAAAAAAGGAATGTTAGAAACATAAAGGATACCCAAATAACTCATCACTGGGATTCGACATAAGAGGACATAGGTGAAAATATGGATATGGAGGAGAAATCTGACCATCATGTTCTGATGGAGAGTGGTAGAGAAAATGGCTATGAAAAAACCATCAATCACAAAGCCATAGATTTGGGATGATCGATGGTACCATCTGATTCATCAGATATAAGGGCACTAGGACTACATTTTTGGTTTTCAAGATCATTTCCCTAAAGTTGATGAAATTGGAATTAGAAGAAATACTTTCATGATTTTGGTACAGTCTCACTATTGGTCGTTCTTTGGACAATTTCAACTTCATCTCTTAATGAAAGGAAGTTGAATTTGTCATTCACGAAGTTTTAGTAGATCATACTATAGAATGATGGGTCATTCCATCTGTCTCAAACAAAAGGTTATAAAAGTTATCAAACATATATAAGTCCATATATAGTGAGATTAATCATATATGGTTCCTAAAATGGACTTATACTTCATATATCATATTGCTTAATATAATAAAACTACTTTCTACTAAACAGGGACTTCCTATAGGCCAGTGGTAGGCGATAAAGGCCATTCGCACTTCGATTGTGGGTTCGATTCTCATAGCCTTGTCTGACGCGATGGGATGTCACCCAACCTATAGGCTGTCCTTTTTCTAAAACTACATTACTATAACATCCCATCAATAATATTGAATAAACTTCTATCCTTAAACATTACTAACTTATGTCCAATATAATCCATTCCAATCTTTAGGCTTATCTATAATACTGGAGTCCACTCTCATATTAAGTGAAAACTATTACCAGAGATTTCATATAAAAAGCATGTTAATACCATCGTTGATCCCCATATATCATAAGATATGTCTTGTTGGTCACATTCCAAACATTCAAATGCCTTAATCATGTATTCTCTTGAAAAATGAATACCCATTGAATCTTAGTAAAAACATGAGTGTTGTCAAAAGTTAACTCTTTCCACATACTAAAACCCCAAAATTCTATATACTCAAACCATGATAACTATTTCCTTATATCAGTCATGAGATCAAGAATACTGTCAAAAATTTCATTTTCACTTTATCCCTTCATTATGCGCATATCATATTTTTTCCAAAAATATCTCAATCACTTTTTATGATTACCGGTACCATCAAATTATAGAAAACCACAATAGACCAATACATAAATATTCCAATATTCGATGATACTATATAAAACATTATTTTGGAATCCCATTACATAAACACTTAATCATTCCACCACATCGTTGTCATATTCACCATCACCAATACTGATCGCATGTGACTTCCCTTTGTCATTTTCCTTAAGTGGTTGCTCATGTCTATCATCACTAACCCATAGATTAGGGAATTTATTAGCATAATGCCCCATTTCCTTTCACTTTAAGCATTGAAGTGTTGGTGGTGCGTTCTCTGCTGTCTTTTATTTATTAACATCATTAGCTACCCTTTTTCCATTACTTCGACACTCAGCTACTCGATGACCTTCTTTTCCACACTTAAAATATTTTATAGTCCCTTTAAGAAAATCTCCACCATGCTTCTTTCCACACTATGAGCATAATGAAACATTCATCTTCTTTTCACCATTATTATGAGATTTCTCCTTGAGCTCCATCTTTTGCTTCCTGTCAAAACCATGAGATGGATAAGTAACACCAACTTCCATTTCTACCTTGATAGCACAACGCACAATTTCTTCATAGCTACTGAAGTCTCTTATAGCTAATGCCCTTCGAAGATATGGTTTTAAGCCACTGAAGAATCGATCAACTTTATTTTCTGGTTGGATGATAAAGCCAGATGCATACCTTGCAAGCCATGTAAAATTTGCTTCGTATATACCAACAGATTCATCATCCTTTTTCTTTAGTTCAAGAAACTCCTTCTCCATGTTTGTTTGAAGAATATGAGGGAATTACTTATTGAAAATTAAGTTCATGAAGTCATCCCATTCCATGGACTCAATTTCATCCCTTGGCCTCGTATACTTGATAAGATTCCACCATTGATCAGCATCCCCTTCCAAATGATATACTGCTAAGATGACTTTATCTTGTTCAGAAAATCGAAGAACTGAAAATATCTTTTCAGTGGTACTGATCCATTGATCAGCAACAAGTGGATCAGAAGACCCACTGAAACAAGGTGGAAGTTTCCTCATGAAGGACTCAATAGAATATTGTTCCCTTATCTTCTCATTTGGAAGTCCAGAATGATTCATAGCTTGTGTAAGTATAGAAATAAGATTTTTCACTCCATCTCCCATAACATTTGTTTGTTCAGGAGGACAATCATTTCATTGTCCATTGCATTGATCAACACAGTTACTTCGGGTTCCATCCATCGTCTAAAACCCAAAAAGAATAGTGTGAGAGGCAAAAATCATTCTAGGGAAAATAACATAATGAAGGGGGAGTACCTTCAATATCTAACATCATAGGTTTAATTCTAAGATCATTACCGTAATTATAGGACTATAACCTATACTTACACTTATCCTTAGGAACATCCCTAGACATACCATTGAAATATCTCTAGGGGTATCACTAAAGTTATCACATCCTAGTTTCCAAAGGTTGACTAAACCTTTCCTCAGATACCCACTGTAGAGAACCAAATCATGACGTACATGGACATTACATTACTTTTGCAGAATACTTAATACATAACAAAAACAGACACACAAGGACAGTAATGGTTTTGTGTCTTTGAAAACATGGAACGTAATCTTCTAATCATGGCGAAAGATCTTCAAAATCTCCCATAAAGATCTTCCACTTTTTGTTTACTTATCCTAAATCATTCTTTTAATCAGGGGGGAAAATAAAACATAAAAAGGGTGAGCTCAAATGCTCAGTAAGGGTAAGAATGGATAAAATAAAACATACTATATACATTTGAACTTAAAAACATGAACATAATGTTTAAACATCAAAATCATGAGCAACGACATAAAACATGGAAGTACATAAGTCATAGATCAAAATGGAACGTAAATCATGATAAAATAGCATGGAAATAAAACATGTAATTGTGGCAACCATTAAGCACATGTAATGATTACCATAGTATCCAAGGCATTGCTGCCAAGACCATCTTAGTGGAGAAAGTCCCTTTCGGAATCGAGTTCACTCCTTGTTCCAGTCCTGTAATACTGAACCAGATTAAACAACCGTTCAAGCCATGTCTATCTCATGAGATATAAATCTTTACCCAATGCATTCGAGGGAGATATAGGTCCCACCAATCTCATAATGAAATCATTCTTACCTGTGCCACAAAATAAACATACATCATTCATAAAAACCCAATAAATAAAATGGGATTCATAAACATCATCCCATCATCACATAATCCATATAAAATAAAAGGATATCATTTCATAATAATAGAAGTGAAACCATGTAAATCATAAATACATTATACTTGAAACATACACATATGAAATAATGTCATCTTAGATGAAAAATGGTTTTGATAAAACACTTGAAATGAATTCTTGAGGAAATATCCTTTTTTCTTCAAAATCATTTTCTTATCACAAAATGCCATGCAATTTTAAAAAATAAGGATTTTTATGAAAATATTAATGAAATCTTTTGGAGGAAGCTTCATGAAAACAAGCCTTTATAAAACCTCAAAAATACTTTAATGTCGTATATGTTAAAAAAACACTCTTCTCGTACTTTTGTCGAAAAAGTCAAAAAGTACCTTGTAGGGTAAATAAAAGAATGATTCCTTCCATACCATTGAGTAAATGTAAAATGGGTAAAAAGGACTTTAAACATACTTGAATACATTTTTAGGAATCATGGACATGGTTGATAATAATAACCCTAGTAAATACTTACGAATAACTAGTCTCAGATAAGAACGAGATTGGAATAGTTATCCCTTACCTTAGTTCCGATATGATTTGTACGTATCCAAACCTCCTGTATAATGATTTAAATAATTTAATTGACTTATAAAAGAATCATATTCATTGTTATTATATCATATATGGTTCACTTATAAATTTATATTACCTGTTCTTTTGTAAATTCATGTTAAAGTAGCGTTTTGGGTAAAATCGTATCATTTATCGTTCGTGTTTTAACTTGTAATTATTCATATGATTACTTAGATCATGATTACTTACATCCAGAATATAAAACATGATTTATAAATAATATATATTCAGAATATACATATATATAATGGATCGATAAATGGAAAGAAATACACTGTTCATGGAGACGGTAGGACGTACGTACGCATGAACGCTGTTTACGTTTCCTTATTGAATTGAATGGAATTAAGTAGATGACATAAAGATATACATTCATAAATCTAGTAGAATTATTATGTCATGTATTTCATGATTACTTATTATATATACTTTATAATCATTCTTGAATGGTTATCATGGAGAGTGAATCTCAACGCGTCGTGGAGACGGTATTTCGTACGTACACACGAGTGATGATATCATTCCCATGATCATCGAACTCTATTAAAGTGTATGTATAATATTATAGAATCAATATCAATTTAAAATAATCATATACATTCATTACTTTCACCATTATACCCATCCAAGTAAGGTGGTGGTGGAAAATAGATTTCACCACGGCATGGAGACGGTATTTCGTACGTACGCACACGCGGTGATTTCATTTTCCGTAGGATGGATAGATGGTGAAATATGGTTGTTTCATACTTATAATAACATATCAGTATATGAGAGATACTGATGTTATTACTTCATAATGAAACAACAAATGATGAAGAAGTGGAAGAAGAAATAAAGTTGAAAGAATCGAAAACAGACATTACCTCTTCTTTGAAGCGCCTCTTTGAGACCTCCTCTTAGGGGCACTAAAATTGGTCTTTGAAGAAAACCAGTACCTATAGGATGTTTCTAGGGAAGTGTAGAAGAGAATTTTTCAGGATTTGGCCGAGCTTGAAGGGTCAAAGTGGTGTGAAGAAGAGAGGGAGGAGGTGCCCTTTTATAAGGGAGGAGAGGGGAACCTTTGGAATAACTAAAATTATTATTTTATTATAATGTCATATTCGGTTTTTAATAGCTCTAAATTGAGTTATTTCGAATATAAGGAGGTGATGGGTCGAAATCATCTAATCCAATAGAATTTAGACAAGTTTAGGTTTCTATTTTAACCTTATCATTTAGATCTAACTTTAAGTTAGATAATTTAACTTCTACCATGTCTTCTTGTTTTCTTACACTATAAGGTTAATAAACTTACTATAAAAAGCCAAAAAAACCCCAGTTTTTTATTGTTAATATATATAACCTTATCTAAGTCATTTTGCTGATCCTTATATTTTTAGGAATAAGATAGCAATTAATAATATAATATTTGTTTTAAAAACTATTTTATGTCAATTTTGACACTATTTGGTAATTGATTTTTGTGAAATTCACAAAAGAATGATTACTTCGAAAAAACTTAACTAAATCAATACTAACATGACATATTAACCTATAAAATTAGTGGAATTCATAAAAAGTCTCAAATTACATTTATTTGGATATTTATAACATCAATTATGTCAATATTTCATTAAAAAGATAATTACTGCATCATCATTGTGTCATAAATAAATTACATTATTTAATGTCTAAAAATTATAAATTAAATATCATTATATAGGAAATATTTTTATATTCCTAATGAAAATTTATAGTCGAATTTATCTTATTTATAACCCTATATTAAAAATTATTTACTTATTAAATATTGATTTTAACTATTTTAACCCTTCTTTAAATAAATTAATATTAAATGTTCTAATCAAATTCAAGTGGGCCTAAATGGTCATATTTTATTCCTAAGATTGTTTTTAGTTGAATTAATCTTATCCAATAGAATTAGGACATGTTCTAGGGTAATAATAATATCATTTTTACCCTTAATTATCCTATTTACATTTAATCGTGGTAAATAAAAGTAAAAAGTTTCTATTCACCAAAAAATATTTTCATCTCATTGAACCAAATTTTAGTCCTTGATAATAACCGCGTCTCTTGGATTTTTGAAATTCCATTCACAGAAGCGGTAAAATTAAATTTTATGAAAAACTCGGTTTTTTAACTACCACTTAGTGGTTTCACTATTCATCAAAAAAATGAATGCTTCCTGAAAAATACAAAAAATTAGGCCTAAGATAAATTTTAAATTATGAATTCAAAAATGATTTCTATTTTACCAAATTCAAAACATATCAGTTTCATTAATTAATTTAAAAATTAATTCTCATCGTCAAAACAAATAGCTTTTTTTGAGAGATAATAACTATCAAATGATTGATAGTTGTTTATTTCTGGTTTAAATGTGAAATTACATCCAATGACCAATATTTAATTAAATGGTAAAAATATATTCTAAATATACTTTAAAACCACTCAAATTAATTATTTATCACTATTAATTATTTCGATTAAAAAATTTGTTTTTAATTAAAATTTAGTAATTTTCACTATTCATCAGAATATGAAAGTTATCCGAAAAGTACCAAAATTTCCCCCTAAGATAATTTTGATATTCCGAATCGAAAAATGAAGTCCATTTTGAAAGATAAATTTTATAAAATTTTAAAAAGTGGGTATTACTATTCATAATGGCTAGTTCATAATAATATTATAATAATATCCCGTTTAGTGAAACTCGGTATTGCGTACGACACACGCTATCGAGGAAGGTCTTCATTGTGTGTAATGTAAGCCAAGTCAGGGATACGTGTAGTGAAAGCTCTGTGTGGTGTTGCGTATAATCAAAACTTATTTCATTTATACATTAAACAAAATCTATACATAATGTTGCGTAGAATAGTATCTTCAATACGAACTTGAAATTGTGTATAACGCGAGACAAGAAGAGTGTTGCATATACTGCAAGAAAATATGTTGTTGCGTATATCACAAGCTAATTTTGGTGTAGCGTACAACACAAGACATTAAAAATAATATTTTTCATAAAATCTCGGGGTGTTACATTCTACCCCCCTTAAAAGAAATTTCGCCCTCGAAATTCGTCGGGGTTATAAATGGTTTATTACACGAGAGTTTCATTCATAGAAACCCACATCGTAAAAAGGAATACTAAAACTTCATTTACAAAAGGAATGTTAGAAACATAATGGATTCCCAAATAACTCATCACTGGGTCTCCTCACAGGAGAACATAGGTGAAAATATGGATATGGAGGAGAAATCTGACCATCTTGTTCTGATGGAGAGTGGTAGAGAACATGGCTATGAAAAAGCCATCAATCACAAAGCCATAGATTTGTGATGATCGAAGGAACCATCTGATTCATCGGATATAAGAGCACTAGGACAACATTTTTGGTTTTCAAGATCATTTCCCTAAAGTTGATGAAATTGGAAGTAGAATAAATACTTTCGTGATTTTGGTACAATCTCACCATTGGTCATTCTTTGAACAATTTCCACTTCATCTCTTAAAGAAAAGAAGTTTAATTTTTCATTCTTGATGTGTTAGTAGATCATGCGATATAGTGATGGGTCATTCCATATATCTCAACCCAAAGGTTATAAAAGTTATCAAAAATACATAAGTGTATATATAGTGATATTAATCATATATGGCTCCTAAAATGGACTTATACTTCATATATCATACTTCTTAATATAATAAAACTAGTTTCTACTAAACAGTGACTTCTTATAGGCCAGTGGTAGGCGATAAAGGCCAGTCGCATATCGATTGTGGGTTCGATTCCCATAGTCTTGTCTGACGCAATGGGTTGTCGCCCATCCTGTAGGCTGTCCTTTTTCTAAAACTACATTAATATAATATCCCATCAATAATATTAAAAAAACTTCTATACTTAAACATTACTAACTTATGTCCAATATAATCCATTCCAATCTTTAGACTTTTCCATAATACTGGAGTCCACTCTCATATTATAGTGAAAATGATTACTAGAGATTTCATATAACAAGCATGTTAATACCATCGTTGATCCCCATATATCATAAGATATGTCTTGTTGGTCACATTCCAAACATTCAAAGGCCTTAATCATGTATTCTCTTGAAAAATAAATATCCATTGAATCTTATTGAAAACATGAGTGCTGTCAAAAGTTAACTCTTTCCACATACCAAAACCCCAAAATTCTATATACTCAAACCATGATATAACTATTTCCTTATATCAGTCATGAGCTCATGAATACTGTCAAACATTTCATTCTCTCTTTATCCCTACATTATGCGCATATCATCCTTTTTCCAAAAATATCTCAATCAATTTCTATGGTTACCGATACCATAAAATTATTGAAAACCACAATAGACCAATACATAAATATTCCAATATTTGATGATACTATATAGAACATTATTTTGGAATCTCATTACATAAACACTTAATCATTTTTCCACATTGTTGTCATATTAAACATCACCAATAGTGATCGCATGTGACGTCAACTTGTCCTTTTCCATAAGTGGTTGCTCATGTTTATCATCACTAACCCTTGGATTAGGGCATTTATTCGCATAATGCCCCATTTCCTTTCACTTGAAGCATTGAAGTGTTGGTGGTGCATTCTCTGCAGTCTTTTCTTTATTCACATCATTAGCAACCCTTTTTCCATTACTTCGACACTCAGCTACTCGATGAATTTCTTTTCCACACTGAAAACATTTTCTAGTCCCTTTAAGACAATCTCTACCATGCTTCTTTCCACACTTTGAGCATAAGGAAACATTCATCTTCTTTCCACCATTATTATGAGATTTCTCCTTAAACTCCATCTTTCATTTCTTGTCAAAACCATGAGATGGATAAGTAACACCAACTTCCATTTCTACCTTGATAGCAAAACGCAGAATTTATTCATAGCAACTGAAGTCTCTTATAGCTAGTGCCCTTCGAAGATTTGGTTTTAAGCCACTGAAAAATCGATCAACTTTACATTCATGTGGGATGATAAAGCCTGATTCATACCTTGAAATCCTTGTAAAATTCGCTTCGTATATACCAACAGATTCATCATCCTTTTGATTTAGTTAAAGAATCTCCTTCTCCATCTTTTTTTGAAGAATACGAGGGAAGTACTTATTGAAAATTATGTTCTTGAACTAGTCACATTCCATAGACTCAATTTCATCTCTTGGCCTTGTATTCTTGGTAAGATTCCACCATTGATCAGATTCACCTTCCAAACGATATACTGCTAAGATGACTTTATCTTGTTCAGAACATTGAAGAACTGAAAATATATTTTCAGTGGTACTGATCCATTGTTCAGCAACAAGTGGATCATAAGACCCACTAAAATAAGGTGGACGTTGCCTCATGAAGGACTCAATAGAATATTGTTCCCTTATCTGCTCATTTGGACGTCCAGAATGATTCATAGCTTCTGTAAGTATAGCAAAAATATTTTTCACTCCATCTCCCATATCATTTGTTTGTTCAGGAGGACAATCATTGCATAGTCCATTGCATTGATCAACATGGTTCCTTCGGGTTCCAGCCATCATCTAAAACCACAAAAGAATAGTGTGAGAGGAAAAAATCATGCTAGGAAAATAACATAATAAAGGGGGATTACCTTCAATATCTAACATCATAGGTTTAATTATAAGATTGTTACCATAATTCTAGGACTATAACCTAAACTTACACTTAACCTTAGCGACATCCCTAGACATACCTTAGAAATATCTCTTGAGATCTCACTAAAGTTATCACATCCTAGTTTCCAAAGGGTGACTAAACCTTTCCTCTGATACCAACTGTAGGGACCCAAATTGTGATGTACATGGACATTACATTACTTTTGTGGAATACATAATACATAACAAAAACATACACACAAAGACCGTAATAGTTTAATGTCATTGGAAACTTGGAACGTAATCTTCTAATCGTGGCGAAAGATCTTCAACATCTCCCATAAAGACCTTCCACCTTTTGTTTCCTTAACCTAATCCTTTATTTTAATCATGGGGGAAAATAGAACATGAAAAGGGTGAGATCTAATGCTCAGTAAGGGTAAGAATGGATAAAATAATACATAGATATACATTTGAACATACAAACATGAACTTAATGTTTAAACATCAAAATCTTGTGCAACGACATAAAACATGGAAGTACATAAGGCATAGATCATAATGGAACATAAATCATGATAAAATAGAATGGAAATAAAACATGTAATTGTGGAATCCATTAAGCACATGTAATGATTTCCCTAGTATCCAAGGCATTTCTGCCAAGACCATCTTAGTGGACAAAGTCCCTTTCTGAATCGAGTTCACTCATCGTTCCAATCTTGTAATACTGAACCAGATTACACTACCATTCAAGCCATGTCTATATCATGAGATATAAATCTTTACACAATGCAATGGAGGGAGATATAGTTCCCACCCATCTCATAATGAAATCATTCTTACTTGTTCCACAAAATAAACATACATCATTCATAAAAACCCAATAAATAAAATGGGTTTCATAAACATCATCCCAAAATCACGTAATCCATATAAAAGAAAAGGATATCATTTCATAATAAGAGAAGTGAAACCATGTAAATCATAGATACATTATACTTGAAACATACACATATGAAATAATGTCATCTTAGATGAAAAAGGGTTTTGATAAAACACTTGAAATGAATTCTTGAGGAAAATATCCTTTTTTCTTAAAAATAATTTTCTTTTCACAAAATGTTGAGCAATTTTAAAAGAAAAGGATTTTGTTGAAAATAGTCATGAAATATTTTGGAGGAAGCTTCATGAAAACAAGTCTTTATAAAACCGTAAGAATTCTTTCATGTTGTCTATGTTAGAAAAACATTCTTCTCGTACTTTTGTCGAAAAAGTCAAAAAGTACCTTGTAGGGTAAATAAAAGAAAGATTCTTTCCATACCATTGGGTAAAAGTCAAAATGGGTAAAAAGGACTTTAAATATACATGAAACCACTAAAATTAATTATTTATCACTATTAATTATTTCGATTAAAAAAGATGTTTTTAATTAAAATTTAGTAATTTTCACTATTCATCAGAATATGAATGTTATCCGAAAAGTACCAAAATTTCACCCTAAGCTAATTTCGATATTCGGAATCAAAAAATGAAGTCCATTTTGAAAGATAAAATTTATAATATTTCAAAAAGTGGGTATTACTATTCATAACGGCTAGTTCATAATAATATTATAATAATATCTTGTTTAGTGAAACTCGTTATTGTGTACTACACACGCTATCGAGGAAGGTCTTTATTATGTGTAATGTAATCCAGGTCAGGGTTGCGTGTAGTGAGAGCTCTATTTGGTGTTGCGTATAATCAAAACTTATTTCATTTATAGATAAAACAAAATCTATACATAATGATGCACATAATAGTTTCTACAATACGAACTTGAAATTGTGTGTAACGCGAACCAAAAATAGTGTTGCATATACTGCAAGAAAATATGGTGTTGGGTATATCACAAGATAATTTTGGTGTAGCGTACAACACAAGACATTAAAAAGAATATTTTTCATAAAATTTCGAGGTGTTACAGTATATACATTATAATTTGTCATAATTCATTTAAGTAATTAATTTTAAATTTTTATAATTAATAATTTCATGTGTTTTATTGAAATAAAACCTCGTGAGGTGAAGTGAGGTTTGGAACAGTTTTGATGAGAGTTGTCTGATTATTATTAAAAGTAAATGTCTTCAATTTTTATAGGTCGTCTATTAAACATACCCCTTTAGTGAATTAATTATATTTATGTACTCATATAGTGTGGGGTATCACCATTGTGTGAAATCAATCATTTTGATTAAATGGATTTTTTTATTTAAATGAAACTCTCGGACTAGACAAAGTGTCAAGGGATTCATAAACCATTGTGCACCACCTTTATTCCTCTACCACTAACAAACAAGTAAATGATTATGAATTCATTACATGTGAAAATTAGATCCTAATGGGTATAAATTAGAATCATTGATCATGAAATAGTGTCCATAGTTTAGGATACCTTAGACAACTCCTTGTAGATGGAATTTGGTGGATGTGAATAACTAACCAGAGTAGGATAGGTGAGAATTTTAAGATTTCTTTAATCCTATGGTCTATTTGAGATGTGTTTGGGGTGGTAATTCCACCCCAACTACTATTATATTACATAAGGGTTCGTATGTGTTAATTTCTAAAATTATGGATGTGTGGGCTGAGTTAGGGGCCATGGGATAAGAGATGGGCATTTTTCCATCTCTCCAGAGTTATGCCGGTATGATTTTTCCTAAGATTAAAATGGGTACACAATTTAAATATGGTGATTTAATGGGACTTCATGACCACCTTGTTATTGTTTGGCATTTAAGAGATGATTTTGAGATCCAGGAACCCCTATAGGGTGTTTGCATTATAGTATAAGCTATGGGACCCTAGTGGATTCTATTATATGATATTCACCATATAGAGGGTTTGTGTGGGAAATGGGTATTGAGGATTATGGGTTTTATATGAGATCTAAAAAATAAGGGTTGGTACCAATTAGTTTGTAGTGGTAAGTATGGTTCCTGATCCCAAGATACAAGACTCAATTATATAAGAAAGGATTGGGAAAAGGGTCAACCTCTACGAGGTGTGTTGTGTTAGATAATCTCGATAAGATCTTTGGACTATCGACTAATATAATTATGTGATAAACATGAGGGATTCATTTCCCTCTGATCATATATATAAATATATATATATATATATATATATAGATTTTATGATTAGTTAAAAAGGAATAAGCCTATGAGTCTCTTTGTATTTCGTGGGTGGTTACTTGGGAATTGGCCTATAGGTATACCTTGATTTCTATGTAGGTTATTTAGGAATAAACATGGAATTTCTCATGTATTTCCAAATTGGTTACATGGGAATCAACTTTGTGACAATATGGAATTCCCAAGATGCTAGGATTTGGCCTTCAGGTCAATTTGGATGCCTTATGAAATCCACATGTATTGTTCCTTCAATCTTATGTATTATAACTTAGTGGTTACCTTGTATTCAACCTATGAGTCTTTCTATATTTTCTGGGTGGTTACCCAAGAATCATCTTATTCCTAATATGATGAATTTCTTAATGTTATTTCTTTACGACAAATATTTTCAATTTCTTCTTATAGATAGATTGGGATGTTCTCCTAGAAATCATTTATTATGGTTAATAATACTGAATTACCTAGTACATCCCCCTCTGAATGTATTATGGTACTGTACTCCATAGTATAAAATTTCATAGGCTTAGAGCCAAACATACACTAGACGTTGTGGTTTTCTTAATTCATGACTATCACATTATAGGGAAATAATATATAATTATTATTTATTAATTTATTCTTTCATGATTATTATTTATTTATTCTGAGATTAACATATTATTGATACACTTTATTAATGGTTATGTATGGGATCCTGTTAGTGGTTATCTACAAATTTATACTCACACCCAACTCTAGAGTGAATTGCACATTGGTACCCATGCAGTCATTACTCTTTACAGGTTTATATTGAGAATAAGACTAGTGTTTCATGACCACGTGGGAAAGATTAAAATGATTTGGATATGATAATGAGGTGATAAAAGAAAAAAATAGTGGCTCTAAATATATATTTCCATTCCTTTATTTATTCTACATATGTGATCATTCTAGTGGGAGATCGGTTATATATTGGTGTAACCTTATGTTTGTATGCTATTATTATTTTCCATCTACATTTTTTATAGAATTATTTTGTAAATTTATTTTTTGTTATCTAGTGATTATTAGTTATGGGGTTTGTTTTTTTATTTTTAGATACTCTTGAAATGATAATGCAAGGGGATAGTATCCCAAATTTACTACCTTATACACCCACTACTAGTTTGTTTCCTCTAATATAAGGGTATATGTTCCTAAGGTCATGTAGGGCACCTAGATTGAATCCCTTTCATGTAGTATGAGATGGTGGGATATTAAATCGTTATAGAAATGATTTTTATTTTATCATACTATTTAGGGATATGATAGATAGGAGGTATAGGGATTGGTATGATCTTTTGATAGACATTTAATAGGTGCATCGTGAACCCATTTTTTTGGTATAAAGTATAGTTTCTTGGGGATATGGTACATCTACTCTTGGTTTCTACTTTTACATTTTAATGATATATCCTAGAATGACACACTGTGGGTTGGAATTTTTGGTTTTTGGGTTTTTTGATCTTGGTATAATTGTAAGAGTCCTATGTAAATGAATCATATTTCGTACATAGGAATCACATGACATATTCCTACATTTGAGAGATAAATATTTATGATGATTTGAATTTGTCTATTTAAAGTTTCAACATCAACTTATATGTTATTTTACCAATTCACATAGTGGTGAAACTATTCCCAGATAAACCATATAATATTTTCATCTAATGATATATCATGTAGATTCTAGAAAGGGTTTAATCTTAATGAGGACCAAATAACTCCTCTATGTATGGTGTGTATAGTGGCCCTTGGTGGATCAATATGGGAACAGAGGTCCTTACTACTTGTTTTTATAGAGAAGATGTTTAGTTATTTAAAGTTTCAATAATATCACACATTGTGTTTTTTATTTAGGTTCTTTGATTCATTATACTTAACTAGATTGCATGACTTTGGTTTACTCAACATGGATCATCTAGAATGATTTCAAAAAATATATGTGGATGAGTTCTTGGTCCATGAGGGTGTAGTCTCATATGTAGATTCCTAGTGAGGATCAATTTCATAGTAGCCTGAATTGGATTGTAATTCCAAATATGTATGTGTAAGACCCCAGAGTGGGTATTGGTGTGTTAGTTTCCATGTGATGTTGTAGAGAGAAGAAGATATGTTCTTAGTCAGGTATGACCTTTTTGAGGTTTAGTTTATTTGTTAGGTTGAAGATGCTAGTAACCATTTTGTTGAGACATTGGATTTTGGTGAGTTGGAGTGTTTAGGAATATGAGGGTAGCCCGTGTAAATGGTCATCATGGGCTGGTGGGATCATTAGAGATGGGAATCATGGGTATATACGTCGGGTTGATATCTGTGAAGTGGAGTAATTTCCAAGTATATGTTATATTAATTGTGATTCCTTTTCATTTTTTAACTTAACTCTCTTCAGGTGATTTTCTATCATGGTTTTATTTTAATTGGTAATATCAGTAGGGTGACTAAACTTATCTGCTTCAGGAAAGGTTCCTGATGAGAATGTGGACCGTTGTCTAAGATTATTACATATAAGATGATTATAGCATGGGTTGATTCTTATAATTTTAGGAGGATTCCCATGTGATGGGTGATCATGTGATTAGACATGGAATGAATGAGATCTCAAGAATATTGATAAAAATAATGGTGGTACTTCTTATTAGATAATAAATACATATCTGGTGGTAATCGTTTTTTTATTAGCTTCATGATCCTAGAATTGATGTTACGGTACCCATGGGAGAATGGGTTGATTTCTATGATAGGGTGGAAAGAGAGAGTACACGCTTATTGTTTGGATGAGATTAAGGTAGTTTGAACTGGTAATATGTTATTTCATCAAATTATTCATTACTGAGTAGTTATGTGATGGAAGAGGACCAATTCTTGTTATCTATCCCCGAGAGTGATAGTTACACATGGGTTCTAATGGAAATGGGAAATTTCTTTCTGTGGTGAGTGGGGAAATATTAAATGTATTTGTGTGTTGGGATATAGTTGACCTAGAGGTTAATCCCATAAGTATGATTCCGTGAAAGGTATGATAATGGATCTTGATGAGTGAGACACATTTAATATTGGAACCTTTTGAGGTCATGTTCAAGGAGTGGGATAAGGGAAGTTAGTGAATCATAAGCTATATTATGGTGTGACCCTCATTATTGATATAATCTTGATGGATATTATGTATGATGCTTCTGTAGAGCCGATAATTCTATGAAATTAATTTTTATTATTGTTGGTCATATATTAGAGGGATGTATATATCCAATCATTAAGTGTGGTAATGGAAAAAATGTGAGCCATGGAAGTGCGACCCTTGTGTGGGTAGGGATGTGGGTGTAATGGGACCGGTCGGCAGATGGTTGATGTGGAATTTTGGATTTCTATTGCCAAATTGATCAAATTTCATGTACTTCCTTGTTGAATAATGTATTTTAATATAGAAATGGTTTTAAATTTAGTTTGTGAATTATAATGAGGCCTATGATGGTTTTGATGTGAAATGAGGTGTGCCAAATCGATGGTGTGTCGGTGCATAGTATGAGAGAACAATGATTGATTTGGTTTGTGGAGGATCCAAACATTGAATTATACTAGGAAATAGGTTCAAAATGTAGTGTGGGTTCTTAAGAGATCACAGATTTCCATTTGGAATCAAGGAATCATGATTAGGCCACGAGGTTGTGAATCTATGAGTTCATCTCAGCATATTTGAGAATCGTTGGGTAAAGGAGGGTTGAAAAGTGTTTTTATATGAAATTGGGTATAGCGAGGTGGAAATAATATGGAATGGTTTGATGGACCATTTTAAATGAGTTTCAAAAGATGATTACAATTATGGGAGTACTATGTATCATAATTTGTCCTTATGTCCTAATTTGCATCGTGGGGAGAAATATAAGCCTTGGGATAAAATGGTTGATGATTCCATAGTGTCTCAAGGTGGGAGGGAGTGGTTAAGTGTCGTCTGGGTGTTTTGATGATTGTAAAGAATGGTATCATAGATTTTTATCTATAATGTTACCCATGTTTTGAGTTCGGATTTTGAATCTTTTTCAACATTCCAAAATATAACCCGATGAGATGATCATGAATTGATGACTAGTATACATCGAGTTTAATAGCTAAATACCATTATGGATTCATTTGCATGGGAAGTGATATGATTCATGAAGTTGTGTTTTCTATTATAATTGAGTTTCATAGTATAATTTTTGGTGTTATAGAATCTTGGTTAATTATTATTTTTATATTTATAAAGGCTTGAGAGGTTCCATAGATGATGTGTTGAGTCTCTAGAGATTCATGATTAATTTTTAATGTTTATAAAAGGTTTTAACAATGTGAATAGTCCACACTGTTAGGGGAAAACATGTTGAGAAACTACAGATCTTGGTTTTGTATAGGGGTGGTCCAAACAATTCACACATGGTTTCAGAGAAACTAGGTTGAACCTATTTATTGGGTGCACATGGGTTTCACATGGTTATCATACAGTTTGGAAAATTGTTTGACCAAACATTATGGGGTGTTTGGTCTAATATAGTGATGTATTCTTGGTTTTTTATAGTTTAGAAAACCATATGACCAATCCTTAGCAACCGATACCTTTCATACATAGATATTTCATCATTTTAGTTTAATATTCATTACATAACATAAATATCCACACCAGAATCATATAGGTATAGTTCCTTTGGAATCATTGACACATAAACAATTGGTTCATAAGAGTCTCCCATTAAGTTCTTCATGACTATCACCCTTATTAGACATATCCTATCTAAAAATAGTCTTTATAATCCAGGGGAATGGAATCCTAATAATGAGTGAGCTCAGATTCTTAGTAAGGGTATATAAGTGATACATTATTGGTCACATGAGTATAACATGGGAATATGGATATGAAAACATGATCACCACATTTGAAATTCATTCCCTTCATTTCATATATCATAATATTGAGTCATGGAATAAATAATGGTAATTTATAATACCTGAAAAATAAATGAATCAAAGTACATGATCCATGAGAACATCACATTGGTATTAGACTAGAACATATGGAATACACTTAATATTGTACCTTTGTGAACATGTATAAATAGAAACATGATCAATCATCATGTTAAGGGCATAAAATTATGCCTTCTTGTAAATGTATGGACACAGAACTAGGTCTACACATAATCTTAGGGACATGATATCTAGGTCCATGAATAAAATAATGGACATAATAACTATGTACAAATGTAATATTAAGAACATCAATTCTAGGTCAATACAAAATCTTTTAGATAGGAAATCCAGGTCTATGCATAATCTTAGGCACATAAACTCCAGGTCCATCCATAATACTATGGTCATAAAAGCTACTTCCATGTATAAAATTGTGATCATGAAATCAAGTTCATGTATAACATATTTAAATCATGATTTATCCATATTTACCTAATGAATTTGAGTGAATATAAGTCTCACATAACATAATAGAAACAATAAATATGTGAAACACATAATCCTAGAAAACTAATAATATCATAAAACATTGAAAATGGGTTTTTTAATCATAGAATAACCCGTTGAAAAGAAATTGGTTTCATAAAAATTTCATCATTTCATCATTGTATAACCCATAGAAATGAAACATGATTCATAAATAGATTATTAACAAATGTTTAAACCATCATGAGAAATAATAAGGATGATAACCTTGGATAATATCCCTATCAAATCATAAGTGAAATTATGCCTTGTTTTATTTAATTCATATAAATACAATTAAAATATAATTAAAATCTTCTTTAGGAAAATATCATTTCCATTTTTGAAATCACTTATTTAATATCTATAATATTAGAAAACATTATGGAATATATTTTAATTAAAAAAAAACCATGAATAAATGCATATAAATCATCAAAACATTGATTGGCTAGGATGGTGAAAATTTTCATTAATATAGTATAAGTTAAAAGAAAATAATCCTTTATCACATTTATAAAAACAATCAAAAAGTAAATTTATTGTAAAATGATAAGAAGATTCATTTTAAAACAATTATTAAAAAGTAAACATAGGAAAAATTAAATTTAAAATATATTTTGAGATTATTATAAACCTTCTTGAAATCATTTTTAGAAAATTAGGATATGGAAGAAAAAGTATTTATGAAAAAATAAAAAAAGTCAATTTTCCTTAAAAACACAAATTTTAAATCTTCCATAAATAAGGTGATGAAAATGAAAGAAAAAAAATTTATTCAAAAAAACAACTAAATTAGAAGAAAATTTTAGAGTTTATTGAGATTTATAACATAATAATTTATCATTGGAATCTAAATCATAAATGATCCTGATAAAAATGATATTATAACATAAAACCATTACTACTTTGGTAACATTTGAATAGTATACCCCAAGAAAGTAAGAAAAATAAATGGATATGTAAATAAAAATTAATTTAATAATAATTGTCATAAAATAAATTGATTGTTAGTATATTCACTCTAAAAAAGAAACAAGTGGTGAACATGAGATGTGTCTGATTGGCATAAAAGTGAGATGAAAATCCCTTACCTTAGGTCTGACATCCTTCATCCGTGTTGTAACATCCAATATAATAAATATTGGTTAATTATAAATTTATTATATAACAATAATAATATCTAACAAAAGACATATTGTTTAATTATAACCCATTATCATCAGTTTATTAACAATATTTTATTAAAATCTACTTCATTTTTCATGTATTATTTGGCTTGGTAGTTTTGGTTACTATAACTTTATCATGTTTCCGTCATCTATATAATTATAATCATGATATAAATATCATATATATTCATTATATTTATATTTATAGTCATTCATATAAGTTAGGGATATTAAATTTAATTACACCATTCATGGAAACAGTAAGCTTTACGAACGCATGAATGCAATTTTCAAATTTTGAAGCATTAAAAATGGTTAATATTATTTCACATTTAAATAATAATTATTATATCATATATATAATATATGTTAACCAAATATAAATTTATTACCATCCATGTAAAATATAAAAACAATTACATCGTTTCGTGGAGGTGGTAGTACACAAATACACACGAGTAATTTTATCATTTCCCAACAAGTTAAATTGTAAGAAGGTAGATATGATATTAGAATTCCATAAGTAAAAATATGTCATAATTATCATATATAAACATTATAAAAAAATAATACCCAAATATATATGTGGTTACGAGAAATGAATTGTATCTTTATTAGAATATGGTATGTCGTATATATGAACGAGTGATACTTTCACATTCCATTCATTGAGAGAGAGGATGAATAACAGTGGTTTCATAATAATTAAAAAAATTATAATATCTATGATATATAATTTATTATTTTATGATTAATAACTCATATTAAGATTAGTTAAAATAATAATTAAAAACAAAGTGATTAGTTAAGGTGATTAGATCTCCTTTGAAATAAGTACTTTAAATCCCCTCTTAAGGAGCATAGTGGTGGTATTTTGGGAATAAAAAACATCTATAATTTATATATGGAAGTTTATAATGTATTTTGGAATGGTTGTTTTGAGCTATGAGTCTTGACGTAGTGTGATGAAGTGAACGAAGATATGTCCTTTTATAAAGGATGGAAAGGGTGAACTTGAAATGATTAAATAGATTAAAACAAAAATTAATTTTAATATAGTGTTTTGTTGTGATGAAATTTTATCAATAAATTAAATTTTTACAGATTTATGTGGTATGTTAAACCTTATCTTTTGATTTAAATCCTTTTTTAACCTATTTTAATATTAACAGCTGTAACACCTTTTTAACTCTTAAGAGGTTATAATCTTACAAATAAGGTGAATATTGACTAATAAATGGAAAACAGATGATATGTTAGACAATGTACTATCCTCTTGTCTAAATTAAAAATTTTGTTTATTTTTAAATAATTTAATAAAATATTACTTTCCTAAAATAACATTAATATTTATTTTGACACTATTAATTCATTTGAACATAAAGACATAAATAAAAATATTTACATAGAATACAATCCTTTAACAAAAAAATAATATTTCATAAGAAAATAAAAAATTCATGTAATATAATAAATCACTCAAATTATATAACTTTTTATATTTTTTAAAATCATCGATTTTTTTATTGAATAAATACTCTTTCAACATTGAATAAGAATTTAAGGAAATGTTTTATTTACAAAAAATTATAAATAAAATAAAATAATTACAATTAGATTATTATGGCCAAAATATACATATATATTCCCTCACCACATATTTTTCCCTATGTTAAAACATGAGAGATATTTAAGACTAAGGGAGTGAAATTTTGTAACATTATTTGATTTAAATATTATATTGTTCATATTCTTGGAAAAGTGTCCATTAAAAAAATAATATTAAAGAAAAAAGTAATAAGGGTGAAATTAAATTCTTCCAATTACAATTAATATGAAGTATTATGACCTTATCAATTATATTTAACCATTATTAACCCAATTTACCCTTTACCGATGTGATAAATTTTACCATAGTTACTATTCATATTGACAAAAAATAAGAGGGATCTATTTTCAAAATTTGAACATAATTATTTGTTCATTATAATGGGTTCCTTATTTTCCCAGTCTTCATAAGGATATTTTTTCCTGTTTAATTTAAGGGGTTATACCCCTCAAATTTTCCTAAATAATTTGATGCATAAAATGTTTTTTTTTAAATATCTCTTTTATTTTCAAATGATTTTTATTTTTATTTATAATTAATCGATAAAAAATGAATTCATAGTCATATGTAAGCCATTCGTTTTTAAAAATTTAGTAAACTCTATTCGTACCTTCAAATATAAAAACTATGAGATAAATATCACATAATAACATTTTAATAGTATCTCATGGTTTGATTAAACTTATTTTTATGGGTAATTAAACTTATCAAAGTAATAAAATTAATTTGATGAAAAAATAATTCATAAAATAAAATTGGGTTATATTCTACCCACACACCTCATAAAATAAATTTCACCGTCAAAATTCATCATTATGATACTAAATTTTTTGGATATATTGGTTTTATTATAACCTTGAGTTCCCATGGTGCTTCTTTGAATTTGTAATTATCTAGACAACTTTCAGTAGGTTAGTAGTCCTGGTCCATAATACTTTATCTCTGTGATCAATTATTTCTACTAGTTATTCATCAAGATAAATATCATGTTTGAGTGGTATTATCTTTTATTTTATTATATGTGATAGATGAGGTATGTACTTATATTGGAGAGATAAGGGGAACACATAAAAAACATAATAGGGGTTTGTGGCATCTTCAAGTGATAATCTACCATCCCTATTTGATAAAGAATCTATAAAGATCCAATATACCATGGGATAAAATTTAAATTCTTTCTAAATATCATAAAATTATTCCATATATAAATTCATAGAATAAAATTCTCACCATAATTAAATTATATATCATGCTAATGATTTTAAGTATACCTTTTTAGTCGACTCAGAGGTTCTATGATGTGCTAATAAATTGATCTAAATTTATCCATCATTTCTGCTTCTAGTTGAGGTCCCAATATATTTCATTTTCTAATATCATCCCAATTTTTTATAATTTCACACTTCTTTCCATATAGGTTTTTATAAGTATCCATATTAATGTTTGAGTAAATGATATTGTTGTAAGAAAACTCAACTAGATGATGGTGATGATACCAACCTCCTTTGAAAACCATAGAACAAGATCATAGTATATCCTCTTGGTTTTTAATTGTTCTCTCATACTGAACATCTATATGATGATGATTTATATTACTAATACTCAACTATATATCCAAATCATATTGAACACTTCCCCATAACTTCAAGGTAAACCTTCAATCCTTATCAGATATAATAGAATGTGATACTTCATTGAAACTTTCCACTTCCATAAAATAAATTTATGTAATATGATCAAAATAATAATCTTCACTAATTATAATTATGTGTGATAATATTATAAGGTGATTGACTACAACCCAAATATAATTTCACATCTATATGTTTTGGGGAGTCCAATGAAAAAATACATGGCATTTTTTTTCCAATTTTCATTTTGATAAGAGTAATAGTTGTAACATCCCCTTATAATTCTATTTTTTTTCTTAAATTGATTTCAGACCATGAACTGAGATACAAACTCAATAATAAATCTCTTCACTATATCCCACTATAAATACTATTTTATATCTCTATACATATTTATACATCCATGATGAGTATGGAATGGTGAACTATGAACCTCATCCAATAACTACCTCTTCAAATCTGGTATGGATGGAAAAAATACGTTGGTCTTGAACCTTATCATTACTACATAATAAAGGTTAAACTTTTGAACATTTATCACCTTATTTCACATCACAACATATTTCTTCTTCACCTATTTAATATTTACTTTGATAGATGATTGAATATTCATTTAACCCTAATAATATTTCTATGCTTCCATCACGATTTCCAAATATATTCTTTATGAATACAAAAATATTGGATCATTTATGATCTTTATCATTGATAACCATGAATGATACTTTAAACTAAAAGAATCTTACACCTTATTTTCTTTCCTATAGTTGTAATTTTGTAAGCAGTATATATCACACCTTCATACGTAAAGATAACACCCACATATCTTTATTGAACAAATTACTATAAGTAATTCTAAATAATGAGTTGCGTAATTTTTCTCAGGAATATTCAATTGGTGTGACACATAAGAATTCACCATATTGTTCTACATGAGAAGACATCCAAGTCCCATCTTTGATGCAAAACTATAGATAAAAATCTTATATACACTACAAGGTGTTGTGATAATATGTGCAGTAACCAACCATCTCTTTTACTCCTTGAAATTATATTCACATTCATTTATACAAAAGTGAATATCATACTCATGAGTTATTTTGGTGAGTGGATTAGACAATCAGTGATATTCTTCACAAAGAAATGATAATATTCAAAAACCCAATAAATGTTTGGATCTCATTTATAGTTGTTGTTATGGACCAACACACAACAACTAATGTATTTTAAGCTTCGACCAATATAACCTCAGAAGAGATAATAGTTATTGAAAAAGAAGCCTTTCAAATCAAAATTTCACACTTGGTAAATTTTTTATACAACTTTTCCATCCATGATAATTAATTTGGGATTAATGTAATGAAATCCAATCCATGCTTACGGTAACATAAAATTCAGCAATATGTGAAACATAAATATTTACAAGAAACACATTCTCATAATCATTAATAATTGAAGGGTAATAGAGTTGTGATGTGATCATAATACAATTAGGGGTTTTTACTTGTAACTCAAAATACAATAATTGAGGATATTAATTAACACTTATTTATACTTTTAATTATATACATTAATTCATATTACTAATATCAAATAGGGTACTTCAGTACTTAAACATTCTTATTACCACCTAAACTTCATCATTCTATCACCAATCACATACTAATACAAAATGGTTGGAATAAACATTGATAATCTTTGATCAATGTGACAAATCATGAAAAATAATTCATAGGATTACTAAATCACAAATATTTATTTTAAACCTATGAAACCTTACGTTTAACCTAGTAAATTCAAGGTCATTACAAAAAATTTAGGATGTTATCATATACTTAGACTGATCCATAGGGTTCTTAGAATGTTTTTCTCATCCTAGTTTCTAAAGGATAACCAAACACTCCTATGATACCAACTATATATACTCATACATTTCATAAAAATATATTTCATATTTTTCGATGAATATTAATTTCCTAACATAACTACGCATGATAGAATCATATAGGTATAGTGGATTTGTAAACACTGATAAATAAAAATGGTTCACAATAATCTCCCATTATGTTCTTCACAACTAGTATAATTCTAAGACATATCATCCCTAAAACCATTATTCATGTCCTGGGGAAAAGGAAACATAATAAAGGGTGACCATAGAGGCTTGATAAGGGTAAAAAGGGAGTCATTAATGATCACATGTGTATTACATTAGAACAAGGGTATTATAACATAATAATAATATTTTAAATCCATATGATTCATATCATAAATCATAATATTGAGTCATGGTATCAATATTGGCAGTTTATATTAAATTAATTATAAAGGAATCAAAGAAAGTGATTCATGAGAGAATAACATTGGAATAAGACATGATTTTGTGGATTACACACAAGCTTATAACATTGTGAACAAGTATAAATTGAAACATCATCAATCAACAATTTAAGGACATGAAATTTGGACCTTTGATAAATATGTCGACATAGAACCTGGTCCATATGTATTATTATGTACATGAAACCTATGTCTATACATAAACTTATAGACATTAAAATAAGGTTTATGTATAATATTTTGGACATGAAATCCAAGTCCACATATAATCATAAATACATGAGATCCATGTCAATGAATAATATTATAAACCATAAATCTTGGTACATGAAAAATATTATGGACATAAGTACGAGGACCATGAATATATTTGTAAACATGAAATCAGGTTCATGTATAACATATTTACATCCTCAGTTATATATCTTTACCCAATGAATTGGACGGAGATATAGGTCTCATCCTTCAAATAATTAAAATCATAAATTTGTGTCACACAATATCATTAATCATTAATAATATTAGAACTAATGAAAATAAATGAGTTTCATAAACATTTCATCATATCATAACCCATGGAAAAAAATGTGTTTCATATACATTTCACCATTTCATCACAGTATAATCAATGGAAGATAAATGGGTTTTCTAAATGTATTTTCATCACAAACATATAAAATCTAGAGAAATAATAAGGATGATATACATAAATTATATACCTAGTAAAAAAAGTGATATCAAGTGTTTTTGTCTTTTATAAATATAAATACCATTAAAATATCATTAAATTATTCTCGAGGAAAATATACATTAGTTTTTAAATAATTTTTTCAAAATTTATAGTTTTTAAATATTACTGATTTATTTTCAAAATAACCATGGAAAAATATTATAGGAATATTTAAAACCTAGACTGATCATTTTAGTAGGAAATTATATTTATACTATATAAGTTAAAATAAATCATTCCTTTTTCACTTTTACCCAAAAAATAATATAGTAAATAATTAAAAAAACAATAATAAGATACCTTTTAAAACATTTTTTAAACAAATCACACATTGGAAAAAGTAATTTTAAACAATAATATGACAGTAGTAGAAACCTTATATAATTTTTTTTATAAAACATGGATAAGAAACAAAATGGATTTCCAAAAAAATAGAATGTTAAAGACGATTTTCTATAAAAAAATTATTCTAGACTCTTGAGTACTTATGTTGAGTAAATTGAATGGAAAATGGATTCCATATAAATAAGCAATGGAAAGTATATTTCATGATTTTACTAATGGGTATATCATAATTATTAATCATTTAAAACATAATCATAAACAATCCTGATAAAAATGAGATTATAACATAAAATTATTACCAATATGGTATGATTTGTATCATAATACCAATGAATTAAATAAAAGTCTATGGATACATAAATAAATATAAAATTTAAAAAAGGAATAATAAAATTATTTCATGGTTAGTATATATGAATCATAATACAAACCAGTGGAGAATATAGAATATGTCCCACAAAAATAAAAGTGAGACACAAATCTCTTACATTATATCTGACTTACTTCTTATTCATTGAAAACATATATAAAATTAATATAGATTTATAATAAATTTGTCAAAAAATAAATATCAAATATATATAATCATATATTATTTACAAATAACCATTAATAGCAGTTTTTTTTAACAATTATGTTTTAAAATCACAGTTCCAATTGATAACTGTATCATTTTTTTGAATGTTTTGGTTGGGTAGTTTTAGTCCTTGTACATGTATCATGGTTGCATCATCACTATAATTTTTATCGTGATATAAATTTCATATATATTCTGTATAAATATATTTACATTCATATATAAAATTTAGGGACATAAAAATGAATTATAACATTCTTGGAGATGGTAATCCATACGTACGCATGAATGTTTTTTTTTTCATTTTTTGACAAAAGGAAAACATGAATGATAAATATTAATTAAATTTTATAGAATCAATAATATATCATATATATCATATATATTTATTAAATACATCTTTATTACCATACATTTAATAGATAAATGAAAAATTAATCTCATCACTTTGTGGAGGTGGTAGTCCACACAAACGGGCGATTAACGTTATGATTTCCCAATGGATCATAAGGTAAGAAGGTAGATATGATATTATAATTATAAAATTGTAATTTTGTTAAAATTATCATATAAAGACTTTAAAATAATTGAAATTCTCATCCATAAAATACTGTTATGAGAAATTAATTGTATTGCTACGGGAAGATGGTAAGTCATACATTTGTAGGAGCGATGATTTCACTTCCCATTTGATTAAAAAGAGTGTGGATAATGGAATTTTCATAATAAAAATAAAATTTATTATACATAACTTAATATTTTATGATAAATATAATATAATTATTGGAGGGAAAGAATAATTAAAAATAATAATATTTGATAAGGAAGTTACCTCTCCTTTGAATGAACTCATATATATATATCCTCTAATGGAACCTACAAATGGTATTATTGAAATACCATCCCCTCTAGAATGAGGGTAAATAATTTTTTAACATATTATGCTATGGTATGGTCTAGCTATATGGGTTTAAATGGTGTGTTAAACTGTAGGAAGGGGTGTCCTTTTATAAGAGAAGGAAAGAACACACATAGATTTACCAGAAAGATTAAAATATAATGAATTCAATATCGAGAAAAATGTTTCAAAATGGAACGATATTTGATCATGGATTACTATATGGTTAAAATATTATTGAAAAATAAAACATGGACATGTTTATGTTTTATTTTTATCCTTATCTTTTGGTTTAATCCTTACTTAACCTATTTTAACCTTAAATACAATAACTTCTTTTTCACCCTTAAGAGGTTATAATTTCACTTATAAGGTTTCTAATGACACATAAATAGAAAAAATATGATTTCTTATACCATATGATATTTAATTTTTCCTATTTATAGTTTTTAATTATTTTTAAATAATTATACACAGTATTATTTTCATAAAATATCGTTAATGTCATTTTTGACACTATTCAAATATTTTCACATAAAAAACAAAAGGAATTTTTTTGAATTAAAATATAATACTTTAACATAAAACTAAATTTTCATCTTAATCTGAATAATTATGGAGAACTATAATTTACTCAAATTATATCACTTTTATTTTTCTTAGAATCATTTATTTTATTATTTATTAATTGAATAAATATTGTTTTAGGGTTTTGTGATAATTTCAAGTAATAATTTAATATCCAAAAATATGAAATAAATTTACATTATAAAAATAAGTTTATTAGTCTCAAAATATATTTCAACACTCATTGACCATTGGTTTTTATCCCTATAAGAACACATGAGATATATTATAAACTATGAGAGTGGTATTTTATAACATTCATTAATTTAAATATTATATTGTCCATTTTCAGTGATTAGTTTACATTAAACAAATACAATTCATGAATAAGATAATAAAATTTATAAAGTAACAAATTTATTGAAATATTATGACCCTATCACTTAGTTTTAATATAGATTAATATGATTTACACTTTATCAAGGTGATAAATTTTTACATGAATACTATTCACCTTGAAAAAAAATAATGGGGAACTATTTATCAAATTTTAAAATCAAGATTCCCAATTTTTAATAAATTTTATCAAATTGGATTTGTAAATTGGAATAAATTAATTTAAATATTATAAAGAAACATGCGATGAAATTTGTTTTTTTTTGTAAAACACATTTTTAAAATTATAACTTGGTCCATTTTTATCCCATTCCTGGAAAATATTATATTCATATTTAAAAAAAATCATTAAATATATAACAAATATATTTAACTAAAATAATTAAACAAATTTGAATAATTTAATTTAATAAAATTACATTGTGTTAATGAAATGATATTTTTTAGAAAAATATCTTTTTTACTTTCAACTGATATTTATCTTTATATCTAATTTATCAATAACCGACCAATTAATTTGAGTCATATGTAAACCATGTGATTTTCATAATTTAGTTAGACCTATTAATACCTTCAAATCTAATTTCAAGATGATAACTATCACATAATATTAATTCAATATTATATCATGGTTCATTTAAACTCAGTGTTTCCTATAAAAAAAGATATCGAAGAAGTAAAATTTATTTGAAAAACAATGATTCATAAAATCATTGGGTTATAAAAAAACTATGTGAGGGCGATGGTTTGAGATAGTTCTTTGTAAATGATTTTTAAAACCATGTGGCATGTCATTTTTAATTAAAATTTGTGAAATGAAAGATTTTCCTCCCATGATTTTTGGTATCTCCCGCCCCTCTTCTCTCCCTCATGCATGTGGACTCAGGGTCCTCTCTGATTGTTCTCATTTTAATACCCCTCTTTCTTTTATGCTTTTTGTGTGATTTCCTATCATTTTTGGGTGATGTCGCAACTATTTCACCTCCCATTTTCTTATTTTTTAGTTTTTTTGGTTTGGTGTTTTTTTATTTAGGGTTGGTGATGAATTCTACTAGTGAAATGTAAATAACCTCTCCCCACATGAATTATTTCTCTATTTATGTTATATTTATCCTCTTTAAATTTTAAAAGTGAGTATCATTCCTGGACTAAAATGTTCTTTAGAGGTTCTAGGGGAATTGAAGGATCCCAGAGATTGTGATACCTTCAGTTTTAGTTATGCCCTTGTTTTATGTTTCTTAATTTATTTCTAATGTGTTTTGGGTTAGATTTTCATAATGTCTTAGAGGAGGAACTTTTTAAGATATAATTTTGATATAGGATCTGGTCTATTCAAGGAAAGGTTATTCATGATGTTAATTATTTCCTAGGTAGATTCTAAGATTCTCATTCATGGTGTGAATGGATATAGGTAGATCCATACACGATGTGAATGAGATTCATGATATGAACTAGTTTTTTAAGATTTTAAACCTTAGTTACTATTATTTCAATGTGTGTGGAAACTCATATATTTGTGATTTAAATCTGAAATTAACACTATAAATAAGGTTGAGGCCAACATATTTTTTTTCTATATATTATTATCCTCATTAGTCTTTTTCTTATTCCTCAAAAACCTAGGGCTCTCTTGATGTGATTTTGGATGATCTATTTGATTTTTTGGTCAATATCTTCTGTTATTTAAGAGTTTAACCATGAGTAGAAAAATATTGATAAAATAAGTATAAAAGAAATCTTGTTTCAAAAATATGATATGGGTTGTCTAAAGATTATTTGTAAATTATGGTTTATTTTTTAGTATTTTCATCATATGAAATCATGTAGGTGCATTATGTGCATAACATATTTTTACTAGTAATACCTATTATGACTTATTTCCGTTGATTATAATTTTTGTGGATCCCATTGCTTCTATTTGAAGATTAAACAATGGACATTAGACAACCCTCAATGTGTTCCAACATTTACCTTATGTGTAACATACATAACTTATTTTAAAGTTATTTTTTTCTATTCATCCTTTGTTTTTGGGGTTTCCCAAGATTTTTTGGGGGAGTGGGTGAGTTTTCATGAATTGGGCCAAACCATGAGCCAAATTCCAGATTTAAAATAACTTTCGTTTCTTTTATAACTCATTCATTTTGAAAAAATTTTTATCCATTCAAATTCCAACATGTCCTCCCATAACTTATTAACACCAAAATTTAAATTTGGGGCCTTTATAAATCCACAATCATGGGGGATTTGAGTTTTTATTTAAGAATTGGGCCAACCCGAAAGCCCATTTTCCAGTTTTAAATTGTTTCTTTAATGTTTTAATATCATATCCATTATAATGGATTTTTCGATGATTCCACCTCCCTCTCAAAACTAAGAAACCCAGGCGCGCTCCTATTTCCTTTTACCCCTCTTTGGAGCTCATTTTCATGACGATTGATTGCTGAAATTCTTAGGGTTTCTAAAATCAGGCAGATTTGATGAGGTAAGTTATTTTCATCATAACTCTCTCAATTCTTACTCTTTTACCCCATTCCAGTTCCTACATGATCTCATAATACTTGTTAGAACTTCCCTTGAATGGTTGGATGTTTTCAAATTCAGATTCTGGTGGAATTTGGGTTATTTTATTCATGATTTTTTTTGAGTAAGTGTTTCTCTCTTCAATTTCTTCATTCTCCTTAGGGTTTCCTCCCACTTTCATTAGGTTATAAAATGTCCATAAGTTAGGGTTCAAACATATGTCTTGATTTGGTGTCTATTTGGTTAAATATTGTTGTCTAGGGCTGGATTTATCATCCTTATGATGCAGAGGTGGTGTGGTTGATGTTTCACACCATGTTTTGAGAGATTTGACACTTTCGGTAGGTGGTTCCATGTGTAAACATTTATTTATGAGTTATATTGATGTATTTAGTCATTTTTCATATTCCTCATATGTTGGGTGTGGTGTGAAAACTGTTTATGATTGATTTGGTTAAGTGTTCAATTTTATATTTGCATATTAACTTGAAATTGTGTGTTTTAATGTGTTACTCCTGGGGGATTATTTGCGTGTATTTTACAACATATGGAATTAGTTTACTAAATCTTGTGAGGACTAACCATTCTGGTTTTTTAATTTATTACTGACATTTTTTCCTAAAAATAGTGTTTTTAAATAAGTTTTATGCGTAAAATATTGTTATACTTCTTGAGAGCATTTTATGAATATGTGTGTTTTCATTTGAATCATTTGTAGTATGATTCAAGGTGATTTTATAAAACATGAAAGTGGTTTTATAAATTTCTCTAGGCCTTCCAATTATGTTTTGGATAGGAATTGGCCTGGTTTTTGGTCTTAAATGGGGGTTTTGAAATGGGTTTTGTCTGCAAGATATATTGACACCACTTGGGTTTCTTTTTATAAAAATTGAAAATGTTTTAGTTGGTCAAAAAAAGTGGGAAAAGGGTTCATTTTTACTTTTTGGTATGTGTGTTCAACTATAAATAGGTTTTTAAAGGTTAAGTGAGGTTTTAATATGTCAAACTTTTTTATAATGTATTATAAATTTCGGAAATGTTTTAAAAAATTGTGATGTTGGTGCGAAACTTGTTTGTGGTTTGTTTCATATAAGTTTGATGATAAAATGATTTTGAAGGTAAATAGTGTATTATTTAACAAGTGAGTTGGCAGTTATGAGAGTTTTAATATAATGGAATGGTTTTATAAAATTGTTTAATGGATTTGTGGAAGTGTTAAAGCAATGTGAAAAGTGTTGTGGGCTATTTTGGTGCGAGTCAGATTTCAAAATCAATCTGAATGAAAAGTGGACTTTTTTTACTTGTGTTGTATAAATGTGGTATTTTTTGTGAATTTATGATATGTAAATGATATTTTCAGGTGAAAATTATATTCATTGACTTGTTGAACTTTTTTGATCACAAATGGAAAACCCGGGTATCTAGGTGGGTGGTTGTGTACTAGTTTGCTAGTGAATCCATGGGGTTTGGCCTCAGTTTCACTTAGCAAGATTGATTCATATGACTCTAAATAAAATGTGATGATGATTATTGGGGAACACTAGGTTATGGTTATGTTCCCTACTAGTGGGTCGTGCACGAGAACATATATTTGTGATGGTTACTCTCACCGAGATACGGGGTACCTGGGACCCACAGCTTGCTAGTGCCTAGGGGTTATTTCCCATTTCTTATGCTCACTGGATATTTTGTGCATACCATCGGTATATACAATGAGAGGATCGAAAATTCAGTAGCTATGTTATTAATTTTAAATTTTTTTATTCTTTAAATTAGCCCACCTGAAAACTATTTTTATTTAACGTTTCATCTTTTAGAAATTTTAACTAGCATCTCATGTTTTTGAAAAATTTCATATTTTATATCCTTAAATGTTATTTACATGAAATCTATTAGTGGAGGTATCCTATTTTGATTTTTCTCACACCCTACTTACATCCTTGGGTGTAATTAGACTTGGTTAATTTGTTTTCACTGGTTGGGTACAGTTTTTAGTTCTTGTGGTTCGGGTTTCAAGTAGGTCCTTAGCGGTGAAGTCATGGGGAGATGGCTTGAGGGCGGTGCCCCTTTCCAATAGGGTTCTTGGGCTATCATTATTTGGTTTTGTACCTTTTTAATGGTGTTTAAATATATTTTTATCTTATATAATTAAGTTCTAAAATTTTGTAAAAGACGATTTTAGTTGAAAAATCCAGATTTTTTTTATTGGGTTTATTTGTTGTTTAATGTTTATAAAATCGGGAAAATCATTCCCAATTATCATTAAATGATACCCGAGCACTTGTGCTAGCACATGGGGATCAGGAACACCCTTCAAGCCTTTTGACGGGCAGGGTTTTAGGGCTGGGTTTGGTGGCGACCAGATTTGGTTTGTGACAAAATGGTATCAGAGGAGGTTCTGGTTAACTCTTTGGGTCACGCTATTTAGGGAACAGTCGAGATAGTCTACAGTTAAGACTGTTGGGACCTGATAGTTCAGTTATGGGTAGTGTTCCTAATCACCACAACTCATGATGGGGTTCGAGTCACTAGGGGAAGTCGTTATTTATCTAAGCCCTTTGGTTTTCTTGGTTTGATGATGATTAGCTGAAATGAAAAGAGAGTTGGGTTAATGGTCTCAGTGAGCTCGAAGGGCCTGGAAAGACATGTGGAGATGAGGATATTACCTAGAACACTCTCTGTGATTGATAATTTATTGGAATATGGCTCCCAACCATATTTCCATGTCACCCACTGAAACTAGTTTCCTCTCGCATTGTTTTGTGCTTTAGTTTTGAAATATTGGCACTTTGGTTTTAAAGTGACTTGATTCTAAGAAATGTAATGTTTTAGTGAAATGATTTTCAAATAAAGAAGGAATGGTTTGGTTTATGAAATGGCAGAACTAAATTTTCTGAATTGTTTTGAAATGGAAAATGTTTTGCTTACACCTCTTTTGAAAGCAGGAACTATATTGAAGTTGGTTTTGAAAAGTGTTTCCAATAGTGTTTTATAAACAATTAATGTGTGTTTTA
Source organism: Viscum album (assembly GCA_963277665.1). Taxonomy (NCBI): domain Eukaryota; kingdom Viridiplantae; phylum Streptophyta; class Magnoliopsida; order Santalales; family Viscaceae; genus Viscum; species Viscum album. Next base: position 346,618,974 of record OY728162.1, on the reverse strand, counting down.
ATGGGATGAGATGTTTTGAAATTGATGTGAATATCTTAAAAGTGTGTTATTTTCTAAATGGTTGTCTATTTATGAAATGTTTTGTAAGATGTGAGTTGGGATTTTGATCTCGTGGTTAGAGGTTTTGAGAAAAAGAATGTGTTCGTTTATCATTTTGGTTTTGAAAATTTGAAAGATGTTTTTTTATACTTTGGTATTACCATGAGAAATATAATGCATGAGGTTATATGGGATGATGGATGTTAGATGGAATGACTAGATGAGTGTTGGGATGGATATGAGGAGGGTGCTCGGTGTGGCATAGAAACATGCATGTGTAAGGCCCATGGGGTACCATTGGTGGATACGCTAACCGCTGAAGCATTTGTTTTCAAGAAATGTTTTTAAATAAAAACATGATGTCTTGATGAATTATTTGTGCTGGCTTATATTATTTGTTTTTTGAGAATTTTGATGTTGTGGGATGTTTTGAGTCCAAGAACCCCTACTATTTGAACTGTGTTTTGGGTTTATGTTTTGTCGGTAAGCTGGGTAGAAGGACCGGTTAGTAGTCTCCTCCGAGATATGTTTTGGGACACCTTTATGGCTGTTCCCTTCATGTTTTTGGATCTCGTAATTGGCTTTTTTCACCAATAGTACAACTTGGTTGGGTCCTAGGGTTCTCTCATTGGATAAGGTATGCCCCCATTAAGGGTAACTTCATAACTGAAGTGCAACCCAGATTGTTTGTCCATTATAAAATCCTCCAGTTGATCAATATAAGGAATCTTTTATCAATATTTGTTGATTGAGTCTACACCCACTCCTGTCTTTTATTTTTAGATCCTCTTGTAGTAGGAGAGTTCTCGTTGAAGGTTGAAAGAGACCTTAGTTTCTTAATTTTCCTAATTCATCAAACCTGGAAGTGGTCTAGGGTTGTTAGTGGGGATGAGTGTCTCAATGGTGTCTAAGAGGGCCTCTGGGTTCTTCACAGTTTCATTGAAGCATGAGTTCATGTTAAACCCCAAGTGTGGGAATTATGGTCACAATAGGATATTGCGGCCACTTTCTAGAATAGTGTTTTGTTTGGGGATGTTGTATAAGATCACTCTCCCTGAATTTTTTATATCAGTCGTAATGGTCATTTTCGGTGATGCCTTATGATGTCCTGTGCTCGATTGACCGTAAAGGTGAAAGTTGGGAAATCATCTTAGAGTCTCTATTATGTTGGTAGAATGCCTTCCTTGGAAAAACATAAAAATATTCCATTTTAGAGGAAGGTTAGTATTGGTTTTCTTTACATCTATTGTTTCTCAACTGAACAAAAAAGGTGTGATGTGTGGGCATCTTCTAAGCCCTTTTTTCAGTGAAATATCGAGTTTAGGTAAAGTCAGTTCGGAATGTGTTATGTCTTGGAAATCTTATTGGGGATTGCATTGTAGTTTTTGGTTGTACCAAAAGAAGTATTCTCGTTCATGGGGTTTCCAAAGCCTAACTACGAGGCTGAAGATGCTTCAATCATTTGAGCTCCAACCATAGGTCTCGGAGAGAAGCTGGGTCATAGTTAATGGAAATCACAGGGTCATTTAATCCATTGTACAAAGTCCTATCCTCAGTATGAAATTTATGAATAGTTTAAACCTGTGGTGTCATAATCATTCTAATGTTGTTTATGTTCGGTGGAAAAATGTGGAGGGTCGTGTACCCATGTCATTGCCAAATGTTATTCCCTCCCCCTTTAGTTACCATAGAGTCTTTAGAGAAAGGTTTGAAGTTTGGATAGACTAGTTGGGAACGTGGTTTTCACATGGTTAATAGTGACCATTCCCTAGAAAACCATGCAGACAGAATGATCCACACTAATAACTCATGGTTTCCCAAACTGTGTGGACTAACCATGTGAGCTACCCAACTCTTCAAATTTTGGGGTCTTTCAATACCGGCCCATGCTGGTCGGTTAAGATTTTTGGTTCTTATGGTGGGGAGACCCACTATGAGTCTTATATAAGTTATCTCGTAAGGGTCCGATGTAAGTATACCCATTGTACTGGGGTGTCCGTTTAGGCATCCCCCTTTTAGTGTCCTGATTCTGTCTCGGGAAAAATATAGATTGTCTCTTATGGTTGGGTGCCTATTTTTGTTCCCTCATACCAGTAACTCATAATTATCCATGATCTTGGATTTCCGTTAGGTAGTCTCATTTGGAGATATCAAGATACCTATATCTTCCTTGCGTAAACGTTGAGATTAGAGAGTTCTCAATGGTTTAGTTATAGAATGGTAAGTGTAACCTTGTCTGATGTTGTTGTTCATTTGGGTGAATTGCTTGAGTATTTTTTGGGTAGTGTTTAAGGAGTATTATTTTGGGATAAAGGTTGACTGTGATTGATCATTTCAGGAAAGTTTTTAATGTTTTTTTTGTGAGAGTAATCCTTCATTAATTGATCACTGGAGGTGTTTTGGCCTTTGGAGGCGAAACCTGGCAAGGGGGTACCTATTGGCTTCTCAGTTGGGTTTGGTTGTTGCTTTGACCATGATGTGACTTTCTGGGGTAGAATGTTTTCATGGTGGGGATAATTGTAACATTAAATAACTTATTTTGATGTTATTTTTAATTTTTTTCCATTCATCCTTTGTTTTGGGGGTTTCCCAAGATTTTTTGGAGGAATATGTGAGTTTTCATGAATTGGGCCAAACCGTGGGCCCAATTCCAAATTTAAACTAATTTTTTTTTCTTTTATAACACATTAATTTTTCAACATTTTTCATCCATTCAAATTCATAATTTTCCTCCCATGACCTATTAACACCAAAATTTATATTTGGGGCCTTTATAAATCCATAATAATTGTGGATTTGGGTTTTTATTTAAGAATTAGGCCAACGCGAAATCCCATTTTCTTGTTTTAAATCGTTTCGTTAATTTTTTAATATCGTATTAATTATAATGAATTTATCGGTGATTCCACCTCCCTCTAGACTCTACGATGACCAGGAACGCTCCTATTTCCTTTCCTCCCTCTTTGGAGATCATTTTCATCATGATTGAAGGATGAATGTCTTAGGGTTTCTAAAATCGGGCAGATTTGAGGATGTAAGTTATTTCCATACTAACTCTCTCTATTATTACTCTTTTCCCCCATTCAAATTCCTACATTATCTCATAATCTTTGTTCTATCATCCCTTGAATGGTTTGATGTTTTCAAATTCAGATTCTGGTGGAATTTGGGTCGTTTTATTGAATATTGTTTTGAGTAAGTTTTTCTCTCTTCAATTTCATCATTCTCCTTAGGTTTTCCTCCCTCTTTAATTAAGTTATAAAATTTATAGAAGTTTGGGTTTGAACATATAGTTTTATTTGGTGTCTTTTTGGTTAAATATTGTGGTCTAGGGATGGATTTATCATCCTTGGGATGTGGCGGTGGTGCAGTTGATATTTCGCACCATGTTTTTAGGGATTCGACACTTTCGGTTGGTGGTTCCATGTGTAAAAAATTATTGATGAGTTATATTGATGTATTTAGTAATATTTTATATTCCTCAAATGTTGGGTGTTGTGTGAAAACTGTTTATGATTGATTTGGTTAAGTGTTCAATTTTATATTTGCATTTTAACTTGAAATTGGGTGTTTTAATGTGTTACTCGTGGGGTATTATTTGGGTGTATTTTATAACATATGGAATTGGTTTACAAAATCTTGTTTGGACTACCAATTCTGGGTTGATAATGTATTAGTGTCATTTTGGCCTAAAAAAAGTGTCTTTGAATAGGTTTTATGTGTAAAACAATGTTATACTTCTTGATAGCATTTTATGAAAATGTGTGATTTCATTTGAATCTTTTGTAGTATTATTCAAGGTGATTTTATAAAACATGAAAGTGGTTTTATAAACATCTCAAGGGATTAGAACTCAGTTGTGGATAGGAATTGGTTTATAGTTTGGTCTTAAATGGTGGTTTTGAAATCGGTTTTGTGAGCAAGATATATTGACACCTCTTGGGTTATTTTTATGATAATTGAAAATGTTTTAGTTGGTCAAAAAAAGTTGAAAAAGGGTGAATTTTTAATTTTTGGTTTGTGTGTTCACATATTAATGGGGTTTGAAAGGTGAAGTTATGTTTTAAGATGTCAAATATTTTTATAATGTTTTTTAAATTTCTGAAATGTTTTAATAAATTGTGATATTGGAGCAAAAATTGATTGTGGGCTGTTTCGTGTAAGTTTGATGATAAAATTATTTTGAAGGTAAAAAGGGTATTATGTAACAAGTGAGTTGGATTTTATGAGAGTTTTAATATATTGGAATGGTTTTATAAATATTTTTAATGGATTTTTGGAAGTGTTAATGAAATGTGAAAAGTGTTGTGGGCTATTTTGGTGTGAGTCGGATTTCAAAATAAATCTGAATGAAAAGTGGACTTGTGTTACTTGTGTTGTATACATGTGGGATGTTTGGTTAATTTATGATATGGAAATGATATTTTCTTATGAAAAAGTATGTTCATTGACTTGTTGAACTTGTTTGAGCATAACGGGAAAACCCGAGTATCTAGGTGGGTGGACGTGTACTAGTATGCTAGTGAATCCGTGGGGTTTGGCCTCAGTTTCACTTCGCAAGATTGATTCTTACAACTCTAAATAAACTGTGATGAGTATTATTGGGGACCACTAGGTTATGGGTATGTTTCCTACTAGTGGATCGTGCATGAGAATGGATATTTTTGATGGTTACTCTCATTGAGATACGAGGTACCTGGGACCCACAGCTAGCTAGTGCCCAGGGGTTATTTCCCATTGCTTGTGCTCACTGGATATGTTGTGCTTACCGTCGGAATAGGTTATAAGAGGTAGAAAAATTTAGTAGCTATGGAATTAATTTTAAAAGTTTTTATTTGTTAAATTTTCCCACCAAAAAACTATTTTTATTTAATGATGCATCTTTTAGAAATTTTAACGAGCATATCATGTTTTGGTAAACTTGCATTCTTTTTATCATTAAATGTTTATCACATGGATTCTTTTAGTGGTGATATCCTATTTTACTTTGTCTCACACCCTACTTACACCCTTGGGTGTAAGTAGACTTGGTTATTTTGTTGTCGCAAGTTTGGTACAGTTTTTAGTTTGAGTGGTTCGGGTTTCTGGCATGTCCATGGTGGTGAATTCTTGGGGAGATGGCTTGAGGGCGGTGCCCCTTTCCATGAGGGTTCTTAGGCTATACCTATTTGGTTTTTTTCCTTTGTAATGGTCATTAAACATAGTTTTAACTTATGTAATTTATTTATGAAATTTTGTAAAAGATGGTTTTAGTTGAAAATTCTAGATCTATTTTATTGAGTTTGTTTGATATTTTATGTTTATAAAATTGGGTAAATCATTCCCAATTATCATTATATGATACCCGGGCACTTGTTCCATCCCGTGGGGATCGGGAACGCCCTTCGGGCCATGCCACAAGCTGGGTTTGGTGGCCAGGTTTGGTGGCGACCAGATTCGGTTCATGACACTATGTTAGAACATAATTATTTGTTAACATGGATCCATGAAACTATTCTATGATGTTATAGGATTATACTTGGATTACACTGGGAAATAGTTTTTCCCTAGAGATTGAAAATTGAGTTATGATAATTTTTTAAACTGTGAACTAAAATGTGATCAATATATTTGGCATGTGTAGCATGGAAATTGGTATGATTAGAATGGTAAAAGAATATAATAGATTAATGGAATATTGTAATTATTAATAATTATTTTAAATGTAAATTTTTATTTCATATTTATTGACCAAAATAGAACATATATAACGTACTTGACATGTTTTGTAATATTGACATGTATTATATTTTTTACTATGCTTCATGTTTTAGAAGGGAAATTTGGAATCGGGAATAAACTTTTTATTTGAATATGTAATTATCCCATGAAATTAGAATTCACATGGGGTTAGTTGTGAAATATGTATTTAATTATCACAGGGAATGAGAAATCACCTTATGTTTGTTCTGATGTGAATATTTAATTAACCCTAAGCATGGGAATTCACCTTGGGTCTTCTGTGATCTGAATATATAATTTTCCATGGGCATGGGAATTCGTTCGGAGTCTATATTGAATTGAAGATTTATACTATATACATTTGGAACACCTAATTACTAGTACTTGAATCATTTTTGGGTATTTACTGATACATTCAGCATCATTCCAAAGCGGGTATAGATGACCCCCATGTTCCAACATGGAGTTCGAGGGTCGAAAATCTTATTTAAATATCATGAAGTTAATTTATTATTATTTCTTCTATTTATCATGGTTTTTAATGAACTCTTACATAGATTGGATTATTTTAGACACTATTAGTGGTGGTATATTATGTTTTACTCACACCCATTCGAGAATTCATCTATTTCTTAAGAAGTGTTCTATGACGTAGATCTATATAAGGGAAAGGGGCCTTGTGATTAGTTGGTTGACTTGGTAGTATGGATTGGATCTTGGGGATGTGATTGATCATGGGGTTTCTGGATTGTTTTGGGAGGATTCATTTTGAGTATTTCAATCAATTGTTTTGTAACAAGACTTTATCTTGATATTCAGTATGACATTACATAGATCGAAAATATTATGTTGATTGGAACTTGCCTGTTTGTCAACTAAAATTTATTACATCAATTTTTTATCATGTTTATGATATGTTATAATTTTTTTAATATAGGGTATAATCTCCCAACTATACATATTATACCCTCTCTACTAATTGGAAAAAGCTAGCATATTGGGAGGTGTGTTTTAGGTCTTATGGTGACTTGTTCAGTTCACCGAGGGGAGAACAAGGATGGGAACTACAAAGTATTATCATTTAATGTCTTTTCTTTTTTATATATTATTTCTAAAAGGTATAGTTGAGAATTATATGTTTTTGGAATTGGTAGTGAGCTCATACAAGGTATTGGTTTGTCCATGATCAGTGGAAAACCCGTGTTTATAGGGATGAATATGTTATTCTTGAGGGTTCTCTTATTATAGTTATAATTTTATTTCACTATGTGTGATTCACTGATTAAGTAGTGTTAATGATTTATTATAATTTAGACATTCTATAGAATATAATGAAGCACGTATTCATGAACCATATTAGGCACATAGAGAAACATGTTTACAAAAATCACTCAATATAGGTATATTTTTTTTATAGGAATATGCATATCTAAATTGTTCTCAAATTCAATGACATGTCTGATAAAAGGAATAAAATAAATACATTATTCAAGGTTAAATAACATGTTAAGAAATATTTCCATGTGATAGCGTATCTATGGCTTTCATTTTTATCATTATAAATTTGATTTTGATCATGATATGAACCCTATGATATAAGGAGTGTGTTGACCCTTATATAGAAATAATTCTTTATTAACCTCTAGTAGAATGTTGATTAGTGGTAATCAACACAAACCTCACCCAATGAAACTAGAACATCATGCAAATCTAATTAATCTTATGGATGACCATTTCCTTTATAACTTTATGAGCGTCATCTAATCCATAGAGAGGGTAATGAATCACATCACTAATTTATGTATGTTCCGATGAAGGAGTTAAAGCTATTTCACCCACCCATGTTCACTAGGGAGGGAGACCCTTTCAAAACCAATTTTTATATCAAGTACATCTAGAAGATATTTATTCTCCTAGATACATCCATAGAGTTGGCTATTAATCTTGCTACCTTTATCCTATAGAGACCATCCGTGATTTTGTGGGACATCATAGTACAGGATAGACAACATTATGAGATGACCAGGAAGGACTATTAGGAGAAGTTCCTAAGTTAAATCTACATAGAGACAATAATTTATGAAAGGGATAATGAATTCAAGCACCTGAAATAGGGGATCATGTTTATGATGTACAATTCTAGTATTTTTACTAACCTAATAATTTTTAACCATTATTGGAAGGAAATGAGATAGTTGGTGAGAAACACTCCCAGGATGGGCTTTAGTATAAAATACAATCATATGTGAACTTCTTTTACATGAACAACTTCTCTGAAATGGTGAATTAGGATACTATCACTAAAGGGAACATGAAAGGGGACCCAAGTGATGGGTATTTTGTCATAGTATAATTATAAAAAAGTTTTATTCAGGTAGTAGGAAGTACTGCTTTGATAGGTTTTTCCTATGTTGCGATGGGAAGATACTCTAGGGGAGTTTACCACCATTTTAGGACCACAATTATGCACCGTGCTATCATTGTGGTAATGATATCAACAAGTTCTGTTAGTGTCCTTGTCTTCTAGTGTTGTTTCATTCTTTTGGTAGGATAGTCCACTTGAAAATAAATATTATCAGGACACATACCAATCTAGTAGTGGTAGACGATCATAGAAGACACTAGAGTTTATGAGGGACTGAACTACCCCTCAATAGATAGGTAGTTGGGTATCCACCGGTCACTGAGGTTGGGGTAGGGGATATGGTACACTAAACATGGATTGATAGTATTAAATGGAAGGAGGATCACATAGGTTTTAATCTTGAAACCATATTATTGGGGGGGGGGGTTAGTTGCACAGATTGTAGTTTACACCTACTAGTTTGGACGTAGGTCATTCCATATTCATATGTGTGATACTTGTGGAATCTACCCTTTACAATGTTTTTTTTGATACTAGAGCATCACTAGCCTTTATATATTATAACATAATCAATAAATTGGGTTTCTATGTGGAAATATTAGATGGTTTTATGGATATTGATACACCCTTAGGTGTATGCTCTGACGGTATCTTGTGTTGTAAAGAGCACACACGTGAAATTGGAAGCTATCAATTTCTATGGGATCTGTTTTTGACAGAATTAACTCATTTTTATTTGATTTTAGGTATGGTTTGTCAAGTTCTATACTAGACTCATATAAAATATTATCAGAGGTGTGCGACCTTTCTATTTCTTCAAGGTGATATCTATTTCTATCATGGTGAATTTGATCTTTAAGCTTTTTAAGCAGGACCAATTATTTGAAAATTGGATTGAATCACGACCCAAGTATAATTTTGTTTCTTAATGATTGTTATTCATAGTAGAATATATTTTATTTTGTTGTAAACTACTTTAAATATGAGTTTCATGTAGAGTTCCCTAGCTTACGACCTATGATGGAGATTGAGTTCACTATAAAAACCCATATCTTTAATACACCTTAATTCATGATTTATCACATAAAAAAATGCATGATATAAACCCAAAATATAAAAGGTCTATTGTATTTGGTTAATTAGGATTACAAATCCATAATATTAAATAAGGATATAATTACATTATTCAAAAAATTATTTACATACATTTAAAATTACATCACTCTTCTAAAATACACTAGACAAAATATAGAGGTACATAAGAAATGGGTGAGATATAAAGCACTATAAGGGAAAAATTAAATAATAATATGATGAGATTAATACATGTGAATCAAAAAGAATATCAGGGTTTCATAAAATTGGTTAGAATCATAAACATAAACATTGAATCTTGATATAAGACAATTACATCAAGGTAATATAAAAATGTGGTAATAAAATATAACATGACATAATAACCATAATTCAAGTCCATCTGATAAGGTATCATAACATAGTTGGCTTAGTATAATGTCCTAGACACCATACATGGCATCTCATTAGATAAAAAATTAACCAATGAATTGGATATCAATATAACTTTGGGAACACCTGTCACATTAATATTATGTACATGCATTTTTGTTCCACATAGAACATACCACATTAGAGAAACTTTCATCACATTTAATAGCCCAATTAAGGATTGTGTGATAAATACATGGATGTACCCAATCAATTTAGGATATGTACATATATTTTAATACACAAGAGTGGAAATGGGATTGGGTATACACAACACAAACGTTTGGCATGGAAAATAATGGGGTAATTTCCATAGCATATTGGTTGTATGTAAATGTTTATAGAAGTGTTTAATGATAGTGAAAGGTAGAATCTCATTACTTTTTAATTAAAATTGATGTAATGGGTTGTGTAAAAATAGATTCCAGCATGAAAATTTATAAATCAAAAGGAATAACTCAAAGAACATGCTTGAATAATGATTGGAGAAGAGAATCTATTTACCTTGAGAGGGCACTTCTAAATTTATGATTAGAGATTCCCAAGATATTTGGAACAATGTGGAAGGGATTTAGTGGGGGTGAAAAATTCATACTAAATGGGATTTGAATGAATATTGGGAAATTATTTATTAATTTCTAAAATTAGGATTCAGACACTATATGTGAAAATAATCAAAATGAAAAACCTCATGATGGTTTCATCAAAAGAAGGTGTTTTTTAGTATTATATAATTCTTGGAACATTTTTTTAACATAATACCAATAATGATGTAGAAGTCAATCATGATCGTAATGAAATAATTTTAAAACATTAAAATGTGAATTGTTTTGTTAGGATTCATTAATTTTTTATAAAAGTACTAAAATTACTTCAAAACCATATAATTTTCAACGTAAACCATATATATGGTCCTGAATTCCATTTATGGAAATTATTACATCCCTTTTGGTCTATTATTATTCCATAATATAAGAAGTAAATATATATTGTATTTAATTTTTAATAAAAAAATAAAATTTCTTATAAAATTATAAAAAAACATGATTGACTAATTTTAATATTCTTTTTTCACAATTAATATACATTTTATTAATAAAAATTTATTAGATGATCATTTTCACTTTTAAATAAAAATAATTTTTATTGAAAAATACTATTCTTTTTAAAATTAACAAAATTATAACCCCCAAAAAATACATTTTACTTCATTAAATAATATTATCATTTATATTTAAATAAAATTTTTTTAATGAGAAAATTTTTCCATAATGAAATTTATTTCAAAAAATCACAAATTTATCAAAAGAGTGTCTTAATTGGGACTATATATTTCCCAAAAATATAATTATAATTTATTGGTATGAAAATAAATTTTTATTAAACTAATATTTTATTCATTTATAAATTAATAATAAATAGGGAAAAATATAATCATAATTTGGAAAAATAAAATAAAAATTCAAATTACTATGGTGTATATACACATAGCTTGATTACACCAGTATATTCCCTAAGTTTAAGGTTTGCAATGGTGGTTATTTATTCATGTGGTTCAAAAAACAATAATTGGGTCATGATCTCAACTATATCTCTTAAGCTAGATATGAAGAATTTTTTGACACTAAGGATTGGAACATTATCTATAAATTCATGCAGAGCTTCAGATTCAATCATAATTTCATTGGATGTCTAGAAACCCTGTTTGGTTCAGCTCGCATTTCAGTTATCATTAATGGATCCCCTAAAGGCTACTTTAAGTGCTCTCATGGGGTTAGGAAAGGTTATACTCTCTCATCCATCTTATTCTCAATTGTTGAATACTATCTTAGTAATCTTCTATCTCACGTGGTTTATCAAGATAAGATATATCCCATACAAGAATCTAGGGGTCTTGTTTCTCTTTCTCATCTTATGAATGAAGATGATACCATCCTTTTATTACAAGTTAATAAGAGGACCATCCAAAATCATATTAATATTCTCAAACCACTATGAAAAAGTCTCAGGGAATCTTATCAATTGGGATAAGTCTATTTTTTATTTATGGATGGGGTTTATGAAATCTCTAAAATCGCGAATTCAGTTAAAAAAATTTATCAGATAGGATTTCATTATCTCCAATTACCTTGACGTCCCTCTCTTCTGGGTTTGACCAAAAGCTAGCTACTTATTGCACATTCTTACCTGATTAAATATAAAAATTCATCTTGGAATGAAAAGTAAAACTCCATGGATAGGCATATTTCACTTGTTAAATATACCATTGTCTCAAAACTTGGGCACTCATTCATAGTTTATATATAGAACCTCGGACTAATTAGTAGCTTAAATGTATTCATTAAAATATTATTTAGATTGGAAGTATTATTGATGGAAAATGGTTTTGGTCACATGGGAAAAAATATTGTTCTCTTCTCTCTAGTGGAAGGATTATTATTAAGAATATCAAACACATTAATTATTATCTTCAAAAAAAGATTATGTTTCCCTTGAATAACAATTGTTCCAAGGCATAAGAATTTATATGTTACAATTTTTTGGTGTGATAAAGTAGGGACATAATAGTAACATGGATTCTTCTTTGTGGTCACCTGTTAAGAATTATTATTCTAAAATCTTGAACTTTACTGGATGTATTGCTTGAAGGTCATTTAGTCTTAATTTATGGATGAATAATTGGATTGGTACTCCTATGATTTCTAATTTCCAACCACCTGGTTCCTTTTTAGATATGCTGATCTCAATTAAAAGTTTCCTTGGTGACTATCCTCTGGATTTACATACTGAAGTTAATGATATAGTCATAAACTACACCTTTTCTCCTATTAAATTATTATCATATGGGAACCAGTATCCAATGGTGTCCTTAACATCTAATGTTATTACCAGTCTATCTCTATGGGATACAACCATGATTTATATTGGATTCCTAGTTTAAATAAATCATGGATCTATCCTTAGAGGCTTACCATGATTTGGAATTTTTCTCATATCCATCTTTCTACTAATTCATGCCTTCAATCCTTCCGGGTTCACCTCAGTCCAAGGTTCCACTTCTGTAATCAGCATCAGAAGGATGATTCCAACATGTTTATCAGTTTCACCAGTATTTCAGCACTCTGGAATTATATCTATGAAATGTTTGAGTTTCTGATAGCAAAATTTTACTCTTTCATCCTTCTTCTTTAATACGGGATTAAATCTATCTCATAAAATATATCCAATCTCTTCAATGTAGTTGAGGACGAATTGATACACTCAATTTAGAATGGGTGTAACTGGGTGGTTTACTATAATAATTATTTTATAATACATTCAGTAATTGTCGGTATAATTTTATCCATATGGGAATCAAATGTGCTCTACAATGGTTTCTTCTTCAATAGCATTCATGATTTTATGTTCATTATAAGGATTGGTATTGTGGTAAATTTCAAACCACCTGCTGGTACTTTTGATGTTTTCTGGAATCCTCTTCTCTATAACTAGATAAAAATTAATTCTAATGGTGCCTCTATAGGTAATCATGGTCCCTATAGATATGGTATTGTTTTCTGTTACCATTATGGTAGGTTTCTTGGATGTTTCATTGGTTCATGATGATTAGACACCTTCTTTGGAATCTGAAATGCTTGGATTCATTCACATGGTCTCTTTTGCTAAATCAAAAGACTAGAAAAACATGGGGATTGAAAGTGATTCCATGGCTATTGTGTTATCCATCAGGAATGGCATGACTCATAATTATTGGAATCTCACAACTCATTGGATATAATTCTTGAATACCCTTTCTGATCTCAACTATATCATCACACATTCTTACCAAGAGGTGAATAGGGTGGTATATGATCTTGCCAATAAATCCATCGATATGAGTCTTATTTGGATGGATGATCATCCTTATGAATTGATTTCCTTTCTTGATAAAACTTTTCATAAAATTATTTCATTCATAATCATGTAATTGTTGTGTTTTTTAATAAATTTACCTTGGCCTCTTTGGTCAAGAAACCCCATAAAAACCAGTGATTCTATCTGCCCCAAAAAATCCGATAAACGGGATTCATTTGGTGTGATCCAATTAAATGAGGCCATCCCTTCTACCATCTATGTCAATGGGAATTAATCATAACCCTTAATATATACTTATGTTCATTTTCACTATACAAGGATTATATAATAAGTTGTTAAGATTATTAATGTAATATTAAATATGATAGGTTATATTTTATAATTAGTCCAGACTAACAGAAATTAGTTCATCTATTTTATGTAACTATATTACCTAATATTCACTCAAATTGGGAATTTCATTTATACACATTTATGTAATTACATTCTTACCCCATAATAATTATTTCCCAATGAATTCCATTTTGAACAATAAAATAGATGACAATACTTCTATTTCATAACATCCTCCAATTAACATGTCACTTTTTCAATCATGTGGTTCCACCATAGTATATTCACCATGTGAGTTTTCTAACTTCATAGATCATTGTCTTTATAATCTAACATCTTCATCGATTGATCCTCATATGAAAGATGAATCTCCAAGGGCACCATCTACGGATTTAGTCCATGTGACTATTTTGGTATGTACTTCTTCAAGAGATATTAATGGAATACATCATGTATTTAAGATTTTCGATGTTGGTGTCATAGTCCATGAGCCACAACACTGATTCAATTAAGGATTATAGTGGTGTTGATGTGTCTATAACTAATATTTCTCTTTTTCCCAAACCTCATGAATTTCTTCCACATTGATATAAAATGAAACCCATTATTTCTAACATAAAAATAAACATATCATTGATTATTTTTGGGATATGTTTCAATATTATTTATGCATATCTCATATGAGGTTGAATTCTTTGAAAATTATCTATAATTTCATGGATAACATCATGTCCCAAAAGCTTACTCTCTCCATATTTATCCCAGCTTGTTGGAGTTTGATATCTCTCCCTATTACATGCTTTATAGGGTTCCATTTGGATAATATAATTGAAACTAATGATAAATGATATCTTTTTTTGGGAAGGTGTTAATCTAAATATCCTTGTAAACCCAGTGAACATGATCATAGAATATACTTTAGAGTTAAAACAGTTCCATCAGACAGACCAACCATCTACGGGTGTTATGCTGTAATAAACCCTTTCTTTGTATCTAGCCTTGGATGATAAATTCTCTATGAATTCTATATAAACCTCATATCTCAATTAGTTATAGCAGAGAGTGATAATCCATGCAGTATTACCACTTTACTTTTCTATATCATGGAGAGTTTTTTTAGATATAAATCTTCCATGATAGCAATGAAATGTATTGACATCGTAACGGGATCGACTACCTCCTAGATGACACTATTTACTTTAGATGTATTAGGGAGTCCTAAACCAACGATTATGCTTTCCCATTTCTGTAGTGGTATTGGAAATGGTCACATCACACCCTTAAAATTATATTCTTCAGCCTTGACCCTTTA
This sequence comes from Viscum album, assembly GCA_963277665.1. Classification (NCBI taxonomy): domain Eukaryota; kingdom Viridiplantae; phylum Streptophyta; class Magnoliopsida; order Santalales; family Viscaceae; genus Viscum; species Viscum album. The sequence continues at coordinate 346,603,843 of OY728162.1, read as the reverse complement.
GAATACCATGAATCAAAATAGAACTTCTGTAATCTCCCTATTCATGTAATCCAACCAAGATTTTTTCTTCAGATATCTATACATCTTTTTTCTTCCTAGATTTATAATGAATGATGAGGTATGCACATACTATTGAAATTACCTCTTCAAATATATTTTTTATGGGACCCATATCTAGGAGAAAAACATTGTAACTCCATATTCATAAAATTTGAACTCTTGAATATTTGGTCCATTTTTTATATCATCAAATCATCTTTTAATGCCTCGTTGATCAAATAATGAATGTATTCTTGAGAAGTTATTTGAAAACGGTTTTATGGGTTATTTTTATGATTATATTTTCCATCCATTACATGTCTACAAATAGAATATATCTTTTAATACTCATAAAGGATAGTATTATAGGATAATTTCAACTCAGATCATCTATCACTTTGTACACCTTATCATGACGATAATGGATTGAATAGTCATAATCCATTATTATCTCTAACCACCTTGATTTTCACATATTAGGATCCTTTTATATGAATATATATAGAAGAATTTTATTATCTGTATATGTGTCACACATTTCCATATAGAGATTAATTCACCAAATTTTTAATGTGACGATCCTAACTACAAATTCAAGATCATGGGTATTATAGTTCTACTCCACGATATTTAATTGGTGTGAGGTATAGTCTATCACTTAATTATCACTAATGAGTAAAAATTAAAATATATTTATGGATTAATATATATCACAAATCATTTCCCACTGGTGGGTAATGTGAGCACATGTGGAGTAATTATCCTATATCTTAACTCATTAAATTTACACTTGTATTAATGGTTTTGAATAATCTTTACACTCTTCTGATCTCCTCTTTAAGATTGGTATTTTTTATCAACATCTTCCATTTATAATATTCCCCCTCTAAACAATAAACATTCAGAACAAACTTATCTCTATTGGATAGTTTAAGGATAGAAAATATCTTTTCAAGGTATTTTATATATCATTCATAAATTAGGTTATTATAAGATCCACTAAATGTTGGATTTCATTGTTACATAAATGTATCAATACAATTATACTATTTATTAGAGGGAATGTTTGTTTTCTCCCAAATTAAAATGTTTGTTCCAACCTTATGTAAATTTAGAACATATTCTCACAAATTTCAAGAATACTTCTTCCATTATATTGGGAATATAATTTCGGTATTCATAAAATTTCTTATCACATTTTATGTTGACTCGGTTCCTTTTTTTCCATATATTGACTATAAATATTACAAATAATTAGGAGTGATAATCTTAACACTATGAAAAAATAAATGAGAAACCATGAAAATTAATGGGATAAATCATAAAGGACAAATATTACATAACCTATGAGTTTTTAGGTTTAAATCTAAATCATCCAATGTTAATTTCCTAACATAAAATTTTAATTTAATTTTTTATCCCTTCATGATTGTTCATATAGAGTTTATGAGTTTACCGCACCATATCTCTCAACTATGTTAAAATACGTGTGGATCAAGGAATTTTTATCATTCACCAGTTGAGGACTGATTTAATACCCAATGAACCCTTTATAGAGTTATTATCCCTTGGTATAACTATGATAGAGCCATATCCACTAGTAGTATCCAAGAATGAATTTTTTTGCTCGAAAATAACTTACTCTGCAATTTACTAAAATTTAGGGATGTTTTTCATAGGTATGTTTTTTCCTAAATCATTCAATATGGTTTTCTAATCCTAATCCCACCAACACAATTATACATGCCTCTAATACCAACTAGAATGAACAATGTCATTAATACACCATAATTCATGATTTATTATGTAAAGAAACACTTAATCAAAACATAAATAGATTGACAAGCCTAGTGATTATTCTTAAATAGATACATAGAACTATAACATGAAATAGGGATACAACAACAATATTTAAAACCTTCACAACATGAACATAAATTTACATTTCTTTTAAATTGAACAAGATAACCTAGGGAAGTTTTTAATAAAGGGGTGAGATATAAATCTCATTATGAGAATAGTCAAAGCATAATAGAATGAAATTAATACATGTGAATCAAGATGAATATCAAGGTGTTATAAAAGGATCCATAATAATAAACATGGACATCGAAAAAATATATAAGATGAAAACATCAGGGTAAAATAGGAATATTGAAAAACATATAACATGAAATCACAATCATATGTCAAGGATAACCACTGAGACATAGAAACATAATTTTATTTGGGTAACCTCATGTGCATCATACATAAAATATCATGTGCTAATAGAAGTACCAAATGAATTGGAGTGATATATATTTCCAACACCACTCATTACATTCATATTATGTTCAAGAATTTGTGTGCCACACTGGACATAGAATATGGAAGCATATTTCATCACATTCAAAACAATTATTAAGGATTGTATGATGCATTCATGAAAGTCCCGAATCATTGAACAATAGGTACCAGTAGGTGAATATACATGAGTGGAAAAAGGTATGTGTATACAAAACACATATTTTTTCATTTAAAATCATTAGATAATTTCGACAACATAACATATATACATAATAGTTTATGTAAGGGTTAAATGATAGTAAAATGTGGTCAGTAATTACTTGGGAATCATAATGATTCATCCTTGGTGATTGGCCAATGAGTGAATTCTCTCCTGCATCACACTCCACCAGGGTTTCTCGAGGATCCTCATTGGGGGGAGTTTGGCACACCGCCTTCGGCTTTGCCCCACCCCAATTTCCATCCCCCTTCATTCTCCATTCCCCTTTTCTCCGTTTCGTTAGTACACATTGTCTCTATTTTTGGCTTTGTATGGATTTTTTCATGTTCTCGTCTGTGCTATTTGCTCATGTTCAATGTTCATGATAGAATGGTAGACTGGCTATGTTCTTGTTGATGGTTTTTTGAGGTTGATGTCTTTGGTTTATCTAAGCCCTTTTCTGGCTTCTCGTTCTTTTTCACCTCTTTACGTCAGATTTTGGGTAGAGGTTTCTTAGAGGGTTTGGATTTCAGGGTTTGGTGGATGATGGTCTTCAAGGCGATCCATGGTAACTTTTTTCTATTTTGTTGGCTTCTGTTTCTTTGTCATTGAATGTGTCTTCATTGGGATCTCACGGCCACTCAGATCACTTCTCTGAACTATCTTTTCACCGCACCTTTCCAAGTATGATCTCAAGCAGTGGATTTTTAGAAGTTTTGGGAAGTGTGATTCGATGGTATTCCAAGTTCTAGTAACTCACTCCTTTGATGATGTGTTCATAGTTGGTATCATCTCTTTCATGGATACCATTATAGATTATCGATTTTGATTACTGTTTTTTCCTCATACATTTGGTGAAGTTTTCTAGGATATTTTTGCGGATGATTTACTGTTCAATGCTTGTTGTAATGGTTAAAGTGTCTCATAACTTTTGTTGGAGGCTTGAAATGAAGGTTTGTTCCAGATTCATGGTTGATTGATGTTTCTGTGGTGGAATGTCTTGGAATTTTTGGTGGTGATGATGAACAAAGGTGAATGGATCTTCCGAAGAGCTAGTGTAGGATTAGTCGGCGATGAAAATGGTGAATATTAGACGATTATAGAAGACAGTGACGATTAATGTTGGAAGGCGATGCGATTTTGGATGGTGGGTGTCTCTCAGGTCGATTTCTCCTCAGGCCATGGTTTCATCTGGTGTTTTTTGAATTTTTAATTTCAAACATGGATAAATTTGTTTTTTTACCACGTGGTGTTTTCTTACCATACACGATAAAAGCATTAATTTCTAAAATAAATAAAATAATATTCATAGTACTTGGGTATCATAATGACAATAATGGGACGTGTAAAAAAAATTCCAACATGAGAGATTCAAAATTAAAAGACATAAAAGAAATAAATTTCTTTAATATAGAGGGGATAGAATCCCATAACCTCAATATTATAGTAATTCATGACATTTACACATATTATTACATTAATTTTAACATAATCATTCAATAAACACGACCCAATTATTGTGATTCCTAGTGTATTTGAAATACCAAATTCATAATACGTCAAAAATAAACTAAAGTAAAATGACTTTATTTTAATCGCCATAATGAGCTCCTAAAATATCATAGTATATCCATTGAAATAAATAGACAAAATTGGTAATATAAAAATACCAGTAAATGAATAAAAATGGTAATGAATCATATCATGTGAGTTATAAAGAATAACATTATATCATGAATGAAAAGGCTCATGATTAGTCATATGAAGTAATGAAATAAAGTAAAATGTAATCATAGTATCATGGGAACATAGGAATGTAGAAACAATTATAAAATGGAATAATCATAGGTCAAGGATAGCCTCTATAATAACATAACATGGTTGAAAAGTCCCATTGTTAATTAGGTTTACTCCCTAATCTCATAAATAATGTTTCATGAGATGAAAACATTACCCAATTCATTTGAGCACTATATTGGATCACCAATCATAACATGTACATTCCTATGTCTTCTTGAAAAGTAAATTAATCATATGGAATAAATATAATAATTTCCCAGGGAAGGAAATGGGTTTCATAATCTTTCCACTTATTATAATCAAATGAAGTTTAATAATGAAATCATTTGATAATTGAACTAGATCTGGTTTTTACTGGGTCCTTTTCCAGTTTGGTGCATTTTTCTATTTTTTTTCTTTCCGTCCTTCCTGCTTCAGGTTCCTGGATGGGTGAATGTGTGTTGCCGTTTCATTGATGGATCTGGCGGTTTCATACCACAGTCTTTGATGTTCATTCGTCTTCGCGAGCATGGGATGATACTGTTCCTCTTTGTTTCGAGGATGATGTTTTTGTGTGAGTGGAAGTTTCCGTATGTTGTTATTTCTTCGGCCTCCACCGATGATCTTGTGTGCGCCGCTGATTTTTGTACTGCCGAGGTCGATGGACGCTGAAGGGTGACGACGACGGTCGACAGTGGCCGACGACGGTTGCCGGTGATAGAGTCGACGGAAGCCGGTGAACCTCACCAGTGTCCCGGTGAAAGTGGGTTTTCTGGTCGCATCGGGGGTGTATCCCGAGGATGATGAGGCGGTGGCAGGTGATCCTGGGTTTCTAGGCGGCGCGTGGGATCGCGGCTCGAGGTGTTACGCGGTTTCTTTTGATGGGTGGTTTTTTGAATTTTGGAATGTTGTGACTGTATCCTTGGGTCCCGGCAACCCCTGTAAACCGGCTTTCTGATAATGGGAAAAAATGATTTCCAGGCCATAAAATTAAATATATTGATAATGTGAGTTGTTGGTAGAAGGGTCATAACCAAAAAATGTGTGGTTCAAAGAGATACCTTACCCTATGTACTGGAATCATTTATCCCTTTCGGTTCACATTATGGAAAATCAAGTTAGATTCACTAATTAATTAAATCATAACATTTTTCATATATATTATTATTTTATTTTATTTTATTCATTTATTACCATTTCAAAGATATGCAATGTTTAATTTTTTTTCTATGGGTGTTCATTTTTAGATTTCAAGGTTAACTGAATTATGGATAATTGTTGATGTTCTTCTCAAATAAGACTTCAAATATATAGATTAAATGAAATTATATTCATGTACTTCCAAAAAACTAAAATTGTACTAATTTTTATTCTTGATCCATCAAATGGAAAATCTATTCAGTAAATCATTAATGTTATATGGTTGATTGTTTGGCGGTTTTAGCGACTGTCATGAAATAGTTGAGTTTCAATTAATATTATAGACATGTATTTATCAAAATTATGAAAAAATAATATATATGTTTATTTAATTTTATACAATTATTATTTAATTTCAACCTTCATTAATAGTGGTGATGGGAAAAAAACTCATCATCCCCAAAGGTGGTGAACTGGAATAATACAGATGGTGTTTTCATTCTTAGAATAAGAGTAGAAGAGAAGATTATGGATCATAGTAATTCCATTAACACATTAAAATTCTATAATATATATGATATTGGAGTTATTATTCCATGTTTAATGGATTTTTTTGTAGGATTATGAGGAATAAAAAAAATACTATGTTGAGGGTATTACCTTATTCTTTGGGTTTTCCTCTTTGGATTCACCCAAAGCCACATTTGATTGGTATTTTTATGGTATAATAAGTAGAAGGATGTATTTATGATTCTGGGGAAGTTATTTGGATAGAAAATTTTCAAGATACAAGTCTTTGAGATTTTGAGGAGAAGGGGTGGTGATGTGTGGTATTTATAAGAATCATGGAGGGGGTGTCTGAATATTATATCCCTTTGTTTATTATTTTGGTTCAATAATATAAGTAGTATTGACTCTTGTAAAAATATACAGTTACCAGTGCATGTAAGTTTGAACTACTCATTTATTGTTTTATCCATGGCTTGGAAAATGGTGTATTTTTCTTATAATGTTAAATATTCTGTTTTACTATATTTCACTCTTCTCCAAAAATTTAAATATTTTAAAAAAATAAAAAGATATCCACCTAATCATTTTAAATATTTAAATTAAAAAATAAAATCCATTTTATGATAAAAAATTCTAAAAAAAATTTATATAATTTCTAAATTAAATACCCATTTTCCTGAAAAATACCAATTTTAACATTATGATCAATTTTATAAACCACTAAAGAATTACATACAGTCTCTAAAAATTATATTCTCATCTTAGTGAAATATAATTTTTATTTATAAAACTATTTTTTTGAAATATAAATTATTTTAAATCATTATATTTTCAAAAAAATGAGTATAAACTATATATGTTTTCCAAAAATGAGAACAAATATTTTGTAATTTTTAAAACATTTATTTATTTTTATCATGACAGAAAAATGTGTTATTTTAATTTTATAAGACACATAAATATTATTATACACTTTTATAAGAGAGGATACTATTCTAATGGTTATGTTACTATTTCAAATGGTCATATTACTATTTTAAAGGATATATTATTATTCCAACAATAAAATTACTATTCTAATGACAAAATTTTAAATAGTCATATTGGTTCCCACTACCTAAAAATATCTCATATCTCATTCATTATTTATTCACTTATATTTTCTCTCAAGGTTATATTTTCAATTTCAATATGGACATTGCATTAAAAATATTATGCTTTATTTTGAATGTTTTTTTAGTGAATTTTTTTTTGGATTGAAAATATCCAAATTTTCATAATTTAGTTCTCGTATTTTTTTTATTTTTATCCCATTTTAAAATTTTCAAATATAATTTCCATTTTCCATAAATTTTATATTAAAATTAATATAATATTTATTTGGTTCCACCATTTGATGAATGTTCATTATACTACAGCACAAAATATTACACAATTTTATGAAGGGAAATTCAATTGATAAAACTATGGGTTATTACATTTTTACCCCTTATATAATTTGACCATAGAATTTTTCTGTTACATACTAAGGTGAAAAAAGTGTAAGTTTGTTTTATTCATGGGTTCATATGATTCCCATGTCACCTCCCCACACTTATGGTTTCAACATAATACTTTAATTAAGGGATTTTTCTTATTGTGTAGAACTTTATCTCTATAGTCCAAGAGCATCATCAACTGGTTCTCATAACTGAGATCATTTACCATCTATTACATCTTTGAAATTAGTACATGTGAGTTATTTAATATTTACATCTTTAGTAGGGATATAATGAATACATATTATACATTAGATAGGGTTAGTGGGAGGGGTAGTCAATAGGAAATAGCTCTAATGCGATCGAGAATATCAATGTGGCTCATATCCCCGGTACATAGATTTCAATTCTTCCCAAATAATGTCAATATCATTGATTGAGATATATAGATTAGAACTTTAACTCTAACCTCAATATCTGGGTCTTTTTTACTACACTTGGCATGGCTCTTCTAACAACATTGAGCATCCCTGATGTTATTTTAAATGGTCTTCACCTTTTATATTAATTCCTCAACCATTTTAGGTTCTTGAAGCTTGTGTTCACCAAATTCGTTGTATAATTCCATTTTTATAAATTTCATACCATAATGGGAATTATATGTATCCATTTAGATGATTTGGTATAATAAATTTAGCAAATGAATATATTGATCACTTCATTTATAATAGTTTTTTCATAGTTCATCGAGCATTCTGTCGGTATATCATCAAGTTTCTAGATTGTCTATTTATATTGTCCATAATTTTGGGGTTTATAAGCTATGATAAAGTTAAACTTGGTGTTTATATCATGTTACATAATTTTCATAACATGGAGGTAAATCTAGAATCTTGATAAAATAAAATCAATAATGGTGTTCCATGAAGCCTCGCAACTTCTCCGGTATATATCATAGCAATATGATCAAGTTAGAAGTTATCTAGAAATGTAATTAAGTGAGTAGTCTTCATAATATTATCCACCACAACCCATTTAGAATTATATTATCATGATTTAATATAAATACCATTGATAATTTCCATGGTTATGTTTTCCCATTTTGATATAAGAATGGGTAATGGATGTGTCATCCCCTTGAAATTTTTCCTTTCAGTCTTCACTTGATGAAATACTGAGCATCTTTATGCATACTCAATGATCTACTTCATCATATTATCTCACCAATAGAGAACATAGATATCTTTACACACCTTTATGCTCCCTATGTGGATAAAGATGCTCATTTTTTATGTATCATTCAAAAAAATCATAATTTTTCCAATGATTTTATAGTATACATAGTTGTGACACAAATCCTTCAACTCCATCATAAATATTTTACTTTGAGGATTTTAAATTTCTGGTAGCTTACACATTCTTCTAAATTCCTATATTTTATCATTGATCATCCATTATCTCATTCATAATGTAGGGTTAACAAATCATTTGAAAAAGGAATGCTAACATTCCTTCCCTTATGACTCCTATTTCAATCAATTATAATAATAAGCATATCTTACCCATATTTATTCTCATCAATGATAATGTTGTCAGATCCTTTCTACATAGATCATCTATAACATTACTTTCTTTACCAGTATCACAGTGGATTGAGAAATCACAGTTCTTGATTATCTCTAACCATATTTTCTGGATCATATTAGGCTTAATCTATGTGAATTTTTATTTTAGGATATTGTAATCCATATATATTTCACCTTTCTCCCCCGAGCGATAATGCCTCTATAATGTAAATGTGAATACTACTGTATCCAACTCCTGATAATGCATTGGGTAGTTCTATTCAGAAACATTCAACTACCTCACAATCTAGGGAATATATTTATTGTTAAACACTATTACACAACCCAATACCTTCATTGAAGCATTATTGTATACCATAAAAATTTTCAATTGTGGGAATCATGAGGATAGGTGTAGTGATACGACACTTTTTTAATTCCCTAATGCACTTTTCATATTATTCATTCTAGAAAAAAATTAAACCTTTCTGATTGAAAATTGTTATAAGGTTTTAAATTCAGGATAAGTTTCTCACAAATCATTGATCTTTCCAATATAGTCCAACTAATTTAGAAACCTGACCTTGGAGGCCCATAAAATGGTGCTTCTATCAATTACATTTTCCTGATTACAAGGAATCAAATCTTGAAGAACCGGGAGATTAGTAGTATTGGTATACCAGATTCATAAATGATTCATGTATTAAAAATTAATACCCTAACTAAAACATATATTTTTTCTAAATAACTAAAATGATAACTTTATTCCATCCAGTATATCTCAGAAAATATTTCATAGTACACTTCTTGGATTTCTAGGGAAAGGAAACATAATAAGTTCCAAATCAAATCCTTAGTAAATGTAAAGTATAGAGGAATAAAGATTCACAAAATATGAATAAATAAATATAGAAATATAAATAACTAAATACACATGCTATGTAACCTGTAGGTTGAAAAGGAAGTGAATAAAAAATAAGGAATGGTAAATGAAATCACAAGCCTTTCAAATAAATAGGTAAGGAAAAATAAATGTGGGAAGGTATGAATCTAAAACACCTACTAAGAAATCAATGAACTGAAAATGAAATGAATCTATAATTATTTCGATGAAAAACTCATGGATATATTATAAATGAATCTATTTGAGGGAAATGATTAATTAGTGGATGCCATTTCTAAGGCACTTGAAATCCTACATGGTCAAGACATTTTAAAATATGGCTTAGAACTAAAAATAGAAGCCCATCTAATTTACGCATCTTATTTGCCTCATGAGAATTTATCGATGCATCAAATAGAAATATAAAGTCTAGGATCCAACCATCATTATGAGTCTAAATTATTCCTCATATAGAATAACAAAAATAAATAATATGCATTATCAAATATCTATATTGAATAAAGAATATTAAAATATAAATATTTCCTGATATAATCAAATAACAATCAATATAGAAACCATATGTAAAATGGAATACAGTTTAGGAAATAGTAATATCCATGGTAATTAGAATGAATAATTTTGGAGAAATTTGATTTTCAATGATTACATGAAATTCAATATTTTGAGGGGATAACAAACCAATCAAGGAAGTGAATGTGAATACTATCCATGGAAAAATCAATCATAAACCATCCAGTGAAGAATAAAGATGATATCAATAAAATACATCCTAAGTGGAGTAAAATAAAGGTTTTTTTTCGTTTATGTATAAAAATAAAAAGATCTCTTAAAATATTCTTGAGGAAAATATTATTTCTTTTGAAAAACCATTTTAAAAACCATTTATTTGAAATCCACTTTCGAAAACATTTTCTTTAAAATATAAATTTTAAAACCAAATAGGTTCTGGGTCCTGGAAGATCATGTCCCTATCAAATTAATACAAAATAGAAATAGTGGAAGAACAAGGGGGTTCACAAATATGAGAATGTAACACACCACACACATCCATATCAACAAGACCAGAGCATAATTTTAGGGTAATAAAGAACCAACTTGATGAAGCCTCTTTGATTTCCCTTTTAGATAGAGTTTTGTTATCCTGATTGGACTCCCAATAAGCATGAGTGAAATACAACTAGAGATAATAAATAATTTAGTGAAATGTTTTCCATGGTGGATGCATTTCCCATGGGACATTATGAGAACATATGTTCAAAAATTTTACCACTGTGGTAGAGTTATATTCCACCCAAATATGTATCCATTAAATTAAACAAAATATTTGATATAATTGATCATTACAAAATGTTCATATTTAATTGTAAATCCAATTACAATGTAGTGGTATAAAAATCCTTTGTTGAGGCCCTGATAGGTGCGTACGATACCACCACAGCCTGAAGGTCTTGGTGCAACTGAGGCCACCCCATCCACATTCACATTCATACATATGGAAATGGGTGGGATACATATAATTGATTTTTACATCATAGGCCCATTGGCTTATCTATTAACACATAGAGTTATCAGAATAATCAAATCAGAAAGATTGTTATTCATGGAATATATATTTTTTAGAGGCTGCTAACACCTCCAGGTATATCACGTTTAGACCGTACTTCAAGGATGTCTTGTTGTTCCAAAAGACAATATTTTTTTGTTCTTTACAGATGAATGAAAATAAATCTTCCAGGACAGAGATCAAAAGTGAAAAGATCTACACATTATGGCCCGAAATTGTGATTATGTTCATGAATCCATCAAAGCTGCCCAATGCCATGGAAGCACCAAACACATCCTTCATATGGTTCCAGATTATACAAGAGAATATATAAGAGAAGAATATATGTTTTGTAGTTTCAGTATCCAATATACATAGGTAGAAGATAGAATCAAGGGGTATCCCAAACTTCTGTTGATGATTTTCTATAGGAAGTCAGAATTTCTAGACTCTCTGCAGCCGTAGGTTGTGTGGGGGAGTGATGAATGGATTGTTGGAAGCTTGAAAACACAAAGGGGTAGGGTTGGAGCCATCAAAAATGTTCCTGTAATACTCCCTAGAAGTTAAATTAACATATTAGTTTGGGATACAATCCAATATAACATTTTAAACATTCAACGGAAACTTCAATGAAATGATGGCATGTAAGTATGTACTTGTCATATGTTGTAAAAAATAACCTTCGTTTTTCATGGTAAAAATGATCGAAAAATTCCATGTTCTGAAAGAGACACGAATATTCCTTTTAATTAATTGATAAAATAAAAAGGTTAAATATTTAATAACTAATTCATGTAAAAAAAATTTAATTTTTTTTAGAAATTGGGGTTTTTGGAAGAAAACAGGTTCTCTGACTAAACAGTGAAATGAAGTTTGGTTTTCTTAAAAACATTTTCTAAAACAGTTTTACTACTAACATGTGTAAAAATGATATTATTACATAAAAATGGTCTTTAATAACCATATGATATGAATAATGAAAATTTTTATTGATCAATAGTCATGAAATTTATTTTAATTGGAATATCATTGAGTGATGATTAAAATTATTCTCAAGGAAAATAATCTTCGAACATACCAATGTGTCTCATACCACTTTGAAACATTTTAAATCAAAATCCCAATGAAGGAATAATATTTAATGAAATTACTAAATACCATGAATATATAATATTTCATTATATAATATATCAAAAAGGTATAGTATAAACACCATAAATATATGTAAATTGTGGACATGATGTTTATCTCACAGATTTAAAATGTGAGATGAAAATCCATTACCTTAAGTCTGATTTGTCTCTTGTGTCTCCAAATTCATGAATAAAAAACATAAGTTAAATACTTACATTATTGATATCGTTTTTTCTAACACCTTGAGCTTCCATGATACGCTTCTCTTTCAATAATGAAAAAGATTTCATTATATGAAAGATCGAGATTCTAACACACCGCGACCAATCAAAATAGCCATTATGAATAGTAATACCCACTTTTTTAAATTATATATATGTTATATTTCAAAATGGACTTAATTTTTGGATTCAGAATATCAAAATTAGCCTATGTTGAATTTTTCATATTTTTCTAGGAACGTCCAATTTTTTATGAATAGTGAAAAATACTTAAAAACAACTTTTTTAATAAACATAATTTATGCTGATAAATTATACTATTGAGTGGTTTAAAATTTTAATTAGAATATATTTTTACCATTTTATCCAATGGTGGTCATTAGAATTAATTTCACTTTGAAATTGGACATAAACAATTGTCAATCTTTTGATATATATTATTTCTTAAAAACACCCTATTTGTTGTGACAACGGGAATAAATTATAAAATTAATTAATGAAACTTATATGTTTGGAATTTTTTAAAATAGAAATCATTTTTGAATTCGGAATATCAATTATAGCTTAGGGTGAAATTTTGGCATTGTTTTGAAAAACGTCAATTTTTGATGAATAGTGAAACCACTAAGTGGTAGTTAAAAAACTGATTTTTCGTTTAAATTAAACACTAACACTTCTGTGATTTTATTTTCAAAAATACAACATACATGGTTTTCATTAAGAAGTAAATGTGGTTCAATGGGATTAAAATAATTTTTTTGAATAGTAACATTTAAGTTTAATTAATCGTTATTAAAGATAATTAGTGAACTTTAAGGTAAAATGACATTATAAAAATATGAAAATACCCTTACACTTTTCCTAACCTTATTTTATGAGTCATGGAAGACCAAGAAAATCCATGGGTAAACTTTGGGACCCCATGCAGATGCATGGTTAAGAAAATGATATTAATAACTTTTTATTTAAAGTTAAAATAAGATTGTCACAAACATGTGTTGTTTTACTAAAACAATTATTACATGGGGTTATATAAGTTAACATTTTGAATATAAATATTCATTGGAAATCTAAAAATATTTCCCACAACATGGTAATTTTATTATAATTTTTAGACATTATATAAATTAAATTTTTTATGACACCATGATGATGCAATGATTACCTCATTAATTAACGATTTAATAAAACTGAAAAGATAATGTGAAATATAATACATAAACTTGTCTAGAACCTATTATATGGGTATATTTAGAACCCTTATCACCTTTTACTTGAAATATATCATTTGGGGACCTTTTAAATCCTAAAATCACTTCATAATAATGTAACATTGTATGACCTTCCAAGAGTACCCCTCCTCTCTTCTTATAAAAGGCCCCAACCTCTACCACCTTATTCACACCTTAAAGCCATTTGGATTGGCAAAACTCTGCCCAAATACTCTCTTAACATCCCTCTACTACGTTTATAATCCTCACTTTGGGAATAAGTCTTCTCAAGGAATCATTTGGCTCAAATCAAAAAGAGTTACCCGATTTAAAGGTAATGTCTTCACTTATTCTCTTTTGTTTTATTTTGCTTCTCCAACCCATTAAACTCTTTTTATTCCGTTATTTAAAAAAACAGTATATTAAATATACTAGGATGTTTTTATGATATGTATTTTATTTACACTTACACACACCTTCGTATAATGGTTAAAGAACATACTGTTTCCGTGGATGGTGAATTACTGCCTCACGAAACGATGATTGTTCTATCTTCTCCTACCACCTCTAATGGTGGCCATTATGAAAAAAATATTATTTATATATGATATATAATATTATTATTTTTTCCTTATGATTATTTATTTTTCATTTCTGTAATACCATTATGAATCCCATTATGGGTAAATGCGATAATTTCATTTTAGGAAGTGCGGACTACCGCCCCCTCAAAGTGATTTCAATCGTTAATGCCATATGTGGGATGTATAAAGGATGGATTAAATGATATTATATATGATATTATACTATAATTATAATATAACTTTATATAATTATGATTTCATTCCATTAAATATGAAATAGAAATGAAAGTAGTGTTCATGCGTACGTACGGCTTACCGTCTCCATGAACGGTGCATTTTATTTCTTAACTCTAAATGTTATGTAATATTATAAATGAATATATATACTGGATATATATTATATATATGATATCTACATCATGAATATAATTCTGGATATAATGGATATTTCACCACATGAACAACTTGTAATTATAAGAAGTTTATTTTTGACTCAAGTACAAAAGATTGACAAAATGACCGTTATTAACATAAATATTTACATAATGTTCATAAAATGGTAATAAGTGATATAAAAGGAATAATTATCATGAAAAAGGTTCATATGCAAGTAGAAATTAACTCTAGTTAATTATTCAGGAGGTTAAAGAATGATTGAGTCAAGTCGGAAAGGAGGTAAGGGAACTTCTAAACCCAATTTCCATTCTTTGGGTTAATCTACTACTTTCAAATTATGTTATGATATTATTATTTCCTATGTTGTATTTTTACATTCTTTATGTGTACTTATATTTAATATACATAATAGATCTATTTTATTTAAAAAAATGATCTTGGTAAGGACTTCGTATCAATCTCCTTTCATTGAGGCATATTTTATTTTATACACTACTTTCTTTTATACGGTGTATAAACCCATTTGACATTTACATTTATTCTAAAGGAATATTTTTTATATGAAGCGTTTTACTAAATGATAAAAGGGAATGTTCTTTTTCCGTACTTATGCGGAGACAAAGACTTCTCCACCGCTGTGACCATTACATGAGTTTCGGCTTCCTCTACAAGCCATAACTTTTTTTAAATGAAAAATAAATAACATGTTTTGCTTTTCGTTTATTTTGGTATTGAAAATGGTTTTGAAAGTGTTTTTATTATATCAATGTGTTTTATTGATATATTGTTATTGAAATGTGGAAATTTTATGTTTTCTTTATGCATGTTTTATGTGAAACGATTATGTTATGGTTTATGATATGTTTAAACCTATTCATATGAGGAATGTATTGGACTTAATAAGTGACGGGTGGAGCCCGCTATAGCTCCTCGATGCCTCGGAAGGTCTCATGAGACACCCTAGTGCCTTGGCACGAGGCCTTGACAAAATATTATTTTTAGTCTTGGCACGAGGCCATGGCTACGTGGTTATGATAGTCTGGCATTATGCATTCCATCGTTATGAAAGTTGTTATTGATATTTCATGTGATTATTCGACCAGTAGAATATTCATGTGAATAAGTAAATGGAATTATCTCATTTTACTTTTTCCATATTATGTTGAAGTTCATTTTTAAAAGGATTTTGTTTTAGTTATACATTTCCTTAAATGTTTATGTTTATTTATATAAGCTTCCGCTAAATTGTTATCATTACTGAGCATCTGAGCTCACCCCTTTCAATGTTTTATTTTTATCAGGATGTGAGGAAATATTTTATGACTGACCTGCAGGGATAGTCTGAAGGGGATATGGGTGTGGACTATGGAGGCCATGTTATTGTATTTTTTCACTTTATGATATAATGTAACATTTATGAATGTATCTAGTGTTTCCAAGGCTACTAAACTAATCGGTCTTTCAAGACATGATTTTTTGTGATCATGCCAATGTTATGCAATAATGCACCGACTCTGGGTAACTGGGGTCGGGGCGTTACAGTTGGTATTAGAGGTAGCTTAGTACTAACCTTGGAAGTTAGATTTAGATAAACTCTGATTAGAGCACATAGCCCTAAGATAGACTTTGAGGATTTGTATAGAAGAACTTCCTAGAATTTTGGTAATATAAAGATTTTGTGATTTTTCTGAGCAATACATCCCTGTCTGGATACGAGCAGGTAGAGGCGGCTCTGGCATATATGTACCTAGGGGTAAAACCAGAAAACACCGCTTGGAGCTAGACTCGAATGGGAACTGGTGCACCACAACGGGCCTTGCTGCACTCTTGGTTACGACACTCTCGGGGGATATGCTTAGGATAATTCTCATTTTTTTAAATCCATTATGAAGGGTTTATGAGTATATACTTCCTCAAAGAAAACATTTTTTATTATTATAGATTATATCCATAAACCTTTCAATTTACATTAAGTATTTTACAGGTTTGGAATTATTCATTGCAATTCATAAACAAAACATATTATGCCATTGTTTAGAAATGGAGCCTAGTGGGAGGAATGAAAACCGTATCAATGCATGCACTCCATGTAGGGATTTCCCTCCTGCTCAAGATTATTATTGTGGAGCTGGAGAAACAATTGGTGCTAATCAACTTATCAGCAAACTGGGACAACACACTCAGGTTATGAATAATAACCTTACTCATATAGAGCACCCTGATCCACAACATGGAGGATCAATGTTAGACTGCTTCATGAGGCATCAACTACCAACATTTAATGGGGGTACAAATCCATTATTAGCTGAGCAATGGGTAAAATCCTTAGACAAAATATTCCACACCGTGGGGAGTAGCGTAAGGGAGAAGGTTGGCATGGCAGTTTACCGCCTCACTGAAGATGCTGATCAATGGTGGTAGTTGATTCAAAATACAAAGGAAGATGATGAAGTATCAAATATGGAATGGAGGGAGTTCAAAGAGCTTTTCTTAGATAAATACTTCTCTCGTGACCATCGAGGAGATATGGAAAGGAAATTTTTAGGTCTGAGACAAAAGGAGGATGAGAATGTCGCAATGTATGAGGCCAACTTTACAAGGTTAGCAAGGCATGCTGCAGATTATATACGTAACCCAAGAATTAAGATTGATCGTTTATTTGATGGGTTAATACCATTTCTCCGTTGAGCCTTTGTAGAAAAATATTTCTCAACGTATTAAGATATTGTCTCATGTGCTATCAAGACAGAAAATGAATTCTCTAAGTCTTATGACAACAAATTAAAGCAAGAGAAGAAGATAACTGTGGAATAAGA
Organism: Viscum album; assembly: GCA_963277665.1. Lineage (NCBI taxonomy): Eukaryota > Viridiplantae > Streptophyta > Magnoliopsida > Santalales > Viscaceae > Viscum > Viscum album. Next base: position 346,586,032 of record OY728162.1, on the reverse strand, counting down.
GATAGATAAAGGGAAAAAGTGAAAGAAGTATTTTCTATTAGGTGATAATTGTGGGAATAATCACCCCGGTACTTGCCTTAAAGGAATAAGAGTTTGTTATAAATGAGGAGAAAAAGGTCACTAGGCTCGTGATTGTAAGGGAAAGAAAGAGGCTATCAATGTTGAGTGCTACAATTGTAGGGAAATGGGGAATTATTCAAATTAATGTCCTAAGCGTCAGGGAAACATACCTCAGAAAAGCCCCAGGGATCAAGGCCAATCATATGTTGTTACTATAGTTGAAGTGGAATAATTAATGTTTTGATACTTTTTGACTCAAGGATTATATTATGGTTATAAGGCTAATGAGATATATATAAGGATTGTACTTCAATACTTGTTGTTTTCATTAAGGTTTTAATATGATGAAGGTAATCATATTTTTAGTATGTGACAATAAGAGAAAATTTACTTTGTTAGGGGAATCTGATGTTACAATTGATTTTGGAATTTAGAGACCTTTTAGAGAAAGTCTGGACATAGGTATTTTGGAAAACTATACAGGTTGGAATGGATTAAGTTGAACCTTGGACAGTATTTCTTAAGGTTAAAACATTTCTGAAGATTACTTTTTGAATATTATAATACTATATTTTTAGGAAAAGTACAACCTGCAGGTCAGGGGATAACCCGTCGCATCAGACAAAGCTACAAGAATCGATCCCACAACCATAGTGAGACATGCCTTTATTACCTACCACTAGCCTACATGAAGTCCCTAGTTATTACAAAAAAAAATTCCTAATCTAAATGTTATGTGTTAATATTTGGAACCTTATACAATTAGGAAAATAGAATATTTTTGAGTTATATTACCTTTTGGAGTGAAAGATGGGTTTTTTGTAAAAATTTATTAAAGAATGATAGTCTACATGACAAGTAAGTATATTTCCTTATGTACTTAGTAAATCTCTTAAATAAATTCCAAAACATTATGAAAGGTAACTTTAAACAAAAACGTTGTTGGTTAACTTTTCCAACTAGGGATTCAATGACCGTTTAACCAATCACGAGTTTGTGATTTTCGTGTGGTTAACTTTCTCCTAATCTTGTTTTCTATAACTCTCCATAAGACCTTCATGTTTTGTTTTCATCCATTTCAATATTTTCATAGAATCCTAGTATGGGCTACCTCGGGTGACCATTGTACTTATCTTTATTTCTTTTAAAGTTAAATTTTTATTAACCTTATTTCCGATGTGGGTTTTCCACAAAGGTATTTTCTATTTTCAACATTTTATTTTCAAAGAAAATTTTCAAATTGCGAGGATGCAATTTATTGAAGGATGGGGGAATGTAACACCCCGAGGTTCCATGATACGCTTCTCTTTAAATAATGCAATAGCTTGCATTGTACGCAAGTTTGAGATTCTAACACACCACGACCAATCAAAAAAGCCATTATGAATAGTAATACCCACCTTTTGAAATTATATATATTTTATATTTCACAATGGAATTCATTTTTGGATTCAGAATATCGAAATAAGCCTATGTTGAATTTTTGGTATTTTTCTGAGAACTTCCAATTTTTTATGAATATTGAAAAATACTTAAAAACAACTTTTTTAATCAAAATAATTTATAGTGATAAATTATACTATTGAGTGGTTTTAAAGTTTAATTAAAATTTATTTTTACCATTTTATTCAATGGTGGTCATTATAATTAATTTTACTTTGAAATTGGACATAAACAATTGTCAATCTTTTGATATATATTGTTTCTTAAAAACACTCTATTTGTTGTGACAGCGGGAATTAATTATATAATTAATTAATGCAACTTATATGTTTGGAATTTTTTAAAATAGGGATAATTTTTTAATTCAGAAAATCAGTTATAGCTATGGGTGAAATTTTGGCATTGTTCTGAAAAACTTCAATTTTTGATGAATAGTGAAACCACTAAGTAGTAGTTAAAAAACTGATTTTTTGTTTAAATGAAACATTATCACTTCTGTGATTTGATTTTAAAAAATCCGACAAAAATGGTTTTCATTAGAATTTAAAATGTGGTTAAATGGGATTAAAATATTTTTTTGGTAAATAGTAACTTTTAAGTTTAATTAATCGCGATTAAAGGTAATTAGTGAAATTTAAGGTAAAAATGACATTATAAAAATATGAAAATACCCTTACACTTGTCTTGACATTATTGGGTGAGTCATGGAAGACCAAGACATTCCATGGGTCAACTTGGGGACCCCATGGAGCCACTTGGGTAAGAAAATGACATTAATAACATTTTATTTAAAGTAAAAATAAAATTGTCACAAACATGTGTTGTTTTACTAAAACAATTATTACATGGGGTTATATAAGTTCAATTTTTTACTATAAATATTCATTGGAAATATATAAATATTTCCAACATCATGGTAATTTTTTAATAATTTTTAGACATTATATAAATTAAATTTTTTATGACACCATAATGATGCAACGATTACCTCATTAATTAACGATTTAAATAAAATGAAAAGATAATGTAAATTCTAAGACTTAAACTTATCTAAAAAATATTGGATGGCTATATTTAGAACCCTTATCACCTTATCCTCTAAATATATCATTTTGGGACCTTTGAAATCCGAAAATCACTTCATAATAATGTAAATGTTTATGACATTCCAAGAGTACCCCTCCTCTCCTATTATAAAAGGCTCCCGCCTCTACCACCTTATTCACGCCTTAAAGCCATTTGGCTCGGCAAAACTCTACCCAAATACTCTCTAAACACACCTATCATACTCCTATAAGCCTCACTTTGTGAAGAAGTCTTCCCAAGGATTCCTTTGGCTCAAATCAAAAATAGTTACCCGATTTAAAGTTAATGTCTTCACTTGTTCTCTTTTGTTTTATTTTTCTTCTCCAGCCCCATAAACTCTTTTTATTCCTTTATTTTGTAACAAAAACAGTATCTTAAATATACTAGGATGTTTTTTTGATATGTATTTTATTTAAACTTACACACAACATCATCTAATGGTTAAAGAACATACTCTTTCTGTGGATGGCGAATTACTACCTCAAGAAACGATTATTGTTCTATCTTCTCCTACCACCTGTCTTGGTGGCCATTATGATGACACTATTTTTTATATATGATATATATTATGTTTTTTTCATTATTCTTATCTATTTTTCAATTATGTAATACCGTTATTAATTTCATTACGGGTAAACGCGATAATTTCATTTTAGAAAGTGCAGACTACCACCCCCTCAAAGTGATTTGTATCGTTAATACCATATGTGGAATGTATAAAGGATAGAGTAAATGATATTATATATGATAGTATACTGGATTTATAATATACCTTTATATCATTATGATTTCATTCCATTAAATACGAAATGGAAATGAAAGTAGTGTTCATGCGTACGTACGTCTTACCGTCTCCATGAACGGTGCATTTTATTTCTTACCTCTAAATGTTATGTCATAATATAAATGCATGTATATACTGGATATATAAGATATATATGATATCTACATCATGAATATAATTCTGGATATAGTGGATATTTCACCACATGAAAAACGTGTAATTATAAGCAGTTTATTTTTGACTCAAGTACCAAAATCGACAAAATGACCGTTATTAACTTAAATAATTACATAATGTTCATAACATGGTAATAAGTCATATAAAAGGAATAATGAACATTAAAAAGGTTCTTAATCAAGTAGAAATTACCTCCAATTTATTATTCAGGAGTTTAATGAACGATCGAGTCAAGTCGGACACGAGGTAAGGGAACTTCAAAACCCAATTTCCTTTCTTTGGGTAAATCTACAACTTTAAAATTATGTTATGATATTATTTTGTCCTATCTTGTATTTGTACTTTCTTTATGTGTACTTATATTGAATACACATAATAGATCTATTTTATTTAAAAAAATGATCTTGGTAAGGACTTCGTCTCAATCTCCTTTCATTGAGGCATATTTTATTTTATACACTAATTTCCTTTATACGGTGTATAAACCCCTTTGACTTTTACATTTATTCTAAATGAATATTTTTTATATGAAGCGTTTTACTAAACCACAAAAGGGAATGTTTATTTTTCCGTACGTATGTGGCGACAATGACTTCTCTACCGTTGTGACCATTTTTTGAGTTTTGGTTTCCTCTACAAGCCATAACATTTTTTTAAAAGAAAAATAAATACCAAGTTTTTCTTTTATTTTATTTTTGTATTTAAAATGGATTTGAAAGTGTTTGTATTATATCAATGTGTTGTATTGATATCTTGTGATTAAAATGTGGAAATATTATTTTTCCTTTATGCATGTTTTATGTGATACGATTATGTTATGGTTTAGGATATGTTTAAACCTATTCATATGAGGAATGCAATGGACTTAATAAGTGATGGGTGGTGCCCGCTATAACTCCTCGATGCATCGGCAGGTCTCATGAGACAAACTAGTGTCTTGGAACAAGGCCTTGACAAAATATTATTTTTAGTCTTGGCATGAGGCCTTGGCTATGTGGTTATGATAGTCTGGAATTATGCATTCCATCATTATGAAAGTGGTTATTGATATTGCATTTGATTATTCGACTAGTAGAATATCAATGTGAAGAAGGAAATGGCATTGTCTCATTTTACTTTTTCCATGTTATATTTAATTTCATATTTAAAAGGCTTTTGTTTTAGTTATACATTGCCTTAAATGTTTATGTTTATTTATAAAAGATTCCACTAAATAGTTATCCTTACTGAGCATCTGAGCTCACCCCTTTCAATGTTTTATTTTTCTCAGGATGTGAAGAAATATGTTATGACTAACCGGCAGGGATAGTCTGAAGGGGATATGGGTGAGTACTATGAAGACTATGTTATTGTAGTTTTTCACTTTATGTTGTAATATAACATTTATGAATGTATCTAGTGTTTCCAAGGCTACTAAACTAATCGGTCTTTCGAGACTTGATCTTTTGTGATCATGAAAATGTTACACAATAATGCACCGAATCTGGGTAACTGGGATCAGGGAATTACAGTTGGTATCAGATGCAGTTTAGTACTAACCTTGGAAGCTATATTTAGATAACCTCTGATTAGAGCACATAGCCATAAGATAGACTTTGAGGATTATTATAGAAGAACTTCCTAGAATTTTGGTATTATAGTGATTTTGTGAGTTTTCTGAGCAATACATCCCTGTCTGGATCCGATCAGGTAGAGGCGGCTATGGCATAGATGTACCTAGGGGTAAAACCCAAAAACACCACTTTGAAATAGACTCGAATGGGAACTGGTGCACGAAAATGGTCCTTGCTGCACTCTTGGTTACGACACTCTCGGGGGATATGCTTCGAATAATTCTCAGTTTTTTACAAACCATTATGAAGGGTTTATGAGTATGTAATTCCTTAAAGAAAACATTTTTATTATTATTATGGATTATATCCATAAACTGTTCAATTTACATTAAGTATTTTACAAGTTCTGAATTATTCATTGCAATTCATAAAATAAACTAGTTTTTTCCATTGTTTAGAAATGACGCCTAGTGGGTGGAATTGAAACCGTATCAATGCACACACTCCATGTATGGATTTACCTCCTGCTCAAGTTAATTATTGTGGAGCTGGAGATACAACCTGTGTTGATCAACTTATCAGCATATTGGGATAACTCACTCAGGTTATGAATAATAACCTTACTCGTATAGAGCACCCTGATCCGCAACATGGAGGACCAATGTTAGACCGCTACATGAGGCATCAACCGCCAACATTTAATGGGGGTAAAAATCCATTATTAGCTGAGCAATGGGTAAACTCATTAGACAAATTATTCCACACCTTGGGGAGTAGCGAAAGGGAGAAGGTTGTCATGGCAGTTTACATCCTCACAAGAGATGTTGATCAATGGTGGTCATTGATTCAAAATAAAAAGGAAGATGATGAAGTATCAAATATGGAATGGAGGGAGTTCAAAGAGATTTTCATAGAAAAAACTTCCCTCATGACCATCGAGAAGATATGGAAAGGCAATTTCTAAGTCTGAGACAAAAGGAGGATGAGAATGTCGCAATGTATAAGGAGAACTTTACATGGTTAGCGAGGCATGCTGAAGATTGTATATGTAACCCAAGAAGTAAGATTAGCCGTTTCTTTGATGGGTTAAAACCATTTCTCCGTCGAGCTTTAGTATCACAATCTTTCTCAACGTATGAAGATATTTTCTCATTTCCTATCAAGACAGAAAAGGAATTCTCTAAGTCTTTTGACAACAATGTAAAGCAAGAGAAGAAGAGAACGGTGGAACAAGAGACAGATAAAGGGAAAAAGGGAAAGAAGGATTTTCCATTATGCGATAATTGTGGGAGAATAACCCTGGTACTTGCCTTAAAAGAATGGGAGTTTGTTATAAATGTGGAGAAAAAGGTCACCAGGCTCGTGATTGCAAGGGAATGAAAGAGGCTATCAATGTTGAGTACTGAAATTGTAGGGAAATGTGGCATTATTCAATTGAATGTCTTAAGCGTCAAGGAAACTTACCTCAGAAAAGGCCAAGGGGTCAGGGCCAATCTTATGTTGTTACTATAGTTGAAGTGGAATAATTAATGTTTTGGTGCTTTTGGACTCAAGGATTATATTATGGTTATATGAATAATGCGATATATATAAGGATTGTACTACAGTACTTGTTTTTTTCATTAAGGTTTTAATATGATGAAGGTAATCATATTTTTAGTATGTGATAATAAGTGAAAATTTACATTGTTTGGGGAATCTGATGTTACAATTGATTTTGGAATTTAGAAACCTTTTAGAGAAAGTTTCGACATAAGTATTTTGAATAACTATAATGGTTGGAATGGATTAAGTTGAACCTTGTATATTATTGTTTAAGGTTAAAACGTTTCTGAAGATTACTTTTGGAATATTATAATACTATATTTTTAGGAAAAGGACAACATGCAGGTCGGGGGATAACCCGTCGTGTTGGACAAAGCAGCAGGAATCGAACCCACAACCATAGTGTGAGATGCCTTTATTACCTACTACTAGCCTACATGAAGTCCCTGGTTATTACAGAAAAGTTCTCCTAATCTAAATGGTATGTGTTAATATTAGGAACCTAATACAATTAGGATAAATAGAATATTTTTGAGTTCTATTACTTTTTGGAGTGAAAGATGGGTTTGTGGTAAAAATTTATTAAAGAACGAATGTCTACATGACATGTAAGTATATTTCCTTATGTTCTTAGTAAATCTCTTAAATAAATTCCTCAACATTATGAAAGGTAACTTAAAACAAAAATGTTGTTAGTTAACTTTTCCAACTGGGGATTCAATGACTATTTAACCAATCACATGATTTTGATTGTCTTGTGGTTAACTTTCTCCTAATCATGTTTTCTACAACCCTCAATCAGACCTTGATGGTTTGATTTTTTTCCATATCCATATTTCCAAAGAATCCTAGTATGGGCTATCTCGGGTGACCTTTGTACTTATCTTTCTTTCTTTTAAAGTTATATTTTTATTAACCTTATTTCTAATGTGGGTTTTCCACAATGGTATTTTCTATTTTCAACATTTTATTTTCAAAGAATAATTTCAAATTGCGATGATGCAATTTATTGAAGGATGGGAGAATGTAACACCCCGAGCATCAACGATACGCTTCTCTTTCAATAATGCAATAGCTTGAATTGTACGCAAGTTTGAGATTCTAACACACCGTGACCAATCAAAATAGCCAATATGAATAGTAATACCCACTTTTTGAAATTATATATATTTTATATTTCAAAATGGACTACATTTTTGGATTTGGAATAACGAAATTAGCCTAATTTGAATTTTTGTATTTTTCTGAGAACTTCAAATTTTTTATGAATAGTGAAAAAAACATAAAAACAACTTTTTTAATGAAAATAATTTATAGTGATAATTTATAATATTGAGTGGTTTTAAAGTGTAATTAGAATTTATTTTTACCATTTTATCCAATGGTGGTCATTATAATTAATTTCATTTTGAAATTGGACATAAACAATTGTCAATCTTTTGATATATATTGTTTCTTAAAAACACGCTATTTGTTGTGACAGCGGTAATTAATTATTAAATTAATTAATGAAAATTATATTTTTTGAATTTTTTAAAATAGACATATTTTTTTAATTAAGAATATCAATTATTGCTTAGGGTGAAATTTTGGCATTGTTCTAAAAAACTTCAATTTTTGATGAATAGTGAAACAACTAAGTGGTAGTTAAAAAACTGATTTCTCGTTTAAATGAAACATTACCACTTCTATGATTTTATTTTCAAAAATCCGACATACATGGTTTTCATTAGGAAGTAAAATGTGGTTCAATGGTATTAAAATAATTTTTTGGTGAATAGTAACTTTTAAGATTAATTAATCACGATTAAAGATAATTAGGGAAATTTAAGGTAAAAATGACATTATAAAAATATGAAAATACACTTAAACTTGTCCTAACCTTATTGGATTAGTCATGGCATACCAAGACAATCCATGGGTCAACTTGAGGATCCCATGGAGCCACTTGGTTAAGAAAATGACATTAATAACTATATATTTAAAGTAAAAATAAAATTGTCACAAACATGTGTTGTTTTACTAAAGAAATTATTACATGGGGTTATATAAGTTACATTTTTGACTATAAATATTAATTGGAAAGATAAAAAGATTTCCTACATCATGGTAATTTTTTTATAATTTTTAGACATTAAATAAATTAAATGTTTTATGACACCATGATGATGCAACGATTACCTCATTATTTAACAATTTAAATAAAATGAAAAGATAATGTAAAATATAAGACTTAAACTTGTCTAAAACCTATTGGATGGGTATATTTATAACTCTTATCACCTTATCCACGAAAGTTATCATTTTTGGGACCTTTTAAATCCGAAACACACTTCATAATAATGTAACATTTTATGATCTTCCAAGAGTACCCCTCCTCTCCTATTATAAAAGGCCCCCACCTCTACCACCGTATTCACACCATCAAAACATTTTTCTCGTCCAACCTCTGCCCAAATACTCTCTCAACTTCCCTCTACTACTCCTAGAAGCCTCACTTTGGGTAGAAGTCTTTCCAAGGAATCCTTTGTCTCAAATCAAAAATAGTTACCCGATTTAAAGGTAATGTCTTCACTTATTCTCTTTTGTTTTATTTTGCTTCTCCAACCCCTTAAACTCTTTTTATTCCTTTATTTTGTAACAAAAACAGTATATTAAATATACTAGAATGTTTTTATGATAATGTTTTGATTTAAACTTACACACACCATCGTCTAATGGTTAAAGAACATACTATTTCCTTGGATGGCGAATTACTGCCTCACGAAATAATGATTGTTCTATCTTCTCCTACCACCTCTCATGGTGGCCATTATGATGACACTATTTTTTATATATGATATATATTATGTTTATGTTTCCATTGTGATTATGTATTTTTCATTTATGTAATACCTTTATGAATTCCATTATGGGTAAACGTGATAATTTCATTTTAGGAAGTGCCGACTACCACCCCCTCAAAGTGATTTGAATCGTTAATGCCATATGTGGGATGTATAAAGGATGGAGTAAATGATAATATATATGATATTATACTTCAGTTATAATATACCTTTATATAATTATGATTTCATTCCATTAAATACGAAATATAAATGAAAGTAGCGTTCATGCGTACGTACGGCTTACCGTCTCCATGAACGGTGCATTTTATTTCATACCTCTAAATGTTATATAATATTATAAATGAGTGTATATACTATATATATATGATATATATGATTTCTAAATCATGAATATAATTCTGGATATAATGGATATTTCACCACATGAACAACTTGTAATTATAAGAAGTTTATTTTTGACTCAAGTACCAAAGATCGACAAAATGACCGTTATTAACTAAAATAGATAAATAATGTTCATAACAAGGTAATAGGTGTTATAAAAGGAATAATGAACATGAAAAAGGTTCTTAATCAAGTATAAATTAACTCTAGTTTATTATTCAGGAGGTTAAACAATGATCGATTCAAGTCGGACACTGGGTAAGGGAACTTCCTAACCCAATTTCCATTCTTTGGGTTAATCTACTACGTTCAAATTATGTTATGATATTATTATGTCCTATCTTGTATTTGTTCTTTCATTATTTGTACTTATATTGAATACACATAATAGATCTATTTTATTTAAAAATTGATGTTTGTAAGGACTTCGTCTCAATCTCCTTTCATTGAGGCATATTTTATTTTATACACTACTTTCTTTTATACGGTGTATAAACCCCTTTGACTTTTACATTTATTCTAAAGGAATCTTTTTTATATGAAGAATTTTACTAAACCCAAAATGGGAATGTTTTTTTTTCGTACTTATGTGGTGACAAACACTTCTCCATCGCTGTGACCATTATTTGAGTTTCGGCTTCCTCTACAAGCCATAACATTTTTTTAATGAAAAATAAATAACTTGTTTTTCTTTTCTTTTATTTTGGTATTGAAAATGGTTTTGAATGTGTTTTTATTATATCAATGTGTTGTATTGATATCTTGTGATTGAAATGTGGAAATGTTGTGTTTCTTTTATGCATGTTTTATGGGATGCAATTATATTATGGTTTATGATATGTTTAAACCTATTCATATGAGGAATGCATTGGACATAATAAGTGATGGGCGGAGCCCAATGTAGCTCCTTGATGCATCGGCAGGTCTCATGAGACAAAATAGTGTCTTGTAACGAGGCCTTGAAAAAATATTATTTGTAGTCTTGGCACGAGGCCTTGGCTACATGGTTATGATAGTCTGTCATTATGCATTCTATCATTATGAAAGTTGTTATTAATATTTCATGTGATTATTGGACCAGTAGAATATCCATGTAAAGAAGTAAATGGAATTATCTCATTTTAATTTGGCCATATTATGTGGAAGTTCATGTTTAAAAGGATTTTGTTTTAGTTCTACATTTCCTTAAATGTTTATTTTTATTTATAAAATCTTCCGCTAAATTGGTATCCTTAATGAGAATCTGAGCTAACCCCTTTCAATGTTTTATTTTTCTCAGGATGTGAAGAAATATTTTTTGACTGAACTGCATGGATAGTCTAAAGGGGATATGGGTGTGGAATACGGAGACTATGTTAATTTAGTTTTTCACTTTAGGATGTAATGTAACATTTATGAATTTATCTACTGTTTCCAATATAGCATCCCGCCTTTTTATAACATAAACTTTCATTACATTACACAAAACTGAGGATCTTTAAGGTCTAGTGTCTTGGAAACCAGGAACATATTACATGAAAACAACATAAAACATTCTTCTTAAACACTTGAAAGGCGTCTCCTTATGTTCATTCTAGGTTCATTACTGCATCTCATAACCTGGGGACATACATCAAAAGAAAGGGTGAGCAGAAGGCCCAGTAAGGGAAACAAGAGGAACATTTTACATGTAAACTTGATATACTTCAATAAGGACATGAAAAGAACTTTAAGGCATGAGAAAGAAATCATGAGGCATTTCATAATAAAAACAACATTTTTCATAACATGAAGATGTGGATACATCATTTAACATAGACAATCATGAACATATCACCAAGGTCCATCCCCAAGGTGTCATTTGAAAATTACCAAGGTTATTCACCAAGGTATCGTGAAAATTGTAATCTCTAGTGGTTACATCATTACCCAATGAATTGGAGCGCTATCAGGGCGCACCCTTAAATTTTCCTTTATTATCATGTGAGCCACATATATCATCATCAAACATTTCATAAATAACCCACATAGCATAATATAAATGGGTTTCATTTCATAATCATAACGTTTTAAAAACTGCTTTAAAGACATGATCTTTACGTCACTTTAAACCCACGGAAAGGGAAAGAGGGTCTCATGTATGTAAATCCCAGAATTTAAAATGGAACATTTTGATATATATGAGAATACCCTTGTAGAAATAAGATCTTTGAGTATTCAATTTATAACATAAAATAATTTTTGAGAAAAGAGAGAGGCATTTTGAGGGGAAAATTTTGCAGCATAACGGCTATGTTTTGGGGTTTTAGAAAACATTGAAAAGAGAGGGGACATGGGTCACCCACTCATAAATGATCAATAAAACAGTAGGTGACAGAATAAGAAGGATATATAGACATGGTAATGAAATTTTAAGGACATACCATTTGAAATGAAAAACATGGAAGGAAGACAAAAATTAGATTTCTCTTATGAAAATTCGGCAGCCTAACGACGTCACATAAACTTTAATAAAAAAGAATTGACAAGATCAAATAGGGTCCCTCATCATATGATCATAAGAGATCAGTATGATAGATATAGAGATCATACCCCAACATAATAAAAAGGAACATGAAAGACATGACATGAAAGTAGAACTTTGAAAAGAATGAGAAGGGTGAAAGAATCCCTTAAAAATTCGGCAGCCTAACGGCGTCACTTAAACATTCATAAAATGAAATGATGTGAGTAAGAGGGGATCTCTCATCATATAAACATGAAAGGGCAGTAAGAGGAATATAAAAGAACATCCACTCACATAAAAACATGGAGCATAAAAGGAATGACATAAAAGAGATTACATGAAAAGAAAGAGAGGGGTCGGATCCCTTACCTTAAAACGTGACTCTTGAAACTCAAAGGATTGGAGCTTGAGGGATTGGGGGCACCTTGGGAGGACTCCTTGGAAGGTAAGAAGACCAGAACTTCGTTGGGGGAGAGTTGAGAGTGAAAACTAAAGGAGGAAAGGGTGGTTATTTATAGGGAAAGTGAGGGGACAAAGCATTAATGGGCAAGGGACACCTCACATGTGCTTTTCTCAAACCCATGTGCTCTCCCTTGGCATTTATCATGGATTTAGGCCACATGGGGCCCCCAAAACAATAATTCATCACCCTTGGCCGGCCAAACCTCAAAAGATCTCATGACATCATCATGACACCATTATGATGTCATTAAACATACTGAAACCCTAAAACTGTATTTTTACTATTAACTGAAAATTCAACTTTCTCAGAATAACCCCAAAATTTCACCTTAACCAAATATCAATGCTCTGATTTCAAAAATGAAATCCATTTTATAAAAATAATTTTCTAAATATTTTTAATTTAATTTTTAAATAAAAACACTATTCATCGAAAATTCATTTTTTTCAGAAAAATCCCCAAAAATTACCTTAACATAATATCGATGCTCTGAGTTCAAAAATAAAGTCATTTTTATAAAAATAATTTTCTAATTATTTTTAATTAAATTTGTAATTAAAAAACACTATTCATCCGAAAAAACTAATACTTGAATAATAATTTATGAAACCGTTATTTAACCATTTTATTGAATCACATTACTTAATCAAGGTGCCTAGATTATTTTAAAACTTTCTTTAAGTGAGATTACTAATCCATTTGGTCACCTTACTAATCCTAAGAGTAAAATCACTATTCATAATTTACTATTCATCAAAAATTAAGTTGATCTTATTAGATTCCAAATTTTGTACTGAACATAATTGTAGAAGACCATTTTTTGAAAATCATTACACATTTTTAATTATTTAAGGTTTACATAAACATTTTTAAAATATCCTTCTTCTAAAATTCATAAAAAATATGCATACTATATTTATCCGGTCATTTCAAAATTCATAAACTTCATCATAAGAAGAAATCCCAATTTTTATTTAAAACAAGGATTATACAAGGTAGTTATGGTCTTGTTACATAGCCCCTTATAATACCAGCATAAGACCTAAGAGTAAGGTGTGCTAGGGTGATAGAAGCTTGGGGCGGCTCAGTCAACATTGCCCGAGTAGTAATTTCTATCAGTTTGAACTTCTCACGAAGGCGATTCCGTTCCAGCTTCACATGATGAAGTTCGGCTTGGATTTGATCCAGAGCAAAGCCCAATGGTGCTACCTCCTTCCCAAGCTCTGTTAGATGGGCTTCGATAGGTCCAAGACTACTAGGTGAGGCCATCGAATCTTCTTTCCATAATAATTAACGACGATTACTTATATTTAGAGACAATACTCAAAACATTTTGTTCATAGCGGTCATATTGACCGATGGTTATATAATAGTCATAACCCACTAATCTCATTTTAATTATAATCATGTTTATCAAATAAAACATTTTTGGTTGAGTATAAAAATAAAATAAAATAACACATTAAATTAGTAAACAAGATTTATTGAAAATTTCGGGTCGTTACAATCTTCCCCCCTTAAGAAATTGCTTCCTCGCAATTTTTTAAAATTGGGTTTTGAAACTTCATTGAAAGTCCCACATTGGAAAAAGAGTCAGTAACACTATTACCTTAAAAGAAATAAGAAGGAGTGCAAAGGCCACCCGAGTTTACTCATACAAAGATTCCATGTAGGAAACATGGACATGGAGGAGAAAACAAAGGGTCACGTTCTGAGGGAGAGTGATAGAGAACATGATTAGGAGAAAGTTAACCATAAGAAAATCCCAAAATTATGATGTGTGCAAGCGGTCTTTGATTACCTAGTAGGAAACGTAAACCAACAACTTTTTTGTTTTACGTTCCTTTTCATAACTTTGAGGAATTAATTTACAACATAGAACAAAAACATAAGGAAATATATCTACCTTCATGTAGAGTTTCATCCTTTAATAAGTTTCTACCCAAAACTAATATTTTCTCTAAACTATGAGCATTCAAAACTACTTGGTCTCATCAAAACACAAGAATCATCTTCTAGAGAATCACATAATCCACAAAAGATCAACTATCCATTTCTTCTATCTGTAAGCATTATCCCAAAAACAGAAAGAGTAAGGTAAAAAAAAACTCTTCAAAAAGAAATAATCCCATAGGAATGGAAACTACTTTTAAATCATCAAGTTCCATGGTACTACCCAAAGTTCATCATAGTCCATTCCGTAAATAACGGTCCTTAAAATTCCTCAAAATAAACCAAACTAAGATTGAAACTCGAATACAAGAAGGATTTGATAACATAGTCTTCCAAAATAAACTTCATTGTTCATCTCCGAACAACATCAACCACTCATAACATCTTATAACAAAAGTATATAATCTAAACATATTTAACCCAAGATAGGTTAATCATTCCCAAAAGTAACCTAAATTACTATAAATCCACCTTAAATTCATCGATTCTTCAAAATATAAGTCAACCTTACTCCTCAATGAAAATACCATTGTAATCTATTTACCTCGATCATATAGGGTCCCCAAAATAGTGAACGTCTTCCAAAATAAAAATCATATTTTAATCCCCTAATCATCTCTGTCATCTTAATACGGAAATCGTAGCATTTCCTATCACATTGGTTGTTGGGACATGTTCTTCCATTTCCCGCCATTAAATAAGAAAAGAAGCTATAATTAGGGGCTTAAATACTTAGCCAATAATCAAGAAAAGAAACTTAAAGCATATAAGGATAACTTGTAGTTGAAAAGTATACCCTAACTTGTGATCCCCTAGGTTCCCATCTAGGTTATCCATGATCATATATTCTTATTTGAACCTTTATTTTATTTTATCTTTGATCCTTTAACAATGGTTCATACTAAGCTTATGAATTTACCAAAGCATATCCCCTGGAAGTGTCGTAACCAAGAGTGCAGCAAGGCCCGTTGTCGTGTACCAGTTCCCGTTCGAGTCTAGTTCAAAGCGGTGATTTCGGGTTTTACCCCTATGTACATCTGTGCCAGAGCCACCTCTACCTGCTCGTATCCAGACAGGGATGTATTTGCTTGGAAACCCCTTACTTAATACTCACCAAAATACCAGGAAGATTTCCTATATTTAGACTTTTATATAGGGTTCTTCCTAAAGTTTTCATATCCTAATTTCCACAAATAACTAAACCATCCTTTGATACCAACTATAGCATCCCGCCTTTTTATAACATAAACTTTCATTACATTACACAAAACCGAGGATCTTTAAGGTCTAGTGTCTTGGAAACCAGGAACATAATACATGAAAACAACATAAAACATTCTTCTTAAACACTTGAAAGGCGTCTCCTTATGTTCATTCTAGGTTCATTACTGCATCTCATAACCTGGGGACATACATCAAGAGAAAGGGTGAGCAGAAGGCCCAGTAAGGGAAACAAGAGGAACATTTTACATGTAAACTTGATATACTTCAATAATGACATCAAAAGAACTTTAAGGCATGAGAAAGAAATCATGAGGCATTTAATAATAAAAAAAACATTTTTCATAACTTGAAGATGTGGATACATCATTTAACATAGACAATCATGAACATATCACCAAGGTCCATCCCCAAGGTGTCATTTGAAAATAACCAAGGTTATTCACCAAGGTATCGTGAAAATTGTAATCTCTAGTGGTTACATCATTACCCAATGCATTGGAGCGCTATCAGGGTGCACCCTTAAATTTGCCTTTATTATCATGTGAGCCACATATATCATCATCAAACATTTCATAAATAACCCACATAGCATAATATAAATGGGTTTCATTTCATAATCATAACGTTTTAAAAACTGCATTAAAGACATGATCTTTACGTCACTTTAAACCCACGGAAAGGGAAAGAGGGTCTCATGTATGTAAATCCCAGAATTTAAAATGGATCATTTTGATATATGTGTGAATAAACTTGTAGAAATAAGAGCTTTGAGTATTCAATTTATAACATAAAATAATTTTTGAGAAAAGAGAGAGGCATTTTGAGGGGAAAATTTTGCAGCATAACAGATATGTTTTGGGGTTTTAGAAAACATTGAAAAGAGAGGGGACATGGGTCACCCACTCATAAATGATCCATAAAACAGTAGGGGACATAATAAGAAGGATATATGGACATGGTAATGAAATTTTAAGGACATACCATTTGAAATGAAAAACATGGAAGGAAGACAAAAATTAGATTTCTCTTATGAAAATTCGGCAGCCTAACGGCGTCACTTAAACTTTAATAAAAAAGAATTGACAAGATCAAATAGGGTCTCTCATCATATGATAATAAGAGATCAGTATGATAGATATAGAGATCATACCCCAACATAATAAAAATGAACTTGAAAGACATGACATGAACGTAGAACTTTGAAAAGAATGAGAAGGGTGAAAGAATCCCTTAAAAATTCGGCAGCCTAACGGCGTCACTTAAACTTTCATAAAATGAAATGATGAGAGTACGATGGGATCTCTCATCATATAAACATGAAAGGGCAGTAAGAGGAATATAAAAGAACATCCTCTCACATAAAAACATGGAGCATAAAAGGAATGACATAAAAGAGATTACATGAAAAGAAAGAGAGGGGTCGGATCCCTTACCTTAAAACGTGACTCTTGAAACTCAAAGGATTGGACCTTGAGGGCTTGGGGGCACCTTGGGAGGACTCCTTGGAAGGTAATAAGACCAGAACTTCGTTGGGGGAGAGTTGAGAGTGAAAACTAAAGGAGGAAAGGGTGGGTATTTATAGGGAAAGTGAGGGGACAAAGCAATAATGGCCAAGGGACACCTCACATGTGCTTTTCTCAAACCCATGTGCTCTCCCTTGGCATTTATCATGGAGTTAGGCCACATGGGGCCCCCAAAACAATAATTCATCACCCTTGGCCGGCCAAACCTCAAAGGATCTCATGACATCATCATTACACCGTTATGATGTCATTAAACATACCGAAACCCTAAAACTGTATTTATACTATTCACTGAAAATTCAACTTTCTCAGAATAACCCCAAAATTTCACCTTAACCAAATACCAATGCTCTGATTCCAAAAATGAAATCCATTTTATAAAAATAATTTCTAAATATTTTTAATTTAATTTTTAAATAAAAACACTATTCATTGAAAATTCATTTTTTTCAGAAAAATCCCCAAAAATTACCATAACATAATATCGATTCTCTGAGTTCAAAAATAATGTCATTTTTATAAAAATAATTTTCTAATTATTTTTAATTAAATTTTTAATTAAAAAACACTATTCATCCGAAAAAACTAATACTTGAATAATAATTTATGAAATTGTTATTTAACCATTTTATTGAATCACATTACTTAATCAAGGTGCCTAGATTATTTTAAAACTTTCTTTAAGTGAGATTACTAATCCATTTGGTCACCTTACTAATCCTAAGCGTAAAATCACTATTCATAATTTACTATTCATCAAAAATTAAGTTGATCTTATTAGATTCCAAATTATGTACTGAACATAATTATAGAAGACCATTTTTTGAAAATCATTACACATTTTTAATTATTTAAGGTTTACATAAACATTTTTAAAATATCCTTCTTCTAAAATTCATAAAAAATATGCATACTATATTTATCCGGTCATTTCAAAATTCATAAATTTCATCATAAGAAGAAATCCCAATTTTTATTTAAAACGAGGATTACACAAGGTAGGTACGGTCTTGTTACATAGCCCCTTATAATACCAGCATAAGACCTAAGAGTAAGGTGTGCTAGGGTGATAGAAGCTTGGGGTGGCTCAGTCAACATTGCCCGAGTAGTAATTTCTATGAGTTTGAACTTCTCACGAAGGCGATTCCGTTCCAGCTTCACATGATGAAGTTCGGCTTGGATTTGATCCAGAGCAAAGCCCAATGGTGCTACCTCCTTCCCAAGCTCTGTTAGATGGGCTTCGATCGGTCCAAGACTACTAGGTGAGGCCATCGAATCTTCTTTCTATAATAATTAACCATGATTACTTATATTTAGAGACAATACTCAAAACATTTTGTTCATAGCGGTCATATTGACCGATGGTTATATAATAGTCAAAACCCACTAATCTCATTTTAATTATAATCATGTTTATCAAATAAAACATGTTTGGTTGAGTATAAAAATAAAATAAAATAACACATGAAATTAGTAAACAAGATTTATTCAAAATTTCGGGTCGTTACATCCAAGGCTACTAAACTAATCGGTCTTTCGAGACATGACCTTTTGTGATCATTCAAATGTTACGCAATAATGCACCGACTCTGGGTAACTGGGGTCGGGGCGTTATAGTTTGTATCAGAGGCAGTTTAGTACTAACCTTGGAAGCTAGATTTAGATAAACTCTGATTAGAGCACATAGCTCTAAGATAGACTTTGAGGATTAGTATATAAGAACTTCCTAGAATTTTGGTATTATGGAGATTTTATGAGTTTTCCGAGCAATACATCCCTGTCTGGATACGAGCAGGTAGAGGTGGCTCTAGCATAGATGTACCTAGGGGTAAAACCCAAAAACACCGCTTTGAGCTAGACTCGAACGAGAACTGGTGCACGACAACGGGCCTTGCTGCACTCTTGGTTACGCCACTCTTGGGGGATATGCTAAGGATAATTATCATTTTTTAACAAACCATTATAAAGGGTTTATGAGTATATACTTCCTCAAAGAAAACATTTTTTATTATTATGGATTATATCCATAAACCGTTCAATTTACATTAGGTATTTTACAAGTTTGGAATTATTCATTGCAATTCATAAACTAATCTAGTTTATTTCATTGTTTAGAAATGGCGCCTAGTGGGAGGAATGGAAACCGTATCAATGCACGCACTCTATGTAGGGATTTCCCTCATGCTCAAGATTATTATTGTGGAGTTGGAGATACAACTGGTGCTGATCAACTTATCAGCATACTGGGACAACTCACTCAGGTTATGAATAATAACCTTACTCGTATGGAGCACCCTGACCCGCAACGTGGAGGATCAATGTTAGACCGCTTCATGAGGTAGCAACTGCCAACATTTAATGGTGGTACAAATACATTATTAGCTGAGAAATGGGTAAACTCCTTAGAGAAAATATTCCATGCCTTGGGGAGTAGAGAAAGGGAGAAGGTTGTCATGGAAGTTTACCACCTCACTGGAGATGTTGATCAATGGTGGTCGTTGATTCAAAATACAAAGGAAGATGATGAAGTATAAAATATGGAATGGAGGGAGTTTAAAGAGCTTTTCTTAGAAAAATACTTCCCTCGTGACCATCGAGCAGATATGGAAAGGTAATTTCTATGTCTGAGACAAAAGGAGGATGAGAATGTTGCAAAGTATGAGGCTAACATTACAAGGATAGAGAGGCATGCTGCATATTATATATGTAACCCAAGTAGTAAGATTTACCGTTTCATTGATGGGTTAAAGCCATTTCTCCGTCGAGCTTTAGTATCACAATCTTTCTCAACGTATGAAGATATTGTCTCATGTTCTATCAAGACAGAATAGGAATTCTCTACGTCTTATGACAACAAAGTAAAGAAAGAGAAGAAGATAACGGTGGAACAATGGAAATAATGGTTTTCCATTATGCAATAATTGTGGGAAGAATCACCCTGGTACTTGCCTTAAAGAAATGGGAGTTTTTGATAAATGTGGAGAAAAAGGTCACCAGGGTCGTGATTGAAAGAGAAAGAAAGAAGCTATCAATGTCGAGTGCTACAATTGTAGGGAAATGGGGCATTATGAAAATGAATGTCCTAAGCATCAGGGAAACTTACCTCAGAAAAGGCTAAGTGATCAAGGCCAATTTTATGTTGTTACTACAGTTGAAGTGGAATAATTAATATTTTGGTTCTTTTGGACTCAAGGATTATATTATGGTTATAAGAATAATATGATATATATAAGGATTGTACTACAGTACTTGTTGTTTTCATTAAGGCTTTAATATGATGAAGGTAATCATATTTTTCGTATGTGACAATAAGAGAAAATTTACTTTGTTTTGGGAATCTGATGTTACAATTGATTTTGGAATTTAGAGACCTTTTAGAGAAAGTCTGGACAAAGGTATTTTGGATAACTATAAAGGTTGGAATGGATTATGTTGAACCTTGGATAGTATTGTTTAAGGTTAAAACATTTCTAAAGATTACATTTGGAATATTATAATAATATATTTTTTCGAAAAGGACAACCTGCAGGTCGGGGGATAACCCGTCGCATCGGAAAAAGCTGCAGGAATCGAACCCACAACCATAGTCCGACAGGCCTTTATTACCTACCACTAGCCTACAGGAAGTCCCTGTTTATTAAAAAAAGTTTTCCGAATCTAAATCATATGTGTTACTATTTGGAACCTTATACAATTAAGATAAATATAATATTTGTGAGTTCTATTACCTTTTGGAGTGAAAGATGGGTTTGTGGTAAAAATTTATTAAAGAATGAAAGTCCACATGACAAGTACGTATATTTCCTTAAGTTCTTAGTAAATATCTTATGTAAATTCCTCAACATTATGAAAGGTAACTTAAAACAAAAACATTGTTGGTTAACTTTTCCAACTGGGGATTCAATGAAAGTTTAACCAATCATGAGTTTGTGATTTTATTGTGGTTAACTTTCTCCTAATCTTGTTTTCTAAAACTCTCCATCAGACCATGATGGTTTGTTTTTCTTCAATATCCATATTTTCATTGAATCCCCGTATGTGCTATCTCGGTTGACCTTTGTACTTTTCTTTATTTCTTTTAAAGTTATATTTTTATTATCATTATTTCTGATGTGGGTTTTCCACAAAGGTATTTTTTTTCAACCTTTTATTTTCAAAGAAAAATTTCAAATAGTGAGGATGCAATTTATTGAAGGAGGGTAGAATGTAACACCCCGAGCTTCCACGATACGCTTCTCTTTCAATAATGCAATAGCTTGCATTGTACGCAAGTTCGAGATTCTAACACACTCTGACCAATCAAAATAGCCATTATGAATATTAATACCCACTTTTTGAAATTATATATATATTATATTTCAAAATGGGATTCATTTTTGGATTCAGAATATCGAAATTAGCCTATGTAGAATTTTTGGTATTTTTATGAGAACTTCCAATTTTTATGAATAGTGAAAAATACTTAAAAAAAACTTTTTTAATCAAAATAATTTATAGTGATAAATTATACTATTTAGTGGTTTTAAAGTTTCATTAGAATATATTTGTACCATTTTATCCAATGGTGGTCATTAGAATTCATTTCACTTTGAAATTGGAGATAAACAATAGTCAATCTTTTGATATATATTGTTTCTTATAAACACGCTATTTGTTGTGACAGCGGGAATTAATTTTAAAATTAATTAATGCAACTGATATGTTTTTAATTTTTTAAAATAGACATCATTTTTGAATTCAGAATATCAATTATAGCTTAGGGAGAAATTTTGGCATTGTTCTGAATAACTTCAATTTTTGATGAATAGTGAAACCACTAAGTGGTTGTTAAAAAACTGATTTTTCGTTTAAATGAAACATTACCACTACTGTGATTTGATTTTCAAAAATCCGACATACATGGTTGTCATTAGGAACTAAAATGTGATTCAATGGGATTAAAATAATTTTTTTGTGAATAGTAACTTTCAAGTTTAATTAATCGCGATTAAAGGTAATTAGTTAAATTTAAGGTAAAAATGACATTATAAAAATATGAAAATACCCTTAAACTTGTCTTAACCTTATTTGATGAGTCATGGAAGACCAATACAATCCATGTGTAAACTTGGGGTCCCCATGGTTCCCCTTGGGTAAGAAAATTACATTAATTACTTTTTATTTAAATTAAAAATAAAATTGTGACAAACATGTGTTGTTTTACTAAAACAATTATTACATGGGGTTATATAAGTTAAATTTTTGACTATCAATATTAATTGGAAATATAATATGATTTAATACATCATGGTAATATATTTATAATTTTTAGACATTAAATAAATTAAAATTTTTATGACACCATGATGATGCAACGATTACCTCATTAATTAACTATTTAAATAAAATGAAGTGATAATGTAAACTATAAGACTTAAACTTGTCTAAAACCTATTGTATGGGTATATTTCGAACCCTTATCACCTTATCCTTGAAATATATTATTGTAGGACCTTTGAAATCCGAAAATCACTTCATAATAATGTAACATTTTATGACCTTCCAAGAGTACCCCTCCTCTACTCTTATAAAAGTCCCCCACCTCTACCACTTTATTCACACATTCAAGCCATTTGGAAGGCACAAACTCTTCCTACATACTCTCTCAACTTCCCTATCCTACTCCTAGAAGCCTCAAAATTTGCAGAAACCTTCCCAAGGAAGCCTTTGGCTCAAATCAAAAAGAGTTACCCGATTTAAAGGTAATGTCTTCACTTATTCTCTTGTGTTTTATTTTGCTTATCCAACGCCTTAAACTCTTTTTATTACTTTATTTTGTAACAAAAACAGTATATTAAATATACTAGGATGTTGTTATGATAAGTATTTTATTTACACTTACACACACCTTCATCTAATGGTTAAACAACATACTGTTTCCGTGGATGGCGAATTACTGCCTCACGAAACGATGATTGTTCTATATTCTTCTACCACCTCTCATGGTGGCCATTATGATGACACTATTTTTTATATATGATATATATAATGTTTATGTTTTCCTTATGCTTATTTATTTTTCATTTATTTAATTCATTTATTAATTCAATTATGGGTAAACACGATAATTTCATTTTAGGAAGTGCGGACTACCACCCCCTTAAAGTGATTTGAATCGTTAATGCCATATGTGGGATTTATAAAGGATGGAGAAAATGATTTGATATATGATATTATAATGGAATTATAATATAACTTTATATCATTATGATTTCATTCCATTAAATACGAAATAGAAATGAAAGTAGCATTCATGCGTACGTACGACTCACCGTCTCCATGAACGGTGCATTTTATTTCTTACCTCTAAATGTTATGACATATTATAAATGCATGTATATACTGGATATATATGATATATATGATATCTACATCATGAATATAATTCTGGATATAATGTATATTTCACCACATGAACAACTTGTAATTATAAGAAGTTTATTTTTGATTCAAGTACCAAAGATCGACAAAATGACCGTTATTAACTTAAATATGTTCATAATGTTCATAACATGGTAATAAGTGATATAAAAGGAATAATGAGCATGAGAAAGGTTCTTAAGCAAGTATAAATTAACTCTAGTTTATTATTCAAGAGGTTAAAGAACGATCGAGTCATGTCGGAAACGAGGTAAGGGAACTTCTTAACCCAATTTCCATTCTTTGTGTTAATCTACTACTTTCAAATTATGTTATGATATTATTATGTCCTATCTTGTATTTGTACTTTCTTTATGTGTAATAATATTCAATACACATAATAGATCTATTTAATTTTTAAAAATTGATCTTGGTAAGGACTTCATCTCAATCTCCTTTCATTAAGGCACATTTTATTTTATACACAGCTTTCTTTTATACGGTGTACAAACCCCTTTGACTTTTACATTTATTCTAATGGAATATTTTTTATATGAAGCGTTTTACTAAACGACAAAAGGAAATGTTTTTTTTCGTACGTATGCGGCGACAACGACTTCTCCGCCGCTGTGACCATTATTTGAATTTTTCCTTCCTCTACAATCCATAACTTTTTTAAAAATGAAAAATAAATACCATGTTTTCCTTTTCTTTTATTTTGGTATTGAAAATGGTTTTGAAAGTGTTTTTATTAGATCAATGGGTTGTATGGATATATTGTGATTTAAATGTTGAAATGTTATGTTTCCTTTATGCATGTTTTATGTGATACGATTATGTTATGGTTTATGATATGTTTAAACCTATCCATATGAGGAATGCATTGGACTTAATAAGTGACGGGTGGAGCCCGCTATAGCGCCTCAATGCATCGGCAGGTCACATGAGACAAAATAGTGTCTTGGCACGAGGCCTTGACAAAATATTATTTTTAGTCTTGGCACGAGAGCTTGGCTACGTGGTTTTGATAGTCTGGCATTATGCATTCCATCATTACGAAAGTGGTTATTGATATTGCATGTGATTATTCGACCAGTAGAATATCCATGTGAAGAAATAAATGGAATTATCTCATTTTATTGGGGTTGGGGCGTTACATTTTTATTTTTTATAATAACTTTTATTTCACTTATTACCATGTTTTATTCAACTACATAAACAATTATATTTATGTCGATTATTTTGACCAAATTCGATTTATGTGTTAAAATATTTCGGTATGTCAACTATAGTAAAAGTGGTTATTATATAACATATAAATAATAATAATTATGAAATAATTAATATATTTATAAATCAATTATTCCTATAAAAATTATCATTAAATATGGTTTTGAAAAATGAAGTGTTACCATTGTGGAGACGGTTGGTTGCACATACGAATTAGTAACATTTCCATTGTCAATGATCATTATGGAAAGAAGGTAAGTGACACCATATCATTCCAAAATGGTAATTATATCATAAGAAACATGTAATATTACCATATATATATAATACTTTTGATTTAAAAGAAATATCATCATGTTGAGGAGGCTATAACACCCCAAGCTTCCATGGTACGTTTCCCTTTGAATAATATAATATCTTGCATTATACGCAATTTTTAGATTATAACACACCACGACCAATCCAACAAGCCATTATGAATAGTAATACCCAATTTTTTAAATTTTATAAATTTTATCTTTCAAAATGGACTTCATTTTTGGGTTCGGAATATTTAAATTAGCTGAGGGTGAATTATTTGTATTTTTCTGAAAGCTTTCAATTATGGATAAATAGTGAAAAACACTAAGTTATAGTTTAAAACTGAATTTTTAATTAAAAATTTATTTATTTTGTTTAATTTTTTTTTAGGTCAAAATATATACACAATACCTAAATATTTTCAATTTAATTCATTGGAGTTAGTTTATAATAATTTTTGATACATAAAAATTTTAATGATCTTTTTAACCGTCTTTTACCGACCTCCTAGGAGCATTTGAAAATTTGAATAAAACAAAATCTTTCTACTTATGTGAATTGAATTTAAAAAATCCGAGAGACATGGTTGATATCAGTATGTATAATATGGTTCAATAAGATAAAAATATTTTTTGGTGAATAGTAACTTTTGACTTTTATTTACAACAGTTAAAAGTAAATAGGATAATTAAGGGTAAAAATGATAATATTATTACCCTAAAACATGTTCTAATTCTATATGATAAGTGTAATTCGTCCAAAAAAAACCTTTTGAATAAAGTATGATCCTTTAGGTCCTCCTAAATAAGATTAGTAGATTTACTATTATTTAATGCAAAGAAGAGTTAAAAGTATTAAATTAAAAGCTTAATAACTAAACCATTTATAATATAGGGTTATAAATAATATAAAATTTATTATAAATATTCATTTGAAAGATAAAAATGATTTCCTACATAATGGTATTTTATTTATATTTTTTATACATAAATGATTTAATTTATTAATGACACAATGATGATGCATTAATTATCTAATTAAAGACATATTAAAATAATTGATATTAAAAATATCCAAAGAAATGATATTTGAGACTTTTTATGAATTCCACTAATTTTCTAGGTTAAGATGACATGTTATAGCTGGTTAGATGAATTATATTCGATGTAATAATGTTGAAATAAATTTAGCAAAAACCAAATACTGAATAGTGTCAAAATTGACATAAAGGAGTTTATAAAACAAATATTATATTATTAATTGATATTATATTCTTAAAAATATAAGGATCATAAAAAAGACTTATATAATGATAGGTTTTTCATTAATGAACCACTTTTGGTTCGCATGGAAGTATATAGTATGTTTATTAACCTTATAATATAAAAAATAAAGAGACATGGTTAATGAAAAACTATTTAACTAAGTGTTAAATCTAAAATATAAGGTTAATATAGTGACCCAAACCTATCTAAAAATTATTGGCTGAGTGGTTTTAGACCCATCCCAAACTTATCATATAAATAATTTATTTTTTAGCCATTAGAAATGGAAAATGATTTTATTATAAATAATATTTCTAGCTTTTCCTAAGGTGCCCTCACCCATCCTATAAAAGGGATCTCCCCTTTCCCTCAAATTCACACATTCAATGCCTTTTGTCTCAACCAAACTCTGCCCAAATACCCTCTCAACTATCTTAGATTCATCCTAGAGGCCTTACCTTAGAATAAATCCATCTTATAGAGCCCTTTTGATCAAATAAAAAGGAAGAACCTGAAGAAGAGATACATATTTAATCACCTCTTTCATGTTCATTTCTTCTTCCACTTCCTATTTCATTGTTGTTTAAATTATAAAATAATAACTTTAATATCTTATATATACTGTGATGCTATTACAAATATGGTAAAACCATATTCATTATTCTATCCATCCTTTGAATTACATGTCACCTTACGTGTGTACGTACAGATTACTGTCTCCACGTCGTGGTGTATTGTTATTCAGGACATTATTATTTGGATGGGTATAATAATGATGTTTTATTGATGTAAAAAATAAATATAAAATGGTACTCACTCAGTATATATGATATACCATCCAATTATATATTATTTTAATATCAAATGAATGATATTTTAACTCATTCGTAAGTACGGATTACCGTCTACACGAATGCGATGAGATTCAGTACCCATCGTAATCCATTAAAGACTAATTTTTAATAGATGATTAAAAATAATGTATACAGACATAATATAATTCTGAATACGAATATTATACAAACTATTCCTAACAAACAGTACTTATGAAACAATGCATATAAAGGAAAACGAATTAGTTAACACCCGAAATGATGATAATACTAAAATATTATTGACAAAGCACTCTTAAAAGATCATATATGATATAATATTAAGTTATATGATTCATTTCTAATTTAATAATAGTTATTTCCCATTATACATGAGGTTAAACTACCCTCGACCAATGAAAAGTGCAAATTAAGGGGTTTCATATCCCACTTTTAATTCCGTGATATTTCCGTTGTTCACCAATTATTTATTGCATGAGGTGTATTGTGTACATACATTTGATATATATTATAATGAATATGTTTATATTTATGGTATTCTATGACTAATTTGGTGTTTATTATCTTTTTTCGTGCAACTCGATTGATTACAATGAATTAAGGGTTTTTCATCTCACTTTTATTCTCGTGATATTCATGCTATATTGGCCACCATTTCCTTTTGTGTGGAGTACGTACTGCCCCTATTTTTATTCTTTTTGTAATATAATTTAATTTATGGGTATTTAAATCTTTATTGTATGATAGTTCTTTCATGGGCTGTATGTTTCATAAGTTACCAAATCAGTAAGTGAATTTCAATATTCAATTTCCACTCATTGGGCATTACGCGTACTTCATTGATTATTTTACTCCATGATTATGTGTGGAATCAATCATTATTATCTATGTATTAATTTACACTCCCATTTATATGGATATAAATTTGATACACATAATCACACCATTGATAAATTCTCAAGTCATCGATACGAACTTGATAAGAGTAATTTTAACTCAATCATCATTTATTGAGTTAAACATCCAATTCATTGGTGTTGTTTTTACTAGAATTTGTGTGAATGTCCTCCGATTGATTTACACATAATATCAAATCATATTTAGTGTATTTATATTTTTCACACTTAATTATGTCATTGATTTATCCTTAACCTAAGGATATGGTCTTTATAATAGATTTCATCTCAATTTACATTCTATTGAGACTTTTGTGTTGTTATACACCAATTTACGTTTAAATGGTGTATATAATGTACTATGACATAGTATATCATGAGTCCATTTATTCTCATGATATTATAATGTTTTTATTACCTCAATTATTTGTATTCATGTGTCTCTCTTTTGGTTAGGAACTCTAATGGAAATATCTTTTTAAATGTTTTAATGATTTATTATTCTAAATCTTTCTCGTTAATATCCATGTTTTAAAAATGTTATTAATGATTTATTTAAATGGATTTTAATGTTTTAAAACTAAAATTACTTTTAAAAGTTTCAAAGTGTTATGGGAAACTTTGGTTCAAAAATCTATTTTAAATGTCCTCTTGACAAATAGTGTGACTTTTATATGTTTTCTAGAAAAAGGGGGATATTTCTCTCAAATAGTTTTGATGATAATATTCATCTCTGTCAATATCCTTCATTATTATTGATTGAGGTTAATCTGTTACAATAAAATATTTCATATTTTATTTAATGAGTAATGTTTGACTGTGGATGTCCTATTTTTATACCATTCATGGGTTGTGGATAAAGTAATGAGATTTTGTATGCTAGTTTTAATACGAATGTTTATGTTATGTTTCAAAATATTCATATGACGAATACATTGGACTTAGTATGTGATAGGTGGATCCATATATAACTCGTTGATGCATCAGTAGATCTCATGAGACAAACTAGTGTCTTTTACATGGCCTTGGAAAAATCTTATTTTTAGTCTTGGCACAAGGCCTTGACTATGTGGTTATTAAAGTTTGGAATTATGCATTCCATCATTTTGAAAGTGGCTATTGATATTGAATGTGATTATTTGACTAGCAGAATATCCATGTTTATAAGTAAATGTCGTTATTTGATTTTATCTTTTCCATATTATACTGAAGTTCATGTATAAAATGCTTTTTTAGTCTTATACATTACCTTAAATTTTTATGCTTATTTATGAAATTTTCCGCTACATTGTTATCCTTAATGAGCATCTAAGCTCACCCATTTAAATGTTTTATTTTTTCCAGGAAGTGAAGAAGTATATTATGACTGACATGCAGGGACATTCTATTGGATCTCAGTGTTGTCTATGGAAATAATGGTGTTCTTGTTTTCCATTTGATGATGTAATGTAAGCCTTATGAATGTATCTAGTACGTCTAAGGCTACTAAACTAATCAGTCTTTCGAGACTTGATCTTTTATGATCATGACAAGGATATGTAATAATGCATCGACTCTGGGCTTCTAGGGTCGGGGTATTATAGTTGGTATTAGAGGAAGTTTAGTAGAAACCTTGGAAACTTTATTGAGATAAACTCTAATTAGAACACATTTCCCAAAGATTGACTTTGAGAATTAGTATAGAATAACTTCCTTAAGTTTTTGGAATTGAAGATATTTTGTGAGTTTTCCAAGTAGTACATCCCTATATGGATACGAGCTTGTAGAGGTGGCTCTAGCATAGATGTATCTAGGGGTAAAACCCGAAAACACAGCTTTGAGCTAGACTCGAATGGTAACTAGTGCACGACAACGGGCCTAGCTGCACTTATGGTTACGACACTCCTGGGGGATATTCATAGGATAATTTACAATTTCTTTACAAACTCATTTGAAGGATTTTAATATAAGATGATAAAAAATAACATGGGTTAATACTAGGGTGTTTTTATTGAAAAATAGGTGTGATTATACTTTCTAAATAATTTTATGACTACACTTACTCACACAATGTTTTCTAGTTTTAGTTAATGGATGGATTCCAAGGAAGTCATAGTAACATTGAAAATGATGTAAAAGGTTGGAACAATGGTGAAAATGAGAAAAAAAATGGAATGTTGATATGCGTAAAAGATATTGTCTTCATGCAGCATCAGTTTTCCAAAAATATGATCAACAACATATATATTAACCAACTCCCGGACTCAACAATGAATAGAAAGGTAGGGAATGATAAGAACTCCAGCTGTGGAGAACATGGAGAGAAGAAATCTAAATTTCCATCATCCCAGAAATGTGGAAGGAGAAACTTAGGAATGTGTCTCAATGGAACAAGTAAATCCTTTATGTTTAGGAATAAAGGGCATATAGTAAAAAATTGGCGAGGAAAAATGAACAGTACTATAGAAGAAAATAAAAATGATCCTAAGATTCCAATTACGGTCATTTTTCATAAATGTAAGTGACCATGGCATCACCCTATTCAATGCCCTATTCTATAGGATAACCTCTTGGTCAAGAAAGAGCCTATGTGGAAATAAAGGGATGAAAAAATGATTAATGGTATTAGTGCTCTATATTGTTAAGATTACATTGGATGAATTTTCTCTTATATGTGTAACCCTGAAATGTATCTTTTGAAAATGATATTTGAGGAAGAATTACCTTTTCTCTTGTGGATATAGTTATAAATAACCATTTGGTTTTATATGATCCTTGAATTTGAGGAAATTACAAGTTATAATATTTTGGGATGAAAATGCAAGGTATGAGATAACATTTGTGTTTAAATTATGTTATGGTTATTTTGTGGAATTTATCTCATTTTGGTAATGTTATAAAATATAGTTTTTGAAAAATGACAACACACAGACCGTGTGACAACCCGTCGCCTCAGACAAAGCTCTGTGAATTGAACCTAGAACCAGAGTGCGATTGAGATTTATCGCCTACCACTGGACTACGTAAAGTCACTGGTTAGTGTGACTAATTATTTTTAGTAAAATTATTTTATTGATCAATTATAAGTTGATTTGATATCTTATGTCTAATGAAATTAATACCCTTATTATAAAAAAAATATTTGGTGATTAAGTGATAAATGTTATTTTGGAAGACATTCGCTCTTTTGGGAACACAATATGCCTAAGAAAAATAGAATACTATGAGATTTCATTTGAGGAGTAATTCTGTATTTTTATCTATGTTTTTATTGTGGATTTATAGTGATTTGGTTTATTTATAGAAATGATTAACCTATAATAGGGAATATTTGATTAGGTTAATAACATTAAAGTATGTGACTTTGAGAGTAGTCGATGTCATTTGGAGATAAAATTTAACATGGAAGACAACATAAAAAAATTCTTCTATGTTTTGGTTTTCAATATTACTTTAGATTATATTGAAGGGTTTTATGGAAATTTTTTTATTGAATGGTATTTGTTTAACTTTGGAGTATTGTTGGATTAATTTTAGAAATTATGATTAGTAATTATTTCTCTAAAGAAATATCTTTTTGGGGGGTCATCTGATCTTGTACTAACTGTTTTGGTTATGATTAATCTCTAAAGATAAGGTAAATATATAGTTTATCCTTTTTGGATCATGTGAATCTCTAGAAGTTGATTCTAGCTCTTTCGGTGTGACCATGTCATCTTGAATACTCATTAATTAAAAAAATGAGTTATTGGAAGAAATTTATTAACAAATGAAACTCTACTTAAAATGTATTTATATATCTTTATGTTATTAGTCAATATCATAAATAAATTCCCCATCTTTATGAACTGTAACTTAACACACAAAAATGTTGTCTTTTTACTTTTCCTACTGGGAAACCAATGACTGTTTGTCCCATCACAAGTTTTTGGTTTACTTTTTGTTAACGTTCTTATGATCATGTTTTCTATCCCTCTCCTTCTGAACTTGACACTTAGTTTATCTTCCATATCCAGGTTTTCCTAAATTGAATCATAGTATGGGTTATCTCGGGTGACCTTTGTACTTCTCTTTCATTTAATGTGATAGTTTTATGGACTCTTTTTCCAATGTGGGACTTTTAATTATGTTCCCAAGCCCAATTTTAAAAATGGAGAGGTCGCAATTTCCAAAATTGGGGAAGAATTTTACCCCAGAAGCTTCTCTGGTACATTTCCCTTTGAATGATATAATAGATTGCATTGTACGCAACTTCGAGATTCTAACACACCATGACCAATAAAACTAGTCATTATGAATAGTAATTCCCACTCTTTGAAATTGTATAAATTTTATCATTTAAAATGGACTTCATTTTTGGGTTCGGAATATCGCAATTTTCTTGGGGTGAATTTTTTGTATTTTTCTGAAAAATTTCAATTTTTGATGAGTAGTGAAAAACACTAAGTTATTGTTTAAAACTGAATTTTTATTTAAATAATTTTTTATTTTAATTAAATTTATTTTAGGTCAAAATAGATACATAATACCTAGATATGTTCAATTTAATACATTGGAGTCAGTTTAATACCTATAGTATATATGTTAATTTTATTGAACTTTTTAACCGTCTTTTACCCACCTCCTAGGAGAATTTGCAAATTTGAATAAAACATAATATTACTACTTCTATGAATTGTATTTCAAAAATCTGAGAGACACTGATGATATCAGTATGTAAAATTTGTTTTAATAAGATAAAAATAATTCATGGTGAATAGTAACTTTTGACTTTTATTTACAATGGTTAAAAGTAAATATGGTAATTAAGGGTAAAATGATATTATTATTACACAAAAACATGTCCTAATTCTATTGGATAAGTGTAATTCGACCAAAAAAAACCTTAGAAATAAAATATGATCTTTTAGGTTATCTTGGATTAGATTAGGACATTTATTATTATTTAATTTAATGAAGAGTTAAAGGTGTTAAATTCGAAGTTTAATAACCAATCCATTTTTAATATATGGTTATACATAATATAAATTAGATTATAAATATTCATTAAAAAAGCTAAAATTATTTCGTACGTAATGGTATTTTATTTATATTTTTTAATCATTAAATAATTCAATTTAATTTATGACATAATGATGATGGAGTAATTACCTAATTAATAAAATATTAAAATAATTGATAATAAAATTATATAAATAAATGTCATTTGATAATTTTTTTAATTAAACTAATTATCTAGGATAATATGACATGTTGGAGTTTGCTAGATTAATTTTTTTTAAAGTAATAATGATGTTATGTATTTAGAAAAAAACAAAATACCAAATAGTGTCAAAATTGACAAAAAAGAGTTTTAAAAAATATATTATATTATTAATTGATATTCTATTCTTAAAAAAATGGATTGTCCCACAGACTTATATAATTATAGGTGTATCATTAATTAATGACTTTGGGTTGTCTTGGAAGTATATTGTATGTTGATTAACCATGTAATATAAAAATACAAAGAGACATGGTAAATGTCAAACTATTTAACTAAGAGTTAAATCTAAAAGATAAGGTTAATATAGTGACCCAAACCTATCTAAAACTTATTGGCTGAGTGGTTTTCGACCCATACCCACCTTATCATTTAAATAATTCATTTTGGAGCCATTATAAACCGAAAATGATTTTATTATAAAATAATATTTCTAGCTTTTCCTAAGGTTCCCCTCACCCCTCTTATAAAAGGGCGCCACCCTTCCCTCAAATTCACACCATCAAAGCCTTTTTTTCTCAGAAAAACACTACCCAAATACCCTCTCAATTGTCCTCCCTTCATTCTAGAGGATTTTCTTTAGTCAGAAAACCAACCTATGGTTCCCTTTTGATCAAATCAAAAGTAAGAACCTGAAGAAGGTATAAATATTTCATCACCTTTTTCAAGTTTCTTTATTCTTCAACTTCCTCTTTAATGGTTGTTTCCATTATAAAATAAAAACTCATGTATCTTCTATATACTATGATGTTATTATAAATATGGTACAAACATATTCATTATTCTATCCATCCTTTGAATTACATGTCACCATTCGTCCGTACGTACGACATACCGTCTCCACGTTGTGGTGTAATTGTTATTCAATACATTATTATTAGGATGTGTATAATAACGATTTGTAATTTATATAAATAATAAATATAACATGATAATGATTATTTATATATGATATACCATCAAATTAAATATTATTTTAATAACTAAATAATGATATTGTCGCTCATGCGTATGTACGGATTACCATCTCCACGAACCTGATGAGATTCATTCCCCATCATAATCCATTCAAGACTGATTTTCATTATAAGATAAAAAATAACGTTTAATGACTTAATATCATTGTGAATATGAATAAGATAAAACCTATTCATAACAAAAACTACTTACAAAATAAAGTATATAAAGGAAAACGAATCAGTTAACACCCGAAACTATGATAATACTAATATATTATTAACAAAGAAATATTAAAAGATCATATCTGATATTATATTAATGTATATGATTCTTTTATAATTTAATAACAATTATTTCACCATTATACAGGATGTTAACCTACCCTCAACCTTGAAAAAGTACAAAGGAAGGGGTTTCTTATCTAACATTTAATTCCGTGATATTTCCATTGTTCACCACTTATCTATTGCATGTTATGCATTGTGTACTTCTATTTGATATATATTATCATTAATCTCATTATATTCATGGTTTTTTTTGAATAACTTTGTGTTTATTAACTGTTTTTCATATGACTCAATTGATTACAATGAAGTGAGTGTTTTTCATCAAAATTTTATTCCCGTGATATTCATGCTATATTGACCACTATTTCATTTTGTGTGGACTATGTACTACCCCCAATTGTATTCTTTTTGTAATATACTTTAATTTATGGATATTTACATCTTTTTTGTATGATACATCATTCATGAGGTGTATGTTTTATAAGTTAATAAATCGGTAAGGGGATTTCAAATTTCAATTTCCACTCAGTGGGCTTTACGCGTAATTCATTGATTATTTTACACTGTGATTATGTGAGGAATAACTATTTATTATTTGAATAGTTATTTCCACTCCCATTTATGTGTATATACTCTTGATACACATAATCACTCCATTGATAAATTCTCAAGTCATCGATATGAACTTGATAAGATTAATTTTAAATCAATATTCATTTATTGAGCTAAACATCCAATTCATTGGTGTTGTTTTTACAAGAATATGTGTGAATGTCTTTGGACTTATTTACACTGAATATTCAATCATATTGAGTGTATTTATATTTTTTCACACCTAATTATGTCGTTGATTTATCCTTAACCTAAGGATATGGTCTTTACAAGAGATTATATCTCAATTTACATTCCATTGAGACTTCTTAATTGTTATACATCAATTCACTTTTATATGGTGTATATAATGTACTTTGATATAGTATTTCATGAATCCATTTATTCTCATGATATTATAAAGTCATTATTACCTAAATTATATTTATTCAAGTGTCTCTCATTTGGTTAGTAACTCTAACGAAAATATCAATTTAAATGTTTTAAAGATTTATTATTCTAAATCATTCTCATTAATGTCCATGTTTTATGTTGGTCGGAGTGGACACTCAAGAGGGGGGTGAATTGAGTTCCAATTAAAATTTCTGCTAATAACAATTTCTATTAAAATCCCCCAATTTCAAAAACAGATTAAACTATAGTTAATTTATACAGATTATAAAGGTTCAATTAGTTTCTCAAAGATTGATTAGTTATCAGTTAACTTAATCTTATGATTAATTTAACTTTTGAAACTAACTTACTGGTTTACAATAAATATAAACACTTGCGAGTTTAACTATCAAAGTAGCCTTGAAATTAAATTATATTTCAAAGTAATATCATCGGAATATGAAATAGATATGTATTGTATGGATATAAACTTTAACTAAAAACACAGAGGAGTTAACCAAGAGGTTCAGTCTCAAGTTGAGACTTAGTCCTCTCAAAAGTTTATATAAGGATGATCCACACCCTGGATCGGGGTTCAACAGTTTACAACTCTCCAGGTCCAAGACCTCCACCACTGTTATACGTGGGAAACAAAAAAACAGCAACCAGCTATCCATGTCACACACAACCTCTACCACTATCCACAGTGGGAAAAAGAATGAAAAGATAGTGAGTGAGGATTTTCAAATCCTCCATTTAAGGTTTAGGAGATAGTGTGTGTGTAACATACAACAGATAACCCACACTGCTCGTAATGTAAAAAGTAAATCACAGAGATAAAGATTTAGATATTAGAAAAGGCTCTAGTGATCTTCATGCAGCTCTCGACTCCTTTTGTTGATTAGAATTCGTTCTGAGTCTTCTTCTGGTTTTTGTCTGGAAAACAGAGTACCATCTGCTTCCTTGACTTCCAGGTTCATCTTGCTTATCGGCTCAAAGAATGATGAGTTTTGTGTGGTTCTTATTTAGCATAGATTTCTCGATTTATGCTCTATGTTCTGGAGGCTGGTAGTAGTAGTCTCGTGAGTGCAAGTTCTCCAGTTGTTCTTGGGACGTTTTGAGCTTGATCGCCAGTATATTCTGTGTGCTTGATCTCTCTTTGGTCTAGTGTCTCTCTCTCTTTTTGATACATACACGATGTCCTTTTTATGCCACTTCTTTTTGTTTTTCTGAGGAGGAATGATTATGCTTTTTGATCGTACTTGGTACGGTTTCTTGAAATGGAAACAAAAATCATTTAATAACATTAAATGCATCAAAAATAACAAATGTAACCGTTAGTATAATAAACAAATAGGGTCGAGGTTATAGGATTTGACTCCGCAGTTCATTGTAGGTAGCCGTTTGTTTGTAGACGTGTACGGTTGACTCGGTGTAGGGATCTTCCATCGGTAGCTCTTCAAAATATTATTGGTGGCTCTTATCGGTAGCTCTTATCGGTAGCTCTCTGTGCATCGGTAGCTCTTTGTGCATCGGTAGCTCTTTGTGCATCGTTAGCTCTTTGTGCATCGGTAGCTCTGGCTATCGGTAGCTCTGGCTATCGGTAGATCTGGCTATCGGTAGCTCTGGCTATCGGTAGCTCTGGCTATCGGTAGATCTGGCTATCGGTAGCTCTGGATATCAGTAGCTCTGGCTATCGGTAGCTCTGGCTATTGGTAGCTCTGGATATCGGTAGCTCTGGCTATCGGTAGCTCTGGCTATCGGTAGCTCTGGCTATCATGCAAACCACATCTATTTGACTTAGAATTGTTTCAAAGCATGTATAAACAAGGATAATCGAGATTAACATAAATCAGAGATTATTTAAACATTATTATTAACTTCATCACTGATTTGAAATAATTAAAATGTAAATCATCAATAATTGAGAATAGCATAATATATGAACACATAATTGGGATTATCAAAACAGGTGAGGTCAATATTTTAAAAATGGTTTTAAGGATTTATTTATATGGACATTAAAGTTTTAAAATTAAAATTACTTTTAAAGGTTTCAATGTGGAATGGGACACTTTGATTCAAAAATCTTTTTTAAACGGCCTCTTGACAAATATTTGGACTTTTAAATGTTTTCAATAAAAAGGTGGTTATATCTCTCAAATAGTTTTGATGATTATATTCATCTATGTCAATATCCTTCATTATTCTCCATTGAGGTTAATCTGTTACAATAAAATCTTCCATATTATATTGAATGAGTTATTTTTGACTGTGGGTGTGCTATTTTTATACCATTAATGGTTTGTGGAAAAAGTATTTACATTTCGTATGCTAGTTTTAATATAAATGTTTATTTTATGTTTGAAATTTTTCAAATGAGAAATGCATTGGACTTAGTAAGTGACGGGTGGAGCCTGCTATAGCTCCTCGATGCATCAGTAGGTCTCATGAGACAAACTAGTGTCTTAGCACAAGGCCTTTACATAATCTTACTTGTAGTCTTGGCACAAGGCCTAGACTATGTGGTTATGAAAGTCTGTCATTTTGCATTCCATCATTATGAAAGTGGCTATTAATATTGAATGTGATTATTAGACTAGTATAATATCCATGTGAATAAGTAAATGGATTTATTTGGTTTTATCTTATCAATATTATGCTGAAGTTCATCTTTAAAAGACTTTTGTTTTAGTCTTATACATTGCCTTAAAAGTTTATGCTTTTTTATGAAAGTTTCTGATAAATTTTTATCCTTACTGAGCATCTGAGATCACCACTTTATATGTTTTATTTCTCCCATGATGAGAAGAAGTATAGTATGATTGACTATAGGGACAGTCTATGGGTTCTTAGTGTTGTCTATGGAAACAATATTTTTGTATCTATCCATTTTATGATGTAATGTAAAACGTATGAATGTTTCTAGTACTTCCAAAGCTACTAAACTAATAATTATTTTGAGACTTGATCTCTTATGATCATTCCAATGATACGTAATAATGCACTGACTTTGGGCTTCTGGGGTCGGGGCATTACGAAGGTTGTAGTCCACACGTCCACAACTGACATTATCACTTTTAAGTGTGTGAATGGGTAATAAAGAAAATGATATATATATATATATATGTTATTTATAGAAAGTTAATTATATCATAAATATATTATAGATTTTTTTATGTATCATATATTTAATTATAATCATCCCTTATATATTCCAAATATTGTGTGATCGAATCACACCACTTTTAAGAGGTGGTAGTCCACACTTGCACAAACAGTGTTATCGTATTTTCACAAAATGGAAATTATACAGTTATATATTATAAAATAATTAATGATTAATAATGACATATTAGTTATCATATATAACATATATAAATATATTTTACATCATAATGAACACCCTAAGAGGCAGTAAATGAAGAATGAAAAATCATTATTTCATTAGGTGGTAGTTTTATATTCACATAAACTGTATGTTCGTCACACATTAGATGATAGTGTTTTTAATTTTAGGCCAAAAAATTATCATTAAAAAATCCTATAATATTGAGGATTATGTTATTGTTATTCAATCATTAAAAAATACTTGTTTATTCGCTGTAAAATGGAAATAATGCTGAAGATATTAAGGAAGGATTTTACCACTTAATCGGGTCACTCTTTTTGGTTTCCTACAATGGGCTTCCTTGGATGGATTTCTGTACAAGGGGTGGATTCTAGGAAGGGGGTATGTATTTTGGGGAGATTTTTGGGATGATATTTTTTATCCAAAGGTTCTTCAGTGGTGTGAGGAAGTGGGAGGATATGAGGCCTTTTATAGTGGAGGAGGAGTGGCAGACTTATAAAATTTTTACATAGGAATTCAATACATGTTATTAACATTGAATATCAATCCAATGGTGGTCCAATTTTTATAAAATTAGCAATATGGTCGAATTATTTCTCTAAAATTGATTTTTTAAATTTTTCTAGGTCATTTTTTCCCTTAATATTAAGGTTTAGTCCGTTATTATGCTTAATTTTACCTTAATCACTACAATTAATTTTAATTACATTCAATAATATTATTTGTGAAAAAATAATTTGAACACATTATAAATTATAAATTATTATTTTTAAAAAAATAGACTACTTTTTTCTAAATTCACATTCCCATAATTGGATGTAATTAATTTAAATTTAATCCTACTGATGGGGTGACAATGCGAGAATTTAATGTAAAAACATCAGAAAGTATGGTATGTTTTTATAGAAATTTTAAAAATAAAATATATTACAATTAATAATATTATATTAATTGATAAAAAAATGATCTATTTAATCTTTAAAAACAATTTTTAATATAATTTAATAATACAAACAAATCATATGAAAAAACAATTTTGAACTAAAAATCATTAATTTTTAAAATTCATAAAAAAAGGATACTTGACAAACAAATACCAAAAATTTAACCTAAATTAATTTTTATGTTCTCCTATAAAATATGATGTTTATTATGACATATATAATTTATATAAGTACCAAAAATTGTATTTAAAATTGGTTCTCCATTAAAAGGCTGTAAAAGTGCCTTAATAAAAATAGAGTTTTTATACGTAAAATTGTGTTGGTTCTTATGTTACGTATATCACATATATTGGATTAATATCAAAAAATAATTTAATATTATATATATATATATATATATATTAAATTAATATCCCTCACTAATTTTAATTAATTAAATTTATAACGAAAAATAGCTACATGAGCATAAAAATATTCATCTGTAAAATATTCCTTTTAATTTTCATTGGATCTTATATTCATTTATATTTATATTGTAATTAATGAATTCATATTATATTTGTGTAAGAAATATATTTTTATAAGTTAGTTAATACCATTAATAATGGATAGTTTATATCTTATGACATTATATAATAATATTTTAATATTATATTTTTGTTCGGTAAAACTTGGTCAAGCCTGTAATACAGGCCTTCAAAGAAACTCATTGTAGTGTATATCACACTCTAACTCAGTATCACATGAATTGAAAGATATAAATTATATTTAATTTATTTTAAATAATAATTATATTATAATGTCTCAGGATATTATATTATCTTATTCTCTTAGTGTTACATGTCATACACGCTATCGAATGCAATGCTCCTACTTTACATTTTCAAAGAGTTATGTTTTATCCACTTTAAATAATATGGGTCCTCAAAATATAAAACCAATATTGGTCATTTTTTTGATATTTTCTATGTTTAAAATACAAAATCATGAGAATGGTTTTTAAATAATCTTCTATAAAATAGATAATCTGAATTGCAAAGGTTATATGGACTAACATGTAACTAGGTCTCTAGGTAGGAGAAGCTTAGTGGAAAGAAGGGATACGTACTTAGAGTAAAAGCATAAATTTTTATAGTGAATGATAATGGTCATAAATAGAAAATATTTTAATAAAAAATAGAAATTTGAAAACCTCAAATCCCTAAATCATTAATGATTTAGAAGACCACCGGTTCAACGAAAGTTTAGGTATTAGTAAAACATTTTTTAAAGATCATTTTCCTAATGTTGAAAAGTTATTTTACTACCCAATTTTATATGAAAGTATACTCAAATTAAATATTTTTATAATTCAATTTAATGCTCTGTTTGGGATTCAATCAAATTATAATTTATAAATTACATTATTAAATTGATATCCTAAAATGAACCCTCCTTTTATGAAATAAACTTTTCTTTTAGTGGACTGTAAAAAATACATTATATTTGAATCATACTATTATTGAAAAACATTATGGTAAGTAAATTAATCAATAAAACAAAAAAGTATCACTAATGGAATATCATTATTATCTATTCATCAAAATTTTTAACTAAAAATAATTAAATATTAACTAGGACTTTGCATAGGTTAGTGGTTGGCATCAAACCCTTATCCTCCTTCATTCATGGGTTCAAATCCCACAACCTTCTTCGATTTTATGGGATGTCACCTTGAATACATTTTATCCTTTTATAAAACCATGTTAATATACTTTTAAAAAATAAATATTATGGAAATAATTGAAATAATGAAAATCACTATAATGATTTTTCACAATTGTTTTCAATACAACCCTAATAAAAAAATAGTTTATCCACTTATTTTCACAGAGATCATTACATATACTATATTTTTTCCTCTATAAGATGGAATTGACTCAGGTAATTTCTAGGTTCCCCACATTTATAGCAGCAGGCCATAATGGATTTCTTATGATTATTTTCAATTCCTTCTATCACACTCTTTATTTTTCATAGGTTGTTCTTTTCATTATATCCTTCTTGCTACATATAAAACATTTCAATGTTCCATTGAGACAGTTTTCTAGGTATGTACTTCCACATTTTATTCATGAGGGAAATAAGGCCTTCTTCTCACATTACTTTCCATCACTTGAGTTATTAAAAACCATAATCCTGATCTTATTTGGTGAGTTTGGGAGTTAGTAATGGTATATGTTGTTAATCATATTTCAAGAAAATAGATTAGGTATAAAAGTAGTATCTTTCTCTCCTATCGACACATCATTTGGTTTTTCATTGTTATTACCTTCTCCTTAACGTTCTTTGTTAATTTGAATCCTTTATGTACCAACCATTTACTAAAATATAAAGTGTAGTTTGAGTAATAATAGTCATTGAAAAACATATAATCATTTATATTATATCTAAATCAGAAAACCTTATATTCAATCCAAAACACCTAAGGTTTATCTTTGGTAAATAATTGTCAAAATAATTCATAATGGTTTTTAAATAAAATGTGAATTATCCTAATAATATCCCTCGAGAGTGTAGAAATAGTTGTATTATTAGTCTCATTTTCATGTACCAGATTATGCCGATTCAGTCCTTACATACCTTTTTGGAGTTGTCACTCTTATGTACATCTATTCCAAAACCACATCCACTAGTATTATCCATAAAGAGATTTATTTTTGGAAGACCTATATAATTTATAATATACCAATATACTAGGTTGTTCTTATATACTTATCCTCAAATTCTACCATAGGGTATTGTTATATAATATATGTTTCCTAATCTAGTTCCCAATGTTTCTACTAAACATACATTGATACCAATTTTAGTGACCCGAACCCAAAATACTCGTAGTCTATTTCTGCTATCAATTACAGTGGAAATATTACAAAGAATAAAATCCCAAATGATCGAGAGTTTAATAGTCTTGGTAATCTAGATACATTGATGATTCTTGTGTTAGAAATTAATACACCAATTACAAAATAATTTTTTATTTATAAATAACTTCAAGGATAACTTTATTTTATCTAATATATCCTTGTACATATTGTATTGCACTCTTATTAGATTCTTAGTGAAAAGGAAACAAAACAAAGGTGAACTGAAAGGTTTAGTAATGGTAAAGTGTAGGGGATGAAATAATGAATCAATAGGAATAAATCAACATGGAATTGTAAATAACTTAACACACATTTCATGTAATCAATAGGCTATAAAGAAAGTTAATAACCAATAAAGTAAGGTAAATAAAAATACATTCCACTCAAATAACTAGATATGTAAAAATAAATATGGAATGTAAAGAATCTTAAAAACATACCATGAAATCAATTAACTAAAAAAATGAAATTCAACCATATATATTTCAAAGAAAAATTTCATGGATGAATTATAAATTATTCTATATGATACATATTCGTAACTATTGGATGTCAAGTCTAATGCACATGAAAACCAAAACTATCAAGACATTTCACAAGATGGTGTAAAACTATGAATAAAAACCCATTTAATTTTTGAAAGTTATTTGTCTCATGAGAACTTGTCGATACATCAATAATATATATAAAGTCTATGATCCATCAATCCTTACCAGTCCAAATCATTCCTCATATAGAATAACTAAAAAACAATAATATTCCTTACCAAATATCTCTACTGAATAAATAATATAGAATTTTATCATTTTACACAAATAAAAAAAAATAACTTTCAAAGTAGACACCGTATGTAAAATGGTATATAGTTTAGGTAATATTAATATCCATGATAAATAAAAAGGATAATTTAGGGGAAACTCAATGATCAATGGTCATATGAAATTGAATATTTTAAGGGGACTAAAAAATAAATCAAAGAAGTGAATGTGAATACTATCCTTGGTTAAATATCATAAAAAGTCTAAAGGAATAAAAATTATGCTATCAATAAAATATATCCCATGTTGAGAAAAATAAAGGGTTACTGTCATTGATTAATAGAAATAAAAAAACCACTAAAAACATTCTTCAGGAAAAAATACATTGTTTTGAAAAAAAATTTATTTTAAAATAACATTTTTAAAAAAAATTATTTAAAAATTAAACTTTTAAGCATTAAAAGGAATATTAAATGAAATTTTAGTGATTAAATCCAATCTTATTGTACAAAATAAAAAGAAAATTCCATTTCCATGATAAAAAGGTAAGAAAACTTCTTTGTACATAAAGTGACAAAAAAGTTTCCTTTGAAAAAAATGGTAAAAATGGTAAAATTGTATTTAGAAAATCATGTTATTTTTTTGAAATTTTTTTAGAAAAAAGGGTTTTAGAATAATATAGTTTATTCTACAAAATAT
This sequence comes from Viscum album, assembly GCA_963277665.1. NCBI lineage: Eukaryota > Viridiplantae > Streptophyta > Magnoliopsida > Santalales > Viscaceae > Viscum > Viscum album. The sequence continues at coordinate 346,541,448 of OY728162.1, read as the reverse complement.
TGAAATGAAGACTGTTTTTCCTGAAAACATTTTATAAAATATTTTCAGTACCAATGAGGGGAAAGTGGTAGTATTACTTAAAATTTTTGTGAATAAACAATAGATAGTAAAATGAATTGTTTTATTGAAAAAATTTTCATATAATTTATATTAATGGAAATACCATTTAATGATCATTAACATTATTCTTGATGAAAATAATTTTCAATCATCCCAAAGATTCCCATAAAACATTGAAATATTTTAAATCATAAGCCTCGTAATAGAATAATATTAAATTAATGTTTTTATACCATGAAGATAAAATAATTCATGATGTAATATATCAATATGGGAAGTAGGTATACCAAAACAATAAGTAAATGGTGAACATGACAATTATTATAGAGATATAAAATGTGAGATGAAAATCTCTTACCCTGAGTCTGATATGTCTCATGGGCATTTATATTACGGAAAAAACTTATGTTAATAATTTATTTTCATGATAACCCGTTTCATTTTTTATCATAAATTTTATTCCACTTATTAATATGTTTTATACATCGACTTAAACAATTATGGTTACATCAGTTGTTTTGACCCAATTCAGTTTATGTGTCAAAAAAAATTTGTAGGTTATCTATGGTAAAAGGGTCATTCTATAACATCTCAAAAATAATAATCATGACATAATAATCATATTTATATATCAATTATACTTTTTAAAGCAATAATTAGATATGTTAATGACAAATTAATCAACGCTACAATCATCGAGACAGTAGGTCGTTTGTATGCATGTGTAACATTCCCATTTTTCAATGATCATTATGGAAAGAAGGTAAGTAAAACTATATCATTATATAATTATAATCATATCCTAAATAACATGTTATTTAATCATTATACTTATATATAAAATTATTTTTATGTAAACGTAATCATATCATGTCGAGGAGGCAGTCGTCCACACATCCACGACCGATAATATAACTTATTAGTGTGTAAAAGGGTAATAATGAAAATGATATATATAAATATTATATTTTCTTAAAAATATTTATTTCATGAATATAATATATTTTTTTAGGTCTCATATGTTTAATTATAATCGTCCTTTATATATTCCATGTAATATATCATCGAATCACATCCCTTTTAGGAGGTGGTAGTCCCCACTTCCACAAACGGTGTTATCGTGTTTACACAAAATGTAAATTATAATGTTATGTGTTATAAAATAATTAATGATTAATAAATACATAATATTTATAATATATATCATATTTAAAAATGTTTTACATCATAATTTCTAACATGAGAGGCAGTAATGGAAGAACGAACAATCAGAGTTTGGTGTGGTGGTAGTTTACAATCCACATAAACTGTATGTTCGTTATCCATTAGATGGGAGTGTGTGTGTGTAGGTACAAAACATAACATAAAAACATCCTAGTATATATAGGATAATTGTTTTCCATATAATCATGGAATACTAATATTCTATAGTGTGGAAAATTGAAATAAAATAAAAGAGGTTATGGAAAGATGTTAGCTCTTAATCGGGAAACTCCTTTTGGTTTTCACCAAAGGGGTTCCTTGGATGAATTTAATCATAATGGGTAGATTATAGTATTAGATTAGGAATTTTTAGGATCTATTTGGGTAGATAATGGATTATTCAATGTGTCTTGAGAGGTGTGCGGAAGTGGGATGAGAGAAGGCCTTTTATAGTGAAGGAGGAGTGACACTCTTGTAATGTTCGGATAATGGAATTCCATACACACTTTTCACAATGTAATTTGATCAAATAATGGTAAAAGTTTAATAAAAGTGGGTATAGGGTATAAATATGGCCATCCAATGACATTTTTATAGGTTTAAGGTTCATTTGGGCCATTAAGATTAAGGTTTAGTCACTTATTATGGTAAAGCTTACCTTAATAGTTGTAATTAATTTTAATTACATTCACTTATATTTTAAGTCAAAAACAAATTAAAACTTATTAGAAATTAGAAATTATTTTTATTCCTAATATGAAATCCATTTATCAGAATTCAAATTCAAAAAAGTGGAAGAAATTAATTTAAATTTAATCTCTCAAACGGTGCGATAATGAATGTTTTTAAAGTATAAACATTCGATAGTTTTGTATGATTTTATGGTTAGTTTCAAAGTAAAATTAACTTAAATTACATAAATTTAACATAGTTTTTAATTTGTTTAATTAAACATTAAAAGAAATTTAATATATTATTTAACCTTACAAAGAAAATTAGATTAAAGATGTGTTTTGAACTAAAAATCAGTATTTTTCCCTATTAATTAAAAAGTTAAACTTCACTAAAAAATATAGAAAAAATCACCCTAACCAAATTTTTATGTTTCTATCTGAAATATGAAATTTATTATTATCATATATAATCCGTTAATGTTCCAAAAATTGAATTTAAAATAGGTTCTCCATTAAAAGGTGGTAAAGGTGCCATAATAAAAATATAGTTTTGGATTTGTAAAATTGGGTTTGTTCTTATCTCATGTATATCAAATATATTTCATGATTATAAAAAATATTTTATTGAATATATAATATATATATATATATATTATATTATATTAATATCAGTCACTAATTGTAATTAATTTAATCTATTAGGATAATATAGCTTTGTGAGAAAAAAATAGTTTTTTTATAAAATATTACCTTTATTTTTAGTTGGATCTTATATTCATTTATAATTTATTTGTACCCAATGAATTCATATTATATTTTTTTAAGCCATGTATTTTTATAATTTAGTTAATAAAATTCATATTGGCTTGTTTATTTCATATTATATTAAATAATTATTTTTTAACAGTTTATTATATTTTAGTGAAACACTTTCTTGTGTGAAATGCAAGACATTGAAAAAACTCATTGTTGCGTATGTTTCATGCTAAATCATTAAAATATTCATTTAAATCACAAAATATATTTAATTTAATAAAAATAATAAATATATTTTAATGTATCGTGGTATTATATTCTCTTACATTCTCGGTGTTGCGTGTCATACACACTATCAAATACAATGTTCTTACTTTAGATTTTCAGGGCGTTACAACTAATATAAAGATCTCCATTATAGATAATAGTCTAGGTCACTCCATAATTTCCTTTTTCTTAAAAGGATCTATATATATCCCTTTCCTTATGATAACATTCCCCAAGAATGGTATTTCCACTATCCCAAACTCTAATTTATTGAACTTTTTATATATCTTCTCCTATAAAAAAGTCTTTATCATATTATTCAAATACTCGTCCTATTCCTATATTATTTTATGGTGCATAAAAATAACAAATATAAATACTACCTTATATTTTTATAGGAAATATATAAATAATATATTCATCATGACAATAAATATTTTTGGGTATTCAGTTAGTATGGAAGGCATATGTGTGTCTAAATGGAATAACTATGAACTCATAGTGTTCATACCATGTTTGATATTATGTCTTAGGAATATATTTATTCTTCCCCTTTAATTGGTGATATCCTAACAAAATTTCCTCCTTAGAGAAATATTATTCCCCATGTATTTGATTATATAATTCATATATATGTGGATGTGAATGCTTTTTATTTATCAAGATATTATTGAGTTCTCAATAATCGATACATATGTTCATTGACTGATACATCTTCTTGGAAAAGAGGATCAATGCACCCCTCATCGAAGCACTCAATTATATTAAACCCTTGTCGAGATTACCTTGTAACTACTTAATTAGTTCCTCCAACTCATTGGGGGCCATTTGGTAAGCAGTATCTGATATGAATAGAGATATAGGTCTAATTTCAATTTAGAAATCAACATCTTAGTCAAGGGGGAGTCCTTTCAACTATTAAGGGAATACATCAATATAATTCTTATAATGGGAATTTATTCTAGAATTAATCTATTCATAGTATCAATCATTTGAGTTATATAATCTTACTTATATAGAAATGTTATTTTTTCATAAGAATATTATTATCTAGAATGGCCTGAAGGCCTTATTTTTTATTTTATTACAGATAATCCCCCTTTTAAAGGGATGAAGGGGAACACATACACGACCCGTAGACCCAAGGCACAAGGCCCGACACGACTTGAAATACATGACCCGAAGGCCGAGATGAATACTATGCCCAATCATGACCTATAGGCCCATCCCACAAGAAATTCCCCACCAATAGCTTCTGCATCATTGATCACCTAACTCCCCACCTTGTTTTTCTAATTGGATAGCATTTCCCCATACAAAGCTGCACGGTGCCTGGTCCCGATGGCGGTTTCCATACCCTCTAATTCTTCCAATCCGGTTGCTCTGCTTCTGGTGATTTCTAGTCTTGTTGCTCTGATCCTCTTATGGGGTAAGCTCTGTGTGAACCGGGCTACTCCATGGTCTTTGTGGCCCAAAGGCCCTAAGGCCTGAAGACCTTTGATGACCAGAATTCCCTGGAGACACATAGCCCCAAACCGGTGGCCCGAAGGCCCTAATCGGGTGAATAGCTCCGACTGCTGTAGTAATGAACAATACCTGCTACAGTAGTGCTACAATACCCCGAGAATTCACCTCTACCCAATTTTAAACCTGGGTCTCTTGGATGCCAAGAAAGAGCCCTTACCACTCGGGTTGTGAAGAGTGGTCTCCCTCTCATGACAGTTGATGTTAGTTTTATATAAGTATATAAAATTCATTCCAAATATGTCATCAAAATATTATAAAGGAAGTAAGAAAATATATTTTGGGAGGTTTATTCCAGAACTATTCATCGAAGAGGAGTTATATAATTGGGATGAAATAGTTTCTCTATTATTTTGTTATTTTAGTAAACTCAACTTTCATGTTTTGAGGTGGTGTTTGAATAGTTCTACCAAAACTCAATGATACGAAAGAATTTATAGAACTAGAATCAAAAAGTTTATTATCTATTCTATAATGAATTACCAGTGTATCTATCACCACATTATTGCTGGGATCCACCTCAGTATTAGTGGTAGTATATACCCTTGAATTATCATGAACACTTAAGGGTTTTTATTGTTGAATGCCTCTAATTAACCTAATGTTAGGGATTTGGATTATATAATTCATATGTTCCATATAGTTGAATCATTGTACACTAGTTCAAGTTTTTATCTGAACCTTGTTTTATTTAATCATATTCATGGGTTTCTTCATCTCTCTTCAGTATTGATTATCCTTATACCCTTTTCCCCACAATTTAATAATCTAGAAATTCCCTTCAGATAGTTTTTGGAATTAATCATCACACAAATTTGAAATGTGCGGGGTTTATTTTTCTAACCACCATGAATTTTTATATATAAATCCACCATAATTAAAATCCATTTTAGTAATTCTATCTCCCAAACCGTAAGACCACTGAGAGTAATCAAAAAATATTTATATAACTTAAAGGAACAAAAAATCAATATTCTAATAGATTTCAAAGTCGCAAATTGAAAAATATATTAATAGACTCATATTTAATCTAATTAATATTCTTTCAACCTTACTTTTGGTGCTAATGGAAATGATAGAGGCGTATCATGAAAGACTTTGGATGTTTTACTTGTATGCTCTCATATAATCAGATTCCTTTTTCTATAATCTAATTAATTCCTTATTTATTTTAAGACAAAGGGTTTGGGGAAAATATTTATTGATTTTTTTCCTTAAATCGTTCCTATTATTTTGAATCAATATCCACATTGGTCTTCATGTTATTGATCAGCATCCATCACTAATAGTCTTCCCCATAAAAATTATAGATACCCATCCTTAATTTCTCTTTTTCTAAGTATTGGAGGAAATATAATGTCTTCTAAATGGTTTTAATCCATTATAATATGATGGTGGGATCAGAGGATCCACTAAAATTAGGAGGGTTTTGTTGCATAAAATACTCGACCAAACATTCTCCTCTATAAAAAGAGGGGTTATAAATGATTCAAGTAATTATTCATATCTTTAGTTAGCTAATACACTACTTCCATGAAGTTCAAAGATCTTTATCTCATGATTTTTGGCATAACATTAGGGAAATCATCATATTTCCTACCACATTGTTTTGTCACATATCCTCTTATTTCACTCCATTAACAAAAATAATGGAGAAACTAAATGTTAATACACTAAATAATGATAATATAAAAATAAAATCTTTGAGAATTGAAGGAAAAGAGTATAAATGAAAACTATAACCCAGCTATTGAGTCTCTATTTTTAAATCTAACTTATCCATGGTAATTTCACTATTATGTTTTCTAACATGAACATTTTTCAAGTCCTTAATAATGGGTTATAAAGTGATTTGGAATTTTTCAATGAATAACCCTTGGGATTCTAAAACTAGTTGTGTAGTAAGGCCTATTTTTCATGAACCAAGTGATGATAATGTTAATACCAAATATTCCATTTTCAGGTTTATTACCCCTAGTTAAAACTGTGCTAGTGCCAAATCTAACTATTGTATCCAGAGAGGGATGTAATTCCTTATAAACTACTCACTCTATACTTCACTTATTTTTCATTATATGTTCTTATACATAGACTTATCCCTAGTGTTATCATTAAATAATTATAGTCCCAATCTCCCAGAATGACTATAAATTTATCTAATAAATAAAATAGTGACCCATTTCTTTTAAATATATTTTTACATGATTTTTAACATAAGAATCCAATAAAAACAGACCAGAGATTGTTAAGAATATTTAATTTTGAATAATAATTTCAAAATATATAAAAAATAAACAATAGTAAAACAACATTATTTTAATATCTATAATGAAATCCTAACACCCACCATCACATAAAACCTAATAGTATAATTGTGGTAATATATAAAAAAACGTGTAAGTTAAAAATACCTATAGGGGAATAAACATGGTAATGAAGATTAACATGCGAGTTCAAAGGCATAACATAACTTCATAAAATAAAACACTAATTATTATTAGTATGGAGAAATAAAAAAAGAAACATGGGATCAAATGATTATGGAAACATTGAAATGTGGCTACAAAATATAACATGAGATAATCATAAGTCAAAGATAACAACAAAGACAACATCACATGAAGATAAAGTCCCAATGTGGATTAGTTTTACACCCTCATCCCATACATCACATCTCATGAAACAAAAAAATTACTTAATAAATTAATGTTCTGTCAAGGAACACACATAATAACATGTGCATTTTTATGTTTTTCAAAAAATTAAATTAATCATAAAGACTAAAGATGATAATATCCCATATAAATAAATGGGTTTCAAAAATCATTCCTACTATCAAAATCAAAGGAGATTCCATAAAGAAGGAATTTGATAAATGAATATAAAGAATTTATTTCACCTTAACGTAGGTATATTAATGTAGGTATATATATAATAGACATATATAAATAATTTTTAATCATTGTAAATCATCAATGAGAGAGAGATAAAGTGATTTAGAGAATGAAAGGTCACAATCCAATAAAAAATGGTATTTTAGAGAGATCACTTAACTAATGTTCCAAAATCTCACTTCGAATGCACTTAATATCTTGGATAAGAAAATAAAATTATTTAATTAATTAATTTACAGCCTTTTCCTTCTATATTTTTTTTATATATTAATATATAACTATTTAAATAATATATAATGTATAACTTTTATTTTCTATTGGTGTTTGTATCATGATTTCAAGGACAGATCACTTGTTGATATTTTAAAATTATTTTATAATGGGATGATTTCTGTATAAGTAAAATAAAATATTATTCATTTAATTTTATAAATTTAAATTGTCCCAAAAAAATTCCAACATTTTGATGATCTATTTAGTAAAAGTTTAATGTAATATTATTTATTCAGTTTTACCGATCAGAAGGAACTAGTTTTGTTTCATTAAATATTATAGACATATATTTATTCTATAATATATATAAATAAAAACTATACATATTTAGTTCACTTTTAAAAAATAAAACTTAATTTTAATGTTCCACAACAATTTTAAATAAAAACTCTTCATTCATATAGGTGGATAACTAACAAAATATGAATAATGTTTTCATTCAAAGAATAAAAAGAGAAGATAAGATATTGTATTATAGATATTAAATTAAAAAATAAAATATCAAAATATATATGATACAAGAATTATTCTTACCTATTTAAATGAATTGTTTTGGAGTATGAGTAATAAGATAAAATAAATGACTTGGATGAGGATATTACATTCTCCTTTGGATATCTTATTATGGTATTCCACTTAAAGTACTTTGATTTGGTATTATGATGAGACAAGAAGTATGAGGAAGTGGTGTGGAGACCTAGGAAGGGATTTGGATATAAATTTTTTAAGAACAAAGTCTATGATGTTGTGAGGATAAGGGGTTGTGAGGGTTGGTATTTATAAGGGGATGAGTGAGTTTTTTTATCATTATATAAATTAGTTTATTACTTTGGATCAAGGATACTAATAGTATTCATTCCTATGTCTAAAGTTTGTAGCTACTTCCTGTGAGTTTAAAATAATGGGATCTTAAATCATTCATATGTCAAAAAATATTGTATTTATCTTATAATGTAAATTACTATATTTCACTATATATCACTATACATCACTATTAATAAAACAATGATGTTTACAAAAAAAATAAAAATAAATACAATAGAATAAAAACAACTAGTTTACAAAAAAAATTAAAAAAATACCTACAAAATTAGAAACAATTTACCAAGGAAGGTTACTGTATATTTTAATGTATATTTTATAAAGAGAGTTTGTTTAAAAAAATAAAAAATATTAGTCCTAACCAGTTATAAACATGTTGATTCGAAATAAATATCTTTCCTAAATATGATAAAAATCATTTTTTTTAAAACAGACTCATTTATTTTAAAAATACACATTTTAATCTTTTGATTGATTTTCTATCCCATTGAAAAACTACATACTATCTCATAATATTACATTATCAGCATAATGAAAAAAATATTAATTTATCAACCCAATTTATGAAAATTAACTTTCCTTTCAAAGAATACATTTTTTATAAAAATTACTTTAAAAAATTATGTTTTACTAAAATACGAACACTTATTTTATAAATTTGAAGACATATATTTAAATTTATCATGATATAAATATGCCATATTTGCATTTCAAAAGATTCCTAAATATTATTTTACACTTCCATAACTTAGTGTACTATTATTATAGTCATGTTAATATTCCTAATGGTCAAATTAATATTCCAATGATCTCATTAATATTCTAATGGTAAGATTACTATTCTATTGGTTAGATTCTTAATAGCCATATGGGTTCCCACTTCTTATAAAAAGCCTAGATTCCATTCATTATTCATTAACATCTATTTTATAACAAGGTTATATTTTCAATTTATATGTGAATATTTTATTTCTATTATAATACTTCATTTATTTAGTGTTGTTCGTGAGTGAAATTTTTATAATAGATTGAGAAGATCCAAATTTTATTATTTAAGTTATCTTATTTTCTATTTTTTCCACTTTAATATTTTCAATTCTTGTGGAATTTTTTATTTTTTAAATGAAATGTTAAAATTAATATGTCAAAAAATTCTGTCTCATCATGCAATGCATATTCTCTATACTACTTTACTAAATATGACACAATAATATGATGATAAATTCTTTAGATAAAATTCGGTCTCATTACATAGAGGGTGAATATGAAATCAAGGGCGAGGCTTCTCAAGAGTTTTGTAACATGTTGGGATGGATTCATAGAGGAATATAGAGTGTAACATCATGCTAATTAGGTTATAAAGAATCAATAGTTTGTGGTTTGGAGTAAATTTAAAGTAAAAGAAATGGAAAATCTTTGTTAATTTCTATGTATAGGTTTTGGACACTATTTGATAAAATAATTATCACCAAAATCCTTCCCATAGTATTTACCATTGTTTTTTCTAAACACGATTGGATTTAAATATTTTACAACACCATGAAATAAACATTTTAAAATAATACCATCGGTGAGGTGGAAGTGAGTGAGTCATGTTCATCAATAATTCATTTTAAAATCACAAAATATATTATATGTTTTGGAATATTCATAAAAATTTATAAAATTAATGAAATATATTAATAAACACAATATTTTAAAGTTAAAAACTACATTCGGTCATATTTTTCCTTTATATAATTTATTACATCACTTTTCAACAATTATGATTTCATAATACATACTGTATATTAAAAAAGTATTTAATCGTTACCCAAAAATCTGACTCTCAGAAAATTTTGAAAAAATAACCATTGTATAATTTTGATGTGTTGATTTAAAAAAAATTATTTGTCTTACAAGAAAAATATCTCAAATATGAGAATTTGTTATTTAAAAAAAAATTTATATATAATGAAAAATACTAGTTTTCACGACACGAACTACTTTTAACCTTATAAAAATTACATTAAAATCCATTAAATTATATTATCAATTATATTCAAAAAAATATTATTTAATAAGATTAAATTTTGAAACTAATGTTTATTTCAAAAAATCCTAATTTAATTAGAGGAGTTCTTAAATGATAATATATATTTCCAAAAAATAAAATTTTGACTTCTTTTTACCAAAATATAAATTTTTAATAAACTAATTATTTGATCATTATTATGGAAATAATTAAAAGGGTTAAATATAATCATTATTTTAAGAACGAAATATAAAAACTCCTACTACAAGTGTCAAGATATATAACCCTTTATTACTCCTACATACTTCATAAGGGTAGGGTGTACAATGGTGGGGCTTTAATGGGGTGTTTTAGTGAACATTACATGGTATGTGATCTTGATAATCATGAACATATCTTGTAAATAGTTTCACCAAAGAATAAATTGTTGAATCTATTCTTATTACTAGTAAAGAGTGAAGCCTATTGATTCGATCTCACTGATAAGCCTAGATAAATGGCCTTCAAAGGTTATAATCCATCTGGTCAAGGCCATAACTTCTTATATATAAATTAATTAAACTTTATCAACCCATTAATATATAATAAACTTAATAGTCACTGTACAATATCTATATTATCAATGGTTAAGAATGTTAATTGTATTTTAAATATTAAAGGATAAATTTTATAATTGGACTAAAATAACCAAATGAGTTCTTGTTTCTTCTATTGTTATATTACTTATTAAGGAATTTATTTATTATAAAACTAATTTCATTCATAAAAGTTTTTGTTGTTAAAAATATTATCTCATTTGTACCAGGAGATAACCCAATTAACATTACACCCTATAAAATACAACCAGTGGAGATTTGTGAGTTGACAGTGTAATTAGAATATTTAGAGGCTAAGGAATTCATGTGTCCAAATACATCACCATGGGGTTCACCCATGTAGTTAGATAATAATGCATATAGAACCTTTAATTTATGTGTGAACTACCGAGGGATAAACTATATGATAGTAAAAAAGTAGCATACCCTTCCACACATTGATGATCCATTTGAACATCTAATTGGTACATAAATGTTCTCTAATATTTAATTGAGGTTAGGGTACCATTAATTGATGTTGAGACCATCTGATATACCCTATACTGCTTTTAAAAACAATTATTTCTTATACGAGGTCATGATAATGTCCTTTTTCATGAGAACAGACTGGAATTATTTAGGGTAATGATGAATTATAATCTCCATCCATTTCTGGTTTAGTTTTGGTTGTTTTCATTGTTGAAATAATAATGCACCCCCTTTTTATTTATGATCAGGACCAACATCTTGAAATCATCCCGAGTACACTGAGGTACAACATCTTTACACTATGATATATAAATTAATTTTCTAGGTTGGCCATGTATACTTCTTAAGACACATTACCCAAGATGATAGAGTGTCATCTATCCCAGAGATAGTTGTATGTGTAGTGTATTTTGAGTGACCCGAGTATTCCATTTAGATTCATAGCATTGTAGGTTTAGTGTGTTATTATCAGTGATTCCACAAGAATTCTCTAATCTGTTAATGCTATTGTTTGTTTTTACTATGAAATGGATGATGTTTCTATGGTAAGATAATTTTTATGAGGCTTTCTAGTAAATTAATGGAATTTTAACCTCAAAAATGGTAATGAAATTACCTAATTCTATTATGTAGTATACAACATTTAGTGTTTCATCATGAGTTAGGCTTGAGGCATTTTTGATTCCAGAGGATCAAATTGTTTCTTTTGGCTCCAGAGAGTTGAGGTAACATGTGCGGAATTATCCCACCCATAACCTAGAGATAGTTATTATGGTGCACACATTGAGATGTTGAATATGTTATTTGTTTGGTGATATATTAATGTTCTACATGGATCACATGATCTTGAAGTACATATTTTCATAGTGGGACTTATACTTTCAATAGAGGAGGTTGGTTGAGTATCTATAGTCCATTTGACTTCGAGTTATCATTTAATCCTATAAAGGGATGATTTATCACTAAAACATTAAGTAGTAAGATTAAAACTCATGAAGTGTGGGAATTTTGTGAATAGTGATGGTTGATGGTGCATTTTTGGATATGAATTTCGATGATCATGAGTTTGAAGGGAGAGATACTCTGACATCGACCTATGTTATTCCCTCACTTCTAAACCAGATTAATATTAGGTTGATATTAGATAAAAATTGTTTATACCTAAGAAAAAAAATATTGTGGGGATTAACCATCATGGTGGTTCATTAATGATGATGAAATTACACATGTCCATAGTTGTTTCTATGTCCCTACGAGTATACTTAAAGAACATATGAGAGAATTACATGATTCAAAATGGGTGATACATACTGGTTTATTGATAATGTTCCATGAACTCCATTGAAATTATTTGTGGGTAGGAATGAAATAAGATATTTGGGATATTTTGGTATGATGTTACACCTATTACTATGTGAATTCCAAGGACCGGAAGCCTACTAGGATATTACCTCCCTTACCCATCACATAATAAAATTCAGATAATATCACCATGGATTTACTGATAATTTTACCCAAGACAACTCGAAAGAATGATACATTGGGGGTAATTATGGATCAACTAACAATGGAATCCCATTTCCTGCCTAGCAGTGAGACCTCCACCATTGATGAATATGGTAACCACTATGTGCGAAAGATATTTCATAATAATAGTGTTCTATGGAGTATTATTTTATATATATATCACCATTTTACATCTCATTTGCTGTAGGGCCATCAAAATTAATGGGGATCATAGGTTTTTTTGAGTGTAATCTATTATCCTCAGAGTGACGGAAAATCTAAACGAATGATTTAGATTAGAGAGGACATGTTGAAAGCCTAAATTTTGGACATCATTAGGACATGGGAGAAACATATATCTCTCAATGATTTCACCTATAATAATATATTATATTCATCAATCTAAATGGATAATATTAATGATTTATACAAAATGTTTTTTCGTTACCCTCTATTTTGGAGATTGGAATATGACTCTACACTCATTTCACCAAGTCTCTTGTATGAGACATATAAAAATTTCCATTTATCAAGAAGTATTTAAAGACCATATAGAGATAGTATAAATAATATTTTTTCCATAAAATATTGTTCATAGAATTTGAGGTCTATCACTACGTATTTGTTCAATTTTTCATTTAGGCATGGTAAGTGTTGTCTACAAACGTAGGGAAGCTATCACCTAGGCTTCTCAAGACATTTCATACATTAGAGATGATCTATCTAGTGACATACTTATTAGCTCATAAAAAATGAAATTGTTTCATTCATGATGTATTTCTGGTGTCATTGTTTTAGAGATATCTTCCAGATCCTTCTCATGTTATTGATGTTGATGATGTCAAGATTGATGTGAATTAATACTTTGAGGAGTATCTATTTTGTATCATATATCCGAGTGAAAATATTCTCCATGGAAAAAATAGCCCCCTAGTGAGTGTGTGTGACATCATGGTCATGTTTAGCAGGATACCTGGGAGATTGTAACTGATTAGTGGCCTGAGTTATTTTCAATGGCTCTTAATGATTCAGGGGAGAACAGGTCAGGGAAGAGCTTTTATATGATGGGGAGGTAAAAAACTCCCAGTGCCTACATGATGTACTTATCTATTTAATTTATATTTAACCATCATAAATAATTTAAATGATCATTGACCTTAGAATTAAAGTAAACATAGAGGTTCTTAGGAGGTTTGGAGGGGCACGACAAATGTGATACCCTTAGTTTTAGGTATTCCCATATATTACTCTGTTTATTTTATGTTCATAGGGTTTTGGGTTAAATGGATGGATGTTTTTGGAGGATTAAAGAGCTTATAATATTGAATATGGATATATATTTTTGTTCACACTGTGAATAGATATTCATGATGTGAATGATATCGTTGAATGATTACATGAATCTCATTCCGGGATAGAAATATTCTTGTACTATCTATGCATGACATGATTGAGATTCATGAAGTTAACTGATTTTTTAGGATTTAATATCGAAGACACTAGTGTTTCAGTGTACATTGAATCTTTCAAATTCAAAACATGAATCTATAAATCCTGTGATAAAGATGGTGGAGTCAAGTAGATTTAATTATTTTCTATACTCTTTTATCTTAGTTAATCTCTCTCTCATTCCCCTCAAAACTAGGGATCTCATTAGAGGATTTTAGAAAATTTATTCAATCTGAACAATGATCTATTCATATATTCAATCATTGTACCTAGGTAATGAAAGATTCTATAATGTAATTGGAAATGGATGATATTGATAACATTTGGTTTGGTTGTTATAAATCTTCTCCCTAAAATATAATTTTGGTTTTTATTATGTACATCATGTTCAATCATTCCAACACATAGTGCACATGACTGATTTTTTCTTATAGACCATTATATAAATATTTTCCTTTATTTAGACCTTCTACGGATCTTTTTGAGAATGTTAGATGATGAAACCCTATACATTAGGCCACCAAAAAGTTGTACAAACCTTAACCCAAGGTTTTAACTTAATGGTTTTTGAATTTAGTGTCATGAAACTATTTTTTGTAACCATAGGTTTATCCTAGGAATGACCTAGCAAACTATCATTTACATTGGGATTGGAAATTGAATTATGATAAAGGATTAACTTATCAAATAGCATATAATATATATATTTGAAATATTATCATGGAATGAGGTATTATTAACAAGGCAATGAAAAATTATGTCTTAATTTCATATTGGTGTAATCAATATGTATTTTTCATGTAAATTGTACATTATATGAATAGAATAAAATGTAACAATGGTAACATACTTGGAATGTTTTGAAATATTGATATATAGGGTATTTTTTGTTATCCTTTACATATTAGAATATGATTTTGGATTTATACATGAAATTGGTAACTGAATATGTAATTAGCCCATGGAATGGGAATTCACGTTGGCTCAGTTGTGAAATAAATATGTAACTAGCCCTGGGCATGGGAATTTTCCATGAGTATATTATGAATTTAATATGAAATTATCACTGATCATGTGAATTCACCTTGGGACTATTGTGAAAGAAATATGTAGGTGGCCCCATAAATGGTAATTCGCCATAGTTCTTTTGTGATATAAATATGTTATTATATCTGAGCATGGGGATCCACCGTGGGTTAATACCAAATTGAATATTTACATTATTTATGTATGGAACACTATGATACTAGGATTATAATTATTTATGGATACAGATGTAAACATTACACATCATGAAAAAGTACTTATGGATAACCCTTGGTGTCTACCTAGAGCTCGATGGTTAAAAATTTTATTTAGATTTTCATAATTTAGTTTATAATTAATGACTATAGTTTTCATATTTTTGCATTAAAAATTTATTATACTGTACTATTTTAGATACCATTGGGGATGGGATATTGAGTTTGAGTCATAGCCTATTCAGGCTGCTATCTGGTACATGAGAAGCTTTCATGAATGTTGATTAGGACAAGGGAAATAGGGATAGAATTTGACTATTTAATATTCTAGTTGGGAATAGATCCTGGCTATGGGAAAAATCGTGGGATTCTTGAAGTGTTTTGGAAAATTTATCTAGATTATTTCTCTGAGTTAGTTTTATATATTACTTTAGTTTGAAATTCAGTGTTACAATGCATGGATTAAGGATATTGGGTTGATTTGGAACTTACCAATTTATATACTAAAGTTGATCAAATTGAGTTTTTATCATGTTTTCATTTTGATTATCTTTCTGTACTAGGGGTATAGTCCCCAATATACTTGTTAGACCCTCTATACTAGTTAGAATAATCTGGTGTATGGGAACAAACACCTGAGGTGTAATGGTACTCTTTTCTATTCATGTAAGTGATAATTGAGATGAATACATTACAAGCATGGTGAAAATAATTTGATATGTTCTGAATATTATTTTTCATGGATAAATGATTTCTTGAGAAATGATCAAATTCCACAAAACACTATTCTATTGAAGGAAGACTACCATATATATGTTTCTATTTTTCTTCCAAAATTAAATAAAATTGGATATTGAATTTGTCTCTTTCGTTAGGGTTTTTTCTAAGGATAGTTTCAAGAGTATACTATGGACATTCTACGTGTTTTTTGTTGTTTTTTTGGTGGGATAAGGTTTTCATGTGACTTTTTATGTATTATTCATATTTGAGATATTTTCTAAGTAAATTATAAATGGTAATAATTTATTTTAATAATAAAATATAACTTTTTTATAATTAATTATATTATGTATTGGATTGGGATACAACCTCGGTATGTGATGCAATGATTGGTCAACCATTTAAAAGAGTGTTAAACCAATTATTAAAATCAAATTATTTCAATTGAGGTAAGAAATCCCTTGAAAAACCCCCTTCAGTAAATTTATTTTTTTATATATTCAGGTGATGTGTGGTCCTTCCATCACGGGTGATTTAACATTCAGATGAAGTTAATATATATATTTGAATGAAATTATTGGATTAGATATTGTGATAAGGACCACGATAGAACCTTGTACATAGGATTAATTCCTTGGTAACCAATGGGGGATTCCTTCATTATAAATTCATTTCATGTGACACATAGACCCTGAGGGGTATAAATAAAATGTTGTTTTTATAAATTAGTCGATCAAGTGGGGAGGCCATACACAAATCTTTGTTGAGAAGAGTGGTGGAATAGGATGACTGGATAGATTAGGCCACATGAGAATTTTAATATGACTTTAAAACTCTATGATAGTTGAGATGGTCAAGGGGTAAGTCTTCCTCCTCCACTAAGATGTTATTACCTAGGTCAGTATTACTGAGTGGATTTCTAAATGGATAGGTGTTTGGATCAATTAAAGAGGAGCTTAGGATGATATATGTGAATTTTTACATCTATCATGGGTGATTTCGGTTTGGATTTCCTGTAATGTACTATGCATTTAATAATGAAATTGTTTTTTAATGAATAAATACCTTATTAAGTAGTATAGTAATAGAAAAAACAAGCACTACATTAGTTATTTTAGACCAATTATTCACTATATCCTATCAGATTTTGAATTTATGTATTCCCCATTAACATTGATATTATAGGACTTACATGATGACCGATAAGAGTAGTATATATTAAGGGTTATTATATAGTCTAATTTTCATAGACAGAAGGAGAGATGGCATATACCAGTAGGAACACACCCTGTGAAGATTATTTATTATTGATTCCAAGGGATATGGAATCATTGGGATTTTCCAATGACTAAGACCAAGATAAAATTAAATAACTAAGGTGTGAATGAAAACATTTACTATATAAATTCACGCTAATTGAGATCACGATTGAAACCATGTTATTTGAACCACCCCACAAAATCCCAACCCTAGAACACATTACCCCTAGGGTGTATGTAGGAGTAATATAGGGTTATTTATCTAGAACCTAGTTGTATGAATTTTTAAATTTTACATGTTTATAAAACAATTAATTCACTTATCCTTTTCATTATTATATTTTTATATGAGTTTATGAATATTAGATTTCAATACGAAGAAACAAAATTTGTATCTTTTGAAAAATTTATTGTTTTAATAAATACATTAGTATATAAATACATTAATTTTTTAATAAATTTTATTTTAATATAATATACTTATTAAATAAAATTTTTATAGAAATGATAACATAATATAGTGAAGTCCAATAACTTTTTTTAATGATTGAAAAATTAATATTGTTGTAAAACTAGTATTTTCAAGAATGAGATTTTTTAAAGATTAAATTCACAAATTTATAAAGATATTTTGATATAAAAATTATTTTTATTTATAAATCAACATGACAAAATAATATAATGGTAATTTTTTCATAATTTTACAAGACAATCAAATATTAGGGTAGAAATTTAATACGATATAAATATATGGTTTGTATTATGACATAATAACAGCCTAGAAGTGATGCAATAAATATTATTAAGGGAATAAAAAAATCAAAATTATGTTTCCCATTTAAAATAATTTGTTATAAAGTTATTTGATTAATTTTATAATCCCATATTAAATTCTCCAAAACCTATATTTTATTTTCAGTTTTTAAAATCAATTATTTATTAACATGACTCATTTACACATCACCTAGGGTATTATTTTAAGGTGTTTAGTTTTAAAATTTTTAATATATTGAAAACAAAAAATATTTTGTAGAATCAATTGGAAAAAATAATAAGAAGTTTTTATTATTATTATATCATATAATGTCGAAATCCTATATTTCGAAATTAATTAATAATTCCCCCTCTCTTTTTCTATAAATGCACTCCCATCCACCAACACTACTTCGCTAAAAAAACATTGAGAATTAAGTTAATCTCTCTATACCACTCTAAATCACCCAAGGTGTTACCTATCTCTTGAGAATCTCCTCTCAGAATTTTAGAAGTGCCCTCTCTATGTAAGGGACTCTCTCCTATTTTTTTATTTCTGTTAATTTCATTATATTATGTCCTTTTAATTTTCAATTGTGAATTTTTTAATATGTTTTTACACATACCTTAACCATACATATGATTCTCGTGTAATTATATAACACTTTTCACTCGTATTCACCCATTTTATAATCCCTTTTGTACACCCATTATGTTGTCGAAATTATCCGGTGATTTTCCATGTTAGACATTTGGGTGGTGAATACCTGTCCAGATTTCCAATCAAGGATATTCACCTAGTTATATATTTCCTTCATTGATTTGGTAATTACATGTATAAAACCCTGACTCTTTCATAGTGGGGTGAAAAGCGATGAAATGTTTTCTTATATATTATGATCTATGTGGCACACAAATGCATGTACATGATATTAATGTGACACATGTGTCCAAAAGTATATAACCCTAAAATAAATTGCGTAAAATTTTTATATAATTAAATACCATGATTAGTTCATGGGTGCTTATCCTGAACACACAATGTTATGAATTATTAGTGGTTAGCCTTGAAATATTCTTATGATTTCATGTTTTATGTGATTTCCACATTCTTGTGTTGTCTTGATATTATTATCTTATATCATGAATCACTGATCATTTTTATTATTTTAACCACTTTTATGTAACCTCTATATACCTCTTGTATAAAATGTATTACTTTAGTCATGTTATTCTTTGAATATTACATTAATTGGATTTATAACATGACATTTTGTTATGTAAATCCATAGGTTATCCCTTTTAGTATTAGATGTTCAATTAAATATAAGGGAATATTTTAGAGTTTTTAAATAATTTTATTTCACCAATGATTCATGTTAATGTGATATTTACCAAATTTCACAAACACACCAAGCCTCGCAATCTCATTTGATTTTGTTATCTGTATAATTATGTAACAAATCAAGAATTAGTGTGTATTAATGATTTAAATTGTCATAGTTTATATCAAAGGAAGGTATAATTATTTTGGGGGATGAGGATTCTAAAACCTTATTCATTCCATAGGAATACTAATAAATATATTAAAGCATCCCTAAATTATGGTAATGTATAGAGTAACTGAAGGTTCTGGGTGCAGCGGAAGAATGTTTGGGATGGAACCCAAATTTGATTTTTATCATGATCAATGATCATTCTGGGATCAATACGACAATGAATTATTGTTTCAATAGAATAGAATAAAATATTTAGATTATGAAAGAATATTCCCAAAACCTATAGAGAGGATCTTGCATATCATGTTTATAATTAATTTCATTAATTTCATAATGAAAATAATAGCTGGATTTTCTGTATTTTTTTCATTGATGATGTTGATCGTCCAGAATGACCCTTCCATATTATATTATTATGATTGCAAGGATCCAAACTAGAATCCCTATAGTGGTGATCTACATGAGTTCTGATGGGCTCTGATCGACACTTCTCGTTCTCCAGGTGCTAGTGCGGCAAAGCGACTGTCTTGTGTCTGTCAATCTTGATTGCTTGTTCTTCATCCTTGAAAACATCTCTCATTCATGATAGTGGAGGGAAGAGGATTCGAGAGAGAAATTGTTCAGCTCAACAATTTTCAATTCACCGGGTGTGTGGTTCGATACATGGAATAATAGACGTATGTGACTATTTATTGACATGGGGCTTCGATTACAATATTTAATAACATAGAAAAAATTAAATACTTTCATAACCTTAGATAAAACCCGTTATATTAATAATAATAATGCGTCATTATTTATCATGCACCAACATGTGAGAAAATAAATTACAAATAAAATCCCACGTCACTAAATAATAGCAGTGTTATTTTAATTTGTTCCAAATAGTTAAATAATTATTGATCATCATGAAAATAATTATTTTACTAATGGAACGGCCTTGGTCCTATATAACTCCACTTCCTTTTATTGAACACCTGAATAAATAAATAAATAATTTATTCTCTTAAATAAATATTTTATTTACAAACTAGTAAATAAATATTTATTAAATGTTCAATAAAATAAATAAATATATTTTACCCACAATCAAGTGAATAAATATTAATTTTATTTTGGAATTAATTATATATTGAAAAAAATTATTATATGGTCTTGAGAATTATATTTATTAATTAAATTCAAATAGAATTTAACTGAGACCACCAGAAACACTTAGTGTGTGACCCTCTAGTATTTTTTCTCGTTGGCATTAGGAAGGCTTGCCTAGTGTCCAAGAGTACTGTCTAGCAACATGTCAGGGAACACAATATAAAGAACATAAATATTCAACAAAAAACATCCATATACGAACAATCACTATGTAATATAATCACTTTGTCGCAATATGTCATCAAGAAGGAATCATGATAGTGTCATCATCTTTTACGCTTGATACATCTTTCAATGAAAACATGAAATAAACTCATCGTTACACCATGGACATGGAATTTTGTGCGACAGTTCTATTTCAATCAAAGGGTCATGATATCAACTTCCATAAATGGAAGGGATAAATCCTTCTTCAACTTATCCATTAATAACATGCCACTCATGACACACCCAATGTACCCTACATCCCACCAACTGTCTGCATGAAGGTTTTCGTTAGTAAATCAAAGTGTGTGAGTCATGACACATATTAATGATAATCTTAAATTCTAAGTATCATTACACATGATCGTAGATAGAAATATCTGATGAAACCAAAACATGAAAAATTCCTACTGGCAGGTCTATTGTCATAATATCATATCTTGGAGATTACAAAGTGTGAATTTCATGAGAGGAAGTATCAGTTACTTATGAGTACTCACACCTAATGGTTTGTATGCTATATGTCCCATATTAGTATTTTATCCAACCATTGAACTATATTTAAGAATATTGATATATCATTTCAAGGTTCTTATCATAGAGGGGAACTTCCATGACCTTATGAATGCAAAAAACACTATTGGAAATTATTACAACATAGTCATGCAGAATAAAGAACAATATGTAATCATATGTTTAATATTTAAATACATGAAATGTCTATGTAATAAACTTAAAACTAGTTGGTTCTAAGACACCAAATATTACAAACTCCAACTTATACTAGATCCAACTTCCTATAAATTTCAGTCTTCTAGACCTCACATGGTGATCATGTTTCTACTATGTCAAGGCTTTAGTCAAGGTGTTTGCCACATTGTCTGTCATATAAATACTTCTCACTGCATCTTTTCCTATCTAAGAAAAATACCTCTAGAGATGATACTTCCAAAGAATGTTCTTTGTTCACTGATGTGACCTTGGATCTTTTGTGAGAGCCACTACTGCAGTGTTATCACAGTACAGTGTGATGGGATCTTTACTTTTAGGTATCAAATCCATCTCCTGGAAGAAGAGTTGCATCCAAACTACTTCTTTAACTGAATCATAAGATTCTATATACTCAGAATCATCTATAGAATATATGACCACACTCTTCTTCAAGCTCTTCTAGCTCACTGCACCTCCATTCAAACTGAAAATGTATCCAGTTTACGACTCCATGTCATCTTGATCAGTTTGGAAACTAACATCTGCATATCCTCTAATGACTAGTTCCTCATATTCTCCATAAAATAAGAACATATCCTTAGTAAGACTCAGATACTTTAGGATAGTCTATACTACCATCCAATGGAGTTCACCTGGGTTTGCTTGATATGTTCCTACCACACTAAATGTGTAGGAGAAATCCTACCTAGTATATATCATGGCATACATGACTGAACCGATCACTAATGTGTATGGAGTTATTTCCATTTTCACTCTTTCCTCATGAGTATGAAGAAAAATTTTCTTGGAAAGATGAATTCCATGTGATTCTGGCAATAATTCCCTCTAGTATTGTTCTATATTGAATTTCCTCAGTTTCTTATCAATGTATGTACTTTGACTTAGGCCAACATTCTCTTGGATCTATCATGATGGATCTTGATCCCAAGAATATATGTTTCCTCTCCCAAGTCCTTCATGGAGAAGCATTGATTCATCCATGCCTTAACAGATTGTAAGAATCGTATCTCATTTATTATAAGTAATATTTCATTAATATATACTATTAGGAAAATGACTATAATCCCACTAAATCATTTGTAGACACAAGGCTCACATTCCATCTTGATAAAAACAAAATTTTTTATGGATTCATCATAATGAATTTTCTATGACCTGGACGCTTTCATTAATCAATAAATGTATTTCTGAAACATGAATACATTATTCGCAATATATTGAGTCATAAACCCTTCAAGATGTGTCATGTAGATATCTTACTAATAGTTCCCATTAAGGAAGGTTCTTTTGACATCAATTTGTCAAATCTCATAGTAATGGTAAGCAGTAATGACCAATATTATTATGATGGATTTCAGCATTGAAACTGGTGAAAAGGTTTCGTCGTAGTCAATGACATGATGTTGTTTGAACACTTTTTCATCCATTCATGCCTTATATGTGCTGACTTGTCCTTCCATGTCCAGTTTCTTCTTGAATACTAATTTGCAACCAACATGCATTACATGCAATGGAGGATCTACCAAAATCCAGACATGGTTTCGTTCATGGAATCCATTTTAGAATTCATGGATTCTTGCCACTTTGCAACATTGGAACCACATACTTCTTCCTTGTATGTTTGAGGATCATTATTATCAACTAATAATGAGTCACCATCCTCGATAACTAGAAAACCTTGCGATTCCTTTTCTCTAACATTTCTTCTACTCCTACGCGGCTCTTATGTCTCTAGAACAGTTCTTTATTCCACGGGTCTTTGTAGAATCTATTCTTGTACCAAGTCTTTGTACCTTGAGCCTCAACTTTAATGAAGTCCATCTCACTCCCACTATGTCTTTTGAAGATGTTCTCTCTCTCAAATAATATGGCGTATCTTCAAACTATAACCTTTTCCCAAAGGGGTTGTATAGGTAATATCCCCTTGTTTCCATGAGGTATCCTATAAAGTCACACTTTGTGCCTCATGGTGTATGTTTGATACCTGAAAAGGCTTTAACAAACACATCGCTTTCCCACACAAGTATATTTGTTAATATGGATTTCATTACACTACAAATATCATATGGAATATCATTTATTGATTTAGTTGGTACTTGGTTTAGTATGTGCACCATTGTTTGTAATGCATATCTTTAAAATGAAAATGGAAGACACACATGCCTCATCATTGATCTCACCATGTCCAACAGGGTGTGGTTCCTCCTTTAGCTCACACCATTCCACTGGGGCGGGTATAGAGTATTGAATTGGGATAGGATCCCAAAGTCCCTTAAGTAATCAATGAAGTCTTCATTAAGATATTCTCCACCTCAGTCTGATCATAGTTTCTTAATCATCATACAAAGTTGGTTCCCAACTTAATTTTTATATTCTTTGAACTTATCAAAAGAATTTTGTTTATTCCTCATTATGTAAATATATCCATATCTACTAAAATCATTAGTAAAAGTATTGAGGTATGATTACCCTCTCGTTGCTTCAACTGAATATGGTCCACACACATCAGTATGAACCAATTAGAGAAGTTCTTTATCCCTTTATCATTTCCCACTAAATGGGGCTTTGGTCATTTATCCTTGTAAACATACATGACATATACCATGTGGTTTTAGTTCAAAAAAATCTATATATCCATCATGATGACACTATGTCATGTTTTTCTCATTTACATGACCTAGCTGGTGATGCCCAATTTGTGTGTGGTATGAGTCATGTAAAGTATCTTCGTTATTGATTTCAATTACTTAGTTTGTGTAATCCAAAATTTAAAGACCGTTGTATAAATGTGACCTACCAAAACAAATTATATCTTTGTAAAATAAGAAAAATTCATTTCCAAACATGAAAATGAATCCATCTGTATCTAATCTAGATATCTTAATATTTTTTTCAGTAACATATGAAACATAATAAAAACCCTTTAAAAACAAGATCATTTCATTTGGATATGTGAGAAGGCAGTCCCCAACAACTACAACAACAAGTCTAACTCTGTTGTCTACTATTAGATCTACCTCTCCTCGGTTAATCATTCTAAATACTATTGGTTCCTATATTTGGATACATATGTGAGCATTACAGGATATATATAATAACCTATTTATAGAAACATATATATTTCATTGGATATAAAACTCACCTAAAGCTTCCCCTTGCTTCTTATGCTGAGTGCAGTTCTTCTTCTAGTGGCCCTTCTTTCCACATGTGAAACAAACAGCCTCCTATTTCATTTCCTCCCCTTGAATCTTCTTTTTCATGGAAGGTCATGATGAAGATTTGGGATTAAAGATCTTATCCTTCCCTTTCTTCTTATTCACCACAAGAAAAAAGTATTTTCATTCATTATATATTTTTTCACATGGAGAATGTGGATAATAAGATCAGATAGATACTTCTCAGTGTTTTTCGTATTGAAATTGAAGACATAGTTAGGGATGCTCTGAGGGAGTCATGCGAGAATGAGATTGGTACGCAGTTCTTTGGTTATTTTAAACCCTATAACATCTAGTCACACAATGTAGCCAATGACCTCGACTACACGAGTCCCAGATAGGGAACCTTCTCCAAGAATACTCTGAAAGTGTTCCTTAGAGATCACAAACCTTTCTTGTCTTTCTCTCTCCTAGTAAAGACCACAGAGGTGCTCAAGCATGCTATAAGAATCCATGTTTTCATGAGACTTCATGATATCACAAGACATTGATGACAGAATCAAACATTGAATGTCCACTTTGTCATTCATATGGTTCTCCTAGACCATGAAATCATCATCACTCGCCTATTTGGCATGACGATTAGGTGATGATGTTTCCAACATGGATGAATTCAGTTCATGGTGTAGGATAACCTAAAAGAGTCTATACAATTCATAGAAGTTATTGTAGGTGAGGATGTTTTCTTTAACTAGAATTGATAGTAGGGATAATGTGGTTGGAGAGATTTCCATTTTTATTCAACAATTAATAGAGCAGATCATTAGTACGTTATTGATTACATTTTATAAGAAATAATAAATGTTTATTAATTCTCCCACTATTTTATCAGGACCCAATGGCCCTCACCATTGAACTCAGAATATCCAGTTTCCATGAAATTATAGTGGAAATGTTCTATATTCCTTTTTTCATAACCCCAATAAGGTTTGGTCAAGCTATTAGAATGTATTTAGGTAGGTAGGTCTTTTTGAACAGTGATCTTGCAACTCCTTGATCTGTTGAGTGGACTCCCCAATCCAGAAATCATGACTTTGTATTTCCACAACACATGCCTCCAAAATTACACCAATTCAAGCAAGGGATACTCCTCTTGATGAAATATGGTTAATTCAACCCAAAACCATTCACAAGGGCTTCCTGTATAATAGTAATTGTCATAACAAGTGTTTTTCAAGCACATATTTTTATTTATTTATTCCCTTAATCAAGTAAAAAAAGCATGGTTCTTACTTAAAATTTTATTTAATGGATTTTTATCTCTTATGAGTGAATTTCTTATTATCATTATGACATGCCTGTTAATATTAAGTGGAAATTACTTAAGTGATTAACCATGTCTTGATAATATTTAAGCCTAAGTTTGGTTTATTTTAATTCTATCTTGCATGCTTGTTTAATTCACTAATTATGTGATCGTGACAACACATCCATAATGATAAACCATGCACTGACTTAAATAAAATAAAGGTAATGATCATGAGATTTTGTAGGGGTTATTTTATCTAGAGGTTGATAATCTAACACTGACCTAGGGGAGAAACATCTTCAACCTTTTGGGTTTTTCTTTACAGCTTTCCACCTATCCACCTCTATATCTCCTGAGATTGGTTTCATCTCGGTTGAAGCTTGAACCACCTCCACTAACTTGGGAGTTACATCCCTTATATATGCCTTTTTTAACTCATATTTAGGTGTGGGGTAAAAAGGGTTTTTACATAAAAGAAACACTGGGAATGCATGCCCTACATATTAATGATGAGAAGGCTCGTAGGCCAACAAATTTAATTTAAACAAATAAATTTAAGGAAAACAACCACATACAAAGGTCTTCATATTGCTCATGATTATCCATACATGTTGTTATGTTTTCACATAAATAAAACTAGAATTCTATTTATAGCCATTATTGTTTAATATAATTCACACTCAAATCAATTAATTATCATATTTAATTAATCAACTGTTTTATCTTAAACCCCTTTCTGAATTTCCTTGAGATTCTCATCCATCATAATTTTAAACAAAAAACTCATTTCAAGTTATCGTTGCATGCAACTTGTACCTTGGAGGAAACCTATGAGTTCCTATTCATAACTACCCTGTGAGTAGAATTGGACATTATGAAGTTGTTAAATTAAACACATATATATATAAAACCTATCACGTGATGTTCCTCATCTTTATTCCTACATGATGGTAAATATCACAATGGTTTCTATAATATAATAATAAATTTTAATAAATCTATGTAATTTGGATGTGTACACGGTGTGTAGTTCCTATTACACAACGTGTACTATTTTTTACCATCCATCTGAAGTACACGACTGGGGAAACGACGTGTGAGTGTACTTCAAATATATTTAGAGTAAATGGCATGTTGAGTAGACCACACACTGTGTAGTTCCTCGTTACACGGTCTCCAGCCAGGTAAGTTGTGTACGTGGTACACAGTCCATCCCTAACCCGTAAATACTACACGTTGTGTCCAGTGGGTCACATGGCGTGTAATCTGGAAACCATGTGCCACCTATTACTAGTCAACACATAGAGTCATTAAGACTTATACAAAAACCAATTACATGTCTTGGTTTGGTAGACCAGACCTGGTGCATTGAACCTTGTCTACACAACTGTACATACAAATACACATCGTGTGTTCTTGTGTTGTACGTCAAGGAACCTTTTGGACCTCTAGATGAGATTGTCTATTTTATTTCAATCAAAATTAAAAGAAAAGATATTTTTTTGTAAGGTAAAAAAGAAATGAAATAGCAGGAATAGATCTCAAGGTTCAGATTTGTAGAACAATTAACTTGAATTGAAACAACTAAATTATTATATGCATTTGTAAGAACCCATATCTTTATTTCAGGTATGTTTTCCCTTTTTCTGGTGTTTTTACAAAAAATGACCTTTCTGGAAATTTTCGAAGTACACGCCTTGTACATTCTGAGTACACGGCATGTACTCTTCTCCAGCTCGAAGCCGTATGATGGTCGTGCCCGGGCCACACACACGGTGTGTAGGGGTGACGTGGATGCCGATTTTTGCGGAGTATGAAAAAGACCCAGTACACGTTGTGTACTCTAAAAGTACACACTATGTATTTTCTTTTTTTTCACTAAATGAACCCGGGTCACGCCTGACGCACAGAAGAATCTTCTTTTAGGTCCAGTTCGTTCGAGAGCAACCCGTATGACTGAATCTTCCCCAAGCCCCCGTATCTCCTTTCGTTCTCCGATTAGAGCATTGTCGATTGCATTGGAAGCATAGCGGTGAGTTCTTCCTATTGCTTGAGCCTTATTTTCCAATTCCTCCTTTCTTCCATGTTATCGTGGGTTGAGAGTTTTGTGCGTTTTTACAGATATATGACATTCTAAGAGGAATCAATCGTTGTGGTTCATGTATATCGATCTCGTAGGATCATGGTAGGTGTTTTGTGCCTTTCTGTTTGAATTCGTTGAATATTAAGTGCAAATTCCACCTATTCCCTTGGGCGGGGAATTGTGGGTTTCCTATTTTGCCCTGATGCTTGCCTACTTTGCTTGATTTTTGTAGTAGAGGTTTATGCTTGTGAGTAGAGTAATTTATTTTGTGCTCAGGATGATTTTCCTTGTTTGTTCTGCATGTTTGGCATTTTTTCATATTCCATGCCTAGTCGTAGGATAGTGGAATTGCTACTTTTTATGCTGTTGAGCCTTAAAATGATAGACAAGTAGTTCTTGAGGTTTACTTGGACGATGTACGCGTGTTATGCATGTTTTATCTTTCACTCAGGACTATGAGAACCTAGAGTAGTAGACCAAAGGGAGAATTGACAGAATGGCTTCTCCAGAGTATCTTTTAATTACGATGCGAGACCACATGGGAAATTGATGTTGAGTGCTTCCTAAGAGAGTCTGTAGATCCTCGACACGGTCCATATGGGGAATTCAGGTTGAGTGCTTCCCCAGAGAGCCTTTAGCACGATACGAGACTATAGGGGTAATTTATGGTGAGTTCTTCACCAGAGAGTCTATTAATTTCATAACTGAACCTGAGGGGTGAGACTGTGTGTGCCACCTAGAGGGTTTCTAGTATTTGTAGGTTGAACCATAGGGGTTAGACTATGAGTTCTACCTAGAGGGTTACCAATTTTCTACTTTTGTTAGTTGTTTACTTGTGTACTTTATATATTATAATTGTGAATTGTAGCTGTTGTGTACTTCTTGTTTACTATTCCTGTACTTTACATGCCATGTATTCATTAACTGTTAGGCACAGATCTTTGGGTGGTTGCATACTGGGACTTTGTCTCACACCCTGCATGGGCCATGCATTGGGCCCATTAAGATTATTTTGTTGTAGGGATAGATAAGGGAAAGCACCCTTCTACTTCAGTTTCTTGATTGCACTGGAGCTGGAGAGCATGAGACTGAGCCAAGGCTTGCGATGCTGTGGAGTTGCTCATCTGTTTTTATTTTGTTGATGTTTAGTACTTGTCTTCAGTTGTATTTCATCACATTGTTTTGTTTGTTGTTTTCCTTATATACTATTACTAGGTACATCATTATCATCATTGTTATATGTTCATTGCTTCCGCTATTTGGTTTAAGTTGTTGCGTATTGTTTACTGCTTCCAATATTTATTGTTGTTTATCCTTACCTTGAATACCTTACCGAATGAGGGAATAGTTTCCCCAATAACTTACCAAGGCCCTCACTACTAGTCAGCAGCCTCTGTCATTTGGGGAAATGCGCTTGAGGTCATGTGGCGAACCGGGTACGGGGAACGAGTGAAGGGTCTCCAAGTTCAGGTCGTTAAAAAGTAGAATTAGAGGAGTTCTTTTCTCTTGCTTTATTGTTTGAAAACTTTAGCCAGGGATAGGACAGATTTAGTACTTGGTATTAAGCTATGCTCGAGAGTAGCTAACCCGTATACAGGGAAAACCCATACTACCTCATTAAATGCAGTTACTGGTTTTAGGATTTTACTGTTGATATGATTTCACCTAGAGTGATTCACATGCCTTGTATTGTTATTTTCATGATGATTGTTGTTCTATTTCTGTCACAACCTGATGAAATGAGGGTATGCCATCTAATGCATCATATATGAAGTTTTAGAAATAACATGTCATTCATTCTTGACATGCCATCTAGGATGCATTAGTGATTTCATGTTGTTGGGATAGACTTCGTGTAGATTAAGCATGCTGTTGTGATAGATTCATGATAGAATCTTTGACGTTATGTTAGAGAGCTATTTTTTTCCTTGTATGTGACTTTGGGAGATGCCAAGATTTGATTCGTGGGGAGTGTGGGCCCTCACGGATCGGAATTTGGCACCTCTTTTCCATGTTTTTAGTGTTTCTGGGGTTCTGTGCAGTTTATGAGCTACTGCCCAGAAAAACCAAAAATACACGGCATGTACTTTTTGGATACATGTCGTGTAGTTTTCAGGCCATGTTACTGACTGTGTGAGCAGAACATGGTGTCGTGAAAGTTACTTAGGAACATGCCGTGTATTATAGGTACATATCATATAGTAATGAGTCGTGTACCCGACCGTGTCACTAACAACACGGGTCGGGGAAGCTCGAGTAGCACACGCCGTGTTGTAATGGAGCATGCCGTGTAGTCTTGCCAGGTACCCAGCCGTGTCACGAACAACAAGGGATGGTGTCACCTTTCCTATACACGCCGTGTTTGTTCAGAACATGTCGTGTATGTTCCAGCCGTGTAGAATGCCATGTGTTTAACAACACAGGCCGCCGAAGCCTTTTCCACTACACGTTGTGTCCGTAGGGAACAAGCCGTGTGGTCTCAGTTTAAGAAAACTCTGTCGGTTATCCGTGTAGAGAGACTTGGGTAGGGGAATAGTTTCCAAGTCCACGCTGTGTTTGGGTGAAGCACGCCATATAGTTTGAGGTGTACACAACATGTAGGGTAGGATTACATGCCCATGTCAGTGGCTTGAGAAAACACGCCGTGTAGTTCTTATACACATCGTGTGGTCGAGTTTTGTAAACTTGTGTGTTTTCCGTCCCCTATTTCTGTTTTTTACTCATGTGTTCTCAGTACATTCTTTTCTAATCTAAGGTGTGCTTTTGATCTTTCAGAGCTATGCATCCTAGACGTCCTCTGGTTGTAAGTTTTCCATCATGCTGTGATCAGACGCCAGATATGGCTGATCAGAGACTTCCTGCAGATCCTCCAGTCGAGCCACCCTTGGCACTAGCTGTCATACAAGTTTCATGCACTAATGCGCAGTTCAGGGAAGGTTTTCTGAAGATGATGCAGACCTTCCATGGATCACCGCCTCCTGTCGCAACTATGGCAGACTTGACATTTGTTTTCTAGCATCAACATCATCCTACATTCTCGGGGGAAGGAGGACCTCAGGCTGCAAAGTCATGGATGGATGCCTTGGTGACTATCTTCGAGCATCAGGAGACGCCTCCAGAGAGGTGGGTCAAGCTCACTACCTACATGCTCCGAGACTCCGCCAAGAGGTGGTGGGATGTGATATCAAAGGAGGGTCACCAGCAGGTTATGGCTTGGGAGGAGTTTCGGTGCGTCTTTTATGACTACTTCTACCCTAAGACCCTGTGGGCTGACGAGCCCGGGTGTTTATGAGCTTAGAGCAGTGTACTCTTTCTGTCATGGATTATTCCTCTCGTTTCACCAAGCTACTGCATTTCACACCCCTCCGGGATGGGAGTGGGGTGTTCTTGGAAAGGAAGTTCAAGGATGGTCTCAGGAAGGAGATCCGCTCATAGGTGAACATCTTCCAGTTGACATCCATCACATCCTTCATCAATCAGGCACTTATTGTGGAGCGCAACCAGAGAGACTCCGGAGCTGTGATCCAGGGCGGTTCTGCTTCTAGAGCTAGTCTTCCTCCAGATGACAGCACGAAGCACCGTAGAGATCCCATGCATGGTAACCAGAGGAAGAGTGATGCATCGTCAGGCAGCGAGGTGACATGCTACTAGTGTGGCCGGTCAGGGCACATGAGGTCGCAATGCCAGAGAGACTCCGTGGAGTGCCGATCTTGCGGTAAGATGGGTCACCTTCAGCGTTTCTGCCACGTTTTTTCACCAGCAATTGGTGACCAGGATTCTTCCATGACTCCTTGTTCAGGAGCGGCCCCACCAGTTTCTCACCAGTTGGGGAACTGGAGTTCTTCCACTCATTTGGGTCGAGGTGGATGTCGAGGCCGTGGCAGTCAGCAACCAGTCCCTCATCACCAGCAAGGTGGATCATCTCAGAGTGGTCAGTCAGGGGCGCAGGGCCACGGTGTAGGCCCATATTTCGCCGTAGAGATGATCTATCAGGAGCAGGATCCTAGCCCTTATACAGTTTGAGGTATGATTCTAGTAGCCTATGTTTTATACTCATCTCTTTTCGATACTGGTTCTACGCATAGTTTTATCTCTGTTTCTGGTGTGGAGAGCATTGGGCTCTGTGACTTTTCTTCTGCCGACTCGTTGACACTAGACACACCTTTGGGAACGAGGACATCTAGTGGGCGCCAGTGTAGAGAGTGCCCTCTCGAGGTTGCATGGTATCATTTCATATGTGATCTCTACATCCAAGAGATGACAGGCTATGATGTCATCCTCATGATGGACTGGTTGGTTCCCTTCCAGGCAGTCATCGAGTGTTATCGCTACAGAGTGAGTTTCGTTTCACCAGAGAGTGAATCTTTTCTTCAGAGAGATGAATGGGATGTTCAGGCAAGTCGAGCAGGACTCGAGCATCATAGGCTAGAAAGGGTGACAGCCCAAATTTCTAGTCTTTATCTGGATGATCAGGGGACTTCATAGTTGGACTTTCCTCCAGTGGTAGATCATTTCCGGGATGTCTTCGCAGAGTAATTTTCATGTTTTCCTCCGGAGTGTGAGGTAGACTTCTTGATTGAACTCGTGCCAGGAGTGACATCGGTGTCCATTCCTCCTTATAGGATGGCTACACCTAAGTTGCAGGATCTCAAGAAGCACTTGGAGGAGTTGCAGGAAAAGGGTTTCATCCAACCCATTACTTCTACTTGGGGTTCTCCTATCCCGTTTCCGAAGAAGGAAGATCGCACCCTTCAGCTTTTGGTGGATTATTGGAAGTTGAAACAGTTGACGGTCAAGAACTGATATCCCTTGCCAAGGATCGATGACCTCTATGATCATCTTAGAGGTGCCCGAGTGTTATTAAAAATTGAATTGAGGTCCGATTATCATCAGTTGTGTGTTAGACCATCAGATATACCTCTGACATACTTTAGAAGCAGATATGGTCTATACGAGTATACAGTCATTCCATTCCGTCTCACGAATGCGACTGTAGTTTTAATGGAACTAATGAACCGAGTGTTCCATCCTTATTTGGATTCCTTTGTCGTGGTCTTCATGGATGATATCTTAGTGTACTCTCACACTCGACATGACCTTGCTACCCACCTATAGATCATTTTGAGTACACTAAGAGCGCATCGGCTTTATTCTAAACTCTCAAAGTGCCACTTTTGGATGGATCAGATTCACTTCTTGGGTCACTTCATCTTAGAGGCAAGAGTATCTATGGACCCAGAGAAAGTGAGAGACGTAGTTTTCTGGGAGCAGCCAAAGATCTTTTTTGAGGTACGAAGTTTCTTAGGTCTGGCTTGATACTACAAATGCTTCATTCAAGACTTTTCTCCTCTAGAAACACCTTTGACAGGTCTGACCAAGAAAAGGGCGAAGTTCTTATGGTCAGATTCTTATGAGTCAGCCTTTCAGATGCTGAATGGGAGGTTGACGTCAACACCCATACTAGTTTTTCCTTTTACAGGAAAGAGCTACACTATTTATTGTGATGCTTCAGGTATCGGGAAAGCATATTTGCTTATGCAGGGAGATGGATTTGTTGTGTACTGGTCTCGGTAGTTGAGGCCACATGAGAGGAACTACCCTATAGACGATCTGGAGAAGGCTGATTTTGTTCATGTGTTACGTTGTTGGATACATTACCTTCTGGGAGAGAACTTTGTGGTTTTCACCAACCACAAGAGTCTCAAGTATGTCTTCACTCAGCGTGACCTGAATCTAAGACAGCGCAGGTGGGTCGATTTCTTTCAGTCTTTTGATTTTGAGCTCGCCTATACGCCTGCAAAGGTCAATGCAGTGGCAGAAGCGTTGAGCAGGAGAACTCCGATTCAGTCAGTTCAGGAGGCCAATAGTGAGTGGCAGATCATGGCTCTGTTCTCTAAGATGCATCTGGAGGTGCATGATAGACAGGGACAGACTTTCCTATCTTCTATAGCTGTTACCTCTACACTTCTTAATTGGGTACGAATGAGGCGGCTATCATACTCAAAAGTCTTAGTCCTGTGGGAGAGTGTGTCCGGAGAGGACCCTCTTCCTGGATAGACAGTGGGTGAGGATGAGATCGTGTGTTTCCAGGGATGCGTATGGGTGCCAGAAGTCATACATGAGGAGATGATGTGGGATTTTTATTCCTCGGTTTGGGCATTTCATCCTGGCGTCACCAAGATGTATCGGGAACTTCATCGCCATTACTTGTGGCCAGGTATGAAGAAGGATGTTGCTAGTTTTATCAGGAGATGTTCTACTTGTCAGCAAGTGAAGGCGGAGCATCAACGACCATCATTCCTTTTACAGAAGTTACCCATCCTAGAGTGGAAGTGGAATGTTGTTGTGATGGAATTTGTGACCGGGTTGCCAAGGTCACCCCGAGGGAATGATGTTGTTTGGGTTGTCGTCGACAGGCTCACGAAGGTTTCTCACTTCTTGCCAATAAAGGAGACATTCAGTGTCGATGATCTGGGATGACTTTACATCAGAGATATCATTCATCTTCATCGAGTTCCACGCTCCATTGTTTCTGATAGGGATGCACGCTTTACTTATCGGTTCAAGCAGGGACTTCAGAAGGCTTTGGGTACCCAGGTACTTTTGAGTACGACATACCATCCCCAGACTGATGGCCAGTCCGAGTGCACAATCCGGGTGCTTGAGGATATTCTCCAAGCCTGCATTCTGGACAATGGTGATTCTTGGGAGAAGCATATCCCTCTGGTGGAGTTCTCCTATAACAATAGTTTCCAGGTGACCATTCAGATGGAACCATACGAGGCTTTGTAGGGTAGGTCATGCCGATCACCCTATTGATAGCTAGAGACAGGAGAGGTAGCTTTGCTGGGACCTCGTCTTGTTCAGGAGACTTCAGAGCAGATAGATCTGATTCGGTAGAGGATGGATACATCACAGTCTCAGAAGAAGTCTTATGCTGATCAGCAGAGATGACCTCTGGAGTTAAAGGTCGGGGATCAGGTTTTCCTGTGTGTCGCACCGCGGTTGGGACACAAAATGATTTGGAGACAGGGTAAGCTTTCACCATGGTAGGTCGTGCTGTTTGAGGTCTTGGAGAGGGTAGGGCCAGTTGCTTATCGGCTATAGTTACCTAAGAGATATTGGGCCATGCACGACGTCTTCCACGTCTCTCAGCTCCGACGTTACTTTTCGGACTCGTCTCATGTCTTTTAGCTCGAGGAAGTTGAGCTCGAAGTGGATGCATCGTTTCAGGAGCATCCCATCCGGATTGTCGATCATAGTACAAATGTTCTCCAAGGTTGGTATGTTCTTCTGGTATGAGTGCTATGGCATTAGGGGCAAGTACAAGACGAGACCTGGGAGAGGGAGGCTGAGGTATGATCGCATTGTCCGGAGCTGTTTGGGGTTTCTTCTTCTACGCCTCTCTAAGGAAATTTGGGGACGAGTTTCTTTACGGGGGAAGTTTGTAAGAACCCGGATCTTCGTTTCAGGTATATTTTCCCTTTTTCTGGAGTTTTTAAAAAAAATGAACATTCTAGAAATGTTCGAAGTACACGCTGTGTACTTTCTGAGTACACGCTGGGTACTCTTCTCCATCTCGAAGCCATGTGTTGGCCATGCCCGGGCCACACACACGTTGTGTAGGGGTGATGTGGAGGCCGATTTTGGGTGAGTACATTAAAGACCCAGTACACGCCATGTACTCTAAAAGTACATGCCGTGTATTTTCGTTTTTTTCACTAAAAGAATTGGGGTCACGCCAGACGCACAGAAGCATCTTCTTTTTGGTCTAGTTCGTCTGAGAGCGACACGTACGACCGAATCCTCCCTGAGACCCCATCTCTTCGTCTGTTCTCCGATTCGAGCACAATAGATTGCCTTGGAAGCCCAGCAGTGTGTTCTTCCTTCTTCTTGAGCCTTGTTTTCCAATTCCTCCTCCTTTCCATGTTATCATGGGTTGAGCATTTTGTGCATTTTCTCAGATCTACGACGTTCTAAAGGGTTTCAATCGTCGTGGTTCAAGTATATTGATATCCTAGGATCAAGGTAGGGGGTTTGTGCCTTTCCGTAGGATGTAGTTCAATATTATGTTCAAATTCCACCAATTCCCTAGGGAGGGAAATTGTGGGTTTCCTGTTTTTCCCTGCTGTTTGCATGCTTTGCATGATTTCTATAGTAGACATTTATGCTTGTGAGTAGAGTAATTTATTTTGTTCTTAGGATGCTTTTCCTTGTTTATTCTGCTTTTTTGGCATTTTTCCAGTTTCCATGCCTAGTCATAAGATAGTGGAACTACAACTTTTTATGCTATTGATCCTTATAATGATAGCCAAGTAGATCTTGAGGTTTACTTGGAAGATGTATGTGCGCTATGAATGATTTATCTTTCACTCAGGAAAGTGATAACCTAGAGTAGTAGACCAAAGGGATAACTGATGAAAGGTCTTATCTAGAGTGTCTTTTAATTATGATGTGAGACCACAAGGGGAATTTACGTTGAGTGCTTCCTCAGAGAGTCTGTAGTTACTCAACGCGGGCCACAGGGGGAATTGACGTTGAGTTCTTCCCCAGAGAGCCTTTAGCACGATACGAGACAATAGGGGGAATTGATGGTGAGTGCTTCCCCAGAGATTCAATTAATTTCATAATTGAACCAGAGGGGTGAGACTGTGTGTTCCACCTAGAGGGTTTCTAGTATTTTCTGGTTGAACCATAGGGGTTCGGCTGTGAGAGCTACCAGAGGGTTACCTGTTTTCTACTTTTGTTGGTTATTTCCTAATGTACTTTATATCTTAGAACTGTGAATTGTAGCTGCTGTGTACTTCTTGTTTACTATTCCTATACTTTACATGTCATGTATTCATTGACTCTTAGGCACAGATCTTTGGGTGGTTTCCAACTAGGACTTTGTCTCAAACTCTATTTGGGCCATGCTTTAGGCCCAAGTAGATTATGTTTTTGCAGGGATAGATAAGGGAAAGTGCCCTTAAACTTCAGGTTCATGATTTCATTGGAGCTGGAGAGCATGGGAATGGGTCGAGGCTTGCGATGCTGAGGCGTTTCTCATCTGTTTTTCTTTTTCTGTTGCATAGTACTTGTGTTCAGTTGTATTTCATCACATTGTTGTGTTTTCTATTTTCCTTAGATACTTGTACTTGCTGCATCATAATCATCATTACTATATGTTCATTAATTCTGCTATTTGGTTTCAGTTGTTGCGTATTGTTTACTGCTACCTCTATTTATTGTTGTTTATCCTTACCTTGTATACCTTACTGAATGAGGGCATAGTTTCCCCAATAACTTACCAAGGCACTCGCTGCTATTCGGCAGCCTCTGGCGTTTGGGGAAATGCGCTTGAGGTCATGTGGCAAACCGGGTAAGGGGAACCAGTGGATGGGATCTAGATTCGGGTCGTTACAACATTAATCATCAATGAAATATTTAAATAATTATAAACTATGTTTTGACTAATCTGATACAACATGAAGGTTTAGGGCGCCATGGAAGCATGGTTGGTATGGAACCCAAATTTGATTTTTACCGTGATCAATGATTATTACAGGATCAATACGGTGATGAACACCATCCTCCATATAATAGAATCAAAGATTTAGATAAAGATGGAAAAGGCCTGAAAACATTAGAGAGGATCTTGCACATCATGTTTATAATTAATTTAATTAATTTCATAAAGAAAATAATACCTGTATCTTTGTTATTTTCTTCACTGATTATGTTGATCATTCAGAATGACCCTTCTAGATTATCTTATTTTAATTGTAAGGATCCAAATGATAATCCCTATATTGGTGATCGACACATGCTCTGATGGCGGTTAATAAATAACACTTATTCTCTGATTACTAGTGTGGCGAAGCAAGTGTCTTATGTCGGTCGTTCATTAAATATTTTTCCTTAGCCATGGAAAACGTCTCTCATTCTTGAGAGGGACAAGAGGAGGATTTGAAAGATAAATTGTTCAGCTCAATAATTCTTAATTCACGTGGTGTGCGGTTTGGTAGATAGAACAATAGATGTATGTGTTTATTTATTCACATGGGGTTTTAGTTACAATATTTAATTGTGTAACAACAATTAAATAGATTCTTAACTATAGATAAAACCCATTTTATTAATAATAATATCGCATCCCTATATATGTTGTGCCAACTTGCGCAAAATAGAATTAAAAATAAAATCCACTATCACAAAATAATAAGAGAATTATTTTAATTTGTGCCAACTAGATAAATAATATTTATCATCTGGAAATAATTATTTTACTACTAGACCGGCCATGGTCCTCTTGAACTGCACCTTCATTTATTGAACACCCAAATTAATAAATAAATAATTTATTCTCTGAAATAAATATTTTATTTACAAAGTTGTAAATACTTATTTATTAAATGCTCAATAAAATAAATATATATATATTACCCACAATTCATTGAATAAATATTTATTTAATTTCTACCATCTATTTTACTTGAATAAAATTATTCAATTATCTTGAGAATAATATTTATTAATTAAATTCAAATGGAATTTAACCGAGACCACCAGAAATACATCGTGTGAGACCCTCTAGGATTCTTTCTCATTGGCATTATGTAGGCATTCCTAATGTCCAAGAGTACTATCTTGCAATAGGTCAAGAAACCTTAGAGAAAGAACATAAGGTCCAAACAACAACATCCACATACGAACACCCACTGTGTAATATAATATCTTTATCGAAATATTTCATTAAGAAGGTTTCATGATAATTTCATCAACTCCTATACTTGATTCGACATTATTTGACTACCTGAAACGAACTCATCGTTACGCCATGGCCATGAAATTTTTTGGGATGGTCTTATTTTAATCATAGGGATAAGATATCAACTTCCATAAATGGAAATGAAAAATCTTCCCTGGACTTATCCATTAATGACATGCCACTCGTGATGCACCCAACATACCCTACATCCCTCCAACTGTTTGTGTGATAGTTTTCATTAGTAAATAAATGTATGTGATTCGCGACATGTATTAATAATAATCTTAAATTCTAAGGATAATTACACATGCACATAGATATAAATATCTGGTGACACCAAAATATTCAGAATTCCTACTGGTGGTTATATTTTCATATTATCTTGTCTTGCAGATTACAAAGTGTGAAATTCATGAACGGAAGTCTCATCTGCTTATGAGTACTCATACCCAACAGTCAGAATTCTTTGTGTCCCATCATAGTATGTCATCGAACCATAGAAGAATATTTAAGAATATTTTTATAGCATTTCAAGGTTCTCATCATAGTAGGGAACTGCCATGAGCTTACCAATACAACAAATACTCTAGGACATTATTACATCATATTCATGAAGAATAATGAACAATATGTAATAAAAAGTTTAATATTTAAATACATTAAATGTCCATGTAATCAAAGTACAACCAGTTGGTTCTTGGACACCAACTCTTACAGTATATGGTTTTCGAGAAACCAAATCACTATATGGATAGTATAAGAGAATGTGGATCTTACACAATTAAACCAATGTGTAGTAAACCTAAAAATAATTCTTTGGGTATTAACATGATTATCACTAGATGCAAAGAAAAATTCCTTTCTTAACACAAAGTTTGACAGGCCATGGGGTTATACTTTCAAAAATTAACTTTCTCTTGACATCTCATTGTGAAGGGAAAAAAATTTACATAAAATTTTCTATTATGAAATAGATGAAGGATAACATATATTGAAACCTATAAATACATTTTTTAAGCCAATGAGGTCCTACCTGAGTGGTAAGGGCTCCTGCTTGGTATCCAAAAGACCTAGGTACAAAACCAGGTTTAGGCGAATTTCTAGTATTGTAGCAGTACTATAGAAACACTGTCATAGTTACTATTCAGTAATGTAGTAGCCGAAACTATTCAACAGATTTGGGCCTTTGGGCCATCGGTTTGGGCCTACTGGTCTCAAGGGCCTTCTGGTCATCAAATTCCTTTGGTCCACAGGGTGTTCGGGCTATAGAGACCATGGAGTATCCCAGTTCACACAAAATAGGCCCTAGAAGAGGATCACAATAACAAGAGTGGCAGTCACTAGAAGCAGTACTAACCAGATTGAAAGAACAATAGGGTTTGGAAGCCACCATTAGAACCAGGCACCGTACAACTTTGTATGTGGAAATTCTAGCTGATCAGCAGTGCAAGGTGGGGAGCAAGGTGATCAATGACGCAGAAGTTGGGGAGGGTCAGTTCTAGTGGGTATGGCCTACGTGCCATGTAATGGGAATAGTATGCCTCAGGGACTTTGGGTCATGTATTGTGGGTCAGTCGGGCCTTGTGAATTGGGCCTACAGGTCATGTATAGGTACCCCTTCAACCCTAAAAAGAGGGATTATCAATAATAACATAAAATTAATGCCATCAGGCTATTTGGGTATAGGAATAAGTTAAATAATTTATTTCATTTATGAGTAATCCCATATATTTTCATAATTTCCCTTTTATTTGTTTAATAGTTTGAAAATTATCATCCCTATTTCTATATTGGAAGAAGTTAACAACTAGACCCAGAAGAAAATAGTGAATTGTAGGCTATCATCCATTCCTGAACACTAAATGTATTATGTGAAAATGTACCTACATATTATTTCATATCATGAAATTTAAGTATAAATATTTTTACACCACCTCAATATATGTAATTATAGTTATGTTTGAAAATGAAAAATGGGTATATTATTGCATCCAAAGAATACACCTACTCCTTTATCTATATTTTTTGGGATAAAAATCAAAATTAACCATATGATACCCCATTTATTTATATTTTTATGCAATTATCTTTATAGATTTATTTTCCTTATATATATCCACTATAAATTTTTCATAGAAGGAAATCCCCTTCTATATGACGAATCACCCTCTGATTATAGACATGTTTAAGGAAGATAATTAATCTTATTTGGTATCATAATCTCAGTCTTGTTTATTATTTCCTTACGAGATATAATATATTGAAAAATGATTAATAATGAGGAAACTATAATGATTTATGACATGTTCATTGTAAGGGGATATGTTGATGTGTTTCCTAGAAAATTTCTAGTCTTCCACCAAGATGTGTGGTAGAGTTGTAAATCAATCATACATTGGGAGATTTGAAAATATACATGAATCCATATAGAATAGAAAATATTGATCCTAAAGAGATGAAGAATTAACTATAGGATAATCTAGATAAAGGGTTTATATGCCCAAGTGTTTCACCATGGGGTTCTTTATCCCTCTTCATCAAGAAGAAGGATTGGTTAATTCACCTACACATTGATTATCAGCAACATTTTGTGATACTAATAAATAATAATTACCCTTTAGAAAATATTAATGACTTGTTCAATCAGCAACATTGAGCCTAGTAGTTCTCTAAGATAGTTCTTTGACCGGGGTCTTGTCATGTAATGGTGAAGAAATAGAATATCCCAAAAATTGATTTTCATACCTGGAACATGCACTGTGAGTTCCTTGTGATTCCATTTGAAATCATTAATTCTCAATTAAACTTAATGGGCTAAATGAATAGAGTATTTAGGTGTTTCCAAGATATATTTGTTGTAGAATTTATAGAAGGTATTCTTATATACAATAGAAAGAAAGCAATAACATGAGTATTTGTGTTTTCTATAGAAGACCATTTGAAAGGAAAAGTTTAATGAAATTTATAGTAAAGGTTATTTTTGTTTGGATCAATTAACATTATTAGGTAATGTTATCAGTTGAAAAGTGACATCTATGGATCCTTCAAAAACATTGGAAATTGAAAGATAGCATAGCTAACATATGTTATAGAGATATGTTTTTTCCTTGGTTTAGATGGGTACTATTGTTGATTTTTTAGAAACTTCTAATGATTTTAAAGCCCCAAAACCAAGATTA
Source organism: Viscum album (assembly GCA_963277665.1). Classification (NCBI taxonomy): domain Eukaryota; kingdom Viridiplantae; phylum Streptophyta; class Magnoliopsida; order Santalales; family Viscaceae; genus Viscum; species Viscum album. The sequence goes on along the minus strand of OY728162.1, from coordinate 346,498,906 downwards.
CCTTGTTGGGAGAAATGTAGTTTTTGGGATGATGAATGTGAAGAAATCATTAAAGTGTTAAAAAATGAGTCTAATCATTCAACCAGTGTTCACATTACCCACTAGCGGGGAAGGTATTTTGATCTACAATTATGCATCAAAAAATGTATTTGGTTTTTTACTCATGCAATATGAGAAAAAAATTTCCTATTCCTCCCTCCACATAAATATAAATGAGTTGGAATACCAAATAGATGATCTGAATTTCGCTGTAGTGATATTTATATTGATGATTTGGAGACATTATCTCTACCGGGAGAAGTCTGATATATTTATATATATATATATATTATGAAAGAATCAATTATATATTCAAATAAAATTACATCAATATGTTCCAATTATGGTTATTAGAGATGATCAAGTATTGTGATTGTTCAATCCATTACTATCCTGGGAAGGTGAACAAACTAGAAGATGCTCGAAGTAGAAAGAATCACAAAACCATGTTGACAGTAAAGACTAAAAGGGATCCAATTTTATGGACATACAAAGGATAGACATGGGAATCATAAAAGGGAATTAATCACAACATTTTTCAAATAACATCTCAACCATACATTCTTGAAAGGATCAAGGTGGCCGAAAAAGATGATATAAAGCTACAAAAAACAATAGTGAATATTCCAGAGTTCAACTACGATAATGGTTATGTTATAAGGTTTGAAACCTATATTCCAATATCATCAAAAACAAACCTAAATAGGGAGGTTTGGAATGATGTTCGTAGATCATAATTCTATATTAATCAAGGAAGTAGTAATATGTATAGATATATGAAGAATTATTTTTGGATAGATAACATAAATTGGATGATTTTAGAATGTGTATATAGATGCTTGGTATCACAAAAAGTAAAAGGTGAATGATAGAAGTCTAAGTGTATAATGAAAATGTTTCTTGTACAAGTATAATGATTCAAAACAATTTACAATATATTACATCATGGGATTCACAAGGAAAACTAAAGGAAATACCTCTATATGGGAGGTAGTCGACCACCTTATATAGTTAGTGCATTTCATTGAAGTAAAGGAAGTTTTATATCTTGACCAACTGATACAAATATTCATATGGGAAGTGGTAAGACTGCATGGATTTCCACACTACATTATATTTAATCAAGATATGATATATACATTGTGGTTCTAGAGACTCGTCAACATGAATTGGATATTGAGTTGAGTTTCAATATAGCTTATTGACGTCATACAAATGGCTTGTTTGAGAGAGCCGCTCAAACTCTTGAAGATATGATAAGATCATATAAAATGAATTTACAATGATATTGGTATCAAAACATTCCCCTAGTGTAGTTTTCATATAAAAAACATTTATTCAATCATTCAAATTACACCTTATGAGGCACTATTTGGGAATATGTTTCATAGTCCAATATGTAGGGATGAAGATGGTGAGATAAAGTAGATGAAAATAGATCTTATCAAAGAGATTATACATAAGGGTCAAACCCCTAATCATCCTATGAAATCTATGAAAAATAAATATAAAACCTATATATACAATTGTACATGTGACCTTGAGTTTGAGGTCAGGGATAAGGTCTTCCATGATATTTCACTATGGAAGTAAGTTATGATATATGAGAAGAAGGGAAAGTTTATTCCAAGATACATAATCTCTTTGGGATCCTTGATCTCATCCAACTTGTGTCTTATAAACATTCACTCTCACATAACCTATCTGAAGTGTATTATGTTTTTCTATGTATCCTTCTTGAAGAACATATTACTAGACCCCTTACATGTATGTAATTCATATGTGGTACGCATAGAGAATGTTTTCTAAAATGTAGACTTGTTGGTGAATAGCGCATATCATATAGAAAATGATCTTTGAAATAAGAAAACCCACATGCTCAAAGTATATTTTTAAAACAATAAGTTTGATAAAGACGCATTAGAGCTCAAATAGGTGATCAAATAGAAGTACCCACATTAGTTTTAGTGAACAAAATAAATTTTCAAGGGTGAAATTTATGAAGGAGGGAATAATGTAATTATATAAAATTTTAGAAATGGAATTTCCATTTTATATGAATAAATTAGTTATTATGTAATATAGATATAGAGAAATAATTAGTAATATGGTTATTTTGGTATAAATATAAAATATATCCATTCGTATTTATTATTCCATTTAGAAACTTATCCATTGGTAATATAGTTTTGTTATAGTGAATGATAAGATTAATACATATTAAGGATTATGATATGGTATAATTTTCACATAAGGAAGGAATAATGGCCTCAAATAGTAGGATCATTTCATATGAATCCCATTTATCTGTTCTTTTGAGGGAGATTTCATCATGAGGCTTTTCCCTAGAACTAGACAAAACTAAAATTCAACAACTAAACTGCAAAACAACTATTTATATTGTAAGTTCAAGATTATAAATACCATGACCAAAACTATATACACAAAAACACCCCTTGAAAGCCCCACAATCTCACAACTTACCCTTAAGAAATAAGCTGGTGCAATAAGAGGTTATGTATCTATACCCATTTAGTTTGAATTTTTATATTTTCATTTTTAATAAAATAATTATTATTTTTCTCTCATTTTTATTATTACAATTTCATATGTGTTGATAAAAATAACTTTGTGATATGATAAAACCAAAATTATATTATTGGAAAATATAGGGTTTTCATTGAAACACATTTTATGTTGAATTAATGAATTTTTAAATAAATTATATTTATCTATTATATTATTATTTAAAAATATTTCTATACAAAATATTGTATAATTTATTGAGGCATAATATAATATTTATAAGGGTCAAAAAACTATTATTATTATAAAAAAATATTTTCTAATAAATGAGAATTTGGTTTTAATTTGAGAATTATCACATTTATTAAATCATTTTCTTAATATAAAAAATAATTTCTAATTAATCATGTCAAAATTATCCAATGGTGAATTTTTCATATTTTTCAAAGACAATCAAATTTTTGGGCTAAAATTAAATACTGTATAAATATACAATATGTATTCTGATATCATAATATCCCAATGTTAATTTAGTAAATATTATAAATAGAATTCATGAAAAATAATATGTTTTCTATTTAAAATATTTTTTCTAAGTTATTTGATTAATTTTATAGAACCTTATTAATTTCACCCAAACTTATATTATAGATTAAGGTCTTAAAATCAATTCTGTATAGACATGACTCACTTCCACATCACAAAGAGTGTTATTTAAGGTTTTTTAGTTTTAGTCCTTATAAAATATTGAATACCACTCATATTTGGTATAAAACATGATCCAAAACCACTATAAGTCTTGTGGTTTTTATTATTTTGTCATATAGAGTTCAAAAATAATGGTTAGAAATTAATAAATAATCCCTCTCTCTATTTTTATAAATACCCACCCATATCTCACTAATTTTCACAATAATTCCATTTACAATGAATTTACTCTCCCTACCCAACTCTAAATCCCTTATAATGTGATAAAAATCACATAAGAAGCTCGTTTAAATCTGTTTGAATCACCCTCTCAATATAATGGGATCTATACCCTTTTTATTTTATGTGATTTATTTCTTTTAGTCTAATTTTATTCTTAATTTACCTCGACGTAAAGTGTTATTACACATTCATTTACTTTCCTTATGATTCCCATTTAATGACAGACCACCTAAAACTCTCATTGTTCCATTTTATAAAAAATTATGTACAACTATTTTATAGCAGAAATTATTCTATGATTTTCCCTTACAAACATTTGTGTAGTGAACACCCATCCCAATTTCTAATCAATGGTAGTCACCTAGTTTTAAATATCAATTTTTTAAAATAGATAAGTAATTATTTAACCTTCACTTCATAATCATGGGGTTAAATTTTATGAATGTCATTCCTAGATTGGATGATCTATGTGGAATAGAAATGAATGTGCATGATATGAATGTGATAGGTGATCCAAGAAATATATTGCCCTACAATGAATTGGGTAAATTTTTGATCTCATTATACATTATTTTAGGTGATTTGAATGTTATCCTAAGAACAATATGTTATTATTTATTAGTGATTAGTCATGACATATTCTTCTAATGTCATGTTTTATATTGTTTCCACATTCCTATGTTTCCGTGATGTTATCTTATTATATCATGATTTAATGATAATTTTTATGATTCTCACCATTTTTATGCCACCATGTTATATCTATTGACTAAAATCTATCACATTCACTGTGTTATGATTTTATGATTATGTTACTGAGATTTATAGCTCATCCTTTTTTATATAAATCCCTAGGTTATCATGTGTCGTATTATAATTTTGATGAAATATAATGTAATGTTTTGTAGTTACTAAATAATGTTTTTGTGACCATGTTTCTATTTATGGTGATATATACTTAATTCCCCAAATACTATTTTCCTCACAGTATTGTGAGATTGTATTTTGTATATCTTTACACAATATATCATTAATTAAGGTGTAATAAAGAAATTGGTTTTTATATTTACCTAATAGACATATGAGTCTTCAATAAGACTATGGTGAAATTTCAAGATATCAAGCCCTTGGAGTTATGTGTGTGGGATCAAGATATGATTTTTAGGTATAGGAACCCATATAGGGTTCTCATAATATGGTTTGACCAAAGGGAACCTGATGGGTGCTCACATATGATATTAAAGTGGATACATGTAGGAAATTGTAATTCATGATAGTGGGTGTACCTGCAAACCTGTAATGATGGTGTGAGGTATATGAGGATATAGAAATGAGGATATATTATTCACATAATAGTTTGACATTGATTATGTGAAATGATTTCAGGTGGAGGTCCCATAATATAAGGTTTATTTTATAATACTAGATGGGTGGTATACATGAAAAATAGTTTTTTTTATTGTGAGGTGAACTACTGGGATACAATGACCTATTATCTATTATATATGTATTTCCTTAGTGGTTACTTAGGAATAAACCTACATGTAAATGTGTTTTTATTAAATGGTTACTCAAGAATAGACCTACATGTCAATGTCTATTGCCTAAATGGTTACACAAGAATTGACCGACAAGTCTATCTGGATTATGTGGGTGGTTACTCATTAATCTGCCTATAAATCTTTGTGAATTGTCTGGGTGGTTACTCCGGAAGCAAATTAGTACCTATATAGAGTGACCAGGATGTTGGAATTCATCCATAATGTTTATTTATTTTCGTAGAAATCCCTATAGATTCAAAATTTGGGTATTTTTGGAATTCATAGGCGGTTACCTAGGATTCATCCTTCAAGACACTATGGATTTCTTATAGTGTCAACCCAAAATTTTCTTATAAATATGATGATAGATTTCCGAGAATTACCTCCTAGTAATTAATATTTGAACCTACTAAATATTGATTCCCTAGGGTATGCTCCTAGGAGTCTGTCATTGGGCCCGATACTAATAGATTTCCCATAACATTCTCTTTCCAATAGACTATGTGTCTAATACTGGATTGTGTGTTATATCATACACTGAGAGACACTCTGGTACTGGACAGAGAAGGTTTATTCAATCCTTGATGTCATGTTAATACCTGAGGATTAAAATTTTTTATTTATTTATTAATTCTTTGGTATATATTGTTTTTTTATTATGATTATCTCAAATATCACATACAATACTCTTTTGGATATGTATGAGACCCCATTTGTAGTTCCGTACAATGTTGTACTCTCACCCTCCTTAGGTTTCTATGGAACATGGGTACCGAAGTAGACATTACTATTTGCATGTTTATGTAGGGTAGATGAAAAATGTTTCATGATCAGGTGGGATAGCTTGGCAAAGTTTAGAGACTGATATTTGATGAGTCTCAGAGATAGTATTGTGTAATATCTATATTTATATTCATTTTATTTATATATGTGATTAAATCAGTTAGTGATAAGCTGTTGTATGATGGTATAACTGTGAGTCGATAAGATTATATACTTATTTATTAACATTTTTCATACTGGGTTTCTATTTTTTTATGGTGGTTATTATTATTTATGGATTTCATTTCCATAATTTTCACTACTATTACTACACTAATACATGGGTGTAGTCTCCCTATATTACAAACATATACCCTAGTACCAGCTGATGACCTTTGGAATATAGGGTGGCATGCCTAAGATAAATTATCAAATTACAGACTAGAAACCAATATAATTTCATAGGGAAAGGGGAAATTACATTTTATATGGTGAATTTATTAGAAAATTTATCCAGATAGTTTTGTATATAAATATTTTAAACCATTTAGATGAAATTGAAATAAATTTAGAATATGAAAAATTTACTATGTTTGATGATACCTTGTTCTTAGATCTTGAGTTGAGATCTTCTCTAGTATAATTTAATCCTTTTTCCACCTATTTGAGTCTATGTTGAATAAGGACTCATATAATATATTATTTTAGGGGCATTCCTTTTCCCAGTATCATGGGATGTTTCAGATTATGGATTCTAGATTTCTATTCTTGATTTTTATGTCAATATTCTTTATAATAAGGATATTTTTCTCCTTCTCCACTAACATAAAACTATATTCCCAATCATTAATTTATTTTGGTGTTTTATTCTAAATAATTATACTTGTCTCAAGTGGTGATTTATCAGACTCTTCTACTCTCTTCTCTTTGACTTCCAAATGTTAACTTTTAATATCCATATATTCTTTATAAAGTTTTACAAATGTATAAATCACTTATATAACAATATCTTTTAGTAAAACAATATCAAAAATAGCTCTATTATATTCTTCAACAATTAGGGATAAAATTTCGTTGCAATGTAAAATATATTGTTTCATTTCATCAACTAGATTTTCATGTCTATTACATCTTATAAAATTCTTCCCCAATTAATATTCCATTACATTGGTTTCTTGTTAAATATTTTTTTTCACATTATATAGTACCTTGATAAAAAAAATACATACATGACAACCTCAATGTAAACATTACTCAAATATTACATTATTTCAAATATAAATCAATGATTAAATCATTAAAAACTTTTTTAGCATAGCTTGTACTTTTATCATCAGAAGAATAAGAATAAATAGATTTATTTGGAAAACAGTCACTATTCTGATTTCTATTAGATAATAGTGATTCATCCTTCTACATTAAGTATATTCTTTACTTCTTCTCCTCTTACTTATTCCTTCATTAATATTTTATTGATAAAAAATTAAAAAAAATTAATAGTGATCGAATGATATTTAATCATCTTAGAAAATTCCATTTCAATTATTTACTTTATATGATTTACTAAAAAACAATGAAAGTAGAATTTTAATCGAATTAATGGGAACAATTTCCATGATACAAGAGGATCAATGATACACTAGAGATGGGGGTGAATCAGTTGTTGCAATGTTTTACCAAATCCCAAATAATCTTCTATCTATATACCACTTTGATTTTGAATCAATCTATTTAGTTTAGACATATGTATATATTGTTATTTTAAAAGGTATAAAAACTACATCAAATAAATGTATGTAATTAAAATTAGAAAATGTATTTTTATAAGGTTCATCCCCATGTGGGTAACCTATTCCTCCTTGTGAGAATTTATTTTCTCAGATTATAAATTCACTAATAATAATATTACCAACAATTATATACGGTGTGGGAATATATCATCTGAACCCATGGGGTTTCACACCTCTTCATAGCACCCCACTATGTTCACAAATAAAAATATCCCACTGGTATTCATTGATTATCACTTTTGGATAAAGGAACAACTTCCAAAAATAATGAAGTATATCCCACTAAGTGAAGGATGAAACAATGTCAAATTATCTAATATTTTCCCTAAAACAATGTCTTTTAATACCTAGATATCATCAAGACCAGCTGCTTTCAAGTTGATCTCTATTTTTAGATTTTTTTTAAAAACTTTTAAAACGTTTTTAGAAAATTTATATTGGATTAACTCATATAAGGATCTAGAATTATAGTTGATATTTAATAAAAATCCATGAACGTATTCCTTAATTATCTTTGTTTTCTTCCTAAAACTCATACACCTTCTCTAAAAACATAAAATATTGAATTTAACTAGAATATCCTAATTTTTCATTCATATATATATGATGATTCTTCTTTAGTTAAGGAATACTATTATTTAATTCCAATTTTTCTGGATGAATTATTGTGGCCTCTCATCTCACTTAGCTCAAAAACCCCTATTAACCCGCTCACAATTTCTCTAGTTTAGTCTCAAGAGACTCACAATTTTATGTAGAGGTGGCCACGTTATTTTTTAGTCATTTGTTAATTTCCATAAATGGAATTATAATTTTAGGTAAAATGGAATATATTGTCTACACTACACGACCTTCATGATTCTTCATGTCTCCTCCATAACTACATTATGTGGTATTCCCACATGTTACTCTATTTAATTTACTCAATTTATTGTATTAAATTATATTACCATAATATCCATTCTTTAATTCTTATCATTTTTAAGTATTTATTTTTTTATATATCTTGTCTTTATTTCCACATTGGGAGATATATTTCTTCTCTTCAGGATATAATCTATAAATGTTCATAAGTAATCATTCATTGTGATGGTTATGGATATAAAAACATATAATATAAGAACATTGTGGCTTGAAGTATTTCTCAGATCATATTGGAAATATTTTAATTTTATGAAATAAAATGTAGTTTTTATGAAACATTTATCACTACTAGATCCTCATTCACTCATCTTAAATATATCACATACAATTTTTTGAAATTAAGAGCACTGAATATCATAACATGCATTTAATATAAAAGAAAAAAGATATATTACCTCAATTATCATCTAATTTATTTTCCCTTATCTAAATCTAGTATCATGGATAATCAAGGAATGATAATATATTAAACTTGAAATAATGGATCTTGCATCATCAGAAATGAATTTCTTCTCTAGAATCTAAATTCTAAAAATAGGGCTTTCATAAAGTATAATTTTTCAAATTTTACTATGTGTGATGTCATACTAAGTCCATAGGAGTCCTTATAGACATTAAGTGAGAATCATATATGTATCATATTATATATATTTTATTTATTTTATAACACTCTAATATTAAATGATATTTTTCTCTAAAAATAATTTTGTTTTCTTTAACAGGTTCCGATACACGCAAACTCGAGTCTAAATGAACCATAATATTTTATAATATTATAAAAAAGACAATAAAATGGGTAATGAATTTGAATAACTAAATTATTATATTTATGTATATATTATATAGATAAATCAAATAAATTTAAAAATAAGTTCTAAATTCTTAGTAAAGTAATTATATGCTTCAAAAATATATTTTTTCAAAAAACGATTTTATTAAATTTGAAACAAGTAATAAATTTAATTTATAACCCTTTAATAAAATATATTCATAATAATAAACTTAATTTTTTAAATCATTATTTAAAAATTATCTTAGAGAGGTGTATTTATAATTTTCTAAAAAGTTTTATTTTTCGATGAATTGTGAAAAATATTAATTTTTATTGAAAGTTTACTTTTAATTTAAGGAAATTGTAAATTTAAAATTTAAAGTAAAATGGTTTTAAAATAATAATTATTTAAATCGTATTATAAATAATCCAATTTAGTTTAATGGAATTTTTTTTATTTTTAATTTCGAAATGAAATCCTTTAATATTTGAGAAATTTTTTATGGAAAACAGATTTTCATCACATTTTGATGGTCTAATTTTAAATTAAACTATACCACAAATATTAACTAAATATGAAAAAATAGATTCTATATTTGGAATCATAATAATTAATATTATTTAATAAATTCAAGTTATTTTTTTCATAAGGAATGGTAAAATAAATAAAAATATTTTATCGTGGTTAAGGTTAAAACTAGTTTATCGGGGGTTAAATCAAGATAAAATGGTAATGTTTCCAATTAACCAACTTTATATCCTATTTTATAGACATATTTAGACATTATCCTATAAGAAATATTATTATCTAGATATTTGGAAGGATTTTAATTGAATGTTAATTTATTAAATTTTATATTTGACGATATTACAAGTGTCTCCTCCCCCAACATATAAAAGGACACCCTCCTTTATATTATTCACACCACATTGAGAGATATAGATAGAAACATCCCAATACAAATATCTTATCAACTTCCTAAGATGTGAAATAAAAAATATTGTCTAATAAAAATATTATACCATGGGTCCTTTGGAAAGAATCTAACGGAGGCCAACCGAATATAAGATAATCAACTTACTGGACCTCTTTCTATTTATTTATTCTTCTTCCTCTTCTAAATAAGTATTATTCAATATAAAATAAAAAAATAAGTATTATAAATATATTAAAAAGTTATTAAGATGACGTAACCACCAATATCAACCATTTATTCCATTAAATGGGAAGCGAAATTGTTGCACATGCTCATGTGTAGACTATCACCTCCATGTAGTGATACTATTAATTTTCCAACACCATATTTCATGGATGGTTTTTATTATGGGATTAAATTTTATATATGATATTTATTAAAACATAATTCTTATATAATTAAAATCTCATTTATACCTTCTTACCTTCCAATCCATTGGAAAACAATAACGCCTCTCGTACGTACGAGGGGACAACTTTCTCAATGAAGTGATGTGATTCATTCTCTATTTATGATTTATATATAAGGTAATAAGAAATTTTTTAATAAATATATATATAATATATGATATAATAATGATTTTAGTAAAGTGACTAATTATTTACCTTTCTTTCATTACATCTGTTAAAATGTAAAAACAACGTCCATGCGTATGGATAGCCCACCGTCACCATGAATGGGTTAATTGATTATTTTATCTCTAAATTCTATGTATATCTATCAATTTAAATATAATTAATATAAATGATATTATTATCAACATTAAAATTATATTTATGATTGAACCATAATTAATTTACATGGTCCAAAACAATCAAACCAGTATTATAACAGAAAATGATACAGTTTCAACATAAAAATGATGAATTAAATAAAGAACAGTTAATAAATAGGTGTTTAAATGTTTTAAGAATATAATATAAAATATTCTGAGAATTTACATTACTCTTTTATAGAATAATAATAAATTTATATTCATAATACAATATTTTAGAGTTCTTTCAGAGTAATTCGAACTTGTGGTAAGGGATTAATGTTATATTCAAAATATGTTTCAAGAGTTTTTTTTGTTAAGTGTATGATGATGAAATATTAGAAACTATAACTCCTAATTCCTTTAATTTACTTATAATCTATTCATTTCTAGTAATTAATTTTTTTCCTTTTCTTTTACTCCTTGAATGGCACAATAGATCGAAATACATGTTTTAAGGAAATCCAATTTTGTTTCTATCTTCAGTCATAAATCCATTTTATTCGATATCTATATATTTTAAAAATTATTTCATGGAAATTTTTATATTCTCATATGATTATTAAAGTCATTTTTTACCATTATTGCCATTTTAAAAAAATGATTCTTTTTTTCATTTGTTGAATGTTGCCCTTCTGAATTGTTTATAAAATTTTGAATGGAAGATTTGTTGTAACATACTCAGCATGAACATAATTTATCACCATCATTATCACCAAATTATTTACAACATCCTTTAAATTTTTAAAATTTTATTTTTAAATAAAATTATTTCAATACTTTTTTAATAATTATTATATTTTAAGGGTGTTATTTAAAAATGAAAGGGGTATTTTCCTTAAGAAATTTTTTACGTGATTTTTTAATGGAAATGTCATTTATGATAACATTATTTGATGTCAATTATGATTTAATAGGTGTATGATCCAAGGATTCTATTATTATTATTTATTTTGATGTTTTATTGTTTTTTGATGAGATTAAGAAACCCACTTACTTTCCATAGGTTATGTTATGATGAAATGATGAAATATTTATGAAACTGATTTCCTATCAATGGGTTATGATATATAATTAGTGATTCATGATATTCTGGAACACATATTATGGTATTATGATTATTTAAGAGGTGGTCGTAGAATTATATATCCCTACAATGCATTGAGTAATAATGGGTATCTCATGACATTATAAGACTTGAATGGGGACCGATTGCTGTTCAATAAGGGACTTTGTTCACTGTGTTAATCTTGGGAGTGAAACATCTATAAGGATATGATAGAATGGTGGGAGAACCCGATCCACTATAATAGTCTTAGAATTGATCCTTAAATAGGGAAATGCTTTATTATGACTTTGTGTTTTTCAAAAACCTGTGTCTTCTTCCAAATTTATGCTCTTTTGGATCATTTTATAAGATTACTTTTTGATTCATGTCTTATTAACTTCCAATATTTATTACATAAATTAATATTATGATCACTAATATATAGGGTATGGTTTTCAAATTTCATTCTCATTTTCTCATACCCATAAATATATTTTATGTTCTATTAATAATTAATATCTCCTTTTTTACCAGTACTATGAATCTGAGCGTAGCCTTTCTTATGTTTCCTTTCCCAAAGTTGGGAAGAAAGGTTTTAATATAGACATGTCTAAGAAGATTGATAGTTCTGAAGAATATAGTATGAGATTATGTACATATATAATGAAAAACTCGTTTATATATCAATGTTTCCTAATATAGTAGAATACTATGATTATTTCATGGATCTTACTATTATGTATTCAATGTTCATCAAATAAGATTTTATATTTACGTATAATATGTATGGGTCCCTATAACTTGAATGTCATACAATGTCCATTTATAGTCATAAATGGATTTGGGAAGTAAAGAGTGGTAGCCACAATCATCATACATGACATATTTCGTAGTTATACACCCAACATAAAATAATTCATTTCACTAAGAAATATTATGAAATTATCTATTTTTTAACACATATAAAATCATAATGTTTAAAATAGTTGTATATTGGCCGTAAAGACTTATATAATTATAATTAATATGAAATTGAAATAATCAGTTATGATCTGCTTAAAAATTATAGTCATTTTTAAATGTCTCTAAAACTAAATCAAATCAACTCAAGGCCTTATCAAAAACATTAAATTGCTTAAAATAACATTTTAAACCCTATAACTATGATCTTAATAGCCTGGAACATCAAAAACAATTTGAAAGTTTCCACATCACTTATACAAACATAATATACAGTTTACAATTTGTTGTATAGACTATTTGTGGATATATCCTTCCATTTCATCTTCTCAATGAACTCAAACATTCATCGATGTTATTTAACACTTGAGTCAGTATTATTCAATCATATAATCATAATGATATTTTCTCCAAAACATTCACACTTCACTCTTCTATTCATCCATCACTGAACATTTTTATTAATAACATCGATAAGTTATATCTAGTAGCTAGCATATTAGATCATTAAAACCATTAGTCGAAAATAATTTAATCTTTAGTACATTACTTCTACTTAAGGGCCATATCTATCAATAATCAGATGTTACGTATCACCACTATAATTTTTCCATCCATGTATTCAAGGGAATCCTTCTTTTACTTTTTCTTCTTCTATTACCCAAAAGTGTATGTGAATCCAATTTCATGCTCAGTGAGTTGATATACTCTATTAGCCATATTTTACCAATGAATACATATTTTCAATATTTATTAAAATATAAATGAACAAATACTAGGAAAATTACAAAATAACTATTCATGGAGTACCTTTGACACTAAACCATCTATTTTAATTCATCTTAGGGTCAATATAACATTATATGATTGGATAACACTATACATAAACACTAATATATAATATTGAATAAAAGGTATCATCATAAAAATTATTTCACGGGCTAAGGATATGATCTTACCATGTTGAAGACTGATAGAAGAAAATCAAACCCTTAGGATACTGTTTTCACCTTTATCAGTAGATTCACCCTTCTCTCCAAGAGATAAAACTACAATCACACTATTCCTATTAAACTATGAAGAATGGAACTACTAGGATAACCACTATTTTAATCATATATAATCTTCATCCATAAAAATGAACCTAAAATAATGTTAATCATATTCTATAATGATGAAAATATTACCCTTGAGGTGAGTACTACAACACCTCTATATCAGCATCTTGTCACGGTGCCTAATTTATAACAAAAATTTCACCTCTAAATTTTTAAATCTTCCTCTAAACAAATTTCTAACTCACAAGCTATAGACTCAGTCACTCTATCAAACTTTGGAAAATTCCAACATGATTGGGAGGGGACCTACTTCACTCCCACTGATAACAAAAAAACATGAAAAATAAATTTCCCCGTATTTGAGTGTTTTAATAGAAAAATTATTAATTAATGATTATCTTTTAAATTTTTTCTATTTTAAATAATAAAAGATGAATATTGAATAATATATTATATATTAAATAATTTTTAAAGATTTAACACTCCAATTACGACCTATATTATGTATAGGAATTTTCATGTAACTATAATGAAATGGTATGGAAATAGATCACAGTGAATCTTTTTACTCCACAGGAACTCCTGTGCTAATTTAACTCATCAAAATAATAATAATAAACATTAACCCATGATTACACATAATAAAATGTATTAGGAATATATAGGATTAATAAATATCATGATTATAATAAATCTAGAAAAATTATTTACATATCATCCAAACCATATACTATTTCCACACCAAAATCTAAAAGATGGAAAATAAATAAAAGGAAAAAAATTGCATCCACCCCTCTTATGGAGCCCCATACACCAAGACCATAACTAGTCACTAGAGCTAGCCAAGAACTGTCGAGAAATAAAATATTCCAATGAAAATAGCTATAATATAGGGTGTCATGGAGGCACAACAGGAAGATTAGGGTCAAAGAAATCTATCATTGGGTAGCGTCATGGGGTAATCATGAATATTTTCTATTGAAGTTGTGATTATGTTGTGACAGTTATTCCCAATTACATTCCAATATATAAAAAGTATTCAAAATTTCCATATCATAAGTTTTATCCCCAAATTTTAATTTAGAGATACATAGACATTTAAATATAAAGAATCTAAGGATGGAAGGAAGTTGTGTCATGATTTAAAGGTTTAAAATATGACAAGGGAAAGAATAATATTACATGATTAAATACTGAATGATGTATTCCAAAAAAATATTGAGAATCATGTCACAATGTCTGTGAATAAGAATAACCTTTCAAATGGATTAATAAATCTCATCATGGATATTCCATCATGGTGGGGGGAGTCCTAAAAGTTTAGAAGAATAAATTTTTTCATAAATTGATAATAACATTTAAATAAAATACCAATATGCTCTAACTTTATCTGTATTATTTTAAATGAGATTAAAACATTGGTTGAATATTTCATAGGTCATGTAATTATATCAACAATACTCAAATAATTGAAAACATATCTAACTGTCTCATATCTTGATATAAACACTTCTATAATTATACTATTATACTCATGTGATAAATATAAAATTTCAAAGAGTCAAAACATAACCCTTGTGTGACACTATAATTATATTAGGGGATATAAATATTTCATGTTTTTTAATTGATTTAGAGTGTGATACATTGAGAATGATAGAAATTTTCAGGAGATAAACCAAATAACTTATTGGATACTTAGATAATATTTATAGGACACATTAATCAGTATAATTGAATAGTGATTTGAATAATTAATAATTTTAATTTATCAACATATCATTTATGATGGATTAAATTATTCCATCAATGTTCATGTTTTTTTATTCCCTTGAGAATTTTCTCACCCACATAATATGTGGACTATCTCCATCACGAGTG
The DNA here is from genome assembly GCA_963277665.1 of Viscum album. Taxonomy (NCBI): domain Eukaryota; kingdom Viridiplantae; phylum Streptophyta; class Magnoliopsida; order Santalales; family Viscaceae; genus Viscum; species Viscum album. The sequence continues at coordinate 346,482,944 of OY728162.1, read as the reverse complement.
TTTAGTTCATTAAAGAGATAGGGGGTCTATAGAATGAGGGTGGTAGTTGCATTTTCATCACTCTAATTTTATACAGATTTCATGTACTAAATTATTACCACATTGATACAAAATTATAATATCATCCCTTGTATTCTTATCAATAGAATTCTAAATATGTTTGGATCTCTATTATGGCATAGAATAATGGGATTATGAGAAATATCATTATTATTCTTTTTCATTTGAGACTAGATTGTAATAAACCTATTAGAATTGTATTTTGGATATGAATATTTTAAGGAAAGATTGTAAATGTAATTGATGTCAACAATACTGGATTACATACCTTTGAAAATATCATAAATAATAAACCATGTATTTATACAAGATTAAAATAATATAATACCTCATAAAAACATACTTTAAATTGATCCACCGTCTCTTTTTAGGATAAGAATTATCCATTTTCAAAAAAGTGAATTGTTTTCTTTATCATCCGTAAATCTATTTTCATTTTTTTAACAGAAATTATTTTAACCAATAATAATGAAATATTGACTTGATTCAAATTCACTTTTCATTCAGTTGATTCACCAAAAATATTTTCAATTTTTATTTTATAGTTTTTGTTTTAGTGGTTATGGATCATGATTTCCAATTCCAAACTTCGAATGAATTCCTTAGAAAGGGGACAATGACCAGGGAGTGTCACTTTCCCCCTGATACCAGTCTCATACAATGATAATTACAACAAAAATTCAATTTTTTAAATTTAGTTTTATCTTTTAAGATAAAAAATATAATTTTAAACCATAACTAAGATATCTCTCCCATTAAGTTCCATGGTGAACTCATTTAACATCATTAAGTCACATGGAGGTGTCTTTAACCCTCATATGGTCATCCCAAAACTATATTGAAACTTCTATGTGGTTTCTAAATAATTTCACTATGATCATTTGACATAGTCCAAGATTATAAATATGCTAAGAGTAATATAATTTTAATGCAATCCCATTGGGTGCCTCCAAGATCCCATTGAATGATGAACCATTTGGGACTCACTAGAAATATCATCCATGTTTTAAGAAACCATCACAAAAGGGAAGGTTTATATATTTTCAATATAAAATATCAATCACCATTGAATAGAATAATCCATTCTATGTAGTGAATAGTAAAGAGGAAACACATATCTGTACTTTATATCAAAACATGGAATCACCCACACATGGTCATTCTTTCCAAACCATTTACCAAAAATATGCACAGTTACACTAAATTAAAAATTCCTATATTTTATATCATTTAAAATGGAATATATTAATGACGTTATATATCAATGTAACATAGATAAATTCAAGTTAAATCTACCTTTTTTATGAAAATAATTCAAATATACCTTTTAAATATCAATCCAAAAGAAACCATTTAAAACACTATTTTCATTCAAATAATCATTTTAAAATATTTTTACTTTAAAATAACACTACAAAAGACAAACCATTTTATTTTATAAAAATGATTCAAGCCTCAACTAACAAAAGAAAAATAATCTATAAGATATATCGTCAATACTCATTTAGATAAGGATCTATAAAAGAAAACATTTTGTAAAATTATATGGACCTTTGGTTACTATTATAGTTATAATATTTTTCCCATTTATATAATGATATCATGTCATGTGGTCATTCCAATGATAATAATAATTACACATCAGAAGTAATAAAGATTCTATAAGCCACAATAATAAATATATATAAGAACTAAATATCACTTTCAAAAATTTCACATTCCATTTGTTAACAAAAGTTCATTCTATATGTTTTTGACTCCATAAGAACTTATCTCATGAAAATACCCCAATTTACGAATCACTAACCTATTTAATATAATATAAAAAAAATTTACATAAATTAGTAATACTCATTGAGATAATAAATATGTTAAAAAATGATAAATGAGGTATAGATTATTCATAACATACACCCTGGAATACTAAAAGAGATATTCACAATTTGTGAACACGAATCAGTCATCATCTTTATCTATGTTAAAAAACACCTATTAAATCATAGTGTTTCATACCCCAAGTGAAATGATGTGAAAAAATGAGTAATTAAACTTCCCCTTAATTCTATAAATACTAATAGTTGAAGATGCATCATTAAAATGTGATTCCACCTTGATTTAGATAAATTAAAATATAAAACCATTACGTATTCATAAAAAATTATTGGATGAATAATTTATGGATGAAAGATATGAAAAGGAAATGATATTAACTAAAATTAAAAATTAAAGTCCTCTTAAAAGTAATCCATCCAGTGGAGAAATTAAAACTAAAGGGGTAGTAAAGAGGGGAACATGTTAAAAAATGGACCATTCTTGGGTGTATTCTACATTATAATTGTGGGGGTTAATCATCAAATGATTTTTCTACCCCTGCCTTATGTTAATTTAAAAATCTATAAAACAATTTACTACTTGATGTACTTTAACATCCCTATTGGTGGATCATAATATACTTATTGAAAGACCATTGACCATCGAGTGTCCAAAATCATGGGATATTCATATTGATTTCTACACCAAGAACCTGGTGAAACTATAAAAGGTACCTAATTGTATTTTTAGCCATTTGTAATTTCTTTTTTATTAAAAAACTCTCAATAAATCCATATAATATTTTCTATTTTACTTTTCATACCCAAAACCTCTATTTATATATTAAAACCACATACATAGCATTCCCTTTGTAATCTATGTTCCCAAATATTAATTCTTCAAGGCTATAGTTCTCGAAGAATTTCAGCCTTACTCCAACTCCAAAAAACACCTAATGTCATATTTCATTAAAAATACACCACAATAATTATGTTGATCATCTAAGAACCCATCTCAGATTCTCCAACATAATGATGAGATGATATATGGGTCGACAATAAGAGATTGATTTACTACAACATAATCAATAGTCATCCTTATGACACTCCCAATCATATAAGCATACTATGGAAACATTATCTCATTCAATGGTTCTCCCCATTATAAGAACGATCTACCAGAACCCATCCCATATAGTTAAACATATAAATAAAGAAATTTCCATATCTGATTGATTGATCCATACTCTAGAAATTTATTCATAAAAGAAAAATAACTTCAGTATCTCTTTTATATTGATAGACATGTAATAAAAGATAAAATTCATTTAAATAGGTCTCTCCTGGTTAAATTATTAAAAAAGACAAACCCAGTACTATATTTGTTGCTTACATATTTAGAAAACCTATAAAATAATTTTATACACCCAAAACCCCACCCAATATTTAAAATTCCCCTTGGTCCTCTTGGGTATTTTGTAAAATATACAAAACCAAAATCACCAACCTCACTTATTATTTTCCCCAAAAAAATAATTTGAAAAATATTTTACACATTATATAAAATTTTTAAAATCCTCTTTTAACAGAACTGGTATTCTCTAATATAAAATTTTATTTAAAACCAACTTTCCATGTTATCCATTTTAATTGAAACCATCTTTTCAACAATAGATTGGTATGCCTTGTTCCACCAAAGTAGTTTTCTTTTTGAAAATCACATTTTTTTAAAATATCCAAATTATTCACCTATATCACTCAATCAATCACACTCAAATAGTCAATCAAACAAACACCCAACCCCTCTAATCTAAATTAAATTTCTAACCCAAAATAATCTAATTAAGGAAACATATATAGATTATTATTATCTCTTAATTAATTTTTTAATCCTATCTAGGAAGTTTGTTAAACATCACTAACCACTGGAATAAGTATATATCTTTAAACATTCCACTAGGATTTTATATGAAAAAATGATAAATATTGACGTGTCATCAGCCTTATAGATTATTAGGATTTATGCCTATTTCATACCAAAAATTCCCAATCCAACTCCCACTCTTATTTATAGTTCTTTCTCGCAGCATCAGTTATCCACTTGAAATATGGGATTCAACCAAATCCCCACTGGCCAGACAGGATCACGGTCTACCAACCAATTCCTAACATCCATTCTATAATTCTAATTTTTTTCCAATTAAACAGAAACATTGATACCATTTAATATAATCATCGGTCCAGTTAAAATAAATTACCCCCAACAAAAACTATTAAGAAACCTAAAATATGCCTCTCTATACACTGTCAGATCCCAAATAGTTCCAAGGGCCTTATTCAGATCATGGGGATATTATTACCTCAAAACAATATATAAGGTCTGTATCAAAATCTACTAAATATTCATTATGACCCATCTATACATAGGATATACCCAAAACCTGTATAAATTAAATTTGTATCTATAAATAGAATTCCATAATCTAGTATATAAAAATAACAAATTAGTTTATATGAAGAATCCACATAATAGAAAAAAATTATAACAATATACATCATTGTGCATAAATAAAAATAAATTATCCTATCATCATGAATGATATATATATAGAATAAATAAATAAATAAAATCGAATAGAATTTTTTCCACCTCACTAAAATACCTTCTAAACCATTTTGCTCCATGTCACAGGTTATTCCAAGCCATATGCTCATTTTTATGCTAATACATTTTTTTAGAGTGAAATATAAGTTTTACCCACATAGAAACCCCAATGTCATGTACATAGACATGGGATTATTCCTAAAATCCAGAATAATTATCCCACCTACCACAACCCAGTAAGTAATAGTCATTATTTAAATGCATGTTCAAGATTGGGGTGAGTGTCACTCGACCCAATAATAAATTTAACTCTTGAAAATTCCATAATTAATATCATACATTCTTTTCTTTCTCAATAAGATACATGAAAACTAAATATAAACATCATTGTTACCCACCCACATGAAAATTCCAACTGGTTTTATCCAAATACTCCTATACCCTCATGTGCTATGGAGGTATAACACACAAGAACTCTCATGTCATAAAACACAATAAATAAAAGGTTTTACATCACATTCTTAAATAATATCACTCATAATATTCTCATCAAATGAAGAAGTCATCTAATTTCCCATAAAAAACTGAAATCCAAAATAACATTGGAAATAATTATCTTAAAAAGAAAAAAACAATTATCAATAAAATAGGCGCCAACCATAGATAACAACTATTAGAAAAAATAAATAACCCAAAGGATAGTCAAAGTGGTCCCACATGAAAATATCAATAGAAAAATATTTAGTGATAAAATAAAAATAAAAAATATTAATAGTTCCCAACTATATGAAATAACATTTCTCATATATAATTTCATTCATTATCTCCCTCACCGGTCATTGTTAGAGTTATTAATTACACTCCCCTCAAATAACCTCTAGATTGTTTCCATTTTCACAATTCATTAGAGGGTTTAGATCCCACTAAATGATTATATAGAACCATGGATAAACTCTGGTCCATCATATCAAGAATCAATAATCTCATCAAAATTTTATCATGATTCATATAAATTTTCCTACCATGGTGAATCCTAATGGAATAAAAACATCCACTAAAGCAGTTATTGTCGCTTCTATTAGTAGATCCACCCTTACCTCTTGGAGGAGAATAATAATTCACATTGTGTTAAATTATTTACATGGAATAGGTCCTATATGATAGGTGTTTTTATTAACTGGGTGTATAATCATCCATGTGCACTCCCTCATAATAAAATCCACTTGTTGAAATCATGATACCAGAGTTAATTTTTTAAGTCACCTCTCAATCTTGGTTATATCCTGATCATTAACAACTTTTAAGACATTTCATCCATGACATTTGTTCATTTATAAAACAATACCTACCTCATTATCTAGAAACAAATTCACTCCATCTCAAATAAGAAAAATCCAATAAAATAAAGAGGTATCCTACTCCACTCTTGTCGTATAATACCAAAGTCTATCTTAAATCTTTAAAATATAATTAATATTTTCCATAGCTTTCTTATCCATAAAGTGAAACAATTTAATGTCTAACCTGTAATTATAAAATACATTCCCTAAAGGATTTTATAGACACATTTCCCATCATTTGGTCACTCCATGGTGTCTATCACACTCCCAAGGGCATATCATAAAAAAATTAGACCCTTTGTGTCATCACTCAGGTAGATCACTAGGATACCATGACATAGTCCAAATAGTTTGGGATACTAATAGTCCATGACACAATCCAAATCCAATAATGTACATTTAATGTCCCACTTATAGTGTATTCACAATAGAATCATGTGATACATTGGCCTTGCCTAAAAACCATCATATAATTGATTTTCATGAATATAGTTATTGAATTTCATAAATGTTTGTGAAATAAATGTTATAGGACCACATGGGATGTGATGAAAACATAGAGGAGGGGTGCATATGTGTTGATTAAAATTTTTAAAATAAATCAAATTTCATCCTTCTTATTCATCACATATCCCTCATACTCCCAATCATATAAAAATAAAAATAGTAATATAAAAACAATAATGATGCTCACCTGCAATATGGTAGACTATATCCCTGGTATATGGTTCTCTTTATCCCATCCACACACAAAAATTATTTTAAAACCAATAATTATCTATAGGTAATAGAATCAAATTGAACCTGTTATAATTGTTGGCACCATCGAGACTTGAATAAATATCAATTTCTTGAAACCAAAATAGAAACACTTCTTTAAATAAAAATCACTAGTTTCCTTTAATTCCACCAATGAATAAGTAGATTCGATATTATTCTTTACCAACTCTAAATTAATATTCAGTTTTATATGAAACCACTTTATTCAATATTAAGAATATTCAACAAAATGAAATATTGGTTTTTCTCTCCCTCTCGGGAAATATGAATCAGGATAATAATTCAGCCTTTGATTATACTAAAATAATGACATATAATCTCCTCCATGAATCCATCTATTTTTCTTATTATAATAACAGGAATATTGTTTCTATATTTGAATATGGAAAACCCCTTAATATGATCTTGTCTATAATTTCTTTATAATTAATTTTTTAATTAAAAAATTATTTGATCTTCATCTCTAACTTTCCATATCCCCTATGAATCTTATAGTCTTCGTGCCTCTTATTCTCTATGAAACACTCAAACACTAAATCTATAGTAGCATGAATGTTCACATATGTTAATATCATTGTTATTAGGAAAATAACGTCATGGTGTAGAAACTATCATCATATTATAGCTTTCTTCTCCAATTATTACCTCTCTTATTCTCATAGAGGATCATATATATTCAAAGAATTAGGTTTCATAATCTTTGATGTACAACAAAACATCACAGTGTTTAACTACCTATCCAATCAATTTGTTCTGACTTTGATACTTTATCAACTAACTCATCTTATGGATATACTCCAACCTATAATTAACAGCTCAATATTTCTTTTCAAGATAACAGCTTCTGGAATTACTTCTTGATAATATTAAATGTATTATTTTATTTGGATTTATCTCCAAATATTTCTAAATCCTTATTACTTCTTCCATATGAGTATCTTTTATAAGTATGAATTTTTAATGTATACCTGACAGGTATCGTATAAAACTACTCTTCTTGAGTTTTTTCATTAACATGCACTCTCTAAATTATATTCTTATCTACAATTATGGACAGAAAACACAACATCATCCCCAAATAGGTTTAATAATCTCCCCTTTTTGTAAGATCTATCTTTTCTGAATCCCATACATTACATTTGATAACATTTTTAGCTATCTATAGAGATTATATATCTTTTAGAGATATTAGTGGTAGGTTATTAGATCTTAAATGTTTCCACCTGAAATAGCGTTCAGTGTGGTTGTGGTCATATTGAGGCCCTTTTTAGCTTTGGGAATTGTGACATATCATATTAGTGTTTTCAAAACATGAGTAGTAAAATTCATATGGACATGAAAATTGGGATTGGATAATTCCACAATATTAAATGGGTAAGGGATCCATCTCATAGTGGAGAGTGTGGTGTAACTGGAAGAATGGAGGTTATCCCTTATTCTGTTTGTGGATAATAATATTTGGTGTTAGCTATTTTAGTGGGTGTGGAATTTGGAATTTTTCCCATGGGAAATGGGGATCATGGAAATTCCAATGATAATGGGTCTGGTGGTCATTAAATTAAAGGAATCGATGATTTAGGTGGGGTGAAAATGAAGAGTATAGTCCTGCCGTGCCAATGTTTTGGGTGTGGTGAGATGGAACATTGATATTTTCCTCTATTTTATTGTGAGTAGTTGTGGGGGACATATAATGATCAAAATGGAATCCTTGATGTTGTGGTGTATTTAATGGTGTCATTCAACTTTTTGAAAATATTTTTTTTAAAGGTAGTACAGTTCATGAGGATATGTCCATTTCAAATGCCTAAAAAATGATATTTTCATTGATAAAGGCACCTCAACAATGGTTTAACTCACCAATCCATGGTGGAATCCTATTCATATATCAATTTAAATAGGGGTTTAGGATATTATAATTTTGATTTTATCTTCTCTATTTGAACTCTAGATGACCCTAGGACATCTCAGTTATCTCTAAACATTTTTACTATGGGTTAAAAGAACATAGATCCTGGGATCAAACAATCTTAAATCATTTTAATCCCTTATCTACCTTTCCAATTTTTATATATTCTTTTTGTTATGGATACTTTCTATGTTATTTTTATATTTTTTTACAATTTATATTTTCACTTTACCTATTGGGGATTTTTTTGTTTATGTTTCAAAGTGGTTTCCTTCATGTTTAAAAATGGCTAATACTTGATTCTTGTATTATTATGTGGTGATTCTTTAAATATTTTAACTGAGTTAATTAATTCAAGATCATTCTTTAGTTATTATCAAGTATGATTTTTTCATGATTTGTCATTAATTAGTATATGGTTGAAGTACACATATTTGAGATCATAGTCTAGAAATTAAGAATAGAATGACATTGGAAGGGTTTTATGATTCAAATGCATTTTTTATTTAACCATGATGGTTTTCTTATATGATTTCATATATAATTGGATTTAGAATATCTATGATTTTTTTGATTTCCTGAATATTTTACTTGATGAAATTGGTTAAATAATGTAAATTATGTAAGATCAAATGAATAATTGATGTGTAATATGAATTGAATTTTTTTCTTTATTTAGAAAGGTTTTGCCTTGGAAAAAAAGTCCAAGACACTTTTTTTAAGAAAATAAAAGGTTATATAATTATGAAAGGAGGGGTTTTAGTATAGTATTTCTCAAAAAATAAAATAAAGTCAGATGTGAATATATCTAACTAAATGAGATCACTGTTATATCCGTTATCTGAAATCCCATCTATATTAGCTTCCCAGAAGATATGTTTTATAGTTTGATTTCATCCATAATGGAATAACAAACATTCCAACCACCTAGCTATTTGTTTCCCCAAAATATGCTTCATTACCTTAAGAAAAAGTTTAAAATATTGTAGTAGAGTCACTTTTAAGCCAAAAGATATACCATCCATTTATCCTTACAAAGTCTAACACATTATTAACACTAATTATTTACTCCTCTATAGATTATGTGATTAAAAATGTACCAAAAAATCATCAAATAATCCTTCTGGTGTAATAAAAATAGAACCACAGTCTGTCAGACCCATATTTCCATTTAATTTTTCATAAACATTTCATTTATTTTTTCCCCTAAATGTTTTTTTCTAGAACACTTAAAAAAATCGGGCCAACTATTTTTAGGAGAGAAAAATTCCAAGATTCCAAATAAACTTGCAATAATGGACCTAATTGGTGCAATTTCCATGCTGAAGGAGATTATCCTCCTTTCTCGTAGTGATAATTTTCACCAGTGCTACTTGTAGAGTAATGGGAGATAGATTATGAAAAATGTAGTTAACAATGTACCAGATGATATGAAATAGTTTAGAGAATATAGATATGAAAATTTTGAAAATTTTGGGAGAAAGATTTACATTTTTGTTGCATTGTATCTTATCAAAAAGATACTAGGAAGTTAGGAATGTGACTTCAAACAAGTCATATACATCTTTCCAAAGAGCTGAGGCAATGTCATAAGAGAATAATAAATTATTAGAATCCACCATGTGTTGATTTCTAATATGACAGCTATAATAAAGGGTGATACCAAAAGACTACAATTAATCATTTATATGCATTTTATTTTGAGAAAGCCTAAAAAATAGGGTCATGTGAAAAGGTCAGATGATAGGTTTTGTCAAATCCTTTATTCTATGAAAAATCATGAATAGAGTCCAAAAAAAATTATAATGATAACACAACATGGAGGTAAGAATTTTTTTGGTTCCCAAATTAGTTCTCTAGGATCATATAATGGAAATCTTGGACATAAATGAATAACTATAATTTTTTGGGGTTTCATGATATTAATTTATAAAAATAAATTTGATTATGGGGGTTAGTAAATGATTAGTAATTTCTATTTACAATTTTAATATAGTTAAATTTAGACCTTGTTGTTTGTGTGCTTATATTAAATCTTTATTTTTGGCCTTATAATTGGAATCCATGTGTTTTGTGAGAAAATAGTGGTATTTCACATCAATGGATTGGTAGTTTCCCCTATTTGTTTTTGTTTTTTATGATATATTCCTTATATTTTCTGATTATATATGCTCTAATACCTAAGTTGATCGAGAATTCTACACTCAAATTCTTTGAGTTCCATGTTTTTCCCTAACACCTAGGTTAGTAAGGGAATGGATTGTTGGATAGTCACTGTTACCTTCACTCCCTTCAAATGTGGCCTGATGTGTGGGTATACCTAGTCTATCATGGGTTTTTGTATATTAAATATTCTCACATGTGTTGTGATGGATCACATCTTTACTATACAGGTATGTGTGGGAATTAGTGGCTTAATTTTATAGCATGTACATTTATTTTTGTTGTATTGATTATGGTTACCTGAGATTTACATGCATGTTATGTGTTTTCATAATGTGTAGTGCATCAAACATGGATTATTTGGGATTTTTTATGTACTAATTAGTTATGGATGTGATGATATGTGTTTAGGATATGTCTATAAAGTGTGTAGAATTAGAAGATGATATAGCTGTGAAATATTTTTTAGATGGGAAGGAAACCAGTAGAAGATATCTAAGGAAATGATGTTTTTTGTGTATATGTAAGAGTGATAAACTAGTGTGTGTATCGATATAGGATACCTTTTTTATGTGTAATTTTTTGATATATATGCACATAATTTTATGCATTAATTAGTGAGAGCACCATTTAAAGGATGTGATATAGTTTTACTTAGTTAGTTAACATGATGGATTCATCAATTTATTCACAATGATTTAGTATGATTCTTTCTTATTTATAAGAGATGTTTCAAGGAAGATCCGACTATGTATCGATATATTCTCACCCCATATATGTTAAATCATGAATCTATATGAGTGTTTAATTTTAGGAGAAATTTGAATTTTCCAATTACTAAAGGGTATGAATTTTTAACCAGGAATTATAATTGTGTTATGAGACTCTGTGAACCTTAGAATTGTGCTTTTGGGAATGGAATTGAGTTTTGGGATATACCGGAGGGTGTGGTAGGGCCCCTAGAGTATTTATGGTGGATGTTATAGCCTAGGATAATGTAGGCCACCTCTAGAAAATGTTTAGATAAAGTGAAATTATGGGTTAGTCTAGCCATTGGCTCATTTATGGCCTATATCTTTTACCCTGTGGTGGAATTAAAGGATCAAAATGACCATTTCCAAGTCCTTTTTTAGGAGGGTACCCATCCCGTTCCTCCTCCTAGGCTTATGTGCCTTAGGGGCCAGCTCACCTTCCACAAAGTCCATCCCCACTTGTTTGGGAAGGGATTTTGGGTCATTTTCATTGTATTTTTAGGTATGAACTCCCCTAAACTGACCAAATTTTATTTTTTTCTCCTCTACACATAATTTGTGGTTTTGTCCCTTGTGTGTTTGATTCCATTTACACTAGATCATAGTAGAATTATTTGATCAAAACATATCTTTCATATATCTTATGAAGAGGAAATCTTGAGATATCATATGAATGTCACCATGGACCAATTTGGTTCAGTATGTGGTTATTTTTATTTTTCTATGACATTAATATTCAATTAATATTAATTTGTCAATTCCTGGGAATGAAAATTTTATGATTTTTTTCAAAAATGAAGGTGGGAGAATGGCATGGGGGTGTGGAATGTTGATAGTAATAGTTCTATCACAACAACAAAATATGGTGAGTTATCCTCCTTTATGTAGAGTTGGTTTTATATTAATTAAATAATTATTATATTCTCATTAACTATTTATTTATGTTTATATTGTAATAATTGATTGGGTCTCTAAGAAAATGTTGTTTGTTCATGGATAGACATTGGGAGCTGCTTCTGGCCTATTGGAAATAAATGGGAATGTGTTATATAAGGTACGTTTTCATGTATACAAGACATATTGCTTATTTATTTCAGTTATGTGGAATGTGATGTGCGTGTTCACTACTTCAGCTGACTCGCTGTGGTTAAATAGTTTATTTAATTTAAAATTAATGTTAGATTTAAATTGGAATATACTGAATCCCTAGGATATCCAAACCAAAGTTCTTATACCATGTCAGTCCTAGTGATATTAATTTATGCCCTAGACATCGAGGGATAAGGTATGGACTATAGTATGTATTATGAAATGTTAACCCCTAAGGTGACAATCTATGATTTAGTAAACTTATCTACCCTATAGTAGGATCCCCTGATTGACCTTGGAAATGGGGCCTTATTATTTGATATGAACAAACCATGATGTACTAGAGGACCCTTGAGAATCCAGGAGGATTTTGGGCCTCTTGAGATGTGAGGTGATACCTCATGTGTATTTTCAAATTTTTACTGGACAAGGTGGATAGAAATGAGGTAAAATGGGATCATGTTTGGTGAGAGGATTGTCGTTGAAAGACCTTGAGGATAAATATTGGTCATAGGTTTTCTCTTGATCAATAACTACAAAGAAATACCCCAGATAAACAACAATTTTATTCTACCGTTTTTATGATTTCATGGGACATGAAATCCTTAGGTCATTGGATGATGACCTAAAACACCAATTTGAGATCAAGGGTTCCAAGTGGAGTTACTCTATTTGATGTGACTGAGGGGGAACCACAAGTTCTTATTGATAGACAAACCATGACCAGGTATATATAGAATCGTATAATATGATCACAAGTGTCACCTTAGAGCTTTAATTTGTGATTTGAGCATGTTTAGTCTATGGAAAGCATTGTATCCCTCTTGTGATACCAATAATGGTATGCATGGTAGGTTTGAAACATAGAAAATCATCGTTAGTATAATTATATTGATGTTTCATATGGTGTATTTCTTAAGAATTTTTTTAAGAAAGGAATGAAACTCCCATAGGGGAGGGTTGAAATGATTATAAGGTTTATTACCCATATGGAAAACTCCAATAGAGGAGGGATGGAATCCTTAGAAATAATATTCCATGGATGAAAAACTCTTATAGGGGAGCGATGATATACTTATTGGGCATATGATTTATATGGAAACACACCCATAGGTGAGGTATATGATATTAGTGGTTGTTCTACCATATATTTATATATGGGAATTTCGAGGGGCACCTCATGTGCTAGCTCAATGGGGGCCTTGTGGCAGGGGATCAGAGCCTATGGTTTGTCTAGGGCCAATTATTTACTAAGGTGTGGTTGGTATGATATAGTAAAGTGTCATTGGACCAGGGGTTTAGACACATAGGATTATTACCCTACTGAGAAAACACCCATAGTGGGGATTTTTGATACTATTATGGAACAAATCACCTTATGGGTTGTTGTGTTATTATGGTTGGAATGATCATCCACATGCTCAGAGACTCCAACGATGGGGAAAAATTGTATGGCCATTTTGGGTCATGGACCGAAGGATCAAAAATTTTATTCATTTATTTATATTCAGTTTGGAATGTCACGTGCCCATATCACAAACTATTCTAGTTATCGTGGGACTACATTGGTAGTTCCCCATAGATTTATACACTCACGCCCTACTTAGGTCACATCTGCACATTGGTACCCGAGCATACGTTCACTTTGTAATATGTATTGGTTGGGATGTAGCTTCAGTTTATCATGTGATATAGATTAGACATTTACATAGATATTTTTATGAGGTACTACTTGTGGATTTCATGAAGCCAGTTTCTTTATTTTATTTTCTTCTATTTTGTATATATCATCGGCTTAGTGGGTGGTCATTTGAATATATGACATGGTTTTTTGGGTCTATACTACATTAAAATTAATATTATTTTATGTTTTATTTAACCTATATACTCTTGAGTTTATTTATGATTTATTATACTTATTTATTTTATTTTCTACTTTTCACTCATATACTAAGGGTGTAAACTCCCCATAGTACCACCTTCGACCCCTACTTCTAGTCGGTAGCCTTTAGTGCAAGGTTAGTTGCACCTAATGTAATTTAGTACATTTCTATCTAGGTTCCGATTAACGTTCTACATAAGTTGGCAATTATAAATTAGTATTAGTGCATTATTTTTTATTTTTTTGGGAGTTAGTAGACCGGATATTTAGGAATATGTTAGAGCCTTGGATGGATATCAAGCCACTACATTGAGAACATTTATTTTAGTCATAATTATAGGTTTCCTATGATATGGGATTGTTGTTTTCATCTAAAATGTAACATTTGGATATGATTTTCACCTTAGGTAACTCTCATTGATGTTTGATGTTATGGTACTTTTATGGATTTTCGGATCCTCACCCATTAGTAGGAGGCCTACGATTTTATTTGAATTATAGACTATGGATGGATGAATTGTTTCATGCATCATATCAAGAATTTAGGATTAATGTCACACACTGGAATGAAAGGTTGAATTAAAACATGACAAATAATTATTTTCATAAATTTTAGAAAACATATCAATTGATGTTTTCCTATATTAGTACTTTGTGGCATTCAACTCTATTGGGCTGGATTTTATATAAATTATTTTCAAATGGAAGTTCATGTTTATCTATGTTATGATTCTCAATGGTGAGGATGCAGATTATATCCTCATGAATAAAAGGTTCATTGACCATGGTGGGTCGGTATGGAAATGGAATACTAAATATAAACCCCAGGTGGTTATTATTATTTTAGTTTGGTTATTTATCAGGAACATATCAAACAATATAGTGTTTTCTTGTATTTTTTGAATGAAACTATACATGACTGAATCATGAGTTATTTTACCTTGGTATGGGTCACCAATTATTATTTCATTGGTTATGAGATGAGTAAATAAATAATACATTATAGTCCAAGAAAAAATATCATTGGTGGATTCTTTTGAGGATAGAAGCTCTGGTTGAAGGTGGTGTTCGACATGTGATTTCATCATATGTGAGACCCCGTGAGTGGGTGCTTGGTATATTGATTCCATAGTCTAATATTAGATCATGTATGAATTCTCATGGGATATGACCTTGGAGAGATAAACCACTGGTAGGGCTAAGTGGGAGACCTAAAATACATTAACTATGACTCGGAATTAGTGAATTGAATTTTTGTATGATCAAGGGTGACCAATTAGTGGGTTTATCCCAGGTATGAAAATTCATTAGATATGAAAACATTGGTACTTTCTTTGGGGATAGTTTTGATGAATGGGAGTTGATTGGGGTTTGTGGAATGTGATGTTTAATGCTTATTATTCTAAAGAATCACCTAGGGTGATTGGGTATTGAGACTATCTTCAACGGGAAGGATTGTTTGAGTGTCTAACCATATTGGGAAATGGGTATGATTTTCATACCATAGTCAAATTAGGGTTAAAATCTTATGAATTCGAATGGTTTTGGGTAGTGGGTAAGAATTTAGATGAGGTTTTCTGGCCTTGGGTTAAGGATGGGAACATGTAGTGCTATAATAATACCACAAGGAGTGTATTCATTTGATGGATAATGGCATAAGTGAGGTGCCTCATATGGATAGTAGTTCCAAATGAGACATTGATTTTGTGAGTTGATATACAAAGGACCATGTTCAATGTAGTTTTCTTTATGTTTTACTGAAAAGATGATGAGTTAGTCTCTACAAATTGAGTAGTGAGATAATATATGCACACTCATTTCTATGTCATATCTAGAAACATTCATAGATAATCATGTACCACATGGATTTAGAATTGTCCATATTCAGGGGTGATTTGAGGATCGATCACCTTTTTTGAGATTCATGCGAGCATGGTGACCTGGAACATTATATGGAATATTGTAATTTCCCCTGTGATGTGGGTTATTTTTGGATATGGAATGGGTTCAAGGGAATTTTCAACTTGATTTTGGACCATAACACACATTTTAATGATGATGTGGTTTTAGGGAATGGCAGCAGATGATCATTTCTCATGAGGAATGATATGCATTTAGTGATCAACCCGATTAGGGTTACACTCAAGGAACAATGTCTAGTTACATGTGCCTATCATGGGTTTTTAAAAAACAATAACTATTTTCTAAGTTAAAATGTATTTTAGTGGTTAGCCTTGGTTGTATCCAAAGATAAGCACACAACAATCTTGTTTTTTACTTTGTTTTTGAATTTGTTTGGTTTATAATTTGATAGAAATGAAACAAAGGGAAGAAATTAAGTAAAATAATGAAAAAATTGAAATATCATGTTATTTAAAATAGTGATATAAATTGGGTGATCAGTTTGGTGTTTTTTTCCAATTTCAATGTTATCATAGATTGATTTTATCGATTTATTTTCTGCAAAATCAATTAAAGAGAGATTTCATAATTGCTTCCTCTCACTCCTTTGGTAAATGGTGTTTGTGAGATTAGACCTTACCAAGATCTTATTTTTCTCTAATATCATTCCTTTTGTGAAATATGTGTATAAAATAACCTCAATTTATTTAGGAAAAACCTGAATAGGTATTGTTTACCGCCAAATAATTAAGAATAATTACTACAATTCTCACACGTATTGACGATCGCCATGTACTTCACCACTATGATCTGATCTATTATATTGTATATAGATAATAATCTAGTGGGGAGAGATAATTATCATTTAAAAAATAAATTATAACCATAGAATATAAAATCAAATACTATCACACAAGATAATAAAAACTATTAATACAAATTGAAACCAACTTCACATAAGAGAGAAAACAGTTCATAACATTAAGAGCGTGAACTCTAAAATTAAAGAATGTAAAACCTAACCATCCCCAATCTCTCATAAGATTTACCCCACCTTGGTAAGGGTAATTTAGAATAATGGGTAAGAATAATACATTAAAACACTAAAATAAAGAAAATAGATAAAAAGATGAAAAGAAAAAATATTCTCCTGAATCTATCATTCATAAGATTAGATTAGGTTATCCAAAAATATGTATGAATCAGGCTGAGACACCTTCTTATAGTATTTGAGAAATAGAGTTGGACTTCTACCCACGATGTTTTAAGGAATTTGGGGCCTTGTGAAAAAGGTTATGACCGAAAAACTATAGCTGAGTTATCCTGGCCGCCAAACACTATTCCATCAACCCTACTTTGATCGGTTTAAGGGAGACCTCAATCAAATAATTTATCCTTGAAATTAAATTTCCATCTTCTTAGTCTAGTTTTATTTCTATCCCAACTGGAATCAACCCATTTTATGATGATTATCAAGAGATATGGATCATTGAATGAGGAATAATCCATTCTACCGACTAGATTATGTGGTCATATTGACCGATATTTTTTGGCTTGTTGGATTTCAAATTGGCTCTGGGTCCAGCAGAGATTTTTGTATCCAACGAATCATGACATCCTAAAAAAGGAATCACGTGAATTGAATAATAATTGTAGTAGTTTTTCTCAAAATACAGAGGAATCATAAAACTTTTAAATGTACAAGATTAACCACTTTTTACATTTAATCTCAAAACTCACCAAAAAAAATAAAATGATCCAAATAAGCTCAAATTGGTTAATTGGAAGGGATTAAATCATTGAAAAACATTTGAATAATTATGAAAATATTAACACTATTATCTGGAAACGACATGTTTTAGGATGAAATCTCTTTAGGGAATAGTGATCGAAATATTCTATCATTAGTGAGATTATTGGTATTCCCATAAGGTGGAGAAAATTATGTTAGATGTGAACATGAAACCCTCGTGTTAGAAGGGTTGTGAGATTTTGATGAGTTGAATGACGGTCATTTTAGTACTTTGATCCAATTGGATAAATAGACCCAAGATCACTATATTATTTAGTGAATTCTAGGTACATGTTCAAATAATGATTTTTCTAGAGTATGAGCATGGGTGTAGGGTTCAAGACGGCATGTGACAATCCAAGAAGGTGTCAGATCGAAGGTATATGGGTGTGTTTTGATGTACATGAATATGGTTTGCTTAATTACATTTCAAAATATGGTGTTGCACCGTAGATCGTGCATGGACTTCGATTAGAGTGCTTGAATGGTCAAGAGGCATCCCATAGAGTATGGCACCATGATTGTCTGTTAGGGAAAGTGTTAGTGATTAAAGATTATTATTTTATAGAATAGTAAGCCAGAGGAAAATTTAATTGTTTTTACACATATAATTAGATGTGTAGAGCTTGGAAAAATATTGACTAAATCATATAGGATGTAAAGTGAGGGTTTCAAGGATCGGTCAGGGTATTTTATGGAAAATTTAGCGTGATTGGGTTCTGACCATTTTTGACTGGAGTCTTACCATTTTATACAATAATTGAGAATTTCAAGTGATGTTCTCATATATGATCAGCTGAAGCATGTAACAAACTAATATTTTATGAATGAAATTTCTCTTATTATAATTATTTAATATTTATAAATTTATTATAATCCACATGCACCACATCATAAAAACAACAACATTTTATTATTATAATTTAAAAATTCGATTTAGGGAATAAAAATGGGGATAAAAATTGTAAATATTATAAGCGGATAAAAATAAAAAATAAGATTACTATGATTTGATAATTTGGATATGCTTTATCCACTAGAAAAACCACACTCACAGACAAATATATAGAAATGAATCATTATATTAGTAAGATAATATTCATCTCCAAAATAAAAATTTATATTACCTTGAGGTAAAATATAATTGACTGAATAATGAATGGAATATGAGGTATTCATAAAAATTATGAAACACATATGACTATTATAGGTCTGACTATTAGAATATTAATTTGACCATTGGAATAGTAACATAAATATTAGACTAGAAATAATATTATTAAATAGTATCCTCAACTATGTAATTATAAAATAATATTTATATATCCTATAAAATTAAAATAATAAATATTTATACAATGGTACAGGTAAATAAATGTTAAAAAACATAAATTAAGTATTTTAATTTTTAAAGTAAAATTTTTTAAATTAATATTTTATATTAAATATAATGATTTAAATGAAAGATTATTTTCCTAAAATGGATTTATAGATTAATATTATTTTTCACTATATTGATAAGTAAATTTTTTGAGACCGTAAGTAGGTTTTAAATGGTCAAGAAATGACCATAATATTTAAACTAACATGATTTGAATAAATGATGATTTTATTTGAAAATAAAATTTCTCATATTTTGAAAATTATTTTTATAAAATATACTTAATTTTTTTATATATACAATGAAAAATGGTTTGGGTGATTTTTTAAAAAAATTTATAATAGTTTCATTTTTGGTGTATAGTGAAATACAATAAAATGTGTAATTCAACATTATAAGATAAATACCTAAATTTTTTATTAATGGATAGTGTGAGAACCCATTAATTCGAACTAAAATCCACCATTTACTATATATAATCACAATAATCAATAATATTTGTAATATTGATCCAAAATAAAAAAAATAATTAATATAATATTCAAAAACACCCCTCTCCACCCATTAAAAATACCACCCATTATCCTTGCACCTTTTCAGCCTTGGAGCTTCATAAATTATTTCCTAAATATGTTAACAAACCTCTCTCCCACATCCAAGAACGTATAGTCTCACCAAAATACTAATTCAATGTCCCTTAAAGAGTATTTCAATGAGGTTACCTTCATCAGGTAATATTATCAATCTTTCTTGTTTAAATTCATTTCATCTTCTACCATCTCCTCACCAACCTCATAAAACAAGACATGATGAATCCATTATCATAAATATATGGAGTTTCTTAATATAATATAAATATTATACCCTATCTTATATAAATTCAACAATGAAAACATTGTTTACAATATGGTTGGTTCACTGCCTCTATGAACAACACACTTCATTTTTCTCTACCGCCTTCAAGGCTTGTCATAAAAAATAATATTGTGGTTAAATAAGATGGTAATAAGTATAATATAACTTATTTCATGCTATTTAATGTTTTAATTATCATTAACTATATAAAACTATTTTAGTACATGCCGATCATTAAGACTACCCACATGAACAAACTGAATAATGTTAGTTTTTTTAATAAATGAATCACCCCTATGGCGGAATAAAAATGGATATTTGGGAACATTTAAATTTATGGTATTATATTAATAACAAATCCTTTATATTATTGAGTTTTAGTCATATTTTACAACAACTTAAATAATTATCCACAAGTGATCTGACTAAGAAACCATTAAAGAAACATTCCTAGAATAACAAAATTAAACATTATATTACATTGAAATGGTTTTAAATAAACATAAAAAAAATTATTAAACATAATATAGATGATAAGGGTTAATAAATTAAGTAATTAATCAATATAATTTGATAATATAGGATGTTAAGTGTAAGCGTAGAATGATTCTGGAACATATGGTAAGGGAAATCGTTGGACAACAATTTTTTATTGTGTTCTAAAATTTCCTTCTATAACTCACTTTTTATCTATATTTAATGTTATAGAATGAATCTAAATTATTTACATATTTTTACTAATTTTTTACCTATCTTAATAACCCATACATTGATGGGGTAATACATGCCTTAGTTTCATTTCTCAAATTCCTTCTTTGTAAACTTTCTTTTGATTATGATATGAGGAATGATTATGCAGCCCATTTATTTGCATGGGTATCTCTTATGTTTATGTATTATGATTGATTTACTTTTTTTGTACACATAAAAATATACATGTTATAATTTGTGCACCCATATTGAACTCAAATTCATTTTTCTAATATTAATTTCTCACAAGGCATTATCAATGGGATTAGGGAGTGAACATAATCCATGATAGAAATATGTCTACTATGTGATGTTGTCATAGTAGTTAGCCATGGATTATTCTTATTTCATGTCTTACGATTCTTCCAATTCCTATTATTTCCCTAATTATATGATACAATGTTTATTATGTTATTCTCTCATGTGATTATTCATGATAACTCTCGTTTATGATATCATTTTATGTTATTTTACTAAAATGTAGTGATTTATTTTCATGTTCATTATATTACTGGACTTTTATCTCCCCCTTTATTTTTATATTTCCCTATTTTTATATATTGTTTTAGGATCTCAATGTGATTTAAGATCTCACTATAGAGATTAAAATAAATTCATTTTATCTTACTTTCACATTGAATTATTATAAACCTAGTCTTCAGACGATACTTGAATTTTCAATACTTTTTTTGTATTTAATTTTTATTTATGTAAAAAAAATCTAATAATATGTGTAAAAGGTTTGTATTTTGAAATTTATAATCTGTTTTTATAGTTATTTTTCTGGATTATGAATAAAATACTTTAAATAGAACCATATAGATAATTATTCGTATAGGAAAACATCTGAGAATTTTGGTGAAATATATAATAGGTGGTTTTCAAGAAATTAAATACATGCGTAGATACTAAAAGTGGTAATGGCTCTAGAATAGTTTTACAAAAGTGTAATAACCCCAAAAGTATTCATTGTTTATTGGCAAAATCGTCCACTGGTGCATGACAAAGAGGCCTTATTGTACACATGTTTTGACACTCTTGAGGAATATGATTTTGAAAATTCATAAACAATTTACAAACCATTTTTAAGGACTTAAATTGATTGTTAGGTGGTAAAAATTAATTTTTATGTCATCATGAATAACCTGTATTGAATCCCATAGACTCAAAATTTGAGATCAACATTCCATTTATAAGTTTTTCCACATAATTTCACTATTTTTATGATATATTATTACTAGTTAAAGTATTACCATCAAATTTTACCTTTATTTTAGTTAATAGAATGAAATATGAGGATTAAAGCCAACAACCAATGTGATAGATAATGTGATTATTCCTATAATGATATGCTTAACCTTATGGGAGTTGTGGCTAGGAACTTCAGGGAAGTACTAGCTTATCTAACTTATGTTATCAAAAATAACATGAATCATGTGGAATTCTACTATTCTCATAATAAAGGGGAAGTTATGGTAGAGTCATTTATATGACAAAGGAATCATGACTTATTTGTAACATATTATCCCCTCGTCATAGAATAATGGATTAACTCTATTGAGAAGGTATTTTTTTCTAAAATTTACTTATGAAGTGAAGGTCGTATAGTCTATCTATCATGGTGAAGGAGAATCCGATAAGTGGGGGACAATAATCATGAACATGAAGTTTAAAGAGTAAATTGTTTCAATGGAATGGGAATAGTTCCTGAAAATACTTTTCAATAAATATATTTTTTCCAAAATCTCCATCATAAAATGGAGATTGAATTTTTTGAACTGATGTAATAGGAATATGAGTCTGTTGGGGCTTATGAGGAAAACTTCACACGTATTCCATGTTATACCTAGAACTTTTTCATCAACACTAACAGTAAGGTGGGTTAATTCTTGAGTGGGTTAAATCCAAGACAATGAATTTCTTTCTCTATTTGACACTTTGACTTCTATGAAGAAATTATATCTATTCATCCCAAAAGGTTGAGATAAATATTGGAGACTCTAAGAAGTATATTGGTTATAGAGAAAAAAGGGTAAGATAGATTTTTATTCAGGATTATATACAGATAAATCTCTTGGTGGAAATAATTCCCAACATCCCATGTGTGAAAAATGTAATAAGAAGAATCCTATAAATTGTATGAAAAGAACTAGGAGATTCCTTGAGTGTTGAAAAGAGGGAAATCAGGATAATCAATGATGAAGGTATATAAATAGTCACACTAATCTGAAAATTGAAAAGAAATTATAGAACACAACTCGACTCGTGGTATAGTGTTTCACTATAGGGAGTATAAGAAATGTGTGAACTAATTCCATATTGCAATGGTAGCTAAATAAAATCAATCGAAACAATCCTAAGGCCTAAATGGAAAGGAATAACATATGATATCCCTATTACTGAGGTTTATCCCAAAAACTATGTGGTGTTAGGTATACACCTTTCTCAATTAATAATAGAGAACATACTTTTTTATTTTGGTTTTATGAATTCTTTTATATCTTGAATGTTTAGTAAAACTATTCAAACCCAAACCCAAAACAATTGGGTTGAGCTATCTCTGAGAATAAAAATCAAATCAACTATTACATCCAAACTATATAACTCTTCACTAATCATTTTTTGTGGAATGAACCTTCTATAAAATCTTTTAAAACATCCTTTAATATATTTTAATGCTATATTGAGCATGAATTAGTGGTCCTTATATAAATCCAATATCAACTATCATGAGAGGGAGATTACTCTTCCCATCCCATATAATCCTCTAATTTTTTACTAGTGTATCTAAGAGTATGAATATCATTTTTTATCATTATCTAAAGTCTAGATATTATTTCCTTAAAAGCATTAATATCTTGAACAAATGGTTGAAAAAAAATTTAAGAATCATGATTGAAGATATTCTCATCATGAGGGATTATACTATTGTAATCTCTGAAGAGTTTCATAGTCTTCGTCCAAACTGAGAGGTCTCATTATAAATTTAAAGTATACATGGATCTATAACTATATCCATGAATCATAAAATAATGGACATAATTGAGTTGGAGGAATTGATGAAGCAGGTACAAGATGATTTAGAGAATGGTTTTATACACCTATGTTATTTATCAGGGGGTTAACTAGTCTTATTTATCAACAATAAATATGGATTAGTGATCCTTTGAAATTATTATCATGAACTAATCAAAATCATGGTAATGAATAAGTATCACCTTCTATATATAGTTGAATTGTTTTATAAACTATGTGTGGACCTGTATTTATCAATAGTGGGAATTTTTTCTGGATATATACCATTAAATTGGAAGAATGAATAAATCCCCTGCCATTTGAATGAGGTATGGATACTATGATTTCATAAATATTCCCTTTAGACTCACTAATGATCCAATATTATTGATAGAAATAATGAATCGAGTCTTTATATATTACCTTAATAATTTTTTTTGTACTTATATATGATATTATGATATACTCCAAAACTAAGTAGGATAATGAAGAGAGTTCTATTATTGTTCTATATACTTTGTGAAGAGATATGTAATATAGAAAGGAAAATAAATGTTATTTATGGATGGAGAAGGTGTAATTCTTGTTGAATGTTATCAACAGAAAAGGGATATTTTTTTACCCTTCTATGAAAAGGTTGACTGAAGATTGTCCCAAGCGTACTTATCTAATAGGGATCCAAACATTCATGGACTAATTGGGAATTAATGATTATTTGTGATAAACTTTTCATGATTTTCAAACCTTCCGACAAATATAAACCAGAAGGGGGTAAATATTTTATAGACTGATGAATGTGAAAAAAGATTCAAGTAATTGAAAAAAGGGATTATCATTTCATCCGTCCTCACGATTCCATAATGTTTGGAACTTCCCATGGTGTGAAAAAATTCTTCAAATAAGTTCTTGGGATGTGTAAAAATGAAGCGTTATAAAGTTATATCTTAAACCATTAGGAGCATTATTGTTAATGAGCATAACTTTCCAATACATCATATGGAGTTGGATGTAGCGATCTTCGTGTTGAAAATATTGAGGCCTTATCCCTATGGGGAAAGTTTCAAATTTATATATATCATAATAACCTAAAATATATATTAACCTAGAAGTTGATTAATATCTACTAGGGTATATGGTTATAGTTTATCCAAGAATACGACCTCTCAATACACTATCATCTTGGGAAAAAAATAATGTGGTAGATGCTCTAATTAGAAAAGATCATGTGGCCTTATCAATGATGAGAATTGAGAAGTAGTAAATCATCATATACATTCAATGGATAAACATGATAATAATAAAGGAAGTAACATCAACATTATATTCTCAAATTTTTTCTTAACCATCCCTTCTTGAGAAGATAATTGATACTCAAAGAGATGATATGGAAATAAAAATGATGGAGGAGGATATTAGAAAAAAGAAATACTCATAGTAAAATAATTGTTAAAGAATGAGTTGTAATATTTGAATATTAATGATATATTCCATCTAATCCTTGGATAAATAGGGATTTATTAAATGATGCACATAGTTTGACCTTACCCATCCTCTTTGGGAGCATGAAAATGTAGAGATATCAATGAGAACACTATTTATGGTAAAATATGATGAAGTAGTTCACTGAATATACAAAACAAATATTATTATTTTAGAGGGTTGAGGATAGAATGAAACAATCCAAGGGGATGATGCAACCATTACACACAACTGCATCGAAATGGAAAAACATATCCATCGACCTTTTCAATAGTCCCATGAAGACAATAAGGAGAAATAATTATATGTTTGTTATAGTGGATCATCTTAAAAATAATTCTCACACCATTTAAATTTAAGACTTCTAACATGATCACACTATAAGGATATAAATCATATATGTTGTTAGAATACATGAAACACCACTATTGAATGTATTTGACTGAGATTTGAAAATTACCTCTATGTTTTGGAAGAGTCTCCAACATTATGTATATACTGATTCAATCATCACTACATCTTATCATCAGAAAAATAATGGATAATCATAGAATACTATTGAAACAATTGATTACATGTTGAGAGAATGCATAATGACCTTCAACAGATGATGAGATCAAAATCACCCTCTAGTTGAGTTCCCGTACCGTAATTGATCTCACTCATGGATCATAGTGGCTTCATATGAATCCCTTTATGGGAAGAGAGGTATAATACCTTCTTTCTGGGATAAATTTGGTGAGTACAAGCTAATGTGACCTGAAATGGTTGATCGAATAGTAGAAAAATTTATGGAATATTTAACATCACATAATGACTGATCAAAATTTAAATAATATATATTCATGGAATAATATATGAGTGATGTACTTTGAGGTCATAAATAAAGTTTTCCTCTATATATCTTTATAGAATAGAGTCCTTATTTTTTATAAAAAGGGATTGATAAGTTTGAGGCACAATTTCTCTTTTGAGATTTTCAATAAAATCAGAGTTTCGGATATCAGATTGCAATTTCACCAAACTTATCTCAAGTATATAGAATATCCCTATTAAATATATATATTTTAGATCCATAATATGTAATGAATTCATAGGTGGTATAACAAGAAAATGATATCACTTACGGGGAGGAACCGATGAAGATCTTGGAACACAAAGATAATGTTTTATGCAATAATACAACTCTCCAAGTCAAAGTAAAATGGATAAACCATAAGAATGAGAAGAAGACTTAAGAACAAGAGGAATCTATGAAGTAGATTTATCCTAACCTTATTTTACCTAATAATGTAAAATGGAATTTTGAAAGTGAATTTTCTATGTTGGGAAAAAGGTAACAACCCATAATTTTATCAAAGGAATCCCCCATATTATAATTGTGTTATATTTAGTAATTTAGCATAATTGAAACACACTCCATGAAAAAACCAATTAAATTTTGTTATATCAATTAAAAAATATATTTTGAGAATAAAAATTCATATAATAAATTAAAATATTACAAGGGGATAAACAATAGAAAATAAGATAACTAAAATATGAAAACAAGGATCTTCTTGACCCCTAGAATACCCACACTCATACTCAAAGCTATAGAAATGAATCAAAATATTAGTAACACAATATTCATGTCGAAAGTGAAATTATATATAACCTCAAGAGAAAATATAATTTAATAAATAATGAATGGAATATGAGGTTTTCATAGAAATTAGGGAACCCGTTTGACTATTATAAATTTGACAGTTGGAATTGTAATATTAATGTTGGAATAGTAACATAACCTTTTGAATGGTAATATAATCGGTAAAATAGTAATTGCACCTATATAATTATAAAATAATATTTAATTATCCTAAAAAATTGAAATATGATATATTTAAAGGACAGTGTATGTAAATATATGATAAAAATGATAAATTAAGTGTTTATATTCTATAAAACATAATTTTTTTGATTTCAATATTCTAATAAATATAACTATTTTGAATAAATATTGATTTTTACAAATGGGTTTATAAATTAATAGTAGTTTTAATTATAAATATTATATAATTTTATGACACCATAAATATTTTTTAATGGGTCAAAAAAATATCATAATATTGGAATTTGGATTTTTCAAATGAATGAATAATTTATTTAAAAATTATATTACTAAAATTTATAAAATTATTATAAAATAATTGATTATATTTTTGGATACTACATGCAAATAAATGGTTAAGGTTATTTTTGGTTTTTTTATAAAATAGTTTATTTTTCGGTAAATATTGAAATACTGTTAAATATGATATTTAATATAATATTATAAATACATGAGTTTTTGAGTCATGAATGATTTAAGAACCTATTAGTTAAATATCACATATATCATTTACATTTTATAGTTATATGAATCAATATTATTTGTAGTATTCATAAAAAATAATATACAAATGATGTTAATTTTGAAAAACAGACCTCTCCCCCCTAACTAATACTACTGCTACTCCTCTCACCTTATAATCCTTGAATATTTCCAAATTTCTACCGAAAAAGCTTCGGGAACATATCCTCCGCATCCTAGTTATGTTTTTCTCACCAGAAGACCAATTCAATGAACCTTAAAGACTATTTAAAAGATGGATTCATCCAAGAGGTAATATTATCAAACCTTCTCATTTAAATTCATTTATTCTTCTACCTTCTATTTGCATACCTAATCCAAAATGACATAATGACTCTAGTATCATAAATATTTTATATTTTATTACATTAATTTAATAATCAAATTTTACCTTCCCTTTTTTATATTATAAAAATAAAATTTTGTTTACGATATGGTTGGTTCACCACCTCCATGAATGAGGAACATTGTTTCTATATCACCTTAAAATATGGTTATAAAATTTTTTATCATAATTAAATAATGTGATAATAGGTAAAATTTAACATATTTCATGTTATTGAATGTTTTAATTATGGTTTAATTAAATAAATATAGTTTGATTCATGATGGTCGGTAAATCATCTTAAATGAACTAACTAAATAATGTTAACTTATTTACTAAAATAACCACCCATGTGATGGTAAGAGTGCTATTTTGGATCTTATAAATTTCTATAAGTCCCTTAATACCATTGAATTCAAATTCTATAGGTATATATTCATTTTAAATGAGTTTTAATAATTATCCACAAGTGATCCGACCAAGAAACCATGACCGAGAACAACAAAATTAAACATTATATCTCATTGAAATTGTTATAAATGAAAACAATAAATTCATCGTAAATAAAATATATCTGTAAATTATTATAAATTATATAATTAAGGATTAGTATTTTATTATCTAGGAAATTATGTGCAAACATAGAATTATTTTGGAAAATATGATAAGGGATTTTTTCGATCCACCCCTTTTCTTTGGGTTATGAAATTTCACTGAGTAAATCAAATTCTCTAACTATATAATGTTATGTAATGTTTATAAATTATATTTATATGTATCTCACATGTATACATGTCTTATTATCCCTTACATTAATGGGGTAATTCATTTCATAAGTTCATTTCCCAAATTTCTTATTTATGAAATTGTATTTTATTGTGATATGTGAGAATATTATGCATCCCATTTATGTATAAGGGTATTTATAATAGTTATGACTTATTTTTTATTTCTTTTCATGGAAAAAATAAGCATTTATATGTTATTATGGGTGTTCCTGGATATTTGTCTAATGCATTGGGTAATGTTTTTGTGTCATGAGACATTATGAAAATGATTAGGGAGTGAACCTAATTCATGATGGGACTTTGTACGCCATGTGATGTTGTGTTGGTGGTTATCCATTAATTATTATTATATCATGTTTTATTATTATTACAGTTTTATATGTTGACATGAACATAAGATACCATGTTTATAATTTTATTCCCCTGTGTGATGATTCATGAGCCTTCCCTTTTATGTAATCATTTTATGTGATTTGACACACATGTTATGATTCATTATCATGTTTATTCTCTAACTAATCTTTATAGTTTAACCCTTTATTTATTTTCTTAGGTTTTCCTATGTAGTTCTATGAGATAAATTTTATTTAGTTCCACATTATATGGATTAAAATAAATTCTTTTTCTTTTAGTTTTGCATTGATGTATTATAAACCCAGTATTCTAATAAAACTCAACGTATTTGACCCATTAGTGGTATATAATGGATATTCATGTTAAAGGTCATGTAATAATATTTGTAAATGGATAGGGTTTCTATAATTAAAATTGAGAACAATTTATGGATCATGGTTGGGATGTTAGGGGCATGTTTTGGTAAAATACCATTCGTGAAAGACCTAAATCATTGAAATTGGTTCTTATAAGCCAAATCTTATGGTGGGGGAACCATAGGTCAGATAATAATTTGGAAGATGATGTGGTCATTCATGAGAACATATGTTATATATTAAGCACCATATCAATTTTTATATATTTTATATGAGTTTTGGATTTTTTTTAAAATTTGGGAACCATGAGTTTGTGGTTGTTCTTTGGATCATCTTTTGGAATTTAAAAATTGAACATGGTTGTTTGAGTGGGAATTCATGAACATAGTATCTTGGGACAATCAATTGAATGAAAAATGTGGATTTTCAAGGAAGATAAATGTTATGGTGGGGAGTTTCTAAAACATGTGTCCATACAGGTGCCTAATTTCAAGTGCGGTTGAATTTTCAAATTATTTGAGGTTCCATATTATAAAATAGTAAATATAATTGAGATTCATGAGTTTATGAACTTTTTATATATTATTTAGTGTAATTAATGAAGTTTGGGAGATTCCTAATAGTTAGAGGGGTCCATAATAGTGATATGGTGTCTACTGTAGCCTACGCCATCGAAAGCCGCCGACCATTGTGTGGCTTCAGATAGAAGCATGTTGGCATTTTATAACCACCATATCCAATGTTTATTATACAATTTAGATAGTGGGAGAAATAATATGGAAAAATTATCCTTTATCCACATAGTATTTTTGTGGTGTAATCCCCTCCATTTAGACCTCCATCGATCACATAGCTTGGGGGTCGACTCAACTTCATCCACCTTCACCCTTTTCTAGGGAAGGGATTTGTAGGGGGTTCTTAGTATTTTGTAGTATTTTCTCCCCTATACTGACATAATTTGATCATATTCTATTATTAAAATAACTTTTGGATTCCATATTCAGGGATTTGGTTCTAATTCCACTATATTTTGGTGTAATTGGACCATCATGATGGGGCTTTCATACAGCTGATGAAGTTGTAATCCAAAGATTCCATCTACACATCATCACATGATTATTTGGATAGGTGTGTGGTTTTGGTAATTTTTGTACGAAATTAGGATTGAAATAAACTTAGTTTGGAAATATTTTTTGAATTATGTATTTTAACAATAATGAGGGCAGGGATATACCATGAGTAGTTGAAACGTTGTTGATTTCAGTTCTAACATAGTGCGATAACCTGATGAGTTATCTGGATTCATGGTGAGTTTTTTTGGATTAGTTAATTAATTTTTAATGTTATAATTAAATAATTATTGATTTATGGTTGGGAATTAGAGCTCAAGTCATTGATACAAGCTCATTCATTCATGGAAAATGCTAAAACGGACTTTGAAACTACTATCTACCCATTAGAAATAAAGTGTAAAGATTCATATGATGTAGGTAGTATTTCTACTATCCCAATGGATTATTGATTTCAATTATATTTTATGCGATGTATTGGATAATTGCTTTAGTCAATAATTTTTAGATAAATATTTTATTTTTTTTTAAAATGAATATTGAAAATAAATTAAAATAGGATTAATCCCATAGATGACTGAACTAAAGTTCCTAGGCCACTTTGGTCCCAGTGTGTTAACTGGAGACCTTGGCCACTGAGGGATGAGATCTTGAATTTAGTATGTCTTAGAACATCAATACCCCTTAGATTATTTTTAAGAATTTATAATACTTAGTTACAATAGAGTAAATTCCTTTTATATCTGTTATAAAATAGTTTTGTGACATGTTGTGAATAGACCATGAGGGTCTGGATGAACCTTTGAGGTATAGGGTGGCTTCGAGAAATCTGGATAGGTTTGGTCTAAAATAATGTGGCTTATAATCCAAAATACACTCCAAGGTGGATAGACCATTAAAAAAATGTGATGGGGTTTGGTGAGTGGACCCACCTAGAGAGACCTTGAGGATAAAAATGGGAAATGGGATATCTCTTGATTGATGATTATATGGGGATACCCCATGTCTCCGATGAGGCACTAAACATTATTAATAATGTCATAGGATAAAATTCACTTATAAAATCAAGTGTTAACTCAATAGACAATGTAATGATCAAGGAAACCACATGGAGTTCCTCGGTTTAATATGACTAGGGGCAGTGGGTTCCCATTGATAAACCGACCTTGAGTGGATAAGTAAAGTATGTGGTGAGTTAATCATAGGTGTCACCTTACAGAATAGATTGGTGATTGTATCCGGTTTAGGATATGGTGTTCTAGATTTCAGTTTGAGGAGTATGACCAAGTTATGCATAGATGGTTATGAATATATCCACCCATTGTTT
This sequence comes from Viscum album, assembly GCA_963277665.1. Classification (NCBI taxonomy): domain Eukaryota; kingdom Viridiplantae; phylum Streptophyta; class Magnoliopsida; order Santalales; family Viscaceae; genus Viscum; species Viscum album. Next base: position 346,450,770 of record OY728162.1, on the reverse strand, counting down.
GAACTGATATATTAATATTTGATTTGGTCTACTCCTAACGGTGTTTTGATAAAGGGATGGAAAATCCCATAGGGGAGGGATGAAATTTCTATAGTTTTTAGGAACTATATAGAAACTACAATAGGGGAGGGTTGAAATGATTATAAGGCATATAAACCTGATAAAAAACTACTATATGGGTGGGATGAAATTTTTTTAGGGTGTATAACCAAGATGTGAAACACCCATAGGGGTGTTATTTGATTCTAGTGGTTGGGCTACCATGTATTTGGATACATGATGTTTTAAAGGGGATCATAAAATGATTTCTCATAAGGGGAATTATGGTCGGTGATCAGAGCCTACAGTTTTCAAGGGGCTTCAATATTCGAAGGATTGTTTGGTCTGGTATAAAATAGTGTCCTTAGATATGGGTCTATGAGACATATGATCTTATTCCCCAGCTGAGAAAGAACCCATATAATATATTTTTAACAATTTTATTAAAAAAATGCACATTATTTTTGGTTTTGTTATTATGGTTAACACGATCAACTAATGTAATCAAGATAATTAAAAAATAAGCCAAAGTTGGTATATTCGTTTAGAGTCAAAGACATAAGTATCAAAGATGTTATTAATTTATTTTTTTAGTAGGGTCTCCCACATTCACATATCATGACATATGGTAGTCAGATCGGTATCACATTTGTGATTCCCTAGTAAGTTATGTAATCACACCCTGCTCATGTTGCTACATTACTTTGGTACCTGAGAAGTCATTCACATGGTTGTAGATAAAGTTTCAACTAAGGAATTACTTTTCGGAGTGGTATGGATCTAATGTGTTCATGGATCTTGGGGTGAGGTATGGCTCTAGGATGACATGGGTACAATATCTTTATTTTATTTTATTATAGAATGTATTTATAACTGGCTGAATGGGAGGTCAGTTATATGTATGGAATATCTCATTGGGTATTTATTACATTACATGTATTATTATTGGATTTTTTATTCACCCTATTCACTTATATGTTTATTAATTATGTGTGATATGTGGGTATTAATCAATTACTATTCACTCTAATATGTGAGGTATAGTCTCCGCATAATACCACCTTAGACACATGTTGCTAGTTGGAAGCCTCTAGTACATAGGGAGAAAACCTATGGTATAATACTTACCACCGGTTAGGGAGAATTTCATTGGTCTAAGAAATTGGAATATTAAAATATAAATATAAATAATATGTATTTCAGGTTTTAGGTGTTTATCAGAGCTTGAGTTAGCTCATACTAGCTTAAAGTGGTCATTTTAGATTTGATGGAGTTCTTGGTCAATGCCTAGGCATTATTACTAGCATTTTATAATTGCTTTCAATTTTTATGAAATTACATTTCAAGTATTTTTAATAGTAGAAAATTTATATAATAAGATAGTTTTTTAATATTGGTTATTTTAAATCATATGTTGAAACCCGCAAGGGAAGTATTTTAACATAATTTTCAGATAAAACCAACCTTAAAATTTTTTTTGAAATGTTTTTAATGGTTTTACTTTTATAATAACCATGAAAATATTTTAAGAAAATATTTCACCTAAGTTATATATATTTTCCTTATTCATTAACTCTCTATTTTTTAAAACCCTATTTTTTCCGATTCTTGACAGCCCCCGACTTATTCATTCGATTTTTTTCTTCTTAGTTTTTCACTGATTATCTATTGTTGTTATTATTTATACCATTTTTTGGTTTGATTACCACAACTTCATCCATTCCACCGACCATAGTTGTGTTCCTATTATGTCATTTGACATTCTAAATAATCAATTTCCACTATATATTTTTAGTTGTACCTTTACTTCATTGGTTGAAATTTGAAGTTCAGAAATCACTATTTTGTTCTAATTTTTTGTGGATTTTCTCATGGAATCTCCATATTTATATGTTAAGGTTTTACTTTTTATTTTAAAAATATTAATGAATAAATTATTATTTTTAAATTTTATTCATTCCTTTAATTATTTATATGTATATATTTTTTATTCATAAATTTTTATGGCTATAATTATGTCATTTTTATAAGTTATTTGTGAATATAAATTATGTGTATTGATAAATTCATTTCATAATTTTTTCTTGGTTTCAATTTTTTGTTTTTCTAATTTTTTTTTGTTTATAATTTTTTTTTGGTTATAAATTTTTTGTGTGTAAAAATTATTTCCATTTTTCAGCTATAATTTATTTTATAGTTAATATATGTGTTTAAATTGTTTCCATTTTTTTTAGTTGCATCCTTGTTAGACTTTAATTTTATATATGCTAAATTTTTATTTGTTTAACTATTTTTAAAATTTTTATTAATAAATTTATTTGATTATATATTTTATTTGTTATTTTATTATATAGAATTATTTTATATTTTCCAAATTTATATATGTTTATAAGATTTTAATTGGTTTTTATATATTTTAAATTTTTAAAATGTATTTTATATAGTAATATTTTTTATTTTTATTATAGGCATATAATGGATAGTAATTGGATCAACGCATGAAGAACCAATGATGAATATATGAAAGGGGTTGATTATTTCATGTAATTTTTTAAAAATATCTAAAAAGTTAACATTTTATTTTATTATTCTTGAAGAGTTTGAATATGAGAAAATTAAGGTACTGAGAATCATATAATATATAATTTTATTTGGTTTTGAGCATAATTATACATTCTCAATATGTCAAGGTGACATATCAAACTATTCAATATCTGATAATGATAAATATATTTATCTTGATACAAATTATCTTCTTTAATAATTTATTTATAATATATTTGTTTAAACCATTGATTTTTTTAATGGTTATATAAAGATACTCAAAAAATAATATTCACAAGTTACACTGAATTTACCAATTTTTTGGGGGAACTAATATTTTTTAATTGAAAAAAAACAAAATATTTGGAGTGATAAATGCTTAAATGAATATCTTAAAATTTTAATAATACTATTCCTAGATAGTAATGGTATTTCATATTATAATTATGAGGAAAATTGTAATGTTCAATGGGATTATGGTATAAAAACACACATGAATTCCCTAATGACTATGTTTTATATAGGAAGGCATGTGAAGGTTTATTAGAATATATTTAATATGGAGTGTCAAAATGTAAAATGGTTAAAAAATTCAACATTGATTCATTATGAATAAGAGGAACCAAAGCCATTGACCAAAGGCCTATATTGTTTGAAAATATATTTTTGGAGAGCTTTTTGAGTTCTATATTGATTATTTGCATGAATTATATAATTATATTGTCCATATATTATTAAATGTGATAATTGATAATGAATATAATGTGATCTATGGATTAAAGATATAGTTAATTCCATGAGATGAAGTGATGGAGACATATTTATTCACATTGAACTTTATAAGTGAGTTTCCACCATACATATATTATATTATTTCTAGATTGAACGTGTGAGATCTGAAAAGAAATTAATATTGGTTTATAAAAAACATAAAAATATATTCATTTCACTTTTTGAGGAGAAATTCACCACTAATTATTTCACATAAGAAACATTAAAATAGTTATCAGGGGGACTGTAACGACCCAAAGTTTCATTAATGGAAAATCCCTCTTGATCTAGTTAAATGTTTCTTTATGAAAATTTTTTTTTATAAGATGTCAACTTCTTTAGTTTTACGTTAAGATTTGTGACCGTTACTTTTATAGCCGTTGAACAGTGATCATTTGAGTAGTATAAATATAAGGCTTTAACGAACCCATTTCTACTCAGACAAAGGATGCGATGGCCTCATCCAGTAGAATTGCCACTTACGAAGCCCATTTGTCGGAGCTCGGAAAAGGGGTGGCATCTTTGGGATTTTCCCTTGACCAAGCCCATGCTGAGCTTCATCAAGTCAAGCTCGAATATGATCGTCTACGGGAAAAGTGGATGTTGATTGAAATTACCACTCGAGCGATGTTATCCGAGCCGCCCCAAGAGTCTGTCACCATCGCACACCTTACCCTTAGGTCTTATGCGTCTATTTTAAGGGGTTATGTAACAAATAATTAGTACCATGTTCATGCACATTACTTTTGTATATAATAATGAATATAATTTCTAGTCATTTTTGACACATTGTAATTAGTTTTTAAAGTACAAATGGTGTTTTTAGTTATTATTTAATTAAGAATTATATTTTATTAAATTAAAGGATTTTTGAATTAAATAATATTTTAATAAAATATTATTATTAATATTACATTAATTTTTATTAAATATAAATGATCTTATAATTTTATGAATGCAATTAAAATTTTTATTAAGGTTTGAAAGTCATTTCTATCAAAACCCGTGAATTTTTTTATAAATGTCGGTTTTTATTTTAAAAATTAAAATTCACATATTTAGAAAATTATTTAGATAAAATAAATATTATTTTTGGAATCAGGATGTCTAATTTATCCAACAGTGAATTTTTCATAATTTTCTGAGACAGTCAAATTTTTGGGTAAAAATTAAATACCATTTAAATATATAATGTGTTTTATGACATCATAATGACCCAATGGTGATGTAATAAAATACCATAATCCTTATGTTCGTCCAATATATGTTCTATCATTAAAATAATGAGGTTTTGGGTTTGTTTGACTCACTTTTCAAAGCATTAATGGAGCCCTCAAGACTTATTCAACACTTTGCCTTTTAAAATTAATTTCCATGGGAGTGTGACTCACCTCCACATAAGCAACCCTAATTTTTTAATAAGTTCGGACCTTGGCTTTGTAAAATATTGTTTTCCTCTTTCCTTTTCCAGAAACCAGGGTCAAATACCATGGGATGGTTTGTGGTTTGGATTATTTTAATATAAGGGGTCCCAAAACCTAAATAATAAAGAATTCTCTCACCTTTCCTATATAAACCCACCCAAGATCCCACTTCCTCCTCACTCAAAGCCCTTGAAGTTCTTCCAACCTCTTCTCTACTCTCTCTAGAATCCTCCCAAGGCGCCCCAAGCTCCCAAGAATCCTCTCACAAGCCTCTCTCTAGCCTTTGGAAGCACACTTCCAAGTAAGGGGTTTTCTTCCTTTCTCTTTTTTGTCAATTTTCTTTAAGTTGTATTGCCCTTTTAATTCCAATTATGAATGTTGGGGACTGGTTTCACACCTCTCCCATACTACCCTTTTATTGTTTTAATTATGGGAGACCCCTTTCTCTCTCATTAAAATCCTCCCATGTACACCCGTTACTATGCCGAAATTCCGAAAGAAACCTTTTTCTCCTCTTTTACATTCAAGCAATACTTTTGTATCATGAATCTAAATTCCTTTTCAATTCTTGGGACATGTATATATATTACCTCCTTACTGTCCATTACATGTAAATATGATGAGTAACCCCTTTCTTTGTCATCAACCATTTTTTATGAATTCTTATGTCACGCCGTTACGCTGTCGAACTCGCACTGATTTTCTAAGACAATGTCATTGTGTGGTGAATACCATGCCCATTTCTCCATCAAGGGTATTCACCTTTATGCACATTTACTTATTGATTATAAAGTTTCATGTTTTAATTCCACATTCCTTTATCGTGGAATAAATTATTATGTTTTATAAATCCATGTTTTATGATCCATGTGGCACACTTATGCATGAAATGAAATGTTTAAGAAGGGTGCGCCCTTTATAGCGCTCCAATCCATTGGGTAAAGTATCGTATCATGATACGTCATGTGCAATGAGTGTTGACTCATGCTAATTCAAGTTCAACGAGGGTTTACTCTTGCTTCAAGTGCAATGGGGGTTTACTCATGCTCCATGTGCAATGAGCCTAGGCTCATGATAATTCAATGTTAAGTGTTGTTGCCACATTTCCATGTTATGATTATCATGCTTTATCATGCCTTTATGTTCATGTTACTATAATGCTCTATTGATGTTCCTATTTCCTAACATGTATTGTACTCCTCATTTTATTCATTGTGTACTCCCTTACTGGGATTTATAGCTCACCCTTTTCTTATGCATGTCCTCAGGTTACCCCATGCAATGCCAAGTACGAAGGAATGTAGTGGTCATGTAAAGGAAGTTTTCAATAAAGATGTTTTATTTCAAGTTTAAAGTTTTTATGTAATTATCCTAATCCCCGAAGACACTAAACGTCTCAATCTTCTTTGTTGTATGAAGTGAAGTTTTATGTAATAAAGCATGCTTAAGTTGTAATAAAAAGCAGGGTTGTCATAGTTGGTATCAGAGGATAGGTTTAGTTATTTTTGGGATTAGTAAACCCTAGTAAAGCCTTAGATACAAGACTAAGAATAATAAAAACATCCCTAAGTTTTGGTAAATACTAAGTAAGTGGTTTATCAAACAAATACATCCCTGTCTGGATACGAGCAGGTAGAGGCGGCTCTGGCACAGATGTATCCTAGGGGTAAAACCTGAAAACACGGCTTTGAGCTAGACTAGAATGGGAGTTGGTGCACGACAACGGGCCTTGCTGCACTCTTGGTTACGACACTCCCGGGGGATATGTTTTGATAAATTCACAATCTTAGTATGAACCCTTATTAAGGGAAAAATGCTCCTAAGAATATATGTTAGATGGAAGATCATGAAAAGCCTAGATAGAATCCTATAGACTCATGAGTTAAAGAGATTAAAGATTATTTATAATTCATCAACTTTTGTCTTTGGATTACCATTTATGTGTTACCCATAACTTTCTTTTATTCCAGCCAATGGCTGGTAATATGAGAACTCTGGCTAACAACCGTTGTGAAGATCAGTGTGATGGTTGTACTTATGAGATGCCCAATCCAATGGGAGCGGGAATCGCAAACTTTGTCATGCTTCTCTCTCAGCTAACTCAAGTTTTGAATAGAAACACTGGTCAAGAGGAACGTTCAACCCCCCCTAAGAAAGAACAAGTCTCTATTGAAAGCTTCATGAGACAAAGGCCTCCTACTTTTAGTGGATCATCCAATCCCACGATCACTGAACAATGGATCAACACCATTGAAAAGATATTCTCCATCCTCCAATGCTCTGAAAAAGAGAAGGTTCTCCTGGCGGATTATCGTATGGAGGGTGAAGCTGATCAATGGTTGACGTTGATAAAAAATACAAAGCCAGAGAAGGAGATCGAGGCTTTGGAATGGAAGGAATTCCGGAAGAAGTTTTTCGATAAATATTTTCGCGCACCCTCCGTCATAAGATGGAACGGGACTTCCTTTCCCTCAAGCAGAAAGATGAAGAATCTGTGGGAGCGTACGAGGAAAACTTCACAAGGCTTGCAAGATACGATTCCGGCTTTGTCATTACCCCCGAATGCAAGGTTGACCACTTCTTTCATGGGCTGAAGCCTAGCTTGCGGAAAGCATTAGCGATCCGTGACTTCGACAGCTATGAGTAAATTGTCTGATGTTCCCTCAAGGTTGAAATGGCGATCGGATAATCACAGGGGTATCATGGGGACAAGAAGCGTAAGGTGGACTTCAATGCTGGTGGTCCAATGGATAAATCCAACGGCGCTAAGAAATTCCAGCACCCCACTTGCCAAAAGTGTGGAAAGAAGCACCCTGTAAATGACCTAGGGGGACAAGAAAATGCTTCAAGTGTGGAAGAGAAGGACACCTAGCTGTTAACTGTCAGCAAGAAGGACCCGCAGCTATGAAAAAGGGGAGGAACGCTCCGTTCGAACCTCAACGCGTTGTTCAATGTTACAATTGCAATAAATCAGGTCATTTTGAAAATCAGTGCCCTAATCCAAGGGTTATCGGAGGCAACCAGCAACCTCCAAGACAACAAGGAAGAACTTTTTCCATCACTTCTGCCGAAGTGAACCCCGACAATGAAGTGGTGACAGGTACGCTAGTTATTCATTCAAGAATAGCGAACGTAATTTTTGATTCAGGTTCTACGCATTCTTTTATATCTCAAAAGTTTAGTAGAACAATCCCTGCACCAGCACAAAACATGGAAGTAAAGATGTTGGTGAGTACGGAAAATGGGGCAATCATTGCATCCCATGAGTATAAGTCCTCCCCTGTTATAATATGTGGATTGAATTTCTCGGCGAACCTCGTCATACTCCATTTGGTGGAATTTGATGCAATTCTTGGCATGGATTGGATTTCCTTAAATAGAGCCAACATAAATTGTCGGGAGAGGGAAATCACACTTCATATGGAGAATCGACCCCTGATTATTTACAAGTATCAGGAGGAAGATGAATCTCCTTTAGCTCCATCATCTCAAGCATGGATATTACTGCCTTATGAGCACGCATATCTGGCTCAGATGATTGAGTCCAAGGAAGAAACCACCCTTGAAGAAATGCCTATTGTGAGGGAATTCGCTGAAGTATTTCCCGAGGAACTTCCTGGTCTTCCCCCAAGAAGAGATGTTGAGTTCTCAATTGAACTTATACCTGGGGCACTACCAATATCCAAGAATCCATATAGAATGGCTGTTGTTGAGCTTGAAGAGCTGAAGAAACAACTACAGGAGAATCTGGATAAAGGGTTTATACGCCCAAGTGCATCACCATGGGGTGCACCAGTCCTCTTCGTCAAGAAGAAGGATGGGTCAATGCGGCTTTGCATAGATTATCATGAACTTAACAAAATCACGATAAAGAAGAAATATCCTCTCCCAAGAATCGATGACTTGTTTGATCAGCTACGTGGAGCACAATACTTCTCCAAGGTCGACTTGCGGTCAGGATATTATCAAGTAAAGGTAAAGAAGGAAGATATCCCCAAGACTACCTTTCGTACAAGGTACGGGCACTATGAATTCATAGTAATGCCTTTCGGACTCACCAATGCTCTATAAATATTCATGGACTTGATGAATAGAGTCTTTAGAGATTACCTAGACAAATCTGTGGTAGTCTTTATAGATGATATTCTAATATACTCCAAAACCATGGAGGACCATGAGGAGCATTTAAAAACTGTACTAGAGACTTTGCGCAAGGAGAAGCTCTATGCAAAGTACAGCAAGTGTGAGTTTTGGTTGAAGGAAGTCTCATTCTTGGGCCATATCATCACAAGCAATGGGATATCTGTGGACGCCTCCAAAACAGATGCAATTGAGGGATGGCCGAGGCCAACATCGGTAACTGATATCCGTAGCTTCTTGGGGTTAGCTGGATATTATCGACGATTTGTGAGAAATTTTTCACGGTTGTCCAAACCTCTTACCAAGATAACTTGAAAGAGAGTAATGTTTTCTTGGAGTGATGAATGCGAAGAAAGCTTCAAGGAGTTGAAAAGGAGGCTTATCACTGCACCCGTGCTCACTTTACCCACAAGTGGGGAGCTTTTTGTGGTATTCAGTGATGCTTCGAAGAAGGGCTTAGGATGTGTGTTGATGCAGAATGATAAAGTGATATCCTATGCCTCAAGGCAGTTGAAAATCCATGAGCAAAACTATCCAACACATGATCTGGAGTTGGCGGTGGTGATCTTTGCCTTGAAAATCTGGCGGCATTATCTCTATGGAGAGAAATGTGAGATATATACTGACCACTAGAGTCTTAAATATATATTCACACAGAAAGAGCTTAATATGCGCCAGAGAAGATGGATAGAGCTCATCAAGGATTATGACTGTTCAATACATTACCACCCTGGGAAGACGAACAAGGTGGAGGATCCCTAAGTAGAAAGGATCCAGCGATTCTATCAATGATGAGAATTGAGAAGGATCCAATCTTCTGAGACTTGATGAAGATGGACGTGGGAATCATAAAGAAGGGAACATCATCAATCCTTTTAGAAAATATTGCTCAACCATCTCTTTTGGAAAGGTTAAAGGATGCTCAAAAGGATGATGCAGGAATCCAAGAAAAAGTGGAAGCTATCAAAAAGGGAAAATCCTCAGAGTTTAATGTTAATGAAGAAGGAATTGTGCGGTTTGGGAAAAGACTATGTGTTCCATCAAGTTTGGATCTGAAGAAGGAACTTTTGGATGATGCACATAGTTCAAATTTCTCTATTCACCCAGGGAGCACAAAGATGTATCGAGATCTCCGAGAAAACTTTTGGTGGGATAATATGAAGAAGGAGATCGTTGAATATACATCAAAGTGCCTGGTGTGTCAGCAAGTGAAGGCAGAGAGGCAGAAGTCTAATGGGATGATGCAACCATTTCCCATACAAGAATGGAAATGGGAGAACATCAGCATGGACTTCGTCACTAGACTTCCAAGGGCATCCAAAAGAAAAAATGCAATCTGGGTTGTTGTGGATCGTCTTAAAAAGACTGCACACTTCATTGCTATTCGAGAGGATTTATCTTTGGATCAACTGGCACAGATATATATCAGGAAAGTGGTACGGTTGCATGGAGTACCACTATCTATTGTGTCTGACCGAGATCCAATATTTTCCTCTATGTTTTGGAAGAGTCTTCAACATGCTCTGAATACTGAACTGAACTTCAGTAAGGCCTATCATCCTCAAACTGATGGCCAATCTGAGCGGACTATCCAAACACTTGAGGATATGTTGAGAGCATACTCAATGGACTTTAAAGGAGGATGGGATCAACACCTTCCTCTAGTTGAGTTCTCTTATAATAATAGTTTCCACTCGAGCATCCAAATGGCACCATATGAAGCCATGTATGGGAAAAGGGGTAGAACACCGGCATGTTGGGATGAGGTCGGTGAACGTAAGCTGCTTGGACCAGAAATGGTCGAAGAAATGGTGGAGAAGGTGAAAACCATTCAGCAGCATATCAAGGCAGCCCAATGTCGACAGAAGAGTTATGCAGATAATCATCGACGAGACCTTGAGTTTAAAATCGGAGACATGGTGTTTTTACGCATATCTCCGTGGAAGAAGGTCATGAGGTTTGGAAAGAAAGGGAAGTTAAGTCCAAGGTACATCATCCCCTTAGAGATTCTTGATCGTGTTGGGGCTGTGGCCTATCGACTAGCACTTCCACATACTATGGCCAAGGTGCATGATGTCTTCCATGTATCCCTCTTAAGGAAGTACATACCAGACCCTTCACATGTACTCTCTTCCGAGGTGGTACAATTAGAAGACGATCTTTCTTATGAGGAGCAACCAGTGAAGATCTTAGATCATAGAGAAAAAGTTCTACGAAATAAGACAATGCCCCTCGTCAAGGTGTTGTGGATAAACCACAAGTTTGAAGAAGAAACTTTGGAGTCGGAGGATATGATGAAGCTAAGTTACCCACATTTGTTTTAGTGTGGGAAAAAGGAAAATTTAGAGGGCGAAATTTCTTAAGGGGGGAATGTTGTAAAGACCCAAAGTTTCATTAATGGAAAATCCCTATTGATCTAGTTAAATGTTTCTTTATGAAAAATGTTTTTATAAGATGTCAACTTCTTTAGTTTTACGTTAAGATTTGTGACCGTTACTTTTGTAGCCGTTGAATAGTGATCATCTGAGTAGTATAAATATAAGGCTTTAACGAACCCATTTCTACTCAGACAAAGGAAGCGATGGCCTCATCCAGTATGAGTATTTTTAGAGATCCTAAGTTCATGGATAAAGAATATTCCCATTCTTAAGATTGATAAATAATGCATTGAGATGGAAATATCATAGGGTTCTGACCAAAATGAGTATTTTTAGAGATCCTAAGTTCATGGATATAGAAATCATAGCTATTTCAATTTTTAAAGAAGGGGATACATCATTCCTTTTCACATAATTATCAAATAATATTTATTGAAAAAGGTAAAAAGTTTTCAATATGATAATGAGAATTTTCACAAGAAAATTAAAGTCATGAAATATGGGAAATTATAAATCTTCATATTTGAAGATAGTATTCTAAAATTTGGAAAGAGGTTTTGTGTTCCATATAATTATGAGATAAAAATTGAATTATAGGATGATTCTCATAGCTTGAATTTTTATATACACCTTGGTAGCACAAATATGTAAATGTAATTGAAGGAACCATTTTTGTGGGATCATATAAAGAAAAACTTTTTGATTATGTATCCAGATACATGTTTTTACAATAAGTGAAGGCGGATAGACATAATCCTAGGGGTTCTATAAAGAATATTCCCATTCTTATGTGGAAATGGAATGAAATTACTCAGGAATTTTCATAGGACTACTGAAGGCTCGTTGAAAGAATGAGTACATATAGGTTTTTTTGATCACCTAACCCAATTTTCACATTTCCTTTTTATAAGATAATATTTACCTCATGATTTCCTTGCACTAATGTTTATTAATGAAATTTTCTGACTTCATTCCACACCTCTTTCAAATGTGTCTGAACAAGATATTCGATTGAAATCAAAATTCTAGAAAATTCTTCTGAAGCCTCTCAGTAAATAGCTTCTCTTGGGCACCACTTATCTAACAAAAACTTATGGATAGTCTGAAATGACTATTAAAACATTTAAAGTCATGTTTAGATTGTTATTACTTGAAATTAATGGTATGTAGGATGAATATATACATTTTTTAGAGTTGAATATAAAAATATAATCCATTCAAGTATTAAAATGGTGTCATATGAAGTATTATATGGCAAGAAATATTTTAACAAAACATTTGTACTGAAGTTGTTGAAATGAAGATTTTAGGATTAGAACACATTTAGGAAACAACGATAAATGTAAAGAGTATTCATAGTCATTTTAAAGTAGCTGAAATCAGGGAAAAAATTATTCTAATTACTGAAGAAAATATTTATAATTCCATGTGGGGGGTTATGTTTTCTTAAGAATATCTTCATGGAAAGGTATTATAAGTTTTAGTAATAAATTTAAACCGAGCCTCAAGTACATTAGACCTTTTAAAATACTAGAATTATTTGGAATTATGTCTTATCATTTATAAATTCAACCATGTTTTTATAAAGTACATGATATGTTCTATATATCATTGTTAATGAAGTACATGAAAAACCCATTTCATGTTATCACATCTAAGGAAATAAAATTTGAAACCAATCTCTCTTAATATGATGTGCATATCTAGATTATTGAAGAATGACATAAATTTTTCATGAATCAGATGAATACAATGGTAAATTAATTTGGAGAAATAATAATATAGAGTAATAGACATGGGATGTAATGAATATTATAAAGAAGAACCACCCTCATTTGTTTATAGAGTAATATCCATGAAAAGTTCAAAGAAGAAATTTTTGTTGAAGGGTAGAATGTAGCACCTAACATTAAATTACAGTAAGTGAAGATTATATTTTAATAAAACTATATTATGATTTACATTTTAATATTACAAAGAAAAAAAATATAATTTTATATAATGAATATTGATTTCAAAATTACTTGGTCAAAATAAACCTCGAATGAGTTTATCTAACTTTCCCTTACAAATAATCATTATGAATGATTGAAATTTTAGTATTTACATATTTCTCATTTATTTATATTATTTTTTTATAATATAAGCAATTACTAATTTATTGAAAAATTAATTTTTTTTAATAAATAAAAGAACAATTTGAGGTAAAAAGGGATATTTTCTGAAAATTCTTTTTAAATGAATAATGTAATTCCATTTTAATTAATTAAAACAATCATTAATGATGAATAGTTTAAATTATATTTATATATTATATATCTAATTACATGAATTTAATTCTATATAATTATTATGACTAGTCATATATTTAATGTAGGATCATTTTATACTTCAAAAGTTCATTTCAGGAAAAACCATTTTATAAAACAATTTATGGGTTTATTGGTATATTAAATTCTATAATTTATTTGAATTGAATTTGATTAAATGGATTAAAAATTTGAAATAATAATTATTTAAATTTGGTAATATTTTCAACTTAATTAATATAAAAATAATTATGTGATAAGTTAAACATAATTATTGTTCATAATGAATTAAAAAAGAAAAAATTAATTACTATAGTTGTTTTTAGAATGATTTTACCATGGGTTAACTGATAAGTTTAATGGTATAAATGAAATAAAAACATTCTAAAACCACTTTTAATGGTTAAATTTAGAACGTAAACATATCACCATGGAATGTAATCCATTTTTATCTAGTTTAAATGAATGTGAATTGACATTAATGTAAAACATTGAAAAATTACATGTGTGCCACTAACCTCAATTATAAAATGGAACCTCCTCCCATATCATAGTGGAACCTATCAAGAAATTTTTATTTATAAAAAAAATCCCTTCCCAAATTCATTATATGTATTCTAAAGATTATATGGTCCCCAAAATATCACCCATAGTGTCCTTAATAAGATATCTAAATGAGGAAATTCTATGAAAGGGTAATTGTCTTAATCGAGATCATTATTTTTTACATATTATTTTACAACCTTTAATAATGTATTAATATCTATAATATAATAACACCCCTATATAATATAAATTAATATTTTTTTATGTTTATTGAATAATATTTACCCATCTTCTTGTCCATCAAATTGGAAACAAAACTATCACTTGTGTCTTAGGCTGACTACCGCCTCACGACCCGATATAATTTCATTTCCCTCACCAACTAATATTGATTGTAAATATGAAGGGAAAAAGGAATATATATGACATATATGAAATAATATTGATTATTGAAATTTAATATATCATATAATTTCTTTTCTTATCACCCATTAAGTGAATGTTAATATCGCTCGAGCATGAGAATGACCTATCATCACCAGAAAGTGATTTGATTCATTTTCCTTGGAAAAATATTATGAATGATTATAAAAATTTATTTAATGAAAAAATATAAATGATATTTAGAACTTAAATATAATGATATATATGATGGATCTATATCATATACCTAAGAATCATAACTTCCATGACAAAAAATGAATGATAAAATGAAAAGTTTACTCCTGAAACAATAGTAATAATTAAATGTTATTAATGAATGGGAGATAAGATATTATAAGAGGATAATATATTATATTAAAAATATTACTATCTTTTTTGTTATGGTATAAATTAATAACATGTTTAAAACTAATATACATTAGTTTAAATCATTTTTAACTAAATAGATGCATGAGGTAGTGGAATTTTGTCTCAAGTTCCACTCTATTAAAAAAATTCGATATTATACACCCATTAAATTTTATGTGGTTTATATAATAAAACACTGATTTATATAATATGAACACCTATGTATTCATGATTATCAATTTTTCATTTCAATTTTATTCTTTCAATGGAATAAAATTTAAAATCTACCAAAGATGTAGGGATTTATTTCATAATCTAGATATATGGATTTCCTTAATTTTTATTGAAGTAATGTTATAATCTATCCTTACTAAAATCAATCTATTATCTTATCTGATATATATTTTCAATGATTCCATAATTTGTTCCAACTTTTCCTCTCTTTTTGTAACATCTTAAGTATTAACAAGTAAATTTAATATAGAATTAAATGCATGAAACACTAAGTCTCTGTGAAAAAAAAAACATTGTTATTTAAAGAAAATAGTTATTACTTATGCAATAAAAATTATTTTTCTACTTCTGTCAATTAAATTTCAAAAAACTGACTTTCAAAATTTTGATCAGTAAGATATTTATAGTCGGATAGGATCAACATAATTTTTTTATTGAATAGTAACTTTATCATTTAGAATAGTAATGTCACACATATGAATAATAGTATGACCATTATAAATAGTAAATAATCCAAATTAATAGTATCCTCATCCATGATTCTATAAATAAAATTTAGGCTTATTATAAATGGAAATATGATCATAGAATAAATAAATAAATATTTTAAAAAATTATCAATTATATCATACATATTTAATTATAATATTATGAAAAATATAAAAATATAAATGGAAATTTATTTCATAAAGTTTAATTATATATTATAATATTATCATCTTAGGGTTATAATATTATTTTATGAGATTTTGATTAATTTTTAGGGTGTTATATAATCGATTATTGTTTTAAAATTGTAATTTTTCAAAAAATAATGATTTTATTTAAAAATTAATATTATCATATTTAAAAAATTATTTTGATAAAATGGTGTTCATTTTTTAATTATCCACATTGAAAATTTAATGGTGTTAATTTTTTGATTTTTCTAAAATACTTTATTTTTTTATGAATATTGAAATTCGATAATATACGATAAATGCTAAAAACCAGAATTTTTTAGTCTTTCTTGAGTAATGGATGATGTAAGTGACCATTGGTTCGAAATCACATGCACTAATTACTCTATTTAGTTCCAAGAATCCTCACCATTTCTTGTTTTGATAGAGATAATCAATTAATGATTAAAATAATGAGAAAACCCCCCTCTCCTACACTATAAATACCACCCCCGCACCCTCTTCTCCTCACACCTATCAATATTATATAATTTTAAACATTTTACCCAATACTCTCTCCAAGAGATTCCCCATATGAAAGAACTACTAGTCTCACCAAAAGGCCAAAAAAAATTCCATAAATAGTTTCTCAAGGAGGATAGTTCAAGAGGCAAAAATCCACATTCGTTTTCTTTTTAATTTTTTTCGATTTATTTTATTTTCTTATAATCTTTTCACCTACCATTATCCAAGTGTCAAGAAAACACCATTATCATATATAAATTTTTATTTTATCATTTTTATGAAAAAATTCATCAACATAATTTTCTCCCCTCCCTCTTATTCTAAAAATAATAACAGCGTCTGTGATGTGTTGATTGACAGACATTGTGGATGATGTGTTTTCCATTTACATTACCGCCTTAATAGCTGGCCATACAAACTATTTTAATGGTTGAAAAATATTTTAATGTTTATTATACACCTGATTTTATGTTTTATACTTATCATATATATATAATAATAAATTATAAAACGAAATTAGTTTTAGAGTATCAAAGATCCCCCAAAATGATCTAAACAAAAATAATTAATGTTTTATCTATTTATTAATAATAATATCTCAAAAAATGATTTATGGAATCATTTAATTTTATTTAAACATATTAATACCATTTCATTACACTTCTGTTGTTTTTTTCCATTCAACAAGAAAATCCATTACGAACCGACCAGGAAAACTATGTAAACCACACACCTGAGACAATGGAAATAACAAAATATTATAAATAAATGGGTAGAAAAATGATATAAAAAGATAATATAAAGTTTTATAAACATGTTTATGTTTCTATAAAATATAAATAACACTCTTTTAACCATTATACATGAGGATTAAACACATTTTTTGTATGATGAACCCAAGGTATGGGAATTATTAACCCAGTTTCCATTCTTTGGGATAACCTTCAACGTCATTGATTATGAGGTACTAAGATTATTTGTGTAATTAATTTTATTTATATTATTTTTTGGGTTTATATTATATATAAAAATACCATTTTTTATAATAATTCTAATACTAATTATATGGTATATGTAATGCACTTTTCTTTAAAAGTCCCGTTTAATTTTTTTTTCAAATTCAAAATGAATGTTTTATGCATGTATTCTTGTTTTATTATTATTTATTAGTTATTTGGAATTGATTATGATGGATGTTGGGAACTATATATTTCTCTAATTCATTGGGAATGTCTAAGATGGAGGTTGGTTGTATGGTTACTCCAAGTGTAACTGTGATGGTTACACCATATGGTAGCTTTTATGGTTACATTGTAAGGTATCCGTGAGAGTTACAAATCATAAGGTAGTAATGAGGGTTAAAATATTAGTAATTTTCCATGATACCATGTGTTATTATTTATGTTATCTATTTTTTATATAAATATTTTATTTCACAGAGTAAGTACATGATTTTTTATGCCTGAGGAGTTTTCCTTTGGGAAAATGATTTCATATGTTTATAAGTATTAATAAAACACTTCCTTTTCTCCTTCTTTTTATATCCCTTACTAAGATTTTTGTTCTATACCAAAATTTTAAAATTTTTTATAGAGGATTTAATGATGGTAAAGTGAAACAAATATTCCAATATAAATTTCGTGAAGATGTTTTATGAAAATATTTCACATTTTAATATGAACATGTGTATTATGAAAAAAATGGATATTGTTTTATGTTGTACCAAATTTTTTTTCTTATGGGATGATAAGTATGAATTATTTCCTAACATTATAAAACTTTAAACCAAATATATCTTTTGGAATGTAAATAATTTTATTATAAAGGAATTTACAAGATTATGTATTTTTAAAGGCCGAGTCGTTATAGTTGGTATCAGAGATCGATTTAGATAAATTTAGTAGTTATGATGATTTTAATAGAATACCATTAATTATTTTTACCTTATGCTTATGGAATTTGACATTTCACATGTTGCTTCATCTAAGATATGTCTGTTCATAATATTTTTCCATCTATTAAATACGGAAGTTTTATTAAGAAGGAACAAAAATGATGATATCTTTATGAATTGAAAATCAAGAATGGTGGGAATTGGAACTGAAAACTGTGATAGTAGTGGCTCAGTTGATACATGAATTAAATGGCGGTGGAATACAGGAATGAGAACAAGTATAGTTACCAGAATGGAATATGATGATAGTGGAACATTTTATGAGGCAATACCCTCCTTCTTTCAGTGGATCTTCTAAACCAGTAGCAACTAAAGGATGGAATAAATCCATTTAAATGATATTAAATTTCATGGGTTGTTCAAATGAAATTCTTTTTTTCTTTCCATTTATCGTTTTGAAGGTGAACCAGACCAGTGGTTGTCAATGGCCATGAATATTAGGGATTGTGAGGATATTGATGCCTTGTATTGGGATTAATTTAAAAATATTTTCCTTGAAAATATTTTCCAAATGGGGTTAGACATAGGATGGAAGATAAATTCATTGAATTGAATAAAATTATGGTGGATTCAGAGGTAGTGTATGATGAAAACTTCACCAAATTGGAAAGATATATTCTAAATCATTTTCATGATATTTATAGAAAAATGAATCATTTTTACTTAGGATCGAATCCATGATATAAAAGGGTGTTATCTTACTGTGAATTGACAACTTATGAGAAACTTGTATGATGTGCTGAGAGGGTATAAATAGAGTTTTCATATGATCATGTGAACTTAAAAAAACAAATAAAATAAGAGATCCAGATGGAAATTGATGGCTAAGAATCAATCAATGAAATATAAAGGTAAGAAATTTTAGTTTCCAGTTTTTCAAAAGTGTAACACCCGAGATTTTTATGAGTAATATTTTGTTTTTATATATCATAAAAGGAACCTTTCACTACACACTTGCTTGGCTTACTTTACACGCAATCGCGACCTTCCTCGATAGCTTGCGTCGTACGCAATACTGAGTTTCACTAAACAACAATATGCTATTAAAACTAGCCGTTATGAATAGTAATAACCACTTTTTGAAATTTTATAAATTTTATTTTTCAAAATGGACTTCATTTTTGGACTCAGAATATCGAAATTAGCCTAGGGTGAAATTGTGGTATTTTTCTGAAAACATTCAATTTTTGATGAATAGTGAAACCACTAAGTGGTAGGTTAAAAACTGAATTTTGCATAAAACTTAATTTTACCGCTTCTGTGAATGGAATTTCAAAAATCCGACAGACACGGTTGATATCAGTATGTAAAATGTGGTTCAATGAGATAAAAATAATTTTTTGGTGAATAGTAACTTTTTACTTTTTTTACCACGGTTAATAGTAAATAGGGTAACTAAGGGTAAATATGATATTAATATTAACGTAACACATGTCCTGATTCTATTGGACAAGTGTAATTCCACCAAAAACAAACTTAGCAATACAAATATGACCATTTAGGCCCACTTGGATTAGATTAGGACATTTATTATTAATTTATTTAAAGAAGGGTTAAAATAGTTAAAATCAAAGTTTAATAAGTAAATCATTTTTAATATGGGGTTATACATAAGATAAATTCGACTATAAAAATTCATTAAAAATATAAAAAGATTTCCTACATAATGGTATTTTATTTGTAATTTTTAGACATTAAATAAATTAATTTATTTATGACACAATGATGATGCAGTAATTATCTTATTAATGAAATATTGACATAATTGATGTTATAAACACCAAAATAAATGTAATTTGAGACTTTTTATGAATTCCACTAATTTTCTAGGTTACTATGATATATTAATGATGATTTAATAAACTTGGTTCGAACATATAATTCTGTTATGACTTTCACAAAAATCATATATCAAATAGTGTCAAAATTGACACAAAATAGTTTTTAAATCAAATATTATATTATTAATTGTTATTTTATTCCTAAAAATCTAATATTCGGCAAAATGACTTAGATAAGGATATATATATTAATAATAAACAATTTGGGGTTCGTTTGGCATGTTATAGTATGTGTATTAACCATATAGTGAAAAAAACAAAAAGACACGGTAAAAGTTAAATTATTTAAATTAGAGTTAAATCTAATTGATAAGGTTAAAATAATACCCTAAACTTGTCTAAATCCTATTGGTTGATAGGATTTCGACCCATCCCCACTTTAGCTTCGAAATAAGACCCTTTGGAACCATTATAAACCGATTTTGACTTTAATATAAAATAATATTTTGAGATATTCCTAAGGTGCCCCTCTCCTCCCTTATAAAAGGGCACCTCCTCCCCCTCCTCCTCACACCAATTTGAGCACTCAAGCTCGGTCAACCCCTGCCATTTTCTCCTCTCCACTTCCCTAGAATAATCCTAGAGGTCCTGGTCTTCTTCAAAGACCAATCTTAGTTCCCTACGTGGAGGATTCAAAGAGGCGTTCCAAAGAAGAGGTAATATCCATTACCGCTCTTTTCAATTTCTTTCTTCTTCAACTTCTTCTTATTTAGTTGTTTCATGATAAAGTAATAACATCAGTATTACTAACATACTGATATGTTATTATAAATATGAAACAACCCTAATTCACCTTCTATCCATCCCACGGGAAAATGAAATCTCCGCGCGTGCGTACGTACGGAATACCGTCTCCACGCCGTGGTGTAATCTATTTTTCCACCATCACTTTACAAGGATGGGTATAATGGTGTAATGAGTAACTATTTATGATTATTATAAATTAATATTGATACTGAAATAATATATATATACTCCAATATAGTTCCACGATCATAGGAACGATATCATCACTCGTGCATACGTACGGAATACCATCTCCACGATGTGATGCGACTCGTTCTACAGGATCATCATTACATAGTAATTATATAAATGAATTGAATGAATAAATATGATATATGTTACACTAATACCATTATGGATATAAGGTATCTATAACCTTAAAAGACGAATAAGAATGTATTCGGAAAAACATGCATAAGAACAAAAGGCAATAAAGACCCAAGTAACAAGTAACAATGAAATATTACTAACAAGAAGCTAATACTATGACCATATATGATATCATATCAATATGTATGATTCTATAATAAGTCAATAACATTATTTAAACCATTATACAGGAGCTTCGGACACGTACAAAGCAAATCGGACCTAAGGTAAGGGAAATATCACAATCTCATTTTTATCCGAGATTATTTATTCATAAGTATTTACTGGGGTGTATTTTATCATCCACATCCATGTTTCATAAATATGTAATATTATTTCCATCCAACTACAATTGTTTAAATCCATTTTTACCCTTTGGTGAGTTTTTAGTAAAAGAAATGAAAGGAATCTTTTGTCGTTTTTCGTACGAGGTACTTTTTGACTTTTCCGACAAAAGTACGAAGAATGTTTTTTTTAACTTATACGGCATGAATGGATTTTTAAAACATTATTTCCAAGAAGCTTAATTTACAAGTTTTCAAGTTTATTTTTAATCAACTTCTTTTAGTTTATAATTGTATGACATGTTAAGAAAAGAAAAGTGTTTTTTTTTTGAAGTATAAAGGATATTTTCCTCAAGAATGGAGATCAAATGTTTTATCAAAATTATTTTCCATCTAAGATAATATAGGGTTCTGTTTTTATCCCTATTATTACATTAATTTGATTATGTTTTGAGGGAATTATTTTTATGAATTCATTTACCTTACATGATTTGTTTTATGATGTCATGATGTTTCAAGAATCCCATTTTTGTTATATGTGTTATGCGATGATGTATGATTTATGATTATGTGGCACACATAATAAATGATTCATTATAAGATGGGTGGGACCTATATCTACCTCCAATGCATTGGGTAAAGGTTTTATATCTCATGATATAGATATGGATGGAACGGTAGGTTATACCGGTTCAGTGAAACAGGACTGGAAAGAGGGTGACTCGGTTTAGAAAGGGACTTTGTCCACTAAGATAGTCTTGGCAATGAGTCATGACTAAAAAAATGATTTTCCATGATTATGTGTGCATGCCACAAAGTTTCAAGTTTCATGTTATGATTATGGGGATCTCATTTTCACTTCTATGATTTATTCCATGTTAAGATTTTATGATCTCTTTTGCAGGATATGATTTTCAAAAAGATATGATATGATTTTTATTTCCTTTATTTGCCCTTGCTGAGCATTTGAGCTCACCCTTTTATGTTTTCTTTTCCCCAGGTCAGGAAGATGGATATTAAGTAGAATATGCTAAAAGGGACCCTAGATATGATGAAATAAATGGGAGACACTGTAGAAGATTTATGAACCAGTTGTTTATGTTTCCCAGTTTCTAAAGACACTATACCTATACGGTCCTTTGTGGTTTTGTCATATGTTGTAATAAGTGTGCTTCAATTTTGAAGTATTAACAATGTATGTAAAGTATGGATCGTTATAGTTGGTATCAGAGGAAAGGTATAGTCAACCTTTGGAAACTAGGATGTGAAAGCCTTAGTAAGAACCCTAAGGATAAGTCTAAGCATAGAACACAATCTTAGTGTTTTAGAAATGGCCTTGAATAACCTAGGATAAGACCTTAAGCATGAAAATTTTATTCTTGAATTATGTGGTTTTCCCATTATAATTAGTGTTTCTCACACTATTCTTCTTGGTTTTAGTCAATGGCTGGAACCCGAAGGAACCGTGTTAATGCGGAATGCGATGGGCAATGCAATGATTGTCCCCCTGAGCAACCAAACGATATGGGAGCTGGAATGCAAAATCTTGTAGCCATACTAACACAACTTTCTCAAGCTATGAATCATGAAGGACTTCCAAACGAGCAAAGGAAGGAGCAACATTCTGTTGAATCCTTCATGAGGCAGTGTCCACCTTCTTTCAGCGGGTCTACTGATCAATTAGTTGTTGAACAATGGATTAGTAATACTGAAAAGATATTTTCAGTTCTTCAATGTATTGAGCATGATAAAGTCATCCTCGCAGTGTATCGTTTGGAAGGATATGTTGATCAATGGTGGAATCTTATTAAGAATATGAGGCAAAGGGATGAAATTGAGTCTATGGAATGGGACGAGTTCAAGAACTTATTTTTCAATAAGTACTTCCCTCGTATTCTCCAAACAAAGATGGAGAAAGAGTTCCTCGAACTGAAGCAAAGGGATGATGAATCTGTTGGTACCTATGAAGCAAATTTTACAAGACTTGCAAGGTACGCTTCTGGTATTATTATCCAACCTGAGAGTAAGATCGATCGATTCTTTAGTGTCTTAAAACCAAGTCTTCGAAGGGCGTTAGCCATAAGGGACTTTAATAGCTACGAGGAAATCGTTCGATGTGCTCTCAAAGTCGAGATGGAGATTGGAGTAACCCATCAGTCACATGGGTTTGATAAGAAGATGAAGATGGAATTAAAAGGAAAATCTAAAGAGCACACTGAAAAGAAGATGAACTTTCCCTTATGCTCAAAGTGTGGAATGAAACATGGAGGGAGT
Source organism: Viscum album (assembly GCA_963277665.1). NCBI lineage: Eukaryota > Viridiplantae > Streptophyta > Magnoliopsida > Santalales > Viscaceae > Viscum > Viscum album. The sequence goes on along the minus strand of OY728162.1, from coordinate 346,426,901 downwards.
TGTCTTAAAGGGAAAAGTAAATGTTTTAAATGTGGAAAGGAAGGTCATCGGGAATTTGAATGCCGCGATAATGGGAAGAAGATGTCTAATGATGCAAACAAAGGAAGGGATACACAGAATGAACCTACTACACTTCAATGTTTCAAGTGCAAGGAGATGGGGCATTATGCCAATCAATGCCCAAATCCAAGGGTTTATGATGATGGTCGACGTCAACAAAATCTTAAGGCTAAAGAAAAAGGAAAGTGACATGCAATTTCTATCAGCGATGTGGAGTACGATAACGAAGTGGTGAAAGGTACACTTACCATCCACTCTAATGTAGAAAATGTTTTATTTGATTCTGGATCCACCCACTCTTTTATTTCTAAAGAATTTTCTAAGGGTATCACTGTATTACCTCAACAATTAGATGTTGAGTTAGCTGTGACAACACCTAATGGCACAACAGCCGCATCAAAAGTTTATAATTCTTCTCTGATCTAAGTTTGTGGGAAAGTGCTTCCTGCAAATCTTGTGATCCTTCCTTTAGTGGAATTTGATGTGATTCTTGGCATGGATTGGCTTTCTCTACATGGAGTTCATATCAATTTCCAAAGAAGGGAAGTCACATTTCATATTCCAGATCATTCTACGATCGTCAATCAATGCAAGGATGAACATAACCTTCCAGTGGAAATTCCTTCCATCTTATTGGTCTTGATTCCACTAAATAAAGGTTATTTATCTCAAACGGTTGGTGAGAAACTCACGATTAAGAATATGCCCATTGTACGGGAGTTTGATGATGTCTTTCCGGAGGAATTACCGGGTCTTCCACCAAATCGTGAAGTTGAGTTTTCAATAGAACTCATACCAGGTGCATTGCCTATTTCAAAGACACCTTATAGAATGGCCCCAATTGAGTTGAAGGAATTGAAGAAGCAACTCCAAGAGAATCATGATAAGGGATTCATACTCCCTAGTGCGTCACCTTGGGGAGCACCTGTTCTATTTGTTAAGAAGAAAGATGGATCAATGAGACTCTACATTGATTATCGAGAACTTAACAAGATCAATATCAAGAACAAATATCCTCTCCCACGCATTGATGAATTATTTGACCAACTACGCGGAGCTCAATACTTTTCCAAGATTGATCTTCGTTCAGGGTATCATCAATTAAGGGTCAAAAGGGAGGATATACCAAAGACGGCTTTCCGTACAAGGTATGGACACTATGAATTTATAGTGATGCCATTTGGTCTTATTAATGCCCCTGCTATCTTCATGGATCTAATGAATAGAGTCTTTAGAGACTATCTTGACCAATTTTTGGTAGTCTTTATAGACGATATTCTTGTCTATTCAAAGAGCAATGAAGATCATGAAGATCAATTGAGAATTATATTGAAGACCCTGAGAAAGGATAAGCTTTATGCCAAATTTACCAAGTGTGAATTTTGGCTTCAAAAAGTTGCATTTTTGGGTCACATAATCTCAAAAGAGGGGATATCTGTGGATCCAGCAAAAACAGAGGTTATCGAAAGATGGTCGAGACCAACAACAGTAACTGAGATTCGAAGTTTTCTTGGTTTGGCTGGATATTATCGACGTTTTGTAAAAGATTTTTCACGATTATCTAATCCACTCGCCAATTTGACTCGGAAAGGAGTTAAGTTTGTCTGGACATAGGAATGTGAAGAGAATTTCAAGGAGTTGAAAAGAAGTTTATTCAGTGCACCTGTGCTCACACTGCCTTGTAGTGGAGAAAGGTTTGTCATCTACAGTGATGCATCCACGAAGGGATTGGGGTGTGTTCTTATGCAAAATGATATGGTGATAGCTTATGCCTCACGAAAGTTGAAAATCCACGAGCAAAATTACCCAACACATGATTTGGAGTTGGCTGCGGTAATCATTGCATTAAAGATTTGGAGGCATTACCTTTATGGTGAAAGGTGTGATATTTATACTGATCATAAAAGTTTAAAGTATATTTTCACACAAAAGGAGCTGAATATGCGCCAAAGAAGATGGTTGGAGCTGATTAAGGATTATGACTGCTCAATCCATTACCACCCTGGGAAAGCAAACAAGGTGGCAGATGCATTAAGTCGACAACACCATGCTTGTTTATCCATGATGAGGATCACAAAAGATCCAATATTTATGGATTTACAAAGGATGGATCTTGGAATTATAATGGAAGGGGAAAAATCTTATCTTTCTCAAATGAATGTTCAACCATCTATACATGTGAAGATTAAAGAGGCACAGAAAGAAGATGACGAGTTACAAAAGAAGGTGAGAAATGTTCCTGAATTCAACCTTGATTGTGATGGGATAATAATGTTCAGGAATCGGGTTTGTGTTCCTCCCATCCCCGAATTAAAGAAGGAGCTGCTAGATGAGGCTCATAGTTCATCATTCTCTATTCATCCTGGAAGCACGAAGATGTATAGAGACCTGAAAGAGTACTTCTGGTGGGATGGCATGAAAAGAGATGTTGCTGAATATGTCTCTCGATGCTTGGTTTGTCAACAAGTTAAAGCTGAGAGACAAAAGTCTAAGGGGATGTTACAACCATTACCCATACCTGAATGGAAATGGGAAAACATCACTATGGACTTTGTCACAGGACTTCATAAAACATCCAAAGGCAATAATGCTATCTGGGTTATAGTTGATCGTCTTACAAAGTCTGCACACTTCATTGCTATTAGAGAGGATTTCTCTCCAGATCACCTTGCCAGGATATATGTAAAGGAACTGGTAAGATTACATGGAGTACCACTTTCTATTATATCTGATCGGGATCTGAGATTTACCTCGATGTTCTGGCGAAGTCTTCAGCATACTCTGGATACAGAGTTGAGTTTCAGCACTGCTTATCATACCCAGATAGACGGTCAGTCTGAAAGAACAATTCAAACCCTAGAAGATATGTTGAGAGCTTGCTCTATGGATTCCAAAGGAGGTTGGGATCAACACCTACCTTTGGTGGAATTTTCTTATAATAATAGCTTTCACTCCAGTATTCAGATGGCTCCTTATAAAGCTCTCTATGGAAAGAAATGCAGGACACCAACTTGCTGGGATGAAGTTGGGGAAAGAAAGCTATTAGGACCTGATCTCATTGATGAAATGGCAGAAAAGGTCAAATCTATTCAACAACACATAAGAGCAGCTCAGAGTCGACAGAAAAGTTATGCCGACAACCGAAGAAAAGACCTAGAGTTTGAAGTGGGCGATAAAGTGTTCTTACGAATATCTCCCTGGAAGAGGGTTATGAGATTTGGAAAGAAGGGGAAGTTGAGCCCTAGATATATCGGTCCTTTCGAAATATTGGATCGTGTTGGAAAGGTAGCTTACCGATTGGCGCTTCCACCGAATCTATCTCATGTTCACGATGTGTTCCATGTATCTCTCCTGAGAAAGTACATACCAGATCCTTCACATGTACTCAGCTCAGAAGTTGTACCGCTGGAGCAAGATCTTTCTTATGAAGAACAGCCGATAGAGATTCTGGATCGTAGCGAAAAAGTCCTACAAAACAAGACTACTCGCTTGGTGAATGTTTTATGGAGGAACCACCAATTAGAAGAAGCTACATGGGAGCTTGAGGATATGATGAGGGAGAAGTATCCTCATCTGTTGGTTACAAAGTGACGAATTTCGAGGGCGAAATTATTTTTAAGGGGGGTAGAATGTAACACCCGAGAATTTTATGTGTAATATTTTGTTTTTATATATCATCAAAGAAATCTTTCACTACACACTTGCTTGGCTTACTTTACACGCAATCGCGACCTTCCTTGATAGTTTGCGTCATACGCAATACTGAGTTTCACTAAACAACAATATGTTATTCAAACTAGCCGTTATGAATAGTAATAACCACTTTTTGAAATTTTATAAATTTTATTTTTCAAAATGGACTTCATTTTTGGACTCAAAATATCGAAATTAGCCTAGGGTGAAATTTTGGTATTTTTCTGAAAACTTTCAATTTTTGATTAATAGTGAAACCACTAAGTGGTAGGTTAAAAACTGAATTTTGCATAAAACTTAATTTTACCGCTTCTGTGAATGTAATTTCAAAAATCCGATAGACACGGTTGATATCAGTAAGTAAAATGTGGTTCAATGAGATAAAAATAATTTTTTGGTGAATAGTAACTTTTTACTTTTTTTACCGCGGTTAATAGTAAATAGGGTAACTAAGGGTAAATATGATATTAATATTACCCTAACACATGTCCTAATTCTATTAGACAAGTGTAATTCGACCAAAAACAAACTTAGGAATAAAAATATGACCATTTAGGCCCACTTGGATTAGATTAGGACATTTATTATTAATTTATTTAAAGAAGGGTTAAAATAGTTAAAATCAAAGTTTAAAAAGTAACTCATTTTTAATATGGGGTTATACATAATATAAATTCGACTATAAATATTTATTAGAAAGATAAAAATATTTCCTACATAATGGTATTTTATTTGTAATTTTTAGACATTAAATAATTTAATTTAATTATGAAACAATGATGATGCAGTAATTATCTTATTAATGAAATATTGACATAATTGATTTTATAAAAACCAAAATAAATGTAATTTGAGACATTTTATGAATTCCACTAATTTTATAGGTTACTATGATATATTAATGTTGATTTAATCAACTTGGTTCGAACATATAATTCTGTTATGACTTTCACAAAAATCATATATCAAATAGTGTCAAAATTGACACAAAATAGTTTTTAAATCAAATATTATATTATTAATTGTTATTTTATTCCTAAAAATCTATGGTTCGGCCAAATGACTTAGATAAGGAAATATATATTAATAATAAACAATTTGGGGTTCTTTTGGCATGTTATAGTAAGTATATTAACCATATAGTGAAAGAAAACAAAAAGACACGGTAAAAGTTAAATTATTTAACTTAGAGTTAAATCTAAATGATAAGGTTAAAATAATACCCTAAACTTGTCTAAATCCTATTTGTTGATAGGATTTCGACCCATCCCCACTTTATCTTCGAAATAATACCCTTTTGAACCATTATAAACCGATTTTGACTTTAATATAAAATAATATTTGGAGATATTCCTAAGGTGCCCCTCTCCTCACTTATAAAAGGGCACCTCCTCCCCCTCCTCCTCACACCAATTTGAGCACTAAATCTCGGCCAACCCCTGCCATTTTCTCCTCTCCACTTCCCTAGAATAATCCTAGAGGTCCTGGTATTCTTCAAAGACCAATCTTAGTTCTCTAAGTGGAGGATTCAAAGAGGCGTTTCAAAGAAGAGGTAATATCCATTACCGATCTTTTCAATTTCTTTCTTCTTCAACTTCTTCTTCTTTAGTTGTTTCATGATAAGGTAATAACATCAGTATTACTTACATACTGATATGTTATTATAAATATGAAACAACCCTAATTCACCTTCTATCCATCCCACGGAAAAATGAAATCACCACGCGTGCGTACGTACGGAATACCGTCTCCATGCCGTGGTGTAATCTATTTTTCCACCATCACTTTACAAGGATGGGTATAATGGTGTAATGAGTAACTATTTATGATTATTATAAAGTAATATTGATACTGAAATAATATATATATACTCCAATAGAGTTCCACGATCATAGGAACGATATCATCACTCGTGCGTACGTACGGAATACCGTCTCCACGATGTGATGCGACTCGTTCTACATGATCATCATTACATAGTAATTATATAAATGAATTGAATGAATAAATATGATATATGTTACACTAATACCATTCTGGATATAAGGTATCTATAAAATTAAAAGAAGAATAAGAATGTATTCGGAAAAACACGCATAAGAACAAAAGGCAATAAAGACCCGAGTAACAAGTAACAATGAAATATTACTAACAAGAAGCTAAGAATATGACCATATATGATATAATATAAATATGTATGATTCTGGAATAATTCAATAACATTATTTAAACCATTATACAGGAGCTTCGGACACGTACAAAGAAAATCGGACCTAAGGTAAGGGAAATGTCACAATCTCATTTTTATCCGAGATTGTTTATTCGTAAGTATTTACTGGGGTGTATTTTATCATCCACATCCATGTTTCATAAATATGTAATATTATTTCCATCCACCTACAATTGTTTAAATCCATTTTTACCCTTCAGTGAGTTTTTAGTAAAAGAAATTAAAGGAATCTTTTGTCGTTTTTCGTACGAGGTACTTTTTGACTTTTCCGACAATAGTACAAAGAATGTTTTTTTTAACTTATACGGCATGAATGGATTTTTAGAACTTAATTTCCAAGAAGCTTACTTTACAAGTTTTCAAGATTATTTTTAATCAACTTCTTTTAGTTTATAATTGAATGACATGTTAAGAAAAGAAAAGTTTTTTTTTGAAGTAGAAAGGATATTTTCCTCGAGAATGGAGGTCAAATGTTTTATCAAAATTATTTTCCATCTAAGATAATATAGGGTTCTGTTTTTATCCCTATTATTACATTGATTTGATTATGTTTTGAGGGAATTATTTTTATGAAGTCATTTACCTTACATGATTTGTTTTATGATGTCATGATGTTTCAAGAATCCCATTTTTGTTATATGTGTTATGCGATGATATATGATTTATGATTATGTGGCACACATAAGAAAGGATTCATTATAAGATGGGTGGGACCTATATCTCCCTCCAATGCATTGGGTAAAGGTTTTATATCTCATGAGATAGACATGGCTGGAATGGTAGGTTATACCAGTTCAGTGAAACAGGACTGGAACGAGGGTGACTCGGTTCAGAAAGGGACTTTGTCCACTAAGACAGTCTTGGCAATGAGTCATGACTAACAAGAAATGATTTTCCATGATTATGTGTGAATGCCACAAAGTTTGAAGTTTCATGTTATGATTATGGGGATCTCATTTTCACTTCTATGATTTATTCCATGTTAAGATTTTATAATCTCTTTTGCAGGTTATGATTTTCAAAAAGATATGATATGATTTGTATTTCCATTATTTGCCCTTGCTGAGCATTTGAGCTCACCCTTTTATGTTTTCTTTTCCCCAGGTCAGGAAGATGGATATTAAGTAGAATATGCTAAAAGGGACCCTAGATATAATGAAATAAATCGGAGACACTGTAGAAGATTTATGAACCAATTGTTTATGTTTCCCAGTTTCTAAAGACACTATACCTATACGGTCCTTTGAGGTTTTGTCATATGTTGTAAAAAGTGTGCTTCAATTTTGAAGTATTAACAATGTATGTAAAGTATGGGTCATTATAAAAAGTGTGGTATAAAGCACCCTAAGGAATTCCTTAACCAAACTATGAAGTGTTTCTAATGTGTAATGTTTGGAAAAATATCCTAAGATTGTCATGAAAACGATCTTAATATTATTCTTGATAAAAACTATAAAGTGTTTTAACTATGGTGATATGGTCATTATGAAAATACATTCCCAATGAAAGATAAGAATAATAGAAAATAGATAGATTATTAAAAGAAAGGTGGAGTGAGATCCTTTGTGACAATGTCAGTAGATATAAGGTTGTCCAATGAATTGGTATCAGGTACTTTGTTTTTTTACTCGGATTTTTCTAATGTCATGTTTGAAATGGGGTTTACACCTTCCCTTTTTTATGAGATTTTCTTTGGTAAAATGTAAGTTTCACCTCAGTAAATAAGACTATAACTTATGGTTAAAACACTAGGGAACATATTATTGAAAAAATGAATTATAATTGAATTTGATGGTGTTCTGGGAATGGATTGGATCTTTATTTATCTTGCTAAAACTAATTATTGAGAAAAAGATGTTTTTCAAAAAGTTTTTTAGTTTTAATACAAGAATGATCCCATACAATTGATAATATGTAAGGAAGATGAGAAACTATTGAAATATGGAAATGGATGTTATCTTACTCATATTTTTTAAAATAAGGAAACTATTCAAATTGATGATGTGATTGTGGTAAATAAATACCATGATGTTTTCCATGATGATTTTTCTATTTTAATTCATTTTCATGATGTTTAATTTAATATTAACTTAGTTCTTGATGTTTAGATAATTTTAGAACCCCCTTATCGAATAACTCAAGTGGATCTTCTTTAGTTTTAAAAATAGTTGGAATAGTTTCTTAATAAAGGATTCATTCATCCTAGAACATGACCATGGGGTGCTTCTATTTGGTTTTTTATAAATAAAGATGGTTTCATGAGACTCTACATTTATTATAGAGGTTTGAATAACATTAATATTAAGAATAATTATCCTTTTCCTCATATTAATGACTTATTTGATCAGCTCCAGGGTGCTCAATATTTTTCCAATATTAACTTCAGGTATTGGTACCATCAATGGAATGTTAAGGATGATAAAATCCCTAAAACATACTTTTTACAAGATATGGTTATTATGAGTATATTGTTATTCCATTTGGTTTGATAAATTTCACTACCGTGTTCATGGATTTTATGAATAGAATATTATGTGGATATTGGGATATGTTTGTTGTTGTTTTTTTATGATATGTTTTTCTTTTCATAAAGTTATGAGTATCATGATAAACATTTTAGTATTTAATGGAAAATTATCAAAGAAAAGAAGTCACACTGAAAATATAGAAAATTTTATATTTTCTTGCAATAGTTTTATTTTATTAGGAACATTGTAAATAAGGATGGAATAGTAGTTGATCCTGCCAAAAAAGTGTTTTATGAATAGTAAAAACATACAAATGTTATAGAGACTCCTAGTTTCCTTAGATTAGTTGGTTATTATCTACGGTATGTTAAAAAAATTTCATGGTTTTCTAGCCCGCTAAATAAGTTAAAATTAAAATGAGTTAAATTTATTTGGATAGAAGAATGTGATGCTTGATTTCAAGAACTGAAGATGATATTGTTAGATAATCCAGTTTTATCCCTGCCTTCCAAAAATAGTGAGTTTCTAATATAAATTTATGCTTCATTGAAGGAACTTGGTTGTCTTCTGATGCAGAATTTTTAGGTAATTCCCCATGCTTCAAGACAACTAAAATCTCATGAGTTAAATTATACTACACATGATTTGGAATTTGATGTTGTGGTTTTCTCTTTGAAAACATGGAGGAATCATTTATATGGATCCATATGAGAAATGCATTCTGACCATAAAAGTATGATGTATATATATTCACTGATAATGAATTAAACATCAGGTGGATGAGATGGCTTGAACTGATAAAGAATTATGATTCCATGACCAATTAACATCCATGAAAAGAAAACAGAGGGGGTAACACTTTGAGTTAGAAACATCATGCATCATAAAACATTTTACATTTGGAAGATGACACATTGATTAATGATTAAATTAATATTGGCTTGGAAGTTGTTGGTATAAGAATTCCCTCTATATTCTTTAAGGTGTCAGTGTAGTCTTATCAATCTGATGGAATTATGCAAGCATAGAAATAATATATTGACTTATAGAAAAAGATAGAATTTGTTAAAAGAGGTTAGTTTTCAGAATTTAGAATTGATAAAGATTGTGTTCTAATATTTGAAAAGAGATTACCTTTTCCTTTTAATGAATTAGTGGTTTTCTGAAGCTCATAGAACTCCATTTTCAGTTCATCCTATAAGTAATAAGATGTATAGAGACCTTCAAGAGTATTATTGGTGGGATAGAATGAAACGATATATTTAAGATTTTACCATGATATGTTTGATGTGTCAATTGGTTAAATAATATAGATAACTACATAATGGGGTGTTACATCCTTTTCCAGTTCCAGATTAGAAATGTAAAAACATATCAATGGACTTAATGGTGGGACTACTAAATAATTATCAAGGTAAAAAATGTTATTTTGGTTATTGTTGATTGGATGACTAAATCTGAACATTTCCATCCTATTCGAGATACTATGTATTTGGATCAGCTTTCTTGACTGTACCTCATAAAGATTGATAGGTTACCTGGAGTTCCAATTTCCATTATACCTCACTGTGATCCTAGTATAACTTATAACTTTTCGAAAGCACTTCTGAAATCATTGGGAATAGAATTAAATTACCCCACATCCTTTCATACTTAATATGATAGACAGGCCATCTGAACAATTCAGAAATTAGAATACATGTTTCAAACTTGTTCAATGCAATACAAGGGAAGTTGGGATCAATATATTTCTTTAGTTGTGTTTTTTTAAATAACAGTTTTTATTCAAGTATTAATATGGCACATTTTGAGGCATTCTATTGTAATTAGTGTCAAACTCCATCCTTTTGGGATGAATTCGAGGAAAGGATGTTCATAGGACCATGATTACTATATTAGGTTGATGAGAAAGTGAAAATGATCCAACAACACATGAGGAAAACACAGTGTAGGAATAAAAGTAATGAAAATAATATGAGGAAATAATTTTCTTTTGATGTAGGTGACCACATTTTTATTAGAATATCACCATTGTAATGTTTTATGAATTTTTTCCTGAAAGGAAAGGTAATATCATTGTTCATTGGACCTTAAGAAATCCTGGAGAAAGTCGGCCCAGTCATCAACTAGGTATGTTTTCAACTATGTTTTTCTCAGGTAAACAATGTTTTTCATGTATCGATGTTAAGAAAGAATGTTCTAGATTCATCTCATGTTTTGATCCTAGAAGTAGTTATAGTGTAATAGAACCATTCTTATAATGAGAAGCATATTTAGATACATGATTGTAGAGGGAATGTACTGTAGAATAAGGTAATTTACAATGTTAAGGTCTTTTGGAGAAACCACATAGTTGAAGAAGAAACATGGGAATTTGAAAATGCTATGTGGGAAAGGTATCGTCACTTGTTTAATAAGTAAATAAAATCAATTATGAGGAAGAAATTTCTAGAAGTTGGGGAGAATGTAACACCACAAGTATTTACAAATAAATTTTAAATAGAATGAAATTCAGGAAACACTGAGTCCTTATAAAACCACATATTGTTATTTAAAGGAGATTGTTATAACCTAGTAGATAAACATATTATTTCTACTTATATGAATTAAATTTCAAAAAATGGACACACACGGTTGCGATCAATAAGATATTTAGAGTCTGATATGATCAGCATAATATTTTGTTAATAGAAACATGAACAGTTAGAATACTAATGTTACCCTAATGAATAGTAATATGACCCTTATGAATACTAAATAATAAAAATTAATAGTAAATTAATCTATAAATGTAGAAATAAAATTTAGGCATCTTATAAGTGACAATATGATCATAATATAAGTAAATAAATATTTTATTTTAAAAAATATTATTTATTAAGTCATAAATATTTAATTATAATATTATGATAAATTTGAAATTTGAAATGAAAATATATTTTAATAAAATATATTGATAAATTATTATTTTATTATCTTATGGTCATAATATAATTTTATGACAACTTTCTTTATTTTTCTAGGTGTTATAATATAAGTTGTAGTTTTAAAAATTTTAGTTTTTGAATATAATATAATTTTATTAATTAATGAAATTTCCTATGTTTAGAAACCTAATTTTAGAAAATGGAATTATTTTTTTAATTATACACATCGAAAAATCGTTGGGTGAATTTTTTGTATTTTTCTAAAATACTTGATTTTATGTGAATAGTAAAAAGTATGATAATTTATCATATATGCTAAAAACCTAAATTTTTGAGTCACAATTAAGTCATGGATGATGTAAGTGAAAATTGGTTCAAAATCACATGCACTAATTATTTTATTTAGTAATAATAATCTTCACTCTTTCTTATATTGAGAAAAATAATAAACTAATTATTAAAATAATGAGAAAACGCCCTTATCCTCCACAATAAATACCACCCCACACACCCTCTTCTCCTCACACCACTAATTAATTGAGAATTTCCCAAATTATTACCAATACTATTCAAAATCCTCTTTCCCACATCCAGGGCCTAGTTATGTCACCAAAAGGCCACAACTAATTGCCTTAAGGAGGTTCTAAAGGAGGATAGTTCAAGAGGTAAAAACCCCCTTTCGTTTTGATTTAATTTTTTGGGATTATTTTTATCCTGTTGTACTATTTTAACATCCCCTTTTAAAAGATGAATTAAATCTATATTTTCATTTATATATACTATAATTTTATCATGATTATGAAAAAAATCATCATCATACTTCTTATCTACTCCCTCTTATTTGAAAAATAACAACACCGTCTGTGATGTGTTGATTTACCGACATCAATTATGATGTTTTTTCAATTTACATTAATGCCTATATAGATGGTAATAAAAATATTTTAATGGTTGAAACATATTTTAAATTTATTATAAAACCACTTTTATATTCTGGAATTAACATATATACATAATATTAAATTATATAACGAAACTACTTTGTGACTATCACAGAACCGCCAAAATGATCTAAAAAATATCATTAATGTTTTATCTAATGATTCATGATAATATTTCAAAAAATAATAATTTCTGGTATAATTTAATATTTTGGAAACATATTAATACCATTTTATTCCACTTTTTGAGTTTCTATTCCATTCGAAAAGAAAATCCATTACGAACTGACCATGGTAACCATGTAAAGAATGATCCAGAGACATTGGAAATAAAAATATATTATTAATAAATAGATGGAATTATGTGATGAAATTACAATATAATGTGTTATAAACAAGGTTATATTTTTAAAAATATTAATAACACTCTTTTAACCATTATAAATATTGTTTAAACACATTTTAAGTGCGACAATCCCGAGGTAAGGGAATTCTTAACCCAATTTTCATTCTTTGGGTTAACCGTAAAAATCATTGATTATGTAGTATTAGTATTATTTGTGTAATGAATTGTTTTTATATTTTGTTGTCTATTTACAGTTTATACACATTTTTCTTTCGTTCTAATACTTCTCATACTAATTATATGATATATGTATGGGAATTTTCTTTAAAATTTCTATTTTCAATTTTTTATTTATTTTTCAAAATTCAAAATAAATGTTTTTATGAAATTATTATTATTTTATGATATTTTTTTCATTCGTGGGAATTATTTATAATGAATTTTGAGACCTATATCTCCCTCCAATACATTGGGTATGTGTTTGGTGAAGGTCATCCTTATGGTTACTCCAAGTGTAACTATGATGGTTACACTACAATATAGCCTTAAGGGTTACATTGTAAGGTAGCCATGAGGGTTACAAATCATAAGGTATCTATGAGGGTTTAAATATTAATTAATTAATTCCCAAATATACCTTTAAGGATTTATTTCTCTTATCTATGTTGTATAGAAATATCATGTTTCACAAAGTATGAACATGATAATTTATGATTGAGATATATTTCATTGTGAAATAAATTTCATATTATTATATTTGTTCATGGACTAATGGATTATCCCATTATTTTTAAATCCCTTAAAATGGTTTTCATACTCATCCAGTGTTTCTAAAAAAATCACAGGGTTTAAGAATGGGTAATAGAAATGTAGAAACAATGATGAATGTTGTGAAGTTTTTTTATGAAAATATTTTAGGTTTTTAATATTAACTTTTATATTATGGGTAAATGGATATTGTCTTAAGTTATAACCACTTTATATTCTTATAGGATGATATGTATGAATTATTTCCTAACATTATAAAAATTCAAAATGGAAGATCTTTGGGAAAATAAAGAATTGAATTTTAAAGGAATTTTCTAGATTATGTAATGTTTAAGGATGAGTCCTTATATTTGGTATCAAAGCACAATTTAGTTAACTTTAGTGGTAAGTGTGATGTTAATAGAATACCATAAATTATTTTTACCTTATTTTTATATCATTTGAATATCACCAAGTTTATTCATCTAAGATACATCTATTCAGAATTGTTTTCTCCAGCAGAAACAGGGAAGCTGAAGTAGGAAGTCACAGGGAGGATGACATCTTTCTGAATCTATAACATGGAATGATAGAAATTGAAACATAACAATTTTTGATTGTGATGGCTCATTTGAAGTAGGATTTAAATTATGGAGTCATCCATTCAAATGAATAACCTCAGTTACCACAAAGGAACATGATGGTAGTGGAAGAATTTTTGAGGCAACTCCCTCATGATTTTAGTTGATCTTCTGATGGAGTTGTAGTTAGAGGTTGGATAAAATCCCTCAAAAAGGAAATCAATGTAATGGGGTGTTAAACTAATCAAAATATTAGTCTTTATAATTAACATTTTGATGGTAAAGCATACTAGTGGTGGTCAATGGTCAAGAATATCATGGGTAACATGGATATTGATTCATTGAAATTAGATGAATTAAAAAAAATTCCTTCAAAAATATTTTCTTAAGGTGTTTCGAATTAGGATGGAAAAGAAATTCCATGAATTTAATCAAAAGGAGGATGATTCTATGGTTTTTTATGGAGAAAAATCCACCAGAATAGAACGACAAACTCCAAATATTATTCGAGTTCATGATAAAAAAATAAATAATTTTTACTTTCTGTTGAGTCTAAGATATCAAAGGGAATTAGATTCTCATGAATTCAAAAGATATGAGAAACTTTTACAATGTGTTGATATCCGGAAAATATTTTTTCATACTAGATATAAGAATTATGATTTTTTTGATATTCCCTTTGGTTTGAAAAATTCCACTATTGTATTCATAAATCTTATTAATATTATATTCTGTGAATATTTGGATAATTTTTTTGTTTTTTAATGATATTTGGGTTTTTTCAAATATTTATGAGGATCATGAAAATCATTTTAGGATTTCCTTGAAATTTCTCAATGAAAATAGGTTATACTAAAAATTTAGTAAATGTGATTTTTAGTTGCAATGTATTTCTTTTCTGGGAACATTTTAGATAAGGATGGAATAACAATTGATCCTATATAAAACTAAATTTTTTGATGAATGAAAAAGACCTAAAAATATTATATAGATTCGTAATTTTCATGGATTAACATCTTATTTCTGACAGTTTCAAAAAACCATTTTGTGGTTATCTAGCTCACTAACTAAGTTAACATGAAAAGGGGTTATATTTATTTGGATAAAATAATGTGATGTTTTTTCATGAACTAAATAATTGATTGGTGAATGATCCTTTTTTTCTATGCCTTAAAAAATGATGAGTTTTCCATCTACAGTGATGCTTCTTTAAAGGGACATAGTTGTGTTCTGATGCAGAATGATTAGGTAATTTCTTATGGGTCATGAAAAATAAATCCTCATGAGATAAATTACCCCACACATGATTTGGAATTAGAATCTATGATATTTTTTCTTTTAAAATTTTGAGGAATCATCTATAAGAAACCAAATGTGAAATATATACTGACCATAAAATTTTGAATTATATATTCACTCAGAAGGAATCAAACATGAGGGAGAGAATATGGACCGAACTGATAAAGTATTATGATTAAAAAATTAATTACCATCCTATAAAAAAATTTGGATGATGACTTTAGTCTAAAACATCATGAATCATTAACAATGTTAATTTGTAATATGACCCATTGATTAATGATTTGATGAATTTTGGCTTGGAAGTTGTTGGTGTAAGAAATTATTCTATTTTTTCCAGTGTTAGTGAAATTGTCTATATTCGACCGAATTATGAATGTGTAGAAGGAAGATAGTGAGTTAGAGAAAATGGTAGAATTAGTTAAAATAGAAAAAAATTTAGAATTTAACATTGAAAAATATTGTGTTTTAAGATTTGGAAAGAGATTATGTGTCTCTTGTGATTCCTAGCTTAAGAAATAGTTGTTGTGTGAAGCTCATAGTTCTGCATTTTTAGTTTATCTCGACAGTACTAAGATGTATAAAGACCTTTAGGAGTATTATTGGTTGGATGGAATGAAATGAGATATTTCATATTTTTCTATGAAATGTTTGACTTTTCAATAGATTAAATAAGAGAGAAAACTACCAAAGGGGATGTAAGAGCCATTGCCAGTGCTAAAGTGGACTTTGGAAATTATATCTGTGAACTCCATGGTGGAACTACCAAAGACATCATGAGGTAAAAATGTTATTAGTGTTATTTTTTATCATCATACTATTTTTTCACATTTCTTAGTTTTTAAGGATATTGTGTATTTGGATCAGGTTTCACGATTTTACCTCAAAGTGATTTTTTGGATAAATGGAGTTCCCCTTTCAATTGTATCTGATCATGAACCCAAGTTCACTTCTAACTTTTGGAAATATAAGAACCTAGTTTTCAAACAGGAATGGATCCTTTAAATTTTGGTCTAAATCTTTACTTTGGGCCTAATTTGGAAACATAATGAGTTATAAAATGTCACAGGGGTGCTCGGGGCATGTTCGGAGCCCAGAACCCATCTTTTTGGTAGAAACATTCTTGGCACACGATTAAGAGTAAACTGTGCAAGAATTTCACAGGGTTTGGTAAACCGGGTAGATTTTGTTTTTTTGTATTAATCTGCCTTGCTTGGTTGTCACATGGCAATGTAGCCTAACCATGCAAGCTCCTCTTTTTCCTAGGTACGCATGCATGGTTTGCGCACGGTATATCAAACCGAGTGGACAGACCATGCACATGTTATTTTAAGCTTAAATTTTCCTTTTCCCCTTAATGATCTAATTAATCCACTACCAACTTCCATAATACAATATTATATAGTATCTACCTATTTATCTCTCAATTTGGGGATTTTTGAAGATATAACCTTGGAATCAGGAGATCTCCTTCATTCCGCAACTGATCAAGCTTTTGTTTGTCACGTTGGATGCGCAATGATAAATACTCGAGTCCTCTTGAGCATTTTTCCTTATATATTTCTCTTGATTTAGATATTGGGGTATAAGAAAATTTATCCATTTTATTAGAACTACTCTTATTTGAGAGAGACAAAGTGACAATACATGAGAAGAAGGATCTAACAACCTTAAGGTGGGTTGTCTATAACTTATCCCAAAAGTTTGTTGATTTTTTATTTGACGTGTCAGACCCACCGATTTCATCGTGTACCATTTATAGAACTTATATTCCATGCTTATAATCCTAAGGATCATATGAATATTATTTATCCATATATGTGGTTAATTATTAGTGGTTATGACCACAGCTCTATCCCTTCCATGTCGAGGTTTATGCCATAATTGGGCTTTTAGTGTTTTTACACATTTTAGCCATCGTTTGGGTGTTACTTGGCATGAGAACTGCAAGGATAAGATTTTCTATATTAAATGGAATGTTTATATTATGAATTACATAATATAAAGTACCATGTATTCTTACCACTTGACCCGCCCAAGGTAAGTGTTTCAATTGATAATTAAATGTGAAATGTAAATTGAAAAATATATTGAGTATATGACTTGACTGTATAGAATGTGAATGAATAGTAGGTTGCATATCCGTAGAACCCCTTACCAAATTAATTGAATGTAGAATAATGATCCTTGAATATGGAATATTTCTTAAATGAATTAAATTGTTTCATGCTACTTGGCCTTGTCACACTGATGAAAGGTATGTATTGAACCAATGACTTGACTAAAATGTTTCATGCTACTTGGCCTTGTCAAACTAATGAAAGGTAAGTAATGAAACAAATTACGTGAATAAAAGGTGGAATGATACTTGACCTTTTTACAGTAATGAAAGGAAAGTCTTGAACTGAATGAAATATTACATGAATTCATAATTCAACAGAAACGACCTAACTCAATCTCACCTTGGATTCTGATCAGAGATTTCCCAAAGCACTCGAGAACCCCTTTTTAATTCAAGGATACGACCTGCACATGTTGATACCCACCTAGATTCTAATCCTTTTCTATCCTTGGATGCCCAGTATGCCACCATATGATCCCTTTATATTATCACAGTATGCCTTGGATACACTCCTTGGATCCAATATTGATAATTAGGTGCCATGGTTAAATCCCATTGGGGCCTGTCTCTTCATAGCCTCGTTTAACCTTGGTCAATCACCATGGACTTGGTAGGAACCTCATTGTGGAATGAATTGGATTAATCTCCTTGTATTACACTCTTACCCCATTCCAGGCTATAGTTATTTCAAATTTGGCGACCCTAGAGGTATATGTCTCCTTGGTTATTACTATGGGACTTGATTATTAAATAGCATAAATCATGATTTCCTTGTTACGTCTTGGGACTTTCACTATTTATACTATCATGAGGTTATGTTTGTGATGGTTATGCCTCCCAAGGCCTATGAATATAAAATTGTTAAATACTTAATTAAATGAACCATTTACATGTTTATACACCAGCCGAGGGCCAAAGCTGGTACTTGGGTATTTTGTTACAATTTACTACATTACTTTATATATGAATGTCTGCACACTGTTACATTTCCATTACATGGGATGAATGTTATAGACACAATTGGTGGTGGCTCACTGAGATATATCTCACAACCTCTCTTGGATCCATTTGGTACCCGGGGTAGATTACATGGTTTTAGGTGTTGAAAAAGGTAAGCATACAACTTCAATCACTTGATTGCTTGATGTTTAGTATGGAGCTTGATAACATATGAACTTGAAAGAGATCAGGATTCTTGGGATATTATTTTGATTCCTTTATACTTTTGTGGGACATGTTATGCCCTCCATTTTAAATCTACTTTTTCAGAAATTCTTGTGACATGACATACCATAGGTTGTTGAATACTATTCCAGTTATTTTTGTTATTTTTGTTGTTGTCTCTATTTTCTGTTGTTCCTTCTATTTACTTATATTGATTCTACTATTTACCTATTTTTACTATCATTTGATAGGATACACTTGGGAAATTAGGGAATAGTCTCTCAAAGGAAACTCCCTTGTCTCTCACTGCTAGTCGGCAACCTCTGGCATTTAGGGATATACGCTTGAGGCCAAGTGGTCCACCGGGCTTTGGGCACCTGTTGAGTGGCATCTGGGTATGAGACATCATAATGTGGTATCATAGGTGGTTCTTTTATTACTTCTATATTTTGAGACAATAGATTTGAGATTAATTTTTTTTTGGAATTAGTCATAAGTCATTCATGGGTGTCGCGAACCCATGTTTGTTGTAAAAACCAAGTTGCCTAAATTATAATTGTCGTTATGATTTTTCCTATTACAGCTGATATTGTTTCACTATTGGGTGACACAACTATTATGTTGAGTTGTTAATTATTACTCATATTGATGATTTTATTTCATCCTTGGCCCGATGATATGAGGGAAAGGATCATTGATACATTCATCATTATAGGCACCTAGAGTTCACATGTTATGCATATTGTCATGTCCTATAGGTTCATTTCACTGCTTTGCAATGCTTGATATGCTTGTGATTACTGAGTGAAGATGTGATGGTTATCTTATGATTGTATTACTATTGGATACAATTTAGTGATTTCATGTCTCAATTCATGAGGTATATGGGCCCTCATGGGTTGGGATGAGTAATTTACCAAGTCGAGTCATTCTATTATAAACAATCGGGTTTCCTTTCTGGTGATAGGTGTATAGGAACTGATTCCCCGGAAATGACAATCCATTATAAAGTGAATCATGACATCTAAAATGAAATGGTTTCACATCCTTATCCAACCTTGTCATGTTTCTGAAAGGTAATGAAGTTAAACTAGAAATTAAATGTGAGCACGTACTGATACCTAACCGTCTAAGTGGGTAGTTGGTGTAGTATGCCTTCGGTAGTGAGTTTTCCTACGTTTAAATTATTCTTGTGATTCCATATTTCTTATTATAGGCTTGTTATGAGTTATGTTCTTGGATATTGTACAATAATCCTGCCATGGTGTCCTCATATTTTATGCCAGGAGGGTGGCCATGACCATGCTCTAGACATGGTGGGCCCTGAGATGTTAGTTTTAACTCTTGGAGTGCCACTCATGTCACCACCTATTATACCATATTTGGGCAATGATGCCCAATTTTGTGATAGTTTCCTAAGTCTGACTCAATCTATGAGTGTTTTTCTACATCTTGCATCTACGATTGATAATCTGACTCATGAGTTTTAGTAGCGGCATCCTCCTACATTTTAGGGGATGGCGGTCCGCAGGCTGCTGAATCATGGGTAGAATCCACCCTATCTATTTTTGAGCATCTGGAGATTCCTCTAGAGTAATGTTTCAATCTTAAAATATACATGATTAAGGATTCTTCCATGAATGGTGGGATGTGGTTACCCAGGACAGTCATTATTTGGGTATGTTATGGGTTGATTTTCAAACTGCCTTCTATGATTAGTTCTTTCCTCAGACACTGGGAGCTAACAAACGCCTAGTGTTCATGCATCTTGAGAAGGTTTCTATGTTTGTTATGGAGTATTCATCAAATTTCGTGGAGTTAAATCTCTTTTCACCACTTCTAGAAGGGGATGAGATTTATTTTTCTAGATTTTTTGAGGATGGTCTCTAGCACGCCTTCTGTATGTAGGTCAATGAATTATTGGTACCTAATTTTTTTACAATAGTTTATCAGGGACTTATCAATGACCACATCCAGAGGGATAACAATACTACCAGCCATAGAGGACCAATGTCGCGTCAGGACAATAGTTCTTCTGTTGGTAGGAAACATTCTCTCTATGTTTCTTGTCAGAGCAGGGACAAAAAAGGGTATCTATTTAGATAGCTCTAATGTGTATCATTATTGTAGACTATGAGGTAATTCAATGACTCAATGAGATAGAGTCCCACTGGAGTTCTGGGATTGTAGTCATATGGAGAATCACTATCATTTCTATAAGACCTTTACACAAGCTTCCAATGGAGAAGGATTCACACCAGTTCCACCTTAAGGAATGAGTTATTTTACCCCACATCAGGAACATAGTTGGAATAGTACTAGTAGATCTGGTTGAGAAGGAGGTTGTGGTCATGGTTTCCATACCCCGGATCACCTGTAGTGCAAGCAGATCAATTATGACCTTGTCAGTCCCTCTATTGCATAGGGTCATGGATCGGGTCAGTTGCTTGCACTACAACCAATACTCGGGGATCGTACTGTGGGATCTAGTATTGTACAAGGTAATATTCTACTAGTCGCAATTATAGTGTCTACTTTATTTGATATAGGTGCTTATAACTCTTTTATCTATGTATAAATTGTGGAATGTATCATATTAGAGATCTAGAATCTCTATGGTGTATTGACCCTAGATACACCATTAGGGGTTTGAACAGAGGGAATACGCTAGTGTATGAATTGTTCCCTTGAGGTAGGTCATCATCCTTTATTATAGAACATCTTAATTATTGAAATGACAAGGTTTTATTTACTTATCAGAATGGACTGGTTGGTTTAATATCACGCTTTTGTAGACTGGTTTCACTACAGAGTATCTTTTACAACACCAAAAGGTAGAAGTTATCTATATAAGGGTGAGTGGGATGTCCCTAATGGCAGATCTAGACAAAAGAATAATGGTCTAGGTGGAGTGACCACCTAGATTGAAAATATCTTCATGGACAATTAGTGTTTATAAAGAGATGGTTTCCCTCCAGTAGTGGGTATTTTTAAGTATGTCTTACCTGACAATTTTCATGGAATACCTCCTAAAATAGAGGTAGAGTTTAAAATCGATCTTGTTTTAGGAGAACCTCCAGTGTCCATTCCTCGGTACATGATGGAACCTACAGCGATTTAGAATCTCAAATGGCAGTTAGTGGATTTTGAGGCAAAAGGTTTTATATGACCTAGTACATACTATTCGGGTTCTTCCATTCTTTTTTCAAGGAGGATGGAACCTCATGTCTATGTGTGGATTACAGAAGGTTGAACCAGGTTACGATCATGAACCAATATCCACTACCTCAAATAAAGGATCTCTTTGACTTTCTCTGAGGAGGTAATTTCTTTTCCCAGTTCAACCTGAGATCGGGTTATCAATAGGTATGATTCAGAAGATCATACATACCTCATACAACATTCCATAGAAGGTATGGTCTATATGAGTAACTTGTTATGTCATTTGGTATTACGAACCCGCCAACCATTTTCATAGAACTGATGAATAGGGTGATCCACCCCTATTTGGATTCTTTTGTCATGGTCTTTGTGGAAGACATGTTTGTGTATTCTTGTACTCAAAGAGACTGTTACAAATATCCTGAGACCATTTTATGTATGCTAAGAGAGAATAATATTTATATGAAGAATTCTATGTTCAACTTTTGAAACGAAAAAGTTCACTTATTGGTTCATATAATATCATAATTAAGAGTATATGTTGACCTAGAAATTCTTTGTGTTGTAGTTTCCTGGTAGAATCCCAAGTACATGTTTGACAGACCGTGTTTCATGTGGCTCAATAGATATTACAGGAATTTCATACCAGGCTTATCATTATTTTCTTCACCCCTTAATGGTCTTACAAAGAATTATGTCAAGTTTTTGTGGTAAAAAGAATGTGAGAAGGCCGTTCAAGAGCTGAAAGGGAGTCCTGTCTCTAAACCCCTTCCGATTCTTCCCAATCCTGGTATTGGCTATACTATATTTTGTGAGGCATCATTAATTTTTCTAGGATAATATCACATACAGGATGAAACCATTTTTGTGTATAGATCTTGGTAGTTGATGCCTCATGATAGAAATTACATGATGCATTACCTTGAGCTAGTTACAGTTGTCCATGCCTTACATTGCTGGAGACATTATCTGAGTGGTGAGAAATTTCTATTGTACACAGACCACAATATCCTCAAATATATCTTTTCACATCATTAATTGAACCTCTGATAGTGAAGATGGGTCAAATATATTCAGTCCATTGATTTTGAGATTTTCAATATGCCTAGAAAGGGCAATGTAGTCATTGAGGTGTTGAGTAAAAAAATGAAAACACAGGCCATAAGGGAAGCCAATGATGAATGAAAGTTAATGGACCTCTTTTATAATATTCATCTACAGATTCATTATATTCATGTGTAGTCTTACCTATTATCCTTAATAGTAACCTCTTCCCTTCTTGATAAAGTGAATTATAGATAGTTTTTGTATCCTAATGGTTTTGTTCTCCATGAGAGTATATTAAAAGATAAACCTCCACTGGATTGGTCATGCTTTATAAATGTGGACGTGTCTGGGTTCCCGAAGACATGAGAGAGGAGTTGGTGAAATATTCCCATGCTTCTCAATGGGTATTTCATGTAGTAATATCAAAGATGTATTGAGAAATGAAATTCCAGTATGGGTGTCTTGAGATGAAACATTAGATTTTGGGGTTTATCCTTATGTATTCCACTTTTCAGCAGGTGAAGGCAGAGAAACGGAGACCTACAGGCTTTTACAGTCACTTACAGTCCCAGAATTGAAATGGAAAGACGATTCCATGGATTTTGTAGTTGACATACCTAGGTCATTGAGGAGTAGTGATGATATCTAGGTAGTTAATGACTGACTAATAAAAATCATACCACTTTATTCCAATTCAAGAGACTTTCTCAGTCAATGAGCAGGGAAGACTGTATGTCTGTGAGATTATTTGACGACACGGGGTTCCACGCACTATAGTTTTAGATAGGGATTCGGGTTTCACATCATTGTTCTGGAATGTATTGAAAAAGTGAATGGGAACACAAATGATTCTAAGAATAACTTTCCAACCTTAGACTGATGGGAAAATAGATCGAAAAATACTGGTTCTAGAGGATATGGTTTGAGAATGTGTCCTTGATTTTGACAGTTCATGGGAGAAGCATATCCTTCTCATCGAGTAATGTTATAATAATAGATTTCATGTGACAATTTATATTGATCTTATTGAATACATATATGGTTGGCCATTCCGTTCACCCCTATGATAGCTAGAGGCAGGTGAGGTAGCCCTACTAGGTCCTCGTCTTATTGAGGATACATCAGAGTAGGTTCAACTACACACGAAGAGTATGACTACTGCTCAATCTAGACAAAAATCTTACGTCGATCTTCATCAATTAACTCTAGATTTCACGGTTTGGGATCGTGTTTTCTGTTGAGTATCACTTAGGCTATGGCATAGATGGTTACAGAAGTAAGGAAATCTATTTCATTGTTTTATAGGGAATTTTGAAATTTTATATAGAGTAAGGCCAATTGTCTATCAGTTACTTTTACCTCATAGGTATTGTGCAATAAATGATTTCATTCATGTTTCACAACCTCACCACTATTATGTCGATCCATCTTATACATTTGATACAAAGGAAGTTGAGTAATATGATGATGCTACCTTTGAGCCGTATCCAATACACATTTTTTTCCGAAGAAAAAAAAGGATATGTAAGGCTGATATATCCCTCTAGTATGGATGTTATGGTAGCATGGCTAGTTATGGGATAAGACATGGGGTAGGGAAGCCGACGCACATGCCTAATGGAAAGAGTTGTTCTTAGACAATGTTTTTCCATCCATGGAAGGTGAACTCAGGGACGAGTTCTATTAAGGGGGAATATTGTAAGAAACCAGTTTTTTCACTTAGGTATAGATCCTTTAAATTTCACTCTAAATCATTAATTTGGTAAGTATTTTGATACTTAATGAGTTAGAAATGTTATCATGGGTGTCCAGGGAAATTTCAGTGCCTGAAACCCATCTTTTTGGAAAATAATAGGCAGGGGACACGGTTTAGAGTAAGCAGTGCGGGAATTCCGCATGGTCTGGTAAACTGTGTGGATTTTGTTTTTTAAATAAGATCCCACCTATCTTAGTTAGAACACAACTATGTAGCCTAACCGTGCAAGTGGCCCATTTTCCCAGTTACCCATGCAGGGTTTGTGCATAGTTTTTCAAATCGTTTGGACAAATCGTGCACAAGCTATTTTGAGGGTAAATTGTCCTATTTTCCATTAATGATGTAATAAAGCCACCTCTATCTTCCCTAATCCTAGATTATGCATAATTAACGATTTTATCTCTCAATTTGGGGATTTTTGAAGATATAACCTTGGAATCTATAGATCTCCTTCATCTAGTAACCGATCATGCTTCGGTACACCACATTGGATGCGCAACGGTAATTTCTTGAGTTCTCTTGAGTAGTTCTCCTTCTCTTTTTCTCTCAAATGAGATATCAAGGTATGATAACTTTTCTATAATTCTTAGATCTAATATGGTCCATTATAAATGTAGAGATGATAATAGAGTACAAGGATCTTACAACCCTAAGGTGGGTGGTCTATAACTTTTCCCTAATGTTCGTTGAATTTGGATTTGTCGTGTGGGGCACAACGATTTCATCAGTTTTTATTTATTGAATTTTTATTCAATGTTTATAATCATTATAACTGCATGGATATTTTATTTCTATATATGTGATTAATTTTTGGTTGTTATGACCAAAACTCCATCCCTTCCATGTCGAAGGTTATGCCATAATGGGGATTTTAGTGTTTTGACGCATTTGATCCACCATTCGGGTTTGCCTTGGCTTGACCGCTCTAAGGGTAAGATTATCTATATTAAATGGCATGCTTATATTTTAAATTTCATAGTGAAAATTAGCATATATTCTTAACACTTGACATGCCAAAGGTAAGTGCTTCAATTGATAATTAAATGTGAAGTGGGAATTGGCATGTATATTGAGTATATGACTTGACTGCATTGAATGTGAACTAATTGTAGGTTTCATATATATATCACCCCTTACCACAAAAATGGAAGGTAGTATAATGAACCTTGAATATTCAATATTCATTTATTGGATTAAATGGTTGCATGCTACTTGGACGTGTCACACGAATTACAGACAAGGCATAAACCAAATGACATGACTAAAAGGTTGCATTCTAAATGACTATATCACACTAAATAAAGGAAATGATTTAACTGAATGAAATATTACATGACTTCATTATTAAAAATAAATGGCCTAACTCAAGCACACCTTGGATTTTGATTGGAGAATTCCATGAGGACTCGGGAACGCCACTTCGATTTCAGGATATGACATGTATAGGTTGATACCCACCTAGATCTCTATCCTTATCTATCCATAGATGCCCAGTATTCCCCATTGGATCCCTTCAAATTATCATAGGATGTGTTGGATACACTCCATGGATCTAGAATTGACAAGTAGGTTCCATGGTTAAAGCCCATCAGGCCATGTCTCTACCTAGCCACATTTTACCTTGGTCGATCACCTTAGACTCGTTAGGCACCTCATTATGGAATTCCTTGGATTATGATCCTTAGATTACACTATTACCCCATGCTAGGCTATAGTTATTAACGAGTTGGAAACCCTTGAGTTCTATTTTACCTTGGTTATTACCTTGGGATTTCATTACTAAATATCATAAATCATGGTTGCCTTGTAAAATCATGGAACCTTCACTATCTATACTATCACAATGTGATGGAGCTACTGGACAGGCCTCATGAGACCTACCAATATAAAATTGGTAATTAATTAATTACATGAACTAGTTACATGTTCAAACAGCAACCAAGGGCTGAAGAAGGTACTTGGGTATTTAGGTACATTGTACTACATTACATTTAATATGGATTCCGACACACTATTACATTTCCATTACATGGGTTGGATGTTATTGACACCATTGTTGGAGGCCCACTGAGATTTATCTCACACGCTCTCCAGGAACCGGTTTGTACCTGGGGAAGATTACATGGTTCTAGGTGTTGACAAAGGAAAGAATACAACTTCAAACACTTGATTGCATACAATTTAGTATGGAGCTTGATAGCAGATGCCCAAGCCAGAGCTCAGGATTTTTGGGATAGTATTTTGATTCCTTTATACTTTTTTGGAACATGTTATGCCTTCAATTTTGTATCATGGATTTCTATTATTGTATTGAAAAGACATACCATCAGTTTTTGAATGCTATTCTAGTTATCACGGTGGTTGTGCACTTCCTATCGATCATGGAATTCTTATGTGTTGATGAGATTGTGAGGTTGTACATCCATGATATTGTACGATTACATAGGGTTCTGTGTTATATCATTTCAGATAGGGACACCTGTTTTACATCTAGTCTCTAGAAATGGATACAGAGGGTTTTAGGTACATAGGTGCTTCTTTGCATAGCATACCACTGCCAGATGGATAGTCAGTTAGAGTGCACAATTCAGGTGCTGAAGGAAATGCTTAGGGCATACATCCTGAATTTCAAGGGTTCTTGGGAGAGACATATACCCTAGGTGGAGTTTGAATATAATGATATCTTTCATTCTACTTTTTAGAGGGTTCTATATGAGGCTTTGTACATTAGTTCATGCCAATCACCCTTGTGTTGGATGATGGTAGGAGAGGCAGCTATGCTGGGACCTTGTCTTGTCGAGGAGACAATTGAATAGGTTCATGTGTTTCATAATCAGGTGGCTAAATTTTATTCTTGTCAAAAATCATATGCAAATCTTCATAGAAAACCACTATATTTTAAGTTTGCGGATTGAGTTTTCCTATGTCTTGCACAAGGTTGGGACACAAGAGCATTAGGAGACATGCTATGATTTACCAAGTTACATCTAGAAAATCGAGATTTTGGAAAGAGTTGGGCTGGTTTCCTTTTGGTTGTAGTTTTCACAGAGGAAAAAGGTTGTAAATGATGTCTTTCAAACTTATTAGTTACGACATGTCCTTTTAGACCCATCTCTCGTTTTTCAACCCAAGGAGGTTGAGTTCGAAGTAGATTCATCCTTTGAGGGGAATCATTTTCCTAATGTGGATCATAGCAATTATTTTCTCTGTGACTATTATGTCCCTTAAGTACATGTTATATGGTATCATGGTCGAGTATGGGATGTGACCTAGATGAGGGAGACTAATGTTCCATCATGGTGGATATATTTATTCTTTATTTTCATTCACAACCCTTGGGAGGTTAATTCTATGATGAATTTGTTTAATGGGAATGTTTGTAATAACTCAATTCTTTCATTGAGGTATGAATCCTTTTCAATTTTTTCTTAAGAAGATGTGGGAAAAAGAAACTTATACCTCATTTATTTTCACATACATGTCATGAATAAAAGGGTTACATGACATATAATCCTAGTACACAACCATGTAATGGTCTAGCTAGGACATGTCATACACGACATGCATTCTTTAGGTATACATTGTGTAATTTTCTTAAATTGGTTAAATCAGGCAGTATCCTTGTGTCTCATTAAACGAATAGAGGGCTCATCCCATTCAACAAATAATCATGATGAGAGGTTGTTTTTCCTCCTAATTCTTCATCTAAAATTCATTTAGACTACCATTGGTTGCATTTAAATCCCCTCATTGAGTGTTTTATTCCTCTTGAGCCTCTCTTCACAATTTCTTATCTCAACCTCGTTATCAAAGGTTGAGAGTTCTTTCTTGTTTTGTAGATACACCCAGTTTTAGGTCAAATTAGTGCCTGAAACTGGGATATAAGATTCATATGATTATGAGGTTGGTGTTCTTGTTCTTTTCTTTGATTCTCGAGTTGATTATATATGCTAATGTGCCACATAACTACTTTTATGGTGTCACTTGATTGAATAATGAACCCTGTTATTTCCTATTGATGATTAGGTAATCAAAAAGATGTTTTGAAAAAAATGTTTAGGATTGAGAACCTTGATTTAGGGCCACCCCATGGGTGTGTTTCCCACAAATGCCCAATTTGATGAGAATTCCTAAGAGGATTTACTTTAATTCCCATTAATGGGTTGTTAAAATGAACTACTTATGCGATATGATTTTCCCCATGTGATATAATTAAATTCTTAATCTGTGTAATAATTTAATTTTAATATTATACTTGTTATGTGAACTGTGCATACGTGAGTTATTTAAATGGTAAGCCATGTGATAGTTTATTTCACATGTGGTTTGTTTGATATGGAATTTAATTATATAACAGATAAGGGTAATTAAAAATGGGCGAGCCACAGTCTCTGTTAAAAGCTAAGGTCTGGCTCATGTGACTAATTAAACCTTATGTATACATTGGGTTAATGACGGTATCAGTTAAAACCCATGGATGATCAGAAGAGGTAATTTTGTAAGAGTCATGAGCGATCTATGAAAGGGTGGTCAGTTTCAATAAGGATTATTTAAAATGACGAGCGAACCAAGGATCCATTGAGGGATACTATGGTCAGGCTCTATTTCCAAATGATTAAATGTTTTTTATGTCATGAGTTGACTGTTACTTACACATGGGTTCATCGTACCTCGGTTGGACCTCGATACTTTCATATAATTCATGGAATGTGAATTATAATATTTATGAATTATGTCATGTCCTCAAATACAATGAACAAGCTTGGATTTAGTCTTCACTTATACTTGTTCACATTGTCTTCTGAGACATATGTTGTTCTTTATTTTGAGTACCCACTGTTTACTACCTTCAATATTGAACACTGCCTATTATATATATCCACTAATATATCGACACAGACATTGGGTAGTTTTCTATAGGGATTTATTAACAAAACCTATTTGGGTCAGGCTTTTGGGCCCAAATAGATTATGTGATTGTAGGTGTTCATTATGGAAAGGGCCCTGCTAAAGGTACTTGATGTGCTACTTAGAAGAAGGAGAGCATGGGATCAAGTCAAGGCTTGTGATTCTTCTTAGTTTACTTTGTTTCTATTGTGCTTTTGGAACTTATATTACATATTATTGTAGTGTATCTGTTTTAGATGTTTTCTTAGAACATAGAATGCTGCATCATTATGTGTAAGAAATGATACTTGGATAATTATCTTATATGTAATACACTATTTTTTTGTTGTATGTTGTTTACTATTTTTTCTATTGTATTATTATTGATTCTTATGTGTTACACTCTGCTAATGATGGAATAGTTTCCCCACTATCACACCTAGGACATTTTTTTTAGTCAGTAGCCTCTGACGTTTTGTGAAATTCACTTGAGGTCATGTGTCCAATTGGGTACGAGGCACCAGTTGAGTGTCCAATAGATCCAGAAGAAACCGTACAAACGGTTTTCTCTAGATCTGAATTTTTTATTAAAATTTATTGAGCCCCCTTTTAGGTTCAATATGGACCTCCATTAACCCAAACGTGGTTATTCCTTTCTTGTATCTCCTAAGAAGTATTCTTGGCCCTAGAAACCCCTTCTGGAATCGATCTGAAGCTAGGATAATGTTGGTCAATCTCCTTCCTATTAGTTTTTTCCTCTCGGTATCTTCCTCCCTCGATCTCTCTCTTTATCCTTAGGATTTCATAGATATTGGTATTGATTGTTGGATCTATTAAACTTTATTTTTTTGATCTTAAACATAGATTTGATTCATGTTTGTATGATCTTTGTACTTCATGGACAAATCCCGATTTGGGTTTGGTGTTGCGAGATCTGTTGTTTTCGACATGTGGGTCCGTTACGTTGCCCAATTTTTATTGAACATAATTTCTTTGTTTCAATTTAAATTATTAGGATTTAAATAAAATTGTTTTTATTTGAATAAAATGTATTTTAATCCTTTTTTGGAAAAATCCAACTTGATTAATTGGGGTTTTTGTGGAAAAAATTGGTTTTTGGCATGGCATTGGAATTTGGTGATATTTAAATAGTTTAATTTAAATTTTTATTATGAGGGGATTGAACCAATTGAAATGTAGAATTTAATTGAAGAAAATTATATTTGATGAAATGTTTGTGAAAAAACCCTGATTCAAGTTTATTTGGGGTTTGTGATGAAAATGATGGAATTCCATGATTTGAATTGATATCCCAATTTTTGGAAAATGGCTTAAAATGTTTTGATGGAAACATTGTTGTCTCATCTTGGTGAAAATATATCTTTTTGATTAAAAATCCATTATGGTTTCTAATGATAAAATTATTATATTGGAAATGGAGAATGGTTTGAATTTCATTTTCTGTTATAAAATGAATTTCCCATCATTAATTTGTACTTGAGCACATGAACGCATTAGGTCAGTAGTGAGTTATTTTGCGTGGAAATGTAAAAAATTTCACTGTTATAAAACATTATATCAACACATACCATTACATAGGTGATGGTGATGAGATCCCTTTACGTTAATCCTAAAGGGGTGTGTGTACATACTTTTTCATATTCACAATGTTGTATCCTTGTATCCTTGAACTATCATATCTATTTTCCCCATGAACATGTTGTTCTCTTGGTTTAATTTTTGAATTCATATATATGCCATTGTTATAAGATTTGTTTACATACCTTGAGAATTTATATAAATTTTTTATATATAGTGTTAATTTAATCCTTTTGGGACAATTGATGTTTATGTAAATTATCATTTGATTAAAGGGAAAATCTATCTTTTGAAATTTTTTCCATCATTTTATATGTATGGAATAATTTTCTAAAGGTATTTCTATAATTTAAACTATAGAGCATTATTATTTTAAATATGCTTTGTTAATGCCAAACCTGTTTATTTTAAGACTGAAAGAACATTTTGGTTAAATTAACAATGGAATCTATTTTAGAATATTTTGGTGAAATCCTACTGGGATTTCTCTCAAACCATACTTGTGCCTTAGAGTTTTTGTATATTATCTCCTTCTGGGTTTGAGAAAAGGAAAAGGATATCTTGGAGGTGTATCCTGCTACTGATCATTGGTCTTGGTGAGTTGTCTCCATAGAGGCTTTGGGAAGTTTTTCTCTGTTTTGTGCTTGGGTTATAGTACTTTGGCAATGGTGCCTATTTAACTTCTGGTACTTTACACCCAGTAGAGTTTTCCTTTGATAAGAATATGTTTGGTTTTTTTTCTTTTTGCATTTTTAGTGGAAAATCATTCCCAAATCAGTTTTTTTTATACTAGGTACTAATCACTGACCTGTTGGGATCAGGAGTGGCCTACGGGGTTTGTAAGGACCAACTCGGATATCGGGTTTCCAGGGTACCTAGGTTGGTTCATGAAAAAGTGTTATCTGAGCTCCAGGTTGATCTTTGGATGTGAATTCAGTATGAATTGTAAAATCGTTTCAGAACATAGGAGTTAGTTGTGATTGATTTCTTGGCCAGCTCTCACCACAATGAACCTTATGTCGCCTGGGGTGGTAGGGGAAAGACGTATTGTGGTTTATTTCTAGGATTTTCCTTATTTTAATTTTGATATCATGAAATAATAATCTTTTGTATGATATATATTGGGATTAATTTCCCTCATTAATCAGTTTAATCATTTGATAATGTCTTCCTTGTTTTATACTGGTGTTTTGTAAGGTATTTCCTCGGAGAAGACGTGCAAATCGGAACCAGGAGGAAGTTTCTGCAGAACCTCAGTGATCAAATATTTTTGTGGATATGAATATGATTGAGGTGGTTGTGGAAGATATCTAAGCTCTACGAAAGTTGATACATCCAATTCCCATTCTGGATCCCATTATGGAACCTCAGAGGTATATTTTTATGATTAGATCTCAGGAGTTCCTTTTCCAGTAGCCAACTACGTTTAAGGGAATAAATGACCCTCAAGAGGATGAAGATTGGTTGAGAAGTTTGGAAAAATTATTTGGGTTTTTGAACACACCTGATGATATCAAAGTGAAGTGTTCCACTTTCATGCTGGAAGGACTGAGCATAAGATGGTGGAACACTATGGTGATGACAATTTAATAAGAGGGGTTAGTGTGGAAAGGCTTCAAAGTTATTTTCACCAACTATTTATAATTAGATTTAATGTTGTTAACAATTTCTATAGAGTTTTTCAGACCTGAGTAGGCTGACATGTCGGTGACAGAGTACAACAACCATTTTACTGAGCTTGTGCACTTCACACCTAATATTGTATCGAATGAGAGGATGAAGCCTCAAAAGATTTTTTTGTAATTCTTTAGGATATTCATTATATATTTTTCTTTCTAAATTTTTCCTCTTATGATGATGTAATGGATAGAGAACTAATGATCAAGATGGACCTGGTGGGTAAGTTAGGGTTATCGGGAGTCTCTTTTTCTCCCAGTGGTAGTTTGAGCTCCTTTAAGGGAAAGTGGAAGAGTGATGATTCTTGTGGCAGTTCTCGACAACATGGATTTTCTAGATCTCCTGCAGTACAAGTAATATGCAATTTGGTATGACGCTAATATATAAATCTAGGGAAATCAAAGATGGTTTGCACTGAGGAACCCAAGAATTTTGGCGCCCGCCGGCATTCAGGGAACATGCATAGGTTCTGTCATATTTATTCCACTCCGTATAGTGGGACATGATCATTAGCTCCTCCTAAAACTATAGGAAAATCATATACTTCCCATTCAAAATGGTTTGTTCCATAGGCTTCCAGAACAATGCTTCTTCACATAGCTGAAGAGTCTCCTGAGGAACAAGAAATGGGTCTAGAGACAGTGAGAGGTATCATCACTATAGTTCTGTCATTAGTGTCTGATTTATTTAATACTGTTGCATCTTGATCATTTATTTCAACCTATTTTTTGAATCTTCTTAATCTTCATGTGGATATTTTATCTTTTTCAATGGATATTACTACACCCCTTGGTATAGAGAGAGATAGAGAAGGGTCTATGTATTCATGCTTTTGTTTTCTCTCTATCTTATGTTGAGTTAACATCGACCTTTCTACTTCTCAACATGAAATCTTATAACATCATCTTTGGAATGGATGGGGTTATGGGAAATAAATCATTAATTGATTTTTTTCATTGATGGATCTCCTTTACTACAACTAGTAGTGTGTCTCTACTATTTCAAGGAGAATGGGACCTAAGGTCAAGCAGGTCTGGACCTTCATATCCGGAGTTGGGGTAAGTAATTTAGTGTTTTCTTTTGGTCTAGAGTGGGAACCATTGAGCATTGATCTCCCTCTAGTATTTTTTTAGTTTCCTTATGTGTATCCTTTTGAATTCTCTAGTTTTCCACTGGTAAGATAGGTTGAGTTTTCAATTTACATGATTCTTGGTACTCACCCAGTTTATATTCCCTCTTACTACATGGCACCAGAAGAATTGAAAGAGTTGAATTCTCAGTTGGATGATCTTCTTAACAAAGGCTTTATACATATGAGTGTGTCACCTTGGGCAGTACAGGTTCTCTTTTCGAAGAAAGATGATGGTTTTCTTTTCCTTTGTGTTGATTTATGAAAGCTCAACTGAGTAATGTTAAAGAACAAGTATCTATTTCCACAGATTGATGATCTGTTTGATCCATTGATAGGGGATAATTGATTCAATAATAATAAACTTTTCACAGGTTACCATCAATTGAGGATAAAAGAATACGACATTCAGAAAAACGACCTTTCGGAGTGGGAATAGACATTATGAGTACCCTTTCATTCCCTTTTGGTCTAAAAATGTTCCTATAGTTTTCATGGATTAAATGAATAGTATTTTCCATGAGTATCTTGATACCTTTTTGGTTGTGTTTTTGGATGATATCCTTGTGTACTCTATATATGAGGAGGATCATGTTCATAATTTGAGAATAGTTCTACATTTTCTAATAAACCACCCACTCTATTCCAAGCTTTCAAATTGTGATTTATGGATTTAAGAAGCTATGTTCTAGGGAAACATTGTTTTAGAACATTGAATTTCAATTGACCCTGAAAATGTGAGAGCTGTTATGACAAGGGAACAACCATAGAATGTATTTGATATTTATAAATTCTTTGGTCTAGTTGGATATTATCATTGCTTTATTAAAGACATCTAAAAGCTGGTATCTCACTTGAGTCCTCTTACTCCGAAGGGAGCGAAGTTTGTTTGGAATGAGAAATGTCTCAGTTCTTTTGGTGTGATAAAATTTCTACTAGCTATTGCATCAGTTTTGACTCTTCCAGAGGCCGGGAAGGGCTACATAGTCTTTTTGATGCATCATGTTTAGGCTTGGTCTACATTCTTATGCAGGGTGATCATGTTGTTGCTTGTGGATCTCATCATCTTAGGCTGCACAAGAAGAAATATCCAACCAATGACCAAGAACATACCGCTATGATGCAGTCTCTTATGATTTGGTGGCACTACATTTTTGGAGAAAGTTTAACCCTGTTTTTTTACCACAAAATATTAAATTATATATTTTCTCAAACATATTTGAATCATCATCCGAGATGTTGGGTGAGTACATATAGTCTTTCTATTTTGACATTTTCTATACTTTGTGGAAAGTTAGTTTCATTTTAGATGCTTTGAGAATAAAGATCCCAACCCATGAAGTGAAATAATATTCAGAGGATTGGAACTTGGTGACTTTCTCTACACAATTTCATATTGGAGTTTAAGGAAAAGGGGATGAGGTTTCCTTTCCCAGTGTTCATTTTTCATACTATCTTTTTGAATTTATTCTTTAGGATTAGAATCTTTATGATCTTTAGAATTAGAGACTCTTTTAATGGTGGGGATAGAGTTTCCCAGTGGTCATTCTCCAAATGGAGAATTCTACGCTATCAGAATCATATTGTTGTACCGTCTTCAGTATGGAATGTTGTGATGGGGTATTTCCAAAATAACTAGTGGGTTGTGCACCTAGGAACCACAATGATGTTGTATGACATGTGGCAGAATTTATGGTTTCTAGGTATGAGGTGAGCCATTGTTGATTTTGTCTCCCGTTGCTATACATTCCAATATTGACATCAAATTGTGATAGTATAAATATTGAAGGTTCCAAGATTTAACAAGGAAACCATGATTTTTGATATTTAACAATGAAGTCACAAGGTAATAACCAAGGTGAAGTAGACCTCGAGGGTCACCAAATCAGTAATAAATGTATTATGTCATGTGGTAAGAGTGTAATCCAAGGAGCATAATCCAAGGTATTCCACAATGAGGTGCCTACTGAGTCCATGGTGATCGACCAAGGTAAAACGGGGAAAATCTGAGACAGGGCATGATGGGATTTAACCATTGTGACTACTTGTCAATGATGGATCCAAGGAGTGTGTCCAAGGAATCTTGTGATAATATTAAGGGATCCCATGGTGTCATATCAGGAATCGAAGGATAGAAAAGAATCAGGATCAAAGTGTCTATCAACCTTTGCAAGATGTATCCTTGAATAAAAATGGGCTTCCTGAGTGTTCATATCATTATCCAATCATAATCCAAGGAAAGCTAGAGTAAAACCATTTATAATTAATTATGAAGTCTCGTAATATTTAATTTGGTGCATGTATCACCTTTCATTAGTTTGATAAAGTCATGTAGCATGAAACCTTTTAGTCGAGACATTTGGTTCAAAACTATCCTTTAATTAGTTTGACAAATCCATGTAGCATGCAACTGTTTAATCCATTTAAGGAATATTCCATATACAAGGTACATTCAGCTACCTTCCATTAATGTGTTAAGGGTTACTACTAATATGAAACCAACTATTCATTCACATTCACTACGGCCAAGTCATATACTCAATATACTTTCCAATTTCCATTTCACAATTAATTATCAATTGAAGCACATACCTTAGGCAGGTCAATTAGTAAGAATAAATGCTTATTTACATTATGAAATTCAAAATATAAGTATTCCATTTAATATAGAAAATATTACCCTTAGAACGCTCAAGCCATGGAACAACCTAATGGTGTCTCAAATGTGTCAAAACACTAAAACCCCAATTATGGCATATCTTTTGACATGAAAGGGATGGATTTGTGGCCATGACCACCAATAATTAATCACATATATGGAAAGATAATATCTATATGGTCTTAAATATTATAATCATGGAATATAAATTCAATAAATGGGACCCTATGAAATCGTTTTTCCCCAAAAAAAAATTCAAAATCAACAAACTTTATGGAAATGTTATAGACCTCCCACCTTAGGGTTTTATGATACTTATCGTCTAGTATCCACCATTGATTTGGATGATATTGGAGTAAATCTATGAAAAAGTGAAAAATTCCAATACCCTGATATCATGGTCGAGATAAAAAGAGAAGGAGAACATATCAAGGGGACTCGAGTACTTACCATTGCATATCCAGCATGACAAACAAAATCTTGATCAATTGCTGGATGAAAGACATCTCTTGATTCCAAGTTTAGATCTTCAGAAATCCATAGATTTAGAAAGAAATAGGTTAATCACACATTATCATAGATTATGGAATATTGAGGCATCTTAATTAGATCATTAAGGGGGAAATGACAATTTACCCTTAAGATAGCATGTGCACAGTTTTTCCTTAGTGTTTGAAAAATTGTGCACAAACTATGAACGAGTACATGAGAAAAAGGTGCACTTTCTTGGTTAGATCACACAACTATATGGGGTGGATCTATCTGAAAAACACCAATCTGAACAGTTTTCCAAACCATATGGAATTCATGAAAGGTTTACTCTAAATAATGCGCCAAACCTGTTTTTCTAAAAAATATGTGTTCTAGGCTCCGAACTAGCCCTTGACACCCCTAAGACCTTTCCAAACTCATTAGGTATCCCAATTAGTCCCAAAGTAAAGATTAAGACCGAAATTTAAAGAATCCATACCTAAGTATAAGATTTGGTTCTTATAATCTCCCCCTTAAAAGAAATAATCCATGAGTTCACCTTCCAAGGTTGGAGAAACATTGTCTAAGAAAAACTCTGGCCATTGGAAATTTACGTTAACTTCACTCTCCCAAGTCTAATCCTATACCATACCGTGTTTCCATTGAACCTGTACAAGAAGGATAGACCAGCCTCGGAGGGCCTTCATACCCCATCCAACTATGTGTACTAGACATTCCTCAAGGTATCATCAGGATCTAACTCAACTTCATTGGGATCAAAAGTATGAGATGGGTTAGAATGATACTGGAGAAGCTGTGAAGAATAAAAGACATCATTCATGAAATAGTACCTTAGAGATATAATAAATTGATAGGATACCATCCCGAGTCCCTCTGTAATTTCAAATGGCCCTAAAAAATGATGTGGTAGCTTTCCCTACTTCTGTAACCATCTATTCCCTAGCTTGGGTGATACCTGAAGGAAAACATGATACCCAACCTCGGACTATATAGGTCTTCGATGGTGATCAACACAATATTTTTATCTAGATTGAGAAGTAGTTATACGATTCCTAATCAACTGAACCTTCTCTAAAGTCTCCTAAGCAAGATGAGGACCAATTAATGCTAACTCACCAACCTTTATCCAACACTGGGGTTAATGGAATGTCCTACCAAACAATGTTTCAAAATGAGAAATCAGAATTGTCACCTAAAAGTTGTTATTATAAGAGTACTCAACATGAGGGATATGCTTCTCCCATGAACCACCAAAATCAAGGACACATGATCAGAACATATCCTCTAGAACTTGTATTTTCTGTTCTGATTGTCCATAGATATGATACTAGAAAGTTGTTCTTAAAAAACATGTGTTACCATATCTTTCTACAATACCATCCAATACCATGATGTGAAATGATCATCTGTAACGCCCCCAACCCTAGAAGCCCAGAGTCGGGGCATTATTACATATCATTGGCATGATCATAAAAGATAAAGTCTCAAAAGAATAATTAGTTTATTAGCCTTGGAAATACTAGATACATTCATATGGTTTACATTACATCATAAAATGGAAAACAACAACAACATTGTTTCCACAGACAACACTAAGATCCCATAGATTTTCCCTGTAGGTCAGTCATAAAATACTTCTTCGCATCCTGGGAAAGATAAAACTTAGAAAGGGATAAGCTCATATGCTTAGCAAGGATAACAATATAGCACAAACTTTCATAAATAAAAATAAACATTTAAGGTAATGTATAAGACTAAAACAAAATCCCTTTAAACATGATCTTCAACATATTATGGAAAAGATAAAATCAAATAATGCCATTTGCTTATTCCCATGGATATTCTACAAGTCAAATAATCAAATTCAATATCAATATCCAATTTCATAATCATGTAATGCATAATTCCAGACTTTCATAACCACATTGTCAAGGCCTTCTGCCAAGACTACAAATAAGATTTTGTCATGGCCTTCTGCCAAGACACTAGTTTGTCTCATGAGACCTACTACTTCATCGAGGAGCTATAGAGGACTCCAACCATCACTTACTAAGTCCAATTCATTCCTCATATGAAAATTTTGAAACATAAAATTAACATTCATATGAAAACTAGCATAAGAAATGTACACACTTTATTCACAAACCCTGAATGGTATAAAAATAGCACATACACATTGAAACATAACTCATTCAGTACAATATATAATATTGTATTATAAAAGATTAACCTCAATCGAGAATAATGAAGTATATTGACATAGATGAATATAATAATCTAAACTATTTGAGAGAGATATCCCCCTTTTTCGTGAAAACATTTAAAATCCATACTATTTTTCAAGAGGCTGTTTAAAATAGAGTTTTTAATCAAATTGTACCATACCACTTTGAAACTTTTAAAAGGAATTTTAATTTTAATACATTAATGTCCATGTAAATAAATCCTTAATTTTTTTTAAAAGATGGACATTAATGAGAACGATTTATAATAATAAATCATTAAAACATTTAAAATGATATTTTAGTTGGAGTTCCTAACCAAAAGAGAGACACTTGAATACAAATAATTGAGGTAAGAATAAAATTATTATATCATGAGAATAAAGGGTTTCATGATATAATATGTTAAAGTACATTATATACACCATATAAAAGTGAATTGCTGTATAACAACAAAGAAGTCTCAATGGAATGAAAATTGGGAAGAAATATCTTATAAAGACTATATCCTTAGGTTAAGAATAAATCAACAACATAAATATGTGTGAAAAATATAAATACACTCAATATTATTGAATATTTAGTGTAAATAAATCATAGGACATTCACACATATTCTTGTAAAAACAACACCAATGATTTGGATGTTTAACTCAATAAATGGAGATTGAGTTAAAATTACTCTTATCAAGTTCATATTGATGACTTGAGAATTTATCAATGGAGTGATTATGTGTATCAAATTTATATCCACAGAATGGGTAGTGGAAATTACTACACAAAAAATAAATAGTGATTCCACACATAATCATGGAGTGAAATAATCAATTAAGTACGCGTAAATCCCAATGACTGGAAATTGAAATTTGAAATTCACTTACAGAATTGGAAACTTTTGAAACATCACCCCTTGAAAGAATTAGCATACAATAATGGTGTAAATAAACATAAATTAAAGTGTATTACAAAAATAATACAATTAGGGGAAGTACATACTCCACACAAAATGAAATAGTGGCCAATATAGCATGAATATCAAGGGAATAAAAGTGAGATGAAAAAACCATTGCTTCGTTGTAATCAATCGAGTCGTGTGAATAAAAGTTAATATCCACCAAATTATTCAAATAATACCATGAATATAATGATATTCATGATAATTTATATCAAATGAAAGTACACAATACACCAAATGCAATAAATAAGTGGCGAACAATGGACATCTCATGGAATTAAAAGTGAGATAAGAAACCCCTTAATTTGGAATTTTCCTTGGTCAAGGGTAGGTTAAACTCATGTATAACAGTGAAATAATTTTTATTAAATTATAAAATATTCATATACATTAATATGTTATCATATATGATCTTTTAATATTTCATTGTTAATAATATTTTTGTATTATCATCCTTTCGGGTGTTAATTGATTCGTTTTCCTTTATATGATTTGTTTCATAAGTTGTGTTTGTTATTAATAGGTTGTATCTTATTCATATTCATAATAATATTAATTCATTAAACATTATTTATAACCATCTAATGAAAATTATTCTTGAATGGATTACGATGGGGAATGAATCTCATCGAGTTTGTGGAGACAGTAATCCGTACATATGCATGAGCGAAAATATCATTCTTTTGATATTAAAATAATATATAATTGGATGTTATATCATATATAATGAATAATTATAATGTTATATTTATTATTTAAATCAATTACACATCATTATTATACCTATACAAATAATAATGTATTGAATAACAATTACACCACGACATGGAGACGGTAAACCATACGTATGAACGTATGGTGACATGTAATTCAAATGATGGATAGAACAATGAATATGTTTGTACCTTATTTATAATAAAATAACAATATATATAAGATACAAGACTTATTATTTTATAATGGAAACAACAAAGAAAGAGGAAGTGGAAGAAGAAAGGAACTTGAAAGAGGTGATGAAATATTTACCTCTTCTTCGGGTTCTTCCTTTTGACTTGAACAAAAGGGCTCTTTGGTTGGCTTTCTGACTAAAGAAAGACCTCTAGGATTAACGGAGGACAATTGAGAGGGTATTTGGGAAGAGGTTTTAAGAGACCAAAGGCTTTGAAGCTGTGAATTTGAGGGAAGGGGGAGTTCCCTTTTATAAGAGGGGTGAGGCGCATCTAAGAAAAAGCTAGAAATATTATTTTATAATAAATTAATTTTCGGTTTCTAAAGGATCCAAAATGAATTATTTATAAGATAATGTGGGTATGGGTCTAAAAATACTCAACAAATGTGTTTTAGGGAGGTTTGGGTCACTATATTAACTATACCTTTTATATTTAACTCTTAGTTAAATAGATTGGCATTTACCATGTCTCTTTGTATGTTTAAATTATATGGTTAATAAACATATTATATACTTTTAATTGAACCCAAATTAATTCATTAATGATATACCTATCATTATATAAGTCTTTTGGCCGAACGTTATGTTTTTAAGAATATAATATCAATTAATGACCTAATATTTGTTTTAAAAAATATTTTATGTCAATTTTGACACTATTTGATATTTTGTTTTTGCTAAATCCATAACAGCATTATTACTTTGAAAACAATTCTTCAAACCAACACTAACGTGTCATATTAACATATAAAATAATTGGAGTTCATAAAAAGTTTTGAATTACATTTATTTGGATATTTTTAATATCAAATATTTTGATATTTAATTAATTAGGTAATTGTTGCATCATCATTGTGTCATAAATAAATTAAATTATATAATATCTAAAAAATATAAATAAAATTCAATCATGTAGGAAGTATTTTGAAAATTTTAATGATTATTTATAATCTAATTTAAATTATATATAACCCTATATTAAAAATTGTTTATTTATTAATCTTGGAATTTAACACTTTTAACTCTTCTTTGAATTAAATAATAAATGACCTAATCTAATCCAGGTGGACCTAAAGGATCATATTTTTTTCCTAAGGTTGTTTTTAGTTGAATTATACTGATCCAATAGAATTAGGACTTGTGTTGGGTAATAATAATAATATTTTTACCCTTAATTACCCTATTTACTTCTAACCGTGGTAAATAAAAGTCAAAAGATACTATTCAACAAAAATTATTTTTATCTTATTGAACCACATTTTACTTGTTGATATCTACTGTTTCTCTCATATTTTTGAAATTAAATTCACAAAAGCAGTAAAATTAAGTTTTATTCAAATTTGAAAATGCTCTTAGGAGGTGGGTAAAAGATGGTTAAAAAGCTCAATAAAATTTTAATATATCTAAAATTATTATAAATTGACTCTAATGAATTAAATTTAACATATATAGGTATTATGTAGCTATTTTGAACTAAAATAAATTTAAATAAAATAAATAATTATTTAAATAAAATTTCAGTTTAAAACTATAACTCAGTGTTTTTCACTATTCCTCAAAAATTGAATGTTTTCATAAAAATACCAAAAATTCACCGTAAGCTAATTTCGATATTCTGAACCCAAAAATGAATTCCATTTGAAAGATAAAATTTATAAAATTTTAAGAAGTGGGTATTACTATTTATAACGGCTAGTTTGATTGGTCGTGGTGTGTTAGAATCTTGAAGTTGTGTACAATGCAAGTTATTATATTATTCATAGGGAAACGTACCATGGTAGATTGAGGTGTTACATTCATCCCCCCTTTTGGGAATTGCATCCTCAAAATTTTTAAAATTGTGCTTGGGAACATAATCGAAAGTCCCACATCGGAAAAAGAGTAAATATAACTATCACTTTAAAAGAAAGAAAGAGAAGTAAAAAAAGGTCACCCGAGATAACACATACTAGGATTCCATGTAGAAAAACCATGGATATGGAAGATAAAATAACTGTAAAGTTCGGATGGAAATGGGTAGAATACATGATCAGGAGAATGTTAACAACAATAAAACCACAAACTTGTGTTGGGACAAATGGTCATTACTTTCCATGTAAGAAAAGTAAACATACAATTTTTTTTTGTTTTAAGTTACATTTCATAAAAATAATGAATTTATTTATGAGATTGACCGAGAACATAAAGATATATACTTAATTTTTA
The DNA here is from genome assembly GCA_963277665.1 of Viscum album. NCBI lineage: Eukaryota > Viridiplantae > Streptophyta > Magnoliopsida > Santalales > Viscaceae > Viscum > Viscum album. Next base: position 346,383,585 of record OY728162.1, on the reverse strand, counting down.
TGTAGATTTTCATTATTTAATAAATTTGTACCACTAAATCATTTTTTTCCAAAAAATGAGTATTCAAGATGACTTGGTCACACCAGAAGAGCTAGAATCATCTTCTAGAGAATCACATGATCCACACAGGATAAACTATATATTTACCTTGTCTTTAGAGATTAAACAAAACCAAAACAGTTACTACAAGATCAGATAATACCGTAAAAGGATATTCCTTTAGGTAAAGAAACACTAATCTTAATTTCTAAAATTATACCAACAATACACCAAATTTAAATAAATACCATTCCAAAAACAATTGTCTGTAAAATCCATTAATATATTCCAAACTAATATTGAAAACCAAAACATAGAAAAATTTGGTTATGCAGTCTTACACATTAAATTGTATCTCCAAATGAGATCGACTACTCTTAAAGTCAAATAATTTAATGTAATTTACCTAATATCATATTCTCTATTATAGGTTAATAATTTACATAAATAACACAAATCACTATAAATCCACAATAAAAAACTTTGATTAAAATACACCACTACTACACAAATGAAATATCATAGTATTTTATTTTCCTTAGGCATATAGTGTTCCCAATAGAGCGAACATATTCCAAAATAACATTTATCACATTATCACCAAATCATTTTTCTGTACTACGGGTATTCATTTGATAAGACATAGGATCCCAAATCAACTTATTATTGATCAATAAAATAATTGACCTAAAAATAATTAGTCACACTAACCAGGGACTTCACGTAGTCTGGTGGTAGGCGATAAATCCCAGTCGCACTCTAGTTGTGGGTTCGATTCCAACAGCTTTGTCTGACGTGATGGGTTGTCACACAGTCTGTGTTTTGTCCTTTTTCAAAAACTATATTTTATAACATTACCCAAATGAGATAAATTCCTCAAAATAACCATAACATAATTTAACCACAAATGTTATCTCATACCTTTCACTTTCAACCTAAAATATAATAAGTTGTAATTTCCTCAAATTCAACGATCATATAAATACAAATGGTTATTTATAACTATATCCATAAGAGAAAAGAAAATTCTTCCTCAAATATCATTTTCACATGATAAATTGAAGGGTTACCCATAAATGAGAAAATTAATCCAATTTAATCTCAACAACAAAGAGCACAAATACCTTTAAACATTTTTCCATCCATTTATTTCTACATAGGTTCTTCCTTGAACATGAGGTTATCCTATAGAATAGGTCATTGGCTTGGGTGATGCCATGGTACCTTACATTTACGTCAAATGACCGTAATTGGAATCATAGGATCATTTCTATTTTCTTCCATATTACTCTTCATTTTTTCTCGGCAATTATTAACTTTTTGACCTTCTTTCCCACACGTAAATCATTTCTTTATTCCATTGATACACTTTCCTGGGTATCTCCTTCCACATTTCTGGCACGATGGAAATTGAGCTTTCTTCTCTCCATGGTCTCTATAGCTGGAGCTCTTATCATTCACTGCTTTTCTCTTCTTTGTTGAGTCTGGGTGTTGGTTAATATATATGTTTTTATCATATTTTTAGAAAACTGATTTGGCATGAATAAAATATCTTTTACGCCTATCAAAATTCCATTTTTTTTCTCATTTTCACCTATGTTTCCACCTTGTACATCATGTTCAATTTTACGAAGACTTTCTTGGAATACAACCATTAACTAAAACTAGAAAACATTGTGTGAGTAATAATAGTCATAAAATTATTTAGAAAATATCATCTTACCTTATTTTCAATCAATAACACCCTAGGATTAACCAAGTTTATTTATTCTCATCTTAAATTAAAAAAATTCAAATAAGTTTGTAAAGAAAATGTAAATTTTTTTATGCATATCCCTTGGTATTGTCGTAACCAAGAGTGCAGTAGGGCCTGTTTTCATGCACCAATTCCCGTTTGAGCCTAGATCAAAGTGGTGTTTTGGGTTTTTACCCCTAGGTATATCTGTACCAGAGCCGCCTCTACCTGCTCGTATCTAGACGGGGATGTATTTCTTGGAAAACTCACAAAATATCCACAATTCCAAAATTTTATGAAGTTATTCGATAGTAATCCTCAAAGTCTATCTTAGGGCTATGTGCTCTAATCAGAATATATCTAAATCTAGTTTTCTTTGTTTGTCATAAAATTCCCTTGATACCAACTGTAACGCCCCGACCCCAAAAGCCTAGAGTCGGTGCATTATTAAGTTTCATTGGAATGATCATAAAAGATCAAGTCCCAAAGACTGATTAGTTTAGTAGCCTTGGAAGTATTATATACATTTGTAAGGATTACATTACATCATAAAATGGAAAACTACAACAACATTGTTTTCATAGACAACTCTGAGATCCCGTAGACAGTCCCTATAGGTCTGTCATAATATTCATCTTCATATCCTTAGAAAAATGAATCATAGAAAGGGGTGAGATCAAATTCTCACTAAGGATAAAAATATAGCGGAAACTTTCATAAATTAGTATAAACATTTAAGGACATGTATAAGACGAAAACACAATCCTTTTAAACATGATCTTCAGCATAATATGGAAAAGAAAAAAATCAAATAATTCCATTTAATTATTCACATGGATATTATACTAGTCGAATAATCACATTCAATATCAATAGCCACTTTCATAATGATGGAATACATAATGCCAGACTTTCATAACCACATAGTCAAGGCCTTATTCCAAGACTACAAAGAAGATTTTGTCAAGGCCTTGTTCCGAGACACTAGTTTGTCTAATGAGACCTACCGATGCATCGAGGATCTATAGCAGGCTCCACCCATCACATACTGAGTCCAATTCATTCCTCATATGAAATGTTTGAAACATAACATAAACATTCGTATTAAAACTAGTATACAAAATTTCAATACTTTATCCAAAAACCATGAATGGTAAAAAAAAATAGCACATCCACATTCAAACATAACTCATTCAATACCATATGGATGATTTTATTCTGACATATTAACCTCAATCGAGAATAATGAATGATATTGACATAGCTGAATATAGTAATCAAAACTATTTGAGAGAAATATCCCCCTTTTTCTTGAAAACATTTAAAAGTCACACTATTTGTCAAGAATCCATTTAAAATAGATTTTTGAATCAAAGTGTCCCATAACAGTTTGAAACATTTAAATGGAATTTTAATTTTAAAACATTAATGAACATATAAATAAATCGTTAAAACCATTTTTAAAACATGGGAATTAATGAGAATGATTTATAATAATAAACATTTAAAACATTTAAAATGATAATTTAGTTAGAGTTCCTAACCAAAATAGATGCAGTTGAATACAAATAATTGAGGTAATAAAAATATTATAATGTAATGAGAATAAATGGATTCATGATATACTATGTCAAAGTACATTATATACACCATATAAAAGTGAATTAGTGTATAACCACAAAGAAGTCTCAATGGAATGTAAATTGATATGAAGTCTCTTATAAAGACTATAACCTTTGGTTAAGGATAAATCAACAAGATAATTATGTGTTAAAAATATAAATGCACTAAATATGATTGGATATTCATTTTAAATCAATCAGAGTACATTCCCACATATTCTTGTCAAAACAAAACCATTGAATTTGATTGTTAACTCAATAAATGGAGATTGAGTTAAAATTACTCTTATCATGTTCATATCAATGACTTGAGAATTTATCAATGGAGTGATTATGTGTATCAAAAGAATATCCATATCAAGGGGAGTTTAAATTATTACCCAAATAATAAATAGTTATTCCACACATAATCATTGAGTAAAATAATCATTGAAGTACGTGTAAAGCCCAATGAGTGGAAATTGAAAATTGAAATTCTCTTACCGATTTGGTAACTTATAAAACATACACCCCATGAAAGAAGTATTATATAATAAAAATTTAAATACCCAAAAATTAAATTATATAACAAAAATGATACAATTAAGGGCAGTACATACTCCGCACAAAAGGAAATAGTGGCCAATATAGCATGAATATCACTAGAATAAAAGTGAGATGAAAACCCTTACTTCATTGTAATCAATCGAGTCATATGAAAAAAATTTAATAACCACCAAATTATTAACAAAATAACATTGATATAAAGATATTCATGATAATATATATCAAATGGAAGTACACAACACACCACATGCAATAAATAAGTGGCGAACAGAGGAAATCTCACGGAATTAAAAGTGCGATAAGAAACCGATTACTTTGTAATTTTCCTTGGTCAAGGGTAGGTTAACCTCTTGTATAATGGAGAAATAATTTTTATTAAATTATACAAGAATCATATAAATTAATATGATATCATAAATGATCTTTTAATATTTCTTTGTTAATAATATTTTAGCATTTTCATTGTTTCAGGTGTTAATTGATTCGTTTTCCTTTATATGCTTTGTTTCGTAAGTAATGTTTATTATGAATACATTGAATATTATTAATATAAATAATGATATTAAGTACTTAAAAATTATTTTTTTTCATCTAATGAAAATTAGTCTTGAATGGATTACGATGGGAAATGAATCTCACCGCGTTCATGGAGACGGTAATCTGTACATTGGCCTGAGTGAAAATATCATGCATTTGATTACAAAATAATATATTATTTAATGTTATATCATATATACAGAATCATTATAATGTTATGTTTATTATTTAAATCAATTAAACATCATTATTATACCCATCTAAATAAGAATTTATTGAATAACAATTACACCACAACGTGGAGACGGTAAGTCGTATGTATGCACGTATGGTGACATGTAATTTAAAGGATGGATATAATAATTAAAATGGTTGTACCATATTTATAATAACATCACAGTATATAGAAGATACTAGATTAATTATTTTAGAATGGAAACAACAATTAAAGAAGAAGTGGAAGAAGAAACAAACCTGAAAGAGGTGATGAAATATTTACCTCTTCTTTGAGTTCTTTCTTTTGATTTGTTCAAAAGGGCACATTAGGATGGATTTATGACTATATAAAGGACTCTATGATGAAGGTAGGATAGTTAGGACGGTATTTGGGAATATTTGGGCCTAGAAAAAAGGCTTTGAATGTGTGAATTTGAGAGAAGGGGGAGTGCCCTTTTATAAGAGGAGTGAGAGGCGCCTTTGGAAAAGCTGGAAATATTATTTTATAATAAAATAATTTTCAGTTCCTAATGGCTCAAAAATAAATTATTTTAAGGCTAATATGGGGAAGGGTTGGAAAACACTCAAAAAATAAGTTTTAGATAGGATTGGGTCACACTAGTAACCTTATCTTTTAGATTTAACTCTTAGGTAATTAGTTTGACATCTACCATGTCTCTTTGTATTTTTATATTATATGGTTAATAAACTTACTATATACTTCCACGTGAACTAAAAGTGGTTCATTAATGATACAACTATAATTATATAAGTCTTTTGGATGATCCTTATAATTTTAGGAATATAATATCAATTAATAATATTATATTTGTTTTAAAAACTGTTTTATGTCAATTTTGACACTATTTGGTATTTTGTTTTTGCTAAATTCATAACAGAATTACTACTTCAGAAAAAATTCCTCTAACCAACCCTACCATGACATATTAACCTTTAATATAATTTTAATTCATAAAAAGTCTCAAATTACATTTATTTGGATATTTTTAATATCAAATATTTTAATAGTTCTTTAATTAGATAATTACCGCATCATCATGGTGTCATAAATAAATTACAATATTTAATGTCTAAAAAATATAAATAATATACCATTATCTTGGAAATATTTTTAACTTTCTAATGAATATTTATAATGGAATTTATATTATGTATAAGCCTATATTAAAAATGTTTTAGTTATTAATATTTGAATTTAACACTTTTAACTCTTCACTGAATTAAATAATAACAAATGTCATAATCTAATTCAAGTAGACCTAAAGGATAATTTTTATTCCTAAGGATCATTTTAGTTCAATTAAACTTATCTAATATAATTAGGACATGTTTTAGTGTAATAATAAAATAATTTTTACCCTTAATTACCCTATTTACATTTAACCATCGTAAATAATAGTCAAAAGTTACTATTCACCAAAAAAGAAATTTTATCTTAATGAACCACATTTTACTTACTGATATCAACCTTGTTTCTCGGATTTTTGAATTTCAATTCACAGAAGTAGTAAAATTAATTTTTATTCAAATTTTCAAATGCTCCTAAGAGGTGGGTAAAAGACGGTTAAAAAGTTCACTAAAATTTTTATATATCTAAAATTATTATAAACTAACTCCAATGAATTAGATTGAAAATATATAGGTATTATGTATATATTTTGACCTAAAATAAATTTAAATAAAATAAATAATTATTTAAATAAAAATTCATTTTCAATCTATAACTCAGTGTTTTCCCTATTCATCAAAAATTGAACGTTTTCAGAAAAATTCCAAAAATTCACCCTAAGCTAATTTCAATATAACAAATCCAGAAATTAACAATTTGGAAGATAAAATTTATAAAATTTCAAAAAAATGGGTATTAATATTTATAGCGGCTAGTTTGATTGGTCGTGGTGTGTTAGAATATCGAAGTTACGTAAAATGCAAGCTATTATATTATTCAAAGGGAAACATACCATGGAAGCTTTGGGTGTTACATCATCACTATAATAAATGATAGTACATGGATCTCCATGTAGTTATATGATCTCATGGACATATAGTCTTACCAGCTCTTCGACTGAGAAAGTATCCTAAATAGTAATTATGTGGGATGATTTTTTTAGTCGGTCAATGACTACACATATAGCATCGCTAACCCTCAGAAACCTAAGTAATCCAACTATGAAATCCAAAGAAACATATTCCCATTTTTATTCTGGGATTGGAAGTAGCTGTAACAAGACTGAAGGACTCTGGTGCTCCGCCTTGAGGTACTGACTGGTGGAATACCTAATGATAAATCCTACAATCTTACATTTCATCCCAGGACACCAGTACTGACATCAAACATATCGATACATATTTGACATGCATGTATGAACTTCCCACTAATAAGCATAGTAATCTTTCATCAACTCCTCTCTCATGTCATTGGGAACCCAGAAACGACCACATATACATGTTATTTCATCTCTATCCACAGACCAATCTACAGTAGGTTTTTCTCCTAGTATACTCTCATGGATTACCAAGCCTTATGGATCTGAAAATTTTCTACTCTTTACCTTATTAAGTGTGTATGTGGTAACTGTCAAGGATGAGAGGTAAGACTTCTTGGGACTATCATGAAACTCGAGATGCAGCACAAAAATTAGGGCCATCAATTTCCATTCATCACTGGCCTCCCCTACAGCTTTTTCTTGAGTTTTCTGACTCAACACATCAATGACTACATTTTCATTTACAGGAATATATGGAAGAACAAAATGAACGGAATGAAGATAATTGACTCATATTTATCATTTTAGGATCAATTAAAGATGTGAAAAGGTATATTTAAGGCTCTTGTGATCTATGTACACCAAAAAGTGCTCACCCATCAGATAATGTCTCCAGCAATGTAAGACATGGACAACTGGTGATAGCTCAATGGTGTGTGTTGGGTAGTTTCTCTCATGAGGCCTCAACTGCTGTGATCCATACACAATAACATTTTTTTCTAGCATTAGAACTGCTCCTAGGCCAATGTATGGTGTGTCACTGATGATGGTATAGCCTATACCCAGCTCGGGCAGAATCAGAATGGGTGTAGAGACAAGACTCCATTTCAGTTATTGAAAGGAATTTTTGTACGCTTCTGACCATGCGAACATGACACAATTATTTGTAAGACTAGTAAAGGGTGAAGAAAAGAATGAGAATTCCTATATGAATAGCCTATAATACCCAACCATCCCCAATAAACTTCATATATCAGATAGGTTCTTAGTATTATCCTTCGAAACTACCACACTAACCTTTTTCGGGTCAATAGATACTCAAGATTGTGATATTATATGACCCAATAAGTTAAATTTTTCAATAAAAAAGTGGAACCTTGCAAGTTTCGTGTAAATCTTATGCTCTCTAAGTGTACTCAGAATGATATCAAGATTTTTGAAATGTTCGCTATGAGTGCGATAATACACGATGTTTTCATCCACAAATGCCATGAAAAAATAATCAAAATAGGGGTGGAACACCCTATTCATCAGATCCATGAAATTGGCAGGTGCATTCAAAAGACCTAATGACATAATAGGGTACTCATATATACCATACCCGCTACAGAATGTTGTGTGAGGTATGTCTGATAATCTGAATCATACATGATGATAACCTGATCTCATGTTGATCATAGAGAAAACCTTTTCTCTGTGGAGTTGTTCAAAGAGATAATCTATTTGAGAAAGTGGATACCAGTTCTTGATCATAAGCTGGTTTAACCTTCTATAATCCATGAATAGATATAAGGTTCCATCCTCCTTCGAAAAAAGAATAGAAAAACCCCAAGAGGATGTACTAGGCCTTATAAAACCATTGGTATCTAGATCCTTTAACTACCACTTGAGATCATAAATATTTTTAGGTGCCATCTTTTTTGGAGGAATGGACACTGAAGCTACTGTTAGAACACGATTTATCTTAAACTATACCTCGCTTTCAATAGGTAAGCTAGAAAAATCATTAGGGAATACATCCCTAAAACGATCCACTACTAGAGAAAAATCATATTTTCATAAAAACTGATCCTCCATGAAGAGATTTGTGATCCAGGTAGTCACTCCACCTAGCTCATAATGCTCTAGTCAAGCTCTTCCATCCTGGACATCCCACTAAACCTTATGTAGATAAATCCTACATTCTGGTGATATAAAAGATACTCTATGACGATAGTGGTCGACGGAAGCATTATATTGATCCAATTAGTCTACTATGAAAATGAAATAAAACCATATCATTTCTAGGATAAAGAGTTTCCATAAGAAAGGGTAACTACCTACCTCAAGGGGACTGTCCCGAAACTAGCATTTTCCCTCTGTTCATACACCTAATGACGTATCTAGGATAATTACACAATAGCGATACAGTATCTCTATTCTGAGACTTTTCGAAATGGGTACAGTGATAACATAGTTTGAATCACCTGTATCGAATAAATATGATACTATAAAAGAAGCTACTAGAATAGTAACTCATACTATAGAAGGTATCGTAGCCTGATCCTCAGCAATTGGCTACAGTGCATGCACCTAACCTGATCCATGACACTATGCAACTGATGGACTTCCACGATCATAACTGCTCGTCTGGCACTACTAGTGATCAGGGTTCTGGATAACATGGTCACATCCTCCACCTCATCCAGACCAACAGGTTCTATTCCAACTCCCCACCTAACATGGCATAAAATAACTCGCTCTCAAATGTGGAGATGGTCGAGATCCTTTTCCACTTAAATATAGTGGATAGGCCCTTCATAAATTCAAGATATTCCCCATATATCTGGTATCCCGAAACACCATTGGGTCACTATGAAATTAAGGATTTGAATGCCCCCATCATTCACAATGATGACACACTTTAGAGATATCAAAAAAAAATACTATGGTTGTCACTACACTGACGAGAAACATTGAGATAATGCTTCCTGCCACCAGATGAACTACTATCCTGATGCGACATTGGTCCTCTTTACATGATGTTATTTTCATCGATCATGTTTCACTCAGTGATAAGATCATGATCAACTATTGCGGAAAAGGTAGGCAGGAAAAAGACATTTACTTGCCTACGAATGGCATACTGGATCCCATCCTCAAAGTGTCTGTCACGCAAAATCTCATAACGAGATATAAGTTGTGAAATATGCTACAACATCGTGAAATGTGATGAATATTCCATAACTGACACACAAACCTACTATAGATGCATAAAATCTTTGGATCTTTCAGATCCTAGCGTCTTTGTAAGGAAATGAACATAGAATTCATCCTAGAAATCAATACACAAAATTCCCTGATAACGACCATCCATGGTAACCACATCTCACCTACACTTGGCCGAATCCCAAATCATGTATTGGAAATCTTGAACCTTTGCTATGGAGGCATCTCAAGATGCTCATAAATAAACAGGGTGGCTTCTAGCCAAGACTCAGCAGCCTACAGAGCACCATCCCATAAAAAGGTAGGAGGATACAACCACTAAAACTCACAAGTCAGATCATCCATCGTAGGTACAAGTTATGGAGCACCATGCATGGAATGAATCTGATGTGAGAAACTATCACGAATGTGGGAATCAGTTCCCAAATCAGGTACAGTAAGCGTTTCCTCGAGTGTCATGCTTGGAGGTATGACTAGAAGCTCAGATCCCACCATGTTTGGAGCATGGTCATCGCCACCTTCCTGGCATATGATAAGAGGACATCGTGGCAGCATTGGTCTAAAAATTCCATGAACCAAACTCAAACTAGATTTATCAGAAATATATCATCACTAGTGGAAGATGATCATAAGAAAACTCACTACCCAATGTATACTACCCAAACTACCTGCTTAGACGATAATGTATCGGTGAGTGCTTATGTATAAGTTTCATTTCATTTTACATTTAATTCCATTTTCATTCCTTTACCATTCATAAACATGAAATGGTGGGATAAGGATGTGAAACCATTTCATTTAAATTTCCTGATTCAATTTATAATGGATATTAATGTTTGGTTAATCAGTTATCATACACCTATCACTATAAAAATACCCTTTTATTAATAATAGAATGGCTCAACTTGGTTAATTACTCATCCCAACCCATGAGGGCCCATACACCTCATGAATTGAGATAGGAAATCAATCAATCATATCCAAGATTAATAGAATCATAAGCTAACTATCACAACATCACTCAATATTCAAAAGCATATCAAGCAATAAAAATTAGTGAAATTAAACTATACAGCATGGAAATATGAATGGCATGATAATTATAGATGCCTATAATGATTCATGTAATAATGATCCATGACCTCATATCATCAGGCCATGGATGAATGAAAATATTCAATCCGAGTAATAATCAACAACTCCACAAAACATGTGTGTCACTAAATGGTGAAATAATATAAACTATAATTGGAAAAAGCATAACAACAATTATAATTTAGGCAACTTAGTTTTTACACCAAAAATGGGTTCATGACACTGAAGAATGACTTATAACGAAGACCCAAGCATTCTGAATCACCAATATATTTTATCCAAATAGATATGAATTAATAGAACCGAATTTTATACCACTTTGTGATGTCCCACACCTGGATTCCACTCAACGGGTGCCCCGAACCCGGTGGTCCACATGGCCTCAATTGCATCTCACTGAATTTCAGGGGCTATCAACTAGCAGCAAGGGCCTAGGGTATATCTGTGGGGATAATATTACCTCATTACCAAAGTTTATCATAGAGGATTAGAGTAAACATAGGTAAATAACAGAAGAAATGTATGTAAACAAAATGCGTGTCTGAAAATAAAGACAACTGTAATAATAACTAAAACGGCTATAATAGCATTCAAAAATAGATGATGATATGTCATATACTATAATGTTAGAAAACATGGATAAAAACCATTTGCATAACATGTTCCAAAAAGTATAAATGAATCAAAAGACTATCCTAAGAATCCCGAGTTACATCTTGGTCCTCTACTATCAAGATCCATACTAAACATCAAGAAATCAAGTGTTTGAAGTTGTATGCTTCCCTTTTTCAACACCTACAACCATGTAATCGCAAAGAGGGTGTTAGATAAATTTCAGTAGGCCACCGCCAATGATGTCTATAACATCCATCCCATTTAATGGAAATGTAACAATGAGTAGGCATGCATATATAAAGTAAAGTGGTAAAATGTAACTAAATACCCATGTACTTATTTCATCCCTCAGAAGGTGAATGAACATGTAACAAGTTCATTTAATTAAGTAATTACCAATTTTATATTCATAGGTCTTGTGAGTAATATCCAACACTGACATCACATCATGATAGTATAAATAGTGAAGGTTCCAAGATATAACAAGGAAACTATGATTTCTGATATTTAATAATGAAGTCCCAAGGTAATAACAAAGGTGACATAGACCACAAGGGACATCAAATCAGTAATAATTGTTGACTAGAATGGGGTAAGAGTGTAATACAATGATCATAATCCATTTTATTCCATAATGAGGTTCCTATTGAGTCCAAGCTGATCGACCAAGGTAGAAAGGGCCTAAGTAAATATAGTGCCTGGTGGGATTTAACAATGGAACCTACTTTTCAATTCTAGATTCATGGAGTGTATCCAAGGAATCCTATGATAATATTAAGGGATCCTATAATTTCATATCGGGCATCAAAGGAATGGTAAGGATCGGGATCTAGGTGGGTATCATCCTATGCAAGTCATATCCTTGAATCGTAATGGGGTTCTTGAGTGCTCATGGAATTCTCTGATGAGAATCGAAGGAAATCTTGAGTTAGGAAATTTATATTTAATTATGAATTCATGTAATATTTCATTTGGTTCAAGACTTGATTTTAATTAGTGTGATAAGGTCATGTAGCATGCAACCTTTTATTCAAGTCATCTGGTTCATGACATTCATTTCATTAGTGTGATAAGGCCAAGTAGCTTGCAACTATGAAACACATTTAAGTCATATTATTTATTCAAGTTTAATTCCACTTCCTTCAATTAATATGGTAGGTGGTTCTATGGATATTCCATCTATGATTCATTCACATTCAATAAGGTCAATTCATATACTAAATATACTAGCAAATTTCCATTTCACATTTAATTATCAATTGAATCACTTACCTTAGGTTTGTCAAGTGGTAAGAATACATGGTACATTCCATTATACAATTCAAAATATAAAAATTCCATTTAATATAAAAAATATCACCCTTAGTTTTATCAAGCCAAGGTACACCCAAACAGTGGATTAAATGTATCAAAACACTAAAAACCCAATTATGGCATAACATTTGACATGGAAGGGATGGAGTTATGGTCATAACCACCAATAATTAATCACATATATAGAAATAGAATATCCATATGGGTTTAAATATAATAATAATTGAATATAAATTCAATAAATGTCCCCAGTTGAAATCGGTGGGCCCCACATGACAAATCCAAAATCAACAAACTTTAGGGATAATTATAGACCACCCACCTTAGGGTTTTAACTTCTCCTCAAGTATTGGTTCTTGATATGGCTGAGATCAGAGTAGATCTATGAAAAATATAAAATATCCTATACCCTAATATCTCTGTAGACAGAAAAAGAGAAGGACAACGGATTAAAATGACTCGAGTACTTACCTTTTCCCATCAATCATGATGAAGGAAATATTGATCGGTTTTCGGATGAGATAAATATATTGGTTCCATGGTTATATATTAAAAAATCGACAAATTGAGATAGAAATAGGTTAATCATGTATAAGCTTGGATTAGGGAAGATGGAGGTGGCTATATTATATTAGTAAGGGAAAAAATGACAATTTACCCTTAAAATATCAGGTGCACAGTTTTTCCACACTATTTGAAAAACAATGCACAAACTATTCACAGGTACTGGGAAAAAAGGGATGCTCTCATGGCTAGGACACACGACCATGCGAGGTGGCTCTATCCGAAAAAACACAATCCATCTGGAATACCAAATAGTGCGTAATTTCTGCATAGTTTACTATAAACTGTGAGTTAAGCCTATTTTTCCCAAAAAAAATGTGTTCTGGGCTTCAAACATGCCTCAGACACACCTGAGACCTTTCATAACCAATTAGGCATCCATATTTAAACCAATGTAAATATTTAGATTGTAAATTAAAGGATTCGTACCTGAGTGAAAAACTAGATTCTTACAATCTTCCCCTTAAAAGAATGTGTCCCCATGTTTAACCTCTAAGGTTGGAGAAGCATTGTCTGAGAACAACCCTTGCCATTGGGAATGTATGTTGGCTTCCCTATCCGTAGTCTCATCCTATACCAAGCTCTGATTCCATAGTACTCGTACTAGAGGGAATGACCGGACTCAGATATCCTTCTTTCTCCAGTCGTTGATGCGTAATGGATACTCTTCAAAGCTGGCATCAACATCTAAGTCAATTTCATCAGGATCAAATGTATAAGACATGTTGGCATGATATAGTCAAGGATTTAAAACATGAAAGATGACATTCATGGCATAGTGCCTCTAAGGTAAAATCAACTGATGAAATTCTAGTCCAACTCTCTATATATTTTCAAAAGTCCCTACAAAATTTGGCAACAACTTTCCCTTCTTTTCGTAAACATTTATGTCATAGAATGGGTGATACCCAATGGAAAACACACCCCCAAACCTCAAACTCTATAGGTCATTGACAGCCATTGATATTATACTTTTTTCTCAACTGAGCAGTAGTTATATGCTTCTTAATCAGCTAAACATTCACTTAAATCTTCTGAATGAGAATAGGACCTAGTAGTGGTGCCTCACTAGCCTCTAGCCAGCACATGGGTGAATAGAATGGCCTACCAAGCTAGGCTTCAAATTTATCCTTCTGAATTGTTTCTTGAAAGCTGTTATTATAAGAGAACTTTATGTGAGCGATATACCTCTCCCAAGAACCACTAAAATAGAGGACACATGCTCGAAGCATATCCTCTAGAATCTATATTGTCATTTTTGATTTTCCATTGATACCAGGGTGTAATTATTTTCTTTGTAGAACCTATTTTTTCATATCCTTCTCAATCCATACAAGAACAGTGACGTGAAATGAGAATACCTATCTAAAATGACAGTACATGGAACCCCGTGTTGTCGTATGATATTATGGATAAACATTCTTCTCATCTCACCGACTGAGAAAGTATCTAGGGTAGAAATGAAGTATAATGATTTAGTTAGTCGGTCAATGAATACCCAGATAGTATTTCTACCCCTCAAAGACCTATGTAAGACCAATATCAAATCTAAAGAAACATCTTCTCATTTATATTCTGGGACTGGTGGTGGCCGTAAAAATCATGTAGGTCTCTGGTTCTCCTCTTCCACCTACTAGTAGGTGGAACACCTAATGATAAAGTCTGCAATCTAACATTTTATCCCAGTCCATCAATACTATCATCATATATCTCAATACATCTTAAAGATTCCAGGATGAACTGCCCACTAAAAAGTGTGGGACTCTTTCATGAACTTTTCTCTCATATCTATGGGAACCTATGCCTGTCGATATAAAAATAGGATGACGTCTCTATCCACAATAAAATTATAATGTGGGTTATCTTCTGATATACTCACATAGAGAACCAAAAATTCAAGATCTGAAAATTATCTACTCATCACCTTCTTAAGTGGGGAAGAGGTAACTATAAATGCTAAGAGCTAAGACTGCTCTTGACTATCCTGAAACTCTAGATGAATCTCAGAAAAGAGGGCCATTTACTACCATTCATCATTGTGTTCCTGTATGAAATGTGTTTGGGTTTTATGGCTCAACCCATAAGAAACTAAAATGACCTTTCCTGACATATATGTAAGCTCAAAATAAAAGGACTGGAGATATTTGAACAACCTTTGTTGTATTTAGTTCAAGGTGTGGTGTGAAAAGATATATTTGAGGCTCTTCTAGTCCGTGTACACCACAAAGTGCTCACCCATCAGATAATGTCCCCAATAACATAAGGCGTGGACAACTACTACTTTCTCAAGGTTGTGAATCAAGTAGTTTCTCTCACGAGGACTCAACTGTCGAGATCTATATGCAACAAATCTGTCCTCCTACTTGAGTAATACTCCCAGAACAATGTTTGATGCATCACAGAAGATGGTATAGCCTATACATATCTTGAGGATAATCAGAATGTGTGTACAGACAAGACTCTATTTTAGCTTCTGAAAGGCTTTCTCACACACTTATAACCACATGAACCAAAAAAATTCATTGTAAGACTAGTAAGGGTGAAAAAAGGAATGATAATTCCTATATAAAATTCTTGTAATACCCAGCCATACCCAAGAAACTCCATATATCAATAAAGTTCAAGGGCTGCTCCCAAGAAACTAAAACACTAACCTTTTCAGGGCCAACATATACTTTTCATTCTAATATTATATGACCCAAGAAGTGAACATTGACAATCCAAATGTGGAACATAGAAATATTCATGTATGTATTATTTTCTCTCATCATACTCAGAATGAAATTAAGATGTTTGTCATAGTCTCTATGAGTGTGAGAAATCCTTTCAAGAGTGGAAAGTTAGGCTTGCCTCTACACCCATTATAATTCTTCCCAAATCATGTATAGGATGTACTATCTTCTGTGATGCATCAGGAATCACCCTAGAAGTAGTGATGATTTAGGAGGAAAAATTTGTTGCTTACGAATCTTGGCATTTGAGGCCTCGTGAGAAAAACTACCGGACACAAGACCTTGAGCTAGGAGAATTTATCCATGTGTTATGTTGGTGGAGACATTATCTGATGGTTGAGTTCTTTGTGGTGTACACATACTAAAAGAGACTCAAATATACCTTTTAACTACATGAATTGAACCTCAGCTAGTGAATATGGACCGAATATATTCAGTCCATTGATTTTGAGATTTTCTATATTCCAGGAAAGGGAAATGTAGTCACTGATGTGTTGAGTCAGAACACTCAAGCACATTCCATAGGGGAAGCTAGTGACTAATGGAAATTGATGGCCCTATTTTCTATGTTGCATCTAGAGTTTCATGACAATAATGAGTAGTCGAACCTCTCTTCGTTGACAGTTACCTCTTCCCTCCTTGGTAAGGTGAAGAGTGGACTGTTTTCATATCCTTAAGGCTTGGTATTCTATGCGAGTATAATAGGAGATAACCCACCTATGGATTGTCCTGTGTATAGATATGAAGTCCGGAGTCTACGTGGACATATCTGGGTTCATATAGATATGATATAGGATTTGATGAAAGAGTCACACACCTCTTAGTGGGATGTTAATCTAGGAATCTTACTGATGTATCGAGATATGTGACACCTGTATTAGTGGCCTATGATGAAACATTTGATCGGAGGATTTATCATTAGGTGTTCAACCTGTCAGTAGGTGAAGGTGAAGCACCAGAAACATACAGGGTTATTATAGCCACTTCCTATCCCATAATCTAAATGAGAAGATGTGGTTATGGATTTCATAGTCAGAATACAATTTTTGTTGAGTGGTAGCGATTCTATTTGGTTAGTCAATGACCGAGTAACAAAATAGTCCAAATTTATTTCTATTTGGGAGACCTTCTTAATCGATGAGATATGAATACTTTATGTCTGTGAAATCATATGACTACACAGGGTTCCACATACTATTGATTCAGATATGGATACTTGATTCACCTCATGATTATGGAAAGGATTACAGAAGGATATGGGAACACAAGTGATTCTATGCACTTCTTTCCGCCCTTAGACCAATGGGAAATTTTTTACAAATATATAGGTTCTACAGGATATGCTCTGAGTATGTGTCATTGATTTCAGTTTCTCTTGGGAGAAAAATATTCCTCTTGTTGAGTTTTCATATAATAACAGTTTTCTTGAGACAATTCAGATGGATCCATTTAAAGGCTTGAATGGTAGGCCATGTCGTTCACCCTTGTGTTGGCTAGAGGCTGGTGAGGCTGCCCTACAGGGTCCTCATCTCATTCAAGAGACTTTAGAGTAGGTTTAGCTAATCAGGAAGCATATGAATACTTATCAGTCTAGAAAAAAATCATATACTGGTCGCCATTAACTACCTCTAGAGTCTGAGGTTGGGGATCATGTTTTCCATTGGGTATCACCCAGTCTAGGGCATAGATGGTTACAGAAGAATATAAGGTTTTAACCTTGTTTTGTAGGTCCTTTTGAAACACTAAAGAGAGTCGTTCCAATAGCCTATCATTTGATTTCATCACAGAGATACTGTTCCATGCACAAAGTCTTTCATGTTTCACTACTTTGCCAGTATCATGGTTTTCCATATCATTCTTTTGATCCTGAGAAAGTTTTGTTAGATGCTGATGCTACCTTTGAGGAGTATCGAGTATTCATCGTTGACAGAAGAAAAAAGTCTCTCTGAGGACATTATGTCGCTCTAGTATGGGTGATATGATAGCACGACTAGGTACAGGATGCGACTTGGGATAGAGAAGCCAATGTAAGTTCTAAATGGCCATATTTGTTCTCATACAATGTTTCTCCAACCATGGATGGTGAACTTAGTGCTGAGTTATTTTAAGGGGGAAGATAATAAGAACCCAGTTTTTCACTCAGGTATGGATCCTTTAAATTTCGGTCTGAATCATTACATTGGGAATAATTTGGATAGCTAATGAGTTAGAGAAGGTCTCAGGGGTATCCAGGCCCATGTCAGATCCAAGAACCCATATTTTTTAGAAAAATAGGCTTGGTGAACTCTTTAGTGTAAACTATGTTGGAATTCCACACAGTTTGGTAAACCGTACTGATTACGATTTTTCAGACAGAGCCACCTCGCATGGTTGGCACACGGTTGTACAACCAAACCATCCTAACACCCATTTTATTCCTAAAGTTCTTCAATTTTGGATTTTTCATGTGGGGCCCACTAATTTCATAACGTGTTGTTTATTTAATTTATATGCCAAGATTACAATGATTAGAACTATATAAATATTCTATTTCCATATATGTGATTAATTATTGGTGTTTATGACCACAAATCCAACCCTTCCATGTTGAAGGTTATTCTATTATTGGGTTTTTAGTGTTTTGACATGTTTCAGCCACCGTTCGAGTGTGACTTCTCTTGACCACTCTATGGGTAAGATTTTCTATATTAAATAGAATATTTATAAAGTGAATTGCATAATAGAAATTACCATGTTTGAATAGCACTTGAACAAGCTAAGTTAAGTTCTTCAATTGATAATTAAATGTGAAATGGAAATTGGAAAATATATTTAGTATATTTCTTGATCGTATTGAATGTGAATGAATAGTAGGTTGCATATCTATACCACCCATTTCCACATTATTGGAATGAAGTTGAATGAACATTGAATATGGAATATTCCTTAAATGGATTAAATAGTTACATGTTATATGGCATTATCACGCAAATAAAAGTCAATGCATGATCCAAATGACTGGATTAAATGGTTGCACGCTACTTGGCCTTGTCACACTTGATGTGGCCCTGTTATTGCGTAGTTTTCCCCCATCATTCATTTAATTTTTATCTATATAATTAATTATTTTAACACATTTAAATAAATAATGGCATATTTGTATTTTTAACACTAAATTTGTTAATTAATCATTTTTTATAATTAAATATGCGTTTTTAGTCTTTTTATTTAGTCATTATAGTTATTCTAATTGTACTAAATTACATTTTAGTATTCTAATCTCAATCTTCTCACCTTTTAAAAAAATTACTTTAATAATAAATAATGATTTAATTTCTTTTTTGATTTTTAGTTAATTTAGACTATATTTTAATAATTTATCCATTAATTAAGATTTATAAGTATAAATTTACTTTGTTAAATTACATTTTTATCCATATTTATTAATAAATAAGTTAAGAAATTAAGTTAATGATTAATTAAAAAATTTGTTTTTAATTTTATGTTTCATTTTTTCATTTAATTATTTAACATTATTTTTTTATTTCTTTAGTTAATTTTAATTATTTTCTATTCATGTTTGATGATATTTATTTGAAGGTGTTTTCAATTTATTTAGACATATATTTAATTAAACTTAAAATTTATTTTCTTAGTTAATATTTTGTTGATTTTATTTACAGTTTTGTTGAATAACATAGTTAGATTTTAGTTATAGTTAATTAATTCACCTTTAATAATTTAGTTATTTTCTCTTTTGTGTTAATTAATTAAAGATTTATCATTTTATTTTTTGTTATAAATTAGTTTTTATTGTTAATGTTATAATTTGTACTATCGGTGAGTGACGCACCGATGCTACATCACACTGATTATTTGTCTCATCGATCTTTTGTCACACCGATGTTTTTTATATAATCAGTGAGTTGTGACTCACCGATTACTTAGAAATACCATCGGTCTCTCGTGGTGCACCGATGTTGCGACACACAGATCCTTTTCATCGGTTTCAGTCTCTCATATCTTCGATGTCTTATTTTGTTTTCATCTATCGGTGAGTCAATGACTCACTGATATCCTAAATCATTATCGGTTTCACATCATGCTAATTACTTATTTTTATTTTAATTATCACTGAGAAGTTTTTTTCTTCAATAGGTGTGTTGCTCTCCGATACATATTTATTTTTATCTTTTGGTGTCTTAATATTTTTATTGAAGACATCGATTTATTTCTTCTATCAGTGTTTGGTGACTCACCGATTCACCACAGCTCATCATGCTTCTAATGTTTTTTTAGCATAGGTTTCTCATTTCCTGAACACTCACCCATCCATTTCCTTTATCGGCGCCACCCACACACTAATAGTTCACGTTTTTACTCTAGCCTTTCCCTTGCACCTCACCAATAATCTTTATCTTCCTTTACCCATTCCTTACACCATTCTCCCCTGCCTCACCATCTATCACTTCCTCATCACTTCGATCTTTCTCAGTGCTCCCTCAACCATTCTCAAACCAAGATTTAACAACGTTCTAAAAAAACACATATTCATGATTTGAATCGGAATTGGATTGATGTAATTCTCAAGAATCAAAACCACATCACACATATTCCACTGTTTGAGGAGAAACAACAATCTATTGCTGTAGGGAGGAATTGATGTGTTGAGGTTGTCGTCAGCACTACCAAGGGTGGTGTTGAGTGGATGAATGAAGATAGTCATGTCATCTATGAATGTCGTTGGGCTAGGGTTGGAGTTAGAAAAGGAAAACGTTATGTTGTGCATCATTTCTGAAGTTCACCAACGCGTTGAAGGGAGAAGAACTGTTCTGGTGTGACAATGTGGGGAGGAGACGAGTCAGAAGAGCTCGCCAGGCTTCACCACTGTGCAAATCTATTGTAGAAGGAGCCTCTGCTCTATTCTGTTTGAAGAAGATGTTGTGATTCGAAGAGGAAGTTTTTCGATGAGCTGTGAAGTTATGTGCTACAAGTATAAGAATAGATGTTGTCCACTACTGGAGTTGAGGTCATCTGAGGAGGAAGATAGATCGAGGAGATCTATTGTGTAGTGTTGGAGGCTTCTCGAAGAAGCCTAAACCCCCCTTCCTGTAACAACAATAATTAGGGAGGGGGACAAAGAAGTTATAAAACCAAAAAAATAACTAATGGATGAAAAAAAATTAAAAAAGACATAAACTGAAAAATAATAAACATTAATAATTATAAATAAATAACTTACATAATATATTTTATTAAACAGAATTATTAAACATAAATAAAATTTTATGTAATTAATTAATAGTTATTTCTAAAAAAAGTAGAATAGATTTTTAAAAATCCTATTAATTATAATTTAATATTATGTAATAATATTTATTTAATAATACATTTTTTTTATAAATAAATACTAATAATAAGCTATAAATTAAGTTATAGTTAAACTAAACTAGTTTACTTAAAATGTTAATAATGTAAACTTTCAATATAATAATAAACCTAATGTTTATAATTTACTTTAGTGATGATTATTTAATTTATGATTAATAAAAATAATAACGTATAAACATTTTAGCATCAAAATTAATAATTAATAAAACTTTTTTTAATAATAATATTAACTTTTTTATTAAAAAATTCCCTCAACTTATTATACGTAATTTATCATGATTTATCTTTTATTAATTTTATTTCATTATATTTAATTACAATATAATTTATAATTATTGATAATACTAATAAAATAATTTATTTAATTAAATTACTTAAGAGTTAATAACAATTTTAGAATACTTTTTATTTTCTTAAACTATAAAATTTTATTTCCTTCGTGTAGTATCTTTGTTGTTAATTTTTCCTGCACAGGTTCATTCAATAGATGAAACCCCATCCAAGTTCATGTAACTAACTCATCAGAAGTTAGTTACGAGGGAAAAACTACTGCGACGTTCCTGTAGTGAAAAAAATCATGTGTGTGGTGCACATGTGAAAAGCCTTTGAAGTTGGTTGAAAATGTTCGGTGACATGCAGTAGATGACAAGTGATTTTAAAAGCAGAAAAGCAGCTGATTGTTGTGGGGGGACTCTCATTCTCATTCCCCACCATACTTTTCGAGAGAAGAGACTCCTGGGAGATGATAGAGCATACATGGAGGAAAGGTGCCTGAGATCAGAGCATTACTGAGGGATTTCATTACCCTTGTTTTACTTAATTTCATTTTACTCTGTAATCAATTTTTTTTCAAATCATTAATCAAGATGACCATAGGTTAATATTTTCTTAGCTTGGGAATTTAATTCTGCACATTTATCTTTATAAATTCTCCAATTACATTACATTTTTCAGAATCATAATCAATCGGTGAGATTGAATAATGATTATATGCTCAGTTGATTCACCTCTCAATTGATTTCATAATTTACAATTTCAAAAACGACTTTTGAGGTTGTTTTTTTGAATCCATCTTTCAGAACATTAATGTCATTAACTATGGAAATTGACATCGAGATTATTCCCAAATATAATTGTTTTCAATCTTCTTATAAGTCTGGTTATGTTTGGGTGTAGTGAACTCCAAGATTTAATCCTCTGCTTGTTGAATTTCTTTGTGAGGGAGATTCATCAATTTTGTGTTGAGGTGTGTTTCAAAAAAAAATTGATAAAGAAAACTATATCAACCAGTAGATTAAATTTTCTGAGTGGATTTTTTTGGTCTGAGCTTCTTTTCCATTGCATCATTGTATTAGTTTACTGTTTTCTTTAGTTTATCCATACTTTAGTGTAGGTTTAGTGCGAGATTAAGTGTTAGATCTAGTTTCCTTGGAAAATTTTTGTTTTCTTAATTATGTTAACCAAATAAAATCAATAAAAATATAAATAAATATAAATAAAAAAATAAAAAAATAAAAAATAAATAAAAAATGTACACTCCCTCCACAGCTGACAACAGTGGGTATTTAAAATTACAAAACGATAGAATTCACTCACCATCTTTCTATATGGATCGACCCTACACCATTGTACAAGTCTGGGTTTATAAATAATATTTTGAGGGTAATGACAACTTCCGGATTCATAAAAATTTGGTGTCGTCCCCAGGGAAGGAACGGGCTGAGTATTCTAAGTACTAGAAAATCTTGAAAAAAATTAAAAAACAGAAAAAATCATATAATAAAAATATGTTAAAAAAATTCATTGAACTGGAACCTTCAATTTGTATTGTTTTCGAAAAATATGATTCACTGTGAAATTTTATTTGTTTAATCTCACATGTATTTAGTTTAAAAATGGAATGTTTAGAAGGCTCAAACATTTTCACTGGACCTTACTGTGTTTGTTGTGATAGTTATGGACACACTTCTTGGCAGTGTATTTACAACCATCCCCAATAGGATGTTTACATCAAAGATGATTAAAAGTTTGAATCTAATACTAAATTCCTAGATAAACATGAATTAATTGGAAATAAATTAGATGCTAGGGTAGAACAATTTAACACATTTTTAACTAAAACCCATGAAATTAAACATAGAGATTCTCAAGAGGGAGATAGAATAAGGAAAAGATTGAAAAACATGCTCTTGGAATTACAACAAAGTGTTAAAGAACAAAATTAATTTGAAGAAATTGAAAAATAAAATGTTTATACAAGATTTTAAAATCAAATTGAAGAATAGAGAGACTAGGAAACTGGGAAACAAAACATTCATTTAGAAACATCTGACTCTATTGAATTAAATCTAGAAACAACCAGCTCACTGAATTAGGAGAATAACATTGAATTTTCAAAAATAAATATTAATGATTTTGAGTTGGAAATTTTAAAGATGAATTGAAATAGATCAAAAAGGAATTCCCATTTCTCTTCATAATTCATAAACATGAGAAAAATCACTCTTTTATGAGTTTTGATAAGGAATTCACTTGGGTAGATGAGATATTTGAGAATGAAAATTTGAATGTTAAAAACTCATTACCTAACTTTTCTGTTGTTGTGAACAATGGGTCTGAACATTAATTGGGGAATATGTTGGAAGAGAACCTAAAACTACAAGTTAAATAATCTTAAAATTTTGAACCTAAATTGATAACCACTCTTCCATGTTTGGAATCTGTAAACCCAATAATTTATGAATTTTTTTATGATGATGAGGATGGGGGAAGGATATCTGAAGAAAGACTAATTATTGAGTTTTTATTTCCCTATTCTCATAGTAATCACTTTTCAGAATCTTTCTACAATGAAATGGAAATTATTGTTGGCCAACTTGAGAAGAATTGTTTTAATTTGAACATTCTGGAAACTGAATTTTTTGAAACTGAATTGCACAATTCTTATCCTAATGTTGAATTGTAACACTCAAATGACATTCTTTTAGAATGTGAGCCTTTTTAACATGAACTTTAATGAGAGGTTGAGAACACACTAGATGATGGTTGCATAATTGATTTGATAGAAGCAGTAGATGTTTAATGTGAGTTAACAGATTTGGATCTTTTGGAAGATATTTACAACATTGTTAGACCTGAATCTTTTAATGATAAAATAAATTCTCTTACATGTCTATCACTTTCATCCTCAACTGTGAAGGGTGTTGAGCCATCTTGTGTTACTGATAATGGTTCAGAGGGGGAATCATACTCGAGTTTGTTCATAATTCATTCCATCATTCTATTGAATCTCCTCTTGATCATGATCATCAAAATTGTCCCATTTTCACCCTTGAATGTGAAACTGTTAGTGTTGAAATTGAAGAAGATAGCTTTGAGGACATTTTCATACCCTTTGAAGCACCTAATACATTCCTTCCACTTCCTAAAAATATTAATTTTGTCAAATATGAAATAATTATGGAAGTTGAGAGTGCCATGTCCATAACAGTTAATGGGTTCTGTTTGGGGATTTATATAAGCTATGAGAGTTTTGTTGTGTTTAGCTTGGGATCCCACAATGTTCATTATTATGTTAAAAATAATTGGGGAAAACACATGTGGTGGTTCCTACTAAAGAATCCACATCCACCTAGTGATTACAATTAGTTTCTAGGTTAGTCTGGCTAGGAACTATAAACCTAGCACTACATGGGAGGAAACCCATGGTTTTTGATGTGATAATAAATAAAAAAATTGTGCTTAAATAAACTCTAATTGAAGACTTTAAATTTAGTGCTTCATGGGAGTCAACCCATGAACATTATTTGTTTTCATTTTTATACTGTTTTGTGTTGAATAAAGTGATGCTTCATTGTCTTTCATATGCTCTATCCCTGCTAGATTTTTCTTCCTGGTTTACTTATTCTATCTCAGGATGCTCATGCCTCTGTCAATAAAAGAGTGGAATTCCCATGATCATTTATTGACAAAAACATAGTCCAATAAGTTCTTCGTCTTTATGAATTTATTTCTGTTCCTATTTTTACTAATAAAATAATGCTCACTGAAAAATTCTTCTTCTATTAGAAAACTCTTCTTAAATTTGGTTGCATGTTTGTTGCCATTGAAAAAGTCATTTTTATATAAAAAAATCTGCATGTGCATGTTTGATGTGAACTAAAATTCATTGTTTAAAACCCTTTCACTGTATGAAATTAAGTGTGGGGGGGGTACATCATTATTGGTAACTATGTTTTCCATTGGAACCGATTAGTCTATAGAGTTTTTGGCATGCATCTTTCGGTTATATTGAACATCCATTTAAATCATACATTGTTAAAATTCTTACACCCAATTAATTTTTCAGTTACACTTTACGTTTACTATTGAGATGTATTGAAAATCTTTGTCACTATATATAAATTTTAATGCATATACTTGCTAATTAACCTACCGTTAAGTTATTTATTGTGGAAAACTAAAATTTTGAACTTTAATGTAACCTTTATACATTTCATAAATATGATAAATTGAAAATCTGATTTGAACCTTAATTGTCAAACTATTATTCTCCATATCTAGAAGTCATCATTGGGGAAAATTTTGGGTTTTAAGTGTGGGGGAGGGGGTCAATTCTTGACTGTGCTAAATTTTGTTTTAATGAAACCCAACAATTCCCACTTCACTTAAAAATTTATGTAAAATATGGTTTCAATATTTCAAAATTCTTGTACACTTTTTGGCATTACATTGTACTCAATTGGTTCTTTCCTTAAGAAAAGTTCATTGCTGGTAGTTAAAAACTACTTAGAGTATGAAATTGATGAGGTTGGATGATTGTTGAGTGGTCTTGCTTAGTGGATTCATGGAAATCTGGTTTAGGAACTACTCCTAAAAGTGATTTGAGTTACATGTTTGTGGAATTATGATCATAGCCCTTGGAATTGGATGTTTTATTCTGATTCAAGGGGCCTCATTAATTTTTTAATTATTAAATATAATCATCTTAATGAGCCGATATAAATGATTTTTGATATAAATCTTTTGGAACTGTAGTAGTATGAGTATATGTGATCCCACAGTGATTCTCTGAGACCCTAGATGTTGGGTGTGTTTCTGTTAACATTAAACCCACTATTCACCTTGAATAAGTGCATTGCACAATTCTTAGCACAGTGATACATGGAAACGAAAAATTTAAATAAAGTGTCTAGGGTCAAAAAAGAGTTCATTAGGGTGAGGGTAATGATGAACACCAGATGAAAAAGGGGGCAATTGGTTTATATGGAAATCATTTAGGTGATATCAATAAGGTGATTCAAAAAAATAACTATTATTGGAACCTAGGATTCTGTCAAGGTATATGGTTCCTTGGTTAAGATCTTACTTCCATTGATATGTTGCCTCTTGTCAATTTTGAATTTAAAACGTGATCTTGTATTTAAGTGAATAATTATGTAGTATCAAATATGAGGCATGACATTTTCATTATATGATGATTCATATCTTTCTTGATTACTCTTTGATTATTTGTCCTTGGAAAAACACCAATCAAAGAAAATTTATCAAAAAGCATGCTGATAGTTTATGTCCTCTGTTTTTAAATGGATGAACATGTTACAGTGTGATCTTAAAAATAAATACATTTTATTGTTTTTCAAATGAAATAAGATATGGGATTGTTTGAGGAAAAACAATAATTAATTGTGGGGGAATTTGATGTTGCCCTATTTTTGCATAGTTTTGCCGCATCTTTCATTTAATTTATATAAATTTAATTAATTATTTTAACTCTTTTAAATAAATAATGGCATATTTGTATTTTTAAAACTAAATCAGTTGATTAATCATTTATTATAATTAGATATGAATTTTTAATCTTTTTATTTATTCATTATA
The DNA here is from genome assembly GCA_963277665.1 of Viscum album. Taxonomy (NCBI): domain Eukaryota; kingdom Viridiplantae; phylum Streptophyta; class Magnoliopsida; order Santalales; family Viscaceae; genus Viscum; species Viscum album. Next base: position 346,356,104 of record OY728162.1, on the reverse strand, counting down.
GTTATTCTAATTGTATTAAATTACTTTTTATTATACTAATCTTATTCTTATAACCTTTTTGTATTTTGACTTTAATAATAAATAATCTTTTTTTTTGTTCTAATTAATTTAGACTATATTTTAATAATTTATCCATTAATTAAGATTTATTAGAATAACTTTACTCTGTTAAATAATATTTTTAACCATATTTCTTAATAAATAATTTCCTAAATTAAGTTAATGATTAATTTAATAATGTGTTTTTAATTTTAAGTTTCATTTTGTCATTTAATTATTTTACATTCTTTTTTTATTTCTAAAGTTAATTATAATTATTTTATTTTCATGTTTGTAGATATTTATTTATAGGTGTTCTGATTTTATTTAGACATATATTTAATTAATCATAACATTTATTTTCTTAGTTAATAATTAGTCTCTTTTATTTATAGTTTGTTGAGTAACTTAGTTAGATTTTGGTTATAGCTAATTAATTAGCCTTTAATAATTTAGTTATTTTCTAATTTTTGTTTATTAATTAATGTTTTATGATTTTATTATTTTTTATAAATTAATTTTTATTGTTAACGTTTTAATTTGTACTATCTATGAGTGACACACTGATGTTGTGTCACATCGATTCATTGTCCCACCATTCTTTTGTCACACCGATGTTTTTAATTTTATCGGTGAGTCGTGACTCACAGATTACTTCGAAACTGCATTGGACTCTCACGATGCACCGATGTTGCGACGCACCGATCCTTTTCATCGGTTTTGGTATCTCATATCATCGATGACTTATTTTATTTTCATCTATCGGTGAGTCAATGACTAACTGATATCCTAAATCATCATCAGTTTCACATCGCGCCGATTACTTCTTTTAATTTTAATTATCGGTGAGTCATTGTTTTCTTGAATCGATGTGTTTCTCACCGATACATATTTATTTTTATCATTCGGTGTCTCATTATTTTTATTGAAGAAATTGATTTATTTCTTTTATCTGTGCCTTCTGACTCACCGATGCACCCCATATCACCCTTCTTATGATGTTTTTTTAGCATTAGTTTCTCATTTCCTGAACACTCACCGATCCATTTCCTTTATCGGCCTCACCCACACACCGATAGTTTACATTTTTAATCCAACCTTTCCCTTGAACCACACCAATATTCTTCCTCTTCTTTTACCCTTTCCTTCCACCATTCTCCCCTACCTCTCCATCTATCACCGCATCATCACATAGATCTTTATCACTCCTCGTTCAACCATTCTCAAACCAAGAATCAACATCGTTCTAAAATAACACAGATTCATGATTTAAATAAGAATTGGATTGATGCAATTCCCAAGAGTCAAAACCACATCATGCATTGTCTGCTGTTTGAGGAGAAACCACATTCTATTGTTTCATAGAGGAATTAATGTGACAAGGTTGTCGCTAGTGCTGCCAAGGGAGGTGTTGAGTGGATGAATGAAGATGGTCAGGTCGTCTCCAAATGTCTCTAGGCTAGGGATGGAGTTAAAAATGGAAAACGTTAAGTTGTGTGTCGTTGCTGATGTTTGCCGATGTGTGTAAGGGAGAAGAACCATTTTGGCAGAACAACGTGGGGAGGAGATGAGTCGGACGAGCTCGCCATGCTACGCTGATATGCAGATCCGGTGTAGATGGAGCCTCCGCTCAATTCAGTTTGAAAAAGATGTTGTGATTCGAAGAGGAAGGTTGTCACTGAGTTGAGGAGGTCTGCGCTAGAAGTAGAAGAATCGCTGCTATCCTCCGCTGTAGTTGAGCTCAACTGAGGAAGAAGATGGACCGAGGAGATCTGTTGCGCAGTGCTGAAGGCTTCTCAAAAAAGCCTAACACCCCCTTCCTACAGGGCAGATAATTGGGGGAGGGGTGAGAAAGAAAAAAACTAAAAAAACTAACAAATGGAATAAAAAAAATTAAAACATAAACATAAACTGAAAAATAATAAACATTAATAATTATAAATAAATAACCTACATAAGATATTTTGTTAAACAGAAATATTAAACATAAATAAAATTTTATTTAATTAATTGATAGTTATTTCTAAAACCAAAGTAGAATAGATTATAAAAAATCATATTAATTATAATTTAATATTATGTATTAATAATTATTTAATAACACAAATAGTTTTTAATATAAAATACTATTAATAAGCTATAAATTAAATTATAGTTAAACTAAACTAGTGAACTTAAAATGTTAATAATGTAAACATTCAAAATAGTAATAAACTTTATGTTTTAATTTACTATAGTGATGATTAGTTAATTTAAAAATAAAAAAATGATAACTTATAAACATTTTAGAATTAAAATTAATAATTAATAAAACTTCTTTTTTTAATAATTATAATAAATTTTTTATTAACAAATTAATTCAACTTATAATGAATAATTTATCATGATTTATCTTTTATAAATTTTATATCATTATAGTTAATCAAAATATAATTACTAATTTTTAGTAATCCTAATAAAAAATTTATTTAATTACATTACTTAAAAGTTATTTATTTTTTAAAAATATTTTTTATTTTCTTAAACTATAATTTTTTATTTCCTTCATATAGTAACTGTGTTGTTTATTTTTCTTGCACAGCTACATTCAATAGCAAAAACCCCATCCAGTTTCACGTAACTTACTCAGCAGAAGTTAGTTAACAGGGAAAAACTAGTGTGACATGCTAGTAATGAAAAAACTCACATGTTCGGTGCACATGTGAAGAGCCTTTGAAGTTGGTGGAAAATGTTCAGTGACATGCAGTGGATGACGGATTATATTCAAAGTAGAGCAAGCAGTGGATTATTGTAGTGGAAGGGGGGATCTCATTATCATTCCATGCCATATGTTTTGAGAGCAGAGACTCCTGGGAGATGATAGAGTAGACATGGAGGCAAGGAGCCTGAGAGCAGAGCATTGTTGAGGGAGTTCTTTACCCTTCTTGTACATAATTTCACAGTACTCTATAATCGATTGATTTTTTAAATCATTAATAAATATGTCTATAGGTTAATATTGTCTTATCTCAATAATTTTATTCTACTGGTCTATCTTTATAAATTCATCAATTACATTACATTTTTCAGAATCATAATCAATCGGTGAGATTGATTGTTGATTCTATGCCCAGTTGATTCACCTCTCAATTTATTTCATAATTTACAATTTCAAAATTAAGTGGTGAGGTGGTTTTTTTAAATGCATCTTTCATAACATTAATGTCATTAACTTTGGAAATTCATGGTGAGATTATTTCCAAATACATTTTTTTTTAGACTTCTTAGCATTCCGGTTAAATTTTGGTGTGGCGAACTCCAAGATTTAATCATCTACCTGTTGAATTTCTTGGAAAGGGAGATTCTTCAATTTTGTGTTGAGGTATGTTTCAGAAAAAATTTTTGATGAATAAAATTATATCAACTAGTAGATTAAATTTTCCGAGTGGCTTTTTTGGTCCGAGCTCATATTCCATTAATTCTTTGTATTAGTTTGCTGTTTTCATTAGTTTATCCATACTTTAGGGTAGGTTTAGTGAACAATTTAGAGTAAGATCTAGTTTCCATGGAAAATTTCTATTTTTAAATTTATTTTAATGAAAGAAAATCATTAAAAAATAAAATAAATAAATAAAATAAATAAAATAAGATAAAAAATAAAAAATGTACACTCCATTCACTGCTGAAAACAGTGGGAATTTAAAATTCAAAAACATTTGAATTCACTCACCTGCCATCTCGTTGAAACGACCCTACACCACTGTGCTAGTGTACGTTTATAAATATTATTTTGAGGGTCGTGAATACCTCCGGCTTCTTCAACACAAATGGAAGGTAAGGCTTGAACCAATTGACTTGATTAAATGGTTTCATGCTACTTGAACTTATAACACTTATAAAAGGAAAGTATTGAACCAAATAAAATATTACAAGACTTAATAATAAAAGTGGAATGGCCTAACTCAAGATTGCTTTGGATTCTGATCATGGAATTCCAGGAGCACTCAGGAACCCCATTCCAATTCAAGGATATGACATCCTAAGGTTGAGAACCCCATAGATCTCGATCCATGTATGTTCTTGAAAGATGATAATAATTCTTATTTACCTTATACCTTCAAGTCCTAATATTTTTTATGATGTGACTATTTGTTCCTTGTATCAAAGTAATCCAAAGGAATCACATATGTCGGTAACAAAAAAATTCAAGGATATGTAAAAGGAAAAAACTTCACATGGTTTGTTATACAAAAGAAATTATGAGACAAAGTTTCTTGGTTATACTAATGCCAATTGGGATGGAGATTGTAACGATAGAAATTCAACCTCAAATTTGGGTGATAATTTGTGAGTTGGCATAGTAAGAAAAAAATTTCAGTAACTTTGAAAACATCTGAATTTTAATATGTTGCAGTTACTCAGTCGTGTACTCAAATGTTGTGGATGAATGTTCCATTGGAAGATTTGAAAGTTATAGTTTATAAACCATTGAAGATAATTTTTGATAATCATAGTGTAATTTATAATACTAATATTACGCTACAACATTCAAGATGATAACACATTGATATAAATATTCACTTTATAAAAGACAAATTTTTTGTTCGAGATGATTTGCTAGAATACATTTCAACAAAGTAGAAGATTACTGACATCTTTACAAAAGCAATTTTAAAAGAAATGTTTGTGTAATTGAGGTTTCAACTTCATGTTTATCCTTGTCCAATGACTTCGTAAACTATTAAGGAAGCGCCCCCATTGTGGTTTGGATTATGTTGACAAAGGGGTAGAGAAAGTAACAACTATGTACATTATAATAAGTTTTTTACAAAGATTTATTATATGAATATGAATTAGTGGTTATCATATAATAGTGGAAAGAAAAATTAAAATGATAGAGGAAAAGAAAAGTGAGAGAAAAAATATAAATGTAAGCGGGAGTTTATCATTTAATAGACAAAAAATTTTCTTTCCACCGAGGGATATAATTCCTTCAAAAACATTACTTTATCCAGTAGTTTGGTGTTAGGATACATTCATTAAAGAACATATATTTTCTGATAAATGTCAAAAACTTTAGTTGTTTACAAATGATGAGTTGTAAATAAAATTTTAGAGTTGTAAAATTTTTTAATGATTTTTTTTAACAAATTTAAAGGGAGATATTGATGTACATTTGTGATAAACTATTTTAACGAAGTTTTTTTATTGGTTGAAAAATAATTTTTTTATTGAAGAATGATTTTTTATCTATGAATAATGATGTTTCTGAGTTAAAAATAAATAATATTATTTTGATAGAAGTTTCTTGTTGAAGAGGTTGCATTGTTGTTGAGGAGGTACGTTGATGAATAATGAGAATTCTAGAGTTAGACATTTTTCATACTTTCTAAAAAAAACCATATGATGCTTTTCTAGAAAATAATTTCTAAAAAATCACATATAATATCATGATAAACCATTTTGGTGAAATGGTGGAGAGGTTTGAAGAAATCAAAATCACTAAAAGATTCATAAAATCAAATCTATCATATTATTCTGAAAAACAGATCCACCAACTTTTGAAAATTGGATCCATCTTATTGTTTTGAAAACCAGATCCAATATCTTTAGAAAATCAGATCCATCTTATTGTTCTGAAAATCAGATCCGACATATTTAGAAAATTGGATCCAGCTTATTGTTCTGAAAATCGGATCCAATAACAACAAGAAATCGAATCCATCTTATTATTCTAAAAATAGGATCCAATGTATTTAGAAAATCGGTTCCATTATTATTGTCCAGAAAATCTGATCACGCATCCTCAAAAAATTGGATCTAGCATATATAGATATTAGATTCACTAAAAAAGAAAATTATATAAGTTTAGGAGGTAAAAATTGAAATTAAATTTTGAATAAATCTCGTAAATATATAAAGAGGTTTGAAGAAGTCAAATTTTATTTTTTAAATGTAATAGATTTGTGGCTTTTTAGATTTAAGGAAGAGGGAATATTTTCAATTTTTCCCATCCTTATTTTCTATGTTTCCAATAAATACTTTCTCAAATCATTTGTTCATTTTGAACTTTAAAAAAGGCATGAAAGGTGGATTTCTAGAGAAATAAATGAAAAATTTCCCATCTGATTGAAGAAGAACTGTATTGAGCATTCTATTAGAGTTATATTTTTGGAGATAGTTCTGACAAAAACCTAAAACATTATTTTGAGAAAATTGGATCCATGATCTTGTGAAAATCAGAACCAAGAATATTAAAAAATTTGAACTATGATTTTGGGAAAATTAAACAGGGATTATAATAAAATCAGATCCAAGATTCTAAGAAAATCTGAACGAATATTCTGTAAAAATCGAAACCAATATTTTGAGAAAAATGGAACCAAGATTATATGCAAATTGGAACAACATTTTTAAGAAAACTGGAACCAATATTCAAGGAAAATCAAAACCATGATTCTGAGAAAATCAGATCATTGATTATGAGAAAAACATAACCAAGATTCTGGGAAAATCAGAACCAATATTCTAAGCAAATTGGAACAAAAATTCTGACCAAACCAGAACCAAGATTCTGAGAAAATTGGAACAATGATTGTGAGAAAATTACAATCAGGATTCTGAGAAAATCGGAACCAATTTTTTTGGTGAACTAAAACCCACTATTTTGAGATAATCAAATCCAAAATTATGAGAAAATCATAACCTCTTTTTCCAGAAAACCATATCCAACATTCTAAAGAAATCATATCCATCATTCTACGCATGGGGAAGATTCAAAAAAGTCTTTATTCTTTTTTTGGCTCAATGGTTTTATAAGAAAACACTGTAAAATAATTTAAGTCGGTATAATATTTCATATTGGGTGATAAAATGTGTATAACGGGAGTTTACAGAAGTTGTATTCACTTATTCATAATATTGGATTTCTATAGACCCACAAGAGTGGATATAGAAAGGACTTCGATTTTCACATTGAGTCTGAACCTTGTAAATCATGTATTCTTTTCTTTCATCCCAAACTTTTCATGGATGAGTATTTACTAAAAGTTGATAATGATATAAATATTAACATGTTTTAGAGGTTAAGTTTCTAAAAGTAATGAAACTTATAAAAAGTGAACAACTGATTCACCCCCCCCCCCCTTCTCGGTTGTTATTTGATCCTTGGAACTTTAAAACCCTTTTTCATAACCTAGGTAATGGTAACCTATTAATTGGTTATATGAGATGACTAGTAAGGGTAAACAAGGAAGATATGAAAGATCACTTAAACCAAACATGATCATAAGGGTATGAAAATATGAGATTAAAATTTGAAAATCATACCCTATATTTTTAATAACATAGTCTTGAGTCATTAAATAATGCTTGGTAGTTCATAAGACGAGAATCGTATGGGAATCAAAGAACATGATCCATGAGATCATAACATTGGTTTAAAAGAAAATTTCATGCCATACACCTAAACATGTATAATAATTTACATAGGCAATCATCACAGTCAAGACTATCTTATTGGATTGTGTTCACCCCCATTCCACCATATCCTTATTCACGTTTCAGTCCCAGGAAAATCACAGTAGATAGAGTTTGGTGTTGAACTAGGTTCACTCCCCATTATAGTCCCTATTATCTCATCAGATATCCATCTTTACATAATGAATAATAAATATATATAATTAAATTACCACCCTTCACATAATAATAATCCATTAATATGTGTACCATGAGATCGTAAATAATTAATCATATATCATACCCCATGGAAAATAAATGAGTTTAATAAAAATTTCAATATTTCTTCATAGAATAACCCATGGAATATAATTGGGATTAAATAACATATCATAATATAATTAATAAACCATATAAATAAATAATAAGTATGGTCACTTGTTTCATATTCCTAGTAATAAATAATTGACATCCATGTATTTTATCATAAATGAAAAATATTTTAATAGATCACTTGGAATTGTTTATGAAAATACCCTTCGGTTTTTTGGAATCAATTATTCAAAATCTAAAGAATTACTGAATATTAATGAAATTTTTTTATTAGAAATTAACCATGTAATATTCTACAGGAATCTTTAAATCATTGGTCGGTCATGATAATTATAAATTCCATTCACGTCGTGTATGTTAAAATAAATATTCCATTCACATTTTTGGTAAAAATTGGAAAGTACCTCATTCAGAAACTAAAAAAGAATATTAATTTTAAACAATTTAGTAATCATGAAATCATGGGTAAAAATGAAATAAAAAAATAATAAGATAAAATGATGTGCGGCCCAATTACTGATGGATTTCTATGACGGACCATCACTGTCAGGTCATCACCCTCCGTGATGCTCTGCCATCTAGGTGGGAAACAACTCCTTACCCAACTGAGGCACTATCTTATGTGACTACTTCGTGGAGGAGGAGGGTTCCATGTTTGGAGGGTACGAAAAGGACACGCAGGGGAATTCCCATTAAAAAGAGAGAAAAAGGTGAAATCATGGGTAACAACGAAATTAAAAAATCATATGATAATTGTAAAAAATTTCATTAAATATTTTTAGAAAAAATTTATATAGATGAAAAAGTATTTTTGAACAAATAGATAAATAAATCTGAGTTCCATTAAAAACATCATTTGGTCTCTAGACTTATTTAATATAGGAAAATGAAAGGAAAAAAATTAATCTCAAAAAATAGAAAGTGGATAATAAAATTAATTGGATTCTGGAGATAGAGGTCATAAAATTTCATCATTGTAAAATTGATCATAAATAATCCGGATAAACAATGAGATAGCAAATAAATCACATACCTCAAGTTCAGTTTGATTAAAAAAACTCATGCCTCGTGTAAATAAGATTTTATTTATTATAATAATATACTATAATAATTTACATACTTATAATATCATATAAAATCCACACATATCATTTCAACATCTATTTATAAATAATTCCTTATGAAAAACAACATTTCAAAGTGTCAATTGTTTCATTTTTTATGAGAATTTCTGTTTGATAGTTCCAATACTTGTACATTGGTCATGGTACCATAATCTCCAAAATTTTAATAATTATATAAATATTATAATTATTCATTATATATTTAGGGTCATCCAAAAAATGTAGATATAGAAAAATGAATTACACTGTTCATGGAGAAGGTAAGTCGTATGTGCACATGAACATTATTTGAACTTTCTAATAAGGATAAAAAAGAAAAGTAAATAATAATTAAATTTTAAAGAATAATTTTTATATCATATATATATATGTCATATATGTATATTGATTAAATTTATCATTATTACCATCTATGTAAATTACAATAAAAAACTGAATCACATCACTTCATGGAGGCGGTAGTCGACACATACAAACGAGTGACGTTGTTTTTTTCTATGGATTAGAAGGTAAGATGGTAGATATGAAATTATAATTACATAATAATAATTATTTAGTAAATATCATGTATAAAATTTAAACCCATCATAATAAACATCAATGTAAGATAGTGATAGAAAATTATTGTATTGCTACATGGAGGTGGTAGTCCACACGTATGCCCGAGAAATAGTTTTGCTTACCATTTTATAGAATTTAAGGTGGATATTCGTGGTTACATAATCAGAATATTATTTTAGTATATATATAATATTGAATTTATTTTTTTATTAATAATATCATAAATCAAGAGGATGTAGAATACGAAATAATTTGAAAGAGGTACAGTAAAACAATTACCTCTTCTTCGGTCGGCCTCCTATAGATATTTCCTTAAATAAAATTGAAATGGTATTTGAAGAATACCATAACCTCTATATAATTTATAGGGAAGTTGGGAATGGAATTTTTTAGGGTTTCATTGATCTAAATCTGTATCACCCCAAGCTTCTACGGTATACTTCTCTTTTAGTAATACATTAGCGTGTATTGTACGGAACTTCGAGTTCTAACACACCACAACCAATCAAACTAGCCGTTATGACTAGAAATACCCACTTTTTGAAATTTTATAAATTTTATCTTTCAAAATGGAATTTATTTTTGGATTCTGAATATCAAAATTAGCTTAGGGTGAATTTTTGGTATTTATCTGAAAACATTCAATTTTTAATAAATAGTGAAAAATACTGAGTTATAGTTTAAAACTGAATTTTTATTTAAATAAGTATTTATCTTATTTTATTTTATTTTAGGTCAAAATAGATACATAATACATATATAAGTTTAATGTAATTCATTGGATTCAGTTTATAATAATTTTAGATATATAAAATTTTTATTGAACTTTCACTTTCATTTACCTATCTCCTAGGAGAATTTGAAAATTCACATAAAACTTTATTTAAGCACTTTTGTGAGTCGAATCTAAAAAATCTATGAGACACGGTTAATATCAAGGAGTAATATATTGTTCAATAAGATAAAAATAATTTTTGGTGAATAGTAACTTTTTACGTTTATTTACCACGGTTAAAAGTAAGTAGGGTAATTTATGGTAAAAATGATATTATTATTACCCTAAAACATGTCCTAATTTTATTTTCTAAGTATAATTTTACCAAAAACAACTATAGGAATAAAATATGAACCTCTTTGGTCCACTTGGATTAGATTATGACATTTATTATTATTTAATTCAAAGAAGAGTTAAAAGAGACAAAATCAATGTTAAATAGCTAAAACATTTTTAATATAGGGTTATATATAAGTTAAATTCAATTATAAATATTCATTAGAAATCTAAAAAGATTTAATACATAATTATATTTTATATATAATTTTATACATTAAATAATTTAATTTATTTATGACACAATGGTGATGCAGTAATTACCTAATTAATGAAATATTAAAATAATTGAAATTATAAATATCAAAATAATTGTAATTTGAGACTTTTTATCGATTCCAATAATTTTATAGGTTAATATAAAATATTAGAGTTGGGTGGATGAATTGTTTTTGAAGTAATAATGCTGTTATAAATTTAGCTAAAACAAAATACTAAATAGTGTCAAAATTGACATAAAAGAGTTTTTAAAACAAATATTATATTATTAATTCATATTATATTATTAAAAAACTAAGGTTCTGCCAACGGACATATATAATTATAGCTGTATCATTAATGAACCACTTGGGTTTCTCTTGGAATTATATTGTATGTTTATTAACCATATAATATAAAAATACAAAGAGACATGGTAATTGTCAAAATATTTAACTAGGAATTAAATATAAATGATATGGTTAATATAGTGACCCAAACCTATCTAAAATTTATTGGTTGAAAGGATATTGACCCATACCCACCCTAGCATAAAATTAAGTCACTTTGGAGTAATTATAAACCGAATATGAATTTATTATAAAATAATATTTTAAGTTTTTCCTAATGTGCCCCTCACCCCTCTTATAAAAGCGAACTCACACTTCTCTCAAATTCATACCTTCAAAGCCTTTTGGCTCGGCCAAACCCTGCCCAAATATTCTCTCAACTGTTGGATCGAATAGTCGATATAAAAGTCTATTAGATGGAATAATAGAAGAGGGGGGGTGAATTGTAGGTTTAAAAACCTTGAGTTTTAGTAACAAAGAGATTAGTTTAAAAGAACTTAAACTAATACAAATACAAACACCCACAATTGTATTGAATGTAAAAGGTATGATGTATTGTAATATTAATGTTATGTAAAACAATTGTATTCAAGATGAACACAATAATCAGAGTAATACAGATATGAATGATTCTACCTTAAAGCGTATAGAACCAATCAATACAATATGTAATGGAATGATTGTAATTGAAACAATTACAATTGAATATGTAAGGAAGAAAGGAAACAATACAAATCCCTTTCTAATACAACAGCGGAAATGTAAAAGTAATACAATTCTTTTAACCCAAAGAGAAGGGTTATCCTTTCACCTAGGATAAAAGGTCTGTCTCACCAACACCTTGGTGAGCCCTCGATACGATGATCGGCACGTCTGTCTGCCTATCCTCGGCAGCCCTCGATACGATGATCGGCTCGTCTGTCTGCCTATCCCCGGCAGCCCTCGATACGATGATCGGCTCGTCTGTCTGCCTATCCCCGGCAACCCTCGATTTTGCAGGTAATCGGCACCTCTGTCTTTCAATTACTTGAAAGCCCTCGATACGATGATCGGACGCACAAGGCTGATGAGAGAAGTCACAGTATCTCTCTCTAGAATCTTCGTAGTTCAGAGAGTCTCTTTCGTTCTCTTTGTTCATCAGTGTGTTCTCAGCTTCAAATGACCTCCTATTTATAGGCCTCGGGTTCCAACGGTCATATTGCCTCCAACGGTCATATTGAAACAGAAAGCACGACATCGTTTTGATTAGTATATAACTAACTCAACGACATCGTTTTGTTAGGATAAGAGATATATAGAAATGTAAAACATGAGTACGATTCATATGCAGAGAGAGTTTTTGACAAAGTACCAAAACAAATAATGATCATCTGAATAGCAAAGTCAGTACGATACGATTGACAGAGTCAGTACGATACGATTGACAGAGTCAGTACGATACGTTTGACAGAGTCAGTACGATACGTTTTGGTCGGTACGATCAACATCGTACGATACGATTAACATGATAAAAGACAATTTGTTATTTACAAACATATGATAGAATACATTTGAGATTTCCAAAACATGACATAGAATATATTTGTGATTTCCAAAACATGATGTAAAAGCCAAAAGAAGACTTTTGACTTAACAATATCCCCCTTTTTGGAAAGCAAAAACACACAAAGTAAATGAAACAAGAAATACTTATCTCCCCCTGAGTTATTGAAAACTCTTCTGAATAAGAAATTGAATACAAGTAACTCCCCCTTAGGTATTGACTTTCCTAAGGATTGTATTCATAGATTTTCCTTAAGAACATTGTAATGCAATCTCCCCCTTTGTAAAACAATCTTTGCTTTGTAAACATTCTCCCCCTTTGTGATTTACAAAAAGAAAGGAGGAATCTCGAATTGTCTGGAAGAGTTAGTGAAGTAATACAAGACAATGGATAAAAGAGAAAGGATTATAAGAGTTATTACAAAACAAACAAGTTCCAAAAGAAACAAATACAACAATCATTTGTTTTCTCTTTCCTTCTCTTTCTTTATAAGCTCATGAAGCACAGCTTTCATCTTCTTGATCTCCTTCTTGTCTTCAGAAATTGATTCACCCTGAGTTTTGAGAAGCTCCTGTTGATCCGCAAAAATCTGATCTTGATTTCTGATGGTCTCCTCCTGGACTCTGATTACTTCTTCAAGAGTATCAATTCTATTTTGCAGAGTCTTGTTATCCTTGGACAACTCAGAATTTTGATTCTTCAGTAAAACCATTTCATCTTTGAAAGATGAAACCTTCGAGAATTCAGATTGGAATGCATTCATCCTATCTTGCAAGTCTTTCACTGAAGGGACATCGGTTCTTTGAGAAGACAAAAGGTTCAGCCTTTCAACCGTTTCTTTATCAAGCTTGTTGAAAGCAATTGCTAGCTCATTTGATAACCTCCTTATATCTTCAATAGCTAATTCATGATCATTGATTGAGCTTTCAGTTTTGTATGACCACTTGGTCATCTTATTGCAAGCTTTCTTATGAGCAACTGAGCTTTCCGAAAGAACTTTCAGATCGGCTTCTACTGACAAAACTTTCTTTCTCAATTCTTTTACAGAGCCAAATTTTTTCCTTTGATTTTCAGTGATAAAATCAATCTTCCCTTCCAGCCTCGGAAAATAAGGAATGGTTTTCTCCATCCTTCTCAAAACATGAACAATGTAATCACTCTTCTTGAGAGAGATTGTATGTTCTGAATCAGTATCTTCATCGTACGATTCTAGTTCATACGATCTGCTTGAATCAACAACTGGTTGTTTCCCTTTCGCTTTTTCTTTCTGTTTTCTTTCATCTTCCACTTTGTCACTAATGACAACTACTTTATCAGACTGAGAAGATTGAGCATCATGCTTTTCTCGAGATGACATTCTGTCCGGAGATCTTTCCTGATCGGCATGAGGAGTTTGTTGAACACCTTCGCTCAGCTTTTGAAGCGATTCATCTCTACTTTTCTTTGAACTTTGAAGAAATTCTAACCGAAAATCTCCTTCTTCTACTTCCACTTCTTCTATCACTTGTTTTCCTTTTTCTTTCTCGGGCAGATTCTGTACGATGGGCTCTTGATGCACTTCCACGGTTAGTTGAGCACTAGCATCTTCGACTGCTTTCAAGACTTTAGAGATATCAAAGTCCTGAGCCTTTCTTTTCAAAAGAGTCTTCTTTTTCTTTTCAGCTTGAAGGGTTTCTTCTACCCTTATTCTTTCTGCAAAGGCCTCAGCAGGATCAAGACCAAACTTCGGATCGCCTTCCTTTCTTTGTTCCTTGTCCTTTCTCCATTTGGCTACAACTTCCTTACTGTACCTTGGCTTCTTCTTTGGTTTTGAACTAGTTTGAGGATCAGACTTTCGAGTAACACCGGTGGATTGATTGTCCTTGGCTGGCATAGGTGCCGATTGATTTTGAGCCAATTCAGCTTCTACATCTCTGACAAAAAGTTTTGAATTTGAATCAAAACAAACATTCAGCTTTTTCATCGTACTCTTATTAATCAAAGACGGCCACAAATCCATAGGTTCTCCTTTCAAAGGAATGTTACAAAACTTCATACTCTCAAGAATGAATTTCGTAAGGATGGCTGGATACATTATTATTTGGGATTTAATCCCTCCTTTCTTGACATTCTTGATGGTTTCAAAGATATATCCCATAAGATTTACTTTCCTCATATTCACAAGATAGTCGAGCATAAAGACATCAGAAACTTTAAGGGTTTCTCTATCCCCTTTTCTTGGGACAAGAAAACCTTTCATCCATAAAGTGACATACCGATTGTCCGGTGAAAGATGATAAACTTTCCTCTTTCCCTCATTAACAACAAACAAAGTTTTTTCAGCACTTTCTCTATTAAACGTACCAACTTCCTCTGGTAGTTTGTGAGATGGACAGAATGCATCGCCTTCTATAGAAACATTCAGAAAATGTGCCGCTTGTTTCACAGACATAGATAACTTTCTATCGTACACAGCGAAGTTTATAGTCATATCTTTGTCGAAAGAAACGGTTTTGTAAAACTGACAAACTTCATCAAAAAGAACTGGATCTTGAATATCAGGCTTTTCCACACAGAGATGTTCCCATCCTTGAAACAAAATAATCCTCTTGATTGTAGAATCGTACATATCGAAAAATTCTCGGGATACTAACCTTTCTCTGTGAAAGTCTTTCTCTGTAAAAGTATTTGAAGACATTTCGGCAGGAGTATTAGCAGAAGATTGAGACATAAAGGTTCTGCCGATGAGAAGATCGTACGATGGTTTATAGCTGGTGGAGCACAGCTTCGCCTCAAATCCTGAAACTTCATTGTGGGTTTGGGGAGGGGAGGGGGGTATTTATAGGCGATAAAGAGATGACCGTTGATATTCTACGGTCAAGATTAGATAATACCAGATCAATGGTTAGGATTAAAACAAAGAAAATAATAAAAAAAAATGAAAAGAAACCTGTCGGAGACCATAAGGTGATTGCTGGTTTTGGTATGAATCAAAAGTAAACACAATCGTAAGAAGAAAAAAAACATGATGCCGATGGAAAACAAAGTCATTACTATGATCCTACCGTACGATGGAAAATAGTTGTTACCATTAACCGACAGTACGATGGAAAACAATCTCAATACTATCATCGGTCGATACAAAAATTATTGAATGGTACGATGGAAAAGAATTTGAATACTATCATCGGTCGATTCAAAAATTATTGAAAGATACGATGGAAAAGAATTTGAATACTATCATCGGTCGATACAAAAATTATTGAATGGTACGATGGAAAAGAATTTGAATACTATCATCGGTCGAAACAAAAATTATTGAATAGTACGATGGAAAAGAATTTGAATACTATCATCGGTCGATTCAAAAATTATTGAAAGATACGATGGAAAAGAATTTCAATATGATAAACAGAAAAATTGAAATGGTCAATACGATAAACAGGAAAACTAAAAAGAAACGATAAAACTGTCAATACGATAAATAGGAAAACATAAAAAGAAACGATAAAACTGTCAATACGATAATCAGAAGAAGAAACATATATAAATAGAGTAAATAGTTAAAGATCAGAAACATAGACAAAAAGAAATGTCCTCCCCCTTTCTACGAGGAGTTTCTTACTATTAGGAGAGATGTAAAACAGGAAGTAGATATGAATGATTATTTTACTGTAATCATTCCTAGCTTCTGTTTTATAAATTCAAATCTATCGGAAGGTAAAGGTTTTGTAAAAATATCAGCAAGTTGTTCTTGCGTTCCGATGAATTGTAAAACAATATCTCCTTTTTGTGTGTGATCTCTAAGAAAGTGATGCCTTACATCTATATGTTTTGCACGAGAGTGATGTGCTGGGTTTTTACTAAGAGCTATGGCACTTGTATTATCACACAGAATTTGAGTTTTGGAGAAACTCAAACCATAGTCAGTGAGTGTGTGCTGCATCCACAATACTTGAGCACAGCAACTTCCAGCTGCTACATATTCAGCTTCAGCAGTGGAGAGTGCTACTGAGTGTTGTTTCTTGCAGGACCAAGAAACCAAAGAATCTCCTAAGAAATGACATGTTCCAGATGTACTTTTTCTATCCATTCTATAACCACCAAAGTCAGCATCTGAAAAACTTTTTAAAACAAAATCATTTCCAGAAGAGTAGAAAAGTCCTAAATCCATAGTGTCTTTTAAATACCGAAAGATTCTATTTACGGCTTTTAAGTGAGACTCTTTTGGATTAGATTGATATCTTGCACATAAGCATACAGAAAACATCAAGTCGGGTCGACTAGCTGTCAAGTATAGCAAACTCCCTATCATACCTCTAAAAATTGTTTGATCTACTGGTTTCCCAGTTTCATCAAGATCAAGAGTATTTGAGGTACCAATTGGGGTGCTAATACTTTTAGTTTTGTCAAATCCATACTTTTTGAGTAAGTCTTTAATATACTTATGTTGAGATATATAAGTTCCTTATGGTTTTTGAGATATTTGAAAACCAAGAAAGAATGTTAACTCACCCATCATACTCATTTCAAACTCAAATTTCATTAAATTTGCAAAAGAATCAGTTAAAGATTTCTGAGTTGATCCAAATATGATGTCATCAACATAGATTTGGACAACCAAAACATTTTTTTTTTCCATTTTGATAAAAAGAGTTGGATCAGCTGTACCTTTTCTATAATTGTTTTGTAAAAGAAATCCTGTAAGTCTATCATACCATGCTCTAGGAGCTTGTTTAAGACCATATAGAGCCTTGGTAAGTTTAAAGACATGATCAGGATGTTTTGGGTCTTGAAAACCAGGAGGTTGTTCGACAAAAACTTCTTCTTGAACAAAACCATTTAAAAAAGCACATTTGACATCCATTTGAAATAGTTTGAAATTGAAATATGCTGCGAAGGCTAATAGAATGCGAATAGATTCAAGTCTAGCTACAGGAGCATATGTTTCTTCATAGTCTATTCCCTCTTGTTGATTATAGCCTTTAGCAACAAGTCTTGCTTTATTTCTTACAATGATTCCATTTTCATCACACTTGTTTCTGAAAACCCATTTTACACCAATTACAGTTGTTTCTTTAGGTCTTTCAACTAAAGTCCAGACTTGATTCCTTTCAAATTCATTTAGTTCATCCTGCATTGCTTTGATCCAATCATCATCACCTAAGGCCTCACTTGGACTTTTAGGTTCAAATTGGGAAAGAAAAGCAAGATGTTCTATTTCGTTTCTTAAGGAATTTCTGGTCCTTACAGGTTGATTTATATCACCAATGATATTATCACTGGGATGATTCCTAAGAAACAATTGATTTTGGTTTTGTAAAACCTGTTCATCAACATATGGTAGAAAATCTTCTGTGGTAAATGTTTCAGGAACACTTTCTTGAACATTTTCCTTATCAGAATGTTCTTCTAATATAGGTTGATAAACATTTTTGGAAAACACATCCGAGGATGTAGGATTGGATTGGTTGAAAACAAAAGGGTTAGTTTCATCAAATTTTACATGTACTGTTTCTTCAACAGTACAAGTGTTTTTATTGAAAACTCTATAAGCCTTAGAGGTTGTGGAATAGCCTAGAAAGATTCCTTCATCAGATTTTGGTGCAAATTTGTGTAAATTATCTTTTGTATTCAGAATGAATACTTTGCATCCAAAAACTTTGAAGTAAGAAACTTTAGGTTTTCGGCCAGTCCATAACTCGTAAGGAGTTTTATTAAGAAATGGTCTAGTTAAAACACGATTTATAGTATAACAGGCAGTACTTACAGCTTCAGCCCAAAAGTGCTTAGCAATTGAGTATTCACTCAACATGGTTCGAGTCATTTCCTGAAGAATACAATTTCTTCTTTCAACAACACCATTTTGCTGAGGAGTTCTTGGTGCTGAGAAATTGTGAGTAATACCTTTCTTACTACAAAAAGTTTCAAAATCTGAGTTTTGAAATTCACCACCATGATCACTATGAATAGTTATCAGTGGTAGGTTTTTCTCATTTTTAACTTGGGCTCTAAAAGTTTTGAAATACGAAAAGGCTTCAGATTTCTTTGTGAGAAAGTAGACCCATGTAAATCTAGTAAAGTCATCAACTAAAACAAATACATAGTATTTGCCTCCAATGCTTCCAGATTGTGAAGGACCAAACAGATCCATATGCACAAGCTGTAATGCATTAGAAGATGAAACTTCATTAATTGGTTTAAAGCTAGTTTTATGTTGCTTGCCAAATTGACAAGGATCACAGACTTTTGAAGAATCATATCTAAGATCCGGTAGCCCTTTTACAAGTCCTTTCTTTGAGAGTTTTCTTAGGTTTCTCAAATTACAGTGTCCTAGTCTCCTATGCCATAGCCACGATTGGTCTTCTATTACACTTAAACAAGGTAAGTTTTGGTTCCTAAGGTCTTCTAAGTTAATAGTGTAAACATTCTCTTGCCTATGGGCAGATAGAATGAATTCATCCTTGGAATTGTGAACTAGACACTTATCATTTCTAAAATTCACAAGGTAACCTTCATCACATAATTGACTTATGCTGATGAGATTGTGCCTAAGACCTTTTACAAATAAAACATTTGAAATAAGAACTTTTCCAAGAAAAACGATATTACCTATACCAACAATCTTTCCTTGAGCATTATTTCCGAAGGTAACTTTTCCACCATTTGTTTTGATAACCTTTTCAAAGAAATCTTTGTTTCCAGTCATATGTCGAGAGCAACCACTATCCATGTACCAAATGTTCTTATTGATACACTTCTCGTTTTCCTGAAAAAGAAACAATTAGATTTTCGGAATCCAAACTTGTTTGGATCCAGAAGGGTTAGATAAAAGAATTTTAGGAATCCACATTTGTTTTGCAAAATGAGCTTTATGAAATCCTAAGGATTGAGTTTTGTTAAGAGAACAATCTCTTCTCCAATGTCCACCACATTGACACTTGGAACAGAAAATGGTTTTTTGAGGAACAAAATAGTTATTACTAAAAACAGGTTTGGAATAAGTATAACCAAGACCAGAATGATTTCTCAAAGGTCTTATTTGAGAGTACATCCTATCAAAGTTTTCTTTTCCATGAGTAAAGTTTGACAAGCACTTTTTCAAGGATAAAATCTCTGACTTTAGTTTTAAAACCAAATTCTTGTTTTCTAAAACATTTGAATTCGAACTAGAGTTAGACTCTAAAATATTTTTCTTTGAAATAGCAGTTTCAAGATCCTTAGAAAGTTTATCTTTTTCAGATTTGACTTTCTCAAGGGTTTTCAAAATACTTTCAAAATCAGAAGTTTTCCCATCAAGATCTTTAGAAAGATCTGATACTTCTTTAGTCAAAATAGAAATTATAGAATTTGCTTTTTCAAATCTCTTTTTGAGTTTAGAATTTTCATTTTCAAGTAACATAGCAAATCTAGAGACTTCTTCAAAAGAAGGTAAAGTATCATCTTCTGATGATGAGGGTTCATCATTTCAAGATTCATAATATCTATTATCAACATAATTTGCATTTAAAGAGACATTTGTAACAGCTTCAGCATTATGTACCTTAGCCATGAGACAATGATCTTCAATTGGTAGTTTGGCTAGAAGTCCAATATTCCTTTGTCCTGACGTCTCATATTCTGAAGAATCATCTGAGGAATCACTACCACTTGCACTCCATGTATCATTTGCTTTCAAGACTTTCTTTGTCTTATAAAACCTTTTCTTGTTTCTTTCAGAGTGTTTCTCTTTTCTATCTTTCCTCTTCAGTAAAGGACAATCAGGCCTTATATGACCTGCTTTCTTGCATTCATAACAAGTTACCTCTGAATCTTTCCTATCTTTCCTGTCTTTCTTTTTGAATCTATATTGAAAATCTTTCTTTCCCAAAATCTTGTTCATCCTCCGAGCAAGATTAGCTACCTCATTATCTGAAAGATTACAATCACTTGAATCAGATATAACAACTTTCTTGGATTTAGACCTTGTAACCCTTTCAGGTGTTTTAGCTTTAGATGCAAAAGCTACACTTCCATTCCCATTCTTCTTCTTATTGAAATCAGCATCTCTTTTCATTCTTGTCTTGTGCTGTAGAAGAGTTCCAAAGAGTTCATCAAGAGTAATCTGGGAAACTTTTCTATTTTCATCAATAGCTGTTCTTTTTGACTCCCATTCATTTGGCATAATATCTATAATCTTATCAACAAGAGATTCATCATCAAGACCTTTTTCTCCCATAGATTGTAAGCTGTTGACAATTGTCATAAACCTTTGTTGCACTTTACATACTGGCTCTCCATAAGGAAAAACAAATCCATGATACTCTGCTCGAAGCATTGCTCTCCTTGTTTCTATAACCTTGGATGTACCAAAATGAGTGACTTCTAATTTCTTCCAAATACAGTTAGCTACTTCACATGAAGATATCTGACTATATATATTCCTGGTCATAGAACATAATAAAGTATTGTGTACCTTGTAATTCAGTTGATATTCTTGCTTCTCTTGATTGGTGAAAGTACTAACTTCTTTGTCAGGAATTTTATAACCCCCAGTAAGCATAATAAAATTGTCTACACCAGTATTGATGACGAAAGTCTTCATACGATCTCTCCAATACTCATAATCATTCCCATCAAAGATTGGTGGTCTAGAAGGATTCAGATTATCTATTGATCCGATATTCATTCCTGCCATCTAATATAACAAAAACAACTTTTCCACTCCACACGTTAGTGTAGTAAGTATTTAAGAAAGTAAAAAGAAATAAAGTTAGTAATACAAATCAGTGGAAAACCTCCTCTGATACCAATTGTTGGATCGAATAGTCGATATAAAAGTCTATTAGATGGAATAATACAAGAGGGGGGGTGAATTGTAGGTTTAAAAACCTTGAGTTTTAGTAACAAAGAGATTAGTTTAAAAGAACTTAAACTAATACAAATACAAACACCCACAATTGTATTGAATGTAAAAGGTATGATGTATTGTAATACTAATGTTATGTAAAACAATTGTATTCAAGATGAACACAATAATCAGAGTAATACAGATATGAATGATTCTACCTTAAAGCGTATAGAACCAATCAATACAATATGTAATGGAATGATTGTAATTGAAACAATTACAATTGAATATGTAAGGAAGAAAGGAAACAATACAAATCCCTTTCTAATACAACAGCGGAAATGTAAAAGTAATACAATTCTTTTAACCCAAAGAGAAGGGTTATCCTTTCACCTAGGATAAAAGGTCTGTCTCACCAACACCTTGGTGAGCCCTCGATACGATGATCGGCACGTCTGTCTGCCTATCCTCGGCAGCCCTCGATACGATGATCGGCTCGTCTGTCTGCCTATCCCCGGCAGCCCTCGATACGATGATCGGCTCGTCTGACTGCCTATCCCCGACAGCCCTCGATTTTGTAGGTAATCGGCACATCTGTCTTTCAATTACTTGAAAGCCCTCGATACGATGATCGGACGCACAAGGCTGATGAGAGAAGTCACAGTATCTCTCTCTAGAATCTTCGTAGTTCACAGAGTCTCTTTCGTTCTCTTTGTTCATCAGTGTGTTCTCGGCTTCAAATGACCTCCTATTTATAGGCCTCGGGTTCCAACGGTCATATTGCCTCCAACGATCATATTGAAACAGAAAGCACGACATCGTTTTGATTAGTATATAACTAACTCAACGACATCGTTTTGTTAGGATAAGAGATATATAGAAATGTAAAACATGAGTACGATTCATATACAGAGAGAGTTTTTGACAAAGTACCAAAACAAATAATGATCATCTGAATAGCAAAGTCAGTACGATACGATTGACAGAGTCAGTACGATACGTTTGACAGAGTCAGTACGATACGTTTGACAGAGTCAGTACGATACGTTTTGGTCGGTACGATCAACATCGTACGATACGATAAACATGATAAAAGACAATTTGTTATTTACAAACATATGATAGAATACATTTGAGATTTCCAAAACATGACATAGAATATATTTGTGATTTCCAAAACATGATGTAAAAGCCAAAAGAAGACTTTTGACTTAACATCAACTTCCCTCATTTCAACATAGAGGCCTTAGTTTGATCAAAAATCAAACCTAATATACCCTTTTGATCAAATCAAATGGAAGAACCCGAAGAAGAGGTAATTTTTTCACTACCCTCTTTCAAGATCCTTTCTTCTTCAAATTCTTCTTTATTTGTTATTTCCATTCCAAAATAATAACTCCAGTATCATCGATATACTGTTATGTTATTATAAATATGGTACAACCATATTTATTATTCTATCCATCCTTTGAATGACATGTCACCATACGTGTGTATGTATGGATTACCGTCCCCACGACATGGTGTAATTGTAGTTCAATACATTATTATTTGGATGGGTATAATAATTATGTGTAATTTATGTAAATACTAAATATAATATGATATTTATTCTTTATATATGATACACCATCAAAATATATATTATTTTTATGATTATGGATCATATCCATAAATTGTTCAATTTATGTTAAGTGTTTTATAAGTATGGAATTATGTATTTTGATTCATAAACTGATCTAGTTTATGCCATTGTTTAGAAATGAAACCTATTGGAAGAAATGGAAACTGTATCAATGCACACACTCTAAGTAAGGATTTCCCTCCTGCTCAAGATAATTATAGTGGAGCTGGTGATGCAACTCGTGCTGATCAGCTAATCACCGTACCGGGACAACTCACTCAGGTTATGAATAATAACCTTACCCGTATGGAGCACCCAAATCTACAGCATGGAGGATCAATGTTAGATCGCTTAATGAGGTAAAAACCAAAAACATTCAATGGGAGTACAAATCCATTAGTAGCTATGTAACACCCCAAGCTTTCACGATATGCCTCTCTTTCAAGCATGTTCGAGTTATAACACACCGCGACTAATCAAAGTAGTTGTTATGAATAATAATAACAACTTTTTAAAATTATAGAAATTTTATATTTCAAAATAGACTTCATTTTTGTATTCGTAATATCAAAATTATCCTCAGTTGAATTTTTTGTAATTTTCTGAGAACGTCCATTTTTTTATGAATAGTGAAAAATACTTAAAACAACTTTTTAATCAAAATAATTTATAGTGATAAATTATAATATTGAGTGGTTTCAAAATATAATTAGAATATATTTTTAACATTTTATCCAATAGTGTTCATTAGAATTAATTTCACTTGGAAAATGGACATAAACAATTGTCAATCTTTTGATATATATTGTTTCTTAAAAACACGCTATTTGTTGTGAGAGCGGGAATTAGTTATAAAATTAATTAATGCAACTTATATGTTTTTAATTTTGTAAAATATACATCATTTTTGAATTTGGAATATCAATTATAGCTTAGGGTAAAATTTTGGGATTCTTCTGAAAAACTTCAATTTTTGATGAATAGTGAAACCACTAAGTGGTAGTTAAAAAAACCAATTATTCATTTAAATGAAACATTACCACTTTTGTGATTTGATTTTCAAAAATACTACATACATGGTTGTCATTAGGAAGTAAAATTTGGTTCAATGGGATTAAAATAATTTATTGGTAAATAGTAACATTTAAGTATAATTAATCGCGATTAAAAGTAATTAGTGAAATTTAAGGTGAAAATGATATTATAAAAATATGAAAATACGTTTACACTTGTACTAACCATATTGGATGAGTCATGGCCGACCAATACAATCCATGGGACAACTTGGGGACCCCATGGAGCCACTTTGGTAGGAAAATGACATTAAAAACCTTTTATTTAATGTTAAAATAAAAATGTCACAAACATGAGTTGTTTTACTAAAACAAGTTTTAAATGGGGTAATACAAGTCATATGTTTGACTATAAATATTCATTAGAAATCTTAAAAGATTTCAAACATAATGATAATTTTTTTATAATTTTTATACATTAAATAAATTAAATTATTTATGACACCATGATGATGCAGCGATTACCTCATTAATTAACGATTTAAATAAAATGAAAAGATAATGTAAAATCTAAGACATTCACATGTCAAAAACCTATTGGATGAGTAGATTTAGAACCCTTATCACCTTACTCTAGAAATATATAAGTTTGGGACCTTTAAAATCCAAAATCATTATATAATAAAGTAACATTTCATGACTTTCCAAGAGTGCCCCTCCTCTCCTCTTATAAAAGGCCCCCACCACTACCACCTCATTCACACATTCAAGCCATTTGGATCAGCCATCCTCTGCCCAAATACTCTCCAAACTTCCCTCTATTACTCCTAGAAGCCTCAATTTTGGCATAATTCTTCCCAAGGAAGCCTTTGGATCAAATCAAAAAGAGTTACCCGATTTTAAGGTAATGTCTTCTCTTATGTTATTTTGTTTTATTTTTCTTCTCCAACCCCCTAGACTCTTTTTATTAATTTCTTTTGTAACAAAACCAGTATCCTCAATATACTAGGATGTTTTTATATGAATTATTAGATCTACACTTACACACACCTACATATAATGGTTAAAGAACATACTGTTTTTGTGGATGGTGAATTTCTGCCTCACGAAACGATGATTGTTCCACACTCATATAACACCTTCAAAGGTGGCCATTAATATGTCACTATATTTATATATGATATATAATATTTTTATGTTTTACATAAGATTATTTATTTTTCATTTATGGAATACCTTTATGATTTCCATTATTGGTAAACGCGATTATTTCATTTTAGGAAGTGCGGACTACCACCCCATCAAAGTGATTTGAATCGTTAATGCCATATGTGGGATGTATAAAGGTTGAAGTAAATGATATTATACATGATATTATACTGGAATTATATTATACCTTTATATAATTATAATTTTATTCCATTAAATATGAAATAGAAATTAAAGTAGCGTTCATGCATACGTACGACTTACCGTCTCCATGAACAGTGCATTTCATTTCTTACCTCTAAATGTTATTTAATATTATAAATGAATGTATATACTAGATATATATGATATATATGATATATAGATCATGAATATAATTCTTGAGATAACGGATATTCTACCACATAAACAACTTGTAATTATAAGAAGTTTATTGTTGACTCAAGTACAAAAGATCGACAAAACGACCGTTATTAACGTAAATGACTACATAATTTATGTAACATTGTAATAAGTGATATAAAATTAATAATGAACTTGAAAAAGGTTCTTAAGAAGGTATAGATTAACTCTCGTTTATTATTCATGAGGTAAAAGAGTGGTCGAGTCATGTTAGACACGATGTAATGGAATTTCTTAACCCAATTTTCATTCTTTGGGTTAATCTCCTACTTTCAAATTATGTCATGATATTATTATGTCCTATCTTGTATTTGTACTTTCTTTATGTGTACTTATAGTAAATACAAATAATATATCTATTTTATTTTAAAAATTATCTTTCTAAGGACTTCGTCTCAATCTCCTTTCCTTGAGTCATATTTGGTTTTATACACAACTTTCATTTATACGATGTATAAACCCCTTTGAGTTTTACTTTTATTCAAAATGAATATTTTTATACGAAGCGTTTTTACTAAACGAAAAAAGGAATGTTTTTTCTTACGTATGCGGCGACAACGACTTCTCCACCGCTATGACTATTATTTGAGTTTCGACTTCCACTATAAGCCATAACTTTTTTAAAAAGAAAAATAAATACCATGTTTTACATTTCTTTTATTTTTGTATTGAAAATGGTTTTGATAAAGTTTTTATTATATCAATGTGTTGTTTTGATATCTTGTGATTGAAGTGTGGAAATCTTATGTTTCCTTTATGCATGTTTTATGTGATACAATTATGTTATGGTTTATGATATGTTTAAACCTGTTCATATGAGGAATGAATTGGACTTAATAAGTGACGGGTGGAGCCCGATATAGCTTCTTGATGCATTGGTAGGTCTCATGAGACAAACTAGTGTCTTGGCACGAGGCCTTGACAAAATCTTATTTGTGGTCTTGGCACGAGGCCTTGGCTACGTGGTTATGATAGTCTGGCATTATGCATTCCATCCTTATGAAAGTGGTTATTGATATTGAATGTGATTATTCAACTAGTAGAATATCCACGTGAGTAAGTAAATGACATTATTTAATTTTATTTTTTCCAAATTATGCTGAAGTTCAAGTTTAAAAAGGATTTTTTTAGTTATACATTGCCTTAAATGATAATGCTCATTTATGAAAATTTCGGCAATATTGTTATCTTTTCTGAGCATCTGAGCTCACCCCTTTCAATGTTTTAATATTTTCCGGGATGTAAAGAAGTATTTTATGAATGACCTACAAGGATAGTCAGAAGAGGATATGAGTTTGGACTATGGAGACTTTGTTATTTTCGTTTTTCACATTATGATGTAATGTAACATTTATGAATGTATCTATTGTTTCCAAGGCTACTAAACTAATCAGTCTTTCGAGACTTGATCTTTTCTGATCATTCCAATGTTACGCAATAATGCACCGACTCTGGGTAACTGGGGTCAGGGAGTTACAGTTCGTATCAGAGGAATTTTAGTACTAACCTTGGATGCTAGATTTAGATAAACTCTGATTAGAGCACATAGCCCAAAGATAGACATTGAGGATTAGTATAGAAGAACTTCCTAGAATTTTGGTATTATAGAGATTTTGTGAGTATTCCGAGCAATACATCCCTGTCTGGATATGAGCAGGTAGAGGCGGCTCTGGCACAGATGTACCTAGGGGTAAAACTCAAAAACACTGCATTGAGCTAGACTCAAACGGTAACTAGTGCACGACAACGGGCCTTGCTTCACTCTTGGTTACGACACTCCCGGGGGATATGCTTAGGATAATTCTCGTTTTCTTTACAAACCACTAAGAAGAGTTATGAGTATATACTTCCACAAATAAAGCATTTATTATGATTATGGATTATATCCATAAATAGATCAATTTATATTAAGTGTTTTTCAAGTTTTTAATTATGTATTTTGATTCATAAACTTATCTAGTTTATGCCATTGTTTAGAAATGGTGCCTAGTGGAAGGAATGGAAACTGTATAAATGCACGCACTCCGTGTAGGGATTTCCCTCCTGCTCAAGATAATTATTGTGGACCTGGAGATAAAACTGGCACTGATCAACTTATTACCATACTGGGACAACTCACTCAGGTTAGTAATAATAACCTTACTCATATGGAGCACCCTGATCCGCAACGTGGAGGATCAATGTTAGACCGCTTCATGAGGCAACAACCACCAACATTTAATGGGGGTACAAATCCATTAGTAGCTAAGCAATAGATAAAATCCTTAGAGAAAATATTCCACGCCTTGGGGAGTAGCGAAAGGGAGAAGGTTATCATGACAGTTTACCGCCTCACTGGAGATGCCGATCAATGGTGGTCATTGATTCAAAACACAAAGGAAGATGATGAAGTATTGAATATGGAATGGATTTAGTTCAAAGAGATTTTATTAGAAAAATACTTCCTTCGTGACCATAGAGCATATATGGAAAGGCAATTTCTGAGTCTGAGATAAAAGGAGAATGAGAATGTCGCAAAGTATGAGGCTAACTTTACAAGGTTAGCGAGGCATGCAGCAGATTATATACGTATCCCAAGAATTAAGATTGATCATTTCATTGATGTGTTAAAACCGTTTATCCATCGAGCACTAGTATCACAATCATTCTCAACGTACGAATATATAGTCACATGTTCTATCAAGACAGAAAACGAGTTCTCTAAATCTTATGACAATAATGTAAAGCAAGATAAGAAGAGAACGGTGGAACAAGAGACAGATAAATAAAAAAAGGAAAAGAATGATTTTCTATTATGTTATAATTATGGGAAGAATCACCCCGATACATGCCTAAAAGGAATGGGAGTTTGTTATAAATGTGGAGAAAAAGTTCACCAGGGTCATGATTGCAAGGGAAAGAAAGGGGCTATCAATGTTGAATGTTACAATTGTAGTGAAATGGGGCATTATGAAAATGAATGTCCTAAGCGTCAGGAAAACTTACCACAGAAAAGGCCAAGGGATCAAGGAAAATCTTATGCTATTAATACAGTTGAAGTGGAATAATTAATATATTGGTGATTTTGGACTCAAGGATTATATTCTGGTTATAAAAATAATGTGATATATATATAAGGATTTTACTACAGTACTTTTTGATTTCATTAAGGTTTTAATATGATGATGGTAATCATATTTTTATTATGTGACAATAAGAGAAACTTTACTTTGTTTGGGGAATCCGAGGTTACAATTGATTTTGGAATTTAGAGACCTTTTAGAAAAAGTCTGGACAGAGGTATTTTGGATAACTATAAAGGTTGGAATGAATTAAGTTGAACTTTGGATAGTATTGTTTAAGGGTAAAACATTTCTGAATATTATTTTTGGAATACTATAATACTATACATTTAGGAAAAGGACAACCTGTAGGATGGGGGATAACCAGTCGCGTCAGACAAAACTTTATGAATCAAACCCACAACCATAGTGTGACAGGCCTTTATTACCCAACACTAGCCTACAGGAAGTCCCTGGTTATTACTAAATAGTTATCCTAATCTAAATGGTATATGGTAAAATTTGGAACCATATACAATTAAGATAAATAGAATATTTTTGAGTTCTGTTACCATTTGGAGTGAAAGATGGGTTCGTGGTAAAAATTTATTAAAGATTGAAATCCTACATGACAAGTATGTATATTTCCTTAAGTTATTAGAAAATATCTTAAATAAATTCCTCAACTTTATAAAAGGTAACTTAAAACAAAAACGTTGTCGGTTAACTTTTCCAACTGGGGATTCAATGACCGTTTAACCAATCACAAGTTTGTGTTTTTATTGTGGTTAACTTTCTCCTAATCTTGTTGTCTACAACCCTCCATCAGACCTTGATGGTTTGTTTCTCCTCCATATCCATATTTTCATAGAATCCTAGTATGGGCTATCTCGGGTGACCTTTGTACTTCTCTTTCTTTCTTTTAATGTTATATTCTTATTAACCCTATTTCCGATGTGGGTTTTCCACAAAGGTATTTTCTATTTTCAACCTTTTATTTTCGAAAAACATTTTCAAATTTCGAGGACGCAATTTATTGAAGAAGGGGAGAATGTAACACCCCAAGCTTTCATGATACACCTCTCTTTCAATAATGCAATAGCTTGCATTGTACGAAAGTTCGAGTTCTAACGCACCGCGACTAATCAAAGTAGCTATTATGAATAGTAATTCCCACTTTTTTAAATTATAGAAATTTTATATTTCAAAATAGACTTCATTTTTGTATTCTTTATATAGAAATTATCCTAAGTTGAATTTTTTGTAATTCTCTGAGAACTTCCATTTTTTTATGAATAGTGAAAAATACTTAAAACAACTTTTTAATCAAAATAATTTATAGTGATAAATTATACTATTGAGTGGTTTTAAAGTATAATTAGAATATATTTTTACCATTTTATCCAATGGTGTTCATTAGAATTAATTTAACTTTGAAAATGGACATAAACAATTGGCAATCTTTTGATATAAATTGTTTCTTAAAAACACTCTATTTGTTGTAATAGCGGGAATTAGTTATAAAATTAATTAATGAAACTTATATGTTTGTAATTTTGTAAAAAAGACATCATTTTTTAATTCATAATAACAATTATAGCTTAGGGTGAAATTTTGGGATTGTTTTGAAAAACTTCAATTTTTGATGAATAGTGAAACCAATAAGTGGTAGTTAAAAAAACCGATTTTTCATTAAAATGAAACATTACCCCTTCTCTGATTTGATTTTCAAAAATACAACATACATGGTTGTCATTAGGAAGTAAAATTTGGTTCAATAGGATTAAAATAATTTTTTTGGTGAATAGTAACTTTTATGTTTAATTAATCACGATTAAAGGTAATTAGTGAAATTTAAGATGAAAATGATATTATAAAAATATGAAAATACCTTTACACTTGTCCTACCCCTATTGGATGAGTCAAGGCCGACCAAGACAATCCATGGGTCAACTTGGGGACCCCATTGAGCCACATTGGTAGGAAAATGACATTAAAAACCTTTTATTTAATGCTAAAATAAAAATGTCACAAACATGAGTTGTTTTACTAAAACAATTTTTAAATGGGGTTATACAAGTCATAGTTTTGAATATAAATATTCATTAGAAATCTAAAAATATTTCCTACATCATGATAATTTTTTTATAATTTTTAGACATTAAATAAATTAAATTATTTACGACACCATGATGATGCAGTGACTACCTCATTAATTAACGATTTAAATAAAATGAAAAGATAATGTAAAATCTAAGACTTACACATTTAAAAAAACATATTGGATGAGTATAGTTCGAACCCTTATCACCTTATACTCAAAATATATAAGTGCGGTCCCTTTAAAATCCGAAACTCATTATATAATAATGTAACATTTCATGACTTTCCAAGAGTGCCCCTCCTCTCCTCTTATAAAAGGCCCCCAACACTACCACCTCATTCACACTATCAAGCCATTTGGCTCGGCCAACCTCTACCCAAATACTCTCCCAACATCCCTCTATTACTCCTAGAAGCCTCACTTTTGGCAGAATTCTTCCCAAGGAAGCCTTTGGCTCAAATCAAAAAGAGTTACCCGATTTTAAGGTAATGTCTTCTCTTATGTTATTTTGTTTTATTTTGCTTCTCCAACCCCCTAAACTCGTTTATTAATTTCTTTTGTAACAAAACCAGTATCCTCAATATACTAGTATGTTGTCATAATAAGTATTCGAGCTACACTTACACACACCTACACTTAATGGTTAAAGAACATACTGTTTCTGTGGATGGTGAATTTCTGCATCACGAAACGATGAATGTTCCATACTCATATAACACCTTCAAAGGTGGCCATTGAGATGTCACTATAATTATATATGATTTATAATATGTTTATGTTTTACATAAGATTATTTATTTTTCATTTATGTCATACCTTTATGATTTCCATTATGGGTAAACGCGATGATTTCATTTTAGGAAGTGCGGACTACCGCCCCCTCAAAGTGATTTGAATCGTTAATGCCATATGTGGGATGTATAAAGGATGGAGTAAATGATATTATACATGATATTATATTGGAATTATATTATACCTTTATATAATTATATTTTCATTCCATTAAATATGAAATAAAAATGAAAGTAGCATTCATGCGTACGTACGGCTTATCGTCTCCATGAACGGTGCATTTCATTTCTTACCTCTAACTGTTATGTAATATTATAAATGAATGTATATACTAAATATATATGATATATATGATATCTACATCATGAATATAATTCTGGAGATAATGGATATTCTACCACATAAACAACTAGAAATTATAAGAAGTTTATTGTTGACTCAAGTACCAAAGATCGACAAAACGGCCGTTATTAACTTAAATGACTACATAATTTTCGTAACATTGTAATAAGTGATATAAAAGGAATAATGAACTTGAAAAATGTTATTATGCAGGTAGATATTAACTCGAGTTTATTATTCAGGAGGTTAAAGAGCAGTCGAGTCATGTCGGACATGAGGTAAGGGAATTTCTTAACCCAATTTCCATTCTTTGGGTTAATCTCCTAATTTCAAATTATGTCATGATATTATTATGTACTATCTTGTATTTTTACTTTATTTATGTGTACTTATAGTAAATACACATAATAGATCTATTTTATTTTAAAAATGATCTTTCTAAGGACTTCGTCTCAATATCCTTTCATTGAGGGATATTTGGTTTTATACACAACTTTCATTTATACGGTGTATAAACCCTTGGACATTTAATTTTATTCAAAAGGAATCTTTTTATACGAAGCGTTTTTATGAAATGAAAAAAGGAATGTTTTTTCTTACGTATGCGGCGACAACGACTTCTCCACCGCCGTGACAATTATTTTAGTTTCGGCTTCCTCTATAAGCCATAACTTTTTTTAAAAGAAAAATAAATACCATGTTTTACTTTTCTTTTATTTTGGTATTGAAAATGGTTTTGATAATGTTTTTATTATATCAATGTGTTGTATTGATATCTTGTGATTGAAGTGTGAAAATATTATGTTTCCTTTATGCATGTTTTATGTGATACAATTATGTTACGGTTTATGATATGTTTAAACCTGTTCATATCAGGAATGCATTGGACTTAATAAGTGATGGGTGGATCCCACTATAGCTCCTCGATGCATCAGTAGGTCTCATGAGACAAACTAGTGTCTTGGAACGAGGCCTTGACAAAATCTTATTTGTAGTCTTGGCATGAGGCCTTGGATACGTGGTTATGATTTTCTGGCATTATGCATTCCATCATTATGAAAGTGGTTATTGATATTGCATGTGATTATTCGACTAGTAGAATATCCATGTGAGTAAGTAAATGGAATTATTTAATTTTATTTTTTCCATATTATGTTGATGTTCAAGTTTAAAAAGTCTTTTGTTTTAGTTATACATTGCCATAAATGTTAATGTTTATTTATGAAAGCTTCCTCCATATTGTTATCCTTACTAAGCATCTGAGCTCACCCCTTTCAATGTTTTAATATTTTCCAGGATGTGAAGAAGTATTTTATGAATGACCTGAAGGGATAGTTAGAGGATGATATGAGTGTGGAATATGGAGACTTTGTTATTGTAGTTTTTCACTTTATGATGTAATGTAACATTTATGAATGTATCTAGTGTTTCCAAGGCTACTAAACTAATCGGTCTTTCGAGACATGATCTTTTGTGATCTTGAGAATGTTACGCAATAATGCACTGACTCTGGGTAACTGGGTTTGGGGCGTTACAAGCTGAGCAATGTATAAATTCCTTAGAGAAAATATTCCATGCCTTGGGGAGTGGTGAAAGGAAAAAAGTTATCATGGTAGTTTACCGCCTCACAAGAGATACTGACCAATGGTAGTAATTGATTCAAAACACAAAGGAGGACGATGAAGTATCAAATATAGAATAGTGGGAGTTCAAACAGATTTTCATAGAAACATAATTTCCTCATGATCATCGAGCAGATATGGAAAGGCAATTTCTTAGTCTGTGACAAAAGGAGGATGAGAATGTCGCAAAGTATGAGGCTCACTTTTCAAGGTTAGTGAGGCATGCAATAGATTATATATGTAACCCAAGGAGTAAGATTGATCATTTCTTTGATCGGTTAAAACCATTTCTCTGTCGAGCATTAGTCTCACAATCCTTCTTATCATACGAAGATATTTTGTTATGTGCTATCAAGACTAAAAAAGAATTCCCTAATTATTTTCACTTTAAAGGAAGGAAAGAGAAGAAGAGATTTGTAGATCACTCTGGGAATGGAAATTAGTGGAAGAAGGGAACAGTTGAATATCCATCATGCAGTAAATGTGGGAAGAAACACCCTGGTACATGCTTGAATGTAATGGGAGTCTCTTATAAGTGTGGTGAAAAGGCCACCAAGCATGTGATTGCAAGGGGAAGAATAAGATAACAATGTTCAATGCTACAATTTCAGGGAGATGGGACATTATAAAAATGAGTTTCCTAAGCGTTAGGGGAACATACCTCAGAAAAGTCCAAGGGATCAAGTCCAAGCTTATGCTATCACTACTGCTGAGGTTGATGGTCTGAAATATGTGGTGCCAGGTAATTTAATGGTTTTTCTCAAGTTTAGAATATGGTTTATTCGATTATGGATAATCGCGTTTTTCATATATTCCTAGTTTTCAAAGAAAAATAGATATTTCTAATTTGATTTAACAAGGTAGTTGTTAGTTGAAAATCATAAGGGAAGTATCATTGTAACAAAGTTTTGTGAAACAGTCCCCATTAGAGCACATAAATGTTCTTTATCTGCTGATCTCATCGTCATACCCATGATTGAATTTGATATAATCCTTGGTATGGATTTTTATTCAGACCATGATGTTAATATTTATTATAAGAAGAAGGAGGTTACGATTTGTGATAATGATGATAAGGAACACCTTATCTTTAGAGCAGAATTGTCACCACCTGATTCTTATCTAGATCCACCCCCAGTAGCTCAACTAAATTCAATTATTGGGGAGGAAGAGAATGAAATAATTATGGATGAGTAAAGGAATGTTTAAATAGAGGATGTGCCTATTGTGAAAGAATATGTAGACGTGTTTCTGGAAGATTTACATGGACATCCTCCAGAATGAGAAATTGAGTTTTCCGTTGATTTAATTCCTGGTTCAAGGCCTATATCGAATATCCCTTATAGAATGGCCACTATGGAATTAGTTGAACTAAAGAAATAACTCGAGTAATTGATTAATATGGGATTTATTCTCCCTAGTGTTTATCCATTGGGATCCCCTATCCTTTTTGTTAAGAAGAAAGATAGATCTATGAGGTTATGTATCGACTACAGGAAAATCAATTCAATAAAAATAAAGAACAAGTATCCCCTACCTCGCATTGATGATTTATTTGAAAAAATGAATGGAGCTCAATACTTTTCAAAAATTTAACTTAGATCTAGATGCCATCAGTTGTTTTTGAAGAAGGAAGACATTCCGATGACAACATTTCGAACCAGGTACGAGAATTACGAGTTTATGATAATGCCTCTTGGGATGATTAATGCACCATATGTATTCATGGATCTAATGAATAGATTTTTTCAGTGATATCTCAATGATTATGTGGTGGTATTTATTGATGATATCTTGGTATACTCCAAAAGATACGAAGATCATTAAAATCACTTGCACATTATATTGAAGACTCTAAAAATACATGAATTATATGGGATGTTTAGAAAGTCTGAATTCTTGCTTCAGGAGATTTCTTTTCTTGGCCATATTGTCTCCAAGGATGGAATCTCTGTTAATCATTCTAAGACCATGGCAATCCAATAATGGCAAGCACCGATGAGTATAACTGAGGCATGCATTTTTATTGGTTTAGCAGGTAATTATCGACGTTTCATCCAGAATTTTTCTAGATTGGATAACCCATTAACGAAGCTCACACATAAAGGGGTTAAATTTGTTTGGAAAAAAGATTGTGAAGAATTTTTAAAATAACAAAATATAAGATTATTCAATTCTCTTATATTGACTCTACCTTTGGGGAATGACAGGTTTGTTTTTTATAGTGATGCTTCAAAGAAAGGACTTGGTTGTGTCCTTATGCAGAATGATAGGATTATTGCCAATGTATCACGACAGCTAATAATTCATGAGAAAAACTATCATACTCATGATCTTATGTTAGTAGTTGTAATCTTTTCTTTGAAAATTTGGAGACACTATCTCTATGGTGAATAATGTAAGATTTATACTAATCACAATAGTTTGAAGTATATTTTCTCACAGAAAGAACTCAACATGAGGAAAAGGCGATGGCTTGAACTACTCAAGGATTATGATTTCACTATACACTACCATCCAGGGAAGGGAAACAAGGTGGAAGATGCTTTGAGAAGAAATGATCATGGAGTTTTGAACAAGATGAGAGTTAAAAGGGATCCTATTTTCATGTATCTAGTAAATATGGATATGGGAATCACCATGGAATGTGAAACATCAATACTTTTTCAAATGGTTTCCAAACCATCTTTACTAGAAAGGATAAAGAGTTCTCAGACCGATGATGAAGAGTTTAAAAAGAATATTAATTTTTTGAATGATGGGAGATAGAGTGACTTTTTGTATGAAGATCGAATTTTGAAATTTATTAGAAGTCTTTGTGTTCCTGATATACCTGATCTAAAAAGAAAGTTGATGGATGATGCTCATAGTTCCAATTTCTCAATATGCCCTTGGAGCACCAAGATGTATATATATTTGAAGGAACATTTTTGGTGGGACAACATGAAGAGGGAGATTTCTGATTTTGTGTCAAGATGTATGGTTTGTCAATAAGTGAAAGCTGGAAGGAAACATTCTAGAGGAGTCATGCAACCTCTTCCCATACTTGAGTGGAAATGGGATACTATTACGATGGACTTTTTCATGGGGATACCAAAGTCCTCTAGAAAGAACGATGAAATATGGGTCATTGTTGATCATCTTACCATGTTAGCACATTTTCATGCTATAAGAGAAGATCTACCACTTGAACGTCTAACAAGACTATATATTAATGAAGTTGTGAGAATTCATGGAGTACCCCTATCTATAATTTCTGATTGTGATCCCCTTTTTACATCAAGATTCTGGAAAAGTATTTAGAAATCCCTAGATACTAAACTTCATTTGAGCACTGCCTACCACCCAAAAATTGATTGACAATCAGAATAGGATATTCAAACCTTAGATGACTTGTTGAGATCTTGCTCACTTGACTTTCAAGGTATGTGGGATCAATATTTACCTCTGGTAGAATTTTCCAATAATAATAGCTTCAATTAAAGTATTCAGATGGCACCATATAAAGCGTTATACGGAAAGATATGTCGCACACCAACCTGTTGGGATGATGTTGGTGAAAGAAAACTCGTTGGACCAGAACTGGTGTAGGAAACGATGGAAAATGTGAAGGTAATCCAAAACCACATCAAACCAGCTCGAAGTACGCAGAAGAGCTATGCTGATAACTGAAGGAAAAAATTTGGAATTTCAGGTAGGATATCATGTTTTATTAAAGGAATCTCCTTGTAAGGGAGTTATACGGTTTGGTAAGAAAGGTAAATTGAGTCCCAGTCACATCGGACCTTTAGAAATTCTAGAACAAATTGGGGTTGTATCTTACCATTTAGAAATGCCTCTAGATCCATCCCAAGTTCACGATGTGTTTCACATATCACTGTTTAGAAAAAACAAGCCTGACCCAATGCATGTACTCGCCTATGAAAAAGTAGAACTGGAACCCAATCTATCTTATTGCGATGATCCTGTCAAGATTCTTGATACCAGAGAACAAGTGTTGAGAAATCAGAAAACTCTTCTGGTAACAGTTCTATGGAGAAACCATAAGATTGAAGAGACAACGTGGGAGCCAGAGGAACTTATGATGAAGAACCACCCAAGTCTTTTTATGCTGTAATATTTTAGAAATTTTGAGGATGAAATTATTTTAAGGTGGGGATAATGTAACACCCCAAGCTTCCACGGTACAGTTCTCTTTGAATAATACAGTAACATGTGTTGTATGCAACTTCGAGTTTTTACACACCACAACCAATCAAAATAGCCGTTATGAATATTAATACCCACTTTTATAAATTTTATAAAATTTATCTTTCAAAATGTACTTCATTTTTGTATTTGGAATATCGAAATTAGCTTAGGGTGAATTTTTTGTATTTTTCTGAAAACATACAATTTTTAATGAATAGTGAAAAACACTTAGTTATAGTATAAAACCAAATTTTTATTTAAATAATTATTTATCCTATTTAAATTTATTTTATGTAAAAATAGATACATAATACCTATATATGTTCAATGTAATTCATTGGAGTCAGTTCATAATAATTTTAGATATATAAAAATTTTATTGAACTTTCACCGTCTTTTACCCATCTCCTAGGAGAATTTGAAAATTCACATGAGACATAATTTTACCACTTCTATGAGTGGAATTTCAAAAATTTTAGAGACATGGTTAATATCAAGGAGTAAAATGTGCTTCAATAAGATAAAAATAATTTTTGATGAATAGTAATTTTTAACGTTTATTTACCACGATTAAAATTAAATATGGTAATTATGGGTAAAAATTATATTATTATTACCCTAACACAAGTCCTAATTATATTGGATAAGTATAATTCGACCAAAACTAACCTTATGAATAAAATATGAACCTTTTTGGTCCACTTGGATTAGATTAGGACACTTATTATTATTTAATTCAAAGAAGAGTTAAAAGAGATAAAATCAAAGTTAAATAACTAAAAAAATTTTAATATAGGGTTATACATAAGATAAATTATATTATAAATATTCATTAGAAAGTTAAAAATATTTCCTACAAAATTATATTATATTTATAATTTTTGGACATTATATAATTTAATTTATTTATGACATAATGGTGATGCAGTAATTACCTAATTAATGAAATATTAAAATAATTGATATAATAAATATCAAAATAAATGTAATTTGAGACATTTAATGAATTAAACTAATTTTATATGTCAATATTACATAGTAGGGTTAGTGAGATAAACTTTTTTCGAAGTAATAATGCTGTTATGAATTTAGAAAAAACAAAATACCAAATACTATCAAATCGACATAAAAGAGTTTTTAAAACAAATATTATATTACTAATTCAGATTCTATTCCTAAAAATCCATGGTTCGGCCAAAGGACATATATAATGATAGGTGTAACATTGATGAACAACTTGGGGTTTTCTTGGATTTATATAGTAAGTTTATTAACCATATAATATAAAAATACAAAGAGACATGGTAAATGTAAAGCTATTTAAGTAAGTGTTAAATATAAATGATAAGGTTAATATAGTGACCCAAAACTGTATAAAATCTATTGGCTGAATGTATTTTGACCCATACCACCGTAGCCTCTAAATAAGTCACTTTGGAGCCATTATTAACCAAATATGACTTTATTATAAAATAATATTTGAAGTTTTTTCTAAGGTGCCCCTCACCCATCTTATAAAAGAGCACTCCCCCTTCTCTCAAATTCATACCTTAAAAGCCTTTTGGATCAGCAAACCCCTACCCAAATATTCTCTCAACTTCTCTCAATTAAACCGATAGGCCTTAGTTTGATCTGAAAGCCAACTTATTGTTCCCTTTTTATCAAATCAAAAGGAAGAACCTGAAGAAGAGGTAATGTTTTCAGCACCCTCTTTCAAGTTCCGTTCTTCTTCAACTACTTCATTCTTTTTTATTTCCAATATAAAATAATAACTCCAGTATAATCTATATATTGTGATTTTATAATAAATATGGTATAACCATATTAATTATTCTATCCATCCTTTGAATGACATGTCACCATACGTGCGTACGTACGGCTTACCGTCTCCACGTCATGGTATAATTGTTATCCAATGCAATATTATTTGGATGGGTATAATAATGATGTGTAATTCAGGTAAATAATAAATATAACATGATAATGATTCTGAATATGTGATACACCATCCAATTATATATTATTTTAATATCAAAATAATGATATTGTCACTTATGCGTCAGTACGGATTACCGTCTCCACGAACGTGATGAGATTCATTCCCCATCGTATCAACTCAATACTAATTTTCATTTGATAACTACAAAATTGTTTAAGGAATTGATATCATTCTGGATATGAATAAGATACAACCTATGGGTAACAAGCACAACTTATTTAATAAAACATATAAAGGAAAACGAGTAAGTGAACACCCGAAATGACGATAATAATAAAATATTATTAACAAATCAATATTAAAAGATCATATATGATATCATATTAATGTATATGATTATTGTATAATTTAATAACAATTATTTCACCATTATACATGAGTTTAACCTACCCTAGACCAAGGAAAAGTACAAGGTAAGGGTTTATATCACAATCTCTTCATTATCCGAGGTTGTTTATACATAATTATCTCATGGGACATCTTTTTCATCAACATCCATGTTTCATAAAAATTTATTTCAAATAATTCTTACTATTTTACAGAATATGGGATAAAATAATTTATACCATTGTTTTAATTTTTATAAGAAGTTTATAAAGGAATACTTCAGTCGTTTTCCGAACAAGGTCCTTTTTAACCGTTTCGATAGAATTAAGGTAAGAATGTCTTTTTAACTTATACGACGTGGGTGGCTATTCTCCACCGTTATAAAATCATCAAAGCTTCTTTTACAAGCTTATAAGAATATATTCTAAGTAAATGTTTTCTTTTTATAATTATGTGACTTTTAACTGATTTAAAAAAAGATATATTTCTCTCAAATGTTTTGTTTTCTTCTATGTAAACATCCTTTGATAAATTTGAAGTTTATTTGAAGTCGATTTTTTATGATAAAAAACATTCATATTTTATGGAAGTTTTTGTGATATGTTTGACTATGTATGTGTTATTTTTATACCATTAATGGTTTATAGAGAAAGTATTGACATTTCGTATGCTAATTTTTATACGAATATTTATGTTATATTTAAACCTTCTCGTATGAGGAATGCATTGGATTTAATAAGTGACATGTGGATCCCGCTATAGCTCCTCAATGCATCGTTAGGTCTCATGAGATAAACTAGTGTCTTAGAACAAGGCCTTGAAAAAATATTATTTTTAGTATTGGCACAAGGCCTTGACTATGTGGTTATGACCGTCTGACATTATGCATTCCATCATTATGAAAGTGGTTATTGATATTGCAAGTGATTATTTGACGAGTAGAACATCCAT
This sequence comes from Viscum album, assembly GCA_963277665.1. Taxonomy (NCBI): domain Eukaryota; kingdom Viridiplantae; phylum Streptophyta; class Magnoliopsida; order Santalales; family Viscaceae; genus Viscum; species Viscum album. Next base: position 346,314,982 of record OY728162.1, on the reverse strand, counting down.
GTGAATAAGTAAATGGAATTATTTTATTATATTTATTCCATATTATGATAAAGATCATGTTTAAAAGGCTTATGTTTCAGTTATAAAATGCCTTAAATGTTTATTCTTATTTATGAATGTTTCCACTATATTGTTATCATAACTGGGCATCTGAGCTCACCCCTTTCTAGGTTTTATTTTTCCTAGGATGTGAAGAAGTATATTATGAATGATCTGCAGGGATAGTATGATGGGATATTATTGTGGTCTATGGAGACAAGATGTTGTTGTAGTTTTTCACTTTATGATTTAATGTAAACATTATGTGTGTATCTAGTTATTCCAAGGCTACTAAACTAATCGGTCTTTCAAGACATGAACTTTTGTGATCATGCCAATGTTATGTAACAATTCCCCAACTCTGGGTAACTGGTGTCAGGGCGTTACAAGATACCTCAAATTAGTGTTAGTAAGATGAGGTTTGTGTGTCCTTTTATAAGTAGGGAAGAGGAAAAAATTCGTATTTCTTAAAAGAATAAAATATTACAAATTACTGTTAAATTTTAATGATTAAGGAATTCTATATATTAAAAATTAATAGAGGAAAAAGTTTAAATATTTAAATACAATAGTATTTAGACATGTTTAATTAGAAATCATACCCTTATCTCTTGGTTTAACCCCATGTTAACTATTTCTTGCCTCATTTACTACTTATAATTACCAAAATTTAAGTTGAACATATTTATAATATTTATTATTCTGCTTCAAAATATATAATCCATTTTCCAAAATTCACCTAATATAAGGGGAATAATTTAATTTAAAATTAAACCCACAAAACATGATGAAAAGTTAGTTTCCTAGAAATTTTTTTCTTAAGTATAAAAGTTTTTTATGAATAATCAAACATTAAAATGATTTCAATGAGATAAATTGGATTAATAACAATAAAATTAATCTAAATAAAATCTCAAAACAATTTTTAAAAAAATGGGTCTTTTATAAATTATTTATATTATAAGTAAATTTTCAATAAAAATCAGTATTTCTCATTAATCATCAACAAATCAATATTTTCAGAAAATTGTCAAAATTTTACTTTTAGATAATTTTTACATGTTGATTTAAAAATGAAGTTATTTTTTTAAAATAAATATTATAAAATAGTTATAAAATAATTTTTTTTATTCGTGAAAATAATGATAAACATTTTTAAAAAAATTGTTTCTTTGAAGCATTGAATACTTTAATAAGAATTGAGTACTTATTTAGAAATATATTTTATTAATATAAAAAAATTCTGCATAACTTTCACGATTTTTCATTCCCCCAATTAAATAGATTCTTAATAACATAATACTATATTATAGATGATTTACACTCTGTTTTGTGTGTATCAAAAGTTATTGAAGAAACTAATTTTATTATGATAAATATATAATAAAATCATGGTGTGTTAAATTATACCCCCTTAAAATTATACTTTCCCTCAATATTACGTCAGTATAATAAAAAAAGAGTAATATCTCTATGTATTAATTTCTATAGGATTTTATATATCTTATTTAAATTTTTGATTCTTCTATTGAAATTTAACAAGTTACGTAGTCTTTTTCTATAGAAATTTATAGTTATAGTCCGAGATTTCTACTAATTAGGGGTCATAGGAATGATCATACTCTATTTGTATAACCTATGAGTTTAGTACATGTGATGGATTAGTTATGTACATTCTAAGGAGAGATACATGTAACATGCATTGAACTTCTGAGATGTTCAGTGTATTTTCTATGAGATAAGCCATCACCAAAGAAATATCAAGAATCTCAAAGGGGACGACATAACTAGATCTCAAATTTCCCTTATTTTCAAACATAATTACATTATTCCATGTAAAAATTCATAGTAATCCATTCTCAACAACTTAGAATTTCATATTTTATAGGAAGATGCTAGCATACCATTTCTATTGACTTTGAGATTACTTAATATACTACTGAATGACTCCAAATTTCTCATCCACTTTCTCACTTAGCTAAAGTCCCAATATAAATATTTCTCAAATATCTTCCCAACACATTAGATTTGTTAAATTCTTTCCATATAGAGCTTCATAAGGATCCATCCTAATTCTTGAGTGAAATATATTGTTATAAGATAACTAAACCAAATGATGGTGTTGATCTTAGCCACCTTTGAAAACTATAGTACAAGACCATAGAATACCCCCTAGGTTTTTAATTGTTCTGTTAGATAACAATCAATTTGATAATGATATGATGTACCAAAAACAAATCTGAATTATTATTTTTCTAGATTCTTATCAAGAACATTGTGTTAAACCTTGAATCTAAATAAGATACAATAGAATGTGGTAATCCATGAAACCTTACAACTTCTAAAATTTGTATTATGTAAATATGGTCAAGAGATAAATATTATTTAATATCGATGATGTGTCCTGACAAACATATTCAATTGAATAAAACCCAAATAGAATTATGGACCATAAATATTTTGGGGACTTCGATGATAATTTTTACCATGTCTATTATGGTATGGGTAATGGTAGTAACTAATCATAAGTCTTATATCTCTCATCCTTATCTTATTGACATACCATGAACTGAGATACATAATAAAAAATATATATCTTCATGTTTCCCCCTTAAAAATAATTTTTCAGATCTGTATACATTATCTAACTTCTAGGATGAATAAATAACGATGAACTATGAGTTTCATAAAATAACTCATTCTTCAAATATGGTACAAATATGAAACATACATGGTTATTAGATCTTATCATTCCATTACTATCAAGATTTAACTCAAGAACATTTCTCACCATACTTATCATTGTTATATATTCTTTTTTCACTTATTTAATATGTTTTTGGATAGATGTTTGTACAATCATTTGAGAAAGATAATATTGTTCACCTTCTTTCTTTATTTCCATATTCAGCCTTTGAAAATCACCAAATATTGGGTGTTTTTTATCTTAATATTAGACAATCTACCATAACCGTTCATCTCAAAGCATTTCCCACCTTGTTCTAATTCCCATGGAATAAATTTATTTAGTAGTAATAATCTTTAGTCAACTCCAACCATTATCTCTAGATCATATTCAGTTATTCCAGAGTGAATAAAAATATTAAACCTTTATCTTCAGTATATATGTCATTACTTTCTTCATAAATATAGAACATGCATGCCTTTAATGATAAAATTATTTCAACTATCTCTAAATCACGATTTGGGTAATGTTTCTCATGAATATTCAATAATCATTAGAAATAGGTTATAACCATATCATTCTGTAGGATGGAACATCTGAGTCCCTTCTTCAATGAATCGTTATAGATCACAAACCCTTCTCCACTATAGGGTATTATAAGAATAGTTATGTTGAATAACTTTGATTTATTTCCTCAAAATTTTTATAAAATTAATCAGTCAAAATGTTAGGTCCAATAAATTATTAGATACCCTATGATGTGGGGTAAAGCATGGTACTGATATTATTTTCCAAATTTATCATGGCCTACTAGATCATAACCTCTTTCTTATAAGGGCCACTTTGTTTTATCTTCAGTGTCTATATTTCTATTTTCCATTGATTGTTTTCTAATGATGATGCATATAAAGTAACTCAAGAAAGAAACCACAAGAACAGACAATTTTGACTTAGTTCACCCTCAATGGGCTGCATCCAAGGATCATACAATGACAACGTGCCGAATTTACTTTGGATAACTGCCAAGTCAATGTTTGTACTAGACCATGTCTATTCCCAGGATCACTACCTTTATATAAAATATCATCCTTTTTATATCATTCAGACCCTTTATGTGATTAGGAGATAGAATTATCCCCCTATGATATGCAACTCTTCTAATTGTTAGGCCCACTGTTAACCCACATACATTCTTCTTCTCTAGATTCATTTCTTCAAATGTGACTATTTTTTTTCCGAAAAATACTCTATAATAATGTCATATTCAATTTCTATCATCCTTCAAAAATATTTTTAGTGGGTGATTTATAACCCTTAGTAATGAGCCATCAACAAAAATGTTAAGACTACTGAGTCAGAAATTGATGTAGGAAACAAGGGAAAAGTTAATAATACAATCACTATCTATTGAACTAAAATACTTTTATACATCTCAATAAGTCATAGACCATTTAGTACTTTTAATGAATTTTTCTATATTTATTATTAATCATTATTAACTGATTTTAATAAGTTGACCTTTTGGAGATAATGACATCACCACTTTTCAAATATTAATGAAAATTCTCCTTAGATGGTATCCCTCCTAAAACCTCAAACACATGAACATTAGTTAATAAAATTTAAACACATAGGGAGAGGTGAATATCTATAATCCACAAAAAGAGATTTGTATTTGATCATGATCGATTAACCCTTTGATACTTTCTTGAAAATCACAGTATAATTTTTGTACTTGTTCCAACTGCCCAATCAACATCAACTTTTCTGGAAATATGACTAAACATTCTTTACCCACATGTTGAGTATGCTTATAATATTTTGAATCTATAGGCTTGGAATTATTTACAATTTTGGGTCTAAACCCACCAGTAACAATTTCCTACTTTGATTATCCATTAATATTCCATTTTTCTTAACTCTTTCTTTGAGAAGAAATATTTTAACTTATCATCTTTTCCTGCTTCTTCCATGATATGATGTATCCTTATCTTTCCTTCACTTCTCACCATACGGCATGACATGTGAGTTTTTCAAGGAATTACTTATTGATTTTTATTTTAAAATGTATCTAATTCACATTACCCTTTATTATTGGGGTTGATTTTTACACTGAATTTACATTCTTCTTGATCATAACTGGGGAATATCCTCTATTTTTACTCCATGTTAATTCTCATTAATTCTAGGAATGTTTTTGTGATTGTAATAGAGGAGGTGATATATACACTTTTTTTTTGAGATCCTTGTGATTCCCCTGATGTTGTAAACATATTTTTCAATTAATCATGTTGTATTCTAATATAGTTTTTTTATTATACACTGCTAGAGTTAGGTATCTTCTTCTAGGATACTTTTCATTCCATTCTTTCTATATTCCCTAATGTATTTCCAAACTCCCATGATTAGAACATATAAAGAATATTTTGTCAAATACATACCCCATTTCATCATTTCTAGGCTGATATGTTAGCGCATGTAGAGTTATTTTTTGATATTGATCCCTTGGGATTCTTGACACATAATCACGGTGTGTCCCGATATTCCATACTAATATCTTTTTTTGTCTACATTCGGCTATGAGACACTTATTTCAGATTTCTCAAGATGTTTATAATTTTCTCATATTTAGAAATATTTCTATCTTCATAGCATGAAATATATTCCAAATCCTCAAAAACCACATGAAGTATGATCATGCATCCCATAAAAATTGTACATGTTATCACTAATTCATATAAAAACATTTTTAGGTCTATCTCCAGCACCTAAATTATTTTTCTAATTTATGGAACTATCTTTTTCTATCTTCCAACCATGAATGTGAGGGGGTTAATCATATCCGATATCATATTTTCCTAAATTGCATATCCTTTGGGATGAGACAATCATTTCATGATTCCCCTTAGAAATACAATATTTTCCCTTTATTTCATAATTACCTTCCAAAGGATATTCAAATAATAAATAGAAAGCATCTTTCAACATGGGATTTCCTTTGGCATTACATTAATCCACTTTTTCTTTAATTATTATTGGTCATTTAACAATTTTTGAATCTTCATATATGTTGATTCAATTTTATCATTAAGTTCTCTCTTTAGATTCTTCCCACTACTCATCACATCTTCAAATTCTAATTCGAGTTATTAAGGCCTTGTGTCCGAGCAACCAGACTCAACCCTCACAAATGATGTGTAATTTTTTTATAAAGATAAACTTGAAAAAATACATTTCATTAAAAACAATAGAGGACTTTTCCGATCTAGGTTTTAGAAAATTAGAAACATGACATACATTTCAACAAAATACAAAAATTGAAAACAAATATTCTTCATCATATTTCTTCCACAACAGTGTCCCAATGCATCAATTTTTCTAATCCAATAAAAGTAATTACAATGTATATGGTGAGCATTTAAAATGACCTGTAAGGGGTTTTAAAAACAATTAATAAATTCCTAAAAAACGTTTCTTCAAAAAAAAAATAAACATATGTAAATCACTTTCTTTAAAAGAAAACAACGTCTCTCATAGCAAGTCATCATGAATTTTCGAGAGTTACTGAAAATCATTTTTATGGAACCCATGCTCAATAATTTATATAGTAATTTAAAAGATACAAATAAAATGAATTATAAAATATGCACATACATGAAAAAAAATCATGGAATGACACCTATATGATAGATAGTGACCATACATAATTATGTATGACATGGGAGGGGTGCAGATACTAATTTAAAAATTATAAAATATTTGTTCAGAATTTTCACATACAATAACAGCCTGTATCATTCAACACATAAATGAAAACCATGAAATGATTGATATGTTTATAACCTTATTAGAAATCATTTTAAATAGATTGTTTTCTTTATAAGTGTATACTTAAATATAAAACATTTTTACCACGTTCATTTGAATATGTAAAACCAATTAATATGGGTTCTTATGAGAATGGTCATTAACCATGGATTTTACGCTAGTAGAATAATCACATGGACTTTCACTTAAAAGATTCATAATGAGGGAAATCATAATGCAGGACATTATAACCATATAATCAAGGCCTCATGCTAAGACCATATATAAAAATTCTTTAAGGCCTCACTCCAAGACCATAAATAACAATTTTTTCAAGGCCTTGTGTCAAGACTATAGTAGGTCTCATGAGACATACCGATGAACCAAGAGGCTATAACAGGCCTCATATAAGGTCCCAGCCTTAAACCTTACTCAATCGTGAGTTATTACAAGATTACACATTGAGGATCTTTTCAGGTTTAGAGTTTTAGAGAATTATATCATGAAACTTGCATTACATTCCACATTTAAACAAAGTGGTTACATAAAAGACATTATTCATTCTTCCCATCAACGGAAACATATTTAAAATATAACACGGATTCTTTCTTGACACATCCTTGACACTATCATCACATCATGTACCTTTCCCTTGACCTGTGAAAAACATTTCAAAAACTTGGGATGAGCATAAAAAGCTCATTAAGAGTTATAAAAATATGGAAAGGAAACATGAGTTCATATATACATAAGGATGAAATCATACTTTACCCATAAAACATAGGCACTTCAACTTAGCTCATAAAATCATGAATAAATCATAGAAATCATAAGACATAAAGGTATCTTGAGGCATTCATAACATTCTTACGTAGGGAGTAACCCTCTTGGTTACGTTTGGAATACCCATCATAGTATATTCCCTAAATCTCTTCGGAGAAACCTTAATGTTTCACTCCTTCGCGTTACCCAATGCATTGGAGAGCTATATCAGGCTCACCCGCCCTTAGTTTATCACGGAACCACCCATTTTAATAACAATGCCCAAGAACCATAACATAAACGTATCACATAAATATGCATAAAGGAAACAAAACATTTCCACATTTCAATCACAATATAACATTTTAGTATTTTGAAATAATGAATCCATACAAAAAGAAACCATTTCCAAAACCATTTAAAACATTTAATAAAGAGATTTTTGACATCAAAGTGTCTCATACCACCTTGAAGCTTAAAATTTTAAACCATTAATATCCATATAAATAAATCCTTAAAACCATTTTGAAAACATGGATATTAATAAGAACAAATAATTAAAACATATAAAGCGATATTTTGGTTAAAGGGGTTTTACCAAAATTAGAGACACTTGAATACAATAATTGAGGAATAACATTTAGTCAGAACTTTATAATATCATGAGAATAAATGGATTCATGATATAATACTCCAAAGTACAGTATATGCACCATATAAGAGTTAATTGGTGCATAACAACAATGAACTCTCAATAGAAATGTCAAATGTGATGAAATCCCTTATAAAGAAGGTATCCTTAAATTAAGGACAAATCAATCTCAAAAATATGTGTGACAAATATAAATACACCCAATATAAGTGGATATTAAGTGTAAAACAATAAAAGGTCATTCACACATATTCAATTGATGACATATTCAATGACTACATGTTGAACCCAAAGAAATCGAAATTGGGTTAAAAAGTTCCCTTGACAGCCTAACGGCATCACATCAAAATGAGTTGATGAGAGATAAAAAGTGTATCTAATCACTTGGACATAAAATTTAAATCAATAAGGATATATGAGAACATATCCCAACATAACAATATGTAAATTAAAAGACCAAACAAAAGAAGCCTTTTAAAAAAGAGGAGGGTGAAAGGTTCCCTTACCGACTTGGGTATCTTTCAAAACATACACCCCATGAAATAAGGACAATAGATCATTGATGTAAATACTAATAAATGAAATTATATTACACAAAGAGTAGAATAATGGGCAGTATATACACCACTCAATGGAATTTGTGGCAAATGTAGCATAAATCTCACAGGAATAAAAGTGAGATGAAAAATCCCTTACGAAAACTCGGCAGCCTAACGGCGCCACATAAAACATCCGAATATGGATTGATGAGATCAAATATGGTATCACATCACATTACAATAAAATTTACAGCAAGAGGAATATAAAATAACATCCCCCAACATTACAAAGAGGAGCTTAAAAGAAGTGACATAAAGGAGAGTACTTAAAAAGAAAGAGAGAGGTTAGATCTCTTACGAAAGTTCAGCAGCCTAACGGCGCCATACAAAACTTCCAAAATGGATTGATGAGAGAGAATAGGGTCTCTCATCACATGAACATAAAAATTACAGTAATTTTAATATAAAAGATCATCCCAATAACAAGAAAGATGAGCTTTAAAAGGAATGACATAAAAGTGTGTACTTAAAAAGAAAGAGAAGAGTAGGATCCCTTACCTCGGGTCCGACTTGACTCGATCGTTCTTTAACATCCTGAATAATTAACTTGAGTTAATTTAAACTTTATTAAGAACCTTTTTCTAGTTCATTATTTCTTTTAGATCACTTATTGAAATGTTATAAACATTATTTAATCATTTATGTTAATAATGTTTGTTTTGTCGATATTTGGTTCTTAAGTCGAAAGTGGACTTCTTACAATTACATGTTGTTCATGTGGTCAAATGTGTATTATATCCAGAATTGTATTCATGATGTATATATAATATATGTCATATATATACAGTATAATCATTCATTTATAACATTACATAATCATTTAGAGGTAAGAAATGAAATGCACCGTTCATGGAGACGGTAAGATGTACGTACGCATGAACGCTACTTTCATTTCTATTTCGTATTTTATAGAATGGAATAATAATGATATAAAGTTATATTATAATTCCAGCATAATATCATATATAATATCATATTTACATCCTTTATACGTCCCACATATGGTATTTAATGAATCAAATCACTTTGTGGGGGCGGTAGTCCGCACTTCCTTAAATGAAGATATCGCGTTTACCCATAATGGAAACCATAATGGTATGCCAAAAATGAAAAAAACAGAAGCTTAAGTAAAACATAAAAATATTATATATCATATATAAAAATAGTGACATCATAATGGCCACCTTTGAAGGTGTTAAATGAGTATTGAACAATCATCGTTTCGAGAGGCAGAATTTTGCCATCCACGGAAACCGTATGTTCTTTAACCATTTGATGTAGTTTTGTGAGAGTGTAGCTCGAATAAATCTTATAAAAACATCCTAGTATATTGAAGATACTGGTGTTGTTACAAAATAAGTAAATAAAAATATTTTAGGGGGTTGGAGAAGAAAAATAAAACAAATGAACATGAGAGAATGAATTACATTTAAAAGTGTAACTCCATTTGATTTGAGCCTAAAGGCTTCCTTTGAAAGGATTATGCCCAAATGTAATCCTCTAGGATGGGGAGAGGGATGTGGAGAGAGTAAATGGTCAGGAGTTGGCCGAGCCAAAGGCTTGAGGAGTGTGTGAAATGAGGTAGAGGTGGGGGCCTTTTATAAGAGAAGAGGATGGGTACTTTTGGAAAGTAAGAAATATTACTTTATTTGAAAATGTGTTTCGGTTTTAAAAGGTCTCACATTGATATTATTCGTGGATAAGGTGATAGGGGTTCGAAATCCACACATCCTATTAGTTTTGGACATGTTTAGGTCATAGATTTAACATTATCTTCTCATTTTATTTAAATCGTCTGATAATGATGTCATCGCTCCATCATTATGATGTCATAAATAATTTAATTTATTTAATGTCTAAAAATTATAAAACAATTACTATGATGTAGAAAATCTTTTTAGATTTCCAAAGACTATTTATATAAAAATTATGACTTGTATAACCCCACATAAAAATTGTTTTATTAAAACATATCATGTTTGTGTCAATTTTACTTTTACATTAAATAAAAAGTTATTTATGTAATTTCCCAACAAAAGTGGCTCCATGGGGTCCCCAAGTTGACCCATGGCTTGTATTGGTCGTCCATTACACATCCAATGAGGTTATGACATGTGTCATGTTCATTTCATATTATTAAAGCAGTATTTTTACCTTAAACAACACTAATTACCTCTAATTGTGATTAATAACTTAATAAGTTACTATTCACCAAAAAAATTATTTTTATCCCATTGAACCACATTTTACTTCTTAATGACAACCATGTATGTCGGATTTTCGAAATTAAAAACACAAAGATGGAAAAATTTCATTTAAACGAAAAAATCAGTTTTTATAAGTGCCACTTAGTGGTTTCACTATTCATCAAAAATTGAAGTTTTTCAGAAAAATCCCAAAAATTCACCCTAAGCTATATTTGAAATTCCGAATTCTAAAATGAAGTCTATTTTAAAAAATTCAAAACATATAAGTCACATTAATTAATTTAATAATTAATTCCCGCTGTCAGATCAAATAGTGTGTTTTTATGAAACAATAAGTATCAAAAGATTGACACTGGTTTTAGTCTGATTTCAAAGTGAAATTAATTCCAACGACCACTATTGGATTTAATGGTAAAAATATATTATAATTTCACTTTAAAACCAATTAAAAAGATAATCTAATCATATAAATAAATTATATTAAAAAGAGGTTTTCAATTAAAATACAACATTTTACACTATTTATTAAAAATGAACTTTATCAGAAAGATACCAAATATTTACACAAAGTAAATTTTGATGTCCCAATTCTTAAGAAGAGTTTTATTTGGTCCAAAATGATGTATAAGAGTGAACAAAACTATATTTAATGACAGTTCTCCATCAAAAGGCGATAAGTGAACCTTTAGTGAAAACTAGGGCATATACGTCTAAAATTGAATTCTTTCCGTATTTTAAGCCTTTATCTTTTATTGGATAAATGTAAAAACATTTAAAAACATATATAATCATATTTTAGTTATTTCTATCCATTACCTCCAATACAACGGCTACATGTTAACTACCATTTAAAATAATATTATTTTATTATTAGAGTGCAACGTAAGATTCCCAAGAAACCCGTTGTTGCATGTTGGGTACGCCATTGAGCATAGCGTCCCCTTTAAAGTCATATCAATATTTTATTCACAAATATGGATAAATAAGAAAATTTCATATTATTTATTTACCTGGGGTGTTACATCCTTCGCCCCTTTTCGGAATTGCGTCCTCGCAATTTTTAAAATTGCGCTTCAAAACATCCTTGAAAGTCCCACATCGGAACAAGAGTCGGTAAAACAATCACTTTAAAATAAAGAAAGATAAGTACAAAGGTCACCCGAGTTATCCCATAATAGGATTCCATGTAGGAAAATATGTACATGGAAGAAAAAGAAAAGGGTCATGTTCTTGAGGGAGAGTGATAGTAAACATGTCTTGGAGAAAGTTAACAATGAGAAAATCACAAACTTGTGATGGGTTAAACGGTATTCGATTCCCCAGTAGGAAAAGATAATAGACAACATTTTCATGTTAAGTTACTTTTTATTGAAGAATTTATTCATAAGGAAACATAATCACTTATCATGTTGACTTTCAACTTTTACTAGATTCCTTAATAAAACTCATATTTTTTCCAAAAGACGAGTATTTAGGGAGACTTGTTCACATTAAGAGTACTATAATCAACTTCTAGAGAATCACCTAATCCACCAAAGATAACTATATACTTCCCATGTCTTTAGGCTTTAACCAAAACCAAAACTAGAAATGTTAGTACATGGTCAGATAATCCAAAAAAAGGATAACCCTTTATAAAAAGAAAATCTATTCTTAATCTCAAAAATTTGTCCAACAAAACCCAAAGTTCAATGAGGACCATCCGATAAACAATTTGTCCATAAAATTATTCAAAGTAAACCAATATAAGATTGAAACCCAAATATTTTATGGATTTAGTCACATAGTCTTCCAAGTTAAATCGTAACATTTATCTTCAAACAATATCAGTTTCTCCTAAAGTCTCGTATTGAAAATTAATTAACCTAATCACATATCCTCCATGATAGGTTAATAATTTTCATAAATAACCCAAAATCAACTTACTATTAATTCATACAATCATATAACTAAAAAGAATCAGTCAAAATAACCAGGGAATTCACGTAGTCCAGTGGTAGACGATAAATACCAGTCGCACTTTGGTTGTGGGTTCAATTCCTGCAGCTTTGTCCGACGCAACGGGTAGTCACACGGTCTGCGTGTTGTCCTTTTTCCAAAACTATATAATTCTTAAAACATTCCCCAAAAATAGATAAAATCTTCAAATATGATCATAAAATATTTTAACCTCAAGTTTATCTCATGCCTTTCATTTTCCATCATAACATATAATAACCCATAATTACCTCAAAAGTAAGGATCATATAAACCCTAATGGTTACCTTAATAATTATTACCTGAATTTCCACATCGAGTTGGCTATCTCATACATGATGCATTAGAGAACTCACCAAGTTTGAAGTGGTTGATCATGACTCATTGATAGTTGGTTTAGAACAACCATGAGATTCCTCATTGAATCCCCCATCTCATCCAGTCTCTTAATCATAGAACCACCACAGTTTCCTTCAAACCCATTGTCACTTTGGTGCCTGGTAGATCCAGCCATTTAATAAAACCAAAAAGGTCAGTGTGAGTATATCAACATAACCATTATGTACTAATGAGGAAGATAAACACTAAGATATACTTACTCATTCACTTTATCTTAAACTAGGACTCTTTCTGAAATCCTAACCATTATGGTAATGTCACTTGTGCTTAAAGAATACCCTAACCTCTAAAGTTATCTAAACCGACCTTTGATACCAACTATAAGGTCCCAGCCTTAAACCTTACTTAATCTCGAGTTATTACAAGATTACACATTGAGGATCTTTTTAGGTTTAGAGTTTTAGAGAATTAGATCATGAAACTTGCATTACATTCCACATTTAAACAAAGTGGTTACATAAAATACAGTATTCATTCTTCCCATCAACGGAAACATATTTAAAATATAACACGGATTCTTTCTTGACACATCCTTGACACTATCATCACATCATGTACCTTTCCCTTGACCTGTGAAAAACATTTCAAAAACTTGGGATGAGCATAAAAAGCTCAGTAAGAGTTATAAAAATATGGAAAGGAAACATGAGTTCATATATACAAAAGGATGAAATCATACGTTACCCATTAAACATAGGCACTTTAACTTACCTCATAAAATCATGAATAAATCATAGAAATCATAATACATAAAGGTATCTTGAGGCATTCATAACATTCTTACGTAGGGAGTAACCCTCTTGGTTACGTTTGGAATACTCATCACAGTATATTCCCTAAATCTCTTCGGATAAAACTTAACGTTTCACTCCTTCGCGTTACCCAATGCATTGGAGAGCTATATCGGGCTCACCCGCCCTTAGTTTATCACGAAACCACCCGTTTTAATAACAATGCCCAAGAACCATAACATAAACGTATCACATAAAACATGCATAAAGGAAACAAAACATTTCCACATTTCAATCACAATATAACATTTTAGTATTTTGAAATAATGAATCCATACAAAAAGAAACCATTTCCAAAACCATTTAAAACATTTAATAAAGTTATTTTTGACATCAAAGTGTCCCATACCACCTTGAAGCTTAAAATTTTAAACCATTAATATCCATATAAATAAATCCTTAAAACCATTTTGAAAACATGGATATTAATAAGAACAAATAATTAAAACATATAAAGCGATATTTTGGTTAAAGGGGTTTTACCAAAATTAGAGACACTTGAATACAATAATTGAGGAATAACATTTAGTTAGAACTTTATAATATCATGAGAATAAATGGATTCATGATATAATACTCCAAAGTACAGTATATACACAATATAAGAGTGAATTGGTGCATAACAACAATGAACTCTCAATAGAAATGTCAAATGTGATGAAATCCCTTATAAAGAAGGTATCCTTAAATTAAGGACAAATCAATCTCAAAAATATGTGTGACAAATATAAATACACCCAATATAAGTGGATATTAAGTGTAAAAAAATAAAAGGTCATTCACACATATTCAATGGATGACATATTCAATGACTACATGTTGAACCCAAAGAAATCGAAATTGGGTTAAAAAGTTCCCTTGACAGCCTAACGACATCACATAAAAATGAGTTGATGAGAGATAAAAAGTGTATCTCATCACTTGGACATAAAATTTACATCAATAAGGATATATGAGAACATATCCCAACATAACAATATGTAAATTAAAAGACCCAACAAAAGAAGTCTTTTAAAAAAGAGGAGGGTGAAAGGTTTCCTTACCGACTTGGGTATCTTTCAAAACATACACCCCATGAATGAAGGACAATAGATCATTGATGTAAATACTAATAAACGAAAGTATATTACAAAAAGATTAGAATAATGGGCAGTACATACACCACTCAATGGAATTTGTGGCAAATGTAGCATAAATCTCACAGGAATAAAAGTGAGATGAAAAATCCCTTATGAAAACTCGGCAGCCTAACGGCGCCACATAAAACATCCGAATATGGATTGATGAGATAAAATAGGGTATCTCATCACATTACAATAAAATTTACAGCAAGAGGAATATAAAAGAACATCCCCCAACATTACAAAGAGGAGCTTAAAAGAAGTGACATAAAGGAGAGTACTTAAAAAGAAAGAGAGAGGTTAGATCTCTAACGAAAGTTCGGCAGCCTAACGGCGCCACTCAAAACATCCAAAATGGATTGATGAGAGAGAATAGGGTATCTCATCACATTAACATAAAAATTACAGTAATTTTAATAAAAAAAGATCATCCCAATAACAAGAAAGATGAGCTTTAAAAGGAATGACATAAAAGTGTGTACTTAAAAAGAAAGAGAGGAGTAGGATCCCTTACCTCGGGTCCGACTTGACTCGATCGTTCTTTAACATCCTGAATAATAAACTTGAGTTAATTTAAAAATTATTAAGAACCTTTTTCTAGTTCATTATTCCTTTTATATCACTTATTTAAATGTTATAAACATTATTATATCATTTAAGTTAATAATGTTTGTTTTGTCGATATTTGGTTCTTAAGTCGAAAGTGGACTTCTTACAATTACATGTTGTTCATGTGGTCAAATGTTTATTATATCCAGAATTGTTTTCATGATTTATATATCATATATGTCATATATATCAAGTACATTCATTCATTTATAACATTACATAATCATTTAGAGGTAAGAAATGAAACGCACCGTTCATGGAGACGGTAAGCCGTACGTACGCATGAACGCTACTTTCATTTCTATTTCGTATTTTATAGAATGGAATAAAAATTATATAAAGGTATATTATAATTCCAGTATAATATCATATATAACATCATATTTTCATCCTTTATACGTCCCACATATGGTATTTAATGAATCAAATCACTTTGTGGGGGCGGTAGTCCGCACTTCCTTCAATGAAGATATCGCTTTTACCCATAATGGAAACCATAAAGGTATGCCCAAAATGAAAAAAACAGAACCTTAAGGAAAAAATTAAAATATTATATATCATATATAAAAATAGTGACATCATAATGGCCACCTTTGAAGGTGTTAAATGAGTATTGAACAATCATCGTTTCGGGAGGCAGAATTTCACCATCCACGGAAACCGTATGTTCTTTAACCATTTGATGTAGTTGTGTGAGAGTGTAGCTCGAATAAATCTTATAAAAACATCCTAGTATATTTAAGATACTGGTTCTGTTACAAAATAAGTAAATAAAAAGAGTTTAGGGGGTTGGAGAAGCAAAATAAAACAAATGAACATGAGAGAATGAATTACCTTTAAAAGTGTAACTCCATTTGATTTGAGCCTAAAGGCTTCCTTTGAAAGGATTCTGCCCAAATGGAATCCACTAGGATGGGGAGAGGGATGTGGAGAGAGTAAATGGGCAGGGGTTGGATGATCCAAAGGCTTGAGGAGTGTGTGAAATGAGGTAGAGGTGGGGGCCTTTTATAAGAGGAGAGGATGGGTACTTTTGGAAAGTAAGAAATATTACTTTATTTGAAAATGTGTTTCGGTTTTAAAAGGACCCACATTGATATTATTCGTGTATAAGGTGATAGGGGTTCAAAATCGACACATCCAATTAGTTTTGGACATGTTTAGGTCATAGAGTTTACATT
Source organism: Viscum album (assembly GCA_963277665.1). Lineage (NCBI taxonomy): Eukaryota > Viridiplantae > Streptophyta > Magnoliopsida > Santalales > Viscaceae > Viscum > Viscum album. Next base: position 346,298,155 of record OY728162.1, on the reverse strand, counting down.
ATCTTCTCATTTTATTTAAATCGTCAGACAATGATGTCATAAATAATTTAATTTATTTAATGTCTAAAAATTATAAAAAAATTACTATGATGTAGAAAATATTTTTATCTTTCCAAATACTATTTATAATAAAAATTATGACTTGTATAACCCCACATAATAATTGTTTTAGTAAAACATATCATGTTTGTGTCAATTTTACTTTTACATTAAATAAAAAGTTATTTATGTAATTTCCCAACAAAAGCGGCTCCATGGGGTCCCCAAGTTGACCCACGGCTTGTATTGGTCGGCCATTACACATCCAATAAGGTTAGGACATGTGTCATGTTCATTTCATATTATTAAAACAGTATTTTTACCTTAAACTACACTAATTACCTCTAATTGCGATTAATAACTTAATAAGTTACTATTCACCAAAAAATTATTTTTATCCAATTGAACAACATTTTACATCTTAATGACAACCATGTATGTCGGATTTTCAAAATTCAAAACACAAAGATGGCAAAATTTCATTTAAACGGAAAAATCAGTTTTTATAAGTACCACTTAGTGGTTTCACTATTCATCAAAAATTGAAGTTTTTCAGAAAAATCCCAAAAATTCACCCTAAGCTATATTTGATATTCAGAATTCAAAAATGAAGTCTATTTTACAAAATTCAAAACATATAAGTCACATTAATTAATTTAATAATTAATTCCCGCTGTCAGATCAAATAGCGTGTTTTTATGAAACAATAAGTATCAAAAGATTGACACTGGTTTAAGTCTGATTTCAAAGTGAAATTAATTCCAATGACCATTATTGAATTTAATGGTAAAAATATATTATAATTTCACTTTAAAACCAATTCAAAAGATAATCTAATCATATAAATAAATTAGATTAAAAAAAGGTTTTGAATTAAAATACAACATTTTACACTATTCATTAAAAAAATGAACTTTATCGGAAAGATATCAAAAATTTACACAAAGTAAATTTTGATGTCCCAATTCTTAAGAAGAGTTTTATTTGGTCCAAAATGATGTATAAGAGTGAACAAAACTATATTTAATGACAGTTCTCCATCAAAAGGCGATAAGTGAACCTTTAGTGAAAACTAGGGCATATACGCCTAAAATTGAATTCTTTCTGTATTTTAAGCCTTTATCTTTTGTTGGATAAATGTAAAAACTTTTAAAAACATATATAATCATATTTTAGTTATTTCTATCCATTACCGCCAATACAACGGCTACATGTTAACTACCATTTAAAATAATATTATTTTATTATTAGAGTGCAATGTAAGATTCCCAAGAAACCGGTTGTTGCATGTTGGGTACGCCATTGAGCATAGCGTCCCCTTTAAAGTCATATAAATATTTTATTCACAAATATGGATAAATAAGAAAATTTCATATTCTTTATTTACCTGGGGTGTTACACCTCACCCATCTCATAAGAAGTATAATTAATTCCTCATATTTCTAATAAAAATATGCCATTAAATAAAAGTGTCCCATAACTATTTTATCTATATCAATCTTAATCAAAGATTAAAATAAATTCATTAATAAATTCTTGAGGTACATAATATTTAAACAATCCATAGTGTCCCATACAACATTGAAAAGTTTAATTCTTAATCCATATAATATCATAAAAATATTAATCTCACAGTTTTAATAAATGTATCTATTTATAATGAAAACATAATAAGAATAATAAATTAAATACATACATGCTCTCTAAAATGTAGGGAATGTCATTTATAAATTAGACATTGACCATAACTAACAATTCCAAACATACCATGAGGGGAAAAATAGTTTCACACATGAAATGATAACTTGTTTAATAATTTCACATAAAATGATATGTTTTAACTCATGAAGTTGTGAAAAAAGTGTTTATAAGAGTTTAAAATCAATAAACACTATTTTTATGGTTGATAAATATCGTGTCCAAATAATAGAGAAAGAACATCTATACTTATGTTGTTTATACTTAAATGCATATAAATGTATATATGTATATATTTAACTATATATATATAATTGTATATATATATATAACTATGAATATATATATATATATATAATTGTATATATATATAACAATATATATTCTTCTATATTTGTATGTGGATTTCATGCATATAATTCTTTCAGAATTTTAACTCAAGAACCCACCCAATAACTCAAACTAAAAAGGGGTTGATAAATAAATGTACTTGTGTTTAATTGCATGTATGATCATATATATACTCTCTCTCTCTCTCTCACACACACACATATATATATATATATATGTATGTATAACACCCTTGTGTATTTAATATTTGGAAAACTACGTAAAACCCAAATATACCTACGTTTGTAGATCTAAGGTTCTTGAAAATAGTAACCTTTATCATATATATATATATATATATATATGCTGAAAATATTAAGTTTTATTTTGGTGTATACACATGTATAAAAACACACACACAAAAACATATATATATATATATATATATAATTTTAGGTAAAAGACCATAGCATTGTAGTAAAATTACACCCTTAAAACATTAATTCTATAGAAATAGATCCTTGAAAATCAAGATCATATGTCATATATACTATTTGGATTAAAAATACATGGTATACACATATATTGATGTATGTATTTGTATATATGTTTTAAAAACAAGAGAAATTAATAGAATCCCTTACTTGATTTAGATTAGTAGAGGATAAGTGTTTCTGGAACTAAGGAAGAGAATGAGTGAGCTTGGAAGATGGAATTTCTGTGTAACAACTTGGGTACCAAGTGATGTTTTTTTTAAAAAAGTTTTCAATTTCTTATCTGAATTAACCATATCTAACAAAAACAAAAATATCAATTATATTAAATCAATGAGCAACATGTTGATTGGAAACCTAAAATATAAAACCGAAGCAATGAGAGGGATCTGAGTTAGGGACGGTGATTATTGGATTAAAATACCACCACCCTTAGAAATAAAATGAAGAGGTAGAATATAAAGGGTTTGTGGAAAGGGTGGAAAATGGAATCATGAGAAAATAGAGGTCAAGAGGCACTTGTGTCTATATGGTGTGATGGGGATTGGTTTGTCTTCAACAATGAAGAAAAAGCAAGAAGGAATTGACAGCTAGGATCAAAACCAATACGATTGAAGCGATAAAATTAACAGTAATGAAAATTAATGAAGGGGATGTGTGGATTGGGAAATGGATGGATGGATAAGGCCGCAAGTCATGATAATATGTCCCAAATCACACGACATGTTTAAAAAGAAGTGGATGAACACGATTAGATCGTTGTAGGATCTGATGGCCACTATTGATGACGTGTTTATAAAAATTTTCGATGGTCCATATCGGGGGGTGCCAGATCATACAGCTGAGAGAAAAATGATGATTAAAATTTGGTGGTGGGGGTTCAACACTAATCCATTATGGATGGTCCAGATCTCACGCAGTGAGATCAGACGACTTAGATTGCATCTTATGGAAATAAATGGTTCCCACATCGAAACGAAGTGGGATTTTGGGTTTCCTTATAAGCTTCGGTGCATAGTTCCATACATCTAGGAAACAAGGACACGCTCATGGGGTCCTTTTATATGGGACCACACCTATAGGCTTCAGTCAACACCCTGTGTGTGCCTGACTAGGCCCTATACATAGGTATGTGCACATGTTGCCTATAATATGCACCTGGTTCTCCTGCTACTCAGGCCTCCCTGGCAAGGGTAGAACCCTCCTTGTTGGGTTTGACCCCTTAAGGGTCCTCCTATTTGGGATTGAGGTGTCTCCCAATCCATGGGTTGATTCCAAAAAACTTTTAATACTTAAGATTTATAATATTTTTTATTTTAAATATATTTTGAAGATTTTTTTCCACATAAAAATATTTAATTGACATTACTAGTTAATTTATAAAATTTTTAATTATAGCCATGTCCTTTTAATTTAAAAATACTGAAAACTGGTTCATAATTAAATTACCCATGTTATATAAAACCATTTTATTATTTCAAGGCATTTAAAACATGTAACATAATTAAACACATAAATTACTAATGTTTGTTCCCAAGTTTTAATTAAAATACATAAGTTTATTTAACTGAAAATGCCATTTAAACACACCCAACAACTATAAATCTCAATGGTCACTTTTAAACACCAAACGACCACTTATAATGTTCGTATTAGCCTTATAAGTACCCATCCAAGACATGAAATATCATTACTTGTTTCTAAGAGTATGGTGGTCTACATCTCTTTGAATCTTACCATTTTTATACTTCATTCCATACTATTTTTTGTTACTACTGATCCATGGGATGTAAACAACACTATTAGACTTATTTTCATTCGTTGAAGTATTATGTTTATTCCACTAGGTCTTTCGGTTAGTTTTATTGAGTATTTTTAATATATTTGTAACAATGTAATTAATTAATATTTATTTTAATATATTTTTTCTCTTTTTTTTAGTGAATTTTAAATAAAACACACCAAATTATATTAAAAAAGAATAATTATAATAATAACTAAAATATTATTATAGTTATAATTAAGTTTAGGGTGTTAAATTATACCCCACTTAATGGAATCTCACACTCACAATTTACATACTTGCACAAACACACCAGCAAAAGACGTTCTGACATCCTCCAATATGTCCTACAAAAAATATCATAATTATTATTAATTAACAAAATTTAAAAGAAAATTAAGTTATACCTTCAGCAAGTCCACCAAAGTGAACTATTCTTCCTAGTCAATGTGATTCCCAAGATTTTTTTAAAGTTAAGTTTCCTTATCCCAAATACACTTCAAGCATTCATGTTAAATTTAAGCATTTAGAATTCGATTACCCAAGGAGAGGCATGGGCGGTGTAGAGCTCAAAGATATCAATGTGGACATAGTTCTAATGGAACATCCTAACTAACTCGTTTATGAAAGACCTGATGTCTTAAATTCCCTCATACATACTATAGGCCATGATTTGAATAACATATATTGCACAGAGGTCACCCCTGTCAGCAGCCTTCAAGAAATTTCATTGGGAAAATTAGTTCTCAATCATTGTAAAACATTTAAAGAGGGATTCATAATATTTATCCTTACATGAGTAGAAGGAAAGTTGTGCTCATTTCATGTAGAAATAAACATAATGGGATCCTTAGAAGATATGAAGGTTGTTTGAGGTGGTAGAAACATGGTAGAGGTGTTTATAGTATAAACGAAGGTTTGCGAAAGATTGGTTTTGTTTTGAGAATGATTTGATAACCATGGCCTCAGGTATCTCAGTATTAAGATGTAAGATATTATTTGGTGAACCCTCACCTTTCATCTGAAAAGGAAATAATAAAAGGGAACTCACTTAATAAAATATACTTAAATTAGTAGTTTCATTCTAATTTTCTAAAATTAACTAGATTGTTCCTCTGATACCAAATGTAATGCCCCGATCTCATGAAACTAGAATTATCCCTTACAATTGTGGTGTAATTTTATTATAAAATGAAACGTGACTAAATACACAGCATTAAAAAAAATATAGGATCTTTCCCAATCATGTTTTTGGAAAATTATATATATGACTTGCATTTTAACAAAATACACCTATTGAAAACAAATATTCTTCAGTGTATTTCTTCCACAACTCAATTTCAACACAACAACTTTTCTAAACCTGTAAAAGTGATTACAATGTGAAGGGTGATAATTTAAAATGCCTATTAAGGGGGTTTCAAAAATTAATAAATTCATTAAAAAAAATTCTTTAAAATAAATAAACATAATTAAATCACTTTCTTGAAAGAAAATAATGTCTCTCATAACAAGTCAACATTATTTTTCGAGAGTTACATAAAATCATTTTTAAAGAAATCATGATCACGAATTTCTATTCTTTTTTAAAAGTTAAAAATAAAAAGCATTAAAAATAATCATTCTCTAGCACAAAAATGCATGAAATTCTACCTATAAGATAGATAATGACCATACTTAATTATGTATGACATACCAGGGGTGAATTTACTAATTTAGACATGGAATAATATTTTTTTAGAATTTACACAGACAACAATGTCATTTATCATTAAACACATAAATTAAAACCATGAAATGATAGATAATTTTCTAACATTATTATTAATATTTTAAAATAGATGATTTTATATATAAGTTCATACATAAATATAAAACATTTTACCATGTGCATTTGAAAATGTAAAACTGATTAATACAGGTTCATAAGAGAATGATCATTAACTATGGATATTCTTCCAGTCAAATAATAACATGTACATCCAATTTCAATAGTCATAATGAGGGAAAGAATAATACGAGACATTATAACCATACCATCAATGCCTCATTACAAGACCATAAATAAACATACTGTTAAGGCCTCTTACCATGAAAATAAATAGACATTTTTTCAAGGCCTCGTGTGAAGACAATAGTTGGTTTCATGAGACATACTGATGCCCTGTGAGGCTATAGAAAGACTCACCCATCACATAATAGGTCTAATTAATTCCTATTATTTCTAATAAAAATATGTCTTTAAATAAAATTGTCCCATACCACTTTTATTTATTTTATCATTAATCATAGATGGAAATAAATTCATTAATAAATTCGTGAGTTATAAAATCTTTAAACAATCCAAAGTGTCCCATACCACATTGAAACATTAAATTCATTATCCATATAAAATAATAAAAATATTAATCTCACACTTGTAATAAATTTCTCTATTTATAATGCCAAAATAAGTTGTGTAATCAAATAAATACATACATGATCTCTAAAATGCATGGGTTGCCCTTTATAAATTATACGTTGACCATAACTAACAATGCATGACATACCATGTGGTATTAAGGAATTTTCACACATAAAATGATAAATTTTTTCATAATTTTGAATAAATTGATATGTTTTATCTCATGCAATTGAGAAAACAAATTTTTTATATGAGCTTAAAATCACTAAACATTAGTTTCAAATTTGATAAAGACCAATTTCAAATAATAGTGAAAAAACATCTACAGTTAAGTTTTTTTACTTAAATTAATATATATGTATATATAGATATATGTATATATGTGTGTGTATATGTGTATGTGGATTTCATGAATATAATTATTTCAAAAATTTAATCAAGAACCCACCCAAGAACTCACACAAAAAATTGGGTTGATAAATAAATTTACATTTGTTTACATTCATGTAGAATCACACATATACTCATATATATATATATATATATCACCCTTTTATAATTAATATTCTGAAAACATAGTTAAATATAGATATATATACGTTATTAGATTTCAGGATCTTAGCAATAGTAAACATTATCATATATATATATATATATGTATACTGAAAATATTTAGTTTTATATGTTTATATACACAACTATATATACACATATATATTAATTTCTTGTAAAAGATCATAGAATGGTAGTAAAATTAAACCCCTCAAACTTTAATTCTAAAGATATAGATCATTCAAAATCGAGATCGTTTATCATATATACCATTTGGATTAAAAGGATATGGTATACACACATATAGTTTTATGTATTTGTATATATATTTTAAAAAATGATAAAATAATATAATCCCTTACTTGATTTAGATCATGAGAGGATGAGTATTTCTGGAACTGAGGGAGAGAATGAGAGAGCATAGAAGATGGAATTTTCGTGTAACAACTTGGGTGAAAATGGAGGTTTTTTAAAAACAAAAACTTTTCAAATGATATTCCAAATTGAACATATCTAACCCAAAAAACATTAATTAGTTCAGATCAATGAGAAATATGTTTATTGACACCCTAAAATATAAAATTGAAGTAATTTGAGGGATATAAGTCAGGTATGGTGATTGTTAGATTAAAATAACACCACCCTTGGAAAAGAAACGAAGAGGAAGAAGCTAAAGGGGCCATGGAAAGGGTGGAAAATGGAATCATGGTAAAGTAGATGTAAAGATGGGTCGGGGGTTAAAAGGTGTGACGAGGACTAGTTTGTCATCAATGAGGAAGAAGAAGAAAGAAGGAATGGATGGATAGGATCGAAACTGATCCGATAAAATGATTAAAATTAACCCTAATGAAATTTAAGGAAGTGACTGTGTGGATAAGAAAATGGATGGATGGTTGTGGTCACGATTCTTGATTGGATGGGCCAAATCTCTTGACACATTTTAAAAGAAGTGGACGACTGAGATTAGATTGTTGTAGTATCTTATGGCTGCTGTTGATCACGTATTTTTAAAAAATGTTCAACGATCAAGATCAGGTGGATCCAGATCATATAGGTGAGAGAAACATAGCAATTGAAATATGGAAGCTAAGGTTTGATTTCTAAACCAGTGTGAATTGTAAAGATCTTGAGCAATGAGATCGGATGGCTTAGACCACGTCCCGTAGAAAAAATGCATCTGACATCGAAACAATGTGGGATTTAGGGAAACCTTTTAAGATTCTGTGTGAAGCACCATACCTCGATAACACAAGCACATAATCATGGGGTAATTATACATGGGACCATGCTCATAGGCCTTGGTCTGACCCCTACACGCTCCTAACCACATCTTATACATGGGTCTGTGCGCATGTTGTCTATGTTGTTCCCCTGGTTTTCCTTCTACTCGAGTCTCCATGGCATTGGTAGACACCTCCCTACTATGGTAAACTCCTTGAGGGTCCTCCTGTACTAGATTGAGGTGTCTCCCTAGACTAGGGTTTGTTCCAAAATTTTTAACTACATTAGATTTATAAAAATTTATATAATGAAGAATTTTTGAAGAATTTTCCCCATTAAAATAATAAATTGACATTATTGGTTACTTAAAGCACATTAAATTTATAACTAAGTCATTTTAAGATAAAATTACTAAAAACTCGTGATTCATTCAATTTCCCATGTTATATAAAACCATTTTATTGTTTTAAGACATTTAAAACACTTACCATATTAAACACATAAAAAACTAATGTTTGTGACCATGTAATAATTAAAAGGTATAATTTTATTTAACTAAAAATACTATTTAAACACACCCAACATCTATAAAACCCAACAGTCACTTTAAAACACCCAAAAATCACTTATAACAGTCATATTGGTCATATAAGTACCCATCCAAGAAATAAATGATCATTAATTATTGTTAAGTGGACGGTTACCTACATCTCTTTGACTCCTATCATTTTTTTAAACTACTCTCCATACTATTTTTTGTTACACATGATACAAAGGATGTCTACAACAATACTGGTCTTATTTTCATCTTTGAAAGTCTTCCATTTATTCAACTAGGTCGTGTGATGAGTTTCCTTGATTAGTTATAGTCTCTTGTAACAATGTATTTAATCCATGTTTCTTTGAATAAAATGTTTCTCTTTGTCATTACTGTATTTGAAATAAAACACATCAGAATTAGGAAGTCTCCATCATCAGCTTCCCAGGGTGTCCTGCCACTAATATCCCATGCATGGAGGCTTCCCTACCCCCTTACTTTATCTCAACTGTTCTATACAAGGATTAGAAAAATATATTTGATCTTATTGACCTCAATGAGGAGCCTAACAGGTGCGTTTGTACCCTGTCCTATTTGGGGATCTTCTCCTACAAATATTTTCAAACAATTTCAACTTCGCAGAATAATCTATACAATAGGAACAAAAAAATGAGTAGCATAATATGTCCTACCAAATACATATTTCTTTTCTAGAGAATAAAGAACAATGATATACCCTCTGATGATAACATCAGAAGGTGTGGTATCTGCATAGCATCGAGGTGCTGCTATTATATGAATCCCCAGAGGAGAATGAAAAACATATTTTCTTTGAAGGTAGATGGTTGAATAAGGTTTGGAGTTATTTTGACATGTTTGTTGGTGTTTTTGTTAGTACCATATATGGGGCCCTATTCATGGATAGGCGGTTTCACGGATTAGGCGATACTATCCTAGATAAGATAGCTCGAGAGATTGTGTTTCACACTGGTGGTCGATGCCTCTAGTAGTTGAGGAATTAGTCAAGGTTTGAAGTAATCCAAACTTAAGGTTGGTCAATCATTGATAGAATGCATAATTTACTAATAAACATGGTTAGGTTATGCAGTAACTGGTGCTATGCTCCCACTCCTCTTCGTCTCCTCCCTTCCAGTCCTGCAGCTTACCCATTATGAAATTTCTCATGATCTTTATGGGTTTGTTGGTTCCCACCCTCCTTAGGTATAAAAATAAACACTAACAGTTCTTATAGATATGAGATCATTAGGGGAGGTTTTGTTGTCCGCAACTCAGGAGGTGTGGTCATTATGGAATTTAATTCTCACCTCAGCTGTGGTTACTCACTCCAAGAAGAGTCCAAGGCTTTGTTTACTGGATTATCACCCTCTTTCAAGGCTAACATTGTCCTATAAGAAGTGGAAATTGACTCCTTGTTACTTAATAATTACATGGGTTGTAAGGGACCTACCCTATCGTCAATCTTGTATACAATCATAAAATTAAGAGTTATGATAAATATAAACATCAATGTACTACATACTTAGAGTAAAGCCATCAAAGTTGTTGACTAACTTGCATCCTTAACCGGCCTTGGAAACGGCGTATCCTACTTCTCGAATGTTTATTTTTTGGAGCCTAAGGGGTGTGATCTTGTTAGAGGGGATTCTATTGGACAACACTACTTCACCCCCCCCCCATTAGGATCTTGTTTGGCCTAGTTTGGATCTTTTTTCTTCTTATTCTTCCCCTTACTAATAATAAATAAATAAATTATTATGATGACGGTTATAATAATGTGTGGGGTGTTATAGAGTTAATCCACCATCACACATTTCTTATTTATATTAAATTTTTCCTGAGAAACAGAATCAGTAAAACCTTCATTCTTTTCATGTAGCATTCGGTTATCCTCAATTAGTTCTGATAGTTGTGTATCAAGATCATCATTTCTAGTTTTCACATTCCAAATTTCATCTGAGTTCAGATTATTTCATTTGTTATTATATTTATATTCTATATTTGTAGATATATTTTGTAGTTCTTTGGCATGAGAATAATTATTCTCCCTTGTATTATTATGCACATAAATAAGCCTTTTTTAACAATTTATCTTTTTTGTCACAATTTTCAGAACATGGATTCAAATATCATTAGATATAGTTTCATCATAAAATTTCTGATCTGGTTAATTGGCTTTTTGGACAACTTCTACATTTAATATTCTTGTAATTTCTTCATCATCATTAGTTTCAGTATCCCTTAAATATTAGGTCATTTTCGCATTCCATAAACATCATTTAATGAAAAAAAAATATCTTCACTGAATGATTCATCAGGACCATTCCTCAGTACATTGTTTTCTTCCTTCAAATGAACAATACTCTTTCCATAAACACTCCCTCGCAAAGGAATACCACCAGACTTCTTCTTCTTTAATTTTCTTCATTTTTCCATGGTGTAATGATATAAGAGTAGATTGAAACTTTTTTTTCAAAAATCAATTGAACAAGTAAGATAAAAAAGTCAAATAAAAGAAATCAATTTCACAGATAACAATTCGTGGTCCAGAATGGTCCTAGGTACCATTAGAGGAAGGGATGAATCAGGGTATGGATATTATTCCTAAAATTCTTCATGCCCCACTAGATCTTAAACAATATATTATAAGGGTCACTTTTTTTATCTTTATTGTCTATATTTTTCTTTTTATTTCCATATTTATCTAATGATGATGGATATAAGGTAAAAAAATAATGGAACCACCATCACATGTAGATTTTGACTTGGTTCACCCTCACTAGGCTATGTCCAAGGAGTATACAATGAAAATGTTCTGATTTAATGAATTTACTATGGCTCAATACCAAATCAATGTTTGGGATAGATCACTTCTATGTCCAGGCTCACTACCTTAACAATGTTTAGGTTCATCTCAATTCTTTCCCAATGTTCACTTCTTAAATCTGTTTTGATGGATCCACTACAATAAATGCGGTCTTTAACAACGCTAGAAGAGGCCATTATCCGCACTAAAAAATCAATGACCACCATAGTGTAGTTAAAAGGAAAAGGCTTTTATAAGTTCTAGAAAAGAACTTATAAAGGGATAATTTATTAGTGAAAAAGACTTAATAAATCACACTTTTATAATAGCTTTTTTTTGCGCTGATAAAAGGAATTATTTTTCAGCACATTTTTAGCACTAATAAAGTCACAATTTATATCTACTTTTGGAAGCACTATTAAAGGTATCATTCATCGGTGCTTTTATTAGAACTGATAAATTTTTATACTCCAGTGTGATGCTAAAAAACACTATAGCGCTAGAAATAGGGCATGTAGTGTGTTGTAACAACACTATAAATCATTAAAAATGCCAGCGAAAATTTCTACAATCAAATAAAAATATATAATTTAAATGAAATAAATTATCCAACACAAATAAAAGAAAAAATACTCTATTATAGAGAATTATAGTAGTTTTTTGACTAAAATTAATGACAGTTTTGAATAAAAATGCGCACTTTTTGTTATATCGGTCACAACATGAGTCAGATTGAGGTGTAGCTAATTCTTACACATCAAAAAATAATTTTGGATCACTTTCATAAAGTAATAGAAATATGCTAATATTTTTTCTCGGTTTTTTAATATGTTATTTCTTATAAAAATTAAAGTAAATTTAGGATAGAATGACACACCTAGATTAATACTGGTCACATCGTGCGTCAGATTGATGTGTATATGATTCTTGAAAATTTCATATTTCTTATGTATTTTTGTTCTAAATTATCAAAATAATATGAATGTGTTTCCTTAGTTTTTATTATGCCACATTTGTTTTATAAAAATTTCATTTTAAACTAAAAACATGAACTTTGAGTCATACCGAGAAGATCATGTATTGAATTGAGTTTAAACTGATTCCTAAATGTAAAAAATTACATATGGATCATTATAATAATGTAAAAAAATAATTCTAATTTGTTTTCTTGGTTTTGAGTATGCCAGTTTTTTTTTCACTAAAATTATTGTCAATCTTGAATACAAGGATTCACATGGAGTCATACAAGTCACATTGTTCATTATATTGATGTACGACTAATTCAAACAAATTTCAAATAACATATGAATCAATTTAATAATGTATCATAAAAATTAAAATATGTTTCTTATCTATTTAGTACACAACATGTGTTTATTACTAAAATTTCATTTTAAATATGGAACTTGTACTTTTAACCATACAGGTCAAATCGTGTTTAGGTTCAACAAAATACAGATTATTACACATCACAAATGAATTATGAATAATATTCTTAAATAATCAAGAAAGTATTATCTATTTTTCTTATTTTTTAGTGTGTGACACTTTCTGTATTAAAATTTCAATTTTAAACTAATAATGGACACTTTGAGTCATATCGGGTACATCATGGATCATATTAATGTGCAGCTAATTCGATGATGTAAAAAATTACATATTGATAATTTTACTAAAGTAGAAAAAAATTAATGTTATTTTTTGGTTTGGAGTATTTCATTTGTTTTTTTCACTAAAATTAATGTCAATTTTGAATAAAGAAAAAACCTTGAGTTATACAAGTCACACCGTGTGCCTGATTGAGGAGTGGATGATTACTATATATCTCAAATTACATACAGTTCATTTTACTAATGTTTCAAAACAATTTAAAAGTGTTTCCTCATTTTAGATTACGTCTCTTGTGTTTTTTACTAAAATGTCATTTTATACTGGAAATTGGCACTTTTGCCCATATATGTTGCATCATCTATGGGTGTGACAACGGACTAATTCCTACACATAATAAATGAGTTATGAATTGTTTTCTTATATTATCAATGAAATATGGGTTTTTTTTAGTTTTCAGCAAGTGAAAACTCTTTGTATTAAAATGTCAATTTGAAAAAGATAATGGACACTTTAAGTCATATCAGGAACATCTTGTATCAGATTGAGGTTCAGATTATTCTTTCACATCACAAATGACATATGAATCATTTTAATAATGTATAAAAACAATTTGAATTAATTTCATTTGTATTGATTCTTTATGTTGTTTCATTCAATAAATTAATCTTAATATTGAATAAAATGACACACTTGGAGTTATATTGATCACACCATGCATCATATTGGGGTTCCACTTATTCTTATATGTCTGAAATGAATGATGGATATTTTACATAAGTTATCAAAACAATAAAAATTTGTTTCCTTGTTATTGAGTAATTCACTTGTATTGTTTACAAAATGTCATTTAAAACTAAAAAAATGCACATTTAGTCATAGAAGGTGCATTGTGAGTGGGTTTGACATGAGACTGATTCCTACACATCACAAATTAATTATTAATCTTAATGGTGGATTACTATCCTTTATAAAATCACTTAAAAAAGTGGTGAAAACATTATTTCAATAAGAAACCTGAAACACTTGCAAAATGGATCTTAACTTAATTGGTAGGTGTTGGGTGTATTTTCCAATTATTGTACTCAAAACAAATATTGGAATGTTCTTAATTCTAATTCATTCCAAAATAATTTTATTATTTTTAATCTAGTGATTCATATCCTCCTCTTCATCAATTTCCATATTTTCCTCCTCCTCCATGTCGGTCTCTGAATCTGAATCTTCCTCAGCCTCCTCCTCCACCTTTACCTCTAGAATTTCCAAGATTTTTTTTTATTTCATCACTAACAGACAAATTGATTTACTCTATTATACTGATCACTCATAAAGAGATCAATAATAATATATAATAATTATCACACTAATTTTTCACACACAAAATATATTTAGATGGTCATAAATCAAGCTAGATCATAAATATAGCAGGTAATCAACAAAATTTGTAGTCAGAATACAATTTGAAAAAAAGTACACTGCCCAATCATCTCTAAAAAAATATTTCTTATCTTGAGTATCAAGGTTGTCCAAAATCTTGATAGTACTAAGCAAATATGGAAAAACAAATGATTATGAAATATATTTAATGAAATTTTAATTACCTTCTGAAATTACATGTTGGGGGAGGCTGGTGGTTTCTTTCTCTATGATATATCAATTGAATTTCAAAATATAATATGCACAATCAATTTAATTATCTTGTTTCAAACACTATAGAAAAAATTGAAAAAATAGGTAATTTTTTTTAAATATTTTGGTAGTTAAATCATTCTATATGTACCTTAATTTTTTCCCACTTGTAGTAATTCATGGGCTTCATCCCTTTAAACACCAACTTCATGACATGATTTATCATATATTTAGAGATTTCTATATCAAAACAAATCATTGTTAAAACACTAACTAAAACATATAATTGAAATTTTATCTATAAAATTTTGATTTTAGTGTATTAAATATTTACATTGCATGTCATATGTGGTCGTTTGGATGGATATCCATGCACTAGATCAAAAAAAATATTCAGGGTGACCAGATTGACTGCGATAAACATCGAGTGCTCCATAAAAAAACTATTATGTAATGAAACAATAAAAGTATATTTTATGAAATTACATTATACAGTTTTAATTTTTCATTGTAGGAATCAAATAGATTCTTTTTTCTAATAATGTTTTGTTAAATTGTTTGAGTAACTAATCATTTTTATTCCTAATTTCTTTATCATCCGAAGTATGTTCTACTGTAGAAATAATATAGGTATAAATGAATTCGAACCTTTATTTTCACGATCATCCCATTAAACTATTGTAATAAAAATTCCTATAGAAAATATGAATATTAATTAACACTAGTAAAAATATTATCTCGCTATTTGGAAATATATATTATGAAAATGTACCTTCTTTATGTATTCACAAATCAGATGCTCGACCATTCATTCTTTATAATCGTAGTTCAGTCTCTAGAAAAATTCCATATGGTAAGGAATTTACATATTTTTATATTTCATATTCAATTTAATTCATATCATTATCATGAAATTTGGTCTATTCATGATGTTGTAATGACAATAAATTTTTCTTTGGAACTGTATGTGAGAAGCAACTCTCATATGGTTGTTTTTTTCTTAGTTGATTCACTAGATTTTCTTGATTCAAAATTCTATTTCTACACCTCTTTATCAACATGTAATACCATAGATCACATCAGAAATTTTATCATTAACTATTAATATTTTATTATATGAATAAATTAGTTAAAGGCACACCTCATGCATCTTTATATGATTAGACATTCAAGTGATGAAACCTCAAACAACAAAATTAACTATTTTAATATTAGGACCATCATGTGGAATAGAAAACTCAGTAGTAGGCTCATAGGATACCTCAATACCCACCCTTATGTGATCTTTTGGGAGGTCTTGATGTTTTATATTGTCTCCCATGATATTATAAAGTGTACCCATTACAACATGGTAGTGTGTGGGTGTTGAAAGATACAAATTACATACAGTTGTAGCTTATATAATTTGAGTAATATAATGTTGTTAAAAGTTGTTTGATTTGCATATAGAAGAAAGGGTAATGAAAAAATTGATTACCATAGGTAAGGTATGAAGTTGGGGGAATGAATAGCCACAAAGCTAGTGGGATCATTTGGTTCATGTTTGGATGATTACTCTATTATTGGTTCTCTTTGATCTTTTCTCATACATTGGTCTTCCAATCCTCCCCAAAAAAAATTGATTACATTTTTTTTATTTGTGTCTTCAGTCATCTCATCATATTATATGTATCATCATGTGGTTTTATCTTCTCAATATATGTTTGGGGAGAGATTCCAAAACCTAATCCTCTGACACAACCATATTGTATAGGCCACATCAATGCTACTGAAAGTAGATTTTCTTCAAGTATAGTCGTTTACAATTATTGTGTCTAAACCATATAAAAAATATGAACATAAATTGATATTTTTATGTAATATTTTTATAAATAACATTGAATTAAAATTATTTCATACATACAGATATTTCCCGTGCTATTTGTTTTTCATTAACTAAATTACCCTCCTTACTTATATAAGCCTCCTTCCAAAGCATGCAATATGGGATGGATGTGGCTTAATATTTGGATTCATAAATATTCATAAATAAAGGAACACATGTTTTTTCAAATAAAAAATTAATATTTTGTTTTTGATTTGAAATACATACCAATGTCTACTCTAATGAAGTGTTCCCCAAACCTGCTTTGCAATATGGATATATTGATTTAGATTCTTGTTCTTTATTTATATCACTATTTTGTTGTTTCATAAATTAAATTTTTTGAATCAAGTTGGATAAAATATATTAATCTCAATTAATATATTATCTACTACAATGCATGGTAAATTATTCCTCATTGTGATGATTGATGATACTGGTCTATGTTTTCTACTTTATAATGTTTGCATAACAAACTAGTGGGTGCAACATTACTTTTCAATCGACATCCATAAGATTTGACTTCATAATACGAGGCTGGAACCCTATATAATTTTTTTTAACATCTATTATCATAAATTTTTTATGAAAATACTATAAAATAAATGAACTATGTAATGAATAAATAAAATTAAATAAAAATTTCATTATATATTTTTTCAGTAAAATAGATAAATTTTATTCTAACATTACCATTATATCTTTACAAAGGATTTTCTTCATTACATGTTCAATATGGTTCCAAAAATCAATATCAATCAGCACATTCATCTTTGTTGTGACCCCAAGAACAAAAATGAACATAGACTTATTGGGTCCAGTTGGCTGGTCGGGTTGATAACAACCAGATTCAAATTTTATACCCTAAATTCTTTCATTGAAAATTTTATTCAACACTATGATATTTTATCATTGAAGTTTTTCTCATCAACATGCTTTTGATCCACTAATAATAAGCAGTTTCATCATCAATATTCCATTCTACCTTAGGATTTGTAACATCATCTTGTGCAGAATACATTATCTGGATGAGTAGTCAAACATTTAATTTTCCTTGAATAATAACAACACATTAAACTTCATGCATAAAAGTACTCATTTGAATCTATATTTCATTAAAAATTTTATTTTCTTGAACATAGATATAATACTTCTGTACTATAGTGAAATTTATCTTTACTACCTTTATTTAATCCATATTTTGATGCTTTATTGTATTCAATATCTTGATGATAGATTACACTCCATCTTTCAAACTATTAACCCTCTCATCATTGTGGTTCTAATGTTCCTTGATGACATACCTCCCAAATAGTTTTTATTACATTTTTTCCTTGATACCCATCCCTCATTTTTTAGATATATACATATGATTCTAGAACTACTCTAACCAAATTTCATTCTTTACTAGGTACTTGTGATCATTTTGGATTACTATTACTCATAGTAGTTCAACATACATATAAGATATGGGGGAAGATACTCAAGCAGTTAAATGTATTCATAACTATTCTGGAGATGAAATCCCTTCAACACTAACAAGATAAATTAACTCATCCCCACTAAGCTAAAATGACTCTAACCTTTGTTACTAGTCATTTTCTATCACATGTCTCTCAAATAGAAGAGATTAATAACCATTGATGTTCAAAAATAACCTAAAATCAATTTTAATTAAGGATTCTAACATAATACATTTCAAAAATGAAGTAATGAACATTCAAATCCACATGAATTCCACTTGAATTCATTTAACTCTACTCAAAAATATTAACTATTTTCCACTTCCTATGAAATGTTACCTTTTTTGGCAAGCATATTGGTGTATGACGAATGAGAGAGCTTGAAACTCATCCTAATCTCCAAGATTACAAGATAATGTATCCTAAATATTAATTTGGAAGTAGGGACAGAGAGATCAACTCATTATAGGAGGAATACCTTTGAGAGTCAAATTTTCATCATTTTAAATTTATCATGGTGGAAGGGGAAGAGAATAAAAATTTGTGTTTGGAAATTGTTTTCTCAAAAAATGAGAAATATGAGTATTTTATGGAGTTCAACCATCATCGTAGTATTCTCATCCAAGTATTCATAACTTCATAGTTTTAATGGGGATAATTTTAGTACACCCTAATCAAAAATAATTTTGATGAAGTGTTGTTAAAATTAACTGAGTGAGTCGTATAAGAAACTTTTTATCATGAAACCACAAAAAATACTCATTATATATTGATTAATTTGTATGTATCATTTTATGTCTTCTTTGGAAGTAGTAAATTAGGAACATATAGGGTGAAAAAGATGAAAAATGATTTTGGAGATGCGGTATTCAATGTAGTAGCAACGGCTTTGATGGAGATTAATGAATTAAATCTGAGTGGTAGGGATTTCATCAATAAAAATTGGAACCAAAATGATGGGAGGAAGACAAGATTGAAAGTGGGAGTCCAATCCATTATCAAGAGATGGAAGGAAATAAAGTGTTTAGGGATGGATTAAATATACCTAGTGAAGGTTTGTTGTACTAGAGTATTGATGTATTATATCTTCGTTAAATGTAGTAAAAAATTTCATGCAAGATGCATGAAAATGTGGACTTTTATGGATAAAGTTTATTGTACTATACATATATCTTACCAAAATGAGTTGTTTTTTACATAATCATATTTGTGAAACCCATTTTGATTTTTTATGAAATTTTATTTATGTTTGTTATTTCTATTATGTGTTGTATTCTTCATTAAATTTTCATACATTATGTATATTTTCATAAAGAAAAAAAGAGATGAATGGTTTTCATGTGGATCAAGGGTATGGAAAATCATTAGAAAATACTACCTAGTTACTTTACTGAACCACTTTATATTCATCTTGGTGAACATGTAGTTGATGTTTCCTTTGATTGATGTTTGAAAGGATTGAATATTCATTGGAATGGATATAGTATCAAAAGATATCTAGAGGAGTCCTATGAAGTTTTTTTCATAAATTATAGATTGGTTATTCATATGTGGTTTTATTTTTACCAAGGATTTATTAAATAATTATTATTTTTATTCTTGTAGGAATTTATATTCATGGGATTCTATTATGTACTATTTTACATAGATTTACATGTCATGTAAGTTGGTTTTTTAATCAACTTCTCATGGATCATGTTGAAAACTATATGTTTACTATCAATACATTAGAACTTTGTTTATAGTTCCAACGACTGAGTAACATTTTAATTCATCTTAGGCCATGTTATGAATAGTTTGACAACATTGTGATGTTACCCTTTTATAAAAGGGAAATTTATTAATAAGATAACATGCACACACACAAATAAAGAAAATAAAATTTCTTAAATTAGGCACTTTATCAAAAAAAACCCTTCATTCTTCGAGAGGAGTTTTTTTATAAAATTATTTGATAGAATTTTAAACTCGGATATAACATCTTCTATTAATGATACCACATATGGAAACTCTTCAACTAGAATCTGATCTGTTGTGTTGTGATATGAAATGTTTTCATTTATATATGTAAAATAAAGTAAAATCATAAAATAAATTTACAATTAGTTTATAAAAATTTAAAACATTATTTTAACTAGTTATAAATTTAAAGGACATGGGAAATTATTTGAAACCATTAATTGAAAATAGAAATAAATGGTATATCCATTAATGATCTCCCTAACACATTAAATACCGTATTCTCTCATTACTTAAATATTTCAGGTGAATTTATTTTTTAATAAATGTACTAATATTAGAATCCTATCAATCGATTATAAACACACCTCTTATTGAAAATACATCAAAAAATTTGAATTTTAATTAAATAAAAAACAGGAAAAGTATGCTTATTCTGATTTTAATGAAATTTTAAATAATTTGTTACTTATTAAATTATAGATATATAACATATTGATAATGTTAACCAATAAAAACTAGAAACTTTAAGCTTTATTTCCCAGATTTATATTAACCTGTTAACATTAAAACAATATGTACATTAACCAACTTAATATTATTTATATCAAATAAGAGTCCCTCAAAATTTATTCCAATAAAATATTAAAAAAATTCATCTTCATGTGCATGCCATACTACGGAAACAATATTCAAACAATGAAAAACCAAAATATATAAAATGTAATATGAAATAATATAACGTAAACATAAAAAAATCACCATCAACAAAAATAATGGAATAAGATGCAGTTTGCAATGGTCTTGTATGAAGCTAGAATGTGTTTACAGAATAGGGGTGGCCTTGTATAGGTATAAGTAAGAGAGAGAGACAAAGAGATGTTATGTAGGGTTCTTCATGGTTAAAAAGAACATAAAAGGCATAATGAGGAACCTAGAAAAACCAAACAACGAGAGAGAAAAAAGAGAAAATAACATATAGAGGATTCTATCCTTGATTTATTCCAAAAAACTGTGGAGGAGTATCACTCAAAATTGGAGAGTTCCATGAGAGAATGATAATTTCAATTGAATGAGCCATGGAATGGGTTCTTATAAATAGACTAAGGATACTTTTATCAATTATTTCTAAAAAATGATGATAAATATCCATTTTATGAGCGTGAAATTGATAAGCACTCATAAAAGACCTAATTATTAGAAGAGTAGTTTCCCATGTGCATCTCAGAATGGTCTTGTGTTGAAGTCTCGCTGAGTACATAATTTAAATAAATTTATTATAATTTTATAATTACTTTAATATATATACTTATTTATTTAAAATTATATAAATAATTTTTTAAAAATAATTTTTATTTAATTATATTACCTATAAATATATAAAATTATGAATATAAAAATATACATTTAAAATTTTTTTTATTTATAAATATTTATTTACAAATATATTTTTTCATTATTAATGGATACATAATTTTAAATACATGAATTACAAAATGAGAAAAATTGAATAATTCAAAATGAGTACTCAATAAAAATATAAAAAATGGACAAGTTTTATTAATTAAATAAAAATTTTCAAAAAATTAGATATATATTGAATTAAAGATAAATATATATTGAAAATACTAAAACATAGTAATAAATATATAAAAATAAGTATAAGAAAATGATCAAATTCGATAATAAAATTAAAAAAATATTAAAAATAAATAAATAATACTTAACTATAGTAATATTAAAAAAATAATTAATATTGACTAATTAAAAACCTATTATATTAAATGTATCATGTTATAATCAAATATTGAAATATAAATAAAATTGATTAAATTACACAAATATTAGGTGTATGTATATTTATATATAAGATTAATTGAAAAAATATTTGTGTTTGTCAATTGTAGATTAAAATTCACTAATTACATATATTTATATGAAATCAATGTACAAGACCTTTGATATATGTTAAATTTAAAAATCAGACAATATTAAAAATGTATAAGACATTAACATGTTTTTAATTATTATATTTTATTAATTTTCTATATATTTATATTTAATATACATTATTTATTACTATTTATAATTAATATATATAAATATATCATACTTATTTCTTTTTATTAATAAGTGTTTCATTAATGAATTTTTAAATAATTTTCTAATTTATTCATTTTTAATTTTTTTATTTGATTATTAAAATTTATTCATTTTATAGATCTATATTTAATATATACTATTTATTAATATTTAAAATATATATAGGTATTTTAAATTTATTTTTCTACCAAAAATTACTTAATTAATAAAATGTTTAATTTTTTTCTTAATTTACTCATTTTTATTCACTATTTGTTTAATCATTTCATTTTTTTATATGTCATTTCTATATATTTAATATATAATTTTTATAATTTTTCTGAATTTATATATATGTATATTAAATTTATTCATTTTTAACAATAATTATTTTACTAAAAAATTAATTTTTTTTATTTGTATAATTATTTCATTTTATTATGGACCTTCATTAAAGCTAAAATAGCGCTGATAAAGGAAACCCTTTATCAATGCTAAAAATAACACGCTGATAAAGGGTACACTTTTTCTACCCTAAACATAAATTGTTCATAAATAACATCTTTTATCAGCACTAAAAAAAGCGTTGATATAGTTGAACCATTATTTGTGCAAAAAAAGTGTCGATTAAGGGTACCCATTATCAAATATTTTTTAGCACTGATAAAAGGACCCCATTATCAGTGATTCTTTTATACCTGAAAAATCATTCTTTATTAGTGATTTTTTCCATCACTGATAAATATCAATGTTTTGAAGGCCTGTTTTAGTAACGCTCACTATCGATGGAGAGTACCACCTTCTTCCTCTTCCATTTCTCACTACTCTGGAAAGTATCCACACACAGTTTATGGATATGTAGGTCCCTTCATTATCAATAATAAATGAATCATCAATTGTAGGTAGGTTCTCTATTGAAATTATTTCTTTGTATGCCTTCACTTATGTGAAAATACCAAGCTCCTACACTTCCACTTTCCAAACAACTGGAATGGACTTCTCTTCACTATAAAAATAAAAATTACCTCCTCTTTAGAAAGATATTCAAGATATTCCAAGTCTTCCTTTCACTTCCAAGATTTTATCAGTGTATAAAATATTTCTGGAATTATAGTTAGATGATGTAGATCCTCAATATTTCAATTTAGAATTTAGGTATGACAAGGATATTCTTCAATGTGTATTCTTGGAATGTATCTCCTTGCATGATGTCCTCAGAATATTATTACATGTAAGTGTGTCCTAAATTCCAATTTTCAGATTATATATGAAATTCACATTTCCACGTACATTAAATTTTCAGAAATTGCTTTCGTGAATTTTTTTACTCCCTTTGTGAACTTCCCTGCACATACGGTGAACTATCTTTCATCCTTCGTGAACTACCTTGCACCGCATGGCATGAGTGCTTCATTGAACTTCTTTTCTTCATGGATGGATAATGCCTCATGGAAGGACTATTCTATGTGGTCTTTTTCATTTATGTGCTACCTATCACGAACCATGCTAGGATGCCATCTTACTCAACAACTGACCAAGTCCCCCACAAGACCCGAAGGGCGTTCCCGATCCCCACGAGCTAGAAAATAGTGTCGTGTATCATATATAAATCGAGCGGGACTGTTTTTTTCTTGATAAATATTATAAAATAAACAAACTAATCAAAATGATCATGTATCAACAACCCACAACAGAACCTAAATAAATAAACAGATGATCCAGATAGAACATCCAACTAAACGGACTGAAGACTAAAATAAGAAAAATGAAACTGAGAATAAACTAAAGCTGGACCAAGATATTGCTATCTATATGTGACATAATGGTCACCTACAACCACAATTCCAAACTTTCTCTAACCACAAGCACCTGAACCAGGATACCTGAACAAAAGATAACCCCGCAAAACAGCTCGGGTCTACCCACGCCGAGTTGTATAGGTAGGGTGTGAGTTAACAGCTTATCCTGTAATCACCAAAGATTACAAGTGTTTCCTTTAAAAAAACATTCCATTAACACTACTTTGAAATACAATTATAAAAATAGATTTTTCACATTTTATTAAACAACCACAACTTTACCATTTCAAAGGAAAACACCCGCCACCATCCATTTTTCAAGAAAACAATCATTTTATAATAAAAACCCATCCCAAACAATACATGAAACAATTTTTAATGGAATAGAAATAAATGGAAAAAATTCATATAATTCTACTTTAAAGACAAAACACTTAATTTTAAAATTACCAACTAAACCAACCGTACACCGACGAAAGGTGGAATATAATCATTGAGCACTATTCATGGGAACACCCCTAGGAACTAGCTAGATGTGGGCCCCAGGTACCTCATATCTCTGTGTAAGAGTAACCATAACAATATCTGTTCTCATTCCCGGGATACTAGTAAGAAAAAACCCATAACATAGTGGACCCCCACATCATCATCATCGTCATCATATTTTAGTCACTGATTTCATCGTCAAACGTGCTACATGAAACAGGGGCCAAACACCACAAGATCACTAGAATACTAGTATATGTCCACCCACCTAGATACCTCAGATTTCATTTTTCCGCTCAATCAAATTTCACAGATCACAAGGTACCACATACACCATTTATCAACCAAACTAAGAATCTCATTCCACAAGACACCACTTGCACATGACAAACCCGTTCATGAGAACTTATGAACACAAGAACATTCACAAATCACATCAAAAACCATGAGGAACAACAACTACTCAATAATTTTCTAAACAAACCATTTCACTTTTTAGGTAAAACATGCAACTCTAAAAACATTCCAAATAGGCCTTTATGTTTACACACCCAAATTCATTAACCAAAATATTTCCAAATCATTTCCAACACTATCGTCAAGTATGAAATGAAAATCAACCTCTCATGACAAAACATTTCCAAAACACTCACATCAAAGGACAAATGGGAATAACCCCATGAGATTCCATTTTAATCCATATTTAGAAACAACATAAAGGATACAACATTATTTAGAAAACATTAACCATTTAAGAAACCAATATTATAAGGAACACCGGTTTAAAGCACCGTCTTTATTTGAGGTCACAACCATGTGTGCACCTAGTGCACCCATGGATGTTCCAACATTGTATGGTACACCAAACATCCAAAAGGAAACCCAAAAACCTTTTCTAAAAACCCACCATTTTCTTTAAAAATACATCCAACCATCCACATTAGTTAGGGAACATAAAACAATCCCCTTATAACCATGAAACCCTTTTAAAACACTTTAAAACATTAAATAATTTTAAAAATTACCAAAGAATACACACCAAATCATGTTCCCCAACAATAAATTCCCATACCACCATAATCAAGGATAAACATTTCATTAAAACCCACAATTTAACATAAAAAGAACAATGACATTTTATACAAAAACCCAAGGTGCTACAAACCTAGGCATTTCACACAAATCCATTTGAAAACCTATTTTTTTCAAATTCTACCAATATAAAATCACCATTCTAATTAATATATAAATATATTAGAGGTGAGTAAGGTATTTAAAAATTAAATGAAAACACAAAATTTCACATGAAGTGTTCCAGAAAGGAAAATGTTAGAAACGCCTACCTCAACCATGTGTTGATGTGATAAAACATCCAGGGAGGAGAGATATAATCCCCACAGACCATTCAAAAACCCTATATGTAAAAAAACGTACCCAATATAAACCATAGACATTATAGTTCGATGATTAGAAGAAAAACCCCAAAGAAAACCCAAGAAAAAAGATTGAAAGAGAAGGAGTGATGATTTGGTGAAGGAAACATGAAGAATCACCAACCTTTCATGGGAAATATCCCATACATTACCCCAAATCTAAGTAGGTGGGAGGGGGGATCCTATGGTCAATGGAAAATAGATAGTGCTTCATTTTGAAGGTAGAATCACCCAAATCAGATCTCCATGTCAAAAGTTATAAATAACACAAGTGGCTGCATGGTTTTTCTGCACGGTTTGTCAAACCGTTAGCAACCCATGTGAGGGAAACTGGAAAACTCCTGCATCTTCGCATGGTTAGGTTGCATGGTTTGGGTATGCTGTTCTCAAACCATATGACCCCAATAATTGTCCAAAAAAACCAAATTACATCCCAAAGACTAGGGAAGTCCACCCTCTGATCCTTGAATGTTTTAAACACAATATGGAGACACCGAAGACATCAAAAACTCTCCAACATGCCACTTTCATCCCACAACATTCACAATATCCTAGAATAGGTCTAAAATAAAACAAATACCACAAATACACAAGGAATTTTTTTTTGAAAACCATGATAAACCTCAACCAAATGTTAAAAAATCGTGAAATAAATAAATGAAAAGAGTATCTGAGGTCGGTGTGTGGAAATTCTCCCACCACGGACACTTTATTCCCCCAGAAATTCACCCATCTAAAATACAACCAAATCCCAAGTCTTTTCCCAACAAAACCAAGGTAATACCATGAACCTCGTGAGGACTATCTTCTCAACAATTCACACCTTACCAATCACAAAGAAACCAAAATCCATGAATGATGATGTGGGGAGAACATGAGAAGGTTATCCCCACCACAAGAACTCAACTAATACGATCAAAATTTAAACCCCAAACAACTTTCACACTGCAACTAGGATCAAGGGATTTCAACATTTAAAATTTTTGTACAGCTCACACGGTTTGGCCACACAGTTTACCAAACTATATTCTAACCATGTCAACGAATCTTTCCAAAAATGATACAAATCCACATTGTTATGAGACCTAACTCTTGGTCTTGTGCTGGACATGCAGTTTGTTATGTCCACCTACATGGGGCCACACAGTTTATACTAGTCATGCGGTAACATTACTTCACCTGAAAAAAGTCTCCCGATAACTCCAAAAACCAAAATCCTCAACTGAGATCAAACCAGAACATCTATACATGTTGGACACTACCACCACTAAAATAGGGAACCACCCAATCAAACTGAACCCAAAATAAACCAATCCTACAAAACTCAAGAATCTCAAAATGATAATTTCCAAAAGATAAAACTATGACCGGCCTGCACAAAGGCAAGACACACTCAAAATTAAATTAAAATCGTCTAGGGCCACATTCAGATAGAATCAATTGTTTGGGATACAATAAATCTAGTTCATCGCACCATTACCACAAAAGTATAACTTAAAAATTAAAGAAAACAAGAAAAATGAGATGTTAAACTTTTTCATCCCAACATAGAAAACAAAACTAGGTTGGATTTTACACCCCTGTCACTTTTGACTGTGTGCGAGTATCACCAAGAGACCTATGGTTGGGGCTCTGATAGCTAAAGTGTCAACTGCCTCACAGTTAGGAAACACATCATCTAATCAAGACTTCCTTTTTAGATATCACCTCCTATAGAACGTCTCCAAATGACCCAAATAGACACAATGGTGGATGTTATTTGGAAAAATATGAAAATACAGCTATGAGTCACCAAACTGGATACACTAGAAACATAAAAGAAAGTGGTTTGACGAACTGGAAGCCAGAGCTGAAAAAATAAATGTTTTCCAGAAACCGGTTCCCCTGGAACACTCAACTCTCTAGATAGAGAACCATAACGAGAACCAACAACCACTAGATGCACCCCAAAAACCAACTCATCCATGAATGCCTCATCCACCAACCTCTTGAAACAAGTTTCACTAGATGAGAGAACTTTCTCTATAATTTCAAGATGAAGACCCCAGACAAAGGGAGGGGCCTTCATCTGATCCTCCGAGGCTACTTCCAAATAGAAGTGATCTTTTTCTGTGAAATTTTTAACATAAGACTTTATAGATCACTGGCCTACTAAGCATCCTACAGCTCTGCCACCTTCGTCTACTTAACCTCCTCCGGTATGGACCACTGAATGAAAGTGGACTAAAAAACCTCCCATAATATCTCACCTTTCATCGATGATGGGGAAACCAACTTACACTAGTCCAAGGATAGACCCTCAAACATCCTTTGTACTGCACATACCCTAATAGCATAGGGAGTTCTGAATGACTTAAAGACACGTTCTACTTCTTAATGCCACTCCACAACCTCAAAAGAACCTTGATCACCACAGAAAACAAGAAAAACATGTGATGGAAAAGGAACTGGTCATGAATCATTAGGAAAAAAGGGCACTTTTCTGGGAAGCATTTTATGAACAACATGAAAATCACAGACCAAACCCAACATCAAATTGATCCACAAACAAAGAGGAACTCTTTAAACCTAATCCAACAAGCTCAGAAGCCAAATAAAAACAAACACCACCATAATGTCCTTTTTTAAAACCATCGTTTTCCTTTTACAACTCAAAACTTCGTTATTCCAAGGCTAATTCCCAAGTACCAATAACCCATTTTTCAAGATTTTTTTCCCAAAAATCATTTTATCATTCAAATCCACTTTTAGAAAATCATCCTAAGCCTTTAATTCCAAAACTGAACCCATGGTATCCCATGAACCGTTACATGTACGTCTGTCCACTCCCATCCTTTCATGGAAACACGCACTTCTCACACATACCCACACACATGTCAACATCCATAACAAATACCAAGGGTGATATTCCATTAACATTCTCAAAACCAAAACACCCTCAATGTTTCAAAACCCAATTTAACAATTTAAACCCATTTTATAGAAAACACTTCCATTTGAAAATCCATTTTCATTTCAAAATAGACTTTCATTTTCAACAAACACTTACACCAACTAAAACAAAAATGAAACCCAACCAACAGTGGACTGCCAGAATGAGGGACTGGTGCTTATGCCTTTCCCAGAAACATGGTGGTGAGCCATGCCCCAAGTAAGGCATAACGCTAAGAGGTCCTTAAACCAGGCACTTGAACTTCACATGGGTCACCACCCCACATAAGGCCACAACATAACCCGACTCACCTCCATTTTCATTCCTGAATTCCAAAACAAGAACAAAAACACAGGGCTCAATCTCAAACTACCCTTGGTGACTCGAGGATTAGAACGAGTAAGGGTTTATGACGCCCTTCCCGTACCGACCTCCTAAGTCCTGACAACCCTGGTATCCATCTACCGAAACCCCAAAATAACAAGAGCCTCATATGATACAATTTTTTTCCGACGAAAGCCGGGATTCAATCTAACCCCACACCTTACCCAGTCTGCAAGAAGACCAGAAGGGCGTTGTCAATCCCCACGGGCCGATAACTAGTGCCATGCATCATATATAAAAAAATGGGAATGATTTCAGCCCGATAAACAGGATAAATAAAATAAACTAATCAAAATGATCATGCAAAAACAACCCATAGATGAACATAAATAAATAAACAGCTGATCCAGATACAATATGCAACTAAACATACTGATGATTAAAACAATAATATTTAAACTCAGAACAAATTAAAACTAGACCAAGCTACCGCTATCTCTATGTGACATATTGGTGACCTCCAACTAAAAGACAAAACCCACTCAAACCATAAGCACCTGAACCATGATACCTGAACAAAATCTGAACCTACAAAACAGCTCAGGTCTACCGGCACCGAATGGTATAGGTAGGTTGTGAGACAACATCTCAGTAGGAAATCACCATAGATTCCATGTGTTTCCTTTCCTAAAATTTCCTATTAACACTATTGAAGAATAAAATTATAAAAATATATTTTTCACATTTTACTAAAAATTAAAAACATTATCGTTTCAAAGGAAAACACACACCACAATCCATTTATCAATAAAACAATCATTTTATAACGAAAACCAACCTAAACAATACTAGTAACAATTTTCCATGGTATTAATTTAAATGGAAAACAATTTCAAACAATTACCCTTTAATGACAAACCACTTACATTTATAATTACCAACCCAACCTACCGTATGCCGATGAGAGGTGAAATATAATCATTGAGCACTAGCCATGGGAATTCCCCTAGGCACTATCTAGTTATGGGCCCCAATTACCTTGTATCTCGGTGTAAGAGTAGCCATAATAATATTTTTTCTCATGCATGAGCCATTAATATGGAGCATACCTATAACCTAGTAGCCCCAAACAACATCATCATCATCATCAACATAGTTTATATAGTGTTGTCATTGTTAAATATTGTATATGAAACAGGGGCCAAATCCCAAAGGATCAGTAGAATACTAGTACATGTCCACCCACCTAAATACTCAGGCTTGCCTTTTTGTGCTCAATCAAATTTCACAAATCACATGTTACCACATACACCATTTATAAACCAAACCAAGCATCACATTCCATAAGCCCCCACTTGCACATCACAAACCCATTCTTGATAACTTATGCACCTTAGAACATTAAAAAATCACTTCAAAAACCATAAGGAACAACACCTACTCAATAATTTTCAAAACAAACCATTAATCAATTTAGAAAAATCATGAGACTCTAAAAACATGCCAAACGGGCCTTTATGTTTACACACCCAAATGCATTTACAAAAACATTTCCAAATAATTTCCAAAACCATCTTCAAGTGTGAAATTCCAAACAACACCTCAAGTGAAACATTTTCCAAAACACACACATCAAAAGCCAAATGGGAATAACCCCATGATATTCCATTTTAAACTGTATTTATATACCACATGAAGGATACAAAATTATTTAGAAAGCAAGAACTATTTATGAAACCAATATTTAAAGAAACATTAGTTTATTGAATCATATTCATTTGAGGGCACAACCATGTGTGCACCTAGTGTACCCTTGGATGTGCCAATGTTGGATGGTACACCATACATCCAAGAAGAAACCCAAAAACCATTTCCACAAAACCTTCTATTTTCTTTAAAACCACATCCAACCATCCACACTAGTTGTGTAACATAAAACAATCCCCTTATAACTATGAAACTCATTTAAAAA
Organism: Viscum album; assembly: GCA_963277665.1. NCBI lineage: Eukaryota > Viridiplantae > Streptophyta > Magnoliopsida > Santalales > Viscaceae > Viscum > Viscum album. Next base: position 346,266,721 of record OY728162.1, on the reverse strand, counting down.
ATTTTAAAACATTAAAAAACATAACAATTTACGAAAACATGCACAGAAAATCAAATTCTCAAACAATAAACAACCATCAAACCATAATAAAGGCTAAACATTTCATTAAGACCCCCAATTTAACATTAAAAGAACAATGACATTTTAAATAATAACCCTAGGTGCTACAAACCTCGGTATTTCAAACAAATCACTTTGAAAACCCAATTTTAGTAAATTCTACCAAAAAAATCACCATCCTCATCAATCCATACAATATATTAGAGTTGATAAAGAAATTTAAAAATTAAATGAAAACACACAAGTACTCGCGGAGTGTTCCGGAAAGGAAACAATTGGAAATGCCTACCGCAACCATGTGTGGATGCGATGTAACTTTAAGGGAGGAGAGATATAAGGCCCATAGACAATTCACACACCCTAGTTCCAAAGAAAAATAATCAAACATAAACCCTAGACATTATGGTTCGACCATGGAAGAAAACCCCCAAAGAAGTTGCCACACCAGGATTTTCCATCTCCATCCTTTTTTTCAAAATCACTTTTAGTTCTTGGTTTTATCTTTGAATCTGGGTGTTTCAATATTAGATTTTGGTGCCTTTTATGTTCTTGAACAATGATCCTGGTTATGGGGGTTTTTGGTGGTATTTGGACTCCTCTTGAATCAAAGGTATGGTATGAGGTTTTGGTGGTTTGGAGTTGGATTTGTGACTCTCCTAGTGGCACCACTTGTGGGTAATGTTTTTGGGATGGTTTATACCCTTGACTTTCATTAGTCTTCGGGTGAAAAGTTGGTTTTCTTTTGGGTATAATTTTCCCTTATCATTGGACATCATTGCTCTTGGATTACCCCTTTCATCCCCTTATAATTGGAAGTAATTAAACACTTTTCTAGTGGATAGAAGGGGGCACACCGTTTGGCCTCACAGTTTGCTAAACCGTGCAAGAAAACTGTGTGGCCTTGTCCATGTCATAAAGAATGTTTTTAATTTAAAATTTTCCCACCTGAGATTTATCCAAACTCAGCCCTTTCTTCCCCCATTAGATTATTATAGCATTGGAATCCTCCCAATCTCTCCAAACCTCCGTTGGATCTCTTTTTTGAATGTGATTTTGATGGGGAAACCTCAAGTTCTCTTCATGTAAGTTCTTCTATATGTGATTTCTGTCCATTAATTAGGGGTTATTTATTATTTTTTTAAAGTTCCTATTTTCCATAAACTATAGAATCAAACCTCGGGTTTGATCCCTAGTTTCTTGTTCAATTCTTTTGGTTTTAGGTTGGTTTTCACCCCCGTGTGGTGTGCTGGTGGTGCAGTTGGATTTTCACACAACGATTCAAGGGTTTTAATAATTAAGGTAGTTGATTCCAATGTGTATGAAATCCTTGTGTTATATCTTTCTTTTTTTATAAAATTTTCATGTTTATTCTATGTTATTATATTATAAAAAATTGGTTTTAGGGGTATTTGTAAGGCAAATGAATTTTAAATTCCATTTTCATGTGAAATTGGAGTTTTTTATAGAAGACTTTTGTTGGTTCATTTTGGGATGCCCTATATCTACATATTTGATTTTATTGAAATGAATAAGGGTTGAATATCATTATTTTGAATGTTTATTCTCTTTGTTTTTTTCTTTGAATGTTGGTTTTAATGGTGTTTGTGAAGCATTTGGAATTTAACTGTCGTGTTTGTGTAAAAATGGATGTTTTATAAAGCTACCATTTATTAGTTAAAATGAGGAAGACCTATAACTATTTTTGGTTTAATTTAAAGCTATTGGGATGCAATTTCTTGTTATGGGTGTCTTATTAGTTTTGTCATAGTGTTCAATGTGGTATTTTAAAAGGATTTGGTAAATTGGGCACCAATTTTGTTTTAAATTGGTTATTTTACATCAATATTTTATGTGATCCCTATTGGGGTTGTTTTATAACTCATTTATTTGGTTTATAGAAATGTTTTGGGTGATAAAAATTCATTTTTTGGTAAATGTGAGTATGCACATGTTGTTCAAGTGGGGTTTTAAAGGGATTTTTGTGAGAAAACCTTGTTAGCTTTTGTGATGTTAAATTAAAAATCAAAATGTTTTGTTGTGTGTTTAATGTTGTACAATGTGTGTGTATATACTGTAGTGGTTTTATGTGAGATTTAATGGTTTATTTATATGGAAATTTATTTATGTGGAAAGTTGAAATTGTTTGATCACAAAGGGTGAAGCCTGGGTACTTAGGGCAGAGGATATGTACTAATATGTCTAGTGATCCAGATGGGTTTTGTCACTGTTTCACTAAGAAAATGGATAAATACAACAATAAAATAACTATATTGATGATGATTTGGGACCACTTTGTTATGGGTAAATTTCCTACTAGTTACTCGGGCACGAGAATGGATTTTTCTATGGTTACATTACACCGAGGTATGAGATACATGAGGCTCGAGACTACTTAGTGCCTAGGGGTGTTCCCTATTTTTATTCTCAATGGATTTTTGGTGTTTACCCTTGTCTTAGGGTGTTTTGGATATAAATTATAGTAGAAGAAATATCTTATTAAAATGTTCTAACATTATGAAACCTTTAGTTTGAAAATGTTTTTCAATTAAAAGTTCCTTTTCGTGGATTTTATTACCCCTTTTCCTTGCATATTAAAGCTACCTGCTTTTTCACCTTATATTGAATACTATTTGGAATATTTGGGTGGTATTATTTTGGTATTAGGCTCACACACTACTTACACACTTTGGGATTAATTATACTTGGTCATGTTTGACACAGGTAAAGGAAATGCTTCGGGTGATGGCGGTTCAGGGTGTTAGTCTCCTCCTGTGGTATGGTGTTGTGGAGACGACTCCTAGGAGATGAACCCTTGTCGTGTGGTGTCTTTGGGGCTATTTTTATGTTGATTTTATTTATCTTTGGACCTATTTTACTATTTTTAGTCCTATGTATTCAGTTCTTTTTTTTTGTATGAACCTCGTTTGGTTTGAATTTTTCAGTTTCAGTTTATCGAATGTTTTTTATGTTTATGTAACGATATTCGGGTAAATCATTCCCAAACAAAAATAAACGATACCTGAGCAGTTTTTATAGTCCGTGGGGATATGGAACACCCTTTGTTACTTTTCAACAGCCATGTTTGGCACTAGTTTCGATGACAGTCATATTTGGTTTGTGGCAAAATGGTATCAAAGGAGGTTCGCTCTTTGGTTCATGTTATTTCGGGAACAATCGGGATAGATCAGAGTTAGGATTATTGGGGCTTGAAGTTCCAATTATGGGTAGGGAGCCTAGATATCACACCTCGTGAAAGGATTCAAGTCACTAGGGGAAGTTAGGATTTAACTGAATCCTTCGTTTTTCTTGGTTTCATGATGATCAGGGGAAATGAAAAGAGAGTTGGGAAAATGGACTTAGTGATCTCGCAGTGTCTAGAAATCCATGTGGAGATAGAGATAATTACCTATAAAACTCTCCATTATAGTGAACTAAGTGGAATATGGCCGCTAACCATATGTCTATGTCACCCACTAACACTATTTTCCTCTCACATTGTCATGTGTCTCTTAGTTTTGGAGTCTTGGAAACTTGGGTTTTAAAGCAAAAATGACTTGATTTTAAGGAGTGTGAATTTTTGTGAAGCGATTTCCTAGTAAATTGAAAATGGATTTATTTCTAAAATTATATAAATGAAATTTTATAAATATTTCAAAATAGTAACTTATGTGTTTACACCTCTTTTGAATGTATGAATTATGTTAAAGGGGGGTTTTTAAATTATCTTTCTAGTAGAATTTTATAAACCATGGAAAAGTTTTTTGAATTGAATTGAGTGATCTAGAATTTATGTGTTGGGGTTGAAGATTTATTTTTATTTGCTAACTACTGAGCATTTGAAAATTTTTATGAAATTTTATAACCTTTCTTTTAAATGAGAATATTTCAGTTCTTAATTACATAGAAACATTTGAAATGGTGTTTTTCATGAACATAGAAGTGTTTTGAAATGGATTAAAATGTTTTTAAACAATTATGGAAGTCATGGAAGTGATTTTTTACTAAGCTATTGGTGATTTTCAATTTTTTGTAAACATTAAATTGGGTTTTGATTTTATTGCTAGCGTCTTTGAGAAAGGGAAACTGTGCTTAAAAATGTTTTGATTTAGAAATAAGGAATGGTTGGGTTTTGGCCTTTGGTGTTCTCAAGGGTGACCACATTCATTGTTTTATATGGGAATATGGAGTTATATGATGTTTTTTCCCGGTGTGGCATGTAAACACGCATGTGTGAGGCCCATGAGATACCATCGGTAAATGCGCAATCCACCAACACTATTTTTTTTTGAATGGTTTTGAAGCAAAGTTTTTTTTTATAATGTGTAGTTGGGAGGTGTAGATTTTGTGTTTTGGGGGTTGATATTGTGGGATGTTTTGAGTTCAAGAACCCCTTTTGTTTAAACAATGTTTTGGTTTGGTGTTTCATCGATAAGTCGGAATGAAGCATTGGTGAGTGGTATCTTTTGAGAAAAAGTTTGGGAGGCCAGTGTGGTGGCTCCCCTCATGTGTTCGGTTCAGGTTTGTGGTATTATTTGACCAAATGAATAGATTTGTTGGGTCATTGGTCTATCTTGTAGGATAGGGTTCACCCCCATAAAGAGATAATTCATGAATCATGTGTGGCCCATGGTGATTAACCGTTGGATGATCCTCCAGTTGATCAACATAAGGACTTTCTTATTGAGGTTTTGTGATTGAGTTTACCCCACTTCTTTTTTCGGTTATGTGGATCCCCTTGTATAGGGAGATTGGTCATGGGAGGTTGAAATAAACCTCAATTTCTAATGTTTCTTGAGTAATTGAAGGTGACTACAGTTGAGGGTTGAAAGTGTGGAATGATGTCTTAAAGGGCCTTTGGGTATTTCTTCAGTCTCATCAAAGGAAGAGTTCATGTTAGGCCATCGGTGTGGAAAGTCTGGCCGAGGGTGGATGTTATGGATTCTTGTTGGAATTGTGTTCTATTTGGGACTCAATATAATTTCCCCCTCTTAGTGTTTTTTATTAGCCACAATGGTCATGTTCGGTGACACATTACAATGTCGTGTGTTCGTTTAACTGTAATGGTGAAGGTTGTGCAATCTTATGAGAGTCTCTATTTAATTGTATGTGTGTCTCCCTTTAGGTAATTCTGAAATCCTATTTCCTAGAAAAATTTGTTCCTCTGTTTCCTTTCATTCTGTTTTTTCCAATCGGAAAAAACAATGGGTGATGTGTGTGTATCCTCTAATCCCATGTGTTGGTAATATGGTGGGTTAGGGTAAAGAGGGTTTGAAGGGTGTCATGTGTCTTTGAGACCATATGAGACCGTAGTGTAGTTTTTTGTGGCATTGGAGGAAGAAGTTTCATTCAGGGGTTTCCAAAGTTGTACTATGAGGCCGAAGATTCTTCAATAATTTTAGCTCCATCCATAGGTCCCAGAGAGAAGCTGGCACGTAGTGAGGGGAAATCTCAGAGTCGTTCAAACCTTTGGTCAAAGTCCTTTCCATTATATGAAAGATAGGAATAGTTTAAACCTCTAGTGACATCATCTTGTTCATGTTTTTCAAATTAAGTAGAATGTGGTGGGTTTAATATGTTCCCATGTTATAGCCCGAGTTAATATTTTCCCCCTTTGGCTTCCCATGGTGTTTTTTTAGGAAAGTTTAAAATTTGGGCTAGGCATGTCGATTTTCAAGGTTTGTGTGTAGTCAGCAATATATATGTGCCTACCCTAGGAACCATGCGATAAGATATAGTAGTTATAACATGGTCTCCATAGGACCATGCTCCATGGCCTAAGTAACTATGTGATGTTTCCTCTTTGGAGAAAATGGTCTGCACAGTTAGCTCACGGTTTCCCAAACCACTTGAACCAACCATGTGACCATGAAATATCATTAAATATTTTGTTGTATTCTTGTGTTATCCCATACCAATCAGTTAATATGGTTGGTTTTTGTTCTATTTATACCCCCTAAGGGTCTCATGTATGTTTCATTGGAAAAAATATTCTGATGTTAGTCTACCCCTTATGCTAGGGAGTCCGTTCGGGCCTCCCCCTATTGGTGTCCAAATTCTGTATCAGGAAAACTAGGTTTTTTATCATAGTGGGAAGTCCCATCATGGGTCTCACGTAAGTTATCTTATAAAAAATCTAATTTTATACTACCCATTTTTCTTGGGAGACCGTTTGGGCCTCCCTCATTTTGTGTCATCGTTCTGTCTGAGAAGTTAAGTTGTTCCTTGTAGTAGGAACTCCATTTGGGTCACCCCCGTATTAGTGACTCTATTTTCTCCAAGGTATTCTCATGGTAATAGGTAGTCTTGTTCAAGGCTATATAGCCACTAATTTCTTACTTGTTTAAATGTGGGATTGGATCATGCCCAATGGTTTTGTTTAAGTTAGGTTGTAGTAGTGCCATTCAGTTTTGTTTTTCATTTCAGGTGGATTGATGGAGAATCATATGGTAGTGTTTGAGGTGTTTTTTTGGATTTAGTTTGAATATGTTTGATCATTTCAGGTATGTAGGGTATTTTATGGTTGGTGAGAGTATTCTCTACTATTTTTATCAACTGGAGGTGTTTGGCCTGTTGGAGGCAGGTGAAAATGTTGCAAGGGAGTCCTTCGTTGTCTATCATTTGATATTTGTTTTTACATCATGTGTTTTTGTGAATTTCTATGGGTGAAAATATTTATGGTGGGGAGAATTTTAACACTTGTATTTTCAATTTTCATCCTTTTTTCAAAACCAATTTTGGTTCTGGGTTTTCTCTTGGTCTCTGGGTGTTCCAAGATTAGATTTTGGTGTCTCATGTGTTCTTGATCTATGATCTTGGTCCTGGGGTATTGGGTGGTGTTTTTCCTTAAAAAATATCAAATGTATGGTATGAGGTTTGGGTGGTTTGGAGTTGGATTTGTGACTCTCCTTTTGGTACCACTTGCAGGGCATGTTGTTGGGGTGGTTTATATCCTAGAGTTGGTTGAGTCTTGGCGTGGGAAGGGGATTTTAGTTTTTGGTATTATTTTCCCCTATCCTTTTTCATCATACCCCCTAGGTTTCTCCATTATATCCACATATAATTTGAGGCTAATCAACACTTTTTTAGTAGATAGAAGCGGGGAAACGGTTTCAGTGCACAATTTGCTAAACCGTGCAAGAAAACTATACGGCATTGTCTAGGTCATAAAAAATGTTTTAAATTTACAAGTTTTTCAGCCCAATATTTAGCCAAACTTGGCCCTTTCTTCCCCCATTAGACCATTTCAGCCATTAAATCCTCTCAATCTCCCCAAACCTCCCTTGTATCTCATTTTTGGATGAAATTTTGATGGGGAAACCTCAAGTTCTCTTCATGTATGTTCTTCTAGACTTTATTTCTTTGCATTCATTAGGGTTTATTTATTCTTTTTGATGTTCATATTTTCTAGAAACTAGGGATTCTAACCTAGGGATTGATCCTTGGTTTCTTGTTCTATTCATCGGTTTTTATGTGGGTTTTAACCCCTTGTGATGTGGCAGTGGTGAAGATGGATTTTCACACAAATATTCAAGGGTTTTAACAATTAAGCTTGTTGATTCCGATGTGTATGAAATCCTTGTGAGTTATCTTGATATGTTTATTTTATTTTCATATTTATTTATTGAGATTATTGCAGAAAAAAAATTTAGTGATATTTGTAAATAAAATGTATTTTAAATGCCATTTTCATTTAAAATTGGGGTTTTTATTAAATGTATTTTATTGGTTCATTTGGGGATGCCCTATACCTACTTACTTGATTTTATTTAAATACATTAGGGCTGAAAAAAATTGTTTTGAATGTTTATTCCCTTTCTGTGTTTCTAAGAAAGTTGGTTTTAATGGTGTTTGTGAAGCATATGGAATTTAAGTGTCATGTTTGTGTGAAAATAGTGGTTTTATAAACTATCATTTCTTGGTTCATATGGGGCTTCCCTATAACTATTTTTTTGGTTTCATTGAAAGGTATTTGGCTGAAATTTTTGTTTTGGGTGACTTATAAGTTTTCTCATAGCGTTCAAAGTGGTATTTGAAAAGGATTTAGTAAATTGGGCACCAATTTGGTGTTAAATTGGGTGTTTTACGTGGCTATTTTATGTGATCCCTATTGGGGTTGTATTATATATATTATAATGAGTTTATAGAATTCTTTTGGGTGCTGAAAATTATGTTTTGGTGATTTTTCGTATGTACATGGTGTTCATGTGAGGTTTTAAAAATATTTTTTGTGCAAAACCCTGTTAGCTTTTGTGAAGTTGTTTTATTGAAAGTCAAAATGTTTTTTGTGTTTTTTAATTGGTACAAAGTGTTTGTAGAAACTATATTGGTTTTATATGACATGTAATATTTTATTATTATGGAAAATGATGTATGTGGAATGATGAAATTGTTTGAGCACAAAATTGGTAGCTCGGGTACCTAGGAGGGCAGATATGTACTAGTACGACAAGTGATCCATATGGGTTTTATCAAAATTTCACTAAGAAAATTGATACAAAAACACTAAAAAAACTATATTGGTGATGACTAGGGACCACTAATTTATGGGTATGTTCAAAACTAGTGGCTCGTTCATGTTAATGGATTTTTCTATGATTATTTTAAACCGAGGTATGAGGTACATGTGGCCTGAGACTACTTAGTGCCTAGAGGTGTTCCTGGTTCTAGTGCTCATTGTATTTGTGATCTTTACCATTGTCTTAGGGTGTGTTTGGATGTACATTAAAGTAACTAATTTTTTTTATTAAAGTTGATAACATTATGAAACTTTTAGTTTGAAAACAGTTTTCAATTGAAAGGTGCATTTCCTGGATTTTATTTCCACTTTTCCTTACATATTAAAACTGCATGATTTTTCACCTTGTATTGCCTAATTATTGAAATATTTGGGTGGTATCCTATTATTATTAGGATCAAACCCTACTTAAAACCCTTGTGTGTAAGTAGACTTGGTCATGTTTGACACAGTTAAAGGAAAGGCATTGGGGGATGGCAGTTAGGGGTGTTATTCTCCTTCTATGGTACGGTGTTGTGGAGATGACTTTGGGGTGATAACCCCTTGTCATGTGATTAATTGTGGCTGTTTTGAGGATGTTTTTATTTATCTTTGGATTTCTAGTTCAATGTCTAGTCCAATGTATTCAGTTATAGTTTTTTTTAAACCTTGTTCTGTATGAATTTTTCTGTTTCAGTTTATCGAATGTTTTTGATGTTTTATGTAACCATATTTATTAAATCATTCCCAAACCAAAATAAATGATACCCGAGAACTTGTGCCAAACCATGGGGATAAGGAATGCCCTTCGGTACATGTCACAAGCTGGGGTTGGAACTGGGTTTGATGGAGGCCACATATGTTTAGTGACAGAAAACACTAGAAAAAAGAGGGAAAGAGAAGGAGAGAAGATTTGGTGAAGGAAACATGAAGAATCACCAACCATTCTTGAGTAATCGCACCTAAATATCCCGAAATAAAATCTAGAAGGAGGGGGAGGCTCTTCTGGTTGATGACCAATAGACAAGACTTCATTTTGGAGGTAAAGTCACCCAAATCATAGCTCCATGTCAAAATTTATAAAATCCACAACTTTCTACAAGATTTTGCTACTCGGTTTTTCAAACTGTGCGCAAACCATGCAAGGGATACTAGAAAACTCATGCAATGTCACATGGTTAGGTTTCACAATTTGCGCTGGCCGTTCTCAAACCATGCAACCCCAAAAATTGGCCAAAATCACGAAATTACATCTCAAACACTAGGGAAGTCCACCCATTGATCTTTGATTGTTTTAAACACAATATGGAGAAACCCATGACGTCACAAGCTCTCCAACATGGAATTTTCATCCCACAAAATTCACAATAACCAATAATAGGTATAAAATAAAAAAATACTATGAATACACAAGGAATCTTGTTGGAAAACCAAACCGAACCTCAACAAAAAATTCCAACATTGAGAAATAAATAAAAGGAAGGGGTATCTGTGTTCGGGGTGTGACATACTAATCCCCAAAAACCCCTTTCATGAATTGTCTTCACGAATCGCATCATTAATGAAATTCTTCCTAATGAACTTTTCTCCTCATAGAATAATCCCTTTTGAACTTCTTCATAATTACCCAAATTATTCTAGAGGTGATCTTATGTAATGAAATTCTCTCTACTTAATGATGTGGTTAGGGTCCTTTATATAGGAAAATAAATCCCAATAAACATTATAATAAAAAATACCCAAAACTCAGATGTGGGGAAGCCTTCACCACGAACTGCTATGTGGTCCGCATAGCAACTTAATCCATTGCAATGAACGATGTCTTCCAAAAAAATCACCATCTCAATTTTGAAAATTATGATCCTCTTATAAACTATGATACGTCCACAAACTATGAGCCTCCCATGAATTGATTTTTCTACATGGTTCACATATTACACTTCACAATCTGCATTACACTGCTATACAGAAACTATTAATTTTCTAATCTTCCATATTTATTCCATGTACCTCATTTGTGGTCCACATAACATTGTTTCCATAATATGAATTGTGAAAACTCCATGTTTCATGGTACACGAAATTAGCTTCACGGTCCATGAACTAAATTATGTGAACGTATTTACATAAAAAATTCTCTTTTCCATGAAACCAACTCCATATTTTGTGGCCCAATATTTTGGCACACTGGGAAACTGCACCACCTTAAACATCTGCTTCGTCAATCCCTGCTATAATGAAATGTGTGCATCATGATTTTTCAACAAACACAATCACCCCAAACACATTGAGATGAAATATTGAGGTTTTTTCCCTAACACCAAATAAACGTTAATCCCTTACCTCTCTTGAGATTATATGACCAAAAAATGAAACATTTTGTATCCAAAATTCACACTAGGTAAATTTTTCATAAATATTATCTATCCATTGGGACATTAGTATAATCCTCAAGAGATCTTCACAATATTACTTTCTCATTGAGTATATATGATTATCTTTTATAAGGATATCCACAAACTGATGAAGTTAATCTATGAAGTCTCTATTCATTTAATCCATGAATACAGTGGGGGAATTAGTAAGACCAAATAGAATCACTATAAATTCATAGTGTTTATACCTTTTATGGAATTTTATCTTTTGTATATCCACATTTTTACCCTCAATTAATGATATAATTTTTTTTATATTTTAAAAGTATTGGCCTCTAAAAAGTTGATCAAAGAATTCATCAATATAGGGTAGATGAACCATTTACTAAATAGTTATCCTCTCAAGTGACCAATAATAAATGTAGTGTCATGTTAATATATCAATATTCTTCACAAGAAGAATTTGTTAACCCTAAGGTTACACAATAGGATGAATGAATCCCTTTTCAAGATTCTCTTAGAGATTATTATTCAAACCATAAAAGTCAATCGAGACCATTCTATATGGAGTCTTTAAACATTTTGTAGCACCGGGTTTGAGTTATATTGAAAACTCCACATCATGGCTCAGTGGAAGATAAATAAATTATTGTGAAAAGACATAAAAAACTACCACAAAGTAGGACCATCTTTGATGTTAAGTTTATCCCCAGAAATATTATATTAACACCTTTTTTTTAGGAATCAAGACTTATAGAATAGAAGTATTTCCATAAAAATTTCATATTTATCATCACACTGATAGATTATCATGTATTGGTTCTAATTATAAAACTTGGCTTCCTTTTCATGGAAATTAGTGTGGTATTTATTTATTATTTATTATTTATATTTATTTATTATTTATTATTTATTATTTATATTTATTTATTATTTATTATTTATATTTATTTATTATTTATTATTTATATTTATTTATTATTTATTATTTATTATATATTATTTATATTTATTTATTATTTATTATTTACTATTTACTATTTATTTTTTATTATTTATTATTTATTATTTATTATTTATATTTATATTTATTTATTACTTATTAATTATTATTTATTATTTATATTTATATTTATTTATTTTTTATATTTATTTATTTTTTATATTTATTTATTATTTATCATTTATTATTTATTATTTATTATTTATTATTTATTATTTATTATTTATTATTTATTATTTATTATTTATATTTATTTTTTATATTTATTTATTATTTATTATTTATTATTTATTATTTATATCTATTATTTATTTATTATTTATTATTTATTATTTATTATTTATTATTTATATTTATTTATTATTTATATTTATTTATTATTTATTATTTATTATTTATATTTATTCTTTATTAATTATTATTTATATTTATTTATTATATATATTTATTTATTATTTATTATTTATTATTATTGAGTTTATATCTATTATTTATGTATTATTTGTTTTTTCAATTAATATATATAATTACATTAAATTCTGTTTATTAACCACATGACGAGCTTGCTGGAGTGGTAAAGTCTTCTGAAAATATGGAAGAGATTAGGGGTTCAAATCTCACAAGATGTAGTATTTTGTTATATTGCATGGGCATGTGCATGTGCATGGGCATGTGCATGCATGGATAAATAATGTAAATAAGATAAATACGAAATAAATACGTAATAAATAAAATAAATGCGAAATAAATACGAAATAAATAAAATAAATAAAATAAATTAATTAATTAATTAATTAATTAATTAATTAATTAATTAAAAATTAAAAAAATTAAAAAAATTAAAAAACCACCGCGAAACGTTCTGGGATGGTTTTAAAAACCAAAACGAATAGTTTCCCGATGCACGATTTCACGACAGTTTTTCAAAACTGCCGCCAATCTATTTAGCGGTGGTTTGAACTGTCACGGAATGAAAAAAATCGCCGCTAAATCATGAGTTTTCCATAGTGAGTCAAAGGTATCGCTATGTAGAGGCGATAGTCCGCATGTATGCATGAGCTATACTTTCACTTCCAATTTGATGGAATTGTGGGTGGATATTGGTGGAAAGAAAATAATAATGAAATATAATAATATTTAGGATATTAAATTTATTAATTTATGATGAAAAAACATATTTAGATGATATATAATATGAAATACGTTGAAAGAGGTCATGTAAGATTATCACCTCTTCCTCAGTTGGCCTCCTTTAGATCCTTTATAAAAGATGTTATTAATGGTGTTAAAAGAAGTCCAAGACTTGTAATTCATGTTCTATTAATTTTATAAGATAATTGGGTATTGTTTTTTAAATATATATCCTTTTATTTGGTGTGAAGAAGTGAAATGAGGGGTGTATCTTTATATGTGAGGGAGAGGACACACATGAAATTTCTTAAAAGAATAAAATATTATAAAATCTTCTTATATTTAAAATGCTTCAAAAAGGATTTATATAAAAAATTAGGATAGTATAATGAAATAAGATAGACTTTAAATTGTATTTGTATGAGTTTTATTGAATACTTACCCTTGTCTCTTCGTTTTACCCACCCCCGGTATACCCATTTTAACATTAACCGTGGTAACAAATTTTTTACCTCATTTACTATTTATAATGAATAAATATTAATTTTTACATATCTTATGATATTAATTATGATTATTCAAAATATTTATTACATTTTACTAAATTCAACTCATTTAATTAGTATAATTTATTTTAAAACAATTTTTTCCAAATGTGACGAAATGCGGTTTTCTAAAAAAGATCTCTTCAGTGTAAAAAGTTTCAATAAAAACATCCAACCTAATTATTATTATAGGGTCCTAAATTAGATTATTAATAATTTTCTGTAACTAATGATAATTTTAAAACCATTTTAAAATGTCATTTAACATTTTAAATTCTTTAAATGAAATGGTCATTTTCAATAAAATCATTACTTTTCACTATTCATCGAAAAATCAAACTTTTCAGAAAAATTATAAAAAATTCATTTTAAGTAAATTTTGACACTATGATTTCAAAAATTAATTTATTTTTTTAAAAATAAATTTTTTAAATGTAAAAAAAATTAATTTTATTATATGTTCACAAAATTCAATAAAAATCATTTTTGAGGAAAAATGTGTTTTTGAAGAATATAAAGACTTAACCCAATGTTGAGTACATATTTATTAATATATTTTATATAAAAAAAATTAAACATTAATTTTTTTTAAAAATTTATTCTTATTCATTCCTCTAATTTAAGAGCAAGGTTATAGTGGTATACTATATTACTGTTCATTTGGACTTGCGATTCCATGTATAATAGGATATCGATGAAATTAAATTTATTTGAAGAAAAATATATTGTAAAATCATGGCGTGTTACACACTATCTAATATATTTTTTCAAGAACTCTGAAAATATATAGACATATGAGTGGTCTATATATCCCTTCATTTGACCCCAACAGCTCTTTAATCCTTTTTAAGGTTCTCAAATGATCCTAAAGCCATTGTGGGATATAAATACACCACCCAAAATGGTTCATGGAAGGAAATTATTACCTTGGAGATTCATTATAGAGCTTAATTATTTAATAGTTCTCTCATTATTGAGCTCTATTAATTTTTTCTCTCTTTCTCCCACTCATTTATTTTTTTAATATTAATGATGGGTAGAGAGTGTGATTCAAATGGCTAGTTCTAAGAAAGTTTATTATTTTTCCTTTTCATGGGTTCTCTATACCATTGTGTGTTAGTGGGATATGTTATTACTACATTCAATTTAAGGGGACTGGGGTTTCTAGCCACAATAACTAAAAGGCTAGTCATGTAACTGAGTTTCATTCTACAACTACTAAAAAGAAAGATTATTTATTCTTTTAAAAGGTTACTTTATTTCCTCAAAACTCAAGACATTAAAATAAAAAATATCAAGGATATTAATGGTTGGAGACATAAGTATGCCTTTCTGTATTATTACTAAAATGTATTATCAAACTATGTGTTGTTTTTTAATTATATTCATATTACGCTTACATATGTGTTTAATTATTTTAGCTAATAAGTATTTATTTTTCACTTAGATCTCCAAAATTTATTTCATCACTCCACTTTTATTAAAATAAATACATTTATTTTTAATTTTTAAATGTTTTGAAATTAAATTCATCGCCATTTCGATATTTATATTGATCAATAATTGGTATCATATCCAACATTGATTTCCGAAACTTAACTCACTTCAAGGAATGATAAATTATGTAACGTCCATGACTCGTAAGCCACTAAATCGGTACTCCAAGCCGGGAAATTACATAACCTTAAGCGCATCTCCCCGTACGCCAAAGGCTGCTGACTAGTATCGGGGGTCTTTGTGGTCAAGTACGGACACTATACCCCCTTTTTATCAGAGTAAGCCACAACAGAAATAAACCAATAGTGGAAACAATAATGAATAAACGAGGAACATGTATAAAAACCATTTCCAACAATAAATATGCCATGTCCTACTACAAGTTCAAAAGTGAACAAAATCCTAAAATAAAGACAATAGACAAAATCCCCAAAATGGTCCCGACTCCATGTCCGGATCCTCTACCAAGTTCTACCCATGTTCACTCGACTATCTTGACAGGACCCTTGCCCTTCTCCTGTCCTGCAAACATGAAGTCTGATCGGGTACCCAATGGCGAACTGAGTAGGGTGTGAGTTCAACTCAATAGGCCACCACCAATGGTGTCTACAAAATATCTAGTATGAAAAAGTAGTAAATGCAAAAGGAATACGAATGATAATTTCTAAGTAATTATTTAAGGTTCCATTAACCAGTTCAGAGCCAAAGCCATAGCCACTACCATTACCATTCATTTCACACCAATTATCAACACTTACCATTTCATCACATTTCCATGGGCTAATCACATACATTATGTTACATGGGTCTAAGGCCAACAATAACTTTCAAGAGGGTAAACACATCGTTATCCTATCTCACTAGGACTAACCTCTTCATAGGAATCATACCCTCACCTCGAAGCCTCAGTCCGGGTAGATGCAACCATTAGGAGAAGGGATCCTCAGTCCCCATTCTTAACCCATGCATTTAGGGTGGAGTTTAGAGAATTAGTCTTCACTCGACCCATGTGCGTAGATCCTCAAGTAATACCCCACTCTACCAAGCCATGTGTACATGATTTTATATATAAGTAACCATCAACCCTTCATACCATTGTCCTTTGAAAAACACCATTCACAGCAAACAACACGGGAATTCACATTATGACTTAACCCATTAACCCATTACCATTTCACATCATTTAACCATTCACCCAATTACCATGTGTTATTCTTATCTCACTATGCATTCTACACTAAACTTGTAACCTATCATGTTATGGTCTTTAATCAGTTTACACATTAAACCATTTAACCCATTCATCATTTCCATGAATCAACCATTCAACCCATTCCAAATAACCCTTAGGTTATTTCCAAGTCTAGGTGCATCACCAAAATTCTATTCCAAGGTGAACCAATCATGCCAACATATTCGTCAAGGGATCTACCATTTATTACGACAATGTCACTTGTTTAATTAAAATCCCTAAGCCCGGAAAAAAAACCGGAACATCCCATGGATGGCCCCAATTAGGTCAAGTCATTCTCAACGCATAACATGGGGATCTTGAGGGTTCCCTTTTACCGTTTTTAAGCATAACTTATACCAAACACATCGAGTTTGATCAATTCTCATCAAATGGAAACCATGAGTAAAGCCAAACATGCATAAATCCACCATAAAACTATGGGATAACGTTTGTAGACCCCTACCTCAAAACCATGGTTGAACACGCACTCAATCGAGTCCTTCGACCTCAATCCATACAGCCTTAGGTGCTTCAACCTAGAACTCACCCAAAAGATTGGGTTTTAGGGCTTTGGAACAAGAGGGACAGAAGATACAAACCCTAAACCAAAAATAGAAGCATGGATGGGATTAGCCTTACTCGGAGCCTCGATCGGCATCCAACGGCACCAAAAACACCCTAGAAATGAGGTAGATCGACCTCTTGGAGATCTTCGGTGATTTGGTTCGTCCCTAGGGTGAAGAGGGAGGAACAGAGAGGAAATCCCGAGTGGGTTCTTAAAATCTCAGAGTGGAAATTTCGTAATTTTTTCCATCCTTAAGAGGCCACACGGTTTGGCCACATGGTTTGACAAACCATGCGCAAACCGTGCGCATGATACTGTCTGGAGGAAGAGGGTTGTATAGTTTACCGAGGCAGGCCGCACGGTTTGTCCTGGCTATGCGCAGGTCGTGCGCCCAGGCTTGTCTTGCCCATCTCTCCTTTCTTTCATGCCCCGATCCCCCGAAACACCCCCAAGAACTCTCATACATTCAGAAGAAATCCCTTGAATCCCAAAACAAGGGATTCAACCAAAACATAACAAAAACACACCATTAAAAAAACTGGAATCTTACAACCTCCCCACCTTATAATGGATCATCCTCGAGCTGAGTTTCCAATCCTCATTGATCCACCGAAGAGAAGAGTTTGAGCCACTTAGCCCGCATATCCGATTCCTGCTCCCATGATTATTTCTGAACTTTTCCATGCTGCCATATTACTTGTACTAATGGCACAAACATGCCTCGCAAGACCTTTTCACTATTATCTACCACAAAAACGGGATGCTCCTCAAAGGACGCATCAGCCTCAAGTTCTATATCTTGCACGTCAACCACGTGAGATGGGTTAGGGTGATATCGTCAAAGCTGCGACACATGAAACACATCACACATCCCACCATACCGCTGTGGAAGATCCAGTCGGTAAGCCATAGGTCTGATCCTCTCCACAATCTCAAAAGTTCCCATATACCTGGACGCCAACTTACCCTGCTTTTGAATCTGACGGTGACCCATCATTGGCGACACCCAAAGGAACACTTTATCACCCATTGCAAACTCATGAGGTCTACGCCTCCGATCTGCATATGAATTTTTCCTACTCTGAGCCATATCCATCCTTTTCCTGATCAACTTAACTCTCTCTGACGTCTCTTGCATGAGACTTGGCCCCAACAACTCAGATTTACATGCCTCTATCCAACACAAAAGAGATCTACATGGCCTCCCATAGAGTGCCTCAAATGGTTCCATCTGAATTGTAGCCTAAAAACTGTTGTTGTAGGAAAACTAAATTAATGATAGGTGCCTCTCCCAAGAACCACCAAAGTCTAAGACACAAGCTCTTAACATGTCTTCCAACACTTGGATCGTACGCTCCGACTGCCCATCTGTCTGCGGGTGGAAAGCTGTACTCAAAAACACATGTGTACTAAGAGCCTTCTGCAACCCTTTCCAGAAGCGTGAAGTGAAATGCGGATCTTGGTCAGAAACTATAGTCCATGGAATGCCATGTAACCACACTATTTTCCAAACATACTGTTCACCCAACTGGTCGACTATAAAGGTCTCCTGAATTGGTAATAAATGATCCACTTTCGTTAACCAAACCATAACCACCCATATTGCATCATTCTTCCGTGGGGTCCTCGAAAGACCCACGAAAAAATATATTGTTACATCATCCCACTTCTATTATAGAATGGGAAATGGATGCAACAAACCACCAGGGCGTTGATTCTCGGCCTTCACCTGCTGATAGGTAAGGCACCGTGCCACAAATCCCGCAACTTCCTTCTTCAATCCAGGCCACCAAAACTTCCTTTGGAGATTGTGGTACATCTTGGTTAAACTAGGATGCACTTCCCACTTTGATGCATGGAACTCATTCATAAACTCTTCCCGCATACACTTTGGGACAACCACACTATCACGAACATGAACAACACTTTCCACGTTGACGACCCAACCAGAAGGTAGCTCCCCACCTTTAATCTTTTCCTTCATGATCAATCACTCAATATCATCAAGTTGACCTTCCATAACTTGACTACAATGAATTGACTCCATCGTTAAGGAATCAAGAGTGACCAAAAAACTGTCTTCCTACACCTCCAGGTGCATCTCTGCAAACAGATCCATCACCTTCCACTTGGTGTAGGACTCCTGAACAACCTAATTCTGAACATTCTTGATCAGAGCATCAGCCACACTATTTCCCTTTCCCAGTGTGTACACCAACTCAAAGTCAAAATTTTTGAGACATTCAACCCATCATGGAAGCTGAAGGTTCAGATCCCATTTTGAATAGATGTACTTTAAACTCTTATGGTTGGTAAACACATTAATCCATTCTCCCAGTAGATAGTGCCTCCAGCACATCAAGGCGTACACCACTGTAGCCAACTCAAGGTCAGGAGTGGGATAGTTCCGCTAATGGGGTCTCAACTGCCTTGACCCATAAGACAATACCCGCTCATCCTACATCAACAGAGCCCCAAGTCCAACTCAGTACGCATCACAAAACACGACGTACTTATTACCCGGCTCAGGTAAGATGAAGATAGGTGTGGTCGTCAACCACTTCTTCAACTCTTGGAAGTCATTCTCACAATCCTCAGACCACTCGAACCTAATTACTTTCTTGGCCAAGCCCGAGAGTAGTTCTCCCAAGTGAGAGAAATCCTGAATGAACCTTCGGTAATACCCGGCCAAACTCAGAAATCTCCAAACACCAGAAACACTCTATCGCTTCTCACAAGATACAACTTCCTACACTTTCCCTGGATCCACTGAAACACCTGCCCCCGAGATGATGTGACCCAAAAAATGCACCTCACCTATCCAGAATCGACACTTTGATAGCATGGCATATATCCAATTATCTCTCAGCATACCCAAGATGGTGTCATGGTGTGGGGTATGATCTTTGTGAGTTTTCGAGTACACAAATATATCGTCAAGATAGACGATCACAAACTGATCTAGATAGGAATGAAAGATTCGGTTCATCAAATCCATAAAAACCATCGGTACATTGGTCAATCTGAAAGGCATTACCACAAACTCAAACAACCCGTACCGACTCTGGAATGCTGTCCGCAGTACATCAGAAGACCTCACCCTCATATCGTGATAACCTGACCTCTGATCAATATTAGAAAACACTGATGCACCCCTCAACTGATAAAACAATTCATCAATTCTAGGAAGAGGGTACCGATTTTTCACCACCATCTAATTCAACTTCTGATAGTAAACACACAGCCTCAATGACCCATCAGCCTTCATTGCAAAAAGAACAGGAGATCCCCAAGGAGACGTACTATGACGGATAATCCCCTTACACTCCAAATCCTCAAGCTGAAAATTCAGTTCCTGGAGTTCTGTCGGTAACATTCGTTATGGAGAAATAGAAACTGGCCCTACTCCCGACAGCAACTCGATCTTGAGCTCAACATCCCTCTCAGGTGGTAACCCCGATAAATCCTCAGGAAAAACATCCTGAAACTGATCCACCATGAGAAGAAAATCAGATTGTTCCCCTCCCACAACAACATCAAGCATGAGACATGCAACTTGATCCATGATTCTACTAATCTGTTGATAAAACGGCCCTACATGCCCTGCTCAAACATCCCATTCGCCACGGTGGACAGAAACATCACCCTCAAGTGACCTAAATGATACTTTACGACGATAACCATCTATGTGCGCCCGATAAAACAGCAACCAATCCATTCCCAAGATTAGGTCAAACCCTGACATCTCGAGAACGAATAAGTCCCCCAAAAAATGATATCACCAACTTCCAAGGCACATCCCTTGAACTGCTTGATATCCTCAACTCGCACCCCCAACAGAGTGTCAATTGACATAACTCCACGCACCCCCTCCACAGGTAAACCCAGCACTACCACAAGTTTAGAAGAAACAAAAGAATGTGTGGCACCTGTGTCAAACAACGCACTAGAAAAGGTAGAAGCTACAAGGATCATACCTCGAACAGTTGACGGTCTGGCCTCGCCATCACCAGGCCCAAACTGAACAGCCTGAAGCTGATCTACCCCTCTACCCTAGGCTCCAAACTGAGCACCCTACACCGTACTGCCCTGCTAGAATGAGCGATCTTTCCCTGGAGTTCCACGTCCTCCACCCCTACCAGTACGGCCCGCGAAGCTCCAACTGCCTACCTGATACGGGTCAACTGATCCCCTCCCCATACCTAGAACCTACTTCTCATCATCATGCTCACCCGTCTACCGAGGGTTCCTACAGAACAACTGCACATTCCCCATCCTTCCGCAAAAATGGCACGCAAATGGAGCTTGAGGAAAATGACCACGCATGTGCCCCGACCTACCACACTGATAACAGAACACCTGGTTCCCACTCTGAGAGGCTAACCCTCTCTTCTGACCACCTTGATCAAAACATTCCAAACATTACTTTCGACCTTCAGAAGATGCGCCACTTGTCCGCCCAGCTGGCACGACAATCCCACCACCCGAAGCTCCCTTTCGGTTTCCTTAAGAGATGAATTCCTAGTCCATCACCTCTACTGACCTCTTCAAGTGGAAGATATTTACTTGATACCTGATCTCATGTCTCAACCCATCCTGAAAACACTTTTCTACCACTACCTCATCGCCTGCTAACACTGGGACAAGGTGTCGCAAATCAGTGAAGCGACTAGAATAGTCCATCACCGATAGAGATCCCTAATTCAGGCTCATAAACTCTATAGCCCACTCATGCCTCAATGTCTCTGGGTAAGAATGATCCAGAAAATTCCCCTAGAAAATCACCCACGACATCCCCTCAGCCTGCTCAGTCTGAGCCAGAATGTCCCACCAACGCCTTGCATGGCCCCACAGCATATAAACAACCAACCTTACTTGATTTTCAATAGGGGTCTCCAGATGATCCAGTATCATCTAGACAGTCTCTAACCAGAAATTCTCTACCTCTGGACCACCCTCTCTGGTGATGATCGGAGGGTGCTGTAGCTGGAACTCCCTAGTCAGCTCAAACATACTCGGTGCAACCCGCCCTAGGTCCCGATCCATCATCTGTATAAGGTGAGCCAAGTTCTCTCGGAACGGGTCTTCTCTACCTTCATTGATCACCACATTTTCGTGCTCTTCTACCCGAGGAGTGTTCTCAGCGACATCCTCATGTTGCCCAACTGGTAACCGATATCGTGGTGGCATCTCTCTACATTGCCAAGCACGAGGTTTAGTACACATAACACAAAACTTTCATGACTTCATCAAACGCTGTTTACTAGCTAGAACAACCCATTTTCATACACTCATTCAATGACATTAACACCTCAAATTCACTGCCCCAACCATCCCTATCGTGGGCCATGGTCCACATGGGGTAAACAACCATGCACTACCACCAAACACCCACAACATTTTACAAAAACACTTTCCACTTCATTTCCAACCCTTATATTTCGTTAATAATCATTTACCCCCTTGTTTTATTTCATTCTTCCCATTATTTCTTGGTTTGATGAAATGCATGATGCACCCAACTTTACTACCTAACACACCCACCCTGTGCATGTGCATAACACAATGCATGTCACCTTTCTCCCTAGGTTCCTACAATGATGCGTGAATTAAATCCTCGTGTTGTTAAGTCCATGAGAAAAATGTCACAAAACAGTCACATCAAACCACTTGTGCTTCACCCAACGGTGAAGCATAATCAACTGTAACAACACACAATGAAGAAAAACATTTCTCACCGAGGGTGACTTGGGTTTTCCCTCGTACATTCATTAGATACTCCCAAGAACGAGGCCATTTACCAAGGCCCAACACATATTAACCATTGGCATCCTATCCCAAATAACAAGACCTCAAAGAAGGAGAAGAAAGACCTCCTCTAATACCACTTTGTAACTTCCCCGACCTAGAAGCCACTAAACCGGATCTCCGATCCAAGCAGTTACATAACCTTAAGCATGCCTCCCCATATGCCAAAGGTTTCTGACTAGAAGCAGCCGTCTTTTTGGCCATGTGGGGAGACTATACCACCTTTTTATCAGAGTAAGCCACAAAAGAAATAAACCAATATCAGAAAAAATAATCAATTATCAAGGAACATGTATAACAACCATTTCCAACAATAAATATGTCATTTCCTACTATAAGTGAAAAATTGAAAAAATTCCGAAAATAAAGACAACAACCAAAATCCCCAAAATTGTCTCGACTCCAAGTCTGGATCCTCCACCAAGTGCTACCCATGTCCTCTCAACTATCTATCAAGGACCCTTACCCTTCTCCTATCATGCAAACATGAAGTCTGCTCAGGTACCCAATGGCGGCCCGAGCAGGGTGTGAGTACAACTCAGTAGGCCACCTCCAACGGTGTCTACAAAATATCTAGTATGAACAAGTAGTGGATGAAGAAGGAATATGAATGAAAATTAACATGTAATTATTTAATTTTCCATTAACTAGTTCAAAGCTAATGTTATTGCCACTACCATTACCATTAATTTGACACCAATTATCATCACATACCATTTCATCACATTTCCAGGGGTTAATTACATACATTATGTTACATGGGTATAAGGACTACAATCACATGCTAGAGGGTAAACACATATTTATCCTTTCTCACTAGTACTAACCTCTTCATAGCAATCATACCCTCACCTCAAAGCCTTAGTCCGGGTGGATGAAACCGTTAAGATAAAGGATCCTCAGTGCCAATTCTTATCCCATGCATTTAGGGTGGAGTTTAGAGCATCAGTCTTCAGTCGAACCATGGGCGTTGATCCTCATGTCATACCCCACTCTACCAATCCATGTGCACATGCTTATATATATAAGTATCCATCAACCCACCATATCATTGTCCTTTGACTAACACCATTCATAACAAACCACACGGGAATTCACATTATGCCTTAACCCATTAACACATTTCAATTTCACATCATTTAACCATTCACGCAATTCCCTTGGGTTATGCTTATCTCACTAAGAATTCTACACTAAACCATAACCTATCCCATTATGGTCTTTAATTGGTTTACACATTAACCCATTTAACCCGCTCATCATTTCCATGAATCAACCATTCAACCCATTCCAAATAACCCTTATGTTATTTCAAGGTCTAGGTGTGTCACCTAACTTCTATTCCAAGTTCAACCAATCATGCCAACATATTCATCAAGGGCTCTTCCATTTATTACAACAAGGTCACTTGTTTAATAACAATCCCTAAGCCTGAGAAAAAAATGGCACATCCCATGGATGGCCCCAATTAGGTCAAGTCATTTTCAATGCATCCCATTAGGATCTTGATGGTTCCCATTTACCGTTTTTAAGCATCATTTATACGAAACACATCCAGGTTGATCAAAGTTCATCAAAAAAGAAACCATGAGCAAAGACACATATTCATAAATCCACCATAAAACGATGGGATAACATTTGTCGACCACCTTCCTCGAAACTGCGGTTGAACGCACACTCAATCGAGTCGTTCGACCTCAATCAATCCAGCCATTGGAGCTTCAACCTAGAACTCACCCAAAAGATAGGGTCTTTGATACGCATCCAGCGACACCAAAATGCCTTAGAAACGAGGGATATCGACCTCTTGGAGCTCTTGGGAAATTTGGTTCGTCCCTAGGGTGAAGAGGGAGGAATGGAGAGGAAATCCCGAATGGGTTCTTAAAATTCTCGGGTGGTAACTTTGTAATTTTTTCCAACATTAAGAGGTCGCACAATTTTACAAACCGTGCACAAATAGTGTGCATGCTACTGTCTGGAGGAAGAGGGTTGCACGGTTTACCAAGGTAGGCCACACAATTTTTCCTGGCCATGCGCAGGCTGTGCGCCCAGGCTTGTCTTGCCCAGCTCTCCTTTCTTTCGTGCCCTGAGCCCCCGAAACACACCCGAAACACCCCCAAGACCTCTCATACATTCAAAAGACATCCCTTGAATGCCAAAACAAGGGATTCAACCAAAACATAACAAAAAAACAGCCTTCCAAAAACCAGGATCTTACAAATTAAATATGTCCTCTTCCTAAAATACCAATTTGCAACAAAATTTCACTCTAAGGGTGAATATTCTTAATTTTATATCCCGACAATGGTTATTGGGAAAATATAAAGTATAATTTTCTTATAAGAAAAATATGTCCAATTTTGAGAATTTTTATGCATGTATATACCCTCAATTAAGAAAATGAATAAAAATAGACCCCCAATGATATAATAAATTTTTATATTGATGTAAATTACCTGAATAATCTACATTATAGGTTAAATAAAAATTATTTTAATATAATTTATATGCATAAAACTTCTTCTGAAATTTTTAATTTATTAGAAGTTACCTGTGGAGGTAACAATAATATAAATAATACTAGGATGAAAATATATCTCCATGACTTTAAAAGGTTTTTTATTCATACTAAAAAGTCAATAACTAAATTATTTACCCACTTAAGTGATATAATTAATGTAATAAATTATTTATATTTTTTGATTTAAATAGAGAATATTTAATGGAATATCCTTTGGGTGTTTCCATGTTCTTGGGCTCCCAAACTGATGATATTAAAAGAAGTGATGGACATAAATATTTTATAGGTTATAGAGATCATTATGTCTCTCATAACCAATGATATTACAATTAAGAGGTAAGATAATAAATAATAAATAGAGGTTATAGAGTCGAATACCATTTCCTTCAAATCTAACATTGTCGATTTTTTTAAAGGGAAGAGGTCATTCAATTTCTTTCTAAGAAGATGAAAACATTATTCAAGAAGGAGAGGGAATAAAACTATGAAAAGTAGGAGAGGAAATAAATTAAATCATGGAAAGATTTTATTAGTTAAAAAAAGGTCACATAAAACTATATTTTCCTATTATCAAAAAGAAATCAAATGATAAGAAGTAAATAAAGAAGGTTTTTAAAGTGTTAAATTGGAGTGGTAGTAATGAAAGCCTCTATTAATTGGACTCAAGTTGTAGAAGCACCAAGTGTCTCATGGGCTTCATTGAGAAGAGTTAAGCAACAAATTCATCTACTAATTCTAGATCTTCAAGACATTTAAATTATGATGACAAAATATATGATAGATATAAATTAAAATTATGATTATTTTAGATCACCATATTTTTGAATTAAAATAAAAAAATAAATAAAATATTATTGTCAATGATAAAGATAATATTTTCAATGAAAATGGTAAAATAATTTATTAAAATGATAGGACCAAATATTTTCTCACAAAATATAATGTAGATAAAGATTTAAAATAAAATATATTATTAGAGGAAAATTAAATTTTGAAAATTGAATTTAATAATGTTAAAAAGAAACCGTTTTGTTTAAAGAACCAAACCAATTTTTCAAATTTAGAAAATATTATTAAGTAGCATGAGTAAAATATTTCCAAATTAACCCAAGGTGAGAATAGTTTTAAATTTATTTTGGGTTCCTAGAAACATGGGAATGGTACTTATATCCTTGGTATCTCAAATCGATAAAACACCTCTAGAATTTCCAAAAATAAAAAATTTAATGCTATCTCTAAATATAGTTTTTTAAAATTAATATATAAAGATTTGAAACTTGATATACGAGTGAAATCAAAAAAACTCACACTATTAATGGCCCAAATTATTTCATCTTTATTTATATTTTTATTCTATAAAAAATGATTCAATGCAATTGCGGTTTAAAATATCTCATTGGATAACATTATTTGACCCAAATATTTGGTAACAAAATATTTAGTCTCTTACATTATTTATATGAAAAAATTTACAAGAGAAATTATTGAGGTGTTAAATTGTTTATGGATAGGTGGTTCTTGAAGAATATATATAGTGACTACACTGACTTCAACCACATTTCGAAGCTTAATAGTGGACATGTCGACATTGTTGACAAATCAAGGAGTAAGATAATCATTATAGGTACCAATACCTTTTCACACTGCTCTATTATTAATATTTTTTATATAAAAATTTTAATGAATAATTTCATTATCATTAGTTAATTGTGAGTAATTGGATTTAAATCATCATTTTAAAATGAATTTTTCAATGTTTTTTATTCTCATGGAATGATTTTATTTTCTAATTATCAATTTCATGATGTTTATGTAATTTAATTGATATCCCTTGGAATAAAAATATGTAAAATGATTGAGTGAACAAGATAAGGAATCATGGTTATAAAAAATATTTCTTGGTAATTATACACACACTCTGTTGTGAAATATAAATGGATAAATCTATTATAAGAATTAAGAAAATTTCCCTTCCAAAATGACATTGAGTATAAACCATGATAACCTAGAAAACAAAAAATGTCATCCGCTATGTCTGGGAAGGAAGTTTCAACCTCAATGTCCCATTTATTTATACACCTAGGTCATTTTTATCCAACCCAAGTTTCATGTATAGGAGGTAAATCATACAAATTTTTTATTTTTAATGATTATATATGATTGACATGGCTTTAATTCTTGGAAAAAAAATATAGTCTTGTAAATTATTAATTAAATATACTATGTAATTCTAAAAAATTGGTAAAAAATTTATGTCCCTTTGTAATGATTAGGGGGGAGGGTTCAGAAATAACTATTTTGATGATTTTTTGTCTCACAATTTTATCACCATATCTTTTACACTCTTAAGGAACCTCAAAAAAATGGGGTCTTTGAAAGATGGAAACAATTTTTTCTTAAAATATATAGAACTATCCTTAATTAATTCATGATTCCTCACTATTTTTATGATGAGGTGGTAAATACTGCATTTCAAACCATTCAATTTGTAATCATAATACCCATTCTTAAAAATACCCCTTATGATCCTTAGAAAGATAAATTACCTAATGTTTCTTATTTTAAGGTGTTTTATTTTAATTTATTTATTATTAACACCAAATATAACCCTGGTAAATTTCAAAAAAAATTAAATAATGTTATCTTTATTAGGTTTTCAAACTCATGTAAATATTTCGTGGTTTTCCAGAAAATGAAAATTCCATTGAAGAGTAATTTCACATCAAATTTATTAATAATTTTCCCAAACATCATCCTCAAATTAATGATGCTAAGTTAGAAAAAGATAATTTGACCTTAAATGAACCTAAACTACCAAAAGATATAGAATTTGAAAATGAAAATTGGATTTTAACCAAGACATGGGATAAATCTAAATACAATCTTCTTGAAAATGTTATCAGTTATTTTGAAGATGATACTCGTACTATAAGGTCTATTTCTAATGAAGAATAATTCCATGATTTTGTATTGCACCTAGATCTCTAAAATATTGATAATTCTAATAATGATGAAAATTGGGTTCTATCCATGTAATGGGAATCAAATAAATTTCCCTTGAATAATTATTTGACTCTTATGGAAGGGCCCAATGATTATCCCGTTATTATAACTAAATTGGTATTTAAAATAAATCAGATAAAAAAGGTAATAAACCCATTAATAAGGCCCAAATTATAGTTAAAGGTTATAATAAAGATGATTTAATTTATTATGGTAAGATTTTGTCCCAAAAAACTATGCCAGAATCCATTAAAATTTTGTTTGAATTCACCACTCATTTAAATTTTTAGATTTTTCAAATGGAAGTTAAAAGATCAATTTTAAATGGTTTTCCTTCCAGAAAGGTTTTTTGTGGAAAAAATATCAATTTTTAGAACTACATGTTTTAATATTATATTTTCATGTTAAACCAAGAACATTATGAATTGAAACCATATTCCCATGATTGTATGTCTGGCTAACTAAATTTACTTTATAAAATGATTTTAATATTGGTAGAGTCGATTCCACTATGTTTTAAAATCATATTTCAATGGAGCTTTAAAATTTTCAAATTTATATTGATTATGTAATTATTGTTTCATCCAAAGCATGTCTTTATAATGAATTTTAGATTTACTGAGTAAGGAATTTCAAATTATTTTTACTATAGATCTAAATTTATTATTTATTTTCAAATATAATATTCTATTGATAAGTTAAATCATTTTATCATATAGAAAGATAAGGATATTATTAATAAAATTAGTACATGTTGAAATATAAATTTGGATGAAGTTAGTAAACTGGTGGACAATAATATTTAAAGAGGTATGATTGGGAGTCTTATTTATCTTACCATGACCAATGAAAACATAATGTTTACTGTATTTATTTTTTCCTTTTTTTCAATCCAAACCAAAGGAATCCCATCTAAAATCTCCAAAAATAATTTTTAAGTATTTTAAATGGACTAAAAAGTTATTTTCAATTATTCAAATAAAATATCTTTTGAAGTTATACATTTAATTGATGGGTTTTTTAGAGGGTGCTATAAAAAAATTACAAGTGGAAGCTCTGGTGGGTTGATCCCCCTGTCATTTCAACATATTTCAATTTTCAACACCAACAATGAAGTTTAGTTATGGTGGATTATAAATATCATTGATGTGATAATGATAAAGGCCTAATTGTGAATCAAGGATCATGGGTTGAGGTGGATCTTGAAAGTTGTGTGGATCACAACTATCGTGTGTCTTTATTTGATAATGGAATCAGTTTTTTTACATTTGAATTTTGAATTTTAATTTTGATGTTTTTAGATGGATTTTTTACACCATATGATGTTTCTGTTTGAGGGGTTTTCAATTTGGTATCTAGTTTGTGATATTCCCAAAAAACCATAAATTTGTTTAATAAAATGAAAAAAAGGATTTTAGGGGAGTGGAACCGACCACCTACATAGAAAATTATTTATCTCATACAGTAGAAATAAAAAAATCCTTCTTTCTATGTCCAAAGTGGAACATATTTCCATAAGGAGTTATTGACCCCATTTTTTAGATAAAACATACTCTCATAAGTTAACAATAAAATTATTATCATGTTCCAACTAAGTGTGACACCAAAAATGTGATTTACATCTTGAAAAATCTAATTCAACTCTTATATAGAAATAACATTGACCTTAGGCTCTATTTTATTATATAAAATTTCTAAAAAAGATAATATCCTATAGGATTTGGTTTCCATTAATCTTGAATCAGATGATATCATTACTAAATTAATTGTGGTAGTTAATTTTTATTTTATAAATGGGGAGTTGGGAATGGATCACTTTTGATTAATTCATTTTATTTTGGAAAGTATAATAATTTCCCATTATTCATCACCTTTATATTTATTGTATTATATAATTTAATTTAAATTTTAAAATTTATTGTTCAATTTATTATATTTGAGGAAATTGAACCATTTATCTTCTTTATTTAAAAATTTAATTGATTGATCTATTTCTTATAAACTCTCAGGATTGTTTTTTATTTAACTCTTGATTTACATTATTTTGGTGTCCCTGATACTTTTAAAAGTACTCAACTATCCAGGGGATCAACCCTTTTTAAATCATAACTGTTATAACATAGTGAATTGTTTTAAAATTTTATTTTACATTATTGTAGTTAAATTATCTGTCATTATGAAAAATAACATATGGTTTGCAGTTTTTGATTTTAAAAATAATTTTTAAATTTTTCAAATATTTAATGTTTTGAATTGTGTTTTAAAAATCTCTTTTTATGGAAAACACCATTTTATAAAGAAATGATGTTTTTTTAAATATAAAAGGAACAAATATTAGTGTATTAATATAACTGAAATTTTATTTTTTCCTAATAAATGAATCTAATGTCATGAATGCATTGAGATAGTTTCTATATCCCTTTTACACGTGCTTGTTTATAATCTCAAATGGGGATTTGAATTTAATGATATTAAAGGTATGTTTATGGTAAGAAATATATTGTTAGAGGATCCAGAAATTTTAACAAAAAGTGATTTAATCTATTTTCTAAAGATAATTTATTTCAAATATTTTCTTTCTGTTCCTATGTGTTTTTGATAATCATAAATGGGGATAAGATCATAGTAATGGGCATTAAAGTTACATTTATTTTTGAAATGAGGGAGAATATTTTCCAATTGGGAAAATATTTAAAAACAATTAACATGAAATTTTATTTCTCTTAAGAATTGGAAATGTTCATACAATCTATTTGGAATTTCTATATGAATGATTGAAATTCCTTTTAGTTATATTCATTATAAATTTATCATGACTATCCTTGTATTTCTAGATTTCTTTAGTGTTTTTTATCATAAAAAATGGAGAAATGTTTTAGAACTCACTATCTTAAATGGTTTTAATGACCACAAACACCAAATTATATTTCTAACTTTTAAATTTAATGGATTTTAATGTTTATATTTTTAAAAAGATTTCATGAAGGTTACAAACCAAAAGGATGGCTCAAGAGGTGCATGAATGACGTTTTTAAAGTGATCCACCAGTATGTTCCAGCAGCTACCTAGTGGGATACCACTGGATGGCCAATGCAATCTGGACAATACCTAGGTTCTTTCTAGGTTCCACCGATTGGATGGTGACACCCACCACCTAGCAGTTGAGGTCTAGACAACCCACAAAATTTGTCATTGAAGTTGTCCTTGTATGCCTTTATTCTACCCCCAATGACTCTTTAGTCCCCTAAAAGGTTCTTTAATAATATTAATTCAATTGGGAGTTATAAATAACCCCCAATTATTCTTCAAAGGCAATGGTTATCTGGAATATTCATTCTAGATCCAAATTGGGAAACTTTTCTCATATTCATTTCCTCGTTTACATTTTTCTCTCTTCATCAATATATTTTATTACTGTAATCATGTTGTGGGGTAGATAGTTTTCTTTAATGTTCTTATGGTGATAATACCACATATTTTTTATATTTATGGGTGGTCAATATCATTGTGTTTAAGGGGGATAAATTTTTATAACCTTCATAGTAAGAATATTTTGGTTTCTAGTGACTAACACAAAATGTACACTCATGTAATAAAGATTATAACTATAAAAAATAAATATAAATGGTCATACTTATAATAATGGGTTTATTTGAAACATTTTAATCATAATGTTTACACTATAACCTCTTGAACATCTTTTGGAGAGGAGATGTAAGGATCTAATAGTAGATTGGGTTTGACCACCTTAATCAAATTACACCTCGTATTTCATTTATATATATAATATACTAATTCAATTGTATAACAAATTCAACTTATAATTATTTATATTTCTTTTAACTCTCTATTTTTTTTCATTTCTCAAATAATTTTCAAATGAATATATTATATGTGTTAACATTACAAAAAGTTCAAAAAGGAAATTCATTAGCCATAATTCTATCATTACCGAGACCAAAAAATATATGTAGCATCATTATAATAATATAATATTATAAAGGTATACTTATGTGTTTATTTTATTATGGTGTAATGGAAAATTAAAAATATGAAGTTCACATAATTAAATAGAAATTAAAAACAAATAGTAATAAATTTATACCTCACTACATGGATTATCTCGTTTGTTAAAGGGGTTGAACCATTAAGGGTTGGTATTTTGAGAAGAAAATGACCTATTTAAGGTGTATAAGAGTTTTTAGTATTTTTTTGGTAATTATAGTGTGAAAATAAGCTGTTTGTGTTTGGGGGGGTGTGATGGGAGGATAACCACTTTTATAATGGAAAAGGGATGACATCTTTGTAAATACCCTCATCTTTTTAATAATGGGAAGTAACACTCAAGTAATAATGCTCTAAAATTGATTAATAATGAAAATAAAAAATGACTACACTGATTTATTCCTCAAACATACAATTATAAACATTTTTTAAACATGATTAAAATCATTAACACAAGATTTTTCTATTTTACTATATGAGATTTTACAGTAATAACTAGTTTTTTACCAAATTTAACTTATCCACTTAAGTTAAAAATAAAATGACTGTATTACATAATTTGGACCCACTTATTACAAATTTCAAAGATATATTCTTTTATACCATTTATTAAACTTATAACAATTAATTTTGAAAATTATAGTTGTGTAATGTATTAATAATTGTTATAATGAAAATGTAACTTATCTTTTAAAATATATTTTTTTTTTAAATTAAAAATAATATTTTAAAACATATAATTCTACATATAAAAAATATTTTTTTTCAACTAATAGGTTCGAAAAAAATTTATGTAACACTTATATAATAATAATGTAATAAAATTTACATTATTTGAAAATATGGTATATTTTACCATTAACTTAAAATTAAAGTATTTTTGAAAGGTACCAAAAATGCATCTTAATATTATATTATTATGATTAATCCAAAAATATTTTTCATTTTTTTTAAATTAAATTGTAAAAATTGGATAATTTAATGTTGGAGGAATGGGAATGAAAACCACCGGACCACCTCATTGATTGCGTCGGCTTTGGGAATTTTTGGACTCTCAATATATTTTCTTATGTTTCAAATAACTACTCAGAGCATTTCAGATCTGATATACATAAGAATTAAGATGAGAGTGCATCAGTCAGTTTATCTTCTTTATCTGACGGCTCGAGTGGTTCATTTTCCATAATCAAAGAATAGGTCTTGTAGAGAATTATTAACAAATTAAATACAACACATATCTCTACCTCAAAAGGAGAATTTTTGAGTGAATGGGCCTATTCAAATTTTCTTTCATTGCTCACAATTCTCTTTAAAAAGGTATAAAACTCTAGAAACAAAATTTACCGGGTTTATCATCTTTCTTCTATTTGGTTTTTCTCAGATTTCAGGTGCATTTCACTTGGACATGGGTTTTTCCTATTGGAATTGAAAAAAATCACGCGTCAAAGATTCCAACATTGTTTCCTCTGGCGTCATTTATTACATACACATTGTTTTCTATGTTTCCACCTCCATTTATTTTCTTTGAATGAATTTAATGTTATGTATTTAATAGTTTGGCATTTCTTTGTACCGTCATAAATTCTATGCATTTAATGTTTTGTTCTCTCTTTGTAAAGTTCTAAATTCTCTGCATTTAATGTTTTGGTCTTTCTTTGTACCGACATAAATGCTCTGCATTTAATGTTTTGGGTCTATAAATTGATGTAATTGTAGTATGAAATTATTGGGAAATAAAAATCATGAAATCTCTTTTATAATGTGTAGAAATTTTATTCTTATACGATATATCGGCTTGTATAGACAACAAACTAGTATCAGAAGCAGTTACCAAGATCCTCCAATTTTGTTAATGATGGCCGCAATCCAGCTGCAAGTTCTGAAGCTTTCTAAAGAAAACTATAAAAAACGGTGCATCCAAATGAAAATGTTATTTTGGTCACAAGAATTTTGGGAGATCTTCACTGGAGGGTACTTTGTACCGTCTACGGAGGAAGAATATACCTTCACAAATGAAGAAAAGACGAGCCTAAAAAATCAAAGAAATAAAGACATCAAGGAGTTGTTTCTCCCCTATCATGGGTTGGCGGAATCAGTGTTCAAAATGATTGCTGAAGCAACATCAAGCAAGCAAGCTTGGGATACCCTTTCCACCATCTTCATAGGTGTTGATTGAGTGAAGTGGCTACATCTTCAAACATTAAGAGTGGATTATGAAGTAGCACACATGAAATAAAGTGAGAGTATCTCTGATTATTTCTCCGGATTAATTTTTATTGTTAACAATTTGAAAAGGAATGGTGAAAATTTAGAGAACATTAGAGTAATTGAAAAATCACTTCGATCTCTCACAACCAAGTTTGAGCATGTGTTTGTGGAAATTGAAGAATCAAAATATTTGGAGAAACTGACTATTGAAGAATTTACGGGGTCATTGCAAGTGATTGAGAAATTGATTAAAGAGAATGTCGGTTCAATAATAGAGCATGACTTAGGGTCCAAGTTGACTCTACACGAACAAAATAATGTCCACATGAAACGATGTTGTCATCGTGAAAGAGGAAGAGGGCATGGTTATTATCCAAGACATCAAAAAAAGCAACAAAATCCATCCAGATTTCATAGAATAGAAAATGGTGGAGGTTGATTCATGCCTGGTCGTGGAAACATAGTGAACATTCAATGCCACAACTATAAGAAACTTGGCCATTATGCCTTTGATTTGTGGAGTAATGTTGATCATTTTGAACGATCCAACTATGCTAAATAATCTCATCATGAAGAAGAAGGTACCACACTCCTCCTCGCACAAGAAAAGTCATGTGGATTCCTTGATATGTGGTATCTCGACACGGGTGCAAGCAACCACATGAGTGGATACAATGAATTGTTTGAGGAACTCACAGAATAATTTCATAGTGACGTGAGTTTTGGTGACCCATCAAAGGTACTTGTGATTGGAAATGGTAAAATAAAAATTTATCAGAATAATGGTGAGCCAAATTACATCTCTAATGTGTATTATGTAACAAACATGATAAACAATACCATTAGTCTCAGCCAAATCCTTGAGAAGGGGTATGTTATACACATGAAGAATTATTCTTTGTCTATAAGGGATGCTAACAGGAGACTTGTTTCTCAAGTCCAAATGCCAGAGAATCGCATGTTTCTGCTATATATCAACCCAAAGGATGAGGAGTGTCTCTTAGGACTCAGGAAGAATGACTCATGGAGATGGAATCTGCACTTTGGACATTTGATTTTTGCATCCTTAATCTTATATCCTCATCTAGCATGGGGTAGGGATTGTCGGTGATTGATGTTCCAAATAATGTGTGTGGGGTTTGTAAACTTGGAAGCAAAAAAGGAACTCCTTCCCAAGCGGTGTGTCCAGAAGAGAAAATGAACAACTTCAATTAGTTCACAGTAATATCTGTGGACCCATTGAAACACCCTAACCTGAAGGTAATAGGAATTTTATTACCCTCATTGATGATTTTAGCAGGAAACTCAGGGTGTATTGCATCAAAAAAATATCTTCTGCATTTGCGATCAGGAAAATGATCAAAGATTGTGTTGAAGCTGAAAGTGGTTATAGAATAAATGTTCTCAGATCTGATAGAGGTGGATAATACCCTTAAAATTCATTTAAAGATTTTTCCAGGGAACAAGGCATCAAACAACAATATGCTGCTGCTCACATGCCACAACAGAATGGAATTTATGAAAAGAATAATTGCACCATCCTCAACATGACGAGGACTATGCTGATTGTGAAAGTCTTTCCAAAGAACTTCTGGGCAGATGAAATGACATGTAATTCTTATCTGCTCAATCGGTTCCCAACCAAGAGTGTAAAAAAATTTACACCAAAAAAGGCATGTAGTGGATACAAATTGAGTGAAACACACCTAAGAATCTTTAGGTGTGATTCCTATGCTCAAGTTCCATAAGTTAGAAGAAGGAAGCTTGATGATCGTGGTGAAAATTGAATCTTCATCTGTTTCAGTGAAGAGTCTAAAGCCTATAATCTCTACAATCCACTAACTAATAAATTAGTGGTGAGTAGAGATGTGGTCTTTAGGGAGGAAGAAGCTTGTAAATGGAATGATGAAGAACAAAACAAAGTGATTCCATTCGAAATAGAATATCCTGAAGAATGGTATGATCATTAGGAGAAAACATCAGCAAAACCTTCCTCAAGAACATCGTTAGTGAAGAGGAGTCCAAGAGGATATTCTGTCACTCTTGAAAGGACTCCATCAACTCAAAATTTGGAGAGATAATCCCCACCCACGGAGCCCATAAAAATGAAAATCTTAAGTGAAATTTATGAGAAAACCGAAGAGGTAAATATTTTTTGTCTGTATGCACATCATGAGCCTATGACTTTTCAAGAATCCATGAGGGAATAATGTTGGATAATGGATATGAGTGAATAAATTCATGCCGTAGAGAAAAATGACACTTGGGAGCTGACCAAACTTCCTAATATCCAGAAAACCATTGATGTCAATTGGGTGTACAAGTTCAAGTGAAATGTTGCTGCAAAAATCGATCACTATAAAAAAAGGATCATAGAAAAGGGGTACAACGAGATGTACATGGGTGGACTATGAATAAGTATATGCTCCTTTTGCTCACATTGACACTATGAGGTTGATTATCTCCATTGTTGTCTATCACAGTTGGATGATCTACCAACTGGGTGTGATTTCTACATTCCTGAGTGTAATTATAGAGGAAGAGGTCTATGTAGACTAGCCTGAAGGTTTTGTTATGTAAGGGGAGGAAGAAAAAGTGTATCGACTGAAGAAAGCTATACATGGGTTGAAGTAGGCTCCTTGTGCTTAGAATACACATATTGATAGCTATCTTCAAGTTAATGGCTTCACCAAATGTCTATATAAGCATGAAGTTTACATCAAGAACAATGATCATGGTGATAGACTTATTGCATGCTTGTATGTTGATGACTTTCTGTTTAAAGGGAATAGTTGATAGATATTTGATTATTTCAAGGAGGCCATGTTCAAGGATTTAGGGATGACCAACAGAGTTCTCATGTCCTTCTTTATGGGCATAGAAGTATAGTAACAACATGGAGTCATCTATATTTCTCAAAAGAGGTATCCTATGGAGTTTCTTGAAAAATTCAAGATGGCCAATTGCAATTCTGTAAACACACCTATAACAACGAGCATAAAAATGACAAAAGATGGAGAATGAAGAAGTGTTGACCCGACTCTGTTCAAGTGTCTAATTATAAGAATGAGGTATCTCACAATCAGAAGGCCTGATATTGTCTATAGTGTTGGGCTTCTAAGCAGGTATAAGGAAAATTCGAGAGAGTCACACTGGCTAGCGGAAAAACGTATCCTCATGTACGTTAAAGGAATGATGGATTTTTGTCCCTTTTTATCTACACAATGAAGAAGAAAATCGTCCGGGATACTCAGATAGTGATTGGGGAGGCGACCAAGATGAAATAAAAAAATCACTACTGGGTATGAATTTTTTCTTGGATTGGTTGCTTTCACATGGAATTCAAGGAAGCAAAGTGTGGTCACCTTTTATACATGTGAAGGCGAGTATGTGGCGGCATCATCCACAATTTCTGAAGGAATTTAGTTGAGAAATATATTGAAGGAGATGAAGTATCCATATAATGGATTCACATTGATATATGTTGATAAAAAGTAATCAATTGAACTTACCAAAAATCCAGTGCATCATGGAAGAAGAAAACATATTGATACCCGATTCCATTTTCTGAGAGATTATGTGAATAAAAAAATAATAAAATTGGAATATTGTCATACTACAAAACAAGTGGATGATATTTTTACAAAGGCATTACCAAAATATGTATTACAAAAACTCAAAATGATTATTATAATGAAGCTGGATTTAGTTTGAAGGGGAGTGTTGGAATTGCAAACAAAAACTATGCATCAATGCTGATCGCTTTGATTCCTTTGGAATCATTTATTAAATGCACATTTTTTTCCATAGATCCACCTATATTTATTTTCGTTAAATAAATTTAATTTTCCCTATTTAATATTTTGGTATTTCTTTGTACCATCATAAATTCCCTACATTTAATGTTTTCATCTTTCTTTGTACCGTCATAAATTCTCTCCATTTAATGTTTTTTTCTTTCTTTGTACTGATATAAATGCTCGACATTTAATGTTGTGTGTCTATAAATTGATTTAATTGTAGTATGATATTATTGTTAAATAAAAAGCTTGAAATATCCTTTGTGTTGTGTGCCAATTTTATTCCTCTCAGATTTCATGGCTTATATAGACAACATTTCCTTGTTTTTTTTCTCATCTTTGGAATTGAAGGGAAGATCATGGAGTGTGGGTTTAGTGAATTTGAGACTAGGTATTTTGAGAATCTATAATTGGAGTTTAAAATTTAACTTGAATGACTTTATAGAAACATTTTCCCATGTTTGGGTTAAAATTTATAGTTTAAATTGGGTTCTTTGGCAACTTGAGATACTTTTTAACATTACTTTTGAAATAGTATTTAAAATTTGAATGGACACGAAAAAATAGAGGGTGATTTTTGGGCATTATGATAGATTACTATTTGAAATCGATCTTCATTCTTCTCTCATTCATAAAGTGATCCAATCCACACATCTAGACGTGGTATGTTTAAAAATTGAGTACGAAAAAATAACACTTTTTATGACTCATGTTGCATAGTGGGTCACTCTATTAAGGTTTACAGGGCTAATACTATCTATTCAAACTAGGATACTAATGTACATGACATAACTCACTTTTGAAGAAGACTAAAGAATGAAAATAATCTGCCTGCAATAGTATTGCATAAGGATTAAGTTGTTGTTGCTCCCTATTTAGAACTTTCTCAGATTATTATGGAAATCCACCCCCCAATGAGAGGCAAATACTGAATTTGAAATCTTAAATAATAAGTATATCTATGTTAATAAAACTAAATCTGAGGATACTTCCCTTCTCTAGGTAGAGGACCTATTGGAGGAACCCCTGTAACCAAAAAGGCATGGGTTGATTTGGTTAATAAGGACAATTGGCCTCATACAATTGGATCATTTATAGATTCTTTATATAATGGACTTGTTAATGAGCATGATGAGGTGGATATTATTTACATTCATTCTATAAAATAGGTATCAATTCAGGATGAAGTGGATTTTAATTTGTGGCATGAACGTAAAATGGTTGATGCCAAAGCTCGAAAAATAAAGTAAATAAACAATCATGGGGGTGAATCATGCTCCTAAAAAGGCCTCCTATTAATGTGGGTAGAATCCATGTTAG
Organism: Viscum album; assembly: GCA_963277665.1. Taxonomy (NCBI): domain Eukaryota; kingdom Viridiplantae; phylum Streptophyta; class Magnoliopsida; order Santalales; family Viscaceae; genus Viscum; species Viscum album. The sequence continues at coordinate 346,227,152 of OY728162.1, read as the reverse complement.
GATTTCAATGTTTCTTTTCTTATTGTGGTTCATGAATCTGATATTGAAAGGTAGTAGGATCCTGGTACCGGTGCTCATAAATTGGACAGTAGCATGCCTTTAAAGGCTACTCATGGTAAGAAACTATTACCTATTTTATATGGGAATGGAATAGTTGCCTCTTGAAGAAAAATCCATAAATGTGATTATCCTTCAAAGCAAAAAAATGGAGCTAAATCAGTTTCAATGGACCATCAAGGTCCGGATTTGGCTGCTCCTTCTGAGCAGGGCAAGGTGTTTTGGGCTATTGACTCTTGCATTAAACACTCATTATCTCACATTATGCCTTAAAGTTGTACTACCTCACAAGATCAGAAAGGTTTTACTTCTACTTCTAAGAAGGGAATGTGTTTTTTGGATATTATATAATAAACTGCTAAAAAATAAATTACCCATGTTCATCATGAGAGGACCAATGCTCTCCATCCAATTAAACATGTTATTTATTCTGGGAAAAACCAAGGTGTATGGGTCTGCACTTATACTACCACCTGAAATTTATCTTCTAATGTTTATGGGGATGGTTGTGCTAGGAATTTTATTAATTCAATCCATTTTGGTATATATTTCTTTTCAATTAATGAAAAAAATTCACTCTAAAGGGAATACATGCAACATATTTTATTTTCTGGCATTCAACAGTAGTGATTAAGAGGTAAAACATTCTGAGTGTACACTCGTTGAGAAAGAAATTATGGATTTAAATGATGATGAATACTAGGATGATGGAGATGGACTATAAATGAAGTAAAATACATGGATAATATGAATACTTCCTCATGGTTTGGGTTTTCAACTCCCTCACCAAAGTATGAGGACCATATCACAAGTTACTTGATCTCTACATGTCACCCAATTGTGTTTTGGAATACTATGATTTTGTATGTTCCTCTTCCACTTTTTTAATTTAATAAATAAATATGCCCTAGTGTCTCAAACTTTTAAAAAAATGGATAATTAAATAAATAATAAAATCAAAAAAATATAGTGGAAACACATTCATATAGAAAAATATATTTTTAAAATGTTAACCATTCCATATTATTATTTCTTATCAGTTAACAATTAAGTTATTTGTAATATATTAATCATATTATCAACATATTTTGTTATCATTTTATCATAATATACTTAATTTATTGAAATAAAATGTCAATCTTAGAAAAATATATTTTTATGCATAATTTTTTTTCCTTTGTTATTTTAGCTATACTAATTTAATATCGTTTATATTAAAAGTATAATTCAGTTTGATTATGATCATATTTATTAATGTGGTTACTCTAATTCAAACCTACCAATTCACTAATTAGGTTTTAATTATCATATTTAATATCTAAAAAATCCTGGTTTCATTTGGGTTTAGTGTTGTATGTAGAATAATTTTTCATACAAATTGTTTATTTACGAAACATATATGGTGAAATCTTGGTTTGTTAAATTTATGGATCTAATATCTTGTACTAAAATTTCATTTATTAGGTTAAATCCCTCTTATATATGGATTTTATAGCTTCAGTACTGGTCAAAATCCCATGGCCTATTGGAGGCCAGCTTTAGGGTCCATCATCACCTTCACTAGAAGTCCATGATGGATACCAATGGTGGGGGGTCATGACACTTTAATTTTTTTTCAATTCCATAAATTTCAATTCCACTTAAAATTTGATGTTTTATCCCACTTAATATATGTAATGTAACTAATGGAAGACACTTTATTTCTCCTCTCTATTGAAAATAAAGGGAAAATGAGTTTGTAAAAGGGCTGGTATCGACTACTTTAGAGCAATTATCCAAGAACAAATCAACTCCAACCCCACTTGACATTGCTCCATATAGAAACAAGAGAAATTAATTTGGAAATAAAATTTGTCTAAAATAAGAAGAAGATATTCAAACTCATAATTTCTGTCTAAAAAAGTAATTTTCATGCACCCTTTTACACTCACTCAATAAAAAAGTCAAATATTTCCAGATAAAGTAGGATTCTCCCAATAAAAATCATTTTTACCACATTTTATTAATTAGAGTTCAATTAAAGGTGGAGGGGAAACTAAAAAAATATATACATCAGTATAGGTAAATGGGTTTCACTTATATTTTTATCCTTATATTCTCAAAATAATTAGTTCAAAGTGAATTTATAAGAATATTAGAAATATACTCCTTGGATAAGGGAAATTACATTATCTAGATGCATGCGTGCACCTTCTCCTTCAGAAAATTATAATTTATATCATTATTATTTGATCTGCAATATTGCACTGGATTCTTGGATATATGCCCGGAACATTGTTTATCACAGCCAATAATTAATGGCTATCCAAAAATAACATGTATATCCACAAATTTATACTTCACCTAAAATCACATATACATCAATCTATGATGCATTTACTTATTTGTATTCCTAGTATATTATGGTGAATAATAAATTCTTCTTGGAATGTCATGCTTCAGATATTTCACCGATAACAAATGATTAATTTTTATTAATTTACTATCATGAACAAAATCAACAAGTATAAATCCCTATAAATCTATCTCACCATTATTCATATAAAAAAATTCATAATTGGGAGGACATCAGACATTTCACCAAATTATCTTCAATACTAGTATATATTTTTCTATTTGGTTGTATTAATACCTAGTAAAAATAGTAACAGCAAATAAAATGTATGTCCTTGAGGCAGTCAAGTATAATAAACTAAGAAATTAATTTTCAAAATTATTTATCATTAATAAAATTCAATTTTTCATCCTTTCAAAGATTTTTTTTCTATTATAATTGGTGTAGAAACTCCTTATGATTCCTCCTTATCAACCCCCTTTAATAACTTTATGGAATATTTTTCATGAGGAATGAAAATAGGACCAGTAGTTTGGGTAATTTTCATATCCATGAAATTTTTTTATCTCTGCAAATAACTATATTTAAAACTTCTTATTAATATTTATGTTAAACTCTTAACAAAATTTCAATAAAATACTCTAAAAGATGATATCATTAGTATACACCATCACAATGATAGATGTGGAGTTTTAATTCATTATATATAGATTTTTTCCACCTTAATTTTTATGAATTACATGCTTCTAAGGTACTCATCTAGTTTGAAATAATAACACCATGGGGATTTTTTCAAGCAATAAATATTATCTCTTATTTTTAATTCTCCACTTCAATCATTAAAAAGTGTTATACCCCAAGGATGCTGCATAAAAACATATTCATTTATCTCACCATTTAGAAATACATGTATTCCATCCATTTCGAAATATTCGAATCTTATATGGGATATAATTTCATAGAAATGTTTGATGGTATCAATCCTTGGAATAGGGGAAAATGTATCCATAAAATCAATGACCTCTATATGTGATTAAACCTTGTACACAAGTTTAGATTTTTTTCATACAAATTCATTTTTCTTATTTATCATTTCTTTAAAAATAGAACAATTTCCAAATATGTTTTTCTCCTCAGGGCATAGAAAAATGTCCATGTTTTATTCTTTTCAATTTGATGTAGTTTTTCATTAATTTCAAAATTCCATTATTTTTGTACCAAATATTCATCAATAGTTTGAGGATAAATTTTTCAAAGTGGATTCTTTAAATACGTGGAATGGTTTATCTTCTCGATTGTACACCATGATTTTCAACCATAATGATATTTTGGAATTTCAACATGCTTTTGATGTTTTTTTATTGTTCATATATACATAAAATAAACAATATAATTACAATTGTATGAAAAATTGGGGTTTTAAACCTCAATCTAGGTATTTTATTTATACTCTTCTATTGGTTCATAATTGATAACATTATCATCATCATCAACTATGGGTTATTTTATTTATCTCCACATCATTCTCAGTTACTACCACATCATCAAAGTCAACAATATTCCTAGATTTATTTTTGAGCACCTGCAAGAGCTTCCATTTGGTGAGTAAACATGAAATATTACATCTTCTACCTTATCATGATACTTAACACTACTTATATATATCATTTTTTAACAAAGATAGATATAAAATCACTCTAATGTGTTTTAAATTTGGATTCTTCTTGAACAATATTTCATAAGGATTCATATCTGCATTTACCTCAAATAGAATCTAATTATTATGATTCTTATAGTTGTAATTTCTTGAAAATATAAATAACATGAAGATTCATGATCATTTATTGTGGATATATCCATATATATAATGATTATATTATCCCTTTCATCTACACCATTATATTTAGAAGTGTATGGGGAACTGAACTCATGTCATATTCCTTATTTATCAAGATATTTTGAATAAAATATAATGGAAAACTCAGTACCATTTTTTGACCTTAGTCTCTTTAGAAGAAGATCGGTTTTTTTTCATCTATACATTCATGAAATTTAAAAATGAACATGTCTTGACTGTGCAGACCATCCCTGATAAGCATTGATTTAGAGGGGGAGGTGTTTCTGGGTGTGGGTTCTTGGGTTTTACATGTTTTTATTTGGTTTTGATGTGTTTGGGTTCATCTGGGTAGCACTCGTATTGGTGTGATTTGCTTCAACTGGGTAGATCTCGTATAGACTATGAAAATGACAGCAGAACTGGATCAGATCTGTCTGTAGGATAGTAACGATGATATCACGGAACTCTGTGAGACAGTGGTGAAGTTGAAATTGACTGTGATGAAGATTCTGGTGGGTCTCTCCGGCATGGTGGAGGTGTGCAACTTGAGGCAGGCGCTTGACTCGAAATTTACAGGAATCGAGATGATGATGATGTTTTTTAAGTTTGTAATTTGAAGGAATGAAATTGTTTCTGGATTGTATGGTTTCCGGCTTATCCTTAAAGCAGCTGTTTTTTAAAGAAAAAAATCAATTTGGAAAAAACAATGAAAGTAATGAAATAATTATATCCACTTGTTAAATTCTAGGTCACATGTCCACAAAAATAAAACTGAAACAGCTCTATTGGACTTCTATTTTGGATCTCAACTCCCTTGTGACTTTTATTTATCATCATTTCTTTTTGATATGTTTTCATATAGTTATAGTTACTTCTTTCAAAACAATATAACTATCATATCTTCTTCTATAGTAAATTTCATTATTCTCATTTATCCATTATGAATAATTATTTTAATCCATATAGTTTATTCAACTTTTAAAATCATGAAAAAAGTTATTGTGGATTCTTTAACATAATACAAGTTGCTTTGGGGTTTCAAACCTTATTTTATCAAAACTCTATCTTTTAGTCACTTCACTAAAAAACAGTTCTTTTTTATGATCACCTCATTTCCATTTAAAGAATTAATACAATCAAAATATTATGCTTCAATCTATCAAAAAATTGAACATTTTTAGGGATTTTATGTTTTTTCCAAATTTTGACCACTCAAACGCAATTTATTTTTGATGAGATGTCATTTAAATTAATTATTATTTAGCATTCATTTTTTTAAAAATTATTCAGTTTATTTAAATAACCTATAATGTGTGATGATAAACCACTTTATATAATCCATGCCTTCTCATATTTGTATGATTTAAATAAAAATTCAACCATATTTTCATGTTATCATAACTGATTATTATTTTGAACATTTCAAAACATATGTAAAAGATTAAGTTGATAATCCACTAACAAACTTCTTGTTAGTACAGAAAAATATTTCTCCTTTTAATCTTCATTCTGGGATATTGAAGCTTGAAATTGATTTTCATCAATTGTTATTATATCCACCATGGTTTGTACTCTCTTATTAGTCCATGTAAATATATTTTACACCATAAGTTCAAAACATTATATCCAAACACACTACGACCCCAATAGTATATCTAATACCTACTTATTTAATAGAAATTTTATTTTTTGATTATATATTTCCAGCATCTTTCTCAAACCTCAAATGGAATTATTTTACTAAAACTTTTTATACAATTTTATAAGAATTTTGGGCTAATATGGACTTTTTCATAATTATTATCCTTCTATATATGTGTATGTATTTCCATTTCATTAAAATTTATAACTGGTCTTGATTATTATTTTTCATTTCATTCATAAAACATAATTGTTTTATTTCATGGTATAGTGAATGTTGAACTCCCCTATTTTTCAAAGGTCTTCTTCATCAAAGTTTCATGATGTATTTTCTTATAACGTTGAATTTCATAAAAAAACACTATTATAGTTGTCAATGTGTTTCGATTTATTACTTATTAAATTAAGAAATATTTAATTTTATCTTATCGATTACCTTATCCCCAATGATTATAATGGAATTCATGTCATATATAATAATACTTTACTGAAAATTTTCTTGTTTTAACATTTAGGCTTCTTTAACTAGACTTTATTTCTCAACCTGATTTGGATTATGATTATAAGAGTTATTTCTAAGATATAAATTTTTATCTCCTATCGTTCCGACCACCTTTACAAATATATTTATCTCTATCCTCATGGATTAGTCTTTCTCTGATATACCTAGCCCTCTTTAGCTTTCCTACCTTATTTTAATTAATCTATGAGGACTATTTGAGAATCCTCTAGAGGAGTTCCCCCCACATCATATATTTTCATATAGGCATTAATTCAATCTTCAATATACTGAAAATTTCATCTAAAGGACCTATATTATATTTTCCTATTACCATTTAATTGAGATTTATTTATCTTTAGTGAACCCCCTTTATTAGATAACACCTTATTGTCTTTCATATATTCATTTTAATTTATTATTTTTAATTGAAACATACATAGTAAATGTATAACTTTTCTATAGATAGGTAATTTAAAAGTAATTTTTAATTTCTTTTGACCTTTCCCTCTTGTAAAGTTACTTATCATTAGATAGTGAGTAAAATTATGGTATTCTATACTCTCTTCTTTATCAGAAGAAATCTTATCATATTCTATATTGAAATACATAATTTCTTTAAAATAAATTTCTTTCTCCTTATTGAATTTTATTTTGAGGGAATCTATTTTTATAATTTCACAATTAATGATAGAACTATAAAGTCCATCAATAGAGAAATGAAAAATAATATTGTCTTCAAGTGATAGGATGTTGGTTTTCTAATAGAATTATCATGAGTTTCTTTATCAAAAAATACTCTTCAGAACTTTAATAATATCCAATGATATTAATTGAAATTATATTAACTCTAGTGATGAATTCAAGAAAAAATTCATTATATTACTTTATAAAATCTTAAAAACATATTTAACAAATTTTTAACCTTGCATTATTTACCATATGGTTTTCTTCATAAAAAATATGATGTTTTGTTAAACTTTCACCATCTATTTTCATCCCATTAATTTTATAAACTCTTTATCAGATAATGACAAAAGTATATTATTACTTACCTTCCCATCACCCCCTACATTATTTTATCAAATTGAGACCAATAAGAATCCCTTTTTGGAATAATAAAACACTGAATAAAATATTTAAGAACACCAAGTAAAAGTGAAAATAAATATGGTACCATTAATTGATTCAAAAATTAAAATCCTTTCTCATAAAATGTTAGAATCTAATTATGATTTACTGAGTTGTATTGATCCATTGAAATTTATAATCTGGTCTCTAAGATCTCACCATTATCTGATACTAATTTATTGGATCACTTTGTATGTGATAAACTCCAAGAGGGGATGAATCAGTGTTAATAAAAATTAAAAAAATAAAAGTATCCTCTTACTTATTCAGAACATATCCCTCAACTAAACATGACAAAAAATAATATAAAAAATAAAATTAGTTTTTAATGAGTTTTTTCTCCAAGATATAAGAATACATTTTCAGAGTATGAATGTTTTTATCCTATTCACACACATCCAATATTTAGTATCATGAAGTATCTATAGACAAGGGAATAAACCATAACCTTCTATAATTTCTATCACCAATCAAAAAATAAATAAGAAACGACTTGTTAAAATTAAAATAGAAATACTTATTTGAATAATATTCATCACTGTAAATGAAATTCAACAAGAACTAGGAAGATATAATCATCATCCTTCTCAACTCTACAACAATTTTAGGTTGTTCCTCCAAACTCTTTTTTTATTACTAATAATTTTCATAACAATATAATACTGACACTTATTTATCTCCTTAAAAATATAATTTAATTACATAATGAAATATTATCCTCTTAAAAAATCATTGACTCCATTTTATTCTTCTTCTCCCTTTTTTATTTTTTTTATAATCAATTGAATATTGTTTTTATATATTGAATATGAAAATCCCCCTTGAATTGAAATATATACCTCAATAATATAATTATTTTTATTTAATTATTTAATAACTAAAACCAAATCTTCATCTCTAACATTCAATATCTCTTGTGATTCTCAAAGTCCCTTTTTCCTTTTCTTCTATATGAAATATTGCAAGAATTAATTCCACATTGGTATGAATGTTCAAATGTAGTGTTATCATTGAGGTGTTACACTTATCATCATGTCAGAAAAATTCCAATCATAGTACAACCACTTATTCATTTCTTTCATTCATTACCCTGAACTAGAATCATGAATATTGAAAGAATGATGCTATTTTATCTTCTGAGTATAACACAACATTTTCAGTTTAAATTTATAAACCTTTCAATTATTTTTTACTTTATATATTTATCAACATTCACATATTATGGATGCACTCTAGCTCACCATCCATAGCTCAACATATCACTTTCTGATATTATCTTCTAGAATTAATTTTGTAATATCTTCTATTCATATACTTTCCTACTTTAACTCTACATATTCTTTAATCCTTAGTACTTCTCCCATAAGAGTATCTTCTTTAAGCATGAAACCCGAAAGTATAACTGTAACATAGAATGACTTTATGAAATATTTGTTTCAAAACAATTTATTTATTTTTGGATATATTTTATTAATCTCCACACCAATTTTATCTTTTCTAACACACAAAAATGAGTTTCTTCGATATCTGGCATGACATGCAACACCAAACATCAGCAAACCATGAAATTATATTATTTTAAATATGTTCATTATAGCATAACCATTAAATAAAAGGGAATTAATATTATTAATATATATATATATATATATATTTATGTATAATCTACTAAATATTAATCTATTATTAAAAAGAATCAATAAATTTTTACTAAATTAATTATATTCATAAAAATTTTGTTTTCATCAAAAATGATTTTTATTATATTTTATGAGAAAATCATATAATTAACATATAGATATTTCTGAAAATTTATTTTATAAAATTAACTAAATATTTTAAATAATAATATTTAAATTAACATATGGTGGAATTATGGGATTTTTTGGAAAATATTGATTTTTCACTGAACAGTTAAAAATATTGATTTTTTACACTATAATTTCTATTTAATAATTTAAGTAATTTAGATTATATATTATTTTTTAAATTTACATAAGTATTATTTATTTTAATATAATATACTTAATTACATTTTAATCAACTATATATTGTATTTTAATATAAGTTTGTTTTTTTGGTTAAAAGACATGTTTTTCTTAAAACTATTTGGAAGTTCATAATGTTTCTATATTTTAATTAATTAAAATAATTATAATGATGAATTTTTTGAATGAGATTTTTTTATTATAAATAAATATTTTATAATCTATATTCACACAATGATTATTATTAGATATATAGTTAGTATAAAATCATCTTGGGCTAGAAAGATACACTTCCTGAAAAAACTATGTTTTCTTAGTGTCTATAGATTTTGTTTTAAATTTAATTATTACACTTATTTGAATTGAATTTAGTAAAATGAATTACATAATTTGAATCACCCTTATTTATAATATCTGATAATTTCAACATAATTTTACCATAATGAATGGAAAAAATAGTAATAATTATTTACTGCGGTTAAGGCTAAAATGGGTTTACCAAGGTTAAACTGAAATGATAATGGTTAAAAAAGACAAAAAAATTGTTCAATACACATTTTATAGACCTGTGTAGACCATATATCTTTTATTATTCATAATATTTAATTTTTCATCCTTATTTATTGATAAAAATGTGGTCTCCCCCTTTTTCTTTTTAGAAATTACAAGTGTGGCACTCACCTCAATTATAAATGGCAACCCCTCTTTTCTCCCCATCACACTTCCAATACCCTTTAATTCAGACAATAAATACCCAAATAACATCCTTACTTCCCTAAAATCGTCATATAATACTTTTTTTGGTCCAAAATCCATCCTATGAATCCTTTTGGTTCAAACCAAATCAAGTAGTTCGAAGATGAGGTAACACCCCTAACCGAGTGTTTTATTTTATTTCTTCAACTGAATCCTTCAATTATTATCTATATATGATGATATAATAAAAAAATTATTTATCATATACTATTATTTTATTATGTTAATTTCATAACATACATCCATATAATCTTTATTCCAAAGGGAAATGAAACTCTTGAACATGTGTACACCAGACTACAACCTCAGGAACTGACATAACTCCATTTATGTCCCCATTTCCCACAAATTTTTATAATGATGGATTTAAAGTATTTATATGATATTTTTAGAATAAATATAATTTTTAATTATGATATATTGTATACATTTTTTACTTTCCATTCTGTGAGGGATATGGTAGCATCGCTTGTGTGTACGGCAGATTACTACCTCGTGAAGCGATCTGATTCATTATTCACTTACGATTTACATGGATGGTAAAAAAATAAAGTTAATTAATATATATTATATTTATAACATAACAATACTTATTTAAATTTACTATAACATCTGACATCTTACCTTCTAGACTTTTTGAAAATAATATCGGCATGCATGCATACGAAAGACTACCCTATAACAAATCGATATGACTTTTTTCTCATATTTAATTTACATGTATAGTAATAAGGATATATAAAAAGAATATATATGATATATTTATATTTTATATATTTATGATATATATTATGTCCATAAAATTCAATAAGTTTGATATATTATTTACCTTTCTGATGTTCTATCTATTGAGGAAACAAAAACAATGATCTTGCGTATGTACGACCCATCATCTCCCTGAACAATGTAATTCAATTATAATTAAAACTATAATGGATTAATATAAAAAAAAATATTAAATATATATTATATTAAAATAATTTTTTTCATTCGTTTAATGATAGAACCATGATCAATGTAAATGGACTAAAAATACCAATCCAAAACATAGGTGAAAAATGAATTAGATATTACATGAAACATTACTTCAGCAAAAAAATGTATATAAAAAGGAAATAAAATGGTATAATTATATCATATATTCTATTATAAATTTCTATTTGGTTATTAATATATTTATAATAAAATTATATCTATTTTACATGCGGTTTGAACGTGTATAAACGAACTCGAGGCTCAAGGTATGAGATTTTTGTCTCACTTTTTTACTTCAATAATACAATGCCATATTCACCGCCAATTTATTTTATGTGATGGATATACTACCCATTAATTTATTTTATTGTTATTCTCATGAAAATTATTTTTATTTACATATCTATTTTAGGATCTCTCTTTCATGGTGTTTACAGTTCAACAGTTACAAAATTGGTAATGGCTTTTTGTCTTTATTTTTATTCCTTGAGATATATGTTATGTTATACGCCTATATTATATTATGAGCTATATATATATATATATATATATATCCAATTTTACAATTAATATTATTAAGTTATTTATTTTGATGATATTTTAATTTTAATTTAATGTTATTCTTTCATGGGGTTTATTGGTCAATGTAACCAATGTCGTATTGATTTTATTTTAAAATCATATAATTTGTTGGGATATTTTATGATAATATTCAAAATGATAAAATATTGTAATATATCTTTCAATAAACACTTTAATTTTCTTCTACTGTGGTTATTACATGAGAATACATGTTTTCCTTTCATTTACCTCTCTTTATGTACTCAATAGTTTAAAAAATGTTTTTAAGAATAGTCCTATGTATTTTTCACTTTGATCAAAAACAAATTTTTAATACAAAACCATGTTTTCTATAATATTAAAAACGTTTTTAAGATTTTCAAAATAATTTATTGAAGTATTTTTATAACCATGTTTTTAATTTTTACAAAATATTTTAAAAGGAATCTTCATTATGTTTTCCAAATAATGAACATTTTTATTTTACCAAAAATATGAAAGGAATAATTGTTTTAAAGTGTATGTCATGAATAGTATTTTCTACCATCAAGAATAACTAATTTTTTAAATATTACATTATAAGCCTCGACATTTATTTTCAAATAAATTAATTTTGAAAATGTTTTATGTTTTCAGAAATTCTGTTAAAATTTGAAAGTATATTTTTCTCAAGAAATTTTTTAATCTATTTTAAATATTTTATTATAAGTATCAAAAGTTATCTTAAATTAAAAGGATTTTGAAAAGGATTAATTTTTTTAAAAATTCATTTTGAAGTTGAAATTATATTTTCCTCATGGAATTTTTTCCATGATCTTTAAATATTCCTTTATAAGTCTCCAAAATTAATATCAAAGAAAATGATTTGGATAATTTTTTATATTTAAAATAAATCAAATTGAAAAATCTATTTTTCCCCAGTAATATTTTAAATGATCTTAAAAAATAATTTTACATCTATAATGAAGTGATTTGAAGTTAATTATGCTTTATTGGGGATATGATCCAATTAAACCATTATTAATCATTATTTGAATAGTCTATGTTTATAATAATAAGATGTTTATTAAACCCATTCCTTTTTTATGTGTTATCATACGGTGATATGATAAATGTAGTATGAATACTATTTATTTTCCATGGGTTAATCTAGGATAAAATTATTATGAAATGTGTTTCATTTCCATGGGTAATTTTGAAATGTTTATGAAACCCTATTCATTTCATGGTTTCAGATATGATAAATGATTTATGATATTGGGGAACACATATGAATTCTTTGCATTATATGACAGGTGAAACCTATATCACCCTAAAATGATTTGGTTAAAGATTTATATCTCATGAGATATATAGGGTAGGAATGAGGAGTGATCACAATTTAGTAATTGGAATTGACCAATATGACATTCTTGGGAGTAAAGCATGACTACTATAATGGTTTATTTATTGATATCATTCCACTATGATATCCATGGAATTGTTCATTGACTACTATTTAAATAAATATATATATTCTTATGTTCATGCTATAATTCTGTGTAATATGAAAAATGTTATATTCTCATGGATCATGTTATTTGATTCCATTATGATTTATTTATTATGAACTAACAATATTTATGTCATGCCTTGAGATTATGATATTTGATATGAAGGGATTGGTTTTCTAATTATTAGACCATATTCTCACGCCCTTATGATATTTTCATGATTATGTGATCATTTATATCTCACTTTCATACCCTTATTGATCATCTGAGCTCACCATTTCTTATGTTTTCTTTTCCAAGGTTATGAAGAAAGGTTTTAAGTAGGGTATATTTTCAAAGAGTACTAAATGGGATGATATTTATGGGAGATAATGAAGATATTTCACCAAATTAAAATATTTTTTATCTACTATCCAAAACGCATTAAAATATTACGCCCCCCAGGGGTTTGTTTGTGTAATGTATTGCATATTAATCAAAAAATATGTAATATATTTTATGAAAATCCTAGTTTGTTTTAATTAAGTCCATATATAATGTAAAAATACCCTTCTTGAGTATTTATATAAACCATCGAGTCTAGAATTTTTCTCATTATCCAAATGTTTTGACAAAAAATAAAACATCATCCTCAACATGATTTAACAAGGATAAGGATTGGAATGATGTAAATGATTAAGATGGTACACATAGATATGTATACATTTCAAATAGTTCATCTCCCACCAAAGTTCAATCAAACCAAACCAATATATAAAAATATTCACTTTTACTATTTTCAAAATTATTCTTATATAATCCATTTTGAAATTCATAGACTTTTATATTTACGTACATAATTCCCAAGTAAGAAAACTAATGAAATATAACTTCTTTAAATAAATAATCATATACCCCTTAGAAATAAGATTCAAAAAACAACAACTTTAAATACATTTTTACTTGAATACCCATCTCAAAATCATTCCCTTAAAATTCTATTTCAAATTTTACACCATTTACTTTATGTAAATCAAGTTGCGTATCAATAGAAAATAATTTAATACAAAATATGGTTCATTGAAATGTGATCAAATAAGGTTCCACTAAATGAACCATTTAGAAAAGTATGAAACCCAATTGTGACTATTATATTTTTCTGAGTCTTTAACATTTTTATATTCATATCATATCTCACTATCAGTTCTAAGATAAAAATAATAGAGAATGATCATAATAATAACAAATATGTAAGATGATATAAGAGATAATAGTTAATATACTCAATAAATAAAGGACACCTAGCTCTATTATGAATTCTATTTGCTAATATAATAGTTTAACAACAATAATTGACTCTAATATAACCTATATTATAAAGAAATCCCAATTTATTAAGTATTATCCAATTTAATAAAAAAATTTATAATCCTCTAATATCCATAAAACATGAACAATTGAGTATAAACATTAAAACCATGCTTAACATGGTAAATATATTCCCTGAAGTGAAGTTAAGCCTTAAATATGAAAATATATAATTTATAACCCTAAATTGGTAATAAGTTATGGAAATCATTGATCAAATTATTAAATTATCTCATTAGTTGACAAAGCTCAATTGAAATAGGGGGAAATAGTTATAAATCTTTTTTGAGACTCTAATAGATATCTCCTATGAAAACCCTTTCACATTTATGTAATTAAGCCCTAATACCATTGAATAAAATTGTAAATCACTAACCCATCCATAAAAAATTATTGGATGAAGGAATGAAGGAAGAAAACGAACAAGTGGAAAGGAAATTAAATTATATGAGTAATTAAAAACCATGTAAACATCTTTAGATTAGGGTGTAAAGGTAATGTATAAGGGTAAAGGAAGGTGAAATTACAAAAAATAATGGACCATTTAAATTCTTATTCAACATTAGAATTGAGGGGAATTTCTATAAAAATATACTTTTCATCCCACTAAAAAAATAATTAAAAACACCTCTAGGTAATTAGTGAGCTTTCATCAGCCACCCTGTTGATCACTAATGTCCCATTGGAAGACCATCATGTACACATTGTAACTGTAAAATGTTTTATGTGGCTTCAATATACACTTTCTAGTTTCATTTTATTAAATAGAACTTAAGAATTAAATATGGGTACGTCACACCTAAATCTCCACCTCCAAACCCCTATTTATATAATCCAATCACTTCTATCACATCCCTTTATTTGGTAAAAGTTATCCAATTTAAATTCCCACTGAAACTAGTTACTTTATAGTATAGACATCCTTATGTTCTACTTTCACTTAATGAAATAGGTTGTTAACAAAATCAATTTATTATGGAAGAATAATAGATCTCAATTATCTAAATGAGTGTAACACTTTAGGCTATGCCTTAAAAAATGTTCTTTTACAAAAAAGGAAGATAGAGAAGCGTCGTGATTCAAGGAGTCCATCCCAAGCATGATTAACAAACCCAAATTGTTGGTGAAATATTTACCAAAATCATCTAAAAATTGGCAATTATTCCCAAACTAAAAAATAGTGTTAAATTAATGAGTGATGTGGTTGTAGAGAACTCTTTAGGTGAGATCTACATTAACAGCTTTCCATTAAAGATACTGTCAACCTTTTGTGTCACATGAATGTTTGATATGTTTAGATGAAAATATATATCCATGAAATTATTATAGGATTGTTGAAGAATCAGACCCCTGCAACAAACATTTGGGAGGTAAATGAAGGGATGTTAATATCTCCCTCCTCCGATGGTGGAGGATAGGCTATAAGCTTTTACATTATTCATAAAATAGTTTGTTTTCTTGATGATACTGGTGGAGAATAGAGAATAATATTAGGTGTTTTACATACACTAGGTTCTAAATTTAGAGTAATCTTCTAGTTGAAAAATTTTCCATCCCCTAGTTATTCCCACTTTCAGTTTAAATAAAAATTTTGAACTCTTTTCATCCTATATTAATATTTATCTATCTAAAAAAATATCTTTTACTTTCTCTACCGTCATCATATAATTATTATTAGAATTATATTATCCTTCTTAATAGAACTAAACATATTGATCATATTATGTCATTTTTTATAAATAATAATACATATTAAAGTTTAAGATAAATTAATTAAATCTATCCAATAACAATTTAAAAATAAAATTCCTCACTAGATTAAACCTAACAGGTGATACTTATCTATCTAATTCTTCTATGTGAATAATTATATTGAGTAAAAGAATAAAGACTGGTGTACCCTCAATCATGTTACACAAAAATAATTACTCTAAAACATTCTATCTCTCATGACTTAGTTTATCCTGACATATCATATTCAGTTTTTCTATCATCCGAAAATCATCCACTTCCCATGTTTCTTATATATTTTTTCAGTGGGAAAAAATCATCATTATAGAGATATGAAAAAATTATTTATTTTTAATACTATAAGCATCATTTTGTAATTGGCCCAAATGTTATTTTTGGAGATGATAACATTTTTATCAAAATCTGAAGAATTTATCAAATTAATACCATTCATTAGAAGTATTTAATTTATAATTTTATTTAATTTACTCCCACAAAAAAGATGACCTATTTTAAGTACAAGTCATGTATATTAGTTTTAAAATATCTATATTTTATTATTCTTGTTTTATATTTAGAATATCATATATTTTATATCTATTTAGGTGTATAATCATGTATCTAATTTCATATATAACACTTAAATTGCTGGTGGGAAAATTCCTCATTGAAATATATCAAAACATTTATATGAACACCATTAATTTTGTTACAAAACTACTAAGGTTATATTTATAATTGTGGCCCATAGTTTACATCAAGTATAGACACCCAAATAAATTTGGGTCACTTACCACCTTTTTAACATTATTAGAAAATACATAGCCACCTAATCCAATTAGGGTAACCTAGATTGAATGATGATATTTATGATGAGTGTTAGTTTTGGAAGGAATCAAACAGATATAATTTTGAGGGGTTTAAACATCTAAATATCATTTATCATATATCACCAAGATATGTGAATTTTTTTAACAATTTAATATTGTATATTATACATTCTATCACATTACTATGTTTTAGTTATATTAATGTGTGGAATATTTTATTAATAATGCCTCATGTCACTCATCTAAAAGAAAATCTGCTTATATTCATACATATTCAAATTCATATCATGCCTAAAATTAAATAATAACATTAATATAAATATTTAGAATCATATAAATGTAAAGTATTAATCTGTAGAATTTATGGTGCAATAAGTATCTTCTTAATCACCTTTATAATTGAATTGAAGCCCATAGGCTAGCATAGCCTGACCTAAAGATACACTATCCATAGATTAATGAGGAAGAGGGATCTCAATTCCAATACATTCTTGAGACTTAATATTTATAAATCTTTTTCAGCCCTTATTATTAAATTAATTAAATCTAAATCATAGTATTATTTGAATTAAACAAAATATTATGGTGTACAAAGAATATAAATCCTTATATAAATAATATCTCATTTATATGAATTAATTTAAAAACACCTAATATTAAATCATGCAATAATAAACAATATGAATACATTACATTAATGAGTAAAGTATGAAATAAATAGAAAATAATAATAAATATTTCAAATATTTTCACATGGGAAAAGCATTTAAGAACATTTAATAAACAAATAAATTTTAAATAATTTATAATTTAGAAAGGATTTTATGGATATTCCATAACATATAAATATATACACTTTATATTTATATCACAAATATAAACTCATTTATATTTTATATTTACATGGAATGCTTATGAATTTATTCATATTTAAGGTACAGGTTGTAATTCCCCTAACATGATGCTCCCTCATGTGACCATGCCAGTTGGACACATAACCATAGGCTTTCCTCCCTATAGGCCAGAGACATTGGACTAGTAGTGAGGGAGTTAGTAATATATTGGGGAGATTATACACTCTGGTATAGAGTTATAAAAATATTTGAAATAATCATCAGAGTATCCTAAAATAGTAGAAAAAATATAAATGACCAATATATTATATTATAAGAAAGAGTATAGGAATAAAATAATCTAAATAAAAATAAACCCCATAATGTAAGGATGAAATTTAACTAAATTTTGTACTTAAATTCAAACAAGTAAAACTCTATAAGGATCTATAAAATACACCAAATACCCTTGTCTTAAAAACCATGTCAGTCCCATATCCGGGATCCAACTTGTACATGAATCATAATCAATTAAAGAGTCCCTTTCCTTTTCTATACTTGCATTCATGAAATTTTTCCGAATAAAAAAATTAGGCTTGACTAGGGTGTGAGTTCAAATTAGTAGTCATACACCATTATTTTTAAAAAATCCAATCATAAGAACATAGGGGATTCCATAAAATGACAAACAAGGTATTAATTTAATAAATTCATACAACGTATAAAATAAACCTGCTAACTCTCAAGCTCTAGTTTGACTCCCAGTTTTGGCCAATCTTACTTAGGAAAGATTCCAGATAACTCTTTTAATGTCAGGGAACCATTTCATCCATAACAATAACCCACGCAGTGTATAGTACAAAAAATAAGAACATGTGAAAAAATATAAGAGAATAAGGTAAAACCCTTTATATAAGAATTTCAACATCATTGGATGTGATTCCTATATACAAATCATTTAAGCATAATCGAGTACAAGCCCTATATATAAGCACTTCATCATAACTTGGTGCATGCCCTATCTATAGTAATTTTAGAATATTCTAGTGAAAAAACTATATATAATCATTTAGGAATAATCAGTAACATGTACTATATATTTATATTTCAACATAACGAGACATAATACCTTTAAATAATCATTTAAGCACAATGACCATCAATCACAACAAAAATCCCATCATAATCCATAATGAAAATTTTACCTAAATTAAATTTTATATATACCTTTACAATACATAATTTTAGGATCCCAATTAATAATATTGTTATATTAAGTCTTGTTTCATTTATCATTCCAATTTCTTTGTTATTATCATCCAATAATAATCACTAATCATTAAATAAACCAGACAAGTTGATTACAAATAATCTAACTAATTTAGTCCAAGTGATTCTATATCATTAAATTATAAAATTTTCATTTAATAGAAATTCATATTGTTAATAAAATAGTTTATAATGTTTTTATAACATCTCATGTCTCTATTCCTAGTCCAACCAAGTCTCAAAATTATCGTTGGTATCACACCTATCAGGTGGTCATAAGTCGCAATCATGATGCCAATGGACCTGGCAGGATCCAATAGAAGGTATAAGCATAAGTTTATCATCCAAGATAGAAAATTTAATTATTCAATTCATGTTCACAAAATTTTTATGTTGTCTCAAATATTATAGATATTATTGATATTTGAAATAAACTATGGTGATATGTTTTATACCACCCACCTCAAAAGCGAAGAAGACACAAAGAAAATATGGGTTTCCATGGTAGAATTTGGTTCCTCCTCCCTTCCTTTTAAAATATAGGCCAATAATACTAATATTTAAAGGATTTGATATCAACTAATTGATCTCTAGGTGGTAGGTGTTGAATCTAATGAAAAGGAGTTCTAAATTCCTCTAAAAAGGACTTTGAGATGCCTAAGGGTCAAGAGGAAAATATTGGATGAGAGAGAGTTCAAATGGTCCATGGGGTATTTATTGGAAGGCTATTAAAATAAGATAATTGGGAAGCCCCATGGAACACAAAATAGAAAATGACAACATGGGGGAAACTATAGTGTGGCGTAATGGTCCATGCCACAACCTCCCTAGTAAAACCGCTTTTGATATCCATGAAATCCTCCACGTCAAAGATCTTATAAACTTGAGGAATAATTTATGACACAACCTAAACCACCACACCACAATACCAATAATACTTGATTGATGGATAAGTTGGAGAAATAATATAGATCATAATGGTATCATAATTTATTGAACCATTCAATTTCCTCCCTAAGGTCCTTGCACTGCAACCACCCTTCCACGCAATTCGGATCAACTGGCCCACACCGTAGACTACATCCATTCCACAACTATGCAAAAATTGGATGTAGATTGATTTTTTATCCTCTGAGGACCCTACACCGCATCTGGGATCTCCGCACCATAAGAAACTATCTTACATTGCATCCCAAATATCCACATCACAAAATTCTCTACAATTATACTCAACATCAATCAAGAAACCAAGGTTCAACCAGAAAAGAAAAACATTAAATTCAAAAAGTATTACAAAAACATTAAATAGTAATGTACCTATAAAATATGATATCTTACGGCCACTCCACCATATAATAGATCATTCTCATGTTTCTCTAATCATAACTATGGGTTGTAAGTGAACATTTCTTACCACTATGTCCATAAATCAAAATCCCTCTCCTAGGTCTCCAACAGTAGAGACCCATGCCTTCAACGAACTCACATTAGTGTTATGGAATTTCCCCAACAATTCTTCTCACTATGGTCTATGATATGAATAGAATTATCCTAAAAGGAACCATCAATATATAACACTATGTCATCAACATATATCATGTGAGATGGATCTGGATAATGTATTTAATGTTTTGGCACATGAAACACATCATTCTTTAAATTCAATCACCCTAAAAGGGAAAACGATATGAAAATGGGCCGAACATTTCCACTATATTGAATGGACCAACAGACCTAGGCCTTTTCGTTCCCTATTTACTGATATGAAATTTCTCTAGTATTGGATACCCTTGAAGGAATACATAATGACCAACCACAAACTATGTATGCTGATGGTCAATGTATTATATTTTCTATCTTGGTGTGGTCACTAACTGATTTTCAATAACCTAAGAATACCCAAAATTCTCCTCCACAATACTATGTCTTAAAAATTATAAATCACCTATTGAAAACTAGAAATTATGTCAACGATAAGGTATTTATTAAAAAGCCTTTAAAGGATCCATTTTGATCGATTCCTTGAAGTTTTTATTTAAAGAAAACACCATGAGTTCCAAATATTTCTCCTGAAAACCCACTAAAATGAAAAACATAGAAACACAATATATCCTCCAATATCTGAATAATATTTTAAGATTAGCTATTATTTTGAGGATGATAGGATTCACATAGAAGAACGTGTGATCCCCAATCCTATTCAAGACCCTTTCAAAATCGAGATATGAAACAAGGATATCAATCCAAAATGATACTTTTTGAAATGTTATGTAGATAAAATATATATCATATGCAAAGGATACCCAAATCATCATTGGTGAAGGTATCCTAGATATAAATGAATTAAGATTCCTTCATCGGTTGATCCTTGATCACCCATACTGAATAATTGTTATCGAATGTCCTCGGAAATTCTGCCCCAAAATCCACAGTGATTTCATCCAATTTCTATTCCAAAATATGTATTGGTTATAATAACCCATCAGGCCTATAATTATTAGCTTTCACCCACCTATAGGTGAAACATTATTCCACAAAGCATGTTATATCCTTTTTTATTCATGGCCACTAGTACTTCCTATAAAAATCATGATAAATATTTTTCAGTCACATATACCCCCATCCATATATAAGAATGAAACTCTTTAATCATCCTTCCATGTAAGACTTTAGGAACCCACACATGGTCAAGAATAATAATAACATATACACTACTAAGATACCCTTCTGATGGAGGCTCCCCACCAAATTAGTTGTCCCTTATAGATATGACCTCAGGATTTGATAACTACTATGTCATGATTCGATCAAGAAGAACTAGTATAACCTATATAGAATTAATATCTACCCAACCCTAGGACTTTATATTATTGAGATGAATGTCTAAAAAATACCCATCATTTTCCACCTATCACAAGACTCACATTCTTCCTCTGTTTATGTATTCCAACTCAAAGTATTGGCAACGGCATTTTCCTTTACTAGTGTGTAATCCATCAGGAAGTTGAGAGATTATAGATAATTGACCGACCTTTTATACTGAAGGATCAGGTCATAATGAGAAAATATATACTTGAGGCTCTTGGATTCTATGTACACTACAAACCTCTTTCCCAATAGATAGTGTCTTCAACATCTTAGTGCATGTATAATCTTAAATAGCTCCATATCATGAGTAGTGTAATTTCTCTTATATAGTCTCATCTATCTAGATCCATAAGGTACCAAATGATCCTCCTCCATAAAAAAAACTATATGTTTGATTCTGGATGTTCTGTAGTACACGGTATACTTCTTACCTAGAACAAACAATTTGAGAATCATTGTTGAGGTTATCCTACTCTTGATCTCTTGAAAATATCTCTCATAAGCATCTAACCAAAAAAACATCACCCTTATCTTGGACATCCCATACATCAGTGCTACTAGAAATTATAATTATTTGATGAAATGAGGATAATATCCTACTAAACCCATGAAAATATTCATATTAATGACATTCCAAGTTCACTCCCTAGATACCATGGATGTAACCATCTCTAGTTCCACTACCAATCTGTCCTCACAGATAACATGAACCAAGAAGTTCACATGATCAATCATGAAGTTTGATTTAAATATCTTGAAGTAAATTTGATGCACTATTGGGGTAATCATGATGATTTCATGATTTTGGGAATGATCATATAATAATTGATAGTACACTAATATGTCATAGACAAAATAAACCAAAAATCGATCCATAAATAGATGAAATATTTGGTTCATCAAATCCATAAATATCATTGGTGCATTATTCAGAACTAAAAACATAACCCTGAAATCGTATAAGACCTACATGATCCTAAATATTGTCTAGGGTATGTCTGATCGTGTCACCTTCAACTAGTGGTACCCTAACCTCATGTGTATTTTGGAGAAAATATGTAATCATCTTAGATTGTCAAAGATATCATCAAATCATGAAAGGGGATACCTGTTTTTAACATTCACCAGGTTTAATCTCTGATAATACACATATAGATACAAATTCCCATTATCCTTCTTGGTGAAAAGAATGGGGGCACCCCATGGTGATATAGTAGGTCGTATGATTCCTTTTTCTTATATATCATCCAATAGAAATTTCAACTCCTGAAGATTTTTGGTTATATCCTATAACGAGAGATAAAAACTATCTTAGCTACCCAGACTTACTTGATTATGAATTTGATGCCTAGATCAGGTGGTATTCCAGATAACTTTTCAGAAAAGAAATCCATAAAATGGTTCACCACTAGAGGGAATGTATTTTTTGTATACCTCCATCATCTAGAACAAGTCTCGATATCTAAGATATGATAGAATCCAATATACACCGAATTGTTCATGTGTGAGAAGCCTAATAAATCCCACTCATCCTGGTGACATTAACTACCCCTTATGGGGGTAGAAATTTAATGCCCCACAAATAATATTGGATATGAACTTGGTACAGAAATATCCATTATATACCATGAATTAAATTGAATACTTTAATTTGAAACATGAATTTTTTTAAAAGGAAATGGTAGCCACCAATTTCCAATGAAGTTATTTTACAACATTTAATACCCTATAATTATACTCCCAACAGTATATCAATGGTCATCAATCTATCCAACATCTCAACATACAATCCCAATCCATTTTTAAGTTAAGAATATAAAAATTAATGTGATACTCTTGTAACAAAATAAAGAAATCAATGATTGATGATACAATAATCACACCTTTTTTTTGTATAAGGTTTTCCGTCCAAGATAGCTAAAGTACACTACATAGAATGAAGCTAATTTATCCCACTTACATGGTCTCTAGTTTTACTCCCATGTGTTATTCCCACTATTTAGTAATTTATCTCCATTCTAGGTGACCAAATCCCCTACCTCAACTAGAACATCCATTGATACTCCAACTACCTATATGTTGAGGGGTATTTGAGTCCATTTAAAACTCTTCTGCCTGTGTTGATCCCATAACATTATTCCTTTACAACATGTTACTATATAACATCTAAATATGGACCATCTTGTTAAAAGTATGGAACTCCACTATTGGGTAAAGACAATGAGAACACTTGTGTCAAAAATTTCCACACTGATAACACTACATCAGACCAAAATTTTAAAATGACTACCCATTGTCCTATAATCTCGTCTTACTACTACCCTAGTGGAAACTTTCATAGTGGTTCTTCCTTCCACTAGAGTAAAAGCACCCAGATTTCCCTTTTGTAACTATATGGAAACCACTAATGGCCTTTATTAGATTTCATTCAATGAAGTGATCTCTATTTATCATATCCTCAAACACCATCAAAATAAATACATTCACTTGAGACCTTCTCTCCTAAAAAATAACATCCTATAAATTCCTCACCCATGCTACCTCAATAACTGATAAAGATAGAAAAAATACATATAGTTCAATGAAACATCCTATATATTACATCACTAACATGTCATCATGAGTTAGATTTATGAACTCCATATCCTTGTCATTATTCAATGAACTTAGAAAGAAATGTCTTATAAACATCTCTTAGAAACCATTCTAGGATAAGCATTATTTCTTCCTATCCTTCCCTTGGATATCTCACCAACTCTTCGATAATCCTCAAAGAAAGTTTCTAGAAAGCATCAACTTACTATCACTGGATGTCTTGAGGTTTTTTAATATTTTCTGTACTAACTCAATATAGAACTAATCTACCTAAGGGTCTCCCTCCCAAGTGAATTTAGATGGATTTGGTAGTTAGAACTACCTTTTCATATTATACATCATAGGTATGGTATGAATAGTCTCCCACTCCATGGATCACATGACCCTCAAGAATCTATCAAAAAGATAATCTCCCTTATGATTTTCAATACCTGTAGGGAGTTATAGTTCGAATTATTTTGGAGTGTTATTATTATCACTCTCCCGATGCAAGATTTGAAGATGAAGAGGAGGTATTTTATCTATAATGGTTAAAACACTCCTTAGAGAAAAAAATTGACAACAAGGTTGACCTCAATTGGTGAGAACAACATAGGAACACTTTCTAGAGGTTTTTTTACACTTGGTTTAACATGTGATTTGTAATAACATAATAGTTCCCTTAAATTATCTTACTAGTTATAACAATGGATTTAATTTTATAGTTCATATGGGAAGATAAGTCACATGCAATAAATATGTCCTTAGCAGAAGTAATGGATGTTAATATATATACATATCTTTCTATCATAATGCATGTATAATAATCTTATTCTATACTATACCACATGTAAAATTCTCAATAAATAATAACATTACACAACAAGAGAATCACCCAAGGTGAAATATCATTAAAATTTTAACAAGAAAATATCAGGAACAACAATCCCATCCATGAGATCACTGATTCCCCCCCTACATGGGTAAGATATTCCCATGAACAAGATCATTATCATGTCTCAATACATACTAGTCTCCTGTATCATTTTATAAAATAATAACTCATTAGAAAATAAATTCTTCCCCTTAGATACCTATTTGTAACATCCCTGAACCGATGCTCCCTCATGAGACCTTTCTAGGTTGGAAATGTGACCTCATGCATGAATCCCCATACACCAAAGGTTTCTGACTAGTACCAAGGGTGTAATGAATATATTTGGGACACTATACCCTCTAGTATGGTGTAATAAAAATAGTATAAATAATTATTAGTGTAGAATAAATTAGAAAAAACAAACTAAATGATAAGAATGTTATATTATCAAAATGAGAAGAAAAATAAAATAACCCAAATAATAATAAACCATAAAATATCATAATTAAATTTAACTAAATTTTGTGATTAACTTAATAAAAATAAAAAAATATTAGACTCCATAAAAAGTCACAAAAATTCACTGGTCTTGAACTCCACGTTTGTCCTAACTCTAGGCTCCGACCCATCAATCGAGTGTAATTAGAAAATCGGTCGTATTACCCTTGTCCAGACCTTCACCCATTAAATCTATCTGGGTACCAAACTATGGCTTATCCAGGGTGTGAGTGTAACTATATAAATGGAGACCACCATATATAAACAAATACATTTATAAGAACCTAGTGCATGTAATGTAACGAACCAACCAACTATGAATAAAACCCCCTTTATGATTTTATTAAATTTCTTATGGATATAGAAAAATCATGAAGTTATTTTATTATATACAAATGGATTTTAAATTACAGTTATGTATCTTTACCATGGATAATATATTCATTGAACAATGATCACCATACTAGTATAAATTTAGGGTTTTAAAAAATAATTTTGACACAGATAAAGGAAGTGATGTCATTGAATAGAAAAATCCAACCATATGAAGCCCATTTATTGAATCTTCTGAGGGAGATTGAATTTTTGGATTTTCCCTATACCAACCCAAGCTGATATCCAACAAATAAATGATGAGAGAAAACATTTATATGAAATTTTCAAGATCATCAAGATTACGGCCTAAACCTTGTTCGCCAAACGACCCCATGAAAGCCCCACCATCACACACCATACTCTTAGGGATTATGCTGGTGTAATAAAGGGATATGTATCAAGAATCTAGTAATGATATTATTTGCATTATTTTTATAGAATAATGAATATATTTTTCTTCCTATCATTCTTACATTGTAAATTATTTTTAAAGCACAAGTAGTATTTTTGGTTAATATTCAAATTCAATTAAGAAATGTATTTTTGTTGAAATAATTTATTTTTGAAATAAATAAAATTTTAATAAAATATTATTATTAAATAATTTTTATTATATATAAATTATCATAAATGTTTTGGAATTCAAAATTAATTTTTATTATGATTTGAAAACACTTTTTTATCAAAACCCATGAATTTTCAATAAATGTAGGTTTTTTTAAAGTAAAAATTCACATATTTAGAAAATTATTTAGATAAAATAAATATTATTTTTGGAATCAAGACATCAAAATTATCCAATTGTGATTTTTTATTAATTTTTTGACACTATCGAATTTTTGGGTATAAATTAAATACCAGATAAATATATGGTGTGTTTTATGACATCATAATGGATAAATAGTGATGTAATAAATTCTAAGAATGGAATATTAATCCAAATATACGTTTTTGCCTTTTAATTAACGAAATTTTGAGTTTATTTGACTTATTTTATAAAACCACAGTGAATCCTCCAATACTGAAAATGTATTTTATGATTTTAAAATCATTTATTTTAAAGTGTGAGTCATCTCCACATAAAAAAAGGAATTATTTTAATTTTTTGTCCATTTTTATTATTAAATAATTTAATTGACTCCCATTTTTTAGAAACATGGGAAAAACAAAGGGATGTTTTGTTGTTTTGAATATTTTATTATGATGGGGCAAAATATTAAATTATAAATAAATCCCCCTCCATTTCTATATAAACCCACCCAAGATCATATTTCTCTTCTCTAAAACACTTTTAAGCACTACCAAACTCTTACGCTACTCCCTATATTCCTAACAAGGCACCCCAATATCCAATGAAACCTATCCCAAGTCTTTGGAGTCACACATCCAAGTAAGGGAACCTCACCTTCCTTTCACCCTTTCTATTCTAGAACCATGTTTGAAATTATATTTTTTAATTTCAAGTGACTATATTTAAATCCATTTATAATCAATTACATAATTTCCATTTTATTTTATGTTAATTATGGATCCTTTATTCCCTCTCATTTGGAAACGTACCTAAGCAGTTACTATGCAGAAATTCTGCAAGGGGTTTATCTCTTCTCATTTCCAATCAAGCACTTATTTTATATTATGAATATTAAATTCCATTTAATATGTTGGGATATTATTTTACATGATCCCAATAAATTCCATTACTTGTATAAATGATTAGATACCCATTTTTCTCTCATCAACCCATTTTATGAATTTCCATATGACGTTGTTTTGTTGCCAAAATTGCACAACTATTTTCCAGTCCAAAATCATCGTTTAGTGAATACCATAACCGTTAATCTATCAAGTGAATCAAGATTTACGTAAATATATATATTTATTGAGGGCATAAATTTATGTATTCCAAATTTATTTATCACGTATTAAATTATTATTTTTATTGAATCTAAGTTTTATGATATATGTGGAAAACTTAAGCATGATATTGGAATAATTCTAAAGGGTTTCCCTGATAGCACTCTAATAAATTCGATAATTTTTTTAATGAAATTTCATGATGGGATAGGGTTTTACTTGGTTACATTATGGTACAATTTTTCAACACAGATCATTTGTATTTTATATTTTACATAAATTGATGATGTTGTGTTTTAATTTGTTTCCACATTTCCATGTTATGATCATCATGCTATATCATGACTTTATATTAATTTTCCTTTACTCCTCATTGGTATAACATTGATATCAGGTATAATTATCCTCATTTCATCTAAATTTATTCCCTTACTATGTTTTATGTCTCACCCTTTCTTATGTATGTCCTCAGGTTATCCCATACAGTGTTAAGTATGAAGGAATGTTGTGGTCTGGTGAAAGAAGTTTTCAATAAATATGTCATTGTATTTCTTGTTTTATGTTGTTATTTAATGTTACTAAACCCTAGATAAACTAGATATATCGATCTTTAAAATTGTATTAAGTGAAATTTTATGTAATAAATCATGTTTAAATATGAAATAAATAGATGTGATGTTACAATTGGTATCAGAAGAAATGTTTAGTCATTTTTTAGATTATGATTAAAAAAACCTAGTGAAAAACATAGGGATATGACTAAGTGTAAGAAAACATACGAAAATTTTGTTATGTATAGAGTAAATGGATTATCAAACAAATACATCCTTTTCTAGATAAAACAATTGTACGTGGTTCTAACACAAATGTACATAAGTGTAAAATAAAATCTAATAAGGTGTTCCAGGATTGACCTCGGGTAACCTGGTACACAATAATGGGCCTTAATGTGCCCCTATTTTGACACTCTTGGGAGATATACTTTAGTAAATTTATATACTCATTACAAACCAATATTATATGGAAATGAATTCCCATAATAATATGTGTTAGGTAGTAGATCATGGCTAACATAAACTAAATTCATGAAACTCACAAGTTGGGGAAATAAATGTAATTTATATGTTATCCCTTTAATTTAATTGGATTCCCATTTATGTGTTTAATAGTTTGAATATAATAATCACTAAGTGTATATAGTGTAATGCCCCAACCCCAGTTACCCAGAGTCGGTGCATTACTTCTTAACATTGGCATGATCACAAAAGATCAAGTCCCGAGAGACCAATTAGTTTAATAGTCTTGGAAACACTAGATACATTCATAAATGTTACATTACATCATAATGTGAAAAACTAAAATGACATAGTCTCCATTTTCCACACTCATATCCCCTTCAGACTATCCCTGTAGGTCATTCCTAAAATACTTCTTCACATCCTGGAAAAAATTAAAACATTGAAATGGGTGAGCTCAGATTCTCAGTAAGGATAACAATATATCGGAAGCTTTCATAAATAAACATAAACATTTAAGGCACTGTATAACTAAAACAAAATCCTTTTAAACGTGAACCTCAACATAATATGGAAAAAGTAAAATGAAATAATTCCATTTACTTATTCACATGGATATTCTTCTGGTCGAATAATCACATGCAATATCAATAACCACTTTCATAATGATGGAATGCATAATGTCAGACTATCATAACCACGTAGCCAAGGCCTCGTGCCAAGACCACAAATAAGATTTTGCCAAGGCCTCGTTCCAAGACACTAGTTTGTCTTATGAGACCTTCCGATGCAATTTTTTTAAATATAATTACATTTAAAATTGCTCAAATATACTCCAGTGTTTTTCTGAAAACATTATGCAAGCTTCTGAAAACAAAATAACTAATTCTGAGACTGCTCGACTAATTACAGGCCATGATGGGTCCATGTCCAATCCCTTCCTGTCTACCACACTCGAGAGTTAGGTTTTCTAAAAAAAATTTTAATCTTGCATTAAATACATATACATTTTCACTGGATTTTAATACATTTGAGAGAAATATCTCTCTCTCTATTTTAAATCATTTAAAAAAAATTATGGCTTACAGAGGAAGCCGAAACTCAAATAATGGTCACGGTGGTGAAGAAGTCATTGCTGACGCATATGTATGACAAAAAAACATTCCTTTTTGTCGTTTAGTAAAATTCTTTGTATAAAATGATTCCGTTTGAATAAACATAAAAGTCAAAGGGTTTTATACACCATATAAAAGAAA
This sequence comes from Viscum album, assembly GCA_963277665.1. Lineage (NCBI taxonomy): Eukaryota > Viridiplantae > Streptophyta > Magnoliopsida > Santalales > Viscaceae > Viscum > Viscum album. The sequence continues at coordinate 346,196,551 of OY728162.1, read as the reverse complement.
GTTGTGTATAAAATAAAATATGCCTCAATGAAAGGATATTGAGACGAAGTCCCTTACAAAGATCATTTTTTTAAATAAAATAGATCTATTATGTGTATTCACTATAAGTACACATAAATAAAGTACAAATACAAGATAGGACATAATAATATCATGGATTAATTTGAATGTAGGAGATTAACCCAAAAAACCAAAAATAGGGTTAAGAAGTTCCCTTACAAAGATCATTTTTTAAAATAAAATAGATCTATTATTTTTATTCACTATAAGTACACATAAAGAAATTACAAATATAAGATAGGACATAATAATATCATGACATAATTTGAAAGTAGGAGATTAACCCAAAGAACGGAAATTGGGTAAAGAAGTTCCCTTACAAATATCATTTTTTAAATAAAATAGATCTATTATGTGTATTCACTATAAGTACACATAATGAAATTACAAATACAAGATAGGATATAATAATATCATGACATAATTTGAATGTAGAAGATTAACCCAAAGAAAGGAAATTGGGTTAAGAAGTTCCCTTACCTCGTGTCCGACTTGACTCGATCGTTCTTTAATATCCTGAATAATAAACTAGAGTTAATTTATATTTGCGTAATAAGTTTTTTCATGTTCATTATTCCTTTTATATAACTTATTACCATGTTATGAACATTATGTAATTATTTAAGTTAATAACGGTCATTTTGTCGATCTTCGGTACTTGAGTCAAAAATAAACTTCTTATAATTACAAGATGTTCATGTGGTGAAATATCCATTATATTCTGAATTATTTTCATGATTTAGATATCATATAAATCATATATATCCAGTATATACATGCATTTATAACATTACATAACATTTAGCGGTAAGAAATGAAATTCGCCATTCATGTAGACGGTAAGCCGTACGTACGCATGAACGCTATTTTCATTTCTATTTTGTATTTAATGGAATGAAATTATAATTATATAAAGGTATACTATAATTCCAGTATAATATAATGTATAATACCATTTACTCCATACTTTATACATCCCACATATGGCATTAACGATTCAAATCACTTTGAGGGGGCGGTAGTCCGCACTTCCAAAAATGAAATCATCACGTTTACCCATAATGGAAATCATAAAGGTATGACATAAATGAAAAATACCGAATCATAATGAAAACAAAAACATAATATATATCAAATATAAAAATAGTGTCATCATAATGGCCACCATGAGAGGTGTTAAAAGAAGATTAAACAATCATCATTTCGTGAGGCAGTAATTCGCCACCCACAAAAACAGTATGTTCTTTAACCATTAGACGAAGGTTTGTGTAAGTGTAAATAAAATCCTTCTCATTAAAACATCCAAGTATATTTATGATTCTGGTTTTTTTTACAAAATAAAGTACTAAAAAGATTTTAGGGGGTTGGAGAATCAAAATAAAACAAAAGAACACAAGAGAAGACATTACAATAAAATCGGGTAACTCTTTTTTATTTGAGCCAAAGGCTTCTATAGGAAGACTTCTTCCCAAAGTGAGGCTTCTAGGAGTAAGAGACGGAAGTTGGGAGAGTATTTGGGCAGAGTTTGGCCAAGCCAAATGGATTGTAAGGTGTGAATAAGGTGGTAGTGGCGGGGGCCTTTTATAAGAGGAGAGGAGGGGTACTCTTGGAAAGTCATGAAATGTTACAATATTATGCAATTAGTTTCGGATTTTAAAGGTCCCAAAATGATATATTTAAGGGATAAGGTGATAAGGGTTCGAAATATACTCAACCAATAGGCTTTTTACAAGTGTATGTCTTAGAGTTTACATTATATTTTCATTTTATTTAAATCGTTAATTAATGAGGTAATCATTGCATCATCATTGTGTCATAAAAAAATTAATTTATATAATTTCTAAAAATTATAAAAAAATATCATGATTTGGTAAATCTTTTTATCTTTCCAATTATTTTTTATAGTTTAAAAGTTATCTTATATAACTCCATGTAATAATTTGTTTAGTAAAACAACACATGTTTGTGACAATTTTATTTTTACTTTAAATAAAAAGTTATTAATGTCATTTTCTTACCAAAGTGGATCCATGGGGTCCCCAAGTTGACCCATGGATTTTCAAGGTCGGAAATGACTCATCCAATATGGGTAGGAAAAGTGTAAAGGTATTTTCATATTTTTATATTATCATTTTTACCTTAAATTTCACTAATTACCTTTAATCGTGATTAATTAATCTTAAAAGTTTCTATTCACTAAAAAAATTATTTTAATACCATTGAACCAAATTTTATTTCCTAATGACAACCTTGTATGTCGGATTTTTTAAATTCAAATCACAGAAGTGGTAATGTTTCATTTAAACGAAAAATCAGTTTTTTAACTACCAGTTAGTGGTTTCACTATTCATCAAAAATTGAAGTTTTTCAGAACAATGCCAAAATTTCACCCTAAGCTATAATTGATATTCAGAATTCAAAAATGATGTCTACTTTAAAAAAATTACAAACATATAAGTTTCATTAATTAATTTTATAATTAATTCCCACCTTCACAACAAATATCATGTTTTTAAGAAACAATATATATCAAAAGATTGACAATTGTTTATGTCCAATTTCAAAGTGAAATTAATTTTAATGACCACCATCGGATAAAATGGTATAAATATATTATAATTATACTTTAAAAACACTAAATATTATAATTTATCATTATAAATAATTTTGATTAAAAAAGTTGTTTTTAAGTATTTTTCACTATTCATAAAAAAATTGGAAATTCTCAGAAAAATACCAAAAATTAAACATAGGCTAATTTTGATATTCCGAATCCAAAAATGAAGTCCATTTTGAAATATAAAATATATATAATTTCAAAAAGTGGGTATTACTATTCATAATGGCTATTTTGATTGGTCGCGGTGTGTTTGAATCTTGAACTTGCGTACAATGCAAGTTATTGTATTATTGAAACAGAAGCGTATTGTGGAAGCTCGGGGTGTTACATTCTCCCCTCCTTCAATAAATTGAGTCCTCGCAATTTGAAATTTTTATTTGAAAATAAAAGGATGAAAATAGAAAATACCTTTGTGGAAAACCCACATCAGAAATAAGGTTAATAAAATTTAGCCTTAATAAGAGGGAAATGGAAATGAGAAATTCACCACCAAATTAGGGTTTCTAATAAGACAACATTGGTGGAAATTATAGACACATAATTAGAGTAAAAACTTAAATATTTATAGGGATTGATTAAGGTCATCAATCACAAACAAGTGTAAAATTGAGGTCCTCAAATCCTTCAATCTATGGTGATTTAAAATATTATTAGTTCAACAAAACATAAGGTATTAGGATAACACATTTTTTTTAATATCCCTTTCCTAAAGATTTAGAATTAATTTATTCATAGAATAAGATAGAGGTATATATATATATACTTGACAATGAGATTTTTAACCTTCTACTAATTTCTACCACAAACTCATCTTTCCCTCAAAAAGATAATAGAACTCAAAAATATTATATTTATCCTAATCGTACAAGGTTAAAAATATTAACACATACCATTTAGATTAGGAAAACTATTTTGTAATAACTAGGGACTTCATGTAGGCTAGTGGTAGATAATAAAGTCATGTCGCACTATGATTGTGGGTTCGATTCCTATAGCTTTGTCTGACGTGATGGGTTATCCCCCGACCTACAGGTTGTGATTTCCCTAAAACTATAGTATTATAATATTCCAAAAATAATATTCAGAAATGTGTTAACCTTAAAAAATACTATCCAAGGTTCAACTTAATCCATTCCAACCTTTATAGTTATCCCAAATACTTCTGTCCAACTCACAGTCCAATTTTTATAAGGAAGGTGAACATAATGAAGTTCCTTTTTTCTGCGTAACAACATATGAACACCTTCATCATGTATTCTTTTAAAACACTACAACATCCTGAATTACCATAAATCATTATTGATTACATTCATGATCCCTTATTCCTTATAGAATACTAGATATACTCCTTCTATCCAAAAATGTATACAAATCATTAATCAGTATCAAGGAAGTTAAGAATATCCAATATAATTTATCCAAATCAATCATGTATTATTCCAAAATCACTATCTCGATATCAGAACCGTATTATGGTTTATCTTTCTCTCAACCATATATTTTCCAAAAATTTAACCTGTTGTGGAGTTACTTTTCTTGGTTCCACACAATCTCAAGTCCTTGATGAAATAGTACTGTGGTACAATCCTTATATACTCAATAATTATTATAACCAGTACATCATTGATAGAACACTCAAATGACAAAATTATTTAATAACAACATAAGAACTCTAATAATTCCTCCTCATCTGTGGTAGTATCATAACTTTATTATTATCCAATAACATCATTTGGGGCATAATATGATGATTTGGACAGTGGTTTTCATAGTGTCCACACTCCTTGCAGATGAAGCATTGTACATTTGAAACCTTTTTCTTACCCTTGCAGTCAGGCACTTGGTGTCCTTTTTCTCCACACTTATAACAAACTCCCATTCCCTTCAGGCAAGTTCCAAGGTGTTTCTTCCCACAGTTATCACATATTGGAATGTTCTTCTTTTCCCTCGTCCCTTTATCCATCAATCTCTCTTCCATCCTTTTCTTCTCTTTCTTCCCTTCAAATCTATAAGACTCAGAGAATTCTTTACTTATCTTAATAAAACATGATACTATTTCTTCGTATGTTGATAACACAAAGGAGATTATTTCCCTTCTAAATGTTGGATTAATACCCTTAAAGATATGACCCTTCTTACTCTTTGGATCATACGTATTGATAGATTTCACATTCCTTCTACTGGGCACCATTTCTATGCAATGGCATAAACTAGGGTAGTTTATGAATTTCAATGAATAATTCCAAACCTGTAAAATACTTAATTTAAATTGAACGGTTTATGGATATAATCCATAATAATAAAAAATGTTTTCTTTGAGGAAGTATATACTCATAAACCCTTCATAATGGTTTTTAAAAAAAATGAGAATTATCCTAAGCATATCCCCCGGGAGTGTCGTAACCAAGAGTGCAGCAAGGCCTGTTGTCATGCACCAGTTCTCGTTCAAGTCTAGCTCAAAGTGGTGTTTTCGGGTTTTACCCCTAGGTACATCTGTGCCAGATCCGCCTCTTCCTGCTCGTATCCAGACAGGGATGTATTTCTCGGAAAACTCACAAAATCTCAACAATACCAAAATTATAAAAAGTTCTTCTATACTAATCCAAAAATTCAATCTTAGGTCTATGTGCTCTAATCATACTTTTTCTAAATCTAGCTTCCAAAGTTAGTACTAAACTGCCTCTGATACCAACTGTAACGCCCTGACCCCAGTTACCCAGAGTCGGTGCATTACTTTGTAACATTGGCATCATCAAAAAAGATCAAGTCTCAAAAGACCGATTAGTTTAGTATCCTTGGAAACACTAGATACATTCATAAATGTTACATTACCTCATAAAGTGAAAAACTACAATAACATAGTCTCCATTTTCCACACTCATATCCCCTTCAGACTATCCCTATAGGTTATTCCTAAAATACTTCTTCACATCCTGAAAAAATTAAAACATTGAAAGGGGTGAGCTCAGATGCTCAGTAAGGATAACAATATAGGGGAAGCTTTCATAAATAAACATAAACATTTAAGGCAATGTATAACTAAAACAAAAGCCTTTTAAACTTGAACTTCAACATAATATAGAAAAAGTAAAATGAAATAATGTCATTTACTTATTCACATGGATATTCTACTGGTCAAATAATCACATGAAATATCAATAACCACTTTCATAATGATGGAATTCATAATTCCAGACTATCATAACCAGGTATCCAAGGCCTCGTACCAAGACCACAAAAAAGATTTTGTCAAGCCCTTGTTCCAAGACACTAGTTTGTCTCATGAGACCTACAGATGAATTTTTTTTAAATATAATTACGTTTAAAATTGCTCAAATATACTCCAGTGTTTTTCTGAGAACATTATGCAAGCTTCTAAAAACAAAATAACTAATTCTGAGACTGCTCGACTAATTACAGGCCATGATGGGTCCATGCCCAATCCCTTCCTGTCTACCACACTCAAGAGTCAGGTTTTCTGAAAACATTTTTAAGCTTGCGTTAAATACATATATGTTTTCACTAGATTTTAATACATTTGAGAGAAATATCTCTCTCTATTTTTAAATCATTCAAAAAATTTTATGGCTTGCAGAGGAAGCAGAAACTCAAATAATGGTCACGGCAGTGAAGAATTCATTGTTGCCGCATACATACGAAAAAAAAATTCCTTTTTGTCGTTTAGTAAAATTCTTCGTATAAAATGATTCATTTTAAATAAACATAAAAGTCAAATGGTTTTATAAACCATATAAAAGAAAGTTGTGTATAAAATATAATATGCCTCAATGAAAGGAGATTGAGACGAAGTCCCTTACAAATATCATTTTTTTAAATAAAATAGATCTATTATGTGTATTCACTATAAGTACACATAAAGAAAGTACAAATAAGAGATAGGACATAATAATATCATGGCATAATTTGAAAGTAGGAGATTAACCCAAAGAACCAAAATTGGGTTAAGAAGTTCCCTTAAAAAGATCATTCTTTTAGATAAAATAGATCTATTATGTGTATTCACTATAAGTAAACATAAAGAAAGTACAAATACAAGATATGACATAATAATATCATGGCATAATTTGAAAGTAGGAGATTAACCCAAAGAACAAAAATTGGGTTAAGAAGTTCCCTTACAAAGATCATTTTTTAAATAAAATAGATCTATTATGTGTATTCACTATAAGTAAACATAATGAAATTACAAATACAAGATATTATATAATAATATCATGACATAATTTGAATGTAGGAGATTAACCCAATGAATGGAAATTGGGTTAAGAAGTTCCCTTACCTCGTGTCTGACTTGACTCGATCGTTCTTTAATCTCTTGATTAATAAACTAGAGTTAATTTCTATTTGTGTAATAAAATTTTTCATGTTCATTATTCCTTTTATAACACTTATTACCATGTTATGAACATTATGTAATTATTTAAGTTAATAAAGGTCATTTTGTCGATCTTTGGTACTTGAGTCAAAAATAAACATCTTATAATTACAAGTTGTTCATGTGGTGAAATATCCATTATATTCAGAATTATATTCATGATGTAGATATCATATATATAATATATATCCAGTATATAAATTCATTTATAACATTACATAACATTTATATGTAAGAAATGAAATGCACCGTTCATGGAGACGGTAAGTCGTACGTACGCATGAGCGCTACTTTCATTTATATTTCATATTTAATGGAATGAAATTATAATTATATAAAGTTATACTATAATTACAGTATAATATAATGTATAATACCATTACTCCATTCTTTATACATCCCACATATGGCATTAACGATTCAAATCACTTTGAGGGGGGGAAGTCCGCACTTCCTAAAATGAAATCATCGCATTTACCCATAATGGAAATCATAAAGGTATGACATAAATGAAAAATACAGAATAATAAGGAAAAAAACATAATATATATATCATATATAAAAATAGTTTCATCATAATGGCCACCATGAGAGGTGTTAAAAGAATATTGAACAATCATCGTTTCGTGAGGCAGTAATTCGCCACCCACAAAAACATTATGTTCTTTAACCATTAGACGAAGGTGTGTGTAAGTGTAAATAAAATCCTTCTCATAAAAACATCCAATTATATTTAGGATACTGGTTTTGTTATAAAATAATGTAATAAAAATATTTTAGGGGGTTGGAGAAGTAAAATAAAACAAAAGAACACAAGAGAATACATTACCTTAAAATCGGGTAACTCTTTTTAATTTTAGCCAAAGTCTCCCATGGGAAGACTTCTGACCAAAGTGAGGCTTCTAGGAGTAAGAGAGGGAAGTTGACAGAGTATTTGGTCAGATTTCAGCCGAGCCAAATGTCTTGGAAGGTGTGAATAAGGTGGTAGTGGTGGGGGCCTTTTGTAAGAGGAGAGGAGGGGTACTCTTGGAAAGTCATGAAATGTTACATTATTATGCAATGATTTTCGGATTTTAAAGGTCCCAAAATGATATATTTCTAGGATAAGGTGATAATGGTTCGAAATGTACTCATCCAATAGGTTTTTGACAAGTTTATGTCTTGGAGATACATTATATTTTCATTTTATTTAAATTGTTAATTAATGAGGTAATCGTTGCATCATCATTGTGTCATAAAAAATTTAATTTATTTAATTTATAAAAATTATAAAAAAATATCATGATTTAGGAAATATTTTTAGCTTTCCAATAAATATTTATAGTTGAAAGGTTTACTTATATAACCCCATGTAATAATTGTTTTTGTAAAACAACACATGTTCGTGACAATTTTATTTTTTACTTTAAATAAAAAGTTATTAATGTCATTTTCATACCAAAGTGGCTCCATGGGGTCCCCAAGTTGACCCATGGATTGTCTTGGTCGGCCATGACTCATCCAATATGGGTAGGACAAGTGTAAATGTAGTTTCATATTTTTATAATATCATTTTTACCTTAAATTTCACTAATTACCTTTAATCGGGATTAATTAAACTTAAAAGTTACTATTCACTAAAATATTATTTTAATCCCATTGAACCACATTTTACTTCCTAATGACAACCATTTATGGTGGATTTTTGAAAATCAAATAATAGAAGTGGTAATGTTTCATTTAAACGAAAAATCAGTTTTTTAACTACCACTTAGTGGATTCACTATTCATAAAAAATTGATGTTTTTCAGAACAATGCCAAAATTTCACCCTAATCTACAATTGATATTCCGAATTCAAAAATGATGTCTATTTTAAAAAATTCTAAAAATATAAGTTTCATTAATTAATTTTATAATTAATTCCCGTTGTCACAACAAATAGCGTGTTTTTATGAAACAATATATATCAAAAGATTGACAATTGTTTATGTCCAATTTCAAAGTGAAATTAATTATAATGACCACCATTGGATAAAATGGTAAAAATATATTCTAATTAGACTTTAAAACCACTAGATAGTATAATTTATCACTATAAATTATTTTTATTAAAAAAGTTGTTTTTAAGTATTTTTCACTATTCATAAAAAAATTGGAAATTCTTAGAAAAATACCAAAAAATCAACATAAGCTAATTTCAATATTCTGAATACAAAAGTGATGTCCATTTTGAAATATAAAATATATATAATTTCAAAAAGTGGGTATTACTATTTATAATGGCTATTTTGATTGGTCGGAGTGTGTTTGAATCTCGAACTTGCGTTCAATGCAAGCTAATGCATTATTGAAAGAGATGCGTATCGTAGAAGCTCGGGGTGTTACATATAGGATAGAGTGAAACCAGAATAAATAAGTTAATGGTAGGGTTATCATCCATATTTCAACAAATTCCTTCTTATCACGAATGATTATTAGAACTGTTCAAACATAACCAAATAGTATGGAAGTATAAATGTTAGTGAAAATATAAAATGGAGAAATTATTGCATCTCTTGTTTACAACTCAACTCCTTTCATAATTTGTGGATTTAACTTCTTTAATAACCTTTTTATATTTATTTTGGTGAAATTTTATGCAATTATGGTCATGGATTAGATTTCCCTATATAGAGCCAACTTAAATTACTATGAGAGGGAAATAACTCTCTATATGGAGAATCGACCTCCAATTATATACAAGTGAAAGGAGGAGGATGAATCTTCTTTAGAATTATAATCTCAAGAATGAATACTCTTTCCCTATTACTAATAGTATCTAGCTCAAATGATTGAGTCTAAGGAATGGACCACTCTTGAAAACATGCCTATTTTGATGGAATTCATTGACGTGTTTCTTTAGGAATTTCCTAGTCTTCCTCTTAGCCTAGAGGTCGAATCACTGATTGAACTTATACCTGGGGAATTTCTAATATCCAAGAATCTATTTAGAACCGTTTTTGTTGAACATGAGGAGCTATAAAAATAAATACAGTAGAATCTAGATAAATAGATTATATGCCCAAGTGCTTCACTGTGGGGTGCATCTGTCCTCTTTATAAAAAAGAAGGATGGGTCAATGCACGTTTTCATTGATTATCATGAGATCAATAAAATAATGATAAAGAACAAATATCCATTTCCATGAAATTATGAATTGTTTTATAATCTATGTAGAGAACAATACTTTTCCATGGTGGATCTACGATCAGTATATTACCAAGGGTGATAGAGGAGGATATCCTCATACAAGGTACAACCATTATGAGTTCATATCTAATCCATTATTACTCTCTAATTCTCTAGAAATATTCATGAACTTGATGAATAGAGTCTTTAGATATTTCCAGGTCAAATTTGTGGTATTATTTATAGAAGATATTCTAATATACTCTAAAACCAAGGAGGAGCATAATGAGCATATAAGCACTATGATAGAGACATTGTGAAAGGAGAAGCTCCATGTAAAGAATAACGAGTGTGAGTTATGGTTGATGGAAGCCTCATTCTTCAGAAATATCATCAGAAGCAATGAGATATCATTGGATCCTTCCAAGAAAAAATAAATTGATGGATGGTTGAGGGAAAAATCTATGACAGATATCTGTAGCTTTATAGGGTTGTCTAGATATTGTTTTCGATTTGTGAGAAGTTTATCACTAGTGTAAAACAATCTTACTTAGATAACTCATAAGGGCATCAACTTTTCTTGGAATGAAGAATGTGAATAAAGATTTAGGGAGTTGAAAAAGAGGCTTATCACTACCCTTGTTCTCACACTACCCACAAGTGGGAATCATTTACTAATCTCATAAAATGCTTCAAAGGAAGGATTGGGATGTGTGTTGATTCAAAATGAGAATGTTATTGCATATGACTCAAGGTTGTGAAAAAATCATGATCAAAACTATCCCACACATCATAAGGAGTTAGTATTTGTAATCTTTATCTTAAAAATATGGCAACATTATCACTTTGGGGATAAGTGTGAAATATATACAGATCTAAAAATTCTTAAATATATATTCACCTAGAAATTGATGAATATGTGACAATAAAAATGGATAGAGCTTATCAAGGATTACGACTGCTCAATCCACTACCATCCTGGGAAAGAAAATAATATAGCATATTCACAAAGTAGAAAGGATACATAATTATATCATTGATGATAGTTGAGAAGGATCTAATCTTAATTTATTTTAATAGGATGTACATGGTAATAATAAAGAAAGGAATATCATTAACCATTTCAAAAATTATTTCTCAATTGTCTCTTTGGGAAAGGTTAATGGATGCTCAAAATGATTATGTGGAATTTCAAAAAAATTGGGAACTATCAAAAAAATTAAATAATGAGAGTTCAATCTTAATGAAGATAGAAATTTGAGACCGGGGTTAAGAATATGTGTTTCATCAAATCCTAAGTTAAATAAAGAACTTTTTAATGATACAAAAAGTTATACTTTCTCAATTCACCCTAGAAACAAAAATGGGTACCAATATCTCTTAGAGAACTATTGGTTGGTTAACATGAAAATGAGATGGCATAATATACACCAAAGTTTCTGGTAAGTCAGTAAGTAAAGGATTTAATAAAGAATTATAAGTGGATAATTCAACCATTACCCATACCAATATGAAAATAAAAAAACATCCCCATGGACTTTGTCACCAGACATCCGAAGACATATAAAGGAAATAATGCTACCTAGGTGGTTGTGGACAGTCTTACAAAGACTCCACACATCATTACAATTTGAGAGGATTTATCCATAAATAAACTATCATGGATATACATTACATAATTGTTAAGGATTCAGGGAGTACAACTATCGATTGTGTCTGATCGGGATCCAAGATTCTCCCCTGATTTTTGGAAAAAGTCTCCAGTATACTTTAAAAACTGATTTAACTTCAGTACGGCTTATCATCCACAAACTGAAGTCCAATATAAGCGGTATATCCAAACTCTTGAGGACATATTCCAAGATTTCTCAAAGTACTTCAATGGCGGATGATACCAACAACTTTGTAACGTCCCAGACCCATGAGCAACTAAAATAGTGCCCCGAGCCAGGTAGTCACACGACCTCAAGCGTGCCGCCCCAAATTCTAGATGTTGTTAACTAGCATAAAGGGTCTAATAGAGAATGTGGGGAGACAATAAACTCATTACTAGAGTAATCCATAGTATATAATAAATTAAATAACACAGATAAAAGTGAACAATAAATAACATGCATAATGAACCAATGCCCAAAACTGGGTACAACTATATAAAATAGTAAACATGCCATGCCACGCTAAAGTGTCATGTGAAAAAAAACCCAAAATAAATAAAATAGTAGGATCCCCAAAGTGGTCTATACTTCAAGTCTGTAACCATACCCAACATGTTCCATGTCCAACTAAACTCCCTAGCATAGGGCCCTTTCCCTTGTTCTGACCTGCAAGCCCGAAATCTACTTGGGTACCCAACAATGACCCATGTAGGGTGTGAGTATAACTCAATAGGCCACCCCAAATGGTGTCTACAAAATATCCAAAAAAGGCAGATAGTGCATACAAGTGATAAATGATGACAAGTGAGGATAAACATTTCATTAGGGGCATTCTAGGCTATGTTCATTTAATTTATACTACCATTGAATCTTGGTTCACTACATAGGCAATTCATGAAACCATTAGGGGAATAGAACTCAATCCCCTTCCTTGACCCATGAATTTAGGGTTGGATCTAGAACCTCGGTCCAACCCAACCTATGGGCATAGAACCTCTAGTAGATACCCCACTCAAACAAGCCATGTGAACTTGCTTATTTATAATTCACCAAAATTAACCATATCACAACAAAATAGACAACATCTTTCACATCATCACAATAATATCATTAAATAGAAAATTAACATTATTTATTAAATCCATTAACAAATTCATCATTTATATTACAAAACCCCTTTATCCCCATTCAATTTCCCATGCATATCTCACTAATCATATTCAAGTATAAAGCAAATCCCCTATTATTTTCCCATTAACCCATTTAATCATTTTTTTAAATCCATCCAAAAACCCACTTTGGTCGTTACCCAACCTAGGTCTATTACTAAACTCCCATTTCACATCCTTAAATCATATTAACATTTTCATCATGGGTTCTATGTTCCATCACAATGGCCTTACACTTACTTGGCTAAACTCTATGTACGGGGAATATCGGCACACCCCACAGGTGGCCCTAATTTGTTTGATTCTTCCTCCTTGCATCCTTCGAGGATCAAGAGGGGTCAAATTAACCATTTAGACACCCACAACATCACATCATGTCAAAGTCACAAAGTACTCATCAATAGAGGGAAAGAATAAAAACCCTACATGCATAAATCTACACAAAACCAAGGGATATAACTTGTTGACCACCTAACTTGAATTTGTTGTCGAATTCACTCTCAAATGAGGCCTTATATTTCGATTCAACCAACCCTTGAAGATTTACTATAAATCTCACTGTAAAATTAGGGTTTGAGTGCTTCAGATGGATATGGGAAGGAAATATAAACCCTAAACCAAAAATAGAAAGAAGAGTAAGATAAGCCTTACCCTGATATTTAATATACAACTTAAGGCACTCTAAACTGCTCTAAGATAAGGGGGATTGGTCCTTGGAATCTCTTAGAGATTTTTGGGGTGTTAATAGTGTTGGAGGAGGGAGAAGTGTGGAAAATTCCTAGTGGCCATTATTTCCCCTCTAATGACATTTTGGTATGTTTTTTAGATGTTTCCAAGCTGCATAGTTTACCCATACAGTTTACCAAATCGTGCACAAACCATGTGGAGGATACAACCTACAATTCCTCTCTCTCATATGGTTTTCTAGAACATTCCAAAACTATGTGTATTTCCACTTCCTGCACGGTCTCCCCTTGCACGGTTTTCTAAACCGTTCACAAACTGTGCAGACTGCCCAAAAATCCCCTTTTCCCCTTTTTTCGTATCCCAAACCTCTTAAACACCCCCAATACTTCACAAGAAATTAATAAAATACTTAATTAACCACAAAGGGGACTAAAATTGAAATATAAAAAGGAACATACCTATCAGATAAATTTTGGATCTTACAACCTCCCCACCATATAACCGCTTATCCTTGAGCCACTCTTCCAAGAATCACTAAGTTCTCAAAGGAAAGAGATCTAGCCACTGGGCATGCATATCTGATTCCATCTCCCAAGTTTCTTCCTGAATGTTTTCATGCTGCTATAGAACATGATCCATGGGAACAACCTTTCCTTCCAAAACATTATCATTATGATCCACAGCATGAACCGAGTGCTCCTTAAATGATACATCGGCCTCTTACTCGACATCCTAGAAATTTATCACGTGATATAGATCAGGATGATACTGTTTGAGTTGTGAAACATGGAAAAAATAATTCATCCCACTATACATCTATGGAAGATCCAATTGGTATTCCATCGGCTTTATTCTTTCCACAATGTCAAATGGCCCTACATATCTAGGCGCCACTTTCACTGCTTCTGAATTTGATGGTGACCCAACCTGGGTGACACCCGAAGAAACACACCATCACACACCATGAACTCAAGCAGCCAAAAACCCTGATATGTATATGACTTCTTCCTACTCTGTGTTTTTTCCATACACTTTTGAATCAAATTAACCTTCTTCGACGTCTCCTGCACAAGACTCGGTCCTAACAACTAAGACTCTCTGACCTCTAACCAACACAATAGAGATCTATACGATCTCCCATAAAGTTCCTCAAAAGGTTTCATCTGAACTATAGAATAAAAACTATTGTTGGAAGTAATCACAACAAGTGACAAGTTATTTTCCCATGAACCACTGAAATCCAGAACACATTCTCTCAACATGTCTTCAGATACCTAAATTGTATGCTCTGATTACCCATCAATCTATGGGTGGTAATCCATACTAAAAAATTCTTGGTTAAAAATTGCCTTTTGTATTCCCTTCCAAAAGAGTGCGGTGAAATGCAGATGATGATCCAAAACTATTGTTCTTGACACACCATACAACTGAACTATTTATCAAACATGTAATTCCCCCAACTGGTCTAATGTATAGGTCACCTGGATCAGCAATAAATGGGCTACTTTGATCAGATGATCTACCACTGCCCAAATTGAATCATTCTTCTAAGGTGTACTCAAAAGACCCAACATGAAGTCCATCGTGACATCATTCCACATCTACTCTAGAATAAGAAATGACTACAACAACCCACATAGATGCTAAAGTTTTCCCTTCACCTGCTGAAATCTAAGGCATTGTTCCACAAAACTAACATCTTATTTATTCATTACCGGCAACCAAAATTTCCTACGATGATCACAGTAGATCTTAGTCAAGCCCAGATGCACTGCCCACATTGAATAATGGAACTCATGCATCAAATATTCTCGTAATCCTGCTAGTACCAAAATGCAACCATGAACATAAGAAACTCCACCGTCACTGAAGGTCCAACCAGAAGGTGACTCCCCACCTTTATGTATTTCCTTCATAGCCAAACAATTTGGATCCACCAAATGAATGTCTTTAACTCAGATCCAAAGAACAGACTCAACTACTATAGATGTAAGGGTCATTTGCCTCTTCACATCCTGTACCACTAAATGCATCTCAGAAAACAAGGCCATCATCACTCACTCAGACCTAGATTCCTGAAGTACCAAATTTTTGGTCTTCTATATTAGAGCATTGGTGAAACTATTCCATTTCCCTAGTGTATAAATAAACTCAAAATCAAAAGACTATAGGTACTAGAACCACCGTCAGAATCAAAGATTCCAATCCCATAGGGAGAAGATGTATTTGAGACTTTTAGGGTCCATGAACACCTTGAATGGTTCTCCCAAAAATTAGTGCCTCCAACACTTCAAGGAATGAACCAAAACATCTATCTCAAGGTCATGAGTAGGATAACTCCTTTCACATGGTCTCAGCATATTTAACCCATAAGCTACAACCCGATCCTCTAGCATCAACACTTCCTCTATTCTAACACCAGACGACTCACAGAACAAGGTTTACATATGACCTAGTTCATGTGAGATCAAAATCAGGTCGTTAGTCAGCTGCTTCTTCATCTCTTGAAAATAATTCTCACAAGCCACTGACCAATCAAACATAACCCCCTTATTGGTTAGGCCTGTGAGCGGCACTTCCAAATGAGATAAACCAATAATAAAACTTCAGTAATACCTATCCAAACTAATAAAACTCTGAATATCAGAGACGTTCTTTGGATGCACCCAAGACACCACAGCCTACAAATTTTCCGGATCCATCAACACACCTAACTCAGATATGATGTGTCCCAAAATGTGCACCTCATCAATTCAAATCTAACATTTTTATTGATGGGTATAAAGCCTATTCTCTCTTAGTATACTCAAGACGATGTCTAAATGTTTGGCATGATTTTCATGAGTTCTGTAGTATAGCAAGATGTCATCAAAAAAGATAACTACATACTGATCTAAATATGGATGGAATATCCATTTCATCATGGCCATGAACATTGCCAGTGTGTTGGTCAACCCAAACATCATCACAAGACATTCATACAACCCATACCAACTTTGGACTGTTTTCTAGGTTGTATTAAATGGTATCACCCTCAAATGATGGTTTCTCGATCTCAAATTGATCTTGGGAAATACTAAGGGACCTCTAAGATGATCAAATAGGTCATCGATTCTAGGGAGAGGGTATCGGTTCATAAATGTCATCTTGTTCAGCTTCCTATAATAGACATATAGCCTTAGTGATACTTCAGTGTTCTTAGCAAACACCATAAGAGATCCCCAAGATTTTGTAATAGGACGTATAAACCCCTTACGCTCCAATGCCTCTAATTGAACCATCTGTTCATAAAGCTCTGATGGCACCATATGATATGGTGAAATGGGAACTGGCTCTTCTAGGAAACAATTCGATCCTAAACTCAACATCTACCTCAAGTGGTAACCATGAGAAGTCCTTAGGAAACACATCCTAGAACTAGTCCACAACATAAAAGAATATTAGTTTTCCTTTATCCCCATATTCTAACATAAGGCATTCCACTTTGGTTGTGAGTTCCCCCAACTGTGGGCATAGAGGTCTTCGGCATCCTACTTGAGTATCTGAGTCACCATGAAGGACATAAGTGCTCCTGTTGAGAGATGTGAACATTACCTGATGTTGGTAACAGTATATATGAGATTGATACAATACCAACCAGTCCATTCCCAAAATTAGGTCAAAAACTAACATCTATAGGACAAACAAATCCCATAAAAGCGATACCCACCCATCTTCAAAGCCCATCCCTTACACTACTTGATGTCCTAAACTTGTACCCATATCAAAGTATCAAGTGACATTACCCTACACACATTCTCCACAGTTAATCCCAACACAACTACGAACTGAGAATAAATAAAAGAATGTGTACCAACTGTATCAAATAAAGAACTAGAAAATGTTGAATCTACATGAATCATTTCTCGAATAGTAGACGGTCCTGCCTCACCATCCTCAAGTGTAGCATGTTCTGCATAGAGTTGACCTGCCCATTTACCATGGACTCCAGCCTGTGTGCCCTGCACTGCACTACTCTTTTGGTAAGGGTAATATTTCCCCTATCAGTATGGCTTGTGGAGCTCCAACTGCCTACCTGATACAGGGTAACCAACCCCCGTGTACACTCGGCACCTGCCTCTGACCTCTATCATTCCCTGACTGTCGCGGGTTCCTACAAAACCTCTGAACAGGTCCTAACCTTCTGCACACTCGGCACACAACCGGTGGGTGAAGACATTGGTCATGCTTGTGCCCCGACCAGCCTCACTGATAATAGAAGACCTGGTCCCCACCTTGATAAGCTCCCTCCCTCTTCAGACTGCTCTAAGCACTTCTACCCTTCTAAAAGGTTTCTAAGTGGTGTTTCCTACTATTCTAATCCACACCACTTGCTTGCCCTGCTGGCACCACAAGTTCACTACCTGAAGCTCCATCTAGGTTTTTCTCAGAGATAATGGCTAGATCTACCAATTTAGAAAACCTTTTCAGATGAAATACATTCACATGAGATCTGATCTCGTGTCTTATCCTATCCTGGAACATTTCGCTACCACTGCCTCGTCTCCCATCAACGTCAAAAGGAAGCATCTCAAATCAGTGAAATGCCTAGGGTAGCCCATCACCAACATTATCCCTTAAGTCAACCTCCCAAAATCTTAAGCCTTCAATTACCAAAAGTTTTCTGGATAGTGGTTCTCAAGAAACATCTCTTGAAAATACTTCCACATCATTCCCTCAACCTACTCAGTCCGAACCATAATGTCCCACCCACGTTTTTCTTTAACCCCCAGTATATAGGCTGCTGACTTTACTTTCTTATTGAGAGGTTTATCTATATGGTCAATATTAGTTTTGATGATCTCTATCTAGAACTTTGTTGCTTCTGGAAAACCCTCTCTAGTGAAGGTCAAAGGGTTTTGCAGCTGAAACTCCCTAGTCCGCTCAAACATGTTCGGCGCAACCCGCACTGCATCTCGTTCCTTCATCTTCATAAAAGGAGTGAAGTTACCATGGAACCACTCTTCCCTATCTCCCTGGATCACCACATTCTCTAGCTCCACTACTTCAAGACTGTTCTCAGCAATTTCTTCATGTTTCCCAACCGAAGTACGTCTTCAAAGAGGAATTTTTCTATAATGCCAAACATGAACTTTAGAATGAAATTATAGAACTCTAACGAAGGAAAAAAAGGCACATATGTAGAATCATCACTTTTCATAACCAAACCAGTTTTCATACACTACCCATAAAATCCCACTCACAACCAAATCACTACCCTTGTCCATATCTCCAAATACCATGGCCAACATGAGTATCTAATCCACATGGTTATGATCATTTTATCTTACTCCAATTCAAAGCCTTTTGAATATCCCAATTTACTCTTACAATAGATTAATAAACTTTTACTTATTTATCAAGAACCATTTTCAAATTACTATTAGATATTTTTACTTTCCATTTTACCTATTCATATTGTCTTATAGGGCACAATTTCATTAATTTTAAGGAACATATGCATCCTAACCTGTATATCTCGCACACCCATCATGTGTTTGTTCCTATGATGATGTATGTAACTTTCCTACATAGGTGACTAGAATGATTCATGAATTCACAACCTCATCCCTTTCTTTCCATGAGAGAAATATCAAAAAATCATCAAATAACACAACAAGTGCATCACCCAATGGTGAAATATCCTCAACTGTAACAAAAGAAAACGAGATAAACAATTCCCTTCTAGGGTGACTTGGGGTTTCCCCAATACATGGGTTAGCTACTCCCAAGAATGAGAGAATTACCAAGGCCTTCCACTTTCCAAACCTTATGTCTACCATCCCAAAATAGTAATAAAGAGAAAATAACCCATTGGATACCACATTGTAACATGCCCGACCCAGGAGCCACTAAATAGGTGCCCTGATCGGGGTAGTTACATGTCCTCAAGAATGCCTCCCCATATACTATATGTTGTCAACTAGCAGTGAGGGTCTAATAGGTAATGTGGGGAAACTATAACCTCATTACTAGAGTAATCCACAGTAGATAATAACTTAAATAATGGAAAAATAGAAGAACAAATAACATGCATAATAAACCAATTACCAAAACTAGGTACAACCATATACAATAGTAAATATGTCTTCTCGTGATAGAGTGTCAAGTGAACAAAACCACAGAACAAAGAAAACTGCAGGATCCCCAAAATTGTTTGGACTCCAAGTCTGGAACCTCTCCCAACGTGTCCCATGTCCAACTCAACTTCCTAGTATATGGCCCTTTCCCTTTTTTGACCTGAAAGCATGAAATATTCTTGGATACACAATGGAAGTCCGAGAAGGTTGTGAGTATAACTCAGTATCCCACCACTAATGATTTCTACAAAATATCCACCAAAGGCAGATAGTGCATGAAAGTTATAAATGATGACAAGTAAGGATAAACAGTTCATTGGGGGCATTCTAGACTATATTAATTTAATTTATAATTCCATTGAATATGGGTTCAGTACTATGGAATTTCATGATTTAATATACTATTTTTATCTATTCAATGGATTAGAAGCATTCAATATTTCTCAACAAATGGGAATAATATCAAGTTTTATCTCACTAGGCATCACATTATTAAAAACCCATAATCCTCACCTCGAAGCACCAGTCTGAGTGGAATGAAACCATTATATGAATAGAACACTGTCCCCTTCCCTAACCCATGAAATTAGGGGAGGATCTAACACCTTGGTCCAACTCAACCAAAGGGTGTAGAACCTCTATTAGATACCCCACAAAACCATTCCATGTGCACGTGCTTTTTTATCATTAACCACAATTAACCATATCACAACAACATAGCCAATATCATTCACAACATCAAAAGAATATCATTAAATTTGAAATTAACATTATTTCCTCAACCCATTAACACATTCATAATTTATATTACTTAACCCCTTTAGACCCATTCCATTTACCATGCTTATCTGACTAAGAATATTCAAGTATAAAGCTAATCCCCTATAATTTTCCCATTAACCAATTTAATTCCATTTTAAAGCCAACTAAACACCCAATTAGGTCATTACCCAACCTATGTGAATTACTAAACTCCCATATCACATCATTCTGTCATATTAGCATTTTCATCTTGGGCTCTATGTTCTCTCACAATGGCCTTACACTTGCATGGATAAACTTCAAGTCTGGGGAATATCGACACACCACATGGGTGGCCCTTATTTGGATGAGTCAACCTCCTTGCATCCCATGGGGATCCAGAGGTGTTGAATTAACCATTTATACACCCACTACATCATATCATGTCAAATTCACCAAGAACTCATCAAAAGATAGCAAGAATAAAAACACCACATGCACAAATATACAAAAAAACAAAAGGGATGTAACTTGTAGACCACCTACCTTGAATCTATTGGAGAACACACTCTCAAAGGAGGCCTTAGATCTCAATTCTACCAACCCTTGAGGCTTTAACTGTAATCTGACTGAAAAAGTAGGTTTTGATATTTTCTGATGGATGTGGGAAAGAAATACAAACTCTAAACCAAAAAGAGAAACAAGAGTGAGATTAGTCTAACCCAGATCATCAATCTGCACGTAAAGTCACTCCAAAAGGGACTAAGATGATGAGGATTGGTCCTTGGAACCTCTTGGAGCATTCATGGAATCACTAGGGCTAGAGGAGGAAGATGGGAGGAAATCTTGAGTGCCCATTATTTCCCCCATAATGCAATTTTTTTTAATTTTTTTGGAAGTTTCCTTGCTGCATGGTTTACCCTAACAATTTTACAAACCATGAGAAAATCATGTGGAGGCTACTTCCCACAAGCCCCCTATCCCACACAGATTTCTAGACTTTTTTAAAACCATGCATATTTCCATTTTCCACATGGTCTCCCCTTATAAGGATTTCCGAACTATGCAGACTACCTAGAAATACCATTTCCCCCCTTTTTCATGTCCCGAACCCCTAGAACACCCTCGAGCCTTTACAAGGACTTGGTAAAATACTAAATTAAACACAAAAGGGGACTAAAATTGAATCATAAATAGGAACATACCATTCAGAGAAATATGGGATCTTACAACATCATTTGGTGGAGTTCTCTTATAGCAATTGTTTTCATTCGAGTATCCAAATGGCCCCTTTTGAAGCACTTTATGGGAAAAGTTGCAGAACACTGAAATATTGGGATGAAGTTGGGGAAAGGAATCTTTTGGGTTGTGAAATGGTTGATGAAATGGTGGATATGTTTAAGACCATACAACCACACATCAAAGATACTCAGATTCGACAAAAGTGTTATGCTAACAATCGTCCATGAGACCTAGAGTTTCATGTGGGAGACATAATATTCCTACACGTATCTTTTTTAAAAATATTAATGAGATTTTTGGAGAAGTGAAATCTTATTCCAAGTTATGTTTCAATTTTAAGATCCTTTATCACATCTGAGAAGATTACTATCGACTAGCACTCCCACAGAACATATCTCATGTACACGATGTATACCATGTATCCTTCTTAATAAAGTACATACCAGACCCATCACATGTGCTCAATCGAGATATGGTACCAATAGAGAATGACCATTACTATGAGTATCAGCTGGTGAATATCTCATATCATATAGAAAAATGTTTTATGACATAAAACAATGCCCCTCATCAAAGTGTTATGAAAAAACCACAAGTTTGAAAAAGATATGTGGGAACCAGAGTAGGTGATGAAATATAATTACCCTTATCCTTTTTAGTGTGGTAAAAAGTAAATTTCAAGGGAGAAATTTCTTAAGTGGTGAAGGTTTTAATGACCAATACTATTATAATAAAAAATACCTTTTTCGATTTAATTTAATGTATTATGGATATAGAAAAAACATGAACTTATTTAATTATATCCAATTGGATTTTAAATGATCATTGAGTATCTCTACTATTGATAATATAGTCATTTAACAATGATCATATAAATAATATAAATATAGGGTTTTAAAAAAACCTTTTGACATAGAAAAAGGGAATGATGGCCTCAACCAATAAGAACATACCCTATTAAGCCCATTTATCAACGATTCTGAGGGAGTCATCATTTCTGGGCATTTTCCTAGACTAATACCAAGATGAGATCCAACAACTTAATCATGAGTGAATCCATTAGATGAAAATTTCTTTCTCATCGAGAACTGAGAGATTCTAGTCAAAAGATCAGGAATGCGAAGAGGTGATCAAATCAAGCTGGAAATGTACTCACGAGGATTTGTGCCTCAACCTCCAACAAGTCGCATCCAATCTGAGGTCGTGGAGCAATAATATATTTTGACACCCCGACTGGCACTACAGCATCCCTAAAAAGAGACTGAACTTTCTCCTTAAATAGCCCACATCCAATTGCAATCTCTCTAATATTGGAGCCACACAAAGAGAGATGGAAACAACCCTATATATCAAGGAATGATTCTGGGCTATGCTTGTGTGGGACAACCATATTAAAGAAGGGGACGATAAAACCCAATATTTTCACCAGAAAGCTTCATCCAGGCATCGAAAAAACTCTATTACGTGCATCTCACAACCCGATGGAAGCAATGTTTCTGACACCAATGGTATCCAAAAGGCCTTGATTGTATTTTTCCAGAACATCTTCTCTACAAGAACCCCTTTCATGTCTGCTGAGGTGGAAGAATGTATCATACCGGTGATCACTAAAGAGATCAATAGGAATCTATCCAAAGATTTGATAGATGATGAGATATTCCTGGCTCTGAAACGTCTTCATCCCACCAAGGCTCTGGGACCGGATGGGTTCCACACCCATTGCGGCCATCAATGAAATTGTCCTCGTCCTCATCCCCAAAATCAAGAAACCTACGACGATCCCTAACTTTCGACCTATCAGCCTATGTAATGTCTCTTACAAGATCTTCTCAAATATCCTTGTCAATCAGTTAAGACCATGGCTATCTAATATTATCCTTGAAAATTAGAGCGACTTTGTGGCCAAGAGACTGATCACTGATAATGTGATTGTGGACCATGATGTGTTCCACTCTATGAAATCATGCTCCACGGTGAAAAAGGGAACCATGGCCTGGAAATTGGATATGTCCAAGGCCTACGATAGAGTTTAATGGAACTTTCTAAGATTCATTATGCAGAAAATGGTTTTTTGCGCTAAATGGACAGATATGGTCATGAAATGTGTTTTGACTGTCTCCTTGAAAATCAAGGTCAATGGGGAGCTTACTAGAGAATTCACCCCATCTCGAGGCCTTCGCCAGGGAGACCCCCTCCCCCATTTTCTCTTTATTCCGATGGCTGGTGTTTTTTCTAATCTTATTTCCAGGGCTGTATCCTTTATGTATATTCATCGAAAAAAATTTCCCAAGTAAGCCTTATAGTGTCGCATCTATTCTTCGTTGATGACTACCTCCATTTTTTCAGAGAAACAATTAATGAATGTCGGGTGATCTATCGAGTGATTCGTCAGTATGAGAGGGCGTCTGAACAAACAAACAATCATGGTAAATATGAAATAACCTTCAATGTAGGGGTGTCTCTCCCTAAGAGGGAAGAACTTTGTGCATCAGCTGGAATACATATGGTTGTTAAACATTAGAAGTATCTCGGGCTTCCCACGGTGATTGGTCGGTCCAAAAAAGAAATATTTGCATCCCTCATGGATAGGATTGAGGTAAAAATTCAAGACTGGACCCCAAAAATAATTTTAAAAGCTGGAAAAGAGACCCTCATCAAATTTTTCATCTAATCAGTCCCCACCTACTTTATGTCCCTTTTTGTGCTCCTGGTGTTCATCATCGACCATATCCACACACGTACTTATAATTTTTGGTGGGGGAAGCATGATGGAAGGAATAGACCACACTGGATTGCATGGGAGAAACTTTGGAAACCCAAATCAGAGGGTGGGATGGGGTTTTGGAATCTTCATCTCATCAACGACACGCTTTTGGCCAAGAAAGGATGGTGCCTTATTAACCGTCCATTATCTCTATGTGTGTGAGTTCTACGATCTAAGTACATTCCCCACACGGACTTTCATGCTTCCTCTCTTGGTCCCCATCCTAACTTCCTCTGGAGAATCATTTGAGGGGCGAAAAATATTCTGGATAAATTATTGGGCTAGAGGATTGGGAATGGTTCATCTGTGAAAATTTGGACTGACCCCTGGCTTGTTGATAAGGATGGTTTGCGGGCAACATTCCCCACCCAACCAGGTCTTGAAGACGCCACTGTCAGCTGCCTCTTTTACGACCAGGGACAAGGGTGGTGTTTGGAAAAGATCCTTGAATGGTTTAACGAAAGATATCAAAGAATTATCCTTAGCATTCTTTGGGTACCAGAGGTAGGAACTAACCATCTATTCTGGATCAATGACATTTCGGCCAACTACACGGTGAGATCCGGCTACATACTTGATCTTGGAATCCACCTAGTAGGAAGGGATGAGGGACCTTGGAAATCGATTTGGTCGCTCAACGTCCCCCCAAAAATTCATCAATTTTGGTGGCAGGTTTGTACGGGCACTCTCCCAACAATGAGCCTTCCTATGTTTTGACATATGGCCAGTACCGCCTTTTTCCCTTTCTATCTGAACACTCCTAAAACTCCTCTGCATGCTATCATTTTCTGCCTGATAGCTAAGGATATATGGAATCAATGGGGCCCGACTTCAGGTGCTTTGCTGGCATTGGCCTCTGACCTTCCTGATATTCTGACGCGTTGGTGCTCCTCTCTCTCCTCGACGGATGTTGGTTCACTCTGCACTTTGGCATGGATTATTTGGGTCCAGTGCAACGATGCTATTTTTCATCATGCTCACAGAACCCCCAAATTCTGGATCGATCATGCTACTTCTTGGATTGAAGGTTGGGAAGGCCACAATGGACGTTCTATGCTGGGTGTTTCCCCCTCCCATCCTTCTCACTGGAATCCCCCAACAGAAGAGATTCTCAAGATTAACATGGACACATCGCATCCAAAAAAATTTCTTGTTTCCCTCGGCCTCCTTGCCTGAAATCATCTAGGAAAATCCTTGCTACTAAGTATGAACCACATCAGGAATTCTGGGAACCAGTAGTTGCTAAAGCCACGACCATCCTTGCTGGTATGATGCTCGCTGTTGAATGTGGATGAGGTGATATCATCATTGAGTCTCACTGTATTACCGTAATCGGTGCTATTAATAACAATAACGGCAGACTCTAGTCATTTTGCATCATCATCATCAGGAGAATTCTCTCACTTCGCCAATGATTCTCATTGTGCACCTTCTCATTCACCAAAAGGGAAGGAAACAACGTGGCCCATTAGCTGGCAGCCTCAGGCCCATTCGGTTCGAACCAGTTTTGGTTAGACAATTTCCCTTCATGGCTTTTCACATTTACTTCTACTGATCTTTGTC
The DNA here is from genome assembly GCA_963277665.1 of Viscum album. NCBI lineage: Eukaryota > Viridiplantae > Streptophyta > Magnoliopsida > Santalales > Viscaceae > Viscum > Viscum album. The sequence continues at coordinate 346,170,386 of OY728162.1, read as the reverse complement.
ATTAATTTTATATTCTTTTATCAAAAAAAAAATGTATCAAGACCCTAGCAATAATATTATGTAAATTATATTTATTGAATAATGAATATATATTTCTTCCTATTATTGTTAATTTATATATAATTTTTAGATAACAAGAATTATTTTTGGTTAATATTAAAATTTAATTAAGAAATATATTTTAATGACTTAATTTTTTTTAAAATAAATAATATTTTAAAAAATTATTATTATTGAATAAATGTTATTAAATATAAATGATCACATAATTTTTATTAAGTCAAAATTAATTTTTATTATTCTTTGAAAATAGTTATTTATCAAAACCCTTCAATTTTCAATAATTATTGATTTTTATTTTAAAATTAAGAATTAACTTATTTATAAAACTTTTTAGATAAAATAATTTTTTTTTTTTTGAAATTAATGCATAGAAATTATCTAATGGTAAATTTTTCAATTTTTTTTGAGACTATCAAATTTTTGGGTAAAAATTAAATACCGTTAAAATGTAAAGTGTGTGTTATGACATAATAATAGACCAATAGTGATGTAATAAATACTAAAAATTTATAATATAAAAAATATAACTTATTAATTTAAAATAATTAAATATTGAGTTCATTTGATTTAATTATAAATCCTTAGTGAATCATCCAAGACTTATAATATATTTTAAGATTTTAAAATCATTACATCGAAAGTGTGACTCCCCTTTATAAAAGAAAAGACATTATTTTAATATGTTAATCCGTTTTCCTTATAAAATAATGTAATACACTCCCATTTTCCGGAAACAATGGGCAGAAACCATTGGATGGTTTGTGGTTTTTGATATTTTTTTATGAAGTGTCCAAAACCAAAATAATAATGAAATTTCACTCCTTTCCTATATAAACCCACTCGAGATCATATTTATCATCACTAAAACTCTTTGAATCTCAACAACCCTCTTCATACTACCCCATATATTCCTCACAAGGTTCCCCCAAGATCCAAATAAGCCTCTCCCAAGCCTTTGGAGTCACACATCCAAGTAAGGTATCCTCAACTTCCTCTCTTCCTTTCAATTCAAGAACCTTGTTTGAAATTAGTCTTTTTAATTTCAATTGTTTGCATTGTCATCCATTTATAATAAATTCCCTACGATTCATGATATGTTGTGTGAATGTGTTATCATTTGTTTCCCCTTATTTTTACCCTTATCGAAGCTGTTAATATGCTGTTATTCGGTAAGGGATTTCTCTCTTTTAATTTCCATTATTCATATTTAATTCCATTTCATATGTTGGGATATTATGTTAAATGGTACCATTATGGTTTATTTCATGTATAAATTATGAGATACCCCTTTTTATCTCATCAATCCATTTTATGAATTTCCATATGGCGTCGTTATGTTGTTGAAATTGCACCACAATTTTTCATGCCAAAAGCATCATATAGAAAATACCATACCCATTCCTCTATCAAGGGTATTTATCTTTATGAACATATACATATTGATTGTGGAATTAGATGTATGTATTCCTCATTCCTTGATTATGGAATAAAATATGATTTTTTGATGAATTTATGTTATATGATCTATGTGGCTCACTTAAGCATGTGATTGATATTATTATGAAGGGTTCTCTCTGATAGTGCTCTAAAGCATTGGGTAATGTTTAGTATCATGATAAGTTATGTTGGAATAGTGGTTTACCTGATTAATTTATGGGACATTTCCCCCATTAATTCATTGTAGTTTATCTTTGACTAATGTTTTGGATGCACTGTTTTAATTTGTTGGCACATTTCCACATTATGATTATCATGTTATATCATGCCTTTATATTCATGTTCCTTTATGAATCATTGATATGCCTATTCTAAAAATTATCATTATCATCATGTTTTGACACATTTATTCCCTTACTAGTCTTTTTCTCTCACCCCTTTATTATGTATATTCTCAAGTTATCCCATGTAGTGTTAAGTATGAATGAATTTTGTTTTCATGTCTAAATTTTTTTCAATAAATATGTCACTATATTCAATGTTTTATGTTGCTATTTTATGTTCCTCAAACACTAATACACTATAACTATTGATCTTCATACTTTAATTAAGATAAATTTAATGTAACAAGTCATGTTTAAATATTGAATAAATAGGAGGGTTCTTATACGTAATAGATCGATAAATGGGTTATTAATTAAATAAATTAATACTATGAATTAAATTATCCTTCTAACCCTCGAGATCTGGGTTGACATCTGTGGTAAGCCAAACCTACTTTGGCACTATTTCAGATATATATGTTCATGCCATGGAATTATTCCATCCATAATCATAACCCTCATAGTGTATAGTAGTGAAAATAAGTATAGATGAACCAATAATGGATTACCAAGAAAACCCATTTATATAAGCATTCCAGCATCACTGTGTGTAAGAACTATATATAATAATTTTAGTATAATCATGAATTGTCCTTATATATATTAATTTCATCATAACCATGGGTGTAACCTATATATAATCATTTCAAATTAACCATGTGCAAGCCCTCTATATAACAATTTCAGCATAATTTCCCATCAAGCACAAAAAACAAATCATCAAAATCTGTGAAGGTCATTTCCCCCAAATTTCCATTTATCTAGCCTTTTTCAATATTCAAGGTAAGGATATTATTTATCAATTTTATTATATTAAATCCTATTTCATTAATCATTTCAATTTAAATGTCACTATCCTTCCATAATAGTCACAACTCATTAAATAAACATGCCAAATCTATTACATAAAATCTAACTGATTTAGTCTAGGTTATTCTAATCTATTAAATTACTATGAATCTCATATTTTTATAATTAATATTTTTAATCCAATAATTAATAACGATTCCATAACATCTTAGGTCTCTATGTCTAGTTTGACAAAGTCTCAATAAGATAGTCGGTGTAATGCTTATCGAGTGGTCGCAAGTCTCGATATCAATTCCAATCAACCCAATAAGATCCAATGGAATGTATAAGAATAGGTTTATCATCAAACATTGAAATATTCAATTATACTGGTTGAAAAAATTATTTTTTGGTGCAATCACACATCTTTAAAATATTATTAATATTTATAACATAAAATGAGGGTTTCTTTCAGACCACCCACCTCGAAAGTGAATAAGATTCTAACAAAGTCCCAACATCGAAGGTAGAATTTTTTCTCCCTGACCATCGAACTCTTTTCCTGAAACACCTAAATTAGATAGTTCAAGTCACTACATATTTTGGTCTATAAGTCGGGGGGTTGAATAAAATGAAATCGAGGTCCAAAATACTTTGAAAATATATTTGGGGAAATTAGTGGCCGAGAAGAAAAGATTTGATCAAAAAGTATTCAAATGGGACATGGATTATTTATTGATAGGTTTTTAAAAGAACAAAAGGGAACTTCACCATAGAATATTCCATAGAAAAGGATGACATAGGAGAAACTACATATAATTTTAATGGATGACACCATTGTCTCCCTCGTCAAATAGGTATTGAGATCCATAGTGATCTCAATGCCACATATCCTATAAACCTTGTGAAGAAGCTATGGCACAACATAAACCACCACACCACACTACCTAGAATCCCTTATGGATGGCTATTCCATAGCCAAGATCCACGGTGAAGGGATATCGGGATTGGAAAAATCGTCTAATATCCCCCCCAAGGTTCTTTCTCCATAATCGATATTCCACGTCATAGCTCCCAACTAGCCCACACCATAGCCATTTTCCAGGTCGAAGCTATGCCAACATTGGAATTAGATCATATTATCCTCCTACCATGACATTATGCCATATCCAAGAACTCCACACTGTATCCACTAGTCTTACAACATAGCCCTATGCTCCATGAAAAAGAATCCTCGGCAATTCATCTCAACTCACCTCGAGCAAACAAGGTCCTCCAAACAAGAAAAATAATATGTTCAAAAAGGCTTTACAAAAACTTTAAAGATGAAGGTACTTACAAAAATATTAAATATTACATGTGAATCATTAATAAATATTAAATTTTCATATTATTTTATAAATGAATGTTTATATTATTAAAATAAATAATTTAAATTTTTAGTTATAATATATTTAATATTTATTTAAACCATTAATAACATATACCAAAACCAATTTTATAAGGTTCAAATAAATTTTTAAAAATAAGAAAATTAATATAAATATTTGATATTAAATTTTATATTCATTTTATAAAATTATTATAAAAAATTTATATTATTTCCTATTTGTAAAATTATACACTTTATAAGTTTATATATGATTTTAACATTGACATTTTATATTAAATGTATATAACTAACCCATTAAAGTTAAAGGAATTTAATATTTTAATTTTAATTTTAATTTATTTATTATATTAAATATTTTATAACCATTTAAAAAAAATTATAAACCATATAAAACATAATTTATGATGTCTTAATAATTAAAATAAATGTTTAAATTCCACTCCAATATAATTTAAAATATATATATATACCATGCATGTGAACATTAATCTCCTCATATTTTAGTAAAATATTCTTTGATTATTTATTGTAAGCTATGTTATCATCATAACACATTGCATCATTTTATGTGTTTTAAACTCTTCACAACATTATATGTACTGTCCAATGCTATCTAAAATCATGAGGTAAGAAGCATAAGCACGATGATGTTGTTTCAAATCTCATCCAAATCCTCATATGTACTAGGAAATATTCATGTTTTTGTTTATGTTCTCATCACCTATAGAATTATCTTCATTATATTGGTTACACTATTTCAAAATACATGTTCTAACTATAATTTCATAATCAAAATATCTACTACATTAACATTTCATGATACTTTGTTTTTAAGAAATGTTATTTAGACAAGACATTATAACGGACCATTATTTCATGATGGTACGAATCATTTGTTTTTAAATTTGAATCCTTTTTTAAATCATGGTGAAGGTGTACTACAACTAAAAAAGGTCCTAGGATCATTTGGGGATTGTTCAGATCCCAGAGTTAAAAAAATGGGCAAAAGACGGGGCCACACCATTAGAGAAAAATCTACAGCCCAGCCTGCAGAGTTTGTCTAAAACCATGTGGTTATAGATAGTGGGATCCTATAGGATGCATTGCTTGTTTTGAATCGTGCAAGCTCAGATGCATAGTCGAGCGGTGTTGTTGTGTTTCTAGAAAGTAGGTTTCTATATGGTTTGTGAATAATTAGAAAATTGTGCTTCTAAACCGAGATCCCCTTATTTATGGGGTGAAATTTTTCTCCGGTCATTTAATATAAAACCTTATTTTCCTTTTCTCTCATCTTCTTACAGTGAATGGGTAGGTTTTTCTCTTCTTGTGGATTATCTTATATATAAACCTATGATATCATATATTTATCTCATCTAGCGTCTAAATCAAGATCTGATGGAAGCATTAGACTATTTATGGTAAGATCTCTCAGTCTCTTACCTCCTTTCTAAGTTTCCCTTATAATATATCATTATATTTAGATACAAGCTCATTTTCTCTTTTTTTTAGTGTGTTGGACCATTTCTCAAATCTCTTGTAACCTACTCATAATCTAAGGCCGGTTTCATGTGAGGAGTAATATATGGCCTTGAGGTAGGTGGACATGTCATTTTCCCATCAGGTTTTTATGTCTCATAGCTATGCCATTTGGCCATTTTCCATAATTCACCATGAATCCCAATTGTATATAGTTATTCATGTTTAATTGATCCTTACACCATGTTATATACATAGTAATCCATGTTCAGTAGTTTAGAGGATGTTTACACCCTATATGGTCACCCCATGGGTGTGCCAAGTGCAATTACCATTATGGATAATATAATAAATTGCCAAAGATGCCAATTTTTCTTCAACTTTTCTTTTAAATTGAATTACCCTTATTGTGAGAATTATTAGTTGGACCGGGGGTACCTCCCATGAGTTCAAATAAGCAAGACTTGGAGATTACCATGTAGGAAACTCTTTTAAATACCATGTCACCCTCAAAAAGACCAATTGAGCCTTATATTTGGATTTTTCATGATTTAGTAAATTAATTGTGTTTGGATTAGATAGAATAGACTCAACATGGTGGATTTATTTTTATTAATTGAATTGAATAGTATAATTATATAAGATGAAATGTCATAATTTTTAATAAATGAAATTCAAAATATTGAAAGGCTTATTAATAATGGATGATTTTCCTTAAATGAATATATTGGATCAAATGGAATGACATAAAAGGACAGTAAGTCCATTCCCTTCTATTCTAGTTTAATTAAATCGTTCTTATGAATTGTATTGCCTTGTAGGTAATGGAAATTGGATAAATTGTTAAATGAGAGGTATTAAATCATTTGTTATATTATCAATGTGATGACACCATTATATAGGTTGTCTAAAATGGTAAGGGGTGTTGATAATGGATGAGAATCACACTCCCTTACATCGAGTGTTGAGTATGGAATCTCGCACCAGTGATACTATATGCACATTGCAATTTTCATTCCATGTTCTACTATTAGAGTGATGACAAGATGGCTCAATCACCATCTGAAGTATTGTTTCATACATCTCGCACTCTTCTTTGGGTGTAGGGAATGTACCCTATTTCTTGAGCTTATAGGCTTATTAGACTAGTCATGAATGTCTGAGTTACACCCTAGTCGAACCACTTACGTCCGCACGTACATGGTCATTATAGGTGGATAATATATATATATATATATATATATATATATTACAATATATAAAGTGAAAATTTAAATTTTCCTTCCAATAATGAGTCAAAGTCGGTATACCTTCCAAGTTTCTTATAGGTACCTCAGCAAACTAGTTATTAATTTTAGCACCACTTTCCATTTCGTTTTGTACATGTACATTGTTTAGTTATGATCACTTATTGGAATACACATAGACTACATTGGTCGTGGCCTACTTAGATTTATATCTAACCTCTTAAACAGGCTGCATTTGGTACTATAGGAGACTACCTTCCTAGATGTATGGATAAAGGAAAGAACCCTTTTAATGTTTGCTAATATGTATTGCTTATATATGCTTCTTTGGAGTAGAGGACCAATAATTCACTCAATAATCTAGTGGAGAAGCTTTTGTTATTTTTTACTTTTTTTATAGAATGAGTCTATTCATGTTCCCCTTTTTGTGTATCACAATTCCATGAATCCGTGTATTGAAACAACCGTAGAGGGTTTTAATTATAGTATCATTTGTTCAATTATTTATGCTTCTCCCCCAATATATTATATTAGTTACATTTATTCTTCTATTGCATTGTTATTCTAAATGTTTTTATATTCTTCTGTTGCTGATTATATCTATTATTCCACTATAATATGAGGGTATAGCCTCCCCAATGTACCACCTTTACACACTCACATCTAGTCGGAAGCCTATGGTGTATTGTGATGAACGCTTGAGCCCATGTGACAAATAGGATCACGAAATGGGTTAAGTGGATCTTGTGTCGGGACGTTACAAAGTTGTATGAGAGAATGTGTTTTAATTTGTCTTATTGTTAAGGAATTAGATGTGAGACATTCATTTAAAGTGATTTGTAATTGTCTTTGTGCCTAGGCGTATGTAACACCACATGATCTTATGGTCTGCCTATTTTAAAATTTATCATCTTCGATAGTTTATGTTTCATGCAGCATAATGTGTAAAACTATAATATACTAATAAATATAACCATTGGAATTGTAGTGTGGCCATTATGAATATTAATATAACCAATAGAAAAGAAAATCTACAATCTAAAGTATAAATAAAAATTTAGGTATCATATAAATTAAAGTATGGTATATTTATATAATGGCCTTAGTAAAAAAATGTTTTTAAAATGATAAATTAATTGCTGGTATTTTTGTAGAACTAAAATATTAATTTAAAAATTTATAATAAATATAATTATTTAAAATGAAAATATTTTCATAAAATATATTCCTAAATTAATATTTTGGTGTCTTATGATTATAATATAATTTTGTGAGAACTTACTGAGTTTTTCAAAGTGTTATAAAAATAGTTATAACATTAATATCAATATTTTTTGAGTAAATGATGATTTTATTTAAAAATAAAAAATACCATATTTGGAAAATTATTTTCATAAAATGAATTTAATTTTTTCATTCTACACATTAAGAAATGGTTAGGGTTAGTTATTTTTGTTTTTCTAAAATATTTGAATTTTTGGTGAATAGTAAAATATGATAATTTTCTATATTTAATAAATACATGAATTATTGAATCATAGATGATGTATGGATGATATAAACCCATGATCTATAACTATAATTAATTTTAAAATATAGAAAGTGATAATTCTAAAATTATTTATATTCTTGATCCAAAATAAAAAACCAATGAATAAAATATTGAAAAACACCTCTCTCCTCTACTATAAATACCAGCCCTCACCACCCCTTCTACTCACACCTCCAAAACCTGAAATATTTCTTAAATTATTAAACTTTCCTCTCTAAAAAATCTCCCCCATGTTCTGAAATTTCTTGTCTTACCAAAATACCATTTCAAAGTTCCTTAAGTAGGTTCTCAAGGTGAAGAAATCAAGTGGTAAATTTTATTTTCTTTCTTTTAATTTTCTTCTAATTTATATTATTTTATTATCCTTTCCTTATCAAAATTGTAAAAATATTAATTATAATTCTATTATTATAAAAATATACATTAATATTATTATTATTATTGGATATCCACTATCAATTATTTTCTCTTCCCCATTTTGTTCTTTGAATGAAAACGTTGGTCGTGAGGTGTCGATTCACCGACATCAAAGATGATGATTCTTTCATTTTCTAATACCACCTTCAATGATGATTATAAAAAAAATTATGAATTAAAAATAAATTAATATATTTATGAAAACTTATTTAATGCTCTCTAACTAGTATATACACAAATTATTAATTCATAACCCAAAACTAGTCAGTGATGATCGAAAAAAGACCAAAATAAACCAAATCGTTATAATTAAAATTTTGTCTAATAAATCATTATCAAATATGAAAAAATGATATATAATACCATTAAATGTTATGTATGTTAATTAATAAAATATAAGTTCAATTCTTTATAACTTTTCTCATTTTAAATGATCTTTCATACATGTATACAAGTGAACTAATCATGATAACCAAGGAAACGAACACATCTGAATGAAGAAATTTAGTCTTATAACACATTAAAATCCATAAATGAATTTAATAAAATTATAATAAATAAAATACTTTTTAATAAGTTACTAATTTAGTTATTAATGAATCTAATTTCATTTTCCATGACATTATGTATAAGTGCAGAATGCTTTCTGTCATAAGGTAATTTTTTTCTCATCCCAATTTAATTTCTGTGAGATGTGCCTTATTCAACACTATTTACTATATGTGGTGTATTTATACAAAAATTTGATGTATCATATCATGAATATATTTATTATCATGGTATTAAATATTTCAACTCGTGATTATTTATTTTTTAGGGCAATTTGTTCGATTATTTTCACAACACTAAGGGTTTTTTCCCGAACCCCCATTTCCATTCGGGTTATGCATTCTCTTTATTTACCCAATATAATTTTTATTTATTTCTATATAAATTTTTTATATTCTATTTATGTATTCCAAACTCATATATTCATATCATTTGATCTTTCTTTTCTGGGGAAATACTTTTTTATAACGATCCCATTTCAATTCTTCCCGTTAGGCAAGCTCGATTAAAGGGACTTTCCAAAATTCATACTAATTTTCAAGTACCATCCATAATCTATTTTAGGATTCCATTATTTTTATAAAATAAATTTTTTTTATAATTAATAACTATATTTTTTCATTCTAGGATTTATACAAACAAATTTTACTTTTTCTGTTTTGAAGTCTCTTTTATAGTTTCCCTAAAAATGAACTGTAGTGGAGCATTTCTAAAGACTCTTATAATATATTTTTACATTTTTTACACCTTAATTTGAAATAACTTATTCCTAAAAAATAATTTCATTATCCATCCCCTTTATTTTATGTGATATTCATGTTTACAATCTTATTTTATGACAAATACAAATGATTATTCCTAATGAACTTATCATTCCAAAGTAAATGGGTATTTCTCACAAGAATGTCTCAATGATTCTATTATATTATTTACATATCTTTTAACACCTTCTATTGAAAATTTAGATTTTTTTAATTTGATATCTTATTTCACCTTCTAAAATATTTTATTTTGTGGTTTATAATTATTTTTGGGGATATACTATCCTAATACCATTCTCCACATTACATTTGATGGTTTATGATTATGTTTATTTTTTTGGGAAAGTTATTAGCATTTCATATGATAGTTTCAATATGAATTTATATGTTGATTATTATTCACCCCTTTCATTTGAGAAATTAATTATACATAGTGAGTGATGGGAGGGTCCTTCTATATCTCCTTAATGCATCAGTAGCTATCATGAGAAAAACTAGACCATGTTTTTACCCATTTATATATGTTGTCTTGGATGAAGTCTTGATGATATGTTTATGATATCCAACATTATGAATTACATCATTATGATACTAGTAATTGAAAATACTTGTGATTATTTGACTATTATAATATCCATGGTTAAGTCTCATACTCATGTGATTATTTATATGTAATTTAATAACCAACTATTATATCTTCCATATTATTGTGAAGATTGTGTTTTAATGGCATGTGTTTTTAGTTATTCAACTTAACTTATTATTTATGCTCATTTATTATAGATTTAGTTTTATTGCATAACCATAATTATAATATGATCTCACCCCTTTCTTGTGTTTAATTTTCTCCAGGAGGCGACGATTTATATTATGAATGACTTGTTGGGATAATCTTTGATTTTATGGTTGTTTCCAATGGAGTTTCTATTTTGTATTTCATTTTACATTTTAATGTAATAATTATGTTTTTATTTTATTTTTAGAATATACTAAACCTTTCTATCCTTTCATATGTTCTCTCTATTTCATAGTACCAATGTAATTAAGTATTGCATTGACTCAGGACTACTAGGGTTTGGGTTTTTATTGTTGGTATTAGAGAATGTTTAGTAAAAAAAATGAGAAATATATTTAGATAACGTAGATTATAAAACAAAAACCTAATATAAACATTGAAGATAAGAATAGAAGAACATCCTATAATTTTGGTAAGTAATAAATTTTGTGGGTCTTCCAAGAAATACATCCCTGTCTGAATACTACAAGTGGATGTGGTTCTAGAATAAATGTATCCAGGGGTTGAAACTCTAACAAGGTTTGCTGAGTCTGACTCGACGTAACCTGGTACATGAAAACAGGCGTTACTGTGCACCTAGTTTGACACTCCTAGGGTATATACATAGGATAATTCAGATTTTATTTCTAAATTATTATGAAGTATTTAAATGTAAATATTTCTCCAAAGAAACCATGTTTATAATTATGAGATTTCTATGCATAAACATTCATTTTTGATGATGTGTTTTTCTCGTTCAAGATTATTCATTACGATCCATATCCTAATTTATTATGTGTAATTTATTATAAATATATCCTATTAGAAATAATGTGAACCTCACTAATGATCTTGATCTGAAGAGTAACAATGAATACATCTTTTATGATATTTCGAAAAAAAATTGAAGGGAAGTAGTCTCCCAAATATTCTCACTATATGAGGAAATATTATCTTATTATGGAAAGGAAAATAAATAATTATCCAATATTATGGAATAAAAGGTAATAATGATAAGAATAGGACTAATGGAATAAATATAGATAGAGGGAAGAAGGGAAAGAAGTATTTTTTAACATGTGATATATGTGGAACAAAACACCATGGTATATTATTAAGAGGAAAACATGTTTTCTTTATGTATGGAGAAAAAGGACACCATTATAAAATATTTCAAGAGAAAGAAATATTTTTCAAATACTAAATGCTTCAACTGTAATAATATGGGGAACTATACAAATGAATGTCCAAAGCATTAATGTATCATAGCTCATTAGAAGCTTAGGGATCATTGTCAAGATTACACTCTAACCCCGGATAAAGGGGACTGATTATTATGATTGTTTCTTGATTTAAGGATTATTTTATTAGAGTATTTTATCAACAATGTTCTGTTTATAAGAATTATGAGATATATAAAGATCACAGTTCAATACTTCTTCTTTATGAAATTGGATGCATGTAATGATTAGAACTAGTAATCAAGAGGAGTGATTCTGTTATAAGTTAATCTTCTAGAAAACCCATTACTTGTAGAGGATAACATTAAATATGCACTTGATGTTGAGATAATAACTAATATATGTTTACAGGATAGTATTGGTGACCATGAAGGTGGTTAGTGATATGATGGTTGATGTTATGATGGAATATTTAGATGTTTTGATTTCAAGAATTTATTCATAAACATGAAAGTATACTCCAGAAATAACGCATGTTTCATAAAAGGTTAAAAGGATATTAAGGTATTTATATGTTTTTTATGTGACAATAAGAGGTTCCTTATTTTGGAAATATTATATTAACATGATTTTGTAAATTTAGTGACCTTCCTTTTAAATATTTTGTCGTTGAATTTAGATAAAAATATTTTTAATGAATCTTAATTATAACTACATATAAAATGGGTTAAGGATATTATTGATTAATATTAAATTATGATTTATCACATTGATTAACGTATACTAATAATCTAGTTTTTAGTAAAAATTTAAGGGTTGAAGTAATTATGTGTGCATAATATGATTCATATAAGTCCTTGAGGCATAAATATTTGTCTTAAATATCCATATCCCAATTGAAGTAATGAAGTAGAGACAGATCGAATCACAACCAAAGGATGAGATTATGAAAGAGAAGGGAATCACGTAATTTTTATTCTCTCATGTTCTTTTATGCATAGTAAAAGAATGCATCAACTCTAGGAAAATGAATTTTGGATTGAAATTCATCTGATCACTTTTCTTTTTGAGAAATAAATATTGTATTAACCAATCAAAAATTTATAATTTTGTGACAGAAGAATTTCTAATGAACAAGTTCTTTATCATTCTTTGTCAGAACATGATAGTTTTAATTCACTTCCATGTCACATTTTTCACTTTCCTCTAATTTTTCTCCAATTAGAAATCCTAATTCAATTGTAACCTTCACATTTGAATCTTTCTATTATTAATAGGATTTTTCATTAATCGTATTTCCAATGTGGGTATCCCACAATGGAATTTTTTTTATCAATTTTTTTAAAGTGAAATTTTAAATTGAGAGGATACAATTTTTTGAAGGAATGGAGAAAGTAACACCCCATGATCTTATGGTGTTTCACTTTTAAAATTTAGCATCTTCTATTGTTTATTCTTTATGAATCATCATGTTTAAACCCATAAAATAATATTAATTATGACCATTGGAATAGTAACATAACTATTAAGAATAGTAATATAACCAATAGAATACTAAATCGACCAATACAAGTATAAATAAGAATCTTGGTATCTTATAAATTAAAAGTTGGTATATTTTTATCAAAAAAAAGCGTAAATAAATGTTTCAGAAATGATAATTTATGTGTTGGTAATTTTATGAAACACAAATGTTTATTTACAATTTTATTGTTAATATAATGATTTAAAAGAAAATTATTTTCATAAAATATAATCATTAATTAATATTTTTTCGTCTTTTGGTTATAATATAATTTTATGAGACCTTAATTAATTTTCCAATGTGTCATAAAAATATTTATAATATTATAATCTGTATTTTTGAGTAAATGATTATTTTATTTAAAAGTTAAAATTACAATATTTAGAAAATTATTTTCATAAAATTCAGTTTATTTTTGAATACTGCACATCGAAAAATGGTTAGGTTTAATTTTTAGTATTTTCTAAAATAGTTGAATTTTTGGGAACAGTGAAATATAGTAATTTACAATATTTAGTAAATACATGAATTATTGAGTCATAAATGATCTATGGATGATTTAAGCCTATGATATCAAACTATAATTAATTATTTAACTATATTTAGTGATAATTCTAAATCTATTAAGATTATTTAGCCAAAATAATATTCCAATGAATTAAATATTTAAAAAACACCCACTCCTCCACTATAAATACCAGCCCTTCTCCAAAAACCTCTAAAGAATTGATGTATTCTTATATTATACCGTCTTACTATCCCAATCCTCTGCACCATGTTATGGTCTTTCTATTCTAACAAAAATACCATTTCAAATTTCTTTAATATGGTTCTCAACATGAATAAATCAAGAGGAAAATCCCTTTTTTTTCTTTTAAATTTCTTTCTCTTTCTTTCCTATTGTTATCCTTTCAACTCCTATCATTTAAAAACATGATATATAACTCCCATATATTATATAAAATGTAATTTTATTGTGATTATGGTATATCCATCCTCAATTATTTTATCCTCCTAGTTTTGTTTTGAAAATGAAAACGTCGTTTCTGAGGTGTTGATTTACCACCATCGTGGATGATGATTTTTTAGTTTTCTAATATATCCTTAATGCATGTACATAAAACCATTTTATGGTTAAAAAAGAATTTAATATATTAAATAAAACTTTTTTAAGGTTATATAACTACATTATATACATAATAATAATTCGTAAGAGAAAACTAGTTCATAATGATCGAAAAAATACCAAAATAATCTAAACGGTTATCATTAATGTTTTATCTAATAAATCAGCCTAACATATGGAAATAAATTAAATTTAATATCATTTAATATTATTTAATTACATTAATAACATATAATTTCTATTTTGGATAACTATTACAATTTCACATGATATTTTTTACATGCATACAGGTGAACCAATTATTATAACCAGGGAAAAAATGCTTTTGAATGAAGAAAATTGAATCTCATTACTCATAAAAAAGACCATACATAACCTTAATAAAATTATAAAAAAAATACATGTTTAATAGTTTCATAATAAAATTATTAATGAATCTAGTTTTATTATCCGGGGCATTAAGTATACGTATAGAACGCTTTCAAACATAATGTAAGGGTTTTCTACTCTCACTTTAATTTCCATGAGATATTCATTAATCACCACTATGTATTGTGTGTGCTTTATGTATACTGTAATTTGATGTGTTATATCATGAATCAATTTATATTCATGGTATTAAATGTTTCATCTAATTATTATTGCTTTTATGGTGCATATGGTTTGATTGTTTGCATAGTGGTATAGATTTCTTCCCAAATGTCCATTTTTCATTTGGGTTATGATTTCTATATATTTACCCAATTTCATTATTCTATCTTTTTATATACATGGTCAATTTTATATATATGTTCCAAACACTTGTATACGGATTAGTTTATCTTTATTTAATGGGGTAAATAAATTTTTTATAACATTCCATTTTTAATTCATCTGATTAAGCAAGTTCGATAAAAAAGAGATTCCCAATTTTTTACCCATTTTAAAGTATAATCCATAATTTATTTTACGATAATGTTATTTTTATAAAGTAAAACTTTTTTTCAAGAAAAATATATTTTTTCATTACTATTTTTATACAAACTACTTAGACTTTTTCTTTTTTAAATACTCTTTTATATTTTCCCTTAATCCACACTGAAGTGGCCAATTTCTAAAGTCTCTTAAAAACTATTTTTATATGTTTTTACATAATTTGGACATCATTTATACCTCAAAAATAATTTCATTGTATTTCCCTTTTCTTTTATTGGATATTCATGTTTACAAGTAAATTTTATGACAAATACAAATGAATTTTTCAATAGAACTATTTTTCCCAAGTAAAAAAAGGGTTTATAATAAATAATTTCTTAATTACTATATTAGAGTATTTACATATATTTGAAAACCCTCTGTCAAATATTACTATTTTTTTATGTTGATATCTTATGTTACCATCTAAGATATTTTTTGGAATGGTTTAGGATTATTTTTGGGGATTTAATATCTTGATACCATTCACCACAATACTATGGATCATTTATGGTTATGTTTATTATTTAGGGAATTCTATTAACATTTTATATGCTAGATTAAATATTAATTTATATGTTATTTATTTTTCACCAATTTCAAATGAGGAATTAACTGTACTTAGTATGTGATGGGTGTTGCCCGATATAGCCCCTTGATGAATCGATAGGTCTCATGAGACAAACTAGATTGGGTTTTTACCTATTTAAATGTGGTTTCTTGGACGATGAATGAAAAATATGTTTATGAAGTTCAAAATTATGCATTCCATCATTATAATACTAGTAATTTAAAATCATGTGATTATTAGTCGAGTAGAATATCAATGGTTATGTTTCATAGTCATGTGATTATATATATGAAATTATTTAATCAGCTATTATTCCTACCGTATTATTCTCAGGATTATGTTATAATGGAATTTAATTTTAGTTATTTTCCTTGTGTTATTTTTCATTATTATTTAGGATAGAATCTTCTATTTTTCGAAACCTTACTGAGCATATGATATCACACATTTCATATGTTTAATTTTCCCCAGGATGAAAATACTTATATTATAAATGTCTTATAAGGATAATCTAGGAGTACATTGAATTTTGCAAAGGATTTTCTGTGCTGTATTTCATTAAAATTTTTAATTTAATACCTATGTTTTTATTAGGTTTTCAAAATCTACTAAAATATTCTTTCCATTGGGATGTGATCAATTGTTCACAGTGCCAATGTAATTGAGTAAGGCACCAACACCCGACTGCTGGGGTTGGGGTCTTTGTAGTTGGTATCAGATAAATTTTAGTAGAAGACTTGAAAAATAGATTTAGAAAACATAGATTAGGGAAAATAACCCTAATATAGACTTTCAGGATATGTATAGAAGAACATAAATGAATTTTGGTTTGGTGGAGATTGTGTTGATCTTCCAAGAAATACATCCATATCTATATACTACTGGTGGATGTGGTTCTGGAACAGATGTACCATGGGGTATAAACTCTAATATGGTGCATCATTCATGAGTTGGTGTAACCTAGTACACAATAACGAGCCTTACTGCAAACCTGGTTTGATACTACTAAGGGATATTCTTTGGATAATTCAAATTTTATTTATAAGCCCTTATGAAGGATTTAAAAGTAAATATATCCCAAAAGAACCATGTTTATGATTATGAGATTTGATATGAATAAGTTTATAGTTTCTGTTACGTTTTTCTTCTAGTTTTTAGTTATGCATTATGATTCATAACATAATTTAGTGTATGAAATTGTTTAAAAATGATTCCTATAGTAAAGAATGTGAACCTCAACAATTCTTGTGACATGAAGAGTAAGAATGATAAAGTATTTTATGATCTTAAGATAATGTTTTGGAGGGATGTGGTATCCAAAATATTATCATCATATGAGGAAATAATATCATGTTCTAACAAGACATAAAAATAATTGCCCAAGTCTTATTGATTCAAAGGGATGCAAGAGAAGAAGATGAAAGTTGGGAACAAGATAGATAAATGGAAGAATGGAAAGAATTATTTTTCCACACATGATAATTATGGAAGGATACAGATTGGTATATGATTAAGTGGAAAAGGATCTTGATAATATTGTAGATAAACATTCCACCATGATCATAATTACGAGAGATGGAAAAAAATTGCAATGTTTAATGCTTCAACTCTAATAATATGGGTCATTGTGCAAATGAATATCCCAAGCTTGAAGGGAATATATCTCAAAATAATCAAAGGGATCATGTTCAAGAATACACTATTACCTCAAATGAAGTGGAATGATTAATATTCATGTGTTTTTATTCAATTATTATGTAATTTGAGTATTTTAGAAATAATGTTATGGTTATCAGAATCACGATATATATAAGGATTTTACTACATTACTTATTCTTTATGAAATTATAACCATTTGATGATTAGAAACTATAATCAGGAAGAATGATTCTGATATAAGTTAATCTCATTTAAAACACATGACTTGGGTAATATAATACGAAATATGTTCTTCATGATAAGAAAATAATAAATAGATTTTTAGGGTATAATATTAATGACCATGAAGGTGGTTAGTGATATGATGGTTAATTTTATGTTTGAATTATTAGATATTTGGATTTAAAGACATTATTCAACATCCTATGATTATACTCATGAAAGAATTCAGGTTTAATAATTGTTTAAAGTATATTATGGTATTAATATTTTTGGTATGTGACAAAAAGAGGTATATTGTTTGGGGAATCTTATGTTAATATGATTTCAGAAATTTAGAGACCAATCATCTAAATTTTTTTCTTAGAATTTCGACAGACATATTTTTTTATGTCTTAAGTTTAACTTCATGTTTAACAGAGCATGGATATTATTCATTAATATTAGATTTTTATTTATCACATTAGATAACCTATGCTAACCATATTGGTTTTAGTAAACATTTTAAGGATGAAGGAATGATTTATGGATTTTATGACCCGTAAATGTTCTTCAATCAGAAAAATTTATCTTGAATATCCATATCTTGATTTAATAAATGAATTGGAGATAGCTTGGAAAACTACAAAAGGATGAGATTATTACATGGAAAGGAATAAGTACTTTTTGTTCTCTTAAGTTCTTCTCTACATAGTTAAAGAAACACTCAACACTTGGAAAATGATTTTGGTAAAAAAAACATCATGGGATCACATTTATTTTTATGAAATCAATATTCTATTAACAAGTCACGAAATTACGGTTTTGAGATATTATAATATCTAATTACCATGTTCTTTATCATTATTAATCACAAAATGATTGTTTTATTACTCTTCCATGTACCGGTTTTCACTTTCCTTTAAATGTTCTTCTAATTGAAAGCCTAATTCTATTATAACATTTCCATTTCAAATTCTCCATTATTATGTGGATTCTTTATTAAATTTTTTTTCGATATGTGTTTCCCACAAAGAAACTTTCAACTATCAGACATTATTTTTAATATTCTATTTAAATTATGAGGATGGACTTTTCTGGAGGGGAAAATGTAACATCCCATGATCTTATAACTTGTCTCTTTTAAAAGTTAGAATCTTTGATAGTTTATACTTCACAAAACATCGAGTTTAAAATCATAATATATTATTAAATAAGATTTATGAATAGTACTCTGACCATTTGGAATAGTTATATGAACAATAGAATAATAACTCCACTGATAAATGTATAAATAAAAATTTAACTATCTTATTAATTAAAATACAGTATATTTATATCATGGAATTAGGAACTAAATGTTCTAAAACTATAAATTAAGTGTTGGTATATTTTTGAAATTTTAATATTTATTTAAAATATTATAAATATTATAATGATTTAAAAGAAAATTATTTTCATAAAATAGATTCATAAATTAATATTTCTTTACATTTGATGATAAGATACTTTTATGAGACCTTCATGAATTTTTCAATGTTTCTTAAAAATATTTGTAAATAAAATTGGTATTTTTCAGAAAATGGTGATTTTATCTAAGAATTAAATATATCATATTTATAAAATTATTTTCATAAAATGGAGTTCATTTTTAAATTATAAAATTTGATAAATGTTTAGGGTGATTTTTTTCTACAATGGTTTCTTTTTTGTGAATAGTGGAATACAGTCTTTTACAGGATTTAATAAATACATGAATTATGGAGTCCTAGATGATGTTTGGATGATGTAATACAATAATATAGAACTATAAATCATTATTTTAATATATTTAGTGATAATGTTTAAACAATTCATAGTCTTGAGCCAAACTAATAAACAAATGAATAAAATATTTAAAAAACACCCCTCTTCTTCATTATAAAAACCACCCCTCACAACTCCCCCTCCTCACACCTCTAAAGCCTTGAGCTCACTTATATTCTTCTTATTTACTCTCCCAAACATCTAACCTACATTCTTGGATATCTTTTCACCCCAAAATAAAATTTCAATGTTCCTTAAAGAGATTCTCAAGGTAAAGAAATCTAGAGATAAATCCACTTTTGTTATTTAAATTTTCCTTCATATATTTTCTTTTATTATCATTTCCATACGTAATCTATCCAAACATGCTGGATAAATCCAATATCTTATATATACTATAATTTTATATTGATTATGGGATATCCACCATCAATTATTTTCTCTTCCCTTATTTGTTCTAAAAATAAAATCATCATCTGTGAGGTGTCGATTCACCACCTTCATGGATGATGATTCTATTATTTTCTAATAACTCTATTAAGAATGGTCAAAAAAATATTTTTATGGTTAAAATAGAGTTTATTATATGTAATAAAGATTATTTAATTTCATATTACCAGTACATAAACATAGTATTAATTCATAAGACAAAACTAGTTTGTGGTGATCAAAAAAACACTGAAAATCATCCAAATGGAAATCATTAATGTTTTATCTAATGTATCATTATCAAATATGATTATATATATATATATGACCATTGAAAATTATTTAATTCCATTAAAAACCTAAAATTAATATTCTGGATAATTATTCTGATTTCTCTTGATCTCTCGTACATGTATACAACTGAACTAATCAAGAGAACCAAGGAAACTAACACTTTAGAATGAAAAAATTCAATCTTATAACACATCAAAGAGACCATAAATAAACTCAATAAAATTATAATAAATTTAATAAAAGTTGAATATGTTCTTAATTAAATTATTAATTAAAATTATTTCTTTATCTAGGGCATTATGTACAAGTGCAGAATGCTTTTGGACATAAGGTAAGCGTTTTCTCATCTCAATTTTATTTTCATGAGAAATGCCTTATTCACAACTATTTATGGTTTCTGATGTATTTATACTGAAATTTAATGTATCATATAATTAATATATTTATATTTTAGTAATTTAATATTTCATCTGCTGATTATTGATTTTACGGGCCATGTGGTTTGACTTTTTTCACAGTGGTAAGGGTTTCTTCCTGGACATCCATTTTTCATTAGAGGTACACTATCACTCTCTTTAACCCAATTTAATTAGGATTTATTATTATATAATTGTTTTAAATTCTTTTTATATGTTCCTTACTCATGTATCTAGATCATTTCATCTATCTTTTATTGGAAAATATTGGTTTTATAACATTCCCTTTTCAATTTTTGTTTTAAAGCAAGATCAGTTAAAGGGAACATACCATTTTATTACCCATTTTCAAGTATCATCCATAATCTATTTTAATACACCATTATTTTAACAAAATAACAATTTTTTCATGAACAACTACCATTGTTCATTCCTGATTTTATACTAACCATTATGAGTTTTTTCTTTTTAAAAACTCTTTTATATTTTCCCTTAAACCACACAAAAGTTGGTCATTTCTAAAGTCTCTTAAAACCCCTTTTTACATGTTTTCACTTTAGTTGGACATCATTTATTCCTCAAACATAATTTCAATTTACTTCCATTTTATCTTATGGGATATTTTGGTTTATAATATGATTTAACGAAAAATTCAAATGATTATTCCAAAATAACTCTTATTTCTAAAGTAAAAGGGTATTTATCTCAATAATTTCTCAATGATTCTATTAGAATATATATAGTTATTTAAAAAAATTTGTTAAATCCTGTGTTTTATTGATTTTTCTATCTTATGTTACCATATACCATATTTTATTGAGTGGTTTATGATTAATTATGGGTAAGTACTATCTTGATACCATTTTTCACATTACTCTAAATGGTTTATGATTATGTTTATTGTTTGGTGATAGTTATTAACATTTCATATGTTAGTTTCAAAATTAATGTTTATGTTGATTATGTTCCAACCAATTAATATGAGTAATTAATTGGACTTAGTAAGTTATGGGAGGGGTCTGCTATATCCCCTTCATGTATTGGTAGTTCTCATTAAACAAACTATATCTGGTTTGTACCCATTTATATATGGTGTGTTGGTCGAAGCCTTAACGGTTTGTTTATGATGTCAGGAATTAGGCATACCATCATTATGAAATTATTAATTGAAAATTCATGTGATTATTTGACTAGAATAATATCCACAGTTATGTTTCATACCCGTCTGATTATTTATTGTTTATTATTATACCAGCTAATATTCCTACCTTATTATGCTCAATATTATGGCTTAATGGAATGTGTTTTTAGTTATTCGGCTTTCCTTACTTTTTATGCAGATTTATCATAGCTTCTGCTGTATTGATTAACCTTATGGATCATCTTATCTCACCTATTTATTATGTTTCATTTTCCCCTAGTATGCGAAGATGTATATTGTGAATTAATTGTAGTGGTAATAATATAGTTTAAGGCTCTTTACAATGGGGTTTTTATGTTGGATTTCATTAGCTATTTTAATATAATAAATATTTTTGTATCTAGTTTTCCAATGATACTAAACTATTTGGTCCATTGGTATGTGATCAATTTTTCATAGTGCCAATTTAATTAAGTAAGGCGCTGACTCCAGGTTACTAAGGTTGGGGACTTTACAACATAGATATAAAATGTATCGGGGAAACCCAAATTACCTTGGATTGGAATCTGTTATTATTGTTTTTTTCCTACTATAGTTCATATGAATAAACCTGTTGGTGACATACTTGAGTTATGGTGTTATTGTTATTGATTTTATTGATACGTGATTTCTTTATCTTTACCCAAAAAAATGAGGGCCTTTTATGAGTAAAAGCATCATCTTAGGCATAGTATGATTAATAGGAAATGCATAGTGTCATGCCACATTTATTTTTATCATGAGTATTACTATTGAATATTATTTTTTCAATGAATATGTATTGAATTTTGATGATAGTTCTTGTAGGGATTGGAAAACATAATTAATACTTAAAGTGAATGATTGAACCTAGAATGTTTTTCATGAATAGGTTAAGGAAGACACATTAAGCTATCAATTATAGAATATTGTGCCATGGACCATTAGTCACATTTGTTGGAACATGTTATGATTGTTGGAACCATGGTATTCTATGCATGATTTAGAGTATGGTTTGTGTTTGTTGTCAATAATCAGTGGAAGTTCAGAATGTGTACCAGCAAAGAGATCATACAGTTCAAGAAGACAACAGTATTGAACATGGCGCTATTTCCCAGTGTTTGCCAAATTTTTGGGCCAGAAAACCGACAAATGGAGAAAAGTGTTTTTGGAAAATAGACTTGCGTGTCGTGTACTTGGAGGAGAGGAAACTTGTGCACCATATGTTTTTCAAGATCATAACATGGGAAAATGGCAAAGGGATACGGGTCGTGCAAGTTTTGGGATGGTCGCACAAGTGACCTGCACGCCATGAAGAGACTTGCACGCCGATGCCTAGGAGTATTGGAAACTTGCACGTCTATTTTTTTCAAGATTATAATATGGAAAAGGAAAGAAGGTTGCACAAGTATTTGTGACGTTGTGCAAGTGAGTAGCACGACAGAGGCTAGGGAGGATGAGTTGTGTGCCAGAACCTGCGCATCAGGGGAAGACTTGTGCACCACCGTGCAGGGGTCCAGTTTTCCTATAAATAGAGGACCCCCCCCCCCTCCTCATTTGTAATGATGTTCAAGAATTAGAGATTTTTCGAGCTCTCGTCACGCAAGTGGTTGAGTCGCGCAAGTGGTTGTTGGGTCGCACAAGTAAAGGTTGTGCACCGGCTGTTGGCTGTGTGTCCAAAGTGGTTTGGGATTTAGAAGCGTTGAGTCGCACAAGTTTGGAGATCAAAGAGGCAGTGTTGCACAAGTTGTTTGGAGTCACCTACGGGCCGAGTTTGTACCGCGCAAGTGACTTGTGCGCCATTCCTGAAACTTGCACTTCGGAGCTTGGAGAAGCGCGCCAGGGTTGTTGACGTACATCCGTCCTTTTGAATCTGCACGAATGCTGGAGGATTATCTGGTACCCTCAACGCAAAGTGATATTTGTCTTTAGGTGAAAGTTGGAATTCAATAGAGCATATACATACAACAAAATATGCATTCTTATGAAATGATGAAGAGACCTTCACGTCTATAAACTGAGTGTGACTTCACTAAGTGCAGTGAGCCAGGGGGAGTCAACAGGAGTGACCCAAGAGAAGCATTGAGATATACCTGAACCTTTGTAAAGGCAGTGAGCCTGGGACATAGTTATTGTTTGCGAAACATTGTAATCCACTGCTAGTGAAGATTAGTGGAATTTGGTACGAACGACAACTTTTCGGCATATGCCCCTTGGACGTAGCCCTTAGTGGTGAACCAAGTAAAAAGTGTTGTGTCTTCTCTGTGCATGTAAATCTTTGCTTTCTGATCATATTCATCATACAGGTTCAACAAGTTCCTACCAACATGGGAACAAGATCCATCACATTAAAAGAAAAATTTATCACCCTGATTCACGCCTCCCCTCTCAGGCTGTCCTGGGGTCCTTCAAGTGGTATCAGAGGGAGGTTGCTGGTGTTGAATCTGTCATTTATAGTCATGGAGAATGCAATCAATGTTCGGGGAGTCCCTCACTTCGATGGATGTAATTTCCTGATCTAGAAGAACAGAATGAGATCTCATCTAAGATCTCTTGGAATGGAAGTTCTCTTTTCTACTGTGCAAGGAATACAAGTCACTGATCCAACAGGCCTGGATATGACTGAAACAGACAGGATAATTCTTGATGCAGCTGCAAAAACACAAAATGCACTCATTGCAGCCCTTTCTGATCAGATCTACCTAAAGGTGATGAATTGCACCACAGAAAAATCCATGTGGGATAAACTCGAGAATATTTATGAAGACGATAGCAAAGTGAGGGAGGCGAAACTGCAAGTGCTGCACAATCGGTTTGATGATCTGAAGATGCATCCAGACGAGAATGTAGACTCATTCTTCAATCGAATTACTGAAGTGGTTCGAGCAATTTGGGGTCTAGGTGAAGAAATAAAAGACATAGATATTGTAAAGAAAATATTAAGAATACTTGCACCTCAGTACAATGAAAAAGTGTCAACCCTTGAGGAAAAAGATCTTTCCAAACATTCTCTGGATGATCTACTGAGCAACTTGGTAGCATATGAAATGAGAGTCAAACCAGAATAGGCTATGACTCGTGTGACCAAGTAAATGGAATTAAAGGCCATGGATAAACTGAAAATATCAAAAGATAATAGCAGTGAAGATGATGAAGAAAAAGAAATTCCTTCTCTCATTAAAATGATGTTCCAGAAGGGAAAAGGTAAATTTAATGGGAAGTTACCTCTCACATGTTTTAGTTGTGGAAAAGTAGGGCACATTGCCTCTTAGTGATTGAGAAAGATCAATGATGAAGATAGTGAAGATGAAAGCTTCGAGAAGCCTCGGAGAAGGTTCTTAAAAAAGGGAGACTTCAAATCAGGAAAGAAAATACAAAGGAAGAGTTTTGTCTGTGAAGAGGAAGAAGATGATAATGAATTCTGTGATGAAGAAGAACCAGAATTCAAAACTATGAACCATTCTTCCATGATGGCCACTGTTCAAAAGTTAGAAGATACTGGTGGAGAAATACAAATGAGAACTTGTGTAGATCCCATGATGCAACTTAAGGATGCAGTTAGTAAGATTAAGATTAAATGTAAGAGTTGCAATAAGTGGAAATAAATTGTAAAATAATCAACTAAATATGTTGATCAACTTGAAGCTGAAATTG
The DNA here is from genome assembly GCA_963277665.1 of Viscum album. Taxonomy (NCBI): domain Eukaryota; kingdom Viridiplantae; phylum Streptophyta; class Magnoliopsida; order Santalales; family Viscaceae; genus Viscum; species Viscum album. The sequence continues at coordinate 346,144,572 of OY728162.1, read as the reverse complement.
AATGACTGGAAGAATTTGTGAAGGTACATTCTAAAATAATAGAAAGCAATGATGATGTAGTGGATCTGAAGCTGAGAATTGAAGAGCAGGAAATGGTCATCAATGACCCCACCTCCAGACTAGATGATAAATCCAAGACTATTGAGGGACTTGAGGAGGAAGTTGTTACTCTAAGGAGTAAACTTGAGACTGAATCAATTCCAAAATAATCGAGGAAGAAAATACAGTTTGGAAGATTCTTAGATGCAGAATTACTAGCAAGTGCCAAGTGTGGTTTAGATGGGGTTGGAAAAATCTTGAGTGATTAAAGACCCGCTTGCATGGGAAAGAGTGGAATTGGCTGTGATGCTGAGACATCAACTGCTGGAAGTGAAAAGATCCAAAAGAAATATAAGATGAAATTTGAACATTTTTAAACGTTGCCTAAAGTGCTGAAAAAGGAACCCTCAATCCAAACGAAAAGGAGAACTGAAAATTATCCTCAAAAAATCAGAAATGACAGACAGTCTAACTATTCTCCCAAGGAAGAAGGTATGTGGAGAAATTCAAGTGAGAAGACATCTCCTCTCATTACGTGTCAGTTCTGTGTCTATCTGGGTCATACCATGTCTTATTGCGAAGAGGCGAGAATCTATCTGAATGGAGAAGATATAGAAGTTCAAAAAAGGAGAACAATTTCATATCCTAATTCATATAGAAGAAACAATTTCTATGGATATTCGTATCATTGTTATAACATTGGTCATAAGGCTGCTAATTACATGTAGAGAAGAGACATAGACACCTCATACCGATTTTCAAGACAAGTCAAGTCTCGTCAGCAAGATAGTGTGGCTCTTTCAAACAGGTTTTCTCCTCTCAAAGAATATTTCGACTATGAAGAACCTGGGTATTCAGAAGAGATAATTGAAAGGCCATCTTTACTATATACTCAATCCAATGTCTCATGGAAGGAAAGGAAGAAGATTGAGAAATACAACCTTGCAGAGGTGGCCCTCAAAGCTACAAAGAACAGCAGTACCTGGATTCTAGATAGTGGTTGTTCATCTCATATGACAAGTAATGTTGGCATACTAATGGATATCAAAAGAAATGTTTATGGTGCAATATGATTTGGTAATGATGGAGCTCTGAAAATAAAAGGGAGTGGAAGTACCGAATTAGGTAATGGAGAACTAAAGAAGACTGAAGTCCTTTACGTATATGGAATACGTCATAATCTTCTCAGCATGAGTCAACTTTGTGACTTGGGACTTATAGTTACATTTAATTAGAAAGTCTGCACTATCAAGGTAAATACAGAAAATTCACTTATGAAGGGATTCAGAATAGAATCCAACTTTTATCAGGTTGATAGTGAAGAAAATGTCTGTTACAGGACTGTTGAAGAAGAAAACAATTTGTGGCATCGGAGACTGGGACACATCAATCAACAAGACATGGAGAAAATATCAAAATTGAGAATTTTCATGGACATTCCCAACCTGAAGCGTGAACGTGAAAAATCTTGTGATGCTTGCATTCATGGGAAGCTGGTCTGCAGTTCATATCGTCCAAAGAAGAAAAGGGCATCTCACCTTCTTGATCTGATTCATACAGATGTATGTGGGCTGATAAATGTTGTTGGGACTCATTGAGAAAGGTACTTTGTCCTTTTTATAGATGATTACAGTATAATGGCATGTCTGATGGTCATTTACAGGAAACGACAAGTCCTTGACTGCATGAAAACATATCAGAGAATCGCTAAAATTGATACTGGATGAATAATCAAAGTGTTGAGATCTGTCAATGTATGAGGATACACATCCATTGAATTTGAAAATTATCTGGAGAAGCATGGGATACAGCATGAGGTAGCTGATGTAAGAACTCCACAACAAAATGGAGTTGTTGAACGTAGGAATCGACAGGTGAACAACATGGCACGAACTATGCTGATTGAGAGTCGTATTCCACAAAATTACTGGAAATAGGTTGTTCAAGCTACGGTGTACATTCAGAATCGAACATGACTTTATATTGGTGAGAAGAAGACACCATATGAATTGTGGCATGGACGAAATCCCTCTTTATAATACTTTCGTGTCTTTGAAAGTGAATGCTTCATTAGAAACAAAGAAGGAAATCAAGGGATGTATGGCGAAAATGCAGATGAAGGAATTTTCCTCGGTTACTCAATGAACAGCAAAGCCTACAAGTGTTTCAACAAGTACTTAGGAAGGATTGTGGAAAGAAGTGATGTTAAGATAATTGAAGACAAAACCACAAATGCTTCAGGGACGTCATATGCTGATGTGATAGAATGTCAGGAAGAAAATGAACGTGAATAAAATACAAATGCAGAAATAGAGGAAGCTGTACAAAACACTCAGTAGTCACATCAATATGTTGACTCAGAAGAAAAATCTGAAGAAGAAGTTGTGGCTAGAGAGAATGCAACTGAACCTCACAGGAGAAATTGAAGAGCTGAGATTGATCCATCCAACAAAATTGGGGACAAGAGTGCACCCACTCAAACAAGAAGGATGGGGAATAACATTCAATATGCATTTCTATCAGTTGTAGAACCATCCTCATTCGAAAAAGCTGCAAATGATGAATCTTGGGTGAAATCCCTGAATGATGAATTAGATCAGATTGACAAGAATCAGACATGGGATCTTGTCCAGAGACCCAAAGGTCTCAATGTGATTAGTACCAAATGGATCTTCATAAATAAGTTTCATGAGAATGGAAGTGTCATTAAAAACAAGGCACGACTAGTATGTAATGGATACTCTTAGATTGAAGGCATTGATGTTGAAGAAACCTTTTCTACAGTGGCTAGACTAGAGTCAATCAGGATTTTCCTTGCCATGACACTCCAAAGAGGATATAATGTATTTCAAATGGATGTCAAGACATCATTCTTGAATGGTGTACTCGAAGAAGAAGTCTAAATTGAACAACCAGTGGGATTTGTTTTGGGTACTGATGAAACAAAGGCCGGAAAACTAAAAAAATCTTTATATGGTTTGAAGCAGGTACCACGGGCGTGGTACTCGCGGCTGGATTCATATCTTAAGAAGCTGGAATTGAAAAGAGGAGGAGTTGATCACAATCTCTATGTGAATAATTCTCCAAAAGATCAATTCATAGTTCTAGTCTACATTGATGATATCATATTTGGTGGCAGCAGGCAGAAATTAGTGGACGGATTTTCCAACCACATGAAATCAGAATTTGAAATGTCTATGATTGGGGAGATCACATATTTCTTGGGGCTGCAGGTGATTCAAAAGAAGGAATACACATTCATTTCTCATGAAAAGTATGCAAGAGAGCTGTTGAAGAAGTTTAATATGCAAGACTCCAAACCAATTTCAACTCTGATTGCAGTTGGAACTAAACTTGGAAAGCATGAGGATGGGGCCTCTATTGATCCCACCATGTACAGGAGGATCATTGGGAGCCTACTGTACCTGACAGCGACATGACCAGATATTGCCTTTGCCACATGCCTTGCAGCCCGCTTTCAGAGTAATCCAAAGGAGGAACATATGGCGGCATTAAAAATAATCATGAGGTACATTCAAGGTACACATAACATCGGGTTATTTTTTGCTGCAGGTAGGGATAGTGAATTATCAGCATTTACTGATGCTAACTGAGCTGGTGATGTAGTAGACAGGAAGTCCACCAGTGGAAGAGCCTTCTATATTGGGAAAAAATGTGTTGGCTGGTTGAGCAAGAAACAAGAAAGTACTTCTCTTAGTGCTGATGAAGCTAAGTATATCTATGCCACAAATGCATGCACTCAACTACTATGGATGAAGCAATAATTAACAGATATTGGTGATGAGGTAAAGAAATCAATGTTGATTTACTGTGATAACAAGAGCGCAATTGATCTTACGAAGAATCCTATCCAACATTCCTATACGAAACATATTGAAATCAGGTATCACTTTATCAAATAAAAATTTGAACAAGAGGTGATTAGGATGGATCATGTGGGAACTAATTAGCAAGTGGCTGATATCCTGACCAAGCCACTGTCAGCGGCTGTGTTTAAGAAGCATCAGTTGAACCTTGGTGTTCAACCACCTCCCAGTGCATAAAGAGGATATGCATTACCCCTCTCCCCGATTATGATAACTGTTCTTTTTTCTGTTTATGGATGTGATGCAGGTTTGTGGGGAAGATACTATCCAAGGGGAGTATGGTTTGAGCTGAACGTTAAAAAAATTACCTGTCTTTGGGTTTATTGTCAACGGGGGAGAAAGGAATAAATTCAGGCATGTTCAGACTTGTAATACTCCTGTGACCCAATGCGAATTTAGTGTCAGTGATAGGATGAGAAGGATAAGAAGGAATTCATCAGTCATGTAATGATTCATGGGCATCATTGATAATTCCAAAACATTGGAACCCAATTCAAGCTTCCTCTCTTATTTTCTACACCGAGCATTTCTCACGTAGACTTAGAGTGTTGGCTGAGTTGATTCTTGCATTTTTGGTTTCCACATGGATATAGATCTATTGAATTTATTTTTTGATTGCCAACAAACCCAAAGGGGGAGATTTTTGGAACCATGGTATTCTATGCATGATTGGGAGTATGGTTTGTGTTTGTTGTCAATCCTTAGTGGAAGTTCAGAATGTGTACCAGCAAAGAGATCATACAGTTCAAGTAGACAACAGTATTGAAGGTGGCGCTGTTTCCCAGTGTCTGCCAAATTTTTGGGCCTGAAAATCGACAAATGGAGAAAAGTGTATTTCGAAAAGAGACTTGTGCATCGTGTACTTGTAGGAGAGGAAACTTTCGCACCATATGTTTTTCAAGATCAGAACATGGGAAAATGTCAAAGGGATAATGGCTGCGCAAGTTTTGGGCTGGTCGCGCAAGTGACATGTGCGCCGTGAAGAGACTTGCACACCGATACCTAGGAGGATTGGAAACTTGCGCGTCTATTGTTTTTGAAGATTATAACTTCAAAATATGGAAATGTAAAGAACATCGCGCAAGTATTTTTGTGGTCACGCAAGTGAGTAGTGCGACAGAGGCTAGGGAGGATGAGCTTCGTGTTGGAACCTGCACGTCGGGGGAAGACTTGCACGCCACCGCGCAGGGGGTCCAGTTTGACTATAAATAGAGGGGCCCCCTCCTCATTTGTAATGAGGTTCAAGACATATAGATTTTTCAAGCTCTCGTCACACAAGTAGTTGAGTCGCGCAAGTGGTTGTTGGGTCGCGCAAGAAGAGGCTCCGCGCCGGCTGTTGGTTGCGTGTCCAAAGTGGTTTGGGATTTTGAGGCGTTGAGTCATGCATGTTTGGAGTTCAAAAAGGCAGTGTCGCGCAAGTTGTTTGGAGTCACCTACGTGCTGAGTTTGTACCACACAAGTGACTTGCCCGCCATTACTGAAACTTGCACGCTAGAGCTTGGAGAAGTGCGCCAGGGTTGTTGAAGTACATCTGTCATTTTGAAGCTGCACGAAAGCAAGAGGACTATCTGGTACCCTCAGCGCAAAGTGAGATTCGTCTTCATATGAGAGTTGGACTTCAACAGAGCATCTACATACAACAGAGGATGCATTCTTATGAAATGATAAAGAGACCTTCACGTTTATAAACTAAGTGTGACTTCACCAAGTGCAGTGAGCCAGGGGGAGTCAATGGGAGTTACCTGAGAGAAGCAGTGAGCTATCCTTGAACCTTTGTAAATGCAGTGAGCCTGGGACATAGTGATTGTTCCCGAACCTTTGTAATCAACAACTAGTGAAGATTAGTGGAATTTGGTATGATAGAAAACTTTTCGGCGTATGCTCCTTGGACGTAGCCCTTAGTGGTGAACCAAGTAAAAAGTGTTTTGTCTTCTCAGTGCATGTAAATGTTTTCTTTCTGAACATATTCATCATATAGGATCAAAAAGTTCCTACGAATGTGGGAACAAGATCCATCACATTAAATGAAAAAGTTGTCACCCTGCTTCACCCCTCCCCTCTCAGGGTGTCCCAGGGTCCTTCAATGATGTGGGTCAAGTTAATTCCATGATTTGGTTAATAATTATTATAGGGTCTTATGGATCATAAAAATGTAAAACCATTTGACTCAACCAATTTAAGTGATTTAAAATTTTAAATTATAAAATTTTAAAAATTAATATGATGTATAAATTAAAAATATCCATCTTACATATATCAACTATATAGACTAAGACCCAAAGTCATCCTTATTAGTGGTTAGTGGGTATCTCTTACACTCTTATATCCTATTTTTGTATCTTTATATCATCTAGACCTGGTTTGTTGAGCAGGAAGAGAGGCATGATCATTTCTATATGAAGGTGTGATAACATTCCTAGTTTATATCTGTAATTTATTAAATTGTTTAAATCTATTCAAATACATTCATTTGTAATTGTATAATTATGTAGCCATGACTTCCTCCATTCAGACATCCTAAATACGGTGATGACCATGTACATGGGGTGGTGGGTAGTGAGATTCCTATGATTCTTCCTATAGAGCCACATGTGGATCATCTTCTTGTACTTGATGTGGGAACTAATGCCCAATTCTGAGAGGTACTATTAAATATGTTATAGTCTATGAAAGGAATAGTTTTACTGGCCCAGATTATGGATGAGTTGACTCATGAAATTCAGTATTAACATCTTCCCACTTTCTCAAGGGATGGAGGAACTCACACTACAAATTCCTGGATCAATGAAATCCTATCTATATTTCAGAATCTTGAGATTCCTCCAAAGTGTAGGGTCAATATAGAAACATATATTCTAAAATATTCATCCAAGAGGTGGTGGTACATTATCTCCCTAGAGAATCACCACCGTGATATTGTAATGGAATACATTTAGACCATCTCTTATGACTCTTTCTTTCCCCAGAATAAGAGGGATGACAGAGATTAAGAATTCATGAATCCACATTAGGGGACTATACCAGTTATGGAATAATCTGTTCTTTTTTACTGATTTATATTTCTTCACTCCTACTACAATTTATAATGATCTTATGACCACCATGTGATTCGAGGATGGGCTGGTATACGCCATCCAATCATTAGTCAACATGTTCAGGTTGATTACCATTTCAGAAAACCTCAACTAGGCCCTTATTAGAGATCAGAACTTGAGGGAAGCTAATAGTGTGAGCCAGGGAGGTTCAACACCTAGAGCTATTAGTGGATCATGTTCTAGGGAAAAGATGTGTTTTTAGGATTCTTTGGGAGGTAGTAGTAGTCAGACCCCAGACACTGACAGTTTCTTATTCTTTCACCAGTGCAGGAATTCTGGGCATGTAAAACCTTAGTACCAGCATGATATAGTGGAATGCATAGATCATAAAAGGATGGGGAATATTCAGTGTTTCTGTAGTAATTTCCCTCTAGTTCCTAACAAGTGGGGATCTACACCTACTCCATAGTCAGGGGCCGGGACAGTCGAACCACGTCATGTAGGCAGTTGGAATACCACTAACATATCAAGCCAAGTTGGCAGTCAAGGAACTGGTTGTTAGAGTTATGATTCCTAGTTCCAACATAGTGGGATTTCTCAAAGAATTCAGGTAGTGACTCTAGGACATTGTATAGACAAGTTACATGACGTGTAGCTTATCAGAGAAGAGTAGAGATCCAGACCTTCTAATGTAGGAGGTACTATTCTAGTAGCGTCCAATTTGGTGTCAATTTTATTTGATACAAACACATCTCACTTATTTATGTCTGAGGTAATCAGTAAATGTCTATTCCTTGAAATTGATAATTAAAATGGCTTTATGATGCTATAAACCCTATTGTGTATCCCTTTAGAGGGAGTTATTCATTGTAAGTACTTTCTTCTTGAGATAGGTGTTTGCCTTTTCATATGGAATATCTTCTTCATTCACAATATGAGAATTGATGTAATCATCGAGATGGGATAGATAGTTCCCTATCAAGACCACATTTACTATTATCATCAAATGATGACGTTTATATCACCAAATGGTGGTATACATGTACATAAGGTATAATGGAATTTCAGCATGACTAGAGATGGCCCTGAGTAGTAGAGGATGGGTAATATGAAAACTATTATCGTCATTTTGTTTGTTGATTACCTGGGGTTCTGACCCACTATTTTTTCTAATGTAGTGGATTTTTTTAGGGATGTCTTTCAGGAATACTTCTCTGTTATATCTATAGTGAAAGAGGTAGATTTTACCATTGATCTGGTACCAAGAGAATCACCAGTGACCATTCATCCCTATAGGATGGAACCTATGGATGTTCTGGAACTCATGAAACAATTGGAGGATCTAGATGTTAAAGGATTCATATGCCCTAACACTTATCCTTGAGGTTCACCAGTCATTTTTCCAAGAATGTAGATGGTACCCTTAGGCTCTGTGTGTATTACCTTCATTTTAACCCGATCATGGTAAGTTATCTTCATCCACTTCATAGAATAGACGACCTATTTGATTAGCTTCAAGGAGATAATCTATTTTCAATGATAATTTTGAGGTCGGTATATCATCAGGTTCATGTGAAGACGTCATACATACCTTGTAAAACATTCAGGATCATTTATAGTCTATATGAGTACATAGTAATGCCGTTTGGACTCACGAATTCACCTTCAGTCTTCAAGACTCTTATGATTTGGGTTTCCACATTTATATAGATTAATTTTGGGTTGTCTTTATTGATGATATTTTGGTGTATTCACGCTCAGGACATGACCAGGATACCCATCTGGCGATCTTACTGAATACACTAAGATAAAATCAGTTCTATGATATTATTTGTATATTCCACTTTGGATCGACAAATTCCACTTCTTGGGTTATATCATCTTGGAGTCAACAGCTGCAATATAGCTGAACAAAGTGAGAGCTGTAGTTTCCTAAGAGTAGAACAAGAACATATTTGGCATCAGTGTTTTCTGGTAGATTTGTAGATTATACAGACACTTCATCTAGGATTTCTCATTCCATGTTGGGCTGCTTATGGGTTTGACCAAGAAGGGTCTGAAATTCTTATGGTTAGAAGCTTGTGAATTAAACTTTGAGGAGTTGAAGGGATGCTTGAATTCAGTGATGATACTGATTCTTCCAAATCTATGTAGGATTTTTACCTTATACTGTGATTCATCATGTATTAGTATTGGAGATTTTTTTATGTAGGATGAGTGATTCGTAGCAGACAAGTAATATCAGTTGAGTCCACACGATCATAATTACCAAGCACACGACCTTGAGCGCACTATTGTGGTTCATGCCTTATTCTGTTTGAGACACTATCTACATGCAGACCATTTTATGGTATTCATAAATCACAAAATCCTCCATAACATCTTTACACCGCAATATATCAATATCAGGAAGTTCATGTGTGTTTTGTACCTATAATAATTTAATTTCAATATTGCCAACACATTTGGAAAGTTGAATTGAACAACCACTACTCTGATCTGAAGGACTCAGACACAGGTAGTTCTAGAATCCAATGGTGAAGGGAATCTTATGACCTTATTCTCTAAGAATCAAACTGTGGATTATAAGGACCATGATAAAAATAACCTCTTAGCCTTAGTAGTGACTACCAATCTTCTAGAATGGGTAAATTCAAGTTAGTTATTCGATCCCAAAGGCCTTTTCTTAACGTAAAGTGTCTCCATTGGTGAAATATATTCTGGTTTAACTATCGATGAAAATAATACCTTACAGTTCCACGGACATGTATGGGTCCCAGTAGAAATCAGAGAGGAGATGATGTAGGTATTTCACACCTTATCATGGTTAGTTTTCCCTAGTGTCACCAAAAATGTATCAAGATAAACGATACCAATATTGGTGGCCTATTATGAAACATGAGATTTTTGGTTTCGTCACTCGATGTTCTACCTGTATGTAGGTGAAGGTGGAATATCAGTGACTAACATGGATTTTATAGTCATTGTCCATTACCCTGTGGAAATGGGATGATGTTTTTATGGACATAGTGACCGATCTACCAAGATCACCCCATGGAAACGATATAGTGTGGGTTATCATTGATCTTATGACAAAGGTCACACACTTCTTAACTATGAGAGACACCATCATGGTAGATGATCTGGGAAGGTTGTATGCCATATAAGTTGTACATCTTGATGGAGGTCCTTGTTATATCATTTCAAATAGCGATTCTTGTTTTATGACATGGTTCAATAAGTGGTTGCAGAAGGCCTTGTATACATAGGTTTTTTTTATCACTACATATCACCCATATATCGATGGAAAAATAGAGAAATATATTCCGGATCTTGAGTACATGCTTCATGCATGTGCCACTAAAATTGGGGGTTCATGGGGGAAACACATTCCTCTCATTGATTTCACTTATAATAACAGCTTTTAGGATTCCATCAAGGTGGATCTTATGATTCCTTATATGGTAGGACTTGATTACCACCTATATGATAGAATGATAAAGGGGAATAATCTATGCTTGGACCATGTCTCATGTAGGAGACTATAGAGATGGTCCAGATGATCAGAATATGCATGTTGATAGCTCAGTCCAGATAGTAGTCATATGCTAACAGATGTTGGTGACCTCTTGAGCAAGAGGTCAGAGACTAGGTTTTCTTATGAGTCTCTCCCAGGATAGTTCATAGACATATTCATAGGCCTTATAATCTCTCAACAAGAATGATTGGACCCTTATAGGTTGTGAAACAGATCAGACTTGTGGCATAACAATTGGTACATACATAGAGATATTGTTCTATTCATGATGTCTTTCATGTATCTCATCTTCACTGATACTATCCATACTCAACACATGCCTTTTAACCTAATGAGGATGAACTATATGTGGATGAATCCTTCGAGGGATTTATAGTACGTATTGTTGATCGGAGAGTGAAGAAACATTGAGGTGGGTTTGTCCCTTTGGTATGGGTGATATGGTTTCCCAGACAGGTCCCGAATGAGACCTCAGAATGAGAATTTGATGGAATAGCTTACTACTCGGAACTCTTCACTATCAATACCTATTTATACTTTGAATTCTAAACCATGGAAGAGTTACTTTAAAGAGGGGAGGTTGTAATGACCCGTCCTTTCATGAAGGTAAAAATAGTTTTTATTTCAGTTTGAATCATCTATTTAATTATGGTAATAGTGTATTACAGCCTAAAAAAGGTCCCAGGAGCATGAATGGATTTTTGGGACCCCATAGTTCTAGAAAAATAGGCAAAAGAGTGGTCTATAAGGTTAGAGTAAAATGTTCCACCTAGCCCACACAATTTTTCTGAAACTATGTGGTTATAGATAGTGGGCATGTGTAGGCTGCATGGTTTGTCTACAACCATACAGGCCGAGGCCCATGACCATACAGTGCTACTGTGTTTATGGATAGTGGTATTCTACACAGTTTTCACAAGGTTTGAAAAATTTGTGCCTAAACTGTGCACCCCTTATTTATGGGGTGAAATTACTTTTTTTTCCTCTTTTAAAACAAACTTTATTTTCATTTTCTCTCTCCTTCAGCTAGTGGCTGGGAATTTTCATAACCTCCTGTGACTCTTTTATCCATGAACCTAGGATATCATATAACTATCTCATATAGAATCTGAATTAAGATCAAAATGAATCATTTGACTCCTTGAAGAAAGATCTCACATTATCTTACTTTCTATATATGTTTTCCTTAAAATTTGTGGTTCTATTTAGGTGAAAGTTCATTTTCTCTATTCTTAGGTCATTGTACCATTTCTTAAATTTCTTCCAACTTTATCAAAATATAGGGAAGATATAAATGGAGGACACTTCTATGGACTTGAGGTAAATGGTCATGTCATTTTCCCTTTGATTTTTGATGTCTTGTAGAACACCATTGTGTTGTATACCGATCATCACTGTACATCCTAGTTATATTCATTTCTGTATGTCTATTTGGTCCTTTCACCTTTTTATATACCCAGTGATCCTTTTTTCGGTTTTAGAGGTTTGTACACCCTATATGGTCCCCCCATGTGTTTAAAATGTGAAATTTTCCCTTATGAATAATACAATAAATTTTTTGAGACAAAAAATTTTCCATAGAATTTTCTTATAAATTCAATTTCCCTTATAGTATGAATGCTCAGTTGGACTAAGGGTACCTCCATTGAGTTTGGACAACCAATACATGGAATTTGTAATGTAGTAATTCTCTTAAAGACCATGTCACACTCTAAGAGACCCCTTGAGACTTGTAAATATATTTTTCATGCTTTGGTAAATTGAATCGGTTGGAATTAAGTGGAATGGTATCAATATGGCGGACTACTTTTAATTGTTTAAATTGAATTGGGAGAATTATACCAGATGAAATGTCCTTCTTTTTAATAAATGAAATGGCTAATATATAAAGGATTATTCGTGATGTATTATTTCTGTTAAATGAATCAATTAGATAAAATTCAATGACTTCAAAGGATGGTAAGACCATTCCATTATTTATATGTTTAATTAAATGCTTCTTATGAATTGTATTTCCTTGTATGAAATGAAAATTAGCTGAATATATACATGAGAGGTATTTCATCTTATGTAATATTATAAAGCTGATGATGCCTTTATATGGGATATGTATGATGGTAAGGGGTGTTGAGAATGTTAGAAAATCAACTCCCTTACATCAGGTATTGAGTATGGGTGTTCACACTAGTGATGTTATATGGGTGTTGGGCTTTACCCATGACTTTACATGATTAGATTATGAGAGGATGGATCAATCACCATACCAAGGTTTGTAGCATGAATTCGAAAAAAATTATTATTATGTATGTCATGTAATCTATTTCTTGAGCTTATAGGCTCAATGGACTTGTCATAGATGTATGAGTTATGCCCTGGTCAAGTCAGTACTAGAATTATAGGTATATGTCCACATACATCTACATATACATGATCCATATAGGAAGAATAAACAAATATATATATATGATATATATGTATATTACCACAATATATATATATAGTGACTTTTCAGAATTTTCATTCAAAAATGATCTGAAGTAGGTAGACCTGCCCGGTGTCCTATAGGAAACAAAGTGGGATGGTTATTTATTTTAGCATTCCATTCCATTTTATATTATACCTGCACAATATTTAGTTAGAAACATTGATTGGATTTCATATAGACTCCATTATTGATGGCCTACTAAGATTTATATCTCACTCCCTACTCGGGAAACCTATGGTACCCAAGAAGACTGTATTCCATGAATTATGGATGAGGGAAAGCTCTCTTCTATAGGTTATTGATTTTTATTTCTTATAGATTAATCTTAAAAGTAGTGAACTGATTATTTTCTTGAGATACTAGTGGTGTAGGTTTTTTTGAATAGAATGATCTATGCCTATTCCCATGTTATGCATTTTTTATATCAGCATTCCATGCATCTATGTGTTGACACTTTCGTAGAATATTTGGATTATATAATCATTTTTTAAATTATTTATGCTTCCGCACCTTTCTATTATATCAGTTACATTTGTCCTTCCACTACATTATTATTTTGAATTTTATTTTATGCTTCTGATAGTGGTTGTATTTGATTATATCTTATTCTACACATGGATATGATGGAATAGTATCCCCACAGTATCACATTTAAACCATCTCTACTAGTGGACATCCTCTGTTATATGGGGAGGCTCACTTGATTCCATGTGATCCACTAGCACGGCACATGGGTTATGTAGATCTCGAGTTTTCATGTTTCATAACATGAGGAGTGTTATCTAATTATGGTTTTCATGTAACCATAATAAATGAATAATATCATTTCATGTTGAAAATCCTATCAATACAACTAATTAAAGGAATAGTTCACTGTCCAATTATATCTTGTTCATTAAATGATATAGAATTATAAATTCTATCTTAATTTAAACGACATTTTAGTGGATTTGATACCATTTATAGACTTTAATGGAGTAAAAAAATTTCTTAGGTAGTGGAAAAAACTACAATGATCTTTTTTATTGGATCCAACTATGGTATTTTTTTAATTTAGTGCTTAAATACAAATAACATAAAAAATTTATTCAAAAATATTAACCTTTTTGTTATTAGTTAATATAATCATCCTTTATGGTGGTTGATCGAGATAACTATGTGATATCCAAAGGAGTCCCTCCTCAAATTTTTCCATGAAAAGGTGAATCACCAAGTACTATTTCATGGTAGGATTTATCACTTTATCCATGTCCTAATAAAAAATTATGTTTAAATAGAAGGATAAAAAAGATATATTGGTCTTAAAGAGTAATGGTTTAAGAATCCAATTTTCTTCCATGGACTAAAAATCTATTTATTAGCTTTATGGAAACTCATAGAATTCATTATCATAGAACTAGACATTTTATGAATTTTGATTTTATTACATGCATTAAAAACATTTTAGAACATTTTCGATAATCAATTAATGAGGAATTTAATATTTAAATAAATCATAATAATTTATTTATACATCATTAAATAATGTATAATGAAAAATGTTATATTATAGTGAAAAAAAATGAAAATATGAAACCTCACATATTTATAGTCATTTCATGGACATTGATATTCCACTATATTGGTTATGTCACAAACGTCACACAGATAGACATAATCCTATAATGTTTACCATGTTGCATGCTTTAGAGCATGAATCTGACCTATATGGTATGAATCACACAGAAATATACCAACTAAGTTCATGATGGAAATTAAATCACCAACTAATCTCTATAAGCCCGGATGAAATGTATACTGAATATTAACTATGGTCATCTATGTCATCTACATACCATCATCCACAACCTCTTATTATCCCCATCACAATATAAACATATCATACTCATCATAATATCATGGGAGAGGGGATTGGGAAAGTGATTGGTCTTATTATAGACTCTCAATATATTGATATTGGGTAAATTTTTTGTTACATGTAATTAGATACATCAGCACCAACATGCTCAGAATGACAATAACATTGTAATAAACTATCAAATACTATATAATCACAACCAAATAAATCATTGTATCTATAGGGTAACATAAACGAGCTTCAAATGGAATCAAACAACCACCATCAAATCTATAATAAAATTAATTGGTTTTTAATGTTTTCCGAACTCCACCATCTATTTTATCATTAACACAATAGGATTTGAATTTATTCAAAACCCCACCATTAATTCTGTTACTAATTCCCTCAACATATTTCATCCATTATAAATCTATTAGGGTGATAATAACCCATCATATATTTTATACTACCATCTCACCTAGGTTATGCTTAATATAGTTCCTAGGGATTTAATATCATTACAAAATTCCATATATTTCGTGTACCACTAAAAAGATTACATAACTAGATGTATAATGAAAAAAATATCTTTTAATAGAGAATCGATCCTCGCCCATCCATTCTAATTCACAATTAAATCTAAACACATATTAGTTACATTAGAGAGATTTATTAAAAGTTTTTAGATAATTTTTGTATTTTCCTTAGCTAGTGTCATACCTCTCAAGTATTCAAAAAGACCCCCTATGTCAATGTGAAAAAATGTGTAAAATAGTAGTGGGTATAAAAACACTGATTAAGAAAATAAATTCATTATAGTTTATTGATATTCAATTAATTTTATTCCCTTGTATTTATTAATCGATAGAGTATTAGAATGTTTTGAGTTTAAATATTTGTTTCATTGGATTTTGTGAATACTGCAAAAAATGGATATAATTGTGAATTTAATTGATTTATTAAATTTATTATTTAAAATGAATGTATAATGTATTGACCAAAATTTAATTTTTTTTAAAGAAAAAAAATAATGATGTTATTGGTAGAGAAGATGAATTTGGATATAGTAATAAGGGATGAGTTTGGATAATTCCATACATATGAGTCAGTGTGGAATATAGAGGATCCATATATGAAATTCATCAACCTGCATGCCTAAATGTAATAGTGTAGAATACATGGGTATTTTAGATTCCTTCTTTTTCCACTTGGGAATATTTATGTAATGTCCATGAGTATATAAGAGACTTTTCAAAATATGTAATATTAATTTATATGTCCTAATTTAATATAAAAAATTCATTTACATTGATAAATAATAGATCTTCTAATGTGAAGTATATTGGTACTTAGATATACATATAAGATAAATTGGTTATTAACATGGCACGGTAAATAAATGGTGGTAATTTTAGTAAACCCTTAAAATATCAAAGAGTCATAGTTGAGGATAAATAAAATAAAATGGTTATTGTTTGAATTTTATAATGGGAAGTTCCATGTTAGGGTATATTATACGGTGTGAGAATAATATTCTGATCTAAAATGGAAATGGAAGAATACTTCATGGAATAATGCATTTTGGAATACATTGAGGAATTTCAGGCCATGCCTTGGAATATGTGTGAGTCGTTATGATCAACTAGTGAAGGAAATTATCAACGTTGCAAAATTTTCCAATGTAACTTCCTCCATATGTAAAATTAATATTAACACATTTTTACATACATAAAGGTATCATCCATTGTGAAATATAAAGACCCAATTTTATCCATGACATCAAGTATGATGTTTCAGCATGACATAACAAAAATAGTATGTCACTATCAAAACGATAATTTTAAAATGAATTTTACTTTAGGTATCTTCTTCTTAGAAATGTCTAGGAATCTACATGTTGTGGTAAATTTCACATTCAATTACTCATATGATCTACATGTAAAGTGATAAATCAGAAATACCATAACATAATGAGAATTTTTCTAGCATATCATAATAAATATGGATATATTAAACAAACATTACAACTATTTCACTAGGAATTGGAAAAATATGGTTGTTGGGAAATAAGAATATAATGTGGACCATGTCGTGAGAGTTTTTTGGAGTGTTTCTAGTGGATCGCCAATCTAAAGGATAATACGTCATGATGTGAAGAGCTACGCTATAGTGAACTATCCGACGTATATTCCTAGCACATTTGAAAATTTAAAATTTTCAAAATCCTTTTTTTCATGTGAATTAATTTCAAGGTTAAATTGAAGAAAAATATCAATTTATAATCCTAGTAATATTTAAAGGAATGAAATGATAAAAAAATTATTTAAAGTTGTTTCACATGTGTGAACTTACCATTGATATATCCATTCATTTAGGGAAGGTCATATCTATGTGTAATGAAAAAAAATTGTTTCTTATTGATTTATATTTATGTATATTTTATCTAAATTTTATATATCACTTGTTAACTCCCTAAATTAGTTCTATAAAAATTTAGTTTATGGTTTTCCTGAGATATACTTTCCTTTTTTAATTTTCACTCTATATATTTTAATAAATGCATTCTCTATTTATATTTACACTTTATCATTATTTATTTATTATTTATAAATAAGGTCTATAATAATCAAAATTGTGAATAACCAGAATAGGTGATCTCTTAGAGGGTGAATCCAATGCCGAACCCAAGTCTCTACTTATTCATATTTAAATATTTCTTATATAATTTGGGTTATTTAATGAATGATAAATAATTGGTAAATTTGATTGTGTTTACTTGTTATGGTTTCCTTTGGTTTAACGTATCTGTATTCACTATTATCTCTTCCTATCATAATCATGAAGTAATATGATATATTTATTAGGGTTTAGTTATTAATGGTCTTTATTGGAAAACAAGAAGGTGGGTTAATGGGTGCTCTCGATTGTCGACCCCTTTAACTTGAAAACCATCATAGAGGTGGATGTGTAGTGTGCTTGTAAATTTATAGGTATATTGTATGTACATAACCAAGAAAATATAGGATGACTAATATATAAAGGATTGTGATCATTTAGTAGTTATGATACTACCCATGAGATAATTATTATTCACTTAGGGAAATTGTCTTCAGAGAGTTTCAATTCTTCTAACCTCATTCATTCATTTTTAATTTATCAACCACATTCTTAATTTAATTTTTTGAATTTTGATTTCTCAAAACCTTATGTTTTCCATTTATTCTATAAAATATATAATAATACCAAAAATAATATAAATTGTTTAGAGTGGTGAGTGCTCCAAAATAGGATCTTTGAGAGAGAACCCTGGTAAGACATTATGCTACACTAGGATAAATATAAAAAATATTTTTACCACCCCATGATATGTGTGAAAAAATTTGATGTTGTTATTAATCTATCAAAAATATCACTGATTATTTATTTTCACATTATAAATTATTTTTTCTTACTTTCAAATAAACTAAAAATGACGAAACCAATTATTTACTCAACCTATACCATTATTGAACATGAACTATTTTATTCTAAACATGTGAATAGATTATTAAACCAAATTTAAAAGAATATGTGTTTATAGATATTATCCATGATATTAAACTAGACCTTGAATACCCATTTATATAATCCTTGTCCTGGGAAAAAACTAAGTTCCCCTAATATATTCTAGGGTTCTATAAAAAAGTGGATGATGATCCCAAATATTCTCTTTCATTACCTACCACATTACAAGAAGAAATTAAATTGGTTTAAGATACACAAAAAACCCTTTTTTACTCAATATGAAGATATATTTTCAATGGAAGTCTTGGAGAAACAACATTTTCAGGAAGAACTACTCAATGGAGTAAACCTTTAATTATATTCAATTAATTTTAATTTTTCTTTATAGAAATCACTTTATAAATCCTTATATTACAAAATTATATATTTGGATTAGTTTTAAAAAATTCTTGATATTAAATAGAAACTTTAAGAATTCACCATTGAAGATAAATTCTTCTTTGAATTTGAAGATAAGGAATTTCCATGGGATACTCCTAAAGAAATAACATTTAAATATGAAATTAATTATGGAAATCACATGTAAATTAAAATTATTTCAATTTTATTAAGATAAATCAATTAACTAACTACCTTTTTAACATTTCTATTACATAATCCTAGAATCCATCCCTATATACAAGTGAAAAAGAAGCCACTGGAAAATTGGTATTCCTGGGAAAAAAATAATTTTTGTACGTTGTGGTACTTTATTTGACCAACAGAACCCATATACTGGATATCATTTGACCTCAAGAGGAGAGTACAGAAGATCCATACAATATCCTATCATTGCCAATATGTGGGATATATTTCATAGTTCAATGGGGGGGACTTCACTACTTATTTCAGGGGATCCTTAGAAGAAATTATTAGAGAAATATCATTATATTAAATAATTTATAGCAGTTCAAGATAAATAAACCTTATCCTATAGTAAATTTGGGTTAAAAATTAATGTATGGCTAAGGAAAGAATAAAAATTACACCTATTTGGAAATTACCTAACTGTAGCTTTACTTTTTCATTTACCTATTTCCTTAATAATTTGTTTATTTTTCTTCATAGGTTGAAAATTTGTATCTAGGATCTAAACTCAATTAAACTGATGTAGAATAAAAGTTGTTTTATTTACCCATTAATGTGTCTTCTATTTCATATAGTTTCCCACATATATTTTTGGACATTTAATGAGGTGTTTTATATTTTGATGATTATTTTGAGATTAATAATATATTCATGACAACTTTTTTATGATTTTGTAATTCATTCATATATATTTCATTTAAATTTGAATTTTATGGATTATAATTTTCCAATTTTTTGTGATGAAATTACAATCATTTGATAAATTTCATTATTCGTTGGTGGAAAATGGGTTTTTCATTAAAATATTAATTTTCTACTTTGTTTAAATTGGTGATTTTATCTAGTAATTGATTTTGAGTATTAATTTTAAAGTTAATGGAATGTTTATATGAAATATTGGATTAATATGTTTTATTTTTTTATTTAATCTCAAAACATATTTTGAACAAACCTTTTGTTTTATGTAGTGATTCTTAAATAGAATGGTATGATATTTCAAAATAGAAACATTATATGTGTTGAAAATTTATTCCTTTTTTTATAATATTTGGAACTATTTTAATTAATATATTTTTTTAGTTTATTTTTCAATAGTAATATAATTATTTTAATGGTTTTTAATTTTTCATCAAGCAGGTGAAGTGACCATTCAAGTTGAAGATAAACCTACCAAATTCTCTCTAAAGAAAATTGTCAGCCTATATACGAACCTTACATCCCCCTGGATTTAACTTACCACATGAATTATCCATATTCAATTACGTGAATTTGGTGTGAAATAATTTACAAACTTACTGATCATTTAAATGAAATTATTGTGGAGTTTTATAGTCAAGTGAGTGAACTATGAGGAAAAAGTTTCTGTATGAAGGGTCATGATCACTTAATTGTCTATGGATGTTGAATTATGAACTTACTAAAGATATTATGGAATTTTCATTCAATATACCACCATAAGATTCAATTATTAGTATACTGACTGAGCTTCTATGGTTAACCGAATGTGAGTTTAAATGGAAATTAACTGATGGAAGTTATATATAAAGTTCTCTAAACTAATCTGTTTGGAAATGAAACTAACCATATTATAAATTGAAAATCAACTTACCTAAAAAGGATAATTTTTTTTATCCAATATCAACCCATGAAGAATCCTGTCTCATATTTTTAATGATATGAGATTGACCATTGATAATATGATGTGATTCTCATGGATAAAGACTTATGAAGTCTTTCCAACATTGATATATGAGAGAAGAAACTTTAAAAACAATCTTAGAGGTTGAAAACATAGTTGGGGAACTAAATGTCATTGATCCACTAGAATCACAATTTTTGGAAACTCTTTATTGATAATGATTGTTCTTGAGGGGATTAAATAAAAAAGAATTAAAGTGAGAAATATGCACAAATTAACCAAGATTTTTATATTTGAATAAGGAATATGGATTCTAATAAAATATTTTTCTTCAGAATATTTTCATGTCTCGATTGGAGTTTTCCATCGAAGCTATTTTTTTGGGAGTTTTAATTATGAATAGGGAATTGAGTTAATAGGTCAAACAAAGGTGGTGTAGAGCTAGTTTGAGAAAGTGTTTTAAATAAATAACCTATTTTGAGTTACACAATTTTTTTATTACACTGATTGTTGTTTATATTGTAGGTTTGATTGGTAGTAAGTGAATGGAACTATATTAATTCCAATAAAATAGGTGTAATAATATAAACTCGTGAACAGTAGGTGCTTAGGTTTTTTTCACTCAAAAACTGAGATTGACAGTAGTTGGTTGGGCCCAGAGGAGTTTTAGATTGATTGGATTTGAGATGTGTAATAAGAGTCCTCAAATATGGTGTGTTATAAGATGAAACAATCTTTATTTAGTGGGATAAATATAGAACAATTTTATTGGAGGCTTGGAATATTCATGATGATATAGGAAGATGTTATGCTTAGTTAGATTATTTATTTATGTCAGGAAATTAAATATAGTTGAAACAAAATGTTGTCAAAGGCTAGCTATTGAGTAATTGAAGACAATAAGTTAAACAGGTGAAGACTATAAAAATTTCTAATGTTAAAAATAGTATATATTAAATGGAGGCTATCCAATCCATGTGCAATGAAATTGAGATGATAAAATTATAGAGGCCTCATAGGTAAGATTATTGAATATTAATACCACATCTAGGAGTTTATTCAGTTTCAAGATTTTATCTTATTCCATGGGTAGGGGTAAAAAAATAAAGTGACTATTTTTATATGGTAGGTGCAGAGAAAGAATAGAGAAATATTGAGGGATTTTGATGGTGAGATAATTAAAGGAGATGAAAATAAATAAGAATTTTGTTGAAATTAATTGAGGATGTTTGTACATTCAAAATTCATGGAGTGATTTTTCGAATTTGAGATTAACTTCGAGGGTGAAACATGCTAATGGAGAATCATGGATCTCTAAAGGTGATTGGAATATGGTATTTTCATTCAGAACATGAACATAGGCTTCAACATTTGTAGATGTAGAGGATGAACTAGGGGTAGATAAAAAACAAATTATGATAGAAGACATATCATTTATTTTATATCTTTTTCTATATTTCACAGACATTTGTGATCTTGTATATGTACATCTTGAACAAGTTTAAACTAAATTGTGAAGTTCCAAGGATCGAATAACAACTGAGAAGGGGGGGGGGTTGAATCAGTTGTTAAACTTTCTATAAGTTTCAAAACTAAAAAAAACATAACCCTTGCAACCTATTATGATTTATTTCCATATCAACCTTTAGCAAGAAACTCATGCATGAAAGAAAGGTAAAGAAAGAGAGGCACACCCGATTTACAAGTTTCGACCTCAATAAGAGAACCAATGTCTTTTCCATAGCCACTCTCGTGGGTCTATGGAAATACATTATAATAAAGAAGTGAATACAACTTGTACCAATTCCCATTAGACACCTTTTATCTCCCGATAAGAAAGATTATACTGGCTCTCCTCAGTTTTCAATGATCCCTTAAAGAACAAATGATCCTAACACAAGAATAAGAACATTGTTGAAGCTGCTCCACAAATGCTCACTCCAAATCCTCAGTGCCATTTTCTAGAATCTGGTTTTTTGAAAGCGGTCTTATCAGCAAGGTAATGATGATTCTGATTTCATTCTGCTAAAAAACTAAAGAAAAACTTCTTCAAGATAATTCTGATTCTCTTCTTCTCAAACACTCAATAAAACTATTTCAAGATGGTAGAAACATTTCACATTGAATTCTCTAGTGCTTCGCCTTTTCCGCATGTGTAAAAGTTGCTAACGAGAAAATGATCAAAGCGCATATTTATAGGCAACTCAGAAAACAAAGGCAGGAAACTTGAAAAACATTCCTGCTTCCTCAAATTTCAAAAACTCCGCAGTTATCCTACATTTAATCTTCAATATTTGAATTCTTCAAATATTCTTAAATTTCACCAAGATTTATGAAATGTTTAAATTTGGGTTTTCATGAACTCTTCATATCTTTCTCAGAATGATAAATCTAGATGTTGGTTATGATTTTCTCAAAAACTTTCTCAGAAATCAGGTTTCGAATTGTGCACAAATCAAGTTCTGATTTTATCAACATGTTGCTCAAAATTGTCAAAAAGTTCCAAATTCAAGTTCTGAACTTTTTTTGATATTCCTTTGACTTATTCAACACTTCAATATTCTAGACATGATAAAATTTTCTATCTATAAGGAACATTTCCTTATCTAAGGATGTTTGTTGTAGGAAACATTTCCTTGAGCTCAACAACATCTTCAGGTTGCAGGATCGGAGTTTCCCAGGAACATGCTTAGAAGTAGGATCTGGATAACATGTTCAGATATAAGATCCAGGTTTCCTCATAAGGTTTCTCAGAATTTAAATTTTGAAATCAGGTTCAGGAAACAGGTTCTGCATTTTTGGTTCAGGCAACAGGTTCCGGATTTCAGGTTCCGGAAACAGGTTCCGAATTTTTGGTTCAAGAAATAGGTTCCGAATTTCTGGTTCAAGAAATAGGTTCCAAATTTCTGGTTCAAGAAACAGGTTTCCAATTTCTAGTTCAGGAAATAGGTTTTGAATTTTTGGTTTAGGAAACAGGTTCTGAATTTCAGGTTTAGGAAATAGGTACCGCATTTCGGGTTCAAGAAATAGGTTCCAAATTTTTGGTTCATGAAATAGGTTCCAAATTTCTGGTTCAGGAAACATTTTAGGAATTTATGGTTTAGGAAACAAGTTCTGAATTTATGGTTCATAAATTAGGTTCTGAATTTCTGGTTCAGGAATTAGGTTCAGAATTTCTGGTTCAGGAAAGAGGTTCTGAATTTCTGGTTCAGGAAAGAGGTTCCAAATTTTTGGTTTAGGAAACAGCTTCTGGATTTCTGGTTCAGGAAACAGGTTCCGAATTTCTGGTTCAGAAAACAGGTTCCGAATTTCTGGTTCAGGAAACGGGATCTGAATTTTTGGTTCAGGAAATAGGTCCTGAATTTTTGGTCTAGGAAACAGGTTCTCGATTTGAGGTTCTGGAAACAGGTTATGAATTTTTGGTTCAAGAAACAGGTTTCAAATTTCTAGTTCAGGAAATAGGTTCTGAATTTCTGGTTCAGGAAAGTGGTTCTGAATTTCTGGTACATTACACAGGTTCCAAATTTCTGGTTCAAGAAATAGGTTCTGAGTTTTGTTAGAATTTTTATTAGTGATAATCGTCAATCCTCTTCACCATTTCTTCAACAGCTTTTATCATGAAACTTTTTATGATAAGTGATAACTTTAATATTATCAAAGCATCGTATGATTTTGTTTAGATATTTTGAGACACTTTCTTTACTTCTGACTTCTTATTTTTCAACATCATCCTCTATAATAAAATATTCAGCAACCATCAACTTCAAATTTTTGTAACTAAAAAACATTCTTCAACAAACAAATTACTTTTCAAAAAATAAAAAACCATTTCAAAAGAAAAAACCACATAGGTTTTTCAATCTCCCTCTTTGGATTTTTTGGCAACCCTTGTTTACAAATTTTCACCTAAAAAAATTCATATATTAGGTTCTTTAACTTTACCAAAACATAGCCTTTCCCATAAAGAGAGTGTCTTAACACCACACTATTGGATAAAGTAATGTTTTTGAAGGATTTCCTTCCCTCAGTGACAATCAAATTTTGCGGCTATGTGAGGATAAACTTCACCATACACAAAATCCCCCTCAAGTTTTATCTTACCCTTTCGGACTATTCTTTTCCTCTCTAATTTTTCTTTTTCTCTCCCCCGTTATATGATAACCATATCTTCAGATTCACAAATTAAATACAAGTAAACATTGTTTCACTCTCGCCCTTTGTCAACATAATCCAAAGCATGTTGTGGGAGACTTACTTATAAGTTTTTAGGAAGTCATTGGAGGAGGCTGAACATGGAGTTTCTGCCTCATTTCAACAATCCTTTCCTTTGACATTTGTTTTCTAAATATATCAGCAATCTGATAATTTGATAAAATATATTCCATCAAGACTTTTCTAGTAGCAG
This sequence comes from Viscum album, assembly GCA_963277665.1. Lineage (NCBI taxonomy): Eukaryota > Viridiplantae > Streptophyta > Magnoliopsida > Santalales > Viscaceae > Viscum > Viscum album. The sequence continues at coordinate 346,119,573 of OY728162.1, read as the reverse complement.
CTCTCTCTTTCAAATAGTGATACTTTATATCAATGTGTTTTGATCTTGAATTTTGAACATGATTCTTAGAAAGATCAATGGAACTTTTATTATAATAGAGTATATTCATGGGATTAGATACTTTTACTTTCAAATATTCCAGCTAAACCTTCATCCACATCATTTGAGTACAAGACTGAGTATCTTCAACATATTCAGATTCAGATGTCCTTAAAGTTACTGAACATTGTTTCTTACTGTGCCAACTCACACAACATTTCCCTAAGAAAAATTTTCCTCCAGATGTAAATTTTCTATAATTACAATCACCAGCCCAATCAGTATCGGAGTAACCATGAAACATCGTCTCATTATTTCTCTTGTCTAACAACCCATGTGAAGTTGTTCCTTCAACATATCTCATAATCCTCTTAACTTCCAACATGTGTGATTATTTTGGATTACTTTGATATCAGGATCATAGAGTTACAGCATAAGAAATATCAGGCCTTGAAGTTGTATGATAAATAAGACTTCCTATCAACTTTCGAAATTCTTTCGGATTCACATTGTTCCCTGATTCATCTATACTCAACTTTGTGCCCATTGATATAGGAGTTGAAACTTCCTTTGATTATTCCATCCCAACGTTCTTTGGAAATTCCTTGGCATACTTTTCTTGGGATAAGAAAATATAGTTTTTCTGTTGTTGAACATGTAAGCCAAGGAAGAAAGTTAATTCTCCCAATATTGACATTTCAAAAAATTTCTTCATCTCTTCAGTGAACTCTTCACAAACATTTTCTCCATCTCCAGCAAAAAATACATCACCCACATAAATGATTACAATTAATGTTCCGGATTCAACATCTTTTACATACAAGTTTCTATCAACCTTTCCTTTAGAAAAGTTAATCTTTCTCAGAGAATTGTCATGCTTTGAATACCATGCTCATGGGCATGTTTTATCCCATACAAGGCTTTCATCAATTTGAAAACTTTGTTTTCAAACTCATCAATTAAAAACCCACAAGGTTGTTCAATGTAAACCTCTTCCTCAATCTCACCATTTAAGAAAGATGACTTTACATCCAACTGATATAACTGGTAATTCTGATCAGCAGCCACTGCAAGAAACATTCGAATAGTTTCCAGCCTTTCAATACGGGAAAAGGTTTCATCAAAATCCACACCTTCTACTTGTGCATATCCTTTACACACAAGCCTTGCTTTGTTTCTTGTAACATCTCCATTCTCATTCAATTTATTTCTATAAACCCACATGGTTCCGATAACATTCTTATTTTCTGGCCCTGGAACAAGTTCCCATGTTTAATTCTTCCCAATCTAATCCAGTTCTTCATTCCTAGAATCCAACCATTCTTTATGTTTGTTGAGACCCGAATCTTGACGTACATTGACATTAAATTACATTTGCGGAATACTTAGTACATAACAAAAACACACACACAAGGATCGTAATAGTTTAGTGTCTTTGGAAACTCGGAATATAATCTTCTAATCCTGGTGAAAGATCTTCAACATCTCCCATAAAGATCTTACTTTTTTTATACCTAAAACCTTTCTTTATATCCTGGGGAAAAGTAAACATAAAAGGGTGACTTCAAATGCTCAGTAAGGGTAAACAAAAGAAATATCGATCACATTGCATACACAAGCACATAACTTTTGGAAATCTTAACCTACAAAAGAGATCATAATTTTATAACATGGGATAAATCATAGTAGTGAAATGTAATCCCAATAATCATAACTTAAAACATGAAACTTTGTGGCATACACACATAATCATAGAGAATCATATCATATTAGTCAAGACTTATTGCCAAGACTATCTTAGTGGACAAAGTCCCTTTCTGAACCGAGTCACCCTCGTTTCAGTCCTGTTTCACAGAACCGGTATAACCTACCATTCCAGCCATGTCTATCTCATGAGATATAAAATATTTACCCAATGCATTGGAGGGAGATATAGGTCCCACCCATCTCATAATGATACCATTCTTATGTGTGCCTCAAAATCATAAACCATACATCATTGCATAACCCATGTAATTCAAATGGGAATCTTAAACATCATGACATCATAAAACAATTCATATAAGATAAAGGAATTCATAAAAATAATTCCATCACAACATAATCAAATAAATTTAATAATAGGGATAAAAACAGAACCCTTTATTATCTTAGATGGAAAATAATTTTGATAAAACACTTGAACTCCATTCTTGAGGAAAATATCCTTTCTTCTTCAAAAACATTTTTCCTTTCTTAACATGTCATTCAACTTTAAACTAAAAGAAGTTGATTAAAAATAAACGTGAAAACTTTTAAAGTATGCTTCTTGGAAATAATGTTTTAAAAATCCATTCATGTCGTACAAGTTAAAAAAACATTCTTCTCGTACTTTTGTCGGAAAAGTTAAAAAGTACCTCGTATGAAAAACGACAAAAGATTCCTTTCATATCTTTTACTAAAAACTCACCGAAGGGTAAAATTGGATATAAACTATTGTAGAAAGACATAAATATTACATATTGAGGAAACATGGATGCGGATGATAAAATACACCCCAGTAAATACCAAAGTATAAACAATCTCGGATAAAAATGAAATTGTGATATTTCCCTTACCTTAGGTCCGATTTGCTTCGTAAGTGTCCGAACCTCTGGTATAATGATTTAAATAATGTCATTTATTTATTACAGAATCATATGATATCATATATGGTTCACTTATAAATTTATATTACCCGTTCTTTTGTAAATTCCATGTTAAAGAGCGTTTTGGGTAAAATTGATTCATTTGTCGTCCGTGTTTTGACTTGTAATTATTCATATGATTACTTAAATCATGATTACTTAATTCCAGAATATAAAACATGATTTATATATATATATATATTCCGAATATACATATATATAATAAATTAGTAAGTGGAAATAAATACACCGTTCATGGAGACGGTAGGCCGTACGTACGCATGAACGCTGTTTTCGTTTCCTTATTGAGTTGAGCGGAATTAAGTGGATGACATACATATATATAAACATAAATCCAGTATCATTATTATGTCATATATTTCATGATTACTTATTATATATAATTTATAATCATTCAAGAATGGTTAAAGTGGAGAATGAATCTCATCGCGTCGTGGAGACGGTAGTCCGTACGTACGCACGAGCGATGATATCATTCTCATGATCGTGGGACTGTATTGGAGTGTATGTATACTATTTCAGAATCAATATCAATTTATAATAGTCATATATAGTCATTATTTACACCATTATACCCATCCATGTAAGGTGGTGGTGGAAAATAGATTTCACCACGGCGTGGAGACGGTATTCCGTACGTACGCACGCGCGATGATTTCGTTTTCCGTAGGATGAATAGATGGTGAAATAGGGTTGTTTCATACTTATAATAACATATCAGTATATGAGTGATACTTATGTTATTACTTCATAATGAAACAACCTAAGAAGAAGAAGTGGAAGAAGAAATAAAGATAAAAGAATCGGTAATGGACATTACCTCTTCTTTGAAGCGCCTCTTTGAGATCTCCCTTTAGGGCACTAAAATTGGTCTTTGAGGAAGACCAGAACCTCTAGGATGTTTCTAGGGAATTGTAGAAGAGAATTTGGCAGGTTGTGGCCGATCGTGAAGGCTCAAAGTTGTGTGAGGAAGATAGGGAGGAGGTGTCCTTTTATAAGGGAGGAGAGGGGCACCTTTGGAATAACTAAAACTATTATTTTATTATGAAGTCAAGTTCGGTTTTAAATAGCCCCAAATTGATATATTTCGAAGATAAGGTGGGGATGGGTCGAAATCCTCTCATCCAATATAATTTAGACAAGTTTAGGTTCCCATTGTAACATTATCATTTAGATTTAACATTAAGTTAAATAATTTTACTTTTACCATGTCTTCTTGTGTTCTTATATTATAAGGTTAATAAACGTACTATAAGCATCCAAAAGAACCCCAATTTTTTTATTATGAATATATATAACCTTATCTAAGTCATTTGGCCGAACCTTATATTTTTAGGAATAAAATAACAATTACTAATATAATATTTGTTTTAAAAACTATTTTATGTCAATTTTGACACTATTTAGTAATTGATTTTTGTGAAAATCATAACAGAATGATAAGTTCGAAAAAAGTTAATTAAATCAATACTAACATGTCATATTAACCTAGACAATTAGTGTAATTCATAAAAAGTCTTAAATTACATTTATTTTGGTATTTATAACATCAATTATGTCAATATTTCATTAATAAGATAATTACTGCATCATTTTTGTGTCATAAATAAATTAAATTATTTGATGTCTAAAAATTACAAATAAAATTCCATTATTTAGGAAATATTTTTATCTTTCTAATGAATATTTAAAATAGAATTTATCTTATTTATAACCCTATATTAAAAAAAATTAGTAAATAAACTTTGATTTTAACTCTTTTAACCCTTCTTTAAATAAATTAATAATAAATGTCCTAATCTAATCCAAGTGGGCCTAAATGGTCATATTTTATTCCTAAGTTTGTTTTTGGTCGAATTCCACTTGTCCAATAGAATTAGGACAAGTTTTAGGGTAATAATAATATCATTTCTACCCTTAATTACCCTATTTACTTTTAACCGTCGTAAATAAAAGTAAAAAGTTACTATTCACCAAAAATTATTTTTATCTCATTGAACCACATTTTACTTACTGACATCAATCATGTCTCTCGGATTTTTGAAATTCCACTCACAGAAGCGGTAAAATTAGGTTTTATGAAAAATTCAGTTGTTTTAACTACCACTTAGTGGTTTCACTATTCATCAAAAATTGAAAGTTTTCAGAAAAAATACCAAAAATTTGGCCTAAGATATATTTGATATTATGAACTCAAAAATGATTACTATTTTACCATATTCAAAACATATTAGTTGCATTAATTAATTTAAAAATTAATTCACGTTGTCAAAACAAATAGCGTGTTCTTAATAGATAATAAATATTAAAAGATTGACACTTGTTTATGTCTGGTTTAAATGTGAAATTACATCTAATGACCAACATTGTATTAAATTGTAAAAATATATTCTAAATATACTTTAAAACCACTCAAATTAAAAATTTATCACTATTAATTTTTTCAATTGAAAAAGTTGTTTTTAATTAAAATTTAGAAATTTTCACTATTCATCAAAATATGAAAGTTATCCGAATATCACCAAAATTTCACCCTAAGCTAATTTCGATATTCCAAATCCAAAAATGAAGTCCATTTTGAAAAATAAAATTTATAAAATTTCAAAAATTGGTTATTACTATTCATAACGATTAGTTTTAATAATATTTTAATAGCATATCATTGTTTAGTGAAACTCGGTATTGCGTACGATGCAAGCTATCGAGGAAGGCCGCGGTTGCGTGTAATGCAAGGCAAGTCAAGGATGCGTCTTGTGCAAGCTCCTTTTGGTGTAGCGTACAACACAAGACATTAATGAAATTAAAAAAAAAATTCTAAAAATCTCGGGCTGTTACATTCTACCCCCCTTAAAATGAATTTCGCCCTCGAAATTCGTCGGGGTTATAAATGGTTTACTACTCGAAAGTTTCTTTAATAGAAACCCACATCGTAAAAAGGAATACCAAAACCTGGCTTTAAAAACTAAAGTATGAAATGTAATGATTACCCAAATAAACTAATCACTGGGTTTCCACATAGGTGAAAATATGGATATGGAAGGGAAATCAAACCACCATGTTCTGATTGAGAGTGGTAGAGAAAATGGCTATAGAAAAGCCAGCAATCACAAAGCCATAAATTTGTGACGATCTATGGTACCATCTGATTCATCAGATATAAGATCACTTGGACAACATTTTTGGTTTTCAATATCATTTCCCTAAAGTTGATGAAATTAGAAGATATACTTTCGTGATTTTGGTACTGTGTCATTGTTGGTCATTCTTTGGACAATTTCCACTTCATCTCTTAAAGAAATGAATTTGTATTTGTCATTCGTGAAGTGTTAGCAGATCATGTGATATAATGATGGGTCATTCCATCTGTCTCAAACAAAAGGTTACAAAAGTTATCAAAAATACATAAGACCATCTATGGTGAAGTTAATCGTATACAATTCTAAAAATGAACTTATACTTCATATATCATACCGCGTAATAAAATAAAACTAGTTTCTACTAACCGGGGACTTCCTGTAGGCCAGTGGTAGGCGATAAAGGCCGGTCGCACTTCGGTTGTGGGTTCGATTCCCATGGCCTTGTCTGACACGATGGGATGTCGCCCGTCCTGCAGGTTGTCCTTTTTCTAAAACTATATTACTATAACATCCCATCAATATTATCGAAAAAACTTCTATCCTTAAACAATACTAACTTATGTCCAACACAATCCATTCCAATCTTTAGGCTTATCCATAATACTCCAGTCCACTATCATAATATAGTGAAAATGATTACCAGAGATTTAATACCATCGTTGATCCCCATATATCATAAGATATATCTTGTTGGTCACATTCCAAACATTCAAAGGCCTTAATAATGTATTCTCTTGAATACCCATTGAACCATAGTGAAAACTTGAATGCAGTTAAAAGTTAACACCTTCCACATACCAAAATCCTCAAAATTCTATATACTCAAACCATGATATCACTTAGTCCTTATATCAATCATGAGTTCATGAATACTTTGAAACATTTCATTTTCTCCTTATCCCTTCATTATGCGCATATCATCTACTTTCCAAAAATATCTGAATAACCTTTCATGGATACTGGTAACATTAATCATACACTTTCAAAACTCAAGGAAAGACAACAGTGTAAAAATCCTTAGATGTCTCTTTATTCCATAGTACCATGAGATTACTTATACAACATTACACATGATAAACATGTAATCATTCCACTACATTCATAAACCATTGACTGAACTTCAACAATTCTTTCATCTCACATATCATTTGTAGTCTCTTCATCATCATCAACATAAATACTACCCATACGGCCATACTGATTATCTTCATGAGACTTTCCCTTAGGGAATTGGTTTGCTCAATGCCCGTACATTCCACATTTAAAACATTTAACCATTGTTGATGTCGTAGAAATACCATTATCCTCATCCTGGTGTTAACTGAACCTTTTCCTTTGAACTTACTGGCTTTGTGTCCTTCTTTTCCACACCCAAAGCATCTTCCAGTTCCTTTGAAACATTCTCCTTGATGCCTCTTCCCACATGATTTACATAGGGGAAATTTATCTTTCTTTCCTCTATGATCATCATGAAACTCCATCTTTCTCTTATTAGCCGAGTTAGGAAACTTACCAAATTTTACTTTATTGATCATATTATGAGATTGCTGATTCGGCATAATAATGATGTTTGGACTTCCAAATCCCATTTCATTTGGTTTCTCATGAATAATATCATTCCATTGTTCATCATATCCTCCATTATCGTGAATTATCTTGTTTCCTGCCATTTTCTAAAACCAAAAAAGAATACTGTGAGAGGAAAAAATCATGCTAGGGAAAAAAACATAATAAAGGGGGAGTATCCTCAATATCTAACATCTTAGGTTAAATTCTATGATCATTATCGTAGTTCTAGGACTGTATCCTATACGTATACTTATCCTTAGGGACATCCCTAGACATACCTTAGAAATATCTCTAGGGATCTCACTAAGGTTTTCGCATCCTAGTTTCCAAAGGTTGACTAAACCTTTCCTCTAATACCAACTGTAGAGACCCAAATCTTGACGTACATTGACATTACATTACATTTGCGGAATAATTAGTACATAACAGAAACACACACACAAGGATCGTAATAGTTTAGTGACTTTGGAAACTCGGAATATAATCTTCTAATCCTGGTGAAAGATCTTCAACATCTCCCATAAAGATCTTCCTTTTTTATACCTAAAACCTTTCTTTATATCCTGGGGAAAAGTAAACATAAAAGGGTGAGATCAAATGCTCAGTAAGGGTAAACAAAAGAAATATCGATCACATTGTATACACAAGCACATAACTTTTGGAAATCTTAACCTACAAAAGAGATCATAATTTCATAACATGGGATAAATCATAGTAGTGAAATGTAATCCCAATAATCATAACTTAAAACATGAAACTTTTTGGCATACACACATAATCATAGATAATCATATCTTATTAGTCAAGACTTATTGCCAAGACTATCTTAGTGGACAAAGTCCCTTTCTGAACCGAGTCACCCTCGTTTTAGTCCTGTTTCACTGAACCGGTATAACCTACCATTCCAGCCATGTCTATCTCATGAGATATAAAATCTTTACCCAATGCATTGGAGGGATATATAGGTCCCACCCATCTCATAATGATACCATTCTTATGTGTGCCACAAAATCATAAATCATACATCATTGCATAACCCATGTAATACAAATGGGAATCTTAAACATCATGACATCATAAAACAATTCATATAAGATAAAGGAATTCATAAAAATTAATTCCATCACAACATAATCAAATCAATGTAATAATAGGTATAAAAACAGAACCCTTTATTATCTTAGATGGAAAATAATTTTGATAAAACACATGAACTCCATTCTTGAAGAAAATATCCTTTCTTCTTCAAAAACATTTTTCCTTGTTAACATGTCATACAAATTTAAACTAAAATAAGTTGATTAAAAATAAACATGAAAACTTGTAAAGTATGCTTCTTGGAAATAATTTTTTAAAAATCCATTCATGTCGTATAAGTTAAAAAAAACATTCTTCTCGTACTTTTGTCGGAAAAGTTAAAAAGTACCTCGTACGAAAAACGACAAAATATTCCTTTCATATCTTTTACTAAAAACTCACCGAAGGGTAAAATTGGATATAAACTATTGTATAAAGATAGAAATATTACATATTGAGGAAAAATGGATGTGGATGATAAAATACACCCCAGTAAATACCAAAGTATAAACAATCTCGGATAATAATGAGATTGTGATATTTCCCTTACCTTAGGTCCGATTTGATTCGTAAGTGTCCGAAACTTCTGTATAATGATTTAAATAATGTCATTTACTTATTAAAAAATCATAAGATATCATATATGGTTCACTTATGACTTTATATTACCCGTTCTTTTGTAAATTCCATGTTAAAGAGCGTTTTGGGTAAAATTGATTCATTTTTCGTCCGTGTTTTGACTTGTAATTATTCATATGATTACTTAGATCATGATTAATTAATTCCAGAATATAAAACATGATTTATATATATATATATTCAGAATATACATATATATAATAAATCAGTAAATGGAATGAAATACACCGTTCATGGAGACGGTAGGCCGTACGTACGCATGAATGTTGTTTTCGTTTCCTTATTGAGTTGATCGGAATTAAGTGGATGACATACATATATATACACATAAATCCAGTATCATTATTATGTCATATATTTAATGATTAATTATTAACTATACTTTATAATCATTCATGAATGGTTAAAGTGGAGAATGAATCTCATCGCGTCGTGGAGATGGTAGTCCGTACGTACGCACGAGCGATGATGTCGTTCTCATGATCGTGGGACTATATTGGAGTGTATGTATACTATTTCAGAATCAATATCACTTTATAATAGTCATATATAGTCATTATTTACACCATTATACCCATCCAATTAAGGTGGTGGTGGAAAATAGATTTCACCACGGCGTGGAGACGGTATTCCGTACGTACGCACGCGCGGTGATTTCGTTTTCTGTAGGATGGATATATGGTGAAATAGGGTTGTTTCATACATATAATAACATATCAGTATATGAGTGATACTGATGTTATTACTTCATAATGAAACAACCTAAGAAGAAGAAGTGGAAGAAGAAATAAGGATAAAAGAATCGGTAATGGACATTACCTCTTCTTTGAAGCGCCTCTTTGAGATCTCCCTTTAGGGCACTAAAATTGGTCTTTGAGGAAGACCAGAACCTCTAGGATGTTGCTAGGGAAGTGGAGAGGGGCACCTTTGGAATAACTAAAACTATTATTTTATTATAAAATCAAGTTCGGTTTTAAATAACTGCAAATTGATATATTTCGAAGCTAAGGTGGGGATGGGTCGAAATCCTCTCATCCAATAAAATTTATACAAGTTTAGGTTCCTATTTTAGGCTTATAATTTAGATTTAACATTAAGTTAAATAATTTTACTTTTACCATGTCTTCTTGTGTTCTTATACTATAAAGTTAATAAACTTACTATAAGCATCCAAACGAACCCCAACTTGTTTAATATTAATATATATAACCTTATATAAGTCATTTGGCCGATCCTTAGATTTTTAGGAATAAAATAACAATTACTAATATAATATTTGTTTTAACAACTATTTTATGTCAATTTTGACACTATTTAGTAATTGATTTTTGTGAAAATCATAACAGAATGATAATTTCGAACAAAGTTAATTAAATCAATACTAACATGTCATATTAACCTATAAAATTAGTGTAATTCATAAAAAGTCTTAAATTACATTTATTTTGGTATTTATAACATCAATTATGTCAATATTTCATTAATAAGATAATTACTGTATCATCTTTGTGTCATAAATAAATTAAATTATTTTATGTCTAAAAATTACAAATAAAATACCATTAAGTAGGAAATCTTTTTAGATTTATAATGAATATTAACAATCGGATTTATCTTATGTATAACCCTATATTAAAAATGTTTTTGTAAATAAACTTTGATTTTAACTCTTTTAACCCTTCTTTAAATAAATTAAAAATAAATGTCCTAATCTAATCCAAGTGGGCCTAAATGGTCATATTTTATTCCTAAGTTTGTTTTTGGTCGAATTAAACTTGTCCAATAGAATTAGGAAATGTGTTAGGGTAATAATAATATCATTTCTACCCTTAATTACCCTATTTACTTTTAACCGTGGTAAATAAAAGTAAAAACTTACTATTCACCAAAATTTATTTTTATCACATTGAACCACATTTTACTTACTGACAGCAACCGTGTCTCTCGTATTTTTGAAATTCCACTCACAGTAGCGGTAAAATTAAGTTTTATGAAAAATTCAGTTTTTTTAACTACCACTTAGTGGTTTCACTATTCATCAAAAATTAAAAGTTTCCAGAAAAAATACAAAAAATTAGGCCTAAGCTATATTTGATATTATGAACTCAAAAATGATTTCTATTTTACCAAATTCAAAACATATCAGTTGCATTAATTAATTTAAAAATTAATTCCCGTCGTCAAAACAAATAGCGTGTTCTTAAGAGATAATAACTATCAAAAGATTGACACTTGTTTATGTCTGGTTTAAATGTGAAATTACATCCAATGACAAACATTGTATTAAATTGTAAAAATATATTCTAAATATACTTTAAAACCACTCAAATTAATAATTTATCACTATTAAGTTTTTCGATTGAAAAAGTTGTTTTTAATTAAAATTTAGTAATTTTCACTATTCATCAAAATATGAAAGTTATCCGAAAATCACCAAAATTTCACCCTAAGCTAATTTTGATATTCCGAATCCAAAAATGAAGTCCATTTTGAAAAATAAAATTTATAAAATTTCAAAAAAAAAATTATTACTATTCATAACGGCTAGTTTTAATAATATTTTAATAGCATATCATTGTTTAGTGAAACTCGGTATTGCGTACGATGCAAGATATCGAGGAAGGCCGCGGTTGCGTGTAATGCAAGGCAAGTCAAGGATTCATGTTGTGCAAGCTCCTTTTGGTGTACCGTACAACACAAGACATTAATGAAATTAAAAATAATATTTTTTTTATAAAATCTCAGGCTGTTACAATGTTGAATATCTTCTGAAACTGAATCTAGTTCAACTTTTGAGATAAGGGAAGTCTGATTTTCTAATCATAAATTCCTTCTTGTCTGAACTAGAGACCTCTGATCCCCAATAATACTTTTATATTCAAAATGTTTCTGTAATGTAAGAAAACTCACATTTCCTTTCCTAGCATCACTTTCTTCCCCATGTGACTCATCTGAGTCACTTTCACTCTGGTGGGGATTCTCTGATTATTCTTCCTCAGTATTCATAACAGATTTTGTGAAGGAACTTGAATTTTCAATTACCTTCACATCACATGAGTCCACCAACTTCTATAAACATTTGTTCCAGCATTTGTAATTTCTTCCATTCGGTGAATAACCCATAAATATTCCTTCTTCACCTTTCTCATCAAACATTACAAAGTCCGGATTTTTGATTTTGATCAATAATGGACTTCCAAAAACATTGAAGTATTTAAAAGAAATTGTTTTTGTTATACCACATCTCATAAGAAGTCATGTTGGATTCTGGTCTCAACAAGAAAGTATTTTGAACATGCACAGTAGTGTATACATCTTCTATCTAAAAGAATTTTGAAAGTTTGTATTCTGATAACATACTACATCCCATTTCCACCAAGATTATATTTTTCCTTTCTGCTACTTCATTTTGTTGTGGAGTATAGGAGGAACTATACAGATGTTTGATACCATGCTAAAATAGATATGTTTCAAAAGCATTGCTTGTGAATTCGGTACCATTGTATGTTCTCATCTTCATTATGGATGCTCCCAATTCATTCTCAACATCTCTTCTAAAGAATTTAAACATTTCAATAGACTATGACTTATGCTTCATGAACATGATGTTTGTCATCCTAGTGAAATCATCAATAAAATTGATAAAGTATAAATCTCATTTTGATGATTGATGTCTCATCGACCCATGAAGATTGGAAATAATAAGCTCAAGTGGATTGTTATATTGAATCTCAAATATTTTATGACTTTTCTTAGTCATATTTCCTTTCTGGAAAGTAATACAAACATCTTCATCTCTTCTTTTTAGTTCTGGAAAATTTTGAATAGCATCAACTTTAGAAATCTTAGTCATGTTCTTCTACCCAAGGTGGGAAAATCTTCGGTGCCAAAACTTGTTTTCATCTTCAAAACTCAAATAACAAGAGTGATTTGATTCTCTAATTTGAAAGAGATTCCCACTGGGTCTTTCTCATTTTGTAATCACTTTTCCATTTTTCACACTTTTGATGATACCAGAATCCTCTCTGAAGATAGCTTCTTTTACATCATCACAAAGTTGACTAACACTATGTATTTTATGTTTTAGGCCATCAATAAGCAATACTTCCTTAGATTTCAGTTTCTCTCCTTCAATATATGTTGTTCTGATTGCCTTAGTTTTGAAGGAACTGTCATTTCCAAAAGTAACTTCTCCTCCATCATGACTTTCTTCATGTTCCAATATTTTTATATCACCAGTCATGTGTGAAGAACAACCACTATCAAGAATCCATGGTTTGTTCCTCTAACATGCTTTAAAAGCTATCTCAACAACAAAAGCTCTGTCATCAAGCTTCTTATTTTCATCTTTCTTTTCTTTCTTATCATAAGAAACTTGTTCTGTAAGGAGAGTCATATATCATTTGGCATGATATCTAGACTGGTCAAATCTTCCACAAAATTCTTTCAAAAATTCAAATTGATTCTTTGTTGGAATGTTTCAGACATCTTAAGAATTCACCTTTTCAACTTTCTATGAGTACGGAAAGTTAATCATTCTTATTTCATTATTTCTTCCACTTTTCATAAACCTTCTTCCAGGTAGAGGTAAATTGTGCCAACAATCATAAAATCTATGCCCATATATGTGACATCCTAGGTAAATAAATAATATTATATTCTAATGTTTATCAATATTTGTGAATAAAATGTTAATATTACTTTAAATGGAATGCTATAATCGATGGCGTACCCAATACGCGACAACAAGTTCCTTTGAAATCTTACGTTGCACTCTAATAATAAAATAATATTAGTTTAAATGGTAGTTAGCACATAGACATTGTAATGGCGGGAAAGAACATAACTAGCTACAATATTATTATATATGTTTTTCAAATATTTTTACTTTTATCCAATAAATGTTAGAGGCGTAAAATGCAAATGAATCCAATTTTAAGCATAAATCTTTTAATATTATTTAAAAGCTTGATTAACTGGCTTTTGATGGAGAACCCATTTTAAATATACTTTTGACAATTTAATATGTTTTATTTGACAAAATAAAATCCTTCTTTTTAATTTGGACATCAAAATTTACTTTCTGTAATTTTTTTTTTATTTTTCCAATAAAGATCATTTTTAAGTGAAAATGTTGCATTTTAATTCAAAACCTAATTTTAATCTGATTTATTTATATGGATATATTATATTTTTAATTGAGATTAATGTTTATTTAGAATATATTTTTACAATTTAATCCAATGGTGGTCATTGGAATTAATTTCACTTTGAAATTGGACTTAAACTAGTGTTAATCTTTTAATAGATATTGTTTCATAAAAACACGCTAGTTGTTTTGACAGCGGGAATTAATTATTAAATTAATTAATACAAATTATATGTTTTGAATTTTTTAAAATAGACATCATTTTTGAATTTGGAGTATCAAATATAGCTTAGGGGGAAATTTGGTATTTTTCTGAAAAACATCAATTTTTGATGAATAGTGAAACCACTAAGTGGTAGTTAAAGAAACTGATTTTTCGTTTAAACGAAACTTTACAACTTCTGTGATCTAATTTTTAAAAATCCGACATACATGTTTGCCATTAAGAAGTAAAATGTGGTTCAAAGAGATTAAAATAATTTTTGGTGAATAGTAACTTTTAAGTTTTATTAATCGCGATTAAAGGTAATTAGTGTGATTTAAGGTAAAATGATATTATAATAAAATGAAAATATCTTGAAACATGTCCTAAAACTATTGTATGAGTAATGGCCGACTAATACAACCAATGGGTCTATTTTTGGGACCCCATGGAGCCACTTGGGTAAGATAATGTCATTAATGCCTTTTATTTAATGTAAAAGTAAAAATGACACAAACATGTATTGTTTTACTAAAACAATTTTTACATGGGGTTATACAAGTCTGATTTTTGACTATAAATAGTAATTGGAATGCTAAAATTATTTCCTACATCATTTTATTTTTTTTATAATTTTAGACATTAAATAAATCAAATTATTTATGACATAATGATGATGCAGCGATTACCTCATTATTTATCAATTTAAGTAAAATGAAAAGATAATGTAAAATATAAGCCCTAAACATGTCAAAAACCTATTGTAAGGGTGGATTTATAACCCTTATCACCTTATCCTCGAAATATATCAATTTGGGACCTTTAAAATCCAAAAGGCATTTGAAAATAATGTGACTTTTTTTGACTTTCCAAGAGTGCCCCTCCTCTCCTCTTATAAAAGGCCCCCACCTCTACCTCCTTACCCACACATATAAAGCCTTTGGCACAGCCAAAACCATCCCATTTCATCTCTAAACATCTCTTTCTTCGTCATTGAAGCCTCACCTTTGGGCAGAATCCTTTCCAAGGAAGCCTTTGATCTCAAGTGAAAAAGAGTTACCCGATTTAAAGGTAATGTCTTCCCTTGTGTTCTTTTGTATTATTTTTCTTCTCCAACCCTCTAGACTCTTTTTATTCCTTTATTTTGTAACAAAACCAGTATCTAAAATATACTAGTATGTTGTTATGTAAAGGATTCGAGCTACACTTACACACACCTTCGCTTAATGGTTAAAGAACATACTGTTTCTGTGGATGGCGAATTTCTGTCTCACGAAACGATGATTGTTCAATATTCTCTTAACACCTTTCATGGTGGAAATTATGATGTCAATATATTTTATATATGATATATATGGTATTTATTTTTTCTATATGCTTCTTAATTTTATATTTAAAACAAACCTTTATGCTTTCCATGTTGTGAAAATGTGATAATTTCATACGAGGAAGTGTGGACTACCGCCCCCTCAAGTGATGTGACTTGTTCATGAAATACATGGAATGTATAAAGAATGAAATTAATGAACTTATGTGACCTATAAAACATATATATTATACTTTAATTATAATATAAATATATCTATCAATTATTTTTAATTCCATTTATATGTTAAAGAAATGAAAGTAGCGTTCATGCGTACGTACGGCCTACCGTCTCCATGAACGGTGCATTTCATTTATTTTTATCTCCAAATATTATGGAATAGTATAAAATGAATATTTACTGGATATATAAGATATTTAAATCATTAATACTATTCTGGATATGATTTACTTATAACTACATGGACAATCATTTTCAAACAAGTTCATTTTTGACTCATGTACCAAACATCGACAAAAATGTCTGATATGAACTCACATTATTAACCAATTATTATAACATTATAATATTTGATATGAAATTAATAATAATCTTTAAAGGAGTTCCTTAATAAATTATAAATTGACCAAAGTTTATTATTCATGAATATAACGAAACGAACAAGACAAGTCGGACTTGAGGTAAGGGATCCGACCTCTCGCTTTCTTTTCAAGTACCCTCTTTTATGTCATTTCATTTATGCTCCATGTTCTTATGTTGGAGGATGTTATTTTATATTAACCATACTGTAATTTTTATTTTTATATTATGAGATACCCCCTCTTACTCTCATCAATTCATTTTTTGAGAATTTTTAAGTGGCGCCATTAGGCTGCCGAGTTTTCGTAAGGGATTTTTAATCTCACTTTTATTCCCGTGAGATTTATGCTACATTTGCCACCATTTCCTTTGAGTGGTATATGTACTAAACATTATTCTACTATTTCTGTAATATATTTTAGTTTATGAGTATTTACATCAAAGTCGTATTTTCCTTCTTTCATGGGGTGTATATTTCGCACGATACCCAAGTCGGTAACGGAACTTTTCACCCTCCTCTTTCTAAAAGACTTATTTTGTTGGGTCTTTTAATTTACATATTATAATGCTGGGATATGTTCTTCTATATCCTTTTTTATGTAAGTTATATGTATA
Source organism: Viscum album (assembly GCA_963277665.1). Classification (NCBI taxonomy): domain Eukaryota; kingdom Viridiplantae; phylum Streptophyta; class Magnoliopsida; order Santalales; family Viscaceae; genus Viscum; species Viscum album. The sequence continues at coordinate 346,102,553 of OY728162.1, read as the reverse complement.
AGTGATGAGATACCATTTTTATCTCTCATCAACTCATTTTCTTAATTTTAAAGTGACGTCGTTAGGCTGTCGAATTTTACCAAGGGAACTTTTTAACCCAATTTCGATTTCTTTGGGTTCAACATGTAGTTATTGAATATGTCATCCTTTGAATATGTGTGAATGACCTTTTATTGTTTTACACTTAATATCCACTTATATTGGGTGTATTTATATTTTTCACACATAATTATGAGATTGATTTATCCTTAATTTAAGAGTACCTTCTTTACAGGGGATTTCATCTCATTTTACATTTCTATTGACACATCATTGTTGTTATGCACCAATTCACTCTTATATGGTGTGTATACTATCCATTGGAATATTATATCATGAATACCTTTATTCTCATGATATTATAAAGTTATTATTAAATGTTATTCTTCAATTATTGTATTCAAGTGTCTCCCATTTTGTTAAAAACCCTTTAACTAAAATATCATTTTAAATGTTTTAATGATTTATTGTTATAAATATTTCTCGTTAATATCCATGTTTTCAAAATGGTTTTAAGGATTTATTTATTTGGATATTAATGGTTTAAAATTTTAAAATCTTCAATGTGGTATGGGACACTTTGATTCAATGATCTCTTTATTAAATGTTTTAAATGGTTTTGAAAATGGGTTTTAGAATGGATTCATTATTTCAATATCTTAAAATGTTATATGTGGTAATGTTATATTTCCTTTATGCTTAAGTTATGTTCTATGATTATGTTATGGTTCTTGGGAATTGTTTATGAAGACAGGTGGTTCTGTGATAAACTAAGGGCGGGTGAGCCCGATATAGCTCTCCAATGCATTGGGTAATGCGAAGGAGTTAAACGTTAAGGTTTCTCCGAAGAGATTTAGGGAATATATTGTGATGGGTATTCCAAACATAACCATGAGGGTTACTCCCTATGTAATAATGTTATTAATGCCTCAAGTTACCTCTATTCCTTATGATTTCTATAGAGTTATGCATAAATCTTATGATTTCATGAGGTATGTTAAATTTCTTATGTTTTATGAGTAAAGTATGATTTCATTGATTCTTATGTATACATGGACTGATGTTTTCTATCCATACTGTTATAACCCTTACTGGGATTTTTATGCCCATTCCAAGTTTTTTAAATGTTTTCATAGGACATAAAGTGGAATAGGGTCATGGATGGGATCAAGGAAATGTCAGGCTGTCTAAAACAAGGAAATCGACATGACTCTTTTGTTGAAGAGTTTTTATTTTGTGGAAAAGATGGAAGCTGTGTAGATGTGTCTACTTTGTAATCATTGAGATGTAATAGTTATGACCTAATTCTCTAAAACTCTAAACCTGAAAAGATCCTCAATGTGAATTATTCAATGTAATTCAATATTAAGTAATGTTATAAGATCGAGGCCTTATAGTTGGTATCAGAGGTCGGTTTAGATAACTTTAGAGGTTAGGGTATTCTCTAAGCATACGTGACATTACCATAATGGTTAGGATTTCAGAAAGAGTCCTAGTTTTAGATAAAGTGAATGTGTAAGTATATCTTAGTGTTTATCTTCCTCATTAGTACATGATGGTTTTGTTGATATACTCACACTGACATTTCTGTTTTTAGTAAATTGGTGGATCTTTCATGCACCAAAGTGACAATGGGTTTGAAGGAAACTGTGGTGGTTCTATGATTAAGAGACTGGATGAAATGGGTGATTCAATGAGGAATCTCACAGTTGTTCTAAACCAACTATCATGGAGTCATGATCAACCACTTGAACCTTGGTTAGTTCTCTAATGCATCATGTATGAGACGGTCATCTCAATGTGGAAGTTCATGTAATAATTATAAAGGTAACCATTATGGTTTATATGATCCTTACTTTTGAGGTAATTATGGGTTACTATATGTTATGATGGAATATGAACGAAATGAGATAATCTTGATGTTATATTATGTTGTGGTTATTTTTTAAGATTTTATCATTTTTTGGGGAATGTTATAAGAATTATATAGTTTTGGAAAAAGGACAACACATAGACTGTGTGACAACCCGTCGCGTCGGACAAAGATATGGGAATCGAACCCACAACCAATGTTCGACTGGTATTTAACGCCTACCACTGGGCTACGTAAAGTCCCTGGTTAGTTTGACTAATTCTTTTTAGTTAGATGATTTTAGGAATCAAGAGTAATTTTATTTTGGGTTATCTATGGAAATGATTAACTTATCATGGAGGATATGTGATTAGGTTAATTAATTTTCAATATGAAACATTAAGTTAAACTACTGTTATTTGAAGATAAATGTTAATTTTTACCTTGGAATACTATGTGATTAAATCCTTCAAATATTTGGGTTTCAATCTTATTTTGGTTTACTTTGAACAATTTTATGGACAAATTTTTTATTGAATGGTATTTGTTGGACTTTGGGTATTGTTTGACAAATTTTGGAGATTAAGAATAGATTTTTTTATCCTTTTCGGGTATTATCTGATCTCATACTAACCTTTTTGGTTTCAATTTTGGTTATGGTCTAAAGACATGGGAAGTATATAGTTCTTTTTCTGTATTAGGTGATTCTATAGAAGTTGAATATAGCTCTCTTAATGTAAACAATTCATCCTAAATACTCATCTTTTGGAGAAAATATGAGTTCTTGTAAGAAATCTAGTAAAAGTTGAAAGTCAACATGAAAAATAAGTATGTTTCCTTCTGTTTTAGTTAAGATCAAAAATAAATTCCTCAATGAAAAGTAACTTAAAAAATGTTTTCCGTTAACTTTTCCCACTGGGGAATCCAATACCGTTTAACCCACCACAAGTTTGTTATTTTCTTATGGTTAACATTCTCCTAGACATGTTTACTATCACTCTCCATCAGAACATGACCCTTTGTTTTTTCCATCATATCCATATTTTCATACTTAGAATCCTAGTATGGGTTAACTCGGGTAACCTTTATACTTCTATCCCATTCTTTTTAGGTGATAGTTTTACTGACTCTTATTCCGATGTGGGACATTCAATGGAGTTTCCAAGCCCAATTTTGAAATTGCGAGGACGAAATTCCCAAAATGGGGGAAGGATGTAACATCCCAGGTAAATAAATAATATTATATTCTAATTGTTTTAAATATTTTTGAATAAAATGTTAATATTACTTTCAAGGGAACGTTATGCTCGATGGCGTACCCAATAAGCGACAACGAGTTCCTTTGAAATCTTACGTTACACTCTAATAATAAAATAATATTATTTTAAATAGTAGTTAATGCCTAGCCATTGTATTGGTGGGAAATAATGGAACTAACTACAAAATTATTATATATGTTTGTCAAATATTTTTACTTTTATCCAATAAATGTTAGAGGCGTAAAATGAAAATGAATCCAATTTTAAGCATAAATCTTCTAATATTCTTTAAATGGTCAATTAACTGCCTTTTGATCGAGAACCCTTTTTAAATATACTTTTGAAAATTTTATATGTTTTATTTGATAAAATAAAATCCTTCTTTAGAATATGGACATCAAAATTTACTTTGTGTAATTTTTTGTTATTTTCCGATAAAGATCGTTTTTAAGTGAAAATGTTGCATTTTAATTCAAAACCTCCATTTAATCTGATTTATTTATATAGATAGATTATATTTTTAATTGATATTAAAGGGTATTTAGAATATTTTTTAACAATTTAATCCAATGGTGGTCATTGGAATTAATTTCACTTTGAAATTGGACTTAAACTAGTGTTAATCTTTTAATAGATATTGTTTCTTAAAAACACGCTATTTGTTTTGACAGTGGGAATTAATTATTAAATTAATTAATGCAACTTATATGTTTTGAATTTTGTAAAATAGACATAATTTTTTAATTCGGAGTATCAAATATAGCTTAGGGTGAATTTTTGGTATTTTTCTGAAAAACTTCAATTTTTTATGAATAGTGAAACCACTAAGTGGTAGTTAAAGAAACTGATTTTTCGTTTAAATAATACTTTACCACTTCTGTGATTTTATTTTAAAAAATCCGACATAAATGGATGTCATTAGGAAGTAAAATGTGGTTTAATGAGATTAAATTAATTTTTGGTGAACAATAACTTTTATGTTTTATTAATAGCGATTAAAGGTAATTAGTGTGTTTTAAGGTAAAAATGATATTATAATAAAATGAAAATATCTTGACACTTGTCCTGACCCTATTGGATGAGTCATGGCCGACCAATACAACCCATGGGTCAATTTTTGGGACCCCATGGATACACTTGGGTAAGATAATGAAATTAATGCCTTTTATTTAAAGTAAAAGTAAAAATGACAGAACATGTATTATTTTAATAAAACAATTTTTACATGGGGTTATACAAGTCTGAGTTTTGACTATAAATAGTCATTGGAAAGATAAAATGATTTCATATATCATAGTATTTTTTATATAATTTTAGACATTAAATAAATTAAATTATTTATGACATAAAATGATGCAGCGATTACCTCATTATTTATCGATTTAAATAAAATGAAATGATAATGTAAAATATAAGCCCTAAACTTGTCAAAAACCTATTGGATGGTTGGATTTCGAACCCTTATCACCTTATCCTCAAAATTTATCAATTTGGGAACTTTAAAATCCGAAACTCATTTGAAAATAATGTAACTTTTTTGACTTTCCAAGAGTACCCCTCCTCTCCTCTTATAAAAGGCCCCCACCTCTACCTCCTTACCCACACATCTAAAGCCTTTGGCTCAGACAAACCCTGCCCATTTAATCTCTCCAGATCCCTGTCTTCGTCATTGAAGCCTAACCTTTGGTCATAATTTTTTCCAAGGAATCCTTTGAGCTGAAATCAAAAAGAGTTACCCGATTAAAAGGTAATGTCTTCCCTTGTGTTCTTTTGTTTTATTTATCTTCTCCAACCCTCTAACCTCTTTTTATTCCTTTATTTTGTAACAAAACCTGTATCTTAAATATACTAGGATTTTTTTATGTGATGGATTCAAGATACACTTACACACACCTTTGTCTAATGGTTAAAGAACATACAGTTTCTGTGGATGGCGAATTTCTGCCTCACGAAACGATGATTGTTCAATCCTCTCTTAACACCTTTCATGGTGTCCATTATGATGTCACTATATTTTATATATGATATATATGGTATTTATATTTTCTATATTCTTCTTAATTTTATATTTAAAACATGCCTTTATGTTTTTCATGTTGTGCAAATGCGATAATTTCATACGAGGAAGTGTGGACTACCGCCCCCTCAAGTGATGTGACTCGTTCATGCAATACATGGAATGAATAAAGAATGAAATTAATGATCATATGTGACCTATAAAACATATATATTATACTGGAATTATAATATATATATATATATATCTCAGTAATTTTTAATTCCTTTAATATGTCAACGAAATGAAAGTAGCGTTCATGCGTACGTACGGCCTACAGTCTTCATGAACGGTGCATTTCATTTCTTTCTATCTCCAAATGTTATGGAATAGTATAAAATAAATATTTACTGGATATAAAAGATATTTAAATCATTAATACTATTCTTGAGATGATTTACTTATAACTACATGGACAATCATTTTGAAATAAGTTCATTTTTGACTCATGTACCAAACATCGACAAAAACGTCTGATATGAACTCACATTATTAACCAATTATTATAACATTATAATATCTGATATGAAATGAATAATAATATTTAATGGAGGACCTTATGAAATTATAAATTGACCAAAGTTTATTATTCATGAATATAAAGAAACGAACAATACAAGTCGGACTTGAGGTAAGGGATCCGACCTCTCGCTTTCTTTTCAAGTACCATCTTTTATGTCATTTCATTTATGCTCTATGTTATTATGTTGGATGATGTTATTTTATATTATCCATACTGTATTTTTTATTTTTATATGTTTAGATACCCCCTCTTACTCTCATCAATTATTTTTTTTAGAATTTTTATGTGGAGCCATTAGGCTGCCGAGTTTTCGTAAGGAATTTTTCAACTCACTTTAATTCCCGTGAGATTTATGCTACATTTTCCACCATTTCCTTTGAGTGGTATATGTACTGAACATTATTCTACTCTTTGTGTAATATAATTTCTTTTATTATTATTTAAATCAATGTTTTATTGTCCTTCTGTCATGGGGTGTATGTTTCGAACGATAACCAAGTCGGTAAGGGAACTTTTCACCCTCCTCTTTCTAAAAGACTTATTTTGTTGGGTCTTTTAATTTACATATTGTAATTATGGGATATGTTCTTCTATATCATTATTGATGTATGTTCTATGTCCAAGTGATGAGATACACTTTTTATCTCTCATCAACTCATTTTCTTAATTTTAAAGTGACGTCGTTGGGCTATCGAATTTTACCAAGGGAACTTCTTAACCCGATATCAATTTCTTTGGGTTCAACATGTAGTTATTGAATATGTCATCCTTTGAATATGTGTGACTGAACTTTGATTGTTTTAAACATAATATCAACTTATATTGGGTGTATTTATATTTGTCGCACATAATTATGATATTTAGTTATCCTTAATTTAAGGGTACCTTCTTTACAGGGAATTTCATCTCATTTTACATTTCTATTGAGACATCATTGTTGTTATGCACCAATTCACTCTTATATGGTGTATATACTGTCCTTTGGAATATTATATCATGAATTCCTTTATTCTCATGATATTATAAAGTTCTGAATAAATGTTATTCCTCAATTATTGTATTCAATTGTCTCTAATTTTATTAAAAACCCTTTAACTAAAATATCGTTTTAAATGTTTTAATGATTTATTCTTATAAATATTTCTTGTTAATATCCATGTTTTCAAAATGGTTTTAAGGATTTATTTATATGGATATTAATGGTTTAAAATGTTAAAAGCTTCAAAGTTTTATGGGACACTTTGATTCAAATATCTCTTTATTAAATGTTTTAAATGGTTTTGGAAATGGTTTTTAGAATGGATTCATTATTTCAATATCTAAAAATGTTATATGTGGGAATGTTATATTTCCTTTATGCTTAAGTTATGTGCTATGATTATGTTATGGTTCTTGGGCATTTTTTATGAAGACGGGTGGTTCTGTGATAAACAAAGGTCGGGTGAGCCCGATATAGCTCTCTAATGCATTGGGTAACGTGAAGGAGTTAAATGACAGGGTTTCTCCGAAGAGATTTAGGGAATATACTATGATGGGTATTCCAAACGTGACCATGAGGGTTACTCCCTACGTAATAATGTTATGAAGTCCTCAGGTTACCTTTATGACTTTTTATTTCTATTGAGCTATGCATAAATCTTAAGATTTCATGAGGTATGTTAAATTTCTTATGTTTTATGAGTAAAGTATGATTTAATTGATTCTTATGTATACATGGACTGATGTTTTCTATACATACTATTATAACCCTTACTGAGCATTTTATGCTCATCCCAAGTTTTTGAAACGTTTTCACAAGACATAAAGTTTAATAGGGTCAAGGATGGGATCAAGGAAATGTCAGGCTGTCTAAAACAAGGAACTAGACATGACTATTTTGTTCATGAGTTTTTATTTTGTGGAAAAGATGGAAGCTGTGTAGATGTGTCTACTTTGTAATCTTTGAGATGTAATAGTTATGACCTAACTCTATAAAACTCTAAACCTAAAAAGATCCTCAATGTGAATTATTCAATGTAATTCAAAATTAAGTAATGTTATAAGGTCGAGGCCTTATAATATATGCCACAGCACCAGCAATAGCCCTCAAATCATGGTTTTCTATTCAATAATGTTCTTTCTCTATGAAAACATTGTTGAGGTTGATAACTTCTTTCAGCTCTAGAAAACTCAGGACGTAGGCTATCTCTTCTTTTGAGTGAGTTTTATAATTTTATAGGATTGATAGGGTTCTTACATTTTTTCTCCACCCAAGATTTTGGAATACTTTTTTCATAACCTGAAATGTTAGAAGAATCAGATAAAACATTATTTTTAATAGGAGAAGATTTCACCCGATTCTCATGGTAATCCTTCCCAACAATCTTGGAAGTCTCAAATTTTACTTCAGTGGCTTTGTGGATGTTTTCATTCACCTTCCTTAGAGTATTATCGAATTCAATAACTTTTGATTGAAAATTATTGACCTCTTCCTCTTTAGTTTCTAGCTTCTTGCTAAGATCTTCAACCATATTTCCTTGTTCAGAAATTCTATGTTTGTAACTTAAAATTTCTTGAATGTATTCATCTTCTTTCTTGCCAACATATTAACTTCTATCATGAACTTCATCATGATTTTTCTTTATCATGCGAATTTCTTTGTCTAGAGATTTTTTATCCTCAAGACATGCAAGACATTTGGATATTAGTTGATATTCTCTGTAAGATTCTTCACCACCTTCTTTACTCTTTAAGGAAAAATTTGTTTTCTCAAATTTTTCAATTATGGTTCTGAATATTTCTTTACTTTCATCTTCTAAGGAATCATTGTCTGATGATTCTGATTCAACCTTCGTTCTCAACATACTTATTTTATTTCCAAAAAACATCTTCTTGAATTCTTTTGAAGTCTTCTCTTATTTTTCATTCATGTTATACTTCTTCCATCGAGGATTATCATTAGAAACATTTTAATAATCTCCAAATTTCTTCTTAGGGAAATTCATATCAAAGTGTCTGATTCCACCACACTCAAAACATTTTAGATGAAGTTTCCCTCCATACATTACTCTTCCTCTTCAATAGTTCTTGGATATAAGATACATGATTTTTTCATTCAACTCTTCATATTCTTTATCAACTGACTCACAATGATCAGCTTCATCATCATCTTGGATTTTCATCTTTATCATAGCTTTAAAATCCATTTCATATTTCATCATCTTCTTAAATATTGGACCTCTACTCATTTCATAAGAAACAAGGAAGTTATGTAGTTCATCAAGAGATAAATAATCCTTATCTTCTAAAGCTCAAATTTTAGAATCAAACCTGTCTTGAAAGTTTCTCATATGTTTCTTCATAATTATTGAATCTTCCATGTCTTCTCTGAATCCCCTAATGTTGCATACAATTTCATTAAATCTGGTGAATTATTCATCAATTTTTTTGTCATCTCTTGTTATGATGTCTTCAAACATACTATGCCAGATTTGTAGATTGGCCTCCTTGACTTTTGTATTTCCTTCAAAAACGCATTCCAACTTGTCCCACATGCATTTTGATGTATTTAGTCCCATCACCTTTAATAAACATTCTCTGATTAGGAAATTAGAATAGAATTTCTGGCCTTTCCATCAACTTCAATGTTTCTCTTATCAGCAAACGTCATAGGAGAATTTTTTAAATAGGTGGAAACCCAATAGTAGTAGCATCAACAAACTCAAGGCCAAGAGATAAGAGAAAAGGAATCACCCTACTTTTCCATCGATAATAATTCTTTCCATCGAATGTAAAAATTCCTTTACTATTGACATAATTGATATTCTCCATGATAACGATAAAACAAGGGAACATTGCTCTGATACCACTTGAAGTTCCAAGGATCGAATAACAACTAAGAAGGGGGGGTTGAATAAGTTGTTAAACTTTTTATAAGTTTCAAAAAATTAAGAAACATAACCCTTGAAACCTGTTATGATTTATTTCCTTATCAAACTTTAGCAAGAAACTCAAGCATACAAGAATGGTAAAGCAAGAAAGGCACACCAGATTTACAAAGTTTGAACTCAATAAGAGAACATGCGTCCTTTCCATAGCCACTCCCATGGGTCTATAGAAATATACTATAATAAAGAAGTGAATACAACTTGTGCCAACTCCCGTTAGACGCCTTATATCTCTCTATAGGAATGATTATACTGACTCCCAACAGTTTACAATGTTTCCATAAAGAAAAAATGATCCAAACACAAGAATAAGAACATTGTTGAAGCTGCTCCACAAATGCTAACTCTGAATCTTCTGTCCAGTTTTCTTGAATCCAATTTACTGAAAGTGGTCTTCTCAGTAAGGTAATGATGATTCTGGTTTCCTTTAGCTAAAAAACACAAGAAAAAATTCTTTAAGATAATTATGATTCTTTTCTTCTCAAACACTCAAGAAAACTTTTTCAAGATGGTAGAAACTTTTCCCATAGAATTCTCCAGTGATCTGCCTTTTCTGTGTATTTAAAAGTTTCTATTGAGCAAATGATCTTAGTACATATTATAGAAAACTCAAAAAACAAAGGCAGGAAACTTGAAAAACATTCCCAGTTCCTCAAATTTCAAAAACTCTTCAAATATCTCACATTTAATATTCAATATTTGACTTCGTCAAATCTCCTTAAATTCCACCGAGATTTACGCAATGTTTAAATTCATGTTTTCTTGAACTCTTACTATCTTTCTCAGAATGATAAAGCTAGATCTTGGTTCTGATTTTCTCAAAAACATTCTCAAAAATTAGGTTTAAAATTGTGCACAAATCAGGTTCCGGTTTTCCCAACATGTTGCTTAGAATTGTCATAAGGTTTCGAATTCAGGTTCCGATCTTTTCTTGATCTTCCTTTGACTTCTTCAACTCTTCAATCATCTTGACATGAGAAACTTTTCATTCTATAAGGAAATTTTCCTTATCTATGGAAGTTTGTTGTAGGAAACATTTCCTTGACCTCAACAACATCTTCAGGGTGTAGGATCCGAGTTTCCAAGAAACATGCTTAGAAGTAGGATCTGGATAACATGTTCAGAAGTAGGATCAAGTTTTCCTCATAAGGTTTCTCAAAATTCAAGTTCCGAAATCAGGTTCAAGAAATAGGTTCTGGTTTTTTAGTTTAGGAAACAGGTTATGGATTTTAGGTTCAGGAAACAGGTTCTGAATTTCTAGTTCATGAAACAAGTTCTGAATTTCTGGTTCAGGAAACAGGTTCTCAATTTCTAGTTCCAGAAACAGGTTCCGAATTTCTGGTTCAGGAAATAGGTTCCCAATTTCTGGTTTAGGAAATAGGTTCCGAATTTCTGGTTTAGGAAATAAGTTCTGAATTTCTAATTCGGGAAATAGGTTCCGAATTTCTGGTTCAAGAAACAGGTTCCGAACTTATGGTTTAGGATATAGGTTCCAAATTTCTGGTTCAGGAAACAGGTTCTAAATTTCAGGTTCAGGAAACAGGTTCTAAATTTCTGGTTCAGGAAACAGGTTCTAAATTTTTGGTTTCAGAAATATGTTCTGAATTTCTGGTTCAGGAAAGAGGTTCCAAATTTCTTATTCAGGAAACAGGTTCCGAATTTCTGGTTCATGAAACAGGTTCTGAATTTTCTCAGAATTTTTCTTAGTGAGAATCATCAATCCTCTTCACCATTTCTTCAATAGATTTTATCTTGATACTTTTCATGATATGTGAGAAATTTAATATTATTAATGCGTCTTTTGATTTTATTTATAAATTTTGATACACTTCCTTAACTTTTGACTTATTATTTTTCCACATCATCCTCTTGAACTAAATCTTCATCAACTAGAAACTTCATCTTTCTGTAAATAAAAAACATTTTTCAACAAATAGATTAGTTGTCAAAAAATAAAAAACATTTTTAAAACAAAACACCACATAGGTTCTTTAATCTCCCTCTTTGGATTTGTTGGAAACCCTTATTTACAAAATCTCACCGCTAAAAAAAATCACTTCTCAAGTTCTTGAACTTTACCAAAACATAGCATTTCATATAAAGAGAGTGTCTTAACACCACAATACTGGATAAAGTAATGTTTTTGAAGGATTTCTATCCCTTTGTGAAAAGAAAATTTTGAGGCCATGTAAGGATAAACTTCACCTTACTCAAACTCCCCCACAAGTTCTATCTTTCACTTTCTCACTTTTCTTTTCCTCTCTCATTTTTTTCTCTCCCCCATTATATGATAATCATAGCTTCAGGTTCACAAATTAAAGCCAATTAAAAATTGTTTTACTCTCCCCCTTTTTCAACATAATCTGAAGCATGGTGGGGGAGACTTCCTTATAAGTTTTCTGGAAGTCATGGGAGGAGGATGAACATGGAGTTACTGCCTCAGTTCAACAATCCTTTCCATTGACATTGGTTTTCTAAAAATATCAACAATCTGGTACTTTTTTGAAATATATTCCATCAAGACTTCACCAACAGCAGCTCTCTCTTTCAAAATGTGATACTTTATATCAATGTGTTTTGATCTTGAATGTTGAAAAGTATTCTTAGAAGGATCAATGGAACTTTGATTATCACAAACTATCTTCAAAGGTTTAGAAACTTTTACTTACAAATCTTCCAGCTAAACCTTTATCCACATCATTTGAGTACAAGCATGAGTAGCTTCAACATATTCATATTTAGTTGTGTTTAAAGTTACTGAACTTTTATTCTTACTGTGCCAACTCACACAACATTCCCTTAAGAAAAATGTTCCTCATGATGTTGATTTTCTATCATTATAATCCCCAGCCCAATCGGCATCGGTATAACCACGAAACATCATCTCATTGATTCTCTTGTATAACAACCCATATGAAGTTGTTCCTTTAACATATCTTAGAATCCTCTTAACCTCTAACTTGTGTGATTTTTTGGATTACTTTGATATCAAGAACATATAGTTACAACATAAGCAATACCAGGCCTTGAAGCTGTAAGATAAATAAGACTTTCTATCAACTTTAGAAAGTCTTTCTGATTCACATTGTACCTTGATTCATCTTTACTCAACTTTGTACACATTGAGATGGGAGTTGAAACTTTCATTGATTCTTGCATCCCAAACTTCGTTAAAAATACATTGGAATACTTTTCCTGGGATAAGAAAATGTATTTTTCTTGTTGTTGAACTTGTAAGCCATGGAATAAAGTTAATTCTCCCAACATTGACATTTCAAAAAATGTCTTCATCTCTTAAGCAAACTCTTCACAAACATTTTCTTCATCTCATGCAAAAATTATAACATCTACATAAATTATTACAATTAAAGTTACGGAGTAAACATCTTTAACATACAAGTTTCTATATATCATGTACATCAAAGGGAATTTTTAAAAGATTACGGACACATCAAAGTGAATTTTTAAAAGATGAATATTCATTTTGAGATATATCATGTACATTATAAGAATATTTAAATTTATAAAATTTGTGAAATTCTTGAAAATTAAATAAACTATTTAGAGTGTCTAAGGGGACACTAGTAAAAGAATTAAAAATATAATGTGATGGGTTGTGAATTCAAGAATGGTTATTCCTTAACCAATTGTCTATTTATATATTTTCCATTTTATATTGAGATATTATTCTATCATGCAATTATGAGATATTTTTCTAATGGTTTTTGGTTGTCCAAAATTTCAATGGATACCTATAGAGGAAAAATATTGGAAATTCTTAGTGTTCTTCATCAAAGACTTTTGAACAGTGGAAAGTGAATCTCCTAAATAGATATTTTATTTATATTTTATTCACTCAATTTAAAAACATTAGGGTTTAATTTTTTGTTATGGTTTTGGATGAAGTTCCTACTATCAATGAAAATAATTGTTTTTCTAAAAACCACCTCATGTATTTCACAAATGATGAAACAATTAATTGAAATATTTCCTCAAATGATTTAATTGTTTTTTAAAATGATTTCAATTATCATAAAATATATAATCTTCATATAAAATAAATGAAAAATAATATAAAACACTGTAGTGTTTTTTACAAATATTCATTCATAAAATGATGTAGAAAACATAAACAAAACTCATGTCACTATATCCAACATGACATGATTAGAAGAACCCACATAATCATTGTAAATAATATATCTTCTTTTTTAACTGAATATTCTACAATTGTGTTGAGAATAATATATTAGTTGCATGAAATGGGTTACCACCTCTTATTATATACACTATAACTATGAATAACTAGTAACACTTCTAGGTATGTTCATTCCACTAATTTATCATTGTTTTATAATTGTTTTTTGTTTTTGTTGTGTATTTTTAATGGTAATTTGTTTAATTTTTTAACATTTTGGGAAAAACATATTGATTTTATATATTTATGAATTTATTCTCATCCATACAATCTATATAAGAATTAAGATAAATTTATAGTTGATTTTCTGAATCTGGATGTGTTTAGATATAAGGGAATTGGTTCAACTAAATAAGTATAAATTGTTGAAATCTATAAACAATAACATTTAGGGTTCATGTTATTTTGGGGATAATATAAAATACATTGGTAACCCGAAGGGTATGCTAACCAACCAATTTTGTCTCAGTCCAACACTATGAAAATCATCGGTGAACCCGCATAGTGTCCAAGTCGCCCCTAAAAATCCATCATGGCCAAAAACAATTAGAATAATATAAATTTTGAGTAAATCATGAATAATTGATCTCTAAATCAATGCATGATTGTACTGAGGTTGTAATTATAAGGACTCATAAACTCAAATATGGAGTTACAAACATACTCATTACGTAATGTCTTTGATGCTGATTGAAGTGACTCAAACATAAACATCCCTAATAATAATTTCAATAACAAAAGTTGAGTCACTTATATATCCATTATTTTTTATATTTATAGTTATAGATAATTAATAAAAACCAATTACATAAAAAAACTCATTTATTGGACATAAAATGCTCATTTTAAAATTATGGAAATAACTTCTTATTTTATATAAAGAAATCAAAATCTATCAAAACATTCTCCACACATGATGCCCTTATTTACAAATCGTACATAATACTCCCCTTTATAACCTGGGGAAATAGAAACATAATAAGTTTGATATCAAATTCATTTTAAGGTAAAACATAGGAATTAACCACAAAATATAATAAGTGAGTATTAAATGAGAATAAGGGTATGATAACATAATCAAAGTGAATAGAATAATATATTCATTTCCAAAAAACATTATTCAAATTTCATGAGTCATGGCATAAATATTTTGAATAAAGTCTAAAAAAGGTCATATGATTCAACAATCATGAGCCATGTGAAATAAAACATTTCTAAAAAGACCATTAAAACATTTAGAAATCATAGAAAACTATGATGTTATCATGTGACATCATATTCATATCACCCATAAAATCACTCTTATAAGAACACCTATAATAGAATAACATACCTAGTTAATTCTAACATATATTCTCTAGAGATTAAATCATTACCTACTACATTATATGGGATATATTCATCCCAACCATCATCATATTAAATATTAGATTACAATAATATGATTAATACTCAGAGAGGCTTTCACTTAAATCATAAAAATAATAAAAAATTTCATCATTCCTTCATAGCATAACAAATCCCTATAAAATAAATGGGTTTCCTGAATATTTCCATTAAAATAATTATAATACATGAGGGGAAAGAAGGAGGATAGTTTTAGTATATAATATCCCTAGAAAATAAAAATAACCATTAAAGTATGTCAACATAGAATTAAAATACCTTAATAAAATCATTATAAATATTCTTTAGAAAATAATTGTAAATTACATTTTATTTTTGCTATCATTTTAAAATAATAATAGAACAATGGTTAAAGAATTTTCTTTAAACACCCATGGAAACATTGAAAATAATAATAATAATAAATAATTCACATACAGTCGGAACAAAAATATTTCAATTTGTAAATGTTTAAAAAAACATTCATTTAATACTTTTTTATAGAGATTCAAAAGTGATCCATCTAGAAAACATTATGAAGAGTAATTTGAAATACTTTTAAAATGTAATGACCCCAACATTTATGAATGAAAATTACTCTTGATTTAATTAAATGTCTTATTTTGTAATATGGTTATCTAAAATATTCACCTCTTGGTTTTATGTTTTTTGGATTTCAAAAAAAACGTTAATAATTGTTACTGTTTCTTATATAGTCATTGAAAACTGATCAATTGATTAGTATATGTATAGGGATTTAACAAATCCAATTTACTCAGAGAAAGGATGTGATGGCCTCATCTAGTAGAATTGATCAGTACAAAGCCCATTTTTTAAATCTTGGAAAGGAGGTGGTGTCACTGGCCTTCTCTCTTGATCAATCATAAGTTGAGCTTCAACACATTAAGCATGAATTAAACCGCCAATGGAAGAAGTGGAAGTTGATAGAGATTACCACCCAAAAAGTGTTATCCAAGCCACCCCAAGAGTATGTCACCACCACACACCTTTCCATTATGTCATTTCAAGGTTTTATAATGGTTTATGTAACTATACCCTAGCATTATAATAATGTTCAATATTTTTTATAGAATAAAGAATATACATTCATTTTATTATTGTTACTTTGTAAATAGTTTTTAACGCACAAATAGTATTTTTTAGTTAATATTCAATTTTGAAATCTATATAGATGAATTATTGGATTTATTAGTTAAAAATTATTTTAATAAAATATTATTACCAAATTACTTTATATTAAATATAAATTATTATATAATTTTTATGAATACTACTGTATTTTTTTTAAAGTTTGAAAACTGTTGTTGTCAAAACCCATGAATTTTTTATAAATGTTGGTTTTTATATAAAAAATAAAAATAAAAATATTTATAAAATTATTTAGATAAAATGAATAGTATTTTTGGAATTAAGACATAAAAACTATCCAATGGTGAATTTTTCATAATTTTCTGAGATAGTCGAATATTTGGCTAAAAATTAAATACCATTTAAATATATAATGTGTTTTTTGACGTCATAATGACCCAATAGTAATGTAATATAATACTATAAATGGGTTTTTCAGAAAATATATGTTTTTCCTTAAAATAATTTGATTTAATGTTTGTTTTATTTATTTTAAAAAGCTTTAGTGGACCCTGCAAGACTTATAAAACATTTTATATTTTTTAAAGGATTTCCTTGAGAGTTTAACTCACCTCCAAATAATCAAGCCTAATATATTAATATTTTCGTCCATTGGACTTCAAAATAATTTTTTACACTCCCCTTTGGAAAAAAACATAAGCAAAAACCATGGTTTGGTTTGTGGTTTTGATTAGTTTAATGTGTAGTGTCCAAAACCTAAATAATAAAGAATTCTTTCTCTTTTCCTATATATTCCAACGCATGATCCAAATTATCTCCACTAAAACCCCTTGTATCACATCCCAACCCTGCCAACATATCTTTAAATTGACCCCAAGGCTCCCTAAGCTCCCAATAAGTCTCTCTAAAGCCCCTCCCATGCCTTTCGGATCACACTTCCATGTAAGGGATTTCTTCCTTTCTTATTTTTGTCCAAATTTCATTATGTTATTATTCCATTTTGTTTTCAATTACCAATGTTGGGGTATGATTTACCACCTCCCCCATAAATACATTCTTATGTTTAAATTTTTAGATACCTCTTTCTCTTTCATTAATGTCTCCCATGTACAGCTGTTACCATGCCGAAATTCTTTAAGGAATTTTTCTATTCTCATTTACATTTAGGAAATTATTTTGTATTATGAATCTAAATTATATTACATATGTTGGGACATGTATCTATATAAAAAACTTACTATACATTTCATGTACATATGATGAGACACCCCTTTCTCTCTCATCAAACATTTTCACGAATTCTTATGTCACTGCATTTTGTTGCTAAAATTGCACCACGATTTTCCATGCCAAATTCATTGTATAGTGAATACCATGCCCATTTCTCTATCAAGGGTATTAACCTTTATGAATATTTACTTCTGAATTATAGTGTTTCATGGATGAATTCTACATTTTTTATCATGGAATAAATTATGATGTTTAATGAATCCCCGTTATATGATTAATGTGGCACACTAATGCAAGAAATTCAATGATTAAGAAGGGTGCACCCTAATAGCACTCCAATGCATTTGGTAAATACCGGTATCATGATACTTCAAGTGTAATGAGGGTTTACTCATTGTATTTCACGTTCAATGAGAGTTTTCTCATCCTCCATGTGCAACGATCTTGGATTTTGATAATATCATGTTAAATGTTCTTCCAACATTTCCATGTTATGATAATTATTATATATCTTGACTTCATGTTCATGTTTCTATTATATTCCATTGATATGCCTATTTCCTAACCATTAATTTATTTTTCATGTTATTCAAAGTTTACTCACTTATTGGGATTTATATCACACCCTTACTTAATGTTTATCCTCAGGTTATCCCATGTGATGCTAAGTATGAAGGAATGTGTGTGGTCATGTAAAAAAAGTTTTCAATAAAGATGTGTGATTCCAGTTTTAATTTGTTATTTAATATTCCTAAGACCCAAAGATACTACACCTCTCGATCTTCTGTGTTGTATCAACTGAAGATTTTATGTAATAAATTATGTTTAAGTGTAAAATAAAGAGCATTGTTTTTATAGTCGGTATGAGAGGATAGGTTTAGTTATTTTGGGATTAGGATTAAGAAAACCATAGTGAAATACTTAGGGATAAGACAATGTATAATAAAAAAATCACTAAATTTTGGTGATTATTGAGTAAGTGGTTTATCATGAAAATACATCCATGTCTGGATACGAGCAGGTAGAGGTGACTCTGGCACAGATGCGTAGAGGGGTAAAACATGAAAACACCACTTTGATCTAGAATCAAATGAGAACTGCTACACGACAATGGGCCTTTATTTACTATTGGTTATGACACTCATGGGGGATATGCTTTAGTAAATTCAAAAGCTTAGTATGAAACATTATTAATGGAATTAAAAAAAATTCCCCTAAGAATGTATGTTGGAAGTAGATCATGGATAAAATAGATTGAAAACTATAAATTCATCAGTTAAGGGAATAATAGTAACTTATAAGTCATCTTATTTTGTCATTGGATTACCCTTTATGTGTTACCCCTAACTATCCTTTTATTCTAGCCAATAGCTAGTAATATGAGGACTCAGGCAAACACCCGATGCGATGATCAATGTGATGACTATTCTAATGAGATACTCAATCCAATGGGATTGGGAATCAAAAACATTTTCATGATACTCTCTATGTTAATGCAAGTTTTGAACAGAAAAATGGGTCAATAGGAACATTCAAACCCCAAATGAAATAACAAGCCTCAATCGCGTTATTCATGTGACAAAGTCCTCTTAATTTTAATGGATCAAATAATCCCTCAATTTTGAATAATGGATCAAATCCATTGAAAAGATATTCTCCATCCTTTAATTCTTTGAACAAGAGAAGGTTCTTCTAGCTGCTTATCGTATGGAGGTTGAAGCTGATCAATAATGGAAATTGATCAAAAATAGGAAGCATGAGGAGGATATAGAGGAATTGGAATTTAAGGATTTCTAGAAAATGTTTTTGTTAAATATTTTTCTCGCACCCTCTGACTTAATATTGAAATGGGATTCCTGTCCCTCAATAAAAAAGAAGATGTATCCATCATAGAATATGAGGAAAACTTCACAAGGCATTCACGATATGCATCCAGAATTTTTGTTACCCTCGAATTCAAGGTTGACTGCTTCTCTGGTTGGAAAAAACCTAGCCAATGGAAAGAGCTAGAGATCTATGAATTTGAGAGCTATGAAAAAATTTCACGGTGTTCTATCTAGGTATAAATAGAGATCGATGAATCTTAGGGGTATCATGGGGAGAAGAAGTGTAAGGTGGAATTTGATTTTGGTGGTTCAATTGATAAATGCAATGGTGAGAAGATATTCCTTCACCCCACTTTCCAAAGGTGCGGAAAGAAGCATCCTGGAAATTGCCTGAAGGGGATGAGGAGATGCTTTAGGTGTGGAAGAGAGGGGGACCTAGCCATTAACTGCCGACGAGAAAAACCAGCAGCTGTGATAGAGGAGAGGAATGCTCTGTTTGACCCTCAATGACTTTTTCATCACATCAACTACAAAGAACCAGTGAACTTTGCAAACCAGTGCCCTAAGCCAAGGGTTTTTGGAGGCAACCCACAACCTCCAACGTAGGAAGGGCAAGTTATTTCCATCACTACTGCCAAAGTGAACCCCGACAACGAAGTGGTGATAGATATGATGGTTTTTATTTCAAGAAGAGATAACATACATTTGGATTCTATATATATGCATTATTTTATATCCTGAATGTTTAGTAGAACAATCCCAACATCACAAAAAATATTGGATGTAAAGATGTCGGTGGGGACAGAAAATGGGGAAATCATTGCATCCCATGAATATAACGCCTCCCTTATCATAATTTGTGGATTGAACTTCGTGGATAACCTCATCATACTCCCTCTAGTAGAATTTGATTCAATTCTCTTCACAGATTGAATTTACTTATATAGATCCAACATAAATTTTCGTGAGAGGGAAATAACTCTCTATATGGAGAATTGACCAACAATTATGTACAAGTGCAAGGAGGTGGATGGATCTTCTTTAGCACCATCATCTCAAAAATGGATATAAATACCCTATGTGGACATGTATCTTTCTCAGATGATTGTGTTTAAGGATGAAACCATCCTTTAATTCATTACTATTGTGAGGAAATTCGCTGAAGTGTTTTCTCAAGAATTTCCTGGTATTTCTCCAAAAAGAGATGTTAATTATCAATTAATCTTATATCGGGGGGGTTTAAAATATATAAGACTCCATATATAATAAATGTTGTGGAGATTTATGAGCTAAAGCAACAACTAAATTAGAATTTGGATAAAGTGTTTATACGCCCAAGTGCTTCACCATAGGGTTCTCTAGTCCTCTTAATCAAGAGGAAGGATTGGTCAATGTGCCTTTACATTGATTATCATGCACTCAACAAAATTATGATAATGAACAAGTATCATCTACCACGAATTGATGACTTTTTCAATCAGAAACATGGAGCACAATATTTCTACAAGGTGGAATTGTATTCAGGATATTACCAAGTAATGGCGAAGAAGGAGGATATCCCCAAGACTAGTTTTTGTACAAGATACAGGCACTATGAATTCATAGTATTTCCATACTAATGGTCCATAAATCTTCATGGACTTTATGAATTGAATCATTAGATATTACCTCGAAAAAAAAATTGTAGTCTTTATAATTGATATTCTGATATACTCAAAAACCAAAGAGGAGCATGGGGGACATCTAATCACTGTACTAGAGACCTTACGAAAGGAGAACCTCTATGAAATGTACAACAAGTGTATGTTCTGGTTGAAGGATGTATCATTCGTGGGTCATATCATCATAAGAAATGAGATATCTATGGATCCCTCCAGACAGCTTCAGTTGAGGGATGGTCAAGGACAACGATAGCAACAGATATCCATAGCTTCCTCTGTTTAGTTGGATATTATCACCAATTATTGAGAAATTTCTCATGAGTATCCAACCCTCTTACAATGAATTCTCAGAAGGGAGTAAAGTTTTCTTAGAGTGATGAATGTGAAGAGAGCTTTATGGAGTTGAAAATGAGGCTTATCACTATGCTCGTGATCACGCTACTCACAAGTGCAGAACTTTTGTGGTATTTAGTGATGCTTCAAAGAAGGGTTTGGGTTGTGTGTTGATGAAAATTGACAATTTCATTGCCTATGCTTCAAAGAAATTGAATGTTCATGAGAAAAACTATCCAACACATGATCTGGAGTTAGCTGTAGAAATATTCACTTTTAAATTTTGGTGAAATTACATCTTTTGGGAGAAGTGTGAAATATACACTATTCACAAAAGCCTTAAGTATATATTCACACAGAAAAAGTTGAATATGTACCATCGATTATGGATAGAGCTGATCAAAGACTACGACTATTCAATCCATTACCACCCTGGGAAAGTGAACAAGGTGGCAGATGACCTAAGTAGAAAATACCCAGCAATTTTATCATTTATGATAATTGAAAAGGATCCAATCTTCTTAGATTTGATCAATATGGACATGGGAATCATAAAGAAGTGAACATCATCAATCCATTCAAAAATGATTGCCCAACCATCTCTTTTGGAAACATTAATGGTTGGTCAAAAGCATGATGTGGGAATTTAGAAGAAAGTGGAAACTAACAAAAAGGTAAATCCATAGAGTTCAATGTTAATAAAGAAGGAATTGTGAGATTTAGGTAAATAATATGTGTTCTATCAAATCCAGAGTTAAAGAATGAACATTTGGATGATGCACTTAGTTTGAATTTCTCCATTCACCCAGGAAACACAGAGATGTATAGAGATCTCTGAGAGCTTTATTGGTGGGATAACATGAAGAATGTGATCACTGAGTATTCATCAAAGTTATTTATATGCAATAAAGTGGAGGCTAAGAGTAAGAAGTCCAAGGGGATGATGCAACCATTACCCATACCAACATGGAAATGGGAAAACATAACCATGGACTTTGTTATTGGACTTACGAAGAGATCCAAAGGAAACGATGCTATCGGGGTTATTGTTGATCATCTTACAAAGACTACACACTTCATTGAAATTTGGGAGGATTTCTCATTGGATCAATTGGCACAGATATACATCAAAGATGAGGTAAGGCTATAGAGAGTACCACTTCCAATTTTATTCAATCGAGATCGAGATTCACCTCTATGTTTTTAAAGATTATTAAACATGCTCTTAGCACTGAGTTGAACATATGTAAGGCTTATCATCCTCAAACTAATGTCCAATCTGAGTGGACTATCCAAACACTTGAGTAGATGTTAAGATCATGCTCAAGGGATTCCAAAGGAGTGTGGGATAAACATCTTCCTCCGGTTGAGTTCTATTACAAAAACAGTTTCCACTCAAGCATCCAAATGGCTACTTATTAAGACCTTTATGGGAAGAGGTGCATAACACTAGAATGTTAGGATGAAGTGTTCATCCAAATGTAATCTTCCTCTAGGATTATGTGCATTATTTTGGTGTATAATAATCAATATACATTCTTTTTTTATTGCTACTTTGTTAATAGTTTTTAAATCACAAATTGTATTTTTTTAGTTAATATTCATATAAGAAATATATTTTCATGAATTAATGGATTTTTTAATTAAATACTATTTTAATAAAATATTATTACTAAATTAGTTTTTATTAAATATAAATGATCATATAATTTTTATGAATACAATTGTAATTTTTATTAAGGTTTGAAAGTTGTTTTTGTCAAAACCAATGAATTTTTGATAAATGCCATCTTTTATTTTAAATGTAAAAATTGACATATTTAGAAAATTATTTAGATAAAATGAATATTATTTTTCAAATCAGGACGTCGAAGTTATCTAGTGGTGAAGTTTTCATAATTTTCTTAGACAGTCGAATTTTTGGGTAAAAATTAAATAATGTTTGAATATATAATAGGTTTTATGACATCATAATGACTCAATAGTGATGTAATAAAATACTATAAATGGGTTTTCGTCAAATATATATTTTACCATTTAAATACTGTGATTTTAGGTTTTAATTACTTATTTTACAAAGCATTAGTGGGCCCTCCAAGACTTATAAAACATTTTATGTTTTTAAAATGATTTATTAGAGAGTGTGACTCAACTCCTTATAATCAAGCCTAAAATTATGATAACATTGGCCATTTTCCTTATAAAATAATTCTGCCTACTTTCATTTAGCAAAAAACATGGTAAAAAACCATGGGTTGGTTTGTGGTTATGATTTGTTTAATGTGTAGTGTCCAAAACCTAAATAATAAAGAATTCCCTCTATTTTCCTATATAAACCCACCCATGATCCCACTTCTCTTCACTCAAAAAACCTTGGATCACGTCCCTACCCTACCCTCATTTCTTGAAAATCCTCTCAAGGTGCCCCAAACTCCCATTAATCCTTTCTCAAGCCCCTCTCAAACCATTGGGATCACACTTCCTAGTATGGGATTTATTCTTTTCTCGTTTTTGTCAAACATTCATTATGTTGTTATACCCTTTTTTTAATAAAAAATGTTGGATTTTAATTTTACTCCTTTTAAATTCATCCCTCCTTATGATTGAATTATGAGATACCTCTTTATATCTCATTAATTCCTCGCATATACACCCGTCACCATGTTGAGATTCAATAAGAAATTTCTCTCTTCTCATTTAAATTATAGAAATTATTTTGTATTATGAATATAAATTCCATTAAATATGTTGGTAAATGTATCTATATGACCCACTTACTGTATGTTTCATGTAAATAATATGAGACACTCATTTCTCTCTCGTCAACTGTTTTTTATGAATTCTTATGTCACGTCGTTATGCTACGAGAATTGCACCTTGATTTTCAAATACAAAGTCATTGTGTAGTGAATACCATTACCATTTCTCTATCAAGGGTATTCACCTTTATGCACATTTACTTATTTATTATAGAGTTTCATGTATTAGTTTCACATTCTTTTATCATAGAATAAATGGTGTTTTTTAATTACACCATGTTATATGATCCATGTGACACAATAATGCATGAAATGAAATGATTAAGAAAGGTACGCCCTGATCGCGCTCCAATGCATTGGGTAAAGACTATTATCATGATACATAAATTGAAATGAGGTTTTAATCAGGCTTATTAATGTGAAATAAGGGTTTACTCATTCTCTATGTGTAATGAGCATTTTATCAGGAAAATATCATGTTAAATTTTTGTTGGTTGGAGTAGATTACACAAGAGGGGGGTGAATGGAGTAACTATAAAAATTTCTGATTAAAAATTATTTCTAAAACGTATCCCAAAAATATAAAATTCTGCCCAATTAACCACGGTTATACTGTTATAATAGTTTTTACTATTTGAGTAACTTCATAGAAGAATGATTAGTTCTTTTTAATCATAATATCAGTTATTAATATTACTTTTGAATCTATTCTACTAAGGCAAGAAAATTTTAACTTCTTTCCAAGAGTAACTATCAAAGTGAATTTATAGATTTCGGAATTATACAGTAAAGCAGTAAAATAGAGAAGAATAAATTAAGTATCACATCTAATATAAAAAAAGTGGTTCAGTCTCAAGCCAAGAACTAATCCACCTCACTAAGTGATCACCTTCCATGAAGCTTTTTATATAAATAAACTCGATCCACACACTGGATTAGGGTTAACAACAATACACAATGCCATTTGGGCCATACAGGGACCTCTTCCACAGTACTTCGTGGGTACAAATGACTAGGCCACACAATGACCTCTTCTACACGTATCTGTGGGTATAAAAAAGAGTAAAAGAATTTTTGAGTAAGTATATCTTGTATCCTTCAGTTTAATGCTGGAGACAGAGCATGTTTCTATATAGATACACACTCTGCTTGAAAATTAATAAAATGATACACAACAAAGCAGTAATATTGAGATAGGTTTAGAAGTTCTCTGAGTGTTGGTCTTTGTAGCTCTGGACTTCTGAGATGAGGCAGATGCAGAACACAAGTCCTCATATGGAAAACAAAGTGTCACAAGTCATACAGATTCGTCTTGTATTTTTCGTGGGGTTTTACACTGCAAATATGATCTCGGGATTCTAGTATGCTTTGTGTGTTCTTTAGTAGAGTCGAGTTTCATGAGACAATTCTCTTAATGTATTCTGTTATCTCGCTAATGCCCACCAGCTTGTTCTTTAGTATCATTCTAAAACTTTCTTTTTCTAGGCCTCATTACTCTTTTATCTTGGAGTGCATGTGTTGGGGCCGATAGGTTGCATGTATTCTTCACCTCGTACCTCATACTGTCCGATGACATGTCTACAAAGAAACATTAATTTATGTCAGTGCATTAAAATCTTCAAATATGACCATTAGAGATTAAATTAAAATATAACAAAATATATTAGGAAATGGTGTCACAGTTTTTCATGGAAATAATGTCTCCTTCACACGGTGTATGGATTGGTCATAGTGTCTTGTAGTCACAGTGTCTCGCGGTCACGGTGTATAATGGTCACGGTGTCTCCTGGTCATGGTGTCTCATGGTCATGGTGTCTCATGGTCATAGTGTCTCATGGTCATGATGTCTCATGGTCACGGTGTCTTCTTGTTCACTATGTCTTGTTCATGGTTTCTTGTTCATGGTTTCTGGATGTCACGATGTCTAGATGTCACGGTGTCTTGTTCATGATGTCTAGATATCACGGTGTCTGGATTTCATGGTGTATGAATGTCACGATGTCTCGTGACTTAGGAAAATATCTGTTTTCAGACTTAAGGAGTAGTATTCTTGAAATGAATTAAACATAATCATTTTTCCGAGAAATCATTAAAAAGTAAATGAAGAGAAAGTGCATAGTAACTAAACTGATTGTATAGAACTTAAGAGATTTGGATAGCTTTTACTAAGATAACGAACATTTCATGTGAGATAGATTACATAGAGTTAAGAATGTATATAAACTAAATCATATTTGTGATCATTAAAACATGATTAATACATGAGGAGTCCTATAGTCTCCCCCTTTTTGATGATCATAAATCTTGTAACATTAGAGTGCCCATTTTTTCTAACAACATAGTTTGAATGAGCATATAACATATATATAATGATTTCTATCTCCCATATAATCATGTCTCATAAATTTCTCCCCCTTTTGGGATTATCAAAAACTAGCAAGAAAAAAAGGATAAAAGAGACAAGTAATGTTCATAATGTGTTTGATAAATAGAGGGGAATTAAAAAATTTAAAACAGTGGAAATAAGATTCCCATAAAAATAGAGTAAACATTGTCCTTCTTTCACTGGACGATCTTCTCTTTTCCCTTATCAACCTCAACAGTAGAGGAGGTATCCATAAGAGCATATGTGGAGGAAGAATAAGGGAGTGAGCTGGTTGATAGATAAGGTAAATGAAGAACTTCAAAGATAGAGAGGCCATAGCTAGTGCAGTAGAAAAGAGAGGCAGTTGTTGATCAAGGATCACATGCCTAATTGTATTCAGTTCCTGACTGACAGACATAGAAGTGGAGGCTAGGGAAGAGGTGAATATTGGTAGATCAGGTCTTAGAGGGGTATCCGTAGGAGCAACAATGGATGTACTCTATACATGAATATAGGGCCTCATAATCTTGATAAAATCATCAATGATCACTCCACCATACTTCATAGCTTTCTCAAATTCATCCTTGTTTTCCATAAACCTGTCCAACAGATGAGTGATCTTTTTGAGTTTTTCAACTTAGGTCTTGAAAGTTTGAGTAACAGGAGGAATCCTCAAATTTCTAACAAGATATTTAAAGTGATTGGTCATGTAAATCTTTGAGAAGATTCAGTTGAAGTAGAAATTTACCTTTTGTAAATTACATGCTGAGCATCATTGGATATTTTTGAATCATTTAGAGAGTCTTTATTGAAGCCACTAAGCACAGTCTGATGTTATTCTTTGACCACTGTTTTGAGCAGGTCACTATCTAGGGATAGTTGAGATGATTTCCTGGATTCCTTATAAGCACTAACAGTTGTGGTCAGAGATTTTAGTTGGTTTAGATCCTTTTTAAGACACCTCGTATACTAATCTATGAGTTTGTTAAGATTAACCACTATTTCTCTCATCTCATTCACAATATTTTTTCTCCTTTCAGAAACCTTTTTAGCTAAGGAAGCTAAATGAGGTTGAATCTGAGAGGCAAAATTTGATGGGGATTGAGTAATAATAGGTTCTACAGGATGAGAAGTAAGTACTGATCTCGAATGAACCTCTCTCTATTTCTTCAATCATACCTCTTAAAGTCTTCACTTCAACACAAAGACGTTTATTTTCTACTCTGCCTTCATGAATCTCATGAAGCATTTTGGGTTGGGTTTTCCAAATAACTTTCTCCAACAACAATGAGGCATCTTTCTCACTTAGATGTGTCACGAGAGAAGGTTGGGAATTCAGAACTTTTTCAACACCAGACAAAGGTGTAGCACCAAATTCTCATAGATCTTCATTACTCAGAAAGGATGGTTGTTATGATGAAGGTTCAAAGATAGGGATTGATACAGGCTCTGGTTCCTTCTCAATAGCAAGATTAGAGATAGGTTTTAGTTGGAACACAGTAGAAAGGTCATGGCCTTTCACTGAAACTTGCTGAGAGTCATCCACATCGTAGAAAATGGGGAACTTAGACTGAGTGTCTACAGGTCAGGAAACAATCAGGTTTGGTACTTCAGTAGACTCCAAATTTGGGGTATGCTCTCCCTCAATAGTTTCATCCTTCTCAAGACCGAGAGGCTTGTGTTCTTGGTCTAATTCCACAAACTCATCTCTAAGTAACTCTCCCATTTCCTGTCTAGCCAGCTGAAAAGCCAGCTCCATCCTTTCCTCAGTCGAAGGAATGAATTTAGGAATATATTGTTCCACACAGAGTTCTGTGTGATTAGCTTCTTGAATAGTAGGTAATTATTCTTCTATACGTTCTTCCACAACATTATTCTCAGTTTTTTTGGCAGCATATTTTGTTTCAGCCTCGGGTTGATCTTCCATATTAACAACTTCTTTTGAAGTAGCGAATTTCTTTTCAATTAAAACATGAGGGACATGAGTACTTTCATCCTCAATAGAAATAGTTTCCCTGGGGGCACATCATCCTCTTCATCATCTTCTTCATAATACTCAACAAGTTCATCTAGTTCCAAACCAGGATCAGAAATATATCTTGGTCTTGGGGGATGTTCCATAGGATTGAATTTTTCATAAATTCTATCATTGTCTTCCACCCATTCCTTTTTCAAAGGATTCTAATTTATTTTCTTCCTCTTGATAGTTACTTTTGAAAGTCAGTACTCAAAATCCTTTAAAAATTCATCATTAGGTCCAACCATACCTTTGTCATGAAGCATAGTTGAGATAAGCTGAGAGTAAAATAGAGGTGTTAACTTGGATGTGGCTTTGATCAGTTCACACATATAGTGAATGATATACTTAAAAATGTTTATCTTATGCCCATTTTTTATAAGATAAATCAGAAACACATCCTGATATTGCAATACAATAAAATAACCTCTTCTTGGGATAATGAGGTTCTGTATAAACTTAAGAAAAATCCTTGATTCTCCATCTAGTTCAGCAGCAATGGCTCTTCTCTTGGTGCCATTTCTGGTCAAGCTTTTCAGAGCACCTTCCAAGACAAAGAAATCATTTGAAGGTGGGGGTCCTCTAATAATCATCACAAATGCTTTCATGACGTATCCTAAGGCATGCAGCCCATAACCTCTAATAGAATAATCATTTCTTCCCATTCATCTAGCTTCGCACAATATATCCATCTTTATAATCAATGGAGAATTGAATATATTGATAAAACTGAGCCACTAACATAGTGTAGATAGGTCTATCTTCCATCGAAAACCACTATAACCAGTCTTTCTCCTTTAAAACATTTAGAACCAGAGACTTACTTGACATGAGAAATTTGGGGAAAACCTCTTTCTCATGTACTACAACTCGGATTACCATATTTGGGTTTAGGGGACATTCTGGTGCTAGCTTGGGTGAGATTTTCTTCTTCTTTGAGATACGTTTCTTAGGAGTCGACGAATAAGGACGTTTCATCCTGGGAATTCACTGAAGGTTCGATAGAGATAAAGGTTGAAGGGCTGAGGAAGGGTTAAAAATTGAGTGAATAAAATAAAGCTCGGGTCATGGACAAGTTATACTTCATTTATTTTATCATTTAGGAATACCAATCATTGAAAAAGTAAAAATGCAGGAAAATTAAGACGTGAAATGAATAATTACTATGATAAGGTTTTTAATTCATAACTAAAAATTTTAAAAAAACTTTACAGTGAGACCATCTCGGGTCTTTATGGTGGGTCATAGAATGAATGTTATGGTGAGATAGCAACTGAGCATTACGGTGAGATAGTAACTGAACTACACAGTGAGACAGTAAAGGAACTTCACGGTGAGAGAATAAATGAGCGTTACGATGAGACAGTAAACATGAAACTGTATGATATAAAATAGTAAGACATTCACTTAAGATTTAGTATGCCTAATTCATGTATGATGTAGTGTATTCTTTCAGAATTTAAGAGTGTGGTAAATATATCAGCAAGCTGATACTTAGTACCAATTAATTCCAAAGTGATATCACCCTTTTGATAATGATCTCTCAAAAAGTGATGTCTTACATCAATATGCTTTTTCCTAGAATGTGAAATAGGGTTTTTCGATATTTTAATAGCACTTGTGTTGTCACAATTTATTGGTACGTGACTAAATTTATATCCATAATCTAGTAATGTTTGTTTCATCAACAAGATTTGTGCACAACAGCTTCCAATAGCTATGTATTCAGCTTCTGTAGTAGATAATGCAACAAAACTTTGTTTCTTACTACACCATGATACTAGCGAAATGCCTAAAAAGTGACATGTTCCATAGGTTCTTTTTGAATCTAACTTACAGTCACCGAAGTCTATATCATAATAACTAACTAATTCAAATGATTTTCTTCTAGGATAGAACATTCCTTGATTGGGTGTATGCTTGAGGTATTTGAAAATTCTCTTTATAGTATTTAAATGAGATTACAGAGGATTTTCTTGAAAATGAGCACATATAGACACACTAACCATAATTTTAGGTTGACTAGTAGTTAAGTAGAGTAAACATTCAATCATTCCTATATAAGTGGTTTGATCAATAGATTATCCATCTTCATCAAGATCCAACTTACAAGTGGTACTCATGGGAGTGTTACTAATTTTAGTGTTATCCAATCCAAAACATTTTAGAATATCTCTAGTATATTAACATTGAGTTAAGATAATACTATCATTATTTTGAAATATTTGAAATCCAAGAAATAATTTTACTTCACCCATTAGACTCATTTCAAATTCATTTCACATCATTTTAGAAAAATCAACACATAAAGAATTTCTTGAGGAACTAGAGATAATGTCAGCAACATAAATTTGATCAACTAAAACATCATTAAAAATTTGTTTTATAAAAGGGTAGGATCATCTATTAATTTTCTAAAACCTTTTTAAATTAGAAAAGTACTTAATCGATCATACCAAGATCTTGGAGCTTGTTTTAAACCATATAAATCTTTTGATAATTTAAAAATATGATTTGGAAAATGGGGGTTTGTAAAACCAGGGGTTGTTTTACAAATACATCCTCAGCTATATACCCATTTAAGAATTCACTCTTACCATCCATTTGATATAGTTTAAAATTCAGATGTGCAGCATAAGCAAGCCGGATTCTGATTTCCTCGAGTCTAGAAACTGGTGAAATGGTCACTTTATAGTCAATTCCTTCTTCTTGACTATAGCCTTCTGCAACTAATCTATCCTTGTTTCTAACTATGTTACCAGCCTCATCTACCTTATTTCTAAAAACCCATTTGGTTCCTATGGTGAATGTGTCCTAGGTCTTTCAACAAGTTTCCAAACATTGTTCCTTTCAAACTCATTATGTTCTTCGTGCATATCCATCACCCAAAATTCATCATTGATAGAATCATTATTGTTTTTTGGTTCAATATGTGATAGTAAGAGTTGATGTTCATCTTGATTTCTTAGAGAAGCTCTAGTTTGTGTTCTTTTGTCTAGGCCTCCTACAACAGCATATAAAAGATGGTTCTTAAGAGTTATAATAGTTCTAGAAAAGGAGGGGCTAGTGATTTCAGGTTCATCAATAGGTTCAGTTTCATTATAGCTTGAGTCTAAAGAATTTTTAGAACTAGAAGTTTTCACAGATTTTATCATAAAATGGTTTGAGGATTTTGGATTAATGTTCATATTTGATGTATTATCCTACAAGTTCTATAGAGTGGTTTTAGGCTCATGTGGATCTGTTTCATCAA
The DNA here is from genome assembly GCA_963277665.1 of Viscum album. Lineage (NCBI taxonomy): Eukaryota > Viridiplantae > Streptophyta > Magnoliopsida > Santalales > Viscaceae > Viscum > Viscum album. Next base: position 346,070,760 of record OY728162.1, on the reverse strand, counting down.
ATTTAACATGGACAGATTCTTCCACACATTTAGTTCTTTTATTTAACACTCTATAGGATTTGCTGGATATATAATATCCTAAAAAGATACCTTCATCACTCATGGATGCAAATTTTTCAAGATTTTCCTTAGTATTATGAATATTGATTTTGCAGCCAAAAACATTGAAGTAGTTAGCCTTGGGTTTTCTATTATTCCATAACTCATAAGGATTCCTCTTAAAAATGGGTCTGATCTACACTATATTGATTATGAAGCATGCTTTATTGATAGCTTCAACCCAAAAATAAATAAGTAGGTCATATTCACTAAGCATTGTTCTATAAATCTCTTCCAGGGTTCTATTTATTCCTTCTACAACTCCATTTTGTTGAGGTGTTCTAGGGGTAGAGAAATTGTTACTATAACCATTTTGTGAGAAAAATGATTCAAACTCTAGATTTTCAAACTCATGGCCATGATCACTTCTTATGGATTTGATTCTTATGTCTACTATGATTTTCCATAGACTTGGAATATTTAGTAAAATAAGAGTAGGATTCACTTTTTTGATCCAGAAATAAGGTCCACGTATATCTAGAAAAGTCATCTACAAGAAGATACACATAGTGCTTCCCATTTAAACTAGAAACTCTAGATGGTCCAAACAAGTCCATGTGAACTAGTTTGAGAGGTTGAGAAGTTGACACTTCTTTTTTTTCTTTGAAGGAAATTTTGTGTTGTTTTCCCCATTTGACAAGGATTTCATACTTTGTCATTTGGAAATTCATGTTTGGGTAAGTTATTAACTAAGATTTTTCTAGTTAGCTTTCTAAGGGAGTGAATATTACAGTGTCCTAGTCTCCTATGCGAGAGCCAAGACTCTTTATGAAATACACTTAAACATGAAGCATTTTGAGAAGCTATGGAATCTATGTTAAAATAGTAAACATTTCCATTTCTTAAAGCAGAAAACACTAATTCATATTTAGAAATAAAGACATTTCAAGCATAATTTTCAAATCTAACATGAAATCCATAATCACATAATTTGGCGATACTAATAAGATTATATTTTAATCCATAAACAAACAGTATTTTATAAATTTAAACACAGTTAGAGTTACCAATTTGGCTGAGGCCAATGATCTTTCCTTTAGCATTGTCACAAAATATGACATTTCCTCCATCTATTTTCATTATATTCTTAAAGGATGAGTAGTCTCTTGTCATTGTCTTGAACATCCACTTTCCAAGTACCATACACTTTTATGGGAACTCTTTTTTCCTACAAAAATATTACACAAAAACATATTTTGGTACGCATACTTATTTGGGTCCAATAATATTATTAATAAGTGATTTAGGAACCCATATCTGCCTCATAGTTTTCCTATATGAATTAATTAAAGTATTTGAAAAATAAACTCTATTTAGTCCAGAAGAACATGACATAGTAGAAAATGCATTATGAATTGAATTAATTGATTTGTGTCTAAAAATGAGAGTAAAACTTTATGTCCTATATTTGGAAACAAAATTTGTTCTACCAAAATTTCTTTTTCCGGGTTAATAGCCAATTCCAGTTTTGTATTTAGGGGAAATTTGTTTTCCTAACATTTGAGTAATTATTTTTCCCATTGGTAAACCTTTCTAGGTCATTCTTCATTTTCATATTAGAAATTTTTAATTCATTTTTCTCTTTGTGCAGTTGACCATTTTTCTCTTTTTTGTTGTGAGTTTAGATTTAACATCCGGAGAAAGAGAATATTGTTTCTTCAATGATTTATATTTTTCTTTTATTTCATTGCATGTTTCTTCAATCATGTTACAATATTCAAAAATTTCTTTATTATTCATATTTTCATAGTCACACTCATTTTCAGAATAGTATGAATTATGTACAGGAGATTCCAGTGTTACCTCAGATGTGTTTTTCATAAAACCCATATTGGAATTGTTTTCCTGTTCATCATGTGATCTTTTTTAGTTGCTTGAACTATCCTCAGAATCACTCTAAGTTGCTTTCATGGCCTTTTTATACCTCTTATACTTGTCCTCATATCTCTTATTGTACTTGATCTTTGGACAATCAACCTTGATATATCCTTTGTTCTTACATTCATAGCAGACAATCTCATTAGCCTTGTCACTTATTTTCTATTCCTTCTTCCAATTTCCTTTTTAGTCACATTTTCCCTTGATGTAAGGCCTTCTGAAAAAGTTCTTCTTCTTGTAAAATTTCTTGAATCTTCTGGATAATTGATCCATCTCCTCATCACTGTCAGGTGATGATAGTTCACTATTAGAACTTTCTACAGAAGCTTCCAATTTTCCTTTGCCTTTGTGCTTAGAGGTGGTGGTCTTGAATGCAACAGATTTCCTCTTTGGTATATCCTCCTAATCTATGTTGACTAACTGTTACTATTCATACATCATAAGTTTCCCAATGAGTTCTTTAATAGGTAGCTTTCTAAAGTCGCATGATTCCCTGACAGAGACAGAGGATCCTCTCCATCTGTCCGGTTGGCATCTAAAAATTCTCATGATTTGTTCATTGGCAGTGACTTCTTTTCTAAGAGAAATCATTCTGTTGACAATCTCATTGAACCTAAGATACATGTCAGAGATAGGCTCATCGAGTTTCATTTTAATGTTATCATATTTAATAGTATAATTATTAAGTTTCATTTCTTTTATACTATTTGTTCATTCATGTGAGATAGATAGGATATCCCAAATTTCATGGGTATTTTTACAAGAATAAATTCTATTGAATTATTCTTCTCATAAAGAGAAATATAAAGAATTCATAGCTTTGCAATATTTATTACAGGTAGTTTTGATAGGCTCATCCCATTTAATTTTATCAGTAGTAGGAATCTTATGTTCATCTGTACTGGAAGACCAAATTTTAAAACCCATACTTTCTAAATCCATTTTCATTCTAATTTTCCTTTGAGCATAGTTATTACCATTAAAAAATAGTGGTATGTTGGTTGCAACACCATTCAATCTATTATCCATAATAAATATTTTAAAAGATCTAGAAATTTTGTATTAATAGGAATTTATAGATCTTTATATTACGACTACAATCATAGTTGAAGTAGGTTAAGAAAATTCTTAACAAACAACCTATAATACCAAATTTTAGTCAAAGTAGATTACTCAAGAGGGGGGTGAATTGAGTATCTATAATAATTTTTGATTATAAAGTATTTTTAAAAAATTTCCCCAAAAAATTAAATACATCCTAGACGGTTATAAGAGTTTTTGACTATTCGAATAACTTCTTAGAATATTGATTAGTTCTAAATAATCTTAATATCAGTTATTAATATTACTTTTGAAGCTATTATACTAAGGTAAGACAATTTTAACTTATTTACAAGAGTACCTATCAAAGTGAATTTAGATATTTATGAATTATATAGTAAAGCAATAAAATAGAGAAGACTAAATTAAGTAGCACTGTGGATATGAAACAAGTGGTTGAGTCTCAATCCAAGAACTAATCCATTTCACTTGGTGATCAAATGCCACCTAGAAATTTATATAAATAAACTTGATCCACACCCTGGATCAGGGTTAACAATAGTACACAGTACACTCTAGGCCACACAGGGACCTCTTCAACAGTTCTACATGGGTATAAAAACCCATTCCACAAAAGGACCTCTTCCACACGTATCTGTGGGTATAAAAAAGAGTAAAAGAATGTTTGTGTAAGGATATCTTGTATCCTTTAGTTTAATGCAGATGACAGAGAACGTTTCTATACAAATACACACTATACTCAAAAATTTATAAAATGATACACAACAGAGTAGTAATATTGAGATAGGTTTAGAAGTGCTCTGATTGATGGTCTTTGCAGCTCTGGACTTCTGAGATGAGGCAGATGCAGAACTCAAGTCCTTGTATAGAAAACAGAGTGTCGCAAGTCAGACAAATTTGACTTGTGTTCTTCGAGGTGTTTTACAGTGTGAATATGTTCTTGTGGTTCCATTATTTTTCTTGTGGTATTCATCAGAGTCGAGTTTCATGAGCCAGTTCTCTAAATTTATTATGTTATCACAGTCATTCCCACTATCTTTCTCTTTAGTATCATGCTACTACTTGCTTTTTCTGGGCCGCATTACTCTTTTATCTTGGAGTGCATGTGTTGGGGCTGACAAGTTCCATGTATTCTTCTCCACGTACCTCGTAATACCGATGATAAGTCTACAAAGAAACATTAATTTATGTTAGTGCAGTAAAATATTCAAATATGACTGTTAGAGTTTACATTTAAAGACGTCAAGATATATTACGAAACGGTGTTATAGTATGTCATAGAAATAATGTCTCCTTCACACGGTGTCTAGATTGGTCATGATGTCTCACAGTCACAATGCCTCGCAGTCAAAGTGTCTCATGGTCATGGTTCCTCATGGTAACGGTGTCTCATGGTCACGGTGTCTCATGGTCATGGTGTCTCATGGTCATGGTGTCTCATGGTCACGGTGTCTGATTATTCATGGTGTCTTGTTAACGGTGACTTGTTCACATTTTTGGCATATGACGGTGTTTGGAAGTCATGGTGTTTGTATGTCGTGGATTCTAGATGTCACAGTGTCTCATGACTTAATAAAATATTTGTATTCAGACTTAAGCAGTAGTATATATGAAATAAATTAAACATAATAATTTGTCAGATAAATCATTATCAAATGAATCAACAGAAAGTGTATAGTAACCAAACTGAGTGTATAGCACTTAAGAGCTTTTTATAGCTTTTACTAAGCTACAGAACATTTTATGTGAGATATATCACATAGATTTAACATAGTTTATAAACTAAATAGGATTTGTTATCATTAAAAAATAATTAATACATGAGGAGTCCGACAATTTTGTTTATACATTTCCACGTTATGATAATCATGCTATATCATGCCTTTATGTTCATGTTTCTCTTATGATTCATTGATATTACTATTTTCTAACATGTACTATATTATTCGTTTTATTCCTTATTTACTTCTTTACTGGGATTTATAGCTAACCCTTTTCTTATTCATGTCCTCATATTATCCCATGCAATGCTAAGTATGAAGAAATGTGTGTGGTCATGTAAAAGAAGTTTTTAATAAAGATGTGTATTTAATGTTTTAAATTGTTGTGTAATGTTCCTAATCCCAAAAGAAACTATACCTCTCAATATTATATGTTGTATCAAGTTAAGAGTTTATGTACGAAATTTTGTTTAAGTGTAAAATAAAGAACAATGTTGTTATATAAAAGATTGTCAAAGTCCAAGGAAAATAACATAAATAAATCATTTAATATTATTGAATACAATTATTTAAGAAAATTAAATAATTTTTACAAGGAGGTAAATTAGTTTGTTTAAAATAATTTTGAACTTTTAAATCAATGATTTTAAATTAAAACATCTTTACATATTTTAAAATAAAAATCCCCTTTTAGGAAAATACCGTCATAAGGAACATAAAATTATAATAAAAATTAATTAATTAATTATATAATAGTTCAAAGAGGAACTATATACATCTTATAAATGAATAAAGTTTCATACATTGAATGTTTTCTCAAAGAATGAAATTGTGCAGAAAAACCCTTGCAGTTTTAGTAATGATTGAATCAAAATTCTATTTAAATAAAATTATATAATTATATAATACCCATAATTTAAATAGAAACATATATCAAAATTACATTTATATGTTATTATGTGCACCATATTTAATAATTTATAGTTCACAATATTAACCAGGTCTCTATAAATTGAAATTGAGACCAAGAAACCCTTACAAAGGTCGTCACATTTGAAGTAAGAATCAATAAATGAAGTGTTTATGTGAAAAATGTAAATAAAAATAAAACAATTGTAAATAAAATATTAATAAAATACACTTTATAAAATAAAAAATCAAGTAGTAGCATAGTTTATGAATAAGTTATATAAACCACTAAATGGAAAATAAGTTAAGAATCCTCTTACGTCAAACGTTTACTAAGTCAGATTCAATCTAACCTTCTGTATAATAAATTTAATTTTATTATAAATATATCTAAAAAACATATTCATATTTATATTACTATATACCATTTTTTTATAATTTATTCCAGTTAATTTATTAGTTATTCTTTATTAATATAATCACTCGACTTTTAACAATCTTGTTTTCCACATATGATTTGGTACAACAGTTATGGTCTGTAAAATTTATTCATGGGTTAATTACTTATATAATGTTCATGAGGATTTTATATATTTATTTTATATAATTATGGGTTTCCATGGATGTTTTATGTAACTTATGGAAACTATTCACATAGAAATATTTAAAATATTTTTTTTCAAAAACAAATATTCCATAAAATGAATTTATTTTATTTGTGAGTATGAATTTTTATATAACCATTATAGAGGCATAATAATGTTAAAAACATATTATTTATACATTAAATATATTTTTATAACCATCCATGTAAAGAAGTGATCAAAAATGAAATATATCAATCCTGGATGTGGTAGTACACACATACACGCATGTGACATTTTCATTTTTTGATAAAAGGGATAGAAAGAAATTAGAATATGATTTATCATTTTAGAATCATAATTATATTATCAGTATCATATTTATTCATTATTTCCATATGTATAACCATTCATAGTGTTTAAAATTGAAATATATCTTTCATGGATCTGGTAGTCTGCACGTACACACAACCAATGTATTCATTTTAAAACAGATGGATAGTTGGTAGATTATGTCTATTACATAAACATAATAAAATTCTAATAAACTAATTATACTAAATTTATTTTGTTATGATGGCCTTATAATATTTATAAGAGGTTTAAGAAGAAGGATAGTTTAATGAAATCTATTAATATTATTACCTCTTCCATTCATATCCTTCGTTGGATTTCTCCTTAATCCATCATAGGTTAGACATTTTGTGATACTATATACTCTATCTCAAATATAAGGTTTCTAGGGAGGTATTTGGGAATATCTTGGTCAAGATAAACAGCTCAAATTGGCTATAGAAGTGAAAAAATGAGTAGTTCCTTTTAAATGTAACAATAGTGGGACTCTTGTAAATAATATTAACATTAAAATAATATGAACTTATTACTCATGGTCAAGTGGTTCCATATATCAATTTTTTTAATATAGGATAATTTATGGTTGTAATAAACTCATCCAATCATATTTAATAATGTTTTAAATACATTTGATGAGGTGAACATGACTAAACATTCCTTAATTCTATATCATTTCAATAATTAAGAACATTACATTACATAATGGACTCAATAACTTGAGAATCAATAGGTTTAGTGTCATTGGATAATAGATACATAAAATAATTATTTTAAAATTCTTTTGAACATTTCCCTATAATTTCATTATACTTGAACTTCCTCTAAACATCTCCCCAATTAAGCTCATCGTCATGGCTAGGGAATTGAAAACATATGAAAGGGTTCATCTCAAACACCCAATAATTGAGAAATAAAAATATCACCACATTACCTTGGATAAGATCATAATAATATGAGAAAGCTAAATCAGGATGGAAATATCATATTAAAATTTAAATTTTCTGGGTTTTTAATGGGTTTGAATTCCCAAATAAATATGAATTTTAAGTTTGGTGGATGTTACAACATTTATATTAGGATTTAGTGCATAATTTTGAGAACAAAAATGATTTATTAAATTAAATTTTAATGCTTTTTATTGACCAATATGTTTCTTATAGGTCTAGTTTTGTTTGAATAGAATCATTCTTTATGAACCAATGTTTGGGAGACACTGTAGGGTGCACAGTTGGCACACAATTAGTGCTAACAATGAGTCCCAAATCGTACATCCCTTTTGAACTAGATCATAGTTAAAACAAACCATTTTATGAGGTCTAAAATTCATATAAGGAACCTTCAATAAATTATATAGTATACACATTATATTAACAATGTTTTGCAAACTATACGGCCTAACCTAAATGCATAGTGCCACTAAGATAGTGAGTGTACATGGTGGGCACATGTTTTAGCCAAATCATGCATCCAAAACATGATTATCCAATGGAAACAATGTTTTGGTTTGTATTATGTATTTTTGGAAATTTTCTCTCTCTTTGACTATCCAATAGAACTATTGGAGTTTTTTCACATAGATGAGGACTCATTTGAGGTATTTTTGACCTTTGGTTATGGTTAGAGTCCTCTTTTGATTTAGAATCACATGGGATGGTGTTGATCATCAGTTATGGAGGAGGTTCTCACTGTATAAATCCATGGTTGTGGTATGTGAGACCATTGATTGTGGATAATGCTCACTAATACACTTATAGCTAATGTGTTGGGATTATGAGAGGATAGATCACATATTGACTTGGGGTGTGATGATGTTGAGCCAATAGTAATTTATTTTTTATTGAAGGACAGATCTCATCATGCCTTGGGGAGTCGGGATGTTGAGCTTATGGTTATTCAATGAACATAAGTCTAAGGGACATGAGAATTATTTTTGGGTGTGTTGATGGGACTATAGTATTACCTGATATGTAGAATAAGTGGTTTCAGATGGCATGAGGTTCTAGGTGCATTTTTGTGGATGAAATATTGAGGTTATTTCGAAACCACTAACCATGAATATATTTTTCCACTCAGACATTTTCTAAAGTCGTTATATACATCCATGTACCTATTGAGTATGAGTAAAGTGTTTTATATACTTTTTATGCACGAATGCAGTTTCTATTTATTTATGTATTCATACACTTGTATAAATATGGGTGAAAAATAGAAACACAATGTTGGTCGCCTACTGTGAACATACTAACACCCTACAAGGGCCCCTTGAGACACGTATTGATTTTATGGTTTTGAAATTAGATCGAGGGATTGAAACGTTCTATGAAACATAGCGATTAGGGATTCTTGGGGTTCATGGAATAGATAGAAGATGGACCATGGATGTTATCTTTTATTAATTGTAGTAATTTTAGTATTTTCAGTATGTCCTTATATATTCAAAAAAAGTTATATTAAATGTATCTTTTTTAGATTTGTATAAATGTAATCATTATCTTCATTGTATTTAGATTTATTCATTTATATTTTTATTTTTGTTTCTTATCATCACATCAACTAATTTGTTATTTTTTATTCTCCTGAGTTATTGTATTATAACACTTTTTATTATTATAACTAGAGGGTATAGGCTCCCCAATATCACCTAATATACCGTTGTTGCTAGCTGGTAGCTTTTAGCATACAGAGAGGTGCACCTAATCCCCAGTGGACCACTAGCCCAGAGCATCGTTTGATTGTCTCTTCGGTTGAGGTACTACAAAAAGGACTTGGAATCATAAAAATAGCTGATATGGAAATATTTTTCTATAAATAATCACATATTATCAATCATATAACATAGTGTAAATATTGGGAAATAATGTGACTTAAATCAAAATCCTGGAAGCAAAGTATAATCTCTTATCAAATGAGTGTGGAACCAACAAATGTATAGAAATATACAACTATGTATCATTCACCACAACTTATTTAAAATAGATTATCAGACATCACAACCTCATTCTCAAAGCAGATCAGGCATCACAACATGTTTCCCATTTTGGACTAGTCATCAACACCCAATTAACTATTATGACATGATATTTAAATATTTAACCAATTAATTTGTAAGTTTATATAGGTCCCACCCATCACATAAAGATTTTCCATACACATGTGTTCCATAAGAAAAAATCTATTCATCACAACATTAAAACCTGGGAATAAGAATGTGTTTTAGATTCCATTTAAAGTGGTATCACATGAATAAGAAAATAAACAATATAAATTGATACCACATTGAATAACCCTAAATATAAAATTCATAAAATCATTCATAGGGTGATTTACAAAACATAATATCATTGAATATATATCTCTTTCTTGATTAATAGGAAAACATAATCCAAAACCTAAAAGATAATAACAAATAATATCTTTAAAATGAAATTATAAAGATCACATCAATTGCTACAAAATTTATTTAAAATAAATGTTAAAATTAGTGGTAAGTGAAACCATGGACTTGAAATAATGGTTCACTTAAGAGAAGTCGTCACTTAAGAGTATAGGAATTATTCACAAAATATTATAATTTTATGAAAAATAAAATCATTCATAAAATAGGATTTTAATTAAGAACTCATATTACCCAAATTGATAAAATTTTAAATCTTATTTAAAAGGATTTATTTCAATATAAGAAACATTTAGTGTCAAAATTCAATAGAAACCTCATAACTCATATAAATAAATTTGTGTTACCAATGTCCCTTACAGCTTAAGTAATGATTGAATAAAAATAAAGATGAGTGTTATTTCCAAAAATGACACTCCAAATATCATTAAATTAAATATAGTTATCCCAAATTAATGAATTAGAGTAATTAATGCACCATATAAGGAAAAATAGTCTTCATAATCAAACATGTCTCATGAAAGAGAAAATAAGGACTGATAAATCTTATAGCTTTAGAAAATTTTCAAATAAAACCACATGAATGATAGATTTTTAAATGGAATATTAAATACCATTAATAATGATATAATAATGACAAAATATAATTTTGGTTTTATGTGCACCATATAATATAAAACATGGTGAATAATATAATCATGTCTCAAGAAATTTATATTTGAGAAAAAAACCCTTACCATTGATCTTTTATTTCAGGAATCCATTATATACTCCCATATAAAAATTATAACTAAATTCTTAAGTGATTTTAGAACCATATCCATAACTAAAGTTTTTTATAATTTTTATTTATAATCATTTTCTTGTTTTTTACTTTTTTCCTATATCGGGTGTTTATAGTTTTGACCGTTTATACTAGTTTCATTGCAATGATGTAAGTATTAGTTATTATTCATATGTTTATATTTAAAATATCATTAAAGATACTATAATATATGAATTATAATTATTTTTTACAATTTTTTTTACAGATTTTTTTATTCTTTATCCTTGAAGGTGTAATTGACAATAATCACACCTTGGTGATTTTCTTATCCAATTAAATGTGTTTTCATATTTATTGAGTTAAATAATGATGTATCCTATCTAGTAAAAAATCAAATAATTATCTAAATACAAATAACATATTATAAAATTAAATATTTTATCATAGTCATCCATGATATAATTTTTAGTACTTCTCAAGTTGGTGAAACCGACCCAAAGGTGAACATACCATGATTAGTGGATGATTTTGAGGTTATTTAGTTATAAAATCTTTATAATGTTATTATAATTAAATAATTATTGTTTATTAGATTGATTTATCAAAATAATAAATTAGTAGGAGAACTAGTGATGTGTATGAAATATTTTCCAATTATGAATAATGTTTTTCCTTTTTAGCTCGCTTGTTTAAGATAGTTAATTTTATAGAAATTTTTTATCTTTTATATTATTAAAAGGTTATTAAATATTTTTTAAATTAACATTATTAATATCAAAAAATCATATATATCATTTAAATTCATTCCTATAACTATCAATTAAATTTTTAATGATAACCGGGATATATTTATCTCTGGAGGTGGTAGTCTATATGTGTGGAAGGATGATTATTTAATTTTCATTGAATAGTAGAAGAAATAAATATGGTTATTTTTTTTATTATTCTAAAAAATCAATATATTCTATAATTATTTATTAAATTCCCATTTCTGAATATCCATGTCTGGTGGTGAAGGAGAAAGAAACACATTTATTCACGGAGGCGGTAGTGCGCATTTACGCTTGTTTCTTGCTTTCCTTTTTCTTAATGGAAAATTAAAGGATGATTATTACTTTTATGAAAATTATAATAAAATATTAGTATACAAGTGATTATATTTTATCATTTCAAAATTTTATATTATAGTTCTAGGAAGAATAAGTTAACAAAATGAAATAGAGAAGAGAAAGGTGCAACTAAAAATTTATACCTCACTGCATAGACTGTCTCCATTGTAGAGGGTTTAAATATTTAAGGGGTGGTATTTTTAGAAAAATAAAACTTGGTTAAGGGGTCTAGGTTTTATTATGAGAGGTTTGGGTAGTTTTGGGTTGAACATTTTGGGATATGGTGTGTGGGGAAGTGGGGTGAGGAGTGCCTCTTTATAAATGAAAAGGGATGGAATTTTTATAAATACACAAAAAAATTTAATAATGAGAAGAAACTATCAAAGAAAGTTTCTCAAAAATTGTTAGATAATAGAGTGGAGGGGTCATAAGGTCCATAAAGGCCTTAACCACAGATTCTTACTCATTTTTAAGACATGTTTTTGTTCATTTCTCTTAGTTTTGGCCCATTTACCATTTTAAATTTCACTCTGGTAACTATTTTTTACCAAATATTATTATCCTTTATGATTTTAAAATAAATTGATATTTATTATATAATTTAGAAATAATAATTCCAATTTTTATATATAATTACTTTGATTAAATTTATAAAATTGATAAAAAGATATTTTAAAAATATATATATAATGTATTAAAGAAAATTCTTACGAAAAATGTTATTTATGTTCTAAAACATTAATCAACTATTTGTAAACTACAATAAACTTATTAAAATTTATCATTTACCTCATAAAATTATTATTTTTTTAGAAAATGGTTTCATAAATTCAAAAACCATTCTTATAAACTAATAATGTAATAAAGGGCATGTTATTTTCAACAATAGTATATTAAACTGTTCAACTAAAAACTAATTTCTTAGAAAAATATGAAATATGCATATTAATATAATATTTACATGAAAAATAGAAAATTGAATTTATTTTTTTCAAATTCATATCCTAAAATTTATAAATTTTATTTATGAGAAAATATAAAATATAATTAAAACTTTTTTATTGGAGAATAAATTTTGATATATTAAATATTATTTTACGTATAAATTAATAATTAATATAGTGTAGAAATATTATTAATACAATAAATATATCTTTTTATTATTCAATAATGACAATAATAAATCCAATTTCTAGAAAATAAATTTTAAAAAATAATGTAAATTGAGAAAAAATGACCTTTTGAAAAAGTATAAAAAATCACGATATATCAATACATATAAATATTTTATTACTTATTCATATAATACTAATTTATACATACATAAACACTTATGTTATCTATGTATGAGATAAGCATTAAATAACCTTTGGTTGTAGTTTCAGCTGGAAGTTGAACTATATTGGGTTTTGTGGCGATCTACACAAGCTTGAACTTATCTCATATATGGTTTTCCCAAACTTGTATTACTTGTGTTTGGATTAGTATTGGTCTAGGGAAACACTATTAAGGATACCTTATTTGAGAACATAGAAAAATGGGCTTCAAAAGGAAGAATTTATATTCTAGATTTTATTTCTCCTTACATTATTTGTTGGTTTTATGAAATGGTTACATCACCTTATACTACCTAATTTAATTTTAAGATTTTAGTGGTCATATTTAATATTCAAAATGTATCAATTTTTTTCATTTTATTTTGGTATAGTGTGTGAAACACTCTATTTAAAATTTAATTTATTTAAGAATAATATATTATGAACTCTTGGTTTGTTACATTCTCCCCTTAGGAAAATTGAATCCTCGTAATTTAAATTATTACTTTCTAATGAATTTTGATAAGTTTATTAATTATAAAAATAAAAATATATTTTTATAATAAGGGATCAAACACATATATTGACCTATAATAAGTATAAGAAAATTGTGTTTCTTCCCCACCATTTCAGTTAAATATATCTTAGGGTTTGGTGTTGGGACCTAGTTTATTTTTCATCGAGTTCATTGTTAGGTTTGAAATGAAATATTATCATAAATTGTTTTAAGGTGATGAAATGTGATTCCTTATCTCTATAAAACATACACCACACACACTTTTCTCTCAGCCCCAATTCTTATTCAACTTGGGGGTGTCGGTGAACAGTTGGTGTTGAATGGTTAAGTTGAAAAAGAATTATTCACCTCTCTATAATACTCGTTGAGATCCATGTTTAAACCCCTCTTATCCATTTCTAGATTAGTTACCTCTAAAAAATCTGCATGTCCCATCTATAGATTATTTCTCTTCTACATCAACAGAATCAATAGATAACTAACAATATCCTCACCTAATCTTTTCCCCATTCCATATTTTTCCAACTCTATGAATCCCTATCATAAAAATTTTAGCGAGGGATGTATTCCCTTCCACATCCACTCTTGGTGAATCTTCATGTGCACATATACGTCCATCAAAGACCCTAACTATTTACCACACATGTTATAAGATATCAAATGCTCTGAAGTATTAAATATTAATCTCAAACTGCACATAGCCTCATGGTCACTAGGAGGCCTCCTTTTCTCCTAATCATTGTGTCATGTTTTACAAGTAATGGTGGAAGGTGTAACACCCTGATCCGAACCACCACGTATGAGCCTAAGTGCTCCAAGACCTCATGTGTTCCTCCATATATGAATGATATTTCTAATTAGAATTCTGGGTATGAACCCTTCAATCGGGGAGAATATACCTTAAATATCATATCCATGAACCAAAATATAAAAAAACATAAATAAAATATAAAAACAGTCATAGTACCTAGGTATAGGATATGGCATCATAATGTATTACCAGATGGCACACATGATATAAAATTAAATAAACCATGCCCTTGATTTTTAAATTAAAACCATATTATAATATGAATGAATAAAAATAAATGAAACTCCTTGGAAATCCTCAATAGTCTATCATGATCCCACTAGCTGCTCCATTATTAATAACTCAAATATCTTCCATGGTCCCCTTGGAAATTCCTGGATCCATGTACATGAATTTTTAATGCGCATCCCGATGCATGTTTAGGGTGTGAGTAACAAACCCGGTAATAAACTGCCAAAGCTTCTTTAACAAGTGTAAATGGGTATAATAGATGAATTCCATGATAATAATAAATTTTTTTGAAATAATAAACAATCATAAAAAATAATAATTCAGGTGCTAAAGAAGTTACCATTATCACCAACTATACCTACATTATCTCTATTTCAGAAGGATAATCATCATGATTTCAGGTGTGATCAAGAAATATCCATAAGTATAGTGAACATGTTACTCAGTATCCTCTTCTCATTGAGTATCAGGTTGGTCCACAAGGCCGAATAGTGAACATTTACATAGTATTATCATGGAATCCAGTATTGGCACATTACTGAGTATCTTCAAGGAATTGAGTTATAGTAAATTCCATTTTTTTAAAATGATCTTACCCAATGTATGGGTCCACCATCTTTATCATCGCACATATGTAACCCTCTCCCTATAATAAGAAGTCATTCCATAACAACCATTTTATTATGAGTACCAATAAAATACCTTAAAGGCATATGAAATACACATAACACAAAAGATAATAATAAGGAAAAATAAAAAATATCATCATGATAATATATTAGCAATGTATAACAACATGTGATCAATATCATGAATGGTGATAGGCTACAGTATAATTTCTCATGCAATCAAAAAATATATTCAAGTCTAATGGGAAATAGAAACACCCCTGAGAAATCACGATAAAACATGGTCAAAAGGATATTCAATAATGATATGAAACTAATGTAACAATAGTATTGAAGGGCCTCAAATTGTAAGAAATTTATTACCTCATGATCATTGATGAAGTTCCCTAAATTTCATCAAAGGATAGAATCCAAAATCATATCACACACCCATGGAGAAAAACTCGCACGTCAAGGATGCTTATATCAGGTTTTGGTTCATCAATAAGGTGGTTTAGAAAAGATACACATGGATATCCCATTTCATGAAAACTGGTTCTATAATTACATACTTTGATGAGTCCATAAATTAAACTATTCTTGAGATATGTCATGAATAGGATGTCAATTCATTAAATCCCAAGTCAATTCAAAAAAAGATAGTGAATTCCTTACCAATTCTTGAAGATAATATTGGGTCTACCCAAAAAAACTTGGATCCAATATCATATGATCATTGGAAAATATATCGTAGATTATATTCAAGAATTAGAGAGTCTCATAATGATTGATCTATAATGATATGCCAAGAAACATCCACCATTCATGATGGATCTAACTCTGAACAAAAGGGATATCAGTGACACATCAAAACTAACACCAATATACAATGGACTATAAATATATTATAGTTATATTATCATTTATTCATAAATAAGATGTGTATGAATGTTATCCTTTAACACACACACATAACACATCCTTAATTGATGGTAGATCTCAATACTATCAACGGTCATCATAAAAATTGTAGAGTTGTCACCTATCTATAAAGGAAGGAAGAATTATTCATAATATTAGCATAGAAACCATTGTTCCATCATAGGTCCGTGAATATATTTCAATGGGAAAGAGTAATTTAGCATAGATCTAGAAAAATTTCCATTCTAGAACCACTAGATCAATCCAAAATTGAATTTCCAAGGGGATATTAATGGGAGAGTTCAAGTGTACAGAGGGGAGATATGAAATTATAAATAGGGGAGTTAGGTTAATATATGTTATTAAAAATAATCAAAATATTGTTTAATTAATATCCATGGGGTGAATTTAATCCACTCCTTAAAAGGATGTGATAGAAGCACATGGGACTCACCAGTGAGTGGGTGGCACCCCCAGCTAGCTAGTTTCTGGCCCCCAACTATCTCGTGGTGTGTGTAGTTTTCTACATGCCTATATAAACTCCACTAGCTAGTCAGTGACAAATTATAACCACAAATCATCCATGTTTCTACATGAATATCTATCCATCAATTCCAAAAACCTTTTCACATAGAACTCAATCTCTTAAACACACATAATATATATATGAAACATTAAAGGTACTAAGAGTATGATAAACTTCAAACCATCCTGTAAATTGATGTAAATTTTGGATTTCACAATTCTCCCCCTATAATGACTTCTCATCCTTGAGAAGCATCCTACGATGGTTTTTCTCAAAAAAAGGGCCATTGATCCAAAACATCTAACTCCTTCCCCCAATTATTCTCATAGATCCATTTATGATGCCATAGAATTCAAAAAATTGGAACCATCATCCCCCACAATGCTTTCTCACTCTGGCCTGCAATCCACACCGCCCGATCCTCAAATCATGCACCAACTTCCATCTCAACATCCTCATATTATATAACATGTATAGGACCTAAAATGTACCTATCAAGTTGTATCATATGAAACACATCATTAATAATTCAATAGTGAGAGGGAATTTCAATATAGTATTCAATTGTTCCAGTCCAATTCATGCTCTTGAAGGGTCCAACATATCACAACGCTAGATTCCATTTTTTTCTCAAATGTTGCTATCCTAACCAATGAGTCACTCATATAAAAACCTACTATCCTATAAAAATCCAATGGTCTCATATTATAGTAGGCATCAGACTCTATCCTTCTTTGAGGTACAATCAACTAATTTTGAATCGACTTTACTCTCTTAGGGTTCCCCTATACCATACTAGCCCCAAAACTTTCTACTCCACCACCCTCATGCTAACAAAGAGGTGAACAACATGTGAAAAATCATAATTAATCGCCTATGGTGTCATATTAATTGAATCTTGATAATTAATTTTGTATATGAATTAAAAAAAGGCTAGGTGATTATCTCAAGAACCTCTAAAGACCAAAATAAAAGCTTAGATTATATCCTCAAATATAAAAATTATCTTTTATGATTGTCCATATGTCTAAGGATGACAAGAAGTTCATAGTCTTGGTTGAGTCCCTAAAGCCTTTTATAGGCCCTAATAAAATGAAAAATTAAAGCATTTGTCTCTTACATATACAATTTTTTGGGGGACTCCATGGAATCATACAATCTCAAGGATATACAAATTTCTAAAATCATCTACTGATTGAGTCTCATGGATCGATAAGAAATGAGATACTATCATTTACTGATCAAAAAACACCCAAAAAATGTCACACCTCCTAGGGTTCATGGATAACATTTTTAAAAATTTCATTATGATGTTGTACCACTTCTAAATAAGAATAAGAAGCTGCTCGAGTAAACCACTAGGATACTGGTGCTCAGCTTTTATCCACTAGTTAGTAATGAATTAGTAAAAAAATCTAGAAATGTTCCTTTTCATACATGGAAGCCATAACTATCACCTAATGGCATAGTACATATTTGTCACTCTAGGATGCACCAACCACTTATAGGCATAAAAATCTATCAGCAACTCTTCTTTGAGGGAAGTATGGGCTACAAATCCCCCATTTACTAGGATCACATAATTTTCATCTAATAACCACCTAGGTATAACGTCACTACCTATTAGTTGCTCCCACATCACAATACACTCTAGGATAGACCCCTAAAGAGCCATAACCTGGATTACTAAAGAAGACATGATAACTAGTGGGGTATATTTCATCGATACCTAGTCCTTAGAAACATATTTTCTCTAATTGACCAACAATATCACTAAGTGTCACTATTACTATGATGGTTATTCACTAAACTCCGGACCTACCTGTTTCTTATGTTAAAGAGAAATTGTAATGAAATTAAATTTACCTATTATATAGTCTATCTCCATGTTAAACATTTTCATGTACTCTACCTAGTTCCTATAACTAAAATTGTGGTCCTTATATGTGAAGATATAGTAGAGGATCTTATAATCCTTGTCGATAATAAAACTAAAACTAAAGAGATAGTGTTTCCAACACATTATATTGTGAACCATTTCTACCATATCCATGTAATAAGGATGATATTTCCTCTCACAGGGTCACATCTAACATGACCCACAAGACACTACCTTCTCCATCTACATAAATACTGCTCCAAAATAATGTCTGATGCATCACAATATATTACATAACCTATCCATGGACTAGGAATAACGAACATAGGATCTATATTTAACATCCTATTCAGCCTAAAAAAAGAATCCAAAACATGGTCCAACCATTGGAACTTCACCCCTTTCTTCTTCATTGCAGTCATGGGTGATGATAAATGGCAGAGGCCCTAGATTAAACATCCATAGTATACCGTTAAACTATGATATATCTTGATCTCAAAAACTTTTAGATGAAATGTACATGTCAATGTTATCTTTAATTTATCTAGTTACACTAATAATGAAGTCTCAAAACCACATGACATAATAATTTCACCTTTTAAAAAGTGATACTTTGATAGCATGTTATAATGATCATATTCTATAAGTATTATTAGAACTATCTAGAGATGTATTTCATTCTTTTCTATGGTCAGTGAGTAAATGAGGATACCTTTGATGAACACCATGATGAATTAGTCAATTTAGGGGAGTAAGATCTTGTTCTTTAAATCCATGACCATTGTGGATGTATTTTTTAGTCCGAAAAATTAACTATATACTCAAATAGACCATACCTAGTCAAAAAAAGTTATCTTATCTTCAACCTAATTTTAAAATAGTATTATCCTGATTAGAGAACAATCTTAGATAACAACTAGGATACCTGAAACTAACCAATGATGTCTTCAATCCTAGGTCGTGGACACAAATTATCCATAGTCACCTAATTCAGCTTTAGTTATGTCACGAACCGGATCTGGTCACCACCATTAACGGCACCAAATTTGGCCCATGGCAAGGCCTGAAGGGCGTTCCTCATCCCCACGGGTTGGAACAAGTTCCCGGGTATCAAAAAATCTTGTTTGGGAATGATTTACCCTAGTATGAAAGCATAAAACATAAATAAACAATCAATAATTAGAATCTGAAATTTCCATGCTAAACAATTCTTAACAAAACCAGATCTGAATACATTTGTTTAAAGACACTAAAAGTGGTAAAAATACAAATAATGACAACATCAAGACATCTCCAAGGACTCCACAAGACAAGGGGGTCATCACCAACAAGTCTTTTCCACAACTTCGCCCCAGCGATGGGGACTAACACCCTGAACCGCCATCACCCTTAGCATTCCCTTTACCAGAGTCAAGAATAAGAAGGTATACTTACACCCAAGAGGTGTAAGTAGGGTGTGAGCCTAAGACCAATAAGATACCACCAGATGATTCTAAAGAGAATGCAATACAATGTGAATAAAATAAGCAATTTTACTACCCAAGGTGAAATAGTGTTAAAATTCCACGAAATGCAACTTTCAAATGAAAACAGTTTTCAATATGATAATTTCATAATGTTAACACATTAAAGTAAAAATTTTAGATACTGTAATTTACTTCCAAAAAATACCCTATTGTATGGTTAAATACCACTAATCCAATGAGACAAAAAATCAGGAACACCCCTAGGCACTAGGTTGTCTCGGGCCCTATGTACCTCGTACCTCAGTGTAAATTGACCATAGAAAAATCTATTCTCATGAATGAGACAATAGTAGGGAACATGCCCATAACCTAGTGGTCCCCAATTATCATCCACATAGTTTTGTTAGATTTGTTGTTATCCAAATGCTATGTGAAACGGGGACAAAACTCATCCGGTCCACTAGCCGTACTAGTACAGATCTGCCCCACCTAGGTACCCGGGCTTCCCGTTTTTTGCTCAATCAATTTCATCATGATAAATAAATATATTTTCATATAACACACCACTACTGGTCACACAAAAATAATATAGTAGCTATCACATTTTATACCACTTAAAACACACAATAAAACACATAGATTTTTAATAAAACAATTCCTACAAATCCCGTAATGTTTCACACACCGAACTCCTAAAGAACCAACCTTGCACACTATGTGCACACCATAAAGTTACCAAAACAGAAAATTTAGACCAATACATTTCTATTAAAACAACAAATCATTTTTAGGGCATCCCCTTGTGAACCAATAAATGATAACTTTGAAAAACCTCCATTTTTACACAAACATGGGACTTAAAGTTCACATGTTCCACAAACACTATTAAAACCCATTTTCACAGAAATAATCAAAGGTGATAAAATTCAGAACATTATTTGAAGCCCTATTATAGTTCAATAAAATCAATTATTTATTAATATGGAATTCCTAAATAAACCAATAAAACATTCCCATGAACCCCCCCCCCCCCCAATTTCACATGAAATTTGCATTTAAAAATTCATTTGCAAAACAAACACCAATAATACTAATTTTTTAAGCAATAATAAAATGAGATAAACCTGAAAGTATGATAAATTCATAATTTTAAGTAAAAAAGATTTCATAAACATGGAATCACCTACAAAAGTAAGTAAAACCCTTGAATCTCCGTGCGAAAATCAAATCGCACCCCCGCCGCACCAAGAGAGACCTAGATCAAACCTAAAACCACAAGAATTATCCAATAAACCACAAATTTAAACCCTAGGTTCGAAAACCTAGTTTCTGGACATTAGGAAACTCAATGATAACCAAACAAATCCTATGAACAATGAATGAAACCCAAAGTAGTTTGGAAGAGGAAAGAAAAGGGCTCATTTACTTGAATTATCTTGAATTAATCACTCCAAAACACCAATATCTGAACTTTAAAAGAGCCAAAATTTAAGTTTCATTCGAACAAGATTTATTAGGTCATTTAGGAACTGGAATGGAGGAAAAATATTGAGAATTGAGAGTGTTATGAATGAAATACTTTACCTCTTCAAATCTGGATGATTTGAGTAAGCCTATGAAGTTTGGCACCGAATCATGATTAACCAGAGCTCCAAAGAGGGGGAGAGAGTTCCGACGCGCGACTGTGTTCAATGGTCTTTTGTGGGACTTGGAATCACCGAAGAAGCCCAAATATTGAATAAGATATAACATAAACAAAATTCATTTTTAAAATAGGAATTGGGCTTTCGGGCAGGCCCAACCCCTTAGATAAAAACCAAAATAAACCTTGGTTATGGATTTCTAAAGACTCTAAATTGACTTGGTGGTATTAATAGGATAGGTAAGGCCATGTAGGAATTTGAATGGATGAAAAATGTTGAAAAATGAAAAGTTTATAAAAGAATCAAAATTTATTTTTCAATCTAAAATTAGGCTCACGGTTTTGCACAATTCATTTAAACTCGTCTATTCCTCCATAAAACCTAGGGAAACCCCCAAAACAAAGAAAGGATGTAAATTAAATGAAAAATACCTTTAAAATATGTCATTTAAGTGATAATTATCCCCAACATGAAGGACGTTCCACCCCAGAAAGTCAATATGAATCTTGGTTGGAAAACAAGAATGGGTACTCTTCCTCGACCCATGACTTTCGCTCCCATGCCTCATGTGTATTATTCCCATGCTGCCATAAAACTAGGACTAATGGAATAGAATTCTGTCGAAGTATATTTTCTTGGGAGTCCACTATTTTCACCGGTCTCTCAATAATATACAAGTCAGGCTCTATCTCCAGTTCTTCCCAACTCAACACATGGGATGGATCCGGGTTGTATTTCTTCAACTGAGAGACGTGGAAGACATCATGGATGGAAGTCAAATGAGAAGGTAAGGCCAACCTATATTCCACTTTGCCAATATTCTCGGTGATCTCAAAGGGCCCGACATACCGTGGCATCAACTTACTTTGCTTCCCCAATCGACGATGGCCCAGACGAGGGGCTACTTTTAAGAATACCCTGTCACCCACAGAAAACTCTAGGTCTCGACGCCTCTGGTCAGCATAAGATTTATGATGACTCTGAGCTGTCAATAAGCACTGCCTGATCAGCTTGACCTTCAATGAAGTCTCCTACACAAGGCTCAGCCACAACAGTGAAGTCTCTCCTACCTCATCCCAACATAGGGGGGACCGACATGGCTGACCATAGAGCGCCTCAGAAGGGGTCATTCGAATTGAGTATTGGTAACTATTATTATAAGAAAACTCAACCAATCCCAAATGGCTATCCTAAAAACCTCCAATGTCAAGGATGCATGCATGAAGCATGTCCTCCAAAATCGGATTCACCCACTCTGTCTAACCATCCACCTAAGGGTGGTATGTCGTGATCATCATAATCTGAGACCCCAAGGCATTCCCAAAATCGAGAAGTGAAATAGGGGTCTCTATATGAGACAACAACTGATAGTACACCATAGAGTCTCACCACTTCTTGAAGATACAAATGGCCCAACTCATCCACTTTAGTTGTATCTTTTATCTGAATGAAGTGGGATGATTTGGTCAGATGATCAATCACCACCCAAATGGAATTCTTACCCCAATATGTATGAGGTAATCCAACAATAAAGTTCATGCCAACCTTGTCCCACTTCCAGGTAGGAATGGGTAGTGGTTGGAGCAAACCGGAAGGCCTTTGGTGCTCTCCATTCACCTGCTGACATGTGTTGCATCTCGAAACAAAGTATTCTATGTCTCGTCTCATACCAGCCCACCAAAACTGCCGACGAACATCATAATACATATTAGTGGAATCTGGATAGACAGACCACTGAGACTAGTGGCTATCCTGCAACACCAACTTCCATAGAGATAATGACACTACTGAACGGACCTTTAAGCACAAGATGCCCTCTGCAGACGACGACCAATCAGAGGATGTCTCCCCACCATGAAGAAACTACATCGACCACTGAAAAAGCCCATCACTGGTCCATTCCCGCCGAATCAACTCCAACAGAAAAGGAGTCAACTGGATGCTCACCAAGAATGCCCCTACACGGTGTTCCCTGGTCTCCACATGCATCAGAGAAAAGAGCCCCATTAATGTCCACTCATCACTGGACATCCTCAAAGCCTTCATTGGAACCCTTCTGCTCAAAGCATCGGCCACTACATTACCCGTTTCTGGTGTATAGACAATGTCAAAGTCAAACCCTTGCAAGTACTCGATCCAGCGACGCTGCCTCAAGTTGAGGTCCTTCTACGAGAAGATATAAGCCAAGCTTTTGTGATCAGAGTAGACCAAAAACTTCTCCCGAAATAGATAGTGACGCCATGTCTTCAAAGCATGAATCATCCCTGCCAACTCCAAGTCATGGGTCAGGTAGTTCTTTTCATGTGGTCAAAGTTGGTGAGAGCCATACGCGACCACGTGATCATCTTGTATAAGTACGCACCCAAGTCCCATACTTGAAGCATCACAATAGACCACATATCCCACCTTTGCAAAAATCAGAACGGGGGCAGTAGTCAACCTCCTCTTTAGCTCCTCGAACGACTCCTGACATTCTGGACCCCATACAAACTTCAACCCTTTCCGGGTGAGGGCAGTCATCGATGAAGCAAGTCGAGAGAAATCCCGAATGAATCGCCTGTAATAAAAATCCAAGCCATTAAAACACCGAATCTCGAACACATTCTTCGGTTTCTCCCATGACATGACCACACTAATTTTCTCGGGGTCCACTAAAACTCTTGCTCTGATACCACATGCCCCAGAAATCTCCCCTCCCTAATCCAGAAAGTGCACTTTGAAAACTTTCCATAGAGGTGGTGATCCCGTAATGTACCCAAAATGATCCTCAAGTGATGTTCGTGTTCCTCCTTAGAGCTAGATTATACCAGAATGTCATCCACAAACACTCTATTCATGAGTTCCATAAAGACCACTGGAGCATTGGTCAATCCAAAGGGCATGACCAAATACTCAAAGTGGACATACCTGTTTCAAAAGTCTGTCTTTGGGATATATGACTCCTTCACCCGAAGTTGATGATACCCCGAACGTAGGTCTATCTTTGAGAACCACTTTTCCCCCATAAACTGATCGAACAAATCATATATTCTGGGCAAAGGTTATTTATTCATAATTGTTTTCTTATTCAGCTTCTTGTAGTCAACGCATAACCAGAGGGATACATCAGCCTTTTTCACGAACAACACTGGAGCGGCCCAAGGAGAGATGATCAGGCGAATGAATCCTTGGTATTCTAAGTCATCCAGTTGTATATTTAATTCCCTCAGCTCAGTGGGGGCCATTCTATAAGAGGGAAGAGATATCGGTTGTTTTCCTGGTGCTAGATCAATAGAAAACTCCACATCCTGCTCTGGGGGAAAACATGAAAAATCATCCGGGAATACCTCTGGAAACTCATTCACGACATGAGGTTCTGAACCTTCAGTGGAAAGACCATCCTCTAGCATGAGCAAAGATAACTGGAAGATAAAACATCCCAACTCTGGGAGTGGAGGCCCTACGTGACCTGACCGAGGATCCCATTCTCCATGAAAAACCTGACGACTCCCATCAGGTGCCGTGAAACTCACACGCTGTCTGTAACAATAGATGTGTGACTAGAAGTGAACTAGCCAATCCATCCCAAGTATGACAAAAAATGTCCATATCTAAGACCAAGAGGTCCCACTCCATCTCGACCCCTGACACAGAAAGTGCACACGATGGGCACCTGAGACCCTTCTCTTTGTTATTTCCCACTGGTGTCACCAACTCCATCGTGAAAGACATAAAATCAGTTGGAAAATTAAGCTTGTTCACAAAAAGGGAAGAAATTATTGAAAAAGAGGCACCAGTATCAAAAAGAGCAGAAACCATAGATGATGCGATCAAAACGGTACCTCGAACTGTCGATGATCCCGCCTCTGATCCTGCTGGTGCCTAATCCACCGCATGGAGATGTGCGGCCTCTGCCTGAAGATGATCATCGGTCTATGGCTATGCCCTAAACTAGATCTGCCTAGAAGATGACCCATCCCTACCACCACGGCTACCAAATCGAGATCCCCCAGTCTTCGACGGCTCAGACTGTGCTGGAACTCCTCTTGAAGCCACTAACCTAGCCCCACTCAGAAGTGGACGTGCCACCCCACAGAAACGCTGCAAATTCCCCATACCTCCACACTAGTAACAAGGAGTCGGAGGAAGTGGACATGCTGGTCGGATGTACCCAGTCATCCCACACTGGTGGCACACGACTGATCTCGCATCAGAATCCGTAGAAGAAAACTTCCTGGAAGAGTGGCCCAAACTGCCACCTCCTTTCTTCACAAGATCATCCCACTTTCTTTTCTTCTCTGAGAAGCTGCCACTTACCATTGCTGATATTGAACCATAGAATCCAGCCCTTCCTTTCTAATCAATCTCCACCATGAACACCCGATCAACGACCTCAGCATAGGTCCTCATCTAAAACAAGAACACCTGGGAGTATATCTCTGGTCGCAAGCCTTTCTCAAACCTCTGGGCCTTCGTTTTCTCATTAGAGACAATTTTTGGGGAAAAACAAACCAACTCAGCGAAACGGTTAGAATAATCCATCACAGATAGATTCCCATGAATAAGTTCCATGAACTCTCTAGACCTTGCATAAGACAACACCTCAGGGAAATACTGTTCATTGAAGGCAGCCTTGAAATCTATCCAGCGCATCTGCTCATTCTTCCAAGACCGAAGTACTGACTCCCACCACTTACGGCTGGGACCATCCAACAGAAAGGAGCCACACTTCACCCTAAGCTCCTCGGGTGTTTCCAGGAACTCAAACATACGCTCGATCTTCTCAATCCATTCTTCTACTTCCTGGGGTTCTGAGCTACCTTGGAAGGTAGGAGGCTTGTTTTTCAGAAACTCTTGTGCTTTATCTCTTATAGGACCTCTATCTTCTGCCCTAACTGGAATAGGAGTAGAAGCAAGTCCCTGTCCCAAAGCTTGGATAACCCAAACCATAGCCTCCCCAACCCTATGATCAATCGGTGTGGGAGAACTCTCTCCATCTTCCTCCAGTGGGAACGTGGGAGATTTACGGGGAGGCATGTTGCTACAAAATGCAACAGTCACAAAATAATAGTCAATACCACAATTCTGAAAATTTTAATAAAATACGTCAAATATAAATAAACTAAACACATTTTAATAATAAAAGAAACAACTACTCCACATCCGCTTGATGTCCACATGTGGTCTGCAGCCCACATGTCTCACCTGGAAGTGAAGTCAATCCATAAATTCCAAAATCCCTGGGTGAATAATGGTCTGACCTGAGAGGTGCGGGCCAGGCACCCTACTCACAACGAAAACTCCGAGCCCCGATAGTCATAGCTCCTGTCTATCCTGACTCATCCCAAAATAGCAATATAACCAAAAAACATTAACCTCCTATGATACCATTTTTTCACGAACCAGATCTGGTCGCCACCATTAACGGCACAAAACCCAGCCCATGGCAATTCTTGAAGGGCGTTCCCGATCCCCATGGGTTTGAACAAGTGCCCAGGTATCAAAAAATATGGTTTGGGAATGATTTACCCGAGTATTAAAGCATAAAACAAAAAAAATAATTTATAATTAGAATATGAAATTGCCATGCTAAACGATTCTTAGCAAAACCAGATCTGAATACATTTATTTAAAGACACTAAAAGTGGTCCAAATAAATTAATGACAAAATCAATACATCCCCAAGGACTCCACACGACAAGGGGGTCATCACCCTCAAGCCTTCTCCACAACTCCTCCCCAGCGATGGGGACTAACACCCTGAACCGCCATCACCCTTAGCCTTCCATTTACCTGAGTCAAGAATAAGAAGGTCTACTTACACCCAAGGGGTGTAAGTAGGGTGTGAGCCTAATCCCAATAGGATACCACCAAATGATTCCAAAGAGCATGCAATACAATGTGAACAAAACAAGCAATTTTAATACACAAGGTGAAACAGTGTTAAAATTCCAAAAAATGCAACTTTCAAATGAAAACAGTTTTCAATCTGAGAATTTCAGAATGTTAAAACATTAAAGTAAAAATGTTATATACAATAATTTACTTCCAAACAAACCATATTTTATGGTTAAATACCACTAATCCAATGATCAACAAAATTAGGAACACCCCTAGGCACTAGGTTGTCTCGGGCCCTATGTACCTCGTACCTTGGTGTAAAGTAACCATAGAAAAATCTGTTCTCGTGCACGGGCCACTAGTAGGGAACATAACCATAACCTAGTGGTCCCCAATCATCATCCACATAGTTTTGTTATAGTTTTAGTTATCCAAATACTATGTGAAAGGGGGACAAAACCCATCCGGTCCACTAGCCGTACTAGTACAAATCCACCCCACCTAGGTACCCGGGCGTTCCCTTTTTGTGCTCCATCAATTTCATCATTCTACATAAATATATTTTCATATAACACACCACTGCTGTTCACACACACATAATACAGTAGCTATCACATTTCATACCACTTAAAACACACAACAAAACACTTAGATTTTTAAAAAATCAATTCCTCCAAATCCCATAATGTTTCACACACTGAACTCCTTAAGAAAAAAACTTGCACACTATTTTCACACCATAAAGTTACTAAAACAAAAAATTTAGACCAATACATTTCTATTGAAAGAAAAAAAAAATTTTAGGGCAGCCCCTTATGAAACAATAAATGATAACTTTGAAAACCCTCCAATTTTACACAAACATGGGACTTAAAGTTCTCATGTTCCACAAACACTATTAAAACCCATTTTCACACAAACAAAAAAAGGTGATAAAATTTAGAACACTATTTTTATCCCTATTATAGTTCAATAAAAACAATTAACTATTAATAGGGAATTCCCAAATAAACCAATAAAACATTCCCATGAACCCCCCCCCCCCCCCAATTTCACATTAAATTTGCATTTAAAAATTCATTTGCAAAACAAACACAAAAAAACTAATTTTTGCTGCAATAATAAAATGATATAAACCTGAAATTATGATAAATACATCATTCTAAGAGACAAATATTTCATAAACATGGAATCACCTACCAAAGTAACTAAAAACCTTGAATCTCCGTGCGAAAATCAAATCGTACCCCCACCGCACCAAAAAAGACCTAGATCAAACCTAATACCACAATAATTGGCCAATAAATCCCAAAGTTAAACCCTAGGTTCGAAAACCTATTTTTTGACATTAGGAAACTCAATGATAACTGAAGAAACCCTAAGAACAATGAATGAAACCCAAAGTAGTTTGAAAGAGGAACGAAAAGGGCTCATTTTCTTGAAGTATCTTGAAGTAATCACTCCAAAAAATTAGTAGCTGAAATTTAAAAGAGCCAAAATTTAGGTATTGTTCGAAAAAGATTTATTTGGTAATTTAGGAACTATAATGGAGGGAAAACATTGAGAATTTAGAGAGTTATAAAAGAAAGACATTAACTCTTCAAATCTGGACGTTTTGAGAAATCCTATGAAATTCGGCACCAAATCGCAATTAACCAAAGCTCCAAAGAGAGGGGAGAGAGTTCAGAAGCGCGGCTGGGTTCAATGGTCTTTGGTGAGACTTGGAATAACTGAAAAATCCCAAATATTGTATAATTTATAACATAAAAATTATTCATTTTTAAAACGGGAATTGGGATTTCGGGCTGGCCCAACCCCTTAGATAAAAACCCAAATAAACCTTGGTTATGGATTTTTAAAGGACTGAAATTGACATGGTGGTGTTAATAGGTTAGGTAAGGCCAAGTAGGAATTTTAATTGATGAAAAATGATAAAAAATGAAAAGGTTATAAAAGAATAAAAATTTATTTCTCAATTTGGAATTGGTCTCACGGTTTGGCCCAATTCATGAAAACTCATCTATTCCTCCATAAAACCTAGGGAAACCCCCAAAACAAAGCAAGGATGTAAATTAAATTAGAAATAACTTTAAAATATGTCATGTATGTTCAAGTTATTCTATTAAGATATGAATACTACAATCCACCTTCTTTGAGACCAAAACGGGTTCACCCCACGGGAGTACTCAGACAGATAAAACCTTTTCTTCCATGTCCCCATGTTTTACCTTGAGATACTTTAACATTGACATCACTATGGGATTTATTGTAATAGAAATGGGTTGAAAACCTAGCATGAGTTTTTTCTCGAACTCAACGCCTCTATCAGGGGGAATACCAATGGAGTGATCCATAAATATTTCCTGATAGAGATCCACAGCTGATGAAATAAATATGGGGACACCATTGATCATATTAAAAGATAAAATACTACATTCTACCTCATAATCATCCCAATTTGGCTCATGTTTGGACCAAATAAACATTATCCCAACACCCATTCACCTATCATCATGAAATTATCTCGCATGGGGGATGTAAAAAATACCCACCCCCGATAGTTATCAATGTGGGCATGAAAGCTAGTCTGCTGGTCTATACCAAGAATCACACCAAAAATCATTACCTCTATAATCCTGATGTATCATAGATGTTCATAACTAAAAATTATTATAGTAATCTCTATAGATCACTATAGACGGTTCTCAATTTTTAAATATGATATATTAAAGGAAACAAAGTTAGAGGACATTCTTTTTGGTTAGTCCAGTCCAATAAAAAATTGTGTTGACATAAAAGAATGGGAAGAATATATATCAAATAATTAATTAAACAATTTATACATGATCAATACCATGCCTCAATCAATAGAAATTCCCTCACTATTATCCTCGGTACTCTAGTCCACTATATATTCTAAGCCTACCTCAACTCTAAAACAATGTCCCTAAGGCATGTAACTCATCTGAGTCCTCATATTCTGATAATATTTCTAAGGACCCCATCCATACCATTGAATTATATATCATGTCGACAACTTCAAACCTACAAAAAACTAGCCATGAATTATAGAGTAAAACTATATAAGAGTCCAAATCTTTCCACACTGATGGCACTTTCTCTATGGTTATTTATAAAACATTTTATAATTAATGACCTTCCCATAGTTAATGAACTATGGAACTCCTCTGGGTGGGGATAAATAATCCATACTCTACTAAACCTATATACCATTACTCTATTTCTGTAACATCCCAAGTAAGTAACGAATAATAGATATTTTTATCTATGTCTATTAGTGAATTAGATAGTGTTTTAGAGTCTTAAAATGAGAATAAATCCAATCTTAAGCATGGAATACACTTATATTTTTAAAAGATTTTTTTACTGACTTTTGATGGAAAACCATTTTTAAATATATCTTTTGAAAAAAATTTAAGCTATGTTTGTCAAAATAAACTTATTCTTTATGATTGGGACATCAAAATTTACTTTGTGTGAATTTTTGGTATTTTTCTGATAAAGTTCATTTTTTAATGAATAATGAAAAATGTTGTATTTTAATTCAAAACCGCTTTTTAGTATAATTTATTTATATGATTAGATTATCTTTTGAATTGGTTTTGAAGTTAAATTAGAATATATTTTTACCATTTAATCTAATGGTGGTCATTGGAATCAATTTCACATTGAAATTTGACTTAAACTGGTGTCAATCTTTTGATAATTATTGTTTCATAAAAACAAGTTATTTGTCATGATAGCGGGAATTAATTATTAAATTAATTAATGTAACTTATATGATTATAATTTTTGTAAAATAGAAATCATTTTTTAATTCAGATTATCGAATATAGCTTAGGGTGATGTTTTGGTATTTTTCTGAAAAACATCAATTTTTTATGAATAGTGAAACCACTAAGTGGTAGTTAAAGAAATTGATTTTTCGTTTAAATGAAACTTTGCCTCTTCTGTGATTTGATTTTCAAAAATCCAACATACATGGTTTTAATTAAGAAGTAAAATGTGGTTCAATGAGATTAAAATAATTTTTTGGTGAATAGTAACTTTTAAGTTTTTAATCGCGATTAGAGGTAATTAGTGCAATTTAAGGCAAAAATGATATTATAATAAAATGAAAATACCTATAAACATGTCCTACCCTTATTGTATGTGTCATGGACGACCAAGAAAATCCATGGGTCAACTTGGGGACCCCATGGAGCCACTTTGGTAGGAAAATGACATTAATATCTTTTTATTTATTGTTAAAATTGAAATGGCACAAACATGAGTTGTTTTACTAAAACAATTTTTAAATGGAGTTATAAAAGTAATATTTTTTACTATAAATATTCACTAGAAAGATAAAACTATTTCAAACATCATGATATTTTTTTTTATAATTTTTAGACATTAAATAAATTAAATTCTTTATGACATCATGATGATAGAGTGATTACCTCATTAATAAAGGATTTAAATAAAATGAAAAGATAATGTAAAATCTATGACCTACACATGTCCAAAACCTATTGGATGGGTGGATATAGAACCCTTATCACCTTACCCTCGAATTATATCAATGTGGGACCTTTTGAATCCGAAACTCATTTTAAAATAAAGTAACATTTCTTTACTTTCCAAGAGTGCCCCTCCTCTCCTTTATAAAAGGCCCTCACCTCTACCTCTTTACCCACACTTCCAAAGCCTTTGGCTCGGCCAACCCATGCCCATTTTGTCTCTCCACTTCCCTCTCTTACTCCTTGAAGCCTCACTTTGGGCAGAAGTATTCCCAAGGAATCCTTTGAGCTCAAACCAAAGGGAGTTACCCGATTTTAAGGTAACGTCTTCACTTGTGTTCTTTTGTTTTATTTTGCTTCTCCAACCCCCTAAAATATTTTTATTAATTTATTTTGTAAAAAAACCAGTATATTCCATATACTATGATGTTTTTATAAGAATTATTCGAGCTACACTTACACACACCTACATCTAATGGTAAAAGAACATACTGTTTCCGTGGATGGCGAATTTCTGCCTCCCGAAACGATGATTGTTCAACATTCTTTTAACACCTTCAAAGGTGGCCATTAAGATGACACTATATTTATATTTGATATATAATATGTTTATATTTTCCTTAAGCTTATGTATTTTTCATTTTGGTCATGCCTTTATGGTTTCCATTATGGGTAAACGTGATATCTTCATTTAAGGAAGTGCGGACTACCGCCCCCTCAAAGTGATTTGATTCGTTAATACCATACGTGGGACGTATAAAGGATGGATTTATGATATTATATATGATATTACACAGGAATTATAATATACCTTTATATCATTATGATTCCATTTCATAAAATACAAAATAGAAATGGAAGCCGCGTTCATGCGTACGTACGGCTTACCGTCTCCATGAACGGTGCATTTCATTTCTTACCTCAAAATGTAATATAATATTATGAATGCATGAATATACTAGATATATATTATATATATGATATCTACATCATGAATACCATTCTTGATATAATGGATACATGAACAACTTGTAATTATAAAGGGTTTATTTTTTACTCAAGTACCAATGATCGTTAAAATGACCGTTATTAACTTAAATAATTACATAGTGTTCATGACATGGAAATAAGTGATATAAAAGGAATAATGAACTTTAAAAAGGTTCTTAAACAAGTAGAAATTAACTCAAGTTTATTATTCAGGAGATTAAAGAACGACTGAGTCAAGTCGGACCCGAGGTATGGGACTTCGTCTCAATCACCTTTCATTGAGGCATATTTTGTTTTATACACATCCTTCATTTATAGGGTGTATAAACCCCTTTGAATTTTACGTTTATTCAAAAGGAATATTTTTTATACGAATCATTTACTAAACGACAAAAGGTAATGTTTTTGTCGTACGTATGCGGCGACAACGACTTCTCCGCCGCTGTGACCATTATTTGAGTTTCGGCTTCCTCTACAAGCCATACCTTTTTTTAAAAGAAAAATAAATACCAAGTTTTACTTTTATTTTATTTTGGTATTGAAAATGGTTTTCATAATGTTTTTATATCAATGTGTTGTATTGATATCTTGTGATTGAAAGGTGGAAATGTTATGTTTCCTTTATGCATGTTTTATGTGATACGATTATGTTGAGGTTCTTGGGGATTATTATGAAGACGGGTGGTTCCGTGATAAACTAAGGGCAGGTGAGCCCGATATAGCTCTCCAATGCATTGGGTAATGTGAAGGAGTGAAACGTTAATGTTTCTCCGAAGAGATTTAGGGAATATACCGTGATGGGTATTCCAAACATAACCAAGAGGGTTACTCCCTACACAAGAATGTTATGAATGCCTCAAGTTACCTTTAGGTCTTATGATTTCTATGATTTATTCATGATTTGATGAGGAATGTTAAAGTGCCGATGTTTTATGGGTAAATTATGATTTCATTCTTATGTATATATGAACTCATGTTTCCTTTCTATATTTTTATAACCCTTACTGATCTTTTTATGCTCATCCCTAGTTTTTTTGAAAAGTTTTTCACAGGAAAAGTGAAAGTTAAATGATATGATGATAGTGTCAAGCAAGTGTCAAGAAATAAACCATGTTTTATTTTAAATATGTTTCCGTTGATGGGAAAGATGAATACTATCTTTTATGTAACCACTTTGCTTAAATGTGGAATGTAATACATGTTTTATGATCTAATTCTCTAAAACTCTAAACCTGAAAAGATCCTCAAGGTGTATTCTTGAAATATCTCAAGATTAAGTAATGTTTAAGGTTGGGGCCTTATAGTTGGTATCAGAGGTCGATTTAGATAACTTTAGGAGTTATAATTATATTAAATGATTATACAAAAATATTTTTTTAAATGATATAGCATTTGATGATTAAAATGTTGCTTCATCTAAGACATGTTTGTTCAGAATGGTTTTCTGCAGAGGAAACAGGGAAGCAGTGCTAGGAAGGCATACAGAAGGAAATAACCTTCTGAATCAGCATCCTGAGATGGCCGGAATTGGAACTGAACAGTTTTTTGCAATAATGGCACAGTTGACTCAAGCGATAAATGGTGGTGGTATCCATGCATGAGATCAGCCAGATCAACCGCAGAGGAACATGTCAGTGGTGGAACATTTAATGAGGCAACATCCTCCATCATTCAGAGGATCATCTGGCCCTGTGTTAGTTTAAGGGTGGATTAAAGAACTGGAGAATATTTTCGATGTCATGGGGTGTTCATACAATCAAAAGGTTAGTCTTGCTATTTACCGTTTGGAGGGTGAGGCAGATCAGTGGTGGTTGATGGTTAAAAATATCAGGGACGCTGATGAGATTGATGTTCTTGACTGGGATGAATTCAAAGGTATGTTTCTTGAGAAATATTTTCCTAAGGCTGTTCGACTTATGATGGAAAAACTATTCTTGGAATTGAGGCAAGAGGAAGACTCAGTGGCTGCCTATAAAGATCGGTTCACTTGATTGGCAAGGTATGCTCCAAATTTTATCCGAGACCTTGATAGTAAAATCAATCGTTTTTACTCAGGATTAAAACCAAAATATCGAAGGGCATTAGCTTCTTATGAGTTTAAAAGTTATGAAAAGCTTGTTCGATGTGCTGAGAAGGTGTAAATGGAGTTTGTCGATGATCAAGTGTTCTATAACAACCAGCAGAAGAAGAGACAGAGGTGGCAGGAGAAAGGGAAGAATTCTTCAAAAAAGTCTGATGGTAAGAAAACTAAGTTTCCATTTTGTGATAAATGTGGTAAAAGGCATTCTGGGGAATGTCTTATGAATTCTAGAAAGTTCTACTGATCTGGTAAGAAGGGACATAAGGCACATGATTGCACTGAAAAAGATCAAGGTGATGGTAAGTCCAAATTTGATTTACAGTTAGTAAAATGTTTTAAGTGCAATGAGATGGGTCACTATGCAAACGAGTGTCCAACAAAGAGCTTGAGTGATGGGAATCAGTTAGACTACATGAAGAAAGGGGTGTTGAAATCCTTTGCAACTACTTCAGCAGATGTTGGGCCATCAAATGAAGTTGTATCAGGTACTTTGTTTGTTTTTTCAGATTATGCCAGTGTGTTGTTTGATTCGGGGTCCACACATTCATTCATCTCTGAAACCTTTTCTAGTAATATGGGAATACCATCTCATGAAATGACTCCTGAACTTGTGCTAAAAACACCTGGGGGAAATGTTGAGGCAAAAAGAATTTATACGAATCTTCATATCCTTATATGTGGAAAGAACCTACTTGCAAACCTTATTGTTCTACCTCTAGTAGAGTTTGATGTTATCCTGTGTATGGATTGGATCTCTATTTACCATGCTAAGATTGACTGTAGAGATAATGAAGTTTCTTTTCAGAAAGTCTTTCAGTTTGTGTACAAGAATGAACCCTTACTGTTGATAACTTATCAAGAGGCCGAGAAAATTGTAAAATATGGAAATGAATGTTACCTTGCACATATTGTTGAAAACAAGGGAACTGTTCAGATTAATGATGTTCCAGTGGTAAATGAGTATCCTGATGTTTTTTCTGATGAGTTTCCTGGAATAATACCAGACCGGGAAGTTGAATTTACTGTTGACTTAGTTCCTGATGCTAACCCAATTTCAAAACCCCCTTATCGAATGGCTCAAATTGAACTTTTAGAGTTGAAGGAGCAATTGCAAGATTTATTAGAGAAAGGCTTCATTCGACATAGCACATCACCATGGGGTGCTCCTGTTTTATTTGTTAAAAAGAAAGATGGTTCTATGATACTTTGCATTGATTATAGAGCCTTGAATAACATCACTGTTAAGAACAAATATCCTTTGCCTCATATCGATAAATTGTTTGATCGGCTCCAGGAAGCTCAATTTTTTTCAATGATTGACCTGAGATAGGGGTACCATCAGCTGAAGGTAAGGGAAGAATATGTTCCGAAGAATGCGTTTCGTACAAGATATGGCCATTATGAATTTGTAGTATTGGCTTTTGGGCTAACCAATACACCTGCTGTATTCATGGACTTAATGAATAGAATTTTCCATGAGTTCTTGGATAAGTTTGTGGTGGTTTTCATTGATGATATTTTGGTGTTTTCTATAATTAAAGAGGAGAATGAAAGACATTTAAGGGTTATTTTTCAAACCTTAAAAGAAAAGAAATTGTATGGGAAATTTAGCAAGTGTGAATTTTGGTTGAAACAAATTTCTTTCCTTGGTCACATTGTTTCTAAATATGGGATAACCATTGATCCTGCAAAAACAAAGGTTGTTGAAGAATGGCCATGACCCACAAATGTAACAGAGATTCGTAGTTTCCTTGGTTTGGAAGGCTATTACCAAAGGTTTGTTATAAATTTTTGACGGTTATGTAGTCCAATTAATAAGCTAACTCATAAGGGTGCTAAGTTTATCTGGACAAAAGAATGTGATGATTTTTTTTAGGAATTGAAAAGAATATTGGTGAATGCTCTAGTTTTGGCACTACCTTCCAGGAATGGGAGTTTGTTATCTATAGTGATGCTTCATTGAAAGGGCTTGGTTGTGTCCTAATGCAGAATGGTCAGGTAATATCTTATGCTTCACGACAGTTGAAAACTCATGAGGTAATTTACCCTAAACATGATTTGAAATTAGCTGTTGTTGTTTTCGCTTAAAAAATTTGGAGGCATCATTTGTATGGAGTAAAGTGTGAAATATATACCTATCACAAAAGTTTAAAGTATATATTCACTCAGAAAGAATTGAACATGAGATAGGGAAGATGGATAGAATTAATCAAGGATTATGATTGTACAATTCATTACCATTCGGGAAAAGAAAATAAAGTGGCTGATGCTTTGAGTCGAAAAAGTAATGCTTCATTAGAAATGTTGAATTTGGAATGTGATCCTTTGGTTAAGGATTTGATGAAATTTGGAATAGAATTTGTTGGTGAATGATGTTCTTCTGTTTTTTTCAGGTATCAGTGAAATCTTCTCTATCAGACAGAATCAAGCAAGAACAGAACCAAGACAGTGAGTTGCAGAAAAAGGTAGAGCTGGTTCAGAAAGGTAAGATGCCTGAATTCAACATTGATAATGATTGAATTTTGAGATTTGGGAAGAGATTGTGTGTGCCTTGTGATTCACAGTTGAAGGGAGAGTTGCTATGTGAAGCTCATAGATCTCCATTTTCAGTTCATCCTAGCAGTACTAAGATGTATAGAGATATACGGGAGTATTACTGGTGGGATGGAATGAAAAGAGATATTGCTGATTTTACTGTGAAGTGTTTGACATGTCAACAGGTTAAAGCAGAGTGGCAGTTACCGAAAGGGATGCTTCAGCCTTTACCGGTGCCATAGTGGAAATGGGAGAATATATCCATGGACTTTGTTGTGGGATTTCTGAAGACCCCTCGAGATAATAATGCAATCTGGGTTATTGTTGATCGCTTGACTAAATCTGCTCATTTCCTAGCTATACGAGATACTTTTCCCTACATCAACTTTCCCGTTTGTATCTTAATGATATAGTCAGGTTACATAGAGTTCCCCTCTCCATTGTTTCTAATCATGATCCCAGGTTCACTTTTAACTTTTGGAAAGGCCTTCAAAAGTCATTGGGTACTGAATTAAATTTTAGTACAGCTTTTCATCCTCAATCAGATGGGAAGTCAGAACGAACAATTCAGACATTGGAAGATATTCTACGTTCTTGATCTATGGATTATCAGGGAAGTTGGGACCAACATCTTTCTTTGGTTGAATTTTCATATAATAACAGTTTTCATTCCAGTATACAGATGGCACCATTTGAGGTGTTATATGGGAAGCGGTGTAGAACTATAGCTTTTTGGGATGAAGTGGGTGAAAGAAAGCTGATGGGACCATAATTGGTAGAAGAGTTGGAAGAAAAAGTTCAGCTGATACAGAAACACATGATAACAGATCAGAGCAGGCAGAAGAGTTATGCGGACAACAGGAGGAAGGATCTATCTTTTGAGGTAGGTGATCATGTTTTTCTTAAAGTCTCACCATGGAAAAGTGTGATGTGATTTGGTAAGAAAGGAAATCTGAGTCCAAGGTTCATTGGACCATATGAAATTCTGAAGAGAGTTGGATCAGTTGCATACCGGGTGGCTTTACCTCCGAGTTTATCTCAGGTACACAATGTTTTTCATGTTTCGATGCTGAGAAAGTACATGCCAGATCCATCTCATGTTTTGAAGCCAGAGGTAGTTCAGCTGGAAGAGAACCTATCTTATGTGGAACAACCGGTCCAGATTCTTGACCACAGGGAGAAAGAGTTACGGAATAAGGTGATTAATCATGTAAAGGTTTTGTGGAAAAACCACATGATGGAAGAGGCAACATGGGAATCTGAAAATGAAATGTGGGATAAGTACCCCTATTTATTCGATAAGTAAATAAATTGTGGGGAAACAATTTTATAAAGAGGGGAAGGATGTAACATCCCAATTAAGTAATGAATAATAGATATTTTTACCTATGTCTATTAGTGAATTAGATAGTGTTTTAGAGGCTTAAAATGAGAATAAATACAATCTTAAGCATGGAATACACTAATATTTTTAAAAGATTGTTTTACTGCCTTTTGATGTAAAACCATTTTTAAATCTATCTTTTGACAATTTTATAAGCTATGTTTGTCAAAATAAACTTATTCTTTATTATTGGGACATAAAAATTTACTTTGTGTGAATTTTCGGTATTTTTCCGATAAAGTTCATTTTTTAATGAATAGTGAAAAATGTTGTATTTTAATTCAAAACCTCTTTTTAATCTAATTTATTTATATGATTAGATTATCTTTTGAATTGGTTTTGAAGTGAAATTAGAATATATTTTTTCCTTTTAATCCAATGGTGGTCATTGGAATCAATTTCACTTTGAAATTGGACTTAAACTGGTGTCAATCTTTTGATACTTATTGTTTCATAAAAACACGCTATTTGTTATGACAACGGGAATTAATTATTAAATTAATTAATGTACCTTATATTATTTTAATTTTTTAAAATAGACATCATTTTTTAATTCAGAATATCAAATATATCATAGGGTGATGTTTTGGTATTTTTCTGAAAAACTTCAATTTTTTATGAATAGTGAAACCACTAAGTGGTAGTTAAAAAAACTGATTTTTCGTTTAAATTAAACTTTTCCACTTCTGTGATTTGATTTTCAAAAATCCGATATACATGGTTTTCATTATGAATTAAAATGTGGTTCAATGAGATTAAAATAATTTTTTGGTGAATAGTAACTTTTATGTTTTTAATCGTGATTAGAGGTAATTAGTGCAATTTAAGGAAAAAATGATATTATAATAAAATGAAAATACCTGGACACATGTACTACCCTTATTAGATGTTTCATGGCTAACCATGAAAAGCCATGGATCAACTTGGGGACCCCATGGAGCCACTTTGGTTGGAAAATGACATTAATATCTTTTTATTTAATGTTAAAATTAAAATGACACAAACATGAGTTGTTTTACTAAAACAATTTTTAAAAGGGGTTATACAAGTCCGATTTTTTACTATAAATATTAATTATAAAGCTAAAAATATTTCCTACATCATGATATTTTTTTTTATAATTTTTAGACATTAAATAAATTAAATTATTTATGACATCATGATGATGCACCGATTACCTCATTAATAAAGGGTTTAAATAAAATGAAAAGATAATGTAAAATATATGACCTACACATGTCCAAAACCTATTGGATGGGTGGATTTAGAATCCTTATCACCTTAACCTTGAATTATATCAATGTGGGACCTTTTGAATCCGAAACGCATTTTAAAATAAAGTAACATTTCTTTACTTTCCAAGAGTGCCCCTCCTCTCCTCTTTATCCACACATACAAAGCCTTTGGCTCGGCCAACCCATGCCCATTTTGTCTCTCCACTTCCCTCTATTACTCCTTGAAGCCTCACTTTGGGCATAAGTCTTCCCAAGGAAGCCTTTGAGCTCAAACCAAAGGGAGTTACCCGATTTTAAGATAATGTCTTCACTTATGTTCTTTTGTTTTATTTTTCTTCTCCAACCCCCTAAACTCTTTTTATTAATTTCTTTTGTAACAACACCAGTATCTTCCATATACTAGGATGTTTTTATATGAAGGATTCAAGCTACACTTACACACACCTACATCTAATGGTTAAAGAACATATTGTTTCCGTGGATGGAGAATTTATGCCTCCCGAAACGATGATTATTCAACATTCTTTAAACACCTTAAAAGATGGCCATTAAGATGAAACTATATTTATATATGATATATAATATGTTTATGTTTTCCTTAAGTTTCTACATTTTTCATTTTGGGCATACCTTTATGGTTTCCATTATGGGTAAACGTGATATCTTCATTTAAGGAAGTGCGGACTACCACCCCCTCAAAGTTATTTGATTCGTTAATACCATATATGGGACGTATAAAGGATGGAGTTATGATATTATATATTATATGACACTGGAATTATAATATTCCTTTATATAATTATGATTACATTTCATAAAATACGAAACAGAAATGGAAGCAGCGTTCATGCGTACATACGGCTTACCGTCTCCATGAACGGTGCATTTCATTTCTTACCTCTAAATGTAATATAATATTATAAATGCATTCATTTACTGGATATATATGATATATATGATATCTACATCATGAATACAATTCTTGATATAATGGATACATGAACAACTTGTAATTATAAAGGGTTTATTTTTTACTCAAGTACCAATGATCGTTAAAACGACCGTTATTAACTTAAATAATTACATAGTGTTCATGACATGGAAACAAGTGATATAAAAGGAATAATGAATTTGAAAAACACTTTTAAACAAGTAGAAATTAACTCAAGTTTATTATTCAGGAGATTAAAGAACGACCGAGTCAAGTCAGACCCGAGGTATGGGACTTCGTCTCAATCTCCTTTCATTGAGGCATATTTTGTTTTATACACAACCTTCTTTTATACGGTGTATACTTTGACTTTTACATTTATTCAAAAGGAATCTTTTTTATACGAAGCGTTTACTAAACAACAAAAGGGAATGTTTTTGTCTTACGTATGCTGCGACAACAACTTCTCTGCCGCCGTGACCATTATTTGAGTTTCGTCTTACTCTACAAGCCATACCTTTTTTTAAAAGAAATATAAATACCAAGTTTTAATTTTCTTTTATTTTGTTATTGAAAATGGTTTTCATAATCCTTTTATATCAATGTGTTGTATTGATATATTGTGATTGAAAGGTGGAAATGATATGTTTCCTTTATGCATGTTTTATGTGATACGATTATGTTGAGGTTCTTGGGCATTATTATGAAGAAGGGTGGTTCCATGATAAACTAAGGGCGGGTGAGCCCGATATAGCTCTCCAATGCATTGGGTAATGCAAAGGAGTGAAACGTTAAGGTTTCTCCGAAGAGATTTAGGGAATATACTGTGATGGGTTTTCCAAACGTAACCAATAGGGTTACTCCCTACCTAAGAATGTTATGAATGCCTAAAGTTACCTTTATGTATTATTATTTCTATTATTTATTCATGATTTGATGAGGTATGTTAAGGTGCCTATGTTTTATGGGTAAAGTATGATTTCATTCTTATGTATATATGAACACATGTTTCCTTTCCACATTTTTATAACCCTTACTGAGCTTTTTATGCTCATCCCAAATTTTTTTGAAATTTTTTTCACAAGAAAAGGGAAAGGTACATGATATGATGATAGTGTCAAGGAAGTGTCAAGAAAGAATCCATGTTTTATTTTAAATATGTTTCCGTTGATGGGAAAAATGAATAATATCTTTTATGTAACCATATTTCTTAAATGTGTAATGTAATACATTTTTTATGATCTAATTCTCTAAAACTCTAAACCTAAAAATATCCTCAAGGTGTATTCTTGAAATATCTCAAGATTAAGTGATGTTTAAGCTCGGGGCCTTATAATTTCACCTCCTATTTCATCATCTTCCTACTAACAAAATTGAAACTCGTCACACCTGAAGGAGGTCCACCCACCTGAGTTCTGAAGGGTGAAAGAATACTAACTACTCGATCCTTCTTTAGTACCTTATCAATATTAAATTCCGTACATAGAAACATTAGGTATATAAATTTAGGTAAAAAATACTAACCTTTTGTTTGATGTTGGAACTAGTGCAGAAAACATATTTTACGGAGGATATTTTTTAGTTTTTACATCGGTTTTTGGCCGACATTATTACAAAAGATGTTATAAATTTTGTTTTTTAGGTCGGTTATTTTTAAACTGATGTAAAAAATAGAAAACTGAATAATTTTTCATGTCGGTTACTCAAATGCCGACATGGAAAATGCTTCTGAGTCGTGATATATTACATCAGTTATTTAAAAATCGATGTTGAATATAATTTATCACGTCGGTTATTTTATAACTGACATCCTAAATCATGCCTCTAAGGCATTTATCACGATGGTTATTTGCATAACTGACGTGATAAAGAAATCTTCCAAGTGGTTTTCCACATCAGTTAAATTATAACCGACGTGAGAACATATCTACTACATTGGTTATAAATTAACTTATGTAAAAACTATTCCTTCCCATTTATTACATCAATTATTTCATTACCAATGTAAAAAAAATCTAGGTGCATTTCTTATGTTGGTTATAAAATAACCAATGTAAAAACATAATTTTCTTTAATTAAACCATTCAACCACAATTATGCCCAGACAATAGAATACCTGAAACGAAACAAAAAACAGACCCACCCCACTCCCTACACCACTGGACATCACCCGCCCCCCCACTGGACACCCCCATCCCACCCTTGTAGATAGCTCCCCACACCCCTAGACACCCCACCACAAATATGTCCAGCCTAAATAATCCCTGAAACAGAATAAAAATAGACCAACCCCTCCCCCACCCCACAGGATAGCCCTACCCCACCCCCAAGACAGCCCTCCAACACCCCTGGAACCCCCCCCCCCCACCTCACTAAATAGCATGCCCACAACCTTGGACACCCCCCACCCACTTGGACATCCCACACCCCCCGGACAACCATCCCACCCTCCTGACACCCCGACCCCCATGGAAACCCTAGACCCCCCCCCCCCCCCCCCCACACCCCTGGACTGCCCTCCTACACCCCTAGAAACCCCTCACACCCCTGGAAACCCCTTGGAGTACCCCCACCCTCATAGACACCCCACACCACCCTAGACAGCCCTCACACACCCTTAGAAAGCCCCCTGACCCCACTGGGACCCCCCCCCCCAGAAACACACACACACACACCCCCGGACACCACCTGGATAACCATCCCACACTCCTGGACACCCCCACCCACCCCACTGGAGAGCCCTCCCCCACCCCCCTGGACAGCCCTCCCACACCTCTGGAAACCCCCCACCCCACTAAACAGCATGCCCGCAACCCTAGACACACCCACACTCCTGGACATCGCCCACTTCCCTGGAATTCCCTCCCACCCTTCTAGAC
Source organism: Viscum album (assembly GCA_963277665.1). Taxonomy (NCBI): domain Eukaryota; kingdom Viridiplantae; phylum Streptophyta; class Magnoliopsida; order Santalales; family Viscaceae; genus Viscum; species Viscum album. Next base: position 346,026,589 of record OY728162.1, on the reverse strand, counting down.
ACCACCACTCCCATGGACACCCTGGACCCCCCCCCCCCCACCACTGGACATGCCCTGGATTTCCCCCACCCTCATGGACACCCCCACACCCTCCTCGACAGCCCTCCCACACCACTAGAAATCCCCCTGACCCCACTAGGAACACCACCCCCCCCCCCCCCCCCCACACACACACCTTGGAAACTATAGAGACCCAAATCATGACATACATAGAAATTACATTACTTTTGAATAATACTTATTACATGAAAAAAAAAACAGATGCCCAAAGACCGTATTAGTATAGTGTCTTTGGAAAATCGGAACGTAATCTTCTAATCATGGTGAAATATCTTCAACATCTCCCATAAAGATCTTCCCCTTTTGGTTTTATTACCTAAAACCTTTATTTCTATCTTGGGGAAAAGAAAACATTAAAAGGGTGAGCTCAAATGCTTAGTAACGGTAAACATAGAGAACATAAAACAATCCATAAACATTTGAATGAAAAAATATGAACATAAAATCAAAACATCAAAATCTTGAGAAAAAGACCAAAATATTGGAAGTGCATAAGGAATATATCATAAGGGAACATCATTCATGATAAAATAGAATAGGGATAAAACACTTAATTTTGACAAACCATTAATAACATGATATGATTTCCATAGTAGCCAAGGCATTGCTGCAAAGACCATCTTAGTGGACAAAGTCTCTTTCTGAATCGAGTTCACTCCTCATTCTAGCCCTATATCACAGAACCAGATTAACATACTGTTCCAAACATTTCTATGTCATGAGATATAAATCTTTACCCAATGCCTTGGAGGGATATATAGGTCTCACCCATCACATAATAAAACCATTCTTATGTGTGCCACAACATAAACATAAATCATTCATCATAACCCAAAGAATAAAATGGGTTTCATAAACATCATCCCATCATAACATAATCCATATAAAACAAATGGATATCATTTCATAATAAGAAAAGTGAAACTCTGTAAATCATAGAGACATTATACTTGAAACATACACATATGGAATAATGTCATCTTACATGGAAAATGGTTTTGATAAAACACTTGAAATGAATTCTTGAGGAAAATGTCATTTCTTCATCAAAATCATTTTCTTTTCACAAAATACCATGAAATTTGAAAAGAAAAATATTTTGTTGAAAATAGTTATAAAATCTTGTAGAGTAAGCTTTATGAAAATGAGGAGTTATGAAACCATAAAAATCTGTTCACGTTGTATAAGTTAAAAATAACATTCTTCTCATACTTTTGTCGAAAAAGTCAAAAAGTTCCCCATGTGGTAAAAAAAATAAGATTCCATTCATAATATGTGGTAAATTTAAAAAAAAATGGGTAAAAAGCACTTTAAAAATACATGAAAGAATTTTTAGAAAACATGGGCATGGATGATAACAATAACCCCAGTAAATACTTACGAATAACAATCTTGGATAAGAACGAGATTGGAATAGTTAACCCTTACCTTAGGTCTGGTATCCTTCGTACATATCCAAAAATCATGTATAATGATGTAAATAATGTCATTGACTTATTAAATAATCATATTCATTGTTATGATATCATATATGGTTCACTTATGACTTTATATTACCCGTTCTTTTGTAAATTCCATGTTAAAGCAGTGTTTGGGGTAAAATCGTTTCATTTATCATACGTGTTTCGACATGTTGTTCTTGATATTATTAATTATATCCTGATTTACTTAATTCCATAATGTAAAACATGATTTATATATATTATATTCAGTATATAAATATATATAATAGATCGATAAATGGAATGAAATACACCGTTCATGGAGACGGTAGGTCGTGTGTACACATGAACGCTGTTTTCATTTCCGTATTTAATTAAATGGAATTAAGTAAATGAAACATATATGTTCATAAATACAGTATCATTATTATGGAATATATTTCATGATTATTTTATATAAATACTTTATAATCATACTTGAATGGTTAATCATGGAATATGAATTTCATCGCGTTCGTGGAGACGGTAGTCCGTACGTACGCACGAGCGATGATATCATTCCCATGATCATGGAATTGTATTGAAGTGTTTCTATAATATTTCATAATCAATATCACTTTACAATAATAATATATAGTTATTTATTTACACCATTATACCCATCCATGTAAGGTGGTGGTGGAAAACAGATTACACTACGGTGTGGAGACGGTATTCCGTACATACACACACGCGATGATTTCATTTTCCGTAGGATGGATAGAAGATGAAATTGGTTTGTTTCATATTTATAATAACAATTCAGTATGTGAGTGATACGGATTTTATTAATTTATTATGAAACAAATAAATAATAAGAAGTAGAAGAAGAAATAAATTGGAAATAATCGGTAAAGGATATTACCTCTTCTTTGACGCGCCCTTTCTTAACATCATATTAAGGCACTAGGGTTGTTATTTTAAGGAGACAAGAACCTATATGATGTAACTAGAGAGGTTGAGAAGTAGAATATTCAGGGTTTTTCCGAGCTTCAAGGATCAAAATGGTGTGAAGAGAGGAGGAAAGGGGTGCCCTTTTTATATGGTAGGAGAGGGGCACCTTTGAAAAAATGTAAAATATTATTTTATAATAAAGTCATATTCGGTTTATAATAGCTCCAAATTGATTTATTTAGAAGCTAAAGTGGGTATGGGTCTAAAACCTCTCAACCAATAGGTTTTAGACAAGTTTAGGTTACTATTTTTACCTTATCATTTAGATTTAACTCTCAGTTAAATAATTTAACTTCTACTGTGTCTGCTTGTTTTCTTACACTATATGGTTAATAAACTTACTATAACAAGCCAACATAACCCCATGTGGTTCATTATTAATATATATAACTTTATATAAGTAATTTTACCGAACCATAGATTTTTTGGAATATTATAAAAATTATTAATATAATATTTATTTTAAAAACTATTTTATGTCATTTTTGACACTATTTGGTAATTGATTTTTGTGAAAATCATTACAGCATGATTAGTTCCAAAAAAGTTAATTAAATCAATAATAACATGTCAAATTAACCTATAATAGTGTTGGAATTCATATAAAGTCTCAAATTACATTTATTTGGGTATTTATAATATCAATTATTTTAATATTTCATTATTTAGGTAATTACTACATCACCATTGTGTCAAATATAAATTAAATTATTTAATGTCTAACAATTATAAATAAAATACCATTATGTAGGAAAATTTTATAAATTTATAATTAATATTTATAGTCGAATTTATATTATGTATAACCCTGAATTAAAATTGTTTTAGTTATTAAACTTTTATTTTAACCATTTTAACACTTCTTTAAATAAAATAATAATATATGTCCTAATCTAATCCAAGTGGACCTAAATGATAATATTTTATTTATAAGGTTATTTTTGGTCGAATTAAATGTATCCAATCGAATTAGGACATGTGTTAGGGTAATAATAATATCATTTTACCCTTAATTACCCTATTTACTTTTAACCGTGGTAAATAAAAGTACAAAGTTACTATTCACCAAAAATTATTTTTAGCTTATTGAACCACATTTTACTCCTTGATATTAACTGTGTCTCTAGGATTTTTGAAATTTCAATCACATAAGCGGTAAAATTATGTTTTATGTAAATTTTCAAATTCTCCTAGGAGGTGGGTAAAAGACGGTGAAAAGTTCAATAGAATTTTTATATATAAAAAATTATTATAAAATGACTAAATTAATTACATTGAAAATATATAGGTAGTATGTATCAATTTTGACCTAAAATAAATTTAAATAAAATAAATAACTATTTAAATAAAAATTCGGTTCTTAAATAGTAACCTAGTGTTTTCACTATTCATCAAAAATTGAAAGTTTTCAAAAAAATACCAAAAATTCACCCTAGGCTAATTTCGATATTCTGAATCCAAAAATGAAGTCCATTTTGAAAGATAAAATTTATAAAATTTCAAAAAGTGGGTATTACTATTCATAACAGCTAGTTCATAATAATATTATAATAATATCTCGTTTAGTGAAACTCGGTATTGCGTACTACACACGCTATTGAAAAAGGTCTTGATTGCGTGTAATGAAAGCCAAGTCAGGGATGCGTGTAGTGAAAGCTCTGTTTAGTGTTGCGTATAACATAATCAAAACTTATTTCATTTAAACATTAAATAGAATCTATAATTAATGTTGTGTAGAATAATTTCCACAAAACGAACTTGAAATTGTGTGTAACACGAGCCAAGAATAGTGTTGCGTATAATGCAAGATAATACGGTGTTTTGTATAGAGCAAGATAATTTTGGTGTAGGGTATAACAAAAGACATAAATGAAATTAAAAAGATTAATTCTCATAAAATCTCGGGTGGTTACAATCTACCCCTCTTAAAATGAATTTCGCCCGCAAAATTTGTTGGGGGTTATAAATGGTTTACTACTTGAAAGTTTCTTTAATAGAAACCCACATCGTAAAAAGGAATACCAAAACTTATCTTTAAAAACTAAAGTATGAAACATAACAGTTTCCCAAATTAACTAATCACTGTGTTTCAACATAGGAGAACATAGATGAAAATATGTATATGGAAGAGAAATCTAACCATCATGTTCTCATGGAGAGTGGTATAGAACATGGCTATGAAAAATCCAACGATCACAAAGCCATAAATTTTTGATGATTTAAGGTACCATCTGATTCATCGGATATAAGGACACTAGGACAACATTTTTTGGTTTTCAAGATCATTTCCCTAAAGTTGAATAATTTTTTAATTAAAATAAATACTTACTTGATTTGGTACAATCTCAAAATTTCTCATGCCTCGAACAATTTCCACTTCATATCATAAAGAAATGAAGTTGAATTTGTCTTTCACGAAGTGTTAGCAGGTCATGCGATAGAATAACAGGGCATTCCATCTTTCTCAAACATAGGGTTAGCAAAAGTTATATATATAATTCCATCAATGGTGAGATTAATCAGATATGGTTTCAAAATGGACTTATACTTTATCTATCATCCAGCTTAATAAAATAAAACTAGTTTCTACTAACTAGGGACTTCCTGTAGGCCATTGGTAGGCGATTAAGGCATGTCTCACTTCGGTTGTGGGTTCAATTCAAAAAACCTTGTTCGATGTGACGGGTTGTCGCTCATCCTATGGGTTGTCCTTTTTCAAAAAATACACTATTATAACATTCTAGAAATAGTATCAAAAGAAGTTCTAGCCTTAAATAATTCTATCTGATGTCCAACTTAATCCATTATAACCTTTAAGCTTATCGAAAATACTTTTGTCCAATCTTATAGTATAAAGAAAATGATTACTAGAAATTTCATCAACCAAGCATGTGAATACCATCATTTCTCACCCATATAAGATATATATTGTTGGTCACATTCCAAACATGTGAATACCTTAATCATGTACTCTATTGAAAAATGAATACCCATTGAGCCTTAGTGAAAACATGAATACTGTCAAAAGTTAACTCTTTCCACATACCAAATTCCCAAAATTTCTATATACTCAAACCATGATATCACATTGCCCTTATATTAGTCATGAGCTCATCAATACTATAAAACATCTCATCATCTCCTCATCCCTTCATTATGCGCATATCATATACTTTATAATAATATATGAATTAACCTTTCATGGTTACCAGTACCATTCAACATATACTTTCAAATACTTTAGGAAAAACAATAGTGTAACAATCCTTAGATGTGTCTTTATTCCATAGTACCATTACCTATACAACATAACTCTTGCTAAACATAAATCATTCCACTACCTTCTTAAACCATTGACCAAGCTTCAACACTTCTTTTATCTCATATATCATTTTTAGTCTCTTCATCATTATCCACATAAATATTACCCGTATGACCATGCTGATTCTCTTCATGAGAGTTTCCCTTAGGGCATTGGTTTGCATAATTCCCATACATTCCACATTTAAAACATCTAATAATTGTTGATGTCGTAGCAATACCATTATTCATCTCCATGGTATTAACTAAACCTTTTCCTTTGCACTTACTGGATTTGTGTCCTTCTTTTCCACACCCAAAGCATCTTCTAGTTCCTTTGAAACATTCTCCTTGATGCCTCTTCCCACATGATTTACATGACAGAAATTGAACTTTTGTTCCTCTATGATCATCATGAAACTCCTTCTTTCTCTTATTAGATGAGTCGGGAAACTTACTGAAGTTGAGATTAATGATCATATTATGAGATTGCTGATTAGGTATAATAATGATGTTTGGACATCCAAATCCCATTTCATTTGGTTTCTCCTTAATAACATCATTCCATTGTCCATCATATCCTCTATTATCATGAATCTTCCTATTTCCAGCCATTTTCTAAAACCCAAAAAGAATAGTGTGAGAGGAAAAAATCATGCTAGGGAAAACAACATAATAAAGGGGGAGTACCGTCAATATCTAACATATTAGGTTAAATTCTAATATCATTACCATAATTCTAGTAATATTACCTATATGTATATTTATATTTAGGGACATCCCTAGACATACCTTATAAATATCTCTAGGGATTTCACTAAAGTATTTGTATCCTAGTTTCCAAAGGTTAACTAAACATTCGCTCTGATGCCAACTGTAGAGACCTAAAGCTTGATGTACATGGATATTACATTAGTTTTTCGGAATACTTATTACATGACAAAAATAGACGCCCAAAGACCGTATTAGTTTAGTGTCTTTGGAAACTCAGAACGCAATCTTCTAATCATGGTGAAAGATCTTCAACATCTCCCATAAAGATCTTCTCATTTTGGATTTCTTACCTAAAACCTGTCTTTATATCCTAGGGAAAATAAAACATAAAAATGGTGAGCTCAAATTCTCCGTTACGGTAAACATAAATAACATAAAATAATCCATAAACATTTGAATGCAAAAACTTGAACATAAAATCTAAACATCAAAATCTTGAGCAAAGACATAAATCTTGGAAGTACGTAAGGCATATATCATAAGGGAATATCAATCATGATAAAATAGCATAGGAATAAAAAATTTAATTTTAGAAAACCATTAATCACATGATATGATTTCCATAGTATCCAAGGTATTACTTCCAAGACCATCTTAGTGGACAAAGTCCCTTTCTGAATTGAGTTCACTCCTCGTTCCAGTCCTATATCACTGAATCGGATTAACATATCGTTCAAGACATGTCTATCTCATAAGATATAAATCTTTACCCAATGCATTGGAGGGAGATATAGGCCCCACCCATCTCATAATAAAATCATTCTTATGTGTTCCACAACATAAACTTAAATCATTCATCATAACCCAAAGAATAAAATAGGTTTCATAAACATCATCTCATCGTAACATAATAAATATAAAACAAATGGATATCATTTTATAACAAGAAAATTCAAACCGTGTAAATCATAGATACATTATACTTCAAACATACACATAAAAAATAATGTCATCTTAGATGGAAAATGGTTTTGATAAAACACTTGAAATGAATTCTTGAGGAAAATTTTCTTTCTTCATCAAAATAATTTTGTTTTCACAAAATACCATGAAATTTTAAAAGAAAAATATTTTTTTTGAAAATAGATATAAAATCTTGTATAGTATGCTTCATGAAAATGAGGAGTTATGAAACCGTAAAAATTTGTTCACGCCGTATAAGTTAAAAATAACATTCTTCTCATACTTTTGTTGGAAAAGTCAAAAAGTTCCCCATGTGGTAAACAAAAGTAAGATTCCTTTCATAACATGTAATAAATTTTAAAAAAATGGGTAAAAAGGACATTAAAAATACAGGAAATCATTTTTAGAAAACATGGGAATGGATGATAACAATAACCCCAGTAAATACTTACGAATAACAATCTCGGATAAGAACGAGATTGGAATAGTTAACCCTTACCTTAGGTTTGATATCTTTCGTACGTATCTGAAACTCCTGTATAATGATTTAAATAATGTTATTGACTTATTACAGAATCATATTCATTGTTATGATATCATATATGGTTCACTTATGACTCTATATTACCCGTTCTTTTGTAAATTCCATGTTAAAGCGGTGTTTTGGGTAAAATTGTTTCATTTATCATACATGTTACGACTTGTTGTTTTTGATATTATTACCTATATCCTGATTTAATTAATTCCAGAATGTAAAACATTATTTATATATAATATATATTCAGTATATAAATATATATAATAAATCGATAAATGGAATGAAATACACCATTCATGGAGACAGTAGGCAGTGCGTACGCATGAACGTTGTTTTCATTTCCTTATTGAATTAGATGGAATTAAGTGAATGAAACATATATGTTAATAAATCCAGTATCATTATTATGTAATATATTTCATGATTATTTATTATATATAATTTATAATCATACATTAATGGTTAATCATGGAAAATGAATCTCATCGCGTTCGTGGAGACGGTAGTCCGTACGTACGCACGAGCAATGATATCATTCCCATGATCATGGAATTGTATTGAAGTGTTTGTATAATCTTTGAGAATCAATATAACTTTAAAATAATCATATATAGTAATTTATCTACACCATTATACCCATCCATGTAAGGTGGTGGTGGAAAACAGATTATACCACGGCGTGGAGATGGTATTTCGTACGTACGAACGCGTAGTGATTTCGTTTTCCGTAGGATGGATAGAAAATTAAATTGGGTTGTTTCTAATTTATAATAACACATAAGTATATGAGTGATACTTTTGTTATTAATTTATGATGAAAAAAATAAATAATAATAAGTAGAAGATGAAATAAATTGGAAAGAATCAGTAAAGGATATTACCTCTTCTTTGAAGCGCCTCTTCTTAACCTCCTCTTGAGGCACTAGGGTTGGTCTTTTGAAGAGAAAAGAACCTATATGATGTAAATATAGAGGTTGATAAGAGGAATTTTTAGGTTTTGGCCGAGCTTCAAGGCTCAAAATGGTGTGAATAGAGGAGAGAAGGGGTGCCCTTTTTATAAGCGAGGAGAGGGGCACCTTTGGAAAAACTTAAAATATTATTTTATAATAAAGTCATATTCATTTTATAATATCTCCAAATTAATTTATTACGAAGATAAAGTGGGGATAGGTTTAAATCCTCTCAAAAAAATATTTTAGACATGTTTAGGTTACTATTTTAACCTTATCATTTAGATTTAACTCTAAGTTAAATAATTTAACTTTTACCGAGTCTTATTGTTTTCATACACTATATGGTTAATAAACAAACTATAACAATCCAAAAAACCCCAAGTGGTTCATTATTAATATATATAACCTTATCTAAGTCATTTGGAAAAACCATATATCTTTAATAATATTATAACAATTAATAATATAATATTTATTTTAAAAACTATTTTATGTCAATTTGGACACTATTTGGTAATTGATTTTTGTGAAACTCATAACAGCATGATTAGTTCGAAAAAAGTTAATTAAATCAATACTAACATGTCATGTTAACCTATAAAATTATTTTAATACATAAAAAGCCTCAAATTATATTTATTTGAGTATTTATAATATTAATTATTTTAATATTTCATTATTTAGGTAATTACTGCATCACCATTGTGTCATAAATAAATTAAATTATTAAATGTCTAAAAATTATAAATAAAATATAATTAGGTAGTAACTCTCTTTATATTTATAATTAATATTTATAGTCGAATTTATCTAATGTATAACCCAATATTAAAAATGTTTTAGTTATTAAACATTGATTTTAACCATTTTAACTCTTCTTTAAATAAAATAATAATAAATGTCTAAATCTAATCCAAGTGGACCTAAATGATAATATTTTATTTATAAGGTTGTTTATGGTCTAATTACACTTATACAATAGAATTTGGACATGTGTTAGGTAATAATAATATCATTTTTACCCTTAATTACCCTATTTACTTTTAACCGTTGTAAATAAAATTAGAAAGTTACTATTCACAAAATTATTATTAGCTTATTGAACAACATTTTACTCCTTGATATTAACATTGTCTCTCAGATTTTAGATATTCTACTCACAGAAGCAGTAAAATTATGTTTTATGTAAATTTTCAAATTCCCCGAGGAGGTGGGTAAAAGATGGTGAAAAGTTCAACAAAATTTTTATATGTCTAAAATTATTATAAAATGACTCAAATGAATTACATTGGACTTATATAGGTATTATTTTTCAATTTTGACCTAAAATAATTTTAAATAAAATAAATATTTTTTTAAATAAAAAGTCGGTTTTAAAATAGTAACCTAGTGTTTTAACTATTCATCAAAAATTGAAAGTTTTCAAAAAAATAATAAAAATTCACCCTAGGATAATTTCGATATTCCGAATCCAAAAATAAAGTCCATTTTGAAAGCAAAAATTTATAAAATTTCAAAAAGTGGGTATTAATATTCATAACGGCTAGTTCATATAAATATTATAATAATATATTGTTTAGTGAAACTCGGTATTGCGTACTACACATGCTATCAAAGAAGGTCTTGATTGCATGTAATGAAAGAAAAGTCAGGGCTGCGTGTAGTGAAATCTTTGTTTTGTGTTGAATATAACATAATAAAAACTTATTTCATTTAAACATTAAACAAAATCTATAATTAATGTTGTGTAGAATAATTTCCACAAAAAAAATTCAAATTGTGTGTAACACGAGCCAAGAATAGTGTTGCCTATAATGCAAGCTAATACAGTGTTGCATATAGAACAAGATAATTTTGGTGTAGTGTATAACACAAGACATAAATGAAATTAAAAAATATATTTTATCATAAAATCTCAGGTTGTTACAGACACCCCCTAGACTGTCCTCCCACCCTCCTGGACCCCCCCCCCCCACCTCACTAGACTGCCCTCCCCCACCCCCTGGACAACCCTCCTACAACCCTGGAAACCCCCCCACCCCCTGGATAGCCCTCCCGCCCTTTTGGACACCCCCACCCCCATGGAGACCCTAGACACCCCCTAGACTACCCTCCCACACCCCTAGACCCCCCCCCCCCCACACACACACATAGACACACCCCTGGACACCCCATGGACTATCCCCCAACCTCATGGACACCCTGAACCCCCCCCCCCCCCCCCACCCCACTAGACAACCTTCCCACACCCCTAGAAAGCTCCCACTCCATAGGAAATCCCTCTCCAGACCCCTGTATAGCCATCCCACAACCCTATAACCCCCCCCCCCCCACCCACCCACACACACACACACACCCTGGACACCCCATGGACTGCCCCCACCCTCATGGACACCCTGGAAACCCCCACCCCTTGGACAACCCTCCCACACCCCTAGGAATCCCCCTAACCCCACTGCCCCTCTCCCCACACCCATGGATTGCCCTCCCACCCTCCTAGACACCCCCCCCCCCCCACCCACCCCACTACACACCTCCCCAAACCCCTAGAAACCCCCCCGGACCAGAATCCATACCAGAAAAACCATCAGAACTAGACCAAAACAATAAGTAGCGCAAAATTAAACAGTCACATATATAACATTAATAACTTACAATGTCCCCAAGAAACCTAAATCCAACCTAAACTACTACCAAATACACAATTATAATGACAATATACAAAATTACATTTTACACTGTAAACAGACTAAAATCCAATCAAACCTGTAAAATAATTTGACCATTCCACTTGTATGTATTTGACCTCTTGAGCACTATAGAGTTGATGATCATCAAATAGCTACAAATTAAAAGGATATTAGTTAACATGTATAATTAATAAATAAAATGAAATATTATGGAAAATTTTAAAAGGAAATCTTACAATGTCAATGTTTAAAAGGAAATCTTACCATGTGAACGTTCACAAGTGTTCTAGTTATAATTATTTCATACATAAATATTAACATATAATATCTACATTCGATGATGCCTTATTGTTCATGAATATTCTATTTGAAAAAGTGTAAATTAAAAAATATTATTTTTATGTAATACATCAAAAAGTACAAATTATAAATGGATATTTACCATTACTTCTAAATATTTGATCTTGGAACTCCTTTTCTTTGTGTTTTTTCTAAATTAGACCCATCCCCTATTAGAAAATAATGCGAATAAAATAAATATATAATTCATTATAATATATAAAACTATTTAGAAATTGAAACATACTTTTCCAACATATTCTTAAAATTTTCCCACACATCTCCATGGACAGAGCATATCCAATAAAGTGTTTTATCCCTTGGGAAAAAAACACTTAACATTTAATGTTAACTGATAAAAGATAATTTAAGGTCAGTGGATTTTTATATTAAAAGATAATGAACTCTTTTCCAGAGATATGTTTCATACCTCTCACAAAAAGGCATCATCCAACATTGTGTGATTATATTCTGTTCAAATATTTTTGCAATATAAAGCATTCTTTGTTCCTCATCCAATGCATGTGCTTCAGGGGAAATCAAATGACGGTCCATGAATCCATATACATCAGCCCGCTCATTCTTCTCACATGTGTAAAAAAAGATACCTAATACAAAACAAACATAATTATATGTTTTTAATAAATATAACACATGGAATATGTTTTAATACTTACATGGAAAAAAATTGCACCACATTGATGCCCAACTTATCTCTAGTAACAATCTCCATGATATCAGTTTTCCCAATCCTTCAGTTATTGCACGTCCACAAACATGAACTTCCATTGTAAGCTCATAATGATCTCCCATCAAATTTTAATATCTTGAAAATTTGTAAATACTACTAGAATATGTATATGATGTCATAGCCATTTTTCTTTGTTATTATCTATACAGTATTTATTTACCTTTGAAGTATTCCTATAAAAATAAATAGAAAAATATATTAGTTTTTAGATGTTAAAACAACATTAATAAAAAAATAGAAGATATAACATACATTCCTCTATGGTAATGAGTCGTAGAAGTCTGGATGGCCAAATTAAAAATGGCCAATACTATTTCCAACTGTCATCACCTCATCTATAGGTAATGGTACTCGAGATGATCTATCTATAATATCTTGTAAAGTAACCCTTTGATGCTCTCCCTCTAACTGTTAATGATGAATTGTATCTCCTATACAATATACTAGTCCATATGGAACTATATGATGTTGAGGATCATCAAAATACCACTCGCAATAAGTAGGATGTTGCGGCGGAGAAGTAGGATAAGAAATGGGGTCCACAGGATGAGGTGGGGGAGTGGGAGCTACTGGCGGAGGTGGAGGATAGATAATGGGGTCTGTAGGGGGAGGTGAATGAGTGGGAGCTGCAGTTAGAAATTGTCCTAGCATGTCAGAAAACATAGACTATTCTGACGCTCTAATCGTTTCCTCCATCATCGCATTAATATTATGAACTTCAACCTTTGAGGATTCTATTTTTTTTATAAACACCCTCAATGGAATAATTAGAAGAACGTGGCAACACTTTTCTTACCGATACACCCTTTGGATATCCACAAACACGACCAAGATATTCGGGCATTCCCATTGCTGCTGATAAAATATCTTGCCTCCTAGTAGTTGTAAATACCCCATATGAGCTCTGCTTCTTAAGAGAATATTGTATTTATTTATTGAATATTTATGTAATGATTCAAATTATATGAAGAATATAGTTAACTTAATTAAATAAAATAAATATCTTACAAACCTCTCATCTACTATTCTTGAATCGTTCGAAAGATATTGCCCCTTATTTCCCATCTGAGCTCTCTTCCATTTTTCATGTCAAGATGGAGGGGATGGAGGGAAACCTCTCCAGATCTTGAAGACTCAGATCTCAGTTTTTTTAATTATTTTGCAATCATTTGTTATTCTAATAATTTATACCCTCCCCAAGATAAACTACGAGGGTATAGATTTTTAGATTGGATCTCTTGATGTGATTTCCTTGTTTTTTGTAAATTCAAAATAAGAAATCATTAACAAAACATTAATAAGATCATTTATATAAGTAATATTATAAATTTTTAAATTTCCCTTACCCAAAATGAAACTTTTCTACTACTTTCAACAAACTGTCTCCATGTGTCTTCATCTATGAAAAGATATATATGAAATGTATTTTCATTACTCCTATGAATAATAATGAAATTAGATGTGAGGGTTGATTTGAAATCCCTCTATCTCCTAGCAGTCATTGATAAGCATTTCTTCCTGACTGTTCCAGTTGTAGGAATATCAAATTTCATCTGATAAAGAAGAGGTAAAACATATTATACAAGAAAAATTTATATAATAGGAACACAATAGCAAAAGAACATACCAAGAACATCTCCCAGAACTAAGATATTATCGATTTGTCCACACTTATCCAATCATCATACAAAATGTTTACTTTTCTCTTACCCTGAGTTGATACAAAACTCTTAAAATATTTTTCATTTGGACCTCGAGGAATATCATTCTCAATAAACTCAATGAGTATTCTCTTTTCCTTTGTATGGGAACGTTATAATTTTGGTAAACATGTGTACCCCTTTTTACCAACTCTTGATCTCTTTGTCGTTATGGGAGAACATGAGGAAGATTGAGGAACATCAAGAGGAGCATGTAAATGTTCCTCCCTAGAGGTATGATCATTATGCTAATTTCCAGAAGCATGTGGTGGATCAACTGATTGATCTATCATTATAATTCAAATAAAAAAACAAACATTAGTTCACAAATATACAAATTCAAATATTACAATACTAATGTAAATAAAAAATGGAAAATTGAACTAAGTTACGTAATAGTAAACATGGTTAATATAGTAAGCATATTAAATAATAGTGAATATGGTATGCATGGTAGGGTGATTTTCATTCAACAAAATCGATAATTATATATATTACGTAAAGGTAAACTATGGTAAACAATGGTAAACTGTGGTACACATGGTAAACTACACTAAACAAAATTAAAATAAATAAAACATCTACTTATTTGATTAAATATGCATTTTAATAAAGAAAAAATTATAATATCTATAATTTTATGCAAATAATAAATGTAAACAAGAAATAAAAATATTTTACTTGTAATATTAGGAATGTACAAATGGAATTTTTTCCCCAAATTGCTTCGTCATGATCCTTCTTTATGACACAAACCATGTCTTCAACAAGCTCATCATTATGTTCTACAAATTTTTCCATGGAAGTAGGGATCTCACTTAAATCAGAATCCTCATGAAGTTGATCCCCACCAACATATTATTTTTCTCTTGTAAAACAACATACCACTGCATATCTGATTGATCAAATACATGGAAAATATGTTTTTCAAGTGTTTCCATTATAAAATAAGCTAATGTGTCTTCCAATCTATTGAGATTAACAAATTTCATTCCAAATTCATCAGGACTGACAATTTTGTTACCAACAAACCATTTATATTTAAAAATGGTAACTTTAATTTTAATGTAATAAACCTCCCATATTTCTTCAATAACTCCATAATATGAACTTGATGCAGAAATTGGGTTTTTGTCTTTAGAACTAAAAAAATGAATTGCTTCTACAAACACCAATACACCACTATTTTGAAATTCACTTCTGTTGTCCTGAGCATTCATATAAAATGTATAGCCATTAATTTCATAACTGGACCATGTTATCACATTTAAACATGGACCACCCACCATCCATCCTAATGTCTCTGATACATCGAATCTACCAAGCATGGTCATTTTAATCCATGAAAAAAATGTTTTGTTGTGCTCATTCAAAATCTACATTTCATTCTTATTTGGATGAGATTGTTTCAACTCATTAATATGAAATGTGATACACGGTTGAGCATCCGCTATGGTATTTAATATGAATAATTCTAACTTCCTCATCTGTTCAGCTGAAAACGATTTGAAATTCAATCCAATAATCTCATTTCTCTCATTATTAACTCGTTTATGGAGAGATAGAGGCAAACCTATATGCTCTTTTGCATCCAAGTATCTTGTAAAAAACTCTGCAACCTCCTCAAAAATATACGTTTCAATAATGGAGGCATCAGGTCAATATGGATTCTTAACATACCCCTTCAATATTTTCATATACCTTTCAAAAGGATACATCCAACGAAGATATACAGGTCCACAAAGCTTAATTTCTCGAACCAGATGAATCATTAAATGCTCCATTATATCAAAAGAAGTTGGAGGAAAATACATTTCCAATTGAAAAAATATAGAAATTGCATCCTTTTCCAAAATGTTAAAATAATTCACATAAATAACATTATTAAAAATTGAATTGATAAAATAACACAACATCATTATAGTCTTTCTGACACGAATGGGCAATTTTCCACGCAATGGAACTGATAGAATTTTTTGTGTCATGACATGAAAATCATGAGATTTTATACCTATCAACTAAAAATCCTTTAATGAGACAAAAATTATTACATTTTAAGAATAACCTTGGGGCACTTTGATATCATGTAGACACTAACAAAAGATAATTTTTTCCCTCTTGGATAATGTATGAAAAGCCGGAGGAATAATTGTTTGTCTTCCATTTAGAGTGGTATCTAACTCCAAACGTATTCTCATTGAGAGTAAGTTTAATCTTGCATTCAACCCATCTTTTGTCTTTACCTTAATATCAAACAATATTCCAATAAATCTATCCCAGATATTCTTCTCTACATACATGACATCAATATTATGTATAAGTTCATGATATCTCTTTTATGGTAGCTCAAAAAATGTTGACATTTTCTTCCAAATATGTCTATCATTGCTAAATTTCTGTGTCTTTCCCAATGTCACATCAAGGTTTTCCACCCACTCAAAATAAAAATCAGGGGATAAGGGTTTTGGAGCAATATCAAATTCATGTGAGCCATTTAATTCCTTTTTTAGTCTTCTATAAGAGTGATCCATAGGCAAAAACCATCGATGAACCATGTACACTATTTTACTCCCATGATGCATTTGACACTATGAAGTCTATTGTTCACAAATTGGAGATTCTTTATTCCACTGAACACTATATCCATGAAAAATTTCCATAGGCTGGGAAGTCACTTATAGTAAACATAAGCACTCCATATAGCTGAAAATATTCAATTTTATGAGAATCATCCACCATAATACCATCCTCCCATAAAAGTTTCAAATCATCAATGAATAGTTACAAGAAAACATCAATATCATTTATGGGTTGATTCGGACCAGAGATCATTATACTCAACATGACATATTTTCACTTCATACAAATATTAGGAGAGAGTTTGTAAATTACCAATAAAACAGGGCATGAACTATGTGTGCTACTGAGGGTTTGGTATGGATTCATTTTATTTGTGCACATCCCTAGTTTGAGATTTCTAATTTCATTTCCAAATGTTGGATACTGCTCATCAATTATATTCCATTGTGGAAAATGTTTTGGATGAAGTATTTTTCTATGACATATCCTCTCATCAGCATGCCATATTAACCTTCTTTCATTATATGATTTAGCGAATAAACATTTCAAACAATGAATTATTGGAAGATACCAAAATACCTTTGAAGGTATCTTTGAAATCTCTACATCAGCTTGTGATTTTTCTTTCAACTTATACCATGATGTCCCACATTTTGGACACTCTGGCAGAAATTCATATTCATTCCTTTATCATACAGTTATTCGGATAGGCATGTATTTTCTTGTATCCTAATCCCATCGGGAATAATATATTCTCGACCTTATAATGTGAATGAAGAATATCGTTATAATTTTGAAGAATTTCTTTCATCAATTGTAGAAGCTCTATAAAACTTCTCTCTCTCCATCCATATTTCACCTTCAGGTTCATCAATATAAACACTACCGATGAAACCGTATAATTTTTACAACCAGGATATAGTGGTTTTCAGCATCACCATATATACACGCAATCTTTGGTTCTATCTCAATTTCTTCTGTGAAAGATCACGAATCATTTCTTCAATTCCATCAGTGTTACCATCTTGCGAATCATCATCATTAGTAGATCTGACATTTTGTCCAGTTTCACCATGCCAAATCCGAGGGTTGTAACTCAGATTAAAACCATGATGAATAAGATGATCTTTGATCTCTATAATTTTCAACTTCTTCATATTCAAAAATTTCATGAATGGAAAGAAAAAAATGTCACATCTTGGAACATTTCATTTAGAAAATTCAAAAAAGGCATCAACACCATCCCTATATTCATTACGCATTCAATGTGTCATAATCCAAATTTGACTCATTATTAACCTATAACAAATATCAAAATTATAAATATTCTTAAGATAATCCAAATATATATTTATATGAAAAATATAATCATTTGAATGTAAAATGTTTTTTGAAATTTAAAACAAATCTATCCGCATTTGAAAAAAATATACATGAAAATGATTTTAAAATGAAAATATAGTTAGATATAACAGTTTTAAATTCATCTTGGATATTTTCTTCTTAAGGTACACAAAGAATACATCCGGGTGAAAATGGATACCAAATTCAACCTTCTATAAAAAAGAAATATGAAGTATAAATATTAAAATATGTATACATTCACCATTAAAATTTATACAGATTCCAAAAATTTGAAATCTTTGGGATAACCTCATAAACCGTTGGGGGTACCCAACGGTTTCACACACCATTGGAATGATGGTCATTGCAATAGCCCTGTACCAACTCTTCTACAAGAACCGTTGGTATAGACTACATGAAGTTGAAATATTCCAATAGTTTCAATGAAACTGTTGGGATATATATATATATATATTAAGAGGGTGTCTAAGGGGGTTGGGGGCTATCCAGGGAGGCTGTCCAAGGGGGGTCGGGGATGTCCACATGGGTAGGGGTTTTTCAGTGTAACGCCCCGACCCCAGTTACCCAGAGTCGGTGCATTATTTTAATACATTGGTATGATTACAAGGAATCAAGTACTGAAGGACCGATCAGTTTAACAGTTTTGAAAAATAGATTACATACATGAATGTTACATTACACTTTATAACATACAAAACAATATAAATAATCATTTATGAATGCCATTATTCCCTTGGCTTAACCCTGAATATCAATCACAATACACTTCTTGGAATCATGGGAAAAATAAAACATAGAAAGGGTTGAGCTCAGATGCTCAGTAAGGATAAAAATATAGCAGAAACATTAATAAATAATCATAAACATTTTAGGCAATGTATAACTACAACAAAATCCTTTTAAACTTGAACTTCAACATAATATGAAAAAAATAAAACAATTCCATTTACTTATTCACATGGGTATTCTACTAGTCGAATAAACTCATGCAATATCACTAACCACTTTCATAATGATGGAATTCATAATGCCAGACTATCATAACCACGTAGCCAAGGCCTCGTGCCAAGACTAAAAATAAGTTTTTGTCAAGGCCTCATGCCAAGACACTAGTTTGTCTCATGAGACCTACCGATGCATCGAGGAGCTATAGCGGGCTCCACCCGTCACATATTAAGTCCAATGCATTCCTCATATGAACAGGTTTAAACATAACATAAATAATCGTATTAAAACTAGCATAAAAAATGTCAATAATTTCTCTATAAACTATGAATGGTATAAAAATAACACATCCATAGTCAAAAATATCACAAAACATTCAACACAATATGGAAGATTTGTATCATGATAAATCAACTTCAAAACAAGTTTAAAATACATTAATGAATTTTTAAATAGATTAAAATTATTTGTAAAACTCTTTTAGAGAAATACCCCTTTTTCATGAAAACATTTAAAAGTCACACAATTTAGAAAAGAAGTCATTTAAAGACATTTTTGAATCATATTTTCCCATACCACTTGGAAACTTTTGAAAGGAATTAACATTTTAAGAAAATTCATGTCCATATAAATAAATCTTTAAAAACCATTTTGAAGACATGGAAATTAAAGAGAAATATTTAGAGGTATAAATATTTAAAACATTTGAAATGATGTTTTAGTAAAAATTCCCTAAAAATAATTCCTTTGAAAAATCTTTCATAAAACATGGACATGGATAAAAAATATGTCCCAGTAGATACTTACGTAAAAACAAGCTCGGATAATAAAGAGATTGTGAAATTAACCCTTACCATTTTGGTAACTTACGAAACATACACCCCATGAAAGAGGTATAATACAATGAATATGTAAATACACATAAATTAAATTTTATTACACAAAGAATACAATTATAAGCAGTACATACACCACACAAAATGTAATAGTGGCAATATGGCATGAATCTCACAGGAATAAGGAGTGAGATGAAAACCCCTTACCTTGTACTTTTACTTGATATTGTGTATGTTAACCTCATGTATAATAGTTAAATCATTGTTATTAAATTATAAAAGAATCATATTCATAAATATGATATCATATATGATCTTTTAATATTGCTTTGTTAATAATATTTTAGTATTATCATCGTTTCTGGTGTTAACTGATCTGTTTTCCTTTATATGTGTCGTTATGTAAGTTTTGTTTGTTATGGATAGGTTGTATCTTATTCATATCCAGAATTATATAATGTCCTTAAACATTACTTTTAATCATAAAATTATAATTATTCTTTAATGGATATGATGGGGAAATGAATCTCATCGCATTCGTGGAGACGGTAATCCGTACGTACGCACGAACGCTACTTCAATTTCATTTTTCATTTTAAAAGGAATCAAAACCAAATGATACATAGGTATATTATTTTTCCTGTATCATATAATATCTTATATTTTTTACTTAACATCATTAACACCATCCTTTATACACTCCATGTATGGTATGAACGAGTCATATCACTTTGAGGGGGTGGTAGTCCACACTTCCTCAAATGAAATTAGCGTATATATAAACAACATGAAATGAATAATGGTATGATATAAAATGGAATTACAGAAGATTATATATAAAATAAATATCATTAATATCATATTTAATTATATTTTCATCATAATGGCCACCATGAGAGGTGATAAGAGATAATTGAACAATCATCGCTTCGTTAGGCGTTTGGTTGCTATCCACAGAAACATTATTTTATTCACCCATTATATGGAGGTGTGTGTAAGTGTAATTAGAATAATTCTAATAAAAATATCCTATTATATTTAGGATACTTTTTTTGTTACAAATATAAAATAAGAAAGAGATTTTAGGGGTTGTATAACTAAAATAAAAGAAAAGAAGCTAAGAGAAATCATTACCTTTAATTTGGGTAACTCCCTTTCGTTTGAACCAAAAAGGACTCTTCAAGTGACTTCTGCCTAAGGTAAGGATTTTAAGAAGAGTATAGGGATTTAGGGAGAATAATTGGGTAGATTTGTGACGAGCCAAAAGGCTTGAGAGGTGTGAGGAATTGGTTAGAAGTGGGGTCCTTTTATTAAGGGGAGGAGGGGCTCTTTAGGAAAAACTTAGAGTATTATTTTATAATAAATACATATTCGGTTTCTAATGGCTCCAAAGTATATTATTTAAAGCCTATGGATGGGATGGGTCTAAATAATTTCAACCAATATATTTTAGAAAGGTTTGGGTCATTATATTAACCTTATCTTTTAGTTTTAACTATTGGTTAATTTGTTTGACACTTACCATGTCACTTTGTATTTTTATATTATATAGTAAATAAACTTACAATATACCTCCATGCGACCCCCAAGTGGTCCATTAATGATAATCCTATCACGATACAAGTCCTTTGGCCGAACATTAGATTATTAGGAGTTTAATATCAATTAATAATATAATATTTGTTTTCAAAACCCTTTTATGTCAATTTTGACACTATTTGGTATTTTATTTTTGTGAAAATTATAAGATCATGATTACATCAAAAAAAGTTAATTAAATAAATCCTAACATGTAATATTAACCTATAAAATTCGTTTAATTCATTAAAAAGCTCAACTTATATTTATTTGGGTATTTATAATATCAATTATTTTAATATTTCACTAATTTTGTAATTACTGCATCGTCATTGTGTCATAAATAAATTAACTTATTTAATGTCTAAAATTTATAAAAAAAATACCATTATGTAAGAAATATTTTTATTTTTCTAATTAATATTTATAGTCTAAAATATAACATATATAACCCTATGTATAATTTTTTTTCTAAAAGATATAGGCTTATGTCATTTTTGTATTTATTTTAACTTAATTAATATAAAGTGTCATTATCACTTACAAGTGGATCTATGGGGTCCCAAAATTGACCCAAAGATGCCCATGGTCGTACATGTATCAAAAAATAGAGTTAAGACATGTTTTATGGTAATTTATTATTATTATAATATTATTTTCTTACCCTTATTTACAGGATTTACCCTTTAACCATGGTAAATAAAATATTTACCGAAGTAATTATTCAAAATGTCTAAAAATAAAAGTTACCTATTTACACAATTTAGACTCCCTGATTCCAAATATGGAGTCCATTTTTTCAAATTCAAAACACCGAAGTGGCAGAAATTAATTTAAAATTAATTCCCGTTGTCAAAACAGAAAGCGTATTTTTAAGAGATAATAACTATCAAAAGATTGACACTTGTTTATGTCCGGTTTAAATGTGAAATTATGCCCAATGAACAAAATTGTATTAAATGGTAAAAATATATTCTAAATATACTTTAAAACCACTCTAATTCATAATTTATCACTATTAATTATTTCGATTAAAAAAGTTGTTTTTAATAAAAATTTAGTAATTTTCACTATTCATCAAAATATAAAAGTTATCCGAAAAGTACCAAACTTTCATCCTTGGATAATTTCGATATTAAAAATCCAAAAATGAAGTCCATTTTGAAAGATAAAATGTATAAAAGTTTAAAAAGTGGGTATTACTATTCATAACAGCTACTTTGATTGGTCGCGACATGTTAGAATCTCGAAGTTGCGTACAACACACGCTACTCTATTATTCAAAGAGAAGAGTACCGTGGAAGCTTGGGGTGATAAATTCAGGGTGTCCAGGGGGTGAGGGTGTCCAGGGGAGGGGCCTGTCTAGGGGGTGGGGGGCTATCCATATGGGTGGGCAGTGTCCAGGGGGTGGGGGAGTGGTATCCATGGGGTGAGGGGGTTGTCCAACCCCCTACCCCATTAGCCACCCACACCCCCTTGGACACCCCTTGGAAACCCCCCCCCCCTGGACAGCCCTCCACCCCCTGAATCGCACCCCCACCCCTCTGGACATCCCCCCAACCCTCTAGACAACTCTCAATCACCCTTGGACAGCCCACTCACCCCCTAGACACCACCCCCACCCCCCTGGACACCCCTACCCCCTTGGACAACCCTCTCAACCCTTGCACACCACCCCCACCCCCTTAGACACCACAACCCCCTTGTAAAACCCCCACCCCCCCCCCCACCAAGGACACCACCCCCACCCCCTTGGACACCCTTAGACACCCCCACCACCCTAAACACCCCCTACCCCCTTGGACAGCCCACTCACCCCTGGACACCACCCCTCCCCCACCCTCTTGGACACCCCTACCCCCTTGGACAGCCCCCTCACCTGTGGACACCCCCCCCTGCACCCCCCTTGGACTGCCCCTGCACCCATGGGACAACAACCCCACCCCCTTTGACACCCCCTGGACACCCCAACACTCTGGAAAACCGCCTCACCCCCTGAACAGCCCCCACCCCTATAAAGAGGCCCCCACCCCTTGGACACCCCCTAGACACCCCCTTCCCCCTTGGACAGCCCACTCACCCCGTGGACACCCCCCACCCCCTAGACAGCCCCCACCCCTCTAGACAGTACCCCACACCTTGGACACCCCCCTCCCACCCCCTGGACACCCCCTACACCCTTGGACCACCCACTCACCCCCGGGACACCACCCCCACCCCCTGGACACCCCTACCCCCCTTGGACAACCCCCTCACCCCATGGACACCACACCCCCACCCCCTTGGACACCCCAACCCCCTTAGACAGCCCCTCCCCCTAGACACCCCCCCTCCCATTTGACACCCCCTGGACACCCCCACCCCTCTAGATAGCCCCCCTGAATAGCCCCCACCCCTCTAGACAACCCACACCCCCTGGACATTCCCCACCCCTAGGACAATCCTACCCCCTTGGATAGCCCACTCACCCCCTGGACACCCCCCCTGGACACCCCTACCTCGTTGGACAACCCCTCACCCCCCCTAGACACCACCCCCACACCCTTGGACACCCCAACCCCCTTGGACAACCCTTGCACCCCCCCTAGACACCACCCCAACCCCTTTGACACCCCCTAGTCACCCCCACCACTCGGGACTTCCCCCACCCATAGATAGCCCCCACCCCAGAAGACATCCCCCACCACTGAACACCCCCACCCCCTGGAAACCCCTCATCCCCTTGGACATCCCACTCACCCCTGGACACCCCCACCCCCTTGGACACTCCCACCCCCCTTGGACAGCTCCCCCCCTGAACACCACCCCCACCCCCTTTGACACCCCATGCATACCCCCAACCCCTGGATAGCCCCCCACCCCCTGAACAGCCCCACATCCCTCTAGACATCCCCCACCCCCTTCGATACCCCCTTTACGTGCACACACACATGATGGAACACACAAAAATCATAAAGTTTCATGATATCAGTTCAATGGTTTCTTTTACCAGAAAATAATTTAGCACGGTATAAATGAACAGTATGAAACTTTCCATGATAGCAAGAATAAAGATTGAAAAGTAACATCTCAAAAAATTAGTGGAGGGCATCGTGACAAATAAATACTGAAAACGAGCCGTGTGGAGCTTACTTGAGTGTTGTGAGTCCACCTGATAGATCTGGGGATAATAAAGACGATTAATGATGATTAGAAAACGAGGATGGAGGTCATGACTTTGAATAATCCTTTCTAGGTTTTCCACGCGGGAGAGACGAGTTGCAGGTCACCAGATCGAAGAAAACAGAATGACTGAATACAAGGCGTGATAAATCATTTAAAAGGATTATTACGTCGGTTATTTTATAACAGAAAAGATAAACTATTTTTTATGTTTATAATGTTGGTTATTTAATAACTGGCGTAGAAAAGAATTTATCACGTCGGTTATTTTATAACCGACGTGATAAATGGTGATTTATCACGTTGGTTATTTTGATAATCAACGTGATAAATTTATAAGATTTCTTTTGTCACATTGGTTATTTTATAACTGGAATGATAAAGCACCCAGATTCGATTTTCATGACGTTTATAAAATAACCGGCATAATAAAGCTAATCTTAATATTTTTTACATCAGTTATCTTATTACCGACTTAAAAAAATGGATTCTTGTTGATTTATCTCGTCGGTTATTTTATAACTGAGGTGATAAATCAATTATTACATCTTTTCACATTGGTTATATAGAACAAACATGAAAAATTCCAACGTGGTAAATTTGTTTTCCACTAGTGTGGAATAAAGACCAATATCAAACTTTATTGGCTTCAATGAATAATTCTTATCTAGGAGAGGAAAAAATCTAAGTAGTTAGATAAAAATAAGATCATTTTGAAACTATCATGGATACCAATTATATCTCCATGAACTCCAATAGTCTATCCTTATTCAATGTATCATGGAAAAATTGTGAAAAGAAAAAATCCTTGAAAGCCTCCCATGTAAGCCCCTTTCTTCTACCAGCTTTTCTAATCATACCCCCATCATCTCCTAGTATTTCCCTATAGAATGAATGATTATTGATTTTCTTTATCATACATGTGTCTCTTAATAAGATCATATAAATCCCCAATGATGTATACCCTATCCTAGGTATACTTAGGACCTCCAGTTTCCTGAAAGTTCCGTGGATGTTGGAGTTGGATGTCTTTGGAATTGTCGACCATGCTCCTTGGTGCCCCTCTTCCCTTGTAAAGAACAATTGAAAGGGCTCTCATATAGGGTGGGAAAACTAAATTCAACACCAGATCTAGTTGTAAGAATTATCTATTTAACTTATTGTATATAAGACAATGAAAATATGGAATCCTCTATAGTGGGATCAACCCATCCCACATAATCTAGAGGACCCATCAGTGTCCTTCATAGAGGCATCTATTTAAAATATGTAGGAAATATTAGAATATTTGAATCAATTAGGATATAACCTAATTAGTCTACGGGATCAAAAAAAGTTTCTCCTGGGAGACTAGCTTTAACCCAAGGTCTATCCTTCTAAGGGAAACACATGTTTCTCCATCCCAGTAAATTATTCATGGTTACATATACTTATAAAACATAACAAAATACTGATGTTTAAATAATCAATTACAATATATATATCAAAATGGAATGGAATAAAAATTTACATACCAATCATAGAATAAATATTTTTCCCAATAAGATAGACCGAACGATGTAATTAAATTGATGAACTAGTATGCATCACACAATAAGAATATATATGATATATGATCCTGTGTTCCTACACATGATGCATGAACATAACAAAATCCGATTAACTATAATAGAAGTCCCATTAATGATAACCTGGTGGTCCATTACACATGATTTGTCCTAGAATATGGAAACTCCCAATACCCAAGTCCCACACAACCTATCTATTATCTATTATGTCCTAGGTCAGTAAAATTAAAAGAATAAATTCTTTTTTAACACAATTTTCGAACATTCAGTCTTACCCATTGGGTCCAAGCTAGAGAATCACATGACCTCATGTGTGCCTCCAAATACGGAACAAGATTCCGACAAGCATCAAGGGTCCAAATGCCAAAATTGGGGAGACTATTCCCTTAGTCTATTATCCATACAACAAAATATAAATAAATTTTAAAACAACTTTGGGTAATAAGGTGGAAGATCAAGAATAATAATTTACTATCACATGGAACAAATTTCATAAAAGTAAATAAATTGTGCCCTCTATGTGGAAATACATACCAAATTATAAAGTTTAATAAGGTAAATAAATAAAAATCTATGGAATTGTTATGGATTTGTTCATGGTCTCACTTCCATCTACATGTTCAATAACTCATCTATCTTTCATGTGATTCCTTCTCATTCTTTGATCCTAATACATGAATTCTGTATGCACATCAAGATGATCGTACAGAATGTAAGTGACCAAACCGGTAGGACACCACAAATTTTTCATTAACATGTGTTTGAAGGTATAAAAATGTATATCATTTTCATAATAAATTAAAAATCATCATATACAATCATACATTGAAAAATCATGTTCTAACAAAGCCACCACATTCCCCAATCAAACTTTTTCTAGTGTCATGTTATAATGATAGTCATAATGATGTCAGAATTGATCAAGAACTAGACACATGCTAGTGTACAAGTTTCTATGTATCCTAAATGCATCGATACATAGGTCTGGCTACACTGTCATATAGTAAGAATTTACTCAATATCCTTAAGGAATCATGATCTGGAATGTTACTTAGTATCTTCATAAAATTGAGTTAGAGGTTGGTCCACAAGGTTTTCATGATCCTACCATGTGTATCAATCCACCATCATAATTATTGCATGTCAAGTTAACTACCCACCTGATGGGGAATCATACCTTTATGATGTATATATTATTAGTACCAATGCAATACCTCTAAGGCATGGTGAATACACACAACAGGGATGATCATAATAAGAAAAAACACATAACATCATTTGAGCATATAATAGAAATATATAGAAACATGTGAACAAATTCAAGCTTGGTAAAATGATACATATCATTAGACATGGAATCATGTAACATATATAGCTATCATGGGATATAGACACACCCATGAAAAATCATGATCAAACAGGGTCCACAAGATAAGCTATCATGAAATAAAATAAAGGAAAAAAGAGTATAAAAGAGCCTCAAATGGTAAAAAACATCATATATCAACCTCATTTATGATGTAATCCAAATATCATTACAGTATTAATACATGAACCATGTCTCACACACACACAAAACTAGATTGCACTTCAAGGATGCCTATCTCAGGTTGTAGTTCATCGATAAAGATGCTTATAAAATATATCCAAGGTTATTTAATTTGAATAATATTGTTTCGAGAAATAAAAACCATCTGGAGTCTATAAACATTACTAATTCCAAGATATATCAAAGAATAGGAAATAAATTAACTAGATATATTGTCAAATCCAGAACAGATCATGAATTTCAAATTAATTCTAGAGGAGAACAATCAATGAACATTGATAAAACATAATACCATCTATAAAAAAGATATCCAATATGGGATTAAATAAGAATATAGTTTCAATATGATTGATCTATGATTAATTACCAAGAAACATTCATCATCCATGATAAATCTAGCTTCGGTCAAAAGGGATTTCATTAACACATTGAATCCAACACTAATATTCCAAAGGATCTCCATTGGGTTATAATTATATAGTCATTATTCCATCAAGAATAGGTATGGGGATATTATCTATAAACGCATACATTTATAACATCGATAATCAACGGTAGATCTCAATCAAATAAATATACATCATCATCATTCTTGATCTGTCATAGTTCTACTAAAGAGGGGAGAATTAATCATCAGATCAGCATTGAAACCATAGATCCATCATATATCCATGTACATATTTGAAAGAGTAAGATGAACATATCATATATCAAGATAAAATTCATTATTACCACAACATTGGATCAATCCAATGTTGATGAACCTAGGGTGGATGTATGGGAGTTCTCTAGTGTTGATAGAAGAGTTCTCAAATTCTATATAGGGGTTTGGGTTTAAATTTGGTATTAAACAAGGGTTAAAAGCATGTTTAATTAAAATTCATTTGGTGAATTTAATAAACTTTCAACCAAGCTATGATGTATAGTTGGTGAACCTCATTGAATCGCTAGTTCCACCACAAATTGGCCAGTTCTTATCCCTTAGTTGGCTGCTCTGTTGGAAAGAACCACCAAGGTTCTACCAATACTACTGGCTGGCCAATGGAACCTCACCAGCTGGTCAATCATGTTTGCTATTTTATGAAGAACTGGACAAACTCTACCAGTGGTATAGTGTTAGTTTATAACCACCAAATTGCGAATGATCTACACAACTCTCTAACCATCAATTGTCGTACCCTTTTCACACAAAAATCAAAATAGAAAATACTCCTAAAAAATATGAAACATCAAAGTAATGGATATTTTAATTAACATTAAAGAATCTTATAAATTTATATAAATAAGTATTTTAATAAGGGGTTTTATTCTACATTAAGCATTTGCTTAGTACTTTTAACATATCTAGAAACAATAGGGTCTATCTGGAGTGATGATGTAATAATGGATGAAGAACAAGATACTCGGTTGTTATTGTCTAATGTTTTAGTGATTTTAATATCTCTACACCATATATTATGATATTTTTCTCTTCCCTAATCCATTCTTTTTAATGATGATATCGAGGGGAATCTAACCATGATCATTCAATGCATTTTCTATATTGAAATAGTTATCCCATTATCGTAATCATGTAAAATCTTTATAAAGGACTAGAACTATGATTTATATTCCCATTAACATAATTTATGAATAAAACAATCATATGACTAGATGTTTTATTTAATAAAAAACATCCATGTCATGTATTTAGAAAAAAAATCGTGAAAACTTAGAGTGGATAGAATAAATATTTTATACTCGCAATTCTGAAGCGAATGATTCAGTTATCATAATCCTTCTCATCGGTAGTCATCAAATAGGATCCAACCAATTACCATTATTATGTTGGATTTACATTCCTATCATCATTTTCATACATTGGATTGTGAATCTAACTTGTAAAATGTAAAATATTTTCAAATTTAAGTCATTGGACCATTATTGGTTATTTGGGATGCATGTTTTGAATCCAATCATGCTAACTAGCCACATTATTTTTCTATGGTAGTTTAATACCCAATGTCACCCTCTTCCACAATTGTAGTATCTTCCGGACCCCTTAAGGAAATTACCTTGGTCATTCTTCCCATATTTTTGACCTATAGGTGGTTGAAGATTCCTTCTTTCAATATATTTATTGCATTAATTTTTATGATCCAATATCCATATCTTCTTTGGTGAACTTATTTTTTTACCTATGGTGACATTGCTAATCATATATCACCATAATTGGTTTCCATAATAACAATTTTTCTTAGTATATCTCTCATTATAAGGTTTTAGTCATTTATATAGTCACTACATTGTCCACCTCACTCATTGTTAACCTAGTTCCTTCTGGTTCTAGCCATTTCTAATACTAAATGGTTTTAGTATGAATAATGAACATTTAACATCATAAGTAAATTAACGTAATCAATAACATAAAAAAGATTAATTATTAAAACTTTTCCCCGTTTTTTGTCATGGTATTAGCTAATAATTTTTATAGTTAAACCTATATCAGTCTTGGTTTATCCAAGGTTACTTTATGTTGGGTTATCCTATACTTATAAGCCAAGTCCCTCAAATTAACTAATGAATTAATTATTTATATTTGTTCCTAAATAGAATATTATAACCCAAATAATATCCCACAATATTTTATAGCCATCTATATAGTATTAGGCCCACTCATCATGAATTATAGTGATGGTATAGTTAATTCTCAAACAACCCTTTTTAGGGTGATTACACCTTGGTACATTTTTTCCACAACCACAAGCACTTTATAGTATCCAGATAGGGAATTATTTCTATTACAACCACCTAATCATGACTCTACTAATATTTCAGGATATCAACCAATATATAGAATCATCTATAAGGTTTTCACTAAGGTTCCCCAAATCTAATTCCAAACATAACGAGACTAATCTAAAAAAACTAAACCATTCCAATGATTCCAACTGAGGAAAACCAAAAAAAAACATGCCTTTATTCTATATCCATTACACAATTAAATCCATTAAATTACATAATAAAAATAGAATATTTAGATTTTTGATTTTTAGTGTCATTGAAGACTAGATAAATAAGATACTTATTTTGTAATTATTGTGAACATTTCCCATAATTTCATTATAATAGATCTTCTTTTAAATATATTCCATTATAAAATCATACTCACACCCTACAATAGGGAATATTATGAAATGGGTGGGATCAAACTCCTAGTAAGGTAAAAAATAATATATCAATATGTTACCATGTTTGTGATCATAATTATAAGAGATATCATATGTTGAAGAGAAATCTCATATTAAAAGAACATACAATATAAAAATCATTTAGAAATGTATGATAACAAGTAATATCATATGATCAAATATATATCATGGAATAAAGATTGATAAATAATGAGGCATAAATCATGATCTAGGGAGAAAATAATATTCACATATCAAAATATTTTTTCTTCAACATAAGTATATAAACACAACATTGTGGATCAGAAATCACCACATGTTTCCTATAGTGAATCTTTCATCACAACCTATTTTTTATAGTGGGCCGGGATTCACAACATGTTTCCCATTTTGTATCAAACATGACTACTAATTTAAAATTTATATCCTAAAATTTTAATCTTTAGTCAATTTTTTTGAGGGATATAAATGAACCACTCATCAATTAAATATTAAACACACACATTTGTGCCACAAGAAACCATCTTATGATCACATCAGTAAGACCTAGGATTAAAAATGGGTTACTCCATACATTTCAAAAGGAATAACATGAATAAACACATAAACAAAATCAATTTTTAATATCCTAAAAATTTATATTATAATACTAAAAATATTAATATATTTCAAAACTCACAACATTGAATTTTAAGAAAATTAAGATATATTATTATAATATTATTATGTAACTATTATAATATAGTTTTAAAATTTGAGGGTATGAATATGAGTAACCAAATTATGGGATATTTTTTTAATGGTCCTACTAAATGACAATGTATTGATTAATTCTTAAAAAATAATTAGTCAATTTTCAGTAATGTCATTTTATGCGTCAAAAAGGCATTTTATTAAAAAATGATTTTTATTACATTTTGTGTGTTTAAATTATAATTAATTTATTAAATTTATATAAATTATATAGTATAAAATAAAAATTATATTCTAAATAATCATATCCAAATTCACTTAGGGTAAAATTTTAATAATTTTCTGAAATTTTTGATTTTTCAGTGATTAAGTGGAAAACTCTGATTTTAAAAAACGATCATTTCATTTCATTAAATAAAGTAATTTGAAAGTAACATTATAATTTGGATTTTTTATTAAAGTTAAATATAATCCATTTTATTAATAATAATCTAAGTAATTCCATTTAAAATATAAATACTTTTGATTTTTATATAAGTTAATTTTTATGCTTAAAACATATTTTTATAAAAATATTTTTTCATTTCATTTTACACAGTTATATTAAAATTGATTTATTACACTTATAAAGATTTAATAATCAAAAATAGATACCATATTGGTAAATATTAGGTTCAAATTTGGTAAATTGTTCCCATTATGTTTTTTCATTACGAATCGTAACACTGATAGATATGTATCACCTCGGTAAGGGTAAAATAGGTATGATATGGTTAAAACCAAAATATAAGGTCTCACAATCAACCCAAAACATTACCTTATATCATTATAAGGAATAAATGCAATGATATACATCTAAAATTCTAATATATGGAATTTTACTTTCATTTTACATTGTTAATGAAATTTATATGATTTTAAGTAAAGACAATTCCAAAATGGAACTATCTTGGATTTAATGTCTCTAATTTTTTTTTCAAAATGATAAAATGAGAATACACTAAGTTATAAATTTAAATTTTAAATGAAAATTAATTTATTATCGTGTAATATGTTTATAATTTTTATTGGTTGATTAATTACAATAAATGATTATACAATGCTGACGCAATATTTATTTTATTAATATAAAAATGATTTTAAAAACATTAAAAGTAATAAAATTTAATTGAATTATTGAGATACATGAATTTCCTAGATAAATATAACATGTTAGATATGTATTAAAGTTTTATATTCAAATCATAGAACAATATTGGTAACATTAAAGTCAAAGTAAATGAATTGCGTAAAATATGACATTAATGTTATTTTAAGAAAATTAATATTTTCTTAAATTATTTAAAAGTCATAAAAATCATACAATATGAAATTTACTATAATAAATGGTCTGAAATTTAATACCATATATATTTATGATTTAACTATTAACTTATAATTAAAATTATACCCCTTTTGGATTAAAAAAGTTATTGTTGGAGTTGAGGTTAAAAATGGTAGAAAATGCGTTAAACCAAAAGAAAAGAATTAAAATGGCACCAAAACTGGTATAGATTTTACATTTTAATAATATTTCAAAATTATCTTATTTTTTTCAATTCATGGTTATTTGGAAGAATTAAACATTAGAAATAAATTAACTATATTTAAATATTTTAAGAAATTCCAAGTGTGTCATTTCCCACCATTATTAAGGGACACCCATTTTCTCTTTTTTACACCTCCATTAGCCATATATCTCTACCGAAAAAATAAAAATTATTCTATATACTCACTTATCCACAAATTATAAATTCCATTATTCTTAAGAGATAATTCCAATGATCACTAAGAAGGGATATAAAATATGCTTATTGAAGAACATGTAATCGTTTTTACTAACTCTTTCATGTTTGTTTATTCTTTTACTTACAATAAATTTGTTACACCCATATTAAAATTCAAACTCCAGTGTCATCAATAGGATTAAATATCATTATTATTATGTGAAAAAAATTATAGTATCTTTCATTCATTCCATTGAAAAGTGAAAACAACATTCAAACGTACGGGCAACGTACTGTTTCCATGAATGGTGCAATTAATATTTTTATCTATATATTTTATGGATGAATAAATATATATATATATATATAATGAATATATATGATATTTATATCACTATTAATATTCTACAAATTATTTAACCATGATTATAGTACTAGGGTTAGAATTGTCAATTTGAAATTTTCATGGAAAATGAAATAGTTAACACCTAGAAACGATGAATTTAATAAGGAATTATTATTAAAGGGGTGTTAAAAAGTTAAAAAAGGATTATTAGTGATATTATAAGAATATAAATAACCTAGGTATATAATTATAATAAATTTACATTTATTATACATGAGTTTGAAGAACCTTTGATGAAATTCCAACTCATGTTTAGGGATTTATGTTATAAGCACATTATTTATAAGGATTATTTATGACCATGTTTTTAATCCTAAAATTTTATGACATATATATCAAGAATTAAATTAATTTTCTTTTTCCTTTTTTATCTCTTGATAATACATGCCCCCATTCATTTTACTCTCATTAATAACTCAATATACAGAAAGCATGTTTTTAAGAAAATTTGTCTTTGTTTTTATCTTCAGTTGAAAATCCTTTTTATTCAATGTACATGTTTTCTAAAAATTATTTAAAGACTATTTTTATTATTACCCTATTGTTTTTTCGTTTCATTTTTACAAAAAAACTTTATTTTTAAAAATTGGTTTAAAATAAATCATCTTGTGTTTTTCTGATCGAAGTATTTTTTACTTTTTATCAAAAATGTGAAAGGAGTTTTTATTTTAAAGCGCATGGTATTAAAATAATTTTTAATATCCTCATATTTTAAAATTAAATACTATATTTGATATCGTAAAAGGTTTGAAACATCGAGTTTAAGAGAATAATAAAATGTTATTATTTAAAAGTGGTCGTTAAACCTATCAGTTCAATTGGTGAGAATGAATAATATTAACCACATTTTGAAATATATATAAATATTTTAATCAATAAAAATTCATTTGTTAACTATCATTGAATGAGAAGAATTTTATTATTAAAAGCATTTTAATATTCAAAGTTATTTCTTCATAAAAATGTGGTTTTATTACTATTTATTAGTGAGTAATATAATTAATTTCTGGAATTTTAATATAATTTATTTTATAAAATTAATATTGTTTTTGAAATCAAAATACAAAAATTTTATTATGGTTAATTTTGATATTTTTCCAAAAAGATTTATTTTTTAATTAATAGTGAAAAATAGTATTTTTTTAAAAAAATCATTAAATATATTTATAACATAAAATTATAGTTTTGGTTAGTTTTAAATTTTAATATATTCCTTTTCTTTTTAAATGATCCAATTATGCCTTTTGAAATGAATTTTCTTATCAATACATAACTCTAACTGAAGCTCAAGCCACAACAACCCCAAGATCGCCTCCATAGGTATGGGGGTGGTGACCAATGCCAAAGGTATAAATAACACATGTATACATTTACCTAAGTACCTATATGCAAACAAATAACCATCTCGATGTAGAAGTTTAGAGGAATAATAGTAAAATATAAAAACATTTTGGGAAAAACTATGCTAGTAAAACATCTAAACATTACAAGACTATGGTAGTGAAAATAGAAAATTAAAGGGGAAAAATACACATACCACATGAAATTTATCCCAAACTTGAAAAAACTAGAATGTAAATTATTAAGAGATACCAGCTACGGATCTCCAAGAAATGATCAACATACGCGGTCCAAAGAACCTAGTATCCATCAGCACCAATGAAGTCACCACTGACTTATCATTCATCTATATAAGATACGACACATACTAGAAAATACCATACAGGGGTGAGTATATACATACCCATTAGGATAACCTAAAATATGAAGGTGGAGGATTAAGAGATACAATAGGAAGAGAAAGAAAGAAGATAGTAAACATGATGCAATATTAGATAAGAATGATGGAGTAACCTCTTTCAAGAAGAGGGGGCCAAGATGGTGAGTAAATATACTACACAATGAGTATTTCCCATACAAAGAATGAGTGTAAACTCATCTAACCGCATGAATCTAAACATAGAAAGCACATGGCATACCCCATGATTCTTCATAACCCCTGGTAGAAGAGTTAAAAAATCCAATGGTATGGATACTAAAGTGTATATATTTATATATGCTCAGTCAAAAGAATCCCAAGTGAGAGATAAAAGAGTTATCTATCTCATAACTCATCATAATAATAAGAGTCACCAACAGCCCAAAAATTTCATCAATGATGCACATCATCTCATTTTTTTACCTTGAAGTAACCATGTGAAGGATCATACCTTGCCACTATGCCTCATAGCTTAGGGGCACAAACACCAAGTAGAGGTCTCATGACCTAGTTCATTAGAGGGATTCCACTCTATATGTATCCATAAAGAGAATTCTCCCAATGATTATGGGGGGTTCCACTCTTGTGTCCTGAGGACTTACACACTGGTGTGACAGGGGGTTCCACACTGGTCATCAAGGACCCACACCATATATGATAGGGAGTTCTGCTCGATTAGAAGCGAACTCACACCCAAGATTATTAGAGGTTCCATTCTATTTTTTCTTGGAATCATGCCCTAGTGTGATATGAGGTTCCACTCTAATCATTGAGGACTCACACCCTATCTGATAGGGGTTCAACTTAATAGAAAAAAGGACTCACATATAAGATTATGGGGGGTTCTGCTCTATAGGTCAGGGAACCATTCCCTTTTTTATAGGGGGTTCAACTCTAGTCATTGTATTACCACACCCTATCCAATAGGGGGTTTCACTCAGTATGTAGTCATAGAGGACCCATACCCAAGCTGATGGGGTGGAAATTTATAGGTATCTTTTGGTGATCCCACCCGATCACTGCCATCATTGGGAATCACCTAAAATAATATCAATACCTATAACATTTTACATCGTATCCCAAAATACAGAATACAGGGAACCAACATGTTCTTTGTGAAAATTCACTTTGGATATGTTACTCATAGGATAAAATCTTAGTCCAAACAAAGTTGATACGGAATATTGATGTTTAAATAAAAAGATCGAAGGGGTGCACAGCCTATGAGGGGAGCCACGCAGTTTGTGGTCCTCATCCATTAGATGAATGTGTCCCTAGAGGTACATATATCCCAGTCCATATAGATGTACATGTCATGCATGTGGACTACATGACATTACCAAGATACCTGAGATTAGACCGTATCAATATGGTTGTGCCAATGTACTTCAGTACATAGTTGTGTGCCTGATTGTGTTCAAATACTTGAATACATAGTGTTCCTCCACCACTAGGGGTCACTCATGTACATGGAGTTACCCTACCACTCAGAGTCCCACTCATGTGTTTTCCTTGTCTAGGTACCTAATTATTGTCTGTGAACTTTACCCCATGTTTGTGTACTTTAGTAGAGGGTGTGTCTGGCCATGCTCATTCATGTGCACTCCCAGTGTAAAAAACAAGTCCTCTAGAAAGAGTTCATGTAGAGTGTGGGGATCCCACAGATCTTGTGGTATTTATAATATTCCAAAAAACTATCCACTACAACTAGGGCCCAACACTTTGTGTGTTCATTGAACTACACAATGTGTAGTCATGATTTTTCTAGAATATTAGATCTGTGATCCACGCTTTAATTTTTTCTATAATTCCACATATCTCACTTTGTTTCTACATGATATTTTGGTATCTAATGTGAATATATCTATGCCTCCCTTATGGTGGCCATAAATCAATTTCGGTTGATATTTGGAGGGTCATTACATGTCCCATACACCACTTATTCATCCATATTCTATGATTTGACCTATGATTGCCAATAATACCACCCATGTCTTATCATAATACTATATCTATCCCTTATTTTATGATCCTTACCCTTTACACCATTTCTTCATAATTATGTGGGTCCAATCAAGATCGATATCAAGATTTATAGTCCAACATTCATGAACATGGATATTTGGGGTTAAAAAAATTCAATAAACAATTTATTTAGAACACTTACATATTCAAAGTCCACAATTT
Organism: Viscum album; assembly: GCA_963277665.1. Classification (NCBI taxonomy): domain Eukaryota; kingdom Viridiplantae; phylum Streptophyta; class Magnoliopsida; order Santalales; family Viscaceae; genus Viscum; species Viscum album. The sequence goes on along the minus strand of OY728162.1, from coordinate 345,988,582 downwards.
TGTGTAGATCAAAATAAGGGATTTATCATCCTAATAAATTCAATAAACAAGGGAATAAAAAAAAATGATGCGTTCTACATATATATCATATCATTCATCATCGAATAATTTTCTGGTCAATGAATGAAATATTTTTTTTTCATTTTCTACATCCTGATCCCCTCTGATCTAATGTTTCATCATCCTCAGATATGATTCTCCAAAAAAAGGAGGGAATGAATATTATGAATCCTTCAATGGTTTTTTTGTATAACCCTAAACGTTTATCTATATCAGTGTGTTTATATACATTTAGAGAGGATAAAATAACCAATTAAATGAAATAATTTAAGCAATTACCCTACTAAACGTACCGCCAACGAGAGAAATATCTGAACACCCCAAACCGATCTATTTTAGGTAATTCCTAGGTTAAATATTATATTCCAGACTCAACTATGGTCTCATATTTATGAGGCCAACTTCTATTTAGGATTTATCCAATTTTCTTTAAGATAAAATTCTAGTGTATTATAAAACATACATAATATTTTTATGAAATTAATTATGGGCACACCAAGTCTACAAATTGTAATTCGTATCAGTGCCTAAATCTATAAATATATATATACATATTTAAAATTATATCAAGGAAGAAAATTGGTTTATACATCATTCCATCATTTAATATTTTCATCCTTGAAAGAAAAACAAAAAAATAAGGATGATGAGCCTCTATCTAACTCTCCCAATCTCATGATCTCTCTTACACGTTCTCATGCTTCCACAACATGTGAACCTAGAGGATGGTCCATCGAAATACAGTTCTCTCCATTCGATCCTAGATTTCCATTAGGTTCTCCACAACAATGGATCCATTCTCAATGTTAATATTTCCCCATTCGGTGACGTGTGTGGGGTCATGGACATATCTCCACAGCTTTAAAAAATGGATGACATCATGTACCCACTCCAATTGTGGGGGTACGAAGAGGCAGTAAGAAACCTCGTCAACTTTCTACATGATCTTGAATGACCTAATGAACCTCACAGATATCTTGACTCTCTATTTTAACCTATGTAAACTTCATTGTTTGGATAATATCAATAAAACATGGTCTCCTTATTTGAACGCAAAGTGCCAACGACGATGATCTGTGTAAGATTTCTACCTTCTCTGGACCGTCCTCATCCACTCATGGATGATCTGAACCTTCTCCATTATCATCTGCACTAACTTTGGACCCATAAGAGATGTCTCAAAAATCTATATCCAACATAATTTTTTCCGGAAGGGTCTCCCATACCGGACCTAAAAATGTTTCATGTCGATGGTAGAGTGGTACCTATTGTACTCTGAAAACGCTAATAGGGTAATGTAATCCTCAATGATCCGTAAAAATTATAACATGAAATCCCCCAACATATCCTTCAACACATGGACAGTGTGCTCGGTCTACCCATTGGTCTGGGGGTGAAAAGTTTTACTCATCCTCATCTAGATCCGAAATTCATCCTATAGACCTCTTAATAATCATGACATAAACTGCATATCACGATCATAGACAGTCGTAACGGTAACCCCGTGGTGGTGAGAAATCTCTCATACATACAACCACTCAAAAAAACCACTGAACTTTTCTCCACGATAGAAATGAAGTGCGATAACATTGTGAGTTTTTCAAATATCACACAGATGGATTCATGGCCCTTTTTTTGGAATCCTTCTAAAAAAGTTCATAGATATTTCATCCCTCTTGCACTTTGGGATCTCAAGGGGTTGAAACAAGCTTCCCGAAACCTAGTGCTCAGACTTCACCTATAGGCAGGTGAGGCACCAAGAGACAAAATCAAAAACAATCCATATCATTTCAGACCTCCAACACTTTCTCTGAAGGTCCATATAAATATTTCCCACACCTAGATGTACAACCAGGGGAGATGTGTGGAACCCTTAAATCTCCTCATCCCATATCATGAATGGGACCATCGTCCATCCCTAATAAAAGATGACTTTATTACATACTTCACAATATACAACTAGAGAATACCCTTTCTATATTTACTAACGTAAGGCCACACAATTGGTGTCTGCCAAATAGGACTCTCTCATATGCTCAATAAGTATAGGATTCAATGCCATTGACTTAAGAAAGGATGTACCCTCCTTCTCCACCAAAGTTAGTTTCAAGGAATCCAACTACTCAGAAGCCTCTTACACTAAATAAGAATAAGACATATGACTATAGAAATATACTAATATGATTACCTTCCCAAGAGTATAGACTATATCGAAGTCATATTCTAATAAGAACTCCAACTAGTGTCATTTTATTATGTTTAAGTCTCTCTGTGTGAAGACATACTAGAGACTCTGATATTATGAGTAAACCAAAAAGTGATCTTCCAGAAGATAGTGTCTCCACATCCTCAAGGATAAGACTTCCTCTTCTAGCTCTAGGTCATGAGTCATGTAGTTCTTCTCACGGGGTCACAAACACCTCAACCCTTATATGATTACTTCTAACTGCTACATCAAGACGCAGTAAATCCCATATTTTATGAAATCATAATATCACAACATTCTCCATGCCCTACTTCAGTAGTCTCAATATAGGATCACTCATCAGAATCATACTCAACTCCTCGAAGGCTCTCTGGAACAGCTCATTCCGGATAAACATATTCCCTTTCCTCATTAGAGTGGTAAAAGGGGATTTAAACATGAATAATTCTTCTCAAAACCTCATGTGGAACCCATATAAGAAAACAAAACATTGGCCCTATGAAATGATCTTAGGTGGATCCCATGAAATCACTCAATTTATCTTCACTAGGTCTATAGGTAAAACATTCATCAAAATTAAAATCCCAATAAAGTAAACTTCATGAATCAATTAGTGGTAACTTGATATATTTCCATTAACATTGTTCTCTCACCAAAGATAATCACTAGGAATTCATAGCATCCATAGTGACATCAAAATTCCATATTTGGAATTTCAGCCTCTCTTACCCTCAACTGGTGGTAGCTGAAAAAGAGAACAATCTTTGAGAACCATCCCACACCTCACAACTGGTCAAAGAGACCATCAATCCTCAGAAAGGGGTATGTATTTAGTATCATTACCTAGTTCTTGAGATGACAATACTTGAAAAGATACAAGCTCTCATCCACCTTTTTCATCAATAATACTGGATCTTCCTATGGGACACACTTAGCCTAATGAAACCCATCCCATGAAGGTCCTCCAACTACAACTATAGATCCCTCAGCATGGTAGGGGTCATATTATATTCCACTAAAGATATTGGGGTAGTCCTAGGATGTAAGTTGATGAAAAAAATCCATTTATCACTATAGAGGTAATACAATAACATCATCCATGAATAAATATATGAAATCCTCTAAAACTCAAGTAATCTATATGCTTGAAGAGCTCACAACTCAAGGAATCCTCCATGATATCTCTCTTTTTATAAAAGGGGAATATCATCCCATTAGTGCATATGCATCTGACTAATCTATGGTGAAATTAAATCTAGGATTCGACCATGGAAAACCAATCCATACCCAAGAAGAAGGTGTATTATTCCATCATAATGGCCAAAGGTCCCACATGAACCTCTTTTTACCAAGAAATAGCTCTCACTGTCAGCAGATAAAGATATAGAAGAGGCATTCTTTATAGGAACCACAAGATGAAGTTGTTATGCTAACACCTAAATTGGGTTCTCCAGCTCTCACCCAAAGAATATAGTCATGATGTAATGATTGGAACCTATGTCTACTAATTTTTAAGAAAGAGTACAATAAACACATATCATACATCTAATCATCTCATGTGATGTGGGTTCATAATCCTCTAGAGCCTGCATCTATCCGCTGCCCTTACCACCAACTCCCTAAGCCTGAAGTGGGTCACCTAATGTTGGTTGTGGAAGGATACCATATAATCATCCACCACACAAAGATCATCCTACTCCTCTTTTATCTCAAGATTTTTAGGGGAAACCCTTCCCACACCTGGGGGATTCATGATCATGGTAATGCCTATGTTGCGGAGGTCCATTGGTTATCTTTATGTTCTCTTTAGCACATTAGGTTGATCAATCACATGCCATTTGACCATTACCCTCACAAGAATAGATTTTTTTTTCATATCCATTCATCGCTAGTAATCATCATTGTCCTTATTACACATGAACTTGTGCCTCAAGCTGATCATGGGGAGGTCTAATGCATCAAGTTCTCATTGAATGCACTTGCTAGCTGCTGCAGATAACTCAAAATTGTGATGTCCACTACCATCTCTAACATCCATCCATCCCTCTAATTGGAAGCTCATAGTCACTAGTGAATTCTCCAACACCCTGTCATAGTTTAGTGTGCACAAGGGTACTACACTAGCTAGGATCTCTCTACGTTGCCCCTGGGAAAACTTCTATTCTCAGAAGTATCCATCCAAGATCATGTTAAGGGAGTACCGGGTAAGGTATGTCAATCTCATAATGTACTCATCCAAATTTATCCCTCCCTACTACACCTCTATAAGGTCTTGAATATGAACTAAACATAAATAGAATGTGTAGAAATCCTCGCAGAATAGTTGCAATATGTCAATCCATGAGAGCGTTGACTCATCATTCATCGAGGTAATGAAAATCCATAAGAACCCAGAATCTTCATGGAAAAGACAAGCTGCCAGCGCAACCACCTGATCCATCGATGTATGGATGATCCTGAATACATTAACTCAAAACTCTATCCAATCCTCTATTGCCTAAGGATCTTTATCTTCATGGAACCTCTGTGGCCTCTGATGATGAACCTCTAGAGTGCACTAATCCTACATGCATCCTCAACCTTCTCGGCTAGTATAATATACTACTCGATAGGTGGTGGTGATTATACCTACCCAACTAGAAGAACAATATCATAGGTTAGACTCTGAACTAAGGCTATATCAGTCCTTATATCATTGTTAGAGTACAGAACTGGTATCCTGGATGGCTGTCATCAAGGAGGCATCCTAAAATTTAATCAAGATATACCACGGTCAGATGAGTACATATATATAACAACAATGGGGAGATGACTCAAGAAGGGTATTAAAAGACTCAATATTATAATATGAATGTACCATTGATCCCTACAACCAATGTCTCTCTATTCCAATTTTACAAGCTAGTAGACAAGGTCCTAGTAAATGGATTTGTAGGCCTCCCATACCATTACTTGATTCCCTAGTATGAGAGCCTCACTCGAGACACTTTGACATTATTGGCCTAATCCCAACCAAACCCTCATAAGGGGACCACTTAAAACACATTTCCAAGCATCAAACAACATTTTATACCAATCTTTCATGTCCAGGCCCTAACTAGGGCTTGATCAGTAACTACCCCAAGCCTACCTCCATAGTCCAAGGGGTGGAATCTGGCACTGAAGTAATAACTAACATGTGGATACCTTTTTATAAGTATTTATATGCAGACACACATAGCCATATCAATGCATAAGTTCATAGTAATAATATAAAAATATGAAAATCAATGTAGGAACAAGAATTAATGTAATATATCTAGATAATACAAGAGTACGGTAATGAAAAATGAAATGTCATGGGGGGAAATTCACACCCAACCAATAATGTGTCCCAACCTGAAAAAAATAGAAAGTAAATAGTTGAAAGATCCCAAATCTGGATCTCTAAGCTATGAACACCATATGAAATCTAAATAACCCAGTATCCTTAAGATCCTTTGATTTTATAATCGACCAATCCTTTGTTTGAATAAGACACAGCATGTGCAAGAAAATCCCATATAGCAGTGAGTGTATTCATACATATTAGAATCCCAAATATTATTTCGGTTGATATGTAAGAGATATAATAGGAACATAAAGATAGAAGATAGTAAATAGAATGTATCGTAACCAAAGAAATATAATGAGTAACCTCATGCAAGAATAGAGGGATCAATACAATTAATAGATAAACTACAAGTCGAGTCTTTTCCACCCATAGTAGGAGAGTAAACTCATCCAACAATGAGAATCTAAATAATGAAAGAAAATGGAATACCCAACAGGTATTCATAGGCCATGGGAGGAGAGTAACCAAATCCAAAGGTATGGATACAGAATTACATATATACATATATGATCAGTCAAAAGAATCCAAAAAATTGAAAGGGGATCTCCATCTCATATTTAATCCTAGAACGAAGAGTTGAAAATTGTCCCAAATATCCATCATTGATGCCCAGCATCTTTCCCAAAAATAATTGTGTGAAGGTCTAAGCCTCGCTATTATGCCACACAACTGAGAAAAATAAATTCCATAGAGAGGGCCAGCGCCCAAGTGCATTAGGATGGTTCCATACTGGAAATATCTATAGGGGACCCTCTATCAATGATGGTGGGGGGTCCACTCTGCTTTCATGAGGACCCACAGCCTGGTATGAAAGGGGGTTATACATTATTTATAGAGTATTATAACCTTATCTAATAGGGGGTTCCACTTAGTAGTTAAAGTACCCATGAACAATATGGTGAGGGGTTCCACAAAATATATTGAGGACTCATGAAATGGTGTGAAAGGGGGTTCCACTTTTAACATCAAGGACATGTTCCCTATCTGATAGGTGGTTCTACTCAGTTGGAAGAGGAATTTCACCTATGATGATGGGGGTTCCACTATATAGGTTGAGGGCCCACTCTCTAGTATATAAGGGGTTAAACTATAGAAATTTAGGACTATTTTCATATCTAATAGGGGGCTCCACTTGGTAAGAATAAATAAATGAATTATCCCGAAGATGGGGGGTTCCACTCTCTAGGTAGCATATGTTGATCTTGTCTGATCACTACCATCACTAGAAATTGCCTAAAATAAGCTTCATGTTTAGAAAATTTCACATTGTATCCCAAAATCCCCAATGAATGGCCCCATTTCATTCTAAATCCAAACACTCTAGATAGGCTTCTCGCTTGCCATAATATGAGTCCAAAAGAACAAGATATAAATGATTGAATTTTACCTAAAAGGATTCAAGGGGTATATCGTGTGTGAGGGGACCTATATAGTTGTTTGGCCTACTCCTTAACCTATCTATGTCCTTAAAGTTACACAGCTCCCAATCCATGTATAAATACCTATCATGCATGTGGACTACATAGTGTGTTCATGCTATCTAGGATCAGGTTATGTCCTTAGGGTCATTTCTATATACTTAGGTACATAGTCATGTACCTTAACACATCTATGTACTCGAGTAAACCTCATGCCCCAACCACTTGGATGTCATGCCCGTGTTCTTTGTCGTGTTTGGGTACCCAAGTCATGTTCATATACTTTACCCCATTTTTGTATACTTTAGTACATGGTGTGACTAATAGTGAATGTGCCCATGAACTCTTAGAGTACACATCGAGTCCTCCAGCATGATTTCATACACCATATTGGGATCCGTATGATGTGTGATACTTATAATCCATTGAAACCATAGTCGCTACAATCGGGGTCAAACACGCCATGTTTTCTTCGAACTGCATAGCAGTTGAGAGTTTTCTAGAAATTAAAATTTCTAATCTATGATTTGAATATGGTCATACCACACAATATATCAACTTGTTTTTGTATGATATTAGTGGATCCAATATAGATCTATTGTTTGTGTCCATCTGGTGGCCAGAAATCAGTTTCTGTTGTTCTTTGAGCATCGTCACACATCTTGGATGCCCCTAATTCATCCTTTGTTAATTGTATGAGATATGATCACTAGAAAATATCTAATGTCCTGTAAAAAACCCAAATCTAACATTTATTCACCTATCTTTCTCACATATGCCATTTTTTTACAATTCTGGGGGTCTGATAAGGCACGGAACCACCCAACAACGTTGAACTAGGACCGTAGGGTCCTACTAGGGAAGAACACAAAGAAATTGGGTATAAAGTCATCACAAAAAACGTTTAATAAAAAATTTTCAATAATTCAAGTCCAATGATCAAGAATGGGGATATCCAAGGTTATAAACCAACTGAATAAACAATTTAATTGGAAAACGAGTGCATAGAAAATCCACAATTTGGTGCTGATCAAAAGAGAGGTTTGATCTGCTCAATAAATTTAATAAAAATTTGAATAAACCACAAATTGAAAGGTATGAAAAAGATATTGGATCATTATTTTTTCAAGAATATGTCTTTCAATGATTGAAAAACTCCTTGCATTTTCTACATCCTGATATGATCCAATCTTGAGTTTTGTCATCATCAAATGTGATGCACCAATGGAAGGAGAGGAAGAAGCTATGTATTCCTATCATGTTTTATGTGGGAAAAACTATTACATTATCCATAAAATTGGATTTTTATACTTATAGTTAGGATAAAATTACCAATTAATTTAATTAATTTAAATAATTACCCAACTAAATGTACCTCCATGGGGAGAAATATAAAAATGCCTCGTGCCAACCTATTTAAGGTCACACATTTTGTAAACGTCCCATTTTAGACTCAACCATGTTATAAAATATCTAATATGATCTTCTGTTTAAGAAATATCTCATTTTCATTAACAAATAACGATATTGTAATATAAAATATTTTTCATATTTTTATAAAATTAAGTATGCGCACACCGGTCCTCAGAATGACACGTCATCTTAATGCCTTACTCTGGAAATAAATATAGAAATATTTCAAAGTATTATAAATAAAATACCAGGTCTCTACATAATTCCATCACTCAATACATTCATCAATGAAAATCAAATCTAAACAAACAACTCATAATATTATTCCAACAATTGGCTCTACCACTCCCAGGAGCACTCCAGTATGTTCCAATGCTACCAAAACATGTAAACCAATGGGATGATCCATCCACATAGTGTCCTCTACTATCGATCCTTGATCTCCATTGGGTTCTCAGTAAAGGTGGATAGATCCTGGATATTCATAACTCCTCACTTGATGGCATGTATGGTGTCATGATCGTATCTCCTCAACAACAACACATGGAAGATATTGTACACCCGCTATGACTATAGGGGTACAGATAATCAATAAGCAACATCACCAACCCTCTATATTATCTGGAATGGCCCAAAGAACCTTAGGGATAGCTAGCCTTCCCAGAAAAACATTTATGATTCTCCTCATGCGGAGATTATCAAGGAAAAATGGGCTCCTTGATTGAACTATAAGGGCTTATGACCATGATCTACAAAAGATTTCCACCTACTATGGGGTATCATCATCCACTCATGGATGACCTAGACCATCTTCATTATCACCTACAACAAATTTTGTCCCACAATTGATGTCTCTCCAACCACTTTCTAACATAAGGGTGTCCATCAAGGTCCCCCGTATAGGGCCTAAAAATGTATCATGTCAATGGTAGAGTTTTTGTTTTTGTTTTATGAAAAGTCTTCCAAGGGAAAGTGATCTTCCCAGCTCTGACCAAAGTCTATCATGCAAGACCTCAGCATATCCTCAAACACCTAGATAGTGTGCTCAGTGTACCCATCATTCAAGAGGTGAAAATCTATACTCATCATCATCTGGGTCCCAAATGCCTCCTGTAGTCATGTCCATTATCATGATGTAAACTTTGAGTCATGGCTGGAGAGAGTCATCGAGGGAATCCCATGGAAGAGAACAATCTCACCTATATACAACTACAAAAAACTCTCCCTTGAACTCTACAACCTAATAGTAAGGAAGTGCACTGACTTCATGAGTCAGTCAACTATCACCTAGGTGGTGTAATTTCCCTTCGTTGTGTGTGGAATCCTAGTAACAATGTCCGTAGATATTTCACCAACTTCCTCTCTGGGCACATCAGGCCTCAAAATCACATGTTATCTCATCAACTAGCTTTGTAAATCCATATATAAGAATTTCAAAGTCTTATAATAAAAAACAAGGTCATTACATTTATACTTTAATTTACTATAAAAACATTTTATATTTAAAAAATATATTTTCCTGAAAAACAATTTTTCCTATCAATTCTTTGGTTTAATTTTAAATTAAATTCTTGCACTTATGATTTTTGAATTTTTAAAAATGGATTTAATATTTTGAATTAGTGTGTCCAAATTTGGTACATAGTTCTCTTTTATTTTTGGTTGATATGAATAGTAACCATAGTAATTTTGTTTCCCATGGTAAAAGGTAGAACATGTAATTAAAGTAAAAAAAATAAGATAATAAAGACAATAAAATGACAAAAAAACTTTCCTCGATTTTATTTGTTTATTTTCTTTCATCCATAATCACCGAATATTTGGTTATACGGATATTAGTTTCCATTTTTTTGGAGATCATGACCTTTAAAATATTTAATTTAAAGAAATGAAAAAAATGATACACTGTTATCTTTAAAACTATAATATTTTTAACATTGTTTAAACTAAAGGATATGGTCAATTATAAATATTATTTTGAAATAAAAATGGATTAAAAACAACATGGTAATTTAGTTTTAATTTTTAGTGAATAAATAATTACCCTAAATATTTACACAATGCTAACATAATAATTATTAAATTAATAGAAAAATAAAATAATTGATATTAAAAATATTAAATGAAATAAAATTATAGATAGATAATGTGATAAAGTAATTTTATAGATTAACAAGAAGTGTTTTTGATATAATAAAATATTTTTTTAATTTTACTTTTTTTATTGATATTATTAAAATCAAAGTAATGAATAATTCAATAAATTGAAATTTATGATATATTATAAGAATAAAAATATTTTATTAAATGATTCAAATTTCATAAAGGCGTTTATCCATAAGTGGGATTAAATTATGGTTTATTAAATCAACCATGGTCAATTTATGGGAATATTTACATTAATAGTAAATATATTGACCCTTAAAGAGTAAAAAACCTATTTTCATGGTATGCCTGAAAAGTGTAAACATGAGGTTAAAACAAAAATATATGGTTAATAATGTGATCAAAACATGAATAATATTTATTGTATTAGAGTATTTAGACCCATCATCATCTTAACTTCGAAAATAAATTAGTTTGGAGCCATTTCGATTTAAAAATTAATTTATATTCATTTAATATTTTGAAAAATACCCAGAGTGTCCATCCCCTCTCTTATAATAGGTCACCTCTTCATCTCAATCCTTTATAGTTTAAAACACTTTTGGGTTGTCCAATCCCAATCAAAATACCTTACTATAATACCTCCCCTCATTTTATTGGTATTTTTTTAGAAAAAAACAAACCTTATAGGTATTAAGGTGTTTGTCAAATGATATTTTCCAATGAAGATAAAGATAAAGAATGCATATGACAATTTAGACACAAGGTAAGGGGAATTATTTTTAGAATTGTAATTTAATGGTTTCCCTTAAAAATAAAATTTTCTTATATATCCATATTTCATAAAAACAGTTTTAATTTGTTTTTCTATTCTCTTATGATTGTTTAAATTCATTTTTAACAATTTTTTAATTTTTACAAAATGGGTTGAAAGAAATATTTTTTTAGTATTCCAAATGAGGTACAGTTTAAAATTTTTAAAAAAGTATTGAAGGAATATTTTTAACTTGTAAAACATGGGTGGATTTTCCAAACATCATTACTAACCTTTTTTTAATCTTCCTTTACATGTTTATAGGGATATTTTCTAAGAAAATTTTTTCCTTTACAATGTTATATATTTTTAAAGAAGTTGTTTTTAAATGGAAAAGAGTATTTTTCTCATGAATTTTTTTGAAACTTCTAATGGGATTTCCATTCATTAACTCCAAATTATCTTAATGTTACCTCTATATAACTAGAGATATTTTTCTATGTAATCATCCAAATTATTCCTCTGAAAAGACTATTGTTATTTAACATAGATTGACATAGAACTAATTTCATTTGTATGGGTAAATCAAAATATGAAAGGAAGAATCTATTTTAACTTATTTGAAAACAATACATTTTACCTCCATTGTAACTTTAAATTAATGTTTGTATTCCCTTATAAGGCTTCATATTTTATATAATGTAAACCCATTCTTCTCTTATCCTAGTTAATTTTGTCTTTGAAAATAGGTTTTTAAAAGGAAAGGAATTTCAATATCTAGAAATGTATTCTTGTGGGTGAAAGTATTATATTTAAAAAGGTAACATTTTATGTGTTATGAATATATTGTGGTTCTTTATAATAATTTATGATGTTATTTTATTCTGTTATAAACTAATGGCAGGTGATCCTGTTATAGCTCTCTAATTCGTTGGGTAAAGGGATGAAGTGGACCAATTATGTTTATCCAATGACATAATGGGAATATAAAGTGATAGTTATTCCAATATTAACTATGAGGGTTAATCTATGAGTATCTATTATGGATACTATAAAGTAATTTTTAGAAGTTAAATGTTAATATCTTCTATGAGTAGTTTTTGGTTATTACAAATTTAACTATTATGGTTATTATATATTCCATTATTCCAAGATTAAATGTGGTGGATAATCCATGAGTATCTATGATGGTCACACTAAGGTAATGTTTGTAATTTAACCACGATGGGATTATTTTATTATTTGTGAGGGTTACACAAAATTTTACCATTATATTTATTCTATATATAAGAGTAAAATGCACAGCTTTATGAAAACGTTTTCATGTGATTTTACATTTTTTAAACAAACAATTATGAGTTTATTTTTCCTTAAAATATTCTCTCATTAAATTTCTTATAAAATGTTTTGGGCATAAAAGATTATTTATTGTGTAGTAAAAGGGTTCATTTTAAACCCAATGTTTTTTTTTTAAAAAGGAATTTTTTATACATAATCTGGGACTTACAATTTCATTTTACCTTTTATATCCCTTGCTGAGATTTTTTTTCTCATCCCTAGTTTTTAAAATGTTTTCATATGGTTTAAGGATGGGTAAGAGAAAATAATAATCCAAGTTGAAAGTCATGAAGATACATTATAAAGAGAAAGAAAGTTTTGTTTTAATGGTTTTATGTTGTGTAAAAAATAAATACATAGTAAATGTGTCCACCTTAAAATTTATGGGTTTGTTATGTTATAATTAGGACCTAATTATATAAAAATATAAATGCAAAACATATTAGGGAATGAAAGGGAGTGAATTCTAGTCTAAAGACACTAGATTATGTAATGTTTAAGGTCAGGTCTTTATAGTTTTCATCAGAGTGGGGTATAGAAAACATTGGAGATTATGATTTTTTAACAAGAGGTTATCTTAAGAGTTTTGTATACCATCATGGGTTTATAATTTTAAGATTTATTAAATATTAAAATTCATAATCACCCCATTTTGAGTATTTATGTGATGATATTTTAATGTGATTAATGAGATTTTTGGAGATGTTTTCTTGGTTTGAAGTATTTATAACCCTTAAGTTTACTGTAAAGTATTATATCAAAAGAATATGGTTAATTTTTGGGGGATGTAAATAGAAAACCATCAAGGTTAAATCATTCTTTAATGATGAATTTAATAAGTATATTTTTAATGGTTAAAGTATTATATAATTTCAATGGGTAATTTCGTTACAATGATCATTTTCATTTTAAGAATAATTTCATGTTTTAATAAATTTTTTTTGTATATTAAATATTGTTTATCAAGATAGAAGTAAAGGGATCAAATAAAACATTTTTATCCCTTATAGATGATTTAATTATCACTATCATAGAAAATGATTCTTTATATATCTTGAATTCTTTTTGAGCATCCAAATATCATGCAAGAAACTATTTGATATATCTAACACATTTTTATTTCTCTAAAATAACACTTTATTGTGGTATCACTCTTATTTTATTTCAAATTCTCAACTCACTGTCTTTATTTGATAAGAGTAATGTGTCTAAGGACTTCACTATTTCATTTCTAGATATATGGACAACATGCAAGAAAATAAAGGAGATATCTATAGAATAATGGAAGACCCCAATGTCTCTATTTAAGGTTCAAATTATTATCTTTTTATCTAATTATAAATCATGGTTAGGTGATTTAATAAATTATAAGGACATATATAATATCATCAAATAAGATGAAAAAGCATGGTTAAGGGATTTAGAAAGTATTCAAATGAAGTGTTTATCAATGATATTTTCATATTGAAACCTTTTATAGTAAACTTTATATTCAAAATTTCTAAACATAAGCATAGTAAATCAACACCATTGAAAATTGATGTAGAAAAAATATTTTGATTTTACTTTTAGAGACACTGATATAAGTAAATATGATAGATTGATAAGTAATCCTTTGGGTTAATATATTCTTGAGGATAGATTGTACTATTTTGTAGGAAAGTTATCTTTATATAAAACCCTATAGGTTAAAAATTAATAATTTTTATGGTGTTAATTATATTTTCTGTGAATATATGTTTTATACTAGAGATAACCATGAGATTGAAAACTGATTTTTTGATTAGGAGATTAACGGTTTTTTTATAACATTTTCAGATTTTGGGAACATTATATGTTCAAGGTAAACAATAACGTATGGGATTTTAATTGAGGAATAAATATAGAATTATCATATGGAGATATATATGATTTTAATGTGGTTTTATCATGATTGAAGTTATTTATGGAGATGATTATCATATCTTGTATATAATATGATTAGGGCAAATATATTTTTGGTATTAGACATTAAGAGTGATTGTTTTTATTTGGAGGTAAATGTTTAATTTATCTTTGAAGAATATGTGATCAAATCCTTTGGATTTTTGCATTGAAAACTTAGTTGGGAATATTTTGAGAAATTTTATTGATATTTATTTATTTATTGATCTATGATGATCTTTGAGTATTACTATTGAATATTAGAGATTAATGTTGTTTTCTTCATATCAAGGATGATTATTTTGGGAATAATCCTACCTTTTTCTAACCATTTTAGTTGGGGTTAATGTAAATATATATTAAAAATGTATTTTATTCTTTTATAGAGTTTATTGATCTCTTATAAGTAGATTCTAGTGCCTGAAGCTAGCAAAATTCATCCTGAATCTCATCATTAGGATAAAAAGATGAGATTGTTGTGGTAATTGAATAAAGTATGAAATTATAATTATCAATTAAGTAAATTTACATATGTTCTTAGTCTATAAAGTAAAATAATTCATCAACTATATGAAAATTATTTTGAAACAAAAATATTATATGTTTTCTTTTGTAATTGAGAAATAAATAGCTTTTTAACCCATCATAGATTTATGTTTTTATGATGGATAAATTTCTCATGATTATGTTCTCTAACACTCTATATCATTCCATGGTAGTTGGATTTACTCTCTGATATACTTGTTTTTACATCCCAATTATGTTATCATACTCACAAATTTTCTATTTTTTAGTCCAAATTACCTTCGTAATTCCTTTTCTCTCATATAAAAAGGATGTTTTTTTAACCCCTATAAAGATGTGAGATTTTAAAAAAGGTATTTTGATAAATCCAAACCTAGTTATAAACCATGAATTAAAATTTATAGGAATAGTTCATTAAATGGGGTTGTAGTATATATAAAATTTATGTTTTAAAAAATAAATACTTTTTTCGATGGCATACCAGATATGAAACACTAAGCTTAAAGAAACAACAAAATATCATTATTTAAATGAGACTCCTATAATCTAGCTATTAAGTTAGAGGGAATGAATACTGTTTACCAAATAATGAAATATATAAATTAATATTATAATAAATAAATTTTTATTAATTAATTGTTTGGAAATGATAAAACTCTTTTTAGTAAAACCATTTTATTTCTTAAAATTGTGTTTTCATCAAAAATGATTTCGATTACTATTGGTAAGTGAGTAATATAATTAATTTCAAAAAATTTAGAAAGATTATTTGATAAAATAAATATAATTAGGGAAATAATCCTTTCAAAAATATCATATTGTAAAATATTTATAAATTTCTGAAAAGTCTGATTTCTTAATTAATAGTGAAAAAATGATTTTTTTAAACTGTATATTATTGTAAATTATTTATAAAGTAAAATTATCTTTTAGATTAGTTATAAAATTTTATATTTTTATTTTTATTTAATATTATCCCATTATGGTTTCTGAATTAATTTTATATATAAATTTTGTATTAAAATATTTTATATTTTAAAATAACAATTTTCTAAAAATTATTTTTCATTAAATTTTGTATATTTATTTTATATTAAATTAAACCACTTATATATTTTAAATTATGAAAAATGGATTCCATATTTCTAATCAGTGGGCTCTGATTTGGATAATCGTTCCATTTTATTTTTGTTCATAATTAATTGTAACCTTGGTAATTTATGTTAATGTAGTAAAGGATAAAACAAGAAATTAAAGTTAATAATTAAATGATAAGTACAATAATATGATAAAAAAATTCTTTAATTTTATTGGATGATTATGATTTATCCATAATCACCCAATATTTTTCTGTATTGAAATTATTTCCCATTTTGATAATATTATGACCATTATAATATTTTATTTATTGAAAAGTAAAAATTGTCACACTCTTGTTTTTAATAACAAAATTATTATTACTAATAGGTAAACACGAAGATATGTTAGATTAAAAATATTATTTTAAAATATACAAGTTTTATTTTTATTATGGTAATTTATTTTTAATTTTTAGTGAGTAAATAATTACCTTAAATATTTAAACAACGCTGATGTAGTAATTATTTAATTAATGGAAAATCTAATTAATTATATTACTAATATTAAAAGAAATATAATTAAAGACAATTAATGTGATATATGGATTTTATATATCAAAATGACATTTTTAAGATATAATAAAATATTTGGATTTAATTTTATTTTTTCTTTGATTTTGTTAAATTCAAAGTAAGGAATAGTTCTAAAAATTGACATTAATGATATATTATAATAAATAATATATTTTATTAAGTCACATAAAATTACTAAAAAAATTATATTCATCCAAGTGATTATGATATGTTTTATGATGTCATCCATATTCTATTTATTGGCCTTTTTAGCATTTATTATAAATATATTGACCCTCAAATAGTAAAAAGATGTGTTCTAACAGTAAGTGTGAAAGGGGTTAATGAGGGGTTAAAAAAATTATAAGTTTATAAATGTGATAAAAACTTGGATATGTTTTATTATATGAGAGTATTTATATTAATACACTTCGAATATTCACAATATATAATTTTGTATCCATTTTTAATTGGAAATTAATTTATATCAATTAAATATTTTGAGTAATTCCAAGAGTGTCGCTCCCATCTCTTATAAAAGGGATAATTTTATTCTCAATCTTTCATACATGAAAAACATTTGGGTTCAAACAGGACAAACCCAAATCCCTTAATATAATCCTTCTCCATATTTTAGAGGTCTTTCTTTAGTAAAAAACTAACCTTATATGGATTAAGGTGTTAATCATTAGAGATTTCAAAAATAAGATGATGATACATAACCTACATGACGAGTCAAATTCATGGAAAGGATCCTTCTTTGAAAAACTAGAAATTAAAATTTTCCACTAAGAATAAAGTTTTCATCCATATATATATTTTCTATAATTTTTTTCAAAGTGGTTTTTACTATTCTCATATGATTGTATGAAGTTATTTTTACCCATGAATTACTTTTTACAAAATGGTTTAAAATGAATTTTTTTTTTCCTTTTCCAAACAAGGTACTTTGTTATTTTTTTGAAAAAATTATAGAAGGATTTTTTTTAGATTATACAGAATGAGAGTATTTATTGACTGTAATAACTAATCCTTTTTTCTTCCTTTACATACTTCTGTGGATCTTTTCCAAAAAAAAATTTATTTAATTGCCCAGTTTTTTTAAAGAAATGATTTCAAAATAGAGAAGCATATTTTCCTTAAAAAATCAAGATATTTTATTACTATTAATTAATTACAACAACCCTTTTTGTTACATTTTCTTCACTACAGACATTTTGTAATATTACCTTCCATATTATTTCTTGATGGATTATTATTGTTCAAAATAGATGGACAAGTAACATGTTTCAATTCCATGGGTTAATCAAATTATAAAAGTAATTATCTATTTTAAAGCATATGGAAACAATAAATTTTCCCACTACTATAACATTTAAATGATTTTCGATACCCTTATATTATTTCATGTTTTATTTAAATAAAAATCATTCTTCCCTTATTCTCGGTGATTTATTGTTTGAAATTTGGTTGTTAAAAGGGAAATATATTTCAACATCAAAAAATGTTTTCTTATGGTTGATAATATTATTTTTTAAAATGAAAAGATTTAATGTGTTATGATTTTGTCATTTTTCTTGGGAATTGTTTACGAGGATGGGTAGTTCTATTATAAACCAAAGGCCGATGAGCTTATTATATCTCTCCAATTCATTGGGGGAAGGGACATATTTAATTTATTAGTTTTATAATAAGAGATAATTAGTATAAACAGTTATTTTTATTCCATGATTAATTTTGACAGTTCAATCATGATTAGTTGTTATGGTTACATTAATATAAAGTTCAGAAGTTAACGGTGAAGGTATTTTTTGAGTTTCTTTGATAGTTTCTGTAAATTTAACCAGGATTTTTATTCCATATATTGTTATTCTAAGATTAACAATGATTTTTAATCCGTTTTATGTTGTGATGGTTACTCTAAGGTAATGTTTGGAAGTTAACAGTGATGGTATTCAATGAGTATATGTGATGGTTACCCAAAATTTAACTGCGACATTTCTTCCATATGTATGAGTGAAGAGTATTACTTTGTAAAAAAAATCATTTGATATTAATATTTAAAAATATACCATTATGATTTTCTTCCTCATTAAATATTTCTAAGGAAATGTTTTATGAAATTTGTTTGGTATAAAAGATGATTTCTTAGGCAACAAAAGTGTTTTTAACCCAAATATTATTTTCAAAATGTAAATTTTTTATTTTTTTGCATGGACTAGCTTTTTCATTATTTATTTTATGTACCTTGTAGTGAATTTTGAGTTAATACCATGTTTTTAAAGTGTTTTGAAAAGGTTTTATGGATGGGTAAGGTAAAATAAGAGTCTAATATTAAATTCATGAATATTTTTTAATAAGATTTAAAAAAATTAATGTTTTTATATTGTGGGAAAATGGATACTAAGATGAAGTGTCCACCTTGGAACTTGTGGGTTTTTTATATAATACTTTTTACATAACTTTATAAAACTATAAACCTAAAATATATTTGGAAGTTAAAAGAAGTCAATTATAGTATAAAGATAGTAGATTATGCAATGTTTATGGGTGGGTCCTTACATAATTTCCCACCACAATGACTGTACAATGATTTGATGATTCTAATTTAATTTTCAAAGGTTCTTTTCAAATAAAATTTTAATATTAATATTTGGAAAAAAATTAGATATTAAATAATAAATTTGAAATTAGAAAAGGAATTTTTACCAAGAAATTTTCTAGTTATCTTTTAAATTGTATTTTCATCTCTGAAAACATCATTTGATGTAACTTATGATATACGAAGTTTATAATCCAATAATACCACCTTATTTTATTCTTTATATTTGTTATGATGATGATTATTTGAGTATAAATATATAAAACCAATTTATTTCCCATAGGCTAATTAAGTTATGATGAACCCTTCATGAAACCTATTTCTTTTACACTGGTTATGCTATAATACTATGATGAAATGTTTATGAAAAAAATTTCGTTTCCACCTGTTCTGAAATGATAAATGTTTATAATATTATGGAAATCATATGTATGATTTTCATTATATTATGGGTGGTCCTAGAATTATATATCACAATAATTCATTGGGTAAGGATTAAAATATAATGAGATAATAAGGACATGAATGGGGAGTGAACCCTATTCAGTAAGTTACTCAAGCTATTATGATATTCTTGGTTGTTAACCCTGAAAAAGGATATGATATAATGGGGAGTAAACTCAATCCACTATAATAGTGTTGGTAGTTATCCTTAACTAATAAGGAAATTATTTTCCATATTTATTTGAATCCCACAAATGTATATATTACACCAATGGTGTGATCTCATGGATCATGTTCTTTGATTACTTTATGATTCATGTATTATTAACTATCAATATGTATTCCATGATTTAGGATTATGACTTATTATATGTTGAGTATGGTTTTAAAATTATTAGATCATTTTTTCATACCATTATGCTCAAGTTATGATTTAGTGATCATTAATATATCCCTTATTTACCCTTACTGATCAGCTGCACTCACCCTTTCTTATGTTTCATTTTCCTGTGTTATGATATGTATAAGGAGGGTGCTTGTTATGAAGAATTTAGTAGGATATTATTTCAATATTTTATATAATTCTTAATATTTATCCTATATTCCAAAGACACTATACCTATATGATTTGGGCATGGACTATAATTTTTTGTATTGAATATTCATCTAATAAGATGTGAAAATTATGTATGAAAACTATGGGCCACTAAAGTTGTAATAATAGTATGGTTTATATACCTTTTAAAACTAGGATGGATAAAATTTTGTGGGAACCCTTTGGATAATCCAATGTATAGAACAATTTTCTACGTTATGGTAAAGAAAAGAGTGTGGTTTCCAAGAAAAACATCCATTTCTAGATACTAAAAGTGGATGTGGTTTTGTAAAAGATGAATCTAGGGGTAATAAACCCAAAAATATTTTGTTAAGTACATATTTTTTATCATCTTGGTGCAGCGTGAGTGTACCATTACTATGAACTTATTTTTGAACTCATGGTGGATATACATAGGTTAATTAACATTTTATTTATGATCCATCATTGAGGATTTGAATATATTATGATCATGGATGATCTAGGTTAAACCTAAGTTTTTAGATACATAAAATAAGGTTTCAAAATTTAGATATTATATAAATTACTTTTCAATATATCTTACTATGATTATTATTTCTCAAAATATAGTTTTTGGATATGGAAAATGAATGGAACTAAGAGGAATCATTTTAATGGTTAATTTGATGGAAAAGGGAATTATTATCTTTGTAATAAACTAAATGGAATAATAATTTTATGTTTAAACATTTTGATTATGCCTAATCAGCTATCATGGTGTATAATTAATAAAATAAACTTTGGTGAGTTCCATAATGCATGAAATACGAGGAAGATGGAATTTTATGAATGTTTATGTGGTAATGACCCTAGAGGACTAAAAGTTTAATTGTCTTAATGTCAATAATCTTGGAAAGATTACCCAAGTAAATGTATTAAAGGAAGGGGAAGATATTTTTTCTATGTAAATGAAGGTGATAGATTAATAAATTTCTGATGAATTCAATGTTTTATGTGCGTGGAACTTTGACATTATCCATGCCAATACCTTAATCCAAGATTAAAATCCTAGACCAAGGAAGTACATATGCTATGTCAATCATTTTTGTGAAATAATTAAAATGTGTATGCATTGGGATTCAATAATTGTTCTATATAAGTGTTATATAAATTGTATTATGGTTATAAGAATCTAGAAACATATGAGGATTTTTTCAAATTGTTTTTCCTTTATCAATTTTAAAACATATGTTTATTGATTATGATATATAATAAATGTAATTTAATGGATAGGTGATGTTTTTATAGAACACATGATTAAGGAAAAGATAATCGTTGATATATTTCTTATGTTTAGTTAATAATTTTTAGTTGGGATAAAAATAGTATTGGCATTTATGAAGTAAATGGGATTATATTGGTAACCTTGAAATTAGTTAGCGGTTTGATGACAAAGTGATTATATCCACCTTTGATAAAGTTTATTTCATTTTATGATTTATGGAATATATTCAATAGCAATTGATTTTATTTGACGAATAAATATAGAATTATTTTTTGGAAGAAAATATGTTTTCATTATTTTTTATGGTGATTCAAGTTATTATCATGTTTTATGATAATCAATGTATTCACATGTTTCTTATGTGAAGTTATGAGCTACTTTATTTTTTCTGGGGATAAATAGTAAATTTTATCTTGAAAATAATATATGTGATCAAATCTATTAGTTTTTATGATTATGAATTTTTTTCAAACAAATTTTAGAATATTCTTATAGTTAACTAATTATGAAATGTATTCAATTAATCTTTGGGTGTTATTGTTAAGGTTTTAGAGATTAATGTATTGTATTTATCCATACTAGATAAACTATGATGAACATTTTGTTTTTAATGAGAACTATAGATATAGGGAATGAATTATAATTTTATTTATGGGTATTATGATCTATTAAATGTTAGTTTTACAACCTTAGGCTTAAAAATCATCTTGAATATTCATTTCTTGAGTGATGAAGTAGAGATTTATCAAAACACAACCAAATGATGCAATTTTAATGTAAGAAAATATTACTCATGTAATGTATAGTGATTGTAAAATATTCCACCAATTTTAGAAAAATGATATTTGAATAAAAAAATTATACTTTTTCCAACATTTTCTTTGAATCATTGGTCTTTTAACACCTTGTAAATTTATGATTTTGAGGTCATTAACTTTCTCATGACCATGTTATATATCACTCCCTTTTATTCCTTAGATCATTGTATTCTACTCCATGTCAATAATTTAAATTCCCACTAATTTTATCTTTATATGGGAACACTATTATGGTCTATTTATGGTAACCTTTATGTTTCCCACTTTTACTTTTTAATAGAACTTTTTTAGCCCTATGTAAGTTGAGGGGTTTAAAATAAATGTATTTTCAAATATTAAACCTTTTATGTACGAGATAAAATTTTTATCGTGTAATTTATTTAAGGTATAGATAATGTAACATCCCAAAAATTTAGTTTAAAAGATAAATAATCTCAATAGAATTCATAACACACAATACTGAATTTTAAACGAATTGATATATACTTTAAAAATATTATTCTCTGATTGTTATAAAAAATATATTAAATCAGAGGCAATTTATATGAATAACCACATTATGATATATATATATATATATATTTATAAAGTTACTAGTCAATATAAATTTTTTGATTAATTATTATAAATAAGAACTCATTATTTAGTAAAATCAATTATTATTTAAAAAGAGTTTTATTCAAAAATGTTTTTTGTTAAATTTTTTTTGTGGAATTTATTATTTATTTTTTCTACTTATATAAATTGTATTTTATAATATTATTATTTTTCAAATCATCATATCATTATTCACTAAGGGTGAAATTTATTTATTTTTAATAAATGATTGATTTTTCAGTGAAATAGTGAAAAATATCGATTTTTCAAATACTATCATTTCATTTCATTAAATCAAGAAATTTAATAGAACTATTATATTTGGGATTTTACTTGAATTTTCATATTATCTATTTGATTCAGAATAATCTAAATTATTCCTTTTTAATCCTAAAAATTCAAGCATTGTGTATACATTGACTTTTATGCTCAAAACTCATTTATCAAAAAAAATTCATTGTATTTTATGTATTTATATTAAAATATATTAATATAACTTTTTAAAATTTAATATTTAAAATTTTATACCGTATTTGGAATCATCATGTTCAAATTTGATAAATGACATGAATTATTATTAACAGTAACAGTGATAAATATTTACCATCTCAATATAGGTAAAATTGGTAAAACATGGATAAAACCTATGAGATAAGGTCTCAAAATCAACCCAATAATTTCTATTATTATATTCGATGGAATAATTTAGAACATGTACATCCAAAAATATAATATATGTCATTTTTTCCATTTTATAATCATAATGATAATTATATTATTCCGCCTTAAGAAATCCAAAATGTCACTCTCTTGATTTTAATGTCTCTAAATTTTTCCATATATATAAAAAAATGTTAGGTTTTGTTAAAAATGTTTATTTAAAATAATAATAAATTTATTAATTGTTAAAATTTATTTATAATTTTTATCAATTGAATAGTTACTTAAAATTATTAGGCAATGCTGATATAATATTTATTCAATTAATATACAAATAATATAATTAATTCTAAAATCATTAAAATTAATACACTTTTGGTGAATTGTTAGGTTACAAGTATTTTTTTAGATACATATAACATGTTATAGATGTGTGAATTCTTTTTAAAACAATTCAATAAAAATATGGAGGTCTTTAAAGTCAACTTAAATGAATAGTGTCAAAAATGATGTTAATGATATTTTTTGAAAATTAATAATTTATTAAATTATATTGAAATACTAAAAAACATAAAATAAGAAAATTAGGATTATTTATGGTCAAAAATATCTTCCATTATGAATTTATGAGCTACATTTTAACTTATAAGTATAATTATAACCCTTTATGGTATTAAAAGTCGTTATCGTGGTTGAGTTGGTTAACGAAGGGGTTAAACAAAAATATAATGATTAAAATGACACAAAAACCTATCTAAGTTTCCTTGTAGGATTATATTTGTCCCATATACGCATTTTATAAAAATTAATTTTTATTTTTGATCATTAAAATTATTATATACATTAATTATATTTTATTATTTTAAGAAATTATGTGTGGGTCATTTCTCTCCATTATAAAAGGAAACCACTTCCCTATTTTTTACACCTCCATGATCCATATATCTTATGAAAAACCTAATAAAATCTCTTTAAAACTTCCCTATACATTAATTATATGTTATTATATTCTTAAAATAACACTACAAGGGTCCATATGAAGGGATATAAAGGAAGTCTACGAAAGAATAGGTAATCGTCTTTGCCGAATCATTCAAGTTTATTTATTCTTATAATTAATATAAATATATTATAACCATACATAAATTATTAATAAAATATAATAATTTTTTATTATTATTATGGTACAACCATTTTTCTTTTTCTTTTCATCCTATGGAAAGAAAAAATAGCGCTCATTGGTATGTACGACTTATAGTCCCCACTTAATGGTGTAATTAATTTTCCATCATCAATTTACTTGGATGGTTAAAAAGATGTAAATAATGAATATATATGATATTTATGACATAATAATTCTTCTATAACAATAATATCATATCTTCTTTAATACCCTTCCAATCCATTGGAAAATGATAATGTCGCTTGTGTGTACGTGTGGACTATGACCTCTGTAGAGTGATGTGATTCATTTTTTTTCCTTTCCTATTTACAGGGATGGTAATAAGGATAGATTTAATGAATATATATTATATATATT
This sequence comes from Viscum album, assembly GCA_963277665.1. NCBI lineage: Eukaryota > Viridiplantae > Streptophyta > Magnoliopsida > Santalales > Viscaceae > Viscum > Viscum album. The sequence goes on along the minus strand of OY728162.1, from coordinate 345,963,312 downwards.
ACATAATACTTATTTTAAAAATCTAAATTATTATTTAAATTTCTTTTTTCCAACCTTCAAAATGTGAAATTATCGTTCATGTGTACTTATGGCCTATCGTATCTTTGAATAGTGTAACTTATTTTTATATCTCTATTTATTATCAAGTAATATATATATATAATGAATAAATATTTTATTTATATAATGATAAAAAAATTAGATTATGAAGCCATGATCAATGTATAAGGACCAGAACTATCGAACTGATGTTTTCATGAGAAAAAGAAGTTAACACCAATAAATGATTATTTTTATAAGTAATTATTGATAAACGTGTGTTTATATACTATAAGTGAAACATAAAAGAAATTATAATTATGTTGATAAATTGTTTACAGAATTATTATAAATTTAAATTTATTATAAAGTAGGTTGCATTGACTTTAGAGAATGTCAAACAAGAGGTAAGGGATTTATGTCACAATCTAATTGTCTGTTAGGACTTTTTATGATCATGTTTCTAATTGTAAACTTTTATGACATATATCTACATAATTATTTGAACTTTATTATCATATAGTGATTTCCAGATAATACATTTTTTCATGTAATTTTATTTTCTTTAATAACTCAAGAGACTGAACAATTGTTTTTAAAGAGAAATTGACTTTATTTCTCTCTTCAGTTAAAAATAATTTTTCCTCTATGTACATTTTTTCAAAAATTTCTTTCAAGAGTTTTTTTTAATATTATACAATTATTTTTTGACCTAATTTTTACCCATTTATTACTTTTACAAGTTAAAACGAATCTTCATGACATTTTCTGAGATATGTACTTTTGAATTTTTACCCAAAATGTGAAAGGAATGTTTGTTTTTCATACCAGACCAGAACAAAAATTCTTATTGTCATAACCACTCAATTAATTGAATATTACATTAAAATTTCCCAATGTTATTTTAAAATAAAATATTTTCCTTAATACTTGGAGATTTTTATATTTTAAATAAGATATTTCCAAGTGAAAATGGTAATTTTCTCAAGAAATCTTTCAATGATCATTTAAAAATATTTTTATTCTATAATTTCATCCTTCGATGTTACTTATTATTTACTAGGGTTATGATCCAATAATACCATCCACTTTCCCTATTTCGATGTATTATGATGAATAATTTTTAAGTATTATTCTATAAAACTAATTTATTTTCCCTAGGTTAATTTTGTTACGATAAAACATTTATGAAACATATTTCTTTTCCAAGGGTTATTCTATGATGTTATGATGAATTTTTCAAGAAACATGTTTGATTTCCATTGTTAATTAAATAATGAATTTTTTATAATCTTTTGGGACACATATGCATGATTTTCATTACGTGATTGGTGGGCCCATAATTTTATATCCTTCTAATGAATTTGGTAAAGAAGAATATCTGATTAGATCAAAAGGACTAGAATGGGAACTAAACATAGATCAGTAAGAGAGTATATAGACTATGATAGTCAGAAGAGTGAACATTGATAAAGGTTGTTATGGAATGTGTAGTTATCCCATTACACTATTATAGTATTTGATGTGAACCTTGAATACTACGGAAATTATTTGCCTATACTTTTGGGTTTTCCAAAAACATAAGTCTTATGCCAATGTTATGTCACCATACATAATCCTTTTCGATTCCTTTATGATTCATGTCTTATAAACTATAATGATTTATACCATGATTCAATATTACGATCTATTATATAATGGGTAATATTCTTAAATATTTATCTCATTTTTCATATGCTTATGCTCATGTTATGAATTAGTGATAACTAATATCTCCCTTTTTTACCCTAACTAATCATCTGAGCTCACACTTTATTATATTTCTTTTCCCCAGGTTAAAAATAATTTTTTTAATTATTATATGTCTTATAATGTTTCTAGTTATGAATAAATTTGTGTGAGATGATGTATATATATTATGAACATGTTTTTTATATTTCTAGGTTTCTAATGAAATTAGACGTCAATGATTTTGGAGTGGGCTGTAATGTTATATGTTGAATATCAATCTAATAAGATTTGGTATTTATGTATGAAAAGTATGGGTCTTTATAAAATTTTACAAAATTTGATCACCCAAAATAGGGACATCATAAAATGTTATAGATTGTGATTTATAGAACATATCATCCTGGTAAGTATAACCCTTTTTTGGTAAAGAGGAAAAAGAAATACACAACATAATATAGAGTAAAAATCATATCTATAAAAGGAAAGTATAAAGTTTACATGAATTTATATATAATTGAATTTAAATATAAGAAATTAGGACAGTGGTGGTAAGTGGAAGCATGTACATCATAAAAGTATCCATATAAAAGAAATCAATACTTTAGAGGATGAGAATTATTCAAACCATATTATAATTTTATGGGAAATATCATTCATAAAAGGGTATTTGAATTAAAGAATCATTTTACCTAGTAGATAAAATTGGATATCATATGTAAATGTATATTATTAAACATAAGGATCATTGAAGGTTGATGTTCAATTGAATATTCATAACTCAAATAAAGATATTTAAGTTGCCAAATCCTAATAAATATCATGGAATATATGAGTGAAGAACATGAGAGGGTGTTTCCTAAATGATCATTAAAAGATAATTAAATGTATCATAATTACCCAAATGTAATAAATAGGGAATTGAATATTCTATATATATGTTCCTAAGTTTTTTTTTTTTGAAAACATGGTTTGATTACTATTCTAGTATTTGGGTTTTATTGGTTATAAAATGGTATCAAATGAAATTTAAGGCTACTATTTATTACATTGAGATAAATCAGATGATATGATTATTTCAACTTCTCAAATACAAATAAATGTATATATCTGGACTAATTGTGGATTAATATTCAGTTTTTAGCGGAATCTTGGTGTCATTTTTTAATTTATTCTAGATTTATTCTTGCTCTTCAATTATTTTGCATTTCATATAGGTATTTATAGTTAGGCACTGGTATGATGGAATAAAATATTTTGTGTTTATCTGTGATTTTCTAATATAATATTAGAATCAATTAAAAAAATTATTAACTAAAATATCAATGATAAATAAATAGTGTTTTCCTATTTATTTATTTATTAGTAACTACTATGTTAATATGACTCAATGAATTTTAAAAGTTTTAATAATTATTTTAACTCATCAAATGACCTGATAAAATTAAATACATCGAATATAAGAATAGTTTCAACTTAACCATCATTATTCTGGAATACATTTTGAATTTAATATAACTGATTAAACATTTTTTTTCTAATGATTATGTGAGTTTAAACTTATTCAATTAGTTTTCATTATATATATGAGATTCTAGTGCATTATTTAGTTATGAATACACTATTTCAGTTCGTTAGATAATTGTTTGGTATATTGTTTTGTGAAAATTTATAGCTATATTATGACATATCATTGCCAGTTTTCATAATGTTAATAAACTTTTTTAGTGTTTTTTTATAACAATCTAGTTATCATCTACCACTTGTTTATAATAATATTCATTTAAATAATATTTTTGATATTTTTTTTATATTATAGCTACATAGAATATATTTCTCAATGTTTTTAAAAAATTTCATCCTTTTTATATTTCATTGAAATATACAGTAATATATTTAGAAGAATTATTTGGGGGGGGGGTCTTAAATGTATATCTCATCCCAAAGTGATAAATTTTATTGAAAATAATTTATGTTGTAAAAATAATATCCATGGTTTGTCTTTTCAATTGTAAGTTGTAGGGGAATAGCTTTTGGAAGATTAAATAGATACTTATTTTGGATTTATATGATTTAAACTATAGGTTTATGACTACATTGGTTTGATAACATATCTTATTCCAACCATAGAGAGTAGATAATCTAGGATCTTTAGAATGTGATATAGTACCAATATAGATTCTTACAGCTCCCTTATAATATACTGTAATTCCAATATAGTTCCATGGAAATCCCTAAAATTATGATCTTCCTAATATAATCTATATGAAATATGTTGGATTACAATACACATACAACATGGTGTGGATCCCCAATGCATTATACAATGTCCCCCTATGTAAAAAGCATAAAAACACCATGTTTTAGAAGAATATTAATGGCACAAGAAATATAACCTCAAGAGTGCCAACAGAACCATAAGGGATATTGTAAGTCCTCTCACACTTCCTACGTACCCAGATACTACATCCTAAGATAAGTTTACTAAAAAATTCTATCTCAACCACTAACATGTATTCAATAAAGGGAGGATGTAGTTTTAATTTTCATAGGAGTAGGTTGATCAATCCATGGTTATTAATAAAGCATTTGGACATGTCATGGACATGAAAATCCAAGGGGGAAATCAAATATTCTATATTCAAAATTATTTACCATATAGAGAATGTGTCCATTGAATAAAATAGGTGGTGGGTAATCCCCATGGGCACTAATTTCAACTTTCAAAAGAATTTTGATGAATTATATAATTACCTTGTCTTAATAAGCATAGATATTACATAATTTTAGACTAATATTCAACGCATTACAAATTTAAATTCCCAAGGACAGTAATAGTTTAGTTTCATTGAAAAATAAGAACATATTCTTCAAATTTTGGGAAATATCTTCAACATCTCCCATAATTTTATTACCCTTTAGAACACCTACTTAAAGCATTTCTTTATAACCGTGGGAAATGAAAAATATAAATGTTGAACCTATATGCTCAGTAAGGGTAAAAATATAAGAGATACTTACGAATAACCTGGATACAATGGTGTTATAACAAGATCATAACATTTTCATATCATACCTTGTATATCAAAAATCAAAATCATGGGTAATGGAATAAAAGTTTATAGTGTATAAGAGTTGAATCATAAGGAAATAATAAAGTGTGAGCCAAGATAGCATATCATTGGAATAATACATAGATTTATGGAAGACACGTAAGAATATAAAATCGTTCCCTATAAGTAAAATCTCATTTCAAAAATGTATCAAGTCACTTTATCGGGGGTGCACCTACTGGGAGGCACACACCACTATCTGTAATCAAATGAATTTCCTTGTAATGGATCAGGTTACACATTCTACCCATAGTGGGTCAAGACTATTGACTAGTTCTCTATATTACAATTTAAAACTATCTCTCAAAACCATATTAGTAGTCAAGGTTCAATCACGAGACCATCTTAGTAATCAAGGTTCACCCCAAGACTATCTTTATAGTCAAGGTTCACTCCAAATACTATCTTAGCAGACAAAGTTCCTCAATAAACCTTTTTGTAACACCCCGAGATTTTATGATATATATTATTTTTAATTTCTTTAATTTATTCTATTCAGATCTACCCCAAGATTATCTGGCACTATATGCAACATCATATTAGCTTGAAGTATATGCAACAATATTCTTGTCTTGTGTTGCACACAATTTCAAGTTCGTTTTATAGAATTTATTTCATGAAACCGTGAGTATATAAATTTTTCAATGTATAATTGAACTAAGTTTGAATTATGTTATATGCAACACTAATGTATTATTTCACTACACACAACACTGACTTGGCTTGCATTACATGCAAGAGAGACCTTCCTTGATAACTTGCGTTATACGTAATACCGAGTTTCACAAAACAATGATTTATTGTTAAAATATTATTATTTGATGGGAAATTAACTAGCCATTATAAATAGTATTGACTAAATTTTTAATTTTATATAATATTAATATTCATCTTATGTATTTTCTAGAACTTGAATAAGAACGCAATTTAATTTTCAGATAAAAGAAGTACTTTTTCAAAAAAATGCGGTTTTACCACCTTTTGATGGTGTACCCATTTTAAATTAGGTTTTTAAAAATTTAATATAATTTATTTGACAAAATAAACTTCTCATTTGAATGAGTGTCATAAAAATTTACTTATGTTGAATTTTTGGTAATTTTCGCATAAAGTTCATTTTTTAATGAATAGTGAAAAATACGGCATTTTAAGTCAAAATTTTTTGTTCATCTAATTTATTTATATTGATATATTGTAATTTTATTTCGTTTTAAAGTATAATTGGATTATATTTTTATCATTTAATCTAATTTTTGACTTTTTATGTAATTTCACTTTTAAATTGGAATTAAACACACGACAATCTTTTGATAGTTATTAATTCTTAAAAACCTGTTTTTTGGTTTTTAAAAAGAGATTTCATTTAAAATTTATTACTGAAATTTCTGTCTTGAATTTATGAAAAGGGATTCAATATTTTGAATTTTAAAGTTAAAATATTTTTAATAGGTGCTTTTTATTTTTGGACTTTATGAATAGTAAATTTATTAATTATTTAATTATCATGGTAAAAGTGTAAATATGGTAAATAAGGGTACAATAATAATATTATAATAATATTAAACTACACAAAAACATTACTTAATCATAATAGATTAAATATTACTGACCATGTGCATCCTTGGGTCGATTTATGGACCCCATGGATTCACATGGATGGAAAAATGACATTTTATATGAATTATTTTAAAATAAAGATAATTATAACATAAAAAAATATCTTTTACTAGATAAATTTGATTATAGGGTTATATAAATGATATATAGGTATATAAATAGTCATAGTAAATATAAAACAATTTACTACATAATGGTATTTCACTTATAATTTTTAGACACCAAATAAATAAATATATTTAGGACACAATAATGATGTAGTGATTACCTTATTAATGAACAATTTAAATAAATGAGATTATATATATTAAAAGAAATTTATTTTGAAACTTTTTATGTCATGAAATAATTTTATGCACGATTATTACTTTTTATCTTTGAATTAATGAGGTATTTTAGAAATAATCATGTTTTTTATGGATTTTTAAAAAATTCATGATATAAATAGTATAAAAATTGACATAAATGAGTTTTTAAAAACATTAATTTTTTATTAAATGATATAATAGTCTTAAAAATCTGATATTCTTCCAAATGAATTAGATAATTTATAAATTTTCATTAATTAACCACTTGTGGTTTTATTGGGATTTTATAGTAATTATATTAATCATATAATATGATTATAAAAGAAGACATGGAAAGAGTTAAATTAGTTAACTAAGGGTTAAATCTAAAAGATAATATTAAATTGGAGACCCAAACTTTTTCGAAACCTATTATATGAGAGTATTTTGAAGAATAACCATAATATATTTTAAATAAAAGTTTTTTGGGCCTTTCTAAACAAATATATATATATATATATATATATATAATTTAATATTTTGAGAGTTTCCTAAAGTACCCCGCTCCTCTCTTATAAAAGGGAGCCTCCTCCATCTCCTCTTCACTCTATTTTGAGACTCCAATATTAGACAAACCCCACCCATTTCTCTTCTAAACTTCCCTAGTTACATTCTAGAGGCTTTGTTAATCTCAAAATACCAACTCTAGTTCCCTATGAGGAAATTTAAATAGGTACGTCAAGGAAGAGGTAATGTCTTCTACCAATTCCTTCAAATTTATTTCTGCTCATACTTACTCTTCCTTAGTTGTTTCATTATAAATTAATAAAATAAGTTTCACTAATATGATTATATTTATTATAAAAATGAAACAAAACTATTTCACCTTCTCTTCATGCTACGGAAAATAAAATCACAGCGCGTGCGTACGTATGACTTATCGTCTCCACATCGTGGTGTAATCTGTTTTTCACCACTACCTTACTTGGATGTATATAATGGTGGAAATAAAAAATATATATAATTATTATACTATGATACAAATTCAGAGATATTATACACCATCAACTTCAAAACCATTCAACAATTATGGAAACGATATCATCCCTCGTGCATACGTACGATTTATCGTCTAAATGACGCGATGAGATTCATTTTACATGTTAACCATTCATGAATGATTATAAAGTATTTATTTATGAAATAATAATGAAATATATGAAATAATAATTCTACTTTATTTATGTATATATATATATATATCATTTACTTGCTTCCATTCAATTCAAAATGGAAACGAATACGGTGTTCATGCGTACATATGTCCTACCATCTCCATGAAAGGTGTATTTATTTTAATTTTTCTATATATTATACATATATTTATATTCTGAATATATATGATGTTTTACATTCTTAAATTAAGTGAATCATGATATAATTAATAATGTCAAGAATAAAAATTCAAAACGCATTTGATAAATAAAAGGATTATTACGCAAAACGTTGCTTTGACATGGAATTGACAAATGAATGGGTAATATAAAGTATTAAGTGAATCAAATATTATATCATAAATATTATTATTGTTTTTTTATAAATTAAAAATATATTTAAACCCATTATACATGAGTTTCAGACACATATGGATGAAATTGGACCTAAGGTAAGGGATAATTTTGCAATATCATTTTTATCCGAGATTGTTTATTCATAAGTATTTACTGGTTTTATTTATCATTCATGTATATGTTTTATAAAAATGTTTTCATAAAAAGTTTTATATTATTCTATGTATGTTTAAAGTCATTTTTACCCATTTTTTACTTTTACTACATGGTTTGTAAGAAATCTTTCTTTTTTTACCATGCAATGTACTTTTTTATTTTTTTCGGTAAAAGTACTGGTATAATGTTTTTTAACTTATATAGCATGAATGGATTTTTATGGTTTTATAATGCCTTATTTACAAAAATCTTCTAATACACTATTTCAAGTGTATTTTCAACTAAATTATTTTTTTTGAAAATTTTGCGGCATTTTGAGAAAAGAAAATGTTTTTGAAGAATAAATGATATTTTTCTCAAGAACTGAGTTCAAGTGGTTTATAAAAATTATTTTCCATCTAATATGTATCTATTTAAATAAGGTTATTCTTATCTCCCTATTACTTCTATGATTTTATTGTGTTGGTTATGGAATGGTATTTTTATGCATTATGTTATGTTGGAATGAAGTTTAAGAAAATCCATTATTTCTTGGTTTATACTATTATAAATGAATTATAATTTTTGTAGTATATGTAAGAATGATTTCATTATGAGATGCGTGGGACCTAAATCTACATCAAATGAATTTGAAAAATATTTATATATCATGAGATAGACATGAACGGAATGACAAGTAAACCTGATTCAGTAATAAATGTCTATAATGAGAAGTTAACCCAGTTCAGTAATGGACTTTGTTCACTATGATGGTCTTGGAAACAATTCCTTTACTACTATGGAAATCAGATTATGTAATTATTAGTTTTCCAAAAGTACATGTTTTATGCCAATACTATTCTGTCATTTTTAATATTCTATTATGATCTATGCCTTATGTACTACCATGATTTATTTCATGACTCAAGATTTTGATGTTTAATCTTTATGTTAATGTTTTTACGTTCATATTTTTATGGTTTGTTTTAAGTTCTCCAAGTTTACCCTTAATGATAATTTGAGCTCTCCTTTTTTATGGTATATTTTTTCTAGGATATAAAAAAATGTTTTAGGTCGGAAAACAAAAGGACAATATCTTTATGGGAGATGTTGACGATCTTTCACAATGTTAGAAGATGATGTTATGAGTTTGGAAAGACACTAAACTAATACAGTCTTTGGGCATTTATTTGTGTCATGTATTATTTATTTTTCCAAAGAAATAGAATGTCCATGTACGTCAATTCTGGGTCGATATAGTTGGTATCAGAGAAAAGTTTTAGTCAGCCTTTGGAAAATAGGATGCAAACACTTTTGTGAGATCCCTAGAGATATTTCTAAGGATATATCGAGGGATTTCCTAAGAATAAGTCAAGTATATGTCACAATCCTAGTTTTTTTTACAATCATGACTATCCTAGGGTTAAACTAAAGATATAATTGGTTGAAATATTATAATTATTTTACCTTACCTATGTGTTTATAGTCTATGATATGTATTTCTCACACTTTTCTTTCTAGTCTTATTTAATATCAATAAATACATAGAACATTGTTAACCATTAAATATTTCATATGTGGAAATTTTATGAATTATGATGATTGATTTACTAAGTGGGAATATCATGAAGATAATCATGAAAATGGTACGAGTATTGGTTATACTAGAGAGCATAAAGAGATTGTAAATGACATGTGAAAGGTAAGTGATGTTCTACATGTATTTTTTACATTAAACCTAAGAATATTGATGTTGAGAAACCTTAAGACATAATTCATATTTTAGGAAAGACGAAGATGATGGATCCTAAGTAATGGTTTAAGAATAAAGTTGGATGATTGAGGATTATAGTTTTGGATTTAAAATATTATGTTATATGAATCCTAAAATTTATATAAATTTTTTCAGTATAGGTTTTTCATTAATGATTGGAAATGATATTTTGAATAGTTATAAGGATCCAAAATTTGATTTAAGGGTAAGGTGATATACTCAGAGAAAGAATGATTAAGGGGAAGATAACCCTTAATATGTCCCTTATTTTTTGATAATGATGTTTGGATAAAGATATGTTAGATTTGAATAAGTAAATTGGATGAGGCTATTTTCTGGAGAAGTAATTATGGAGTTGTTGAAAAGATGGTTATGATATCATGGATGAAGAACACAATTTTTTTGGGACTTAAGGAATATATCCAATAAGTTTTGGAATAAGTAAACATGCATGTTTTCAATTAGGATATATGGTAATTTAGGTTACTAAAATTACTCAAGAGAATGCATGATAAAGTCATTCAAATGTTTGTAATGTGACCAACAGGATATATCTTATTATTTTTTGGGGATAAATGAAGGTATTCACATACTTGTTATATGACCTTCCTTGTAATTGTTTTTATTTGTAATATGAGCTTGAACAAAGGTATTTTGGATAAACCTAAAGGACGGAATTGATTTAGTTGGATATCATATAGTATTCGGTTAAGGATAAAATATTTTTTTTATATTATTTATGGAATGTTATAATATTATAGTTTTAGAAAAAGTACAACCCATAAGATGGGTGAAAACCAGTCACGTCGGACAAGGATGGGGGACTCGAACCCACAACTAAAGTGCAACATGCCTTTATCGCCTACCATTATCCAACAGGAAGTCCCTGGTTAGTATAAATTAGTTTTTTTATTTAAGTTGTATTATAGATAATGTATGAGTCTATTTTTAGAACCATATATTATTAATCTCACCATTGATGGAGTTATATATATTTGATAACTTTTGCTAACCTTTTTGTGATAGTGACTGATGGAAGTACAAATCATTTTATCGCATGATCGGTTAACACTTCAAGAATGAAAAATTTGACATCATTTATTTAAATAAGATATGAAGTGGAATTCCTTCAAGACACGAACAATAGTTATATTGTAACAAAATCAAGTAAGTATTTATTCTGATGAAAATTATTTAACTTTTATGAAAGGATCTTGAAAACCAAAAATGTTATTATATTAACTCTTTATCTGATGAATCAAATGGTCCCTTAAATCATCACAGATTTATGTATTTCTTGTAGTTAAATTTCTCTAAACCTTATTCTCTATCACTATCCATCAGAAATTGATGATTAGATTTCTCTTTCATTTCCATGTTTTTACTTACCACCTATGTTCTCCTATATGGAAACACATTTATGAGTTACATTGGGTGACAGTTATGTTTCAAACATTACTTTTTAAAATGATTTTTTAGTATCCCTTTCTATGATGTGTGTTTCCATGAAATAAACTTCCAAGTAGAAAAACATTTATAACCATGACGAATTTCAAGGGTGAAATTCATTTTAAGGGGGGAGAATGTAACACCCTGAGATTTTATGATATATACTTTTTTAAATTTGTTTGATGTCTTGTGTTTTAGGCTACACCAATATTGTATTGTGATATACACAACACCATATTAGATTGTAGTATACGCAATAGTATTCTTCGCTTGTGTTGCACAGAATTTCAAGTTCTTTTAATAGAATTTATTTCACATAACTGTGAGTATAGATTTTTTTCAATGTTTAATTGAACTAATTTTGGATTATTTTATATTAAACATCAATGGAAGCTTCCACTACATGCAACATTGACTTGTCTTGCGTTACACACAAGAGTGACCTTCCTCGATTACTTGTGTTGTACGTAATACTAAGTTTCCCTAAACAAAGATATATTTTCAAAATATTATTTTTTAATGGGATATAAACTATCCATTATGAATATTATTAACCATATTTTTAATTTTATATAATATTAAAATTCATATTATATATTTTCTAGATCATGATATAAGGACAAAATCAATTTTTCTCAGATAAAACAAGTTCTTTTTAAAAAAATGATGTTTTATTGCCTTTTGATGGAGCACCCATTTTAAATCAAGTTTTTCAAAATCTAATATATTCTATTTAAAAAAATAAAAATTTTCTTTAGATGCGGGAAATCAATATTTACTTATGTTGAATTTTTGGCAATTTTCTGATAGTGTTCATTTTTTAATGAATAGTGAAAAATACCGCATTTTAAGTCAAAACTGCATTTCCATCTAATTTATTTATATTGATATATTGTAATTTTAATTGATTTCAAAGTGTAATTGGATTATATAACTATCATTTAATCCAATTTTTGTCTTTGTATGTAATTTCACTTTTAAATTAGACATAAACACCTGTCAATCTTTTGATAGTTATTACTTCTTAAAAACCTGTTTTTTGGTTTTGACAATGGGAATTAATATTAAATTAATTAATGCAACTTCTGTGTTTTTAATTTTGAGAAATTGATTTCATATCTGCAATCATAATATTTAAACTTTTAAAATAGGTATCTTTTATTTTTGAGCATTATGAATAGTAACTTTAGTAATTATATTATTTACCATGGTTAAAGGGTAAATCTAGATAATAAGGGGAAAAAATAATATTATAATAATATTAAACTAGCGTAACACATGTATTAATCCTATTGTATGAGATATTTCCAACCATGGGAAACCATGGGTCGATTTTGGGATCCCATGTATCCACTTGGATGTGAAAATAACATTTTATAAGACTTAATTTAAAGTAAAGATAATTATAAATTAAACATATATATTTTACTAAATTTATTTTAATATAGGATTATATAACTGATATCTATGTCTATAAATAGTCATTTGAAATAAAAAAATATTTCTTACATCATTCAATTTTATTTATAATTTTTAGACACCAAATAAAAAATTTATTTTTGACACAATAATGATGTAGTGATTACCTTTTTATTGAATGATTTAAATAAATAATATTATAAATATTAAAATAAATTTATTTTGAAACTTTTTATTCCGTCCAATAATTTTATGGATGATTATGACTTGTTATAGTTTAATAAATTAATTTTTTGTAACAAATCAAGTTATTATGGATTTTGAAAAAAGTCATGATAAAAATTGTGTAAAAATTGACATAAATGAGTTATTAAAAAAAATAATATTTTGATAAATGATATAATAGTCCTAAATATCTATGATTCAGTCAAATGACTTAGATAATTTTTAACTTTTGATTAATGAACCACTTGGGGTTTTTTTGTCATTTTATAGAAACTATATTAACCATATTGTATGAATATACAAGAAGACAGCATAGCAGTTAAATTAGTTAACATATGGTTAATGATAAAAGATAAGGATAAATATGAGACCTAAAATTGTCTAAAATCTATTGGTTGAGAGGATATTGAACAGTATTCATCATATATTTTAATTTAAAGAGTTTTGGACATTTTTAAATCGAAAATGACTTTATAATAAATTAACATTTTGAGAGTTTCCTAAAGGTCCCATCTCCTCTCTTAAAGGGAACCTCCTCCATCTCTTATTCACTCCATTTTGAGACTTCAAGTTCAGCCAACGCTTTCACATTTATCTTCTCATATTCCCTAGTTACATTATAGAGGTTCTGATCTTCTTCAAAATACCCACTCTAATTCCCTAAGTGGAAATTTAAAGAAGGCGCATCGAGGAAGAGGTAATCTCTTCTACCAGTTCTTTCAAATTTAGTTCTTCTTATACTTCCTATTCATTAGTTATTTATTTATAATTTAATAAAATAAGTATAAAAAATATGTTTACATTTTATTATAAATATTAAACAGCATTGTTTCACCTTCTCTCCATCCTACGAAAAACAAAATCACCACGCGTGCGTACGTACGGCTTACCTTCTCCACATTGTAGTGTAATCTGTTTTTCACCACCACCTTACGTGGATGGGTATAATGGTAGAAATAATAACTATATATTATTATTATAATATTATACTAATTTTGAGATATTATACACCATCCAATTCAATACTATTCTACAATTATGGGAACAATATTGTCACTTGTGCGTACATACGGCTTACGGTATCTACAACATGATGAGATTCATTCTGCAGGTTAACCATTAAAAAAAGACTAAAAAGTATACATAATAAATAATCATGAAATATATGACATAATAATTCTACTGGATTTATTTATATACATATATTTTGAATTTACTAACTCTCATTCAATTCTATAAGGAAACAAAAATAGCGTCCACACATATGTACGACCTACCATCTCCATGAACGGTGTATTTATTTATCATTTATATATATATATATATATATATATATATATATATATATTATACTGAATATATATGACGTTTTAAATTCTGGAATTATGTTAATCATGATATAATAAATAATATCAAGAACAACAATTCAAAACATGTACGATAAATAAAATGATTATTACCCAAAAATGTAGCTTTAACATGGAATTGACAAATGAATGGGTAATATAATGTGTATAGTGAATAATATATGATATCATAAATATTATTATGGTTTTTTACAACATACTAATATGTTTAAACCCACTATACAAGAGTTTCAGACACATATGGAAGAAATCGAACCTAAGGTAAGGGATAATTTTACAATCTCATTTTTATCCAAGATTGTTTATACGTATGTATTTAATGGGGATATAATTATCATCCCTGTATATGTTTTCTAAAAAAATTCATAAAGTTTTTTCTATTATTATATGTATGTTTAAAGTCATTTTAACTTATTTTTGACTTTTACTACATGGTATGAAAGGAATATTTCTTTTGTTTGGCATACGATGTGCTTTTTGAATATTCAAACAAAAGTACAAGGAGAATGTTTTTTTAACTTATACAGCATGATTGAATTTTTACAGTTTTATGATACCTTATTTCCAAGAAGCTTCCTCTACACTATTTAAGGTTTTTTTTCAATTAATTTGTTTTCTTTTAAAATTGTGTGGCATTTTGATAAAAGAAAACTTTTTTGAAGAAGAAATGATATTTTCCTCATGAACCGAGTTTAAGTGGATTATCAAAATTATTTTCCATCTAAGAAGACTCTATTTAATTGTGCTAATGTTTATATCCATATTATTACTATGATTTTATTGTGTTAATTATGAAATGGTTTGTTATATGGATTATGTTATGTTGGAATGATGTTTAATAAATACCATTATTTCTTGGGTTATACTACGATGAATGATTTATGTTTTTCTGTGGAATATATATGAATGATTTCATTATGAGATTGGTAGGACCTATATCTCCCTCAAATTCATTAGGTAAAGATTTATATCTCATTATATTGACCTGAATGCAAGTAAAAGTAAATCTTATTTAGTAATACAAGGCTGGAACGACATGTGAACTCGGTTCAGTAATGGACATTGTCCACTATGATGGTCTTGGAAGAAATTATTTTCCTAATGTGGAAATAATATCATGTAATTATTAGTTTTCCCCAATTACATGTTTTATTATAATACTATTATATCATGTTTAATATTCCTTTATGATCTATGCCTTACGAACTATGAAGATTTATTTTATGACTCACGATTTTTTTTAAACTTTATGTTCATGTTTTTATATTCATAAGGTTTATGATTTGCTTTATGTTCTATATGTTTACCCTTATTGAGAATTTGAACTCACATTTTTTTTGTTTTATTTTCCCCAGGATATAATGAAAGGTTTTAGGTAGGAAAATAAAAGGGGAAGATCTTTTATGGGAGATGTTGAAGATCATTCACAATTCTTGAAGATGATGTTCTGAGTTTCCAAAGACCCTAAACTAATAGGGTCTTTGGGCATCTATTTATGTCATGTATTAAGTATTCTAAAAAAGAAATGCAATTTCCATGTACGTCAATCTTGGTTTTCTATAGTTGGTATTAGAGAGAAGGTTTATTCAAGCTTTGGAAACTAGAATGTGAAAATTTTATTCAGATCGCTTGAAATATTTCTAAGGATGTGTCTAGGGATGTCCTAAGGATAAGTCAATTGTGGGTCACAATCTTAGGGTTTTTTTACAATCATGGCTAACTTATTTTAAAACTGAGTATACCATATATAGAAATATTATAATTAATTTACCTTACTTATGTGTTTCTAATATCTAATATGTATTTCTCACACTTTTCTATCTGGTGTTAGTCAATAGCCAAAAGTACATAAAAACTAATAACAAATGAATATTTCAAATATGTAAATTATCATAATTATGAAGATTGGTTTCCTAAGTGGAAATACCATGAAGAGAATCATGATGATGGTATGATTATTAGCCATATTTCTGAGGATAAATAGATTATAAATTACATTCGAAGGATATGTGATGTTATTCTAGTATTGTTTACATTTAACCTAAGAATCTTGAGGTTGAGAAACATTAGTACATAATTCATATTTTTGGAAAGATGAAGATGATAGATCATGAGTAATGGTTTAAGAATATATATAGTTGATTAAGGTGTATATGTTTTGGATGTCAAAGATTATGTTATATGAATCATGAAATATATATGTGTTTTCATTATATTTCTTTAATTAAAAATTGGAAAGCATATGTTGAATAGTTTTAAGGATCCAAAATTTGATTTAAGTGTAAGGTGATATATTTATAGAACACGTGATTAAGGGGAAGATAACCCTTAACATGTCCCTTATTTTTAGATAATGATGTTTGGATTATGATGTGTTGTATTTGAATAAGTAAATTGTATGGTGTTATTTTCTTGAGAACTAATTATGGAGTTGTTGAAAAGAGGGTTATGATATCAAGGATGACGTTTAAAAAATTTTATGACTTAAGGAATATATCCAATAACTGTAGAAATAATTAAACTTTAATGTTTTCAATAAGGATATATAGTAATATAGTTTATTACATTGACTCAAGAGAATGCATGATGAAGTCATTCAAATGTTTGGAATGTTACCAATAAGATATATCATATGATTTGTGGGTGATAAATGAAGGTATTCTCATGCTTGTTATATGTCCTTTCTTGTAATTTTTTTTTGTAATATGAGTTTGGATAGAAGTATTTTGGATAAGCCTAAAGGTTGGAGTGGATTATGTTGGATATTAGTAAATATTGTTTAAGGCTAAAATATTTTTTTAAATATTATTTTTGGAATGTTATAAGATTATTGTTTTCAAAAAAGGAAAACCCACAGGATTGGAGACAACCCATCACATCGGACAAGGCTAGGGGATTCGAACCCACAACCAATGTGTGACGGGCCATTATCGCCTACCACTAGCCTACGGGGTGTCCCTAGTTAGTATAAATTAGTTTTATTTTATTTAATTAGTATGATATATGAATTATGAGTCCATTTTTTAACTATATACGATTAATCTTGCCATAGATGGACTTATGTATATTTGATAACATGTGTTAACATTTTTGTGATGGATACAGATGAAATGACCTATCTTTCTATCAAATTATATATAACACTTCAAGAATAGAAAATTTGACATCATTACTTTAAATAAGAGATAAAGTGGAATTTGTTCAAGGAAAGAACAACAGTGACATTGTACCAAAATCAAGTGTTTATTCTCATGAAAAGCTCATCAACTTTAGGGAAAGGATATGGAAAACAAAAAAATTTATCCTAGTACCTTCTAATCTGATTAATTATATGGTCCATTAAATCATCTTAGTTTTTTGTATTTCTTGTAGTTAACCTTCTCCAAACCTTATTATTTATCACTATCCATCAGAACATCATGGTTAGATTTCTCTTCCTTATCCATGTTTTACTTACCACCTATGTTATCCTATCTAGAAATCCAATGATGAGGTATATTGTGTAAACTTTATGTTTCTAACTTTATTTTTTAAAATGATGTTTTCTTATCCCTTTTTATGGTGTAGTTTCCATGAAAGAAACTTTCAAGTAGAAAACTATTTATAACCTCGATGAATTTCAAGGGAGAAATTATTTTAAGGGGGTAGAATGTAACACCACAATATTTTATGAGATGGAGTCTTTTTAATTTATTTGATGTATTTTTTTTATGCTAAACAAAGATTATCTTGAACTATACCCAACACTATATTATCTTGTAGTATACACAACTGTATTCTTGGCTTGTGTTGCACACAATTTCGAGTTCTTTTAATAGAATTTATTTCACGCAATATAGAGTATAGATTTTTTTCAATGTAAAAAATGAATTAGGTTTGTATTATGTTATACACAACACCAATGGAAGCTTTCACTACACGAAACACTGACTTGGCTTGTGTTACACGTAAGAGCGACCTTTCTCGATTTCTTGTGTTGTATGCAATACTGAGTTTTGCTAAACAACAATATATTGTTAAAATATTATTATTTAATGGGATATAAACTAGCCTTTTTGTATATTATTAACTAAATTTTTAATTTTATATAACATTAAAATTCATATTATATATTTTTTAGAACATGAAATAAGAACAAAATCAATTTTCTCGGATAAAAGAAGTACTTTTTCAAAAAAAAATGATTTTTTGTCACCTTTTGATGGAGCACCCATTTTAAATCTAGTTTTTAACAATTTTATATATTATATTTGACAAACACAACTTCTTATTTAGATGTAGGGCATAAAACTTTACTTATTTTTAATTTTGATAATTTTCTGATAAAGTTCATTTTTTAATGAATAGTGAAAAAATAAAGCATTTTAAGTGAAAACCACCTATTCATATAAGTTATTTATATTGTTAGATTGTACATTTAATTGGTTTTAATGTGTAATTGGATTATATTTTTATAGTTTAATCTTATTAGTGTCAATATAGGTAATTTCACTTTTAAATTGGACATAAACACGTGTTAATCTTTTGAAAGTTATTATTTCTTAAAAACACGCTTTTTGTTTCGACAACGGGAACTAATTATAAATTAATTACTAAAACTTATGTGTTTTGAATTCATAAAAATAGAATATATATTTGGAATCATAAGGTTAAAATTGTGTAAATAGGTTCCTTTTATTTTAGGACATTATGAATTGTAACTTTAGTGATTATTTTATATACCATCGTTAAAGGATAAATCCTGTAAATAAGGGTAACAAAATAATTTTATATTAATATTAAACTAGCTTAACATATGTTCTAATCCTATTTTATGACACATTTCTGACCTTGGGTATCTCTGGGTCGATTTTGGGTCCCCATGGATCCAATTGGATGTGAAAATGACATTTTATAAGAATTAATTTAAAGCAAAGATAATTATAACATAAATTTATATGTTTTACTAAATCGATTTTAATATTGGGTTATATAACTAATATATATTCCTATATATATTAATTTTAAAGACAAAAATATTTCCTACATCATAGTATTTTATTTATAATTTTTACACACCATAAATAATAATAATATATATGACATAATAATGATTTACTGATTACATTATTAATTAATTATTTAAATAAATGAGATTACAAATATTAAAATAAATTCATTTTGAAACATTATATTCCACATAATAATTTTATGGATGATTATATAAATTTATATTTTAATTAATAATATCATTTCTAAATAATCATTTTGTTATGGATTTTTAAAAAATTCATGATACGAATAGTATAAAAATTTTCATAAATGAGTTTTTAAAAAACGTTTATTTTATTAACTGATATAATATTCATAAAAATATAATATTTGTCCAAATTATGTAGATAATGTTAAATGTTTCTCTAAATAACCCCTTGAGATTCCATTGACATTTTATAATAACTATATTAACCATATAGTATTAATATATAAGAAAACTTGGTTAGAGTTATATTAGTTAACAAAGGTTTAAAGCTACATGATAAGGTAATATTTGAGACCTAAAAATTCCTAACACCTATTGGTTGAGAGTATTCATATCAATAGTAATTTTATCTTTGAATTAAATGAGTTTTGGATCTTTTAAAACTGACACTCAATTTATAATAAATTACTATTTTTAGATTTTCCTAAAGTGCCTCTCGCCTCTCTTATAAAAGGGCACCTCCTCCCTCTCCTATTCACTCTATATTGAGCCTTAAAGCCCACAAAAACCATGAAACTTTATCTTCTCAAATTCATTAGTAACATTCTATAGGTTTTGTTCTTCTCAAAAGACCAACTCTAGTTCCATAAGAGGAAATCTAAAGGAGGCATATCGAGGAAGAGGTAATCTCTTCTACTGATTCTTTCAAATTTTGTTCTTCTTCTACTTACTCTACATTAGTTGTTTCATTATTAAGTAATAACATATGCATCACTAATATGATTATATGTTATTATAAATACGAAACCACACAATTTAACCTTCTATCCATCCTAAAAAAATCAAATCATCACGCGTGCGTACGTACGACTTACCGTCTCCACACTGTGGTGTAATCTATTTTTCACCACCACCTTACTTGGATGGGTATAATAGTGTAAATAATAACAATATATGTTTATTATAAAATTATACTAATTGTGACATATTATACACCTTCCACTTCCATACCATTCAACAATTATGAGAATTATATCATTGTTCATGTGTATGTATGACTTATCGTCTCCACAGCGCGATGAGATTCACTCTCCACGTTAACCATTCAATAATGATAATAAAGTATATGTAATATATAATCATTAAATACATGACATAAAAATTCTACTAAATTTATGTATATATATGTGTGTCATTTACTCACTTCCTTTCAATTAAATAAGGAAACGAAAACATCATTCTTGCGTACGTACGACCTACCATCTCCATGAACGGTGTATTCCTTTTCATTTACCTATCTATTAAATATATGTTTATATACTAAATATATATTATTTTATACATTCTATATGTATGTAAAACATGATATTAATAAAAATATCAAGAATAACAATTCAAAACAAGTATGATAAATAAAATTATTATTACCCAAAACATTGCTTTAACATGGAATTGACAAATTAATGGGTAATATAAAGTCATAAGTGGATAAGATATGATATCATAAATTTTATTATGGTTATGTTACAAGTTAATAATATTTTTAAACCCACTATACATAATTTTTATACACATACAAAAAAATTGGATCTAATGTTAGATATAATTTTGGAATCTCATTTTTTATCCGAGATTGTTTATATGTATGTTTTTACTGGGGTTATATTTATCATCCATGCATATGTTTTATAAAAACATTTTCATAGAAATTTTATGATTCTAATATTTATTTTTAATGTCATTTTTTCCAATTTTTTCTCTTTTACTACAAGGTATGGAATAAATATTTCTTTTTTTACCGTACGATGTACTCTTTGACTTTTTCTGTAAATGTACGAGGTGAATGTTTTTTCAACATCTACAGATTGAATGTATTTTTATGGTTTAATGATTCCATATTTCCATGAATATTCCTCTACACTATTTCACGTTTATTTTTAACTATATTATTTTCTTTTAAAATTGTGAATCATTTTGAGAAAAGAAAATTATTTTTAAGAAGAAAGGATATTTTCCTCAAGAACTGAGTTCAAGTTTTTTATCCAAATTATTTTCCATATAATATGACTCTATTTAAATAAGGGAATTTTTCAATCCTTATTATTATTATGATTTGATTTTATTAATTATTTAATGGTATTATATATGGATTATGTTATGTTGGAATAAAGTTTAAGAAATCCCATTATTTCTTGGCTTATGATATGATGACTGATTTATATTTTTTTTGTGGTATATCAAAGAACTGTTACATTATGAGATGGGTGGGGCCTATATCTCCCTCCAATGCATTACGTAAATATTCACATCTCATGAGATAGACATGAATGGAATGGAATGTGAATCCGTTTCAATAATACATGGCTAGAATGAAATTTAAACCCAGTTCAATAATAGACTTTTTCCACTATGACGGTCTTGGAAGAAATATCTTGGATACTATAAAAATAATATTATGTGCTTATTAGTTTTCCATAATTACATGTTTTATGATAATACTATTCTATCATGGTTAATGTTCTTTATGATCTATGTTTTTCATACTGCCAAGATTTATTTCATGACTTGTGATTTTGATGTTTAAACTTTATGTTCAAGATTTTACATTCAATGTTTTATGGTTTTTTTAGGTTCTATATGTTTACCATTATTAATTATTTGAGCTCACATTTTTTATTTTTTATTTTCCCCAGGAAATAAAGAAAGGTTTTAAGTCGGAAACAAAACTGGTTGATTTTTTATGGAATATGTTGAAGATCTTTTACAATGTTAGAAGATGAAGTTCCTAGTTTCTATACACACTAAACTAATATGTTCATTGAGAATCTATTTTTGTCATGTATTATGTATTCTGTAAAAGAATTGTAATGTCCATGTACGTCAATCCTGGGTCTCTATACTATTTCACTCCCCATTTTTTCTATTTCTATATACTCTGGTATAAATCATTTATAAATTCATTGGAGGGATATATAGGTCCCACCCATCCCATAATAAAATCATACATATGTATTCCATAATATAATAAAACATTCAACATATCATGACCCATAAAAATTGCTGGGTTTTTTAAACATCATATCATAACCCATGAAATGAAATAAGAATCATAAACATTTCATCATATTATAAGATGTGGAAAAGATATAGGTTTCAAAATCATTTCATCATTGAATATCCTATGAAAATAATTGTTTATCCCAATAATTTTATCATGGTATAACCTATATAAGAGAAACAGGTTTCATAAATAACTTGACATCATAATCATAAACCATTCATAAAATTAATGAAAATTGTTCCCTTAGATAATGTACCCAGTAAATCATAAAATTCATCAAAGGATTCCATATTAGATGGATAAGGACTTTGAAATATCACATAAAACAATTCTTATATAAAATAACCATTATTTAAAAATAAATTTTTTAATATATAATATATTTTTAACATCATTTTATTTTAAAACAACTTTTAAAACTTATGAAGTATGATTTAAAAAATATTCGAAATAATTCTTGAGGAAAATATACTTTCCTATTTAAATAATTATTTTTAAAAAATAAAATATTTTAAAAAACTCTTTATTTGATCATAACCTTGAAAACATATAATGTAAGCTTGATAAAATTTTGAAAACCCTTTCCTTGAAAATATCAATGAAAGTTTATAAAGGAAGCTTCACAACATTTTGAAATCATTTTCTTTGAAAATACTTGAGAAACTTTATAAAAGAATATTGAAAAAATTTGAAAAAAATTTCTTCTAAAATAACATTGAAAACATTTAATGTTATTTTGAAATAAAATTTAAAACCTTTTATTTGAAAATATCGTTGATAACTTATAAAGGAAAATTGAAAATTTTCTAGAAACCCTTTCTTTAAAAATATATTTGAAAATTATGAAACGAATATTGAAAACATTTTTAAACCCTTTTTTAAAAAAAAAGTTCAAATCATTTTACTTAAAAATTATATTAAAATATCATTTTAAAAAAAAATTGAAAATATTTTTTGGAAACATTATTTTTTGACTAAAACATATTTCTAACCAAAGAGATAAATAGTTATATTATCCTAAAAACATTTCATTATTTATCATAAGTAATAGAGAGTGTAAAATTGTACATTTACTTAAAGATATCATGAATAACCATGAGGAAATAAAATTAATGAGATTTCTTGAGATATGGATCATACTATTTCATTAATCGAAGCATATTCATAAATAATCTTGATAAATGATGATATTGTAGAAATAAAAACTTACTGCTTGGGTAAACTTGATTCCTAATCCCCATGAAATAATAAATATAAATGATCATTATCATTAAAATATATATATTAATGATATAACAACTCAACGGTCAGTATATACACCTTCTAAAAGAATGTAGGTGCATAACATGACATGTGTCTTAAAGAAGAAAATTTGAGACAAAATTACTTTATCTATTTGGTAAATTTTGAACCATCAAATCTATGGAAGAGAGAATATAAAATGGATATATAAATACACATAAATTTAAGAGTAATACTCACAAAATACATCCATATGAGGTATATACACCACACAAAAGAAATGTGTGGTGGATATGGTATAAGTCTCGTAGAAAGAAAAGTGAGACTAGAAATCCCCTTACTAATTGAATAACTTTTTAATCATGATATGCATTAAAAAATAACATAATTTGAAATTTTAATATCATTAAATAACGTAAATTCATGATATAAAATTACACAAGGAATTATATACACCACACAATAATAATAAGTTTTGAATATAAAATTTCTTCCACAAAACTTTTAGGTGATATGAGAAAACACTTACCTTAAGTCTTGAATTTCTTCAATCAATTTAAAATCACATGTATAATAAATTTAAGTTTATTATAAATCTAATAAATAAAGATATTTTTATATATAATAACATATATGATTTTATTATGAATTTATATTACCTGTTAATTAATAATTTCATGTTAATATTATGTTTTGGGTAATAACTGCTTTGTGTTTCATATATGTTTTGACTTTTTATTCTTTATCCTGTTACATAGACCATGATTTACTTATTTTAAGAATGTAAAAAATGATATAAATATCATATATATTAATTATATAAGTATTAAAAATAATATATAAAATATATAAATATGAAATAGAATACACGGTTCATGGAGATTGTAGGTTGTATGTACCCAGGGGCATTGCAGTTTTTTTATTATCATATTGAAAGAAAGTAAGTAAATGAAATATATATGTGTATATATATATTATCATCATCATAGTATAATTATTATTTTTTATATATCATATAATTTTACAAAAACCATCTTTAAAACATTCCGTGAATACTTTTAATGAATCAAATTGATTTGACAAGGTGGTAGCCCACACGTTCACAAACGAAGTTATTGTGTTCAACCAAAATGGAAATCCTGATGGTAGGTGTTAAATGATAATTACATAAGAACAAATAAAACATAAATAAAATAAATATAATAAAAAATATAATTTATATCATTATTCCCTACGAGAGAGGTTGAAATGGAAGAACATGCAACATCAGTTCGTGAGGCGGTAGTCCGTCGTACACATGAATGATAATTGAGTACCTAATTTGATGGAAATGTGTGTGTGTGTAGGT
Source organism: Viscum album (assembly GCA_963277665.1). NCBI lineage: Eukaryota > Viridiplantae > Streptophyta > Magnoliopsida > Santalales > Viscaceae > Viscum > Viscum album. Next base: position 345,937,758 of record OY728162.1, on the reverse strand, counting down.
CAAAACTATAAAATAAAAAAATAAATTATATTTATTATAATGATGTTATTATATAATCATGGAAAAATAATAATTGAAGTGGTGAAGAAGGAGAGAAAATAAAAGTTCTTGTTGAGGGATGTTGCCTCCTCTTTTAGTAATTCATTTTGATTAGCCCCAAAGCAGTAACGTGGTTTTATTTTTTACCTAAACTATAATTTTTGGATTATAGGAGGTGACATTGGAGATTATTTTGGTATGTTTTGGATTATTCAAATATCACTAGAGGTATTATTAAGTGAGGTTTGGGTGAGTGTCCTTTTATAGTGGAGGAGAAGTGGCATTCTGGTAAATTTAAAAAGGTAAACAATATTGAGAGGTCTCCCTTATATAATGTTCCAAAAATAATGGTATAATTATTATTAAATGTAGTATATGGTCTAAATATGTCCATATAATTTACTTATTACATGTGTCTAGGTTATTTATCCCCTTTAGTTAAATTTTATCTACTAAGTAAACTTGTTTTTACCTTAATTGTTGTAATTAATTCTAATTACATTCCCTAACATTTTTTTCTAAAACAAAAGTGGAAATTAATATAAATTATAATTTATGAAAACTAAAAATATGGATTCAATTTATAAAAATTCTAACCACTTAAGTGGAATAAATTTATTGCAAAATTAATCCCATAAACGCGATGAGACAACCATTTTTTAAAATGAAAATGTTCCAAATTTTAAAATGTGTTTATGTCCAATTTCACTGTGAAGTTGATTCCCATGAAATAAATTATATTAACATATGTATAAAATATCTAAATATAAATTTATCCATATTTAATATATAATTTAGCAATATAAATAAATTAATGAAAATGTAGTTTTAAATTAAAATTTAGTGTTTTCATTATTCATCAAAAATATGAAACTCCTCCAAAAAAAAATTAAAAATAATTCACCCAAAGTAAATTTTTACATTACTATTTCAATAATGACGTTTATTTTTCCAAATAAAATCTATAAATTTGTCAAAATTTAGATTTAAAATTGTAATTCCATTAAAAAGTGGAAAAATTACCTTTTATAAAAATATATATCATTATGAATAAAATTGGTTTTACTCTCATATATTGTTTAGAAAACATATAATATGAATGTTAATTAGTTTATTAAATACAATATATATATATATATATATTATAATTTTTTTATCAATTGTGGTTAAATTAAATTATTTAGGTTAAACATATTTGATTTCACAAATATATTTTTCCAGAAAAATATTTCCTATGTATTCCATAGGGTTCTATTTTCATTGGTCACCAAATATTTCTTCTTATATACACGTGTAAAACATATTTTTCTTAATTTAATTAATGTTATTCATGACCATAATTCCAATGGATAGGTGAGAATTATAATACTATTTTAATAATGATATTAATTGTACATTAATGTTTTGAAAAACTATGTCTTGCATATATAAAAAGATATCAAAGGAACTCATAATTGTGTGTAGAAAAATCCAAACATAATTTTGTGTGTACTGAAAGGTAATATAAGTGTTGAGTGTAGCATTAAATTAACTTGGTTTTGTGATCAACGTAAACCAAACTTATTGCTCTCATAAAACACAATCTATATTCAATGTTGTGTGAAATAAATAATATCAACAAATTTACATTAATTCTAAAAAATCAAAAAATATTTTGGTGTTACATTCTACCTCACATAGAATCAATTTCACCCTATAAGTTTTTCTATCTTATCAAAGGAGTAATACCTGAAAGATCCATTCATATAAATCCACATTTTAAAAATGATTACTACAAATTCCTTTAAAAAAATATAGATCCATAATGATTTCCCTAAGAGAACATTTGTGGAAATAATATTACATATTCAGTAAACATGGATGTGGATGATAAAATACACCCCAGTAAATACTAAAGTATAAACAATCTCGGATAAAAATGAGATTGTGATATTTCCCTTACCTTAGGTCCGATTTGCTTCGTAAGTGTCTGAACCTCCTGTATAATGATTTAAATAATGTCATTGACTTATTATAGAATCATATTCATTGTTATGATATCATATATGGTTCAGTTATGACTTTATATTACCCGTTCTTTTGTAAATTCCATGTTAAAGAGCGTTTTGGGTAAAATTGTTTCATTTGTCGTCCGTGTTTTGACTTGTAATTATTCATATGATTACTTAGATAATGATTACTTAGATCATGATTACTTAATTCCAGAATATAAAACATGATTTATATATATATATATATATATATTCATAATATACATATATATAATAAATCAGTAAATGGAAAGAAATACACTGTTCATGGAGACGGTAGGTTGTACGTACGCATGAACGTTGTTTTTGTTTCCTTATTGAATTGAGTGGAATTAAGTAGATGACATACATATATATACATAAATACAGTAGCTTCATAATGTCATATATTTCATTATTATTTCTTATATATACTTTATAATCATTCAGGAATGGTTTAAATTGGAGAATGAATCTCATCGCGTCGTGGAGACGGTAGTCCGTACGTACGCACGAGCGATGATATCATTTCCATAATTATTGAATTGAATTGGAGTGGATGATACAATATATCAGAATCATTATGATGTTATAATACCTATGTATAGTTATTCTTTACACCATAATACCCATCCATGTAAGGTGTTGGTGGAAAAACAGATTACACCACGGCGTGGAGACGGTATTCCGTACGTACGCACGCGCGGTGATTTCATTTTCCGTAGGATAGATAGATGGGGAATTAGGATTGTTCCATACTTATAATAACATATCAGTATATGAGTGATACTGATGTTATTACTTCATAATTAAACAACCTAAGAAGAAGAAGTGGAAGAATAAATAAAGGTGAAAGAATTGGTAACGAAAATTACCTCTTCTTTGAAGCGCCTCTTTGAGACCTCCTCGTAGGGTACTAAAATTGGTCTTTGAGGAAGACCAGAACCTCTAGGATGTTTCTAGGGAAGTGGAGAAGAGATTTTGGAAGGGGTTGGCCGAGCTTGAAGGCTAAAAGTTGCGCGAGGAAGAGAGGGAGGAGGTGTCCTTTTATAAGGGAGGAGAGGGGCACCTTTGGAATAACTAAAAATATTATTTTATTATAAAGTCAAGTTCGGTTTTAAATAGCTCCAAATTGATTTATTTCGAGGCTAAGGTGGGGATGGGTCGAAATTCTATCATCCAATAGAATTTAGACAAGTTTAGGTTCCTATTCTAACCTTATCATTTAGATTTAACATTAAGTTAAATAATTTTACTTCTACCGTGTCTTCTTGTGTTATTACACTATAAGGTTAATAAACTTACTATAAGAAGCCAAACGAACCCCAAATTGTTTATTATTAATATATATAACCTTATCTAAGTCATTTTGGCGAACCTTAGATTTTTAGGAATAACATAACAATTAATAATATAGTATTTGTTTTAAAACTTATTTTATGTCAATTTTGACACTATTTAGTAATTGATTTTTGTGAAAATCCTAACAGAACGATAATTTCGATAAAAGTTAATTAAATCCATAATAACATGTCATATTAACCTAGAAAATTAGTGGAATTCATAAAAAGTCTCAAATTATATTTATTTCAGTATTTATAACATCAATTATGTCAATATTTCATTAATAAAATAATTACTGCATCATCATTGTGTCATAAATAAATTAAATTATTTAATGTCTAAAAATTAAAAATAAAATACCATTATGTAGGAAATATTTGTATCTGTATAATGAATATTTATAGTCGAATTTATCTTATGTATAACTCCATATTAAAAATGTTTTAGTAAATAAACATTGATTTTAACTCTTTTAACCCTTTTTTAAATAAATTAATAATAAATGTCCTAATCTAATCCAAGTGGGCCTAAATGGTCATATTTTATTCCTAAGTTTGTTTTTGGTCGAATTACACTTTTCCAATATAATTAGGACATGTTTTAGGGTAATAATAATATCATTTCTACCCTTAATTACCCTATTTACTTATAACCGTAGTAAAAAAAGTAAAAAGTTACTATTCACCAAAAAATTATTTTCATCTCATTGAACCACATTTTACTTACTGAAATCAACTGTGTCTCTCGGATTTTTTAAATTCCACTCACAGAAGTGGTAAAATTAAGTTTTATGAACAATTAAGTTTTTTTAACTACCACTTAGTGGTTACACTATTCATCAAAAATTGAAAGTTTTCAGAAAAATACCAAAAATTAATCCTAAGATATATTTGATATTATGAACTCAAAAATGATGTATATTTTACCAAATTCAAAACATATTAGTTGCATTAACTAATTTAAAAATTAATTCCCGTCGTCAAAACAAATAGCATGTTTTTAAGAGATAATAACTATCAAAAGATTGAAACTTGTTTATAACTGTTTTAAATGTGAAATTACAGCCAATGACCATCATTGTATTAAATTGTAAAAATATATTTTAAATATACTTTAAAACCACTAAAATTAATAATTTATCACTATTAATTATTTCGATTGAAAAAAAAAATTTAATTAAAATTTAGTAATTTCCACTATTCATAAAAATATGAAAGTTATCCGAAAATTACCAAAATTTCACCCTAAGCTAATTTCGATATTCCGAATCCAAAAATGAAGTCCATTTTAAAAAATAAAATTTACAAAATTTCAAAAAGTGGTTATTACTATTCATAACGGCTATTTTTAATAATATTTTAATAGTATATCGTTGTTTAGTGAAACTCGGTATTGCGTACTACACACGCTATCGAGGAAGGTCGTGATTGCGTGTAATGCAAGGAAAGTCAAGGATACGTGTTGAGAAAGCTCCTTTTGGTGTAGTGTACAACACAAGATTTTAATGAAATTAAAAAGAATATTTTTCATAAAATCTCAGGGTGTTACATTCTACCCCCCTTAAAATGAATTTCGCCCTCGAAATTTGTCAGGGTTATAAATGGTTTACTATTCGAAAGTTTCTTTAATATAAACCCACATCGTAAAAAAAGAATACCAAAACCAATCTTTAAAAACAAAAGTATGAAACGTAACGGTTTCCCAAATAAACTAATCACTGGGTTTCCACATAGGTGAAAATATGGATATGGAAGAAAAATCTAACCATCATGTTCTGATAGAGAGTGGTAGAGAACATGGCTATGGAAAAGCTAGCAATAACAAAGCCATAAATTTTTGACGATCTAAGGTACCATCTGATTCATCAGATATAGGAGCACTAAGACAACATTTTTTGTTTTCAAGATCATTTCCCTAAAGTTGATGAAATTGGAATTAGAAGAAATACTTTCGTGATTTTGGTATAGTCTCACCGTTTGTCGTTCTTTGGACAATTTCCACTTCATCTATTAAAGAAATGAAGTTGAATTTGTCATTCGTGATGTGTTAGCAGATCATGTGATAGAAAGATGGTTCATTCCATCTTTCTCAAAAAAAAATACATAAGTCCATCTATAGTGAGATTAATCATATATAGTTACTAAAATGGACTTATACTTCATATATCATACTGCTTAATATAATAAAACTAGTTTCTACTAAACAGGGACTTCATATAGGCCAGTGGTAGGCGATAAAGGCCAGTCGCACTTCAGTTGTGGGTTCGATTCCCACGGCCTTGTCCGACGCGATGGGTTGTCGCCCATCCTGCAGGTTGTCCTTTTTCTAAAGCTATATTACTATAACATCCCATAAATAATATCGAAAAAACATCTATCCTTAAACAATACTAACTTATGTCCAACATAATCCATCCCAATCTTTAGGCTTATCCAAAATACTTCGGTCCAAGCTCAATGTATAAAAATGATTACTTGAAATGTCACATAACAATCATGTGAATTCCATCATTTATCCCCAGATATATCTTGTTGGTCAAATTCCAATCATGTGAATACCTTAATCATGTATTCTCTTGAAAAAATGAATACCCATTGAACCATAGTGAAAACATTAATGCAGTTAAAAGTTAACACTTTCCATATACCAAAATCCTCAAAATTCTATATACTCAAACCATGATATCACTTAGTCCTTATATCAATCATGAGCTCATGAATACTGTTAATCATTTTATTTTCTCTTTTTCCCTTCATTATGTGCATATCATCTTTTTTTTCCAAAAAATATCTCAATCACTTTCCATGGTTACCGATACCATTGAAAACCATAATATAACAATACATAAATATTCCAATATTCCACGATACTATATACAACATTATTTTGGAATCCCATTACATAAACACTTAATCATTCCATCACATTGTTGTCATATTCAACATCGCCAATAGTGATCGCATGTGACTTCCCTTTTTTCCTTTGCCTTAAGTGGTTTCTCATGTCGATCATCACTAACCCTTGGATTAGGGCATTTATTAGCATAATACCCCATTTCCTTGCACTTGAAGCATTGAAGTGTTGGTGGTGCGTTCTCTATAGTGTTGTCTTTATTCACATCATTAGAAACCCTTTTTCCATTACTTCGACACTCAGCTACTCGATGACCCTCTTTTCCACACTTAAAACATTTTCTAGTCCCTTTAATACAATCTCCACTATGCTTCTTTCCACACTTTGTGCATAAGGAAAGATTCATCTTCTTTTCACCATTATTCTGAGATTTCTCCTTCAACTCCATCTTTCGTTTCTTGTCAAAACCATGAGATGGATATGTAACACCAACTTCCATTTCTACCTTGATAGCACAACGCACAATTTCTTCATAGCTACTGAAGTCTCTTATAGCTAATGCCCTTCGAAGACTTGGTTTTAAGCCACTGAAAAATCGATCAACATTACTTTCAGGATGGATGATAATGCCAGATACATACCTTGCAAGTCTTGTAAAATTTGCTTCGTATATACCAACAGATTCATCATCCTTCTACTTCATCTCATGAAATTCCTTTTCCATCTTTGTTTGAAGAATACAAGGGAAGTACTTACTGAAAAACAAGTTCTTGAACTTGTCCCACTCCATGGACTCAATTTCATCTCTTGGCCTCATATTCTTGATAAGATTCCACCATTGATCAGCTTCACCTTCTAAACGATATACTGTTAATATGACTTTATCATGCTCAGAACATTGAAGAACTGAAAATATCTTTTCAGTGGTACTGATCCATTGTTCAGTAACAAGTGGATCGGAAGACCCACTGAAAGAAGGTGGACGTTGCCTCATGAAGGACTCAATAGAATATTGTTCCCTTCTCTGCTCATTTGGAAGCCCAGAATGATTCATAGCTTGTGTAACTATAGCAATAAGATTTTGCACTCCATCTCCCATAACATTTGTTTTTTCAGGAAGGCAATCATTGCATTGTCCATTGCATTGATCAACACGGTTCCTTCGGGTTCCAGTCATCGTCTAAAACCCAAAAAGAATAGTGTGAGAGGCAAAAATCATGCTAGGGAAAACAACATAATAAAGGGGGAGTACCTTTAATGTCTAACATCTTAGGTTAAATTCTAAGATCGTTACCGTAGTGCTAGGACTATATCCTATATGAATACATATCCTTAGGGACATCCCTAGACATACCTTAGAAATATCTCTAGGGATCTCACTAACGTTTTCGCGTCCTAGTTTCCAAAGGTTGACTAAACCTTTCCTCTGATACCAACTGTAGAGACCCGAAGCCTGACGTACATGGACATTACATTACTTTTTCGGAATACTTAGTACATAACAAAAACACACACACAAGGATCGTAATATTTTAGTTTCTTTGGAAACTCGGAATATAATCTTCTAATCGTGGTGAAAGATCTTCAACATCTCCCATAAAGATCTTCCCTTTTTTTACCTAAAACCTTTCTTTATATCCTGGGAAAAAGAAAACATAAAAGGGTGAGCTCAAATGCTCAGTAAGGGTAAACAAAAGAAATATCAATCACATCATATTCATAAGAACATAACATTTTGGAAATCTTAACCTGCAAAAGAGAGCATAATTTCATAACATGGGATAAATCATAGTAGTGAAATGTAATCACAATAATCATAACATAAAACATGAAACTTCGTGTCATACACACATAATCATGGAGAATCATTTCTTGTTAGTCAAGACTCATTTCCAAGACTATCTTAGTGTACAAAGTCCCTTTCTGAACCGATTCACCCTCATTTCAGTCCTGTTTCACTGAACCGGTATAACCTACTGTTCCAGCCATGTCTATCTCATGAGATATAAAATCTTTACCCAATTAATTGGAGGGAGATATAGGTCCCACCCATCTCATAATGATACCATTCTTATGTGTGCCACAAAATCATAAATCATACATCATTTCATAAGCCATGTAATAAAAATGGGAATCTCAAACATCATGACATCATAAAACAATTCATATAGGATAAAGGAATTTGTAAAAATATTTCCATCACAACATAATCAAATCCATGTAATAATAGGGATAGAAACAGAACCCTTTATTATCTTAGATGGAAAATAATTTTGATGAAACACTTGAACTCCATTCTTGAGGAAAATATCCTTTCTACTTCAAAAACATTTTTTCCTTTCTTAACATGTCATACAACATTAAACTAAAAGAAGTTGATTAAAAATAAACTTGAAAACTTGTAAAGGAATCTTCTTGGAAATAACGTTTTAAAAATCCATTTATGCCGTAAAAGTTAAAAAAACATTCTTCTCGTACTTTTGTCGGAAAAGTCAAAAAGTACTTCGTACGAAAAACGACAAAAGATTCCTTTCATATTCTTTACTAAAAACTCACCAAAGGGTAAAATTGGATTTAAACAATTGTATGTGGATGGAAATAATATTACATATTCTGGAAACATGGATGTGGATGATAAAATACACCCCAGTAAATACTAATGTATAAACAATCTCGAATAAAAATGAGATTGTGATATGTCCTTTACCTTAGGTCCGATTTGCTCCGTAAGTGTCCGAACCTCCTGTATAATTATTTAAATAATGTCATTGACTTATTACAGAATCATATTAATTTTTATGATATCATATATGGTTCACTTATGACTTTATATTACCCGTTCTTTTGTAAATTCCATGTTAAAGAGCGTTTTGGGTAAAATTGTTTCATTTGTCGTCCGTGTTTTGACTTGTAATTATTCATATGATTACTTAGATCAGGATTACTTAATTCCAGAATATAAAACATGATATATATATATATATATATATTCATAATATACATATATATAATAAATCAGTAAATGGAAAGAAATACACGGTTCATGGAGACGGTAGGCCGTACGTACACATGAACGCTGTTTTCGTTTCCTTATTGAATTGAGTGGAATTAAGTAGATGACATAAATATATATACATAAATCCAGTAGCTTTATAATGTCATATATTTCATTATTATTGCTTATTTATACTTTATAATCATTCATGAATGGTTTAAAGTGAGAATGAATCTCATCGCATCGTGGAGACGGTAGTCCGTACGTACGCACGAGCAATGATATCATTTCCATAATTATTGAATTGAATTGGAGTGGATGATAGAATATATCAGAATCATTATGATGTTATAATAACTATGTATAGTTATTCTTTACACCATAATACACATCCATGTAAGGTGTTGGTGGAAAAACAAATTACACCACGGGGTGGAGACGGTATTCCGTACGTACGCACGCGCGGTGATTTCGTTTTCCGTAAGATGGATAGATGGTGAATTAGGATTGTTTCATACTTATAATAACATATCAGTATATGAGTGAAACTGATGTTATTACTTCATAATGAAACAACCTAAGAAGAAGAAGTGGAAGAAAAAATAAAGGTGAAAGAATTGGTAACGGAAATTACCTCTTCTTTGAAGCGCCTCTTTGAGACCTCCTCTTAGAGCACTAAAATTGGTCTTTGAGGAAGACCAGAACCTCTAGTATGTTTCTAGGGAAGTGGAGAAGAGATTTTGTCAGGGGTTGGCCGAGCATGAAGGCTCAAAGTTGTGTGAGGAAGAGAGGGAGGAGGTGTCCTTTTATAAGGGAGGAGAGGGGCACCTTTGGAATAACTAAAAATATTATTTTATTATAAAGTCAAGTTCTGTTTTAAATAGCTCTAAATTGATTTATTTCGAGGATAAGGTCGGGATGGGTCGAAATCCTCTCATCCAATAGAATTTAGACATGTTTAGGTTCCTATTTTAACCTTATCATTTAGATTTAACATTAAGTTAAATAATTTTACTTTTACCGTGTCTTCTTGTGTTCTTACACGATAAGGTTAATAAACTTACTATAAGAAGCCAAACGAACCCCAAATTGTTTATTATTAATATATATAACCTTATCTAAGTCATTTGGACGAACCTTAGATTTTTAGGAATAACATAACAATTAATAATATAATATTTGTTTTAAAAACAATTTTATGTCAATTTTGACACTATTTAGTAATTGATTTTTGTGAAAATACTAACAGAATTATAAGTTCGAACAAAGTTAATTAAATCAATACTAACATGTCATATTAACTTTGAAAATTATTTGAATTTATAAAAAGTCTCAAATTATATTTATTTGAGTATTTATAACATCAATTATGTCAATATTTCATTAATAAGATAATTACTGCATCATCATTGTGTCATAAATAAATTAATTTATTTAATGTCTAAAAATTACAAATAAAATACCATTATGTAGGAAATATTTTTAGCTGTCTAATGAATATTTATAGTAGAATTTATCTTATGTATAACCCCATATTAAAAATGTTTTAGTAAATAAACATTGATTTTAACTCTTTTAACCCTTCTTTAAATAAATTAATAATAAATGTCCTAATCTATTCCAAGTGGGCCTAAATGGTCATATTTTATTCCTAAGTTTGTTTTTGGTCGAATTACACTTTTCTAATAGAATTAGGACATGTGTTAGGGTAATAATAATATCATTTCTACCCTTAATTACCCTATTTACTTTTAACCGTGGGAAAAAAAAGTTAAAAGTTACTATTCACCAAAAAATTATTTTCATCTCATTGAACCACATTTTACTTATTGAAATCAACCGTGTCTCTCGGATTTTTGAAATTCCACTCACATAAGTGGTAAAAATTAAGTTTTATGAACAATTCAGTTTTTTTAAACTACCACTTAGTGGTTTCACTATTCATCAAAAATTGAAAGTTTTCAGAAAAATACCAAAAATTAGGCCTAAGCTATATTTGATATTATGAACTCAAAAATGATGTCTATTTTACCAAATTCAAAACATATTAGTTGCATTAACTAATTTAAAAATTAATTCCCGTCTTCAAAACAAATAGCTTGTTTTTTAGAGATAATAACTATCAAAAGATTGAAACTTGTTTATAACTGGTTTAAATGTGAAATTACATCCAATGACCATCATTGTATTAAATTGTAAAAATATATTATAAATATACTTTAAAACCACTAAAATTAATAATTTATCACTATTAATTAATTCGATTGAAAAAGTTGTTTTTAATTAAAATTTTGTAATTTCCACTATTCATCAAAATATGAATGTTTTCCGAAAATTACCAAAATTTCACCCTAAGCTAATTTCGATATTCCGAATCCAAAAATGAAGTCCATTTTGAAAAATAAAATTTAAAAAATTTCAAAAAGTGGTTATTACTATTCATAACGGCTATTTTTAATAATATTTTAATAGTATATCGTTGTTTAGTGAAACTCGGTATTGCGTACTACACACGCTATCGAGGAAGGTCGTGATTGCGTGTAATGCAAGGAAAGTCAAGGATGCGTGTTGAGAAAGCTCCTTTTGGTGTAGCGTACAACATAAGACATTAATGAAATTAAAAAAAATATTTTTCATAAAATCTCAGGGTGTTACATGGTAAATGCTCTGTTCAAGTTCCTTTTTCACCCCGAGATGAAGTCCACCTTTCTGAGTACTGCTAGATACTGGAAAATGGTTTAAATTTTTTTTAATCTTTCGAAAGCTTCCTTGTAAAAATTTTGAACAACCTTCTTCTCCTGCATACTGAGTACCAAATTTGTTATGCGGAACACCTCTTATGTGTATTACCGCCAGTGCAACGACCCCCTTTCATCTGAAAACTACCTCTACCTTTGATATCACATACCTCCTCCGCATATCGATCATGTGAACCTCCTTAGTGAAACCTATCATGTTCATGAACTGTTCTTTATTCGTGGACTGCCTGAGAGAATCACCCAACGTCTTTAAACTGTTATTTGTTCACGGACTACCTTCACAAACCATAAGCATACCACACCTTCTTCCTTCATGTATCACATCCTTTGTGGGATATAGTATCCCGCAAAAACCTTCGACATAATTTCTTCCATGCGAATCACTTCAGTTTTTTCAGAATTCTCCCTCGAGAACTACTTTCAGACATTGCCGAATTCCCAGATCAAAAAGATGTTCTCTAATAATATTTGATCACACCAGTCATCGGTGTGATTAGCGATTCTTATATAGGCAAAGATACCCACAAAATCTATTAATCTATGATTTACAAAATCTTCAATCCAGCCTTCATCGCATACTGATCCTTTTATTGCTGTGAACTGCAAGCCATCCACAAACCATTTTTCCTATCCAGTCCATGTACTGTATTCTTATTACGTGGTCAATCTCCTCCATTGACATCAAGACATCTGTGTACCACACCACCTTCCACCACAAACTATTTTTGATTTCACGAACCACTCCAACATACCATTCCTACTGCTTTGTGTACCATTCCAAGAACATAGTACGCGGTCCATGAATTGTGTTACGTTGTTCTCATCCTTTTCCAATTTTCTTCAACATTCTTCATACCATTCATTCTTATGAAGAAATCTTTACTTCACCAACATCAAACTCCTGATTTTGAGGCCAAAAATTTGGAAAATACTGGGAAACTACCCCCACCATAAAAACCTATCTTCAACAAATACCAACCATTCTCATTCACGATCATCGGGCATTATCCACAAACACAACTTCTCCCAAAACATACCAAGGGGAAACCTTGAGGGATTTTTCCCAAAAACATCCCTAAGGAAAATAATAATTTATTTTCATTGTAAACTAGGAAAAAATTATTCCAATTTTGTGAAATAGCTTCAATATCTTCCATAAAGATCTTATCCTTTAGTACCCTTATATCAAAACATTCTTCATAACATAGGGGAAGTAAATATAATAAATGGTGAGATTATATGCTTATTAAGGGTAAAAATAAAGTAGATGCGTGAGCATAACTTTGAGATAATGGTTTTATAACATGAGGATAACATTTTATGATCATACCTTTCATATCAAAGATCATAATGCTAATTCGTGTCAAAAAGTTTGAAAGTTCATAAGATATGAATCATAAGTAAATCAAAGGGAATGAGTCATGAGAGCATATCACGAGAATAAGAAATAGACTTCTGGCATAAACATAGGAATATAAAATTGTTCGCTATAATTCAAGGCCCATTTCCAAACCTTATCAAGGAACATGCCCCTACTGGGTGGGAGAAACCATCATCCCAAGTTTCAACACATTCTTAATTGTGGATCATGTTACACATTATTCTAATATTAAGTCAAAACCATCATGTATTTTATCATATTAGTAGTCAAAGTTCACTCAAAATACCATCTTAGTTGTAAATTTTAATTCCAAATACCATCTTACTATTCAATTGTTACTTCTAAGAACATCTTAGTACTCATGGTTCACTCCCAATACCATCATAGAAGATAAATTCCCTTACTGAACCGGGTTCACTACACATTTCATCTATATCTATATCAAGAGATATAAATTTTTTCTTAATGAATTGGAGGTAGATTTAAGTCCCACTAATTACATAATTAAATCATATATATGTGTTCCACTAGATAATAAATCATTCATCATATCATTACACATAAAAATAGATGGATTTTGTAAACAATATATCATTACCCATGAAATGAAATTTGTATTGTAAACATTTCATCATATTATAACATGTTGAAAAGAGACAGGTTTAAAAATAATTTCATAATAAAATAACCCATTAAAAGAAATGGATTTCATAATATTTTTATCATGGTATAACTTGTGGAATAGAAAAAAAATTCATAAACAACATGATATCTTAAACATAAATCTTTCATATAAATATTGAGAATGGTGTCCTTAGATCATATCCCCAAGAAAACATAAACTATATCAAAGGTTTTCATCTTAGATGGAGAGTTATTTTCAAAGATCAAATAGAAATTTTCTTAATGAAAATATAATTTATTTCAAAATAATTTCATAATACATTGAATATTTTAACAATATTTTTTTAAACCAATTTTAAAACTTATGTATTAATATTTAAAAATCATTCAAAAAAATCTTGAAGAAAATATCATCTCCACTTTGAAAATTTATTTTTAAAATATAAAATATTTTGAATTTATTTTTTGAAAATATAATTTTAAACTTATAAAGGATGTTTAAAAATATTTTGAAACCATTTTTTTAAATATTATTAATAAATTATAAATGATTCTTGAAAATATTCCAAATTCATTTTCGTTGAAAATATATTTGAAAGCATAAAAAAGAAGATAAAATAATATTTGAAAAAATTTATTTTTATATATCACTAAAAATATTTAAAGAAATATTTAAATATTTTTTAAAACCATTTCATTTAAAATATCTTTTACAACTTATAAAGGATGCTTGAAAAGGTTTTGAAAAGTTTTTTTATTAAAAATGTCTTTGAAAAATTATAATGGAATATTAATAACATTTTGAAAAACAATTTTAAATGTAAATAAATTTTAAAATTATTTTACTTAAAATTATATGAAACTATAATTTAGAAAATAAATTTAGAACATTTTAATGAAATACAGTTTTTTGAATAAAACATATTTCCAACTGAAGGGTGAAATAATGTGAGATTCACTTAAAAATATTTTCTTAATTATATTGAGTACCAAAGAGTGAAAAATGGTATCCTTACTTGAAGATATAAATAATATATAGAGGAGAATAAAATTAAGTATATTTCTTGATATAATCATTATAATATTTCATTATTGGAAGCATAATCATAAACAATCCTAACAAAAGATGAGATTGTAGCAATAAAATCTTCCAATTTAGTAACCATCAGTCCAAAGCCTCATAATATACTAAAAATAAATAAAACTCATAATATCATTAAAATAAGGATATTAATTATATAATTCCTCAAAATTAATTATATACACATCATAAAATAATATTGGTTCATAACATGACATGTGTATCAAAGAAGGCAAAATTGAGACAAAATTGCTTTACCGATTTGGTAATATTTGAACCAAACACCCCATGAAAGAGTTATCATAAAATGGATATGTAAATGCCCATAAATTAAGGTATAATAATCATATAATAAATTCATGGGAATTAAATTCACCACACAAAAGAAATGAGTGATGAATATGGCATAATTCTCATATAAATAAAACTAATACTAGAAATCCCCTTACTGCTTGAGAGACTCGTGAATCGTAAAATACATTAAATAATAACATAAATTGGAAATTTTAAGATCATAAAATAAATTAAATTCATGATTTAATTGGTAATAGGTTATTATATACCCCACACCACAAGAATAAGTGGTTAATATAGCATATATCCCATAGAAATAAAAGTGGGACTAGAAAACCTTAACCTTAGGCTAGACTTTATTTGTACACATTAAAACCTCTTTTATAATATAAAATTTTATTTTAAAACCATAAAATAACCATATTATTATATTTAATACCATATATAATTTTTTATTACTTTATATTACATGTTCAGTAGTAATTCCATGTAAATTTTATGTTCCGGGTAATAACTGCTTTGTTTTTCATATACGTTTTGACTTTTCATTCTAGATCCTATTAATTAGATCAGAATTTAATTATTTAAATAATGTAATATATTATAAAAATATAATATATATTAATTATATAATAACTTATAATAATCTATAAAATATAAAAATATGAAATGGAATACACTATTCATGGAGATGGTAAGTCGTACATATGCATGAATATTGTTTCTATTTTCTTGTCGTATTAAAATAAGAAATGTAAATGAAATATATGTATATATATATTATCATAACATTAGAATTAATATTTCATATATATCATATATGTTTTCTAACCTATCATAAATACATTTCATGTATAGTGTGATCAAATCACATGGCTTTGAGGAGGCGGTAGTCCACACGTCCACAAACGAGGTTATTATATTCCCATAAAACAGAAACCATGAATTTATGTGTTATATAATAATTTAAAACGAATAAATAAATAATAAAAACATATATATCATATAAAAACAGTAATTACATCATTATTCCCATCCTTTATATGTGGTAATGGAAGAACGAATAACATCGTTTTGTTAGGCGGTAGTCCGCCGTACACACGGACAATGATTCTGTATCCAATTGGATGGAAGTGTGTGTGAAATTAGGTATAAAACATTACATAAAAACATATATTTATATTTAGGATAATATTAATTTTATATAATCATGTATTTAGAATAATATAAAGGGTGGATGAGGACATAAAACAAATGTGCCTATTGAAGGATATTACATCTTCTTTGGGTAATTCCTTTTGGATTTCACCAAAGGAATCGCTTTTTTTTATTTATGCCCAAGGTAATACTTATAGGATAATAGTATGGAATTTGGGATATTAATTGGTCATGTTTTTTATGATAAAAATGTCTTGATAGGTGTGAAGATGTGAGGGGGTGAGTTCCCGTTTATAGGGGAGTAAGAGTGACATTCTTGTAAATATAGAATGCTAAACATCATTGGGAGATCTCCTTTACATCATGTGCCTCCAATAATGGTCTTATTTCTATAAATGGGATTATCTATTTGAAATAAGTCCCTAAAATATATTTTGAACATGTTTCTAGGTAATTTTTACACTTCATTTAAAGTTTAACCACTTTGTATACTCTTTATTACCTTAATCGATGTAATCAATTTTAATTATATTCATGAATAGTGTTGGTCAAAAACTATGTTAACCTTAATAGAAATTATAAATTATTTTTTTTTCAAATATGTAATCCATTTTTTCAAATATGGAATCCATTTTAACAGATTCTAAACATATAATTGGGGGAAAATAATTTAAATTAATTCTACAGATGGGATGAGGCGACGAGTTTCTAAAGTGAAAATGTTCAACATTATGAAATGTGTTTAAATTCAATTTCAATGTGAAATTTAATTCAATAACCTAAATTTTAATAATATATGTATTATTTATCTAAATATACATTAAAAAATAAAAATATAATTTCACTATATAAATAAAGTAGATAAAAATGTTTTTTTCAACTAAAATTCATTATTTTTACTATTCATCAAAAAGTGAAACTTCTCCAAAAAATACAAAAAATTAAGCCAAAGTAAATATTGATATTTTTATTTGAAAATTGAATTTTGTTCTTTTAAATAAAATTTTTTATAGTTTCAGAATTTACGTTTAAAAATGTTCTCCATTAAATGGAGGTAAAATTGGATTTTATAAAAATATATATCTTTATGTGTGAAATTGGTTTTATTCACATCTTCTATCTAGAAAAGACATAAGATAATTGATAATTGGTTTAATAAATATAATATATATATAGATCATCAATGTCATTTATCGAAATTGTTTTAATTGGTTGTTGAGTTAAAACGTGTTGCATTTCATAAATGAAGTTTTCTAGAAAAAGATTTATGATATTCTTAAAAGGTATTTATTTTCCATGGTCACTAAAAAATTATTATTATATATATATGTGTCAACCATATTTTCATAATTTAATTAATCATATTCCAAAATATCTATCCAACAAATATGTGAAATTTATAATAATATTTTATTAATAATATTAATAGTAAACTGTGGTTTCGTAAAACTAGGTCCTACATGTAACATAAGATATCGAAGGAAATCAGGATTATGTGTAACAAAATCCAAACATAGTGTTATGTGTACTAATATTTAATCTAAGTGTTGTGTGTAACACAAGATTAAATTAATTTTACGTTCAATGTAAACCAAACATAGTGCTTTCATATAACATAATCAATATTTAGTGTTGTGTGAAATGAAAAATATTGGGAAAAAATTAAATAATTCGAAAAATAAATCATAAAAACTCATGGTGTTACAAACATGTCCCATTATCAATTTTTATGAATCCTAATTAATAACTAATCACCCAGGGAGGTGATCTAAGAGCCTGATCTAGATGTCTTATTCACTAAGGAGAATATGGGGTGTATGAATAAGTATTATATAAGGTTAACACCTGATAAATTCTATATTTATGTTTTTTTCTATATATTTGTTTTTACTCGTGATCTTCCCCTCTATTTTTAACATCAAAATCAATGTATGTACAACTCTTTTTTGTTAGTTAAAGAGGTTTTTTGGATCTTGAGTTTAGAAATAATATTTCAATTTCTTTATATTTTTGTTTTCATTATCTATGAATTTACAATATATAGTCATTAGGGTTAATTATATTTTCAGATGGTAACTATTCACTACATTCCATTATAAAAAATATAGTCACATTAATTAAATCTCAAACATGATCATGCATTGAAATAAATAGACTATGTGATTGAGGAGTGAATGGGATGAGAGAGAAACCATATTGCCTAGAGTGTATACTAATCTTACACTTATAGAATCCCATGTTAGGATAACATGTGACTAAGTTTGATATTTTTACATTTTCACACTAGAGGAGTATATCACATACTTCTTAAAAGTAACATAATTGGTGAATTAAAAAAGTAATACATAAATCTTATGAAATTTAATAATGGAAGCGGACGAAGTGATAGTGAGAACTAATTGTGATAGGATTAATATCACATTTAGTGGAAAATGATGATATAACTGTATTGGGGGTCAATTTAGGATAATCCTCAGCTTACCTCTAATATTTCATGTACATTTTAATCTATATGAATCTTTTCATTCTCAATGAATTCATAATATCATCATGTTTTCATTGATGTATTTCATATAAAAAAATAAAAAAAAATATATGACCCCAAGGATGGTAGCATGATTTATATCCTTCATGAGGGATGACTCTATGGTAAATCACTATGTTTTATTCTTATTAGTTTTTGAATTTTATGTTTTTAGAGAATCCCCAAGGATAGGATTTCATTAACAAATTTTAGCATCGATGTCGGGGTGATAACCATTTCTCACTATAATATTCATTTTGTTTTTTATTTTTATTTATATTTTATTAATTAAATTTAACCTCACCTATAAATATTGAAAAATAAATTTAATGGGAACACATTAGGTATATTATGTGTCTACTATTTATGGTATGTATATTATCCATGTTATTACGAATTTGAAAAATGTTGGAATAAAATTTACAATAATGATGAAGAACATATTTATACAAAATCATCTTAATAAGAACCTAATGAAATCACAGAAATCATTGAATATATTTATTACTACTATGAATATAAATACATAGAGGTAAATAGATATCTCAAAGATGATTCCCCGCTACATTGATCACTGTAAATATTACACCTAGTGGTAAAACACGTAGGGAAAGAGTTGCGTAAAAAAAATATTTAGGGGATTTTAATTTTATGCATTCATTTTAATTAAATGTTTTTTAAAAAATTATATTACTATAATATTTTAATTTATGAATTAGAAACATATATGATTTTCCTAGATATTCATAAAAATAATTCATGGAGGGGTGGTAGAAATTGAGTATAGGATGGATGAGTTAATTGGGTCATTACACAATGTTGAAGAGTGAGATGGTATCGATCCATAATAACAATAATAAACAACTTCTCTATATATAGAAGTTGTTACACTCTATATAATGAAATAATAATAACTAGTCGATTCAATAGATCTTTTTTATAGGGACTAATAAGACTAGAACCTTACTCTACCCAACATTCAATGTTATTATCCATTAGATATAGTGTGGATGATAACAATTAAATAGAAGGGTAACTCAAAACCAAGTTCTATTATAATAAAATAGAATTTGGTGTAGTATGATAGTGGAAAATATACCCTGTAATCTTATATCTAATCTTGATTTCGAGTCCTAATAGAAGTGAATTTCGGGAGGAAGTGAAACCTAGTGTGGGCTAGCCTATGGCCATAGGAATAGAGACGTTTTAGTCTTAAGGGAACCCTTGGGTGTGGAGTACAATGAATTATAGTGTACGGCCCCCAGTGGTTTCTAACTCAACATCAATAGGGTCATAGAAATCCTTGACATAGACAAGTGATAGAGGCACATCCTCCACAGGTCTTGTACTGTTTGTGAGTCTTAGAGGTAAACCTCATTAGCAGAGATGTAGCGAATGAATGCATTGTTTGTGGTATGAATTGGATGGTGGATTTGTTGGCATGTGATGGTGTAAAAGGGGTTTCCTTTGTGGAGCGATGGAATATGTGACCTATAAGAGAATTGGATGGTGATAGGGGAGGAAATTTTCAAGAAAAAGGAATAAATAACGGTTTACGTTCCCAGGATTAGAACTAGATGAGGTATGAGGTGGAAGTAACCGCCATCCGTGAAAATAAAAGTGGATGAATGAGTGGCTATGTATTTTTCATAGGTTCTTGGCTCCATGCAGTCCATCATGGAAATTTTCTTGATGAGAAGAAATGTAGGTTGGACGCTTTGAAGAAAAACATTAATGCAATAGTTGGGTGGTATTTCTATTGGGTGGTTGGTTTTTGGGCCTACATGGCCATGTATTAGGCCAAGTGACTATAGTCATACATACCATGTAAGGTTACCTCTCAACCCAATTTAAAAAGTGGATTATCCAAAAATTAATAAAAATTAATAAATAAAGTCCTTATAACTTTTAAGTGTTAGAAGAGTATAGGGAAGATAAGGATGGGTGGTTCAAATCAGAGAAGCCACATCCAAAAATAAAAAATCTGGATAATACACTACCACTATCTAGTTGTACATAGTGAAAATTAATAACCTATTAGGGGATAAACCGATGAACCACATTCACTTTATAGTTCATTTTCATTTTCTTTAATTTTGAAAAAATTACTTATGTTGTGTTTTTTATTTGTTATTTGAACAATCTAGTGGATAATATCTTAACTCAACTACCATAGTAAAAATAAAAAGGTTTTATCTATCCCAAAAACTTATTTATTATTTCTGTTATTTTATAGTAAAATTTTAATGATCTTAGTTCAAAGTAATAGTATCATTTAAGTGTGGAGGATGTGTGTGATCATTTTCTAGGTATGTATGTAATTACCCACTAGAGTGAAAACAATCCATTAGGGATCTAGGAGACAAGGTCACCTTAATAAATTTTAATCTTATGTATGAGTTACTTAGGGAAGTTAAGTTTGACTTAAAAGTATTTATATGTAATAAAATTAAACAGGAGAACATTAGATTAATGAATTTAATCTTCGGTAACTACTTTATTGAGAATGAGTAACACATCAAGGAGACATATTAAATAAAAATTATATAATTTAGATTAACTATAGTTAAATTATCTATTAGGAAACATCATGATGTTTTCAAATATATCTATGTATTAGATGTGTGAGTAACAAATCCAATCCATAAATAAGATTAAATAGAAATATGATATCAATTTTTTCATAAACTAATTTAATTTTATATTTATCAAAAATAAACTAAAGGTTTTCCTAATATAAATATTATTTTAGTTCTAGATCAGTCACACTCATTGGATAAGGGAAATACACATCATTTCATGAGAAAAATAAAAAAAATTATATGCCCAGTTATTAAGGGAGATAAAAAATAAAGGGAATTATTAATTCAAATTTATAATGGTTAGATAAAATATAAAATTATAGTGTAATATGAAATATAGATGTATAGAATTTAATAGTGTTTAATGAGATTAAGAGAGATGAATTTAAGATGGTTTTAGTGATTGTAATTCAATGAAACAAATTCATTATCACTTAACATTGAATGATTTTACGCTAAAACTTGAGGGGAAGTTAATTTTGTTAAGATTAATTACTTGATGACAATTAATCACTCAAATATGGGGGTATGTTTAGAATATATCTATTTTTTCTTTAAATATAAAATAATACAATTATAAATAATAATTATTATAGTTTTTGAAACATAATATTATTATTCCACTAGAGCTAATGTGATAAATTTAATTTAAAATAATTATTTTGTAAAATAATTTTGATAAACAATAGTTTCATTTTTTAAGTTCAAATAATATAGGGGAACATGTTACATAAGATTAAATGGATAAAACATTAGGTTTTTTTTATTTAAATGAAAGGGTTAAGACTTTATTGGATAGAAAATGTATCCAAAACTGTCCCATAAAACTGAATCATCTTTTAATATAGTTTATCTTAAGATCTTTAGAAGTAGTTATAGTATAGACATAGCCTGAAAAATCTCCCTCATAGTATATTATACTGTCATAATTTTCTCATGGAATGACCTAATATTACAATCATTGCAACACAATCTATATGGACTAATCGAAATTATATATCACTTATAATGTGTCTTGGATCCCCAATTCATGATATGAATCCCCTATAACATAAAGAAATTACAACACCCTATTTTAATTGAATTTTAAATGTCTCAAGTGACGCAACCTCAATAGTTTCAAAGGTGATTTATTTTCCATCACATGTTCTATCACCCTTCCAACATACCCTAAGCTTATAATATAGGATAAGTCTTATACAAAATTCTTTTGTTTTCCTATAATTCATATTATATCATGTAATAAAACTATATTAAGTTGAAAAGGTATAAATGGATAAATATAAAGATATTGATGATAATGTTAGATGTGTGGCGCACATATTGTCCCAAGGGTTCCATTAAACGTTCCTCATACAAATTAGCTATCCATATTGGATATTATTCAATGAATAAGACACATAGTGATAAATCAAACAAATAAATAGAATAAGATCTGGGGAATGGATTACCACTTACCAAATTTTATTAATGAATTCATTTCACTTTCAGCTGGAGGAATCTTAATGAAAAACGCAAAAAACATGAAGGTTATCCCAACGCCTAATCGTGATACGTGAGGCTAAAAAGAGAACAACATAGATGTGGGAATAAGTATTCTAGGATGATGTCTCCCAATAAATTATATAGTATGGTTTATTTTAATATTTCATTATACACACATTCTCATTCACTCTATCCTTTATGTCTATTTCCATTTAAGGATAACCTTTTGTGGTCAATCAAAGGGAGATCACAATTGGAATTCTTGAGTTTATAAATAATATTTCTATCAATTTTTACTATACACTTACTCACTCTAATTATTTATACTGTACTGTGAAGGGGGACAGTGACTTTTTCCCACCTAAATGCTTCATTTAACTTCTTTATTTAAACAATTGTTATTGTAATTTAATCTTATCCTTGATCATATAGTGTTTCAAATAGAGAGTGTGATTGATATTTTAATGGATTGAGAGAGTAACCATATGATTTTGAGTGTTCAATGATCCACCCTTTCTTAAATAATACCTTAAGGGAGGTTGTGACTGAGTGAAATCTATAGACCTCTACACACTAAAAAATTTTAGACCGAACATCCCTGAACTAAGGGAATTATTGAATTATGAAAATAATATACTAATCTTCTAAAAATTAATAGAGGTATTATATGAGGTGAAAATTGTCACTATAGAGGGTAAGAGTGTAATCATATTCAGTAGAACAATATTGATATAATTTTATTAGTGATCAACTAATGATAATCCATAACTTTCCACTAACACATCATCTGTATGTATATTTACTTTGCAACAGATTTACCATTTCTCCAAGTTTTTATTTCCATATTTCATAAAAAATAAAACAAAGAGTGAAACCTTATATATAAGTGTGATTTCTAGCCTCCATGAGTGATGATGAAAATATCATACATTATGTTTTATTATTAATAGTTTTTAAATTTTATGTTTCCAATGAATCCCCTATAAAATAATTTTAAAAAAAGGGTTTAAAAAAATATATATTAGTTTTAGTAAAATTCAATCTTGTTAATTTTAATTAGCATTTTAAAATATTGATTTTTTTGTTTTATAATGATTATTTTAAGGGCTCTTAAAAATGGAATATATATATATATATATATATAAGTTTATACTTTAAATGTTAGTGGTTTTCTTTCTCTAAACCACTTTAGATGTTTATGAAGATATATATATATATATATATATATATATATATATGTTTGTTAAAATCATGTGAAATCTTAATTTTATAATTCAATATGTTTTACTTTGATGAATGCATTATTTTTTATAGAAAATACACACTTATCGACCCCTAAGTCATTTACTAATCAATATAAATTCAAATCGTCGTAACCTCATGTATGTCAGAAAGGGGATATGAAATTTCATTTGTTTTTGAAATCTAGTGGTCTTCGTGATCCTGTCTAAGGGATAAAAATTATTTATACTACTTTCAACGATGCTAAAATTTCTAGGACTCTTGAGGGTATCATCACATCAATCAAGTTTGAGGCATCTTGAGAGTTGGGGTAAAATATTAAATTCATATTCTTGGTTTTAATTTTTATGAAAAAAAAATACATGTATATTTCTGGGTTTTTTGTTTATTCCAATGTTTCTTCAAAATGTTCTATAGGTGGTTAGTTATAAAATATAATATGATTTAATACCTTATTTTTTCTTTTAACATATTTTTATAAATATATAATTTATGGATATAAAAAGTTATAAATCTTTTAGAAAATTATTATTTATTAATGAATTTATATTTTAATGAAAATTGGAGTTTTATGAACTTTGGGTTGGAAGTTATAAAGGTGATTTCCAAGAGTTTTTTAGTGAAATAGTGTTTGTTTTTAGATATTTAATCTTAAATTTTTGGGTAATAATGTGAGGTTTTGGACATATTGGTTATAATGGAGTAAAATTGTTTTCTATAAGATATAATTTGATGTATAAATTTCCATAATAATAGTTGAGACAATTAAGTTTTATTTGGGTAAGTGTGTTTTGTTTCACGAAAAATTATCTTAGGGTTTTGAGCACTTATTTCAGGTTTTCTATTTTAAAAGTTGTTGGTTTTATTAATTGTATTTATTTTTTTAAAATAATTCAAAACCAAAGGAAAAGGTTGTTTTCCAATATTTTGGGAATATTCTTTTGATTTAAAATCAATTTAGATGTATTGAATGGTATAGAATGAAATATTTTAAAATATTTTAATTTAAAAAAACATCTTGTATATTGTATTTGTTTATTCATAAACCTATTTATTTGTAAAAGATTTTATTTAATTATTTTTCTTATGGTGGTTTCTTTTGATGTATTTATTAGTTTATAAAACTGTTTTATTTAGTTATCA
This sequence comes from Viscum album, assembly GCA_963277665.1. Lineage (NCBI taxonomy): Eukaryota > Viridiplantae > Streptophyta > Magnoliopsida > Santalales > Viscaceae > Viscum > Viscum album. The sequence goes on along the minus strand of OY728162.1, from coordinate 345,912,245 downwards.
TAAAATTAATTTCCAATAAAAAAAATTAATGATTATTTTTTAAAAACTTGATTCATAGCCATAATTTTAATAGTTAGTATTAGTAGTTTATATAAACGAATTGGTTAACATAATTATTCCACATGACATAAATATTTTCCAAGCATAGTTTTTTGAAGACATGATTAATTTATTTTATTGACACTAGTATATAAACAACTATATACATTAGTGTATTTATGTGATAAGTTACTTCATTGTCTTGCAAAATTTTTATAAATATAAAATTAATATATATTTCATTTTGTAAATCTATTTTTATTGTTGATGAGTAAAGAGTGAGTATATAATATTAAATGCGGTTAGTTAAATGAAAATAATAGTGTGTTGGTTATTTACTAGATTATATTATATATTTTAATGGTATGTATTCTCATGTTTTAATTTATTTATATGAACATTATTAGAATGGGAAATTCATAGGCATGAAGTTTTTAATATTGAATCAATCGTCTATCATGATCTGGTAATTTGGATTTATAGAATTGTGTTCTCAAATAATATTTTGATTCTTTATTTTCCTATAAATTCTTCTACCATTAAACCATATTGGTTTATTAATCACTTAACAACATTGAATATTTGGTTAAAATTTATATCAAGGATGATTTTATGGAAATTAACAACTATATCTTTTTAAATAATATTTTTTGTTATATTAATCTTCTTATATTCAAGAAAGTATCTATTTAAACCATTTTTACAATGATATCCTCTCTTAGAGGTGATAGGTCCTAATTATAAAACACGAGGTCTCTAATAGTGGGTAGTTCCATTTTATAATTTTTCAAGGGCCAATATAATTTTAGGATAATAAAAATTTATATATATTATTGTTAGTGATTATCATTCTTATGATTTTGGGATACGTTTTATCTATGATAAGTGCCACACCCCCAGATTGAGGTATTATCTTATTCTCTTAGTATTTTTATAGACTTTTTCATGGTATAATTTTGGATTGGGAGATTTGGTGAGATTCTTAGGTACTTTTGTAGGTTTTTTTCTTTTTTGGCTCCACCACAGGTAGCAACATTCCATGGTGGTGGGTTTATTGTGTTGGGTATTCCCATTTGAAAATGGGAAGGAAATATTATCTAGTTGTTGGGTGTGGTTGTGGTCGTGGATACCCATGGGTCTCATGAAGGACTATGGGAAAAAATGTATCACTATGTTGTGTTCCAAGGTTTGGTGAGCATAAAATAGTCTGGATTCATGCACCAGACCATGTGTGTTGGCCATATCATGAATTCTATTTGCCACTAATTTGAAAGGACCATGACTATTTTGGATACACTAAGACATGGTTATGTTAAAGTATATTTGTAATCCACCATTCACACATTTATTTATGGGTGGGGGAGTGATGTATTCGAATCCTTGTATCTTAAGAGTGGTTTTAGTGTGGTTTTTGATTATAAATCACCACTCATGACCCTTGAACATACTCCTTTTCTAGAATTTTTAGATTTAGATTTTAAGGTTAGTCGTGAATGTCTTTTTTTCACTTTTGAAGATTTTGTGGAGGAAATTTTTGGGATTTTTGGTTTTCTTATCTCCTCTAATCATTTTGTGGTGCGTTTTTTTTAATATGGGTGGATTTACTCTCAATAAATTATTTCTATAATTTGATATCATATATTTTAAAACTCACTTTATTTGATTTTCAAATAGAACTCCCAATTTATTTTGGTTTGAAAATATTTGTTTCTATGGATTTCAAAAAACAGAAACGTTTATTTTTAAATTTTTTTAAAGGAGTTCTATTTAACCATGTGGAAGCCTTGTTTTAATTTTTAGAGAGTGTAACTTTTATTTTAGTGCATTCATAAAAAATATAATTTTTTGTTTTATAAAAATAATTATGGAATGTGATATTAGAATAAATGGTGGTGTGTGATCATTTTTAATTTTATTATGACATTATGGTACAAGATTTGTGCTCTGTTCCAAAATGGATAGGAACATGAAATTATCACCTTGTGACAACATGGTGAAGGATGGATCACTACTCAAGAGTATTAGTATTGTCTTCCAAAATGCATGTCTGTATGAGTGTGAAACATGGGACGTGTATACAAAGTGGAAATAAATAATGAAAATTTTTATTTAGATCAATTATTTTACTTAAATAATTTTCTTATGGAAACTATTTTGATATTCATAACCTCTATTTTATATAAATTTTTAGCTAATTTTTTCTATGTACATTGTGGTGTGTGTGGGAAGTACCTTGGGGAAAGACTACTTGGTTCTATGTCTCAACACCTATATATGAAATTTGGTGCATGTAAAAATCTTATTCATTATGACATGGGTAATGAAAAATTATCTTTTTTATCTAGTGTAGAAACATGATTAATTTCTCCTATGATGGAGATTTTATCATTGAGTTTTCTCTTATAGAGTTGTTGGAGTGATTCTACATTAGTTTTAAAGAGTCAGTACATCCGTTAGTTTTCATGAGTATTTAGTTTACTTTGTCTCTACCACTTTGATAATATTTTTTATTGGTTTTCTTTTTAATTTTATTCATTAAACTCATTTATCATATAATTGGTTTAGTTGTACGTATTTTACATTATCATAAAATGTTTTTTCTTAAAATTAAATCATCCCCAAACATTTTACTTAGCCCTTGATATTTATTAAAAGCCTTTGGTGTCTTGGGGTGTCATTTAAGATTAGTTTCACCTATAACCTAGACGAAGACAATAAGTTGGGTATGTATGACCAATATGATATCATTCTTATTCGGTCTATAATCTTGGGATGGTATCATAATGATAGATGCATCAACACATGAAATGTACAAAATAAAAATCTATATCTAACCTTTTTATGATATAATTAAATTTACTAGATTTTTCTACATAAAAAAAGTGTTTAACACACTTCTAGATGCTATTTCACCTTATCCTCATGGGAATATCTGATGAGTGTATCATATCATTCATTAGTAATGATACCTCCCACTAAGACTGCATTATTAATATTGTGATTATTTATTTATAGAAATTGTTCATAATGATGCTACTCTTGATGATTTAGAATGTTATATTACTTCATTTTCAACTAAGTTATAACTATGTGGTGTTTGTTCTATTTATTGAGAAATGGAACCAGTTAGATAATGTAGAAACCTATTAAAATAGGGTATGTAAAAGGTGGTTTCACCTGTGACATAGGTGATCCAATAGATTTTTCAAGGCATTATTTGTGATTTCATAGTTGTTGATAAGGGAAATAAAAATTATGAACCAAGAAAAGTGGATCATTATGTGGAATTTTAAAATATTAAAATAATAATATTTTAGGGGGATTTAGAAACAAAAAAAGGTAGAATTGTGGCTTAACAGAATGAGTTGAATTATTGATTTCATAATACCACTGGCTGATCTAAATGTAATTTTTGAAATATATATACTACAATGTCATTTAGGTCAATGGTGGGACTCCATTATAGAAGATAAATTCATCCAAGGCCCTATGTGGGAGTACATTGAAGAATTATTCAATAAAGAATTCTACCCCCACCCCTTCAAGATATCTTGAACGATAAATTTATTTAGCCTGGAGTAATAAAATCTATCAACAATGATGTATGTATCCACATTTATAAAAAAAAATTATAGATGTAGCTACTAGTGTGTCTATAAATGCATGAATCATTGAGCCTGTACTATGACAAAAAAAATCAATCTAAGATAGTTGTTCTCTATATTACTTAATATACAAAGATGGTTAATAGAGAGATAGTGGCAGAAACATATATCATTGGAAATCCAAATGAAGGAAGTACATTTTTATCCATGGGAGCATGTGGGAATTCTAATGTTGGGAACCATAGGAAGGGGGACACTAACATCCAAGGTGGTAGATCATCTCATAATCAAACCACTGAATTTGTTAACTCCTCCCTCCCCACAACAAAATATCATGTATATTCATTTCCAATGTGGTTATTTTGAACATTTGAATCAAGATTTTAGGCACCACCTAAATAAATTCACAATTATAATAAAATTGGACATCTCTAGTGTTATTTTCATAGTGATCTAAATTCAGTTTCCCGAAATACCTCTCATATCATTCAGACATCTATTTCTTTAATGGAAAGATCATATCAGAACAGCTCTCATCCTCCAAACTGATTAATAAAAGTTCATTATAGGAACACCATAACTCTATAGAAAATTTAATCATAATAAGGTATCAAGAAAAAAGGGGGAGTGATTAAAAAGTTTCATGATACTAAGTAAATGATCAAAGAAGACCAATTAGGTCCTTCTACTGTACAAGGTACCATTCTTCGTAACTCGACCATTCTGTAAGATTTTTTTCATACTAGATCATCCTAATATTTTATTTATTTGGGTTTTATTAATCAAATAAGATTATTTATTGAGAATTTGTGATACTCGAGTGATGTTTTCTATGAAGGTGGCTTCCATTCTATGATGGTGATGGCCAATGTGCAGGTTCCTCCCCCTCTTGTGGGGGAGGTACCTCCTTCGTCATTTAAGGGAGCCACATCCCACCCCATATCATCCTTATCTAAGTATAATATCCTTTCTTCTTTTCCTTAAATCTCTCTTATCCATAAATTCCTAGATTTATTCTCTGAATTTCATTAAATTTTTTATCTCGTCCTCAAAGTTCAATGAGGATTAGGATCTCTTTAATCTTATTATGTTTTCCCGGTTCAAGCAGTGTCATCCTTCAGTGGATACTTTTGACAGGTTAAATTTTTGGTCTTGGGGTTTATAGGATCAAGTTATTGTGGATCTTCTTGAAAACATGAATATGATGATTCAGTCCTCATCAGAGGAAGACTTGGTTTGGGGTTGGTCCAGTTCCCCCCATAGCTGCAACAGATCTTGGTTATTCCTTTTTATGTAGACTTATGACTTTCTTATGTATCATGATACCCCATAAATAATGATTTGGGAGATATTCCCTACAATTTCATTACCATTTGAAAATACTATGATTATTAAATTGATAGATAAGATATTTAGAAGATATTTTTGTTCTGAAAAGACAACATTTTTAGTTTTCCACCCTATTTATCCACAAATTTTTGTGGAAGTAAAGGTCTCAAGATTGAAAACTGAGTATGCTTGGATTTCAGTGGGTTAATCATTCCAATAAAAATAGGTTATGGTTTTTGAATCATGGTTTTATTTCTTCTCCACCTATGATAAATTTTCCATTCAATATAAGAATATAGGTGTGGGATCAAGAAAATTTATCAGCAGAAGGATGTCACCTTAGTAGGTAGTGGCAAGGTATTGGGGAATGGTGTTTATGAAGGTTTGACTATACATAGTCATTTGGGTCCATCTACTGATCCATATTCTAATAAGGTAGTCCAATTAGAGACATGGAAGGCTAATCCATTGGTAGCTGACATATTCAGTTGCTTGAGGAAGGATTATTGTGATCCCAAGCCTTCTATTCAAGAACCTATGGGACTAGTGGGAGATGATATGGTAAGTGTTGGTGATGTTTTGGATTCTTTACCATGCATTTAAATTGAGGGCACTAATGGTTAGTGTGTGAATTATGACAGTGAAAAAATTCATGGTGTGGAGATACAAGTGGATGATGAGGGATGTTAAAGGGTTCCCAGTGCTAAAAACTATGTGGTGGAATTGTGTTCAAGGTATTTCACCATTGGATGAGAGGGATAGTAGGATAATGAGACACTATGAGGCCAGGAATTGGGGTCTAATGAAGCAAAAAAGGGTGTCTAAAAAGGTATAAAGGTTGAGGATAAGGTCATAGTGCGTGGGAATTTTATCAGGTCAAGTCCAAGAAGGGAGTCTTTAACTACTAATCTTGGAAATATTTTTAAAGGATTGGAGAGTGAAGGGCAGGAATATGGGTCTAATGAAACTCCAGAAAATATCCCAAATGATGAGTAAGAAATCCTTAGGGTTGAGACTAGTGATGATTTATCTAGGATGTTCTTTGGAGATAGTGTAAAAAAAATTCAAGCCAGAGGGTTTCTCAGTCCAAGGAGGATGATGGGTTGGCGAGGTCATGGGATAGGATTAAAATATTACTCCTACCTACCCCTACCAATGGAGACTTGATCTGCTAAAAGGTTATAATACAAGGCACTGGATGGTGATCCCAATGTTTTTTGGAATTATTGATCAGGTTGAGGTTGTGGATCATGGGTTATTTTCCCTCAAGGGTGGTCTATCAAGATAATAGTGGGAGATAGTTATAGAATGTTAGAAAACTCTAGAGCTTCTCATGTATTTGGAAGAATAAATAGTGGAGTAATTTTATTTGATTAATTCCATAGTATAGTTAGTTGATAAGATGATGGAAAGGTTGAATCTTTTCGATAATAATACTGAGAATTGTCCATAGATTAAAAGGAAGTATCTTATACTGATAAGGGGATTCAATGTGTGTAATATAAAGAAAAATGATTACACTAAAACATGGTACAATCTTGAATATCAGTTTAAAGACCTCATAAAAGATGATCTAGAAATATCGGTAACCTATCTATCCTAGAAATTATTTATGGAGGATGATTAGAGTAGGATTAAGTTAATTTTCAATAACTATGTGGTTTATTTTAGTCTTTTCTCTAGGTGAACCATGTGGTTTTCACTTTTTCCAAATAATTTTTTTAATAATGATATATAGAAATTTCAATTAAGTTGTATATGAAGATGATACCACACATGATGAGTATGAAAACACCTCTTGGGCAGTGAGAGTATAGTGGGATTAAATGTGTTTCTTATTCTATAGAATTTAATGAAGCCTAGCTTGATAAGTACTTTTCTATTTTTTACATGGATTTAATTTAATTGTTCAAGGTGATATATTGGTTAGATTATTTCAAGACCCTTATCAATTTTTATGTGTGATGAGTAATGTTTATATCTCTTGATGGGATGTTTTATCTTTTTGAAACAGAATGGTATGTGAAGATCGTAATAGCATGTCCTTTGGCACCAATTATTGGAACAATTTATTATCAATTATTATTGGTCACTTTGGGGACTACCAACATAATTGCTAGTAGAAATTTTCCTAACATAGTAGGTAAATAACCTAATATGTTCCTTGCCAATTTCACTAGTTTTCCACCTAAAGGGAAAGTATATTTTTCGATATATGATCTTTTAAGGAAGAGACATATTTCATATCCATCATAAATAATGTAACTAATGGAATTAAATGAGTTGATTATTCCATTGTAAGAGTTTTAAACTAAAGGGTTTGTAAAACTGATTATATATCTTTGGGACACACCAGTTCCTTTTATCAAGAAGCTGGATGGTTCGTTGTGACTCTGTTTTGATTATCATATGATTAATATAGTTATGTTTAATAATATAAATCCACTACCATAAATTGACGACCAATATAATAAATTTATGGGATCATCGTGATTATCTAAATTTATCTATTCTAGGGGTATCACCATCCCTGGGTTAGGAAATAAGATATTACAAAAACAACTTTCAATGGTCATTATAGTCATTATAAATATGTGTCCTTTCCCTTTGGTCTTACAAATGCACTAGAATTTTTCATGGAATTAATTAATCATGTATTTAAGATGTTCCTGGACACTTTAATTATGGTACATATGTATTAAATTATAGTGTATTCCTAATCTTAGAAAGAACTTGAATAGAATTTATAGAATGTTATGACCTTTTTTTCAAGATCACCAGTTGTATGAAAAATTCTATAAATGTGATTTCTAGATACAAGATGATTTATTCCTTATCCAAGTCAATTTTTGATAAAGGTTTATTAGTAGACCCAATACATATAGATATTTTTATCTCTTGGTAACCTATAAATAACATATTTAAGATACATAACTTTTTGAGATGAGCATGATAATATTTTCTCTTTGTTTAATACTTTTTATGACTCACACGTCCTATGATATTGCTCATGGGAAATTTCACTCTATTCTATTGGAGTGAATATTGTAAATTATTTTTTTCAATATTCAAGAAAGGTTAACTTATACACTAATTTTTTTTATAAAACCAAGGATGGTTTATGTGGACTTTTATGACACATCGGATCTAGACATGAATATGTTGTCATAAAAGGAGATCATGTTGTAGCTTTTTGATCATGATAGTTTCAAATTCAAGAAAATAAATATGCAACCCATTATTTTTATTTGGCTACAGTAGTCCATTCGTTGAAAACATGGAATCATTATCTCTTTAGTGTGATTTTCACTATGTTCATAAACCATAAAAGTTTGAAACAAATATTTTATATACAATGATTTGAACCTGAGAAAAATAAGATTGATGGAATAACATTAGATGCCTGAATATTAGTATGTTTATACATATAGAAAAGTGAGTTATATATCATATAATTTGGTTCTCAAGTCATATAATCAATTATCCAAAGTAGATCATGATCAGTGGTAGTTGGTGGTCATGATATATGATATACACTTGGATAGAACAAAGAAAGATGTCATGGAAATTTTCTATCTGGTAAATATTATTCCTATCATGGTTGAAAAAGTCAATTATTCTCAAATAACACATTCTAATTTTCTTACTATAACATCAAAACTAAATAGTGGGGATAACATTGATATATGGAAACAAGATGGGAACTCAATTTTTCTTTTTCATCATCAAATGGTTATTTAATTTTATTTTCAAGAGAAACTCCTTTCTTAATTCACCATAGGAATGGGTTTGTTCATCCTAGAATAGAAGATGTTTATAAGGTGTTTCAAACTCATTTGTAGTGGAAAAGAATGAAAATTAATGACAAAGAATTTCTCAAGATTCCTCAGTTGTCAAAACGTCAAGGATGAGCACCAGTGACCTACTAGTATGTTGCAATATTTACATATATCCATCTAGAAATTGGAGAACATAGCTATTGATTCTATTACAGGTCTACCAAAATGGTTTAGAAACATGATTTCATATAGTGGATTTCATAACAACTTATATGTTCACCCGACTACAACCCTATTCCTTATTCCAATATCATGGAATTATTGGAAACAATAAATATTCAAAAGAATGTAAAGTCTCACTAAATACTAATTTCGATCATCTATGGCCTAGATCCTCATTTTACCTATCTCATTTGGTGATATTTATTGTATGATTTTTGTACACATTTAAACATGAGAATAGATTATCATTATCAAATGGGGTGATAATTATAATAGACAATCAAAAATTAAGTAGATATGCCCAATATTGTGTTATATATATTAGAGAATCATGAGAGGATCATATACTATTAATGGAGTCATCATAAAAAAAAACTATCATTCCTTGATATAGATAGATATATTTAATGTATTTTGTGGTCTTCTTTATTTCTCTCCACTTTCTTGGGTAGAGACTGTAGAAACATCACTTTTGCGACCTAGCCTTATGTAGGAGATGACTGAGAAAATTTAGATGGTTGCGAAAAGTATGTTGATGGATTATATCCATAAAAGGTGTTATGAATATTGTGTTTCTTATTAATTTTCATTTTATTTATGATATCATGTGTTCATGGAAGTCTCTCCAAGGATAGGGCATAGAAATTTGGGTAGGAAAAGTAAAATTAATCCTCGATACATCGACCTTTTTGATATACTAGAATGGATTGCTGATGTGGATTGTCAGTTGTATTTACCAACATGATATAGCTTCATACACAATTAATTTAATATATATTATATTAATAAATATAAAACTGATCCTAAATATTTCATTCAATGGGACCAAGTTGATATTTCACTAAATGCTACTTTGCTACATTTTTTCATATGGATTATGTGTAGAAAAGAGAAAATTTATAGGAAAATAGTATCTACTTGGTGTTTATTCCATATAAACATGGTCAAATTTAAGAGGAAACTTGGGAATGAGATAAGTAAAGGTGTGGTGGATTATCGCATAAGGGGATCTACAGTATTAGGGTTTCCCCATCGCCACCATCATCGGTTAACTCCAGCTCTGCTTCCTGCTGCTTCTTCTTAGTGGGTTTTTGGAGTGCGGTTTGTATCTCTTTGGTTGCATTGAGGGTTTATGATCTATATTCTATTGGCATCAAGGGTCCGAGTTTCATAATTTCAAGGGTTCGTGGGTTCCTCTTTCTAGAGGTGTCATGGGTTCGCGACTGGGCTTCTGCAGCATCGAGGGTTCATGATCGGTCTGCTACAGGGTCCCTTGGGTTACTCTTTCTGGAAGCATCAAGGGTTCACAACTAGGCTTATGGGATGTTAAGGGTTTGTGACCAGTATTACATGGCATCAAGTTCACAATCCCTCAGTTAAGGGTATGGACCGTATCCTTGGTGGTGTGGTGAAGGTACCGTGGTTGAGATACAGTCTTCTACAATTTGAGGGTTTCCACTGTGTTTTGTGGTTCAGTTGTAATTTCTTTGGGTGGATTATTGGTCTGATTGATCGTGGTAAAGGGTTTTTTGGATCGATTCATTTTGCAGTGAGCCTTCTTTCAGCATCATTATTGGTAGTCAGGAGGCCGTTATTATGGTGATGGATTTTGATCATTGTTTTTTTTTGAATACGTGATTCACTTTGGTTTGGAATATTTATAATGCCAGTGTTATTCTATTATGGTGTGTGAATCTATTAAGGTGGTGTGATTTGATGTGTGTCATGAAGTTTTTGTTTTAAGGGTCTATGATTTCTAATATTCTTTTGGGGTTTCTCCAGAAGAGATTTTGAGTTATGAGTTTTCACCAGACCATTGCGCTTCATATTTGGATGTTTGAGATGTTATGGCATTTTCCATCAGTACCAGGCATGTGCATCTCTTCACAGGTCAACTTGTCGAGAAGTTATGAGAAGGTGGAAACTAGACTTAATGTTTTTCATGTAGGAGAGGGGATTTCCTTTGTTGAATTGATCCGGTTTTTTGGATTATAGAACATGGGGGAAAGGTTTGATGTCATTATACTTTGATGTCATTGTTGGGTTCCCCCTCTACTGTTAAAAGGGGTTTATGATAATAAAAAATTAATTTTCATTCATTCAAAAAAAATAACTGCTAGAGAAATGGCCCAAACTCATCTAAATCATTGGAAATAACCTAATTTCGAGGTATGTAAAGCCTAATGATGTGGAGAATTTAATGCCATTTATTTAATGTATAATCTTATTATTATAGTGTTTTAAATAATTTTTCTTATATTTATTTGGTTTTAGGGAGAATGGTAAGTTTCATTGATATTTTTAAAGTTTTGGCCTTTTATAGGTCCACCGCGGGCAACAACACACTATGGCGATGGGAATATTATGTTAGGTGTGTCCATGTGCAACATGGGATGAGAAAGATACCTAGATGCTAGGATTGAATAAGGTCATGGCACCCTGGGGGTATCACTGTGGACCAGGAAAAAACAGGTCTCACCAAATCATGGTCCATGGAGTGGTGAGCCCAAAATTTCATGGTTGTGTGCTCTAGGTCATCTTGGCTAGCCATGTTGGTCGACCAAGCTGCACCTCTTGATTGTTTCCATTCAAAGGGGAAATAACCATTTTGGCTCCACTAGGATGTGGTAACAGTAAAATCCATTTTCAAAACACTATTTCTCTAACCTATTTTTTATAAGAGGAGTTTATTCATGTATTTTTTTTCTTTGGAAGGGTTTTCTTGTAATTTTGAGTGGAAATCACCTCTTATAACCCTTGAACTTCATTATTTACTGGGTGTTTCAAAAATAGATTTTTAGGGTGATCCTTGGATGTATTTTTTGGCCTCTTTGAGAGATTCAGGGAGGATATTTATGGGTGTCATGGTTGTCCTCCCTCTATGCCTCTCATTTTGTGGTTCATTTGTCTTGTGGTGGGTGTCTTCACTCTGCCTCCATTATTTTAGAATTAGAAGTCCTAGATTCTAAAACTACTTTTTGTGAGTTTAAAGTAAAACACATACTTTATGTTGGTTTGAAAACCATGGTTTCCATGGCATTAAGAAATAAAACGTCCTTTATATTAAATGGTTTACATTTCAAAGGAAGTCCATTCAGAATTATGGAATCCATGTTTTAATGGTTTGAGGGCGTAACTTATATTTCAATGATTTTGTGAAAAAGAAATGTTTTTGTTTGTTAAAAGTAACTATCGAACATGCTATAGGCATACAAGGTGGTGTGTGTTCAGTTTTCATTGTACGTGTAACTACTTTTAATCCTTCCTCTAAAATCTAGTGCATAAAATTTACATTTTTGGATTTTATAGTGATAATAGTGAACCAATTTAAAACATACAAAACATAAAAAATCAAAATGAAATATTGGATCATTTACATACCCAAGGTCCATTTAGGTTTAGTGTTTTATAAAATTATGAAAAAAATCTTATATAAAAATAACCATGTCTTAAAATGAGTATTGTTTCCACTATACCTAGATTTTTCTATTTTACATTAAGTCATAAAAACATCCCATAAAATTGTCCACACACAAAAACTTTCTAAAAATAATTAATTTAACATCATTATTCATAACCTAGGGAATTGAAACATAAGAAATGGTTATCATAGATAGCCAATAAGGCTAAACATTATAGATATCAACCAATGATAATATGTAATCATAAGATAAGTATAAGGGTATCATAAGATGATCATAACTTAAATATTTAATCTCAGTCAATAATAGACCATAATTATGAATCATGGAATAAATCATTATAATTTGAATAGACATGAATCATAAAAGTAAAAAATTATCATAAATCAATCATGAACTGAAAGTTCATATCCAAAGAAAGAAAAAAATTTATAAGAGTGTGGAACAATCATAGGTATAGAAACCATTCCATATATCCCGGATAACTACTAAATCCATCAAATCATAGCGGATAATAGATCAACACCTATTTTAAATATTGTAACAAATCATTCATCACCACTTGGTTCTTATATTATTAAATCACCCCTATATTTTTCCCATAGTGGATCAAGAACATCAACTCATATCCCATAATTATATCATGAGATATAAAGCTTTACCCAATGCATTTGAGGTCTATATAACTCTAACACCACCCATCAAATAATAAAAATAATACATATGTGTGATAAAATTTAATTAAAAATTCATTATATCATCATAACATAACCCATGGAAATGGAAACTAGTTTCATAAACACTTTATAATTTTATTATAGCATTTCCCATTAGAAATAAATTATTTTCATATGAATTTCATCATCATAATGAATAAACATCTAGAGAAATAATAAGGTTGGTATCATCGGATGATGTCCCTAATAAATCATAATTAACATCAAAGGATGTTATCATATATGAAAATTATATTAAAAGATCCCTAGAATTTTTCTCGAGAAAATACCCTTTTCATTTTGAAATCACATCTTTATAACATAAAAATTTACAAAACATTATGGAAAAAAAATATTTAAAAATAGCCATGGAAACATTTAATCAAATATTCAAATAATTTATTGGTAATGAATGTGGAAATATTTGGTCATGTTTTTTATGTTAAAACAACTGTTCCTTTCATATTTTTAGTAAAAGTCAAAACTATCTTGTTTTTAAGTTGATAAGAATATTACTTTTAATTTTTTTGTAAAAATTAAATAAAGGGTTAAAATTAAATTAAAAAATAATAGATTAATAATAAAAACATTATTGTAAAAAATTTTAGAAAATTTGGATATGAATAAAAAACTATTTTTGATCGAAGAGATAAGTAAAGTCATTTTACCTTAAAAAGAATCATTTCCACCTATTGAGTACTTAAAGTGATGAAAATATAAGTAAAATATATAATTTACTAAATATAAAAAGGAGAATAAACTAATTGTTTTCTTGAGGTATAAGTCATAAAATTTCATCATTGGAAACATAATTATAAAAACCCCCAATAAATAATGAGAGTATAACAAAATTTGTTTACCTCAAGTCTCATCTTGCTTCATACATGATCAAACCTACCATATAATAAATATATATTTATTATAAATGTATTCTAAAACCATAAATATATATATATATAACCATTTATGATTTATTTTTAAAAAAATTTCACCCATCTATTGACAATTCATTATTAAAATCATTATTCTATATGATAACTACTTTATTTTCCATTGATATTTCAATTTGGGAGTCCTAGTCTTTGTACATTGATCATGGTTTCATTATCTAAAGATTTTAAATCTTTATATGAATATAATATTTATATTTATTATACATGTATTTGTATTCATCCATAAAATTAAAGGTTATAAAAATGAATTAAAACATTCATGGTAATGGTAGTTTGTATGTATGCATGAACATTTTTTTCACTTTTCGACGGATGGAAAAAATAATGATAAATAATAATTCACCTATTATATAACAATTATAATATCATATATATAATATATATTAATTAAATTTATCCTTATTTCCATCCATGTAAAACGAAATGTAAAAATGAATCACATCGCTTCATGTACATGGTAGTTCACATGTAGGCACGAGTGACATTGTCATTTTATGACAGATGGGAAGAAGGTGGATAATGGTTATTCTATCATAATATTAAAAATTCAGTATATTAAAGATATTTAAGTAAATATTTTATAATGGATACCATATATTTAGAAGATTTATAAGAATAAAAAATTGAAAGCATTCAGTTAAGAGTTATGCCTCTTTGGATTACACCTTAAGCCTTGAAAGGGTATTATTTTGGAAATACCATAATATATATAATGTGTCGGAATAATATATAAAATTATTTTTTCCTAGATTTTATGACATATAAGGCTCAAAATTTGTTTGTAAGATAAGATAGGAGGTTCCCTTTTATAATTAAGGGGAGGGGAGCTATTGGAATTACAAAATCTTTTAAATTAATATAAATTAATTTTAATAAAAATGTATAAAAATTAATTGATTTCTAAGATAAGATAATTATGAGTCTAAATAATCTAATTTAATGATCTTTGTAAATGTTTTGGTTTTTTTCACCCTTATCTCTTATTTTTAACCCTTAGTTAACCCTTTTGACAATTACTGTTATATCAATGTTTTTCACTGATTTGGGGTCATGAATGTTACTATAAAGAGAAAAGTGACATAAATGGTCCTTGGTAGATATTTTTAACCATATCCTGTTCAATTTTACAAGTATAATATTTTATGAACTTTATATCATTTAATAAAATATTTCTTATTGTAAAATATCATCAATGTCATTTTTGGAAATACATGAAATATTATAATATAATATGTGTCTACCTTTTTTTAAATTCTTCATAAATGACATTAATTAACATATAAGGAATATATGGCCATAATATAATCATTCAATCAAATTTTTATTTGTTTTTATATCATTTGATGCGATATATTTTCATTTAATCCCTTGGTTAACAAATTTTAACCATAATCGTGGTAATGACCATTTTAATATTAAAGGGTTATAAATTTTTATTTATATTGTAACAATTGGATCATACATGTCCAATTTATGAAATTTTATAGCATTTATAATCATAATTTTCCTATTTTATGATTTTTATGATGTTAAATAGTTTAATAAAATATATTTAACATAATATATTATTAATTTCATTTTAAGAGCTATTAATAAAATTTGACTTTGATAACAATATGAAAGAAATACAATTAGAATATAAAAATTTTAAAAAATTTATAATATGTTTTATTTATCTTTAAAATTCATTTTAACCATTAAATCACACACAAGAATATTAACTCTAGTGGATTTTTATTTATATACTTAATTGTTTTACTACCTACACATGTACTGTGTGAGCATTGCATAAGAATTTAAGGTAATTATTTAATAACTAAAAATTAAAAATAAATTTCCATAAGAAAAAAGTAATTTAAAAAATTAGCTTCTATATTCATTATATATTTAAATTTTCACATTTATGTAATGAAAAATTATTTTGATATGTTATTTTTAATTTTCTAGCCTTGTGTTAAAATTACACAAGAATTTGGTTAAGAAACTTGTTATTTAAATCCAAAATTTATATATACCCATATAAACTCATAAATAATACTTCAGATTTAATAAAAAAAGTTTATTAAATCCTTCCTTAATCTCAAATATTATCTTTAGTTCACTAAATATGACTTTTCTAGTGTTGTGCAACACTACATCGATAATGAAAATTATTTCCAAATTTATCATAAAATAAATTATAATTTTCATGTTTTGAATTTTTTGTATTATATTTTTATCATATTATCATATTTTATTCATTCTATATGGTTAATAAAATTTTATTTCATATTTTTATCTTGGAGATATCATAAAATATATTGTATTTCATAAAAACTGTCTTTTTTATTATTCACTTTAACATAAACATTAGAAAAATATCAAAACAATTGTTGGATTAATTTTAAATTATAAATACAAAAAATAATTATATTTTATAAAATTCAATTACAATAACTATTATAAAAAACTGTTGTATAAATTTGTAAAATGGAGCAGAAAATTTTTTTTTTAGAAAAAATAATTTTTAAGCACAAAATTGAACTTATAACAAAATAAAGTAAAATATAATTAATTATATAATTTAAAAATAAATATGTATTATGTTAATTTATGATAAAATTAATTTTTTAATTTTATTTTATTTCAATGAAAAGAAATGAATATTTTACACAAATCGGTATTTTTTTTACTATTCACTGAAAAAAAAATTCTTCTGAAAAAACTAAACAAATCAGTGCATGCTAATTTTTCTATGATGATTTAAAAAATAATATATTTTTAATCAAATAAAATTTATAATGGTTCCATAAATTAATTATAAAATTCCATTACAAAAAACTTTAAAAATCATTTTTAAATAAACAGTGTTTTTGACGAATAGAATGACCTTACTTGAAATTGGGTTCTTATTTCCTATAAATTAATCAATTAATTTATATTGAGTATGTCATGTATATATATATATATATCATAACTTTTTTACTCTTTTTAAAATCCTATAATTCTATGGCTAGGTTATAATGATCATATTTAAATAATAATATGTTGTGGTTTTTTTTGAGCTCCTTGTTGCATATCGTGTATTTTATCAAACATACTATTTCTTTTTCAAATAACAAGACATCACATCCCACTATAATAAATTATTTCCTTGAAATTTTAACTTTGGAATGGTAATTTAGGATTTTACATTTGGAAATACCATTCTTTAAAACCCACATCATAGAGAGGGTAAATAAAATATCCTATTAAGAGGAGGGAAAGAGAAATATAAAGTTTATTTTGAATAGCATTGAACTAGGTTCCCAAATATAATAAAACAAGTGAGAATAGAAAATATAGACATGGAGGAAAATTATAATTTTGAAATAATTATACAGAGTGATTAAAACCATTCATCTAAATAAATAAAATGATAAAGATTAAATTAATGACCAAAACATCATAAATCAATAAGGTGTGAAAAAAGACCATTGATTCATTAAAAATGGATTTAATAAGAAAAAATATTCTATTTTACGGTCCTTTTCCAATATTTGAGGAATTACATTTTCCATATAGACTAAAAGATAAAGAAATATACTTACATGAAAATAATAATTTCATCCTTTAATCAATTTCCACAACAATCTCATATTTTTCTACAAATAATGAGTATTCAAGATGAATTTTTCATGACTGGAAAAATAAAATAAACTTTTAAAAGATCACATAAACCAAAAAATGATAAAAAGATATTCCCCTTATCTTTAAATCTTAAAATAACTAAAATGGTTAGCACATAGTAAGTTAATATCCAAATTTTATAAAACATCATATGAAGATATAATACATTTTAATTAAAATTTACACAATAACACCAAAGGTTCAACATATATTACTTCAAAAATAAGTAATACTATATATCAATTAACCTCAATAAACTCAAAATTAAATAATGTTTAAACCCAAAGTTGATCTCATACATTTAATTTTATATCCTTAATTTTTTAATTGAATTCTTCCCAAATAATCAATCATTCCAAACAGCATGTAAATCTTATGGTTTATATATATGTAAACATAATGAAAAATCCCCCAAAATATAATTAATCACTCTCATAAATCACTATCTAATCATATAATGTAGTGAACTTCACTAAAATATCATGAATCAAATTTAGATACCAACATGATGGGTAATCCTTATCATAAGCATAAATATCGTAAAAAATATCACCTTGTTAATAAAACACCTTTCATCCATCAATATTAGCTATATCCCACTATAATATACACTATAATTAAAATAACATTCAATCATACACCAACATAAAGGTTTATTTATATCTCAAAAGATTATTCTTCCTACACCAGAGTAAAATTATCAAATCACCTCAAAATCACATCACTTAGAACCTAAAAAGGGGTATATATTCCTTTTATAATATGATAAACCATAATATTATAAACCCTTGATGTTATGTGTAACTCATAATTTAATCATACTAAAGAACATCATAATATTAAAATTTATATAAACCCTACTCTGATGAAATCTATAATAGTACAGATTTATAACTTGAGGTTTATAATTAATACATATCAAATCACTTCTTGGGTGGCTACACCTCTTAATCAGGACTCTTTCCACTATCCCCAATGTTATCCCTTTTAGTAAAAATCACTTGAGAGGAAAGTCATTCTTCACCTAATTTTTAGATGTGAGATTCCCCTAAGATCATATCTATTTATTTTCTCTAATACCGACTATAATAGTACAAATTCTATACTCTTATATATAGAACATAAACATTATATTTTTAGATTTTATAATGATAAACATTACCAATTTAAAACTTGTAAAACCTAAAACATTAAAACTAAATATTGAATCACTTATATACCCATGGTCCTTTTAGGTTTATAGTTTTATAGAATTAGTAAAAACTCATACGAAACAATAACCATGTATTCATGTGATTATTTTTTCCAATGTACTTATATTTTCATATTTCACATTAAGACTTTATAATTTCTCATAAAAATTATTTACGCATGGAACCTTTAAAAATATAATTAAATTAATATAATTCTTCGCAACCTTGGGAAGTGAAATGTAAGAAATGGTCATCATAGATGCTTTTTAATGGTAAGCATGTCATATATCAATAAATGATCATATAAAAACATTAAAGAAGTATAAGGGTATGAGATCATGATTATAAATTTAAAATTTCATTCCCAATCTATCATATATTTTAATTATGATTCATGGCATGAGAATTAAACATTTAAATAGACATGATTCATAAGTGTGAGAAATCACCATAATTCAATCATGAACTATGAGTCGAAATCATTAGCATAAAAAAATGTCATAGTATTATAGCACCATCATAGGTATAAAAACCATTTTATATGTCAAGGTTAAATAATGATACTATCAAGTCATATTAGATCAAGCATCAACCCTTTTTTCATATATTATAACGGATTAAGAATGACCAACAATTCCTTATATTAGACGAATAATCCCTTCATGTTTCCCATAGTGGATCAAGCACATCCACTCATTTCCCCTAATTATCTCATAAGATAAAAATATTTACTCGTTCATTGAAGGCCTGTATAATTCTAGGACCAGCCATCAGATAATGAAAACCCTACATATGTATTTCACATGATCATAACTACTTAATCATATCATCATAATAAAAACCATTCAAATGAAATTGGTTTCATAAATATTTCAACACTTCATCATTACACAACCCATGTAAAATAAACATCTTTCATAAAGATTCCATTACCACGATCATAAACCATCCAAATAATGATTAATTTTGTTATAATTGGTTCATATCCCTAAAAATTAAAAATTAATATAATTAGATGTTATCATATATGAAAATTACTTAAAAGGATCACTAGAATATTTTTTCAAGAGAATCCCATTTTAATTTTGAAATCAATTTTTTAAAATAAAAAAAATTAGAAAACATTTTCATTAAAAAGAAACATTTAAAAAATTTTAGTAATATTAAAATAATTTAGTTTTCAAGATGGTGGGAAATTCCATACATTTATCATACATAAAAATAAATATCCAATTTATATTTTCAGTAAAAAGTTAAAGGCACCTTGTTCAGAAGATAACAAGAAGAATAATTTTAAACCATTTAGTAAAAATTAAATCAAGGGTAAAAATAAATATCAACAATAATTTTATAATATTAAAAAATATTCAATTTTCAAAAAAAAATATATGAAAGGAAAAGGATTTTCAACTTAAGAGAGTAGTAAAGTAATTTTTCATAAAAAATATTATTTATAACTATTGAATACTTAAAAAGAGAAAAATTAAAATAAAACACACAATCTCCATATATAAACTTAGTAGAAAAAAATTAATAGGATTCATGAGTGATAAAACCTGAAATTCCGTCATCATAAACTTAATTATAAACAATCCTGATAAATAATGAAATTGTTACATAAACATATTACCTAAAGTCTCATCTCTCTTCATAAGCATTTAAACCTCATTATTAATAAATATATATGTATTATAAATCATTTAAATAACCATTAAAATAAATATCGTACCATATATGATTTACTTATAATATTTTATCACCCATGCATTAACAATTCTATATTAAAATCATTGTTCTGGGTGATGAATCCTTCATTTTTCATGAATATTTTGGTTCAATAGTCCTCATATTTATACTTTCATAAAGGATAAATTATCCCAAAATGTTAAAAATTGTATAAATAAAATATATATTTACCATATATATATTCATCCATAAATGATGTATATAGAGAAATGAATTGCACCGTTCGTATGGACGATATGTTATACATACACATTGGGGTTTCTTTCACTTTTTGATAGATGGAATAAATGAAAGGTAAATTATAATTTACATTTATAGAGTAATTATTATTTCATATATATCATATATATTAATTAAATTTATCCTAATTTTTATCCATATAAAAGGGATGGTAAAATTGAATTACATCACTTCATGGAGGTGGTTGTCCACATGTACGCACAAGTGACATTATCATCTTCCAAGAGATGGGAAAGAAAGGAGATAATGGTTCTTCCATCATCATAATAAAAATTAAATATATTTAAGATTATAAATTAATTATTTTATATTGTACACCATAGATATAGAGGAGTCATAGGAATAAATAAATTTGGAAAAGCTTGGTTAATAGTAATAACACTTCCTTGAGAAACCTCATTTGGCATAAACATTAATCCTTGAATGGATGCTATTTAGGAAAAATAAAAATCTATATAATGTGTATAGTTAAGATATTAATGTATTATAATTGGTATTTTCTAATATATAAGGCTAAAAATGTATTAGTAAGAGAGGATAAGAGATTCCCTTTAATAAGTGAGGGGAGGGCCATTCTTAAAAATACTAAAATTATTAAAATAATAAAAATAAAATTTCCTATAAAAATGTATATAAATTTAAATAATTTTAATATAAGAAGATTATGAGTCTATATACTCTATCAAAATAAAATTATGATATGTTTTGTTTTTGTTATAATCCTTATATCTTAGTTTTTACCCTTGGATTAACCTTTTGACAATTAATGTGATAACATTATTTTTTACTCTTTAGGTGTTAAAAAGATTACTATAAAAAGTAATGTGACACATAAATGTAAAATGGATGATGTTTTAAACCATATAAAATTCAGTTTTCTGATAATATTATTTTTATGAATTATAAATCATTTAAAAATTTATTTTTTATTACAAAATATCATTTATTTTATTTTTAGGAAATAAATTAAATATTATAATAAAATATTTGTATAAATCATGTAAAATGATTAAAAATGATATTTATTAAATGTTAATGAATATATTGTCTTAATTAAATCATAAACAAAATATTGAAAAATTTATATATAATTTTTATCCTTATCTTTCGGTACAACACCTATTAAAATATTTTATCCTTAACCAAGGTGATGATTTTTTGATATTAAAGGGTTGTAATTTAACTTATAAGTTAAACATTGTCTCATAAATATATATGGTATAATATTTTAGACCATATATAATACTAATTATTCTCTTTAAATATTTTTACAACTTTTAAAAAATTTGATAAAATATATTACACATAAAATAATATTAAAATTATTTTAAAAACTATTCACATAATTTGACATTGAAAATAGTGTGAAATAAATGTAAATAAAGTATATAATTTTCAATCATATATAATATTTTTTATGTATCTAAATAATATTTTTTCACTTTAATTCAACCAAAAATAGGTTACTTTTATAATTTTTAAACTCATTTGCATGATTTTTTTATTTATAGCAAAAGCACCATGTCAGCGTTGTGTAAGAATTTAAGGCAATTATTTCAGCATAAAAAATTTAAAATAAGTTAGTATAATACAAATAAGTTGATTAAGTTAAAAATAAACTTTTATATTTGTTAAACAAGTTTATTTACTAACATATATGATAGAAAAAATGTATTTAATATGTTATTTTGACTTTTCTAGCCTTGAGAAAGCATTGCAAAATAAATTGGATAATTCACTAGTTATTTAACTCAAAAAATCAAATATATAACTAAAAATAATAAATAATACTTCATATTTAATATATATATGTTGATAAAATTATTCCTAATTCTGAAATATTATCTTTTAGATGAAAACTTTTACTTTTAAATTGTTGCACAAGCACTACAGCGACACTGAAAATTATTTTAATATTTATCATGATATAAATTATAGTTTATATGTTTTGAATTATTTTCATATGATATTTATATTATATTATATTAAATTATTCATTAAATAATTTTAAAAAAATTAATTTCATATTTCATTGATGGAGATATTATAAAATACATTGTATTTCATATAAACTGTATTTTTTATTATTTACCACAAATTTTACTTTTGAAAAATCTCAAAAATTAATCAAAAAATAAATTTTAATGGATGAAATTAAAATTTAGTTTCATTACATAAAATTAAATTCATATATATGGGAGAAATAAAAATTAATATAAATTAAAACAAAGGAATGAAAAATTTGTTTTAATCCAATAAATGAACTTATAATAAAATAAGGTTCGATGGTGATTAAAATGTAATTAATTAGAAAATATCCAACTAAATGATACCCATGTTAATTTATAATAATATTAAAATCATAACGGTATTTTTTTCAATAAAAACAAATTACCATTTAAAAAATCACTATTCGCTAATAAAACAATGCTTTTCGAAAATTCTCCAAAAAAATTGTCAGATAATTTTTAGATGATTATTCTAAAAATAATATCATTTTTTCAAACAAAATCTAAAATATTCATAACTTGATAATAATATTCAGTCCAAAATTAAAAACCATTTTTCAAGAAACTAAATTTTTGAAGAATAAAATGGATTTACTAAAAATTGAGTTCTTATTTCCAATAAATTAATAAATATTTTTTGTATTGATTTGGTAATTTATATATATTAAATATTGTGGTTAATGATATTTTTTATCTTCCAATTAAAATACTAGGTTATTACAGTGATATTTAAATTATAATATTTAATAGTTAATTTAATAATGGTGTTGTGTTTCTTGTACTATATTGAGTATAGTATTTCTTTTAAAATCAAAGGATATTATAGTGTGAGGCCTTATTAAAGTTACTTGGTTCTCAGTGACAAACCAAAAATCCATAAGGTATTATTACCATGTTATGACTTGGTGAAGGATAGATCACCACTCATGTGTAATGGGATTATCATTTAGTATGCATGTGTGTGTGAATGTGAAAATTGGGATCGGTACGCCATGTGAAAAGAAATAATTAATGAATTGTTTTAGATTAATTATATTTCTTAAGCTATTTACTTATGGTAACTTTTTTGATATTATCAAACTCTATTTTAAATAAACTATGATATAACATGTTCTTAGACCTAGTGGCATGTGTGAGAAGTATATTTGAGAAATCCTACTAGGTAATATTATTGACCCTATATATTCACTTTAGTGTGTATTTAGAAATTATTCTTTATAAAGTAGGTAAAGGAAAAGACTCGTTATTCTCTACTGAAGAGTCGTTATGCCTTTCCCTATTGATGGATTTTAGATCTTTTAATTATCTCTTATGGAGTCTTTGGAATGATTCCACATTAGTGTTATACATTAAGTAAGTCCTTTAGTTTTTTTTTTTGAGTGGTTTAGTTTAATTTATCTCTACCACTATGATATTATTTTTTATTATATTTCTTCTTAGTTTTATTTGTTATATTCATGCATAAAATAGTTGGATAAATTTTCTGTATTTTATCTTGTTAGATGGTTTTTTCTTGATGTAAAATCCTTCCCCAATGTTTTAATAATACCTTAAAATTTATTTCTAGTCTTTGGTGTCTTGGGGATGTTAAATATGGTCAATATCGGCTCCAACCTGGCCCAAGCCAATGGGTTGGGAAATAATGTTACAAGAATCCTAATGGAGGGGTGTTTATAATGAACCTTATCATTACGAGTCAACCCTTTTTATATTTTTTTTATTATAATTATTTAATTTATGAATTTTGTGATTAAAAAGTTTAAGGGAGTTTAAACTTGTGTGTGAAGTGTTAGGGGGGAGAGGTTTTAGTGCATGAGTAGCACCAGGTTCCCAGTGGTGGAGTACCTTGTGTTCAGTGTATTTTAATATATTACATGGCTATTGTTGTATACACCAGGTATTTGGTGGCCTTATAGTAGGTGATCAATATGATTATGGGCAGTTTTATTTAAAATAATGTGTAAAATTACCTTTTTTAAGTTCAATTTTATAACCAAAATAAATTTTTATTTTATTTTAAATCCTAATTTGTCTCTAGTATTCCTATTGAACATCTATACATGTATTCTTGTACCCATTAGGTGTTTTCCCCTTAATTTGTTGATTAATAGTGTTTTTTATCTTTTATGGAAATGATTCTTTATAAAATAAAGGGTATTATTTTTCCATTTTCACATCATCACATGCTTTTTTTCAAAGCGATGTTGAGATTTTTGGATAATATTATCTAAGAATTTGTAAATCCTTCTTTTACTTTGATATTTATTCCATCAAGTTTCCATATGAAGTATTCATTGATGAATTAAATAATATTTCATTGTTTATAGTTCTGAGTTTCATCCCTTTTTTTATAGAAGTGGACAAATCTCTAAATATTTTCATGTTAGATTACTTTTGTTCATTTATTGAGTAATTGTTTCTTCATTTTGATTTATCATCAAGGGTTATCACATGTTTTGATATATTAACCCTCCTCTATTCTATACTTCCATGGTGTTTGAGATAGTTGTAGTATAGATGGATTTTTTTTCCTTAATAGGGATTTTTAAAAAATTTGAAAACATAATGTTTTTTTGAATAAAAATAGGTATATTTTTGAATTTTTCAGGATATGGTTACTTAATACATTATAATTTTCATGTGGATAGTCCATTTGAAATATCCACTTAAATTTCCACGTTGTTGTGTATACATGTTTCGATTTTTTGTTATTATTTTTTATCCTTTATATGATACACATGTAATTTGGATTGTAATAATTTTAATGAAATCATGTAGTTTAAATAATATTCCTTCAATAATACCCATAATATTTGATAGTAATAAATTTCAATATTCTTCATATATCGAGAATAAATGATATTTAATTTTGAATTCAAGTTCTCCAATAATCTTACCTAATATTCCAATTATTTAATCTTAATTTAAATCTCTACAATTTAAGGCTCTCATCACTCTATTTGAACATTACAATGATATTTTTGAATTAATGATCACTAATTCATCATCTAATTTTAAATAAATGTTCAAAATATATAATTTTGTAAAAAAATGAGTATTTCCATGTCTAATCCATCGCAAAAATTTGTTAATTCTCAACCTTAGTTGTGTTTCATTTGAGAAAAATAACCTTTAACATTGATTTCAGATTACTTATATATGTATGACTCATAGATCATCCCTTTTCCCAAAAATTATTCTTACAAAGTCACATAATGTCTCATATGTTGGTCATATTGACTTTTATATAGGACAAAATTACTCACACATAGTGTTGTAATGACTCATATAAACGTTCTCCTTAACCTAATTACATAAAAAACAATCAATAATGAAAATGGTTTACTAATTAATAGAAAAAAATCCTCAATTACATTGAAGAAATGTTTAAATTACTCTTACAACGGCCTCAAATGACTCATATGGAAAATACTGGGTCTTTATTTTAAAAAGATATATTCCAATATTGGATTTCCAAATTTTAGAAAATAATCTTAGAACATTTTAGATTCATTCCCATAAATATCTAAACATCTCAAAAACCCCTCAAACACATTTCCAATCCTCCCTCATATCCTCTAAAAATGGTTGAAAACAAATAAAATCCCTTCAAAAATATCTTATAGAACTTCAATCACTCTGTTTTTATTTTTTTTCAAGCATACTCAACTAATTTAAAAAAATAAAAACATATAAAAGAGTCATAAAATCATATGTTTTATCATATGGTATAAAACATAAAACAACACTATAGGACAATGCTTTTTTGATTAATAAAATTATATCACATAGTAATAAGAAATGTTTTTCCATGTAATGTTAATGCTCTACCCCTTAATTCAAGAACTCATTAATTAAATTTATCCCCATTTTCATAAAAACAGAATCTCCTCAATTTTCAAAAAAAAAATTAATAGACTCACTTAATATCCCCTTGTGAAGTTATTTTTTCATATTCTTTACCTTTAATAATATAATCCTATTATATTTGTGGATCCATTCCATAGTCTCTTAAGATATAGGAATGGGTTGAATATTTATATTTATCTTGAGTGTCGCAAATATGTATTTGCGAATTACCTTGGGGAAAATATAAAAAATATGGTCTCTCAAAAAAACGTTTTTTAATTTTATATAACCATTGGATACCATCTCTTTGATGGAGAAAAACAAGATATCGATGTTCTTGAATCTTGATTGTTGTATGAGTTTTTAAAAATATCAATAAAATTTTATTTTCACATGAAATATTTAAAGGTCCTTCAATATTATCCATAAAATTTTCATGTCACTTATTTAAATTGATTATATGAGTAAAATAAATAGTTACAAATATATATTCATCCTCTTTGGTAATCATTGTGACTGAGTTTTGTTTTCTATAATGTTAGCTCACACAAAATCATCTCAGTAGACATATGTTGTCCCTGTAAAATATGGTGGGAAAACATTAAAATGGGTGGGAATTTTAGTTTAAAAAATCCTTTTTTTAAACGACTTAACTATTATGTTTTTTATAAGATATTAAATTCCAATAAACTCAAAAATTATAATAATAAAACATAGAAAAATTTAAACAACTTGTATAACCAATGTAAAAATAGTGGAAACATAACATGAAATAAAACTGGTAAGCATAGAAGAATTAAAAACAAAACATTGATCATTGGTTTACAATTAAATCAATTTGATAAAGGATATTATAAAAATGATAAAAATAGTTCCATCAATAAGGTCTTCAATTTAACCCAACGAAGCAATGGATTATTTTAACTAACTCTTGGTTTACTCATTCTGAACCTAGAATTCATTTAACATTAAACTTTTTAGATGGTATTTTATATTCTTAACCATATATTTCCTAGATCACCTCAATAAAAACTATCTATGTATACCTCCTGTAAATACTTGATCTCAATGTATTAGCAGCAACCAACGTCCACACATCAGAAGATCTTCTATCAACATGATTAGAAACATGAGGATTACAAAGAAAAATCAAATATATTTTAAATAAAATCCTCATAATATTGATTTCATAGCAAAAAACATGTAAATAAAAAATAAAATTATAATCTCTATAGAAAAAAAAATTATTGAAGACTTTAAAACAATCATAATATTTCAAATTAGGAAGTTCTATTATAATACACAATTCAATAGACTCTATTTTTAGGTGAAACTCTAATGGTCAGATTCCACAAACCTCTAGATTAATTTAAGAAATATCATAATTATAATATCTATATTTTTTTGGATTTAGATACAATTTTCATGTTCTTTTGAAATCATGCTACCCCACTCTAATGCTTTATCTCATTTATGTTCATGATATTAAAACTCCCTAGATTTTTATCTTACAAAAAAAATAATTAAAACAAACTTTTAGTTAAATAAAATTCTCATTTAAGTGTGTCATTATTTTAAAAAAAATATGTAAAGGAATCATGGACTCAAAAAATCCAAATGAGTTGTATGCCATATCATCTCAATCACCTACCTAATCTATATCAGTGAATCCCAATAGATTTTAATGTTATTATTCCTTGTACATCCTTTCAAATATCATGGCCCAATTGATGTATTTAAGGGATACCTTGAAATACATTATCTGTGATTCCTTAGGATATCTTTGACATATAGAACAAATAATTGCAGCGTTGAAAATTTTTTTTATAGATGCAGTGAGATAATGAAATTTATCAATATTTTATATATATATCCATTTATTTTGTTTAAAGATTCTCTTTATCATCCTATAATCCATATTCCAAAAATTTGCTTTTATTTCGACAATCATGTTGGTTTTACTAAGAAAAAAATGTGAAAATGGGGTGAATTTTCTTTTAAAAATAAAAATATAATTTCAAAATATAAATTTGAACCAAAATTATTTCCCTATAATTAAGTGATAAACTGATAGATTTCATCTACATTATAAAGTTAATATCAAAAGTAATTAAGAAAATAATAATAGTGGAAATTAGATATATCGAACTTATGCACTCTAAGAGTATCAACATCTGATGATGTAATGTGTAAAATAAAAGGGAGAGAAAACACAGTTTGATGAAATAGTTCATCAATAGCTCAATAAATTACCATATTTCTCTTCCCCTTGGTTTTAAAAGTTTATTTATTAGTCCATGGATTTTAATGAAGTTCAAAAAACCTATACTCCCATGATTTTTAATGAAATTAGAATGAAACCAAGCCTCCCTTACTTAAATATTAATAAGAACCCATCTACCATTTGTTTCACTAGTGGTAGTAAGAAACCCATTTTAAAAGGTAAAATGATAAAATAAATATTTACTTGGTGAAAATCCATTACAAATCCTATATCTCAACTCTCTAAAAGGATTGATATAATTTATAGGACATAAATAGAAAAATAATGAGAGATACTTTGTGATTAAAAATTCAGAATTGGATCTTTGATATAGAGCTTGGAGATTGGGAAGAAATTTATAGAGATCTATCATAGAATCATTGAGAAAAAAAATAGATGTTACAAGCCAAAAGAACCTATATTTATTTCCTATAAAGAAGTAAGGAACCATCTAGAATCTATTATGATCATTACAAAATTTCAAATACCAATTAAGAAAAGTGAGTTCAATAGGAATTTGAAATTCAAACATGCAAATTCAACCCTACTAGACAGCAGACTAATCCCACAAGATAGCTAGAGAAATTCACTAACGGGTTCCACTAGCTATTCATTGCTCCTCCATCAATATTATGATGAAAAGTTTTCACATATCAGGTTCTATACAAGTGGCAACAGTTGTCCAATTCCCTACACCAACTAGTCAGGGATGCATACTACTATCTAAACACCATTATGGCGTAAATAAATTCTTTTAGGTCATCAATATAACCTTGAAACATCCAAATATGGTTTCATCATGTCCAATAAAACTTCAACAAGATATTTAAGGCTTCTTTAATGACTTAAACTAATTTATTAAGGAATATTAAAATTCTATAAAATAGAAATAGAAATCACATTAATAAAATCATTATATACATAGGTGATTATTTACGATCATGAAAGCAACATGACAGAGAGAGGTAAAATAATGCCTCCTTTTTATATTATCACAAACACTTAATATAAAAATATATATTTATAGTGAATAATTATTTAAATATTTATTCAAGGAAACTGAAATTATTAGATATTAATATATTAAAAATACTAAATAGATAAACATAACACAAATTAAACAAATTATACCATTAAATGTAAGAACCCGGTTTTTGCTGTGAAAGACTTTGGAATATTCTTGATGATATTCTAGGGCAGCGCCTTCAGACGGCGTGCGATTCCGAGCCCCGGAGTGGCCAGAATTAAATTTTCAGTGCGTTCACATAGGAAACGCTAAATAAATGAGATAACTCCTAATCGGAGTTCCGGATCAGGGATCCGAGTGTACGGATGAGTCCGGAATGGGGTGTTTACCCTAGGAACGACATAAAACATGTCGGCGCGGGATGTTTGGACCCCTCGCCCGCTTCTGAAATGTTAAACGGATTAATTAATTAATTAATTAATTCGTTTAATGTTGAAACGCGGGTATCTCTTATACAGTGGCTCGGATTGGAAAAACGAGGACACCGTTGAGTTCGGAACGTGCCGTCTACCCTAGGAGGGGTATAAGTTTCGCGGGCGCGGGCCGTTTGTGAAAAATGGCCCCAGGGGCGTTTTCGTAATTTGGTGGCCTCGGGCACTAAGTTTAATAACTTTTGAACGGAGTCTCGGATTAAAATTCTGAGACCGCTGTTGTGTTCAAAGCTTCGTGTTTACCCCACGGACACCCTCCTTTTTGTTTGCTATGGGAGCAGAGTCGGGGGCGTGCCGGGCGGGGTGTTTAAGTGTTTTTATTTAAACACACCCCCCCCCTCGTTCCTCTTCTTCTTCTTCCTCACAGCCTCTCCCCTTCCCTCCTCTATTTCGGAGAGCTCCGGAGAGGCGAGCTCTGGTGAGCCAACTCCAGCGAGGCAATGGCGCGCAGCGGATTGTGCGGGAAGCACCGGGCGAAGCCCAACGAGGTAGGAGTTGTTTTTGTTTCGTTTTATTTTTCCCGCACCATGATCGTCCTAAATTTACATTGTCGAATTGCTGCCCGATCTTCCATCCAAGCCCTTAATCGCGTAGATCTTGTCCCGAGCTTTCCAGAATGTTTTCCGGATCGATTTTTCGACCAACGGATCATTTCCGGTGGTCCTCTGAAGTTTTCCAGCCATGAGGCCGGTTTCCGGCGAGTGCCGAAGGCGGCGGACGGCGGCGCGGGGCGGAGCGCGGTGCAGTAGAACGGTCGGCCAGGATTCGGAGGTGGCGGCGGCAGCCTTCGGCGGCGGCTGTCGGAAGCCGGCCGCAGCGCCGGCAGGCGGAGGGTGGCCGCGCGTCTCTCGGCCCCGTGCGGCAGACCGCGACCCGCGATAAGCGGGTCGCTGTTGGAGATCACGACCGGCCAGTTGGCCGGTCGGTGGAGAACCCGCGCGGCGCGCGGGTGTCAAAGGGAGGCGGCCCGCGGCTCGGCTGGACCGGGCCCAGCGGCTGGGCCATGGTCCAGCGGGCCGGCCGGAGCGGGGCGGACGGGCCGGCCTGGGCCGGTCCGGCCCAAGGGGGGGGGGGGGGGGGGGGGGTGGGCTTCCCCTCGGACTTCGGACGCCCATATTTCGGGCTACGAGTGTCCGTTTTGCGTGCCGTCTGCGGCAGCGCGGAGCTCGCGTCGAGGGGAATGTTTTGAGATGGTTTTAGGAATTTTTAATTCCCGAAACGAGGGGCCGCTGAGGCGCGACACTTCCTTAAGTGGACTGGCGTTTTTCCCGGGATTCTTGTTTTGGACGGCGCGGACGCGTCCGACGTCCGATTTAAGTGCCGTCAGTGGCGTTGGAACCCTAGCATCGAGGCGGAGGTTTCCAGGGTGGTTCCGGGCATTGAAGCTGGAGTTGAGGCGTGGGCCCCACGGCCCGTCTTTCGAGCTGCATGCAGCGTTTTACGCCTTTTCCATCGGACGTCCGTTCGGGGCGTGCGAGCAGTCGATGTTGGGTGTTTTTCCGAGGGAAACACGTTGGCGCAGTCTGCCCGCTGTGATTCCACACGATGTTGCGGGCCCCGCGAGGGTCGTTTCGGGAGTTGACGGTGATTTCCAGCTGGATCACCGGGTGACTGTTTTGGACAAGTGAATAGTCCATCTTGTGTGCTTTTTTGAGAGGATCGCAACGGTGCGATCCATTTGTTGTGTTTCAGGACCGGGATGCGGGTGCCACGTGGCACCGCTCGTGTGCGGTGCGCTGGGATGCACCTTTTTTTCTCCGGATATCCGTTGCACTCAAGCGAGTAGTGCTTTCGACGTGTATTTCCGAGAGCATCGCGATGATGCAGTCCGCCCATCCTCTTTCGGAGACGTGGTGTGGGTCCCACCCAACCCGGCTACGGTGAATAGTGCACTTTTCACCGGGTGTCCGTCTTGGGCGATTGAGTACTCAATCTCGTGAGTTTTTTCGAGGGGATCGCAGTGGCATGATCCGTTTGTTCAGTTTCCGGATTCTAGGGTGGGCCCCACATGGGTTTGGTTATGGTGAATAGTGCCTTTTTCACTGGTTGACCGTTTCAGGCGAATGAGTATTCTATCTCGCATGTTTTCCGCGAGGTTTACACCGGTGCAATCCGTTTGGTTGTGCAGAGCCTTATACGTGATGTTATTAAGTGTGGATCATGGAAGGTGCTCCAGTGGCGGTCCCCCCTACATTGTCTGTAGCAGACCCTTGGTGTGTGATCGCGCACTCTTGGGAGAGTGACGTAAATGCTTCATGAGATGTGGATGGCCGTGTCTGGGCCTTTGAGATGGAGTTGTTACGTCACGCCTTCGCGTTGACGTTGGGTGTCGTGTGCATGATAGCCTATGGGCTGGAACGAGGTATACTCTAGGAGTATACGGGAGCGCTTGGAGGTACTTGTGGTTTGTACCTGAGACGTTTGTGCGCTCAGTTGGGGTTGACTTGGGGCCACACGTCGTGTGGGCCCCACGTGCGTGTCGTGTTCTGCTTGGCATACTTGGACCTCTCGCGGCGTAGAGGGTCCCTTTGTGCTCTTTTGTTTGGCTAGCAGGGTGGAGTTTATTTCCCCTGGCTTTGTGTGTTAGTTTGACCAGCAGGGTTGAGTGGTCTCCCCCTGGTTTCGTTCTCGATGGATCGGCCAGTAGTGTTGCTAGTGGCACCCCGTGATGGAGCAGGCGCTGAAACTCTTCTGGGAGAGTTGTTCTGGAGTTGGGTGGCTGCGCGATACCCACTCCGCGTTTGGTTGGCCAGTGTTGTACCCTTCAGTGGATGTGGCCAGAGCAGTTCTGAGTTTTACCCTCCAGCGGGGCTGGGTAGTGGGTTACTCATCGGATTCTAAGGTCTACCCTCCGGCAGAGACTGGGCAGTGGGTCACCCGACACTTTTAGGGTCTACCCTCCAGCAGAGACTGGGTAGTGGGTCGCCCGACGCACTTAGGGTCTACCCTCCTGCAGAGACTGGGCAGTGGGTCACCTGACAACCTCTTAGGGCCTACCCTCCAGCAGAGATGGGCAGTGGGTCGCCCGTCGTCTAGTTCCAGGTCTACCCTCCAGCAAGGCTGGGCAGTGGGTCGCATGTCGACTTATTTCAGGTCTACCCTCCAGCGGGGCTGGGCAATGAGTCTTCTGATGATGTATTAAGGTTTACCCTCTAGCGGGACTAGGCAGTGGGTCGCCTGATGATGTATTAGGGTTTACCCTCCAACAGGGCTGGGCAGTGGGTCACCCGATATCTGAATATGGTTTACCCTCCAGCGGGGCTGGGTAGTGGGTCGCCCGACGATGTATTAAGGTTTACCCTCCAGTAGGGCTGGGCAGTGGGTCACCTGATTTTTGGTTATAAATTACCCTCCAGTGGGGCTGGGTAGTGGGACACCAGTTGGCTTTCCAGACTCAGTCCTCTCGACTAGGCTAGTCTGTGTCTTACCTCCGTGACTATCGGAGCGGGACCCTTGGTTGTACGGGTCGGCGATGGAACAGCATTATCATTGAGGAGACCTCTCGGCTGGAGGGCAGTGAGGAGTTGCGGTTTGACTTTCCCTAGAACTCTCAATTACGAGGGACGCATTCCCCACTGAGACGCGTTCTTGCGACGCGATCTAAAACCATGCGGGCGAGTCAGTGCCGCCCAAAGCGGATAGTATCAAGGTGCGGTGACTATGCCCCTTGGCTTGCGTTTCAGGGCGGACGTGCGGGATGTTGGGCATCAGTGATGGTGTTATGTCTGGGACTGTTGGCGACACTTTTCTTGGGCTGAGCTATGTGATAGAGATCCCCTTACGACGTTGTTCGGGCTTCTCGACAGAGCATATGGACTTGTATATACCTTGTTCTAGCACCCACTTATTGGGTTTTGGCTACTCTCCTTTTAGGAGAGGCGAAGACGCGTGGGGTATGCCACGTGCTTTCCGTGTCTAGCTTCTCGTCGTTGGATGAGTCTACTCTCCTACTATAGGTAGCGAAGACTCGACGGGAAGTTTATCTTCTCACCGTTTCCAGCTCCTTGTGCTTGGACGAGTCTACTTCTTTTCTCTTATTGGGTTGAGCTGGACTCTTTACTTCACTTTCAGTTGTACTCCTCTACTTTTCTGTTCGCTCTACCGCTCACCCTTCAGTACCTCCTTTGTTTCTCCCTCGAGCCTTCGGGGTATCCTACTGAGTATTTTTATACTCACCCCTTCTTGGGCTTTGCCCGCACTTGGTGTGCCCTTGCAGATGACGGACAGGTGGAGCGTGACTTCGGTGGAGCGTAGGATCTTGGGAGCTTGGACCGCGTGCGGTGGTCGTGGCTGGGTTCCAGGTGGAAAACCCATCAGCTATTTGTGTTTTTGTTTACCTGTTGCCGGGTTGTGGCACTTTTTGTTTGGGCGCGTGTTTTTCCCCTTTCCTTTTCAGTTTGTACCTTGTACTGTTTAGAGGTCGATGCACATCTGTGGTTTATATATACAGCAGTTGTTCTTTTTACTCTTCTTGTTCTTCCTTTTACTCTGCACTTTTCCATTGAGTTTTCTGTGTGTGCGTGTGTACAGGTGCTTAGGAAAAGTTCTCCCCGAGTTATTGTGCCTTCGGCGCTGGTCTCCAGCCCTTGGCCTATGAAGATGGGCCTGGGGTAGTTGCGGCTCGAGCCCGGGAAGGGTCGGGTCGTGACAAAGTGGTATCAGAGGTGTTTCGTTCCTTGGGACGTTGTGCGGACGTCCCTAAAAGAGGAATTGGTTGGGATATTGGGCAACAGTGTTAACGTGTCTCGAGAGCGGCTCTCAGGCCAGGGAGTCCAGTGATGGTGCGGCGGCCGACATATCCATTCACCAGGACCATGATAACCCGCTTGTCGACTCGACATGCTAAGAAACTTGTTGCAGGGAAAATTGGTTTGTGCATCACATAGGACAGAGTCTTGACTGTCCTTCTTGGATAAGATCCCCATCGTTGTTGTTATCGGTATATACATATATGCTCATTTGACCGCGGCACTCCTTGATAATATTCAGGATGTCTCCGCGAGGACAGCCAGCCAGGATACCAGTTTGGGTTCGTGAAGACGACCATGTGAGCTACGAGGCCTCAGTCCAGAACCCATCATGCGAGCCCTTTCTCCGGGTGGGCCGGTAGCATCACCCCCACCGGTTGAGTAGCAGGCAGTTTCAGCAGAGCAGGCTGAGTTTGAGCGCAGGTTGAGCACGGTTCGTGAGTTCCAGTGGAAGACACCGCTGAGGTTCAGTGGTGAGTCAGACCCTCAGGCAGTAGAGGTTTGGCTCGAGGTAGTGGGTTTCCTTTTCAGGCTTGTGCAGACGCCGACAGATCAGGGAGCGGCTTTGGCAGCCACCCCTTTTTGTGAATCAGCTTGGCGTTGGTGGAGTCTGGTGACTCAGTTTCTTGGCGAGTCGTCGCTTTCGTGGAGAGACTTTCATTTGTTGCTCCGTGAAGAGTTTTTCCCCTCCTGATTGCACTCCGTTCAGATTCGAGAGCTCCTGCAGTTTCAGCAGGGAGGGATGATAGTGGCCGAGTACACGGATAGTTTTTCAGACCGTGCACGCTTTTACCCGGTTTTGGTCCATGACGACAACCTCCGAGCGCGGAAGTTTGAGCAGGGTCTCTCCAAGAGATTCATGCTTTCATAGTACCCTTGGGCATTTCCACATATGCCAGGGTGCTAGAGCAGGTGCTTGTGACAGAGGGCTTCCTGTCATGTTTTGCGGTTGGTAGTGGCAGTGAGCGCGACGGAGCCGGGACGTCTGCCATAGCTAACAGGAGCCGGGGGTCAGGATCTTGATACAGGTGGCCTTCCCACTGCCAGTTTCGGAGACGTGGTCGTATACCACTATGGCGAAAAGGCGCAGGGCCTCAGCCGAGGATTCCCTTCCGTGAGTGGATCCCGGGTCGTGGTCGTACGCCACAGTGATGCCGGAGGGCACAAGGGCAGCCCAGAGGGCTCCGGTGCTATTCTTGTGATGGGTGAGGTCACTTGGCACGAGACTACCCGACCTGAGTTGCTGAGAGCTTCGGACAGGCAGCAGGTGCACCACCACGGTAGAGGCAGCGCCTTGATCGTAGTAGTGGCCAGGGAGGTGGTGCTAGCAAAGGAGCGGGAGGAGCTGGTAGTGGGGGGATGACTTTACGAGATCTCCCCATCACCGCTAGGCGGTCCACGTCAGGCTCCGGGAGCTAACGGTTGGGACCACGGATAACCGCGAGCTTTGGATGTCTACGATCCTGCAGAGCATGGGATGGTGAGAGGTACCCCATGAGACTCTTCTACTTCCTACAGTAGAATTGTTATGCTCTGTGTGTGAAAGGCTTTCTCCCTGATCCTTGTTTGAGGTGTTACCAGGGTGACGCAGGGCGTTGGGTGTGACCCTGTGTTGGTAAGGAAAAAGGCGCGAGACCTTTTCCTTTAGTCAATGGTGTTGGCTCCTTCGCCTGTTGAGCGTGTAAGAGAGCATCGATTGTGGAATCTTGCGTGACCATATATCCTTGGGTGTTTCACCATATGGATATTCTGAAGGAGGGAATCACCGGGCCTTGTTTCAGGTGCGGGCGGTGATTCCAGTCACGGCGTGCGACGTTGAGGTTTGACCGGGGAAGTGAGCTACCCCCGAGGGCCTTCGGGCCGTTTGAGACCATGAAAAGGGATGGCGAGGTAACCTACCGCCTTTCCCTAACCCCAAAGTCTGGAGTGGGTGCACGACGTCGGCAAGGGCCGACCTTTCATGAACAGATCAATCCTTTTTTCTATGTGCGGTGACGCAGAGCTGTGCATGGGTTCTTCAGGATATGGGAAAGCCAGGTGTGGGCTTAGTACCATGTGTTGCTCCCTAGTTTTGCTTTTCGGGGATCAAAATCTTGAAGGAGGGAATGATGTAAGAACCCGGTTTTTTCTGTGAAAGACTTTGGAATATTCTTGATGATATTCCAGGGTAGCGCCTTCAGACGGCGTGCGATTCGGAGCCCCGGAGTGGCCGGAATTAAATTTTCAGTGCGTTCACACTGGAAACGCTAAATAAATGAGATAAATCCTAAACGGAGTTCCGGATCAGGGATCTGAGTGTACGTATGAGTCTGGAAAGGGGTTTTTACCCTAGTAATGACATAAAACTTGTTGGCGCGGGATGTTTGGACCCCTTGTCCGCTTCTGGAACGTTAAACGGATTAATTAATTAATTCATTAATTCATTTAATGTTGAAACGCGGGTATCTCTTAAACGGTGGCTCAGATTGGAAAACCGAGGGCACCGTTGATTTCGGAGCGTGCCATTTACCCTAGAAAGGGTATAAGTTTTGCTGGCGCGGGCCGTTTGTGAAAAATGGCCCCAGGGGAGTTTTCGTAATTTGGCGGCCTCGGGTGCTAAGTTTAATAACTTTTGAACGGGGTCTCGGATTAAAATTCTGCGACCTCCGTTGTGCGCAAAGCGTCGTTTTTACCCTAGGGACACCCTCCTTTTTGTCTGCTTCGGCAGCGGAGTCGGGGGCGTGTCGGGTGGGGTGTTTAAGTGTTTTTATTTAAACACGCACCCCCCCTCCTTCCTCTTCTTCTTCTTCCTCACAGCCTCTCCCTTTCCCACCTCCATTCCGGCGAGCTCCGGCGAGGCGAGCTCCAGCGAGCCAACTCCGGCGTGGCGATGGCGCGCGGCGGATCGCGCGGGAAGCGTCGGGCGAAGCCCAACGAGGTAAGAGTTGTTTTTGTTTCGTTTTATTTTTCCCGCACCATGATCGTCCTAATTTTACATTGTCGAATTGCTGCCCAATCTTTGATCCAAGCCGTTAATCACGTAGATCTTGTCCAGAGCTTTCCGGAATGTTTTCCGAATCGAATTTTCGACCACCGGATCATTTCCGGTGGTCCTCTGAAGTTTTCCGGCCATGAGGCCAGTTTCCGGCGAGTGCCGAAGGCGGCGGACGGCGGCGCGGGGCGGAGCGCGGCGCAGCAGGATGGTCGGCCAGGATTCGGAGGCAATGGCGGCGCTTGCCGGGAGGCGGCGGCGGCTGCCAGAAGCCGGCTGCGGCGCCGTCCGCGGGCGCCGGCAGGCGAAGGGGGGCCACGCGGCTCGCGGCCCCGTGCGGCACACCGCGACCCACGATAAGCGAGTCGCTGTTGGAGATCACGACCGGCCAGTTGGCCGGTCGGTGGAGAACTCGTGCGGCGCGCGGGTGTCAAAGGGAGGCGGCCCGCGGAGCGTCGGCCCGCGGCTCGGCTGGACCGGGCCCAGCGGCTGGGCCGCGGTCCAGCGGGCCGACCGGAGCGGGGCGGACCGGCCGGCCCGGGCCGGTCCGGCCCAAGGGGGGGGGGGGTTCCCCTTGGATTTCGGACGCCCGTATTTCAGGCTACGGGCGTCCGTTTTGCGCGCCGTCTGCGACATCGCGGAGCTCACGTTGAGGGTAATGTTTTGCGATGGTTTTGGAAATTTTTAATTCCTGAAACGAGGGGCCGCTGAGGCGCGACACGTCCTTAAGTGGACGGGCATTTTTCCCGGGATTCTTGTTTTGGACGGCGCGGACGCGTCTGCCGTCCGATTTAAGCGCCGTCAGTGGCGTTGGAACCCTGGCGTCGAGGCGGTAGTTTTCAGGGTGGTTCTGGGCGTTGAAGCCGGATTTGAGCCTTGGGCCCCACGGCCCATCTTTCGAGCTGCGTGTAGCGTTTTACGCCTTTTCCATCGGACGTCCGTTCAGGGCGTGCGAGCAGTCAATGTTGGGTGTTTTTCCGAGGGCAACGCGTTGGCGCAGTCTACCCGCTGTGATTCTGCACGATGTTGCGGGCCCCGCGAGGGCCGTTTCAGGAGTTGACGGTGATTTCAAGCTGTATCACCGGGTGACTGTTTTGGACAAGTGAATAGTCCATCTTGTGTGCTTTTTCAAGAGGATCGCAACGGTGTGATCCGTTCGTTGTGTTTCGGGACCGGGATGCGGGTCCCACGTGGCACCGCTCATGTGCGGTGCGCCGGGATGCACCTTTTTTTCTCCGGATATCCGTTTCACTCAAGCGAGTAGTTCTTTCGACGTGTTTTTTCAAGAGCATCGCGATGGCGCAGTCCGCCTGACCTCTTTCGGAGACGTTGTGTGGGTCCCACCCGACCCGGCTACGGTGAATAGTTCACTTTTCACCGGGTGTCCTTCTTGGGCGATTGAGTACTCAATCCCGTGAGTTTTTCGGAGGGGATCACAGTGGCGTGATCCGTTTGTTCGGTTTCGGGATTCTGGGGTGGGCCCCACACGGGTTTGGTTACGGTGAATAGTTCCTTTTTCACCGGTTGACCGTTTCAGGCGAATGAATAGTCTATCTCCCATGTTTTCCGCAAGGTTTACAACGGTGCGATCCGTTTGGCTGTGCGGAGCCTTATACGTGATGTTATTAAATGTGGAGCATAGAAGGTGCTCCAGTGGCGGTCCGCCCTACTTTGTCTATAGCGGACCCTTGGCGTGTGATCACGCACTCTTGGGAGAGTGATGTAAATGATTCATGAGATGTGGGTGGCCGTGTCTGGTCCTTTGAGGTGGAGTTGTTACATCACGCCTTCGCGTTGACGTTGGGTGCCGTTTGCACGATAGCCTATGGGCTGGAACGAGGTATACTCTGGGAGTATATAGGAGCGCTTGGAGGTACGTGTGGTTTGTACCTGAGACGTTTGTGCACTCAGTTGGGGTTGACTTGGGGCCACACGTCGTGTGGGCCCCACGTGCGTGCCGTGTTCTGCTTGGCGTACTTGGACCTCTCGCGGCGTAGAGGGTCCCTTTGTGCTCTTTTGTTTGGCTAACAGGGTGGAGTTTATTTCCCATGGCTTTGTGCGTTGGTTTGACCAGCAGAGTTGAGTGGTCTCCCCCTGGTTTCATTCTCGATGGATCGGCCAGTAGCGGTGCTAGTGGCTCCCCGTGATGGATCAGGCGCTGAAACACTTCTGGGAGAGTTGTTCTGGAGTTGGGTGGCTGTGCGATACCCACTCCGCGTTTGGTTGGCCAGTGTTGTACCCTTCAGTGGATGTGTCCAGAGCAGTTCTGAGTTTTAACCTCCAGCGGGGCTGGGCAGTGGGTTACTCGTCAGATTCTAGGGTCTACCCTCCGGCAGAGAATGGGCAGTGGGTCACCCGACACTTTTAGGGTCTACCCTCCAGCAGAGACTGGGTAGTGGGTCGCCCGACGCACTTAGGGTCTACCCTCCAGCAGAGACTGGGCAGTGGGTCACCAGACGACCTCTTAGGGCCTACCCTCCAGCAGGGCTGGGCAGTGGGTCGCCCGTCGTCTAGTTCCAGGTCTACCCTCCAGCAAGGCTGGGCAGTGGGTCGCATGTCGACTTATTTCAGGTCTACCCTCCAGTGGGGTTGGGCAGTGGGTCGCCTGATGATGTATTAAGGTTTACCCTCCAGTGGGGATGGGCAGTGGGTCGCATGATGATGTATTAGGGTTTACCCTCCAGCAGGGATGGGCAGTGGGTCACCCGATATCTGAATATGGTTTACCCTCCAGCGGGGCTGGGTAGTGGGTCGCCCGACGATGTATTAAGGTTTACCCTCCAGTAGGGCTGGGCAGTGGGTCACCTGATTTTTGGTTATAAATTACCCTCCAGCGGGGCTGGGCAGTGGGACACCAGTTGGCTTTCCAGACACAGTCCTCTCGACTAGGCTAGTCTGTGGCTTACCTCCATTATTACCGGAGCGGGACCCTTGGTTGTACGGATCGGTGATGGAACGGCTTTATCTTTGAGGAGACCTCTCGACTGCAGGGAAGTGATGAGGTGCGGTTTGACTTTCCCTAGAACTCTCAAGTACGAGGGGCGCATTCCCCACCGAGACGCATTATTGCGACTCGATCTAAAAACGTGCGGGCGAGTCAGTGCCGCCCAAAGCGGATAGTATCAAGGTGCGGTGACTGATCCCCTTGGCTTGCGGTTCAGGGAGAACGTGCGGGATGTTGGGAATCAGTGATGGTGTTATGTCTGGGACTGTTGGTGACACTTTTCTTGGGCTGAGCTACGGGACGGAGATCCCCTTACGACGTTGTTCGGGCTTCTCGACAGAGCATATGGACTTGTATATACCTTTTTCTAGCACCCACTTATTGGGTTTTGGCTACTCTTCTTTCAGGAGAGGCGAAGACGCGCGGGGTATGCCACGTGCTTTCCGTGTCTAGCTTCTCGTGGTTGGATGAGTCTACTCTCCTGGTATAGGTAGAGAAGACTCGACGGGAAGTTCATCTTCTCACCGTTTCCAGCTCCTTGTGCCTAGACGAGTCTACTTCTTTTCTCTTGTTGGGTTGAGCTGGACTCTTTACTTCACTTTCAGTTGTACTCCTCTACTTTTCTATTCGCTCTACCGCTCATCCTTCGGTACCTCCTTTGTTTCTCCCTCGAGCTTTCGGGGTATCCTACTGAGTATTTTTATACTCACCCCTGCTTGGGCTTTGCCCGCACTTGGTGTGCCCTTGCAGACGACGGATAGGTGGAGCGTGACTTCGGTGGATTGTAGGAGCTTGGGAGCTTGGACCGCGTGCGGTGGTCGTGGCCGGGTTCCAGGTGGCAGACTCGTCAGCTGTTTGTGTTTTTGTTTACCTGTTGCCGGGTTGTGGCACTTTTTGGTTGGGCGCGTGTTTTTTCCCTTTCCTTTTCAGTTTGTACCTTGTACTGTTTAGAGGTCGATGCACATCTGTGGTTTATATATACAACAGTTGTTCTTTTTACTCTGCTTGTTCTTCCTTTTACTCTGCACTTTTGTATTGAGTTTGCTGCGTGTGCGTGTGTACAGGTGCTTAGGCAAAGGCCTCCCCGAGTTATTGTGCCTTCGGCGCTGGTCGCCAGCCCCTGGCCTATGGAGGCGGGCCTGGGGTAGTTGCGGCTCGATCCTGGGTAGGGTCGGGTCATGACATTAAATAACAAAAACAAAACACCCTGTTTTTTGTTATCAAAAAAACAAGGGAGATAAATCAGAATAAATTAATATCAAGAATGTAATTGCTCAGAAGATAAAACAGAAGTGAAATTTAATACAATATCCCCCTTAATGATAATAATAAAATTAAAAAAAATAAATATTACAGTATAATGAATGTAAAATAATTTTTATTCAAATTATATAAATAATTAAATCTCAAGAGATTAATTAATGTTAAAACAAAAAATATTAAATCATCTAAAATTAAAATTATGTTCAAATAACATATTCCAAAATAATTTCAAAAATATAAAGAAAATAGAAAATAGGGATTCTTAAGATTATATAAAGGTAAAATATTTTCAAAATTAATTTATAAAAATATAAGAAATAAAAATTTAACTGGACAAAAAAATGAAAAAAACAAAAAAAAACATAAAAGAAAAGATATTTAATTTTAAAACGAGTTTAAAAGAAATAAAAAAAGTAATAAAAACAAAATAAAAATAAACAGACAAGCTCTCCTCTTTTAATGATAAGAAGGAATAGATGAGAAGCAATGAGAGATAAAATATTTTGAAATGATGTTCAAGAGGAGAAAAGAATATATATATATATATACCTATCCTTGACGAGATAAAAGATTATGTCCAAACTTCATCAAAAAGGTAAGAGATAGGATCCCCTCAACTGGATAATTTAACAAAGAGATGAACCCTTATGATATATCAAAGATTTATAGTGGAAATAACTTACAAGATATCAAAAAAAAATCCTTTTTAGTACAAGGATTTTGTATTTGGAAAGGTTATCTAGATGAGATTTAACAGTGGAAAAAATCTTGGGTCTACTAAGATTGGATAATAAATATTTAAGAACAAAAAAAATATTTTGTAAGATATTTTAAATGATTTAAAGGAGATAAAATATAATTTTATTTAATTCCTCCATATCTATATTTTTTTTAATCACACTCAAAAAAATATGCTCATATTTACAACAATAATTACAAAAACTCTTTGGTGACATCCCATTTATAAAAATTTTTATTTTTGAAAGCACTCACATTATTTGAATAAGCATAACCATTAACACTTTTTATAGGATATTGAGATCCCATAATAATATAATGTTATTGATCACCATGGGTGAATTGAGTGAGAGGGTTTTCAGGATCTTGTATTTGGGGTTATAAATTATCAATGTTAGGTTTGTCTTTTAATTTTAATACCAAACTGTCTTTTTCTTTCGAAATAATATCATTTTCATTAAAAAAAATTATTTTTATGATTGATAACCTAATTATATATTTTTTTGAGCATTTTATATTTAAAGTAGTTTGTCAAAAAAACACAAGTTAATTTAACAAATAAGAAGAGGAAGAAGAAGAAGGAGAGATTGAATGAGATAAAGCATTGGAAGAATGAGAAATATAAATAGAAATTGGATAACTAACTTCATCGCCTACCTTGATATGTTTCATGAGGAATTTAGGAATTGAGTCACTTGAGGTGGTCGATTCCATGGATTCTTCACTAGAACTCTAGTCTAATATAACCCTTACTGTTACACTCATAAAAAATTACTTTTGTTACTTGAATTTGATTATATTTTTAGAAAATCGGAAGGACTTATTATTATTTTTCAATTTTATCAATATCTTAGTAATTTTTTCAATATCATATAAATTATTGGATGAATCTTTAATATCAATAGATTTAAAATCAATGGTTCTTTTGTATTATTTATCTTCCTTTTCTTATTTTCTTTCTTTTTCGGATTGATTCTTCATTGTGATTTTTTGTTATGAGGGAGATAATTAGTTCTTCAAGTGGTGTATTCTTTATGGATTTCACTAATTTTATATGAATTACCATTGGTTCCCAAGGTCTTGGTAAGACCTATCTAATTTTCTTTACAAATTATTTTACAGAAAAATAATCACCAAGAGACTTTTAACTATTGAAAATGATATTAATAAGAGTAAACATTTCATAAATAGATTTAATTTCATGTATAAT
This sequence comes from Viscum album, assembly GCA_963277665.1. Classification (NCBI taxonomy): domain Eukaryota; kingdom Viridiplantae; phylum Streptophyta; class Magnoliopsida; order Santalales; family Viscaceae; genus Viscum; species Viscum album. Next base: position 345,867,900 of record OY728162.1, on the reverse strand, counting down.
AAAACATCCAAAGTCTTGTCTATATAAATCAATATTTTCATTTTTTCATTTTTTAATTTTTTTCATTCCTTCATGAGTAAATTTTATCAATTTTTAAATTTCATGAGCCACTTTTCTTGAATATATTCAATTTAATTAAGTTTGGTCAAGGTCATGCTGTAAATAATTGATAACATTACTATTTAATTCAAAGTATTCCATGTATTGGGGTATCTATTTGTCTTCTAGTTTAGTTATAAGGGAAAACCATGCATGAAATGTTTCCAAATAGAATATATAATACTTATAAGGAAAAAAACATGTGATTTTTTCAATGATAGTACATTATTCCATCAAATAAAAGAGAATGATAATAATAGGTAGATTACATTTTAAAAAGATAAATATTTGAAATCGATTAATATTTTTAAAAATAATATCAATTTTTGAAAACTAGGATTATTAATAATAATAAAAGATAACATGTTTATTAGGAAAATAATATAATATCATCTGATATAAAGTCTTGGTCATTGTAAGATGAAATGGAAATATGGTGTGAATTTCCTTTTAAAAATTAAACAGTAATTCAATGAAAATTTTCAAAACAAAATTATTTCAATAAAATGAAGTGATAAAGAGATAAATTTTATGTGTATTATTATGTCAATATCAATGTTAATTAAGTGATTAAGAATATTGGAATGAAAACGTATATAATTTATAAATTTTATGAATATTGAGACCATATGATTCAATGTTTAAAATAATAGTGAGAAAACATAGTTTGATAAAGCTGTTCAGTAATCGCTCAATGTGATCCCTTACGTATCCTCCAATCATGTTGATAGTTTTCTATAACTAGTAAATTTATTTTAAAATATATTAAGAAAAACTTCCTATGTTTTTTTTGATGTAATAATTGATAAATCAAGCATCCCTTACTACATATGTAGTAAGCGACCATCTCCCATACTTTTCAACTGCTGTAGAGATAAACCTATTGTACAAGGTTGGATGAAACAAGAAATATTATTTCTGTGAAAACCTGTTATACATAAAATCTATTATATATTTATGAGTATTTATACAATTTATAGTAGATATATAAAGATAAAATGTGATATCCTTTGACATTGACAATTAAGTATTGTCTCTTTGAGAGAGGGATTTGATATTGTGAACAAATCACTAGAGATCCATCATGAAAGCATGAAGAGAAATTTTTTTAGTACATAAAAGATACAAAGAACCCATGAATATAGCCTAAAATGGAGATACATAATTGTTTGAATCTATCTAGGTCAATAAGATCCATTAAAGACCAATTATGAGTAGGGGGTCTGTAAGAATTTAAAATTAGAACTTACATGTTCATCCTTACTTGCCTGCCACTGGATAGCTAATTTGACACCTGGGACACATAGGGAACTCTCTAATTCAACATAATAGCTAGTATAAATTATGTGTTTTTTAGGTTATATCCATATGGAACAGGATGGATGGTGCCCTGTACAGGATTAATGGTTCTTCCTTCTTCTATACGAATTTCATTTTTGGCATAAAGAACTTACTTACAAGCCTTCAAGAAACCCATGAATATTATTTTCATGGTTTCATCACATCCAATGAAACATAAAATATATATTCAAGGATTATTCAAATAATTTAGTTGATTTATCTTAGAAACATCTACATATACTAAATAGAAACTAAAATTACTTAAATTAAATCATTAGATGCATAGATGAGTGATTTTTATCATGGAAACATCTTGAGAGAGAGAGAGAGAGGATTAGAACAAATAACCCATAAAATATATAATTCACCCACACTAAATATATTAAAGTGGTACTTTTACCATGTATTTTCCTTTACCTATTTAAAGATTTCGAGAAACAAAATCTATAACCTTTTTTTATTCTCATCACACTCGTTATCTTCATCTGAATCGCTTGAAGAAACAAATTTCTCCTCCTTAATTTTAGTATTTTCAACATATTTGAATTTCCTCACCTCATTATCCTTTTTGTTAAAAACTATATCGTTTATCATCTCATAATTGAAAAGGTTATTATTTAATTCATCAAAAGAAATATCTTCCTTATCTTCAATAGCTGAAATTTTTAGATAGAATTTTTTTAGAGAAATTATCATCAATTTTTTAACCCTAAAAAATAATTAATATTTTCGTAAAATTAATTATTACGAATAACTTTTTCATTCACCCTATTGAAGTAGTATTCAATAATCCCATATCATTTATCCTGATATCTTCAAATTTGGACTACCTAGTTCGAAGTTTGGCTTCCTTGAACTTGTCTTTCCCTTCAAACGAATTTTCTAATCTGTCCCACATTTATTTATTAGTACTAAGTCCCATAAATTTTTTCCATATTTTAGTAAATAAGAAATATAATATGGAATTATCTTCAACATAATATACCATTAAATTTATTTTTTATATAATTGGCATGGTATTGTATTTCTCTAGGATTTAAAAACTCACTATTACAACACCACTAACCTCAATACATTTTGATAGTAGAAAATGAAACATTTTTCCCTCCATACATGAATATTATTTCCATATAAAAATTTAAACATATTTCTATTTACTGAACTCAAACATTACATGATATTTTATAATTATAGTATTTAGGGGGGCCCAGTTTTATTTGATAATAATTTAAGTGACCTTTCCTATTTGAGTGCCACTAAGAGAGTTTTAATCATTAGTAAAATTGTACAAATTCGATATTGAATTAAAAATATGTTACATTTTAATGTCTTTATCCACTTAGTATAAAAACTCCCTTAAATGTTATGAAATTGGAATGAAATAATTCATAGAACATATGGATTTATAAGGTTCATCCCCAATGTTAGATCCTAGTACTTGTCAAGTGTGATTTGAGAAATGAGATGTGTATCACCACCAAAATTATAGTAATTATAATAGATGATAATTTGACATCATGGACTCCTCATAGGATGTCTTGTATGTTTTGAAAATTAATGGAATAAGGAATCCTCAAACATTCATGGGGACAGAAACAATGGTGGGAACTATTTAACCTTGTATCATTATGCTTCAAGTTATTTTCTCACTCTTGGATGAATTAGATATCATGTCCTCCACTTGGTACATATAAATCAAAAAATAGATTATATTTTGAGAATACATTGACCACTAATGTTATTTAAATTCTATAAGTGGTATTTCTACATCTCTCCACTATTATTTGGGATCATATTATTATTCATGAGAGTATAAATGCATGAAAATGATAAACTTGCCCTATAAAAAATAGTTCTTGTATCACCAGTAATGGAATTAAATTTTTTCAACCACTTTAAATAGAATATATGCAACATATTATGATATACATAAATTATTTTATCTCCTCAATACGGATGATATTTATTTTAATAGTGTATCAGCTTATTTTCGTCTCAATTTATGAACACCTTCTTCTTCATCATTTCTTTGTTTTTATTTTCACAAAAAAAATCATAAATATAAATTCTAAACAAATTATATATAAATTTAATGAACTCAAGAATGACTAAAATTGCCTAAATAATAGCCCTAATATTTGGGTATAATAAATTTTAATATTCCAAATATATCATGAATAAATGAATAAAAGTTTTTAATTTAAATTCTCCATTAATTTTACCTAATATTCTCCACAATCTAATCCTTGAATAACATCTTCTATCTAATCTTGTGATATTTTTTGAATTAATTCTCTGTGAAACAACATTTTAATTTAAATAAAAAAAATATATAATTATTTAATAAATCATTATTTTCATGTCTTAAAATCAAATAATAAACTGAGTATTGTCTAAGTATTTACCTCGATTGTGTTCTATATGAGTGAAATGATACATGGTATGAGATTAAATGACTTATACATAGATGACTAATATTATGTATCTTTGCTAAAAAATTATTATTATGAAGTGGTATAGTGACACATTCATTGTCTTTACTAAAAAAGACATTGGTCAAGATGACTCATATGTTGTACAATAATTACTCTTAGGACCGACTAAAAATTTTAATTTTATTAAAGAAGGATATACCATCATAAAAAAGCATCTATGAACCATGGTGGTCAGAAATTATAAATACCAAGGGAAACAACCTTAAAATTATATTATATACATTAGATAAGGATACAAAAATGGTGTATAAAATTAATTCGTCTCTTGGACTCCCAATTTTTTCTAAATCATCTACCTCAAAATTATATTCCCTGCATGTATGTTCGACAAGCATTCCCAATCTGAAAATATTTCTCTGATTTCTCACGAAGTAAGCCATCTCCTCTTATGAATTATCCTTAACTTAATGTAATCATAAAAAATAGATTAATATGATTCAACTTCATCAATCCAAATTTTGTAAATCCCTTAGAGCATAAGATGAGTGGAAATGGATCTAAATTCTGCTCCAATGGAGTTAATTAGTCCATAAAAGGAGATAAATACTAGAATCATGGATCCCCTATTATTTCTTACCCAAACTACTCCTCTCATCTTTCTATAAATAGATTTTCCTTCAACAGTTTATTTCATCCCCATATCAGGAGGTTTCCATCTAACCCATCTACCTTGATTACCGCATCTAGATTCCATATTCATGTAAGGACTTGGAAGAAACATTCTTCTCATAGAAGAATCCATCCTACCCTTGATAATATCCCTCATATACCCCACAAGAACCCTCAACCATACCTAAAATAAGATGGAGGGGTATACTTTTTCTTCTATTTCCTTGTTCATAGCTTCTTAAATATCGCAAAAATAGATGTAAAATTTATAGCACAAAACTTAATATCCATTCCTTGCTAACCAGATCCCTGAAAACATGCCTAAAGAAACTCCTACATGGAATCACCACCTATGTTAATATTTATAACCTATCCCATAAAACCAAAGATTCCATTTACTTACTCACTTTGAAAAAATAAGTGACACATTGATTCTGATCTTTTCCTTGCACAACACTGGCATCGTGAAGCTAAGACCACACCCTTCGTTTTCAGGTTCTCGTCTATTAGAAGTGCTTGATTCCTCAATTTCCAAACCAAAAAGTTTATCTTGTTGGGTATCTTCATAAAATGGAATTTTTTCCCCTTCATCCCTCCCAATTCATGAATGAATCATATTTATAAAGTCTCAACCTTTGATGTTTCTTGAATTTTCGTAAAAATTCATTTTTATCATTTATCCACTATCTTAATGCTCTCATAAACTTCATTTAGGTTAGGATTAATGATGGAATTATGAAAATCTTGATACAAGATCTCCTACTTAAATAAATTTTTCAAAACTGGGAACCCTGGAAAAAATAGTGTTTCACCATCCCAGTTCGTCTTCTACAGATTAATATCTCTGTGATCCACAACCGAGTAAACTATACCATGTAGAACCATCACATGATATATAATTCACTGTGAAAGACACATAATTATACTTGTTTGACCTACATAGTCCCTCTATCCCTCTCCATACATGTCTCATACAATGGAATCAAATGACTTATATTAAGTACAATGGGTCATCTTCCATTGAAATATCGTTTCCAACATAAGATTTTTTGATTTTGAAAAATGATAACAAATAATTTCTAAATTGTTTTTATCCATATAAATAAACTCAAAAATACTCCAAAAACATTTCCAAACATCCTTCATAGCCTCTAACAAATGGTGGAAAAAAATATAATTCCTTAGGTAACTTTATATATTTTTATTAATGTATATCATGAATCAAATACTTTAATGTACGTATAAAATTTGATAAGAAATATGTTCACACTAAAGTGTAATATGATCGGTGTGTAATAATTGGTATGAAATTAATGAAATGAGTCAAGAGAGGGTTTGTATCTTCGATGTTAATGGAAGAAGATATTTTGGTTCCTTTAATTGAAATATAACTATATGATAACTTCTTTATCTGTGTAGTTCATTATAGAGTTTATTTCGGAAATTTAAAGAAACATAAATCAAGTATATAGTTTAATGAACCAATTATGCTACCCACTTTATGAGACATCAATTAAAAGACATTATATTATATAGTAGTGTTCAATGGGAGGTTTTTTTATTTTGACCTTAGCTTATTTCTCTATGGGTTCCTTGATTTATTGTTAGATGTTGATCTTTGAAATTCGGTATGTTCACCTAATTCCACATAGTAAGAGTCTTAGAGTGTAACACACTAAGTGTATCGAAGTTCTCATTAAATTATAATGGATTTATTATTAATATTAAATAATATCTTTAGCTTCTAGAATAATAATTATTCAAGTTAGGTTGACACCATAAATTCAAACACTCGATATTACTATTTAAAATATTTTAGTTATATTTCATTAGTTGTTTATTATTCATAAGTTAATAAAAAAATAAATATTTATCCCCCAATTTACTTTATTTCATAAATATTTTTTGGAATATTGGCCATGCAAGGATTCCCCCTCATCCAAGTTTAAAATTGGATTATCCTATAAATAAGAAATTAGAATTCAAAAATAGGTGAATAGACTAATATAATTATTTTTATAGTTATGTGAATTTTAAAAGAAATATTATTTCATGATATTTGTGAATATTTTTTCACTTGTTTACTAGATGAATAATATTCATTTTAAAAAATATTTTATCTTTCTTGTTCTTATAAATGTTCGGTAGGATTGAAGGGTTGGGTTAAGGACCCTTGAGAATAGATGAAATTTTTTGTATCATTTAAATTAATATTTATTTATTTATTTATTTAAAAAATTATATTCAAATATTTTCATGTTAATAAATATATTAATAATAAAATTATTGTTGTTAAAATTGGGGAATAATATAGAATTAATATTAAAAAGGTTTATTAATCCATATCTAATATTTAACCATATGTATATATTTTGACTTAAATTATTTTAGTCAAAATATTGTTGTACCTATCAAAGAGACTCTATAATTCCCTCAATTCCAATATTGAAATCATCCTCCCTCACACTCAATAACCTAGAGGTAATAAGAGAAATTTATTCTATAGTCAATGGTTAATATTACAAAGCACTAGATTCCTCTGTGATAGCTCTCGGAGTACCAAGAAAAATTTATGAGGATTCATTGATCATATGTGTACCTAATAAGAGGAATCCTATTTTGGATTATCAGTTCAACCCATAAACAAATAAGAGTGGAAACCAAATTTATCATAAGGAACTATCACCTTAGTAGTACTTCCTAATTTCAATTAATTATTAATAAAATTTAAAGGATCTACTCTAGAATATTATTGGATTTTATTTGAAAAGTACATTAGATATTATCAATTGAAATCAATGAGAATTATTTATTATCCACTGATCCAATGCTCCAACTATTCCACAAAACCGTCGAGTGGTGTTAGAGTGGTCACTTAAAAATTTATAATTATTTATTAATTATTTGATAAATTTCTATGTTTGTTTGTTAATTTTTATTTTGATTTTTTTGATCTTTCATCCAAATGTTGAGGTAACATGATCAATCAATTTTATATAACCAATAACTAAACAAGAATATATGAATAATGATCTAATATTCCATTCGTAGGTTTCTTATTGACAACATTCATGACACAAATACATAGCCTGTAATGGTAAATTACACATCGTGTACCCATCATCAACCTCACAATGTATGTTCCATGTTATTCATGAAATTCCATGTAGACTGGTATGTGGTTTCATTACAATTTCATATCGACCACCAACATGCATTCATCTTAATATCGATTCAATGCCATGTAGCTAGTGGACACACTATGTAACCCCACACAACATTTACTCCATGTAAGTCTCTTCCAGACATGTGTTCAATGTATATAGCTTAATTACAAACCATATATTTATTTTCAATTGACACACATGATGTGATGTGGAATACATAGTATGGAAATGATTTCAAATCCCATGTAACGTCTGACAATGCATGTTGGATTCATGTCAAGATTTTAGGCATGTTGTGTGAGTGTCTGGAAACATATTACATTATATATATCTAGTTGTACATGCCATGTAAATCATGATAACTCATGAAATATACACATCAATACCAGTATCCCATATGAGTAAACACATAAAAATTAAATGTGAGACCTAAATATATGGTATGGAGTCAGTTTTACACAACACATACCTAGTGTAATTACACACAAAGTACACATGGAGTGAATTTTGGAATGTCATGAGAAAATGAATTCATAATGATTAATATTCACATAAATTATATAATACATGACATGTAATGTCTTTTTACATTCCAATTACTTAACACACATTATCAGAAATACATGTCATATATATTTATGGAATTTAGTGTAGTCATATAAGATGAAGAGACTACATGGATTGACTTATGGATCAATAAATAATGAACATCATGACATACCATATTTGAATGCATGTTATGTAAATACAAAGTACATGAAAAAGATTATATAAGGTTAATTCATGTGATCTGTGGGGTGATAGAACATGTCGTGTAATAAATAAACTCCAGAAATGGATTTAATCACACACAAAAGGGTACACACTAATTCAACTCCAGTACATAACATGTATATATTAAATTTTAGTATTGAATTTTAACCGGCCAGTATGGTACATGAAATGTGGCCCAATCATTAAACATCATTTACCAATTTAATTTTTAATTTATAAAATAAATTTACTAAATTTTCATAAAATTATAAAGGATGAGTATCATAAGAAACATTTGGAAAAATTATTAAGTTAAAATTTTAATAAATTAATTAGTTGATTAAAATATTAATTTCAGTAAAATAATAAAAATAAGAATGAATTGAAATGAATTCTAGTAAGTTGAATGCATAATCGTTAAATGTTGAGGTTGATCATGATCATGAATAATAATGTATATATTGGGTTTATTAAATTTTACTATGTATAGTTTGAGTATTATTATAAATTTATTAATAAATTAAATATTATGATTTTTGTATCATCTATTAATCCTTTATTCAGTACTAGTCTATGTTTTCTTGGTTTAATTTATGTAAACTTAGACCTCGGTTACCCCTCAACTATGAGTGATTAATAATTTGTAAAGGATGGAGCTCCAAATGAGAGGATATGGTTTAGGAACTGATCCAAGATGAAATCAACTAATGAGATACAATGGTTAATATATGAATGGTGAAAATCATGTCCAGGATCGTATCAAGGAGTTATTTTCCCTAGGGTATGATGGGATTACCTCTACTCGATAAACCAATGAACACTTAATATCTAATGATCATTTCACATGTTTATTTTATTTTTTCTCAGCATATTTATTCATTATCTATGTGATGCATGGTTAATTTTATTCATAAATGAGATCTCAAAAATTAAATGAATTAATTAGCATGCTAATATGAAATAAAATTATATTATCTTGAAATTATTCTATCAAAAATGGTTATTTAATTATGTAAAATTCATAAAATATTAATAAGTATTTTTATAGTAATATAAAGAATATTTATGTATAATATAATCCAAATCCCTCAAAGAAAAAAATAATTCAAAAATAACTTCCATATTCTAAACCAATATGCCACCATAGTTAAACATATTGTCAATCCATGATTGGGGAAACAATTCAATAATCATAGAATTATAATAAAATATTTATTTGAATTTAAAAAATTAGTATTAAGGGTAATGTTCATAGTCTAATTAATATACTTTGGAATAATCATTGAGGAAATACAAGTATAATATTTTAGGATTTGGGAGTCCACTCAACATATACACAATGAGTTAATATAGATAGAAATTAAATAATTCATAATAACCTTTGAGAAATATTTATGTCTATAATTTGGGTTATGAGAAGGGGAATATTAATACTTTAACCTATAATATCTAAGTGGTAGAATATTCTCACTACCACAAAATTGGGCAAGGCCAGCGCCACCCCTTTATCAGTGCTAACGAAAAAGTGCTGATAAAGGGGGGGCCTTTATCAGCGCTCAAAAAAGCGCTGATAAATGGTGCCCTTATCAGTACCAAAAAAAGCGCTGATAAAAGTACCCCTTTATCAGTGCTTTTTTAGCGCTCATAAATTCCCCCCCCCCCCCTTATCAGTTCTTTTTTTAGCATTGATAAAGGGACCCCCTTTATCAGCGCTTGTTTAGTAGCACTGATAAGGGGGGGGGGCTTTATCAGTGCTTTTTTTAAAAGCGCTGATAAAGGGCCAAATTCAAAAAAAAATTAAAAAAAATTAATATATAAATATAGTTATATAGTTATATAGTTATATTGATATAAATATAATATATAATTTTAAAATATATTTTAGATATGTATAAATGTACATTTACACTTATTATACTTAATATATAAGATATTTAGGGAAAATGGCTTCTTAAAAAATTTAAAAAATATTTTTAATTAATAATTTTCTAAATATTATTGAGTAATAGTCATTTAATAACAATTTGAAGACTAAAAAAATTAAAAAAAAAGATCCAAAATATGTTGAAAACGCAAATCGAACTTCCAACAGCCATAACTTTTGATCTGGGTGTCCGTTTGAGCTCTACCACATATCAAATCAAAGTCTGCGATGAGCTCTACATCACTATGACTGAGGAGACCCCGGTCAAACGTTTTTTGAGGCCAAAAGAGGCCTATAAGGACTCCAAAACTGAGTTTTTTGTCGGGGTTCCCATATATTTTATAATTTTGTGGATTTTCAGCCTCGTTTAAGGGGGTATTATTGGCTTTTTTGGTGGGGACTGAATATATTCCATGGTATTACATTCATATTGATATTATATCTTTGAAATTTCATCATTTTTTATAATTCACTTCTATTTATAATCAAATATATAACTATATGTACATATTTTTTATATATTCACACTTAAAAATTAAATTTTTTAAATAATTAATTAAACATATTTACATATAAAATATATTATCTTTATCTAAATAATAAATAATATCCATTTTATTTAAAATACCAAAATATAAATATTTATATAACTACTATATTTTAATATAACTATACATATATTAATAAAACTATATATATATATTAATATAACTATATGTATATATTAATATAACTATATATATATTAATATAACTATATATATATTAATATAAATATATATTAATATACGAATAAATATAACTAAATATATATATATATAAATAAATAGATATATCATGAATAAGAGAACAAATAAATATAGGGTAGTGGCAATGGCTTTAGGTGCGCAGGGGGGGGGGTCTAGAGATCAAATCCGGGTGGAGGCACGGGTGCGCGCGCAAGGTTGATTTAAAGGGATAGTGCTGATAAAGAGTGTAGACGGTTCGGGCGGGAGCTAGAGGTGTGAAAAAGCGCTAATAAAGGGGGGCTCAAGCACTGTAAAAAGCCCCCCCCCCCCCCGAGATTGGCAGTATCTTTTTAATTTTTTTTAATTTTATTTATTTTTTTTATTTTTATCAACGGTAAAAAAAGCGTTGGTAAAAGTGGTCTTTTATCAGCTCTAAAAAGAAAGTACTGATAAAAGGGGTCTTTATCAGCACTTTTTGGAGCGCTGATAAAGGGGACCCCCCCCCCCCTTATCTTCGTCGGCATTAATAGTGCTTTTTATAGCACAGTTAATGGTCATTTTTAGCGTTGATAAAAGCCATATTTATAGTAGTGTCTGGATATGATTGTGAGGACATTTGGGATTTGATAAAATATTGGGAGACTAATAAAATTCATTTATTATATTGAAAATGATAATAAAGATAAATTATCAAAATATATGATTTTATTTTTTATAAAAAAATCAAAACCATTTTACCATGTAAATATTCCTATTATCCATCTTGGAGAAAGATAATTTTTAGACCGCTAATAACTTTTAGGAATGGGAGAAACACTTACACATTATACAATTCCAAGAAAAGAATTTTTCTAAACAAGAGTCTCTAATTCAAACTAAGACCTCTAAGGAGACAAGTGAGAAGGTACTAAATATCTTTTTGGAACATGTGGATGCTAAATTGGATGTACAATGCCTTGTAATATCATCTATGACTAGTGATCTCCAAAATCTTCATGAAGATATAGATATATACACCTAGTTTTCTCACTCTATGATCTCTATTATGAGAATGAAAGACAAGGGGGTATGAAATTTTCAAGGAAATATTTATTTCAAATTAAGGATAATCTATTCTAGTTGTACCTCGTGTAGTTAAGATGACTGTATATGTTGACCATTTTGAAATTTTGGGCTTTAATTTTTCCAAATAATTGTCTTCATGCTTCATACTCATGTCACTTCCTTAGATATTCTCACATTTTATTATAAATTTACACAACATAAATATATAGAAAACACTCAATAATATCTTGAATCTAATTCACCATAAAGATAAAAACATAAATCCTAAAAATGTTATATTCTTATGGTGATATGAGGAATGTCAAGGAGAAAATCATTAAGGCTTTTCCAAGTCTAATTCGCCATCACACTTCCCTTATGAGGATTAAATGATCCAGAGAGAGACTAAGAATGAAAATGAAGTATGTATATCATGTAGTACTAAAGGCCTCTGGAGGAAGAACTATTCCTTAGTAAAAAAACAAGGATAGTCTTTTGGTACATTAGTTATCGAGTGTAATCCTTCTATTTCTATAAATTTGGTATTATATAAAACTTATGTGTCCCACATTTTCATCCAAAAACATGAACTATTTCTTGACCCCCTCCTTCTAAAGGTACTCATTTAGGTCTAAAAATTAAGAAAGATAGATAATTCTAACATTAGTTAGCCTCTAGTAATTCATGGTTGAGTGACTAGCACTAAGGGTTTACATACATACCTATATACAAATATTCATATATATATATATATATATATCACACATGGGAACCATTACCCTCCATATAAGATTAAGTTGTAATAGATAATATGTTAATAAAAACCAAAAAACACAATTCATATATAAGATATCAAATCCCATTACATGTAATATAATAAATAAACTAAACAGAAACACAACATGTACCAAAAGTTAAACAATTTAGTGACCACGAACTCTAGGAATTGTCGAAAACTACCCGAAAACCCCGTAATCTTGTAATGTCTATCCAAATAACCAACTTGATCTTGTCAACCTCAGAAATAGTTTATATATATATTGAGTTGTAATAACATATATAAAAATGAGGATACTCCCGAAAGACACTCTTTAAAAATGTGAAATAAGCATACTAAAGCCCAATGAATAAGAAAATGAAATTAACTATCATCTAAATCGGTAACATCGGTTTTCCATCCTCACCTCGTCTCATGAACTAAGTTTCCCAAACAAATAAATTATTCATTATCAAAATCATATATATATATATATATTAATGAAAGTTCACCGCTTCCACTTTTCTATGGGTTTTTCACCCTCACAACCAAATGTAAATGTATCATGATCATCCACCTATAATTCATCATATACCCCATTAAATAGTATAATCACTATTACTAAATCCGGTGTAGCCTGGAATATTTACTCAATATAATATCTGAATGTTATTAAATTATATTCTTGGAAGCCACTAAAAATGTGTATGTTTATTATAACTCAATCCATCACAACCCATGAAACTACACCAAAGAAAAGCTGAAACAAAAATTTCTATAGAAAATCAAGTGCAATACCTCAATACATTATATAACACACAAAAAACTATAGTAAAAATTATGATCTATCATAGTGCAAGTAGTGATTCATCCTATACCAAAATCTATTATAGCTCAGGATATGCCTAATAATGTACATCATAAGGGATAGTGGGGGATAGGGAGAACTATTCCATCCCTTTTCCATCCATCTTGGATATTAGAGAAAACACCCCCCTCTATTTTTGTGTTGGTTTCCCAACCGATATGTGTGGGATAGGTAATTAAATAAGAAAATATAAATAATATCATTCACATCAACACTAATGGAAACTACCTAGCCTTAAACACTTCTATTTCTATCATTGAATAAGACCCCCATCTACTACTCATAATATTAAGGTACCAAAAAAACATTCAAACATCAAGTTCTATATTAATTAATTAATTATACATTAATTAATATTATACCATATTAAACATCCATTATTGAAACTTTAATATTATAATCCAATTCTTGATGGAACTCTTAATTATTTACTTATAATCTTAAATATGTAATCATCATTGATGAATACTATGACCAAACCCCATTCATTTATTTGTTCAATTTTAATTTCTTAACTATCTGGGTACTCTAGGCCTCATCCTACGCCGCCACTTTGAAGATACACTGGCAGTGCAAAGCATTGAATAGCGTCAAGATGTAGGAAATTGATTAATTAAATATAATTCAACCATAAATACATCGATTAATAATTAATAAAGATTCAAGTAATAATATATCAGTGAGAAAGCACCACTCTATACTTGTATTAGCCACCTGGTTTCCCACATAAATGAACATAGAATATTTTTTTGTACAATCATTGCTATCGACTATCACTACAACCCTTTCACCCAACCCATCACTCATAAAATCAATAGGAAAAAAATAAATCCCTGAGAATTATACCCATTTCTAATCAAAGGTACCCAACCATAACAAATGTAACAATAAATCAAAAAAAATATCTAAATATCTAAAGAAAAAATATGTATCAAATTTATTTTCCACATACATTGGAAGGATCTAAGTTCATTTAATTAATGTATTTAATCTTCCTATATTAAGGAATGGGATCATTTAGCCCCAAAAATTTAATATTATCAAAAATCATTTTAATTTCATCTTTAATTAACCAATTCATTAATTAAATATTATCCTTATAAGGAAACATAAATTCAGGATAAAACTATAAAAAATAATAAATATCAACATGTTTCAAAGAATAATTTCCCATGTTTAATCAAATCCAAGATGATTAGTAATAACTCTACTCATGCATCATTAATTTAATTTTATCATCATTTGAATTTACATTGTTTATAGTTTCTAGAAATTAACCATACTAAAAAATAAATAATTAAAATGTTGTCAATAAAATATTACACTATATAATAAAAGAATAAGAAACATCAGTAATATCATAAGGAACATGTGATCACACCCCAACCATTAATTTAGTACTCTAAATGATATATTAATTATCATAAAAATATGATAACGCCTATTTAAATACTTTAATTTCCATAATTGTCGAAAAATTATTATGATATTAAAAAATGTAGTTAACACTGCAACATGCAATTATTTATATTATTCCTTTGATATCTATATCAAAAAACATAACCCCTTAAGATATGGTATAAAATTTAATCTCTAATTAAATTCATGAATTAATTTCAACAACATTATTAAGAGGGATAAAATTGATTCCAACAAATAATTTAAAAAATAATGCTACAAATCATCATATACATGTAATTTCCAGATTTTTCAATGATCATTCATCGTATGATTTCCTTTTTTATTATTAAATTATTAAGTTCAATCAAACCCATTTAGACAATGATATAAATAATGATTAATTCAAACTTTTACATAAAGAAAAGTATAATTAATGGAACCTCTAATTTTATTATATTTTAAACAGTCTATAAGAATGAAAAAAATCAATAATCAACCTCTTCCTAATTAAACTTCACCAAAAATGAAGGAACACCAAATAAGCATAAGAAAAACAACCACCGTCAACACTAGCTTGAATCCCGAACCAAAATTGATAAATACTCCCAAAATATATTTCTAGAAGAAAATGAAGTTGGGGAATGAGGATGACATTATAAAGATAAGAATACCTAAATCTGAGACATCGATCTGACAGTATATGGTGTGTGATCTTTTTAAGATATGGATGGAGAGTGATGAGAGGCGTATGGGTCGGCTAGTGTTCAAGAGAGTGAATAAAAATTAATCCCAGGATAATTTGACCATTTCTATAATGAGGAAGCTTGAAATATCTAGCATCATGGAAAAGGGATTGAAAAACACATGTGGTGTCTCCACTCAAGGTCTGATCTAGCTTTCATGAAATTTGGGTCTTGGAGATCTTGTGCCTCAAAATTCTAATAGAACAGTTTTGATATCCACCACAGACTCTGAAATGGACTCCACCATATCCTAGTGTAAAAAAATCCTTTTTAACCATACCACACCCACAAATATGGTGTCAAAATTTCCACGCTGCTCATTCTGAACAATGAGACTTTTGAAAGCCACACCTTTCCTACCTTACATAAAACGATCTCCCTAAGCCATTTCCTCCAACCTAATTCTCACAAGATATCTATCAATGAAAAATTAATTGTATAATATATATTCAAAATATTTCACTCATTGTGGTTAACATTAGCACCAAATAGCAAAATCAACATCCAAACTCAAAACACTAATGGCTAAAAAGTTCCACCCCATGCTTAGCCTCCAAACATGCTTCAAAACAGCCAGCACCATGCCAACAACCATGACATAGTGATCATAAAAATGGATAAAAATATTTTCTAACCTTAAAAACACATATGAAATCTATTCTGACACAACTTATCCCTGGTAAAACATAGAGGAAATGGATTTAAAAATCAAGTACCTTACATTATATTCCTATCAAACAATTATAATCCTTCATAATTTAGAAAAACATTGAAATATAAGTAAGGGGTTAAAACAACCACCCCATGAGATACATATTAAGGATATCAATAAAATAATAACACATATGACAAAACATGAGGTAAGATCACAAAACTATGAAACATCAACAATCCAAGAAGAGAATCAATCTTATATACCAATATAAGATCAACTATAACATCTCAATAAAAATGAATTAAACAAAGCATCATAGATTAAGAAATTATCATGAATTAAAAAAATCAGGATATTTAATGTGCATATGGAAATATTATAACATCCCAATATTTTATGAAATATTATTTGACAAATTAATTTTATTTCTTTAATAGCTTGTGTTTCACGCAACACCGAGTTTCAACAAACCATGATATACTATTGAAATAATATTATGTGACAGTTACCACCTAGCTGTTGGACTGGTGAGTATAAATATTATTAACTAATTATGAAAAAATTATGTTTTATAAATATATAAAATAAATTAATTGGTTACCATTTGATTATAAATAAAAATAAAATCATTTTAAAGTAAATAAGATATTTTTATAGGAAAATATTTCAATGCATAAAAAATTGTTTTATCTTATGAAATTAAATAAATCCATTTAGGTGAATGATTTTAATAATATATATATTTTATATTCAAAAAAATTATCATTAATTTTAAAATTTTCAAGTCATGGGATAAGAATAAACCATGTTTTTACTTAAAAATGAATTCTTTTAAAAAAGGGTTTAGTCATGTTTTGAATGATTATTTTAAAATTGATTTATACCAATTATAGGTATTAGATTTGATAAAACTATTTAAATATTTTTAATTAGGACCTAAAAAATTTAAATAGGTCTATTTTTTTTTGGTCAATTTGAATAGTAACTTTTGTAAAATATATCACCTCAGAAAAGGGTAAATCGGGTAAATCTAGGTTAAAATTAAGTAATAAGGCCATAATATTTCTTCATAATTCTTACTGGATGAATTTAATTCAATCCTTAACACCTTAGACTCATAATTTAATTTTTTTAATTGACAATTTTCCATGATAATAGCATATAAATATTAAAAGCAAAGAAAGTTACAAAATGTCACTATCTAAGTTTTAAACATCTCTTATGTGTCCACATAGGGAAAAGATAAAGTTATGAATGAATATAATTGTATATTTTGATATTAATGAATATTTTTTAATGAGGAAAAAATTATTTTTAATTTTTATTAATTGTATAATGAACTAAAATGCTTATGTAACACCAATGTTGTGCTTCTTAAATTAATAAAAAATATACAAAAGGATTTTAAAATATAAAAGGTAATATACTTTTAGTGATTTAATTTGTTACAAAAATTTTATAGATATAAATGACATATTATGGTGGTATGAAACCATTATATTTTAATTTCCCATTTTTATTGATGCATTTAAAGTAAAATTAATTTAATAGTTTCAAAAATGACATTATTAATATTTTATAATAAATAATATTGAATTAAATTATAGAAAATTCATAAAATTAGTATATTTTGAAACGTGAATGGTATACTATTTTAAACATCAACCATGGTCAATTAATGGCTATATTTACCCTTAAAGTGTAGAAAACTTTAATATTATGGTAATTTTCAAAAATGTTAACAAAGGGTTGAAGCAAAAACATAAGGGTAAACCCATTATAAAAACATAAAAAAACTATTTTAAGAGATTATTTCTGATAATAATCATATTATATTATATTTTATCAATTTTAAGCCATTTGGACATCAAAATTAATTTATAATAATTTAATATTCAATAAAATCCTAAGACCGCCCCTCCCTTCAATTATAAAAGGGAACCCCACCTTTATATTATTTAAACTACATTGAGAGTTCTATCCCAATAATAAGATAATATTTTCACTTATAAACTTCCTTATACACATTTTTTAGTTTTTTTTCTTCCTAAAAAACAACCCACGATACTTTATGGGGATATCTAAAGGATTCATTTCAATTAATAGGTGATCACCTTATCTATGGCATAGGCCTTAAAAATTACTTAATATTGAGTTATTTTATGAATACACATTAAATATCTTTTCAGTTATAGAGTTTTAGAGAATTAGATCATAAATCATGGATTACATTCCACATTTAAACAAGGCGGTTACATAAAAGACAATATTCATTTTTCCCATCAAAGGAGACATATTTAAAATAAAACATGGATTCTTTCGTGACACTTTCTCAACACTATCAACACATCATGTACTTTTCCCTTGACCAGTAAAAAAAATTTCAAAAACATGGGATGAGCATAAAAAAGCTCAGTAAGGGATATAAAAGTAAGGAATGAAAACATTATTCGATGTACACATAGTAATTAATGAAATCATACTTTACTCATAAAACATAAGCACTTATTCATACCTAATTAAATCATATGGTTTATGAATAACTCATAGAAATCATAAGACATAAAGGTAACTTGAGGCACTCATAACATTCTTACGTAGGAAGTAACCCTCATGGTTACGTTTTGAATACCCATCACAGTATATTCCCTAAATCTCTTTGGAGAAACCATAGCATATAACTCCTTCGCATTACCTAATTCATTGGAGAGCTATCATGGGCTCAGCCGCCCATAGTTTATCATGTAACCACCCGTCTTCATAAATAATGCCCAAGAACCATAACATAATCGTATCACATAAAACATGCATAAAGGAAAAATAACATTTCCACATTTCAATCACCAGATATCAATACAACACATTGATATAATAAAAACATTATCAAAACCATTTTTCAATACCAAAATAAAAGAAAGTAACACATGGTATTTATATTTCATTTAAAAAAATTATGGCTTGTAGAGCAAGCCGAAACTCAAATAATGGTCATGGCGGCGGAGAAGTAGTTGTCGCCGCATACGTAAGACAAAAACATTCCCTTTTGTTGTTTAGTAAAAATCTTCGCATAAAAATATTCCTTTTAAACAAAAGTAAACTTCAACGGGGTTTATACACCATATAAAATAATGTTGTGTATAAAACAAAATATGCCTCAATGAAAGGAGATTGAGACTGTCACGACCCGTCCTTGGGGCCCATACCATGACTACCCCAAGCCCGCCTTCCATATGCCAGGGGCTGGAGACGAGCACCAAAGGCATAAATCCAGATAAAAGGGAAGGCATTACCTTTATAAAAGAAAAAAACACCACAGAGTATGCAAACTGAAGTAAACACTAAGTAAATTTAAAACAAACATGCCGAAGTACAAGGGGCTAGAAATACAAGCCCAAAAGAAAGGTACAGCTACAACTGAATGTAAAGTACAACTCAAAGGCCAACAGCTGAAATGTGACAAGCCGCTCCTGGATTTTCCTCTGGTTTCTTAATTGAAGGGTAGGTACAGATCTCTTCCTCATCACTCCATGTTCGTCCGTCTCCTCCGAGTACCAACTCATCGTGAAATCCACCTTCGGGCACCGACTCAACGTGATATCCACCTCCGGGCACCGACTCATCATGAGATCCTCCTCCGGGTATCGTACAGCTCTACAAGCGTCAACCACGATCAGTGATGTCTGTCTTCTAAAACCAACACAATGTAGTGCGGACGAAGCCCGTGCGGGGGTGAGTATACGATAATCAGTAGGGACCCTGATACCCCCGATGGTCTCCCTAAATCCACAAAGGATAAACCACAAAGAAAAGATACAAACACAAAGTATCATCCAACACTACTTAGATATATGCCCATACATAAACATAAGTCATCAAATCTAGTTCAGCTCCAACTCACGAGCTCCAGTACAATCCAGTCCACTCAGGAAAGTAAAACATAATCTACAAAGGAATGTACGACCCAATCCACACAGGAAAGCATAATCCAATCCACACAGGATATCAAGTCAATCACATCAAATATAATGATTGAAAGTCAAGACACAGATCACATAGGTATCCATTTACAAAGAGGGGTGGATATGATTAGATGTAGCCTCTGAATCATCTCCTCTGTCGAACCCACGTAGGATCCAAGTTTAGTAGTCGCCGTTGCCGAACCCACAGAGGATCCAACTATAGTAGTCATCGTCATCGAACCCACGGAGGATCCCAGCACGGTAGTCGAACTCACGGAGGATCCCAGTACACTAGTCATCCTCGTCGAACCTACGGAGGATCCCAGTACGGTAGTCATCCTCGTCGAACCCACGGAGGATCCCAGTACGGGGGTCGTCCTCGTCGAACCCATGGAGGATCCCGGTACGACAGCCCTCCTCGTCGAACCAACGGAGGATCCCAGTATGGTAGTTGTCCTTGTCGAACTCGCGGAGGATCCCAGTATGGTAGTCGTCCTCGTCGAACCCACGGAGGATCCTAGTACGGTAGTCATCCTCACAGTCGCAGCCAGCTCTAGGGTTCCCGCACACAGCACGCTCGTTCCGGGAGGATCCGCTCCACGAGCCAAGGGGTCGATACATCAACTATCATGTATACCTGAGTTGATGTATTTCAATGTTCCGTCTCAACAATAGGAACTCAACTCGACAGACGGCGCGTCAATCGGACGCCCAGTCTGAGAGTTATTGGCTTTTTCGTTCCAGGGGCCCGGTTGGTTTTTAAGTCAAAACCAACCCGACCATACTCCAACTACGTCCAAACCCCGATCAGAGTAAGCCAAAAGGTCCATCTCACTAAGAGGAAACCAACAATGTGGACGGCATGTCAATCGGAGGTCTGTAGCTCAATATATGGGCGTTGGAACGGATCTGTTCAGAAATAGGGGGTTTGGGCCCGATCAGACCCAGCCCAAGACCCCATGGGTCGGACCAAACTAGGGTGACCCGACCCGGGTCCTGGTCCGGACCACTAGGGCGCGGCCCGGACCGGCCGGCGCGGCCCGGCCCGGCGCAGGGGTCCGGCCCAGCGCGGGCGGCCCGACCCGGCACGGGCGGCCCGCGTGGACAGCGGCTCGACCGTTCGGCCGAGCGGAAAGCGGAGGGGGCATTGACCCTCCCTTGAATGAAGAAACGTCCCCCGCATGGGGGGCCCGCCTCTTTGCCATTCGGGGGTTACAACCCCCGGATTTTCTGAAACCGGCCGGACGAAATGGCCGGCCAGTGTGCCACCGCGGGACCCCCGCAGGTCCCGCCTTCCATGCACCGGCGGTCGGCGGTTTCGGCCGCCCCTCCCTACACCGTTGCGGCCTGCCCTGGCCACGGCCCTTTGTGATGCTCTGGAACGGCGCAATGGTGCCGCGCTCCACTGCCACAGCCGGTCCTTGGCCACATCTTCCTAAGGCTTCGCCGGCGCGGCGCAACTGTGCCGCGCACTTTCGCCACATTCATCCTCGTTCCCGCACGGTGTCGTTGCACCACGCCGCCTCCATTCTAAATCACGTCGATGATCAACAACAAGGGGAGAAGGATCGGCCATGTTTTTACGGTCCTACCTCCTCCCGTTAATTTGATAACATGCGGCTAAATTAATATAAAACAACTTCGACAAGGCAAGCACAAATTTAATTCGTTAAATTTGAACTTAAAACCCCTACCTCGAAGAAGGCGTTCGTCGGTGTCACGGTAGAAGGCGTCGCAGTAGACGGGCGTCGTTCCATCAACGTCGGGAAGGATGAAGCCTAGGGTGGCGTCGGCGTTCTTCGTTATTCGTTGGAGGAAGTGGAAAACTCTCCAAGTGTTGGGCATCATGCTTCGCTGCTAGCATTCCGCCGCTTGAAGAAGCCATCCAGAACTCCTCCCCCTGGCCTCCTTTAAATAGGAGTGGTGGGTTCGTCATTGGAACGCAAGTCATAAATGGGAGATTTATGACATAGGTCCCCACTCAATTAATCCGCTGCGGTGTAACATTAAAAAGAGAGGAAGGATCCTCATTAATTAAACAGGTTGGCATTTAATTAAAGAGAGGGAGTAAGGTTCCTCATAAACTTCAGGGGTTGACATGTATTAAAGAGGGAGAGGGTGTTTAATGGGGTGGTTGGAAATTTAAGGAGGTGGGGGATCATGTGGGACCCACCCCACTTTCTCACAACTTCCTTTCTCATACCTCATAAACCACTAGTGGCGTAATAAAAATATAATTTTAAAACAACTATATTTTTATTTCTCACATTTTTAACATATCATCCTGAGAAAACGCAACTCCAGAAAAAGTCTTCTTAAGCTATTACCGGCATTGCAGTTTCATTGGTGCCCTCAGATTTCAATTCTGAGCACCGGATCAAAAGTAAGAAAACCCGCTCATTCGTTCACTGAACGTACCTGAGCTAAACTTCGGAAAAATAATTCTGGGCACACCAGGCCTCGGAATCAGGCGCCGTCAGAAACTGCGTACTCATAGAATTCCAAAGAAAATTTAGAAAAAAATTCCCTTAATATTTATGGGTCTTTACATTACTCCCACCTCTTGGTTTTACTTCCCCTTAAAGATACATCTCAAACTAGGGAAACAAAAGAGGGTACTGAGCACGCATCTGAGCCTCCCGCTCCCAAGTGCTCTCTTGGAGGTTCCCATGTTTCCACCCGAGGTGCATTAGAGGAATCGACAGTCCACGTATGCCCCGCTCCTGTCGATCCTCGATCTCCACTAGGACCTCTGCAAAAGTCACCCCATCATCAATGATATGAGTCAGGTCACGCACGTATCTCCTCAGCTGAGATACGTGGAAGTCGTCGTGCACCTAGTGAAACTGAGGTGGATGGGTCAAGCGGTAAACCACCTCACCTACCCTATAAGGGTCCGATGAAGTGTGGAGATAACTTTCCACCTTGGTCAAATCTTCCTAATCCACGTCGAGGTGAGACCCGTAAGAAAACATGGTCACCATCCTCAAACTCTAGTGGTCTCCACCTCCTGTCGGCATAAGGCTTCTGTCGGCACTGACCTTTCTCATCCGCTCATGGATGACCTGAACCTTCTCTGGTCCTACAATAGCTGCAAAGATTTCTTCTTTGCTGATAAGAGAAATCTGGACTCATCCCCTGGATGAACCACATTCTTTTCCTAATACAGTCAATCCTGACATGAATGATACTAATCCATTCCATGGATGACGTCGTAAAGCCTCGATGCTACTACCAAGAGATCCAACCGTTACTCTCACCTCCAAGGGTCGAGTCACACTGTCGGCAGCAGTGTGTGGTCACTAGGTATCCTTCAGTAGGAATCTCTAAAGTGAGGGTCAAGTCAAAAGTTTTAAACTGGAACCTCTTAGTATCAACGATATAAAAAGGATAGGGAAGAAAACGTCACAAGAAAAAGTGTCTTTTATTACTGCAGCTCAAGTTACAAAGACACAAAACATTCATAAACACAACATCAACAATTCCAAAAGCCACATGAACAAAAGTCTCCATGACCGGAGCTAGTCCCTCTCCTTTCCATCAGCTCCCGGAGCTCCATGGTCGTAAGCCTCAACTGCATGAAGCTGAGCTCTCCCCTGTCCACCCATTCCCTACGGTCGGGGTGGTCTTCCTAGGGGTGGTGGTGGTAGGGCCTCAAAGCGTTGTCCACCATCTGAAGCTCGTCCAGCTCCTCTACCTCATCCTCCTGCTCCATACGGACCGCCACGGTCGAACCTCTGCCCGGGAGGTCCCTCTACTACCTGATGCTCATCTGTTGGGCGGGTTGGGAAGTCTCGAGCCATGTGACCCTGCACGCTGCATGCATAGCACTGTCTGCTCCTCGTGTGGCTAGCTCTCCTTTGTGTGCCCCGCACAACCAAATCTGCATCCTAAGATTTCTCATCTTATGGCCTGGCCCACATGGACCTCTGTGTCATATGTCTACTACCAGCTACAGAAGACTCCACTATGGGTCGTCCTGCGAAGGGTCCCGCCGCTGGTGACTGCTCGACGAGAAAACTCTCCACTAGAAGGGCTCTCTCTAGCACCCCTGCCTGCGTCAGAATATTGAGGGAGATCACCAAATCCCTGACCTCAAGCCTCAGTACCTTCTCGATGGTCTGGGCCCTGAAGAACGGGTCTCGTACCATATCCGTGGAGTAACACGAGAGATCAGTAAACCTCGCCGAGTACTGACCCACAGTCATGCTTCACTGCCGTAGCTGTAGTAACTCCTAAATGCGCACTGCACGGAGGGTGGCTGGGATGAACTCCGAGCGGAAGAGGCTCTCAAAGTCCTTCCAAAGAAGTGATGCATCATCGGGAACCTGGAGCATCAGGCTCCACCATCTGTCTGTTGCCGCGTGCAGGAGACTCGCTGCAAGGATCAGCATGAGGTCAGCTGGTGTCCCCACTAACCTGAAAACTCGAACAACAGCCTCTAGCCAATCCTCAGCTTCCAGAGGGTTCGTCTCCCCACAGAACCTGGGCGGTCTCTGATGCTGAAACTCGTGTTGTGCACTAAGGTGACATGCACTCTCAACGGCTGGGGCTAGTGGAATCAGTGGCTCGGCAGGTAAAGGTACCGTCGGTGCCTCCGCATTAATAGGGCCCCGCACCGAGGCCTCGTCGCTTGGTGGGTTGTCGTCTCGCACAAAGCTCGGAACCCTAGATGGCTACCATCATGGGGCCATCCTGAAAAGAAATAGGTGCGCTATGGTCAAAACAATATACCTAGTGAGATGACCCAAATTAATCATAAAGAAAACTTTTGAAACACACATGCAATCAATTTTTTCGTGCACCGAGTCGGAAATCAGAAGTCAGGGTTCTGGTGTATGGATACGTTGGTCATCGCACCAACACTGGACTCCCTAGAATAATAGCCACACTCAATACCCTTAACACTATTTCTTCACATACAAGAAAGATCAGAGTCCTAAGTTCTGCAGTAGAACCGAACTCCTCTGATACCAATTTGTCATGAACCATCCTCAGGGCCCGTGTTGTGACTACCCCAAGCCCGCCTTCCATAGGCCAAGGTATGGCGACTAGCACCAAAGGCGTAAATCCTGATAAAAGGGAAGGCATTACCTTTACAAAAGAAAAAAACAACATAGAGTATGCAAGCTGAAGTAAACACTATGTAAACTATAAAACAAACATGCTGAAGTACAAGGGGCCAGAAACACAAGCCCAAAAGAAAGGTACAGCTACAACTGAAAATACTCAAAGGATAACAGCTGAAAGGTGACAAGCCACTCCTAGATCATCCTCTAGTTTCCTACCTGAAGGGTCGGTATAGATCTACTCCTCAGCACTCCACGTACGTCTGTCTCCTCCGGGTACCGACTCGTCGTGAAATCCACCTCCGGGAACTGACTCTGTGTGATATCCACCTTCGGGCACTGACTCATTGTGAGATCCTCCTCTGAGTATTGTCCAGCTCTACAAGCCTCAACCACGACTAGTGATGTCTGTCGTCTGCAACCAACACAACATAGTGCAGGCGAAGCCCATGCAGGGGTGAGTATACGATACTCAGTAGGGACCCCGAGACCCCCGAAGGTCTCCCTGAATCCATAAAAGATAAACCATTAAGAAAAGATACAATCACAAAGTATCATCCAACACTACATAAGTATATGCTCATACATATACCTAAGTCATCAAATCCAGTTCAACTCCAACTCACGAGCTCAAGTACAATCCAGTCCACTCAGGAAAGTAAAACTTAATCCACACAGGAATGTACGACCCAATCCACACAGGAAAGAATAATCCAATACACACAGGATATCAAGTCAATCACCTCTAAAATAATGATTTAAATTCAAGACTCAGTTCACACAGGTATCCATTTACGAAGAGGGGTGGAGATGATTAGATGTAGCCTCTGAATCATCTCCTCTGCCGAACCCACATAGGATCCAAGTTTAGTAGTCGTCGCTGCCGAACCCACAGAGGATCCAAGTATAGTAGTCATCGTCATCGAACCCATGGAGGATACCAGCGTGGTAGTCGATCCCATGGAGGATCCCAGTATAGTAGTCATCCTCGTCGAACCCATGGAGGATCCCAGTGCGGTAGTTATCCTCGTCGAACCCACCGAGGATCCCAGTACAGTAGTCGTCCTCGTTGAACCCATGGAGGATCCTGGTATGACAGTCATCCTCGTTGAACCCACGGAGGATCCCAGTACGGTAGTCGTCCTCATCGAACCCAGAGAGGATCTCAGTACGGTAGTCGTCCTCGTCGAACCCACGGAGGATCCTGGTACGTTAGTCGTCCTCACAGTCACAGCCAGCTTTAGGTTTCCCACACACAGCAAGCTCGTTTCGAGAGGATCCGCTCCACAAGCCAAGGGTTCGATACATCAACTGTCACGTAGACCTGAGTTGATGTATCGCAAAGTTCCGTCTCAACAAAAGGAACTCAACGTGACAGACGGCACGTCAATCGGACGCCCGGTATGAGAGTTATTGGCTTATTTGTTCCAGGGGCCCGATTGGTTTTTAAGTCAAAACCAACCTGACCATACTCCAATTGCGTCCAAACCTCGAGCGGAGTAATCCAAAAGGTCTTTCTCACTAAAGAGGAAACCAACAAGGTCGACGGCATGTCAATCGGAAGTTCGGAGCTCAAGTTATAAGTGTTTCCGTTCCGAAGGCCCGGTTGGTTTCGTGTTCGAACCATCTCGGTCGTACCCAAAGTTCTCTAAAACCTTGAGTGTAATATACCGAAATGACCTCTTATATCAAAGTATCACATTGCAACTGATGGTGCGTCAATCGGAGGTCTGTAGCCCATGATATGGGTGTTTGAATGGATCTTTCCGGAAACAGGGGGTCTGGGCCCGGTCAGACCCGGCCCAAGACCCCCTGGGTCCGCCCGAACCAGGTCGACCCGACCCGGGTCCGGGTCCGACCCACTAGGCCGCAGCCCGGCCCGGTGTAGGAGTCCGGCCCGGCGTGACCGGTCTGACCGGACGCGGGCGTTGCCCGCGTGGCCAGCGGCTCGGCCATTCGGCCGAGCGGAAAGCAGAGGGGGCGCTGCCCCTCCCTTGATTGAAGAAACAGCCCCCGCATGGGGGGCCCGCCTCTTTGCCAGCCGGGGGTTATGACCCCCGGATTTTCCGAAATCGGCCGGCTGAAATGGTCGGCCGGTGTGCCACCGTGGGACCCCCGTGGGTCCCGCCATCAATGCATTGGCAGCAGGCGGTTCCGGCTGCCCTTCCGTGCACCGCCACGGCCTTAGGTCGTGGCCTTGTCCAACCAGCACGACACGCTGGCACCGATCCCCTCTGTAGTGGCCCACCCCGGCCACGGCCCTTCGTGATGCTCCAACGCGGCGCGATGGTTCCACACTCCTCCGTCGCGGCCCGTCCTTGGCCGCGGCTTCCTAAGGCTTCGCCGGCGCGGCGTGACGGCACCGCGCACTTTCGCCACGTTCATCCTCGTTCCTACGCCGTGTCGTTACGCCGCGCCACCTCCATTCTAAACCACTTCGATGATCAATAACACGGGTAGGAGGATCGGCCGTGTTTGTGCGGTATGACCTCCTCCCGTCAATTTGATAACAGGCGGCTAAATTAACTTAAAAAAACTTCGACCAGGCAAGCAAAAATTTAATCCATTAAATTTGAACTTAAAACCCCTACCTTGAAGAAGGCGTTCATCGGTGTCACGGTAGACGGCGTCGCGGTAGAAGGGCGTCATTCCGTCAACATCGGGAAGGATGAAGCTGAGGGTGGCATTGGCGTTCTTCATTCTTCATTGGAGGAAGAGGAAAACACTCCAAGTGTTGGGCGTTGTGCTTCACTGCTAGCGTTCTGCTGCTTGAAAAAGTCGTCCAGAACTCCTCCCCCTGGCCTCCTTTAAATAGGATTGGTGGGTTCGTCGTTGGCACGCAAGTCATAAATTTGGGATTTATGACATAGGGCCCCACTCAATTAATCCTCTGTGGTGGAACATTAAAAAGAGAGGAAAGATCCTCATTAATTAAACACATTGGCATTTAATTAAAGGGAGGGAGGAAGGTTCCTCATAAACTTGAGGGGATGACATGTATTAAAGAGGGAGAGGGTGTTTAATGGGGTGTTAGAAAATTTAAGGAGGTGGGGGCTCATGTGGGACCCACCCCACTTTCTCAAAACTTCCTTTCCCATAACTCATCAACCGCTAGTTGCGTAATAAAAATATAATTGTAAAACAACTATATTCTTATTCCTCACATTTTTAACATATCATCCCGAGAAAACGCAACTCCAGAAAAAGTCTTCCTAAGCGATTACAGGCGCTTCTATTTCATCGTTGCCCTCAGATTTCAATTCTGAGCACTAGATCAAAAGTTAGAAAACCCGCTCATTCATTTACTGAATGTACCTGAGCTAAACTTTGGAAAATTATTTTGGGCACAACGGGCCTCAGAATTAGGTGCCGTCAGAAACTGCGTACTCGTAGAATTTCAAAGAAAATATAGAAAAAAAATTCCCTTGAAATTTACGGGTCTTTACAGAGACGAAGTCCGTTACCTCTTATCCAGAATTATATTCATGATATAGATATCATATATATAATATATATCCAGTATATAAATGCATTTATAATATTACATAACATTTAGAGGTAAGAAATGAAATTCACCGTTCATGGAGACGGTAAGTCGTACGTACGCATGAACGCTACTTTCATTTCTATTTCATTTTTAAAGGAATTAAATCATAATGATATAAAGGTATATTATAATTCCAGTATAATATCATATATAACAACATAAACTCTAACCTTTATACATTTCACATATGGCATTAACGAATCAAATCACTTTGAGGGGGTGGTAGTCCGCACTTCCAAAAATGAAGATATCGCATTTACCCATAATGGAAACCATAAAGGTATGCCATAAATGAAAAAATACCAAAGCATAAGAAAAACATAAATATAATATATATCATATATAAATAATGTGATATCTTCATGGCCACCATGGAAGGTGTTAAAAGAATATTGAACAATCATCGTTTCGTGAGGCAGAAATTCACCAACCACAGAAATAGTATGTTCTTTAAACATTAGACGGAGGTGTGTGTAAGTGTAAATCAAATACTCATCATAACAACATCCTATAATATTTAAGATACTGGTGTTGTTTCAAAACAAAGTAATAAAAAGAGTTTAGGGGTTGGAGAATCAAAATAAAACATAAGAACATTAGAGAAGACATTACCTTTAAATCGGGTAAATCCTCTTGGTTTGAACCAAAAGGGTTTCTGGAAGAGATTTCTGCCTAAGGTAAGGCTTCTAGGATGAAGAGAGGGATATGGAGAGATAAAATGAGCAGATTTTGGATGATCCAATGGCTTGAGAGGTGTGGTCAATGTGGTAGTGGTGGGGGCCTTTTATAAGAAGGAGGAGGGGCACTCTTGGAAAGTCAAGAAATGTTACTTTATTATATAATGAGTTTCGGATTTTAAAGGTCCCACAATTATATATTTAGAGGATAAGGTGATAAGGGTTAGAAATACACCCTTCTAATAGATATTTTACATATATAAGTCTTAGATTTTACATTATCTTTTCATTTTATTCAAATCGTTCATTAATGAGGTAATCGATGCATCATCATTGTGTCTTAATAGATTTAATTTCTTTAATGTCTAAAAATTATAAAAAAATGTCATGATGTAGGAAATATTTTAGCTTTAAAATGACTATTTATAGTCTAAGATATCATTTACACAGACAAAACTAATTTTTTTTACTTGGTTGATACATACTTTGGTTATACTATCCCTTTAAAAAAATAATATAATAAAATGTCACTATCTCCCAAAAGTGATTTCATGGGGTCCCTACGTTGGCACAAAGCATACCATGGTCTGAAATGACACAACAAGTATCATTAGGACACATGTTGGGGTTATTTTATATTATTATGATATTATTTTATTACCCTTAACAACCCGATTACAAATTAATCAGGATAATTAAAGATAATTATCGTCGTTACTATTCATAATGTCAAAAAAAAGAGTCTTAATTTCATAATTTGGACCTTATGATTCTAAATATTGAATCCATTTTATCAAATTCCAAACACAGAAATTCTAGTAATTAATTTAAAAAAATAATTCTCGTTGTCAAAACAAATAGCGGGTTTTTAGAAACAATATCTATCAAAAGTTTGAGAATTGTTTATGTCCAATTTCAAAGTAAAATTAATTACAATGACCACCATTGGATTAAATGGTAAAAATATATTCTAATTAAGCTTTTAAATCATTTAAAAGGACACTATAACCATAAAAATAAATTATATGAAAAAGCATCTTTGAAGTAAAATGCAGTATTTTTCACTATTCATTAAAAAATGAACATTGTCAGAAAAATACCAAAAATTTATCCAAAGTAAATTTCAATGTCACAATACTAAAGAATAAATTTATTTTGACAAATAGATATTATAAAATATTCAAAAGATAGATTTAAAAATTGTTTTCCATCAAAAGGCGGTAAAACAATCTTTTAAAAATATTAGAGAATTCTATGCTTAAGATTGGATTTATTCTCATTTTAATCCTCTAAAACACTATCTATTTCATAAATAGAACTAGATATGAAAATCCATAATTCTTTACTTACATGGGATGTTACATCCATCCCCCTTTAGAAAATTGTGTCCCCTCAATTTGTTTACTTATCGAATAAATGAGGGTATTTATCCCTCATTGCATTTTCAGATTCTCATGTTGCCTCTTCAATCATGTGGTTTTTCCACAAAACCATTACTTGACGAATCACCTTATTCCAAAATACTTTCTCCCTATGGTCAAGAATCTGGACCGGTTTTTACTCATAAGATAGGTTCTCTTCCAGTTGAACTACCTCTGGACCTAAAACATGAGATGGATCTAGCATGTACTTCCTTAACATTGAAACATGAAAAACATTTTTACCTAAGATAAACTTGGAGGTAAATACACTCATTAAGCACCTGATTCAACTCTCTCTAGAATTTCATATGGTCCAATGAACCTTGGACTCAGCTTTCCTTTCATACCAAATCGCATCACAATTTACCATGGTGAAACTTTGAGGAAGACATGATCACCTACCTCAAAAAAGAGATCCTTTTTCCTGTTGTCCGCATAACTTTTCTGCCTGCTCTGAGTTGTTCTCATGTGTTTCTGTAACATCTGAACTTTTTCTGGCAACTCTTCTACCAATTCTTGTCCCATCAACTTCTTTTCACCCACTTCATCCCAAAAATCTATAGTTCGACACTACTTCCCATATAATGCCTCAAATGGTGCCATATGTATATTGGAATGAAAACTGTTATTATAAGAAAACTCAACCAAAGAAATATGTTGGTCCCAACATCCCTGATAATCCATCGAACAAGAACGTATAATATCCTCCAAAGTCTAAATTTTTTGTTCTGACTGCCCATCTGATTGAGGATGAAAAGCTGTACTAAAATTTAATTCAGTACCCAACGACTTCTGAAGGCCTTTCCATAAGTTAGAAGTAAACCTAGGATCACGATAAGATACAATGGAGTGGGGAACTCCATGTAACCTAACTATATCTTTAAGATAAAAATTAGAAAGTTGGTCTAGGGAAAATTTATCTCGTATAGCAAGGAAATGAGCAGATTTAGTTAAGCGATCAACAATAACCCAAATTGCATTTTTACCTCGAGGTGTCTTCGGTAATCCCACAACGAAGTCCATGGATATATTCTCCCATTTTCACACTGGAACTGGTAAAGGCAGAAGCATCCCCTTCGGTATCTTCTGCTCTGCTTTAACCTGTTGACAAGTCAAACACTTCATAGTAAAATCTACAATATCTATTTTCATTCCATCCCACCAGTAATACACCCGAAGATCTCTATACATCTTAGTACTTCCTGGATAAACTGAAAATGGAGAAATATGAGCTTCACATAACAACTCTCTCTTAAGCTATGAATCACATGGAACACACAACCTCTTCCCAAATCTCAAAACACAATCATTATCAATGTTGAAATCAGAAAACTTACCCTTCTGAACCAGCTCTACTTTTTTCTACAACTCACTGTCTTACTTCTGTGCTATCTTAATTCTATCTGATAGAGAAGATTTCACTAATACCTGAAACAAAACAGAAGAACATCATTCACCAACAACTTCTATGCCAAAGTTCATCAAATCCATAACCAATGGATCACCTTCCAAATGTAACATGGTTAATGAAGCATTACTTTTTCAACTCAAAGAATCAACCACTTTATTTGCTTTTCCCAGATGGTAATGAATTGTACAATCATAATCCTTGATTAATTATAGCCATCTCCTCTATCTCATGTTCAATTCTTTCTGTGTGAATATATACTTTAAACTTTTGGGATCAGTATATATTTCACACTTTACAGCATAAAATTGATGCCTCCAAATTTTTAAAGCGAAAACAACAGCAGCTAATTCCAAATCATGTGTAGGGTAATTTACCTCCTTAGTTTTCAACTGTTGTGAAGAATAAGCAATTACCTGATCATTATGCATTAGGACGCAACCAAGTCCTTTTAATGAATCATCACTATAGATAACAAACTCACCATTCCTAGAAGGTAGTGCCAAAACTAGAGAATTCACCAATATTCCTTTCAATTCCTGAAAACAATCATCACATTCTTTTGTCCAGATAAACTTAACACCCTTCTGAGTTATCTTAGTAATTGAACTAGATAACCATGAGATTTTTTTAACAAACCTTCAGTAATAGCCTTCCAAACCAAGAAAACTAAAAATCTCAGTTACATTTGTGGGTCTTGTCCATTCTTCAACAAAATTTGTTTTTATAGGATCAATAGTTATTCCATCTTTAGAAACAATGTGACCAAGGAATGAAATTTGTTGCAACCAAAACTCACACTTGCTGAATTTCCCATACAATTTCTTTTCTTTTTTGGTTTGTAAAATAGCCCTTAAATGACTTTCATGCTCCTCTTTATTTTTAGAAAACACCAAAATATCATCAATGAAAACAGCCACTAACTTATCCAAGAACTCATGAAAAATTATATTCATAAGGTCCAGGAATACAGTAGGTGGATTGGTTATCCCAAAAGGCATTACTACAAATTCATAATGATCATATCTTGTATGAAATGCGGTCTTCGAAACATCTGATTACTTTACCTTCAACTGATGGTACCCCGATCTCAGGTCAATCTTTGAAAAATACTGAGCTCCCTAGATCTCATCAAACAAATCATCGATATGGGGAAAAGGATATTTTTTCTTAACAGTGATGTTATTCAAGGCTCTATAATCAATGAAAAGTATCATAGAAATACCTTTCTTTTTAACAATTAATACAGGATCACCCCATGGTGATGTGCTAGTTTGAATGAAACCTTTCTCTAATAAATCTTGCAATTGCTCCTGCAACTCTAAAAGTTCAATTTGAGCCATTCGATTAGGGGGTTTTGAAATTGGCTTAGCATCAGGAACTAAGTCAATAGTAAATTCAACTTCTTGATCTGGTATTATTCCAGGTAGCTCATCAGGAAAAACATCAGGATACTCATTTACCACTGTCACATCATTAATCTGAACGGTTCATTTGTTTTCAACAATATGTGCAAGGTAACAGTCATTTTCGTCTTTTACAAGTTTCTCAGCCTCTTGATATGTTATCAATAGTAAGGGTTCGTTCTTGTACACAAACTGAAAGTCTTTCTGAAAAGAGACTTCTTTATCACTATAATCAATCTTAGCTTGGTAAACAGAGAGCCAATCAATACCCAGGATAACATCAAACTCCACTAGAGGTAAAACAATACGTTTTGCAAGTTGGTTATTTCCACGGATAAGGATAGGAAGATTATTATAAATTATTTTTGCCTCAAAATTTCTCCCAGGTGTTTTTACAACATGTTCAAGAGTCATTTCATGGGATGGAATTCCCAATTTACTAGAAAAGTTTTCAGAGATGAAATAATGTGTAGACCCCGAATCAAACAACACATTGGCATAATCTGAAAAAACAAAAAAAAGTACCTGATACCACTTCATTTGATGGCCCATCATCTGCCGAAGTAGTTGCAAAGGATTTCACCACACCTTTCTGCTTTTAGTCTGACTACTTCCCATCATTTGAGCTCTTTGTCGAACACTCGTTTTCATAATGACCCATATCATTGCACTTGAAACATTTTAATAACTGTAAATCAAATTTGGTTTTACTATCACCCTGATCTTTTTCGGTGCAAACACGAGCCTTATGTCCCAGATTACCACATCAGTAGCACTTTTCATAATTTAGAAGACATTCCCCAGCATACCTTTTTCCACATTTATCACAAACTGAAAACATAGCTTTCTTACCATCGGACATTTTTGAAGGATTTTTCTCTCTCTCCCGCCACCTCGGTCTCTTCTTCTGTTGGTTGTTATAGAACACTTGATCATCGGAAAACTCCATTTCTACCTTCTCAGCACATCAAACTAGCCTTTCATAACTTTTGAACTCACGAGAAGCTAAAGCCCTTCAATATTTTGGCTTTAATCCTGGGTATAAATGATTGATTTTACTATCAAGGTCTCAGATAAAATTTGGAGCATACCTTGCCAATCGAGTGAACCTTTCTTCATAAGAAGCCACTGATTCGTCCTCTTGCCTCAATTCCAAGAATTGTTTTTCCATCCTAAGTCGAACAACCTTAGGATAATATTTCTCAAGAAACGTACCTTTGAATTCATCCTAGTCAAGATCATCAATCTCATCAGCATCCCTTATATTTTTAACCATTGACCACAATTGAACTGCTTCACCCTCCAAATGGTAAATAGCAAGACTAACCTTTTGATTGTCTGAGCGCCCCATGACATCGAAAATCTTCTCCAGTGCATTAATCCACCCTCCAGCTTGCACAGGTTCAGATGATCCATTTAATGATGGGAGATGTTGCCTCATGAAATGCTCCACCACTGACATGTTCCTCTACGGTTGATCTGGCTGATCTCGTGCATGGATACCACCACAATTTATTACTTGAGTCAACTGCGTCATTACTGCAACAAACTATTCAGTTCCAATTCCGACCATCTCAGGATTGTGATTCGAAAGGTCATTTCCTTCTTTATGCCTTCCTAGCACCGCTTCCCTATTTCCTCTATGGAAAACCATTCTGAACAAACATGTCTTAGATGAAGAAACATGGTAATCATAAAATTCTATATCATTTCAATTTGACCATAAAAAAATATTTTTGGATTATAATTTAATAGAATTCTAACTCCTAAAGTTATCTAAATCGAACTTTGATACCAACTATAAGGCCCCAGCCTTAAACATTACTTAATCTTGAGTTATTTCAATAATACACATTGAGGATCTTTTCAGGTTTAGAGTTTTAGAGAATTAGATCATAAATCATTCATTACATTCCACATTTAAACAAGGCGATTGCATAAAAGAAAATATTCATTTTTTCCATCAAAGGAGACATATTTAAAATAAAACATGGATTCTTTTGAGACACTTCCTCGACACTATCAACACATCATGTACTTTTCCCTTTACCTATAAAAAACATTTCAAAAACATGGGATGAGCATAAAAATCTCAGTAAAGGATATAAAAGTACGGAATGAAAACCTTATTCCATGTATACATAAGAACTAATGAAATCATAATTTACTCATAAAACATAAGCACTTAAACATACCTCATGAAATCATAGGGTGTATGAATAAATCATAGAAAACATAATACATAAAGGTAACATGAGGAATTCATAACATTCATACATAAGGAGTAACACTTATGGTTATGTTTGGAATACCCATCATAGTATATTCCCTAAATTTATTCAGAGAAACCTTAGAATTTAACTCCTTCGTGTTACCCAATGCATTGGAGATCTATCATGGGCTCACCTGCCCTTAGTTTATCACAGAACCACCCGTCTTCATAAACAATTCCCAAGAACCATAATGTAATTGTATCACATAAAACATGCATAAAGGAAACATAATGTTGAGCAATGTATTGTTTTTAAACAAATCAAAATAATGTTTTTTAAAGGGGGAGATTATTTTAAATAATACTTTGTCTCTTTATGATGATTTTGATGCTCACAAATACCCTTAATTATTTACTAATTATTTCGTTGAGTATTTTGCAGGAATTTATTTTATATAACGAGATTTTATACTTCATTTATTCCGAGATCAATTTTAGCATATTCTGGAATCACTGTAGCGCGAGATCAATTTTAGCGCGTTCTGGAATCACTGTAGCGCGAGATCAATTTTAGCGCGTACTGGAATCACTGTTCATACCCTACGTTGATGAACGTAACGTATGGATGAAAAGTTTACTTTTTATGTTATTTTGAAACGTATGGTTAATGAACCTTACGTTGTTGAAAAGTATGGAAGAAGAACATTACGTTTGGAAGGAACCTTACGTTTTCGTTATTGAAAAGTATGGAAGAGAAACCGTACGTTAGTTTTCAGTGTTGAGTTTGTTTCTCAAAAGTATGGATCATCAACCTTACTTTTATAATCAACCGTACGTTCTTTGGAGAGTTGAAGCAAGACAAAGTATGGATGATCAACCCTACATTTGAATGCTGAAGAGAAAGTATGTATGTTCAACCTTACGTTCTGAACCTTACGTTCTGAACCTTACGTTTGTGAACCCTACATTTGGAGCCACGTCATCAACCCTACGTTTGGCGTCGGGATATTTTTGACAGACGATATTTCCTTTTGAATTAGTCAATCAAGCGGATTATTAGGCGGATTTCGAGCTGATTCTTAAATACGACTTTGACTGAATCAGAGACGGTTTACAACGGATTAATGATTGATTTAAACGGAGCTTTTTATGCCGATTCTTCAGGGGAGTTACAACGGCTCTGTTATTTCATTTAATATCGCGAATCTAAAGGATATTTTCATGGATCTATTTATGCGGAAGATTTTCTCAGATTTGAATATATGTTCTATCTTGGAAACTTCGGAGATATATATATACACGGGAAAGTGTGTGAAATATAGAGTTATTAATCTTTTGACGAGCAAGAAAACAGAGACTGTGTGAAAGCGTTCTTTTCTGGTGATCGAGAAGAAGTGTAAAATCCTTTTTACCGAAGGAAGATTTTGATAGCAGATTCACGTGTTATACATCGACTACCTGTTGTGAATCTACTGCTGCTGAAGTTGTGAAGTTTCTGGTAATATCTATTGCAACTGGATCGACTCAGAACTGTTTTGAGTACGGATCTTTATTTTCTGAAGACGACGATCTATCTACTGTCAATTGCATTCTGTTGCAATTGTGAAGAACAACTGGAGAAGTGTTTCTTTATCGAAACCTTTTTTTTTGAGTGATCAGCTTCTCGTTCTAAGCTGTGTGGGTTCGTGTTTGAACCAGGAAGGCTGTGTGTGCCTGAGTCTTGTAAAGGTGTCAACTGCCTGTACTCAGTTGTGGACGGGTCTGTGGAAACAAGGACCAGATAGTGAAAATCGCCAAGCTCGTGGATTTGAGCGTTGGTGGAGTGGACTAGGGGCCTTCTGTTCCCCGAACCACTATACATCCGTGTGTTCATGCTTTTACTTTTTCCGCTGCATATTTAATCGTGCAAAAGCATAGTGAACAGAATTTGTCCAAATTGAAGAGATTGTAATAATTTGAAAAAGACACAATTCACCCCCCTCTTGTGTATAATCCGTAGATTCAGATCCAACAATTGGTATCAGAGGAGGAGCTTCTTATTTCTAAAGTCCTATCAAGCTAGAAGTATTTAAAGATTATACATAGTGTATCATGGCTGATATGAGAGAGGGAATGTCAATGGTCAGAGCACCTTACTTTAATGGAGATAATTATGGCTGCTGGAAATCACGTATGATTATTTATCTGAAAAATCTTGGTTACAGAGTCTATTCAAAGATTCTGACTCCCTATGAAATTCCTGAAAATCCCGATACATGGAGTGCTGCTACAGAGGCTGAGTATGACATAAATTCAAAAGCTATGAATGCAATCATCTGTGGTCTAGGACCAGACGAATTTAACAGAGTATCTCAATGCCCGACTGCATATGAAATGTGGCAAACAATAGCTGTTGCTTATGAAGGAACAGATAATGTAAGACAAATGAGATATGCAACTGCTAAGTTAAAATTCGATACTTTCAGAATGATTGAAGGAGAGAGCATCACTCAGATGAATGGAAGATTGACAGAAATTGTCAATAATATAACAGCTCTAGGAGAACCAATCAAGCAGGCTGATCAAGCGTTGAAGGTACTGAGAGTACTTCCTACTCGATGGAATGGAATCTCTGCAGCAATCAGACAATCAACTTCTGTTAAAGATCTAACTATGAGAGAACTGATTGGTACACTGATGATGTACGAAGCTGAAATGCAAGATGAGGTAAATGAGCATAAAGTCTACATAAAAAGGGAAAATACTGCTTTGAAAGTGACTTCTCAACAAAAGGATAGAAAGATGAAGAACAAAGAAGTGAGTGCTAAATCAGAAAGCTCTGATTCTTCAAATTCGGATGAAGAACTGGCACAGCTAGCCAGAAAATTCAGAAAGTTTTATAGTAAGAAGAAAGACTTCAAGAAATCCTTTAAAAAGGATAGAAAGGAAGTGAGATGTTATGAATGCAAAAAGATGGGACATATCAGACCAGATTGCTCAAAATTGAAAGATGCAAAGAAGAAAAATTCTTCAAAAGAGATGATTATGAGCAGAAAGACAAGAAAGCTATGAAAGCTACTTGGAGTGTTTCTGAAGACTCAAGTAATTCTTCTGAATCATGCTCAGAGAAGGAGGAAGCCAATTTAAAAGCAAATATGTGTTTCATGGCTGAAACTGATGAGGTACACTCATACTATTCCTCTGACTCAAATAATGAATCAAACTCTGAAACAAGTCTCTCAAATAAAAAACTTGCAGCTTACTGCAATATGCTTGAAGAAAGGTATGACTCATTATTTAATAAATATAAATCTATAAAGAACTTGTATAAAGCTATTTCAGATGAGAGAAATACTTTGCTAAAACAACATAAGGAATTAATTGACAAATACAATTCTGCTGAATCAAATAAAATTAATTTTGAATCAAAAATAAAAACTCTACAGGATGAAGTAGAATCTTATAAAACGGCTGCATTAATTTTTACAAAAGGAGAAAACACCTTAAATGAGATACTTGGAAAAACTGTAATTAAAAAGGAAAGGTTTGGAATTGGAAGTAAAGGAGAAAAACCTAAGTTATACAAAAATTATTTTGTTCCTAGCACTAAACAGGTTATTTGTAACTACTGTGGAACAAGAGGTCATATAGCTAAAAACTGTTTTCTAAGACAACCTCAGATATGTGGAATTAAGAAAGCTTATATTTCCAACGATCTATATGATTCAATCAATTTTAAGAAAACAAAGCAAATCTGGATACCCAGATCACTGCTTGCTAACACTCCTGGACCCAACAAAATATGGGTACCAAAGCAATTTGTTTGAATGTCTTTGCAGGTAGCAGGTCACCAAAGAAAGAAAGAAATATGGTATATGGACAGTGGCTGCTCAAGACACATGAGTGGAACTTCAGCTAATTTCTCTTCTCTTACTCGAAAGGAAGGAGGACTTGTCACCTTTGGTGACAATGCCAAAGGAAATATTATTGGTATTGGAACAGTTGGAGATCCAGAGACAGTCTCAATCAACGAAGTACTTTATGTACAAGGGTTAAAACACAATCTGATAAGTATCTCTCAACTCTGTGATGATGGATACACTGTTGATTTTACTAACAATAGTTGTACTGTTTCTAAAGATAAACTGTTTAAGTTTAGAGCACCCAGAACTGATAATGTTTATACTTTGGATTTGTATTCCTTGTGTAAACAACAAGTAAACTGCTTAACTGCTAATATAAGTGAATCCTGGATCTGGCATAGAAGACTTGGTCATTGCAATATATATGCTTTACATAAATTATCTAAGAAACATTTAGTTTCTGATTTGCCTAGTCTCAAATTTGAAAATGACAGATTCTGTGATGCATGTCAGCTTGGCAAGCAACACAAATCATCATTCAAATCTGTTAATAAAGTTGCTACAACTAAACCTCTAGAACTTATCCATATGGATTTGTTTGGACCTTCAAGAGTAGCAAGTTTAGCTGGTAAATTATATGTTTATGTATTAGTTGATGATTATTCTAGATTTACTTGGATTTTCTTTTTGAAATTTAAAAGTGAAGCTTTTAGTTTATTTGAAGGTTTTTGTAAATCTATTCAAAATGAAAAAGGTTTTAATATAATCTCATTGAGAAGTGATCATGGTGGAGAATTTGAGAACCAGGAATTTAGTTCCTTTTGCTCAAACATGGGTATTAAACACACCTTCTCTGCTCCAAGAACACCTCAACAAAATGGGATTGTAGAAAGAAGAAATAGAACTATTCAAGAAATGGCTAGAACTATGTTAAATGAATATAGCCTACCTATATATTTCTGGGCAGAAGCTGTTAATACAGCTTGTTATATAATGAATAGAATTTTAATAAGATCTATTTTGAAAAAGACACCCTATGAACTATGGAATAACAGAAAACCTAAAGTAAATTACTTTAAAGTTTTTGGATGCAAGGTTTACATCCTGAATACCAAAGATAATCTTGGTAAATTTGATCCAAAATCTGATAAAGGTATTTTCTTAGGATATTCTGCAACCTCCAAAGCTTATAGAGTCTATAATAAAAAGTCAAGGATTGTTGAAGAATCAGTTCATGTGAAATTTGATGAATCTGATCCTTTTGAGAAAAGGATAGAACAAATAGATGAACCTGATTCTAATGAAAACATGAGACCTGAGAATTTAAAGAATGATTTTGAAAATGATATAAAAGAAATTCAGTCCAGTTCAGAAGAACATGATACTGAAGAGCCTTTGAATGTAATGCCTAGACAGTCTAGAACCTCAAAAAATCACCCTTTAGAATCTGTGATAGGTGACTTAGAGACTGGTATTCAAACTAGAAGAAACTTTGGAAACATAGTTGAATTCTCTGCTTTCCTATCCCAACAAGAACCTAAGACCATAGAAGAAGCCTTAGATGATGAGAGCTGGGTAATAGCAATGCAAGATGAATTGAACCAGTTCAAGAGAAATAAGGTTTGGGAATTAGTTGAAAGACCACATGATTATCCAGTAATAGGAACTAAATGGGTCTTTAGGAATAAACAGGATGATCAAGGGATAATAACTAGAAATAAAGCAAGATTAGTAGCTAAAGGATATAATCAAGAAGAAGGAATAGATTATGATGAGACCTTTGCACCTGTAGCCAGGTTAGAAGCCATTAGAATCCTTTTAGCCTATGCATCTTATATGAATTTTAAATTATTTCAGATGGATGTTAAATCTGCCTTTTTAAATGGTTATTTAATGGAGGAAGTTTATGTTGAGCAACCTCCTGGTTTTGAAAATTCTCAAAAACCAGATTCTGTTTTCAAACTTACTAAATCTCTTTATGGCCTTAAACAAGCACCAAGAGCTTGGTATGAAAGACTAAGTTCTTTTCTTTTGAAAAATGATTTTACTGTTGGACTAGCAGATCCAACACTCTTTAAGAAAACTGTGAAAAATAATGTTTTGTTGGTTCAAATTTATGTTGATGATGTAATTTTTGGATCGACCAATAAAATTCTTTGTCATGAATTTTCAGAATTAATGCAAAAAGAATTTGAAATGAGTATGATGGGAGAATTAACTTTCTTTTTGGGTCTTCAAATATTTCAAAAAGATTTTGGAAATGTTTTAAATCAATGCAAATACATTACTGATTTACTTAAGAAATTTGGACTTGAAAACAGCAAGACATTTACAACTCCTATGTGTACTAATATAAAACTTGATTTGGATGAAACTGGAAAATCAGTGGACAACAAGTTATATAGAGGTATGATTGGTAGTTTGTTATATCTTACTGCTAGTAGACCAGATATAATGTATTCAGTATGTCTTTGTGCTCGATTTCAATCAAATCCCAAAGAATCTCATTTAACTGCTGTTAAACGAATTTTTAGATATTTAAAAGGTACTATTTATCAATCTCTGCTTTATCCAAAAACCTCTGATTTTAATTTAATTTCATATTCAGATGCTGACTTTGGAAGCTGTAGATTAGATAGGAAGAGTACTTCAGGAACATGTCACTTTTTAGGAAAGTCTTTAGTATCATGGTCTAGTAAGAAACAACACTCAGTTGCCCTGTCAACAGCCGAGGCAGAATATGTGTCTGCAGGTAGTTGCTGTGCACAGGTGTTGTGGATGAAAAACACTCTTATGGACTTTGGATTAAATTTCAATAATACGCCTATTTTATGTGATAATACTAGTGCAATTAATATTTCAAAAAATCCTATTAGTCATTCTAGAACTAAGCACATTGATATAAGACATCACTTTTTAAGAGATCATGTGTTAAAAAAGGATATATTTTTAGAATTCGTAAATACAGAAAATCAAT
This sequence comes from Viscum album, assembly GCA_963277665.1. Classification (NCBI taxonomy): domain Eukaryota; kingdom Viridiplantae; phylum Streptophyta; class Magnoliopsida; order Santalales; family Viscaceae; genus Viscum; species Viscum album. The sequence goes on along the minus strand of OY728162.1, from coordinate 345,824,799 downwards.
TAGCAGATATTTTTACTAAACCACTTCCCACGGCAAGGTTTGAATTTATTAAGGGGGAGTTAGGTTTATTTAATTTTAAATAGTTTTTTTTCTCTCTTTTTCTTATTCTGTTTTCGAATTCTGTTTAATTTTTTGTTTCCCGCTATAAGTAATTTTATTTTGTTTTAAATAAAAGTAATGATTAGTGATTACACGGGAATCAAGGCTGTCAGAACCGTTTCACCTTCTAAATTGTTTTCACCTTTTTCGGAAACCCTTTCGAAAACCTAAAACCGCACATCTGCTCCAAAACCCTTTTCTGAATCTTCAAACCCTAAACTTACGAACCTTCAGAAATCGTTGTTGAAATGGCAAAGACTAAGCGTCCAGATGAAGCCGAGAGCAGTGCTGCAAAGAAATCTAAAGTAGTTGGTCGGAAAATACTGCAAGGTAAAGTCATCGATTTAGAATGGCTGTTTGAAACTAATTTACTGTTGAAGCAAGCGCTATCGTTTCAAAGCCTTGAGCAAGCTTTTAATAGTGAAAATTCTGAGTTTCTTTATGAGGCAGAAATGAGACATTTCTTTAGAACTGTTCAGTTTAGCCTTGGAGATACGGAGGACAGTTTGTTGGCTCAAATAGAGGATAAGGACTTTTCCATATCATCTGTAGAGATAAGTCAAATTCTTAACTGCCCTCATGAAGGAGTTTTTCATTTCGATTTACGGAATATTGGAGATTCTGTACATAAGTCTGAAGACATTATGTCTTTTCTGTTTGGAACCAAAGTGATAAAGAAGATGTTTATTAAAGATTTGGAGCCTGATCAGAAAATCTTAGTAAAGTTTGTTCAGACTGGTTTAGCACCAAGGATGGCTGAGATGGAGAAAATTCTGTACCCTGACATGTATATAATGTATCTTTTTATGAGTGATATTAAGTTTAATTTTCCTCGATTTATGATAAGATATCTGAGATACTGCTGTCAGAGTGAAGCAAGAATGACCTTTTTCCCATATGGAAGGTTCATTTCTTTGTTTTTATTTAAAAGAGGAATGATCAGATTGGTAAGTGCTGGGGTGAAATGTCACCACAGTAATGTTTTTAATGCTGGAACTTTGAGGAAAGTGGGATATTTCTGGAGCACAATTAAAGGAAAACTCTTACCTGTTGGAGCTGAGGAAGACTCGGAGAGTGCTGAGGCTCAACCGGCTAAGTCCAAAGAGGGACAAGCAGAATCAAGGATTAGTACAGTGGCAAGGAGAATTCGCTTTGAGATGGAGGAAGTTGAGGAAGAGAGAAGTCAGGAAGGACTTCAATCTAGAAGGAAGAGGTCAATTGATGAAGAAATTATCTCTCCTGTCTTGAAATCTTCTGAACCTGTAATTTCTTATTCATTTGTGAGAGAAGCTGTTGTGGAGAGGACTGCACCGATAGAGGAACCAGTAGCTCAACCGGAAATTCAGCTAGAACCTCAAACTGCTGCTGTGGCTGTTGAAGAAGCAATTCCACAAGAACAACTTATGGAGGCAGTGCCTAGTGAAGAAGTGGCCCGACCTCAAGAAGTTCATGAAAATATTGTTCTTGATCATTCAGTAGAAGTCAGAGAGACTACTGTTCGTGATGAACATACTTCTGAAGCTAATACAGAAGTACTTCAGGAAGAATTTTCAGTGGAAGAATTTCAGGCTTCAAAAGCTAGTTCAGTGGATCAACCTTGTCAGGACAAGGACAAAGAACAATCAGATGCAGATTCTTTACCACTTGCCTTGCCTCATCAACCTATTTCTGAACATGATAATAGAGCACAGGGTGCCCCTGATTTGAGAAAAGAAAAAGTTGTTGAGTTGTACAAGCGTATCTCTCAGTTGGAATCTGAGAATGATAGTCTCAGAAATTCTCTGAACTTAGAGCAGTTGAAGTTTCAGAAGCTGAAAGAATGTACTGTTTCAAGACAGGAAGTAGATTTGTTTAAAACTGATATGTTGCATGCTGTTGATCAGTTGAAATCAGAGATGGTAACGAAAGATGATTTGTCTGAGATGAAAATTTACATGGAGAATAAATTTGAATCTGTTGCAAATAGTGCTGTGAGTGGATCAGGTTCTTCACCTGATTTGATTCGAAGATTTCAAGCAATTACTGGAGCACTGAGCAATATGAGTGACAGATTACACGATCTTCAGTGTAATAGTGCCCCTTTGTCAGTTTTGCTAGATAATCAGAAATTTTTGGTAGATCAGTTGACATCTGGAGAGCAACCGATTAGGATTCTTTTGAATCAGTTATCAGAAAAGCTGGCTCTTTTTGTTGAAAAAGAAGAAAGAATGCATGAGTTTTTCAGAGTTAATTTGATTGAAGATATTCATATGACTCAGGAGAATAGGGATCTTATCATCAAGTTAGGAGATGGGATGATGAAGAGGCTTCGAGAACAGTTTACAGAGATCAAGATCGCAATTCAAAGGAGATAGACACCTTTTTCCCTGTCTTATCCCTAAACCTTGATTCCTCTGTATATCACTGTCGTAGCTTGTGAATAAAAATTCTTTTCTTATCTTTTTTGTTTTATTATTTATTGATTTATGATTAAGTTAGCCAGTATAAGAAATTCACTTATTCATACCCAGTTAATTATAGCATTTACTTATAGTTCAGTGCAATATTGAATGTGTTCAAATCCGTAATTTTTCATTCTTTTTGATATCACAAAAAGGGGAAGAATTTGGATAAACACAACATTTAAATTCATTCGTTTCCTATGAAGAAATTTGGATATATAGGAGCATTTGGATATATACGACATTTATCTTTTATCTATTTGAAAATTTATTTTTATGGGAGAGTTATGGGGGAGAAATTTTATAGTTAAATATTGTTTTAATCCTTTCAAAATTCTAAAATTTTATAAAACTTTTTTTTCAATCAAGATTGCAATTAAATTAGTTCTATTATTTTATGGGTTTTGTGATCATCAAAAAGGGGGAGATTGTTGAGCAATGTATTGTTTTTAAACAAATCAAAATAATGTTTTTTAAAGGGGGAGATTATTTTAAATAATACTCTGTCTCTTTATGATGATTTTGATGCTCACAAATACCCTTAATTATTTACTAATTATTTCGTTGAGTATTTTGCAGGAATTTATTTTATATAACGAGATTTTATACTTCATTTATTCCGAGATCAATTTTAGCGTATTCTGGAATCACTGTAGCGCGAGATCAATTTTAGCGCGTTCTGGAATCACTGTAGCGCGAGATCAATTTTAGCGCGTACTGGAATCACTGTTCATACCCTACGTTGATGAACGTAACGTATGGATGAAAAGTTTACTTTTTATGTTATTTTGAAACGTATGGTTAATGAACCTTACGTTGTTGAAAAGTATGGAAGAAGAACATTACGTTTGGAAGGAACCTTACGTTTTCGTTGTTGAAAAGTATGGAAGAGAAACCGTACGTTAGTTTTCAGTGTTGAGTTTGTTTCTCAAAAGTATGGATCATCAACCTTACTTTTATAATCAACCGTACGTTCTTTGGAGAGTTGAAGCAAGACAAAGTATGGATGATCAACCCTACGTTTGAATGCTGAAGAGAAAGTATGTATGTTCAACCTTACGTTCTGAACCTTACGTTCTGAACCTTACGTTTGTGAACCCTACGTTTGGAGCCACGTCATCAACCCTACGTTTGGCGTCGGGATATTTTTGACAGACGATATTTCCTTTTGAATTAGTCAATCAAGCGGATTATTAGGCGGATTTCGAGCTGATTCTTAAATACGACTTTGACTGAATCAGAGACGGTTTACAACGGATTAATGATTGATTTAAACGGAGCTTTTTATGCCGATTCTTCAGGGGAGTTACAACGGCTCTGTTATTTCATTTAATATCGCGAATCTAAAGGAGATTTTCATGGATCTATTTATGCGGAAGATTTTCTCAGATTTGAATATATGTTCTATCTTGGAAACTTCGGAGATATATATATACACGGGAAAGTGTGTGAAATATAGAGTTATTAATCTTTTGACGAGCAAGAAAACAGAGACTGTGTGAAAGCGTTCTTTTCTGGTGATCGAGAAGAAGTGTAAAATCCTTTTTACCGAAGGAAGATTTTGATAGCAGATTCACGTGTTCTACATCGACTACCTGTTGTGAATCTACTGCTGCTGAAGTTGTGAAGTTTCTGGTAATATCTATTGCAACTGGATCGACTCAGAACTGTTTTGAGTACGGATCTTTATTTTCTGAAGACGACGATCTATCTACTGTCAATTGCATTCTGTTGCAATTGTGAAGAACAACTGGAGAAGTATTTCTTTATCGAAACCTTTTTTTTTTGAGTGATCAGCTTCTCGTTCTAAGCTGTGTGGGTTCGTGTTTGAACCAGGAAGGCTGTGTGTGCCTGAGTCTTGTAAAGGTGTCAACTGCCTGTACTCAGTTGTGGACGGGTCTGTGGAAACGAGGACCAGATAGTGAAAATCGCCAAGCTCGTGGATTTGAGCGTTGGTGGAGTGGACTAGGGGCCTTCTGTTCCCCGAACCACTATACATCCGTGTGTTCATGCTTTTACTTTTTCCGCTGCATATTTAATCGTGCAAAAGCATAGTGAACAGAATTTGTCCAAATTGAAGAGATTGTAATAATTTGAAAAAGACACAATTCACCCCCCTCTTGTGTATAATCCGTAGATTCAGATCCAACACATAACATTTCCACATTTCAATCACAAGATAACAATACAACACATTTATATAATAAAAACATTATCAAAACCATTTTTCAATACCAAAATAAAATAAAAGTAAAACATGGTATTTATTTTTCATTTAAAAAAAATTATGGCTTGTAGAGGAATTCAAAACTCAAATAATGGTCATGGCGGCAGAGAAGTTGTTATCGTCGCATACGTAAGAAAAAAACATTCCCTTTTGTAGTTTAGTTAAACGCTTCGCATAAAAAGATTCCTTTGGAATAAAATTAAAGGTCAAAGGGGTTTATATACCGCATATAAGAAAGTTGTGTATAAAACAAAATATGCCTCAATGAAAGAAGATTGAGACGAAGTCCCTTACCTCGTGTCCAACTTGACTCGATCGTTCTTTAATCTCCTAAACAATAAACTAGAGTAAATTTATACTTGCTTAAGAACCTTTTTCAAGTTCATTATTCCTTTTATATCACTTATTACCGTCTTATGAACATTATGTAACTATTTAAGTTAATAACGGTTATTTTGTCGATCTTTGGTACTTGAGTCAAAAATAAACTTGTTATAATTACAAGTTGTTCATGTGGTAAAATATACATTATATCCAGAATTATATTCATGATTTAGATATCATATATATCATATATATCCATTATATACATGTGTTTATAATATTACATAACATTTAGAGGTAAGAAATGAAATGCACCGTCCATGGAGACGGTAAGCTGTACGTACGCAAGGATGTTACTTTCATTTGTATTTAGTATTTAAAGGAATGAAATCATATTGATATAAAGGTATATTATAATTCCAGTATAATATAATATATAACATCATAAACTCCACCCTTTATATGTCCCACATATTTCATTAATGAATCAAATCACTTTGAGGGGGCGGTAGTCCGTAGTTCCTAAAATGAAGATATCACGTTTACCCATAATAGAAACCATAAAGGTACGCCATAAATGAAAAAATACAGAAGAATAAGGAAAAAGTAAACACAATATATATCATATATAAATATAGTGACATCTTTATGGCCACCATGAATGGTGTTAAAATATGATTGAACAATCATCGTTTCGTGAGGCAGAAATTCACCAACCACAGAAACAATATGTTCTTTAACCATTAGACGGAGGTGTGTGTAAGTGTAAATCAAATACATCTCATAAAAACATCCTAGTATATTTAAGATACTGTTTTTTTACAAAACAAAGGAATAAAAAGAGTTTTGGGGGTTGTAAAAGCAAAATAAACCAAAGGAACATTATAAAAGACATTAACTTTAAATCGGGTAACTCCCCTTGGTTTGAACCAAAAGGGTTTCTTGAAGAAATTTATGCCTAAGGTAAGGCTTCTAGAATGAAGAGATGGATGTGGAGAGATAAAATGAGTAGAGTTTGGTCGAGCCAATGGCTTGAGAGGTGTGGGTATGGTGGTAGAGGTGGGGGCCTTTTATAAGAGGGAGGAGGGGCACTCTTGGAAAGTGAAAAAATGTTACTTTATTATATAATGATTTTCAGATTTTAAAGGTCCCCAAATTATATATCTAGAGGATAAGGTGATAAGGGTTCTAAATACACCCATCCAATATGTATTTGACATGTATAAGTCTTAGATTTTACATTTTCATTTCATTTTATTTAAATTGTTCATTAATGAGGTAATCGCTGCATCATCATGGTGTCATAAAAAATTTAATTTATTTAATGTCTAAAAATTATAAAAAAAATATCATGATGTAGGAAATATTTTTATATTTACAATTAATATTTATATTCTAATATATCATTTACACATACATAACTAAAATTATTTTACTTGGGTGATGCATACTTTGGTTATACTTTCCCTTTAAAAAAATAATATAATAAAATGTCACTATCACCCAAAAGTGATTCAATGGGGTCCCTAAGTTGGAAAAAAGAATCCCATGCTTGGCCATGACACAACCAGTAGCATTAGGAAAAATTTTGGGGTCATTTTATGTTCTTATGATATTATTTTATTACCCTTAACTACCCGATTACTAATTAATCAGGATAATTAAAGATAATTACCGTCATTACTATGCATAATGTCCAAAAACAAAATAGTATTAATTACATAATTTTGACCTTATGATTCCAAATATGGAATCCATTTTACCAAATTCCAAACACAGAAATTGTATTAATTAATTTAAAAAAAAATTCCCGTTGTCAAATCAAATAGTGGGTTTTAGAAACAATATCTATCAAAAGTATAACAATTTTTTATGTCCAATTTCAAAGTGAAATTAATTCCAATTACCTAAATTGGATTAAATGGTAAAAAATATATTCTAATTGAGCTTTAAAATCAATTAAAAGTATAATATAACCATATAATTAAATTATATGAAAAAACAGTTTTGATGTATAATGTAGTATTTTCACTATTCATTAAAAAATGAACACTGTCAGAAAAATACCAAAAATTTATCCAAAGTAAATTTCAATGTCCCAATACTAAATAATAAATTTATTTTGATAAATAGAGCTTATAAAATTGTCAAAATATAGATTTAAAAATGGATCTCCATCAAAAGGTGGTAAAACAATCTTTTAAAAATATTAGAGAATTCTATGCTTAATATTGGATTTATTCTCATTTTAAGAATATAAAATACTATCTAATTCATAAATATACATAGATATGAAAATCCATAATTCTTTACTTACTTGGGATGTTACACCTTAACCAATCTCATTATTTTTTATTATTATTTTGCCTCCTCAAAATATGTTATACTTTAAAAAACATAATAAATTCAGTGTCATAAGTATAATTAATTAATATTATGATTATGAAAATATTTTTATTCTCCATCTTTCCATAAAATGTTAATTGAAAGTATCGCTCATGTGTATGTATGACTTACGGTCTTCATTTAGTGATACAATTCATTTTCGATCACCAGCTATCATGAATGGTTATTATAATGGCTTTAATTTTTATATATTATATTTATGAAATAATTGTTCTTTGGGAATAATAACATTATATCTACCTTATTACCTTGAAAAAAATTGGAAAATAATAATTTCCTTTATGTGTACGTGTGGACTACCACCTCTATGAAGAAATGTGATTTTTTTCATTTATATTTTACATGGATGGTAATAAGGATGAATTTAATGAACATATATGAAATATTTAATATATTAATTATTATATAAATTTGATTCATAATTTACCTTTCTCTCATACCATCCATAAAAAAATTAAAATATCATTCATGCATATGTACAGTCTATCGTCTCTATGAATGATGTAATTCATTTTTCAATCTCTACCATGATTCAATATATATATATATATATATATTAGATATAAATAGATTTATAAGTATGTGAATTATTCTTATATAGAATTATAAGAAAATACAATTTATTTTAAAGGAGGTTAGAGTGCCTTCGAATCAAATGGAACTCAAGGTAAGGGATTTATAGTCTCACTTTTATTTCTAGGACACTTATTCCCATTTCACAACTTGTTTCCTTTTTTACATGTATATAGTTACCCTTATAAATTTTATATAAATATTATCCTTATTTTTAATATATTTAATGTTTCACTTTATGTTATTCTTTCATGGGTGTTATTATTTGAAGGTTATCAAATTGGTAAGGTATTTTCATCTCGCTTTTGTTTTGGTTAGAAGCATGGCTTGTATCACACTTGTTTAATTTTTTTGATGTATATATTTCCCATGAAATCCTTATATAATAATTATTATTAAAATTATGTGAATTTAAATATCCATATAATCCAATTTATTTCATGTTACTTATGAATCAAAAGTTACCAAAGTGGTAAGGGTTTAATGTTATAATCTGATTATTTGTCGGGATTGCCTAAGATTAAGTTTCCAATGATGTAATATTACAATATAACTCCCAAATAACTAATTAATTTTCTTATCCTCTGGTTTATTAATTAAAATTAATGTTTTCCATTCATTTTACTCACCTTAATGACTCAAGATATTGGAAATATTGTTTTAATGAAAATCGACCTTATTTCTATTTTTATTCAAAAAACATTTTCTTCCATATCTATGTTTTCTATATAATTTTTGAAGAAGGTATTTAATTTTATCATTTGACTTAATAAATTCATTTTTACCTATTCTGGAATTTTTAAAATATCTATTTAAAAATAATCTTCATATCATTTTACAAAAAAAGGTACTTTTTTAATTTTTCAAAAGTATGAAGTGAATGTTTTTCTAACTTATATAACTTAACTAGATATCTCTACCATTATGGCCACACAAAGTTTTGAATATTCTTTTATAAGTGACCATGGTTATTTTCAAAGAAACATTTTTCAATAATTTTTTGGAAATTTTTATATTTTAAAGAAAATATTTCAAAATGGAAAGCTTATTTTCCTCGAGAAAGTTTTAATGATATTTTAGTGGTATTTATATTAATAAATGATAACAACCTATGATTTATATTATTCTTTACTGAGGATATTATATAAGGATACCATAATTATTCTTTTTTATGCATGGTTTATATAGATACCTAGGCTTAACATATATGGGTATTACATTATTTTAGATGAATATTTAGTACATTGTAAAAATACATGCCTGAGGACTATAATAGTTTAGTGCATTTCGAAACATGAAAACAAAATATTATATCCTAGTGAAATATATTCAACATATCCCACAAATATCTACACCTTTATAACTTCTACCTAAAATAATTCTTCATAACCAGTAGAAATGAAACATTAGAAAGGGATGAGCACAAAAATTCAATAAGGGTAAATATAGAAAATGCATAAGCATAACATAGACAAAAGGGTATATAACATGAGCATAACATTTGAAGTTCATACACTACATATCATAATTCATAATAAATATTGTAAATTTATAAGACATGAATAATAAAGAAATAATTAATATAATCCAGGAGAGCATAACATAGGAATAAAACATGGGATTATAGAAAACACATATAAAAATCTAAAGTCAAGGTAGACTACCAATCCCTTTGTAACATGGTAGGATTGGGTTGATCACTCATGCACCTGATTAGGGCTTAGTATTCTCTCCATTTTACCCTTTTATTTTTGGATTGGGATGTCCTCCCATGTACCCTCTAGTTTCGGTATTGGGTTGTCCACCCATTTTCCCTCTTGTTTGGGGATTGGGATGTTCTCCCATGTCCCCTCTTGTTTCAGGATTTGGATGTTTTCCCATATTCCCTCTTGTTTTGGGAACAGGATGTCCACCCATGTACCATTTGATATGATAAAAAATTTATCATTACAAAATCCATTGGTGGGATATATAGGTCCCACCCATATCAAAATAAAATCATTCATACGTGTACCACAAGATAATAAAACATTCATCATATCATGAACCATAATAATACATAGGTTTTATAAAAATCAAATCATAACCCAAGAAATTAAATTTTTGTCATTCAAATTTCATCACATCAAAACCTATGGAAAAGAGATAGGTTTCATAACCATTTCATCAAAGCATAACTCCTGAAAAGAAGTGAGTTTCAAAATAGGTATCCTGTGAATATGAAACATGCTTCAAAAAGACCATGACATTAAGCATAACCTATTCATAGAAATTATATGAATTTAACCTTTAGATAATTTCCTATAATTTAATTAGTAAAATTAATATATTTCATCTTATATGGAATATAATTTTGAAATATCTTTCAAAAACATTTCTTGAATAAAATATCCTTTCTTCATTAAAAACATTTTTTTATAATGTAAATACTTTTGAAAAATAATTTCTTTGAAAATAGATTTGAAGACATATAAAGGAATATTTTAAAATAATAAAACATTTTTAAAATCATTTTTCCTTAAAAATTATATTCAATTATATTTTGAAAACATTTTCAAAAACATGTTTTTTGAATACAATTGATTTACGACTGAAGATAGAGACAATCATATTTTACTTAAAAACATAATCTTAAGTATCAAAGGGTAGAATAACGGTAATTAAAATGAAGATATCTTGAACAAAAAAAATATAAAGAAACTCATTAATATTTTTTTGATATGGATCATATGATTTCATCAAAGTAAGTATAAACATAAACAATCGTGAAATACAATGAGATTGTCTCAATAAACTCTTATAACTTGGTATCCTGTGTTCATAATATCCATGTAAAGAAATGAAATGAAATTAATATTATAATATCTTGAAAATATTTATATTAATGATATAGCCTATAAAATGTAAATACATGCACCTCGAAAAATATTTTAGGTGCATAACAAAACATGAGTCTCAAAGAAGGAAAATTGAGACAAAACATTTTACTGATTTGGTAACTTTTGAAACATAATAACTATGAAATAATGATAATAAAATGAACATTTTAATACCCATGAATTTAACTATAAGATAAATAGGATAAAACCATGGTCATTACATACACCACACAAAATTAAAGAGTATCAAACATAGCATGTATCTCACAGAAATAATAAGTGAGATGAAAACCCCTAACCTTGTGTCCTGACTCTCTTCGTACTTTTACAAGATTCCTGTATAATAAATCTAATTTTGTTATACATACTTTATAGAATCATATTCTTATATATTTTACCATATATTTTTTTATTATGACATTATAGTATCCTCTTTTTAACGATCCTATGTTAATGTTTCACTTCGGGTAATATTCACTTGGTTCTTCACATGTGTCTTATATGTTATTCCATTGGCCCTTATAATTATTTCATGATTCCATAATTTCAATAATGATATAAATATCATTTATATACATTATATGTTTATTATAATAATCTATATAATAAATAATTAAGAAATGGAATACACCATTTATGGAGATGGTAAGTGGTATGTACGCATGAACGTTGTTTCTGTTTTTACTATCATATTGAAAGAAACTATGTGAATGAAATATGTATATATATGTATATATATATAATCATTAATTTAGAATTAATATATCATATATATCATATATTTTAACTAAACCCATCCTTAATAAATTCTATGTGGTGTGTGAATGAATCGCATCACTTTGAAGGGTGATAGTCTACACTTCCTTAAACAAGATTATCATATTAAAACCAAATATAAATTAAAGAGGTGTGTGTTGTAAAATGAATAAATAATATTAAATACATAATAAATATTATATATAACATATATAAATAGAGTTTACCCCATAATATTTACCATATTTTATTTAAAGTATAAATGGAAAATCATCATTTCGTGAGGTAATAGTTAGTTGTACACAGAAACAGTATGTTCAACATCCACTAGATGGAGGTTTGTATATTTATAGTTCTAAAATATTTCATCAAAAACATAGTATATGGATTAAATTTGTTTTTTCACAAAATAATGTAATAAAGAGAGTGGATGTGGTGAAGAGGAAAAATAAAATAAAGGAGCTTGAGTGAAGATGTAACCTTGTAATGGGGTAACTCTTTTTGGTTTAGGCCAAAAACATTCCTTGAGAAAATTTCTACCAAAAGGGAGGCTTCAAGGTTTAAGGTCTTATTTTTGGGATTATAACGGCTCTGATATTTTCTGAACTTAAAATTTTTTAGAGTTGTGAGGAATGGGTAGAGGTGGTGGCCTTTTATTGGGAAGGAAAAGGACTCACATGTAATTTTTAGAAACAAGCTAGGTTTAGACATGTTCTTATCTAAAACAAATTCATAAAAAACAAATAAAAAATAAACAACGGAATTTTTTTCTCCAAAATATGGAAAAAATTTGTGGTTTAAATTTTTTTAGGTCTTTTTGGTTATTATATTTTATGTTTATTTCTTTATTAATCTATTTTTTCTCTTAACCAAAGTATTTAATTTTACTCACCTTTACTAATATTTTTTGTCAAAAAAAGTTTAACTTATTAGGAAATATAAATTATTATGATTCCAAATATGGAATCCATTTTTAAAAATTTTAATCACTGAAGTGGCAGAAAATAATTTATAAAATAATCCTGCTGTCGGGAAGGCACTCCAGGTTTTCAAAGTAAAAAAGGATCAAAAGTTTCATAAGTATTTATGTCTAATATAATTATGGAAATGGTTCTAATGAACAAAATTTTATTAAATGATAAAAATATAATCTAATTGAACTTTTAAATCAAATTAAAATATAATTTATCCTTATAAATAAATTGAATTAAAAATCATTGTTGAATTGAAAATCGGTATTTTTCACTATTCATCCAAAACTGATGTTTCTCATTAAAATCACAGAATTTCACCCTAATATAATTTTGAAATTCTTTATTAAAAAATGTGTTTTTCTTAAAAAAATTCAATTTTTAAATGTGTCTTAAATTATTTTTACTATAATGACATTAAAATATATTTTTAGATATTGAACTAATTTACCAAAAATATTATCTTTTTTTATCAATATGTTTTATTTATATAAAACAATTATAGAAAATTTTTGAAATTTATTTATTACTTTTCATATAATTAATTTTAACGTATAGTTTATTATTATCTTATTTAAAAAATAAAATTATGTTTCTTAGAAACTCTGTGTTGAGTGTATCATATGCCAACTCAATGTTGTGTGAATCCTACACCAACTCAATATTGCGTGTAACGTACGAATAGTTGGTGTTGTGTTTAATGTATGACCTATTGGTTTAGTGTCAATAGAATCTTTGAATTAGTTCATTGAAAGATTAAAATTTTAATTTATTCTAAAATAGGTCAATAAAAACTTATGAGGTTACATTCTACGCCCCTTAAAATTAATTTATCCCTCAAAATTCATCTGGGTTATCAATAATTTAATACATAAATATTTTAATTAATATAAACCCACACCATAAAAATTGATACTAAAACATCCATTAAAAGGAAAATTTGGAGCCCTAAATGGTACCCAAATTAACATATAACTGAGTTTCCACATAAGAGAACATAGGTTGGGAGTGAATATTGTATATAGAGGAAAAGCATAAATATTTTTAGGGATTGATTGACGGAATCAATAAAAAAAGTGAATAATAAAATTAAATTTTAAGGACACAAATTCATAAATATTTGATGATTTAAAAGGCCATCAGCAAAAAAAGGTATTATGACAATAAATTTTTTGACCATTTTCATAACATTGCGTAATTGTTGACAAAATCCGATAAAAAAATTCATTATTGGGTTGTTCTTTGAAAAATTTATAATAAATTCATTACCACATGGAATGAATGTCCAAAAATTAGCTTTGATGAATACGCTTTTAACAGATCTTATGGACCATAAAATAATTAAAACTAAAACTATTTATCTTTTAAAAAAATAAACATACATTAAAAATAAAAAGTAACACTACTGGTTCATCATAAATATTTATTCAACAAAGATAGTTATCAATTAACTAGGACATCGTGTGGGATAGTGGTAGGAATAAAACCCTTATCAATTTTTGGTCATGGGTTCAATACCCATGGCCCTTCTGGATTTGATTGGTTGTCACCGGACATTCATTATTTCCTTTTTAAAGAAAATCTTATATAATATATATGATGGAAATCCTTGAAATGAAGTTAATCACTGTTTATCTTTTTAACCATGTTTTTCAACAAACTCAGTACACAAATAATTCCTCTGAAGTTTAACTTAAACTTTTCATGATGGTTAACCATATAAAAATTCTCAAAAATGAAAAATCCAAAACTCTAGAAATAGAGTCACAAAAGCATATTAACATTGATTCCCCTGTATATCACAATGTTTCTCGTGGTTATCACATTCTAAACTTGTGAATTTCCTCATCATACATTCTCTTCCAACATGGTAACAACCTAAATTACCATAAATCCTTTTTAAAAACATGCATGTTTTTTTATTTAAAAGTATACCAGATTTACTCCATAAATAAAAATTTGTTGAAAACTTCATCAGTGATAGAATAAACCACCTATAAACAAGTCCTTACTTAGTTCCAAGGTAATAAATAATGTCCAATTTACATATTCATAAAATATGTGTCATTATCCATACAATATTATCTTATCATAAAGAACATATTAATTTCTACCTTCCCTTAGTCAAAATATCATCTTATCATCAAATCACTTCACCAGTAGAATATAAACATGTAAATACTGAGAAAAAAACAAAATTTGAACAATAATTTTATATTTTATCATTCCTAACTTTTTAATCCAAATATATCAATACTTAGATTACATCATACATAACCCATTAACAATAATACCTCTTTCCATTTACATTTTATTTGTAGTCTTTTCATCATCGACAATGTAACCATTACTCGCACCACCTTGTTGATTCTATTTAGTAACATTCCTCTTGGGACATTGGGTTACATAATAACTATTTTCTCCACACTTAAAACACTTAACCTTCATTGACGACTTAAGGAGGACAAAATACCCATCCATTCCATTAACCAAACTCGTAATTTTTCTCTTGTAGTCACTTGCTTTGTGTCCTTCTATTCCATAGTCAAAATAACTTCTTGTTCCTCTAATAAATTCACTTAGGTTATTATTTCCAAATTCATGACACAAAGGAAACCAAATCTTCTTTCCTCCATGTTCTCTATTACCCGAACAATTTATGAACTCCTTATTTCTCTTCCCTGGTGCGTTCGAGAGTTTGTTAAGGTTAACAATGTTAATCATGTTCAATGAAAACTGATTCAGCGTGATCATGACATCTTTTCTCTCTAGTTATCATCCCACTTGACTTCTCATCAAAAAAAACTTCCATCACATTCAACATTAATCCAGTTCCTTCTGGCTCCTTCTATTGACTAAAACCATAATCCTAGTGTGATCATTACTTATCATAGAAAAAACAATATAGTCATGTAAATAATTACTTATAGGATTTCTAAATCATGTCCCCTTACAAAATCTATGACACCCTATGGTTATCCTAAGTTATTAATATTAACTTATATATAAATCATTTATGATAGATTATGAAGATTTTGTGAATTCCCAAAGAATAACCCCCAGAAGTGTCAAACCAGGTGTGTGGCAAGGCCCATTGTCATGTACTAGATTACCCTAAGTCAAGCCTCAAAAATCTTGTCGGAGTTATTACCCCAAGGTACATCTGTTCCAGAGCCACATACACATACAATATCTAGACAGGGATATATTTCAGGGAAACCACTCACTCAATCATTTACCAAAATTCAAAGACATTTTATTAAACATTTACTCATCCATATACTTATCCTTAGAGACATCCAAGACATCTCCTTAGAAATATACCTAGGGATATTTCTAGATTTATCTCATCCTAGTTTCTTAAGTTTGACTAAAACTTTCCTTTAATACCAACTATAGTGACCTAAGTTTACCATATATGGATATTACATCATTTTAGATGAATATTTAGTAAATTGAAAAAATGAATGCCTGAGGATTGTAATAGTGTAGTGTATTTGGAGAATTGGAAACAAAATATTCTATCCTGGTGAAAGATATTAAAAATCTCCCATAAATATCTACAAATTTAGAAAAACTACATAAAACCTTTCTTCGTAAACTATATAAAGGAAACATAATAAATAGGAGAGCACAGAAGCTCAGTAAGGGTAAATAAAGAAAATGTGTAATCATAACATGAAAAAAAGTGCATCGAATATGAGCATAACATCTGAAGGTCATACCCTACATATCATAATTAATAATAAATATTGGAAATTTATAAGACATGAATCATAAGGAAATAATTAACATATCCATGAGATCTTAACATAGGAATAAAACATAGGATTGTTGAAAGAACATATAAAAACACTAAGTCAAGGTGGCCTACCAAGACCTTTGTAACATATTAGGATTGGGTTAATCACCCGTTAACCTAATTTGGTCTTTGGATGCCATCCCATATACCCTCTTGATTTGGGATTGGGATGTACTCTTGTCTATCCTCTTATTTAGGTATTGGGATGTCCTCCCATGTTCTCTCTTGTTTTAGGATTGAAATGTTCTCCCATATTCCCTCTTGTTTCGGGATTGGGATTTTCTCCTATATTACCTCTTGTTTTAGGGTTGATATGTCCTATAATGTTTCATTTTATCTAATAAAACATTTATCATAACCCAATGAAATATAAGGAGATATAAATCCTACCCATCTAATAATTAATCCATTCATACATGTGTCATAAGATAATAAAACATGCATCATGTCATAACCCATAAAAAGATATAATTTTTATAAAAATAAAATCATAAACCTTGAAATGAAATGGGTATTATTAACATTTCATCACATAAAAACCTATGGAAAATATATGGTTTTCATAACCATTTTATCAAAGCATAGCCTGTTAAAAGAATCTGCTTTCCTAAACATGTTACCCATGAAAGGGAAATGGGATTCATAAAGACCATGACATTAAGAATAACCCATTCATAGAAACTAAATGAATGGAATCTTTAGATAATTTTCTATAAGGTAACTAGTAACATAAACATATTTCATCTTACATGGAATATAATTTTGAACTATATTTCAAAAACATTTCTTGAGGAAAGTATCCTTTATTCTTTGAAAAATTCTTTTTTATAACGTAAAACCCTTTGAAAACCTTTTTCTTTGAAAATATATTTGAAAACCTATAAAGTAAGATTTGAAAACATTAAAAAATTTAAAATCTTTTTTCTTGGAAAATTTTCTTCATGGATATTTTGAAAACATTTTCAAAAACATGGTTTTTGAAAACAATAGATTTTTTATCAAAGAGAGAGGTGATTAGATTTTACTCAAAAACAATATCTTTAAGTACCAAAGGGTGGAAGAGGGTAATAAAACATGATTATAACTTGGAAAAGTATCAGATAAGTAAACTCCTGAATATTCTTTGGATATGGATCATAATATTTCATTTAAGTGAGCATAAACAAAAACAATCTTGAAAAGCAATGAAATTGTCCCAATAAACTTTAAGAACTTGGTATTTTGGGTTCATACAATCCATGTGCGGAAAAGAAATTAAATGAAGAATATAATATCATAAAAATATTTATATTCATGATATATCATGTAAAATGGAATTTTATGCACCTCAAAAAAGATTTTAGGTGTATAACAAAACATGAGTCTCCAGGAAAGCAAATTGAGACAAAACATTTTACCGATTTGGTAACATTTGAAACATAAACTCTATGATATAAGGATACTAAAATGGACATGTGAATACCCAAAAATTTAACTATAAGATAAATTAGATACAATTCTGGGTATTACATACACCACAAAAAAGGAAAGAGTGGTGAACATAGCATGTATCTCACAGAAATGAAAAGTGAGATGAAAACCCCTTGCCTTGTATCTTGACTCTCTCTATGTACTCGTACAAGATTCCTATATAATAAATATAAAATTATTATAAAATTTTACAGAATAATATTAATATATATGTTACCATATATGGTTTGGTTATGACCTTATATTACCTGCTAGTTAAAAATCTTATGTTAAGGTTTCACTCCGGATAATATTCACTTTGTTCTTCGCATGTGTCTTAATTTGGAATAATGTTTGTCCTTATACATATATCAGGATTCCATAATATCAATCATGCTATAAATATCATTTATATCTAGTATATTTTTATTTTAATAATTTATAGAATAAAGAAGTAATAAATGTAATACACCGTTAATGGAGACGACAAGTCATACGTACGCATGAACGATGCTGTTGTTTTTCTTATCGTTTTGAAAGAAAGTTTGTAAATGAAATATGTGTATATATATGTATGTGTATATATATATATATAATTATTCTAGTATAATTAATATATCATATATATCATATAATTTCATTAAATCCATCCTTAATACATTTCATGTGGTGTGTGAACGAATCACATCGCTTTGAGGGGGCGGTAGTCCACACTTCCTCAAACGAGATTATCATATTAACACCAAATGTAGAGTAAAGAGATGTGTGTTGTAAAATGAATAAAGAATCTTTAATAAATAATACATATTATATATAAAATATATTATTATATTTTCAATCATAATTTCCACCATGATTAGTGGTAAAGGAGAGATGAACAATCATTTTTTCGTGAGCTAGTACTTCCCCATACACAGAAATAGTATGTTCAACATCCATTAGATGGAGGTGTTTGTATGTGTAGGTAAAACACTTTTCACAACAATATCCTAGTATATGGAGGATCCTATTTTTTTCACACAGGAATGGAATAAAAATATTGTAGGGTGTGAAGAAGGAAAATAAATGAAGGGATCTTGAGAGAAGACGTAACCTCTTAATCGGGTAACTCCTTTTGGTTTATTCCAGAAGGCTCCCTTGAGTAGATTTTTTCCATATGGAAGGATTCAAGGTAGAAGGTTGTAATTTTGGGAGGCTAATTGGGCAAATATTTTATGATCATAAAAGGTTTGAGATGTGTGAGGAACGGGTACAGGTGCTGGCCTTTTGTAAGGAAAGAAAAGGACTCACATGGTAATTTTAGAAATAAGTTTGGTGTAGACATGTTTTTACCTAAAAATATTCATAAAAATTAAAAAAATATAATTTAATGCTTATATATTAACTATGGACATATGATGGGTGTTGAAAATGTGTCTAGGTCGTTTTGGGTCTTATATTTATGGTTTTTTACATTATTAACCTAATGTTTCTCTTAACCGATGTAATTAATTTTAATCACCTTCACAAATAATTTTTGCCAAAAAAAAATTTGACCTTATTAGAAATTATAAATTATTATGATTCCAAATATGGAATCCTTTTTTTTCAAATTCTAATCACAAAGGTGGCAAAAATTATTTTAAAAAATATTCCCGCTATGGGGACGACACTGCGGGTTTTTGTAGTAAGAAAGATCAAAAGTTATTCAAGTATTTATATCCAATTTAAATGTGGAAATGGTTCCAATTACCTACAGTGTATTAATTGATAAAAATATCATCTTATTAAACATTTAATTAAAATTTAAATATATTTTAAACTTAAAAATTATTTTAATTAAAAAATAGTTTTGAACTAAAAAATGGTATTTTTTAGAAGGATATTAAAAACAGTATTTTTAAACATAGAGTAAGAGATGAAGTGGAAGTTGATTTAAACACAAACATAGGATGATATTAGAGAATGAAATATATTTAGATATGAATTAGATTATGAAATGGAAGATAAAGTAAGATCCATTTAGCAACACATCTAGGAATCTCAGAATCAATACAAGTTTTATGTTGAACATTGTTAGTGTGGAATGGAATTTAGAGTTGGTGAGAAGTTTTATTCAATGAATTTTTTGATGGAAGAAGGTTATGAGATTTGGAAAGAATTAAAATTTTACCCCTAGCCCCTTTCAATATTATTAATCAACTAGGGATGGTATCTTATTACTTAGCGCTTCCACAGAACCTCTCTCCTATTCAAAATGTATTCCATGTAACGGTGTAATTTCAGCATGGCCCATCCCAGACTGGGCTGGGCTGAGATGGTCATGTCCTACAAAAAATTGGGCCACTAACCACTATTCAGGTTGGGTCGGGCCGGCCCGAAGATCCCAATGAGGTAGCCCGAACCCAACCTCGGGTTGACCCAAACCATCGGGTCGGGCCGGGATTTTTGGGTCGGGCCAACCTTTTTCGAGTCAGGCCATGGTGGGATTTTATTATTTTCAAAATAAATATTTGATTAAAAACTTTTTTTAAACATTTTTATCCAAACATTTGATTAACATTTATTTAAAACATATTTACATCTATTTTTAAACTCATGTTTTTTAAATGTATTTTTTTAAACCATTAACATGTTTTTTGTAAAAATAATTATTTTATATTTTATTAGAATTTTAAAGTGTGTGGATATGTTATTTTTTTTCTAAATGGATTTATATATGTGAATCTATATATATTATGTGGAAATTGTAAAAAAAATAACAAGGGATTGGGGGTGCACAGTAGTGTGTGGGTTTAAAGAACTGTTATTTAAATGTTTTTTAACATTTATTCAAAACATTTTTTATGTTTGTTTTTTTAAAATTATTTATATATTTTTAAGTATTTTTTTATTTTTTAAAACATTTTTATTTAAAAAAGTTATTAACCTATGTTTAAAAAAAATTTACATTTATTTTTAAATGATTATTTTAAATAGTTTTTAAATATTTTTTAAACGCATGTTTTTTACAAGTATTTTTTAAAAACATTTAACTTTTTCTAAAATTTTAATGTGAAAAAGTTTTTTTTAGTGTTTGTTTTAAGAAAATTAATTTAAATGTTTGTTTTAAAAACTTTTATTAAAAATTATTTTAAAACATTTTTATTTGAACATTTTTTAAAATGTTTTTAACAATTTTTTTAAATGATTTTTACATTTATTTTTAGATGTTTAATTTAAAATGTTTTTTGAACGCATGTTTTTTATATGTATTTTTTTAATGATTTAACATGTGTTATGTAAGAAAATTATTTTATTATCATTTTATAGTGGGTGGATATGCTATTTATTCTAATTAGATTTAAATATGTCTATTAATTGATATATATTATGTGAAAATTGAAAAAAAAAGTTAATGAGGGATTGGGGGTGTGTAGTAGTAGGTTGGATTAAATAATTTTTATTTAACCAATTTTTTATCATTTATTTAAGAAGTTTTTTATATTTATTTTTTTAAATAATTTATAAAGAGTATTTTTAATCATCTTTTTAATTTAAAACAATTTATAAATGTTTTTTTATTTTTTTAAACCTATATTTTTTAGATATATTTTTATTAAACATTAATTTTTTTTTTGAAAAAATGTTTGTTTCTATTTTATTGACACTTTACAGTGGGAGGATATGTTATTATTTTTTCTAAATAGATTTATATATGTGAATCTTTATATATTATGTGAAAATAAATAATGAGAGGTTGGGGGGTTCAAAACAGTTGGTGAGTTAATTTTTTTAAATATATTTATATATGTATGTACAGTATATAAAGTATATATAATATATTAAAGTTTGATCATATTTAAAAAATAATAATAAGGTAGGGGGTGTGTGGACATCATTGTGTGAGTAGTTATTTTTTTATTTATATATAATAAGTTATTATATATATATAATATGAGAAAATTTTAATAAAATAATTAGGGGTTGGGTTGGAGGTGCGCCGCAGTGGGCAGGTTAATTTTTTTTATAAATATATTTATATATAATATTTGGAAGTTTTGTCATATTTAAAAAAAATTAAAGAAGTCGGGGGTGTGCGGACATCATTGGGGAGTTGTTATTTTTTATTAATATATAATAAGTTATTATATATATATATTGTTAAATTATTGATATATATATATAATGAGAAAACTATAAAAAAATAATCAGGGGTTAGGGGTGCACGTTAGTGGGTGGGTTAATTTTTTTCTAAATGGATTTATATATAATATATGCAAGTTGAAACATACATAAAAAATTAACGAGGTTGTGGAACGTGCACTAACATCATTAGGTGAGTGTGTTATTTTTTTATATATACAAGATGTTATTATATATATAATGTTAAATTGTTGATAT
This sequence comes from Viscum album, assembly GCA_963277665.1. Lineage (NCBI taxonomy): Eukaryota > Viridiplantae > Streptophyta > Magnoliopsida > Santalales > Viscaceae > Viscum > Viscum album. Next base: position 345,802,510 of record OY728162.1, on the reverse strand, counting down.
ATATATTATTAATAGCTTTGTTTATATATATATAAATATTATTAAATCATATATATTATTAATGGATTTTTAAAATCCACACTTAATTGATATATATTATTAATATCTTTATCTATATATATATATTATTAATGGATTTGTTTATATATATATATATATATTATAATATCATTGATATATATATATATTATTAATTGATTTGTTTATATATCTATATAGACACATATATATGATATGCATGTTACATCATATTTAAAAAAAACTAATGGGGTTGTTGGGGGTGTGCGCGAACATCATTGGATGAGTGTTATTTTTTTGTTAATATATAATATGTTATTATATATATATATAATGTTAAATGATTGATATATATAAATATATATATATATATAATATGAGAAAATTGTAAAAAAAATAATTAGGGGTTGGGGGGTTCGCCACAGTGGATGAATCATTTTTTTTAAATATATTTATATATGTATAGTATATATAATATATGAAAGTTGAAAAATACTTAAAAATTTAATGAGGTTGAGGGACATGCACGAACATCATTAAGTGAGTGTGTTATTTTTTTATTAATATAAAACAAGTTATTATATATATATATATATTAATAGATTTGTTTATATATATATATTATATTAAATCATTTATATACATTATTATTAATGGATTTGTTTGTATATATACATTATTATATATATAATTATATAATTATATATCATTGTATATATATACACCCACACACATTATAATAATATATAATAAAAATTATATGTATATATATACATTATTATATATATATTATTTTTGTTAATATATACTAGTATATATATACATATATCTTTGATATATATATATATATACATACAGTCTGGTGATAACATAATAAGCGCAGCGCCTATACCAGTTGATCGAATCTCCCTACCAGTAGTTTCTCGTTATTGTTTTTTACAGCAGAAGGGATAGAAGGCCGGACTTCATGTGGGCCATCTCGGCCTAGCCCGCTGGCCTCCTTGGATAGGCCCAAGCCCTTCCCAATGAACCTAGGGCCCAAGCCCGGCCTGGCCCGACGCGGGCTTTGCCCAGCCGCTCGGGCCAGAATTACACTCCTTGTATCTCTCTTGTGGAAGTATATAACTGATCAATTACTAGTACTCAAACTATTATTAATATAGTATTTTATAGATAAAGAGATACATAACAAGACTACTCATCTCGTGAAATTTCTATGGATAAATCACAAATTCTAAGAAGTTACATGGGAAACCAAGGATGTAATGAAACAAAGATACCCTCATTTTTCATATTAAAGTGATGAATTTGCTTGGATAAGTTCTATTTAAGGGGTAAAATATATCACCAAGAGATATTATGAAATATTACTTCCAAATGAATTTAATTTCTTCGATAGCATATGTTACATGCAACTCTTTGTATCAATGAACCGTGATATACTATTAAAATATTATTGAGTGACAGTTACAACCTCTCCATTGGTTTTTTCACTATGAATATTATTAACTAAATTGTGAAAAATTTATGGTTTATAAACATACAAAATAAGTACATTGGTTACCAATTTATCTGAAATAAAAATAAAATCATTTGAATGTAAAAGCTGTGTTTTTTCTAGAAAAATGTATCTTTGTGCACAAAAATATTTTATCTAAATAATTTAAATAAATCACTTTTGGTGAATTATTTTAATTAAATATATCTATTATATATTAAATAAAAAAAATTAATGATAATTTCATATTTTTCTAGGCATTGAAGAAGAATATACAAAATGTTATGCTCAAAAATGTATTTTTTTTATAAAAAGCGGTTTTTGTTGCGTGTTGCGCGCTTATTTTAAAATTAATTTCCAACACATATAAAAATTAAATTTTATAAAATTTATTCCATATTTTTAATTCGTAGATTTAAATATGGTAAATATTTCTCATAGTATTTTTCAATATGAATAGTATGTTTGGTAAACTTGAAAACCTCCAAAAACGTCAAACAGGTTTAGTCTAGGTTAAAATTAATTGACAAATCAATGATTTTTAATCATAATTATTATTGTATGAAGTTAATTAGAACCTTATCAAAATATTATATATATTTAGTTTTTAATAGACACTATTAAATGAGAATTAATTATATAATAATTAAAGTAAAGAAAGTTACAAAATGTCACTCTCTTGGTTTTAAATACCTCTTATACAATCAAATATGGAAAAAAAAGATATGAGAAACAATAAGTGTATATTTTTATCTTAATTAATACATTTTCATGATAAAAATTTATTTTTATTCTTTTTAATTATGTGATTATCATAAATTATTTTGCAATACGGATGTTGTATTTCTCCAATTAATAAACAATATGTAAAAGGATGTTAAAATTTTTAAAAATGATATGATATTAGTGAGTTAATGTCTACCATTAATTTTATAGATATATATGAAATATTATCCCGGTTTAAAATAATTATATTTTAATTCTCTCTTTTTCAGGATTCTTTTAATGAGAAATTAAATGAGCAATATAAAAATGAAATTAAAAATATTTCATAACAAATAATATTTTATTAAATGATATAATATTCATAAAATTATTAGATTCATCAAAATTAATGGGATATAGTTTTAAAAAACATGGTACATATATGGGTTTTGTGTTATTTTATTATCATGTTATCTACCCATAATGGGTACAAAACTTTAATCATACATTAATTATCAAAAGGTATAACAAAGGGTTAAAATAAAATAATAATGGTAAAAACAAGATACAGACATGTCCAAATTTTATTGTATTATATTATTTAGACTCATCCACATATTATATTTTATAATTTTAAATTTTTATCCATTCATAGATCCAAATTAATTTATATTAATTTAATATTTTAATAAATTCCCAGAGAACACATCCCCTCAAATATAAAATGACATCCCTCATTTATCTTATTCACACCACTTTGAGCCTTATATATTGAAAAAAATATACCAATTTATCTTATCCAATTACCAATAAAAATTATATATGTTTTGGTCTTCCATAATTAGAAACCCTAGTTTTCATATGAAAAAATCTAAAGGAGTTGTTTTAAATAAGAGGTAATCGCGTTAACCAATCACGTTCTTTTTAATTCTTATTTTACCTCCTCTAAAATCTATTATATTTTTAAAAAACTAATAAATTAATAATACTAAATGTAATTAAAGGTAATTTTTATTGTAAACCACCTTTATTAACTGTATTTATATGAAATAGGAAGTAAAAGTATCACTTTTACGTACGTACGACTTACTGTCTCCACGTAGCGATACAATTCATTTTCAATAACCGTCTATAACAGATGGTTATTATGATGAGTTTAATTCTTTTATATTATATTTATGAAATAATTTTTTTTTTCAATTATAATATAATATCCACCTTCTTACCTTCCAAACCATTGGAAAACAATAACGTTGTTCATGTATAAGTGTGGACTCCCACCTCAACAAAGCGATGTGATTTGTTTTTCAATTTTTACTTGAATTATAAAAAAGAAATATTTAACGATTATATATTATATATATGATAAAATAATGATTATTTAAGTTATTATTTTCCATTACTTCAAGTCATTTATTGAAAATGGAAACAAAATTCATGCATACATACTATCCACCATCTTCATGAATGGTATAACTCATTTTTCTATATATACCTTTTTCAATGATTATAAATATTTATATAATTGATATATATGATATTATAATTATGTACATGAGTCATATATATAATTATAATAAATTTAAATTAAGTTTACATGAGGTTAGAGTTCCTTCGAATCATGTGGAACTCAATTAAAGGGATTTCTAGTCTCTCTCTTTTTCTGGGAGATTGATTTCAAATTAACAACTTGTTTCTTTTTTTATAGTATATACCAAACCATTGAATTTTTTAATAAATAATAATTATTTTAAGAATATTTAATGTTTCAATTGATGTTATTATTTCATGGGGCTTATGATTCAATGGTTTCCAAAGTTCCAAGGGATTTTCATATCACATTTATTTCTGCAGGACATGAGCCTTATACACCACTTGTTTCTTTTGTATGGTGAATATAATGCAGATGAAATTATTTTATGAATATTATTATTATGATTATTTGGATTTATATATCCATATAAAGATAATTATTTCATGGTAATTATGATTCAAAAGTAAACAAAGTGTAAAGGGTTTTTAATATCCTCATTATTTATCAAGAGTATTTATGATTAAGTTTTAGATGATGAAATATTAAGATCTACCTCTCTATAAACTCATTTTATTTATTATACTCTAGTTTTTTAATTAAAATATATTTTTTCCATTAAGTTACCTCATCTTAATTTCTCAATAGATTAAAAATATGTTAAATGGAAAATCGATTGTATTTTTCACATTGGTCAAAAAATCATTTTCTTCCATTTCTATATTTTCTAAAAATGTTTTAAATAATTTTTTTAGTGATATAATTTTATTTTTTAAATCCATTTTTACCCATTCTTCTATTTTTAAAAAAAAATTAAAGTGAATCTTCTTTTCATTTTCCAAACAAGTTACTTTTTGAATGTTTATAAAATCATGAATTTTTTTTTAACTTATAAAACTTGAAAAGAATTTCCCACTATCATGACTGATCAATGATTTAAGGATTAATTTAAAATTATACATGGTTATTTTAAAATAAATTTTTTTCCATCATATTATAGAAATCTTAATATATTAAAAAGGTTATTTCAAAATAGGATGGTTTTTTTCCCAAGAATGTTTTAATGAACATTTTTTGGAATTTTTATTCATGAAAGGAAAAAACATTTATTTAACTTATGATTTACTAAGGTTATGATCCAACTATATCATCCTTATTCTTTCTATAGATGTTTTATGTTTTCGATGAAAATATTTTTATGAAAACTTTTCCTTTTACATGGGTTATGTTATTATGAAATGTTGAAATAATGAAATGTTTATTAAACTCATTTCTTTTCCGTGGGTTATTATATAATGAAATGATGAAATGTTCTTGAAACTCATTCATTTTTCAAAATTTATACTATTATGAAATGTTTATGAAACTCATTTATTTTTATGGGTTCTTATAAGATGAATGTTTTATGATCTTATGGTACACATGTGTATGGTTTCATTATGTGATGGTGGTTACATTATAACCAAGGATGGTTGTCATGTTATAAAAAATTATGGTGATTATGTTATAACCAATTACGGTGTGCATGTTATAACCAAGTATGATTGGGACCTGTATCCCCCTACAAAGTATTGGTTAAATATCGATATCTCATGAGATAGACATTACTAAAATGGTGAGTGAACCCAGTTCAGTAAGGGTATTTTTCCACTATGATAGTATTGGGAGTGAACCTCGGCTACTATGATGGTTTAAAGAGTGAACTACTTTTACTATAATATCCTTGGAAGTAATCCATAAATGTTAGAGAAATTATTTTATATGCTTATTCTTACTCCAAAAACTATTGTCTCGTGAGAATTTTATGCTCATATGCCTCATTTAATTTAATTCCTTTATGATTCATGTATTATAAACTTAAAATATTTATTTCATGACTCATTATTATGATATATGATATAGAATTTGTGATTTTAAAATTTTATTTTCAGTTTTTCATACCCATATGTTCATGTTATGCTCAAGTGATCATTGATATCTCCCTAGTTTACCCTTACTGAGCATATAATCTAAACATTTTCTATATTTCATTTATTAAGGTTATGAAGAAAGGTACTAATTATGATATTTATTGAAATGGTTCTTATATAGACCTTATTTTATCATTGTAAGACTTTGAAATATATTAATTAACTTTTTTAAACCAAGTGCTGAGACAGAGCGCAATTCTAAGGCTCGGTGAGACCAAAATTAATTTTTAAAAATTAAAAAATATTTTTTATAACTCACAGATTTATATTTTTTGAAATAATGGGATATATCTTGAATAGAGTCTCAGATCAAAATTCTAATACCATGGTTGAATATAGAGAATAAGATTTACCCTATGAGTGACCTAAATTAGGTCGGTGTTAAACATCTGGTTGAGACAGTCAATGGTGGTGCATTTGATTAAAATAAATAATTAAAATTATTTGTTTTATTTAAAAACCCATGAAATAAAATCCTATATTTATTCCTATTTTAACAATTATCTAGTTTTATTTATATGAATCTGTGGTAATTGATAAGAGATATGAAATTCTTTATTAGCAGATCAATATTAGATGATGAACAATGACTGAAATGAGGTGAAACATAGTCATCAAATGTAGTGGATCATCCTCTTCACTGGATAATATTTTATTCACCAATGGTCAAATTGAATCAAGGTAGGGCTCTTCAATTTTCAGTTTCCAACTTGATTAAGATATTGATCATGATCACGATTTTTATTATTTGCTCTTCGGCAGGATTAAATCATCACATGAACCCGTGTATTGAAATAAATTATTCCTTTGAATTATTTATTTGATTATTACATGAAATCACCCATGAAATCCCAAATGGCATGATCATTGGACAATAAAACTTTTCCAATGATGATATCACCTTTGTTCATGTGCCATTCCCCCACCAGTTATTCGCATTCTTCATCATTGGACCATAGGGTCACGATTCGACAATTTATGGGTGGGTCCAAGAATGATCGAACCCCAAGATATGAGGTTGATATTCCTACAATGATAGGACTATAGTTTTGAGGATAAATTAGATATTATTTTGTGTAACAGGGATAGGTTTGTGGATTAGGGATCATAAGAGGAGATGGAAGGGGTAAGAGAGATGTGATTGTAGTGTGAAGGCTTCCTGTTGAAAGATGGGAACCTGATTTCCCTCCACTAAAACAACAAAACTAATGGTCGGAGGCATTTTCCACCAATTATGGATTTTCAAACTATGTGATTTTTACCAAAAATGGTGTATCTAGGATTCTTGTGACAGATTTGTCATTCTGTGAAAATCTCGACAACCCATCATGTATGGGTTTGAACAAATATTGTGTGGTCCAGTTTCGGTAGTTTCTAGCATTTAAAATTGGAGTTAAATATTAAACACTGGGTAGAGGGACCACACATAGTGTAACCACTAGATTTATTGCTCGGTTTGTATAAAGTGTATATTCCTAGGATAACATGTGGCCCCACATGCTGTGAATGTTGGTAGACATGTTGTGCACTTTGAATAGTACATGAGCTTGGGAATGTAGCACACACTAATTGTTGTCCCGACCATGAAACACCATGTGTTACAAGAGGAATTCCATGTACTAAAACATAGGTAGTGTACACATACACAACTTGAATGACATGGTCAGGGCTAGGAGAACACATCTCGACCATGGATGGTTAAGACACATTGTGTAGTACCCTTGAATTCCATATAGTACTACATGTCGAGTAAACCATGTATTGGAAATTAAATGACTAGGTATAGGAGGGGCCACATTCTTTATGGACCACCTTACATTATATGTACATGTTTTTTAGGAAACTTCTATCTCATGTATCACCTTTGTTTGGAATTGTATTTTGGCCTCAAAGTATCATTTCTTGACTAGCTTTCCACATACAGAGTAACGGTGTCATTCATATTGTACATTGAGATATGAAGTTAGATGCTCTGGGTGTGATGATTTTTTAGGAGAGACTCGTTGACGATAGTGATCAGTCAGGATCGTTAGGGAGTGGTTCCCCCTTGACAAACTTGGTTGTGAGTCTTCTATCTATTTAATTGTACCCCCCTGAAGAAATAGTGTGTGGGTACCCTATCTATTTAGTGGTACCCCCTGATGGATTAGGGATTGGGTCATCTATTTAAAAATCAGTACCTCCCTAACGGACTAGGGTGTGGGTCCTCTATCTGCTGAGTGGTACCACCCTGGTGGACTAGGGTGAAAGTCCTCTATTGTTAGAGTGGTACCCCCTGATGGACTAGGGAATGGATCCTCCATAAGCTTAGTGGAATCCCCTATCATAAAATGTCATGAATCCTCTATTTGCTAATTTATGCCCTCCTAATGCAGTAGGGAATTTGTCTTTTATATAGATATTGTTCCCCCTTGATTGTCTGTCACAGGGTCAAGGTGTGGCTTCTCTACACTGTTACTTCTACTAATGGACTTGTGAAAATTTTAGCATCGATGATGGACTTTTCGAATTGTAGGAAGACTTATTATTTGTGTTTGGGTGATGATATATAGACCCCATTTATTTTTTATCTAGGATTATTTGATGAGAATATATCATTGTTTTTGGGTTTTGATTCCCTCTTACTTTGGGTTGATAAGACAACTTCTATAATGTCTCATATTACTTTCCCCTCCAATTTTTGGGGTGTCCTACTACGTATGTATATAATCATCCCTAAAATATTTGTGTATGCACATGTCATTTATTATGAAGAGAATGGATAGGTTGGAAGAAATTAAAGTATAAAATAGGGATAAATAGATGTATTCGACCATGTACAATGGATATATCAACCGCCACACAAACACTTGGTTACGACAAGGACTTCCACTAACCAGGTGGGGCCTAGTGTATCAGGTCATGAAAGATTGGTATTAGAGGTGGTTCGACCTTGGGATGATGTTTGGAGTTATGTGTCATTGTGTGTTTTGGTTGGGAACTTAGGGAAATAATGTCTATGTGAATCGAGTTTTGATTTTTATTCTATATAACCAGTTTTTGGTGTAGCGGTCGACATATCCTTTCACCATGAGTTTGAATACCTACTTATCAACTCAAAATATCAAGATATTGGTTGTAGGTAACTTTACTATTTGAATAATATTGGATTGGGTCTTTTGATTGTACTCCTTCATTCAGCTCCCCATATATATATTTTCATTTGACGGTGGTATTTCTTGATCACTTTCAAGATTCCACCATGAAGACAGCCATCTAGGTTATTGATTAGGGATAATGATGATGATTTGATGAGGCATGAGGCCTCCATTCATGGTCCATCATATGAGATCATTCCACTAGGAGGATAGGTAGTAGCACCCCCACAGATTGATTAGTAGTTTATACTAGAAGAGTTTCATGAGGATGTGAGTAGTCTTATTATACTTTATAATTTCCAATTCTAGAGGTCGTTGAAGTTCTATAGTGAGCCAGATCCTTAGGAATCGGAGCCTGGCATGATTCTATTATCCAAGATTTCAGACATGTTTGGATCTTGACCGATCAGACAGTTTCACTCACAACCAGTGCTCTTTGTAGAGAAGAATGTGGTTCTGATGGTACCATTAGATGACACACCAATGATGAGTGATAGTTAAAAGTTCCAAAGATAGATCATGACCAATTTTCATGTTTAGATGGACACCCATCTAGAGTGGTTGAGGGAATTCTTTATCATGTGGTTTGGATATCCCACCTGGATTGACCCCTTTTATGGTGGTCCTCATGAAACCTCTCTATGATGATGTTGGGCATCAGTAGAGCCCTATTATAGAGATTTATACCATGGATTTGGACATAAAATTCAGTTCTTACCAAAGCATATATCTTCAATGTGTGGAATATGAGTCTATTTGACTTGAGTGTTCAGGGAAGTTTGGTGGGATAAGGTATCATATTAATCCCTTGTTGAGGAGATAAAGAAGGAAAGGGAAAATATGAGCTTCTGGAATATGGCTCTTCTATCCATGAGGATTGATTTTGGTTTTGGGTATGACTAATGTCTCCATAGCTTTAGCTACAGTTTTTATAATATATTTGAAATACGCATTTCCCTAGACATAGCCCCTATTTGAGACCTAAAAATACTAGTGGGTGGCTTTTTCCATGGACCTTTTATAGGAGGATCCTAAATAGATGATCGGTTATCACATGTTTCTTATAGTGAGGTAACCTTACTATATGAGGAGAGGGATACTCATATAATATATTTCCATTGGGAAAATGAGATCATGTGATGTTTCCTCAATATGGACTAGATATCTACCATCCATGATCAGATGATTACTACCAGTGAGTATGGTAGTGCATCCATTTTATGGGATGGAGTTTTCCAAATTTATAAGGAGTGGTCCCATGGAAGAGTTGGATCAGATCATTCATAGGTTGTTATAGCTAATTTATCATTTGGATAGTATTATCCATGGATTAATGGATGTTATGGTCTCCCCATCTTTATCCAATAAAGTTGAGGTATAATGATATCTTTCCTTAGGATGTGGAAGGTTTACCTCCCCACTATGAGATGGAAATTTTCATAAACATGCACCATGGATTTCCCAATGATTGGTCTAGTATATCGAATATCCCCATGGGGCTGTGAGATATAGTGGTGTAAAAGGAGGGTCTATAGAGGAAGTAATTTTTTAGACCAAGTGTGTTTACCTATGAATCCCTATATTGTTTTCCTAGTAGGTGGATGAGATCTTTTAGTGAGTTATGGATTGATGTTTCTTTAATTGGGTGTATATCAGGCATGCGTATCCACCCATAATAATAAATTACTTCATCAACTAGTGGTTTGAGTAAAAGTAGTTCTCGAAGTTGACCATAGGATGCATTATCACTGACTCCGGATTTAAGATTTGACTATACCAAAAGTGGATTTATAAATCTACTATAGTAACATTATGTTGATGGTGACACACTTCAATGTGTTAGATTCACTATCAGTATTGATAGACTTATGAATTGAGTCTATAAATGCTTCAGGGAGTAGTTCGTAGAAGTCTTATTCATTGAAAAACTCGTGTCCTCAGTGCCTGTGTAAGATCATGTGAGAAACTTGAGTACAGATTATAGACATGGTCGAAGAGTACTAGTATCATGGGGAACTCTCATAGATTCAGTTCTGGATTCAAGAGGTTTGTGGTAGACTTCTCCCAGATTATAACCCCTTTGACATCCCTACCATGGAAAGGGGAGTCATTACTTATACTGATTTGTGCTAGATATCCTTTGAGGAGTTAAGTGTGAGGCTATAGAGTTCTCTAATTTTGAGGTTACTGGAGGAGGTGGTGGATTCCATAGTGTATTTTTATTCCTCTAGAGTTGGGATTAGTTTTATATTTATGTAGTGTTATAAAATGATTTAATATGCTTCTAGGAAGTCAATATCCCATGATCAAAACTATGTGACTCAAGACGTGGAGTTAGTAGTGGTATTCTTCGCTCTGAGGATGTGGGTGCACTATATTCACGAGATCACATTATATTTTACTCGGACCATAAAAGTCTTAGGAATGTCTGCATGTATAGAGACCTAACCTAGAGGAAAAAAGTTATATTTGGAGTTCTTATAAGACTATAACTTTTAGATAGTATATACTACTGTGAAGAAAACATGGTCGAAGAGGCCATTTGAAGGAAGTGTTATTCTTGCTTGTAAGTGGAGGCTTCTGAGCATCTGGGTTTCTTGCATCTAACCCTGGTAGAGTAAGAGGGTGTAGTTTTTCTTCATTCGATGGTGTTCACTCTTTCATTTATCTAATGTGTGGGGGAGGCTCAGTTGGTATACATCGACTATGAGTTCATACATGACCAGATAACCTTAAAAGATTCACCAAATGGATTATATGAAACAGTTGATCACATCATCCTTTTCTAAGGACGGACGATGGTTCCTATTAAGATGCGAGAGGAGGAGATGAGGGAGTTTCAAACTTCTACTTTGGCTATACATCTTAGTGTAGGGAAGATATACAGGGACCATAAGTTGTAGTTTTGGAGGGACGGAATGAGGAAGAGTGTGGATTAGTTCATATATTGATGTCACACATGTCAGTAGTTGAAGGTAGAACACCGTGATCTGGTAAGATTATTGAAATCACTAGAGGTCTCGGAGTTAAAACATGATGAAATATCCATGGACTTTGTGATAGGTCTTCCACAGATAGTGAGAATCCATGATTATATCTAAGTTATAGTAGACCAAAATTTTAAGTCGGAACACTTCCTTGTATTCAAGGAGTATAGTTCAGTGGACTGTTTATGGAAGTTGTACATGTGGGAGATCATACATCTTTATGGGTTGACCATAAATATAGTCTCCAACTATATTCCATGATTTAAATCATGGTTTTTTAGAGGCTTATATAATGCATTTGCGATCCAGTTGAGGATGAGTACATATTTACACCCCTAGACGGATGGGTAGATCGAGTTCCCTATCTAGGTTCTTGAGGATATGCTGAAGGATTTCATGTTATACTTCTTCCAAATTCGGTATGATCACTTACCTATGGTAGAGATTTATTATAATAATAGTTATCACTATACAATCTGTATGGAACCTTTTGAGTCCCTATACAAGATACCTTTTCAGTCACCATTATGCTAGACTAAGATCAGTGATAGGTTGATTATCGGTCCAGTTATTGTTTTGGAGATGACAAAGAAGACCTAATTGATCCATGAGTGGATGAGGATATCCAAGAGTATGTATAAATCTTATACAGATCAATTTCATAGGCCCTTGGAGTTTTCTCTAGGAGATCACACATTTCTGAGGGTCTTCACATGATGAAGATTTTGGGGACTCAACAGGGGAGGCATGTTATTTATTATGTTCATTAGTCCGTTCGAGATATTTAATAGGATTTTAAAGGTTTATTACCACCTAGACTTACCACAATAGTTTGATCAGGTGCATGAAATATTCTATATACCCCAACTGAGGATATATGTGCATGATATAACACATGTTGTTGACTGGGGTGAGCTAGGCATCGAGGATGGATCCACCTTCATGGAGTCCCAATGTAAATCAAGGGTCCATCTAATAGGATCCTTAATGGATAAACCATGCACTTGGTTTGTGTGTTCTGGTAGCTTGGGTGCCTGCATGAGAGATCCTGGGAGCAGAAGAGCCATATGCGGGCTTAATATCCCCAAATTTTTTAGTTTGTTCTTTTCATGGAAGAAAATATTTAGGGATTGAAAATGTAGATAACCAATTTTTTATTTTAATACATTGAAATATATCAATGAATATTTTTGGATTCAGGTGTTGAGATGATGTGGCATTTTGAGGGTCGGTGAGCCAAAAAATAATTTTCTAAAAAAATTATATGAATTTAATAACATGTACATGTAGTTTTTCAAAAAAAAGGATATATATTGAATAGAGTCTTAGATTAGAAATCTAAAATCATGGTTGAATCTAGAGTGAAGGGCTTACCCTATTCATGACCAAAATTTGGTCGACACCAAACATCCAGTTGAGACAGTCATTGGTGGGGTGTGTGATTAAAATAAATATATTTCTTTATCTATTTTATTTAAACAACCTCAACCTAAACTCTTCTATTTATACCTATTTATAAAAAATTTCTAGGTTTATCTGCATAAACCTGAGATAATTGAGAGGATCTCTGACATTATTTATTATTGGATCAGGATTGAACAATGAACAAATACTAGATCAAGGTGGAAAGGGAGGCGATGAATGCTTTAGTTCATCCTCATCACTGGTGAACATGTTCTTTACCAAAAATCAATCCAAATTGAGGTACGGATTGAAAATTTAAATTTTACACCTTGATTAAAATATTCAGTAGTATCATATTTATTATTCTTTGATCTGTGTCTAAATTAAACGTTCACATGAGCCAATGTATTGAAATAAATACTTATTTTAATTTATTTATTTTCATATGTCATGAATTAAACCATGAAAATATTATATTTTATGACCATTGTCCAAGAATTATTGAACAATAGAAATATCACCTTTGTTCTTGGGTCTTTCCCCAACATGTTCTTCACATTCTTCATCATAGAACCATGGTTTCACAATTCAACTATTATCTGGCTGGTTCGAGTGCGGTCTAAACCCCAGATATGTGGTGGATGTGGTACAATGACCTGACAATATTTTCGAGGATGAATTAGAGAATATTTTGGGTCACGGTGATAGATTTGTTGATCCTCAATCCAAATAATAGTTGGAAATGGCATGGGAGACACGACAGTAGAATGATGGATTAATGTAAAAAGATTGGGATCCAATTTCTAACCAATAGAGGGATAAAATCATTGCCAGAAGGCAATTTCCACTAATTAAGGATGGTCAAACGTTTTGATTTGTGAAAAAATGGTGGATCTAGGATCTACATGACAGATTTTACATTTTGTGAAAATACCAATTACATGGTGTATATAGGGATAAACACACCCGGTATAGTCCAGTCTCTTTGGAATCTAGGGTTTCACATTGGAGTTAAATATTACATTACATGTAGAGGAAACACATTTATTATAACCCCTAGCTGTCCATCACAGTGTGTCCATATTGTACACTCCCAGGAAACTATGTGACCCCACACACTCTGTATTTTGAGAGAAATGTCATTTAATTAAAAGAGTACATGGAATTTTGAAGGTAGCATATAAGAGTGTTCGACTGACACTAACATGTCATGTGTTATTAGTGGAATGACTTGTATTAACACATGGTAGACATATACAGACACGGGCCAAAGGATATGTGCATGACTAGAAGAACACGGCTAAACCCAGGGTGTCTGATACATTCCATGTAGTACCCTTACACATCATGTATTACTACATGGGTAATGATTCATGTGTTTTCAAGGATATGGAAAATTATAGGAGTGTGTACATCCTTATTGAGGAAACATCTACCTCTTATATCTTCTTTCATTGGACTTATATTTTTTCCTATCAGTATCCAATCCTAAGTGGTTTTCCATGTAGATCTTGGTGGTAGACTTTAAAGTGTATTTTGAGATATTATATGAGATACTCTAGGTGTGACTCTTCTTTATGTGGTGTTCGATGATGGTAGTGATTGGGCAAGATCATTAGAGAGTGGTACCCCCTCACGGATTATGGTGTGGGTCCTCTATCCACTATGTGGTACCCCCTCAAGGACTAGGGTGTGTGTATTATATCTACTATGTGTTACCCCTAGATGGGCTTGGGAGATGGTCCTCTATCTACTAAGTGGAACCTCCCAAATAGACTAGGGTGTGGGTCCTCTATCTACTGAGTGGTACTACCCTAACAGACTATGGCGCAGGTCCTATATCTACGGAGTGAAACCCTCTGGTGGACTAGGATATGAGTCCTTTATTTTTTTAATGGTATCCCTAAAGGAATAGGGCATGGGACCTCTATATTCTAAGAAATATCCCCTAACGAACTAGGGTGTGGTCCTCCATATGCTATGTGAAATCCCCCTATCGTATCAGGTCATAAATCTGCTATCTACTATGTGGTACCCACTAACACACTAGGGCATGGATCCTCTATTTGGATATTTTCCCCCCATGACTATGTGGCATCATGGGGAGGTTTTTTTCCTCCACATAGTTACTTATATAGATAGACTCACGAGTTCTTTTCCATTAATGATGGAATTTTGGAACTACAATAAGACTTATCATCCTGGAATGGGATATGAGATAGAGACCCCCTTTATCTCTCATATGGGTCTATTTTATGATCATATATCATTATTTTTGGGTTTATTTTACCTATTTATTTGGTTTTAGTTGACTAATTATATAATTTATCCTATTGAATCCTTCTATGATTTTGTAGGTGCCCTAATGGGTATGTATATACTTGCCCCTACATAGGATTTTCCCTCATTTTTCATACCTTTTTTAGACAACAGATAGGTCAGTGGTGATTATATATGATCATAGGGATACTTGAGTTCATTTTAATTCATATAGTGGTTCAGGATTAGACACATGGATATTCACTCTCTCAGTATTTAATTTCCTTTTTTTCTTAGATTGGGACATATTTTCTGCTTGGGTGTATATATTTCCCCTTTACTTTTCAGATTTGGATTTCATACTCTTATGTATTCTGTAGAGGTTGTTACATGCATGTTTATTACTCTATATGTTACTATATTTTCTTTTTATTCTACTACACTTCTTCAAGGATATAGTTGGGAATGTGCGTATAGGTTAATTAGGAAAAGGTCTCCTATATTAGTTATTCCATTTGGCACTGGTCGCCAGTCCTTGGTCTATGTAGGAGGGCTTGTGGTATTTGTAGCTCAGCCTTCTTCAATCCAGGAAGGACCTGATGGGTTGTTTTGTGATGGTGCTAGTTATGAACAATATATTTCGAGATGTTGTATAACATTATGAACCTTATTTTATATTTCCATGTTTTTTAAAGGCCTTAGAGCTATATGATTCTTGTATGGAATGTTATGTTATATAATGAATATTCATCTATTAAGATGTGATATCTATGGATGAAAGCTATGGGTCCTTATAAATCGCACTCTAAAGTATTCTCCACTAAGACATTGTTCTACCACATGACATGAACCAAAGGAATAGTACGACTATGTAGAACCTTCTCTTGATAGTCCTAAATATTAGTAGGTCACCCCTAAAATTCCATGATGTCTTCAATATATTGTTCCCAAAAATATATGACATGGGAATAATTATGAATATATTAGATAATATGTGACAAATGGAAGGCATTATGAATTATTCTCATCTAGAGGGGTAGTTCTAACTGATACACCCCTTCTCCAATGAGAACCAATAGCTCTAAAGGCATAATGAACATGGGAAAAAGCATACTCCTATGAATAAACCTTCATTACCCATGATGAGGACACACCTTGAATAACACTTAATCTCCACCATTGAACTCTAGATTCCTCATCTAACAGTCATCATATGACTTCTAATGATCTTGTGCCACCTTCATTTTCTCATGGATCACCAGCACCTTCTCTATCACACCTACACCAATTCTCATCCAATAATAGCTTACTCTCTAGACTCAGTACAACACAATAGGGAATGAAATGTTCAACCATTTAGATATTAAAATTGATCAATCCCAATAGTAGAGGGATAAATATTATTTTAAGTGAACTCAACTAAGTGTAGTTTCCCTACCCAGAAACATTCAAAATCCAGAATACACACAGGAAACATGTCCTCTAAAATCTGGATTTTCTGCTCTGTCTGACCATCCATATACAAATAAAAAGTGGTTCTTATGAATAACTAATATGAAAAGTTATATCAGATACCTCTCCACATACTTAAGGTAAATTTATGATCGTGATCGGGGATGGCCATCTTCAAAACCCCATAAATTCTCACTATCTTCTCTAGATAATACTTTGGAAAAACGTTCACTGATATCAACTCCTAAATTAAAAATATGTGTCCTGGATTTTCAGACAGCCCATTATCACCCATATATAATAATAAACATCGTATTATCTATGAAAACTACTGATGAATTTCATCAACATATCCCCTTACGTAAATATCTGTGTCCTTATGGGTTGTAAATTCATGATGGAATTTGAAATGTTTATATAGTATGGGTTTACATTGATAACTGGTAAACTAAATGAGTTATCAAAACTTTTAACATCACTAATAGGTGTTTTCGGACATAGTTTAAGGACCGGGTGGTGTCTTGGGTCTTTGGGTGGATGTTAGAAGAGAGTTCATTGAACGATCAGCTGAAAAATAATAGGAACAGGTCATTCAGGTCATGTAGGAGTCATTCACACAATGAACACCTTTCAAAGGGTGAATGTAGGGTTTGAAAGGGGTGAAAATGTGAAGAAGTCAAGTTACCCTATAAATTCACAGTGTAAACCAATGGTTTACCTTGTTAACCATGCTGATTTGTTTTTAAATAGACTAAAACTGGTTCTAAAATAAAAACCCATTTTGTTTCCTCTCTTAGGCACTGCATGCATAGAAGAGGCTGAAACTCCATTTTATTATCCTTCAATCTAGGTGGATTATTGGTGGTTTATAATGCTATTTTTATGTATTTTCCTCTTCTTTTCTCACATATTTTCTCCCTCCTTCATTGTGTTTTTATTTGGGTTCAATTGTAAGGGTTTTAAAAATGAAATATTTCACTATATCATAGTGAACGTTTTACATGTGATGAGGATTTCAAGTATGTTTAGTAGAGGATTTTAAAAGAGGTTTTATTTAGGATATCACACATTATTTTACTTAATGTATGTTCCATCATTGATTTCTTTAGTTTTTTTTCTAAATTTGATGAAATTGGTCATTGATTTGGACTGATGATTTTGGTATTTTATTTTTCCTAGTTTTGGGGGTTATTTAAGAGTGGATCACACCCAGTTGATCATGATTTCTATGATATTGGAATTCACAATGATTTTTTCACATGTTATACCATTTAGGGTTTTGGTTTCAATTGAAAAATTAATTAATTTTATGGATTTTATGCATTAGACTGGTTCTCATGGACTAGATGGAATCTGCTATGATCTTGATATGAGTTATCACAACATCTTTTGAGGTAAGGGGTCTTAACCTTTTTTTATCTTGGTAAATTAGTTATTTTATGTGTGTGTTCCTCATTAGTATTGTCTTCTTGTATACTTATTATCTTATTGATCTAGTCCATAAGGGTGGGATGGGATTGTTTTGTCTTAATATCCAACATGGTCCATATAGCTTGCTAAATAGATTGATAATGGTACCCTTGTTTAATTAGTGTTGGTGTCACTTCTTATGTATTGTTTAGTATCTTTCTTTAGTTTTTGAAAATTAAAATGGGCTTTTTAAAATATATTTTGAAAATCATTTTTAGGTAAATATAATTTCAATAAAAAAGATGTGATTTGAGAATGGGTTTTGAAATCTATTTCAAAATAGGTGATGAACTTACTATGATTTTTTTCGAGGTCATAACATAGGTAAAGTGGCACGATATTCCTTTTAATGGTTTTAATAATTGGAATTTGATATGGTTTTTAAGGAAATATGTAACAGTTTGGCTTGAATTATATTGTTTTATTTTAAATCATGAGGTTGATTCCATGTTTTTCAAAATTTTATGATTATTATACTTCCCCATTTATGAGTGATCATGGATTTTGTATATTAATGTTTATGATTTGTGGGTATCCATATGAGAAATTATTTTCCATGTAGATTCATGTGTTTTATGGGTATCCTGTGAGAACATTATTTATAGTATAAAAGTGATTTTTGGTCTTAATGGACATGAAAAACCACATGGAGTGTTTATCTGGACCATAAAGTTGTTTAATACATAAGACTAGGTCCTAAGGGACTATTTCTCGGGGTGATGAGTTATTTATTTTGAGAGAGGTTGTGTTCTCTATTTTTTGTCGGTGTATGCTTCTGGGATACCCAGAGTCTGTAAGGATGGGATGATGTGATTGATTGTGGCATCCAAGTAGTAGTTGTGGATGGATCAGAGTGAATTATTGTGTTCTCCAATGATTATTTGAGGATGGTCCAATGTGATTGATTGTGTACTCCCCAAAGTCTTCATGTATTGGCCAGTGTGGTTGAAAATAACCTCCCCATAGTCCATGGGGATGGGTTTGTGTGATTTTTATAACTTCCCTGAGTGTGCAGGAATGCTTTAGTGTTCTTGATGTGGTTGTGACCTGATGAAAAATCATGATTCATGTGATGTATATGATAATTTTTTTTTCAAATACATTCCTAACAACATGGTGTTAAAGAATGTGGGGTCAAGTGTCATGGTGTATTCATTAGTACAAGAAGACCAAAATCATGTGTTTGTTTGTGAATTGTGTGTTATGTTTCAATTTGGGTGTGTTTCATGGACATGATTTCTCCTTACATATGTATTCTATGTAGGTCTACTTGATCATAACAGCACTTAGTATTGTCGAGGCATTAGGGATTCCTATTGGGTTGTTGGACTCACCGCTACATGAATGAAAGGTATAGGTTTCAATGTACATGGTTGGGATTTCCTATTTTCTATTAAGATGTAGGTTTTTCTTACACATAGACATTTGAGATGGGCATAGCAGGAATTTAGGAATGTTGATATGGAAGAATGGTATGTGAGTTGAGATGAAGTTCATGTATTTACATTTCAGTTATGCTTTAGTATGTACTAGGTAGTGTTCGATTTTATATATGATGCTCATCATTCCATGTTTATCTCTATTATTTATTATTAAAATATATATATAGTTTTAATTTTTTTTACTATAGGGGCCTAATGTTAATCTAGTATTATACATATAGTGTTTTGGGAACTCCAATATATGGATAGTTCATACAGAATTTTGGGTAGAATTTGGCATGACCTCATGGGTTAAAATTTTAGGGAATATATTCCCCCTAATTTTTTTAATACCTTTCCAATATTTTGCAACCTCTCATATATAAGGAGGCATTCATGATGTCAAATGGTGACCCTCACTCAAACGATGTTTCAGAAAGCCTGGGTTGGGGCATTACAAAATGGTATGAGATGGTATTTTAGGATGTATTATATGGGTAGTGTAGTTAGATATAGAGTTATACTATCATAACTCAAGTGTTAGACTAATAATATTCCTATATAGAATTACATTGGTTGAAATTAGATTTTTCTAGGGATGCCAATGTACACTAGTATGAGTGATGTTTTGGGTTGAACCAAGAATCTCATTATGGTGTATATGGTACTTGGGATGAGTCGTATGGATTGTATGGGAGTAAGTGAGGTGTTCATACATCATGACACTTCCATGTTTAAGGAATGATACATGTGCCTATGGATGGTGTAAGTTTACATGACACCATTTAAGAATCTATATTAATTGAATAAACTTATAATATATATGATGTTTTATTGGATATATTTTAATAGGTGATTAGATTAATATGGATGTGAGGGGATTGGTTAATTTATAGTGATATGTTTGTATTTTTATGTTGGAAACCATATGGAAAGGGTTTTAAAGTTTTAAAATTTTGGAAAAACGCCTTTTTAAAATGAAAACTCATATAGTGGCATGAGGACTATGTAAATGGTTTTATAAATTGGTTTTACAAGAAATGGATTGTGGAAAAAAAATTGAAATGGTTTGGGATTTTGATTTTAGTGAAAATATAAGTAAATGGGCTTTGAAATTTGATTTCAAAATGGTTTTATAAAATGATAACGATTTTAAAGAAAGTGACCAACTATACTTGGATTTTTGGTGATTTCAGTTTTTTATGGAATCCCTTGGAGGAAAAGGGTGTTTTAAAATCTCATGTGAGTTTGGTGTATGTAATTTTTCTTTAAAATTGGTTTTTTAATAATAATCAGGTACCTATGGACACCAATTTTCTGAAATTTTTTTGTTTCATTTTAGAGTGACCCAGATGTTTGAATTGTGTTTTTATCATACATGTTGTGTTTTTTTTAAAACGTGCCTTGTGTTATTGGTAGTTATAGACTTGATCTGGCTAGGTGATGGGATAAGAAACTGGTTCATATGTAGAAAATTGTCTGTAATTTCAAATGGTTGGTTGGTAGAGACCCATGTGTTGGATTATGAGTTTGGAAGGAATTCCATATTTTTTAGGGAGACGCTTGTAGAGGGATCAATATTGATGCTTTGTGGGATCTACTTGTGATTGTATCATGGTTTTTAGGTGGGTTTTAGTAGTTAGGTGTGTGTTTTGTTATTATTTTTATGTTTTAATGGGTTGGACTACTTGGGTTGTGTTTTTTATACGCTATTTATATGGTTGGGAGAATAATTGTGTTAAATTAACAGTTGGTATCAGGGAATTATGGTATAGAGAACCGTAAGCCTCGGTATGAACCAGTTATTAGGATTTTAGTATAATAGAATTGATGAGAGTGGTTTATCACTATCTTAGTATTTTCTAATTTGTGTTTCATGTTTGATACCTAGTTGTGAGCTCATGTTTCCATCTAGTAATGCATGGTTTGGATCATTGGGTGAGATTTTTTTGGGAGCCAAAATGATTCATGACATGTTTCATTGGATGAATAATAGTTCTCAACATAACTCAATGGATGATTGATGTGAATAAATGTAGTGAAGTGTCATTTTTTGAGAGTTTAGTGTTTTTTGTGCACTAAAATGAGTAAAGGTCTATGAGGAAATCTAGAACCTCTCATTGAAATACTATGATTATGTGAATGTATCTAGAAGAAGATTTGAGTGTGGGATTCGAAATGCTAATTTGTTGGTGGATCGTATTGTAACACAAGGAGATTTTTGAAAAATATTTATTTTTATATAATTATAGTTCTTAAATGGGTTGTGTCAAACACAACATCGAGTTTAAATGGTCTATAATACACTTATAGAATATTATTATTTATTGTGATAATGATATCATAGACATTAATATAAAAAGAATGAATATTATTAACTAATTTATGATATATATATATATATATAAATGTCCTACCAGATATAAATGTATTGATAAATTATTAGTAAATAATCATTTAATTTTTATTAAATTCATTTTAGTCTTCAAAAATACATTTTCTCCAAAAAAATGGGTTTCCTTTGAATCAATATTATAATTAATTTATAAAAGTTTTCGAAACTTTCTTTGAAAAAAAAAATATTTTATAATTTATCTTGTCAAAATTATCTTAAGTTTTTTTTGATATTTTTCAAAAAATAATAATTTTTCAGTGAGTAGTTAAAAATATTGATTTCAATAAAAATGTCATTTTTTATTTTAAAGAGTACCTTTATTATTTGAATTTGAATCAAAGTAACTTTAGTTCAATTTAGTTATATATATTATTATTAATTACATTCTAATCATCCTTATATCTTCTTTCGGAATAAGTACATTTTTGGGATTAAAAATGCATTATTCAAGAAAACTATTTTTTTCATTGAATTTCATATGATTATTTTTAAATAAAATTCTGACACTTCTATGGGATTAGTAATGAAAAATTAATTCCAAATTTGGAATCAGTGGTTTAAAATTTCTTGAATAGGTCCCTTTTATTTTTTATCATTAAGAATAGTAACTATAATAATTTTATTAACTCAGTAAAGGTAAATATGATAATTTAGGTATAAAATAAAATGACAACGAATATCAAATAACCCAAAAACAGTCATAAATTTTATTTTATAGGTTAATTTCATTCATACTCATCCAATTTTCAGTTATATTACCTTTTTTGGTCATTTTTATGATATTATGACCTTTATAGTATTTTATTTCAAAGAAGTCAAACATGTCACACTCTTGTTTTTTAATAAATATTATATTTTAATGTGGGGGTAATTTGGAGGATATGTTTGAATAAAAAATTTATTTTTAAATATAAATTATTTATCTACGTTATGGTAATTTATTTTTTATTTTTAAGTAATAAATAATTACCTTAAATTTGTAGACAACACTAACATAGAAATTATTCAATTAATGGAAAAATAAAATAAACAATATTATAAATATTATAAATATTATAATTTGAGATATTTTATGTGATACTAGAATTTTTTAGACTAAAATGAATGTTTTATGGATTAATTAAATTATGGGTGTCTAATTCTTGTTTTTTTCTTAATGTTATTAAAGTCAAAGTAATGAAAAATGTTAAAAATGAGAATAATGATAGTTTATAAAACTAATATTTTATTAAATTATTTAAAAATCATAAAAATATTAAATAAAGAAAAAGGGTAGAATATATGTTCTATAATTTAATACTTTGTTCATTTATAGTCTATTTTAATTCATTTGGATCTAGAATTATCTTATTATATTTTTATATTTTGATAAATTCCAAATGTACTCCTGAACACAATTAAAAAGGGACCATCCTCTGTCCCTTATTTACACAAAATTGATTATTCTAGATTGAAACACCCTATAAATATTCTCTTATAAGCTTAATTAGTCACATTTTAGAGGTTTTGTTATTTTCAAAAGACCAACCGTAGAACCCTTTATAGGATATCTGAAGGAGTCATTTCAAAGAAGAAGTAATCTCTCTAACTGATCACTTTATTTTTATACTTTTATTTACCTAATAAAAATCAATTAGATTTATCATAAAATAATAAATTCATTATCTTAAATAAAATGAAATTTTATTATGATTATTAAAACATCATTATGCACCCTCTTTCCCATCAAACATGTAGTGAACGTATCACTCGTGTGTACGTACATCTTATCATCTCCACATAGCGATACAATTCATTTTTGATCACCATATTTTATGGATGAGTATTATTATGGTTTTAATGGTTTTATATGATATTTATATCATAATTATACTTATTAAATGATAATATCTTATCTTACTTATTAGCTTCTAAACCATTGTAAAATGATATCGTCGCTCATGCATATGTATGGAAAACCACCTCCACAAAGAGATGGGATTTTTTTTTCATTTATATTTTACTTGGATAGTAAATAGGATTAATATTATGAATATATATGATATATATAATATAATAATGATTATTTAAACGTGAATTTTTATTTAAATTTATTTCTTTTCATCCTTTAAAAATTTAATATAGCGTTAATGGATACGTATGACGTACCATCTCCAGCAATAGTGTAATTCAATTTTTATCTCTCATTAGGGGTGACTATAAATATATATATAATGAATATATATAATATAATAATAATTTAAATTATTCTGATATATATGTATAATAAATTTAAATTTGTTATACATGAGTTTAAATAACATTCCAAGGATGTCGGACCTAAAATAGGTGTTTCTAATCTCACTTTTACTTTCATGAGACATTCGATATTCAACACCAATTTATTTTGTGTGGTGTGTATACATTATCTTTGATATATTATATCATTAATATCTTTTTCTTTATGGTATTTAATGTTTCATTGGAATTTGTTTTACAGGTCTTACAATTCAAAAGATACCCAAGTGGAAAGGTTTTATTTCACAATCTCATCATTATTCAGGATTGTTTATGTTTAATTCTTTTATGAGCAATATTTTTATTACAGGTACATGTATTTAAAAAAATTCAAAAATATTTTTACGATTCTCCTAAATTTTAGTAAATTTATTTTAATCAATGTTTTAATTTTTACTAAATGGTTTGAAAGGAATATTTTTTTGTTTTCCAACCAAGTTACATTGTTATTTTTCTGACAAAAATATAAAATAAATGTTTCTAACTTTTATGGAATGAGATAATTTTCCCACGATCATGATTTCATAATGATTAAAATCATTCTCTACATGTTTAAAATTTTATTTTCATAAAAAACGTTTTCATTCTTAAGTGCAGAACTTTTTAAAAATATAAGTAGATTTTAAATATAAAAGTTATTTTCCTCAATATTTATTCGAAGTGATCTTTAAAAAATAATTTTCCATATAATATAACACCCTTTGAGGTTTCTTATACTTAATAGGTATATGATTAAAGGATACAAAATGTATTCTGTCTCTAGATTTTTTTTTGTTTATGAATAAAGGATAAAATTATTATGAAACCCATGTTTTTCATTCACTATAATATAATGACTTTTTAGGGTCTACTAGAACATATATGTATAGTTTAAATTATGTGATGGCTGGTACCTATATGTCCCACTAATTAATTTGATAAATTATTTTATCTCATGAGATATTTAATGGATTCAAGTTTATGTGTTTGATCCTTTTGGGGAAACTTGTCGATGTGCTTGATCCGTTTTGGGAAATGGGTGTTAATGTCTTGTCAATGGTATTGGTAGTTAACATTGAAATATGAAATGGTTTCTATACTTATAATAATTCCACACATGTTTAGGAAATGAAATTATGGTTCATGATTGAGTTATGGTGATTTCTCATTCTTATGATTCAGGTATTTTTTAATGATAAAGTTTTATGAAATATCACATATTTTATGATATTTTTCAGATTGGGTGTATAATTTTTAATTTATAGTCATGATCATTTACCCTTATGACTGTATGATGATTTCATATGAACATTGATTGATATCTGTCATGCTTGCCCTTATTGAGAATTTGAGCTCACCCTTTTTATATGTTTCCTTTCCATGGGTTATGAAGAATTATTTTAGTAGTATATTCATATAAATTATACCATGAAGGAAGATATTTATGGGAGATTCTGAAGATATTTAATAAAATAAAAATATTTTATATATAATCTATAAATACTATAAACTGTAACAGTTATAGCATGGATTTTACTGTTATGTAATGAAAATTCATCTAAATAAATCTAATATTTGTGTATAAAAATCTAGGTCTCTTATATTTGGTATTATAGAAATGTTAAGTCAACCTTTGGAGATTAGGGTTGGAAAACATTGGTGAAGGAACAAGGGATAACTATAAGTATTGGAAAATATCCTAATGTTTTGGTAATAAAGATATTATGTGATTTTGCAAGAAATTAAATAGTTTTCTATATACTACAAGTGGATGTGGTCATGGAAGTGTTGTAACTAGGGGAAATAACCTAGAAAATGGTGTATTGAGCAAGATATGGTCATCACCTAGTACATGTGTAAAGACCCGAAATTTCAATGTAATTTTTTTTAATTAAATGGGAATTTTACGAGTCCGTAAAAATTGATGGCGTGTGATTCTGAGAACCGGAGTGCCCGAAATAAATTCCTGGACTTTTGTTTGGGTATGTTCAGTAAAAGTGTGAGTGGGTTTTTTTAACTTTTGAATCGGTGCTCGGAATTGAAATCTGAGGGCACTATTGAACTCACAGCACCGGTATTCACATAAAGATACTTTCACCTTGATGGTAGTTGGTCGAGGGTGGAAGTTAGTTTTTGGGTTTTTAATGAAAGAATATAATAAAAATAAAATTGAACAACATTTTATTTTTATTTTATTTGTTAAAACCTCCATGTGGAAGTGGGGAAGAAGGTACTGCCAGACTTTAACCTCCCATGAGAGGTTATGGCGGTGAGGACCACCCAAGCATAACCTCCCCTGAGAGGTTATGGTGGTGGGGACCACCCAAGGCCTAAACCTCTTCAACTCCCTCATTAATGTGGAGGTGACTCTCGAGATTCCTCCACGTTAATTGTGCCAACCCTCCTTAATTAATTTTTCAAACACACCACAATAATTTATCCATTTTTAATTTATGCCAACAAACATAAGAGAAGGGATAATCTATTATTTTGGCACCATTTTGAATTTGGGTAGAATTGGGAAAACCTTCTCCAACAAAGAACGCATCCTCCACGAAGAATGCTCCTCCACATAGAACGCTTCCTCCATGTAGAATGTTGACAAGGAATTTCATTGACTACGACAAACCAATGCATGATCCCGGGATTAGAGGTGTGTGGCAGACGAGATGATCATCGACGACTTCACCTTCTTCATTGTTCCAACACCAACAAAAAACAAGTAGGGGTTTATTGATTATCACTTCCCATGTTCTCTCCATCTAATTCAATTGTGGGATTTGGGAATAGAGATTGACAAGGGTTGTGGGAAATGATATTTTAAAATATCTTCCATTCATGTTCATGCTTCGTTATTTGTGAACCACTTGCTATCACTCTAAATACAGAGGGTACGGGCCAAACAAACATGGCCCGACCCCTCGGTCATTCTTCTTTGGTGCACTCTTTGTAAAGAAGGTGATGAAGGCGATGAAGGTGACGAATGCAACGGCGCTTCTACCCGTAGCCTCTACGACCCCCGCCACCCCCGCGGCGTTCCAGTCTCCCGGACGAATCGGTTGCCCGGCTGGGCTCTGCGCCCTGGCTCCATGCCCCGGTCGAGCCGCCCCACGGCGCTCCGCCCTCCCGGAAGAACCGGTCACATGCACTGGCTTCTCTACTCGGACGAGCAGCCCCATGGCGCTCGGGCCTCCTGGCCGAACTCACCCCACACCCACGAGGCGCTCCGGCCCCCCGGCCATATCGGTCCTGCGCCCCCGCGGCGCTCCGGCTTACCAGCCAAACTGAACCCATGCCCCCGCAGCACTTTGGCCTCCCAGCAGAACCGGATCTGCGCCCCCGCGGCGCTCTAGCCTCCCGGACGAACCTACCCCACGCCTTGGCCAAACTGCCCTCATCGCGGCCCTCCGAGCCGCCCCGGCTGGCTCTGCCAACCGGCCCTCCAAGCCACCCCGACTTGTGCCGCCCACTGGCACTCTGAGTCGCCCCGTGGCCTCGCGCCCTCGCGGTCACCCGCGGCCCTCTGCGTCCCCTCGCAGCCTGTCGTGCCTGACCCAGCAGGCCGGACAAACCCAATTGGTCGGGCCACACAACAGGTCGGGTTGATCTGACTGGGTCGGACTAGACCTGGGCCCACTACGATCGAGTTACTTTCTTTTGGCCATAACTTTGGCATCAGATGTCTGTTTGGCGAACCGTCAGTGGCGCTGAAAATCATAGAGTTAGATGCTCCCTTTGAGTGATACCCCCACTGTGTTTTGGATTAAGATGGAGAATGGTCAGGTTGGATTGAGCTCGAATCCAACTGGGCCCCTGAGACTAAAAGGCTAATAACTCACATACCGGGTGTCTGATTGACGCGCTGTATGTTACGTTGAGACCCCTATGAAGAGGCGGACCATTGAGATACTTTTTGTGGGACTTAATTGAGGTTGGAGTACCGACTAGTATCTTGTAAAGAATATCCTCTTGGAGACGAGCGAGCAAAGTGCAGAGACCTAGTGGCTGGCTGAGACTTGATGACTGCTGACCGTTTCAACTCGGAGTGACTCAACATGCCTAGTGGGGAGAACCTTCGTGACGCGGCAAGCCCATGGTGGGGAGTGCCTTGGTGACACAGCAGACCCATGGTACTCGACAGGAGGATTACCTCAGTAGGCCTTGAGGGGGAGTGCCTCTATGTGACATGGCATACCCACGGTGGGGAGCGCCTCTGTGTGACGTGGCAGACCCACGGTACTCGATAGGAGGAGTACCTCTACAGTCCAAGGTTAGTGGGAAGCCCCTCTTTATGACATGGTAGGCCCACTGTACTCGATAGAGGAGAAGTTCTCCAGCAGCCGAGGTGTTCGACGTTGTGACTCGAAATGTTACTTGTTACTTCACATAGAATAAATCATGGTGTGAGCTAAGTCAGAACCTCTGTGTTTTCCTCATGATTAAGATGAATTACATGATAACATAGGTATATGTATGGGCATATACCTAAGTAAGGTTATATGTTGATTTCATAATTTTTGTTTTCTCCTTGTTAGATTTTGTGAGACCTAGAGGGTCTCGGGGTCCCTACTGAGTATCGTTATACTCACCCCATCACGGGATATGCCCGAACCTTGTTGTGTTGGATGTAGGTAACAAACAAAGCTGATTGAGGCCGAGAGTGCCAGGACTAGATGATACCCATAGGTGGAACTTACGATGAGTTGGTACACGGAGGAGACGGATGGACGAGGAGTGCTAAGGAGGCAATCTGTACCTACCCTTCAGGTAGGAACCTCAGAGGATTACCAAACAGCTGACTTTACCTTTTCTCCAGTTGTATTGTATCACATTTTTACTTGTACTTTCCAGATGGGCTTGTATTATGGCACCTTTTTCTTTCAACACTCTATTGTTATATAGTTTACCTACTGTTTCGTATCCAGTTTTGTGCTCTCTTGTGTGTGTGTGTTACAGGTTATAAAGGCAATGCCTTCCTAGTTTTATAGAATTGCACCTTTGGTGCTAGTCATCATCCCCAGTCCTATGGAAGGCGGTCTTGGGGTAGTCACGGCACAGGCCCCAGGGGATGGGTCATGACAAATTGGTATCAGATGAGTCGGTTATACCGAAGAAATAGGACTCTGATCTTTTCTATGAAGCAATGGTGTTAGGGGTAGTGAGTTCGGTTTTCAGTTCAGGGAGTCTTGTGTTGGTGTGGCGGCCGACATATCCATACACCAGGACCCTAACTTCTGATATCTGACACAATTCATGAAAACACTAATTATGTGTGTGTTTTCAAGAGTTTTCTTTGTGAACTCTTTGAGTCAGATCACCAGGCCATCTCACCAGGTAAAACTTTTTGATCGTAGAACAACTTTTTATTTTCAGGATTCCTCCACGAAGACAGCCATCTAGAGTTCTGAGATTTGTACAAACAGATAGCCCACCCAGTGATGAGGCCTCGGTTAAGGGATCTTTTCCAGTAAAGGAACTAGTGGAGGAACTAGTGGTCCCATTCCACATTGGTCCATCGATGCCACCAGCCCCAGCAGCAGATGGTGCACGCCGCTTGAGCGCGTTGCATAAGTTCCATCACTAGAGGCCACCTAGGATCAGGGGAGAGATGGACCCATATGTGGTTGAGGATTGGCTAGAGGCCATGGTGAGAATTCTCTAATTGGTAGGGACACTAGCTGATTTCATGGTGATTCTTTCCACCAGCCTTCTATAGGTAGAAATAGGAAGATGGTGGAGCATGATTCTCCAAGTTCACAATGAGGTGACGCTTCTCTAGGAAGACTTTGAGATCCTATTTCGGGTAGATTTTGTCCCAGCAACTCTTCGTGTAGTGCGCATTCAAGAGTTACTTCATCTGCAGTAGAGAAGCATGATTGTGGCTCAGTACTCAGCAAGGTTCACTGACCTCTCATGTTACTCCACCGATATAATATGGGGCCCATTCTTCAGGGCCCAGACCTTCGAGATGGAAATCAGGCAGGAGATCAGGGCTTTGGTGACTCACTCAGCATCCCAATGCTGGAAGGGGTGTTAGAGAGAGACCTCTTGGTAGAGAGTTTCCTTGCTTAGCAGTCACCAGCAGCGAGACCCACTACCAGTCAAAACATAGTGGAGTCTACTACATCAGGCAGCCGACAGATGTCCCAGAGGTCCAAGAGGACCAGACCTATTGGTGGATGACCGCATGACTCAGGATCGGCTGTGAAGGGCACCTGAATTGGAGCCCGTTACACCAGGAGCAGGCAGTGTTATTCATGTGGTGGTCAGGGTCACATGGCTCATGACTTTCCAAATCGCCGTACGGATGATCAGTAGACAGTCGAGCGACCTCTTATGTAGAGACAGAGATTCGATCAACGAGGTCTGCAAGGAGCAGGAGGGCGTGGTAGAGAAGCTGGTCATGCAGCTGGCGATGGGAGATGATTTGAGATATTACCGCTACCACCACCAAGAGGTCCACCCCGACCGCAGGGAGCAGGTGGATAGGAGAGAGCTCAGCTCCAGGCAGCTGAGGCCTACGATCACAGTGCTCCGGAGATGATACGAGGTACGATCTATGTCTACTCCACCTTAGTTGTAGTACTTATAAACATAGGTGGAAGTCATTATTTTATAGCCACTACCCTCGTTCGGAGCTCATAGATTTTGATGGAGCCGTTGGCTCAATTCTTATGGCTAGAGACTCTTACAGGAGCAGATTCGACGATTATGCGCTGGTGCTGGCAGTGCAAGCTTACTCTAAGAGGCAAGAGCTTGGGCTGGGATCTCCTAGTAGCAGCGTCGAGGCCTTACGACATCATCTTGGGTATGGACTGGTTATCAACAGTCCATGCTTAGATAGACTATATTAGCCACAAGGTGTGGTGTGTCTGCACAGATGGGACTAGGTTTACCTTCACTGGTGAGAAGGAATCATTTGTAGCACAGGATGGACTTACCAAGAGGAGAGTGCAGCCGATCACTCATTAGTTGTCTAGCCTTACCCCCGGAGCTGTTGATGTGGAGATTTTGAGATATCCTGTAGTGGTGGACCAGTACACGGATGCTTTCCCTGATGATTTCCCAAGTCTACCTCCTCATAGAGAGGTGGAATTTTACATGGACTTATACCCCTGGATGGCATCAATATCTACACCAGTATATTGGATGGCTCCCACGGAGCTTCATGAGTTGCAGGTACAGTTAGAGGGATTGTAGGGGAAGAGATTCATTTGGACTAGTGTTTATCCTTGGGCAGCCTCGATTCTGTTTTCCAAGAAGGTGGATGGGAGCATGAGGCTTTGTGTTGACTATCGGTGCCTGAACTAGGTAACTGTGAAGAAAAAGTACCCACTCTTGAGGATTGACGACCTCTTTGATCAGCTAAAGAAATCATGGTGGTTCTCGAAGATAGTCCTCAGATAAGGCTATCATCACCTCAAAGTAAGCGATGGGGATGTGCAGAAAACATATTTTATATGTCGGTACGACCACTACGAGTTCTTGGTTATTCCATTTGGTGTAACCAACGCTCCAGCTGTGTTCATGGGACTCATGAACAGGATATTTCAGCCATACCTCGATCTCTTTTCCGTAATCTAGATTGACAACATTCTGATCTACTTGACTACTGAGGAGGAGCATGCCTATCATTTGTAGGTAGTACTGGACACACTCCGAAAGCACTAGCTTTATGGTAAGTTTTCGAAGTGCCGGTTCGGGATCCGAGAGTTTCACTTTCTGGGAGAAGTCATATTAGAGGATGGAGTTGCAGTAGATCCAGCAAAGATTGAGGCGGTACTTTCTTGGGATCCACCCAGGAGTGTGATGGAGGTACAGAGTTTCCTTGGTTTTTTTAGATACTATTGGAGGTTTGTGCCAGACTTCTCCAGAGTTGCAGCACCACTATCAGCCTTGACGAAGAAGGGTAAACCATTCGTTTGGTCAAAGAAATTCCAGCTGAGTTTTTAGGAGCTGAGGCAGAGGCTAACTAGTGCCCCCATCTTGAGGCTTCCAGAGGAGGGCGTAGGGTACGTAGTCTTCTGCGATGCATCATGTACTAGACTTCGATATGTTCTGATGCAAGAGTGAGTAGTGATCGCTTATGGTTCCTGATAGCTGAGACAACATGAGCAGAACTACGTTACCCATGAATAGGAGATAGTAGCAGTGGTATTTTACTTGAAGATGTGGTGACACTATCTATTGGGCGAGTGTTTTAGAGTGTACTCTGATCATAATATTCTTAGGTATATCTTCTCTCAAAATAACCTAAACCCAAGACAATGATGTTTCCTTGAGTTCCTCTAGGATTATGACTTTTAGATATTCTATACTCTTGGGAAGGGGAACATTGTTGCAGATTCACTCAATAGAAGATCTAGTATAAAACTTCTAGGCGAGGGGACAGAGTAGCTGGCCGAATTGCAGATATATTTTTTAGATAGATATGGATCAACTTTTCTTCAGTCTCTTACAGTCACTCCCCCACTTCTTCAGCGAGTCAGGGAGGCGCAACATGGGGACGCTAACTGTAAAGCACGACGTGCTCGGATATCCACAGGACAGGCACCTAATGGATTTTCTGAAGGTGGGGAGCACGTCATCCTCTTCAGA
Organism: Viscum album; assembly: GCA_963277665.1. Classification (NCBI taxonomy): domain Eukaryota; kingdom Viridiplantae; phylum Streptophyta; class Magnoliopsida; order Santalales; family Viscaceae; genus Viscum; species Viscum album. Next base: position 345,769,409 of record OY728162.1, on the reverse strand, counting down.
GGATGTACCATGGTTCAGGAGGAAGTGTTGATGGAGTTCCACACATCCCCTCTTGCAGTACATCCATGTGTGGAAAAGATGTACTAGGATCTCTGACGATATAACTGGTGGCTGGGAATGAAGAAGGAAGTTGCAGAGTTTATCTCTTGGTGCCACACTTGTCAGCAAGTGAAGGTGGAGCATCAGGTACCAGTAGGCTTGGTTCAGCTTTTAGAGGACCCAGAGAGGAAGTGGTATGGGATATTCATGGACTTCGTGATAGGACTTTCACGTACATCCAGGGGACATGACTCGATTTGGGTGATCATCGAATGACTCACCAAGTCAGCCCACTTCCTACCGATCAGAGAGCAAGGTTCAGTAGAGAGCTTGGGATGCCTCAATGTGTAGAAGATTGTGAGGATACATGAATTAATCATTATGTTTTTCTCCTATCATGATGCACGTTTTACTTCCTGGCTATAGAAGGGGTTGAAGGAGGCTTTCGGGATACAGCTTTGTTTGAGAACCGCCTTCCATCTGCAGATAGATGGTCAGATTGAGCAGACTATTCAGACCCTCGAGGACATGCTCCATGCTTGTTCCCTTGTCTTTGGTCATAGTTGGGAGGATCACTTACCTTTTGTGGAGTTTTCATACAACAAAAACCAACACTCCACCATAGGGATGGTATATTTCGAGGCATTATATGGGAGACCTTGCAGATCACCTTTGTGCTAAACTATCCAAGGGGAGTCAGCACTCGTGGGACCAGTGATGGTTTAGGCTATCACAGAAAAGGTGCAGATCATCTAAGAGTGGATGAAGACTGCACATAGTAGGAATAAGTCATATGCCAACAGGAGATACAGACCTTTGGATTTTGGGGATGGAGACCACGTCTTTCTACGGGTCTCACATCGACGTGGATTATAGAGATTTGGTTGAGGCAGAAAGAAGTCTTTGTGGTTCATTGGATATATTCAGTTCCTCAAAAGAGTTGGATAGGTGGATTACTGTATAGCTCTTCCACCTCAGTTGCACCGGGTGCACATCATCTTCCAGGTATCCCAGCTAAGGAGATATGTGCACGACCCTTCTCACATCCTCGACCATGGTGAGATAGACGTCAATGATGGGACGACTTTTATAGAGGTTCCAATAGAGATTGAGGATCAACAGGAGTGGGTCCTTCGTGGATGGTGGATACCTCTAGTTCTCGTTTGCGTGCAACACATGAACCTCCCAGAGAGGACATGGGAGTGGGAGGCTCAGATGCGTACTAAGTACCCCCGATTGTTCCCTCAGTTTGAGTTTTTGCTTATGGGTAATTAAATCCTGAGGTGGGGAGAATGTAAATACTTGGAATTTCCATGTAATTGTTTTTTAATTAAATGGGAATTTTACAAGTTCGTGAAAATTTACGGTGCGTGATTCTGAGGTCTGGAGTGCCTGGAATGAATTTACGAAATTTTGTTCGGGTACGTTCAATAAAAGTGCGAGCGGGTTTTTCTAACTTTTGAACCAGTGCTCAGAATTGAAATCTGAGGGCACTATTGAACTCACAGTGCCGATATTCGCTTAAAGATAATTTCACCTTGATGTCAGTTGGTCGAGGGTGGAAGTTAGTTTTTTGGTTTTTAATGAAATAATAGAATAAAAATAAAATTGTACAACGTTTTATTTTTATTTTATTTGTTAAAACCTCCATGTGGAAATTGGGAAGTGGGGACTGCCAGACCTTAACCTCCCATGATAGGTTATGGTGGTGGGGACCACCCAAGCATAACCTCCCATGAAAGGTTGTGGTGGTGGGGACCACCCGAGGCCTAAATCATTTCAACTCCATCATTAATGTGGAGGAGAATATTGAGCTTCCTCCACATTAATTGTTCCAACCCTCGTTAATTTATTTTTTAAAATGAACCACATTAATTTATCCATTTTGAATTTATGAAAAAAAACATAATAGAGGGGATAATCTATTATTTTGGCACCACTTTGCATTTTGGTGGAAATGGGAGAAAGCTTCTCCAAAAATGAACGCATCCTCCACAATAAACGCTCCTCCATGAAGAATGCTTCTTCCATGAAGAAAGAAGACAAGGAACATCTTGGAATACGACGAACTAACACACGAGCCAAGGATTGGAGGTGTGTGGCAGATGAGACGAACGTCGACGACTTCACCTTCTTCCTCGCGCCAACACCAACAACGAACAAGTCTGTCGGGCCAGACCCAGTGGGCCAGACTGACCCAACGGGTTGGGCCGCACATCGGGTCGGGATAGACCCAGTGGGTCCGGCCAGGTCGGACCAGACCCGGGACCACTACGACCCAGTTACTTTCTTTTGGTCATAACTTTGGCACCAGATGTTCGTTTGGTGAACCGTCAGTGGCACTAGAAATATTGGAGTGATACGGTCCCTTTGAGTGATACCCCACTATGTTTTGGATTATGATTGGGAATGGTTAGGTTGGATCGAGTATGAATCCAACTGGGCCCTCAGGACTAAAACGCTAATAACTCATAGACCGACCGTCTGATTGACGCGCCGTTTGTTACGTTGAGACCCCTATGATGGGGAGGAACATTGAGATACCTCGTCATGGCACTTCGTGACTGTTGGTGTATTGACCAGTAGCTTGTGGAGTGGATCTTCCCAGAGAAGAGCGAGCATAGTGCGAAGACCTAGTGGCTGGTTGAGACTTGACGACTGCTGACAGTTTCGAATCTTAGTGACTAGATAGGCCCAGTGGGGAGCGCCTTGGTGATGTGTCAGACCCATGGTGGGGAGCACCTTGGTGACGCAGCAGACCCACGATACTCGACAGGAGGATTACCTCTGCAGGCCTTCAGGGGAGCGCTTGTGTGTGACATGGCGGACCCACGGGGGGGAGTGCCTCTGTGTGACGCAGCAGACTCACGGTACTTGACAAGACGAGTACCTCATCAATCTAAGGTTAGTGGGAAGTGCCTCTGTGTGACACGGCAGACCCACTGTACTCGATAGAGGAGGATTTCTCTAGCAGCTGAGGTGTTCGACATTGTAACTTAAAAATCTTACTTGTTACTATGCCTAGAATAAATCCTAGTGTGAGCTGAGTCAGAAACTCTATGTTTTCCTCATGATTGAGATGGATTACTTGATAACTTGGGTGTATGTATGGGCATATACCTAAGTAAGGTTATCTGTTGATTTCATACTTTGTTTTTTATCCTTGTAGATTTTGTGAGACCTAGAGGGTCTCGAGATCCCTACTGAGTATCGTTATACTCACCCTTACATGGTCTATGCCCTCACCTTGTTGTGTTGGATACATATGATAGACAACGCTGACTGAGGCCGAGAGTACTAGGACTGGACAGAACCCGGAAGTGGACCTTACGACTAGTCGGTACACAGAGGAGATGGACGGATGAGGAGTGCTGAGGAGGCCATATATACCTACCCTTAAGGTAGGAACCTCGGAGAACAACCTAGTAGATGACATTCCATTTTCTTCAGTTGTATTATATCACATTTGTACATGTACTTTCCTGTTGGGCTTGTATTCTGGACCCTTTTTCTTTCAGTACTCTTTTGTTATACAATATACTTAGTGTTTTTTATCTAGTTGGGTGCTTGCTTTTGTGTGTGTTACAAGTTATAAAGGCAATTTCTTCCCATTTTTAGGAAATTACGCCTTTGCTTCTAGTCACTTGACCCAGGCCTATGGAAGGCGGCCTTGGGGTAGTCACAACATGAGCCTTGGGGGACGAGTTGTGATAACACAAAAATGGTCCTTGCTGCACACCTACATTGAAAATCTTAGAGATATTATTTGGGTTAATCTATATTTACTTTATGAACCATTGTGGAGGATTTGAGTAGATGATAATCATAGATGAATTAGGTTAAACCAAAGGTGTCATAGATTGAAAATAAGGTGTTAGGTTTTTTACATCTTATAAATTGGTATGCAGTTTTCTACTATGATTATGTTTTCTCACAATATGATTTTTGATTTCGAAGATGGATGGAACTAGGTGGATTTAATGTGAGGGAAAAAGAATGATTTTCCTTTTGAGCAACCAAATGAAATAGGAAATTCATGGAGAAACCTCGTTATTATGCCTAATCCACAATCTTGTAATATGATCATTAATATCACCTTATGTGAGTTTCCAAACACACCTAACAAGAGGAAAATGGTGTTTCATGATGAACATTGAGGAAAGAAATTTCAATATTCATTGTTTCAATAATTTTTGAAGAATCATGGAGTAGAATGCCTCAAAATAATAGGACGATATTTCCAGTGTAGAAAATAAGGACAATGAAGATGTAATTTTTTAATAAAAGTGAATAGTTCATCCAATGAAATATATTAGAATAATGGTTTTAATAAGGTATCATTGATATTTTAATGTTTAAAATGGTGAAATTATGGTAATTATTCAAATCAATTCCTTAGGGTGGAAGTCTTGTGAAAAGAATTAGTAAGGTTGTATTAGTAGTGGTTTTTTTTTTATGATGAAGTGACTATGAATGACATATGAAAGGACATTAGTGTTAAGGAATAAGATGAAAAATCTTGTTTTTTGGAATAATAAGGGAGTGTAATGATTGAAATTCATATGTATTATGATATTATAATTATGTAGTAAAAGTGTTTTAAGAATAATATTCTTGATTATAAGAATCATGAAACATATATGGATTGTTCCTCAATTGTTTTTCTTTAAGGTATTGAAATTATTAGTTTAGTAGTACTAATAACAAAGAAAAGTGATTTACTGGAAAGATTGTCTTCATGGAAAATGCCTAATCGAGGGAAATATATCCCTTAATTTGTGTCCAATGTGAAGATAATAATGTTTAATTAGGATAAAGAGATGATTGACAATGATGGGATCGTATCGGAAACCATTAAATTGTTTATTAATTTGATGAAAATGTGATTTAAGTCATCTTTGATAAATTTTATTGTGTTTTGGATTTAAAGAATATATTTAATATTTTGGGATTTTATTAGGAAAAGGACCCTGTTAATTATTTGAAGCATGCATGTTTTCATTAATGGTTTATGATAATTTAGGTTACAACCATGTTTCTAGAGAATATATGACCAAGGTGTTCACAAATTAGGTATGTAACATTAAGATATACATTTGTGGATTAATGTTAAGCTGGTTTGGGTATAGTAGTGAATTTCATTCTAAATTTTTGGTTATTGATTCTTTTAGACATATTTTATAGAATTTTTATGATTAACTACTATGTATTGTGTTAAGTTAAAGCATGGGAATTATTGTTAATGATTTAGAAGTTAATTAATTTATACATATTTGAAAACTTATGCTACCCATTTTTGTTTTAGTTAATATATAAATATTGTAGGAGTATCTTGTTATACTTTTGAGGATTATGTGATCTGTTATAATTTGATCATTATTCTTTAGGAATGAGATATTTGTCTTATTCATCATTTTAGAAAAAAGATGATATTGTTATCGAAATTGATTAAAGGATGAAATTTTACTTTTCAAGTAATTATATTTTCTTATATTCCTATTCTAGATGGAAAATTAATGCTTGAACTCTAGGAAGAGGATATTTAGAAAAAAAAATCTTATACCCTTACATTCCAATAAATTGATGGTATTTTCCACAACTATGGTTTATGATTTTGTGATTGTTAACATTCCCAAGAACATTAAGTTTCTTATGGTCAATGGTCTCTGTAAATAACTTTTTTTATCTATATCTCTACTTCCCACTAATGTTATTCTATTTGGAATCCCAGTATGTGTAATCCTGAATAACCTTCATACTTTCTTTTCTATCTTTTTAAGAGAAATTTTTATTAACCCATTTTACGATGTGGGTTCCCACAAAGGATTTTTCAAATTTCATACCTTTTATTTTAGAGACCAAGTAAAAATTTTGAGAAATAAATTTATTAAATGGGGTATAATGTAACTCCTTGATATTTTAGAAAATATTTCTCTTTAAATAATTTTATTTCGTTGATGGCTTGTGTTACGTGCAACGCCAGATTTAAATGAACCATGATAAACTATTAAAATATTATTATTTAATGTGATAGTTATAACATAGTTATTAATCTAGTGGGCATGGATATGATTAAATAATTTAATAAATATAGATATATGTCCTACACGATATAAATTTATCAACAAATTCTCAGTAAATAATCAATTAATTTGAAGTATTCATTTTATTCTTCATAAATATATTTTCTTCAAAACACTTTTTATTTTGAGTGAAAACTATAGTTGATTTAAGAATGTTTTAGAAAATTTATTTACAAAATTAATTTCATTTTTGAATTAATCATTTCAATATTATATTTGGGTGATTTTTAATTGATAATTTTCTGAGAAGATTAATTTTTTCAGGTAATAGTGAAAGATACTGATTTTTATAAAACTATCATTTTAATTAAATTAAAATATACCTTTATTATTTCAATTTTATTAAAAATTAACTTAAGTTATATTTTTTACATATATTTTAATTAATTACATTTTAAACATCCTTATATATTTTTTGGGTAAAAATTAATTTTTGAACATAAAAACCCATTTTTCAAGAAAACTATTTTTTATTTCATTTTGTGGGATTAATTTTAAATTAAATTCTGAAACTTATATGAGTTGAATATTAAAAATATATTCAATAATTGGAATCATTGGGTCAAAATATCTTAAATATTTCACATTTATTTTTTTCATTAAGAATAGTAACTATAGTAATTTTATTGCAATGATAATGGTAAATTGGGTAATATAGGTTAAAAATAAAATTATAAGAAATACTAAATAACATAAAAACTTGACTAAATATAATTATATGAGTTATTTTTTTCCCTACTCAACAAATTTTTAGTTATATTGCCTTTTCTATCCATTTGGATGATATTATGCCCTTTATATTATTTTATTTCAAGAAAAGTCAAACATCACACACTCTCTTCATTAATAAATATAATAGTTTAACATGGGTTTATACATATGATATGTTTGAATATAAATAGTATTTTAAAATATAAAAAGTTTATCTTTATAATGGTAATTTATTTTCAGTTTTTAGGTAATAAATAATTACCTTAAATACTTACATAATGTTAATGTAGTGATTATTTCACTAATAGAAAAATCAAATAAATGGTATTAAAAGTATTATAATTTTAGATAATTTATGTGATTAATGGATTTTCTAGATTAATATTACCTTTTATTAATTTATTAACGTTTTATTTCTAATTTTTATTTTTTTTATGTTATTAAAGTCAAAGTAATTAATAGTATTAATGTAACACCCCAACCCCAGTTACCCAGAGTCAGTGCATTATTACATAACATTGGCATGATCACAAAGGATCAAGTCTCAAAATACCGATTAGTTTAGTAGCCGTGGAAAGACTAGATACATTCATAAAGTTTACATTACATCATAAAATGAAAACTACAACAACATAGTCTCCATCGTCCACACTCATATCGCCTCATAATATCCCTACAGGTCATTCAAAAAATACTTCTTCACATCCTGGGAAAAATAAAACATAGAAAGGGGTGAGTTCAGATTCCCAGTAAGGATAACAATATAAAGGAAACATTCATAAATAAGCATAAACATTTAAGGAAATGTATAACTGAAACAAAAGCCTTTTAAACTTGAACTTCAGCATAATATGGAAGAAATAAAATGAAAAAATTCCATTTACTTATTCACATGGATATTCTACTAGTCAAAAAACCACATACAATATCAATAACCACTTTAATAATGATGGAATGCATAATTCCATACTATCATAACTACATAGTCAAGGCCTCGTGCCAAGACTACAAATAATATTTTTTCAAGGCCTTATGCCAAGACATGAGTTTGTCTCATGAGACCTACTGATGCATCGAGGAGCTATAGCGGACTCCACCCGTCACTTACTAAGTCCAATGCATTCCTCATATGAAAATTTTGAAACATAACATAAACATTCATATTAAAACTAGAATACGAAATGTCAATACTTTATCCACAAACCATGAATGGTATAAAAATAGCACATACACAGTCAAACATAACTCATTCAATACAATATGGAAGATTTTATTGTATCACATTAACCTCAATCGAGAATAATGAAGTATATTGACATAGATTAAAATAATCATCAAACTATGGAGAGAAATATCCCCCTTTTTCTTGAAATCATTTAAAAGTTGCACTATTTGTTAAGAATCCATTTAAAATAGATTTTTAAATAAAAGTGTCTCATACCACTTTGAAACTTTTAAAAGGAATATTAATTTTAAAACATTAATGTCCATATAAATAAATCCTTAAAACTATTTCTAAAACATGGACATTAATGAGAAATATTTAAAACAATAAATCTTTAAAACATTTAAAAATTATATTTTAGTTAGAGTTTCTGAACAAAAGAGAGATTCTTGAATAAAAATAATTGAGTTAATCAAAACTTTTAATATCATGAGAATAAAAGGATTCATGATATACTATGTCAAATTACATTATATACACAATATAAAAGTGATTTGGTGTATAACAACAAAGAAGTCTTAATGGAATGTAATTTGAGATGAAACTTCATATAAAGACTGTATCCTTAGGTTAAGGATAAATCAACGACATAATTATGTGTGAAAAATATAAATACACTCAACATGATTGGATATTAAGTGTCAATCAATCAGAGGACATTCACACATATTCTTGTAAAAAAACACCACTGAATTGGATATTTAACTCAACAAATGGAGATTAAGTTAAAATTACTCTTATCAAGTTCATATCGATGACTTGAGAATTTATCAATAGATTGATTATTTGTATCAAAATTATATCCACATAAAGGTGAGTGGAAATTATGACATAAAAAAGGAATAGTGATTCCACACATAATCATGGAGTAAAATAATCAATGAATTATGCGTAAAGCTGAATGAGTGGAAATTGAAATTTCAAATTCCCTTATCGATTTAGTAACATAGAAACATACACCCATGAAAGAATGATCATACAATGATTATGTAAATATATATTAATTAAAGTATATTACACAATGAATAAAATCATGGGTAGTACACACACCACATGCAATAAATAAGTAGTGAACAATGGAAATCTCACGGAATTAAAAGTGAGATAAGAAACCCCTTACTTTGTACTTTTTCCTTGGTAGAGAGTAGTTTAGCCTCATATATAATGGTGGAATAATTTTTATTGAATTATACAAGAATCATATACATTTATATATTATCATATATGATCTTTTAACATTGCCTTGTAAAGAATATCTTAGTATTATCGTCGTTTCAGGTGTTAACTTACTCGTTTTATTTTATATGTTTTGTTACATAAGTCGTTTTTGTTATGGATATGTTGTATATTATTCATATACAGAATGATATCAAGTCCTTAAAATTTATTTTTAATCATAAAATGAGAATTTGGCTTGTATGGATACAATGGGTAATGAATATCATTGCGTTCGTGGAGACGGTTGTCCGTACGTACGCACGAGCGATAATATAATTCTTTTGATATTAAAATCGTATATAATTGGATGGTATATCTTATATACAGAATAATTATCATGTTATACTTTTTATTTACATGAATTACACTTCATTATTATACCCATCCAAATAATAATGTATTGAATAACAATTACACCACGACGTGGAGACGGTAGGCCGTACGTACGCACGTATGGTGACATGTCATTAAAAGGATGGATAGAATACTTAATATGGTTGTACCATATTAATAACAATATCAAATTATATAAAAGATACTAGAGTTATTATTTTAGAATGGAAATAACAAAGAAAGAAGATGTTGAAGAAGAAAGGAACTTGATAGAGGGTTGTGAAAACATTACCTCTTCTTCGGGTTCTTCTTTTTGATTTGATCAAAAGGGATCCTTAGGTTGGATTTATGATCAAACTAAGTCCTCTATGATTAATTTAAGGAATTTTATAGAATATTTGGGCAGGTTTTGGCCGAACCAAAAGGCTTTGAAGGTGTAAATTAGGGAGAAGGGGGAGTACCCATTTATAAGATGGGAGAGAGGCACCTTTGGAAAAAAAAGAAATATTATTTTATAATAAATTCATATTCTCTTTCTAATGGCTCCAAAGTAGATTATTTAAAGTTTAATGTGGGTATGGGTTGAAATAATTTCAACCAATATATTTTATACAGGTTTGCGTTACCATATTAACTTTATCATTTATATTATATCTTAGTTAAATAGTTTGACATTTACCTTGTCTCTTTGTATTTTTATATTATATGGTTAATAAACATTCTATATACCTCAAAGAGACCCCCAAGTGGTCCATTAATGATAAAACTATCATTATATAAGTCCTTTGTCTGAGCCGTAGATTTTTAGGAATATAATATCAATTAATAATATAATATTTGTTTTAAAAACTCTTTTATGTCAATTTTGACACTATTGGGTATTTTGTTTTTGATAATTTCATAACAGCATTATTACTTCGAAAACAATTTATATAACCAATAATAATATGTCATATTAACCTATAGAATTATAATAATTCATAAAAAGTCTCAAATTACATTTATTTTGATATTTATAATATCAATTATTTTAATATTTCATTAATTAGGTAATTACTGCATCACAATTGTGTCATAAATAAATTAAATTATTTAATGTCTAAAAATTATAAATAAAATACCATTTTGTAGGAAATCGTTTTATATTTCTAATGAATATTTATAATTGAATTTATGTTATGTATAACCCTATATTAAATATGTTTTAGTTATTAAACTTTGATTTTATCTCTTTTAACTCTTTTTTGAATTAAATAATAATAAATGTCCTAATCTAATCCAATTGGACCTAAATGATTTTATTTTATTCCTAAATTTTTTTTCGGTTGATAAACACATGTCCAATAGAATTAGGACATGTTTTAGGGTAATATTAATATCATTTTTACCCCTAATTACCCAATTTACTTTTAACCGTTGTAAATAAAAGTAAAAATTTACTATTCACCAAAAATTGTTTTCATCTCATTGAACCACATTTTACTCATTGATATTAAATGTGTCTCTCGGATTTTTTTAAATTCCACTCACAGAAGCAGTAAAATTAAATTTTATGTGAATGTCTAAATTCTCCTAGGAGGTGGGTAACAGATAGTGAAAAGTTCAATAAAATTTTTATATATCTAAAATTATTCTAAATTAACTCCAATGAATTACATTGAAAATATATATGTATTATGTATCTATTTTGACCTTAATTAAATTTAAATAAAATAAATAATTATTTAAATAAAAATTCAGTTTTAAACTATAACTTAGTGTTTTTCACTATTCATCAAAAATTGAATGTTTTTAGAAAAATACCAAAAATTCACCCTAAGCTAATTTCGATATTACAAATCAAAAAATGAAGTCCATTTTGAAGGATAAAATTTATAAAATTTTAAAAAGTGAGTATTACTATTCATAGTGGCTAGTTTGATTGGTTGTGGTGTGTGTTAGAACTCGAAGTTGTGTACAACACATGCTACGGTATTATTCAAAGAGAAGCAAACTGTGGAAGCTTGGGGTGTTACATTCTCCCCTCCTTCAAATAATTTTATCCTCAAAATTTTTAAAATTGGGATTGGGAATATAATGGAAAGTCCCACATCAGAAAAAGATTCAATAAAACTATCACCTTAAAACAATTAAAGAGGAGTACAAAGGTCACCCATGATAACTCATACTAAGATTCCATGTAGGAAAACATGGATATGGAAGATAAACTAAGTGTCATGTTCTGATGGACAGTGATAGAAAACATGATCAGGAGAAAGTTAACAACAAGAAAGCCACAAACTTGTTATGGGACAAACTTTCATTAGTTTCCCAGTAGGAAATGTATATGGACAACATTTTTTTTAAGTTACATTACATAATGATGAGGAATTAATTTAAGATATTGACTAAGAAAATAAAGAGATATACTTACTTTTTAATTAGAGTTTCATTCTTTACTAAATTTCCACCACTAACTCATTTTTTTTGAAACGATGATTATTCGAGAAGGCTTGGTCACACTAGAAGAGCTAGAATAAACTTCTATAGAATCACATGATCCCCGAAGGATAAACTATATATTTAACTTGTCTTTAGAGATTAATCAAAACCAAAATGGTTGTTACATGATCTGATGATCCCCCAAAAAGATATTCCTTTATAGAAAGAAACACTAATCTTAATTTCTAAAATTAAACCAACAACACCCCAAAGTTAAATAAATAACATTCAATAAAAAATTGTCCTTAAAATCCTTCAATATAATCCAAACTAATATTGAAACCCAGGGAATTGAAGAATTTGGTTGTGTAGTCTTCCATGTTAAATTGTATCTCCAAATGACATAAAATACTCTTAAAGTCACATACTTAAAAGTAATTAACCTAATCACATATTCTCTATTATAGGTTAGTCATTTACATAAATAACCCAAATCACTATAAATCCAGAAAAAAAACATAGATAAAATCCACCATTACTTCAAAAATGAAATCCCATAGTATTTTAGTTTCCTTGGGCATATAGTGTTCCCAACAAAGCGAAGATCTTCCAAAATAACATTTATCACTTAATCACCAAATCATTTTCCTATACTAAGGGTATTCATTTTATAAGTCATAAGAACCCAAATCAACTTATTATTGATCAAAAAAATCAATTAACTAAATATAATTAGTCACACTAACTAGGTACTTCACATAGTCTAGTGGTAGGCGATAAATCCCAATCACACTTTGGTTGTGGGTTTGATTCCCATAGCTTTGTCCGACGCGACGGGTTGTCACACGGTCTGTGTGCTGTCCTTTTTCAAAAACTATATTTTATAACATTACCAAAATGAGATAAATTCCTCAAAATAACCATAACATAATTTTAACCAGAAATTTTATCTCATTCCTTGCATTTTCATCCCAAAATCTAATAACTTGTAATTGCCTCAAACCCAATGATCATATAAAACCAAATGGTTATTTATAACTATATCCACAAGGGAAAATATAAGTCTTCCTCAAATATAATTCTCACATGGGAAACTGCGGGGTTACAAATACAAGAAAAAAATTATTCCAAAGTAATCTCATCGATAAGGTGCACTAATACATTTAAACATTTCTCCAACCATTTATTTCCATATAGATTCTTCATTGACCAAGAAAATATCCTATAGAATAGGGCATTCACTCAGGTAATGTCCAGGTCCCCTACATTTACAGCAAATGACTGTAAATTGATTTTTGGGACTATTTCTATTTTCTTCCATAGTACTCTTCATTTTTCCTCGGCAATTCTTCACTTTATGTCCTTTTTTACCACACGTAAAGCATTTCTTTGTTCTGTTGAGACACTTTCCTGGGTGTCTCCTTCCACATTTCCTGCATAATGGAAATTTATGATTCTTTTCTCCATGGTCTCCACTACTACAGATCTTATCATTCATCACCTTTCACTTCTTTGTTGAGTCCGGGAGTTGGTTAATATATATGTTTCTGATCATATTTTTGGAAAACTGATTTGGCATGAACATGATATCTTTTACACCTATCAATATTCCATTTTGTTTCTCATTTTCACCATCATTCCCACCTTGTACATCATTCTCAAAGTTACTATGACTTCCTTGGACTCCAGTCATTTATTAAAACCTGAAAGCATTATGTGAGTAATAGTAGTCATAAAATCATTTAGAGAATATCATGACACCATATTCTCAATTTGAAACACCTTAGGATTAACCAAGGATAAATACTTCAAATTGGTTTGTTAATAAAATGTAAATTATACTAATCATATCCCCCAGGAGTGTCGTAACCAAGAGTATAGCAAGTCCCGTTGTCGTGCACCAGTTCTCATTCGAGTCTAGCTCAAACCGGTGTTTTCAGGTTTTACCCCTAGGTACATATGTGCCAGATCCACCTCTACCTTCTCATATCCAGACAGGGATGTATTTATTGGAAAACTCACAAAATCTATACAATACCAAAATTCTAGGAAGTTATTTTATACTAATCCTCAAAGTCTATCTTAGGTCTAGGTGCTCTAATCAGAGTTTATCTAAATCTAGTTTCCAAGGTTTATACTAAACTTCCTCTTATACCAACTGTAACGCCCTGACCCCAGTTACCCAGATTTGGTGAATTATTACATAACATTGTCATGATCACAAAGTATCAAGTCTCAAAAGACCAATTAGTTTAGTATCCTTGGAAACACTAGATATATTCATAAAGTTTACATTACATCAAAAAATTAAAACTACAACAACATAGTCTACATAATCCACACTCATATCCCCTCATACTATACCTATAGTTCATTTATAAAATACTTCCTCACATCCTGGGAAAAATAAAACATAGAAAGGGTGAGCTCAGATGCCCAGAAAGGATAACAATATAGCGGAAACATTCATAAATAAGCATAAACATTTAAGGCAATGTATAACTAAAACAAAAGCCGTTTAAACTTGAACTTCAGCATAATATGGCAGAAATAAATTGAAATAATTACATTTACTTATTCACATGGATATTCTAATAGTTGAATAACCACATGAAATATTAATAACCACTTTCATAATGATGGAATGAATAATTCCAGACTATCATAACCACATAGTCAAGGCCTCGTGCCAAGACTACAAATAATATTTTGGCAAGGCCTTGTGCCAAGACACTAGTTTATCTCATGAGACCTACTGATGCATCGAGAAGGTATAGAGGGCTCCACCGGTTACTTATTATGTCCAATGCATTCCTCATATGAAAAGTTTGATACATAACATAAACATTCATATTAAAACTAGCATACGAAATGTCAATACTTTATCCACAAACCATGAATGGTATAAAAATTGCACATCCACAGTCATACATAACTCATTCGATACAATATGGAAGATTGTATTGTATCGGATTAACCTCAATCGAGAATAATGAAGGATATTGACATAGATTAAAATAATCATCAAACTATTGATAGAAATATCCCCCTTTTTCTTGAAAACATTTAAAAGTCACACTATTTGTCAAGAATCCATTTAAAATAGATTTTTGAATAAAAGTGTCTCATACCAATTTAAAACTTGTAAATGTAATTTTAACTTTAAAACATTAATTTCCTTATAAATAAATCGTTTAAAATATTTCTAAAACATGGACATTAATGAGAATGATTTAAAAGAATAAATATTTAAAACATTTAAAAATGATATTTTATCTACAGTTTCTAACCAAAAAATATACACTTGAATAAAAATAATTGAGGTTATAAGAACTTGGTAATATCACGAGAATAAAGGGATTCATGATATACTATGTCAAAGTAAATTATATACCCCATATAAAAGTGATTTGGTGTATAACAACAAACAAGTCTCAATGGAATGTAATTTGAGATGAAACTTCGTATAAAGACAGTATCCTTAGGTTAAGGATAAATCAATGACATAATTATGTGTGAAAAATATAAATACACTCAACATGATTAGATATTCAGTGTAAATCAATCAGAATACATTCACACATATTCTTGTAAAAACAACACCAATGAATTGGATATTTAACTCAACAAATGGAGATTGAGTTAAAATTACTCTTATCAAGTTCATGTCGATGACTTGAGAATTTATAAATGGAGTGATTATGTGTATCAAAAGTATATCCACATAATGGGGAGTGGGAATTATGACATAAGAAATTGAATAGTGATTCCACACATAATCATGGAGTAAAATAATCAATGAATTATGCTTAAATCCGAATGAGTGGAAATTGAAATTTCAAATTCCCTTATCGATTTGGTAACTTACGAAACATACAACCATGAAAGAAGGATCATACAATGATGATGTAAATATCTATAAATTAAATTATATTACACAATGAATACAATCATGTGAAGTACACACACCTCATGCAATAAAAAAGTTGTGAACAATGGAAATCTCACGGAATTAAAAGTGAGATAAGAAACCCCTTACATTGTACTTTTTCCTAGTTCGAGGGTAAGTTAGCCTCCTATAAAAAGGTGAAATAATTGTTATTTAATTATACAAGAATCATATACATTAATATGATATCATATATGATCTTTTAACATTGCTTTATTAATAAAATCTTAGTATTATCGTCGTTTCATGTGTTAACTTACTCGTTTTCTTTTATATGTTTTGTTATATAAGTCGTATTTTTTATGGATAGGTTGTATCTTATTCATATACAGAATTATATCAAGTCCTTAAACATTATTTTCAATAATAAAATGATAATTAGACTTGTATGGATACGATGGGGAATGAATCTCATAGTGTTCGTAATGATGATAGTCTGTGCGTACGCACGAGCGATAATATCATTCTTTTGATATTAAAATCATATATAATTGGATGGTATATCATATATAAGGAATAATTATCATATTATACTTATTATTTACATGAATTACACATCATTATTATACCCATCCATATAATAATGTATTGAATAACAATTACACCACGACGTGGAGACGGTAGGCCGTACGTACGCACGTATGGTGACATGTCATTCAAAGGATGGATAGAATAATTAATATGGTTGTACCATATTTATAATAATATCATATTATATAAAAGATACTTGATTTATTATTTTAGAATATAAATAACAAAGAAAGAATAAGTTGAAGAAGAAAGGAACTTGAAAGAGTGTTGTGAAACATTACCTCTTCTTCGGGTTCTTTCTTTTGATTTGATTAAAAGGGCTCTTTAGGCTGGATTTCTGATCAAATTTAAGTCCTCTAGGTTAAAGTTAGAGAGGTTGAGAGAATATTTGGTCAAGGGTTTGCTGAGACAAAAGGATTTTAAGTTGTAAATTAGAGAGATGGGGAGTACCCTTTTATAAGAGGGGTGAGGGGCACCTTTGGAAAAGATAGAAATATTATTTTATAATAAATTCATATTCGGTTTTTAATGGCTCAAAATTGGATTATTTAAAGGTAAAGGTGAGGATGGATTGAAATCCTTTCAAACAATATAGGTTTGGCTCAATATATTAACCTTATCATTTATATTTGACTCTTAATTAAATAGTTTGACATTTACCATGTCTCTTTGTATTTTTATATTATATAGTTACTAAACATACTATATACCTTTAAAAGACCCCCAAGTGGTCCATTAATGATACACATATCATTATATAAGTCTGTTGGCCGAACCATAGATTTTTAGGAATAGAATATCAATTAATAATATAATATTTTTTTTTAAAAACTCTTTTATATCAATTTTGACACTATTGGGTATTTTGTTTTTGATAATTTCATAACAGCATTAATACTTCGAAAAAAATTTATATAACCAATCCTAATATGTCATAGTAACCTATAAAATTAGTTTAATTCATATAAAGTCTCAAATTACATTAATTTTGATATTTAAAATATCAATTATTTTTACATTTCATTAATTAGGTAATTACCGCATCACCATTGTGTCATAAATAAAATAAATTATATAACATCTAAAAATTATAAATAAAATACCATTATTTAGTAAATAGTTTTATATTTCTAATGAATATTTATAATAGAATTAATCTTATGTATAACCCTATATTAAAAATGTTTTAGTTATTAAACTTTGATTTTATCTCTTTTAACTCTTCTTTGATTTAAATAATAATAAATGTCCTAATCTAATACAAGTGGACCTAAATGATAATATTCTATTCCTAAGGCTTTTTTCGGTCGAGATAAACTTGTAAAATAGAATTAGTACATGTTTTAGGGTAATATTAATATCATTTTTACCCCTAATTACCCTATTTACTTTTAACTGTAGTAAATAAAAGTAAAAAGTTACTATTCACCAAAAAAATCATCTCATTGAACCACATTTTACACCTTCATATTAACCGTGTCTCTCATATTTTCAAAATTCCACTCATAGAAGTGGTAAAATTAAGTTTTTTTTTTTGAATTTCCAAATTCTCCTAAGAGGTGGTTAAATGACGGTGAAAAGTTCAATAAAATTTTTATATATCTAAAATTATTCTAAACTAACTCCAATTAATTACATTGAAATTATATAGGTATTATGTATCTATTTTTAACTTAATTAAATTTAAATAAAATAAATAATTATTTAAATAAAAATTCGGTTATAACTATAACTCAGTATTTTTTCACTATTCATCAAAAATTGAATGTTTTTAGAAAAATACCATGAATTCACCCTAAGCTAATTTCGATATTCCAAATCCAAAAATGAAGTCCATTTTGAAAGAAAAAATTTATAAAATTTCAAAAAGTAGATATTACTATTCATTACGGCTAGTTTGATTGGTTGTGGTGTGTATTAGAACTCGAAGTTGTGTACAACACACGCTACTATATTATTCAAAGAGAAGCGTACCATGGAAGCTTGTGGGTTACAATTAAAATTGACAATAATGATATTTTATAAAAGTATTACATTATTAAATTATTTTAAAATCATAAAAAATATTAAATAAGGAAAATGGGATAACATATGGTCTAAAAATCATCCCCTCTACATTTATTGGCCACTCAAGATCATTTTAATCTAGAATAGTCTTATTATATTTTATTCTACTGAGAAATTCCAAAAGTTCCCCTCACCACAATTATAAAAGGTCGCCTCCTTCCTCACTACTTTACACCACATTGATTCTTATATTAAAATGATACCCTACCAAATTATATTCCTAACTTAATTATTCACATTTTAGAGGTTATGGTATTTCCAAAATACCAACCCAAGGGCCCTATAGAGTAAATATAAAGGAGTCATTTCAATGAAGAGGTAATTGTCAAAACTGATCACTTAATTTTTATACTCTTATTTTACTCATAGAAATATAAGATATTTATCATAAAATAATTATTTATGTATCCTAAATTTTATTAAATTATATTATCATTATTAGAATATCCTTATAGATCCTCTTTCCCATCAAACAATAAGTTAACGAATTGCTCATGCATACGTATGGCTTACCGTCTCTATGTAGTGATACAATTAATTTTTAATAACCATATTTTATGGATGAGTATTGTGATATTTTTAATGTTTATAAATGATATTTATAAAATAATTATACTTATTAGATGATAATATCATATCTAACTTCTTAACTTCTAAACTGTTGAAAAATGATAATGTCGCTCGGACGTACATGTGGACAACCACCTCCACAAAGCGATAAGATTCATTTTTTATTTCTATTTTGCATGGATGGTTTGGAGGATGGATATTATAAATAAATATGATATAAATGATATAATAATAATTTTTTAAAGTTTTATTATTATTTATATGG
This sequence comes from Viscum album, assembly GCA_963277665.1. NCBI lineage: Eukaryota > Viridiplantae > Streptophyta > Magnoliopsida > Santalales > Viscaceae > Viscum > Viscum album. The sequence goes on along the minus strand of OY728162.1, from coordinate 345,749,997 downwards.
AATCCCTCCTTTTATTACATAGATTTCCATTATGTTTTACAAACTTAATCTCATTAATGATTAGTTTCTTGAAAACAAGGTACATAAAATATGAAAACATAAAAAAATTCATCCAAATAAACTCTAAATACATCTTCTTGGGATAAATATAAGTTAATTTTACTTCTTATTATATCATGGGGACATAAATTAAAATAGATGGGTGATCATTAATCCCAGTAATGGAATAAGAAACGGAGACATAAAACAAGGGACCATGAGACTTGTCAATAAGAACATGAGGTATAACAATATAGAATGGAAAAAAGGAAAAAATAAATAGTAAGAAAATTAACAATAACAAAAAATTTAGGCTACAAAATTTAAATTTTACATTCATAAGCATATCACCAATGTTAATTTCCAAGGTATCGTAAATTAAAATTACGTAGGTTATACCTCAAGGTATCGAAAAACATTTCCTCTCTAGAGATCAAATATATTACCCAATTCATTAGAGTTATATCAAAGAACACCCTTAATATGTATTAATTTAATGTGATCTACATAGATCATAATAAATGATTCCATTAATTACCTATGAAGAATAAATAACAAGTTTCTTATCAAAATCCTAGCATACAAAAGAGCTTAAAGACATGATCATTATGTCATTTTTAACCAATGAAAATAAATGTGGGTTTGATATATGTAAATACATGAATAAAAATTCTTGTTTAAATATTTTTTACAACTAATTTAAATTAAATTAGTTCTTCATATTCATATAAAAACGAAAATATAATTCTTCTTATAAAAGAGAGAAATTTGAGAAGTAAATTTGGCAGCATTATGAGTATAAAAATGGTTTTAGAAAAGTTTAAAATAAGGAAGAATGACGGTAAAAAATTCATAAAATACTATTTTTACATTAATGAGATAATATAAAGTGTAAAAAAGAACTTTGATTTTAAATTAGAATACATACAGCAAAAAAGGGAGCTATAATGGAATAGAGAAGTTGAGATTTCCCTTAAAATAAAGAGTTATTCCTCAAACAAGGGGGTGGAACCTTGGGGGCTTGAAGAAATCTTGGGAGGAATAATTTGGAGGTAAAATAAAAATAAATTCATGTTGGATATATTTTTAGATAAGTGTAATGGTGAAATGGGTGGTTATTTATATTAAAAGTGGAGTAATTATTTAGTAAATTCTTAATATAGGTTTTACAAATCTAGGTTAGGGAAAATTAAACCCCATTAACATTAACATTATTTTTTTCATAGTTATGGAAATTTGGGTAAAATGTTATGATATTTTAATCCACTATAAACAAAAATCATTTTTAATACTTTTTTTTTCCTGGAAAAGTAAATATTCCACAAAATAAAGTATTTAAACCCCAATTTTTTCATTTTACACTCTAGAAAGTCACTTATACTATTTTAAATTTATTAAAATATATTAAAATGATTAATAGTAATAAATTAAAAAAATTAAGTTGTTTATTTTTTTAATTAATTATTATATCATTATTAAATAAATATGAAGTCAAAAAATATACTGAAAACCCAAAACAATAATTTTGACTACTCATGAAAAAATGATGTATTTTTGAAAATTCATGTAAATTCACACTAACCTAATTATGAAATTATTATTTCAAATATAATTTTTATTTTTCCATAATAATTCTCTAAATTTGAGAATTTTAAAATTTAAATATAAAAATTCTTATTTATTTGAAAATATAATTTTTAAGGAAAAATCAAATTTTCAACACTTAAAAATGTTCCTAGGCAATTATAAAATTATATTATAATTTATATTTAGGATAAATTATTTTAAAAGAATATTTTATTTAAAAATATTATTTATAGTTCATGAGTTTATTCAAAAATTGTATATATTTTCTAGAAAAATAAAATTATGCTCCATTTGCATCCTAATATCAATTTATCAAATTCTAATCAATTTATCATTTATTTTGTTAACAAAAACTATTATTAAAATTTATTTTATGGAATAAACAGTTTGTTTATACAAATGAAATTACACTTTATGAAACTAAATCCTAGACAAGTAACCCCTTATTACTCCCATGTATTCCCTAAGGGTGAGGTGTGTGATGGTGGTAGATTCCTGGGGTTTTTTGGCTAACAATGACCGAGTTGTAATCTCCACTAACTTGAACCTATCTTGTAGGTGATTTTGTTCAAGATTCACTTGTTGAATCTCAGTTTGGGATTGGTTAATGAACAACCCCAGTGATTCTACCTCTCACCCAAGTTCTAAAAAATGGGCCTTAAATGGCATGAATCTACCAGTAGAGGCCATCGATTACACTTTTTGTATCAATTATCCTTTATCATTTCTCCTTATAAACAGTAATTATAATGGTAAAATTATTATCCACAGTTATAGTTTTTAATTTTCATATTGACCAAGGGTTATATTTGACCAATCATCATATTTGAGAAATGGTCATATAATGATCAAATACCAATGGTCATATATCCCATTATACTTGATAAATAATACTTCATTCGTTCACTCAAAATTTACTACAATTCCACTTGTGGCTATATTTTCATTTTATAGGATGTTTATTAGTTTAATAATATTTTGTTTAATGTAAATATGATTTTCTGTAGGATATATGATACTAGAATGTTGGCATGATCCTTATTTTCCCTTTTTATATTTTCTATTTTATATTTTTTTTCTAGTTGTAATGTTTTTCATTTTAATTGGTTTCATAGATAACTAATGTAATGATCTTTATTAATGATATTAATTTTTTTTGGTTTCTCGATATTTTTGTGTGTAATATTAGATATAAAACACATTTATTCAAGAAACATATATCATTTAAAAAATTTGGGTCATTATAATTTACCTTCCTTTTATTTCAACCTTTAGAAATTGAATACCACATTCATGTGTATGTATAGCATGTAGTCTCCAGGAATGGTGTAATTAATTTTCTATCTCTATCATTATGATTGAATTAAATATATATATAATGATTATATATTATATAATAATTATTTAAATTATACTAGTATATATGTAGAATAAATTTTAATTTATTCTACATGAGGTTAAATAACTTTCAAATAATGTCAGACCTAAGGTAAGTGTTTCTTGTCTCACTTTTAATTCCTTGAGAAATATTCAATATTCACCCATTATTTATTTTTTTTATATACTTCACCATTTATACATTATAACATTAATAAATTGGTATCTATGGTATTTAAATCTTTATTTGATATCATTTCTTTCATGGGGATTATAATTCAAAAGATACCTAAGTGTTAAGGGATTATTTCACAATCTAAATATTATTTAGGATTGGTTATGCTTAAGTATCCACTGGGGAATATTTTTCTTCCATGTCCATGCTTTATAAAAATATTTACAATTTTTTTACTCTTCTACTATAATATTTTAAAGTCATTTTTAACCATGATTGACTTTTTTTCTGAACGATTTAAATTGAATTTTTTTAGATACTTTATGACTCTTTTGAAAAGAAATATGAGAAGATTTTTTTTACTTAAGATATGAGCATAATTTCTTAGTTTCGTGATGCAGAAATTATATTAATATTCCTTATTAATTTTGAAATTTTATTTTCAAATACATTTTTTCATTTATATGTATGTTTCTTTTCAAAAATTAAAGTGGTTTCAAAATAGAAAATAGAGTTTCCTCAAGAATTATTTCAAGTGATCTTTCAAAATAATTTCCCATATAAGATGAAATCATTTATATTACATATAATTTAATGGTGATATGATCCAAGGATACAATATTTATTCTTTCTCAATATGTTTTATGTTTATGATAAAAGGGTGAAATGTTTATGAAACCCATCTCTTTTTGTGGTTTTTGATATAATGAATATTTTATTGTTCAGTGGAAAACATGTGTATGGATTTCATTATGTGATGGGTGGGACCCGAATCCCTCTCCAATTCATTGGTTAAATTATTATATCTCATGATATTATTAAGGTAAACAAGTCAATGTTCTTGATCCATTATGAAAAACAAGTAGATGTGCTTGTCTGTCTGGGGAAACAAGTCGATATGCTTGATCTATTTTGGGAAACAAGTGTTCATGCATGATCTGATGGTATTGGTAGTTATCCTTGATATATGAAGTGGTTTATTTACTTATGATGATTCCACACAGGTTTAATACATGAACTTTTGCTTTATTATTGTGTTATTATGATTTCTCATTCTTATGATTCATGACTTTTTTAATTCTAAAATTTTATGCCATAAATTATGTTTTATGATATTTTTCAGATTATGTATAAACGTTTCAAGTTATTTTCATGATATTATACCATGGGTATTATCTTACACTTTCATATGGTCATATATTTATATCTCCCATGCTTACCCTTATTTATCATTTGATATCAGTATTTTATTATGTTTTCTTTCCCTGATTTATAAAGAAATATTTTTTTAGGGTATGGGTATTAAGAGTACTGTGAGGGAAGATATTTATAGTATTTGTTTAATATATTTAATAAAATAATAATATTTATATCTAATCTCCAAATATAGTAAAGTTATATGGTCCTTGGGTATATTTTTTGTACAATTTATTTAATATTAATCTATTAAGATGTAATGTTTTTTATGAAAACTCTAGGTTTTCTACTAATTTTTTTGGTTCAATAGAGAATAACATATTGGATATTTAGATATAGTGTGGGATTTATTTTATTTGTGGTTGGATTTGATGAACTGGAATCAAGTTTAGGATGGAGGTGGGTATGATCTGAAATAAAGTCAGAATGAGAATGTTTCGGTGCTTAGGGAGGAGTAAAATAGTGGATGTGAAAATTTAGGAAAATGATTGAGGAGTTATATCAAGTGTTGGATTCAAAATTTAGTGTATATTTTTGGATGACTTTGTGATTCCACTTGGATTTTAGGTATCATTATGGGTGATCTATAGATGCATCGATGGTTGAGGTTGAATGTTTTTGGGAAAAGTTATCCAGGGATGTAATGACTTGTATTATTGTGTAGAAATGGATTCGGTGAGTTGGAAACCAAATTTGGAGCATATTTATGGACACAATTGATGCAGTTCAATGATTGAAATGTGGTTTATAGAAAATATCTTGTGTATCTGATTTTGTGGTTTTGAGTGGTTCAGGGAATGTGGGTTGGGATTTAGAGATGAAACATAGAGCATTAGAACTGAGTTGATGAATGAGGTAGGTTAGGGTTCGTGGTTAGAATACTACCTCAACTTCTTTAGGATGATAAGTTTTATAGTGAGGAATTTTTAATGACTAGCCTCATTTCTAGTTATAAATTACTAAGGTAATTTTAAATATTCATCTACTAATTGGTTAGTTTTGAGGACCATGAATCAAAATGTGTTTTAGAGCTTTTAAACATCATAACATGTGTTTTTAGACATGGTTTTAAATCTTGAGTGTCGTCCTGAGTTTTTGGGAACACATTGGAGGAGTGTACATGGGGTGAGTGGAGGAAATATTCATAGTAGGTAATTTATGATGTGGAGGGGTAATTTATACCATTAATTCCTTTCATAGGATAAATGTAGGATGTGAAAGTGGTGATCAGGTAAATGGGACCACTACCTTTAAAATTCATGGTGTCAACTTATTGTTCACACCAGAAACCATGTTGATGGGTTTTCTTAAAAATTCAAGGGGATTGTAAAATATAAACCCCCTCATGTTACTTCTCTCAAATTCTTTATGAGAAGGGGAGGCTGACCCCCCCCCCCCACCCCACCCCCCACACCTTTATCCCTTCCTTATCCATTGATATGGGTGGATTCTTAGTGGTTTTTTATTCCAACTCTTTGTAGTTTCAATATATTGTATCCCTTGTATTCTTCCTCCTTTTTCATTGGTTTTTGTTTTTCTATAAGGGTTTTAGAAGGAATGATTTCACTAGAGAATGGATAAACTGTTCCGTCTGATTTTTCTTTCTAGTTTGGCTAGTTGAGGACATCATGGGAGGGAATATTCAAGTCATCGTTACTTGTTTGATGTGAATTAGGTTTCACCTCTTAATTCTTAAGAGTTTTTTTTATGAATTTGATTAAAATTTTCATTTATTTGGGTTGATTATTTGAATCTTTTTTGTTTCCTAGGTTTAGGGGTGTGTCGAGAGTATATTGCACCTAGTTTCAAATGATTCTAGTATCTTTGTACTACTAGTTGAGTTTAGTGATTATTTTTCCCTTTTGAATTTCTTTAACAATTTATTTAATTAAGTTTATGGATTTTATGTATGATATAGGTTCTCATGGACTTTATGGAAGTCAATTTAGGCTTGAGATGAGTCATTGGAATGTCATTTGAGGTAAGTGGCCTTGGATATATTTGAGTCTATTGATTATTAGTTATTTAATATGTGTGTGTCTCATTGCTAATATCAACCTACATATTTCATGTCTAGTATGAGCTATATCATAAGTTTGGGATAGGATCATTTCGTCCTTCTAGTCAACATTGACTATATATCTTTATAAAAAATTGATAGTAGAACCTTTCTTAAATGAGTGAACGTGACCCTCATGGATTTTTTTGAGGCATGTGTTAGTTTTCAGAAATTAAAATGGGTTAAATTTTTAAATTTTTTTCTAAAATGATTTTTTAAAATATAATTTAAATGGTAAAGTGGTTATTTGGGAATGGTTTTTGAAATTTATATCAACATGGGTGTTATAATTGATAAGATTTTGTCTTAAGGTCTATAATGAGTAAAGAAGAATGAGATGTATTTTAATGATTTTAAAAAGGGCGTATTTGACATGGATTTTAAAGTAATGTTGAAAAGGATTATATTGAATAACATTTGTCTATTTAATTCATGATTAAAATTACATGTTTTCCAAATATTGTATGTTTTTTGTGTTTCTAGTTTATGAGTGATCATGGATTATGTATCTTGATGCATGCATTTTGTGGGTATCCCCATGAGAACTTATTTTTCATTATGATGAATGTGTTGTTTGGGTAGCTAATGATAACATTGACTATGGTATCAAAATGAGAGTTGGTCCAAATATATTGGATAGGCCCCTTATAGGTTTGAGTTGGGTCACAAATGTGTTCAAGACATGGGACTAGGTATTGAGGGACAAGTGACCTCGGGGATGAGTTAGTGAGTTGTGATATGTGTTGTTTTCATAATTTTTTGTTAATCACATGTGCATGTGGCCTCCCAAAATTCAACGGGGATTGGACGGTGTTATTGAATGTGGACTCATGAGAATTTATGGGGATAGAACAATGTGATTGAATATAACCTCCCCAGAGTCTATGGGGATGGGCTTATGACTGTGGCCTCCCCAAAATCCACAGGTATGGGCTAGTGTTCTTGAATGTAACATCCATATAGTCCATGGGGATGGATTGAATTGATTATTATGACCTCCCTTGGTATTCTAGGATGGTTCAAGGTTCCTTATGTGTTTCTTTCTTGAGTGAAAGGTGCAGGTTATTTATCAGTCTAGGTATTTATGATCTGTTACTTTACAAATTTTGGGTGTTGGTGGTGTTTTAGGTGAGGGTTTTTGAGGCTTTATGGTAATCGGGGAAGGCCTAGAGTGAGATTAGTGGTGTTTTCTATTGAAAATATAAAGGACGGGGGAATAAACATCATGTAAAGTTTTCATGATGTGAAGTGAAGTTTCATAGCTTCTCAAGAATGCTTCATAGGGTGTTACATGACGTTTAATAAATTTGGGATTTAATTTTTTGAGGTAATTTATTTTTCAGTGGGAATTGAAACCTGACATTTACATGACATATAAAGGTTACATGTCATGTAATTCCTCTATGTACTGCATAATTAAAATCTAGAGAACTAGGGTTCTTCCTCAAACCCTACACGCCTCTCATATCCATGTCACCTAGTAGCTCTCCCTCCAACCACATTTGGATTCCTTCACCATATATTGATCATTGGCTTCCATTCTTTGATCAGTGGTGAGTTATTTTCTCTTTATCATGAATTTCATTCCATTATTATTTATAGATCCAATATGATGGTGTGGTTTTTTCTTGGGGTCTGATTTAGTCTACATTTTGATGATCTTTGGTTGTGGTGTAGGTTGATCTGTGAGTTTGTTGTGTTGCGGTGGTTTTATGGAAGTTTTTTCTCACCCTGCTATGCACAGTGAGACTTGAAAGAATATTTGAGGTTGGTAATCCTTATTATCACTCTTTTAATTTCCATGTGTGAGACCTTAATGTTTTTTCATACCTTTGGGTAGATAGTAACGGTCATCATAATCATATAATAGATAGGATTGTCTAAAATTAATAGGTATGGGGAGTTATCACATGATTTATTGCTTACATATATCTTGGTGATATTATTAGGCATTCCAATTGACAATTCTAAAAATAACAGTTATTGGTATCCTAGCTTGCATTATAGTTGTTATGATTTGATGACCATTTTTTTGTTGTTATGTGATTGTACCCTAAAAAAAGTCTATGGAACGTATATTTGGATAATAATTGGTTTCCCCTAGAAATATGGTTTGTGTGATAATACCCATTTTATATAACGAGGTTTTGTGATAATTCCCTTGAATAAATATGGAATTCATAATGTTTATTGTGATGTGTGCTTATGCTTGTTGTGTTTCCTTGTGTAATTTGGGCTATTGTGCGATGATATATGTGATTGACTATGCTATGTGGTGTGTGGGGTAGTGATTTGGTGGTTGGTTGGTATGGATGTAACGTGTAAAGTTGTTCGAAGCAGAATAGTGGTTATTACATAATGGTTGTGGCGCAGTGGTAGTGGTTCAAAGGTTGTGGCATAGTGGTTTTGGAAAATTGGTTATGTAATAGTGGTTGTAGCATAGATTTTGTGGGATAGTGGTTGTGGGGAGTGGCTTTTGTAGTTGTGTGATGGATGAGAAGTGTGGTTATTGTGTTGTGAGATGAATTGGGTGATGTGGAATCATGACGATGGTGGGTGTGTGGTGCCATGATGGTGGTTATGTGAGTTGGTTCGGATGTTCCATGGTGTTGTTGAGTTTGTCTTCTTATTATCCATTGAATAAATGATGATATTAAATGAATATTAATGGTTGAGATTGACATGTGATAAATATATTAGATTTAATTGAATGTAATAATGAATGGTTTAATGTGAAATTAATTGGCTAAAAAATAAATACATAAGAAACTATAACTAAATGTGGTAAATGTTATGTAGCGTGTGTGGTGGTTGTGTGGAATTTCATATATAGGTGGAAGTAGTTGTGATTTTTTATGTGAAGTATAGTTGTGGTGGTGTGGTGTGCACTAGTGGTGGTGATGTGAACCCTTAGGTTGGGTATTGTGTGATATATTGATATAATGTATGTTTATGTTATTTTATACTCACCCTACTCAGATTGGATAGCCATAACAATACTCAGAGGTCCAAAGTTTCTGGTGTTTTCCAAAACATCTAAGATGGTAGTGATACAGATGTATGGATACCCCCTCTCCCATGCCCTTCCTTCAATAGAGATGTGTTGGCCCAATTTTCATCGAGTGAGATGTGATGTGTTGGCCTAGGTGTCTTCGAACGAGATGTGATATGTTTTCCTATGTGTCTATGGGTGAGATGTGATGTATTGTGATGTGATATGTGGTGGGGGTCATGTGTGGTAAGAGGTGGAAATGAGGATGATTTTCATCACATTTTTGATAACCTACTTCCTCATTTATGGGGGTGATGTGATGTGATGTGATGTCATGTCATGTGTGGCCTAGGTTTCTATGGGTGGGATTTGATGTGATGTGATGTGATGTGATGTGATGTGATGTGATGTGATGTGATGTGATGTGGTGTGATGTGATGTGATGTGATGTGCTGTGATGTGATGTGATGTGATGTGATGTGATGTGATGTGATGTGATGTAATGTGATGTGATGTGATGTGATGTGATGTGATGTGATGTGATGTGATGCGATGCGATGTGATGGGTGGTCCAGGTTTCTACAGGTGGGATGTGATGTGATGTGATGGGATATGTGTGAAAGGGATGGGAACGTAGGATGTTTGTTGTTGGGGTGTGAGTGCATCAAATAAGTGGGGAAGAGGTAGTGATTCGCCTTGATTTATTATGGTCTTAATGTTATATTATTATATTGTATGAAGGATTAAGAGAGTGAGCCATGGTGAAGTTGGGTTTGGTTAGATGACATGTATTACTTCTTGATGGTTCTATTTTTTGTTAACTGGCAGATTAGCATGATCTTTTCACATTTTCACTTGAGGCATTGGTTATGTCCCTACTTATTATACATGTTTTTCTCACAATGGGTATATAAACTATTTTAATATTTCTAGGATGGATTTTGGGACTCAGATGGACATTACTAGATGGTTTGGAGTTACTGTTGAGTTGATGTAGTATACTTGTCTTTTTTTATTAACTTCGGCGACTTTTATATGTATCAATTTTATTTATTCATGCATTGTGGGATAGTTTTTAGTTTACCTTTATATTGTTTCGTGGTTGTTTATATTATCTCCCTATTCCATTTTATTAATAGAGGGTAATTCCTCCCATAATGTTATATTTTTATACCCTTAGTGCTAGTCTCTAACTCAGTCCTTACTGTGGGAGGGATTCAAGGGTCATTTTCTATCTCCCTTCATTGAGGCATATTTTTTGGGAGGGGTTCATGGTAGAGTGGTACCATAGGATGATGGTTGAGTGATATGATAGAGTTTGGAGTTAGAAATAGTGAGTATTTCATGGGTTGGTATGGAAGTAGTTCTAGTTATCCTTGGTGTTTTACATATTCCATGGATGCCCACTAGGACATGATATTTTAGGTCCCCCCATGATCCAATGCATGGGCTCTAAGATTATTGAGCCACCAAGTGAGGTGGACATGTTTGTAGGGTAGATACCTAGGAGAGGTACATGTGGCTTGTGTTAATGTTTAAATTGGGTTTTTTGGGAAAATAAAATGAATATATTAAATAATATCTGATGAAATTAAATGCTACCTGGGATAGGGTGTTATCCTATATTTCAATAATGTCTCACATTTTTCATCCATGAGTTTTCCAAGAAGTTGAGGTTTAGCTAGCTAATTCGGTTGATCGTCGGAGGGTTGAATTTCTAGAGGATGATGAGGCAAGGAAGTAGGATTTGTGTGCGTTTTAGTGGAAGAATTTAGGTAATTGGGAGGTGTGTGTCTTATATCTATAGATATATCACCTGATAAAGGATATAAAGTTCACTTTTCTTATGATCTAAGAACAAGATGGTTTTTGGGTGCTAATAGTAGTAAGTCAAATGTAGGATGTTGAACATTAGTGGGGGATTATGTTTCTTTGTTACTGTAAGGAGAAATATGTGTTGGGACCCAAATTTCAAAGGGATTTTTTGGTAGAGTTTATATCATCAATGACAAGAGAAACTAAGAGGTAGGATCTTCTCTCCCTTCGGTAGGGGAGTCTGAGGATGAGTGGTCTTATTATTAGGTTCAAAGACCTTATTCACTTTACTCTATATGTTTTCCCAGATGAGGAGTTCAAATTGTGACATCTAGAGGAGGATTTTCATCTAGTGATTGGGTATGAAATCACTTTGTTTACAATCATGATGTATCTATAGGAGAAGAGATAGGATGAGGTTATCGAGCATAGTTTTTATATGGGAGTTGAGCCGTAGTAGGGTGGACATCATGGTGTTTCGAGGAGCAGATCATTAAGCAGTGGGACATGGATATTTAGGCAGTTATGGTTCCATTCAGTGGGGAACCAGCTGTGGTGGTTTCTTTCCCAACCATCAGGTACAGGTGGTTTCTAATAATCTTTCATGGGTTTTCCACTTTCATTTCATATCTGAAGGAGATATTGGAACTTACATGCTCAGTGTCTGACCACTTAGGGTGGCTAGATTCATATGGGTGGTCAGGCCCTTCTTCAGTATAAGTAGTTGCCTTTGAGATAGTTCTAGTGACATGGACCATAGGTTTTGTTCAGAATATGAGATCAGGTTGAGATTTCATAGGTTATCCTCTTGATGTACCTCATCTATAGGGACCCTGGCCCGAGTGTGGACTTGGTGGCCGAAATCAGATTTGTAGAGATTTTGATCATGGTCAGATGCATGTGTTAGAGGTAGTAGCACCAATAGATAAGGGAGTTGTTCAAGGTATGATTAGTTTATTATCTACCACTCTATGTGATTTTTTATATTTATGGTCCATTCAATCCTTTTTTTCTATTTATTTTTTCCATATATTGGTATTGGACATGGAGAGGATTTTAGTTTCCCTGGTGTAATCTACGCTTGTAGGAGGCCAATATTCCTTGTTTGGTGTATGCCAGGACTGTAGAATGGTGTGTGGGTGGTATTAGTTGGTGGGTACTTATTCTTATTAAATATACAACCATATTATGTTATTATTATCATGGATTAGTTTAATTCCATGCATCTAGTCTTAGAATGATTTTTAAGAAGAGTCTCATTTTATGATGTGGAGGGATAGCGAGTGGTGTTTGTTGGAGAGAGAGGTTATCGGTTAGGTGGTAGAAAAGTGGATCCTATTTTTCCACATTTGGTGGATCTATTAGAATAATATTAGGTTGGGGATTCTCCCAAGGTTTTGGATGAGTTCCTGGATGTTTTCTTATAGATGTTTATGAAATTACCTCCTTAACATGATGTCAATTTTAGGATAGATTTTCAAATGGGTACATCTTTGATTATGATGGATCCCTATCAGATAGTACCCATGGAGTTAAATTATTTCAGTATATAGGTGGGTGATAGTTTAATTGGGGTTTCATCCAACCTAATGTTTCATTATGGGGTGCTCTAGTGTGGTTCTCCAATAATTTGGATAGTATTATAAGGTTTGGTATAGTGTACAAAAATTTAAATATAGTAATGGTTAATAATCAATACCCTCTTCCATGAATAGATGATATGTTCAACTAGTAGAGAGGATCAAGTTAGTTCTCTAAGATCGATATATGGTCTAGATATAATTAATTGATGGTGAAAGATGATGATATTAAGAAGACATCCTTCATATGTAGGTATGGTCACTTCAAGTTTGGAGTCATTTCATTTGGTGTTATAGACACACCATCCATGTTCATGGGGCTTATGAACTCTGTGTTTTGTGAGTTCTTGTACCACTTCACCATTGTACTCATCGATGATATCTTAGTCTACATGAAGTCAAAGGGGGAACATTTTGAACATATTAGAGTTTTTTGTAAGCCCTTCGACACCCCTATATTTATGGGATGTTGTCCAATTGAAAGTAATGTATGTGAGAGGTTCATTTCCTTGGACATGTGTTGTCTTAACAAGGTGTGGCAGTATACCCATTGAAGGTCAAATAAGTCGTTTCCTTGGAATCATCCAATAATGTCGTAGAGGTTCGTATTTTCCTTAGTCTTGTGATCTATTATCAGAGGTCTGTACCAAATTTATCTAAATTTTTATTATCATTTTTATTATTAAATAAAAATAACCACGATTTTTTGTTGATAGATCAGTTCCAGTCAGTGTTTGGTTACATGAAGGGGATGCTGGTTAGTTCTTCAGGTCATTAGTTTCCTAAGGAGGGTGTGTTGTTTGAGGTTTTATATGATTTGTAAAATCTAGGATTGGGATGCATGTCAATGTATTATAGGGAAGATATATCTTATCAGTCAAGGTAGTTACATCCCCAAGGATATAATTATGCCACCCATGATCTAGAGTTTGTGGTAGTTGTGTTCTCACAGAAGTTGGGGTGGAATTTCCTCATCGGTGAGATTTTGTGGTTTTCATGGATCATAAGAGAATGAGATATGTTTTCTATCAACATGGTATGAATCGATAATAGTGGAGGTGGATGTACTTTTTTCAGGATTACAATTTTGAGATCTCTTACTCCATATGGAAGGGTAATTTAGTTTTTGATGTGTTGTTCTAAAATTTCTAAAAGGATATGGCTTGTGATTTTATGAATGTTTGGAAAGTAATGGGGGATCTTATAGCGATGCATCTTGATGTTGGAGAGAGAAGTGGTTGGGGTTGTATTTATCAGATGATTGTGGAGTCTTCTTTGATGTAGTAAGTGGAGGATTGCCAATGAGGAGACTCTATGGAAGAGTTGATGAGTGGTCATGTTGTAAATTGTGTCACTCATGAGGGATAGTCAAAGGATGGTCAAAACTATGTGTTGTTCTTAGAGAGAATATTTTTACCATAGGAGATTCATAAGGTATTTATCCTTGAGTTTCACAACTGACCATTAGTGGTGCATTTGAGTTTGAAAATTATGTATCATGTCTTGAGGAGATAGCCTTGGTGTTCAGGGATGAAAGTGTTAGTAGTGGATTTTCTTGCAAGATGTCTAGTTTGTTAATAGAGGAAATTAGAGAACCATATTCTAGGTGTTTTGTTTTAGTTGTTGGACGTTGTTGAGTGGAAATGTGAGTACATATCTATGGATTCCTTCAAAAAAACTACCCAAAGATCAAGAAGTTTATGGTGTGGTTTGGTTGATAATGGACTGAATGATGAAATCTTCTCACTTTTTGGTGATCAGTGAGTCGAGTTTCATGGATTATTTGGTGATGCGACACATTTTTATGTGGTTAGGATTCATGGGGTACTAGGGAAAATCATATCTGATGAGGATCCTCATTTTACCTCATAATTCTAGAAGGTATTTCAGTATGCTTTTGGCTCCCAACTATGCCTTAGCACTGCTTTGTAGCGTTATATAGATGGATAGAACTAAAGGACCATCCATACGCTGAAGGATATATTATAGGAATGTTTCTGGTACATTTTTTGGATCTTGGTTACAACACATGACTTTGGGAATGTTTTCTACAACAATAGATATCACCCATCCATTGGTATGGATCCATGTGAGGAATTACATGAACGGTCGTTCCATTATCCTTTTTGTTGTAGAATTTCAGAAGGTAGTGGATGATAGTTAGAAGGAATATACTGATCTTTAGTGGAGGAACTTAGAGTTATAGGTTTGAAAGAGTCTATTCTTGAGATTCTCCCCTCAGGATGGGTAGTGAAGGTTTGGTAGGGGTAGTAAGCTTTCTCCCAAGTTTACAAGGACCTTTGAGGTGTTGGGGCAAGTTGGTGAGGTAGCATATAGATGGGTATTACCACTGTGGTTATAGAATATCCATAATGTCTTCCATTTATTCCAGCTTCATCAATATTCTCATGATGACTCCCATGTTATTTACTGATGAGATTTGGATATCAATGATGATGCAATGTTCATGGAGTAGCCATTATAGATCCAGGATCATTGGGGGATGGTGAAAATGGGTGAATCATTCCCTTGGTTTGTGTGTTTTAGAGTAATGGTATCCTAGAGGAGAGTACTTGGGATCAAGAGACACCAATTCATTCCCAATACTAGGATCTATTTGGAGTTTTTCTTTTTTATATTTTTCTTATGATTTGATGGTTGGATCTTTCTATGTTATGAGATGTGGTGCTTCCCTTAATGTGTTATATGTAATAAAACACCTAACATATAGAAAGTGGAGGACCTGATTCATAACCAAGATTCATTAACTACACTACTAATAAACCCAATCAAGAAATTCAATGCCACTCCAAGCAGATAGTATCTAATCATGAAGAATGGAACTCCTTGATTCGTACATTCAGGGCAGCGTGGTTTTTCGGTTGCGATGGTTGTTGGTTTGGGATATGTGGAGGTTAGATGGTTTTGTGGAGTGTGATATATTGTGGCTGGTATCATATTTTTATGTGATATTCTTTTATAGTTATGAGGTTCTGAGAGATGTTTTTTGTCCTTTTGGTTTGGCATGTTTGGTTGGTCATAGCATCGAGAAGTAACGAGATACCTGATAGGTATCTTGTGGTGTAGTTTTTTAGATCACTTCTTCCTTCTTTGCTTGGTTTTTGATTCTTTAGGATGATAATAGTTTGTTAGGTACTGGATGTAATGGTGTTTTCCTCTCAATCTCGTATTTCTTCTGTTTGCGGTGTTGGAGGTGTTTTAGGTGATACTCGAGGAGATTTTGTGCTTCTCGGAGGAGTCATGAAGAATGATCGGAGATGTAGGATATTAAAAATATATAGGTAGGAGGGATACACATTTTTTAATTTTTAAATGACATTAATGGAAGGTTCATGTCTTTTGAATTATTGTTCATGGGGCGTTATACGACATGGACAAAAAAAATTTATTTAATGGTTGTGGAGACACATTTTTTAGGGGGACATGAAACCAAGAATTTACCCAACATGTAAAGGATATATTTCATGTCAATACCTTCTATATAGTATATTTAAATCATACAGTGTTCTAGTTTTTCCACAAACATTATTCCCCTCCCATTTCCAGGAAACCCAACGGCTCTCCCTGAAGCCTTCTTGGGATTCTTTCAATAGATATTGATCGTTGGCTTATCTTCTTCAAGCCATGGTGATATCTTGTCTCTTTATTATGGGTTTCCTTCCATTATTCTTTATATATCCACTTTATTGGTGTCTTTTTTGGATTGGGGTGTGGTTTGGGTTGCGCTTTGATAATATTTGGGTGGGTTGTTGGTTGATCCACAATTTCCATGAGTGATAGTGGTTTCTGGGATGTCTGTTCTTTTCTCTATAGTGTATAGCGAGATTCAAAAGGTTCTTTGAGGTATGGGGTCCTCTTTCTCACTATCTTACAAATTATGTGTGATATATGCATGAGCGTTTTTAGCTTTGGGTGGATAGTAAGGGTCAGTGTAATCAAATAATAAATTTTCATGTCTAAAATTAATGTGTATTGGGTAATATCACATGTTTTACTTCTTTAATACATGTTTTTTATGTTATTATGAATTCCTATTTCCAATTATGAAAATAATGTTTGTTAGGATCCATGATTTCACTGTATCTTTTTTGTGATGACCCTTGTTGTGTTGGTGTGTTATCTCTCCCTATATAAAATGATAACTAACATATATTTGGATAATAATGTGTTTCCTTTGGACATTTGGTTTGTGTGATAATACCCAAGATAAATAAAAAAGATATGTGGTAATTAACTTGAATAAATTTGGAATTTAATTCGTGTTTTGTGTTGTATTCTTGTTCATGTTATGATTCCTTACATGGTTTGGGATGTTGTGGGATGATAGATGTGACCATATGAAATTTTTTCATTGCGGGGTGGTGATGTAGTGGTTGGTTTTCCTGGATGAAATGTGGGAAGTTGTACGATGTGGTGTAGTATTTGTAAAATAGTAGTTATGGTGCATATTTTGTGGTGTAGTGGTTATGGTGCAGTGGTTTTGGAATAGTGGTTATAGTAGAGAGGTTGTGGTGCATTGGGTGTGGATTAGTGGTTGTGGTACATGTTTTTATGTTATGTTATGTCATGTCATGTCATGTCATGTTATCTTATGTTATGTTATGTTATGTTATGTCATGTCATGTCATGTCATGTTATGTTATGTGATGTTATGTGATGTTATGTGATGTTATGTGATGTTATGTTATGTTATGTTATGTTATGTTATGTTATGTTATTTTATGTTATGTTATGTTATGTTATGTTATGTTATGTTATGTTATGTTATGTTATGTTATGTTATGTTATGTTATGTTATGTTATGTTATGTTATGTTATGTTATGTTATGTTATGTTATGTTATGTTATGCTATGTTATGTTATGTTATGTTATGTTATGTTATGTTATGTTATGTTATGTTATGTTATGTTATGTTATGTTATGTTATGTTATGTTATGTTATGTTATGTTATGTTATGTTATGTTATGTTATGTTATGTTATGTTATGTTATGTTATGTTATGTTATGTTATGTTATGTTATGTTATGTTATGTTATGTTATGTTATGTTATGTTATGTTATGTTATGTTATGTTGTGTTCTGTTCTATTATGTTATGTTATGTTATGTTATGTTATGTTATGTTATGTTATGTTATGTTATGTTATGTTATGTTATGTTATGTTATGTTATGTTATGTTATGTTATGTTATGTTATGTTATGTTATGTTATGTTATGTTATGTTATGTTATGTTATGTTATGTTATGTTATGTTATGTTATGTTATGTTATGTTATGTTATGTTATGTTATGTTATGTTATGTTATGTTATGTTATGTTATGTTATGTTATGTTATGTTATGTTATGTTATGTTATGTTATGTTATGTTATGTTATGTTATGTTATGTTATGTTATGTTATGTTATGTTATGTTATGTTATGTTATGTTATGTTATGTTATGTTATGTTATGTTATGTTATGTTATGTTATGTTATGTTATGTTATGTTATGTTATGTTATGTTATGTTATGTTATGTGATGTTATGTCATGTCATGTCATGTCATGTTATCTTATGTTATGTTATGTTATGTCATGTCATGTCATGTCATGTCATGTTATGTGATGTGATGTGATGTGATGTTATGTGATGTTATGTGATGTTATGTTATGTTATGTTATGTTATGTTATGTTATGTTATGTTATGTTATGTTATGTTATGTTATGTTATGTTATGTTATGTTATGTTATGTTATGTTATGTTATGTTATGTTATGTTATGTTATGTTATGTTATGTTATGTTATGTTATGTTATGTTATGTTATGTTATGTTATGTTATGTTATGTTATGTTATGTTATGTTATGTTATGTTATGTTATGTTATGTTATGTTATGTTATGTTATGTTATGTTATGTTATGTTATGTTATGTTATGTTCTGTTCTGTTATGTTATGTTATGTTATGTTATGTTATGTTATGTTATGTTATGTTATGTTATGTTATGTTATGTTATGTTATGTTATGTTATGTTATGTTATGTTATGTTATGTTATGTTATGTTATGTTATGTTATGTTATGTTATGTTATGTTATGTTATGTTATGTTATGTTATGTTATGTTATGTTATGTTATGTTATGTTATGTGATGTGATGTTATGTGATGTTATGTTATGTTATGTCATGTCATGTCATGTCATGTCATGTGATGTTATGTTATGTTATGTTATGTTATGTCATGTCAGGTTATGTTATGTTATGTCATGTGATGTTATGTGATGTTATGTGATGTTATGTTATGTTATGTTATGTTATGTTATGTTATGTTATGTTATGTTATGTTATGTTATGTTATGTTATGTTATGTTATGTTATGTTATGTTATGTTATGTTATGTTATGTTATGTTATGTTATGTTATGTTATGTTATGTTATGTTATGTTATGTTATGTTATGTTATGTTATGTTATGTTATGTTATGTTATGTTATGTTATGTTATGTTATGTTATGTTATGTTATGTTATGTTATGTGATGTTATGTGATGTTATGTTATGTAATGTTATGTTATGTTATGTTATGTTATGTTATGTTATGTTATGTTATGTTATGTTATGTTATGTTATGTTATGTAATGTTATGTTATGTTATGTTATGTTATGTTATGTTATGTTATGTTATGTTATGTTATGTTATGTTATGTTATGTTATGTTATGTTATGTTATGTTATGTTATGTTATGTTATGTTATGTTATGTTATGTTATGTTATGTTATGTTATGTTATGTTATGTTATGTTATGTTATGTTAGGTTATGTTATGTTATGTTATGTTATGTTATGTTATGTTATGTTATGTTATGTTATGTTATGTTATGTTATGTTATGTTATGTTATGTTATGTTATGTTATGTTATGTTATGTTATGTTATGTTATGTTATGTTATGTTATGTTATGTTATGTTATGTTATGTTATGTTATGTTATGTTATGTTATGTTACGTTATGTTATGTTATGTTATGTTCTGTTATGTTATGTTATGTTATGTTCTGTTACGTTCTGTTACATTCTGTTATGTTATGTTATGTTATGTTCTGTTATGTTATGTTATGTTATGTTCTGTTCTGTTCTGTTATGTTATGTTATGTTATGTTATGTTATGTTATGTTATGTTATGTTATGTTATGTTATGTTATGTTATTTTATGTTATGTTATGTTATGTTATGTTATGTGATGTGATGTTATGTTATGTTATGTTATGTTATGTTATGTTATGTTATGTTATGTTATGTTATGTCATGTCATGTTATGTTATGTTATGTTATGTTATGTTATGTTATGTTATGTTATGTTATGTGATGTTATGTTATGTGATGTCATGTGATGTGATGTTATGTTATGTTATGTTATGTCATGTCATGTCATGTTATGTGATGTTATGTTATGTTATGTTATGTTATGTCATGTCATGTCATGTTATGTTAAGTTATGTCATGTCATGTCATGTTATGTCATGTTATGTTATGTTATGTTATGTTATGTTATGTTATGTTATGTTATGTTATGTTATGTTATGTTATGTTATGTTATGTTATGTTATGTTATGTTATGTTATGTTATGTTATGTTATGTCATGTCATGTCATGCCATGTGATGTTATGTTATGTTATGTTATGTTATGTTATGTTATGTTATGTTATGTTATGTTATGTTATGTTATGTTATGTTATGTTATGTAATGTAATGTAATGTTATGTTATGTTATGTTATGTTATGTTATGTTATGTTATTTTATGTTATGTTATGTTATGTTATGTTATGTTATGTTATGTTATTTTATGTTCTGTTATGTTATGTTATGTTATGTTATGTTATGTTATGTTATGTTATGTTATGTTATGTTATGTTATGTTATGTTATGTTATGTTATGTTATGTTATGTTATGTTATGTTATGTTATGTTATGTTATGTTATGTTATGTTATGTTATGTTATGTTATGTTATGTTATGTTATGTTATGTTATGTTATGTTATGTTATGTTATGTTATGTTATGTTATGTTATGTTATGTTATGTTATGTTATGTTATGTTATGTTATGTTATGTTATGTTATGTTATGTTATGTTATGTTATGTTAGGTTAGGTTAGGTTAGGTTATGTTATGTTATGTTATGTTATGTTATGTTATGTTATGTTATGTTATGTTATGTTATGTTATGTTATGTTATGTTATGTTATGTTATGTTATGTTATGTTATGTTATGTTATGTTATGTTATGTTATGTTATGTTATGTTATGTTATGTTATGTTATGTTATGTTATGTTATGTTATGTTATGTTATGTTATGTTATGTTATGTTATGTTATGTTATGTTATGTTATGTTATGTTATGTTATGTTATGTTATGTTATGTTATGTTATGTTATGTTATGTTATGTTATGTTATGTTATGTTATGTTATGTTATGTTATGTTATGTTATGTTATGTTATGTTATGTTATGTTATGTTATGTTATGTTATGTTATGTTATGTTATGTTATGTTATGTTATGTTATGTTATGTTATGTTATGTTATGTTATGTTATGTTATGTTATGTTATGTTATGTTATGTTATGTTATGTTATGTTATGTTATGTTATGTTATGTTATGTTATGTTATGTTATGTTATGTTATGTTATGTTATGTTATGTTATGTTATGTTATGTTATGTTATGTTATGTTATGTTATGTTATGTTATGTTATGTTATGTTATGTTATGTTATGTTATGTTATGTTATGTTATGTTATGTTATGTTATGTTATGTTATGTTATGGTATGTTCTGTTGTGTTATGTTGTGTTATGTTATGTTATGTTGTGTTATGTTATGTTCTGTTATGTTGTGTTATGTTGTGTTATGTTGTGTTATGTTGTGTTATGTTGTGTTATGTTGTGTTATGTTGTGTTATGTTCTGTTATGTTATGTTATGTTATGTTATGTTATGTTATGTTATGTTATGTTATGTTATGTTATGTTATGTTATGTTATGTTATGTTATGTTATGTTATGTTATGTTATGTTATGTTATGTTATGTTATGTTATGTTATGTTATGTTATGTTATGTTATGTTATGTTATGTTATGTTATGTCATGTTATGTGATGTTATGTTATGTTATGTTATGTTATGTTATGTTATGTTATGTTATGTTATGTTATGTTATGTTATGTTATGTTATGTTATGTTATGTTATTTTATGTTATGTTATGTTATGTTATGTTATGTTATGTTATGTTATGTTTTGTTATGTTATGTTATGTTTTGTTATGTTTTGTTATGTTATGTTATGTTATGTTATGTTATGTTTTGTTTTGTTATGTTATGTTATGTTATGTAATGTTATGTTATGTGTGGCCCATGAGTCTACGATCTGGGTTTGATGTGATGTGATGTGATATGTGTAGAAGTGATGGGAGCATATGACATTTGATGATGGGGTGTGAGAGCTGAAAATTAGTGGGGAATAGGCAATAGGGAACCTTGATTTGTTGTGATCTTAAAGTTATATTATTATATTGGATGTGTGATTTGCTGATTGATCAATGGTGAGGTTGGGATTGGTTAGATAACCTATAAAGGTTCATCCTTGTTCTTTTGTTTGTTCATTGCCACATTAGTATTAACTTTTCACTTTTATACTTGAGGCCTTGGTTATGTCCATACTGAGTATACCTTTTATGCTCACCCTACATATATAAACTATTTTTAGTTTTCTACGAGTCCTTTGGAGACCAAGGTGTATATTAATAACTAGGTTGGAGTTGTTGTTTAGTTTTTACTGAAGATTTTTATTTTTAATATTTACACTGGAGGCTTTTATATGTATCATTTTTATTTATTCAAGCTTTATGGGATTTTTTTTTGTTGACCTTTATATTTTATGATGGAGTTTTTTTGTGTGATTTTTTATCCTATCTAATGGTCCTATTTTATTTATAAATGGTATTGCCTCCCATATTGTGATATTTTCATGGCCTTGGTGTTATTTTCCAACTCAGGGCCTACTCGAGCAGGACTCATGTGGTCATTAACTATATCCCTTCATTGAAACATCTTTGGGGGGGGTTATGATAGGTTGTGTTAAATATGTGCTACTATTGTTCCGATAGACATTCATACTGTCATAGTGCCGAAGCAGGTAGGTTCGGGTGTCTTGGTGGCTTATTTAGCACCTGATGATCTCAATTTTGTGATTATTTATGCATTTTGTATTGTACTTCTAAGTGGGTTTGTTTCAGAGTGTGATTTCTCAGACCCAATTAACTCATAAGTAACCAAACTCAGTTGAACACATGGCCTCAATTTTGTCTCCGTATACACTTGAGGATTTTTACTAGAATCTGGGGCATATGGTGTGCCTGTTGGAATACCAATCACTCGAGTAAGAGTAGAGCATGTCAGTATACAATAATGGTAAACATTGAAAGTAGTAATAATAACCATCAATATAATAATAAATCATCCAAATAAATATACAGATTAAAACCTGATCAATATAAAAAAATTTCATCTGATATAAAAACGGGGAATAAGGTATAGGCATACACGTCATCATAAAAAATGAAAAAAAAAATCCAAAACTATCCCCACTAACATTGTAATCTGAATCTTGGTTCTCGTATCCTATGTTCCAACATAAGCATTCAATCAAGAATCCACTTTCAGAATCTTCCCTTTTTCCTTACCTGTATCCATGAGATCTATCTGGAAACCAACCAGTGGCATGAACAGGGAGTGAGATATACTCAGTAGGCCACCCCTAACGGTTTCAAGTAAAATCCAGCATGTGCATATGAAATGAGTAGTGTAAATGTATAATATTGTATGAAAAACTATAAAATTTAAATGGGTCAGCTCTAGTTACTAAAGGACACCATGCTGACACTACCTCCTTCACCCTAATCCAGATAATCTCGTAACAAGTAACCAGACATAAACATATATATGTTCTCTATACGTAGTGACATTTATATCCATATATATGGATAATACTACAATCCTGGCCTAGAGGTGTAACTCATGTGTCCATGTATAGTATAATAAATCTCATAAAAAGTAGAGGGATGTCATACTTAGGTTCCATGTATAATACGGGTCATTATTCCTATGTTTCACAATATTTGATTCAATGTTTAATTATCACATTTAATTGGGGAATCCATGCCTGTACATCCTAATGAATTTGGATCACCGTGCTCGTACATCATATTTTCAAGGGATAACATGCTCGTAAGTCACATGTATATCGGACTCGATTCCTAAGGATCAAATGTAAGTGGGTTTCTGTACACCTGTATCACAATTATAGGGGACGTCTTACCCATGTATTACATCATTAAAGGATTCCATGCCCATTCACTATAAAATCATGGGATTCCATTCCCTTAATTTACATTTATATATATAAAGGTTTTTAATGCCTAAATAAAGTCTGAGGGATGAATAAAAATTGATTTAACATTCTAATTAATTAATATTCCTAAGTTTTAATCATATGGAGGTCACGAAGAGTGTTCTCACCAATCATTTTTAATTTAATTTCTATTATCCATTTAATTGGGTGGTAATCAATACCACTTCAATGGTGGTTCATCTATATAAACATTTAACAATAAAAAGAAAAATTCTTGAGCACACCTCAAGGGGTGGAACTAATTGAGAGGGCCCATTCTCTATCTACAATTATGGGTATACGTTCCATTCTATCATGATTAAAATTTTTGAATAAAAAATGTATATTTAAGGAAACATGTGGAAAGTCTGGAATGCGACATGATGGGGAATGTTATAAAATGACTTGGTTTTAGGGAAAAAGTACTAAACCAGCCACCTTAGATTGGTAGATGACCCCTTATCTATTTTTTCAATTAAATCAATCTATAATGTATGAAATTGATGTAATGGAAAAATTAACTGAAATAGGGAATATTAACTTGCACCAAAATAGCATAAAATATGTAAGAATAAATGAGGAAAGGAAGGAATGGGAATGAATATCTTTCTTATAAGCATTAAATTCACACAATAGTGAAGAAATCATACTTGGTTTGAGGAAGATATCTCAAATCCTTGGAAGTGTCAATGGGAGAGCACCAACATGAGAAGTTAGTTTTTTTCATTGAGGAGGAAGAAGTTTGGGAGATAAATTTTTTAAAAATTAAGGGAAAATCATAAATTGTCCCTACATTAAGAGGTCCACTATTTGGATTCATGGTTGGTCAAACGGTGCATCAACCATGTGACAATAACCATCCATGTGAACCCTTTGCATGACCATCCCACATGGTTTGGAAAAACAATACTCTAGTTGTGTGCGTTTACTTCCTAAGTTTAACTAAGGATGTGGGAAAGGGGCACAGGTTTCCAAACCATACACAGGCCATGTGGTTTCCCTATGTAATAGGTCTATAGGTTTTCCATGGACATGAAACCTCCATTGCACATTTTATCAAATTATGATCCCTTATATGTTGGACACATGGTTAATCCACAATGTTTCCACTAACCATGTGCCAACCATGTGACTCATACCTTTTCTCAAAAATTCAATACTCTGGGCTCTAAACATGCCTTGGGTTCTCCCAAACCCTTCCATAAACTCTTGATCATGCCCATAAGAATAAAGAAAATATCTAATCCCTAACTTTAAGGATATATACGACATTTGAAAAACTATAATCTTATAGTCTCCCCTCCATAAAAGAATTCATCCATGTGTTGTCCTTTCGAGGGTGGTTAAATTTTATCTGAGAAAAGTTCCATCCATTAAGAACTTGCATAAATATATATCTCACAAATCTCATAATATACATGGTTTTTCTTATATATCTCATGTACCATAGAAACATCCCAGCCTTAGAGAGCCTTCACGATCTGATCAATGATCCTGATTTGATACTCTTCAGAGGAATCGTCAGATTCCAATTAAACTTCTTTAGGATCAAAACTGTGAGATGGGTCCAAAAAGTAATTGTTGAGATGACATATATGAAATAAATCATGCATTTCCTGATACCTTAGAGTTATTTCTAAATGATAGGAAACCATACCAAATCTTTCTTTGATCTTGAAAGTCCCGATGTAATGATGTGATAACTTACCCTATCTATAAATCCTTCTATGACACAATCTAGGAAAAAATCATAGAATGATATGATGTACCACCTAAAACTCTAGTGGTCAACAGTGAACATTGGTATAAGATTTATACCTAGACATATCTGTAGTCATGTGATTATGGATAATTTATACCTACTGTAGTGTCTCTTGAATGATATGATCTTCCAGTAGTGCTACCTCACCTTCCTCTAGCCAACACAAATGGGAACAACATAGCCTACCATATATGCACTCATATGGATCCATCTAAATATTTTCTAAAAATATTTACTGTAAAAAAATCAACAAGGGGTTGGTTGTTTTACAAAGATCCCCCAAAATCTTGGACACATTGTTGGAGTATGTCCTCCAGGATCTACACAGTACACTTAGATTCTGAGTCAATCTGTGGGTAGAAAGAAGTGCTCAGAAGCACATATATAACAAGATCGTTCTGCAACCATTCCAAAACAATGATGTAAACAAATAATCCATGTCTAATACAATAGAACAAGGAACATCATGAATATCTAAAATCTGAAAAATGTAAACCCAATCAATATCATCAACTAAAAAGTTCTCTCTTATAGGTAGAAAGTGAGTGACCCTAGAAATCAAGTCAATGATATCCCATACCATGTCACTACCTCATGGTGGCCTATGTAATTCGATCATCATGTACATGGTAAAATTTTCCCATTTCCACTCAGGAACGGGAAATGGCTACAAAATCCCAAATGGTCATTGGTGTTCCGCCATCACCTACAGATAGGTGGAACATCGAGTAATAAAACCTATTATCTGCCTCTTCATGCCTGGAAACCAATACTGATGATATATTTCTTGGTATATCATGGTAATTATCGGGTGTACTTCCCAAGTAGAGGCCTGATATTCCCACATTAACTCCTCATATATGTCTATAAGAACCTAGATTCATCCATGAATGTGAAAGATCTCATACCCATTAAGAACCCAACCAGGTGGTGGTTCCTCATATGAAACATTGTCCCTTAGGACTAGACCCTTGGGATCTGAAATTCGTTACATCATTTATATTTAAAAATGGGAGGATGTCACTATCAAATATACTAAAATTGGCTTCACGTGACACTCTTGAACCTCTAGATGCATATCAGAAAATAGGTCCATCAACTTCCACTCACTACTAGCATCCTGGATGACATGTGTTTAAGTCTTCTGGCTTAAGGAATCAGAAACTCCATTCCCCTTTTCATTTGTATAAGTGATCTCAAAATCTAATGATTGGAGGTACTCAAACCATCTACACTACATGATATTAATTTCCCATTGTGTAAATATTTATTTGAGGATTTTTTGGTTTGTAAATACTATAAAATTTTCTCCCATAGGATAGTGC
Organism: Viscum album; assembly: GCA_963277665.1. Lineage (NCBI taxonomy): Eukaryota > Viridiplantae > Streptophyta > Magnoliopsida > Santalales > Viscaceae > Viscum > Viscum album. The sequence goes on along the minus strand of OY728162.1, from coordinate 345,722,646 downwards.
CTCCAACAACATAAGGCATTAACCATGGATACCAACTTGAGGTCGTATTTCAGGTAATTCAGCTCATGTGGACTTAGTTACCAAGACTCATATGACATGATTCAATATATATGTATTAGAATTGATCTTATCTTAATGCCTAATGTATCACAATAAACATTATAGTTTCTTCCTTTATCTAGAATAATCTTGATCTGTACTGAATTCAACTTTCCTTTAAATTCTTGAAAGGATTCTTGGTATGCTTCAAAACATTAAAACCTCATACCCTTCTTATTTAATCCCTTAAGAGACACTTCTAGATGTGAAAAGTATTTAATAAAATTTCTATAGTATCTATCCAGACTAAAGAAACTACAAACTTAAAATACATTCTTGGGATGCTCCCCTAAAACTACATCTCTCACCTTCTCTTAGTGAATAGATACTCCTACCTCTAAGATGATGTGACCCAGGAAGTGTTCTTTGTCGATCCAAAAATGGAATTTGTTGTGGAATTTTTTGATCTATTAGTTTATTCAGCATGATCACAATATTTTTTTAATAGTTGTTTCATGTATGAGAATACAACAAGAAATATTCCATGAAGAATACAAAAAATGAATCCATGTATGAGTGGAAAACCTGATTCATTAGATCTATAAAAACTATGGGATAATTAATGAGATCTAATGGCATAACCAAATACTTTTATATGTTATATCTACAAGGAAAGTTCATACATGGTTTGTCTATTGGTCTAACACATACCATATGTTTTATTGGCTTTAAATTTATAGGGAGAAAACTCTTGCTCCTCAAATCTGGAAAAATATTTCATCTATACATGGTATTTTATATCTATTCTTTACCATAAGATGGTTTAATTTATAGTAATCCATAAATTATTTGAGCATACATTTTCCCTTTTTAGTGAAAAGGATAAGTGAACCCCACGTTGAAGTACTAGTTCATATAAATCCCTTAGCTTCTAAATTTTCTAGCTACTTATTAAGAGCCTGAATCTTAGTAGGTGTCATCCTATATGGAGGAATGGACACTGGTGAATCTTATAGGACTAGCTCAATGGTGAACTACACCTCTCTTTTAGGAGTTAACCCAAAAAAACCCCTAGGTAAGGCATCCCTAAAATGATCAACAACATGATGGAACTCTATATGTTCAAATCCCTAATATATCATAAAGATATTGGACATCTAGGTTGTCACTCCACCCATCCCATGATGCTTAGATCTAGATCAACTTACCAGGACATCCCATTCACCCTTATAAACCTAGGTACCACCCTCAGGTGATGTGAAAGACACATTTTGGTGATAGAAATAAATGTTAGATGATGTGGCACCATTCGGCCCATTTAGAGTATGAAATCAAAACCCATCATCCTAAGAAAAATGAGATTCTATAATAACTGGTACACACCTATCACAAGTGAAACCTCTTAAACTATCATACACTCTCTTATTGAACCCCTAATGGTGTGTCGAGATTCAATAGTCCATAGTAATACTCCACTTTTAAGACCATACATTACATAATTATTGCAGATATGAAAGTGTTTAAAGAGCTTTTATCAAATATGGTAGATACAAAAGTGGAGTCCACTAGAATAGTACAACTTACTATAGAAGGCTCAACACTATACTCATCATGGGTAGGCTACACTACATATATATGGCCAGATATGCATCCCTGAGATATAACCAGGATACCCTGCGCAAGTCCAATTTTCTAACGCTAAATGTCTGGAGCCTAACTACCTTGGCCAGGACCACCTCATCAGCCTGAATGGCTAATAGTACTCCAGATATGTTCTTGGAAAGGTTCTCATGATACTATTTCTGAAGATGAATAAGATATAGACCCTCTCCCACTAGGAATGAATGGGAAGATCCTACAAAACCGTATAAGATACCCCAACCTACCACAATCTTGACACTCAACTGGGAGACTATGGATTCTTATTCTCTGGCTTTTTTCACTGGTTACATACCATGAAACTATCAGTAGGTGTCATCTAATTATTGTTACCCCATGTGAAAACTCGAAGTGATGATTCCTTCCACTCAAAGAACCACGTTACTCATTCGGAAAGGAACCACCCTATCATAAATCATCATCCCCGTCAGGTTCTTATTATTGATGGTGTCATGGTTCCCTATCTCAAAAATAGAGGTCAACCAAAATACACTCACTAGATATCGAATGGTGTATACAATCCCATCCTTGAAACGTCTCATTTTCATTAACTCTCCACTGGTAAATATTAGTGTGATGTTCTAAAGTTTGGTGAAATCAGATGAATATTACATCATGGACATAACACCATGATGTAGATTCATAAATTCCCTATCATGGTCTTATATCAATTTTTTAGGGAAAAATAATCATCGAATGGTAGCTAAAAGTCTGTCTAGACCATACCCTAATGATGACCATCCTAAGTAATCAAATCTACCCAAAAATTGGTGGAATCATGAGGCATATATGTCTCTTGTTTATCCCTCCTCTCTAGAGGCATCTCTAAATACTCTAATAGTGATATCATGACCTCTAACCATGACTAAGTTTCTTAGGGTCCACCATCCCATGAGAAGGTAAATGGATGATGCAACTAAAATTCTCACATAAACTCTTCCATATTAGGGGTAGGTCACACAGCACCTAGTAAGGACTTTATAAACTATACAAATCACTCATGGGACTGAGCATTAGTACCTTGGTTATAAACAATGAGAGGTTCCTTGAGTGGCACTACTAGAGGTAATTTAAGTGCCTTAGGTCCCACATATAATGTCATAGTTCTAGGTGTCATCCAAAGGTGCCCCAAACCAAGTTGGTCACATGACCTCAAGCAAATTTCCCCAAACACCAGAGGCTGTCGACTAGCAGTGAGGGACAATGTATGATAATGGGGAAACTATACCCTCATTGTCATAGTATACACATCAGAATTACAAATAATAAACAATATTGGAAGCAGTAATACCATACAACAAAATAAACAGTGGAAGACCGATATTAATATAACAACTAGAGCACATATAAATGATGAATTTCAAATGTGTCATGGAAACCAGCCAAAAAAATTACAATGATAGAAATACAATACTAAAACCAAAGTATAGAAAATAAGAAAACTCCAACAGCATCACATGCCTCATCCTAGTCTCATGCTCTCCAACTCCAACTGTAATAATGTACCTGATGAAGAAAGGCACTTTCCCTTATCTATACCCTCAACCATATAATCGGTTTGGGTCCAAAAGATTATCCCAAAGAGGGTGTAAGAAGAATCCTGGTAGAAAACCACCAAAATATCTATGCCTAACTATCAGTGAATATATATAGCACATAATATGAAAAATGAATCAACAAACTAAGAAGTACTCAAAAGTAAACAATCATAAAATTTCCAATTACATTCATTTACATTTATTAATTATTCAATCCACTAAATAATGAAATATCAGGATCTAGCCTATGCTCTGTATCCCCCTATACAATAGTAACAATATATGTCGAATAATACCATCTAAACAACCAAGAAAGACTGAGTCCAAGCTTGTGCTTTGGCTTGGCTGACTCGTCAAAATCATTCAATTATCCACTACTGACCCTCTGGGAAAGATCTTGTGGTCTAACCCATATGGTCCTATATAGAATAGAGTAAATTTAATGACCTCCTAGGTATATCTCACAGCCAATACCCCTAGTCTACATAGAAAAAATAATTTATACACGACCTTCGAGTATCTCTCACGGTCAATACCCTTGGTCTACATAGTAACAATAATTTATACACGACCTCTAGGTAGATCTCACGGTCTATAACCCTAGGTCAACATAGTATAAATAAATCATAAACGGAATCCTTGGTAGATCTCTCAGCTAGTACCCCTGAGTCAATTCTACACCAAGGATCTCATAGTCATGTGTAAATAAACATGAGCCCCCCCCCCCCCCCCACACAATTTTCTTGGTCTAATGATCTCATAGTCCATTAGAATATCGACACACATATCATATTAAATAATCACATGTAATATATAACTACTACATGGATAAAATTCACAAGCATACAACATGAAATTAATATAATCAGTCAACTCTGTCCTAAGAAATTAATGGCATGTAAACAGGGTATGCCTCATAAGCAACCTAGTCCAAATGGCAATAAACTTCAAACTAGGGAAACACACCCATGGGGTGTTCGGTAAACAAGGCGTCTAACCTTATGCATATCCAACAACCCCTTTCAATCAATTAAACCATAGCAGGTAAATAATAAGGTTAAATTCCACAACACTCAATAACCCAAACATGGGTATTTGGCCCTTTAACCATAAATAATCCATGGAAAATCAAAGAAAGGCACTAACCACCTACCTTGATGTTTTGTAATCAACACTCCTGAACATCATCCCTTGAATCGGTTTAGTACGACTTAGATCTACAAAAAGGGTAAAATCACTCAACCTTGAATAACCCATGAGATAAGATGAATCAGGAAGGGAGGATCTAGGGAAATAGAGAACTCACCGGTGGGAATCCAACGCACCCAACGACGTCTCAATCGGATCTCGAATGGAGAAATGGGAGGAGATATAAGTTATTCATTCGTTCGCCACTCTCATATATGGAACGAGGGAAGAAGAAGTGGTTTATGGATATAAGGCATGACCCCACTCTGATTTATCAAATAAAAATAAATGTACATGGTGTGTTTATTTAAAGTACATGTTGTGTACTAGCCTCAATCAGCCCTCGCTTTACGCAGTTAGCTAGGTCACCTACATGGCCATGTACTAATCGATGACACAGCCAATACACAGAAACACATGGAAATTGGGTGCATAGTGTGTACTCAAAAGTACGCAGACTGTACTTAGAAAAGTTACCATTTCTTCTTTTTTCCTAAAAAGAATCTGAAATAAGGATCCATGCCTGAAAATGAAAATTTGGGTTATAAAAAACTCCCCCCATAAAGTAATTTGTCCCCGAATATCCCTTTCATGGGTGGAAAGGAATAAAATTAAAAAACTCTAGCCACTGTGATCGAATGTCAGCCTCCCTCTTCCAAGTCTCATTCTGTACTAGGTCATGCTATTATAGCACCCGTACCAGAGGAACAGACCAGCCACAAATAACCTTGGTGTTGTGATCCACAATCCATATAGGGTGCTCCCAAAAGGATGCATCCACCTCCAACTAAACCTCCTCGGGTTGAAAAATGCGAGATGGGTCTGAAAAGTAACATCATAGCTAAGAAACATGAAATACGTCGTGCAAACCCCGGTACCTCTGAGGTAACTACAACTGATAGGAAATTCGACCAACTCTCTACAAAACCTCAAACAGCCCAACATATCTCGATGAAAGATTCCCCTATCTCCTAATCCTTCTATGTCCCAACCTCATGTGACATGTAAGAAAACCTGATCTCAAGCCTTGAACTCCAGAGATCATCTTCATCGATCAACATAAAATTTCTTCTAAGATTTTGTAGTAACCATCTTCTTCCAAATAAACTCCACCTTCTCAGTAGTCTCCTGGACAAGATGAGGTCCCAACATAGTTTTCTCTTCTACCTCCATCCAACATAGGGGTGATCAGGATGGCCTACTATACAAAGCCTCATAAGGTTCCATATGAATTTTTTCTTGAAAACTATTATTGTAGGAAAACTCTACTAGGGGTATGTGTCTCTTCCAAGAACCCCCAAAATTCTAGACGCATGCTTGAAGCATGTCCTTTAACACCTGAATCGTGCACTAAGATAGGTCATCTATCTAGGGATGGTAAGGTGTACTTAGAAGTACCTGTGTGCCCAAATCCCTCTATAGTCCCTACCAGACACGATAAATAAAATGGTAATCCCTATCTGAAATGATAGAGTGAATAACCCCATGAAAACATAAAATCTCTCAGATGTAAAACTTTCCAAGATCATCAAAACTTATGGTCTCCTTGATCAGAAAGAAATGTGCAACCTTCTTGGGTCTATCAACAACAACCCAAACTACATCATTCCCTCAAGGTGACCTCGGTAAACCCATCACTAAATACATTGTGACATCATTCCACTTCTACTTGGGAATGGTTAACTGCTATAAAAACCCTTCCATTTTCTGATGCTCTACCTTCACCTAATGACAGGTTGAACATCTCATAACAAAACTAGATACATCCTTCTTTATACCTGGCCACCAATACTAACGGTGTAGATCTCGATACATCTTAGTGACACCACGATGAAATTCCCAAACTGAGGAATGAAAATCACATCAACTCCTCATGTATGTCTTCCAACACCAATATGCATCCATGAAAATGCAAGATCTCATAATCGCCTACAGTCCACCTAGGAGTAGGGTACTCTCCTGATACACTCTCCCATTGCACTAGGCCTTTGAAATCTGATAGCTGCCTCATTCGCACTCGATCTAGTAGAGTATAGGTAACAGCTATAGAAGAATTAAACTTCTTCCCCTTTATATTATGCACCTCTAAATGCATCTCATAGAACAAATCCATAAGCTGCAACCAACTACTGGATTCTTAAATTGCATGTATATGAGTCCTCCTTCTCAATACATCAGCCACTGTGTTGTCTTTCCTAGGCGTGTAGGAAATCTCAATGTCAAAATAATGAAGGTACTCAACCCAGCTTCACTGTCTAAAATTCATATCACGCTGAGTAAAGATATACTTGATAATTTTTTGGTCTGTGAATACCAAAAAATGCTCTCCCAAAAGATAATGTCTCCAATAGCATAAATCATGCACAGTTGCAGCTAACTCTAGATTGTGTGTCGGGTAATTCCTCTCATATGGCCTCAAATTTAGAGACATATACACAATGAATCCTTATCCCAATTTAAGTTTGTCCAAGCCCAATACCTGACGCATCACATTAAATGGTGTGACTCTTTCCTGGCTCTTGAAAAATTTGTATTAGTGTTGAAGTCAATCTCCATTTCAACTCCTGAAAGGCTAAATTATAGGAATCTATCCACAAGTACTTTGAACCCTTCTTAGTCAGGCCCAACAGTGGTTCTACTAAGCATGAAAAGTGTTGAATAAAATTCCTTTAGTAAGAAGCCAGCCTTAGAAAATTTTTTACCTCAATGGAGTTCCTCAGCTGCTCCCAGTAAACTATTTCTCTTATATTCTCTAGGTCTACTGATACTTTTGTCTCTAAGATAACATGACCCAATAAGTGAATTTGCTCCATCCAAAAGTGACATTTTGAGATCTTAGCATATAACTGATGCTCTATCAGTGTACTCAATATGATTTCAAGATGGATGGCATGGTTGTGTCGAGTGTGAGAGTACACCGAGATATCTCCCATAAAGAATACCACAAAAGAATCCAAGTAAGGATGGAACACTTGATTCATCAGTGCCATGAAAACTATCATCATGTTCATGGTACTGAATGGTAAAACCAAATACACGTGTAGACTATACCTACTTAGAAAGGTTGTAATAGGTATATATGATGGTCTAACGTGCAACTGATGATAACTGGATCTCAAGTCAATCTTCCAGAACACCTGGGCTCCTCAAAGTTGTTCAAATAGATCATCAATCCTCGGCAAGGGATATCAGTTCTTGACCCTCAAATAGTTCATATTCTGATAAAATGCACAAATTATGTGGGTATCATCCGCCTTCTCTACAAAAATGGTAGGCGAACCCCAATAAGAAGTACTGGGTCGGATGAAACCCATTTCCTGCTACTCCTCTAATTACTTCTTGAGGTCCTGTAACTCTGTTGTATCCATCCTCTAAGGAGCAATGGACACCTGTGTCATTCCTAGCACAATATAAATAGATAAATATACCTATCTCTATAGGTAAACTTGACAATTTATATAGAAAGACATTTATAAAAAGATCCACCACTGAAGGAAAGTATATATGTGAAGTCTCCTGGTTATCCAAAAATAAACTAGCAATCAGGGAAATAATTACTCCCAACCCATGATGCTCGGGTCTAGCTCTACTCTCCTGGACATCCCATTCTCTCTTGTGTAGAAAATAGATTCCCTATGGGGACGTGAAACTCAGCCTGCGGTGATAGAATTCAAAAAATTCCTCGAAAGAGGCCATCCATTTCATTCCAAGAATGAAATCAAAGCCTATAATCTATAATTCAAAGAGGTTCCATAAGAAGGGACACCCACCAACCTGAAGAGGGAACTCCTTGCACTGACATACACAATCCATCCTAATTCCCAATGGAGTGTCTAGTGTCATAACATCCTCAGAAGTAAAGATATAGAGCTCAAAGCTCTCCACAATGGAAACAGATATACAATAGTGGGAAGACCCTATATCTAAAAGTGTATAATCTAAAAAAGAGGTAACTAGAATGGTACCTCTAACTCTAGAAGCTCCCAGATCCTACTTCTGTTTGGTCTACACCACAGCAAAATTCTGACTTGTACTGCAGCCCAGTGACCCTACCTAGATACCCTGAGTTGATCCACCCTGATATTACTAAAATACAGCCATTTAACTACCACAACCATAACCACCTCCTCATCCTAAATAACCTGTTGAACTCTAGTTCCCTGACTAAGGAAAAACTGGTGGTCCTGCTCTAGAATGTGGAGTCATAAATGATCCTATCTCACTAGCTGCTGGTGAAAAAAATTGAAAAAAACGCTAAAGATGACTTATCTTTCATAAATCCCGGCACTCAACTGGGTCTCTCGGGCAATGAGGTCTCATTTTCTCACTCTTTGTGCACTGGTAGCACCTCACCTGGCTACCTATAGATTCATCCCTTCTATTGGAATCACCATGTTAAGGATCCTTACGACACTTCATGCTATCAAACGAAGGAGTACCAGTCCTGTATGCTGGACCACCCTGGCTCGTAGCTCCAAACTCCCTAAGATTGCACTCAGTAATCAGCGCTTGGTTTTCTATAGTAGTTACTAAATTCATCTGGAATACATTCACCTATGATCAGATTTCATACATGATACTGTCTTCAATTATCCTAGCCAAAGATAACTCATCACCTCCCAAAATATGTACTAAGCGTTGAATCTCAGTAAAATGAGAAGAGTAATACATCAATGAAAGAGAACCCTACTCTAAATCAAATCACTCTCAGGCCCGGTTGGCCCACAATGTCTTGGGTTAGAAGTAATCATAGAAGGTCCTCTTACAATCTTCACAAGTCATATACTAATAACATCCCGCATTTGAGACAACATCCCACCATCTCATAGAGGAATCACATAGCATGTACATTGCAAGCTTCACCCCCTCTCCAAAGGTGTCTTCATATGGCCAAAGATACAAATCATGGCCTCCTACCATGACTCTGTAGCCTTTGGTTCTCCATCCCCTAAAAAAGTAGGAGGATGTTGTTGCTAGAACACACTTTTCAACTCTTCCATAACCGAGGCAGGATGTGGTGCTCCCTAAAAGTTTTGAATCATCCTCATAAAGCCTTTACGGAACTGTGCATCATCACCTATGTCTGATATAATAGCTGGTGCCAAGATGGGTACAATGGGAGGATCTGTTGGTAGTCACAACTCTACCATTTCCAATCTCTGATAATTTCCTTGTATCCTGGATACAACCATAGGACATCTTGGTAGCATGAATCTTCAAGGTAAATCACACACATCAGTTTAATATTATCATGGAATAGAACTTAAAGCTACATGAACAGAACAAAATAATGAAAAATTTCAAGTTTTTTAAAATAGAGTTACATGGGGTGTATAAATTCTACAATGTGTGTTCTCTTAATATTTTAACATGGCATGCACCTCTTCCAATACTGGTTCTATAACACCCCTTACACATGATGTGTTCCTCATGAGACATAGCATGTACTTGAAATTTACCTCCTACCCAGGTTCTTCTACACAGCTATAACTACACGGTTCTCTCCTCGGTAAAACTACACGATGTGTTCACCCTAGACACGGTGTGTACCAGTTAAGTTACATCTACCTGTATCATTGGTCACATGGATGGACACATCGTTCATAACTACACAACGTTCATAAATGAGACACAATGTGTACAAACTAAGTTTCATCCACCCGTTTTGTTGGTCACAGATATGGATACATCGTTCTTTACAACACGGCATGTACAATATAGACACGGCGTGTTCTAAAAAGAGATTCCCAACCTCATGTATCTGCTCACATAGTCAGTCACATTATCAAGAACTACACAACGTGTACTCCTAGTACACAGTGTGTACTTAAGAAAATTTGTTTCTTCCAGAACCGAGGAACACATGGAATGTGTTCATTATATCACATTCCCTATTGTTTGGGATTCTAGATAATAATCCCTTGAAACTTCTCTGAAACCTTTAAAACATAAAATTTTGTCAAAGGCATGACAAATCCCAACCCGTGGGAGCCTATAATTCCCGAAAATCAAATTTCGGTATCCTTATTCATGTCACATCATAACAAAATTCAATTAAAGTTGCAAAATGATCCACTAAATTCTGATCCAAGAGGGCCCATAACACCTTAGGGACCAAAGTTTGGCATCCATCTTAATGAAAATTTATATATACCAATACCCTATCAAAATAGTAGGTATCTATATCATAGAATCTATCAAAACAACATGCATACTTAACCCCACATATATCACAACAACATGCAATCAACGATGCACCCTACTTGGCATGACAAGAATGCATGACATATGATCTCAAGAAAGTCCCTATATGATACATGTGATGGAATACCCTTATATCATTAGGTTGAAATAGAAATAGAACCACAATTATATCAATAATAATAGAACAAAACAAGTGTGTCACCCAATGTTGAAATCAAATCAACTATAATAATTGAAAAGTAAGAAAAATTGCAATATTTGAGGTACCATGGCTTTTCCTTGTACATGGGTTAGCTACTTTTGGGAAAATCTTATTACCAACTACCTATTCCTTCCTATCCTACTATATAGGCTCCAAATAATAAGAAAAATCAAAAAAACCTTTCTCTGATACAAATTTCTAACATCCTGGTTCCAGGTGCCGCCCAAAGCTGCCCCGAACCCGGTTGGTCACATCCCCTAAACGCATTTCCCTAAACGCCAATGGCTAACAACTAGAAGAGAGGGCCAAGTTATAATAGTGGGGAAACTATTTCCTCATTGGCAGAGTATACACAGTAGAATCACAAATAATAAACAACAGTGGAAGCATTAATAACATACAACAAAAGTAAACAGCATAAGATAGATAGTAATATAACAACTGGAGCTATATAAATGAGGCAGGTCACGTGTGTCAAGGAAAGAATCCAAACAAGTCACAAAGTTGGAAATACAATACTAAAACTAAATTATATAAAATTAGTAAAGTCCAATAGCATCGCAAGCCTCATCTTGGTCCCATTCTCTCCTCCTCCACCAACAATCAAGTACCGGATGAGGAAGGGTGCTTTCCCTTATCTATACCTACAATCGTATAATCCGTTTGGGTCCAAAATCATGACCCAAACATGATGTGAGATGAATCCCAGTAGGTAACCACAAAAATATCTATGTCTAACTGTCACAGAATATATATAGCATGTAATATGAAAAATGAAGAAACAAACTAGGAAGTACTCAAAAGTAAACAATCCTAAAGTTACCAATTACATTCATTTATATTTATTAATTATTAAATCCATTGAATAATGAAATCCTAGGATCTAGCCTAATCTCTATATCCCTCTGTATAATAGTAACAATAGACATCTCATAAGTCCTTCTAAACAACCATGTAAGACCAAGTCCAAGCATATGCTTTGGCTTGGCAGACTCGTCACAATCATTCAATTATCCACAACCGACCCTCTGGGAATGATCTTGTGGTCTAACCCTTATGGTCCCACATAACATAGATTAAGGATAAATACCTCCTGGGTATCTCTCACAGTCAATACCCCGAATCTACATAGCAATTATAATTTATACATGACCTACGCATTTCTCTCAAGGTCAATACCCCTAGTCTACATAGAAATAATAATTTATACATGATATATGAGTAGATCTCATAGTCAATACCCCTAGATCAAAATAGTATAAAAAAATTATAAATGACCTCCTGGGTAGCTCTCATGATCAATACCCATGGGTCAAGTATACACCATGGATCTCACGGTCCTATGTAAATAAACATGGATACCCCCACAATTTTCTTAGTCCAAGGATCTTTACGTACATTGGAAGATCATCATGCATATCATATCAAAGTAGCATATGTAATATAGAACTACTACATGGATAACATTCACATGTATAACACATGAAATTCATAGAATCAATCCACTCCATCCTAAACAATTAAAGGCAGCGAAACTAGGAATTCCTCATAGTCAACCTAGGACAAACAACCATAAAAAGTCAAACTATGGAAACACACACAGGGGGTGTCCCGTAAAAAAGGTTTTTAACCTTACTCATATAAAAAAACCCCTTTCAATAAATTAAACCATAAGAGGTAAATAATAGGGTAAAATTCTACAACACTCAATACCCTAAACATAGGTATTTGGAACATTAATAATATATAATCCAAAGACAATCAAAGAAAGGTAAAAACCACCTACCTTGATGTTGTACAATCAACACTCCTGAACAGCGGCCCTTGAATCGGACTATAATGACATTGATATTCAAAAAGGATAAAATCATTCAACCTTGAATAACCCATGAGAGAAGAATAATCCGGAAGAGAGGCTCTAGGGAACTATAAAACTCATCGGTGGGAATCCAACACACCCGACAACATCTCAATCGGAGCTCTGATGGAGAAATGGGAGGATCTCAAAGTTCTTTGGTCATTCGTCACTCTCCTGTACGAACTGAGGTAAGATGAATTGGTTTCTGGACAAAATACATGACCCTTCTCTGATTTATCAAATAAAAAAGTAAAGTATGTGACATGTTCATTTAATATACACGTCGTGTACTAGCCTCAAACGGCCCCCACTTTATGTAGTCATCCAGGTCACCTACACGCCCATGTACTCAGCCATTACATTGCGAGTACATTGCTACATGAGGTAACCGGGTAAAAGGTGTGTACTTATAAAATTTCTCATTTCTTCCTTTTTCTTTAAAAACAACTTGAAATAAATATCCATATTCTTAAACCACCACCTCCAAGGCATGATTATCACCACCTTTTTGGTTCACGACTGGAGGACATTATGGAAGCATAGTTCTAAAATTTCTAATCACATTCCTCAAACAATATTCAACAGCTAATGGGATTGAATATAATAGGATATGATTTGTACGTATCCTTTCAATAAACACATCACACATCTCTATCTACTACTAAATCCAGGTCTTGGTGATAAGAAAGATCGTAATGGACTATGAGAGACTCTGCCTACTACAAACTACTATGGTTAGGAAAGGGTCAAGGTCTCAGAACACACAACATAAGTTCCGGTATATGGAGGGTCAATTTCAAGTTATAGAGGAAAACACCCTTTATATCGCAATTGTAATACCCATTTAATAGTAACCATTTAATCTAATTGTCTATGTTTATTTAATTTTTACTCATTTATATGTATATATATCACAATCTAGTTACATGATTCACCATTCATTGTTTATAAAGTCTTGTACCCTTTATAAATTAAAATTCACATGTCTCATAACTGTGACCTGACCCTTACATCAAGTATCACTATGTTGCATGTCATGTAAATTGATTTGATTAAATTAATTACCATTCCCAATTTATATAATTTCATGCCTCATAAATTATAATTTCCATTAATTTAATCAAATCAACTAACATTTCATCCCGTGGAACTAGTGGATCATTGATCAAACATGACATAATTGGTTAATTAAGGTTTCATCATCAATATATATAAGAAAGAACCATTTTGGTTGATACATACACCTTAATTAATCCAATTATTTTATCCTTGAAATAAACAATTCCACATTTCCATATATAATAGTCAAGGAATTCACAAAAACCATAGGAAATACTATAAATTCAAGAAACAAGATACACCAATATGGAATGGGATAATACAGGACATGTAAATACTCATGTGTCTATAATGATGCATGATATGATACATCTTTCTTATAACAGGTTAATGAAAAATAATTCTACAATAAAAATATCAACAACAATAATGCCACAAAACATGTATGTCACCCAATGGTGAAATCAGCACATCTGTGACAGGAACAACCAAAATAGAAATATCCTAACCTATAAAATTTGTATTTCCCCTATACAGGGGTTAGATACTCCTAGGAATAGGTCCATTACCAAATTTCTATATGTTTCTAGTCTCGTTTGTAATACAAAAACAATAATACAAAAGGAAAACGGGGCACTAATACCACTCTGTTGTGTCCATGACCAAGATCACTCATAAGTAATCGAACCTAGTTGGATACATGGCCTCATGCATGCCTCTTTATATGTCATTGGTTGTTTAATAGTTGTGGGGGGCTAGGGTAAGTCCATGGGAAGATTATTCCCTTGTATATGAGTGGATCACAAGAGTATGCAATAATGGTAAATAGTACAAACGTAAAAATAACTAGTAATAGAGTAATAAATCATCCAGATAAATAAATAGGTGGAAACAATTTCAATATCTGAAAAAAAATGTTGATCATTTCATGTGATATACAATAAGGGGAATGAGGTACAGGAATATACAACATGTTATAATAAAATAAAAAAATTCCAAAACTATCCCCACTAACATCGAAATCCTAATCTCGGTTTTCTAATCATGTACCCCATCCTTAAAAGACAATCAAGAATCCACAGTCAAACACTTCCCTTTATCCTTACCTAGATCCATGTGATCTATTCAATACCAGTCAGTGAAGCGAATAGAGTTTTAGATATACTCAGTAGGCCACCACCAATGGTGTCTAGTAAAATACATCCAATTCATATAAATTGAGTTGTATGCATGTATAATAATCAAAGAAAACTGTAGAATGTAAATGGGTCAGCTTTGGTTCATAAAGTACACTAAACTAACACTTCCTACTTTGGCCTATGCCAAATAATCTCTATACAAGTAACCATATTTATACATACAAATGGTCTATATAATTAGTGAAGTTTATAAAAAATATATATGGATATAAATACTATCTTGGACCCAAGACATAACTCAAGTATAAATGGATATAAGAATGAATATAATAGAAAGTTGAGGGATTCCATGCCCGAGTTTCATGTATCAATAGGTCGTTCTGCCCATGTACCACAATATGGGAGTTCATTCCTGGTTATCACATTTAATTGGAACTCCATTCCCATAAATCATATTTTAGTTGGGTCGTCATTCGCACACATCATATTTTCAATGGATGCCATGCTCGTAAGTCACACATATATGGGACGTTATGCCCTAGGATCACTTGTAAGTGGGTCACCATTCCCAATTATCATAATTATAGGGTATTCCTTTCCCAAGTATTACATAATTATGGGACTCCATGCATATGAACTAAAAAAATATGGGATACCATGCCCACAATTTACACACACACACACACACACACACATATATATATATATATATATATAAAGGTTAGTCATGCCTTAATACAAGCTAATGGAAGAAAAATAATTGATTTAATATTTTATTTAATTAAGGGTTATTAGATTTAATCATATGGAGGTAACATGGAGTGGTAACACCACTCATTTTCCATTTAATAACTCTGATTCATTTAATTAGATAGAAATCCATACCACATAAATGGTGGTGTGGTTACATAAAAATTTAATAATCAAATGGGAAATTCATGTGCACTCCTCATGGGGTGGAAATAGTCGTAGCTCCCATACTCCATCTACAATTATGGGTATGCAAGCCATTCTAGATTTATTAAATATTTAGAAAAAAGGGGAAGTTATATTTAAGGCAATGCATAGAAATTCTAGAAAAAAATGACAATATATGTTATAAAATGAATCAGACTTAGGGAAAAATTACTAGACCACCTACCTTAGGTTGGTATATGACCCCTTTTCCATTTTTGTCATTCAAATCGATCTAGAATGGAATAAATATATGAAATATAAAAATGACCTAAAAATAAGGCATATTAGGTTTCATAGAAATAGCTTAAAGTATGATAGAAAAAATTATGAAATTATAGAAGAGGAATGAATCTCTTACTGATATGCATCAAGTTCACTTCATGAAGAAGGAATGAGACTCTGTTTGAAGAAGATGTATCAAATCCTTGGAAAAGGCTAGGTGATAGATCCAATGAGAGAAGGCATCCGTTGTGCATAGAGGATGAGTAAAAAGAGGGTGAGAGTTTAATAAAAGTAAGGTAAAATTTAAAATTCACCCTACATTAAAGGTATCATGGTTTGTCCATAGGGTTGTCCAAACCATGTCAAAGTCAATGTCTAAGGGAACCCCTCACACTGCTATCCTCTTGGTTTGGAAAAATCATGATCCAACCATGCAGGGTTAATACCTAAGTAGCACTAAGGGTGTGGTCTAGGTTCATGGTTACAAAACCTATGTGTAGACCATACATGTCCCCTATAAAATAGTTCTATAGTTTTTTTCATGGCCATGCATCCTCCCTTGCACAGTTTTTCAAACTCTTCTTCTTTATATATGGGATGCTTGGTTAAGATGCACATTTACCACTAATTGTGCACTAACCATATGACTCATATTGTTTCCCCAAAATTCAAAACTCCAAGATTTGAACTAGCCCTAGGAGATCCTGAACCCTTCCTTAAACTCTTGAGAATTCCTATAAGAATAGATAAATTGTCTAAACTAGACTTTTAAGGGTCCATACCTCATTTCAAAACCCATTATCTTATATGGATACATGATTTATCCTTATATATTTATTTCATACACATACATTTGTTCCATCACCATCATAGGTTTAGGAGAAAATTCTCCCCAAATTATTTTTTTTTGTAGATTTCCCTAAAAACATGAGTGTGGGGTCATATGAAATCCTGAAATATAAATAATATCATACACATCCACACAAGGAAAAACTGTCGAGCCTTAGAAACATCTACTTCTATTGTGGTACTGGTCCTTCGGCTACCACTACTAAGATCTTGGTACTAAATCGACATACAAGCATCAAGTTAATTATTAATTAATTAATTACCTATTAATTAATATTATTCATTATTTTATTTCCAATATTAACACTTTTATCTTAAAATTGTGTTTTAATGGAACTATTTATTCTCTACTTATAATCTTAATTATGTCATCATCATCTATGAACACCATGAAACAAACCCATTAAATTATAAGTTCAATTATCATTTATTAATCATATGGGTACTCTTGTACTCAACCTAACATTCCACTTCAAAGATTAACTTATAGTGTATAGTATCAAATTGAACCATGAAATTGGAAATTGAATAATTATATATCATCTATTCATCTGAACATAGAAAATGCATTGATCAATATAGATCCCTAGGTAGGACGAATCATTAAGAGGGGTTTAATCAATAGTTTAATTTTTAAAATTTATTTATTTTTAATTCCACCACTTGACCTTGTT
This sequence comes from Viscum album, assembly GCA_963277665.1. Taxonomy (NCBI): domain Eukaryota; kingdom Viridiplantae; phylum Streptophyta; class Magnoliopsida; order Santalales; family Viscaceae; genus Viscum; species Viscum album. Next base: position 345,705,058 of record OY728162.1, on the reverse strand, counting down.
AAGGTTATCATTACACTCAGTGATATCTCAAATTAATACCTCATATAAAACAATAATAAAATAGATCACATCATATATCATTAATAAGGTTTGGTACTAAGACATACTCCTTTCCATGTTGGTTAGATTCCCCAACACAGATTCTCTACTACAATTTTATCATTAATTACAATGTCTTAGGTAGAAAATAGTTATACGCCCCAGTATTTATTCTTCAAGTTAATATTGGTTCTACACCACATCAACCAATTCTTATAACTTTATTAAGAAGACACCCCAATGGTCTTCTTTCTACTTGATTGGTTAGACACCCTAGCCTTTAGCCTCTTCAGCAACTAGTCAGACACCACACTCGTAATATCTTTCTTCTTCGTGGTGTTCATCCAGTATTTGAAATTTATATTTCTTATTAAAAGTGATATTCCTCTATGATCTATTAATACTTTTCTTACCCATGTGAATTATTCATATCTTCAATAGCTTCTTGGAAGGACTATTGGTCTTGAAAACCAGTAACTTGTGATATTAAGTGGGTGATCTGGTCTTACTTGGTTAGTTTTGAATTATCAAGAAGATATGTTCTCCTTTTATTAATGAAATTCCTTTCCAAAATATCTTTAATTTGATATTATTTTATTCAATATTTAACTTTAAAAAACTCTATGAAACTTGTTTCTGAGTTCTCAACTCAATCACACCAAATGCATTTCATATAATGGAACTACTTGGTGTATAGTGTTGGAGGAAACCCTATCACATATAGAATATATAATACATTTACACAACCCTTAATATTCTTCTTTTATTTACCTTCCAAATGGTTAAAGTTCATCTATGTATACATATAGGGTGCATGGAATGCATGTACTACATGAAATGATTATAGATTTACGTTTCGTCCTCCTTCTCAATAACATTGCATGAAGATATTTGAAGGTTATATATGTAAGATATAAGGTACATTATATTCTCTCCTTCATGTGATAGGATCAACTAATGTCTCACTCTTTTTCTTCCTTACATGAAATGGAATTCTTTATATATAAAAAGTACGTGGTGGATCAAACCTCTTCGCATAAAGACCTGAAAACATCATCTGATCTCCTTGTTCTTAGTCAAATGAACAGATAATGTGAATCAATTATCCTTCATGTAATTAGGTAAGGTCCACTAGTTTCATATCCTTCACATGAACAAAGCATATGATTTATCTATTTCTGTTCTAAAAACAAGAGCCTCTCAAAATAGTCAAATGGTAGCACCTCAAATCCCCATCCATGCCTCTTTATTTACAGATAGCTTCACCATCACCTCTATTATAGATTTCATACTGAGTTAATTCATTCTGTAATTCTCTAAATTTCATGGAAAAATATTACTCATTTTGAATGATAAAACTTGTAGCTTTTTCACACTCATGTGATATCGAGGATTCACTTGATTGGCTTCTTTATGATATGGTTCAGTGAATACATGATCACTTAATACCGAAGGCTTCCCATGATAGAGGGTATTTATGATGGTATATTTTAAAAGTCACTATTTTTCATGTGATTCTTTGGTAGACTTCAAGCAATTGAGGTTGTTCTTGTCACACCTCATTGGAACACTCTATATAACTTTGTATCATCCTTGGTGGTAGCATATTCTTCAAAAAAACTCATCTACAAAAGACATTGATTACATGAAAGGATTTAGTATAATTGATCATGTATAACTCTTTAAAGTTAATAATAGGATTAAAGTTATCTTGACAATTTCATACATCGTATGGAGGAAAACCTAGCTGAGGATAAAGATGATAACTCCATTTGATCAAAAATTGTAGATAGAATAGATTGAATAACCATCATTATTTATTAACTTTTTATTCATAGTAACAGTGTTGTGCACCATGAAATCCAAAATCATTCTTGAAAATTTATTACCTCCACTTAATAATACTCATCATTTCATCCACACCTCAATCCTGCATTGGGATCATCACTAGGACACACCTTCACACATTCCCATCATAGTTCACACAAACCCATTGTGTGGTCCACCCAATCTCCCACCTATGTGCATTCTATGAAAGATTTTTGTACTCCATATGGTCACTATGCATGCCCTCATACTATCACCTACCGACTGAGGTAGCTAGGTTTACCTACCTCCCACATGGTAGACCCTAGGTCTTACTTGTGTGGTTGAGGTGGGTCCTTAGATGGTTATGGATTGCCAATTTTTTAATAAAGGAAAACTCAAATATACAGTGAACAATAAATACATGGAAAACCGTCCAAAATACTTATAAATCCTTCTCAATAATTCATCATGAAAAAATATAAATATTTTTTTCATTTCCTACACAACAAAACTACACAAGAAATAATAAAATATTTTAGTCCCTTCTTTAAAAAATTCTTCATCCAATTAAATAATTATTTCATCATTTTTAAATTCACTTATTATAAACATTATGAAGACTCCAAACACAATTTTAAAATGTATTATGAATTAAGACTTGTTTAAGAATATTTAGAATTAATTTCACTATGTCTTGAGCTTATTCACATTAATTCTTTAAACTAGTAGCCTCACTTTCTTTTTCCATAGATCATGGTAGTACCTCGATCGCCCTATGAACATGAATAGACTCTTTATCAATCATACCATTCAATTAAACGTAAATCACCCTATGAAATAAAATGTTTTATTTATTAAAAATTACATCCAATGACTATAGCATCATCATCTCCTCATTTAATTATTCATCATATATTGAATTTACAATATAATGACAATAAATACAACATCCATTCTTCAACCATGAATGTGTGCACTTCAATCTCCCCCTTTAAATTTATTTTTGATACGTCTTTACCCATTAAAGTAAATACTCTTCTCTATCTTGTTGAAAATAAATGAAAAGGTAAAATAAAGGACATATCATCTCATCAGTCTTCAAAAACCATTAAGGAACCCTCTTCTTAATTATTCATTTAAGTCCTCAGCCTCATCCAATTGTTAGAAAAGGATGGCAACATAGGTTTTTTCTTAGAAAATAGAATTTATCTAGAAAACTACAGATCTATCTGGGATAAATCTTTGTAGAAATAAAATATGTATAAAAAAGTTTATATATTTTGTTAATAAATTATACAGTATGTGACATAAAACTAAAATAACTCACTTATTCGTGTATTAGGGTTATGTAAACAATCAAATGATGAAATATATTATAGCATGCGTATATCTCAAAAAACACATCAAAAATTTCAAGTACATAGAGAAATTCCTTCATATTATTATCTAAATTTCAACTCCCCTTGATAATAATAATCAATTCATTCAAATTAGGCATATGATGGTTATTTTCTTACCTTATATTCCAGTTTTAAAAATCTATTCATAAGTTAAACATTCACTGTATAATGATGTTTTAAGAGGTTTAACTCAATAATAATCCCCCTTAAGGGATACATATGTTTACTTCAATTCCATACATGATATTATAAACTAATATAGCAAATGATATAAGGAGGGACCTATTTTGCCTTCATAAATATCACTCAAGCTGATATTTTTCTCTCAACCTCACCTTATACTTCATTATTTTGATCTCAGATTGTAAATTACTTCTCTTCTTATTATCATCCTACAAATCCTTCATGTTTACATTATTCTAATTTAAAAATTAATCATTTAAAGTGATGTTTTCCATCTCAAATTTCAACGAAATTTCTTTACCTTTTATTGAAACACCCTCGTCATACTATCTTCTTGGGATGGTAATACTGACATGAAATTCTTCATCTCATTCCAAATTTTCCCACACTCTTCACACAAAGTTTTTAGAACTCTAGATCATAACTCTTAGAATACTTCATATGATATTAAACCTCTTATTTTAAAATCACATTCTTACCCCTTTCTACATAATTAATTAGAGGTTTATCCATTTTTTATCCATTTTTATTTGATATTTCTAAACTATAAAAATATTATGTCTTTGTATGTTCAACCTTTTGGGTGAATCAAATTGATTTTTAGATGTACATGAACTCCTTAAATTTTTATTTCGAATTTTATACCATTTCATATTAAAGTAAACATTTTTATATAGTTTTTTCATACATACCTCATTTATATGTCCTTCTAATATGAATCTATCCCAAAATTCTTCTATAAATTCAAACCTATTTTGCATTGGAATATTGGATAGATTTCTATTTACTAGTTTATTTATTTGATAATTTTTTCTCATACATTCACCATGACTCCCCTTTTTTCATAAATGTTTCCTAGAAATGACATGTTATACCAATAAGTGAATGATTTATCTTCATATTTTTCATGACATAATAAAAATTATCTAAATTATGATCTTTTATTTTTATCATCCTATCAAGAAACTTCATTCTTTCATCTTATCATAAACAAACATTTTTTCCCCAGGGGTTAATGGTATTCCGAATATCTTCCTTTCACCAAAAACTAACATTTTTTTGATTTTAAGGAGAAATATAGAAAATAGGGAAACAAGTAACAAGAGAAATCATGGGGGTCTAAAATAGTGTAGGTCCAGAGCATCATTAATAAAAAAAAATCATCCCCTTCTAAGTAAAAGAACCTAAGCTAACAAAGGAAGACATAATTTGATTCGGGGACACCATAGATGCTAAGAAATCTGCAACCAGGTTCCCCTCCTGCCATGTGTGGGGGATCTCAATGTGATTACCCAAGATATGTTTGCACTTTTTAATGAGATAAGAAACATTCCATGGAAAATAGCTACTACCTAATAATGCGTTGAAGAGGATTAGAGAGTCTACTTCCACCACATTAAGCATGATCTGTCGCTTCCCGCACAACACCAGCCCTGTGAACATTGCATGCGCCTGAGACTATAAGGCGTCTCCCCTACCATAGATGGATGAGAAATCTATTATAATTAATCCCTAATGGTTCTGGATGACGCCTCTGCCTCGCATCCCCCCCTCCCCCCTGATCAGAGATTCATCCGTGTTGAGTTTGAGACCAAATTGAAGAGGACGCCAGCGAACCCAATGCCCCTGTCCCTGATCGCTAGCCTGGATGGAAAGAAACTAGTTCAAGAAAAGGCCTCTAATCGATGGTGCAATATGGAGGTCCACACTTAACCCGACCAGGTCCTGAAATAAGTTCTTCACATTGAATAGAATGCTAATCTGAGAACCTCATAAGATTTTGTAGAGTGCATCATTCCTATCCATCTACATAATCGAACACCCTACCAAAAAAATAACCATCCTCACCTTCCACTCAGGACCATGATCTCCCCCTCCATAAAACCAGGCACTAATAAAGACATCCTTCGTCCCTCCCTGACCATTCCATCATGTGAAAGCACTGAATGCCTACCAAATCCAACTACCCACTCACTATCAAAGAATATATGGCCCACCGTTTCTTTCTTGGGATTGCGACAACACCAGCACTAAGATGAAAAGTGCACACCCATGAGTTTAATTTTTTCATATGTGGGTAGAGCTTGGTTCCTCACACACCACCCCAAAAATTCGAATTTATAGGGGACCTCCTTACACTACAATGTCACCCCCAAGGATAAAAATTGGAAGAATCCCTCCTCATCCGGGTAAAAGAATTTAATGAAAACTCACGTGATGTGAAACTTGTAAAATTAGGTTATCATGTTCTTCATTAATAACCATGTTAGGGCATTGATTCTCATCAATAATGACCTAAATAAAACCTAGATGACTGGTAGCCTCTCGAAAAGAAATATTTGAGGAAGTCCATCCCAAGAACCACAACCTGCCTACCCCCCCCCCCCAAATCTTAAAGCCAGAAATTTTTTTTTCTTCTCCCGAACAACAAACTATAGTGCTGATGAAAGAATTTCATGTATTGGATAATCAAGTTTCAAATCTTAAAGGGTGGTTTCCACGACTCATTCACGTTCATCCCATATTTATTCTTTATGTTCAATGGAAATATTATATTATTCTCTAATTTTTTTCAGTTTTTTTAAAAATAAGACACATTTATTGTGTTTCACCCAGTTCTTCTTCCATTATAGCAAGATTATCCTAAAAAACGCTAATAATCATTTCTTATTCAGCTTCTCCAAGCATGTGATTCTTGATCTCATCAAGGTAAGATTTTTCCTTTTTAATCAATTCTTTATTTTATTTATTAGTCTTATTATTCTACTTTAATAATGTATTCTTTTATTTTTTGAGATTTATTATCTCATCAATACATGCTTCTTGATAACATTTCAACTAAAATACTAGATCTTTCCTTTTTTATTCATCATAATCACCAGTTGGTGAATCAAATCCTATTTCACCTTTTCAAGGAAATTAACCTCATTATATGTAGAGGTTATTGAAGATAAATTAGTTTTCTCATGTTTTCTCATAAAACTCTCTTCATGATATTGAAATAATAATTTTTCTTCATTTTTTTCCTATTTTTTTAAATTTCTGATCTTTTTCATTTTATTCAAATTAAGTTTCATTCTTATTTTAACAGACATAGGTAAAGTGTACAAACCCATCACAATTCCCACACTTTTATAATTGTTTTCCTTTTCCTCTCCACTAAAAATTTGTTTAATCACATTGATATAAGAGAAATTATATCACTAAGATATTTACTCTCCTTATAATCTGAATCAATTAATTCTAAAACCTTATTTTCCTTGAATTTTTCTTTTCTAATGAATTTAAAGTACATTTCACCTTTTTTTCCTTCCTTTTTATGGTTAGTTCATACCTTATATTTCTTCCAAGGATGATATTTTTGGATAAAACTAATATTGAATATTATTTATCATTTTTTTGAAAATGATAGATTCATCTAACTTCTCACTAAATCCTAGAATGTTTCCAACTGTCTCATTTTTCCTGGTGGAATAGTCATCAATATTTTCTCCATCAATAATTTTGATTTCCTAAAGCATGATTCTCTAAAATTGTTGTTTGGATTCCTTAACATTGACATTACCTTCACTGGTGATTCTTATTTTTTCCTATATTTCATTTACAGACTGGAGACCCATGAACTTTGTGTAGGCCTTCTCTAAAAGACACGTCAAGATATAATATTTATCCTTTCCATCTAACTCCAAATTTTTATTTTTTGATTATATTGTATGAGTATTATTAGAAATGTTTGGAAACCCACTATTGTGGAATATCCGAATTCTTGTCCAAGTGATGAGATATAGTGTGAAATCTTATTCCTACAACTATGATAATTATTCTCTTCAAATGTGGTAAAAAACTTGGTATTGAATGAGTTAAGATTCTCCAAATCTCCTAACTCTTCTTGGATCTTTAGAGGGGGCCTACCCTTTGATACCAATTATAGATACCCAGACCATATAGACCACTTATAAGAGAATTGAATCATTAGTTTACATTTTATTAATTATTTACTTTTAACTCAAACTCTTGAAATTGTTAAGGTTATACATCCACTCAGTGATATCTTATAGTCTTACCTCCTTTGAAAATATAATAAAAGAGAGTACAACATAAAGTACTTACAAGGTTCAGTACTAAGACATAAATATTTCCATTTTGTATAGACACCCAAATATATGTTATAAAATATAATTTTATCATCATTTATAATGTCTTAGGAAGCAATGGGTTATACATCCTAGTAGTCAATCCTCTAAATGATCCTGGTTATATACCCTAGTAACCAACTCTTATACATTGGTTTGTTAGACACCCCAATTACCTTCCATCTACTAAACTGGTCATATACCCCAACATTGAGTCTCTTTAAAAACTAGTTAGACACAAGAGTCAGAAGATCCTTCATCTTATTATTGATAATATGGTATTATAAATACCTATTTATTCTTCATATTGATATTCTTCCTCAAGCATATAGGTTCAATAATTCACACATACAATTATTTAAGATCTTTAACAACTTCATGGAATAATCCTATTGGTCTTGAAACTCAACAAATTGCGATCTTTAGTGAATTATTATATCTTCCTTAGTTAGTGTAAAATTATTGGGAATATATTTTATTTTTTTGTAATTGAAGTTCCTAGCCTCAATTTATTTCTTTTTAATATTATTTTATGAAATATTAAACTTAAAAAAATTCAATGAAACTTGTTTATGATTTATCAACTCAATCAAAAAAAATTAACTTCATGAATTATAATCTCATGGTGTAAAATATTGGTGAAAAAACTAGAACATATAAAATATCTGATCCATTTATGGGACTCTCAATATTATTCTTGGATTATTATTCCAAATAGTTGAAGTGAGTCAACACAGACACATTGGGTGAATGGAATGAATGTACAACAAGAAATGTTTATAGCTTCATGTTGTTTCCTCCATCATGTAAACAATATATTGGGATCCTTAAATTTAATTCATATAATCCAGAAGTTATGTGATCTAGTCTCCTTCACATGAAAGGATACAATGATGCATTACTCTTCTTCTTCCTTTGATGAAATAGAATGGTTTTTTGTATAAAAAGTATAAGGTTCCTTGAACCTCTCCACATAAACACCTAAATGAATTCATGAGATATCATTATTCTTCCTAATGTGAATGAATCATGAAAATATCTTTTTCTTACATAATTATGTAAGGTTCATAGATTTCTTCTCCTTCATGAGAAAAAATTATGTGTGTGATATATTTATCTTCTAAAAATTAGATCCTCTCATAATATTTGAACATCAGAAACTCAAACCCTCATCCATACCTCTGTATTTATAGATGGATACACCACTTCCTCTTTGTAATATTCCATATTTTCCATTTAATTTTTTTTAAAACAATTATATGGGATTATTTTGAGACCAGGTGCTGAGAAGACATGTGATTCCAAGTCCTGGGTGCCTAGATTAAATGATTGAACTATTTTTAGGTTTATAGATAATAGAACGTGTGCTCGGTTTTTGTATATTTTAAACAAGTGCACATATTTAAAATATGAGGGCACTATTGTGTTCAGAACAACAGATTTTTCTTAGGCAGGACCTAAACTTGATGGGCGTGGGTCGACTGAGGAAAATATTTTTCATACTTTTTAAGGAAGAATAAAAATAAACATAAAAATTTTATTTTATTTTTCTTTTAATGTTTCTTTATGATGCAACAATGATGTGACACAGCGATAAGGAATATTTTTCCTTTCGTAAAATAAATAGTGTGGAGATGCTTCAACTTAGTGAAACATCAATTCTAAAATGTGTTTCTTTATTTAATATCTTCACAGGGATATGATATTGGATTCATTTTCCCTGGAGGCTCTGGAAAAAAATAAGGAAAACTCATTGGAAAATCCTCTCATCGATGAATGATGAATGGTGGTGGATCGACGATCGGATTCAGAGTAGGCATCAGTGTATTAATAAACAAAGAATGCAGAACTCATGTTTCATCAACAATTGATCCAATCCTCGATATAGGTGGTTTATTTCTATGAGATTTTCTTTCCTCATTGTTGTTTCCAATGATGAACGTGGACCAACCCACGAACAGGTTGATCCGTGGTTCAATCATTTATGACGGATGGTTAAAAATGTGGGATTAATGTGGGAGTTAGATATTTGTGATTTTAATTCATTATTCATAATATTTTTAACAAGAACTAATTCAAGCTGACAAAAACAAAGGCTTGGACCATTCTAAACAGTGTTCCTGATGCCTTTCCTATCCCCATTCTTGCGTTCTTTGCCGACAGACCCATGTGAATGTGTCTGGAATTGTTTGGAGGTTCCAAAAATGACAAACCCATAGAGATATGGAAAGAAAATTTTAAGTCCATCACGATGAATAACACATCCTGAGGGTCACCGACTTTCTTCTGTTTCAAAAAAACAATGCACCAGAGTGTGACCGGTGACCCACAAAAGAAGGGATGCCATCGTCGGTGAGCTGCAGCGGCGGTGGTGGCACGTGGTAGCATAGTCCTTCAACAAAAAACAACAACTATATCAATGGACAGCGGCATAGGGGCACATGGCAGCATGGCCTTGGGAAATGGAAACTGGTCATATTAATGAGCTACAATGTTGGGAGGACGTGGCTCCCTAAGCTACGTCAGATGAAGAACTCGCGACTGAGCCATAGGTGGAGTCGACCACGCTGATTGACTACGTGTAATGCAGTCCAGTCGTGTTGACCTAGGTAGAAACATGTCTATCAGTCCGCGTGCATCTAGATAAGACGCGGTAGTTGCCACATCCGAGCAGACTGAACCGGTATGCATTAGTAGATCGGGCTGGAGCCGCTGGACGGGACTGGTAGCGAGCTAGGACCTATCCGTGTTGGGTCGAACCTAATGGGTTGGGTTGACTAGGTGGGAACCGAGTCATTTTGGTCTGATCGGGTTGGACCAGACCCAAACCTGATCGACCACTTCTAAATTAAACATCCATAACTCTCAAAATGTGGGTCCGTTTAATGATCGGTTTGCGGTGTTGGGACCCTCATGATGAGACAGTACTTTTGAGATACTCTAAGTGAGTTTACATAGAACTTGGAGTATGGACTATTGGCTCGAGGATTAGGTGGTCTTGGAACGAGCATTCTATGGATGGAATCATGTGTCTAGTTAAAACCTAAATGATATGTGATTACCTAGACTATGTGACTTACCTTGACTATGTGTCTTACCTAGACACTGTGTCTTACCTAGACTGTGTGTCCTGCTTAGACTGTGTGTCTTACCTATACTGAGACAATACTCCCCTATCCCACTAGGGTGTGGGGGCTCTAGTCATTGATGACACTTCATGTGTTAACAACACTCCATCTGTTTCCTACACTCCATGTATTACCTATACTACGTGCATTACTGACACTCCACATGTTACCAATACTTTGTGTGTTACCAACACTTTGTTTGTTACCTAAACTATGTCTATTACTACTTGAGGGTACTGTGGATTCATGTGACAATATTTTTTACATTTCATAGACCTATACTTTGTGTGAGCTGACCCTAGTGACTCTCTTGATTATACCTATTAGAGGTTACACTTCACGTGACTCTGTGGTAGTCTGTTGGGTGTATTTCTTAGTGATTACTTTGTGGTATAATTCATGTTATTAATTTGTGGTATACTTTGTGTGATTCATTATTGGTTTATTTTTTAGTGATACCTTTGTGTTTTCAGGTCCCTAATGAGTATATTTTTACTCACCCATGCATGGGATTTTCCCGCACATGTCGTGTCTTGTGTAGAAGATCTGGAGATTTGATAGAGTCCTTGGTGGTCTAAGGATAGGGGTTTTTCTGGGTGACCTGACAGATGTGTTATGATTTAGTGACATTTAGACTACTTATTGTACCTACCCTTCAAGTAGGGTTTTTTGAAGACGACATCCAAGAGCTTGTAATATTCCATTTCAGTTGGGCTTGTATTTTAGCCCATTTTCTTTTAGTTTCGTACAGTAATATAAGTGGTTTTCCTTAGTGGTTTGCATCCATGTTTACTTAGTGTTTTATGTTTCATATTTTTCTTGGAAATGGTTGTATGCATATAGGAATTAGGGAAAATGCCTCCCACTTCTGGGATGTGCCTACTCGACGCCAGTCGTCATCCCTTGGACTATGGGAGGTGGGCTTAGGGTTGTCACGAAAAGGGTCCTGGGAGACTAGTCACCATAGATCTGTATCAGCAGAAGTTTCAATTTTACTCTTGTTTTGGGCAACAGTGTTAAGTGCTTCGAGTTCAGATTTCAAGCCAAGGAACCCAGTGTTGGTGCAGTAGCTGACGTATCTATACACCAAGACCTTGAATTCTACTTTCTGACTGGGTACATGAAAATAATAGTTGTGGGGGAAATCAATGGTTTAATTATCATATATGAATTTAGTGTTTTCTCATTTCTTTCTTGAGTCAGATTCATCTCACCGTGTTTACTCTATTGACTATGGTACATCTTGTTTTGTTTCAAGATTCCTCCACAAAGGAAGCCATCCAATATTCTATTACATGTCCACGGGGATGGTCCATTGAGTGATGAGGCATCGGTGTAGAGATCATTTACACAGATAGAAACTCCCAGTGGTGTACCAGCGATACCACCACCTAGAGAGTAGAAGTTCCTACCCGCACTACTGGAAGAGGATGCACACAGGATTAGTGGATTACAAGAGTTCTTGGGGAAGTGAACTCCTAGGTACTGAGGTTAGATGGATCCTTAGGTAGCTGAGGACTGGTTGGAGATGGTGATGTGAGTCTTCCTCTTAGTGTGGATACCTCCCGACTAGATGGAAGTCCTATCTTGGAGCCTTCTTTAGGGCTCAAAAGGGAGATGGTGGAGCCTGATGACTCAGACGGATGAGGAGGCAACACTATCCTGGTCAGACTTTGTGCGCCTCTTTAGGGAGGATTTATTTCCCATGACTTTACACTCTATGTGTATATAAGAGCTAATTCACCTGTAGTAGGGCATCCAATCAGTAGGAAAATACTCGGAGAGATTCACGAATCTTTCTCACTAGTCTACATATATAGTACAGGACCCATTCTTCAGGGCTCGTACTTTAGAGAAGGCACTATACTATAAGAGAAGGGTGTCTACGATATCCATTATCATCCCTAAACATGATGGGGTGATGGAATGATCTCTATTGGTAGAGAAATTTCTTGCAGAGTGGGCACCAGGGGTGGGAGATTCCATCTGGCTATAGGTAGCGGAGTCTTCACCGGAATCTAGTAAATAGATTGCACATGGATCCAAGAGGGTCAATAAGTATAGGGGATGACCCAAAGACATGGGATAAGTAGTGTGGGACTCCCAGCGTAGATAAATTCATCCAAAGTTCAGATTGTGCTACTCGTGTGGTGGTCAAGGGAATTTGGCTAGAGATTGTCTGACCAGCTGTACGACGGACTAGGAGGCAATTGAGGGACTTTTGTGGCAGCGTTGGAGTCAGAAACTGGGTGATCCACTAAGTGGTGGATGTGGAAGAAGAGCGGGATGAATGGAAGGAGGTGGAAGAAGGTTCAAGGTACTACTACCACCACCCCAGGTGGTCCACCCTATGCTCAAGGAGCTGGTGGATAGGGGTAAGGCCAACTCTAGGTGATGGAGGCTTATGATCCTCAGAATCCCAGGATGATTAGAGGTATGATCTATTTCTTTTACACCCTAGCTTCAATTTTAATATACATGGGTTCCAGTCACACTTTTCTTGTCATGACCCTAGTTCGATACATAGAGATTCCAATCAAACTGTTGACTTTATCCCTAAGAGACTCATGTTGGAGGAGATTTGATGATCACACATCAGTGATAATAGTGTGACCTTACTCTTAGGGGTGATAGTTTCAGTTGTTATCTCTTGGTCGTGGCATCAAGGACTTATGATTTCATTGTGGGTATGGACTGGTTATCCACATTTTATGCCCAGATTAACTATTTTAGGCACACAGTAAGGTGTTTTGTGGATATGGGACTAGTTTTTCCTTTATCGGTGAGAAGGAAATCAGAGCAACATGGGATGGACTCACATGTAGGAGGGTATAGCTGATCACATGTTATTTGGATAGCATGAAGATCGTGGTAGTGGGTGAGACGATTCCTTAGTTCCCTACAATGGTGGATGAGTATAAGGACATCTTTTCAGAAGATGTTCCAAGACTACCTTTTGTAGGGTGGTAGAATTTTGCATAGACCTATACCTTGTAACGGCACCAATATCTACATCGGCATATTGGATGGATCCCATGGTTCTCTTTGAATTGAGGGTACATCTATAAGATTTGTAGAAGAAAGGCTTCATGAGACCCAGTGTTTCACCATGGAAAGCCCCTATTTTGTTTTCCAAGAAGGTAGATGGGAGCTTGAGGTTATGTGTGGACTTTTGGTGCCTAAATCAGGTGAATGTGAAGAAAAAATATCCCTACCAAGGATTGATGACCTCTTTAATCATCTAAAGTGTGTGATATGGTTCTCGAAGATAGACCTCATATCATGCTATCATCAGCTTTAGGTGCGGGATGAAGACATACTAAAGATGACTTTCAGATGTTTCTATGACCACTATGAGTACTTAGTGGAACCATTTGGCAAGACGAATGCCCCAATAGTTTCCATGAGACTCGTGAAAAGGATTATCCATCACTATCAAGACTAGTTTTTAGTGGTTTTTATTGATGGCATCCTAGTGTACTCGGCATCCAAGGAAGAACATGTGATACAATTGAGGATGGTCCCAGACTTACTCTGAGAGAACTAGATTTATTTAAATCTCTTGATGTGTTAGTTATGGATATGAGACACCCACATTTTAGAACACTTCACTTAAGAGGCTAGAGTTGTAGTAGATCCAGCAAAGATAGAGGTGGTTCTTTCTTGGGATCCACCCAATAATGGTACCGAGGTGCGGAGTTTCCTTGGGTTGGCTGCGAGATATCAAAGTTTTGTACCTAACTTTTCAATATTAGTAGCCCCCATGATAGCCTTGAAACCAAAGTGGAATCCTTTAATATGGATGGATAAGTTCTATGAGAGATTTTACCAGCTGAGGCAGAGTTGGATTAGTTCTCCCATCCTAAGATTGACATAGGAGGGTGTTGAATACGTGGTGTTCTGCAAGGCATCATGAATCATGCTCGGTTGTGTATTGATGTAAAGGTAAGTAGTGATTGCTTACAGTTCTTGATATTTGTGACCACATGAGAAGAACTATGTGACCCATGATCTGGAGTTGGTAGTGGTAGTATTCGCATTGAATATGGCGTGACAATACGTTATGGTCAAGCGTTTTATCATCTAATCAGACGACAAAAGTCTAAGGTATATCTTTTCTTAGAAGGATCTGAACTTGAGGCAGCAGTATTGGCTAGAGTTCTTCCATGACCATAACTTTGAGATATTCTATACTCCTGGGAAGTGGAAAGTGGTGGCAGAAGTTCTCAACCTGATATCGTGTTCGAAACTACTGAATGAGGCCTCAGAGAAGTTGGCCTCACAACAGATATTCTTCATGGATGGAAATAAAGAAACTTATCTCCATCCGATGGTGGTTACCCCTCCACTATTACATAGAGTGAGGGAGGAATAGTTAAGATATATCAGATATGAAACTACAATTTATCAAATGACCATAGGGCATGCCCTTAATGGATATTTGAAAGGTAGGGAGCACGTCATCCTTTTCAAAGGACGCATGGTTGTACTGGAGACATTACGGGAGTAGGTGTTGGGGGAGTTCCATACATCCCCTTTATAGGTACATCTAGGTGTGAAAATGATGTACCTAAACCTCCAATTTCATATTTGGTGATCTTGGGTGAAGAAGGAAGTGGAAGAGTTTGTCTCTAGATGCCTCACTTGTCAGCAAGTGAAGGTCGAGCACCAGGTTCCAACGGGGTTGAATCAACCCCTTAAGGTGCTGGAGTGGAATTGGAATGGAATATTGATGGAATTCATGACAAGTTTACCACATATATCCAGGGGTCACGGTACCATCTGGGTGATCGTTGATCGACTCACCAAGTCGGGCCCCTTCCTAGTGATTGAGGAACAAAGTTTATAGATAGCTTAGAACACCTCTACATATAGGATATAGTTCGACTCCATGGAGTCCCATATAATATAGTCTCATATCATGACTCATGATTTACATCTTGATTGTGGAATGGATTTCAATAGGCGTTTGGGACTCAGCTGCGCTTGAGCACTACTTCGCACTTGTAGACAAACTGCTAGAAAGAGCGGAAAATTCAGGTCCTAGAGGACATGAGAAATGATTGCATCCTCGATTTTGGCCATATTTGGGAGGATCACCTTCCCCTTTTGGAGTTTGTGTACAAAAAAATCTACCACTCCACTATGAGTATATCACCGTTCGAGGCCTTGTATGGGCATCCCAACAGGTTGATACTTTACTAGACTGATCCCAAAGAGTTAGTGCTCATGGGCCCAGATTTGGATCAAGCTACTAAAGAAAAGGTTTGGGTCATCTATGAGTGGATGAAGACTTCACAGACACATCATATGTCCTATGCTGATAGGCGACAAAGACCCTTTGAGTTATAGGAGGGATACCATGTGTTCCTTTAGGCCTCTTCTTGACATGTGATATGGAGATTTGGTCGGGGTTGCAAGTTATCTCTGACGTTCATCGAACCTTTTCTAATTCTATGTAGAGTTGGAGAGGTGGTGTACCTCTGGGATTTACCTCCGTAGTTAGAGAGGGTTTATGATGTCTTCCATGTATCCTAGCTGAAGAGATATGTACATGACCCATCTCACGTCCTTGACTGGGGTGATATGGATGTTGATGACGGTGAGTCTTTCACAATGTATCCATTAGAGATCGATGATCAACAATATAGAACCCTCTATCGGTGATGGATTCCTCTAGTGCATGTTAGGTGGTAGCACGGAAATCTCCAGGAGATCACATGGGAGCGGGAGGCTCATATTCGTGCTTAAAATCCCCCCTTTGTTTGTTTAGCTCTTATTTTGGCCTTCGGGGAAATAAATCCCTAAGGTGTGAAGAATGTAAAGTCCTGGATTTTTTCATGAAATTTTTTTTATAAAAAAATATATGGGATTATTTCGAGACTAGGTGCTGAAATGAAACGTGATTCTGAGGCCCCGGGTGCCCAGAATAAATGTTTGAACTATTTTTATGTTTATCAAACATAGAGTGTGTTCACAATTTTTGTACCTTTTAAACAAATGTTCAGATTTAAAATATGAGGGCACCATTTTGCTCAGAGTAGTGAGTTTTTCTTAGGCAGGACCTAACCTTGAACGGTGTGGGTTGACTGTAGAAAATAATTTTCAGGCGTTTTAGAGAAGAATAAAAATAAACTTAAAAAGTTTGTTTTATTTTTATTTCAACATTTCTTGAGGATAAGAAATGTTGAGACACAACGAAAAGATATTTGTTTCCATTAATAAAAGAAAAAATATAGTGATACTACAATACAACGAAATAGCGACATTGAAATGAGTTTCTTTATTTAATAGTTTGATTGGGATATGAGATCAAATTTAAGATCCCAGGAGGCTCTGGAAAAAAAGTATGAAAATACATTGTAAAATCCTCTCATCGATGAATGACAAATAGTGGTGGATCGATGATTAGATTTGGAACATGCTTCAGCGGATTGATGAAGGACGAATGCAGGACTCACACTTCGTTAATGAGCTATCAAATACTTGAGGTAGGGGGTTTATCTCTATGTGATTTTCTTTCCATGTTCTTGTTTAAAACTATGAACGTGGACCAATACATGAACAGGTTGATCTATGGTTTGATAATTTATGTTGGACAGTTAAAAATGCAGGACTAATGTGGGAATTAGATCTTTGTTATTTTAATTCATTCATCATGATCTTACTAACAAGAAAGAGTTTAGTCTGACACAAAAACACATGGACCATTCTAAAGAGTTTTCTTGATGCCTTTTATATCTCATTCTTGTGTTATTTGCTGACTGACCCCCATTGTCGCGTCGGCCTTTTCCTGGAAGTTCCGAATGTGGCTAGACCCTCGGAGAGACGACAAGATGATTTGAAGTCTATGGTGATGAATAAAATGTCCCGGGGGTCATAGGTGTGCTTAAATTTAAAAAAATGAGGTACCATAGTGGGACTAGAGACCCGTGGAAGATGGGCTGCTGGCGCTAGTGTCGGTGGCAGTGGCACTACTACCCAGTAGAAGATGGTTGTCAGCTCGATGTATGGTGATGTAGGGGAATGCAGTGGTGCAGTCACGGGATATGGAAACCGGTCACGGCAGTGAGCCGCGATGGTGGGATGACACAGATCCCCAAGTTGTGTCGGACGAAGAACATGCTGTTGAGCTGCAGGTGGAGCCAGTCACACGGATTGACCACATGCAATGTGGTCCAGCCCCATTGAAATGTAGAGAGATGAGGTCATATGGCTATGTGCAGTTGGAGCAAATGCAGGAGCTACCATGTTTGGGTGATCTGAACCAATCCGCTTCAGTGGAATGAGCTGGCAGCGGGCTGAGCGAGGCCCATCTGGAGAGGACCATATGGTCTCTCTCGACCTGGTGGGTTAGGATAGACCTGGCGGGGAGGGGCGGGCCCGACGGGTCGGGTCAGGCCCGGCAGGGTGGGTTGGTTCCGGTGGGTTGGGTCAGGCCTGGAGGTTCGGTTCGGGCCTGGTGGGGTGGGGAGGGTCAGGCCCTGTGGGCCGGGTCGGGCCCGGCGGGGTGGGTCCAGCCCGGCGGGTTGTGTCAGCCCCGACGGGGCGGGTCGGGTCAGGCCCAGAGGGTTGGTTCGGGTCAGGTGGGACCCATGTAGGGTCAAGTCATGTCGGTTGGACCAGGTCGGACCATACCTAGACCCAACCAGCCCCTTTTTACTTAAACTCTCATAACTCTCAACTGTGTGTCTGTTTGACGAGCAGTTTGCGGACTTGGGACCCTCGCGACGAGGAAGTTCTTTTGAGATACTCAAAGGGTCTTTCTGTGGAATTTGGCGTATGGCCAATTTTCTTGGGAAGTAGGTGCTCCCAGAATGAGTGTGCTAAAGATGGAATCATGCAGCTGGTTGTGACCTAGAAGCTATGTGATTTCGTAGATTGTGTCTCTTACCTAGTCTGTCTGTCTTACCTAGACTGTGTTTCTTACCTTGACATTGGTTCTTACCTAGACGATGTGTCATACTTAGACTGTGTGTCTTGCCTAGATTCAGATGGTACTACCTTGTCCCACTAGGGTCCTGGTGCTCTAGTCTTTGATGACACTCTGTGTGTTACCAACACTCAGTGTGTTACCTATACATCGTGTGTTACCTACACTCTATGTGTTGCCTACACTTTGTGTCTTACCAACACTCCATGTGTTACTGACACTTCATGTGTTAATTACACCCTGTGTGATAACTACACTCCGTGTGTTACCTACACTCCATGTGTTACTACTTGAGGGTATGGTGGATTCTTGAAAAAATACGGTTAATGTACCATAGACCTATACTTGGTGTGAGATGACTCTAGTTACCCTCTTGATTATACTTGTTAGAGACTACACTTTTTTATTCCTCTTTGGTAGTCTGTTGGGTTTATTTCGTAGTGATTCCATTGTGGTATACTTTGTGTGATTACTTTGTGGTATTCTTCATGTTATTTCTTTTTGGTATATTTCTTAGTGGCACCTTTTTGGTTTGGTGTCCCTACAGAGTATTTCTTTACTCGCCCCTATATAGGAATCGCCCGCACATGTCGTCTCTTGTGAAGACAGTTTACAGTTTTGATAGAGTCCTTGGAGAACTTGAGATAGGGGTGCTTCAGGGTGACCTGATGGATATGGTACACTTCAGCGACATTCAGAAAGCTTACTTCACCTACCCTTCAGGTAAGTTTTTCTATAGATGAGATCCAGGTGCTTGTATTTTTCCTTTTTAGTTTTTCTTGTATTCGGGACCCTTTTCTTTTAGTTTTGTACCTTACTCTGAGTGGGTTTCCATAGTGTTTTTAGTTTTTTCTTTTTTTAGATGGGTGTGTGTGTACAGGTACTAGGGAAAATGCCTCCCACTTGTGGGATATGGCTACTTAGTGCTAGTCTCCATCCCCTGACTTATGGGAGGCGGGCTTGGGGTAGTCACGATACAGGTCCCGGGGGACAGGTTGTGAAACTCTCCTCTAGATATCATTTAGACTCTATTACTTCTTTAATACTCAAAATATATTGTGAAATATTAAAGATTTAAAATACTAAAACTTTTAGATTTTTCAAACACATATGACATTGATGATTCTCTTGATAGGATTATTTAAGTGATGACTTACTGAACACATGATCACATAATACCGAAGGTTTCTTGATATGGATGTTTTTATTGATGGGATATTTCTGTGGTCATCGTCTTTCATGTGATGTCTTATAGGACTTCACATGATTAAGGATTTCCATGTGATGCCTCAGTGGAACACTCATTGTAACTTTGTGTCTTCCTTAGCATTATCATATTCTTCAAACATACTCACGCATACAATAATTAGATTTCATTCATGGATTCATGATTATTTATAACATATCTATCTCATATGTTGATCACTATATGATGGAAATCATGATCATTAAAGATGTTGTTAAAAGGAAAAATTAGTCAAGTCAAAGATGATCGCTTAGCTTGATCAAATAGTGAAGACATAATAGATTGGGTAGACATCATTTTTTAAGTAACTTTTTAAATTGAGTAATAGTATCACATTTCATGGGATCACAAATCAGTCATTAAAAAATGATTCCCTCTACTTAATAAGACTCCCTAATTCATCCACCGCTTGAGCCGGCACTGGGTTGGGAACCCGAACATACCTTCACACATTCCCATCACGAACCGTGCTACCCCATTGCATGGTCTAATAGGGAACCCACTTATGTTTGTGTTATTCATGATTTGTTAACACCCTATGGGTGACATACATGTCATAATACTCTCACCTACCACCCGATGTGGCCAGGTTTACCTGAATCCCATGTGGAGGAACTTAAGTCTCACATGTGTGGTTGAGGTGGTTCCTCTATTGGTTATGGCTGGCCAATTTTTTAGTAAACCCGCAGTCAAATAACAAATTTATCTAAAACACATGATCATACCTATTAAATAATTATAAATACTTCCTAATAGTTCATCATGTAAAAATATAAATATTTTTTTGTCCTTTAACATAAAACTCCTCATCCAATTATAGAATATTGCATGTCCTTATTCAAAATATTTCTTCATTTAATTAAGGTATGATTTCCTCACTTTTAATTCTAAAGTTATTATAAAAAATGTAAAAACTAAAAACACATTTAGAAAAAGTATTAGGAACTAATACCAGTTTAACAATCGTCAAAATTAATTTCAAATTGTATTGAACTTATTCACTTGATTCTTCAAGATAGTAGCCTCATTTTATTTTCACATATACTATAAAACATCCTCAATAAACCTATAGGCTTACTTGGATACTTTATCAATAATTACATATAATACCTCTCCTATCATCAAAGGGATGTACATGAATTATTTATTAATTTTGAAATACAAAGCATGTAGTGTCATCAGCTTCAAATCTAATACTAACTTATATATTGAATTTATAATATACGGTCAAAAAATACAAAATTCATGATTAAAACATGCATTAATGCTCTTCAATAAATTAAATTTTTATGAGAAAACATAATAAGAACTTTTTGGAAATATTTGGTATCTTATGCCATTGCACAAAGCATAATTTGTCCCACCATCATCTGCATCGATCATCAATATATCTCAGACCCTTATCCCATCGATTATCAAATCAAATTCCAATCAATACCACACCATTCCTCTAGAAAATTTCTTCTAAAAGGATACCAAACATAAGAAACCAATAAAAAAATAAAAAAGTCTCTAAATCCCTAGATCACACATATATTTCAAATGTACTTTCTGCATATTGGAAAATGAACTAAGCACTTGTCATCAGGGAATTTAAACCTCCCACAATGTAGAAATATTTTGTTTATACACAAATAATTATTCATAATAATAAAAACATCTTAATTACATATTGAATTAACTAGTTCATTAATCACAATTTAATTACATAAGGAAACCTAAAGGAAATAAATTACCACAACTAAAAATAAATATATACATTATTCTAATAATAATTCCCCATGTTTAATCAAATATAATATGTAAAGTAATCACTCTACTCGTGCCTCTTCAATTTAATTTTGTCATCATTTAAATTTACATTGTATATAGTTTCATGTAATTACCCATGATAAATAATCAACAAAAAATACATCCAACCATATATCACACTATTTAATAAAAAAATAATCAATATCAATAAGATATTAAGGCACATTTTATCTCACCCCAACCATTTATTTAATTCTCTCTAAGAAATTTAAATTATATTAAAAATGTGATAATTCCTATTTCAATACGTTAATTTCCAAAATTTTAAAACAATCCTTTTGATAAGACAAATTGTAATTAACACTATAGTGTACGATTATTAATTTCATTATTTTAATTTTTAGAGAAAACAATATTAACCCTTTAAGTAACATAATATGATTAAATATATAATTAAAATCCAAAATTAATGAAAACAAAATTATTCTAGGGAATGTTATTAATTATAATTAATAAATTAAAAAAAATAAAAAATTATTATTCTCTTTAAAATTTCTATATTATTGATTGATTTTTCAATTTGTGATTCCCTTTCCAAATAATTGTCATATTAAGTTCAATCACACACATTTAGACATGGAGATAAATTAGGATTAATTCTCACTTTCACATAATTAATGTCATAAGTAATAGATGCCTTAATTCTAGAAGAAGTTTAACATTAACTGAGCAAGAATATAAAATCAAGGAAGAAGTTGGAAGAAGAAGAAATTATAGTAGACCCCATGAAATAAGTTGTTATAGAGACATAAGTACTAAATAGGATAACAAGAGTGTTTAGAGAACTAAAAATGTTATAGAACCAAGGAGATATGGTTTTCTAGTCACTAAGAAAGGTGACATGATATTAATTCTTAATATTGAACCTTTCTCCTATAAGGAAGTAGTAAATAACGTAGAAGTTTCAAGGTGGCAAGAAAACATGAATTATAAAATGGATTCCATGTACAAGAAAAAAGTTTAAGTTTTAATAGAAACTTAAAATGATGTAAATACTATTAGGTTTAAATGGTTCTTCAAGAATAAAATAGATATAAATGGTAAATTCAGCACCAATAAATCATGTCTAGTCACTAAAGAGTTTATAAAACACTAAGGCATAGACTATGATGAAACATTTTCACTAGCCTCTATGATGAAATACATTAGAATTATACTTTTCATAACAAATTAATATGATGATGATATCTGAAAAATGGATGTTAAGACTAATTTCTTTAATGTAATCCCTATGAAAGATTTTATATTACACAACCAAAGGGTTTTGTGACACAGAAGGATGTTAATAAAATGTGTAAGTTGTAGAGATGTATTTATGGATTGAATAAATCATAAAGATCCTAAAATACCCATTTTGATGAATCCATAGTGGAATTTAGTTATATAAAGAATTAATTTTATCTCGATATCTATAATAGGTTTTTTGGGAGTTTTGTTTATTCTTTAATAGCATTTGTTGATGATATATTACTAATGGAAAATTTGATACCAACATTAATTTTAGTTAATATATTCTTTAATAAATACTTCTCCATGAAATAATTAGGTGAATAAACTTATATTCTATGGAAAGTATCAACCATAATATATTTAGGAGGCTTCATTAACTACGTCAAGGTATATTCATTGCAAAGTTATTTAATAGATTCAACATGGAATAATACAAGAGAGGATTATTTCTAATGTATCATGGTATACATATCTTCCAGAAAATATTTCATTAGATACTTGAGGAGATAGAGGTAGAAAGATATATAATTAGTAGAATCTCATATGAATCTCTGTAAGGGTCTATCATGTACTATATGATTTTTAGTACACTTGATATTTCCTACACCTTGATAATAGTAGGCAGATATCAAGGATACCTGGGAGATCTATATTGGTCGGTTATAAAGACCATCCTTAAGTGCATGAGTCATAAAAATAATATTTTCCTAGATTATGGAGGAGATAAAGAATAATTGTGAAGGGGTATATAGATATTAGTCTCTAGAAAGAACATAATGATGTGAAATAATAGTTTGGATATGTATTTTATCATAATGAAAAAAATATGAGGTGGAAGGGCTCTATGTATCCCTTGTTCACTATTTCTATTACAGAGTATGAGTATATAGTGGCATCTGATACAATTAAAGAAGTTTTTTGGATATGAAACTTCATCTAAGATATTGTTTATATACCTTGTAGTAAAGGTGGTATCACTATATATTATGATAACACTTTAGTATAAATTATTGAAAATAAACCTAGTTCATGTGAACTAATGAAGTATAGACTTTAAAATATATATCCTATGGGATTTTTGTTGAAGTAATGAGGTTAAATTAATTAGAGTAACAATAAAATATACCATGGAAGAACCATTTACTAAAACCATATCTTAGTAGAAGTATGACTTGCATATGAGAGATAGAGAATTTAAAGTTATTAGTAATTGGATCTTGTGTAAGTGGGATTCTATTAAAGTCAGTTCTCTAAAACCAATAGAATATATACTTTCAATTACCAGGGTATTAATAAATATCATATCACATGTTATGTGTTATTCTATATAATAGTAATTTGATAATTTCTTTATAGTATATGTTGCATCGATAGGTTATAACAATTCCCCACTATAATGAGAACCTAGAAATTAAAAAATAATATTCTTAAAAATATGTCCACTGGTATAGACAACATTAGTCTTATGGGAAATAGATTATGATTTAATATCAAGTGTTAGAGTCTCATAATATGTTGAGACATCTTTTTATGGAGTTCCCACTTGCTAAACTCCATAAAAGGAGGTTATGAAGATTGTCCAACTAATAGGAATTAGACAAGTTATATGTGTCATTTTATATTCCTATCTACAAGAATATGTATTAGTTTTCAGACATAAGATAATTATTACAAAATAATATGAATCATATACTTTTATGTACGAATAAAAATAGTGACATAATATTCTCATGATGAGGTAGGATACATCGGTTTTATCACAAGTGATATGTCATTAATAAAAAAATCAATAAAGTATTTTTTTTCCTTTTAATTTAACTGAATATGATATATATATATATATATATATATTTGATTAAAATAGAATTGTCTAATAAAATCAATCAACATGGTAGTCCATTGATGAGTTTATTTCATAGAGTCAAAGAATGATAAATGAACTATATAGGTTGATCACAAAAATATGAAACCAGTTTGATGAGATATCAAAAAAAGGATAGTATTACACAGTAACATTTATTGGAAAGGTTTATTTATTATGACATTAAATTATTTATCTATGGATACCTTAATGTTTTGATAGATATTGATCTTGTAATTTAGGTAAGTTCACCTAATTCCACTGAGAAAGATTACTAGATTGTCACACATTGAGTGTATCGAAAATCTCATTAAATTCTAATGAATATAATATTGAAAAAATATTATTCGCACCTTGTGAAATAATAATTATTCAAATTAAATTGATTTAATAATTCCAATTACTAGATATTCATGTTTAGAATATGTGAGTTGGGTTGTATATCATGTTTATTATTCACATAGTAATAAATAAGTAATTATTTATTCACTAGTTTAGTGAATAGATTATTATAAATTTTTATTTATCTATCTGAATATTAAAATAAATATTTATTTATTATTTTAGTGAATATAATATTTATTTATTTACTAAATGAATAAAAAATGGAATAAATTATTCAAGGTGTGAAAAATGTCGAGGAGGATTGATGGGTTGAGATAAGGACACATTAAAATGATATATTTTATCTAAAATGATTTAAATAAATACATTTTTATTTATATAAAAAATGATATTTAAATATGTTCATGTCAATAAATATAATAATTATTATATTATTATTAATATACATTAGGAATAAATTATAATTAATATGAGAAACATGGTCATTGATTTATTATCTAATTTATAACCCTATGTATATATTCTTAATTATATCATTTTAGACATAAGAATTGTTGTCCTAATGGTGAGACTCTATAATTATCTAAAGACTGAGAGAGTGAACCTCCACACCCCACCCCTAAATAAACTTGAGTGAACATTGTTGATCAAGTGTTTATTCAAAAAAATCAATTTCATTTTGATTTTGATGCTCATAAACACCCACATTTATGTTACTGTTGATGTTGCCTTAAGTGAATTTTAGGATAATAATTATTAGAATAATATTTTTTATTATGAAATCATATTTATTCTTTAACCCATTGTAGGTTATTTGATTTATCAAAAAATAAGTTTTCTATACATGTTTTATAATTAGTCTGAAATCAATGTTTATACCCTACTTTGTAAGAAGAATGTATGATTTGTATACCCTAAGTATGAAATGAAAGTACAGATAAGATACCCTAATTTTGGAACCAAAACTAAATTTTAGGAACCAAATTATTGTTAATAATCCATACTTTTTGAAATCAATTGTACAATGTTGGTTGTACTTTAATAGTTTATCACTACACAGACAAACCCTACATTTGACTTGGTCTAATATAGAGTTTTGAATTATGGATTATTTCTGCATTTTATGAAATGGAATTACAAGAATAAAATATCTATGTAAAGTTGTATAAATTTTAATTCAAATTATTTTGTTCAAAATATTAGATCATTCATATTTCTAGGTGAAGTTATAACTTTATTTGAACATTCTGAATTCAAAAATTCATGATTTATCATGCGATATTTCTAGAAATGTTTAACCTATATGAATTTGACCATAATGATAAATACCAATATGTTTATCCTATAAAAATATATATGTTCTTCATATGATGATATAAATGTGAATTAAAAAATAATAATTAGGTGTTTCCTCTAGATCTATACTTTGGAGATATAGATGCATGAATCATTCCCTTTTTTCGACTGGTGTCATTGTTTTTGTATATATATGTTAATATTTCTCTGCTGTTCGACATAGTTTTTATCAGTGATGTACTTTAGAGACATAAAAATTTGAAAACATACATGGTGTTTTATCTACTACTATATAAAGAAATCATGTTTGATGTAAAATAATATTTTGATGTTTTATTGTTTTATTGAGTATAATATACAAATATAATTTGCTGGTGAAAATATGTGTCGAAGATATTTAAATATCTTAATATTAATATATTATACAATTAAGAGTTTTGGATTCCCATACTCTATAATTGGTAATGTATCATCTTATCGTTCTAAGAGACTGATATTACAGTTCCCTATAAAAGTTCCAGAAGGCCCTGTAAAATCTGTGACTATAAAGATTCAACTTCCTGCACTCTATTTTAGAGGTTCCTAGAAAAAAATACCTATTAGTGAAAATCACCAAGATCATGGAGAAAGAGTTAGTGGAGTGTTATAGGGGATATTTTTTCCTAGAACCACTATAAATCATTTTTTCATTTCTTATTCATCAATAATAAGGAAGGATATAATCACTTTAATCTCTAGAGGGAATTTTAGTTTCTTTCATGTTTTCAAAGGAACACAATTCACCCCCCCCCCCCCCTTGTGTCTGTATATTTTTTGTTCCGACCAAAAAATTAGTATCAAAGGTTGTGATCTATTTTCCTATGTATCTTTTTAATAATCCTTATTAGTTCTACCTAATAAGAATTGGAATCTAAGAGAGAGATTGGAAAATATCAATTGGATATATTTTGCAATTATTTATGATTTTATTGATTCTATCCAATACCAAAAATTTGTATCAGATTTTTTGATTAAAGTTTTTATATTTCTTTTGAATCTAAATACTTGAAGTTAAAGATATAGATGAATTTAATTAGCAATGGCTGATCATAGAGAAGATATGTTGATGATTCTTACACTGTTTTAATGGTGATAATTATAGATACTAGAAATGAAACATGATTATTTATTTTAAAAATATTGGAATTATAGTTTATTTGAATGTAGTAAATCATTATGAAATTCCAGAAATGATTTAGAAAAATTGAATGATGATCAACAGAAATAATATGATCTTAATTATAGAGAAATTAATTCTATTTTCCATCAATTATGAGCTAGTGGATTTAATAATGTCTCTCAGTGTGCTACTACATATGATATATGGATGAATATTTATTTTTATTATGAAGGAACTGATAATGTTATTCAATTAAGGTAAAATATTGTAAAATTGAGATTTGATACATTTAGGATGCATGAATATGAAATCATCACTAAAAATTAATGGAATATTCATGTAAGTTGTCAATGATATTACTACCATGGGTGAATCATTTAAACAATTAGATCAAGAATTAAAAATTCTTAGATTTCTACCCATTAAGTGATACGGAACATCTACTATTATTCTTCTATAAAAAATACTTAATTAAATAAAAATTAAAGAACTAATTGGTAACTTAATGATGTATGAATCAGAGATGAAATATAGATATGAAAAATGTATTTTCATCAAAGAGGAAGAAGTTTTACTTAGAACTACAATGGATGAATCATCTTATTCAAGTTATACAAATTCAATCAAAGATTTATCATATCTTTCTAAAATATTTGGAAAACTATACAATTGGAGGAATAAATAAATAAATAATATAGATGTTATAAATGTAAGGAAATTTTTTTTATAAAGTCTAATTTTCCTTTGATTAAATGTCAAAGGAAATATAATTATAAAAGGAAAGGTTAAAAAGTCATGAAGACTAACTAGAGTTCTAATTTTGATTCAAGTGGTGACTCTATTGTAAACTCTTAATCTGAAAATGAAAATCAGATGGTAAATATATTTCTTATGGATCATTCTCATGTGGTACACACTTCTAAATCTCAAAAATATGATTCAAAAAATTTCTCTTATAATGAACATGATAAATATTATTTTATTATTTATTAAAAAGTTGAATCCTTAAAAATTGAGCATATAAAACATATAAAATCTTATGATGTTGTTTTTGCTGATAAATAATGTTTAATAAAACATATTTTTTATTTAAGATCTAAATATTCTTTTATTTTTTATGAAAAAAATATTAAGTAACTATTATAAGAAGTTGATACTTTGAAACAATCCTCTAGCATTAATATTAAAGGAGAAAACTATTTAAATACAATTCTTAGTAAAAATAAAGTTAATAATGAAATAAAACTTTGGATTAGTATTAATAGAGAAAAAATCAAATTATATAGAAATTATTTTTTTCCTGGTTCAAAGAGAAAAATAATATCTATTGTTTTGTTTTTTCACTATGGAATAAATGATAATTATGAAAATGATTGCTATTTTATAACACCTCAATTTTTTGCAATCAATCCTGATTATTATTTGAAAGAGTTATCTAACATTAATTATAGAGTCTCTACTCAAAACAAAGATATTTGGTTACCAAAATCTTTAGTTTTTAACACTACCAGACCCAAAATAATATGAGTACCAAAAGGAACTTGAATTTTATATATTTAAGGCATGCACCAGTGGACGTCATTATTATATCTTGTAGTGGTTGTATGAAAATTATGGAAATTTCTTTTGAATTCAGAATTTATAAGTTTTAACTGTTAATTCAGGAAGCATTATATTTATATATTAATATTTAATTTAAATTCATTAATTTTTTATACAATATGAGAGAAACTTTTCATCATTATACTTGAAGTGTTTAAACTATTCTCACTCTATTATTTTATGTGATGAATTAATCTACTAAAATTTTGATTACATTATAAATACTGCTTAAAAAATTATTTAATTACATATTGAGATATGTAAAAAATTTACTAAAGTATTCAAATTTTTGTAAACATTATATTATATATATATCACTTAAATAAATTCTTTAGGAGAGTTATAATTTAGGGGGAGCACATAGTTATTAATTCTATTTATATTAAAATTAAAAAAAATAGGTTTTTTTTAATGAAAAATGGGGTTCTTAATTTAATATTTTTTTTTGTAATTTTTTTTTTGAAATACCTTTTACTCAAAAAAATATTTTAAATAATGTTTTGTTTAAAAATATTTTTCTTACATAAAACTGCCTTTTCAAAGTTAAAATTTGACATGATTTATCTACATTTTGGTTTAATAATTTGAAATGTTGCATGCAATATGTCTGAATGAAACATTTTTTCTTACTCTTTAGAACCTGATAATACTATTCTCAAACCATCTTAAACCATTTTTATTTTTTATTTTTATTTCCAAACTCAAATAATTCTAAAGAAACCAACCGAAAGGCATTAAGAGATCTAAAATTTCAAAACTCATAGTAAAATGTTTTCTTAAAGAATAATATGAGGTAATTCTTTTTCTGATATGTTTGGAGAATATCTAGTTTTCTTTATTAAGGATTCCATAGAAAAATATTCTAGAAATGATATAATAATTCATGGTTTTGAAGAACCATAGGTTAAATATTCTTAATTATTTAAAGATATAATTATTTTTGAATAATTTGTGTCCATGTTTTATCTTTTGAATGAAGATGTAGTGAAGTTACATGGAGATGTAAAAGTGTCTATAAAATCATATTAAGAGTTGGAGAAATATTCTATTTGAAAACAAATTGATAAAATTCAAAGGATATATCAACATTTGAGATAAATATCGATTTTTAAAGAATTCTTTGATGTGTTTAAAATGGTGATAAATACTCAAATATAGAAACTCTGAAAATAATCTATTATTAGTTCATATCTTGTTGAGATAAATAGATTTTAGTTAAACAATTATCGTATTCTTAGATGGTTTAAAGATTTGTATAACTTCAATGGATAATAGAACAACTATCAACTGTTATAGCTACTATAAGTGAAATAGTTCAAAGTTTAGAGAGTAAAGATAAACTGTTTAACCATTCCAAAAATCCTAATTCCTCTTCACATATGTAAATTTTCCAAACTCAAGAGTAAAAATATTTTTTTAAAGTTTGAATGTTTTTTATATTTCTCTTAGTTTAAGTATCATTTATATATTTTTCTTTTATGTTAAAGTTTTTTATTAATCTATTTCTTAATTTCTATTTAATGTCACAAAAATGGGAAAAATATATGTAATTTTAAGGATAAATTTATGGGAAATATAATTATAAAAAAATTGAGAAAAACATATAAATATTATATGGAAATAACTTTGTTAAATAAATATAAAATATATATCAGAGAAATTTATATATATTTTAAGGGTGATATTTTCTTGATATTTATTAATTATCATATTTTTAAAATTTCATTTCTTATTTTTTCTTATTAAAATTTGTTTCATGAGTTTTATGATCATCAAAAAAGGGGGATATTATTGAGCATGTGTTGATTCAGTAATTTAGTTATTTTATTTTAGGTTTTGATACTCACAAACACCCAAATTCATGTTTCTAATGAATTTAAATTAAGTGAATTTTAGGATATTAATTACTGGAATAATTATTTATATATTAGAATCATATTAAGTCTTTAAACTGTGGGAGTTTATTTAATTTCTCAAAGAATATGTATTATTTTATATGTATTATAAGTATTCTAGAAACACACTTTTGGTGTGTATACCCTATATTTGGAATAAAATATGTATTTGAAAACATAATTTTGGAAGGAACCCTACATTTGATGAATAAACATATGGATCATCATCCCTATTTTGTAATCAACCATATGCTTTCAACCATGCTTTCGGAGTTTATCCCTATATAGAAAAACCCTACATTGAATTGGATAAATATGGAGTTTTGAATTATGGATTATTTTTTAATTTTCTATAATGGTATCACTAGATGTAAATATCAAATAAAATATATTTAAATATTGATTCAAATTCTTGTGTTTAATAGATTATATTGTTCTTTTTTATGAGATGTTATGACTTTCTTTGAACATTCAGAATTCAAATATTCCTGATTCATCATGTGATATTTCTAGAGTTGTTTGAAATGAAGGAATTTGACCACCAAGATAAATATCTAGATTTATCTTTTAAAAATAATAATTTTACTTATTGAAATACAAATATGTGATTTTGATATATTAATATATTGTTTCCTCTAGAGAAACACTTTCGATACATATATGTTTTGATCTTTATCTATTTGTTTGTCAGTTGTTGTTGTTGTATATCTTTGTTAATATTTTTTTTATTTTTGAAATATACTTATTAGGGATAAAATTTTATGAAAATTTTTTTTTTTCATATATCTGGTGTTTTCTATAGTATTTTTTAAATTTTTTTTGTTTGAAATTGAAGAATATTTTTGTTGTTATTATATTTTGTTGATAATAATATACAAATATTAGTTGCTACTGTAACTGTGTTCCAAATATTTTTAAACATCTACATTATAATATATTATCTCTTTTGGTGTATTATCTAAGCATACTCAGTCATTGGTGAATTTTTAGCTTCTCATAATAAGTTTTGGATATTTTAGTTCCATGTAAAAGAACTAAAAGGCCCTATAAAAGAATTGAGTGTAAGTTGTCAAATTCATGCACTCATTTTAAAAGGTTCCCAAAAAATGGCATATTATTGAAAATAACCAAACTCATAGAGATACCATTGGTGGAGTGGACTAGGATATCTTTGTTCCCTAAACCACTATTCATCATTGTGTTGTTTCCTAGTTTATTTTCTACTTCTTGCAAATATTTAAGAGAGAAGAAAATAATCACTTTTATCTCAAGAATAAAGATTAGTGTTTATAAATTTTTTAAAGAACACAATTAAACACCCTCTTGTGTCTTTAAATTTATAATTCCAATCCAAAAACATGATAAAATTATTTTTCGGTCAAAAAAAGATCTGCACAAAGGTCTAGGTTCCTATGCACTAGCACTTAGAATACCAACATAATTGTTTGAAGATTCATAGAGAACAAGTGGATAGAACTAGAGGAATCCTAGCATGTATTATCCACTACAATGATCATATGAAAAGAGCCCAAAAAATTGATCATAAATAAATATCAAATTCTAGGTAATTATAGTTTTAAGTTAATTATAAATTAAAATTAAAATATCTTATCTAAAATATTTCAGGATTTACTACTTTACGTTATTTGGAAATTATTCATTCAGACTGATTAAATTTCATTATTGGACACTGATAAAACACTTCTGTTATTCCCCAAAACCTTTAAGAGAGTTTTCAATAATTTAATCTAATAATATTATTTGGGTAAGATAATGTGACCAATGATTAAAGAGACTGAAGTATCTTATGATTGGTAAAGTGTTTCATGAGAAGGGTATATTAAAGAATTTAATAGAATGAGATACATCTTGGAGTTTCTATTATTGTTTTATGTATTTCTTAATAGTTGATATATTGAGTAACTTCCATTAATATATTGGAAATGGAGATTGAAGTGATAGATTGAGATGTCGGTTTCTATTTTGAAATATATTTATTTAAAGAAGTAATATTTATATCTAATGATTGTTATGTTGGTATCTTGATGATAATCAGTAACAAGTGTTGATCTAAGATGAGATCACGATCTAAAACGTGATAATTTATGAGTATAAAAATATATCTACTGAAAATCTTGAATATATTTGATTGAAGAATCATTGAAGATAGCTATAAGAGTGATTAACCATCATTTGATTATCAAGTATGAAGGATACTGAACTAAATATAGAATATCACTTAGATGATAAATTTGATTAATATATAATGAGTAGATAAATTATTATTAAAGTGTTAAATTTATCTAATAATTAATTAATCATAATTATTGAGAATATTTGAAAGAAGAGATGGATAATTATTGGAGGTAGTATAGATCCATTGAAATACCAAAATTATAGTACTCGTGTACAACAAGGATTTGGAAATAAATTTGAATAAATTTCAAAATATTTTGATAATTTTTAAAGAAAATTTGAGTTTTTGGGATATTAAATAGAGTGATTGTATATTCCTTGAGAATGTTTGAAGAATTTTTAAGATTAGTTTAAGAAATTATAGAATTTTGAGTTAGAGCTAAATAATTAAAAAAGGTACACATAAGATCCCCGAGAAACAGAATATTGGAAATTTATTAGAACTCACTATGATATGAAACATTATTTGGATGATGCATAAGTAAATCTAGGATTCACATTGTTATATGTAAGATCATTCAAATGGTATGTAATATTTTCCCACTGATACATAATATATGCCAGTGCATGCAGAAGATATATATTGAAGTTCATTTTAAAATATGAAAAAAGAAATGCTACATTATGATGTGTAATATAATGACTATAAAATATAAGATTTATAATGTGTTATGTGATATCTTATAGATGATATGTAACAATTTTAATATGATACATAATATTTCACATGGTAGCATTTACCAAAGAATTAGAGTATTGTGGTAAATAATACCTTTTGGCTAATACAGATAGTGTTCTACAGCATACATAATATTTCATTAAGAATGCGGATTATTTTTTAGAGTATATATAATATATCATTTATTTCACTAAAGCAATATGTAAGATATTTTATTTATTACGTGATATTTATTAGTTTGAGAATATGTGAGAATTTTAGAGATTGAAATCAGATGTCGTTTTTCTAATATTGATATCATAAATATCATAATTCATTGATTGACATATGATTCAATCTGAGGATAATGGCCTTAACATTATGAGAAGTTTAATTGTGTGACATTCAGAATAATCTTATTCCACAAGGTTTTACTACATGAAATAATACAAACATAGATTAATGAAGGGTTTTTGTGAAGAAATTCAAAGGATAATAAAGGATGAGAATTGTGAAGAATAAATTAGAAGAATTTTGAGAGGATCTTGATGTGATAATTATGTTATATAAAATATGATGATTTTCAATCAATTATGATGATCAAAAATTAAGTTTTTATATGGCTAATTCATTTGACCAGATTAAAGGGGGATCTCATGTATTTGTTGAAAATCATCTAAGATAGTATTTTCAAGAAAAATAATATTCCAAGATCATGGGGAGAAATTTAAAATTTAAAAATCAATGGATTATGGGGTGCAGAACCACATGATTCTATTGATAATAATGAGAAGATCATAATGTCTCATATCATAGAATATCCATATTTATAATATGAAAACCATTTATGTGTTCTATTGATATGATAAATATAAGTATAAGAGGATTATAAAAAAGAGATATTATGGATGAGACTAAATAAATCTATGTTGTAATTGATAAAAATTTGGTATATAAATAAATACAGTGAGAGAGAAGATAATGATATTTAGAGAGATAAAATCATGTGTATCGAGTAAGAAAATTGAGAAGAATAGAAAAAGTGGAAGGAGGATAACTATGTACTATTAATGTTTACCCTATTATCATCAAATATATAAGGGAAAAAATGGAATAAGGAGGAAGAATAACAGTAGAGAAAGGATGGCTTTTTTATTTCACATATATATACTCTCTTTGTCAAGAAAATTTAACAAGAAGAATGTTTTTTTGAGAAAAAGTAACATGATGATAATTTTTTAATTTCTATTGGTTGTTGAATTTCTTTCTATTGAGGATGAAGAAGACAATGTGAAAGTACATGTTATATTCATGAGTTTTTCATTCAAAAATATAGATTATAAGAGCACGGTAGACATTCATATGAGTGTAGTAGGACACATATTAGTAGTTTAAGTCATTTATTAAGGGATGGATATTATAATTTTAATGGTTTGATGTCTTGGGGAAGATTGAAGATATTTTCATTAGTGTTTTTGGGATGACCCATTATAAACTGGCAAGAACTAATATAAAGAACCATTTAGGAGATTGTATTGGATTTTAAAGATATTTCCTCATGGGTAAAGGATAATACTTTCCCCACCTAAATTCACATAGTTATATTAGTGGATATATATGTCCTAGAATAGGCTCAAAAACGTCCTATATATATTCATCCACCTTAGGGGTAAACCTTTTAAAAATATTGTGAGTTATTGTTCTTGATTATTTATTTATTTTTATGTGGTTTGGTGTGTTGGGAATACATAAGAAGATTCATTCACCCAAATATGTATGGAGGTTCATATATTGAGTGGGGTAATTAAAGGTTAAACTAATTAGATAAAATTGGATTATACAGATTCACCCCCCACCCCCACACACACAAACTATTAGTGTTATAGTATCATCCTATTAGGCAAAACATGTGGTATCATAGTACAACATTCAACCTTTGATTGTATCTATTCTTCCTAAGTTGTTTTCCATTTGAAGTAAAATTTTGGATAATTTTTTTATGTTTCCATATAAAGAGAATGTATTCGTTATCCATGTTACTCCTAATATAGTGGTTTTTCAGTTAGAACATTTAATAACAAGTAGAATAAAGATGAAAAAAAGTTGAGAATGATCTTAGAGGATAAAGGGGGTACATCACTAATTTAAGGTAATCATAGTGGTATTTTATCTGTTAAATATATTGAGAATTATCCTCTTGAAGAATAAATACTAGGATGTAATAATTATTTTTATATTGAAAAACTTTCTAATTTTTACTTTCAAATAAAGGATTATTTGAAAAATATCCATATTTAAGTTATCACATATATATATATATATATATTCAAGTTCATAAATTTTCTAAATGATGTGAAAACAAAAATAAAGTTGAAAGTTTATGCAATATAATGGGAGTGGGTGATCTACATTTGGTATAACATCTAGGGATTCAAGGGGTTATATAAAGTATTCCTAAATGGAACACTTTCTTATTACATGTTTCCTCAATCTTTTTGACACATCTATAGAATCAGAGTACCAAAATTTCTTATTTATAGAATTCCATTGAGTGATATGGGTGACACTTAATAAAGTTTATGACTAATAATTGAGTCCATTTATATCCCACATAAAAGAAAACTTTATTTCCCTGGTTATTTCTCTTGGACCATTATTCAATTATTTTTTCCTCCCTCTATCCTTAGGGAACTAGATTCCATCCCCCTATCATTATGATGATATTGAGAATAGATATAATCAATTTCATTAGGTGTGTTGGATGGCCCCCAAGTATGGCCACAAAAAAACTTTATAGATCTTATGAGCATGAAATTATGCATAGATAAGGTATTATTAGTGACTATCAGGGTTATTTTGATTTTTTATAGTCTTTTTTTAAGGGTAGGGAAACTCTATCCTCACTAAAGCCTATTGTTTTACCTGGGTTATCTATATAAAAATTGAATTACATAATGATTTCTACAATTGAGTCACACTCATCCCCAATGGTTAGGTGTGTATCATGAGTCTCTCTTAGTCACTGCATCATTGGTTATGTTACCTGAGCATGTAGAGACATGCTACACCAAGATGTGGAGATACTTTAAAAATATTGTAAGGGGAAAAAGGAGAAAAAACTTCTTGCCTCAAAATGTGACCAGATATAGGTTTTGATTATTTTTTCAATCATTAGATCTATTTAATCATATTATAATAATATTTCATGTTGGGATTCCCTTCCTATTCCCCACTTCATAAACCCTTGATGATGTCCAGTACATTTTTATAGATTTTCACAATATAAAATCTCTAATTTTTATCCATGTGATAGAATAATAATTCAAAGTAAATATTCAAAAGAAAAACTCTTTCATCAAAAATTTTGAAACCAAAAAATAAACCTTGTTGATTCAAAAAGAAATGAAAAATATCTGAGAATAAATATTTATTTTAAAATATTATTGATAAAAAAATTATACAAGAAAATAAAATTAATAAAGTATCCATACCTTAAGATAATAAAATTAGCCTTTATGGATATAAAAAAATATCACTTAGAGATCAAAGCTAAAAGGTTAAAAGAGTTTGATAATTCCCTCCATGAGAACAAAAATATGAATAAAGATCACATTTAGAAGTTGAATAAATAATGGGGAGATATTTTGAGATTATTTCAGTATTATAAATTGTATACAATATTAATTGTCCTGAATTAGTAGTCAAATTTAAAATCCTATAATTAACACAAACTGAATCTTCACTTAAAGAGAAGATAAGAATTATTGCGATTAAAGTTATAAATGGGAGTATTAATTTTAAAATATAACTAATATTATTAGAAATAATGATTTGAAATAATCTAAGGATAAATCTACTTGAAGCATAAATAAGTAGTTAAAATTTTTCCTATAAAAATCTTCGTATACTAATATTTTTTATTTAATCTATGTAAGTTAAAACTCGTAATATAGAAAAATATATATGTAGAATAATTATAAAAATCCTACCACTATATCTAGGGTAGATGTGAACATGTGTGATAAGATTATATCCTTAAAAATTGTTCAAAATAATGGAGTCTTAAATAAAAAATAGTAATATTTTCATGATATTTAGATTGTTACATGAAGGATAACATCAAGGTTTATTGGTCACTATTGGTGTTTGATGATCGTTGTCACACATGCTCTCAAAAGTTTTGTGATTTAACTAAGTGCATCACAGTGGATGACCTAGGTCATTATCTCAAGGAGGAGGTTAATTAAACAAACTTTAATAGGCTTGAATAAAAAAATAGAACTGAAAAATATGAAACACAAGATGGGAGGGTTTGGTTTGTGACTTTCGGACAATAAACTAAACAACAAACAAGAACAATCAAAGATAGAGTTTCTTTAAAAACACTTATATGAGAAGAAATAGTTGATATAATATACCCCTTTATCATTAATTTTTCAT
Source organism: Viscum album (assembly GCA_963277665.1). NCBI lineage: Eukaryota > Viridiplantae > Streptophyta > Magnoliopsida > Santalales > Viscaceae > Viscum > Viscum album. The sequence goes on along the minus strand of OY728162.1, from coordinate 345,666,693 downwards.
TATACTATATGATTATATTTCTTTCAATTATGATACTCTAACCTTGTCAACCCCCGAACCCTATAGAAATTAACACGACCACAAATATTGAAAAAATGGGCCTTAGGTCAACTTTAGGACTTCCATTTGTAGAAAACTACTTTGATTGTGATCCAAAATCCAAATTATGGTCAATAGTAAGTTAGTGAATCATTTAATACCTATATTTGAGAATTATTTTTGTTTAGGGATGAGACTTGAACCCTACAATTCTATCCTAAGTTGAATGGATTTTGCGATTAAAGTTTCACTCAAACGATTTACGCAAGTTCGACCACGCGGTAAAGTTAAAGTTGGTCATGTTACATATAAATTAAAAATAAATTAATTTATCAACATTTATGAATTAAATTATGTTTATGGATTCAAAATAAAGAAATTAATGGAGTAGATATTAGATCAACTGTGAACTAAATCACTCTTCCATGGGAAAAGTTATCATCATGTATACATTTTGCATAAGCAATGGATTGAAAGTGAAAACCCCAATCTCATCACCACTCTTATATTTAAAACCATTAATAAAAATATAAAGATAAAAAGAGGATAAATAGAAGATTAGTTGAATGTAAATTCAAAATACATGCATGAAAAAAAAATACAAAGTGGAGGTGGGAGATGAGATCCTTCTTGGAAGAGATGTTTGCACAAGGCCTTACTTATTCCAAGAGTTGTAAGGTGTTACCAAAAGACATACTTTCATGCACACATTTCCAATTCCTTGACCAACCCTAAAAAAGGAGTGAAAATTTCCTTTAAGTAGAGTATGGGAGGGCTTGGGTTATAAAACATTTTTAAGTTTGAAAGGTAAATTTGGACAAATATTTTACGTCAAGTTTCAATGCATATTTGACCTCCTAAATGCATGAACTGGTTAGAATTATATGAGTATTATTTATATGGAATCAAGTACTTGAGATTTCCTCCAAATTGGGGACAAATCCAATCCCAAATGAAGAAGCTACGGCCCAACTGGTGAGGTAATTTCCAATATGGATATTTCAGTTCATCTTTTTCTTCATGGCCCATTTACCCCCACACAGATGCATGATCCTACTCTGATTTACTTAATAAAAGTTATAGAAAATATAGTGAGTAAAATAAATAAAAAACATAAAGTAAAAATAATTTAAAGAATCATATTTATGTTCAAAACACTACAATGAATTTTAAAAGGGTAAAAATGAATTTATATCAAATTTTCAAATGAATGATCTAATCCCAAATATTTTATAATTTAACATATTTAGCACAATGTGAGGAAATAATTTCATTTATTACCAATAAAATATTCAATAAAATTGTGTTTTATCAACTCCCCCACACTTAACCTTTTGGACTCCTGGGAAAATCCTCATATCAAATAATCAAAAAAATTGACCAGATATGCTTGTTCATATTTCTCAATCCATAGTAGAAAATATAGGCAAAGTAAGAATCCCGTCAAGAGTCAATGTCAATAAATTTTAAATTCATTGTCTCATAAATTGTGTAAAAACAAAATCCAATGATATTCATAACACTAATCATAGAAAAACAAGTCATGGGTCTACTATGCCACTAATTCTCCACGTGTGTGTGTGTCGACCATTCCAAGCTCATAAATCCACCCTTTATTCCATATGTTCTGGTAAAGTAAAACAAATCTTCTAACTTGGTTTAATGAACTGAACTTGTTCTACATTCCATTGGAATCTAATTTCAATACCCACTCACTTAATCATTCCCAATGGTCAAACCTTAAGCTCCTGACCTAGATATCCTCATATTTTGTACATTTCATCACCCCCTCATTTATTATTTTTTTTTTGTTTTCTTTAAGTTGCACTTGGAAAAAATCTCACACCCAACTCTGAAACCATGTTTTATCTCCTCATGACACTTATTGTAATATTATAATAAGATAAAAGGTCGATGAAGAGTGGTTTTTGGCATATCCAAGACGCACCCCATATTTTTGTTTTTTTAGGGCGTATAATAGTCACATAACGGGTACACATGCATAGGTCAATTCAGTACAGTAATGAAAATGATTGGAAGATAAAGGAACGTGTGGATCAACCAATGAATATTTTTTCCTAACTTGACTATACCTGAAATTGAGTAGGAAAAATTTCGCAAGTCATGGTTGAGTGAAAATTTGTTTAGAGAAATCAATGACACAATTTATTATGAACAAATATCACAAATAATGATGTTAAAATCTAAAATGTTTTATAATGAAACAACCAATCATATCATCGATGAATTAAATTTTTATTAAAATAAACCCTTTAATGAAGAAATATTTCTCACGCTTATCATAATACCAATGAATTTTTAAAACATTCATTGTCCATATATTTTATATATAAATTAACATGTTACATGATTTGTTTTTCTTTTTTTTTTGTTTTTTTTTTGAAATTTAAAACAAAAAACAACTAATATAAAACACACAAAAAACACACAAATGGAAATCCTAAATAACTACCCCAAAATTTTTTCCCATCCCCCACACTTAAAATATTGCACTTTTCTCAATGTGAACCTATTAAATGATATGTAGAAATGAAATATAGAATTTTAAATAGGATGGATATAATAATAGTGAAAGGGTTAGGAATATCCTGATATGCTCAAGTGATGATGGGGTCATTCAGTGTGATGAAATCCACTGCATCAGTAGGTAGTCCCTCAATGTATTTATTCCAATGTTGTCCATTGATGGTAAAGCCTCTTCAAATTTCCTCTTATGAGATATTCATTGCACCATACACAACTAGAAAAAAATCCTATTTCCATGGTTCAAAACCGGCGAAATAGGTCCAAAAAACATGGTTATATCCTACGACCACGGTTTTGGCCAACATTGGTTTTTATCGTCATGGTAGTAGGTCCCAACCTACTACCATGATTTTAATTGTGGAAATGGACCTCCAAACTGGTCACCGTGGTGACTGACCTATAGCCTCGGTTTAAACCATGGCTATAGTTGACTATTGCCATGGTTTTAATTGTGTCTATAGACACAAAAAACTATGTCAATAGCCTAAATACAAAATGAATATGGTGAGTTTCGATCCCTGTACCTCCCCATTACAAACTAGGTTACTTACCACTATATCGCACGAGACTTCGGGTATATATATATATATAATGATATATATATTAATATAAACAATGAGAATAGTCTCAAAACTGTGGAGGTAGGTCTTCCCCCACCAAATTTTTTGTGGGAAACTTTTTTCCCGCGTAAGCACGGGAACCCTATTACCACAGTTTTGGAAAACGGTGGAAATAGGACATCAAAAAATTTGTTCTAAAGCCATGGTTTTAAAACTGTGGCTATATCCACATTTCTCAAAACTGTCGCAATACACCATGGAACACCAGCCTATAGCCAAGGATTTAAAACTGTGGCTATAGTCCACAGAACCCTGGTTATAGCCACCTATAGCCACATTTTTAAAACCATGGCTCTAGGTCCCTGGCAGTAGCCTCATTTTCTAGTAGTGATAAGGAAAAAAATTAGATAAAATATAAGGACCTAACCATTTGGAACAAAACTTACTAGGAATCAGATTCTGTTGTGAACTGTAGAGGAGGACTTTCTCTCCAACATGAAACTCCTTTTTTTGGATCATTCTAACATGATCTACTTTTGATCATTCTTTGTTGAGTCTTGAGTTCTCATATGAATACAATTGAATATCCTCATGCTCTGGAATTTGTAGCTTTCTTTGGATTATATCTTGGGACAAATCTATGTTTTATTTCTTTATATCCCAACATTCTTGATGCTTGATTTCAAAGAGGAGATGAAAATATTTTCCAAAAACAATCCGAAATGGGGACATACCGATGGGGGTCTTGTATGCTATCCTATAATCCAACAATTAATCATCCAATCCCTTATTCCAATTTTCTCTATTTGGTTATATAGTTTTCCCCAAAATTTGTTTCAACTGCCTATTTGAAACCTCATCCTGGTCATTTGTTTGGGGTGGTATGGTGTTGATGTTTTGTGTGTCACCCCATACTTTCTAAGGAGGTAATCCAAATTACGATGATAGAAGTGTGTCCCTTGGTCACTAATGATAGAATTCAGTACTCCAAACCTGAAAAAAAATTGTATCTTGAAAAAGTCCACTACAACATGAGATTCATCAATCCTGGTCATCTTAGCCTCCACCCATTTTCTCACATAATAAAAAACAACCAAAATATATAAAAAACCAAATGAACATCGAAAAGCACCCATAAAATTGATTCCCCATACGTAAAAATCTCACTGAATAGTATGGGTTTTTGTGGAATCTCGTGTCTCCAAGAAATGTTCCCAGTGTGTTGGAAATGAGATTATGATTTACAAAACACATGGGCATCAGGGATTAATCTAGGCCAATATAATCCAAATTCTAAGACTTTATTAGCTATTCGTTGGGTTCCAAAGTGTCCTCCACATGAAATTGTATGTAAGAAATATCGAATAAACTCAAACACATGATTTGAAACACACCACCTAATTACATGATCACTACACATGCACCAAAGGTAGGGATCATCCCACACATAATATCGAGACTCACTTTTTAATTTTTTGAATTTATGTTTCATTAAATTTGTAGGAATTTCAGAGGAAACAATGTAGTTCACTAAATCAGAATACTAGGGATGCATAGCTAAGGTGGCACAAATATGCTCACCAGGTAAAGTGTCCCAAAGTGGTACTTGGTTCATGATGTCATCGTCTAGAGTGTGAGTAATCCTACTCGTGTGGTCTGCCACTAGATTTTTTGAACCCTTCTTGTCCTTTATCTCTATAACAAATTCATAAAGAAGGATCATCCATCAGATAAGTCTGGGATTTGCATATGGTTTCATTAAGAGGTACCACAGAGCTGCATGGTTAGAAAAAAACAATAAATTTAGATCCCAATAAATATGAAGGCAATTTATATAAAGAAAATATGATGGAAAGAAACTTCTTTTCTATGGTTGTGTTGTTTTATTGGGATGAATCCAGTGTCTTTGATGCATAGGAAATCACATGTAAATGTCCCTCCACCCTATGAGATAAGACTTCTCAAACCATGAAGTTGTAGGCATGACACATAACCTCAAAATGAAGCTCCCACCATGGGGTTTGTATGATCGGTTGAGTGGTCATACACTTCTTTAGCTCATCAAATGCTACCCTTCATGAATCATCTAACACAAAATCAGAATACTTTTGAATAAATCACAATAAAATAAGATAAATCTTACAAAAATATTTGATGAAGCGCCGATAAAATCCAGCATGCCCTAGGAATGATCTAAAATCATGCACACAAAAATTATAGGGTAAGGATGAATTAATATATACCATTTATCTATCAACCACTATACCATGTTTTTACATACATTTCCTAAGAAATTTCCATGATCTACCATGAAATGAAACTTTACTAAGTTCAAGACTAGATTATTCTCAATACAATGATTTGACACCTTTCCCAAACTAATTAGACATTCACCAAATGAGGATCCATATACTATAAAATCATCCATATATACCTCCATGAAGGTCTCAATAAAATCAGAACAAATACTCACCAAGTATCTCTAGAAGGTACCTAGGGCATTGCAAAGTACAAATGGCATCCTCCTGTAAGAAAATGTTCCTAATGGACAAGTGAATGTTGTCTTTTCCTGATCTTCCAAAGCTATAGGAACCTGAAAATATCCATAAAATCTATCCAAGAAACAATAATATGTCTTCCAAGCTAGTCTCTCAAGAATTTGATCAATAAATGGGAGGGGGAATGGTCCATGCAAGTGGATTGATTTAGTTTCCTATAATCAATACACATACGCCAAATGTTTTTCACCCCCATTGGAACTAACTCATCTTTCTCGTTTTTAATGACAGTAACACTGATTTTCTTAGAAACAACCTGAATAGGACTCACCCACTGGGAATATGAAATGGGATAGATTATACCTACCTTGAGCAATTTTTCAACTCCTTTTTTTAAAACTTCTAGAAGAGTTGGATTCGGTCTTCTTTGTGGCTGCCTCACTAGTTTAGACCCATCCTCTAAAAGAATCCTATGCATGAAAATTGAGGGGCTAATACCCAGTATGTTATCCAAGGTCTACCCAATTTACCTAATGTTCTCCCTTAAAATATTCAAAAAAATATTCAAGTTCAAAAGGGAGATCGTTAGCAATTATAACAGGTAATTTCTAACCACTTAATAAGTATGAGTATTTGAGATTAGTTGTCAATGGCTTGAGTTCCATTGAAGGGGAGTGCAGTATGGATGGAGAAATTGAAGGAACTAAAATATGTGCACAATTAACATTAGTACCATAATAATATTCATCAAAATCAGAGAATAATGTATCAAAACCATCATCATATTCAACATCCAAGTCATAATCAGAGTGAACATGATCAAAATAAAAATATAAATCCATTTCAAAATAAAATCTAAGAGAGTTTTGTGCATTAGAAATAGGTGTGTAAGTGCTCTTAGACATCAAACTAGAACAAATACTCATAATATCCCTAAGCATAGGACAATAATATTTCATGGGATTTTTATTTTCTGGTTCAAAATGGGAGATAACACAAGCATAATAGTCCTCTGAGGGGTACTTCATGGAATCCATAATATTAAATATCACAACTTCATCTCCAAACTACCTAGATGGCGTACCCTCATGGACACTAATGATTGTTTTTTTTTTAGTTTTGATGAAGGAATTGCCTAATAAAATTGGACAACGAGAACATACATGATCATCCTCCATGTCAAGAACATAGGAATCTGCTAGAAAGATCATGTCTCTTACTCAAACAATTACATCCTCAATGACTCCCACTAAATATGATATAGCCCTATTCTCTGACTGCACCACTAATCTTGTCAGCTTCAACTCACCAACCTGTAAATAAGAGAATACAGTGGGAGGCATCACATTTATGGGATCTCCTAAATCACATAAAGCATTAAAAAATTGTAACTCCCCTATGGTGTATGGGATGGTGAATGTACTGGGATCCTTGAACTTTGTTGGAATTTCTAGAGTTGGTGTAATGAGTGCTGACACATTCCTTCCAAGATTGATCCTATCATTTCCCTTTATCCCTCTTTTATCGGTACTAATTTCTTTTAAAAAATTTGAATACCAAGGTATTTTCTTGATGGCTTCAATAGGGGGATATTTATCTCTACATGTTTGAATGCGTCCAAAACTTCTTTTTTCATTGCCTCCTCATCCATATTCTTAGTTTGTACAACCATGTTTGGAAAGATAAGGGGTTTAGGAGAAACATTATCGATATTTTTCTTACCTTTTCCTTTATTTGAAGGATGCTTATTAGTTCTTCTTGAATGGGGTTTCTCAGAAGTTGAGGTGAATCCCAGTGGAATGATAGGTGGAGAAGCATCAGTTATTTTATCCTCACTTATCAATGTGATGTCACTGATATTACCCTTTGGATTTGGAGTATGTTGGGAAGGTAGATTTCTAGAATTATTACTTACTAGTTCTTGGAGGGCAGTGGAAATCTTGTTCATTTGAGTCTTCAACTCTCTCAACTACTAACCTTGACTCTTCAGCTCATTTAGTTGATTATTAACAATTAGTTTTAAAAGGTCATCAATTTTAGAATATACCTTGGTTTGGGTATTTTCTTGTTTTTGTCTTGTTGACTCTTGGGCTTCAAATCTCCTTTAGGGTTTTTGGAAACATTTCTAGTAAGGCAGAGGATTTTGGATGTTTTATTGAAAAGAGGACATTTTTTATTGTCGAGAGCCATACCTCATGTCTAATTGATCCTGACACTCTTTTTTGTAAGTTTTATCAAAGGAATCAAAATTATTTTGGGTATATGGTTTTTGTTTCTACTGATATAGTCTCCCATAAAACACAACTGCACAATCATTTTTTTTGTTTTAGTTAGGGGAAACAGTTAGTTGGGTGGTTTGTCTCAGTGAAAATGCCAAATTTCCTTGAAGGAGGGGGTTTGGATGTCTTTTGTGCCAAATTAATATGTATCACAATAGTTTTTAATTCTTATAACTTGGTATCAATGAAATGACTTTCAAGAGAAAATGGACTTACCTTATTTACTCCACTAACATGTGGGAAACCTTGATCACCAAATTATTGAGAGATTTGTGCCATCTTTTCAATAAATGCATGTGCGGATGTTGGTGTTTTGTTAACAAATTCCCCTCCAGCCATAGAATCCACAATGCTTCTCTCCATTGGTGTGATTCCTTTTTATAAGTACCATATGAGGAGTTTCTCAATATTTTGGTGATGTGGGAATCTTGATAAAAACTTCTTGATTCTCTCCCAATACTCATACATTGACTTCCCATGTGCCAACTTGATTTCTTAGATCTCCTTTCAAATGGAAGTGGTCCTTGATGATGGAAAAATCTCTGCAAGAAAAGATGTTTCAAATTGTTCCAACATGTTTCATCTTCAGGTTGTAAGTAATACATTCAATCCATAGTAGTTCCCTAAAGTGAGAATAGGAATTCTCTAAGTTTTATTTGATCTATAGAGAAATTTCTTTGTTTCATTGTTGAGCCTACCACATTGAATTCTTTTAAATATTTTTTTGGATCTTCACTATATAATCCATGAAATTTGGGAAGAAGGCAAATTAAACCAGATTTTAGTTCAAAGTCGGATTCGAGAGTTTGATATGCAATGCATGTAGGTTGATAATTAATATCAGGTGCATCCAACTCACAAAAAGTACTATTGAGTTCTTGGTTTTTATTTTCATCCATTTTATTAAGTTTTATATTTTTTTAGAAGTGTTTCCAATTTTCAAAATCTTATAGATGAGGAATTCCCCATTTGGGTAAATTTTGACACTTTCTGTAGACCGAGATTGTCTTATTGGATCCCTAAGGCTATGATCAATCTCAGGGTCTAGATTAAGGAGATCCTCATGAGGGGATCATGTCATAAATCATAGAGAATATATAGAAAAAAATCATCAGACATAAATATCATTAAATGAGGTTTAAATTGATGGTACAAGAAAAAATGGTGGAGAAGAAAGAAGTGAAAATAAAAGGGAGGAGAAGAAAAGAATCAACATAAAAAAATAATAATAATAAACTTACCTAAAATTGGTTTAATAACAAACTTTACTCCCCGGGAACGACACTGATTTGATGAGCGTTGTCGCACACGCTCTCAAAATTATTGTGATTTAACTAAGTATAGTACAGTGGTTAACCTAGGTCATTCTCTCTAGGAGTAAGTATATTAAAAAAACTTTAATAGGCTTGAAGAAAAATAAGTGAAAACAAATAAAACACAATATGGGGGGTTTAGTTTTGTGACTTTCGGACAATAAACTAAAAAACAAACAAGAACATTCAAAGACATAGTTTCTTTAAAAACACTTATATGAGAAGACATAGTAGATCTAATCTACCCCTTCATAATTCATTTATCATTATCCCATATGATTATAATTCATTCAATTATGATCTCCTAACCTTTTTAACCCTCGAACCCGACAAAAAAATAACACAACCACAAATATGGGTAAAATGAGCCTTAGATCAACTTTAGGACTTCCAATCGCAGGACCCTGCTTTGATTAGGATACAAAATCCAAATTATGGTGAATGGTAAATTAGATATACATATACTCTATAGTTTTTATAATTAATTGTGTTTTCGAATGAAACTTGAACCCTACAATTCTTTACCAATTTGAATGGATTTTGTGATTAAAGTTTCACTCAAATGATTTACGCAATTCCGACCACATAGTCAAGTGCAAGCCGATCAAGTTACATATAAATTAAAACTCAACTAATTGATCACAATTTATGAATTACAATATGTTTTCTGGATTCAAAATAAATAAATGAATGGATTAGGGATTAGATTAGGAACGAATAAAAACACTCGTCTATGGGAAGAGTTGTCATCGTGGAGACATTTTTCATATGAAATGGATTGAAAGGGAAAATACCAATCTCATATCCACTCTTATAATCCAACCCAAGAAGAAAAATATAAATATCCAATGAAAATAACTCATAAGATTAGTTGAATAGATATTCAAAATAAAATCTTGAAAACAAATAAATACAATGTGGATGTGGGAGAGGAGAGCCTTCTTGGAAGAGATGTTTTCACAAGGCCTTAATTATTCAAAGAGTTATAAGGTGTTCCAAAGAGACACCCATTAGGCCACACCTTCCAAATTCATCTACCAATCCTCCCAAAGAGTGAAAATATCCTTTAAAAAGAGTTTGGGAGGGCTGGAATTACAAAAAATATATGTGTGAAAGGGAAATTCGGCCAAAAATTTTACTCTAATTTACATGGAATATTTGAACACCAAAACGCATACATTGGTTGGTCTTCTAGAAGGATGATTTGTGCGGAATCATGTCCCCAATCTTGGATCCAAATTTGGACCCAATTCAAGTCTGGATGAAGAAGATAAGGCCCAAATGGTGAGGTGATATCCAATATGGAGAGTTCAGTCCATCTTTTTTTCATGGCCAATTTACCCCACACAAATTCATGATTCAACTCTGATTTCCTAAATCAAAGTTTTATACGATCTAATTAGGAACACAGTTAAATAATTTTAAGTTAAAATAATTTACAAAATATTATTTATGTTCGAAATACTATAATTAATTTTAAAAGGATAAAACTAGAATTTCCCTCAAATTTTCAAATAAATGATCTAATCCCAAATATTCTATAAATAAACATATTTAGAAAAATCTGAAGAAATTATTTAATTTATTACCAATAAAATATTCAATAAAATTGTGTTTTATCTGTGTTTTGAATAGTTTATAAATATATATATAGATTTTTTTAAATATGTTTATTCATAGAGATTATAAAATGACTACATTAAGAGGAAGAATGGATGATCAAGAGAAAATAAAACATAAAAATAGAAATTCATTCATTTAAAATGGATTTTAATGTCTTGAGAATTTATATAGAGTTTGTAACACATGTTACCATTGTTATAATGAGTGTTGTATATTACTAAACAAGAAAAAATCATATTATTTTTACGAATTGAGACCATATAATCTGAGAATATAGCACAAAAAAGAATATTAGACGTCCTTATAATGAAACCAATTGAAGAATGTTAAAAAAAACCCAAGAGAAATGCTAATAAGGAAACTACACTAAGGAAGAGATTATTCTATTATGGAAGAAAATTACATATCATAGATCATTATAATAAATCCATGAATCTCAATATTTAAGGAATGAATATTGAACAACGAATAGAGGAATTAATATAATATACAAATGTAAGGATTGTTTTTGTGGAAGAAATATAATAATAAGAACTTAAGAAGTTTATAAGAATGGGTGGATTAATGATTTTTGAGAATCTATATAGAAAATCCAAGAAATACAAGCATGTTTTTAAATAATTCATGATCATATGTCTAACCCAATTGGAAATACAAAATTATATAGAGCATGTACAAAAGAATGAATGTTCCATTCCATCTAAAGTGAAAAGGTCAATTCGAAATTGTAATATGATTGAGAAAAAATAAAATACCATGCTACCCACAAATTATCATGTATAAAAAATTAATATATAAGAAAATATAATGTTTTATCACACCATTATAGCTGAATGGAAAAATACTTTGATTTGAGAAGAACCTCTTGACTTTATTTCTCTCATTAAGGATCTTTATAGAAACCACCATATTCAAAAGTTGTAAAATTTGATTGATGCAATAGATTGAGATGTTTCTTAGTATTTTATAATATATTGATTTAAGTGATTATCATTTATATAATATGATTTTTTTATTGGATATTAATTTCATCCATTGAATAATTTTATTATGATGCCTCTTTATTACACTTCAAATAATTAAGTTGATTGATAATTGATCAATAGAGAAAATATAATGAAGGAGAAACATTTATCAGATATCTAGTTAATCAAAATTGTTAGGAATATTTGATATAAGAGTTGACAAATTAATTGAGGTAGTTGAGATCAAATGATGAACCCAAGGTTGGGTACTCATATGTTTTAAGGATTTGTAAATGAAGTTGAAGATATTTTTAAATATTATAATAATTTTAAAAATTAATTTAAGTATTGTTGAGATGAATTAGACTGAATTGAGATTTGTTTAGATGGTTCAAAGAAGTTCTGAGCTTAGTTAAAGAAGTTATAAAAATCTAATATGGGGTTTAAGTATTAGCAAAGGAATATATAAGATCTATTAGAATTATAATATTATAATGATACTAGATCTCACTATAATACATAACATTCAATATATAAATTTTAAGGGAATATAAGAAACAAATTTTAATATGTGACATATTTTATAGAGTATGTATGGTTTTATTTTTAATACGTAACATAACCTATTTTATATAGAATATATGATATTAGGTTCTTGCTAAAATACAGAAAATAAAATCTTTAATGTGATAATTAATATACATAGGAATATACAAAGGATTTATAAACTAATACATACTATCTTTCTGATGATATGTAATATTTGGAAGAAGATGTGTAAGAGGTAGAAGATTATAATTTTGAAAATTATCAAAGATACTATAGAAAGTATGATATATTTCTTGATAGAGAAGGTTTTCTTTATCATAAGTAATATTTATTTGAGAATGTAGAATATTTTCTTGAAAATATGTAAGATTTTTTTGTGCTCATTAAATTGATATATAATATATTTTATTTATTATATACAATTTATCAATTTTAAAAAATATAATAATAATGGAAAAGAAATTAAAAGATACACTGTTGATAATCATGTCATAAATATCACAATGCTAGTGATTGATCCATGATTCAAGTTGAGTATAATGTTGTTAACTTTATGGGAATATTATTTGTGCACTATGGAGAAGAATCTTATTCCATAATGGTTTTCTATATGAAATAATACATATAGAAAATAAAGAATGCATTTTTTGTGGAAATTTAAAGAAGAATATAGGCCGAGAGTTACAAATAATAAATGAGAATAATTTTTGGAGGAACTTGGTGTTATAATTCTAGGATTTCATATATTTAGATTTGGAATCAATTATGGAGATCAAAACTATAGGATTTATATGGATAAATATTTTAATGATCTTAAATTGGTATCATAGGTATTTTTGTAAAATCAACCCAAAAAGTTTTTTAGGAAAAATAATATTTTGAGAGCATTGCGAGAAATCTAAAATTAAAGAATATATGGATCATGGGGGTCAGACCCACCTGAGTTTATTGAGAATATTGAGAAGATCATAGTATTGAATATAATGGAATTTTTTTAATTTATAATACATATATATATATATATATATTATGTACAATATTAGTTTAGAGGCTGGGTATAAATAGAGAAGACTAAGAAATAGAGAGATAATACATGAGACTGAAGAAACTGGTATATCAATTCCTATAAATTTTGTGTATTTAATAAATATAGTGTGTGAGAATTTTATGATATTCATAGATAAAAGATCATTTACAATGATAGAGAAAAGGAAGAAAAATATTATAAGGGGAATAAGTCTAATGAGGTACATCTATTATATACCATATTATTATCAATGGAAGAAGATAAAAAAGGAGTAAAATGAGGTATAAATTTATTTGTAAATGGTTGAAACTAGTGTTTTACATATATATATATATATATATTGTGTATCTAGACACTTTGAAGAAGAATAAGAAGAAGAATATTCACTGAGAAAGACCATCGTGTAGCTACATTTGGAATTTTTATTGGTGGTTGGAGTTCTTCCCACTAAGTAGGAAGAAAAGAACATGACGACACATGTTATATTCATACATTGATCAATCTAAAATTAATATGACGGGAATAAGGAAATCTTACATGAAAGTTTAGTACAATAAATATTGGATATCTAAGTACTTTATTAAGGAAGAAGGTTTTAGCATTGTGATATTATGACATCATGAAGTTGATTGAATATCTTCTTCATTAGTGTTGTTGGGAGGATCCGTTGTAAAATACTGGGATCCAGTATAAAGAACCTATTTAGAGATATAAATTGGATTTTCTAGAAGTTTGACTTGAGGGTAAAGGATGATACTATCACCACCTATATTAAATTGATTATATTATTCAATGTTTGTGTCTAAAACTCGTCCAAAACATAGTAAATAAGTAAGAACGCACATTTGGGGGAACCATATAAAAATACCATGTGTTTTTTTACATATTTACTACTTTTCACGTGGGGTATTGTGTTGGGAATTTGTGAGTAGATCCATTCACCATGACAAGTGTGGAGGTTTGAATATTAAGAGGTTTAATTCAAATGGAATATAATTTGATAAAATTGTTTATCATTTACCAACCCCCTCTCAACCACTTAGTGTGATTGCATATTCCTTTTAGGAAAAAAAATTATTGCATGATATGGATATATTGTATGACCCTATCATAAATGTTATTATATTATGATTACTATTTTATGATTCACATGGTATTATATGATTAATTGGGAAATAAATTTTTAAGTGTTAACATTCAAGTATTATTCCATGTAAGGATGTAATTATAGACATTTCATATGAGGAAATGTATTAAAGTTTATAAAATTCATTTATGTGATTAATGCATTCACACTCAGCCAAGAATTTATAAAGAATTTGTAAATGGATATCATTACTCAAAAATTTCATAATGTTTGAGAAAATTTCATGATGTATTAGGGAGAATTTATGAGGCCTATATAAATAGTTGAAGGTAGTACAAATGGTATGAGTGGTTTATGTGGATTCTTCCACTCAAAAACATTTTTCTCCTAATTATTTTTCATTGATAGTTACTTGAATATAACATAAAAAGAATGATCCCCCCAAAATTTAGGTGATTCCTGTTAACCCTTAGATACACCATAGAAGAAGGTACCCACTAGTTTCTTCTCAAGGATATTCATTAAAATATTGATTTAATTCATTAGATGTGTTCAACATTAGTGTAAGGTAAATAAAATCTAAATTTCTTTTGTTTTTCTGGTTTCAGTTTCATTGCATTGTGATATAGGGTTTTGGGTTTCTTGTTGACTTCTATAACTTAAATAAGTGATATTCAGTCCTTATAAACAAATCAATGGTATCATAAATTTCCATGATTCAAATGAATCATTAAACCATGCTTTTAAATGGGGAAATGGATATTTTTTTACATATCATATTTTTAATTGTTAAAACAAATATAGATTTTAAATTGTGCCTAGTTTTAAGATATTAGATATTCCAATTTATGAATAGATCTCCTTGTATTATATGGGATGTTTTAATAAGAAACAAAATGAAATTATTTAGTTTTTTTTCATATTGTAACATATGACATGAGGAATTATAGCTGATGAATACATCGATATACACTATTTGTGACCTGAAAAGCAGAGCATCATATTGTTCTGGCGATATCATGTTTAACATTAGTCGTGATTAGAAGTTCTAGTATATGATATATGATATTTTAAAATACAACTTATATTTTTTTATTCTCTATCATAGTCCATGGTGAACCAATCATAATGATGATATTAGTTTTTGAACTAAGTCATGAATTACGATATGGGAAAATCAAAAAATATAATATGATGAAAATTTTAAGTATTCTTATTTTTTCATTTATGAATTCAATTATATAATTTATAAAATCGTTATTAATTATGAAAAAATAAATTTTGGGATATTTATATAATTTAAAAAGTTATTAAAAATTAAATAATTATAAAATATTTATAAATTAATAAATAAATATTTAGGATACATTTATTAAAAAAATATCCCTAATATTATATATTAAAATTAAAATAACATTTTGAATATATATGGCATGGATTATAATTTTCATATATATTGTTCGTATATAAATTCCACGGTAATTTATTAAGTGTTGATAAATTAAAAAATATGGCCTAATATAAATTATTTTATATTTCATTGTGAATTATTAATAACTTCATATTTTAAATGTTTAAGTTAAAATTACTTATCTTAGAAACATTATTTGAACCATATAAAAATATTTTTGATTAATTAAAAGGATAAAGGTTCAAAAGAATATTAAATATATGATATTTTGAGTTTGAAAACTATTTACATGATAGATTTAGAATATAAAGTGATTATATTTCATTTAAATAACATATATTCAAGTAAATACCTTATAGAAAGTTAATATAAAGTTATCATATAAGAAACATATATAAATTATTTATAGTTATTTGATTATGGAATGTCCATTATTTTGGGATTAATTATAAAATGTTTATAATTTCTTAATTTATGAATTGTTCTAAAATATTTATCTCATGTCTAAATTAATTGTTTATACTTTTTTATCTCATATATAATTTTATGAAATGTTTATTTATTTTGTTTTATACCTTGTTTATTCATAAAAATAAATTATTGATATTATGAATGGATGTTTAATTTAGTTTAATGTGTTAAACAACTTCTTTAAATTTTCAAAAATGCATTTACAGAGTTACAAGCTAGGTATGATTATTCATTAAGTTTTCTTCTATGTAGAATTTGGACTTTACTATTTTATGAACTTTGATTAAGAATCCCATTATAGTCTAGATGTATTATATATTAGAATTATAATGAAATTTGAGGTCTCACTTGAGAAGAGAATTATGGGTAGAGGGACATTTTATTGGATTACTCACTAGCCTGGGATCATAGGATCTATCTATAAATATAGGGGTTGGATACCTGTCATTCCATGATTACTCTTGTAGGAATTATTAATTTCACAAGATTATAAGCCTTTAAAGGAAAGGGTTTCATGTACCATTTTCATAAGATTCATTTAGACATGTTTAAATATATTTGGATTTTAATTTATGTTTGTAATACAAGTTATGGGTTGTGTAAATATTTATACATCAATATGGTTCAAATTTATTAATTTAATGGAAAGAATTTGATTTAAAACTAAATCATTATAATTATGCACACAAATAAAGGGAATAAATGAGATAATATAGTGATTTATTAAAATCCCATTGAAAATTATAGGGTGTAAGATTATTTCCAAAGCACATGCTTTTAAAAACCTCAATCATCCAATCGAGTAGGAGATGCCAAAGTTGGTTTCCCATGGAATATCATATATAAGGAAAGAAGGTTATAGGTGACACTAATAGAATAAAGTGTTCATATCAAGTGTGATATTTGGGTTAGAATATTCTAGGAACCCATTATATGGTATCCCTCATTTTCATTACATAAATTTTCTTTACGTAATACTCTTTTAAAAAATTGGATGATCTGTTGGGTTTAGTTTATTTGAAATTAGGTACCTATTAGATGAATTAATTAAGGATAACATAAAAAAAATTAATATATTCTTTTGGAAGACTCCTTTTTTATTCCACGCTAATTCATCTCACTACATCTCATATCTTGAAGAAATACATCAAATAAAGGGGTGAGTATAAAGCCCAGTAAGGGAAAAAGAAACACATTGCATATGAGAAAGAGGCATATAACTACGAATGATCATATACAAATGAGGTATACCATAAAATAAATAACATGAATTATAATAAGTAAATTTTTATATAACATTTAATTTGTACATTAAAAATAATATCACTTTGTTCCATCCCCAGAGTTTCATATTTCATAATTACTAAGGATATTCTCTAGGGTATAATAAAACATGGTATCTCTATATATTAAATTATTTACCTAATGCATGGGAGATATATCAAGATTCACACTTCATATGTCTTAATTAATGTGAGAAAAATATATCATAATAAAAAATTCATAAATAAACTATAGAGAATAAAAGAAACATGTTTCATATTAAAATCAATTTGCTTTAAAAAAATAAGTGCTTAAAAACAAGATATTTATGTCATTATTAACCCACGAAAAATGAAGGAGGGTTTAACGTATGTTAATAAAAGAATAGGATATATCATTTTAACATATAGTTGAATAATCCGAGAATGGAAAGGTGTTTTGTTATTCACAAATTAAAATAATAGAATTTCTTTAGAAAAAGAGATAAATTTTGAGAAGAAAATTCAGCAGCATAATGTGTATGAAACATGGTTTTAGAAAACATTAAAAAGATATGGGAAAGTTATCTACCATTCATAATAAGACTATTAATATATTTAAGGGGTATAATAAAATGTATATAAGAACATAGTTTGAAAATTTAAAAGACATACCACATAAAAAGATAAACTTAAAAGAAACAAAAAGAAGTTGAAATTTTCTTTACCTTGAAGACTAACTCCTAAAACTCAAATATTGGGACCTTGGGGGACTGAGGAAAACATGGGAGGACTCCTTAAGAGGTAAAAATATTATATATACATGGAGGATGAATTGTTAAAGAATTTAAATAGATAAATTGGTGTGTATTTAAATAAAAAATGAAGGATTTTTTTATTGATTTCCTTGGACACCACAATAGTGGTATTAGCAAAACCACGGGCTTGCCCATGCTATTTTACCTTGTTATTGGCCACTTGGGAAAAATATTATGACACTTTATTCCTCAATAGCGGAGCATAGTTTTATATTACTTATTATATCATTGTGATTTCATTAAATAAACCAAAAAACTCAAACTGTATTTTTACTATTCATGAAAATTTTAAGTATTTTAGAAAAATATCATAAATTCACCCAAACCTAATTTAGATGTGATTATTTAAAAAATTATCTTTATTTTATCAAAATAATTCTCTAAGTATTAAAATTTTAACTTTAAAATATAAAAATACTTTGTTATTAAAAAATAGCTTATATAGAATGCATAGTAAAATTTCTAACGCTTGAAAAAAAATTGTTTTATCATTTATATTTGAATAAGAGTGTTTTTATAATAATATTTCATGAAAATAAATATAAATAATATTATATTATTATATTATTAAAATTTATATCTTATAAATAAATAATTATTTTAATGAAAATTAACAATTTAATTGGATAATCAACCTTCAGACGATTATAAAAATTAGATTAGGTTCATTAAAAATATATGATCATTTAGAAATAATTTATTATTATTATTAGATGATATCATATTTTATTTAATGCTTCTGCATAAAACATATTTTTTTATAATGTATTTTATAGTTTTTTAAAATAATACTTTTTTTATTATATCATTAAATAACCATGACGGTCATTAGATTGTATTTATGTAAAGAACAAAAGTAAGGCACAATTAATTTATTGACTAAAGATCATAATTATAATAAATTGTATTACTTCACAAGAATAAATGATGATGATTATATTTTACTATAAATATCTTATCTTACTTTCATCATTACTCACTACATCGATTACATAGGTTCATACACATCCTTTACTGAAGTCTACACCTCTTTTCATTTCTATGATCTTTATGGAAGGGGTGGCATTTTTGGAAAAATTTCAAACCTATAGAGTTTATTAAAGTGGAATTACTATTCCTTAATGTGTATATCCCATTGTTTGTAGATATACTAGTCTAAATTTATGCATTATATATGATGTTCCCCTTAAATAAAAATTCATTCATTGTGATTCAATTTTAAGACATAATAAAAATTTATTCGGAGGAAGGAGATCTATAAATAAAATAAGTAAATTTTTTTGGTTTTTGTATTCTTCCCCCTTAAATAAATTGTGTCCTGAAAATTTAATATTATTGATTGATAATGTTAATTCTAAATATCAGGGTATTCCTCAACATTGCTAATATTTAATTCATCCTTCATCAAATAGTCTTCAAATCCCAAAAAGAAACAGTCAATCCCATCGTGCTGCTTCCCTTCTGGAAATAGATGATATAGGAAATAGATGATATAATTGAGACATTTAAATAATTTCACAAAAATTCAATGCTATGAGAAAAGAAAAGGTGTTAGATAGATTACAAAATTTCTTGTATGTGAGTTTAATATTTGAAAAACTTCTGAAATCATTCAAACTAGCCTTTCTAATAATATTGATGATTAAATCTTATGGAAGGGATAAGAATATTGTACATGATTTATTTCCTTCCATATAATAAGTAACCTATTAAAAATAAAAATTTGAAACATAACATTAATTATTTTAACATGTTAAAAAACTCCTATTTTAACTCAATAACTAAATACCAAAAAACATAAACATGAAAGAGGATACTTTTAATATATATATATATATATCCCCTAAAAGAGGTATGGTTTTTATAAATTATATTAAATTAAAAAATAACATGTGATACGATAATCATAAATGTTTACCCTTGAATAAATCAGTTCACACTACTGGAATTAAAGGTATTTGCAACGATCTATTTGCGACCGGATCCCGTCGCAAATAGGCTTTAGTGACGGGGCCCCATCACAAATAGGTCATTGTAGAAAATGGCATCGCAAATAAGCCTCTGATTATATACATTATATATAAATAAACCTTTTGCAACTGGCCCGTCGCAAATAAGACTCTGATTATATACATTATATATATATATAAACATTTTGCGACAGAACGATAGTCCCATCGCAAATAATAATAATGATAAATTATTTTTAAATTATTTGCGATGGGATACAGTCACAAAAGGTCCCGTCGCAAATACTAAACCTAAAAAAATATTTAATAAAATTATGATTAATGAAAAAATTATATTATTATTATTTAAAAAATTAAAAAATTAAAAATATTATTATTAGTAAAATGAAAAAACATTAAGAAATATAATACTAAAAAAATATATTTAATAAAATTATGATTAATAAAAAATTAATATTAATATTATTAAAATATTAAAAAAAATTATTAAAATTCTCAATATTTACAAAAAAAATTAAAAAAATCATAAAATATTATTCTTATTAGTTAAATAAACAAATATTAAAAAATATAATACTAACAATAAATAATAAAATATTAAAAATAAAAAAAAATTAAATGCAATATTTACACCAATATAAAAGACAGAAACTATAAATAGTTTATATTACAACAAATTTTAAGTTCAAATATTTTTAACATAAAAAAAATCACTAGGGGCATCTTCTGGAGGATGTGGAGGATCTATAGGAGATTGTGGAAGAAACTTCCTCCCTAAACTACGAGTCAGATGGTGCATGTACTTAATCTTCACGTGATGCTAGTACTACTACTGCTACTGCCATCGACGCATCTCCTCCTCATGCTGCTGCTACTACTACTACTACCGCCGAAACATATCTTCATGCTACTTCTAAAAACTCTCTATAAGCTCATCTTGAGTTCGAAACTGCTCCATATACTATGAGGTAGAAGATAATGCCTCTCCATGAGCTACTCTCGAGCTGGACACCAACATCGCAACAATACCATAATAAGTACCAGGATTCAAATGAGTGCAGATACCAACTACCTGGCCCTTCTCAAAACCATACCGAGTCACCTGTATCCATGCCGCCATATCAAAATTATGGGCACTGGTCTACTCAGTCATCTCGTCTTAACTCTCAGCCTATGTTTGAGAGGTCATAGCCACATATGACTCCTTCAATTCCAATTTTAAATTAAAATTGTGAAAATATTATATGAAGTTAATTATCAAACTGAAAAAAATACTAACCACAATCCGACGCTGGAGATCACTTCTAATCTATCTAGTGGCTGGATCACTGTACATCCTCCGATAAACGTCGAACTCTGTAATATCTGGATACTCAATTACCTACAAAAATATAAAATAAACTGTTTATATTAAAATTTATATAAAATGTTTAAAAAAATATACTTACCAAATGCTCTCTATGCATACTAAATGTACGACTACCAGCTCGATGTGTCACCTCATGTCTCCCCCAGTTTGGTCGTCCCACTGAAGATCTCCTATGAAATCTACCACCCAACTAGTGTAAACATAATCAATCCCAAACGTGAGATGAAATGTACTATGGTCGGTGGGCTCTACACAACTCATCAAATTCTTTCACTTCTGCTTTCTTAATGGTTGTTCTTCTCAAATTGTGATAAAATGACATAAATGGTCACACATAGACACCTGTCATGCCGTGTGGATAGCATCACGCATGCTATCATCGATGAGATACCATAAACCCTACAAATAATTTATTATATCAAGTTATTAATAAAATAAATTTCAAAATAAATATTATTTATTTACATACCAGCCAATGATTGAACATTTCGCGCCGCACATCAATGGGAATCTGTTCCCAAGTGATCCATGGCTGCGAAAAATAATTGTGCAAGATAGAACTCCCCTATCCAATAGACACATGTGCAAAACTGTGAAAAAGGAATAAATAATCATACAATTAGTATATATATAAATAAATTAATGAAAGATAACTAAAATATACAGGTTACCATACCTCTGTGTGCGTGGATTAAATCCAAGACGTGGACGTCGCTTGGGGATAGGGTCAGGAATTATCAGTCACACAACATTACGCCCCCTCTGCATACCCCCTAAACTGTTAGTAGGTTGAGGGTTAGATGGTCCACAATCCCCCTCATCCTAAGGTAGATCAACCTCCTGCAACTTGCGAAATAGATCAGGATCCATCTGAAACAAAAAATTATTGTTGTTAGCAGATAGTTAAAAAAACTATTATATATATATATATTAGTTTTGATTATAACCAGCATTTAACTATGTCAATATCCATCTTCATCCTCATCTACATAGCTGTCAATGCCAATATCTTCATCTTCCTCCTCAGTATCATCAATATCCATGTGAGTTTCAGTTTCATCATCTCCTATCATTTCAAATTAATTTGTAACATCATTAACATCTTCATTATCATCGATCCTTAATTGTGGAGTGTAATCATCAATATTCATGTCTCTTTTTGGTAAAGATGGATTTTGGGCAGTCTTTTAAAAATTTGAATTTTTTTTCACTTTAACAGAACCACATTCAGTTTGAGTAAACTGATTTTCCCAAGATTTCATTTTTATTATGATCCACCAAACACTCAAGTCTCTTGAAGTAGCATATTACTTTGCGTAATAAATTTGATGTGTCTGTTGAGCATGTAAAAATGGTTCATTTACTGCAAGAAGACTTTTATATTTAATATTGATGATTCCATGAGTCGGATGAACATGAAATCCTCTCTCAATATCCAATCATTGACATTTAAACATCATTATGTAATTATGTCCTAGATAACATAGCTCAATAATTTCATCCAAAATTCTATAAAAGTCAACTTCAGTTTCTCTGTGATGCGATCCTCTCAAGAAAACTCCATTGTTCATTTTTTTATTCCCCATATGCACGTGTATGAAATCAAAAACTATTCACCACATATGAATTGTAATATTTAACCATTTTGGATGGTGGGTTACTCAACATAAATAGTCGCTTATCAATTTTATCAGCATGTTGACACTCAATATATTAAATAATAAATATAAATGATATTAAACCATCAATAATTTATGTTCACAGTTTTTAAAACCATTGAGATTTTTTTTGTCTTCTTTAAGAGAAGCTGCTATAATTTGTGGAAATTGTTTCTTGATATGATTATCATATAACCTAAAAATAAAATAAGTTAGATACTATAACATAAATAATAGAATAAGTGATTGAAGCATTCATAGTACAAATGATGTCATTTCTTCACAGTTGAGCAGAACATATGTATAAGCTCTGTGATGTTCATCATCTGAAAGCCATCATTCATGAACTCCACTGAAAACAAGATTAGGCTAATTAAAAAATGATAATTGATGGTCTGTTTCATCATTAACATTCCCCTTGTTTCGCCCCATGCGATTTTTTTTGAGGGATACTGAGATTCAAAATAATGAGAGCAGAAAAAAGCAATTTACTCTTGCAAATAAGCTTCAACAATTGAGCCTTCAACTGATGTTTTGTTATGTATTTTTTTTCTTCAATTTCTTCATGCATGTCTCGAATGGGTACATCCATCGAAACTGTACTGGACCTCCACATTTAGCTTCATGTGGAAAATTTAATATCAAATGTTCCATTGAGTCAAAGAAATTCGATGCAAAGATTTTTTCTATTTTACATATAATTACATTAACATCTTCTTCTAGTTTTCTTAGTGCATCGTAGTCAATTGTCACTTCACAAATGTATTGAAAAAAATATTATATGTCTGTTATCGAATACAAAATCATAGAATTCAACAAACCTCTGAATCCAATCGGCATAAATCTTTCCATTATAACATGAAAATCATGACTTATTATTCCGGTAATATAACCATTCTTAACACATCTGCCCAAATTGGAATCATAGCCATCTAGAAGTCTCAAATCTGCAATCTACTGATAAAATAATAAGAGACTCTCTTTAGATACTGTATAAGCTTATTTTGGCTTCATTAAACTCTGTGATCTGACATTTTCCAATAGTTCATGTTCTGGTCGCCTGCAAATTTGGGCAAGATCTAATCGTGCCTTTACAGTATCTTTGGTCTTACCTGGTGTATCCAAAACTGTATGAAATAAATTATCAAAATAGTTCTTCTCAATATGCATGACATCCAACATGTGGCAGACCAACAAATCAAACCAATATGGAAGATCCCAAAAAATGCTTCATTTTATCCAATTATGTTCTTTCCCAAAGCCATGAATTTTCTATTGGTTTACTGTTGGCCCAAATGTGATGGGAGGTAATGAAAATAAAACTTATTTTAACTCTGTACCTGAGATCATTTTTGGAGGTTCATCCCTTTCAATTGTACCTTTTATAAAATGAGATTTGTTCCTCCAAAAAGGATGATCGGTTGGAAGAAATCTGCAGTGATAGTCAAAATAGAATGGTTTTTTCCATTAATGAGTATAAAGGCTTTGTTGTCTTTCATACAGTAAGGACATGATTTCAGACCATGTGTACTCTAGCCAAATAACAGGCCATATGCTGGAAATTCAATAATAGTCCACATCAATACAGCTTTTAATATGAAATTTTGTTTCGTAGCAACATCATATGTACTAACACCATCACTCCTCAATTCATTTAACTCCTCAATCAATGGATTCAAATAAATATAAATATTATTTTTCAGATCTCTTGTGATTAATAAGGTCAAAAAGATATAGGGACCCTTCATCAACATCCATGGAGTTAAATTGTACGGAGTTATAAAGACATGCCAACATGAATACTGACTACCATAAGAACCAAACAGACAGAAACTATTAGTAGAAATACCAAATTGCATGTTTCAGGATTCTAAAGCAAAATATGAATGCAGACAGTCAAAATTTTTTCATGAATCACCATCAGATGGATGATTCGAGCTTTTATCTGTTGAAATATTTGTTTTATGTCATGACATCATTGACATTGTGTTCTAAGACATAAATAAACACTGAAACCTAGGTGTAAGGAAGAAATATCTCAACTGTTTTACTGGAATCGATCCAGACTTCCTTGTTAAAGCTTCTTTATACCTTGATTATCCAAATGTGGGACAACAATCCAATGAAGAATTTTTACTAAAATATAAGATGCTATCATTTAGACATGCATGAATCTTTCGATAACTAAGACCTAGATTACAAACCAACCTCTTTATCTCATAGTAATTTTCAGGTAACACATTTCCTTTAGGTAACCATGTTTTGACCAAAGAAAATATCTAATCAAAATAGTTGTTTGACATTGCATTATCTGATTTAATAGCCACAAATTTTGAAACCGATTTTAATTTTCTTATTTTGCAACCAAGATATAATGCATCCTTAGCAGACCTCAACAACTCATAATATTTAGTTAGTGCCAACTCATGAGTTAAATCAGTATCATCTTCAGTTTCATTTTATGGAACAGATGGACCTGTAACATCATGTACTAAATTTTGAAACTGTGATGGATCCAAAATTAATTTATTAGTATCTTCTCTAGATCTTTGTTCACCGTGTTGATGCCAAAAAACAAAATATGGTTGAAAACCAAACTGCAAGAGATGTCCCCCACCTTTGTCAAATGTGTCAAACATTCTCATAGCACATTTTTTACTTGGACACTTTATTGTGCCTTATGAAACATATTCTGGTTTTGATGATGCAAATGATAAGAAAGCTTCAACACCCTCAATATATATAGCATTTAAACTAGAACCGTTTGGATTTCTATGGTGATTTATCCAAGCACGATCATCTAATAATGATTGTTGTCAACTTCCTTGTTCCATATTTTTCTACAAAATATAAAATAATTACTATTTTTGAATAATTTGAAATTATAAAAACACTATCTGAAAAAAAAAATTAAAACTACTTCTTAATAATTACCATTACTTACGGGCGACACAATTTCCAGTGCATTGACGGTTTCTCTTTTGTAAGACAGCTCATTTACTTGCCACTTCCCCACACAAAAATTACAATGAAGAATCTTCTCGGAGGTACGCATATTAATTCTCATGCATACAAGAATCAATATGCATACCTCTGAGCAGATTCTTCATTGTGATTTTTGTGTGAGAAAATTGCAAGTAAATGATATGTTGGACAAAAGAGCCCCCTTTTTGTCGATGAATCTTCTTCTTGCAACTATCACCACCTGAACACATTATGAAAAATTTGGTTCTACGAATTCATATTCAAACTCATGCATACAAGATTGGATATGCATATGTAGAAGCATACTTTTTATACTTTTTTGAGTCGGTGAAAGTTGAAAGTAGAAGATTCATCAAGCAAAAGGAGTGTCGTCAATCCACTAGAAATTGTGAAAAGTTATTACAAGTTATTACAATTTAGTACAATTGACTTTTTTCCCAATTGTTCCTATTTATTACTATACTAGTTACTATATATTACTATTTATTACTATTTATTACTATTTATTACTATTTATTACTATTTATTACTATTTATTACTAATTATTACTAATTATTACTAATTATTACTAATTATTCCTAATTATTCCTAATTAATACTAGTTATTAATATTTATTAGTATTTATTACTATTTATTACTATTTATTATTATTTATAACTATTTATTACTATTTATCACGAATTATTCCAAATTATTACTATTTATTACTATTTATTACTAATTATGACTAATTATTACTAATTATTCCTAAATATTACTAATTATTCCTAATTATTACTAATTATTTCTAATTATTCCTAATTATTCCTAATTATTCATAATTATTACTAATTATTCTTATTTATTTCTAATTATACCTAATTATTCTGCATTATTCCTAATTATTACTAATTATTCCTAATTATTCCTAATTATTTCTAATTATTCCTAATTATTTCTAATTATTCCTAATTATTCCTAATTATTACTAATTATTACTAATTATTACTAATTATTACTAATTACATCTAATTATTACTAATTATTACTAATTATTCCTAATTATTCTCAATTATTCCTAATTATTCCTAATTATTCCTAATTGTTCTTAATTATTCCTAATTATACCTATTTATTACTAATTATTACTATTTATTACTATTTATTACTATTTATTTCTATTTATTACTAATTATTAATATTTATTACTATTTATTACTATTTATTACTAATTATTAAAAATTATTCCTTATTATTACTAATTATTACTAATTATTCCTAATTATTACTAATTATTACTTATTATTCCTAATTATTCCTAATTATTACTAATTATTCCTAATTATTACTAATTATTACTAATTATTCTTAATTATTACTAATTATCACTAATTATTACTAATTATTACTAATTATTACTAATTATTACTAATTATTCCTAATTATTATTAATTATTACTAATTATTCCTAATTATTCCTAATTATTACAAATTATTACTAATTATTCCGAATTATTTTTATTTATTGCTAATTAGTACTAATTATTCCTAATTGTTCCCAATTATTCCCAATTATTCCTAATTATTCCTAATCATTCCAAATTATTCCTAATTATTCCTAATTATTACTAACTATTCCTAATTATTCCTATTTATTACTATTTATTACTATTTATTCATATATTTTTTATTTATTACTAGTTATTCCAAATTATTCCAAATTATTCATATTTATTCCTATTTATTCCTATTTATTCCTATTTATTCCTATTTATTCCTATTTATTCCTATTTATTCCTATTTATTCCTATTTATTCCTATTTATTCCTATTTATTCCTATTTATTACTATTTATTACTATTTATTACTATTTATTACTATTTATTTCTAATTATTTATAAATATTACTATTTATTACTAATTATTACTAATTATTCCTAATTATTACTAATTATCCATATTTATTCCTAATTATTACTAATTATTACTAATTATTACTAATTATTACTAATTATTACTAATTATTACTAATTATTACTAATTATTGCTATTTATTACTATTTAGTACTATTTATTACTAGTTATTACTAATTATTCCTATTTATTACTAATTATTCCTATTTATTACTAATTATTCATATTTATTACTAATTATTCATATTTATTACTAATTATTCATATTTATTACTAATTATTCATATTTATTACTAATTATTCCTATTTATTACTAATTATTCTTATTTATTACTAATTATTCCTATTTATTACTAATTACCCATAATTATTACAAATTAAACATAACTATTACAAATTAAACATAACTATTACTAATTAGCGTTACTTGATATTAATAACTACAATTTACAACTACTAATTACTAATTAAAAGTAATTATTTATAGACAATACTAATTTTTGTTAATAATTATTAATTATTATTAATTATTAAGAATTAGTATTAATAATTTCAATTTATTATTCCAAATAAATACAGATAACAAAACAATTTAAATCAAATTTAACTAATCCACAATAATTAAAATTAACATAAAAATTAAATAAATACTAAATTAAATAAAATATAAATTCCTTAAACTTGATCTCTTATTGATTTAAGAACCTTCACAACTTCTCTGTAAAAAAAACTAACTCAGAGAAATTTTAACTCTAAATATGGAGTTTAGAGAGAGAGAGAGAGAAAGTGAGAAATGAAGGGAAGAGAAAGAAAAACAGAGGGGGTATATATAGGTTAGATTATTTATGACGGGATTACCGTCGCAAAAGGTTCTTTTTACGACGGAGCCCATTGCAAATACCTTTGCCCGCAATAATTGTTGTCGGTGGTTAAAAGGGTATTTGCGACGGGCCTCGTCGCAAATAGTGACCTACCGACACACTTTTTGTGACAGGACAATAGCCCATCTCAAAAACCTATTTACTGCACACTATTTGCAACAGGGGATCCCCCCATCGCAAATAACCTTCCCACGCTTTGGCACGCAACCCACGTCAAACCGTGCATTAATTTTTGCAACGGGACCCCAAAACCGGTCGCAAATAACTTGTTATTTGTGACGGAATGAACCTCCCGTCGCAAATAACCTCTGGGATGGACTACTTGCGACGGGAATTAATCCCATCACAAATAGCCCATCGCAAAAGCCTGTTTTTCCCGTAGTTTCATTTCAGGTTGTGACGTGATAATTTTAGAAAACATCCCATATAAACTAAACTCTCGACATAAAAAATAGAATTATGATGTAGTGGATCATAATCGTTATACTGTATTCCCATAGTACTTACCTTGGTTTTGAGATTACAAGTTATAATCCCTATTATCTATTTGAATAGGGAATTTACTTGGATAATTACCATGTTCTCCGCATCTACAACATAGAATAGTCAATAGGGACTTAGGTTGAACCTTTTTCCCATTTTTTATCTTCTGATTTGGATCGGGATCTCTAAATTTCACAAGCTTTCCACACTTAAAAAATACAACTTCTTGTAGGGTCTACACCATCTTCCCTTTTTCATCTGTGTTGAGAAGTTGAGGCTTCACATGACTATGACAGTTTTGAGCAATATGGAAATATTTTCCACACTTGTATCAATTTACACTCCCAAATATGTATTTCCCTAAATGCTTCTTCCCACATTTGTTACATGTGGGGTGTTGTACTTTTTTCATGTTTGGATTCTTCCTAGAATAATGTCCCAAACTTCTCTTATTTGTTATGTTTTAAAACATGCATACATTATAGTTGATAATCGTAATACTTGATAACTGGTTTGGAATAAATGCAAGAATCCTTACATCATCTCCCCCTATATTGTGAAGTTTGTCATCACATTGTCTTTTTCATCCATTGTTTGAATGAGTGCTTCTATTTCTTTCCTTTTTTTATTAAAGGATAAAATCTAAGAAGGAAATTTTTCACTATGATTAATCTTGTAATAAAAATTATAAAGTAAATATTAATCTTAAAATTTTCTAAAATAATTCTTCTAGGATGATATACTTGAATCTTAATTAAATTTTTTACATTATATTTATATCATTCATAATGGTTCATAAAAAACATGTGATTAGCCAAATATATCATGAAGAAGTGTCAAACCAAGAGTGTAGCAAGGCCCATTTTCATACACCAGTTCATGTTCAAGTCTATCTCAAATCAGTGTTTTTAGGTTATACCCATAGATATATTTGTGCTAGATCCACATCCACTTGTTTGTATCTAGATATGGATTTCTTTGCTTGGAAGCCACTTACTTAATATTTACCAAAATACCAGGATTTTTCCTATATTTTTAGTTCTCCCTAAGGTTATTTCTAAATTTTTCAAATACTAATTTCCAAAAATAACTAAACCATCTTTTTATACCAACTACGACATCCTGAATTTTTCATTACATAAATTTTCTTTAAATAATATACTTGATCTTTTGGGATTAACATCTAGGAAATTAGGTACATATTACATGAATTATATATGGATACAATAAAATAATTAAATTTTTTTTTGGGAAACTCCATTGTTATTCCACCCAAATTTATCTCACTGCATCTCATATCTTGGGGAAATACATCAAATATATGGGTGAGCATAAATCCTGGTAAGGGAAAAAGAAATACTTAGCATATAAGATAGAAAAAACTTAACTATGAATGATCTTATGAAAATGAGTTATACTATAAAATAAATAACATTAATAATTACAATTAAATGTGGTTATAACATTTAATTTATAGATTCATAATCATATCACCATGGTTCATCTACAAGTTGTCATAAATCATAATTACTGAGGTTATTCAACAAAGTATTATAAAACATGTCATCACTAGAGATTAAATTCATTACCAAATGAATTGGATCACTATCAGGGATCACCGTTCATATGAATTAATTAATGTGATCCACATAGATCATAATAAAACATTTCATAAATAACTCATGGAGAATAAAATAAATGGGTTTCATATGAAAATCATGGTGTTTTAAAAAGTACTTAAATTCAAGATATTTATGTCATTTTTAAACCATGAAAAAGGAAGGAGGGTCTCATATATTTCAATAAAAAAATAAAATATATCATTTTGAAATCTATGTGAATACCCCTAGAAAATAAATAGGTTTGGGTATTCATTAAAGAAAATAATAAAATTTCATGAGAGAAAGAGAGAAATTTAGAGAAAAAAATTGGTAGCATAACGAGTAAGAAACGTGGTTTTTTAAAACCTTAAAAAAAGTGAGGAAAAGTATAACCAATTAATAAAATAATCTAAATAAATTAAAGGTATAGAATAAAATAGAAAAAATACCATATTATGGAAACTTTAAAAAAATACCACATAAAAAAGGGAACTTAAAAGGAAAAGAGAAGTTCAGATTTTACTTACCTTGAAGAGTAACTCCTAAAACTCAAAGTTTTGGACCTTGGGGGATTGAGTAAAACTTGATATGACTCATTGGGAGGTAAAACTATCAGATACTCATGGAGGATGAATTGTTAATGAATGAAAATGGAGAAATGAATGGGTATTTTTAGAAAAAGTGAGGTGTTTTTTATTGATTTCTTAGAAACCTCGGTAGTGGTATTTGAAAAACCATGGGATTGAACAAGGTATTTTCCCATGGCATTGTCCACTTGGGACACCTATTTTGATATTTTATTCCCCAAGATTCTATCATAATTTTATATTACTTATTACATCATTATGGTTTTATTAAACATACTGAAAAAACCAAAACTATATTTTAGAAAATTATCATAAATTCACCCTAATCTAATTGTGATGTGCTAATTTCAAAAATGATGTTTATTTTTTCATAATAATTTTCTAATTGTGAGAAATTTATCTTTTTCATATAAAAATATTTATTTGTTAAAAATAATTGCAGATAGAAAATGTATAGTGAAATTGCATAGTGAAATTTATGACACATGAAAAAAATATATTTTATCCTTCCTATTTTAATAAGAGTGTTTTTATCATAATACTTAATTAAAATAAATATAATTCATAATATATTATTTTATTGTAAAAAATTATACCTTTTAAATAAATCATTATTTTAATGAAAATTAATGATTAATTAAGATAATCAACATTTGTACCATTATAAAAATTACATTGGGATTCATTAAAATATATTTTCATTCCGAAATAATTTATTATGATTATTATATGATATAAAATTGTATTTAATACTTCCACATAAAACATGTTTTAATAGAATGTGTTTTATAGTTTTCTAAAGTAATATTTTTTTTGTTATATCATTAAATAATCTTAATGATCATTTGATTGTATTTATATAACAAACAAAAGTAATGACCAACTAATTTATTTACTAAAGTTCATAATTCTAATCAACTGTATTAGTTGACAAGAATAAATATTGTTGATCATATTTCCTTATAAATAACTTATTAAACTCTCATTATTACTCACTATATTGATTAAATAGTTTCTTATAGATCATTTGCTAAAGTTTACGTCTCTTTTCCTTCCTATGATCTTTAGGGAAGGCGTGATCTTCTTGGAAAAATTTCAAGCCTATGGAGTTTATTGAAGTGAAAGTACTACTCTTTAATGCATATATCCCATTTTTCATTATTCTACGAGGCCAAATTTATGCATGATCTATTATATTTCCAAGAAATAAAAATTAATTCTATGTGATTCTATTATAAAACATAATAAAAAGTTATTAGGAGGAAAGACATCCATAAATAAAATATATAGATTTTTTGGGCCATTATACAAAATATGATTAGGATACTATAATTTGAAGTGAATCAATATGATGTATTTAGATAAAGAGTTACCCTCTCAACTATCCAAGAGTTATATATGATATGATTGTCATTATTTCTTTCTTAAATTGATAAATTGTGGAATAAATTATAAAGAAAACCAAATCTCAATGAAATATATATTACATCATAAAAATTGGTATGATGGATATTAATTTTTTTTATCAATTTATTAGGGACATATTTTGTAAAAATTATTTTTTCAAGAATTTAAAATATGATACTCATCTGATATTTTTTTGTTATTTTGAAATTTCATTATCATTGTCAAACATGACTTTAAAATAAATCCTTGAGAAATGAAAACCTAATAGAATCAATTTGTTACACTACTATCGAATCATAAGAACTATTTTTAAACATAAAGAAAGTTTATGTGTTAATGAAATGTATTCTTAAAAAATTAAATGTTGAAGTTATTAAATAAGTGGATTAGATGCTTATGAAAAGAATATATGAATTTACTTGCGGTTTAAAAGGAATTATATGAAAGATAACTGAAAGAAATTTATTCTCTGAACATGTGATCAATATGATTGGTTATTTCAATGACTTAGAGATACTATAAATTCTTTCATGGCTTCATATGTCTATTGAATTCATTAATTAATCATCGTTGGAAATGTTTTGAAAATGTGGGTGAGTTCAATAAATGTTTACCCTATTTTCTCTAAGTGTTATGGATAGATAAAATTGTCTTATGATATAACCATTTTGGTATTTTATTAACATTAAAAAAAGGTAAATGTTAAATGTGGAAGAATAAACTTCTATTAGAAGGTCAGGTATCCAATCTTCCAATAACCCATCAAAGTATTTGAAAATTAAGAGAGGTGTAAGGAAGAAGGTTAAAAGATTCCATTTGGCAAACTTTTCTAGGATACCAAATGGATTTTTATAAACTTCATAGAGAGTCCATGCCATGTGTTAGTTTTATAAAAATATTATTTTATTTTGAAGAGTGTGTGATACTAAATGTATACTTTTCAAATGTTTTAAGTGTAAAAAAGTCCAAAAATAAAATTTAATAATTGATAAATCTTGTAGATTTCATTAAAATATAGTATTTTAGGTTATTTTTATGATACTTAGAGTAAAAAAGGAATATTTAAATCTCATATATATTATAATAAAGTATGTGTATAGTTATCTCATTACTTTTATATGATAATAGAATTTATTAGTTGACAAATATTTTTATCAATAAAATGAGATGGTACACATGGTTTATGATTCATTAAACTTTATAACATGTTTTGAAAAGAAAAAAATGATATAAATGTTTTATCTATGATAAAATATTATATTTAGGACATTTGTTAAAATATGATGACTCAAGATTCCACCACCATGAATGGTTTATTTTAAGGAATAAATTGTTCCTTTCAAAATATTTCTTAAAAAACATATAATAACATATAAAATATGGATGTTAATACTTTAATTTTAGGTGTTACCATTAAAAAAATAAGAATTATTTTTTTAACATAAATGAGTTAATATATATTGGTATGAAATTATAAAAATAATAAATTTTTAAAGAGTAAATTTTGATTATTTTTGGACATTTATAATTTTAAAATTTTACAAAGGGACGATTATAATATATGAAATTGATAGTCCCAAGGGAGAGTGTACCGCCACTAAGAGGGGGTGAATTACTATTCACTAAAATAACTAACTCTCCCTTTCTCAGAATATGATTTCGATAAATTATTGGTGTAAAATGATCTTAATGTTGTTAATGGGAAGATGATAGATTATTAAATAAAGAATAATCATAGACACAATGGTTTTTTACATAGTTCACTCACCCTTTTTATTAGGTGGATAATCCATAGTGTAGAGCAAATGAGATCTCCCGACCCATGTTTTAATTTATTATAAAGGGAATGATGAAAGGACAAATAATATTGTCTTTAACTATGATTACAATAAAAGTAACTAGTGAAAAAGGTGAACAATATCCACTTCCCATACCACAGTTCCTCTAGAATTTGGACTTAGTAGGAACCCTAGTTCTTCTCAATGAAATCCTACTAAATCCTCCTTAGGATGATCCTAGAATTTATAGATCTATATTGTTTTAACAGAAAATATTTACATGTGGTTCACCTATTTATTTATATAATAATTTAATTTTTAGTGTTACACCCTTTGTTATAGTGTGATCCTCAAATATGAAAGATATGTAAGATGAAATCTCAATGATCTCAGAGTATATCATAAAATATTTGGTTGGATTTGTGGTGTGATGAATTTATTATTACATGGAATCATTATTTATTTTATAACCAAATATCCACCAGTCTTATCATATCAAACTCATTTCATTACGATTCATGATATTTGATATGGAATGCCTCAAATATTTAGAACCAATAATTCCCAAAAAAAAATTATTTCCCTAGTGATAGATTCATAGTTCCTCTTACTATATTAGGTTTCTCTTCAATTCTATAAAAAATTTAGTGTGAATCATTTTCACACAATGTGAATACAAATGTATCCCTAAAGTAGTGTGATAATTTAGTATCTCTAGGGTTCTTTATGGTGTAGTCAACTTCTTCTTAATACAATATATGATCCATTATGGTACAATTCAGTCAACTATTATATAATGACTATCACATAATATTCATTCCCTTATGACATAAAATAAACACTGAAACATATCCTCTCATATCAGATTAACTCATTTTTTTAATATATACCATCACAACATGACCAAAACAACTACAATGTGTTTCCACTCATGTAAAATTAAACTATTTTTGTGTGGGAATAACTCAAGAATTCTACCCTATCACATTAGGTAAGGTATTTACTATGTGATATTAACTCAAACTTCTTATGGTGTGATCATACGGTTCACACCATGATTATTCATCTACATCATAACTTCACACATTTTATTCCTATGTAACTACACTAAACTCAAAAGTGATTCCAAATCATATTTGATAATGTTTCCAAAAAAATAAAATATAAAATCATCCAAAGGTCATGAATTAATTTCCTCAAGAAAAAAATTCATATAATACCTCTAAAATGAAGGATATCTAACACCTCACCATATGACAGAACCGTGATTATGAGAGAAAATAATCCCTTGGTATAATAAAAATTCTATATTGACCTTTTCTCAATTGATAAAACTCATATCTTCCTTTTTAAATTCAACTTCATGAGGGTTATTTAATATTTAACCTTTAAAAGGTCTCTTCAGTATCCTCCTTTAAATTTATTTACAATATAGGAATCATTACATGATCACTTAACAAAGATTAAACTGCCAATACCTCAAGCTCTCCCAGATTTGGAATACTTATTATATAATGTCCATCTACCCCTGACCACTCAATATATGTCAAGACTGATGGTCTCTACATGACCCCAAGCACCCCCCCCCCAACTCTTACAAAAGAGGCTGCTGAATAGAATTGAGGGTCTAGGGTGTTACCATAGGGAGACTATGAACTCATATCAGAGAAAAACATAATGAAAAAAAAACCAAATTTCATCCAAAATAATAAATAATAATACATAAAATAGTAAAAAAATATCCAATAATAATAATTAATACATAATCATATGGCCATATAGACACACGGTCATGAAACCATATAATAATTTATTTCCAAATTGTCTAATTATGATGTCACATGATAGGTTTACTCATTAGTAACTAGAAATGAGGTCCACATTTCCTCAAGCACACCTCCCCATATTCTCAAGGTTTCCGACTAGTATCAAGGGTGCATGGTTTTACATTAGTGATACTAAACCCTCTTTATTATATTTTAGGACAATGGTAAATAAAAATAAAACAGTATCATAAACTGTAGGATAGAAAAATTAAATCCTCAATATAATAATAATAAAAACATAAATAATAAATATTTTCATTTAAAAATATAAAAAATGGAATAAGCATACATGGAAGTAGGAATACATACAATACATGTATTAAAGAATAAACAAAATACCAAAAACTATATTTATGAGAATCTCGAGCACTACCTTAGTCATCAACTATCAATCTCCTAGACAAAGGAATTTGGAATCAATATTTGGTAACTTCCCCTTATCACTATCTAAATCCAAGTAATCTTCTTGGGTACCAAATAACGACATGAATAGAGTGTGAGTAAAACTAATTAGGCCACCACCAATAGTGTCTAATGGTAATCCTATCTGTGAATTTAAAATGAAACATTTTATAGGAATAATAATTGAAAAACATAAAATGAAATAATATGTAAACCATTTCAATCATGGGTTCCTCATGGTATACTTATCTGACCTTAACTTCTTTGGTCTAATATAGTTTTCTCTGAGAATAAGACCATTAATTGGTTGAGGAATAAAGGCACAAGGTCATGGTATAAGAACCTACTCAAATTTTTCAACTATAAAGTTAGCTGAGGGTTCAGTTTAATCAAAAGGATAAACCCTAGGAATTTAACCCTAAAATTTCTACCAAGCCCAAGGAACAAGTCAAAGGTAATCTTGAGGTAGACTTGATTGGGAGTCAGACAGATAATTAGAGGCATCACCTGTCTGAGGAAATCAATCTGAAACTAGGAAGATCATCTCAAGAATTAACATTTCTCTAGATAAGAAGTATGAATATTCCGCACCAAGATGAGGAAAACATCCAATAATGAAATGACTGAATTATATGGTGGGTATCTCCTTTGGGAACTGCATCAACGAATTAGGTTGGAATCCTCTGAGTACTCAAGGAATTCCCTTAGGAATCCAAGTCTAGAACATGTTAGCCCACTCCTTTAAAAAATTCCATTTTTTTAATTTAGAAATTATATTATATTTTCTAATGTTAATTTTACATTCCATTTTAAAATTTCCATAATTCATTTTACACGATTTATTAACAACTACCAAGTCCAACACACCCTAGGGATGGTTTGTTTAAAAAAGAAAGAAATAATTTGATGATTTAATATAGTTTAAAGTGAGTATCCTTTTCATTTCATAATTCAACTGATTAAATTAATCTATTATATATATAAGAGACAAAACGAACACATTGAAGGGTGTTTTGGCTAATATAAAGTAAGTATTACATGAAAATTTGGATCAACACACCCAAAGAGGATGGTTTGGGTTGAATTATTCCACCTCTATCAGTATCGAAGGAACTCATAGAAATTTTATTTAATGATATAGGAATTTAATTATAAGAGTTACACATTTTAGAGGCATCATGCATAAAGTCTGGTGTGCAACATAAGAACAATGATTTATAAATAAGATATATTTTTAAGAAAAAGAATTATACTAACTAATTTAACATGGTAGGGGAATCCTAGTCTAGTATTAGCCTCAGATTTAGGAAAGAATGAGAGAAAATTGAGAAACCTGAAAAATAGTTGGAAAACAGGGCATATGAGATCACATGAAGATAATATCAATGATAGGAATAGAAACTATTAAAAGAAAAAAAATATTCTTAGACTTATCAAGGGTGATTCAATGTGACTGATAGTGTTCAAATAAGATCTCTAATGAATAGGATATCACAAAGACTATAAGATGGAGTTAGGAGAGATTTTTTGAGATACATTGTGTTTAAGGGAGGGGAGATGAAAATAGATTTTAGGGGTAAAGCTGAAAGGGGAAATGGTAAAAAAACCTTTTTAAAAGGGGTATATAGTTTGGTCACACAGTTTGGATAACTATGTACCAAATATTTGATAGTCATTGCCCATGTACACACTCATTTAATGGTTCATGTACATAGTTAGAAAAACTATGTACATAACATGTTTTTCGAACTGTCCTAAGGCACACACCTTGAATGGTCTAGATTAATAGTTATCTAAACCATAAAAAACCATGTGTGGTTCCTCTGTTATTAATTATAGTTTTTATGGGTGTGCATCCTCTATTTCATGGTTTTAAAAATCATGATCCTCCCTTACAAAGTCACCCATTTGAGGTTGACAATTATTGATAATTGTGCGCTAAACGTGTTCCTGTCCCTTTCTATTTAAAATAATAACTTTGGTCCCTAATCCAAGACTGAAATATCCCAATACCTCCATGAACTCTTTAAACACTTCCATTAAGGTAAAAATAAATGTTTAGATAGAAATTTTAAGGGTCCATACCTCTAAAAAAATAATTGTATTACAACATCCCCTCCTTATAACAACTCATCCTTGAGTTTCCATTACAAGGGTGGAAAATGTTCATCCAAAAATTACTTCTGCTACTGAGTTCATATATTGGAATCTCTCTATTTCTCTTAGGTCTCATCATGTACATGGTATTACTTCCATAATAACTGAACTAGAAAAATTTTCCTTTCATGGAGAGTCCCTGTGATATGACTAATGATATGAACTAGATACTTCTTAAAAGAATCATCAACCTCCAACTCAACTTCTTCCTGGTCTAAAGCATGATATGGGTTTGTGTGATAATGGTGGATTTGAGACACATGAAAAAAATGTGCATAGACCTATACCATTGAGGAAGAGATATATGATATGCTACCGGTCCAACCCTATCTAAAATCTTTAATGTTATGATGAATCAAGAGGATAAATTACCTTTTCCATGAATCCATTGATGAACCAATCTAGGAAAGACCCACAAGAGGACCCAGTGTCCCACATCAAAGTTCATAAGTGGGTGATGATGATAGGCATAATACATCTTCCTGAAATGATTCGTATTCATACACTTCTTGATTAGTTGTACCTACACTGATGTCTCCAAGATGAGACATGGTTCCAACAGCACAGCCCCTACCTCGAGCCAACACATAGGGGAACAACATGGACTACCATAGAGATCCTCATAGGGATCCATCTGGATAGTTTCTTGAATATTGTTATTATAGGTAAAATTATCAATAGATGAGTTTTTTCAAGAGCATCTAAAATCTATGACACTTTCTCGGACCGTGTTCTCTAGTACCTTTACAGTTCGCTCAGACTAAACAGTAGTATCTGGGTGATATGTTTACTTAGAAGTATATGTTATCATGGATCCCTCTATAACCCATTCCAGAATAAAGAAGTGAATTGAGATTCCCTTTTTAATAAAATGGTACAGATAAATCCCTGAATTCATATGATCTCTCAAACATAGATTCTACCAAGTTCATCTTCTGAGAAGGTATCCTGAATAGTTAAGAAAAAAGAAACCTTTTTTAACCTATCCAAAATCATCCATACTGAATCACTGAATTGAGGTGACTTTGGTAAGCCCATTATAAAATAAATAGTGACTTCATCCCATTTTTACGATGGAATGGGTATAGTATATAAAATACCATAAGGCCGTTTTTGTTCTTCCTTCACCTACTAATATGTGGAAGGGTGAGTGAAAAATTTAGAAACCTTATTTTTTCATGCTATGACACCAATAGTGATGGAATATTTCATGGTATATATTTGTGAATCTGGGATGTACTACTCAATTAGAAGCATCATATTCTCACATCATCTCCTCTCATATTCCTTCAGGTACCCATAGATTCCCATGGATATACAGTTCTCATCCTCATTCACAACCTAACCAGGATGTGGTTTCACACCTAAAACATTTTCCCTCAGGACTAAACCTTTGGGATTTAGAATATTTCCCCTCTTTCGTAAATATGTAAGTGATTAATTCACTTATAAATAGTATTTTATAGGTTGATCATGACATTACTAAACATCCATATGCATTTTAAAAAAGAAGTTTTTTCATTTGTTGTTCATTACTGGATTTCTAAACATATTTCATCTGAGTTTTCTAGCTCAGAGCATAAGCAACTGAATTTTCATTTCCTAGAATGGAAGTAAGATAAAACTTGACATAATAAAGATATTTTACCCATATTTAGAGTATATGGTTCATGTCACGCTGAGAGAATATATATTATAGACACTAATTGTCTATTTATACCATGAACCATTCCCCTAGAATGTTATGTCTCCAGAAACATAGAGCATGAACAATAGCTGCTAACTTGGGATCATGCATCCAGTACACGTGATCATGAGTCCTCAACTGGTGATGCCCATAAACTATAAATCATTCCCCTAACACCAAAATTTCTCCCATCCTAACTTCTGATTCATCGTAATAAGTAGTGCAACCTCTTCTAGGGTCAGGTAAAATAAGGATCGATGTTATGGTTAAACTTACTCTCAAATCCTAAAAGGACTTATCATAAGATTCGAATATGTAAAATTAATTTATTTATTGTTTAATCTTGTAAGTGGTGTTGTAATGTATGAATATTTTTGAATGATGTGATGGAAGTAACTAGATATCCCCAAAAATATTTATATATCAAACATGTTCCTAGGTTTCTCCTATGAAACCACATCTCTTACCTTCTCTAGATCCATAGATATCCATGATTCTGATATGAATTGAACTATTAAGTGAACCTTATCAATCTATAAGTTTAATTTTGTGATCTTATAATATAACCTATTCTATATTAGTTTATCCAATAATATTCCAATGTGTTTGGAATGATCATGTATAGTTTGAGAATACACTATAATATCAAAAATGAAAATGAACAAAAAGGAATCCAAATAAAGGTGAAAAAATTGATTCATTAGGGCCATAAAAATAGACAGCACATTCAATAGACTGAATGGAATTACTAAATTTTTATAAATTGCATACCTACTTTGAACAGATGTAAATGATATATCTAAGGGTTTAACTAACATTTGATGATAGATTGACCTCAAATCAATCTTCAAGAACACCCTGGTTACTCATAGTTGATCAATGAGATCTTCTATGAAATTTAGTGGGTACAAATTCTTAATAGTAAACTAATTAAAACATCATTAATCCATATATATCCTAATATTTTCATCGTCCTTCTTAGAAAAAATCATGGATGAAACCCAAGCAGAAGTATTGGGTCAT
Source organism: Viscum album (assembly GCA_963277665.1). Classification (NCBI taxonomy): domain Eukaryota; kingdom Viridiplantae; phylum Streptophyta; class Magnoliopsida; order Santalales; family Viscaceae; genus Viscum; species Viscum album. Next base: position 345,624,556 of record OY728162.1, on the reverse strand, counting down.
ATAAACCCATTGGATTCCAAGCCCTCTAATTACCTATTGAGTTCTCAAAGCTCAGTATGATCCATCCTATAAAAAATAATGGATACCGGTATAGCTCTTAGAATAAGATCAATGGTTAACTCTACCTCTCTCTTAGCAGGTAGCCCCAAGAATTCATCAAGTAAAAAATATCTAAATCCGCCCACCACTAGAGAAAAAATAGCATGTCATGCTCCCTATTTATTTAAAAAGTGATAGAAATATAGATTGACACTCTTCCCAGCCTATAGTTACCAGGACCATCTAAAATTTTCTGGACATTCCATTCCCACTTGTAAATATATTTAACACCCTCGGGTGATAAGAAAGACAACCTCTAGTGAAAACAATAAATATGGGCTTGATAAGTCACAAATAATTCCGAGTCGAGAAATATTTTTAATCCCATTATCTCAGCGATGAAAAGGTTCCATAAGGAATAGTACCTACTGATCTCAAGAGGTAACTCCTTCCACCGGTGAAAACTTTATGAACAAAATCCCAATAGATTATCAAGATTCATCACTCCATGTAAGTAATCAATTTAAATCCCAATACATTCCATGATAGCCATAGATATGAATGAGTGTAAAACTCCTATGTCAAAAAAATAAGATACTAAGGTCAAGGATACTAGGATCGTACCTCATATTGTAAATGTCTTAGCACTCTGCTCCTCAAGTATAGGATTCACAACATGTAAATGGCTAGATCCACAACCATGTTCTATAACCTGGCCTCCTAGAGAATGTCTACTCTATTGGCAATGTACATCATAATTTTGGCTTCATAAACCTCATCCAACTCCTCGTCTTATATGTTCGGTAGTACTCCACCTCCTATTATGGTGTGGTTCACTTATCCTACTAGAAAAGTTAGATCTAGTGAAGATAACCTCCTACTAAGAACTTGTGGAAAGGTCCTATAAAATATCTAGCAATGGACCATTATTTTAACAAGCTCGTCACTCAATTGGGTATTTGGTACACTAGGGCTTCATATGACCCTACCTTAGAAATAGATTTCATACCACATATCTTATGTGTGCATATTATGAATACCACTACCCTCTCAATAAGTCTTAAAGAAACATTTCCTTCCACTATATTAACCAATTACTTGTATTAGTGATAAAATTCTAGGCCCTATACCTTTAGTTTCTCTGAAGTTCTACTTGGAGATAAGGTTCAGGTTAATTATATTAGATAGGGTATCTAATTTGAATATATTCATGTAATATTGGATGGAATATCTTATCCCATTCTCAAAGTGTCACTCAATATACATATCATCACCGGTAAAAGTGGGTGTAAAGTGATGGAGCTTTGTGAAGCAAGTTGAGTAATCTATGACATACATAGTTCCCTATTCTAGGTTTATGACCTCTCTATGTCAATTACCTCCCACTATCTCTAATAAGAATTAATCATAGAAACCATATTACAAATCCCTCCAAACCATACCCTAGTGATGATCTTCCTATATAAGTACACCCAACCACTTCATGGAAGACCCATGAAGCATGCATGTTACAAGATTCACCCACCTTTCTAGAGGTTTCTTTAAATGATAGAAGGATGAAATATTAGCCTCAATCCATGACATAGAATCCTAAGGATCTCTTTATTTTGATAAATTAGGTGGTTTATATTGTTGGAACTCCCATTTCAACTCTGACATAGTTGATGAAGGTCATGAAGCTCACTCTATAGATAGTAATAACAATAAGAAACACTCTCGAAGTAGAGGGTTAGTTCCCAATCTAGTTATAATAGGTGGAACTACTATAGGCATTTATAGTAGAACTATTTTTGATTCATGTACCACCGCCTTAGGAGCATGGTCATCATAACCTTAATGGCATTCAACCCGAGGTCTTTGTGGAGTCATAAATCTACATTTTCAAGAACATGCCAATGAAAATATACAAGGACAAAGTATTATAATAGTAAAGTAACGATTGAATCAAGGACTAGCTACAAGAGATAAACTAGTTGACTAAACCTTCCAAGGGTCAAGTTATAAGGTGATATTTAAAGTTTTTAATCAATATGGTTCCATTATATGGGGTTTAAATTCTACCTTATAGAGGAAAAAACCATTTTAGTTGTAATTTTCATCCCCATTTAATGATACCCTTTTCCTGTATATGTTATAATTTAATTATATTTTTATATTAATACTTTGTCTAGTTATTTGAGTTGTCATTCCCAAGTTATAAATTCCTAAACTTTATAAGTTATAATTGGCACTTCATGTACCCACAGTTATAATTTTTACATCTGTACTCATCATGTTAGAAGACTGTGTATCATGGTACAATTATATGGTCCGCCATTTCTAATTTATAGAGTCACAAACATTATAAATTACAATTTGAATCCATTTAATCATAACCAGTTAACATTTCTACCCATGTAACTAAAGTTACATGGATTAAATATTTCATAATCGGTTAGTTAAAGTATCATTATCAAGCTATGTGGGGAAAGACTATTTAGGTTGATACCGACACTTTATGTAACTAATCATTTTTATCATTTTTTCTATAATAAATGTTAATAAAATTTATAAGTGTAAAAAATCATGCACTTATAATAGAAAACATGAAATGTGGGCAATGAATAAAAATGGAATGTCGCATGCATTCCATATATAATATTATGTCAATGTCATGATGCATGAGTTAATACTCCCTTATCATATCAGGCCAAGGGTAATTATTAATATTCATAATGAATGTCATAAATAAATTACATTGCCCAATGGTGAATATAATACAACTACAATAGGAAAAACTCAAAAGATGATTTTCCTCCCTAGAAACATGGATTTTCCTTTGAATGTGGGTTAGTAGCTCCAAGGCGTGTATTATTACCAATTTTCTACATGTCCTAGTCTCATGTCCACCAACCAAAAATAGTAAGGTAAATAAGATAAATCTTTTGATACCTCTTTATGAAATCTCAAGCATTGTTCACTCATAAGTAACAAAAGTTGATGGTCTTGTGTCCATAATTTCACCTCCCCATAGGAAAGAGGTTATCAACCAGTAGTGAGGTTTTATGGTGGTATGGTCATGAGACTATACCATCTTTATTAGAGTGTATCACAGCGATAAATAATAATAAAACATTAGAGGAAACTATATGAAAGCATGAGTAAATCATCCATATATAAAAACTATATAAATAATAATAAGTTTCATGTTCAAATTATGTCATGTATATAGAAAAATGGAACATGCATACATGGAAGTAGGCATATATACGATACATTTAAAAAAATTAACAAAATGAAAAAACTATCTCCATGAGTATCCCAAGCATTATCTTAGTCGTCTACTCTCAAGATCCCATAAAAGGGAATCAAACGTCCATAGATAGGTAATTCCCCTTATACATACCTACATCCAATTAATCTTCTCGAGTACCAGATAGTGACCCAAATAGGTTTTGAGTAAAACTCAGTGTTCCACCACTAATGGTGTTTAATGCTAATCTAGTTAGTGAATGTAAAATGTAATAGTGTGAAGGCGTAATAAATGAAAGTTCTAAATTGAAATTAAATTTAAACTATGTTGGTCTCAAGTTCCTCATGGTATAATCGGCTAACCCTACCTACTTCTCCTTAATCCAGATGTCTCTATGCATAATACCATTAATTTTTCAAGGACCCAAGGCATATGGTCGAAGAACCCAAGCCTACTCATGATCATTGAACATGATGTTAGTAGAGGTTTGGGTGTAATCCAATGGATGAACCCTTGTAATTTCACCCTAAATGTTTTTATTGATCCCATGGAATGAGTCCAAGGTAATCTTAGTGTAGACTTGATTTGGACCCAAAAAGATAACTATAGGTGTCACCTATCCAAAGACATTAAGATAAACCTAGGGTGATCATACCGAGTGTTCAAATTTTTCAAAAAAGAAGTATGAATCTATGGAACCATGATTAGGAATCCATCAAATTATAAAAGGCTAAATTCTAATGTGGTAGTATCCCTTGGAAACTACATCGATGAATTTAAGTGGTGTCCTTGAATTTCTTAAGTAATTCCCTCATGAATACATGGATGGATCAAATCTAGAGACACATTTAAAATTAAAAGGTACATTACAATAATTTTTTAATTCTAGTATATTATCATAATATTAAGTTTAAATTTCATTTATAGATTTATATAATTAATTTTAGACACTTTTTTAACAAGAGACAAGTCTAACACACCAAAGGGGTGGTTGTTTACATAGTAAAGTTGCAATCTAATGATTCAATATAAGGGTAAGTGATTGTCCATGTGGTTTCACAATTTAACCAATAAAATAAATCTATTCTATAAATAATAGACAAACCAAGCACACTAAAGGGTGTTTTGGATAATATAAAGGAATTCTTTCATGATAAATTAGCCCAACACACCCTAAGGGTTTGATTCGGGTTGAGGTATTCCACATTCATTGATATCAACAGGACTCATAGAAATATTAGTTCATTGTCTAGAAATTTAATTGTAGGAATTACACATTTTAAAGGAAACAAAAAATAAATATTAGTGTACTGAATAATGGTAATAATTTAGAAAAATGAAATACTTTTAAGGAAAATAATTAGACCACCTATCTTAACATAGAAGTAGAATCATCTTCCAATATCAGTCACATATTTGGGATTGAATGAGAAAAAATAGGGAAGATCTAAAAACACCAAGGAAATAAGGTATATGAGTTAAAATAATGGTAGCATAAATTATGGGAAGTGAAATTGGGAAAATCATAAAAGAGATTCTTAGACATACTAAGGTAGATCCAACATGACTGATGGTGTTTCAATAAAATCCTGAATGAAGAAGATATCACAATGTCGGGAAGTTTGAAGAATGTAAAATTCAATGTTATTTTGTATGTTTAACATGGTAGAAGAAGGAAATAAATTTTAGGGTAAAGGTTATAAGGTTAAAATAGTAAAATTCCCCTTCTAAAAGGGGTCCACATTTTGGCTAACGGTGCACTAACCATGAGATAGCCACTTCCCAAGTACACACCCCTCTCATGGTTTATACACATGGTTAGACAAACCATTCACAAATCATTCATGTGGAACTATCCCAAGGACCTCACACTGAATGTTCTAGGTTCATGTTTATAAAAACATTGTGAAAAACCTGAATGGTTCCTCTAAAATTAATTTTATTTTTTTTCATCATCATTCAACCTCTATTTAATTGTTTTTAAAATGGTTCTCCTCCCTTCCCGGGCTTTATATTTTAAGTACATGGTTTTTACTAACCATGTGTTAACTATGTGGCTCCTTATTTTCTCAAAAATAAGAACTCCAAGAACTTATCTAATTCCAAATGCTCCTGAGGCCTCTTTAACTTATTTATAAACTTATATTAAGGTAAAAAATAAAGGCTGAGATTGAAATTAAAAGAACCGATGCCTCTATAAAAAATTAGGATCTTACACCAATCGCATATATAAGTAAAATAAAATAGATAAAATACAAGGAGGATTTACTATTATCCCCAAGAATCATCTTATCTTGGTCTCCAGTTGATTTGATGCATCTAGATTGATCATCAAAAGTTTAGGTCTTAGCCCAATATAGTCAGGTGATCAATGAAGTATACTTGGTTACCTGAGTGTCAAGGCTTCCCAAATAAGATGTGAGTACAAGTCAGTAGGGAACCACTAATGTGGTCCAAAAAATAACCAATAAGTAGAGTTAATGCTTATGTGATATGATTATATCATAATTACAGTGATTAAGTGAAAATAAATAACCATTTTTTATTATTGGGTTTTAACATGACATACTTGATCAATTATACCCACTTTGTCTAGTGTCAGTGTGTCAGTGTGTCTATGAGAACAAGGAATAATAATTATAAATATTATTATGCATAATATACAATTCCTAGGTGGTGGTCTTTGGAAATAAATAGTCATCAAGATTAAAGTATGAACCCTACGTGATATCCTTGGAATTCTATAGTATTAAACTCAATGAATGGTCCCTCAGACATAATCCTAAGTTCTTCATAGTATCAGGGTCAATAAATGACCCCTAGAGGTAATACTAATAAATCTATGGTATCAGGATGAATAGATGATCCCTAATAGGTAATCATGAGCATTCTATATTATCAGTCATGAAATCTAATTCCAATGTAACTAACATGTCATTCATTCATAAAAACCTAAGGCAATTTTATCCCTTCATAAACATCTCATTATGATAATAATACTAACATGGTTTGTCCTTTCACCCAAACCAATTACACATAATCGGGGTGATTATCTCTTGTTCCCAGTCCATATTCACCACTATGACTAAAATATACATTCATCATCAACTCAAGTTCTATGTAGACACCTGAAATCATCATTATCATAAGATAACTTTCTCTTCCTAAGGTCAACATATCACTGGGTACCCACCAAGGTCCCCTATGTCTCATTATAGTTATACACCCAACATGTATTACCCTATTCTATTATTATATATTGGGATTATCCCATCACTAAGAGGAAATATTTTCCCTAAAAATCACCATGATCATTGCATAACCTCACAGGCCTCTTTGGGAAACCCCATTAGCACTACATTGGGAAGATGGAATAATTACCATCTCACATCCCAAATAATCCTAGGCTGGTGCACTCAACCAAACTATCATCAACCTACCCAGGGTATACCCACCTAGGTGATCACATTTTAGTGGGGGAGTAGCACTCTCTTAACTCTATATTATCTAAACCAATGTCTCTATAGTATCTCAGAGTCTCATCATAGCCTATCTCAGTTATTCACTCTTAATAAAACATTAATCATTGTTTAAGGTGTCTAAGGAACCTATCATGAGGCCCAATATATTTAAATAATTAATTTACATACCCTCAAGGCACTAGGTATCTCAATGTGACTTTACAACCTACTCAAGACAATCATTCCCATTCCATCACAAATACCTACTCACAGGGTCTATGGGAATCTATAACAATGTCCCCAATGTTCATTCATTCATTTAATTGATGACCCTCATAGTTTTCAAGTATCTCATGGAAAAAATTTATAATCAAGACATTAACCATTGATATTTGAGGAACTGGGCTACTGCTCAAGGAATTTAGTTTCCCTTCACACTCACAACCATCCATAACTATTTCATTTTAATTAAAAAAACTTATTTCATTAAAAAATAAAACCATCTGTGATGGTGAGACCACATATCACATTCAAATATAAATAAAATGAATTTACCATAGGGGTATGCTCAAGGGACCATCTAAATAATTTATTGATTTATTCCATTTTAAGTAAACCCAACCACTCTCTCATGATCCCATCCAAGCCCATTTAGTCATTTCCCATCATCATGAGTCCCTATCTCAATCCATAACGTTTTTAAATAAATTAATTATAACAATATATAAATAATTTCTACCATTTTATTAAATTATACATAATTTACAATAACTCAGTTGGTTTATTTATGAGGCCTAAAACTCATGTGAATGGGTGTGAACAACCCTTTTTATCCATCTAGACCTTTATCACACAAAAATGCAAACTTCTCATTCCATTTAATCCCTTAATTTAACCCAAAACACCAAAACCCCCATATAAGAAACATGAAAATGACACACCAATTTTAATCCACACAAAACATATTGTGATGATTCTATTAGGAACACATTAATCTTGGTCAAGAAAAATCCCTATCATGTGGGAATGATTCTACATTTCTCTCTTGGAATCATCATTAAAAACCATCACCTAACAAAAACACATGATATGTGAGAGAATTAGGGTAAGAAAAAAATGAAATAATTATTATGAAGTGTTAGATTTACCTTAAATTTTCATCTGAAACAAATGGTACTCAGTATCATTAAAAAGTGGAGGAGATCTCTCTCTTTGAAAAAGGGAGACTGAGAACCCCTTAATGCAGTACCCTTGCTATACATGCATAAAAACACCCCAAACCCCCAAAAAATAATTTTTAATCATTTTATATATTATTTTTTTCAAAATAATAATAATTTTCATGTAGGTGTTCCCATTTAAGAGTTCTCTTACATAAGGGTTTACCCATGTAGAGTTCACCCCACAAAGGGTGATCCCTATGTGAGGGGATTTCCCTTACATGTTTTCACAAGTTCGGGAATCTCTTCTACATAAAGGTATTTCTCTTTATATAGTCCCCCGCATTTGGGGATTTCGCTAGGTAATTGTATTTACCCCTATATAGCAGTGTACACGTCAAGGTCCCCCATGTGGGTGACCCAGGTAAGGGTCACTATGTAAGGGTGTCCAATAGGGGTGAACCAAATAAGGGTCGCCACATAGGGTTCTTCTAGATCACTCTCTTTTCTTGGTCTGTAATTTTCCATGTTTTTGAAAAAATCCTAGAAATTTAAAGGAATGTCCATGTATGGGTCACCCACATATGGGTGACCACATATGGGTCTTCCAAAACCCATGTAAGGGATTCAAGTTTTCATTGATCTAGCCCTTAGTTTGACCTAAAATACCTCTTTGAAGCACATTTTGTAACTTACTAATCCTCAAACCATATCTAAAATCATTACTCATGGTATCCCCAACTCTAAAATTCCTAATCCAAATATATTTATCATAAAGAACCCTACCCCATATTCAAAAAATCAAATTCCCCTAGAATTTCCTAACTTTTAAGGATGTTAATCCCTATAGCCTCCCAAACATAGAACTTCTTTCCCATGAGAATACTTTGGGTTATTCAAACCACAAAACCTAACCAATCTCAATCACTAATTCATACATAAATCATAATATTCTACCATATAATGATAAATAATCTTTCACAATAAAACTGAAATTTGAGGCCCACTATTCATCTAAAATCGAGCTACTCACCCGTTATCATTGGAAAAACGTAGATGAAGCTCAACTAAAAATTTATATACTAATACATAATGGTGTATTCAATAAAATCATACTCAAACCCAGAGTTCTCCAAAACATCAATACCAAATCATAAAGGTTGATTTAAATCCATGGGGATCCCCACTATAGGAAACACCTATTGAAAATTCATTCTCAATAGTCTAATGACAAACTCAGTATGATTTCCATATATCCACACCCAATCTCATAAAAACAACATTTTTTTATACTCTAGCATAAATTTTTAAAAAAAACTTGGCACACCTTCCAACACACTTTCTCATTACCAATTCACAATTATTTAACTCCCAAATGCATCACAACATAATCCAAATACAAACACAAAAGTCTAAACCTAGATCTCAGTGTAATTTCAAGGTTTGATCCTCATCTAATGAAACCAGTCATTACGATATCATCTTGATTATCATCACACTCTCAAATAACATCCAAGATAAACATGATACACCTATCATACATAGACTCCATATGACACTACATAGGAATCTCAAGTCCAACATCTACAATGGAACTATATAGTTTATATTCATCTGTACATCTGCTTCCTAGTTCAGTCTTGACCATTCATTGAATAATATCATCACATTCGAGACCCCACAAATTTGAAGTTCTCATCACCATTATCCACAACCCATGCTTCACCTATTATCATTCCTAATTATTAGACATGACCATCCATCTCACACCCAATCACTAACTTAAAACATCAATTTCCACCCACTCCCGACTTATTAGGAACATCATCCTTGGAATCTATATAATTTTCAATTATTATGAGGGTCTCACCCTCAAATAGTCAATGGATCACTTCACTATATATGTATTCCCTTACATAGCTCATTGAGATCAACTCCCAACAGATTTCTAACAACACGCCTTCTTGAAAATTTGTGTTAAGGCACACACACCGGTCGACTATACCATAGAACTCTAATCTATTTTTGATGCCACCTCTCACCATAGAGGTGCATGCCCTATTTCATCAAAAAAACTCCGGAATTCACATCCATGATGCTTCATCATAAATATCAGTCCCCATCCTCTTCATGGACACTCACTCATATAAGCACTAATCAGGGTCGCATGTGACATTGCACACACTAGTCAGATCTCATTCAACATTATGGGTGTACACTCTTGTATAACCCACCCAGACAACCTGACTTAATTTCCCATGATTTTCACACCATCAACCTAGGATCAAAACTCCTGGATCGTGACCTATCTCAAATTAAATTACCTTCTAAACCCATTCTCACACACCATGTTCCACCACATGAGTCATCCTCTAGAACGGTGATCAACATCCCCTGTTAACAATGTAAAGAATACTTAAATGAGAATACACTCTATTACTAACCTAAAATATCATATAACTCTTATCATCTCATTTTTTTCATTAGTCCTATTTTCATTCACATAAACCACTGACCATGCACCCACCGCATGTCAATCTCATCTAGCCAGAATCACCTTGATGATTTTTTCCATAATCCTGATATCTCACTTATGTCAAGGATAATTGAATGATCACCTACCACTAAAAGTGACATCAAAAAATCATAAAAATAAACCCACACTCTATCCATCATAGATTTGGCTATCAAGGATCACGATGAACAATCTAATTAAGAACCAAACCTAAAATCATCAGGGTTGGACATCCTATCAATTATTTCAATTAAAACCAAACCTTGATTCTAAAGAACCTCAATTTGTTTTCATAACAAGCCCCAAGGAATCTTCATGCCTATAACATATACTCAGTAGTGCCTATCATGAACCAATATCATAATTAAAATCATTTACTCATGCTTACCATCTTTAGGGAATTCATAAGTTCAAGTTAACCTTCTCTCTTGGTTTACACTCATACATCATATATCATCCCAAAGGCACTAGTCTCTACAACATAGCCCATAGTCAAGTGTTTTATAGGTTAAAACTTATAGGATAATGCCTCTTATCATATCTTAAACGTCACTCATACACTCACCTACCAACACATCCACTCTATGGTTCTCATATACATATACATCATGCATCACAATATAATTCATCATCCAACTACGGTATTTATCCTTTTCAGGAATCTAAATATGTAACTACCCCCACTACCACAAACCGGGTTTCTGCAGTGCCACCCTTTAACAGCGCTAAAAAAGACACGGATAAAGGGCACTTTTAACAGCATTAAAAAAATAATTGTTAAAGGTTACCCTTAATTAGTGCTTTCTTTAGCACTGATAAAGCCCCCCCCCCCTTTATCAGCGCTTTTTTAGCGCTATTAAAGGGGCCCTCTTTATCAGTGCTTTTTCTAGTAGGGCTGATAAAAGGGGGATTTATTAGCACATTTTCCAAGCGCTGATAAAGTTTATATTTCAAAAAAAAATTCATAAAAAATAATACATTGATATGTAAGTATAATTATATTGATATAAATATAATATATGTTTTTAAATTATGTTTTAGATAATGATAAATGGAAATCTAAAATTAATGTATAAGATATTTAGTAAAAGAGGTTTATAAAATATTTTAAAAAATATTTTTAATTAATAATTTTATAATTATCAGTGACTAATAATAATTTAATAACATTTTGAAGCCAAAAAAATAAAAAAAATTAATAAAAGATCTAAAATAAGTTGAAAATGTATCTCAAACTTCAAAAGGCCATAACTTTTGATCCGGGTGTCCGTTTTATCTCTACATCATATCAAATCAAATCCTAAGATGAGATATACATGCTAATAATCTAAGATAACCTTTTTTCACATTTTTTCGAGACCGAAAAAGGCCCAGAAGGCCTCCAAAATGGAGTTTTTATTCTCGATATCCAAATTTTTTAACATTCAAATATAACTTCTGATCCTGATGTCTTCTAGGCCTGTACCACATATCTTATCGATGATTCTTTCATTTTTTTTGACTTAACTGGTTGTGGAGTTGAAACTGACTTCTGGATTAGATGTTATGCTCATTTTAACATTCTATGGCTTTTTAGATACACCTATAATTGTATTTATTCATATATATGTGTGTGTGTGTGTGTGTGTGTTGTATATATATATGTATGTATGTATTTATTTATTTATAAAAACACATAATAAAACATATTTTATAAATGTATTTAAAACTAATCTTATAAATATATATTAATATACAAATAAATATACGGATAAATAAATTATAACTAAAAATATATATATAAATAGATATAAATATATATAAATATATGGATATATATATATATTAATATAACAATATATATATATATATTAATATGACTAAATATATATATATATATATTAATATATATATATATATATATATATTAATATAAATATATATATATGTTTATATATATATATATATTAATATACTGATATATATATATTAATAGAACTAAATATACATATATTAATATATATATATATATTAATATAAATAAATATATATACGGATATATATATATATATAACTATATATATATATTAATATACGGATATATATATATATTAATATAACTATATAAATATATGTTAATATATATATTTATATATATATTAACATATGAGTAAATATAACTATATATATATATAAGTAAATAGATATATAAATAAATGAAGAGTAAAGCAATGTGGTGGAGTGGTAAAGGCTTAGGCGCGCAAGCAACAAGTCTCGAGTTCAAATCCTGAGAGAGGCAGGTCATGCGCGTAGGTGGGAGGAATAACCTAGCGCTGTTAAAGGGGGGTGGGATTGCTGTTAAAGGGGGTGGGGCTGGGTGGAGCTGGATGGGGAATGTGTGGGATACCATGGGGGTGGGGTGCTGCTAAAGGGGGGCGTCAAGCGCTGTTAAAGCCCCCTAGAATTGAAAAGATATTTTTTTTAGTTTTTTAAATACTTTTTTTAACTTTTATCAGCGCTTTTTCTAGTGTGGATAAAAGGGGGCTTTATCAACGCTTTTCTGAGCACTAATAAAAGGGACCCCCTATCTTTTCCTCGATTAACAGTGTTTTTTGCACTGTTAATTTCCTTTTCTAGCGCTGATAAAGTTCATATTTGTAGTAGTTCCCCTCAAGGACCATGATATCATCTACATATACATATAATGGCATCATCCCTATAAATCTTTGTCAAATATAACCATAGGTGTATAGTTAGTTTAAGTAGAATTCCACCAAGAATCTATATGGGAAAAATCATATAGATTATTGTTGACATTTTAAATAACTAATACCATTTATTTTTTAAAACCATCCACATAATTTCCCACTAGGGTTTGATCATAGAGGCATCCAATGCTTATACCAACCAACTAAGGGTAACTATATATCTCTTATGAGAGGGACTGCATAGTCATCATCAAGTAGAATACATCTATAGAATCCACATGACATGTCATTAAAGGAAATATTTTGTGGTTTATATATGAATAATGCCACCAAAAATTTATATAGGAGAACACTATATAAGTTATTGTTGAAATGTTAAATAGTTGAACCCTTTTTCATTATTGATATCAAACACACACAAGAACACATATTCCATGTTAATCCTACATTAGTAATGTGATTCATGTACATAGGAATCTTGCCTATGTAACAAGATTAGAAAACCAATAAATCATAAATTTGAAACTTAGGTGTGTGGAAGAATGTGAAAGAAATAATCATAAAAGTAGAAAACAAGAATAACAATCTCATATCATAGGTAACTTGGACATTCATTTAGAAATTTTTTTCAAAATGAAACAGTATAAGGCCAATCATAAGATCTAAAACATTCTTATATCACATTTCTAATATATCCACAAATATTAACATGAAATAAAAAATACAACTTTTTTACACCACCCCATACCACTTGATTGGTGTCTGAACTAATAGTTTCTACTTTACCTTAAGTATGCCTCCTGATATTATTGAGGATGTCCACTAGTAGTGAGGGTCTAGGTCATTTCAACATGAAGAATACAACCTCATATTTGAGTAAAATATAGGTATAAATAGCCAAATGTTTTCCATAATAATAAATCAGAGAACCCAAAATAATAAAACATATCCAAAGAAAATAATGGATCTGTAATTATACATTCATACAAATACATGATCATGACATCATACCAAAATTGTTCATCCACTAGGTTGGTCACTCACATAAATAAAATAGAGGATTTAAAATACAAGGATGATCTAATATTATCTCTGAGACTTATCCCATACCATTATCTTGTCCATCTGATCTATACCACATGATCATGAAAATTTGGTCCTCTTTCCTAGATGAGTCTATGATCAATTTGGTATTATTTTGTACCAAAGTTCCATGGACAATTGAGAAATGTGTGAGTACAAATGAAATTGTAACTACTAATGGAGTCCTACACATAACTAGTAAGTACAATTTATGTGCATTTTATGTGATAAAAATCATAAATAAATGATAGAAGTATAAATAAATAACCACTGTTAATACTTAGGTTCGAACATGACACATGAGATTGACTATACTTGCTTCATCCAGTGTCAAAGTGTTTCTGAGCACAAGGTGTTATCATTCCTAATAGTATAAAGTGTCATCACTGATTCATAAGATTTGATCCTAGGAAATAAATATTCATCATTCTCAATAGTCAAACCCCATATGATATCTTGTGAATTCCATAATATCAAGATTAATGGTCGATCCCCATGAGGTAATCCTAAGTTATCCATAGTATCGGTCTCAACACTCAATCATCAGAAGGTAAAATTGAGTGATCTATAGTATCAATATCAATGATAAATCCCCATGATGTAATTATAATTAATATATAATACCTAGAATGAAATCCAAATACAAATTTACCACCTAGTATTTCATTCATAAAAACTAAAGGGCAATGTATCCCTCCTATAATAATTCAAAATGATAATAATTCTAACTTAGTTTTGCCTTTTCCCAATATCATTACACATAATAGGGTTTATCATCTCAATTTCCCAACATATACTCATCACTATAGCCATTACAGTCTTACATTATCACTCAAGATCTAATGTGACACCTGAAATTATCATCATATTACACCAACCCTTTCTCTTAGGTCAATGTATCACTGATAATCCACTAAAATCCCTTAGGTCTCATCATAACACTAAAACCCTACATAGGTTACTCTATTCCAATATCATATATTAGGCCAATCTCATCACTTAAATGAAATAATGTCCCTCAATATCACCATGATCACAGTATGGGATCACTAGCTTCATAGGGTAAGCGCACTAGCACCATTATGGAAATATTTCTTAACGATCATCTCGTATCCCAAGTCATCCTAGGTCAGTACACTAACCCAGTCTACCATCAACATAACCATGTTCTACTCACCCATGTTCTCACATGCTAGTGGGGGAGGAACACTCTCCCCACTGTGTAATCATGTAGACCAACATCTCTAAAACATATCATAGTTCTGTCATGGCCTACCTAGGCCATACACACCAAATCAGAAACGCATCCTTACATGAGTGGTATATGAAACCTATCAAAAAGTCTATTATGATCATATAATTCATTTACATAACCTCAATGGGAAAGGTATCTCAAGGTTCCATCAAATCCCAATCAGGATAGTCATTCTCATTCCATCACACATCCTTTCTTAGTAGCTCTATGGGAACCAATACTAAGTTCCTCTATGAAAATTAATTCATTAAATTTGTACCCCTTATTGGGTTTAAGAATCTCATTATGTACTTTTATAAATTAGGCCTCGACCATCAGTGGTTGAGGCATTATGCCAATTCTCAAGGGGATATAATGGACCCTAGTATTACCGATCATCCATAAGAATTTCATTTTAATTAAAAAGTTATTTAATTTAAATTCAATATTTTGGGATGGTGACACCACATATCACATGAATACATAAATAAAATGTATTTAACCTATGGGTATGGTCAATGGACCACCTATCTCATTTATGGAGTTATTATCTTTCAAGTAGTCCCATCCACACTTGTTTGAGCTTGTCTAAGCCCATATATCCATCACCCATCATCGTGAGTCCCTATATTAAGCCATAAAATTTTAAATAAATTAATTGTGATACTATAAAATTAATTTTAAAATTTTAATAAAATAGTAATAATGCATAATAACTCATTGGGCCACTTTATAAGGCCCAAATATTAATAAAAGGATTGTGACTCACCCCCAATATCCATTAAAAACTTTTATTACACCAAATATCTAACCTATCATTCCATTTAATCCATTAATTTCACTAAAAATTACAAAAAAATCCTAAATAAAAACCATAGTGGTGTCATAACTCTTTGAATCCACACAAAACCTAATGTGTTCATCCTCTTAGAACCTCCTTTATCTTAATCTAGAAGAATACTCATCATGTTTAGATGATTTCGTAGTTACCTGGTGGAATCATCACTAAAAACCATCTCCCAACAAAAAAATGCGAGAGATTGAAAAATAATAGGAAGAAAACAAAAAAAGCAATATGAATTGTTATATTTACCTTAGATTTCCCTCAAAACAAACCACACTAAATTTCATTGAGAAAAAGTAGATCTTTCCCTTTTAATAAAGAATATTGAGAGCCTCTTCACCTGATCCACGTACTATGAAAGGAATAAAAACATCAAAAACCCCCCATTAGCAAACATTCTTTAGCTCATTTTATTTAATATTTTTTTAAAATGTAAAAATTGTTCACATAGGGGTTCCCACATAAGGGTCCCCCCCCAAAGGTTCTACCCACATTGGGGTAGTCTCATATTATTGGATCCTCGTGTAAGAATATTTCCCTTATATGGTTTCACTTGTAAGGGAATCTCTCCTATGTTAAAAGATTTACCTTTATGTAGTCCCACCATGTAATTGTATTTACCCAGATAAGGGGATTTCTCCCTATATAGTGGTGGTCACATAAGGGCCCCCTAGTAGGTGAACTACATAAGTGTCACCGCATAGGGGTTTCCCACATGGGTGACCCAAGTAACAGTAACCACGTAGGGGTCTTCTAAATACCCTACTTATTTAGGGCTGGAATTTTCTAAATTTTTAGAAAACTCCCATAAACATAAAGTAATTCCCAAATATTGTTCACCCATAAAGGGTTTCCACATATGGATATTCAAAAACCCATTTAAGGGTTACACTATTTCATAATTCAAGTCCATTTCTTGGCCTAAAACACCTCTCCTAAGCACCTGAGTCATTTCCAAATAATTAAACCATATCTAAAAACATTACCTAGGGAAACCCAAACTCTCTAATTCCTAGTATAAATCAGGTTCTAAAAGAAACCATTTCTCTATAGCTAAAAATTCAAATTACCCTAGGATTCCCCAACTCATATAAATATGGGTCTTTGAATCTCAAATCCTCTACTACTAGATGATTATATACAAAATTAACTAGGGTAACTACCCCTTTTCCTAAAGATCACCTTTTTTATTTTCACCTCTATCAGCAAATGAAAATAAATAAAATAGGAAAAAAATTCAGGAAATACTTATAGATATTTAGAGTAAGAATGCACTCCAAACAATATTCTCAAGTGATAGAAGGTTTCCTTGTAAAATAAATTCCTTAATATATATATGAATTTCTCCTTAGTTGAAAGATATTAAAATTAAATATCTCTAAGATTCACATTATCCTACTTGATGTAAATATCCTTCAAACATGAAAATTATAATGTATTCATTCAAAAGTTAATTACACTGGGATTGGTACACCCAATCACTCATGAGTATACAACATCAACCCTTATGTACTATAGATTCAACTTCATCTATAAAATTTGAGTTATTTCTTGTGACACCCCAATATATTCATCTTCCATTGAGAAAATAGTAATATAATATTTCTTCTTGGAACTCAAATAATCACATCATCCTCTAATAAAGAATTCACCTCCAAAATTAGACTTTTTATCATAGATATATCCTTCAAAATCTACATTCGTGTAACTGTAAAATCATAATGATTTATTTTTGTCATACCCTAGGCCATAATCAAGAGTTATTTTGATGTATCACATGATCCATTTTTCTAACCCAAAATTTTTATCCTTTGGGTTTATTTGGAATCAGTCACAATATGTAACTATAAACATAATGTCTAGTATTAACATCCTCAAAAATAGTTAGCTGATAATGAACCTTTATAACTCCATTTAATTCACACTAATTCCTTCTTTATCTAGGGATATCTTTTTCCCATGTAATATAATAGTGGAAAATTATCTTAACACCTCTATTTCTCACTTTTTAAGTATCTCATGTTAGTAATTTTATTATGAGAGATAGATAAAGGATTTTGTATTATCAATTTAAAATCCCAAATATAATTTTATCTCCCTAATAATTGGGATTTTATAAATATTTCTAATTTTTGTGGAAAATTCCAAAACAATTCCTTTATTTTTGGTAAAAATTATTTCATCAACATACACAATCACAAAAAGTGAGTTTTTTTCAAATCACTTAACATAGATATTTGACTGCACTATTGGGAATGCGTGGAGATAGATTTATGTATACAGAATGATATGAGTAAAATGAGTAATTTCAGAAGTTATTTAGTTTTTTAAGTTGGTTACATTAGTAATGGTTTTTCCCTTAAGTGTTCTAGAAGTAGGTTTTAGAAAGGATGTGGTTCAGAAGTGGATTCTTTAGATGTACTTTTCTTTAGGTGGTCTGTTTCTGAATGTTTTTTCAGCATGTAATTCTAGAAAATTGTGAGTTTTTAGTTTATTATGGAACTTTTGGTTTACTAGGAGGGAAAGTCGCACTAAATATTTATACAGGAGATTGGTAGTAGTAATAATGGATTTTATGGACTCCGACACTTTTCATAGGTCAGTGCAGCTAGATGACTATATGGTACTCTATATAACAAGGGGTGGGTCCACCTATGTTTTTATGAGGTGTTAAACATATTATCATCACTTTTTTCTAGTAATATAGAATCATTATTAAGTAGATAATTTGAAAACATTTCTTCTTTAAGAAATAAAATGTTGTAATGTTTCTCCCTTGGATATAGGACTCTTAATTTGAACTAGGTAAAACCAAATTATTCATTCATTTCATCCATTTTTTTCATTTTATGATTGTTGTATCTATTTGAGTGATAAAAGATAAATTAAGGTCTTTAAACTTAATGTGGTGATTTGGTTTAATATGTTTTCTACTAATTTTCAAAAAATTGTGTTTGGGGAGTTCCTACCAGAATCGGTTTCCTCTAAGTGATTCTGAAAAGAATTTATTTGATTGAGATTTGGAAGGATAGTATGATTGAAGGGATTCATAACAAGTGGGATCATAAAAAGTTTTTCATGAGGATACATAGTTTTCTTAAATTTTAAGATAATATTATTTTTTATTTGTTTTTTAAATTTCATTGGGAGTCATTGTTTTTTAGGAGGATGGCATTGGAAGAAGGAAAGGTTTGGATATACAAGTTTGATGGAAAATATTTTAGTTTCTAGAAAATGAAGATAGAATATTTTCACATTAAAAAATAACTAGAGATTATATTGAAGTGTATAAAAATATAAGTAATAGAAAAATTGGATGGTAAAATTTGGATCAGAAGGCACTTAGTTTGATATGAATGTCTTTAGTTTGGTACATGGATTTAAACATTTGAGAGAAGAAAAGAAAAGTATAGTTGATGACATCCATGGAAGATATATATGTGATACTTGTAGCACTAAACAAAGTGTTCTTTATTAATTGGTTATTAAATATAAGGTTATTATAAGGAATATATTCTTCATGTTTTTTAAATGATTTCAAATTAATCTAGATCCATCGGGAGTATTTAATTGTTATACTTACAGATAATGTTTGGGAAATTTTTTTATTATCAACTCTAGGTAAATATTTGGAAGACATGGTATGAAAAACTAAGTATTTGGAATAATAAATAAATAAAATTTCTTAATAACATTTATGATTAGATTTTATGGATTCATATTTAATATAATAGTATTAATTAATTTTTTTAATCGAAAAAGAAATAGTTTTATTCTAACTAAAGAGTTTTCTATAAAAGATATGGTTTTATTTAAAAGTTAAATTTATTAATTTTAAAAAATAAATTTAATAAAAAGGAAATAATTTTTGGTATCAAAATAGAAAATTTATCTTAAGTTTAATTTTTTATATTTTTTCTAAAATAGAATATTTTTCAGTAAATTGTGAAAATTCAAAATTTTTAAATACTATCAATTTTATGACATTATTATGATGTAGATATGATTTAATAAATTTTGAAAAAAATTTATCAACCAAATATATTTTATAGTAGTTAAATAATGTATTTTAAAATATTAATTTGAATTTGGGAAACTATACTTTACTTTTCTAAACATAAGTTATATTTTATTATAATTTAAAACTGTTTTTGGGTATTTAAGTTTAATCTATTGTTTGGAAGGTTGCATTATTTTTTTTGATAAAAATTTATAAAAAAAATAAATTTTATTATTATTAAACCAAAATAATCTTAGAAATCAACTTCATACTTGATTTCATGGTGAAATTATGTTTACGCTTAAATCAAATATTTTCTTGAAACCCATTTTTTATGCATTTTTGGTACATATATTAAATCTAATTTTTTCCACCCAAAGATTTGGAATCTTTTAAAATGGATTCAAAAAATTTAATTATTTGGTACCAATGTTTTATAATTCACCTTTTATTTTTTTTGCATATAATTAAGATATCATAGTAAAAAAAGAAAAGTTATAAATATTACGGATAAATTGGGTTTAAACGAGGGTTAAATGAAATATATGGATTACATTTTTTCCAAAAATTCTTTAAATATAATAATTTTAATTTTTTTTGACTTTATCACATCTGATCTTTGAATATGGTCAGTATTGGTTCCACTTGATCAGAAATAATACCTTATATTAATATATAACTTTCAATAATTATAAGAATGTTACTCCCATAACTTGTAAAAGGAAACCACTCCCCCTCTCTTCATTGCTTCTATTGAGCCACTTGTACTGACCAATCCCTTCCCAAAAATCTTCCCAAAAATCACCCAAGACATAGAGGCCATATTATCATCAAAATCTCAACCTATAAGGATTATGGTGTAATCCAAATGTGGTTTTCCAATGAAGAGTTAAAACTCTTAAAAGAGTGTGTTAAATTTATATATTATTCTAAATCCTTAAAATATTCTTAAATTTTTTTGATATAATAACATTAGTATCTAAAATATAATTAAATTTTATTATTTTTATAGTAAAATACTTATTCGTGTCGTTTTATATCCTTGGGGGAATGAGAACATTAATCATGTGTACGTCTCGACTACAACCTTCATGGATTTATGTGTTTTTTTTTCATCACCACACTCATGAATATTTATAATTATTGATTTAATATTAATATAATATATTCATGAAAAAATTATCATTCTAGAGAGATAATATATCATATTTTTTCATAACATTCCATCTGTTGGAAAAATGATAACATCGTTCATACGTACATGTAGATTACCACAACTACAAAGATATGTGATTAATTTTTCATTAATGAATAAGAATCATATTTATTTCATGATAAATTTTATTTATATGATGGGATAATGAATCATTTGACCATATTCAACCTACCAAAGTTATTTTGTGATTATAATCTGGACATCCTCAAAACCTCCCATGTGAACTTAACTGATTTAATAACTATATAAGGAATGATATTAAATTAAATAAAAGTGGTAATAATAAGTTAATAAACCTTAAAAAATTTCTTATTACATTATAAAATAAATATAATTTTATTATACTAGATTTAAATTATGTATGTGGTGATTCAGCTCAAGGCAAAGGATTTTTTTAAATTCTTATTTTAAATATTTTAATTATTGTATTATATGTTTTAACCACATATATGTTCATTAAAATTTTTAAGATATATTACTAATATACTGAAATTTATGTTCAAATTCATTTTAAAACATGTTTTGCTATCTTTATGAAGTTTTTAAAAGAATACTTTTAAAAAAATTCTTAATAGGATATTTTGATATTTATACAAAGGTGTTAAATGAATCTTATTTTATTATATACAACTTGATAATAATTTCCCAATATCAAGAAATTATTATTTAATAATATTTCTCTTCAGGTTTTCATGTTTTTTCAAAATAAGTTCTTATTACCCATTTTTTTAGAATTATTTATTTAAATATTTTTTGAAAGAAATAATATTTTTATCTTAAATTTAACTTGAAACCAAAAGTTATTTTTCATATGTGTTAAATAAAAATATTTTAAAGATTTTATAATGGAAATGTAATATTTTATGTGTTTTATTTGTTATATGGTCCTTGTAAATTTTTCATAATGATAAGTGATCCCGATATATATCTTCAATGCATTGGGTAATAATTATGTTCTCCGGATAGTTATGTTGGAATTAAATGAGTAAGTTATTTAATTCGTAAGAGTTCTTGTAATTTTGATTATAAGAGTGAAATAAATATGATATCTCAAGGTACCTACATGAATTTTTTATGCTTGAAAATGATTTTTCATGGAATTATTTTGACTTTATAATGTAATCTAATGAGCTTCTGTTTATAGAGAATTTTATTCCACTTTTAAGGGAGAAAATTTTGTTTTTCATAAAAATGTTTTCATGGTAAACATGATTTATAAGAAACCCTCATGATTATAATTTTTCCTTTAATATTAATTATGATATTTTTGTGAATTTTTTTTGGAAATGAATCTTATTTCATGAGTAATAAAGTGAGTATTTTAGATCAATGTTTATTATGCAAAAAGCGGAAATTTTCTTATAGTATTTCATGATTTTAAAAATGCACTATCTTATTTTTTTTATTTTTTTATCCATTTCTGAGTATTTTGTGCTCTAATAAAGTTTTGAAACATTTTTCACAGGTCCTAAGGATGGGTATTAACTATAACAAGGTCAAAATTTACTCTATAAGTATTTAAATTTTAATAAATAAATTTGTTTTAAAATAAACATGAGTTAAACTTTTAGTACCCATTTTTTATGGAAAAAATAGATATTAAGTGGAAGTGTCCACTTTTTATTGTAATGATTTTATGTGAGTGTTTTTAATAATTCTATAAAAATCTTAATTGAAAATATCCACAAAATTTATGAAAGTGAAACCCTTGTATAAATCATGTAATTATTGGTTGTTTAAGTTATGAGGTGTTTTAGTTTGTATAAATAGATAGGTTTAGATGAAATTAGAGGTTAAAATGTTTTTAATAAAATACTTTTAAGATATTTTAATCTATATATTATATTATCATGAGAGAAATTTGTGGTTTCCATATTTATTAATCTAATCTCTTCCTATTTCAGAATGTTTTTTGCAAAGTTGATAGGGTGAATTAAGTGGAAATGAATAATGAGGATAATTTACATTCAAAATAGAAACCTATAATCATTTGAATTAGAATATAGAAACATTTAGTTGTGTTAAATCAATTGACATAGGCTACTAATGTTGGTACCCATGTCTAGGTATGCACAAAATTTCATTCTGGATCATGATGGTAAAATTGATAGTTTTTAATTAGGATTTATAACACACTGGGATTTTATGGTATGTATCTTCTAAAATAAATTCAATTTATTCGATATTTTATATTACACAAACGAATCATGATAAACTATTAAATATTAATATAATCATTGGAATAGTAATGTAACCGTTTGGAATATTAATGTGGAAATTATAATAAGAAACTCACCAATGAAATTGTAAAAAAATTTAGGTATCTAATAAAATAAAATATCATATATTTATATCATATAATATGTAAATAAATTTTTTTTAAATGAAAGATAATGTGTTAGTCTTTTTGTGGAATGTAACTGTTTTTTTATAATTTTATAATTTATATAATGATTAAATGAATTTTTTTTCCATAAAATAGATTCACAAATTAATATTTTTTTTCTATTTTAATTATAATTTAATTATATGTGACCATAATTAATTTTTCAAGTGTCATAAAATCAGTTATAATATTAAAAACATTATTTTTAAAATAAATGATGATTTTATATAAAAATTAAAATTTTCATATTTATAAAATTATTTTCATAAAATGGAGTCCATTTTTGAAATATACACAAGAATCAATGGTTAGGATGAATTTTTTATATTTTTCTGAAATTGTTGAATTTTTTACAAATAGTGAAATAATGTAATTTTTGGTATTTAACATTTTAAGCAAAATACATAAATTTTTGAGATATTAATGATTTAAGAAACCATAAGTTCGAACTAAAATGAAATATTTGATATACATAGTCACAAAAATCAGCACTATTGATAGTCTTGAGCTAAAATAACATACAAATGAATAAAATAATCATAAAAACCCCTCTTCTCCCATAATAAATACTACCCCTCCTTATCACACCTTATAAGACTTTAAGATTATCCAAATTCTACCCAACTCCCTTATTAGGCCTCTTCCCCAGGTCTAATACCTTCTTGTATTACCATAATACTAAATCCATGTGTCTTAAGGAGGTCCCCAAGAAGATGATATTCGTGAGGTAAAATCCCCCATATTTCTCTTTTAATTTCTTTTGTTTTATTATCCTATAATCACCTCTCCTATCCAAAGTGGAATGGTAACTCCATTATGATATATAAACTATAATTTTATTATGTTAATTTAACATCCATCATCAAATCTCTTCTCTTATTTTTTTTTATTCTAAAAATTAAAGCATCATACTTGAGGTGTCGATTCATCACCTCTGTGGATGATGAGTTTTCATTTTTCATTATCGACTTCAAGGATAGTAATAAAACCATTTTTCTGGTTAAACCATATTATAATATGTTTATTAAAAATTATTTATTTTTTGGAACTATTATATAAACATAATGTTAAATAAAAGGATACTAGTTTTTGGTTGTTGTAAAAACTATCAAAATAAACTAATCAATTTTCATTAGCATTTTATCTAATGAATCATACCCATACCATATAACCAAATGATATATAAGGACCATTTAAAATAATATAATTATATTAATATTATTAAATTCCACTTCTACAATTTTTCTTCTATTTTATAAGAACTCCCATAATTATAATCAAGGGAATTGACCATAAAACCATGAAATGAATGCTCCCGGCACAACGAAATTATACATTATAACTAAATAGAATAGACATAAATGAAATTAATAAAATAATAATAATATAAAATATATATTTTATATTTTCATTATTAAGTAATTAATAAATCTATTTTTATTATATCATATACTTAATACATGTGAAGAACGCTTTCATACATAAGGTAAGGGACTTCGTCTCAATTTCTATTTCAATTAGACTTACTTGGTATTGTGCACCTGATCATTATTATGTGGTGTATATACCACCCCTTTGAGATAATTATTCATTTGAAATTATATTTATCTTAAAAATCCATATTTCTTGTATCATGGAAGGATTATTTTCTAATCTTTATACCATTATTACACATGGTGTCTACTTTGAATGGTGTTTTAACTAGGTAAATATTGATAAATCTATATCCTCTACTCAATATAGATATTTTGATAAAGAATATTGTTAATGAATTAAATATTCTAATTAAGGATGATTTATAAAATTTAGAGATGGTTGGTGTCTGGTTATAGATATCCCCTCAATGCATCGACAGGTCTCATGAGACAAAATAGTTTGTGACAGACCATTCACATTTGTTTCCAAGAAGAATTAGACTGGTCTCGACCAAATGAATTGAACCATCTTATGAAAGGTCATGATGATAATGTTTCATGTTCCATATACATGATTTCCAATAATTAATCATTGTATTTATTTAGTATCTAGTTATTACTATCCATGACATTTTCACTGTGACAAAATCTATGGATTAGTTTTTATTATCAATTTATTGATTAACTTGAATATGTTTTTCAGTGATTTATCTTTTTATGTTTATTATTCCTTATTTATTATGATTCACCTATTATTGATTCATGTTTCTGCTATACATAACCCTTAATCATCATTTGATCTCACCATTTTATTTATTTTCCTTCCTTAGGTTATGAAGATGAAATTTTTGAATAATTTTCAAGGAAGCAGTTTATTTTCCTTTGTTATGTTCTATGTTTAATTTGTTGAAATAGTGGGTGAACTTGACTCAACTATTCAATGATTTTTATTACCTTATCATGTATACAGTTAACTATACATGATGTCATCATACAATTATAGTGTTGATTATTCTGCATCCACTATTGAAATGGTAATTTCCAAAGATTAATTATCGTGTTGAAAGGTTATAGCAGATCCCAGACTATAATGAGAATCTCGAGATACTATGACATTAATTTTAAATATATGTTCTATGGTATAGATACATCTCACTGATTGGACACAGTAGATGTTTGAATATCAGGTGTTGGGGCCTCATAATCATTGAGACTTCTTCTCATGAAGTTCTAACTTGGTGATCTCTAGTAGTGAGATCATGAGGACTGACCCACCAATAGAAACACCACATGTATCGGGTGTCATTGTATGTTTCTATCTAGGATCATGTAATGGTCTCCTGACATGAGATCATTAAAATTGTATTTCATTTTGATTGTGTACTTTCATGCAAGATGAAAACCACGATGTTGAAATCATGGCGAGGTAGTTTCTGTTGGGTGCATCATAGGTGGCATGACATTGGTTGAATGGTTAAGAAAGGATTTGTAACTTCTAGTTTAAGGAAGTTATATATATCATACCAATTTGATCTACATGGTAATACCATTATAAGACCATGGCCATGGCAGTCGAGGTTAAGTTCTCCCAGTTTGATCAACAAATAATAAAGCAAGAAAAAGGTCGATGACATGTGAGTGCATCCAGCTTTATTAGATATTAATGAAAAAGAGATTATATTACACAGTACCTATTTGTAGGTTGGTTTTCAGTGTTGTAAAAAAACATATCTCTTTAGGGTCCATGATGGATTGCTACATCCCATTTTTGGTCGGTGAATACTATTCACTTCTATCGAGATAAGGGCCTAGAGGATCACACACAATAGCATATTATAGAATCTTCCCTATTTAGTTGAATAAGAGTATTGAACATGGTGGGCCCCACCACAATGGTTCATGATTTTTCCAAGTAGATACGATCATCAAGGAAAAAATAAATTCATATTATTCAAGTTATGAATAATGGGCAAAGAAATTATTTATTAAATGTATTTACCAGTATTAAGTAAATACATGAAAAATACTTGTTGAATGAATATTAAAATATTCAAGGTCTGTTAATATTTGTAGGAGTACGAGTAGATTTAATGGAGTAATTATTTCCATGTAATATATTTAATATATTATAGGAAATTGATAATAAAAATGAATCAAATTTATAATTTAGTTTAGTAGTAAAAATATTATTTAATAGTGTGATGCGTATTTGGGTGGTTGGGTGGAAAAACTAGATATTTTCTTAACACACTATAAATATTGGAGGAGAGGAGTTTTCCATACACTATTCACTACCTCTCTCTCTCCTCCTCCTCTCTCTCCCACATCCTAGAGAGAGGTTTTGGATCTAAGGAGCTCGGATGGAGCTCTTTCTCAGACATCACAATAAGAGCGATGTGGTGATCGTCAGAGTGTCGAAGGAGTTTCCATATCTCTGTGCTAGCACCCAAATTATGATGATCGGTTCTCCCACTGATTTATTGATGTTTGTGTGGATGGTCTAGAGAAATTCAACTTTAGATTCTTCGAGCAGTTATCGCTAATGACGAGCAGATGTCGTGCACGGCTTCAGATCTAAACCAGGAATTTTAATATTTTATTTTGTGCTTAAAACCCTTCCTGTAAGATCCTCATCTTTAACTGGGCTTCCTTTCACCAATTCCGACAAGATTACATCGATCTTTAGTGGACAATTTTCAAAATTCCACCTTTTTTGGGCTTTCACTGCACGCTCGGTTCCAACAAGTGATATCAAGGGGACACATGTTTATTTTAATCGAATGAAATAATTAAATTTTCATTAAATTATAAAGAGCGAATCGATAAGGTTCCAACCCTGCAGACAGAATCAGACTCAGACATCGGATGACCAGTCTATGGTTATCTGAAGTTTTGAATTCATATTCAAGACTGAATACTAGTGATGTCTTGTATTTTGACCGAAAATTATGTTTTCAAAATACTTACCACAAAAATAGTTTATCATTGATATTATTTTATTAAAAATAATTGTATTATTAATATTATAACATAATTTTTGATTTTATTATAATATTAATATTAATTTTATTTTTATAATAATATTAATTTTATTATAATATAATTAGTATTAAAATAATATTATTATTTTTTCAAGACTAATGTATAGGCTTTAGAAATTCAAAAAAAAGGGTAGGTCTCCAACAACAAAAACAAAAAGTTTTGGGGGGAGTCCTACTTTGATGGTCTCCAACGAAAAAAATGAATTTGGGGGGAGCCCCCCCCCCCCAAAATACCCGCTTCATCTTCCCCACAGAGCCGACCTAGGGGGATCTCCCTCCCGAACCAGGTAGGTCACTGGACCAGCCATGTCGCACTGCTTCAGGCTGCCACCCTAGTGCCTTCAACCTCTCGCAGCATCTTCCCATCCGCTCCACCCTTCGGCTTGACCTCAACCCCATGGAGTCACGCCGCAACGCCAGCCCACCCCAAGCATAGGAACCAGCCACCTCTTGGACTCATCCTATAGTATCCACCCCACGATGCACTAGGATTACCTCCAGCATCCACCCTCAGCACCACACCGGTGCCCCGTTCCCAACTCCTCCCAACTGCGAGCGCAGTAGCCAGCCACCACAGCTCTCATCTTCTACCCCTGTCTAACCTCGGACTCTACCTGGACCATCGGACCACCTCCTCTGGATGCCAGCCACGGCAACCCGCTCCCCGCCAGCCACCTTCGACATCACCCTACTCCTGACCAGTAGGGTTACTCCCTTCTCTGGACTCTTTCGAACCAACACCTCACTGAACTACCCCTTTCTGGGCATACTAGCTATTGCTCATTGTCTGTAGCTATTGGTATTTCTATTATGAGCAATCTGAGTGAGATAACAAGTGGTGTGGGTCAATTTAGACCTGACTTGACCCAAAATGAGACCGAGCGGGTCTTCCCAGCCATGAACGGGTGTGGGCATGCATGCCTGGCCAAGATTGCTCCTGCATTGGGATTGACATTGCTCAGGATGGACCTTTGTGGGTCCAACCCGACCCGCACAGGCTCTTCTCGGTGTTTTCGGGACCCTGTTATTTTTTAATTTAATCAAAAATTAATTAAAATAATTAATTTAATTACATTTGATAATTAAATTAATTAAATATTAATTTTTGGATTAATAATGATTGTGGAATAATTAATTTAATTTGAAGTTTAATTAAATTAACTAATTAATTTAATTTGTTGTTTCAAAATTAAATTCATTAAACGGGATTGAACTAGAATACTCAAGTGGTATAGTATTCAGATTTAAGCATAAAGGGTTCCTAGGATCTGATAAAATAGTGGGTGACATTAAATGATTTAAGTAATTAATCAAAATGTATTAACTGGTAATCCTAATAAATGAACTAATCCACTAAAATTCATTTTTGTAGAAAAATTGAATGTTATACCACAATTTTGAAAACTTAGATATTATATTGGACAAAGTAAATGTCTACACTGGAATGAGTATCCAAGAATAACACGGGAACTTGCACATAGTATTATGATATAAGAAACACAAGGTGTTAGTGTCCCCAACACTGTTAAACTACCTCAATAAGCGAGGGTAAAATTGCTTACAGGAGACTAATGTACAAAGCATGTGATAGTTATATCATTATGCTTTCATCAACTTCTAGTTTTAGTTTTAGTCGCTACACCAGGACATGGATGATATAACATGAAGTCACATCTCTAAGAAGTTTTCAAGGGGAAATAGAAGTAATGATATGAATAAGGAAATGGTTACACAAGTATGTGTAAATTGAAAGATAGATCATGATCTTTAAATGGATTCCTTTATCATATCATTTTTAACTCTTTACTCAAGTCTCGTTTTAATTTATAATATGAACAAGTATTGAGTAAATGCTTCATTACTTATTTAGGTAAGGGTTTCCAAGTGAATAAGAATATCAAAGATAGTTTTATCTTTAATTATAATGGTGAATAAATTGAAAGACAAGGAAAAAAGACCAAAAGACACGTAATTTCAATGGAACATTCATGATTTCCTTTAATGAACGAGATATTAACAAAGGTTATTTTCAATACATATTATAAAATAATACTATGGAAGTTTAAATACAATTAACTTGATTAAAGAAGCAAGTTACCCACTTCTTCTTTAGGAATATTCATCACTGTAATGTTTCTATTTTACTACTTGGGTATTAAATAAAATATATTGGTGACATAGGTATTCTAATACGGTAACCAAGTATAGAAACCTTATTGGAATTCAGGTGTATTCTCTAAGTGGTTGAGAAAGTGTGATACCTTGGCCAATGGGGAGAAGTACACAAATTCTTTATTGGCAAGTGAAAGATTCATGTAGAACTATTATTGAGTATAACCAAAAACATTAATCTCTTGTGTCCTTGAATACGAGGAGACATTGTTCTAGGTTTTGAAATTAATGGTGTTTATGGTATTTAAAACTAAATCACTAGTTTAGTAATACAAGACTCATAGGCAATGAGTGATCAATAAAAGTTTAGGACTTATACCCAGTTGTGGAAAGAAATTTTTTTATCAAGTAACACTAAAATTGGATGTTAAGAATATAACAAATATGTTATTTAGGCTCATCATAGCTAAATACTTTTGGTATTATTTTCTTCTTTATTTTGGACAAAAGAACCTTTAAAATAAAGGTACGTCACAATGCTTTTGGAAATAGTTACACAAGTGAACATGAACCATACAAAGGGTAAAATAGAGGTTTATATATACTTCATAAGACAACTTTAAGTAATTAAGGAATAATAGAGTGAAGTATATTCATGTTCAGAATATATGAGTTGCTTCGGGTTAGCATATCGAAGAATATCTTGACCAAGAATTCATCGATCATGATAATGTAGCATAGAGTAATTCCTAAACTCACATTAACTTATCCACATAATGAAATTTATGTTAATGAAGAGGATCAATGATGATGTCTTATATGTTAACATTGATCAAAAAAAATTAGTGTGGAGTAATTTCTAAATGCAAATTTTATACATCATAGTAATGATGTATGGAGTATCAATGTTGCTACTTGTAGAAACTTACATTATATTTCATGATGTTCTTTGCAAATTACAGTGTAATCCCATAACCATATGCCAACTATAATGAAAAATTAATATCATAAAACTAATAGTATGATGTAAATCCATTATCCCATAAGTATATATGTTTGGATTCAAAGAGTTTCTTAGGACACAAAAAAAACTTTCATCAAGACAAACACATTGTGAATTTAGTGTAATAATTCTAAAGGTTGCTTAGGACATTACATAAATTCATAAGATAGAGAAGATGTTGCCAAGTGATAGACTATGGAACTATTAAAGGGTGCACTTCTCTATTAGAGATACTGGAAGCAATATTGACTTGAGTTTATTTAAGGCTCAATATGCAAAAATAGTTTGCATATGAACTAGTTCAACTAGCTCACGTGGAACAAAGTATGTTCTAGAGACACATACTGCATAGGAAGGATAAACCCGTGGTTATGGTTTTTATATTCACCGCGGTTGGTGATCTATTATTAAATGTAAATAATATTTCCTAAAAGTAAGAAGTGTTACCAATTAGATAAAATTGATAATACCAACTAAAAATTCAATTAATGGATTCTTTGTATCAATGTGAAAAGGGGGTTATTATTTTGAATACTGTGGTGGGTATTCAAGTGAGTTGATACATGTATGGTACAGTTGTAGTACCAATAAGGCTCAATTGGTTCCACCAAGTTATAATGCCTAAATCCATTAGAATTTTACTTATCATAGCAAATATATGTGACTAAATTATTTAGCATTGGATTTCAAGACCACCAATCGCGGATGGTGTCTATATGATGCAACCAGAAAGGGATGGTCATGTCACATAATGCTAATATAGGTTTCAAGTTACTGAAACCCAGTTTAGGATTTAAGTAAGAAACATGATCATTGAAAATTCATTTTGAATGATTGTATATCATGTATCTAATAAAGCTTAGTGGGAGCGCTAATTTTTCAAGTAAAATATTTTTGGAAACAAATGGAAAATAGACATTGGTCTTATAGTTAGTCAAGATTATGATGAAATATTTTCTCCAGTGATTGAATTAAAGTAGAAAACTATGTTCTAGGGAACAGTATCTACTAAGGTGAATCTATATGTTTATTGGTCCTATTAAATCATATATATAGTGACATTTTATTGAAAATTATGAGTTGTAATAATCTAAGAGATGAATTTTTTTCTATGTCACAAGGCATAATATTTCTAGTTTGACGTTTCTGAAACATAGGAGGAGATAAAAATAATGAGTTAAATCCATATGTCAAAGAGATGGATCAATAACTTATTCCATGATATGTACAAGAACTAATACTTTTATGGTATATTTTATAGTAGGAAAATATTAGTTATATCTAGGAGCACTGCAAGTGATGAAATCAAAACTATTCATTTTTACTTTAACAAGTAAAAAATTATATGTAAATGGTAAGTTGAGAAGAAAGGATACTAGTATTCGGGGATACAAACTAGTCTTCCTTGGATCTATGTGATCTAATATCGTAGTTAGGCTAGAGATGATGAGCGATTCAAGCTCATATAAGCTAGTGGTAGCCACATCTACAAATACCAAGTACGTGGTAGCTTCTGTGGTAGCTAAGAATCGGTTATTAAATGTAAAAATTTGTTCCAATTTTTTGAATCGTACCTAGTAAGGAAAAGATTATCATAATGTAAATTATGATATTCTTACTATTCAATATTTCAAGAGATGATAGTGGAAAAAAGGGATATACTCAGGGATACCATCTCTTGGGAAGTTTTACTAAAGGAGATAAGGGAACTATAACAGAATTTCCACACAGTAGAACCATGGTAGGCCTAATAGCTAAAGTTGTTACTCAGATGAAACATGATCTTTATCTTGTGATTATCTAACAAGTTTGGTTAGCAATTTGGCTCCAGTGCAAGTTGGAGTGTTGAAATAGTGGGTGACCAAGACCCAACTATTCAGTGATTTTGATTACCATATTATGTATACAGTTATCTATACATGATATCATCTTACCATTATAGTGTTCATTATTCTGCGTCCACTATTGAAATGGTAATTTCTAAAGACTAATTGTCATGTCAAAATGTTATAGCAGATTCCAGGATAGAATGAGAATCTTCAGATACTATGACATTAATCTTAAATATATGTTCTATGGTCTAAATAAATCTCACTGATTGGACACAATATATGTTTGTCCATTATTTTATGGGGGCTTATAAGCATTGAGACTTATTCTCATGAATTTAACACTAGGTGATATCTAGTAGTGAGATTATGAGGAATGACCCACCAATAGTAACACGACATGTTTCGGGTGTCATTGGATGTTCCTATCTATGATCATGTGTAATTGTATCCAAACTTCATATCATTACCAATGTATGTCATTTTTATTGCTTACTTTGATGCAAGACTAAATCCATGATGTTGAAATCATGGTAAGGTAGTTTGTGTTGGGTGCGTTATTGGTGGTTTGACCTTGGTTGAATGGTCAAAAAAGGAATTTTCACTTCTAGTTTAAGGAAGTTATATATCTAGGGCCATGTTGATCTGGATGGTAATTCCTTCATGAGACCATGGCCATGGAAGTCGTGGGTAAGTCTGTCTAGTTAGATCAACAAATAAAAAAGAAATAAAAAGAGTGATGACATGTGAGTGCATCCTGCTTTATTAGATATTAATGACAAAAAGATTATATTAAACAGTATGTGTTCATAGGTTGGTTGTCACTTCTGTAACAACCCTTATCTCTTTATGGGTCATGATGGGTTGATATATCCCACTCTTGGTCTATGAATACTATTCACTGCTATTGAGATAAGGGCGTAGAGGGTCACACACAATAGTGTATTCGAGAATCTTCCTTATTCAGTTGAATAAGAGTTTTGGACATGATGGGGCCCACCAATAGGGTTCATGATTTTTCCAAGGAGATATGATCATCAAAAAATAAATAAATTCATATTATTCAAGTTATGAATAATGGGCATTGAATTTATTTATTAAATGTATTTAGGTAAATACATCAAAAATATTATTTGAACGAATATTAAAATATTCAATGTTTATTAATATTTGTGGGAGTAAGAGCCGAGTTAATGGATTAATTATTATCATGTAATATATTTAATATTTTATAGTAAATTGATAATAATAATTAATAATATTTATAACTCATATTAGTATTCAAAATATTATTTAATAGTGTGTTACGTATTCAGGTGGCCGGGAGGCAATACTAGATATTTTCTTATCACTCTATAAATAGATGTGGATAGGATATTTCCATACACTATTCACTACCTCTATCTCTCTTATCCTCTATCTCCCACATCCTATAGATAGGCTCTATATCCAAGGAGCTCAGATGAAGCTCTCACTCAGGCATCGCAATCAGAGTGATGCGGTGATTTTCAATGTTTCGAATGAGTCATCGTATCTCTGCGCTAAAACCCGGATCACTAAGATTG
This sequence comes from Viscum album, assembly GCA_963277665.1. Taxonomy (NCBI): domain Eukaryota; kingdom Viridiplantae; phylum Streptophyta; class Magnoliopsida; order Santalales; family Viscaceae; genus Viscum; species Viscum album. The sequence goes on along the minus strand of OY728162.1, from coordinate 345,589,734 downwards.
GCGCTCCCATGGATTTATTGAAGCATGTGTGGAAAATCTTGAGGAATTAAGCTTTGTATTATTCAAGTATTGGTCACCAACAATGAGTATACATCATGCACATCTTCTGATCTAAACCATGTATTTTATGGTTTTATTTTTTTCTTAAAATAATTCACCTGAGATCCTCAGCTTTAACTGGACATCGTTTCTCTGACATTGACAATATTATGTCGATCATCAGTGGAAATTTTTTAAAATCCCACCTATTTGGGGCTTCCACTACATGCCCAGTTCTTACATAATTAACAATGTTATAAGGGAACCATGTATGCATCTAGTTCACCAATACTACTAAACTGATCGATCCTTGCTGATATGATCTCTTGTATCTATCCCATTGTAATATAATAACCACCGACTCTAGGATACTAGGGAAAAGGTTGTTATAGTTGGTAGATGAGTAGGTTTACTAAAAACCTTAGGAACTAAATGTTAAATAAATATGAGAATTATAATAATCCCTTTTAGTGAATTATCTGGATCAGTTATCATGATGATTATGGGATAACTTAGTGCGTGCCATTATTTAATGATGGTGCCTAATGGGAGAAATGGAATTAATACCTATAGCAAATGTTGGGATTTCCCCTCTAAGAAATTCAATACATTTAGTGTTATAGATGAGTAGATCATGAACATATTAGTATAACTTACGCCGTTTATGAAAAATAACAATACTTCACCTATGTTAGATCATTTTATATAACAGGATCACCCATATTTTAGTGGAACTACTAATACTTTGGAAGCTGAGAAAAGGATCAAGTCCCTTGAAAAGTTATTTTGGGCATTGGGATGTGATGAAAGGGAATAGTTAGTGCAAGTGATATACTTCCTTGATGGTGATGTTGATCAATGGTGGTCACTGATCTAGAATACTAAGGAGGAAGATGAAATATAATACATGGAATGGAGAAATTTTAAAGAAACATTTTTCAAAAAATGTTTCCCTCATCAGTAATGAATTGAAATAAAAATAAAATTTAACATCTTAATGAAAAAAGAAGAAGTGAGTGTTGTAGAGTATGACGCTACCTTCACAAGAATATACAGGTATGCCATATATTACATACATGATTTGGAAAACAAGATCGATTATTTATTTGAAGGTCTTAAGCATAGTATCCTAAGGGAATTGGTTTCTCAAATATTTTCATCATATAATGAAATAGTATTAAGTTCCATCAAATAGGATAAGGGGTTTTATAGATCATATATGTTCGAGGTAAATAAATATAATAATAGGTCTTCTGATATCCATGAAAACAATAAAGCATCATAGAATAATAGGGGATAAACAATTCCCATTATGTGATAATTGTGGAATGAATCATCCTATGAAATTATTTAAAGGTATGGGAGTTTTTTATAAGTTTGGATAAAAGTGTAAACAAGATATAGAATGAAAGGGGAAGAAAAAAATAAATTATGTTCAATGATTCAACTATAATTAAATGGGTCATTATTCAAACCAATGTTCCAAGTATTAGTGGAATCTACCACAGAAGAGGCCAAGGGGAGATGGCCAAGATTGTGCAATCACCACAGCTAAAGTACAAGTACCTGATGATGTGGTGGTAGGTACTCTAATCCTAAATTAAAATTTATATAATTCTTTATTTGATTCTGGATCATCACACTCTTTTAAATCTATTTATTTTTATAATAAAATTACATATTTACCTTTTGATTTAAAAATGGATTTATCAGTAAAAACTCATAAGGGAAGTCACATTGTAACAAAGATGTGTATGGAATTCCCCGTTATGGTATATAAACATGATTTATTTGTTTACCTTATCATTATAACTTTGGTTTACTTTGATATAATCCTTGTTATGGATGGATTTCAAATTATGATGCAAAAAATTATTACAAGAAGAAGGAAACTAAAATTTTCTAGGAAGATTTAGAATTCCTTATATTTAGAGAAGAAACCTCGTCATTTGAATCATATATAAATCCACCCCCATTAGCTCAACTGAATGAAATTATTGTGTAGGAAGTGGAAACTGCATCTTAGGATGAGGAAAGTAATCTTCAAATTGAGGACGTACCAATTGTATAAGAATACATTGATGTAGTTTCCTAAGAAATTACCTAGACTCCCCCCATAGCATGAAGTTGAATTTAACATTTATTTAATCATTTATCAAAGATAAATATCAAATAATACTTATAGAATGGCCACAATGGAATTAGTGGACCTAATGAAACAATTAGATGAGATAAATAATAAAGGATTTATTCACCCTCGTGTTTCTATATGGGGAGCCCCGGTTCACTTTATTAAGAAGAATGATGGATCCATGGGGATATTCACTAACTATAGAGAAATAAATTCTATTAAAATAATTAATAGGTATCTTCTACACCACATTGATGACTTATTTGATCAACTTCTTGGAGATAAATATTTTTGAGGATTGAAGTGTGTTCTGGGTATCATCAATCGCGAGTAAAAAAGGAATATGTTACAAAGATAGATTCTTGTGTGAGGTATGGACATTGTGAGTTTATAGTATTGTCATTTGGATTGACTAATGCACCCCCTATTTTTATGAATCTGTTGAAAAAAATATTGACGGAATATCTTGATGATTTTTAGGTAATCATTGATGATATTCTGGTATATTCTAAAATCTATGAAGACCATTAGAATAACTTGGAGATCATTATTGAAACTCTCGTGAGAAAAGAGTTATATGGTAAATTTAGCATTTGTGAATTATGGATTTAGGAAATTTCTTTTCTTGTCCATATTGTCTCAAAAAATGTAATCTCATTTGATCCTTTGAAGATAAGGCAATCCAAGAATTGCTTACACTAACAAACATACCTGAGGTACAAGGTTTTATTATTTAGTAGGTTACTATTGATGTTTCATTATTAATTTTTCTTGATTGGCTAATCCATTAACCAAGATCACATGTAAAGTGGTTTAGTTCATATGGAAAGAAGAATGTTCATAATGTTTTGAAGAATTGAGGAGAATATTATTCAATACACTGATTTGACTCTAGCATCAGGAAATGATGGGTTTGAGATATATAGTGATGTACCAATGAAAGGATTGGGTTATGTCCATATGAAAAATGATAAAGTTATTGCATATGCATCAAGGCAGTTGAAGATTCTTGAAAAAAATTATTCAACTCATTTTCTTGAGTAAGAATCCACAATCTTTTCTTTGAAGATATGGAGACACTATATCTATCACAAATAGAAATTTAAGCTATATCCATAGACCTATATATAAGGTTTTATAGGTCTGTGTCTATATATTTTTTATTGACATGGTTTAATTAAACCTTTGTGGCTAAATCAATTTCATGTTGTGGCTGTCATTTTTTTTCAAACTGTATCAGGCTCCTCCCCCCCCCCCCCCCGATCCACAAACTTATCACCACGCAACCCTCCTCCCAGATGACGTCTCCTCTTCCATGATGATATCCCTCCCAATGGCACCCTCCTCCCCGACGACCTCTCTCACAATGGCTCCCTCCTCCCCGATGACCTCTATCACTGCAGCGCCCTCCTCCCTGACGACCTCTCTCGCGGTGCTGCCATCCTCACCGAAGACCTCTCTCACCACGGTGCCCTCCTCCCTGATGACCTCTGTCACTGTCATGCCCTTATCCCTAACGCTTCCAATAAATTCCTTCATCCATGGTATTTATGGGTTTATTTATGATTTCAACTGCACTCTTGTTGTCACAATAGATCACAATAGGCAAAATGATCATGATTTCAATTGCACTCTTGTCTTTCAATGGAAACACAGGTCATAAAACATACATATATCTCTACAACAAGATCATTTTGATCGATCTGATATGATTATGTAAGGATAGCAGCACTTCCCCTTCTATGAGAACATTTATCAAAATCACTCATAGCCCCATTAGTGCAGGTAGTGCAAAGATGGGAAGATGGATCAAATGGCTTCCGCACAGTTTGATTTTAAAGATAAACACATATGGTTCTTGTATTTTGGGTTATATGAGTGGGGGTGTCGTCAAGAATCCTTGGGGATCAGTTATTTTTTCATTCTCTATTTAGTTAGGAACTCGTGATTCTCTACAATCCAAGGCTAATTCTTTGCTCAATGGTCTCACCATTTGCAGGCAGAAGCATATCGCTCTTAATGCCATTAAGAATGATTCTCTAATGGTCTTTAATTCCCTTCTCAGATGCGATCTCACACCATGGACTATTGAATACACCTTATGATGAAGCACAATGTTATTAAAGAACCTAGAGGTTCTTTATGCTTGGAATGAAAGGAACATAGTGGCGTACTTTCTAGGTTTGAAGGTGAATTATGAATAAGAGGTTACACAATTCTCAAGTTTCAGATCACTTCTAGGGGAGGGGGAAAAGCTGGTCATCACAGATGCTTCTGATCTTCACCATTACAGGCTGGCATACTTCTAGGTGTGAGAGTTTTTTGTCTTCCCCTTTGATTCATTTCTAAACTTGGTTTGTACCTTCTCATAAATATTTTATTTATTTTAAAAATTAGTTTTTGGATCATGAATTATTCATCACTGGAAAACAGAACCAATCCACCTTTAACATATTTGATATCTATAATAAGATTTTTATTTCAGGTATTTTTATAGGTACATCTTCTATCAAAAAACCAAAAAATGGGAATGTATATATCATTCAAAGAAACTTTAGAGTCTTCAAAATCATAGGAAAAAACTGAATAACCAACATTAGAAACTGAAAAATTAGATCTAGATAATGAGTGAATTGTATAGGGAATGTTGAAATTCAAACATACGAACATGGGGAAATTGTTGACGGGTGTTAAAATCTGAATAAAAGTGATTTTCTGTATTCAAAAGAGATAAAATTGACATATTTTAATGATATTCCTAAATATTATTGTATTATTTTTGGGAGGGTGTCAAGAAAATATATGATATTCAAGAGTTTATATAAATACATAACAACCCTCAAAGATAGACACATGTAATCCATCCAATTATTAATGATATTGATCTACTGAAACTGAAATAATAGGTGGAATATGGCCTTGATGTGGCCATTAGATAAATAACCTCATTCCCACTTATAAATAGATTGATCTCAAACAAAATTATAATATATCATAATGGTTTTTGATTAGTTAATTGTTTTATATAGTGATGATGTTCAGATTAATATGGTGTAGTTGAGGAGATATTCCCCCATCATAATCCATGGATTTAAATGAATTTGTATTTTCATTTCTCTAGTGTGATCTTCATGAAATTAGATTGTCTTCATATGATTAGTATATTATTATCAATGCACCTTCAAATTTTATCTTGGTTTTACCTATTAATTTGGTTTACACATAAAACTACCACAATTTTCATTCATTTATAATATAATTTAGGGGTGTGAGGGGTGATAAAGGAGTGATTAAGCATTCTCAATTACCATGGTTAGGTGAAAGTAGTGTATCAAAAATCATTTTTTCACTACCTAACCTAACAAACTAAAGAGAGAGTGAATGGATTGAGATCTTGGGTCATTCCAGGGTATTATTTAGGGAGTTGAATTTATTTTATAAGAGATTATTATATAATTAATGAGAGATTAATATAATTCCACCCGTCATTATATTCATCATTTTTCACTTTAATTTTATTTTTTCATGCACTTTTGGTTCCACTCCTTTAGTATTTCATTATTTTAAAATTAATAGTTTTATATTAGTGTATGTGTGAAGAGAATGAATGATTATATCCTTCAATGAACTTGTTATTACCTATCTATTTTCACCATAAATTGTAGTATTTTTAATCTTATATTGTATTACATTTTAAGATTAGTGTTTAAAATTAGTGAAAATCATGTTTTGAGGTCTTAATATGATCTATCTATTGAATTAGAAATCATTGGTTTTTTTCATGCTGCACTTTGATCATCAATATAGAATCATGATTTTGTCTAAGGACATTCTTATTAAAAACTATTTGTTAATGTAAATCTGATAGAATGATGTAAATTTCTGTTTCATATAATCATGCTTAGTTGAATTTGCGTTTGATTAACTTGGAAAGAGAAATGGACAGTGCTTATTTACCAGATTTTCATGTTGGTCCAAGAGGAATATGAAGACTTTTTGTTGATGAAGTGAAGCACTTATAATTATGGAATAGTGGAAAAAGTAAATGTTGCAACATGATTTTCTATATGGAGTTTTTCTATGCGTTCAAGGGCATATGGTTACTCCTTTTCCTCATTATATGAAGTTTTATTATAATTCATGTTTATATCCTCTTTCAATTACTTGATGGTGAATGCTCATTTCACCTCATGTTTTCAATGTATCTTGAACCTTCAATATTTCCCCAGGGTATGTGTTGGAAAAACAACTCATTCATTTTTTCACTATTGTAGTTCATTTTTTTTCATTGAATATTTACCTTTAAGAAATAGTGATCTTAAAATGGGGGTTGTGCATCATGTGGTCTAGGGTTTTCATTACTGGCTTCAAAAGGGGAATTTTGAATTCTGATTGTCTACTTGTACAAGTTCAAATTTTTAATTGATATGTTGTTAAACCTAAACCAGGTTTGATAGAAACTAATGAGTTACCGATGATGAAAAATATGTGAAGAAGGGGAACTGCAACACCACTAAGGGTCCATGAGGTTAAAATCTTTTCTTCTACTGTGTTTGGAGAAACCTAGTTATAGTGATTCTTTATTCCCAATTCTATGAAGCACATAAAAATATCAGTGTCCTTTTTATGATTTATTTACTTATATATATTGATTGGTGTTGTTGGAAATCACTTATATTTGATCTTTTTTCTCATACTAATCATGATTTTTTATTTGTTTTTAATCAAAATGGTTATTTTAGTTTCTGTTCAGCATGTTAAGAAGCTATAATTGTTACATGAATCTATTCCTTGTCATGTCTTATTCTTTTTAGTTTATATTTTTGAATCAATATCTATAGATTAAATTTTATTTTGATACATATCAGGATTGGTATTATTAAATTATTCATGATTTTATCTTCTATTTATAGAATAATACATGTGTTGAATTATTTTTTTGAAAATTTTAGAAGAAAAATTAAGTCTACGCCTATCATTTAGTTATTTATTACATTATATAAATTGGTCACTTTATCAGTTGTATAATTTTTAGGGATGGGGTGGTTAATGATAAATTATTTATTCACTACTATAGAAATAAGGATAAAAATAGATGAATATTTTAACTCCTTTTAATTAGGGAGGCTGGTGCAGGCTAAGGGGGCTAGGGGTGGTGTCAGGTGGTGGGTTAGGGGATGGTTTGGGGGGCTGGATTATGGGAGGCTAGTACCGGGGGGTTTGGGGGGATGGTTCAGGCTAGGGGTGGTGCATGGGGGAGGGGGTTAGGGGGTTGTTTTGGGGGAAGGGACTAGTTTGGGGGGAGGAGCTGCTTTGGGTGGAGACTAGTACCGGGGGTGCAAGGGGGGTTAGGGGGCTAGTGAAAGCTAGGGGTTGGTGCAGGGGGTGAGGGGATAGTTGTGGGGGAGGGGACTGGTTTGGGGGGGAGGGGCAGGTTTGGCGGTGGGGCTAGTACAGGGGATGGGGTGAGGGTGGTGCAAGGGGGGGTGGTGCAGGCTAGAGGGGTTGAGGTCTAGTGCAGGTTAGGGAGTTGGGGGTGGTGTAGGGGGGAGAGAGACTAGTTTTTGGGGGAGGGGACTGGTTTGGGGGGAGGCTAGTATAGGGGAAGGGGTGGGGTGGTGTAGGGGGGTTAGGGGGGTTGGTGTAGGGGTGGGGGATTGGGGGCTGGTGTAGGATATGGTGGTGGGGGTGGTGTATGGGGGAGGGGGTTAGGGGATGGTTGTGGGGGGGACTAGTTTTGGGGGATGATAGTACATGGGGAGGTGGGGGTGCAGGGGGTTAGGGGGCTGGTGTCGGGGTTAGGGGAAGCGTCGTGCCTGGAAGAGGCTGCACAGCTATAGGAGGGGGTGAGGAGGAAGTGTTAACAAGGATGGGTTGTGGCTTGGGAGGCTGAAATCGGGGTTTGGTGGCCAAAGGTGGCATGAAGCCTAATGGGTCTGGTTTATTGGATGGCTAGGATCGAGACAGATAGATATATGTTTTTAAAAATCCATCATAGTATAAAATCAACGTGAGATTCATAACTTGAATATATAAATGGATCTGGGTCAAGGTCAAACCTGACTGTTCAACACTTTTGATTTATTTTATGAAATTTTAAGTCTATTTGAAATCTAGGGTCACCCAATCCATTAATGTTTGTTTTACATACATTGATCATTGGGAGCTTGTTATCCAATCGTATAACCAGAGTTATATACTCTCATATAGAAAATAGGAATTTATCAATAGCTCGCCTTAGAATTTCATTCTATTGATATAGTAGTGTCTATTTTCATAGAATGTGGCATTTTGTTCGCTTGTATCTCAATAATTTATATTTTATGAAATGTATTTGAAACCATTATTATTTTCACATTAAATTTAGGGTCCTAAGAACTACTTCTTCAGCCCATCTGGTGGAGGGTTAGCAGGTTTGAAAAGCACAGGTGTTGTAGCTATGCCAGTTCTTCCATCATTGAAACACATTTTACAGAAAAACATCATTCAAATAGTATTATTGTTGTTATCTTCTATGTCTACTTTATTAATGGTCATTATAGATATTTCTTAAAACATATCAAGTATAATTTGGCTAGATGAAATAATTAATCTAATTAATTATGTGGAGCATACTTCTAGTAATTCCTTTGATATTTTGATAATCATGCTTTGAATCTGGCATTTTCTTAAATGAAAACTAAAATTAATGAAATGGGAGATATCCCATCACACATGCTCTATAAAATTTAAAATCAAGATGAAAATTTATTGGATGACCTCTTGTGCTTGACACAATTAATCAAGTGGAATTTGATGTGGCTAGAAATGGTGAACTTCATGTATTTTTAGTTCATTTAGTGAAGAAATTTTTCATTACCTGGTAACTTGTTGGTGCAAACCTGCATTATTAGTGTATGGGTACCGAATTTCTAAAAACCTTTCTCAGGTAGGCTAAGATAATGCAACCAATTGCGTGTATTCATTATGTATCCAACACTATTTTTTGTTTCTGGTGCTACTCGAGGTTTTGATATATTAAGAGGGTTTTATTTACTTCTATGGGTACACGCCAATACCCCTCAAAAATAAGTGTAATTCAAAATATGTCAACGTATGAGTTGAAAATAGAATATTTTTATTTTTATTTTTCTGATTCTTCATCTTTCTGTTTTGTTACTTGTAACATTTTGTTTGAGCATAATAAAATGGGTTCATATTGGGAGGTGTTCTTTCCATGCACGTAGGCCCTAAAGGGACCAAATAAAAATTAATCTTTTGTTCTTATTTATTGTATTGTTTATTTATTTTGAATCAATTTATACTAATCAATATTAAAGTAATTTCTTTGTAATATTAAATGGTGTGTACCTAGGGGACACATACTGTGTTTTTTAAACCACATAACTCGGTATGTATTGGTGTACAATCCCTGATTTCACACTCGAACACAAATGTTGTGTGTGAAAGGGGATAGGGGTGTGCATAGAGGGTACAAGGGATGTTTAAGGGGGGTGAAAGTGGGGATGTGTAGGGGGTGCAAGGGGGGATGTGTAGGGGGTCATGGGTGTGCAGGGGGTGTCCAATAGGGGTGGTGCAAGGGGTGTCCATCAGGGGTGGTGCAAGGGGTGTCAGACGGGGGTGGGAAGGTGGGTTCATGGGGGCATGGGTGTGCAGGGGGTGTTCAGTAGGGGGTGTAGGGGGGTGTGTGTAAGGGGATGGGTGGTGCAAGTGGGGCTATGTCAAGGGGAAGGGTGCATGGGGGCATGGGTGTGAAGGGGAGTGTCCAGTAGGGGTGGTGAAAGGGGTGTCCAACAGGGGTGGTGCAAGGGGTGTCCAGTAGGGGTGTGTGCAAGGGGAAAAGGGGGTGCAAGTGGGGTTGTATTGGGGGGAGGGTGCATGGGGTCATGGGTGTGTAGGGGGTGTCTAGAAGGGGTGTCCAGGTGGGGTGTGCAAGGGGATAGGGGGTAAAGTGGGATTGTACAAGGGGGCAGGTGCATGGGGGCATGGGTTGTCTAGCAGGGGTGGTGCAAGGGGTGTTCAGCAGGGTTGTGCAAAGGGATAGGGGTGTAAGTGAGGCTGTACATGGGGGGTTCATGGGGGCATGGGTGTGCAGGGGGTGTTTAGTAGGGGTGTGCATGGGTGTTTGTGCAAGGGGATAGGGGGTGCAAGTGTGGTTGTCCAGGGGGAGGGTGCATGTGGGTGTCTAGAAAGGGTGGTACAAGGGGTATCCAGTAAGGGTGGTGCAAGGGGTGACCAGCAGGGGTGGTGAAAGGGGTGTGCAGGGGGTGCAAGGGGACAGGGGGTGCATGTGGGGATATGAGGGGGGTGTCTTTACAAGGGGTGGGGATTTTGTCCACATGGTGGGGGTGCTATTGGGGTGGGTCTATCCGGGGGAGCTGCTGTCCAGGGGGTGTCTGTCGAGGGGTGGTGCAAGGGGGTCCAACAAGGGGGAAGGGGTGTGCAGTGGGGGTGTACAAGTGTGCAATGGGGTGTGTTCAAGGGGACCAGGGGGTGTAAGGGGGGTTCAAGGGATGTGTAAAGGGGGTTTAAGGAGGGGTGTCTATCCAGGTGGTGGGGGATGTTATCCAGGGTGGGTGTCTGTCAGAGGGGGTTGTCCAGGAGGGGGTGTTTGTCCAAGGGGTGGGTGGATGGGGTGTTTTCCAAGGGGGAGGGGTTCTACCCAGGGGGTGTCTAGGAGGGGGGTGTCGTGGGGGTGCCCAGTAGGGGTGTGTAGGTGTGAAAGGGGATAGGGGGTGAAAGGGATGTGTAAGGTGGGGTGCAAGGGGGCATGGGTGTGCAGGGGATGCAAGGGGGTCTGTCCAGGGTGCAAGGGGGGTGAGTCCATGGGTGCAAGAGGGTTCTGTAGGGGTGCAAGGAGGTCTATCCAGAGTGCAAAGTGGTATGTCCAGGGGTGCATGGGGATCTATCCAGTGGTGCAGGGGGGTCTGTCTCGGGGTTCTAGGGGTGCGTAGGGGGAGGGGTAGGGGGTCTTTCCAAGGAGGGCGTCTGTCCAGGGGTGTAAGGGGGTCTGTCCAGGGGTAAAAGGGGGATCTGTAGGGGTGCAAGGGGGGGGGCATGTCCTGGGTGAAAGGGGCTCTTTCCAGGGGTGCACAAGGGGTCTATCCAGGGGTGCAGGGGGGAAGGGGGTCTGTCCGAGGGGGGGGGTCTGTGTAGGGGTGCAAGGGGGTATGTAGGGGGAGGGGGTGTGAAGGGGGGAGGGTTAGGGGGTATGTCTAGGGGGTTTATGAAATGGGAATGGATATAACCACAGTCTCAAATAGTGGCTATAGCTCTATAGCCACGGTCTAAACCATGTCTAAAGACCTAGATCCAGGTTTCAATGAACCGTGGCTATAACCTATAGCCACAGTTTTTGGGCTTATAGCCACAGTTCTAAACTGTGTCTATAACCTAAATTTCTAGTAGTGTATGGTGAAATATGTGAGGTATATATGGATCATAAGAGTTTAGAATGCATCTTTACATAGAAAGAACTCAACATGAGGCAAAGTAGATGGATTGAGTTACACAAAGATTATGATTTCTCAATACACTACCACCTAGGAAAATCAAATAAGGTAGTATATGCATTAATTAGGAAAGATCATGGACTTATAACCCAAATGATGATTAAGAAAGATCCTATGTTCATGGATTTAGTAAAGATATATATGGGAATTATTAAGGAAGAGGAAACATCACTCCTTTTTCAAATTATTTTTAAACAATATTTATTGGGAAAGATAAAAATATCTTAATCTGATGATGAGAATTTTCAAAAGAAAATTAAAGCGGTTAAGGATGGAATATTGGAAGACTTATTATATGAGGAAGACATTATAAAATTTGGAAATGGGTTAAGTGTTCAATCAATACCTGATCTAAAAAGGGAACTATTAGATGATTCTCATAGATCAAATTTATCTATACACCATGTTAGTATCGAGATGTATAGAGATCCAAAGGAACATTTTTGGTAGGAAAATATGAAGTGGGAAATTTTTGACTAAGTGTCAAGATGTATAGTTTTTCAATAAGTAAAGGATAATATACAACATCCTAGTGGTGTAATGAAACCTCTGCCTATTAATATGTGGAAGTGGGGTGACATTTTGTTGGACTTTTTCATAGGTCTATCAAAGACACCATGAACGAATGATGTGATATGGGTTATTGTTGATCAAATTACAAAATTATCACAATTTCTTGATATAATAGAATATTTTCCTCTTTATAACCCATAAAGACACTATATTAATGAATTTTTAAGACTTAATGGTGCACCTATATTTATTGTTTCTAATTGAGATCCCTATTTTACATCAAAATTATGGAAGAGTCTCCCAACGAATTTTGATACTGAGCTTCATTTGGGTACTACTTATCACCCTCAAACTGATGGATAGTTTGAAAGGAAAATTAGAACATTGGAAGAAATTTTGTGGTTATTATAACATGACTTTCAAGGTATGTGGGATCAATATTTACCTTTTGTAGAGATATCCTATAATAATAGTTTCCATTAAAATATTCGAATGGTGCCATATAATGCATTATATGTAAAGAGATGTTGTACTCCAACTTATTGGGATGAAGTTCATGAGAGGAAACTTATGGGACCATAACATATTGAAGAAACAATGACAAAGGTAAATACTATACAGTCTCATATGAAATCATCTCAAAGTAGGAAAAAGTGTTATGATGACAACTGAAGAAATGATTTAGAATTTTAATTATGTGATATCTTCTTTCTGAAAGTATCTCCTTGTAAGGGTTTTATAATGTTTGGTATGAAATGGAAACTAAGCCCCATTTATATCGGACCATTTGAAATTTTGGAAATAATTGGATCTTCAGTTTACCAATTAGTAATGCCACCAAGTCTCTTCAAATTGCATGATGTGTTTCACATATCAATGTTAAATTAGTACATACTAGGACAAACACATGTACTCACCTATCAATAAATAGAACTGGAACATGATTTATATTACTGTGAATATCCTATCGAGATTATTGACAATAAAGATCAAGTATTAAGAAATCATACTACTCAACTGTTAAAAGTTATTTAGATAAAACATAAAATAGAAGAAGCAATGTGGGAACCTGAGGATGGTATGAAGAAAAACCACTCTCATATGTTTAGAAGGAAATATTCTTGAAACATTTTAGGGATAAATTTTTTGAAGGAGGTAAGAATATAACACCAAAATATTTTATGCTATGTATCTTCTTAAAGAAATTCAATTTATTTGATAGTTTACATTGCAAAAATGAATCATTGTATACTATTAAATATTAACATGACAATTGGAATAGTAATGTAACTATTAGAATAGTAATGTGACCATTAAAATAATAACACTTATGAAATTATAAATAAAATTTATTTATCTCATAAATTAAATTATGATATATTTATATCATAGAATAAGTAAATAAATGCTTCAAAAATGATAAATTAAGTGTTTTTATTTTTGTGGAATATAAATATTTATTTAAAATTTTATAATTTATATAATAATTTAAAAGAAAATTTATTTTCAAAAAATAGATTCATAAATTGATATTTTGTTTTATTATAATTATAAGATAATTTTACGATACCATTATTAATTTTCAAAGTGTCATAAAATCGATTGTAATACGAAAATTAGTATTTTTTAATAACTAATGATTTTATTTAAAAATGAAATTTATCATATTTAGAAAATCATTTTTTCTAAAATAGAGTAAATTTTTGAAATCTACATGTTGAAAATGGTTAGGGTTAATTTTTTGTATTTTTCTGAAATTTTGGAATTTTGGTAAATAGTGAAATACGATAATTTCCAATATTTAACATTTTAAGACAAATAAAAGAATGTTTTAGTCATGGTTGATGTAAGAAAATATTATTTCGAACTCAAATGCACTATTTACTATAAATAGTCACAATAATCAACACTATTTATAGTCTTAAGCCAAAATAACAAAAAAAATGAATAAAATAATAAAAAACACTCTTCTCCTCCCACTATAAATACCACCCCTTATTCTTACACCTTATAAACCTTGAATATTTCTTAAATTATATACAAAACCCTTTCTAAGACTCTTCCCCATGTTTAATACCTATTTTTATAAAGAAAATACCGAATCCATGTTTCTTAAGGAGGCCTCCAATGAGACAATATTCATGAGGTAAAGTCTTCCTTCTTTCTCTTTTAATTTATTTAATTTTATTATCCTATCCTAAAATACCTTATAAAAGTGGAATGGTAAATCTAGTATGATATATATACTATAATTTTATTATGCTAATTGAATATCCATCATGAAGTTTCTTCTCTTATCCTTTTATTCTAAAAATTAAAACATCATCTCTGAGGTGTCGGTTCACCGCCTTTGTGGATGATGAGTTTTCATTTTTCATTACCTCCTTCAAGGATGGTCATAAAACCATTTTATGGTTAAAAATGATTATAATATGTGTATTAAAACTTATTTAATATTATGGATCTAGTATATAAACATAATATTAAATAAAAAATTACTAGTTCTTATTGGTCATAAAAGCTACCAAAATAAAATAATCATTTTTCAATAACATTTTATCTAATAAATAATCCTCATAACATATAACCAAATGATATATTAGGACCATTTAAAATACTATAAGTTTATTATAATTATTCCATTCTACTTATGAATTTTTTTCTTACATTTTACAAGAACTCTCGTAATTATACTCTATGGAACCAACCATAAAACCATAAAATAAATACTCTCAAAACAATAAAATTAAACATTATAACTCTTAAGAATGGACATAAATGAAATTAATAAAATTATAATAAATTAAACAATATGGAGAAGATTTTATCTATTAATTATTTAGTGAATCTAATTTTATTATCTAGGACATTAAGTACAAGTGTAGAACTCTTTCAGACATAAGGTAAGGTACTTCATCTCAATTTCCATTTCATTGAGACATACTTGTTATTGTGTACTTAATCATTTTTATATGGTGTATCCACTACCCATTTGAGATTATTTTTCATTTGAAATTATATTTATCTTAAATATCAATATTTCATGTATTATTGATATGATTATTGTAAAATACGTATATAATTTTTATATATGATGTTTCCTTTAAAGGTTGTTTTAACTGGGGAAATGTTGATATATATGTATCCTCTAATCAATATGCATATTTTGATAAGGAATATTGTTCATGAATTAAATATATGTATGAATAATTCTTTGGACATCCAGACATGAGTGTTTCCTGGTTATGGATATCCCCTCAATGCATTGATAGGTAAAATGTTACAAAAATATTGGCAACAAACCCTTTATGTTTTTTTCAAGTAGAATCATCTGAGTTCATACCCATAGAATTAAACCATATTGTGAAAGGTATTGAGGGTATTGGTTCATACTCTTCATGTTTTTTTGAAAGTAGTGATTCTTCTTCGGTTTCTCCCCCTCCCCTCCTCCAGTGTGAAGCAATTTGGGTTGGCATCGGTGTCTTCGTCCTTGACTCGGTGTCAGCGTGACTCATTCAGCCCTTGCGAAGGTGGCTAGCTGTGATCCCAATCGACATCTCTGGCCCCTACTCGGTGAAGACTCAGGTTTCATCTTCGGCTTCATCTTCTTAGTGCGTTGTCCCAAAGATAGTGCGGATATGGCTTCGATCTCATTTGTTTGGAGATTTGAGGCATGGATCCGTCTTTTCACCGTGATGGAGCTCGTTTGGGCGTCAGATGTGGCCTCGGCAAGGCAGGCATGATCAGGCGAGGCTCGGCGGTGGCCCTGGTGTGGCGCGGAGGGGGGAGGGTCTTCCTACGACTTCCTTTCAGGTTCAATTTTGGTGGTTTTCTTTCTTTGATGCTAAACGTGGGGTGTGCTAGGAATTGGTTTGCATGGTTTGTTGTATGGTGTGAATGGTTTATCGCTGGTATCCCTCTCCGCTATCTGCTTTGTGGTCTTCTTGTTTAACGGTTGTGGTGGAAGTGGATCGATGCACTGGAGATTCAGAGAATTATGATGAAGTTTTGATACATGATGGTGGTCTACTTGGAATGGTTTATTGTTGGGTGATCTTTTCATGGTGTGATTTTCTCCTTGTGTTATGAGTCTTCTTCTTATTGTGAATCTGCTATGCGAAACTAGTTGTTTTTGTTTGGGCGGTGTGTTCTGCTATGTGTTCATAGGTCCAAGGGTCTATGTTTCCATATCTGCATCAAGGGCTGCTCTTGATGAGGTTTAGAGCTGACATTTTTCATCAGATCATGGCTATTTGGAATCGAACATTTGAGAGGGTATGAATTTTGTCATCGGTACGAGGCTCATGCATCACTGCATGGGACGCTAGCCGAGTAGCGTTGAGAAGGTGGAAGCTGAATTGATTGTTTTATGCTGGGGAGGGGATGTCCTTATTGATTGATATGGTTTTATGTATTTTGATCCTTTGGGGCATAGTTTAATGTCTTATGTCTTTGAAGTCATGTTCAATTCCCCCTCACCCATTAAAAGGGGTTTATGATATAATAACAAAAATAATTTTCAGTCAGTTATTGATTAAATAGAATGCATTTTTCTGTTATCTACATTCCCATATTGATTATTAATTATTAATTATGTTTAACCTATTATTGATTAGTTTTTTAATGTATTTAACCCTTACTAAGTATTTTAGCTCCCCCTTTTATTTTTTTTCCTTCTTCGGATTTTGAAGATGAAATCGTTTAATAAGTGTCAAGGAAGCAGTTTATTTTCCTTTGTTGTCTTCTATCTTTAATTAAAAATATAATAAAGGAACCATGTATGTATCTAGTTCTTCAAGACTACTAAACCGATTGATCCTTGGTGATGTGATCTCTTATATCTATTCCATTTTAATAAATAACCACCGACTCTAGGCAACAAGGTTCAGGGTTGTTACTGGATTAAAACCAAGTTTGATAAGACCTTTTTTCTCTAATGAGTACAAAATCTATGATAAATTTAAATGAAGTGATGATAAGTATGATATAGAGTTTATTAACTTTTGCAATAACAAAGACATTAAACGGTAGATTTGGCAAGCAATGGGAAAGTATCCATCAAATAAAACGGAATATAAGAGGTCTAAATTTCCCTCTAGTGATAAGTGTGGTAAGAAGCATCATGGGGATTTTCATATGTAATATGGAAAGTGTTATCTATGTGGTATATGTTTTTATTGAAAAGAAAATAATCAAGGAAATAGATAGAACAAATATTATAATAAATAAGTGTTATTTTTTAGATGCAATGAGATGGGTGATTATGTTGATGTGTGTCTAAAGAAAAGCATGAATCATGGGAATCATAAAGATAATAATCATAATGGTCTGGAAACTTCATTTTCAACTACCTTATAAAATAATGGACCACCAAATTAAGTGATGATAGGTACATTACATGTTTAATCAGATTATTCCAAAGTCTGGTTTGATTCAGGGTTTATATATTCTTTTATTTTGAATGAATTTTATGGAAAATAGAAATTTTACCTCTAGAAATGGTGAAATAAATTTTAGTAAAAACATTTGGTGGAAGTATTAAGGAAAGAAATTATTTATAGGAATCTTCCTTTTATTATCTATGGAATTATTTTTCCTAAAAAATCTATGTTTCCAATGGTTGAGTTCGATGTTATTCTAGATATGGATTCGATTTCAGTTTATCATGAAAAGATAGATTATAGATATAAGAAATTTATATTCAATTTTCAAAGTCTATTTGAATTTAAATATATAATTAGTTCATACATATGATAACATATCAAGAATCTAAGAAAATAATTAAATAGAGAAGTGAATGTTATCATACTATTATTTGTAAAAAGTGGTAAGTTGTTCGTATTATTGATGTGTTAGTAGTAAATAAATATTTGGATGCATTTCATGTTTATTTTCTTCGCTTTATTCTTAACCAAGAGGTTAAATTCGCTATTGACTTAGTTCTAGAAGATAATCTAATTTCAAAACTCCGTCATTGAAAAATACCATTAGAGTTATTGGAATTGAAAAATATGTTACAAGAGTTTTTTTAAAAAGGGTTTTTTATCCTAGCACTTCACCTTGGGGTTCCCCTATTTTGTTTGTTTAAAATAAGGATAGTTAAATAAGGATTTTCAATTATTACAGAGTACTCAATAACATTAATATTAAGAATACGTATCTATTTCTTCATATAAAAGGATTTTTTTATCAACTTCAGCGAGTGTAGTATTTCTCAAATATTGATATCAGGGATGGATACCATCAACTAATAGTGAATGAGGTATAAATTCAGAAGATTTCATTTTTTATAAGGTATGGGAATTATGAGTAAGTAGTTATGCCCTTCGATCAGAATAATGTAGCTATTGTATTCATGGATCATATGAATTTATTTTTCTATGAGTATTTGGATCAATTGAAGGTTGTGTTTATTAATGAAACTAAGGATTATTCTAAAAGTTATGAGGAACATGAAAGACATCTAAGGACTATTCTATTGACTTTAAATGAAAAAAAATGTAGGGAAAATTCATTAAATGTGAATTTTGGTAACATAAAATTTCTTTCCTTGGATATATTGTCTCTAAAAATGGAATAAATGGTTATACATCTAAAATTAAAGTGGTGGGAATGTTTCCAAACCTATAAATGTCACTAATATTAAATGTTTTCTTAGATTAAAGGGTTACTACTAATGTTTTTTCGAAAACTTTTCTCAGTTATCTAAACTAAAATCTAATTTAAATCAAAAAAGAGTTAGATTCATCTATATAAAGGAATGTTATGAATGTTTTCAAGAATTGAAAATAAGATAAGTTAATGATCCAGTGTTGGAAATTGCATCTTGAAATGGTGAGTTTGTTATCTATAATAATGATTCTTTAAAGGAACTTTTTTTCTTAATTTAATATAATAGAGTGATTGAATATGCATCATGCTAATTGAAAATCCATAAAAACAATTACCCCACACATGATCCTGAATTAGATGCATAATGTTTTACTTATAAATTTTGGGGACATATTTTATATGGGGTTAAATGTGAAATATATATTAACTATAACATTTTAAAGTATATATTCACCCAAAAATATTTGAACATGTGTAAGACAAGATAGTTGGAATTGATAAATTATTATGAATAAAAAATCACTATCATATCAAAAAAGAAAACAAGGTAGATGATTCTTAGATCTGAAAAGATAAGGAATCATTTTCTATGTTATATTTATAACATGTTACTTTGGTTAATGACATAATGATTGTTGTTATAGAAATTGTGAATATAGGAACTCATGTTATTTTAGTTTAGGTCTCAGTGCAATTATCCTTGTAAGATATAATTAAGTGTTCTAAAAAAGAAGATCATGGTTTGAAAGAAATAATATATTTAGTTTACAAGGGTAATTTTCTAGAATTTAATTATGAAAAATAAGGTTTTATTTGATTTAGAAAGTGCTTTTTCATGCCAATTGGTAACTAGGGGAATAAGGGATTGTTAATTAAATCTCAAAAATCTTAATTTTCTATTCATCTAAAAAGTACTAAGATATACAGAGACCTTCAGGGATATTATTTGTGGGATAAAATTAAGTCATATGTTGATTATTTTACAATAAAATGTTTGACTTTTAGATAGTTTAAAGAAGAGTGATAACTATTGAGGGGGTTATTTCATCATTTTTCAGTACCATAGTAGAAATGGTAGAATATATACATGGATTTATTGGTAATATTACCAAAAACATATTAAAGGAATATTTTGATTTGGGTTATTATTGATTGTTTGACTAAATCTGCACGTTTTTTCTATATTCGAGATACTATGTCCTGGGATAAAATTGTTAGGAATTCGTCTGAAATAGATAGTCAGATTACATGGATTCCCTCTCTTTAATGTATCTGACCATGATCCCATTTATATTAAATTTTTAGAAAGTACTTCGGAATGCATTTGCTATTTAATTAAATTTTAGAAACTATTTTTATCCTCAGTCTAATGGATAGTCAAATAAAAAAATTTATACTTTGGAGTGTATTATTTGGGCTTTCTCACTATATTTCCTTGTAATTTTGTATCATTATATTTATTTAATGAAATTTTCTTATAATAACAGTTTTCATTCAAGTATACAGATGGTACCTTTTGACGCATTATATGGAAAGTGGTGTTAGACTCCATCATATTCGGATGAAGTAAGTGGAAGAAATTTATTAAGACCAACACTGGTAGAATAAATGGTTGAGATGGTATAGATTACTCATCATCACATGAGGGATGCTCAGAGAAATCATACAAGTTATTCAGATAGAAGGAGGAAAGACCTTTCATTTGAGGTATAAGATCATGTATTTCTTAAAATATTTCTATGGAAAGGTGATATGTGTTTGGGAATGAAAGGAAATTTAAGACCACAATTTATTGTTCTTTATTAAATTTTGTAAATTGTGCGATCAATTTCTTTTTTAGTTGCTTTTCCTCAAATTTTATCTTAGGAACATGTTTTTTTTATTATTTTATTGTTATGGAAATATTTTCCTAATGAATCTCATGTTTTGAGGCCTGAGGTAGTACATTTGGAAGAGAATATTTCTTTTGAGGAGAATATAGTGAATATTATAGATCCTAGGGAGAAAGTGTTATAGAATAAGGTAAATCACCTGTATATATTTTTTGGAAGTACTACATGATTGAATAAGAATCATGAGAATCTAAAAAGGATTTTATAGAAAAGTATCCATACCTTTTTAAATGATAAAAAAATTATGATGATTCAATTTCTTTAATAGGAGAATAATGGTACAACCTAGTTAATGTTAATAATAATAAAAAATAATGTCTTAGGAATATTAATGATTAGATTTTATGGATTCAAATTCACTATATTAATTTTATGTAATTTTTTAACTAAAAAAGAAATAGTTTTATTCTAACTAAAATGTTTTCCATGTACTATATAGTTTTATTTAAAAGTTAAGTTTCTAAATTATGGAAAATGAATTTTATAAAAAGGACATAATTTTTTATTTCAATGTGTCAAAAACCAGGCCGGATACCCTGGTACCCTAATAACTAAACTGATCTTGACATAGCCTTAAGGGAATTTCCAATCCCTAGGGGTTTCCAATAAGCACCTGACTTCATGAAATATAAACTTGTGAAAAAATTTTCCTCAAAAACAGTGGAGGAAACATATACATATCAGTAAGCTCAAAAAAACTCCCATGGGAGATAGTACCAAAACCCAAATAGGTTTATCAGAACCAAATAACACATCATAAAAGTACCAAAAAATAAACAAGATAACCCAATGTCCCAAAGGACATGCCACTCCAAGCTCCAAGGAATCAAGAACAACCTCCTCCTCCAAGAGGGGGTTTCCCTTTTCTTGGACCTAGAAGTTGAAAAACTAAAAAACCCAAAGGATAAGGTATGGTGTGATATAAAATACCAATAGGGACTCATTGAGTGTTCTATAATATGATTCCATAATAAAAAAACAAAAAAATCTATTAATTTTTAATCAAAACAACCATGGAAGTACATTTTCATGTTTAAATAAAAAAAATTCATTTCACAATAATGGAATGAATCTAAAATGTGGATTAAATAAAAACATTATTTAAAATAGTTTATATAAATAATTATTCAAGAGTAAAATAGTTTCAAAATCAATGCCATATACATCAAAGTAGTCAAACCAAGAAATATGGTCATTTTCCCTATAGCATGATAGTTACAAGTTATGGGATCTTCACACATCTCATGTTAGTGATCATGAAAATATGTTTACACATTCCCCTTAAGATTAGGCTGAATAGGACTTATCAATATCTCCTTATGGATATGATCCATCAAACTTGGTTTTTTAGAGTTTTAAAGTGTAAATCCATTGCTACCAAATTACCATACTAGTGTATTTTTTTCCAAATAACCAACCAACTACCTAGGATATAATGTTCAAAATCAGTCAATAAATAATGGTAAAATAATTTCAAAAAAATCCAAATTTAATTACCCCATTTTGAGTTTCAAAATTCCATTTCCCTATCAAAACCAGAACATCGGTTTTTCATAATTTCATTACTTTTCAAATAAAACCAACCATATATTTTCATCATTTTAATTTAATACATTTTAAAAAAATCAATAAGAATCATTTCATAATTTTTATCAATTTCAACTCATTCCCCAAATTCTAATTCCATTGGAATTATGGGTTTTTTCCAAAATCCATAGAGTAGAAATTTAAATTTCTATTTTCATCAAATTGGATTTTCATAGTTCAAATGAGGAAAACTTAAAACAATAAGAAAGTCAAGGTTTAATAAATTATCTATCATAAATGGAACCACCTACCTTTCTCATGGAATCACAACACCCGTGGCAGGACTCCCCAATAATAACTAAGGTGTAGAAGATCTAGGAACATACTCTATAAACAAGATTAAAAAATTGATATTAGATACATCAATCCTCATATGATGTAAAAATATCCAAGAGAAATATATATATATATATATATATATATATATATGAGATAAGAATACTACTTACCTAGATAGATGCACCACAACCGCAACAATGATCAATCACTGAATGAAATGATTCATAAGGGTTGGAGGGATCCAAAATCGCCTGGGGATGGATCTAGGTCGAGATATAAGGAATCATGGATGAAGTAAATAATATTTTCACTTAAACCACCAGATTAAAATAGACACTCAGGATTTTACATGGTGTGTAACCCAATTACACATCATATAATTTTCAAGTCCCATATACAGTGAAATATCTTGCACCTTTTTGTTAAAATTAGATTTTTAATATTTAAATAGAATGTAAAATGTACATGGTGTGTAAACTTTCACTCTGTGTACCCATTTCATGGAATCTTCCAGGATATGATTCCATGTCATGTAATACCATTACATGATGTTTAAATCCTTAGCAGACTGTAGAAATAGAAAGTTTCATGCTGAAAATTCCAATAAATCCCTGACATAACCATTATAGGTATCCTCCCAATTCCTTTCTAAACCTATTAAACCAATAAAAAAATAATACCAAGACCAGTGTTAGAATTTACCTATCAGAAAGAAAATAGTATTTTATGGTCTCCCACCCATAAAACCTTTCTGTCCCCAGAAAGCCTATCAAGAAGCTTCTATATCAGAAAGGTGAGGCCACTTCTATCACATCAGTTCCTCATGCTCCCCTATCTCATGAGAATTAGAACCATGCTTCCATAGCAAACAAACCAAAGTTATTATCCTCCCATGATGTACCATGGTCTTAGAATCAAAAATACTGACTATATACTCAATAATGGATAAATCGGGAAAAACATCAAGATCACTCCATCTCCAAACATGATATATATCATAACGATACTTTCATAGTTGTGATAAATTGAAAACATTATGTACCGATGTCAAATTCTGTTGAAGTGTTAAATTGTAATCCACTTTCCCCACGTACTCAACAACCTCAAAAGGTCCCATAAAACAAAGAGAAATCTACCATTTACTCCCAAACCATCGATGGCCTAAACTAGGTGAAACATTAAAGAACACCTAATCACCAACTAAAGATTCCAATGGTATAAACTGATAATCAGAAAAATATCTATACAGTATCCATGGGATAAAAATCCTATAACAAATCAATTGAATCTTTGATATCATATCTTGAACCAAGCTTGGTCTAACCAAGGAACTTTCACTAATCTCTAACAAACATAATGGATATTTACACGACTGTATTTACTAGGCCTCAAGTGTAGTCATTCTTATTGTGGATTGATAACTATTGTTATAATAAAACTCAAAAAGCCTGAAAATTTCTTCCCAATATCCAAAAAAATAAATGATGCGGGAACAAATTATTTCCTTATGAGTATGAATATATCCATATACATGAACATCTATCTTCCGATGATATTCCATACTCAAAAAAAATCTAAGATCCCAATGCCTCCTAATAGAATATCCAAAAGATAGAAGTGAAAAAAATGATCTCTATTATAGACTATAGTAGATGTGGCTATGTTAAAATGAACAATATATATCACATAGGGATTTCCCAACTCCTAAACTTTGGTTGTATCAAAAATGGGTATAAACTGAGATGATTTTTTCAGCCTATCGATCACAACCCATATCGCATTATTCATTCTATGGGTATATGGAAACCCAACCAGAAAGTCCCTAGAAACCACATACCACTTCCAAGTCAGTATTGGAAGTGGCTATAGAAAACTTGAAGGTATCTGATGCTCATCCTTGACTTTCTGTAAAGTATAACAATTGGAGACAAAATCAATAATGTCTCGTCTCATACCAATCCACTATAATCATTTTTACGTGTCATAAAACATATTTTTGGTTCCTAGGTTCACTTCCCACGGGGAATATATTGAACCCCATAAAATCTTTCCTTATAAAAAAAGGTACAACATACCAGTTCTTGAAGCATAGGATACCCTCTATAGAGAAATACTACTCAGAAATAGTCTCCTAGACATAAAGAGATTTCCTAAGTCTATAGAATTATTCATCAAGATATTATTCCTAAAGAACCTTCTATAGAGGAGTATAGGTCAATTGAACACTGTAAAATATAGCCTCACCCCGTGTTTCTTGAACTCCAATATGAAACTGAGTACAAAAGAGACATTAAGTTCCACTCTTCCAATGATTCTTTCATGGTATGGGTCAAAAATTCCATGCTCAAAGAATGAAATTACCTTTCCCCATGGAATGGGAAATATCAAAATCAAAATATTAAAGATATTCTAACTAATTCCTCTAGAAAAGATTCAAATATTACACGTTAAGATATAACTCAATCTCTTACGGTTAGAATACATGGTAAACCTTTTTTCGAATAGGTAATGTATCCAGATCTTAAATTCATACATCACAACTGCAAGTTCTAGGTCATGGTTGGATAATTCTTTTCATTTTACCTAAGCTACTGAGATCCAAAAGAAATGACATGATCACCCTACATAATAATATAGCCCAAAAATTAACCTGATGTGTCACAGAAGACCACATAGGCATACTCGGCCTAGAGAAGAGTTAACTATCATGACCCGTCCAAATGGGTCACATTCCATGACTCCCCAAGCTCACCTACAATAGGACAGGGGATGGAGACTCACACTGAGTAAGAATATCACTAATATGGGAGGAATTTATTTAGTACTTATACATACACACACACATATCCAATCCCAAAAAATGATGAAATGTAAAAACAATTTAACAACCAATGCATTCATACATATATATTCCATAACAAGAATATGACAAGAATTAAATAAAATTAAACAAGGCTAAATATAATCCCACAACAAAAAGTTTTCAACACAATTCCAACCTAAAGGTAAAGGTATTGAGACTGATGTCTAAAATCTACTAGAACAAACCCTGGTCTATCTGATCACACTAACCATCACCTGGTTCTAGTCCACCTAGGAATCTATAAATAGGTGGATCGTCTACATAAGACATGATGTGTGTCGGAAAAGCTCATGCAAGGGTGAGTATAACAATACTCATTAGGATATCTTAAAACCACAAAGCATACAAAAAATATTGTACAATCAACTCTACATGGGTATATTTCTACAATAAATATAACTAGAATATCAACATATACGCAAAAAATACATATAGTCTAGAGGTAAGCCACGACCATAGTATACCAGCCCTGGTATTCCATCCCAAAAGATCTATGAAGTACTCATCTAAGAGAACACACTCTTGAGTCTGATAGAACTAATAACATCTGTCCCAGAGGTACTACTCATCAGGTCTCATCATGAGAAAGAACACATTGATAGTCTGAAGAGATACGATACACAGATTTTGATCTATTCCAAAGCCATGGGGTGAAAGGAAAAAACAAAATCTAGATTAACCCTCTAAGTAGAGGATCTGTGCCTACATAGTATTGGTAAATTTGATACTAATAACTTCTCCTAGGGAATAAAGATGAATAGAGGATCTCACTCTAGGCCTCCCCAAATAATTCCAACAACTCTATCTAGGAAGTCATGCTAAAGGGATAGTTGTCCTAAGAGTATGAGATGATATTATGCCTACCATTAGGGAAATGGTGAGGGGAATGAACCCTAATGAATTGTTTCCATGATATAGAATATAAAATAATCAATCCATGTATAAAAGAATACACTACATGTGGAAGGGTTACATGTCATGTCCCCTAACCCCGAGTCCTTCCTATGTAAATGGCCCATGTCATAAAGTCATATTTGTGTAGTAGTACACTCCATGAAGGCATATTGTGTACTTAAACAGTGTGCCAATACACACCTCAACCCATGTACTTGGTCCAACCTATGTCTGTGTAGTGGAGTACACACTGTGTAAGAATTATGCGTACTCCACCCCGTGTATGTGTACTTTCCAAGGTACACACTAATTTACCTAGGAGAGACCACATGCCATGTAATAGGGGAGACATGCCATGTGATACTTAACTTACTCCCAAAACCCTAGCAACCGCAAGGGAACCCCACATGGCATGTATATTCTGTTTACATGCCATGTTCTGTTGGATTTTCCATAATCTAATATTCAACTCCATGTATGATTTGGTGCCTCTGGCCTTCGATCCAGTGATATTTTTCCATGAAATTAAAAATCCAGGTTCATTCATGCCTTTAAATCATTGAACAATGTGTCTCATCATCATATCTTCTCGTAAAATGGATTTAATTTTTATTCTTTATTATGTGCTGAAGAACAAAAAGTCAAGTGTCCACTATTATCTGAATTTCTCCACCTCCATCATCGCACCTCCTTCATAAGATATCAATCCCAAATCTATAATATCATGTTATTGTTACAAGAAATGGGTAAAAAATGATAGTTTGATCAGGATTTGTCGAGTTGCAGGCCAAACAAATAATGCTCTCAATGAACAATGAACGGGGGGAGAAAATAAAAAAATAAAAAAGAGGAAAAAATCTTGATTCAATGTTCATGTTGATCTTGGTTTATTTCTATTATAACGACAATCAAATTAATCAACAATCACAAACATAATTCTCCCAATAAACACTGTAATCATATTTTTCTCGTATAACGATTGGACTATGGGGGAATTTATTCATTTATTGGTTTGAATTCATCATAGAAATCAAAAACTTGGAAAACCCTAATTGAAATACATTCCCTACCTCAATATGATTTAATTACTAATGAAAGATGATGTTTCATCATCATTGTTGGAAATACCCATCGAATCAGAGGCATGTTGACTGTCGATCCATGATCCATCATCATTTTCCTAAGAGAGAATCCTTAAATCTCTCTATAAAGGGTCTCTAATATTTCCAGGGTTATACTTCTAACCTTGTAAATTCTCAGTAATCATTTATTTATAGATTTTTCAATCAATGCATTAATAATTAAAAATAAACTAATTTTATGTAATTATTTTATATGTTTCTTCTCCCATGGTGAATTTTCCACAAATGACCCACATCGACTACTATTATGTTGTAAATAGGGTAAAACTTTCATTATAAACTCAACAATTCCCTCTTATTTCTAGTCTAAGAACTCGTTTATATGTTATATCACTTTTTAGGAAAACTGTGTGAATGTGATATTTAATATATTTAATATATTTTGAAAATCTATTCTGAGAACATTGGGCCTTGGAATCACACATCATCACAACACATGGTCTTGAAAATAAACTATATAATATCCAAAAATAATACATGTAAAAGAGGAGACATTACATTCTCCCCACATTAGGGATTTACATTCCCAAAAATCCAAAACAAGGGCTACTCAAAAAGATGTGGGTACTAAGCATGAATATGAGCGTCCTTCTCCCATGAACTCTCTAGAAGATTCTCGTGCTTCCATCATACATGCACCAAAAAAATCAATCACCCATGAAGGATCTTCTCCTTCTAATCCTTGATCTCTATTGAGTACTCAACAAAGGTCTCTCCATCTTCGATTTCCATCTCACCCCAGTTGATAACATGTTATGGGTTATGAACGTACCACCTTAGCTATGACACATGGAAAACTTCATGTACTCGGTATAACTATGGAGGTAGAACTAGTGGTACACCACCTCTCCAACTCTACGTAGGATCTGGAAAGGTCCAATGAACCTCAAAGAAATCTTTTTTCTCTGGCCAAATCTCTGTAATCTGCATCAAAGTGAAACACATAGAAACACATGGTATCCTTCCTTAAACACCAAAGGCCTTTGTTTTCTTTCAGCATAAGACTTATTATTGATTTTTGTAGTTTTCATCCACTCATAGATGACTTTTACCTTCTCTGTTATAGCTCACACCAATTATAGGCCCATGAGTGTTGTCTCTCCTGGGTTAGTCTAGATAATTGGTGACCTGAAGGGTCACCCGTACAAGTCCTTGAAAGATTCTATACCTATGGTGGAATGATATATATTGATGTACAAAAACTCCACCAGTGGTATGTGATACTTTGAACTACATTCAAATTCTAACATGCTAGCTCACAACATATCCTCCAGAATCTGACTGGTCTTCTCATTCTGGCCATCATTTTGGGGTGAAACGTTGTGCTCAAGCATAAATAGGTCCCAAACGCC
This sequence comes from Viscum album, assembly GCA_963277665.1. Classification (NCBI taxonomy): domain Eukaryota; kingdom Viridiplantae; phylum Streptophyta; class Magnoliopsida; order Santalales; family Viscaceae; genus Viscum; species Viscum album. The sequence goes on along the minus strand of OY728162.1, from coordinate 345,560,918 downwards.
TCCTGTAATTCCTCCCACAACTACGATGTAAATAAATCATCCTGATAAAAAACAATTATCTATGGAACTCAATTAATTCGTACTATCTCCTATATATATAGGCGTACCAACTCTCTACTGAACTAGGTTTTTAGATAGCTAGGAAGTGGTCCGACCTGGTGAGTCATTCTAAGATCACCTAGATAGCATTTTATACCCTAGACATATATGTTAAGTCCATAAAAAATCCCATATATATCCCAACCCACTTTCATTTTGGCACCTCAAGGGGTTGGGTCAAACCTGCTAGAACATGGTATACTTAGCCACCAAAAATGATGTTGGTGGCCCTGGTACATCTTTTACACACCTGGATGTACCTCCAAATTATATACATGAAAAAATTTCAAAACCTCTTCCTACAACATCATTGGTATCATTTGTGTCCTCTAAAAAATGACATGCTCTCCACCTTTAAAAAATTTATCAAGAGCATGTCCTGTGGATATTCAATTACATAGATCTCTTAGTCGATATCCCCAAGATGTGCCTCTTTGAATCACTATAGAAGCAGAGGGGTAAAAACAATTGACTATAGGTAATATTCTCAATCTACATCTATAAAGAACAACTACAACGAGGTCAACTTTTCTAATACCTTGTTCAAAATTGCAAACAAGTTATCCTGCTAAGATAATATGCTACCACATTCCTCTTCCCAGAAGAATAGAAAAATTTCTAAGTCATGATCCTTGAGGAACTCTATCCATCACCTCTATCTCAATTTTAGATCCTTCTGAGAGAATATATACTTGATACTCTTGTGATTTGATTAGACGATAAACCACTCGCCCATCAAGTAGTGACGTCACATCCTTAAAGAGAAGAATTTTGTTGCTAACTCAAGATCATGGGTCGCGTAGTTATTCTAATCTGGTCTAAACAAGAGTGAACCATAGGAAATCAAAAATTGACTCTACATCAAAACACTACCAAGCCTGGTTCCTAATTCATCATAGAACATTACATACTCAACACCCTCTTCTGGAAATCTCAAGATGGGAGTGCTCCTTAAACTTTGTCTCAACTACTAAAAATCCTTATGGTTCCTTTCCATCCACATTAAAGTTTTTCCCTTTTGATTAAAAGATTTCATGGGGGTAGATATCTTGGAGAAATCAGGTATGAATCTTCAATAATAGCCTACCAACCTGAGGAATCTTCATACCTCCTTCACACTCTAAGGTGGCTCCCAGATAACACTACCTCAACCTTGTCTAGGTCCACTACCACTCCATATGTTGAGATAACATGTCCAAAAAAATCTGACCACCTACATCCAAAACTAACACTTTGAGAGCTTTCCATAAAGCAGGTGCTCTCAGAATACATCTAGAACTATACTCAAGTGTGTCACGTGCTCCTCCGTGAACACTGAGTACACAAGGATATCTTCAATGAAGGCTATAATGAACTGGTCTAAATAAGGATGAAATATCTGGTTCATGGGTCCCATGAACACTAATGGGATATTTTTCATGCCAAGTGGCATCACCAAGTACTCATAGTGACTTTAGAAACATCTGAATGTCATATTTGGTATATCCTCATACCATACTTGTAACTGGTGATAGCCTTATCTGATGTCAACCTTTAATAACCATAATTCCCCTTCCAACTCATCAAAGTGGTCATAAATCCTTGGTAGTGAATACTTATTCTTCACAGTCACTTGGTTCAAGTTCTAATACTCCACACACAACCTGAATCTCAAGTATTCCTTTTTGGAAAAAAAAATTGGGGCTACCTAGGGTGAAACACTATGGCTACCCAGGGTGAAACACTAGGTCTAACAAATCTCTTCCTCTTCAAATCCTCCAACTACCCCCTCATCTCATGAAGTTCTATGAGATACATCCAATATACAGGCACATATATCAGTGTTGTCCTGGGGTGTAGATCAATGTATAATTCTATCTATCAGTGAGGAGGTAAACCTAAAACATCTTCAAGGAATACGTCCTTGTACTTTACCACCATTGTAGGAAACTAGAAACTCATAACATCCACTACACCAAGGTTCAGGCTAGACAACTAATGAGTAATCGGTTATACCGTCCTATGTATGAGTCCATCCAGTGCTGTATGGGTTCCCTTTTCACAAAAAAATGAGAACTGGGTTCCATTACTACAGACACAGCACACCCTTTTCCAAAAATAGTAAATCTAATCATGTATTATAGGTAACCAATCCATACTAAGAATGAAGTCATAAGGCCTCAAAAATACTAACAAGAGATACCAACCAAAAATCTCCCCTCCAAGAGTCAGGTCACACTATCAGTATAAGTGTGTGATCACCGAGCCTTATCCAGTATGAGTATCCAAATGTAAGGGTTGAGTGAATGGTTCAACCATAATCTCTAATAATCGAACATGATATGTGGTAAGAAAATAATGACTAGAACTTATGTCTATCAGTATTACAGCTAAAGTATAAAAGATACATATCATACCTCAAATCATTCCCAAATCCTTTGGGTCATAATTTTTGACTGCCTGCAGTTGTCCCTTCCCCTTTCCTCCAGCTCCCTAAGCCTAGTGTGGATCACCTGGGGGTGGGGGTGGTAACTTGTCAAAACATTAACCACCTCCCACTACTCTCCTAACTCCTCTTCCACATCTATCACCCTAAGGACCTACCTTCTCAGAATATTTTCTTTGCCTCGGTGTCCCATCTACAGTTTCTATGGAATCTATAAGGAGGGTTAGATAATCTAGGGTGATATGTCCCTTTCTATCACATGAGTAGCATTATATCTCTCTGAGATGACTGGACCCACTCTGTGAGACTTGATCTGCATATCCTCTATCATGGGACCTCATCCTAAAATTTCTCCCACATCTTGGTCTATGAGACTGACATCAACTCCCTACTATTGATGTCTCTGCTCATTTTTTCCCACTAATGACAACTTCCAGTTATAACTACTCAGCCAAGAAACTCTTGACCACATACACCGACCTTGCTTTAAGGTCTGAGCCCTAAAAACTGATCTCGAACCATATCCATCGAGTACCTAGAAAGGTTGGTAAACCTCTATGAATACTCAAGAATAGTAATGATTCCCTACTAGATCTATATAAGCTCTTGGATACGTACATCCCTCAGTGTATCTGGTGAGATCTACTCTATGAAAAGGCGCTTGAACTCTGTCTATGAAAGTGTCACCTCATCAATAGAATGGGTAACTAAACCCCACCATCTCCCTACTGAGATGTGAATAAGACTCAGTGCCAGGACCACCATCTTCTCTACTGGTGTCCTAACTGGATGGAAAACTCAGGTCACCAGCTCAATCTAGTCCTCAACTGCCAGTGGGTTTGGCTCACCTTAGAACCTGAGGGGTATGTTCCGTTGAGACTCGTGATGCGTGCTTAGCCTACACACCTCATCTGCTGATATTGTGGGTACCACATGCTACTCTATAGGTGGTATAGATGGTGCACCACCTAGAGGTGACACCTCAGAAACTGGTCCCTGAATCACTGTCGAATCACTAAGTGGATCATCCTCGTGATCATCATGTTGAATCCTAGCTGGTATACATTACGAATGAATCTTGAAAGTAAACAAGATGTATCACAGTCAATGAGTATATCTAGAGATATTACTCAAGAAGGACATGGAATATAAACCCATTCCTATAAAATTCATGTACCATTATTTTACCTACAACCAATGTTCTCATGTACCAAGTCCAAAAGAATGTGATTAGACTTATATTGTATTGATATTTCTGTTGTCACACCAATACTGGATTCAATGACCTAAAATCCAAACTCTAAACACTTAACACAATTTCCCCAAACCAATCTCACAGTCTCTCAATCATAAGGTAGAACCAACCACCTCTAATACCACTCTGTCATGACTCATCCCAATGGGGCCAATACCGTGACTCCCTAATCCTACCTCCAATAGTCTAGGGGTTGGTAACTAGCACTAAGTATGCCTATAACTATTATGGGAGACATTTCCTAAGTAGTTGTACAGACACACACAAAACCAAGCCCACAAAATGATAAAATGTAAAAACAAATGAATAAAAAATGCATGCATACATCTATATCCCACAACCAGAGTATGAAAAGATGTAAAGGAAAGTAAAAAAGGTCCAAATAAAATCCCACCACAAAGAATCTATAACACAATTCCAATATAAAATTAAAGGTACTAGGACTGCTATCTAAAATCCACAAGAACGCACCTCATCCTATCTGGTCTCACTTAGCATTGCCTGGTCCTAGTCCACCTAGTACTCTGTAAAAATATAAATATTCTCCACAATAAATTATGTGTATGGGAAAATACAATGTTGGGTTGAGTATAAAAATACTCTATAGGACACCCCAAAACCAAAAAACATACAAAAATGGAAGTAAAGTCATCTCTACACAGTTATATGTCTACATACACATGGATAGAATATTAAGATATAATCAATAAAGAAACACAATAATGAGGTAATCCAAAACCAAAATATACCATCCCTAGGATTCATTCTCAAAAGATCCATGAATCACTCATCTGGGAGAACACACTATGGTGTATAATAGCACTAATGGTGTCCATCTGAGAGGTACTACTCTTTGGGCATCATCCTAAGAAACTACACACTGATAGTGTGAAGAGATAAAATACACATATGAGGATCACTTCCAAGGCCATGGGGTGATACCAACAAACTCAATCTGGATTAACCAACTAAGTAAATGGTTAGTGCTCATGTAGGGTTGGACTTGTCGATTCCAAGAACTCCACCTAGGGCACGAATATGAATAGAGGATCTCACTTCAGGCCTCTCAAATGGATTCCAAGGACTCTATCCAAGAATTAATACTAAAGGGATCATTGTTCTAAGAGTAGGAAATGATACTATACCCACCTTCAATGAAATTATAAAGGGAATGAACCCTAAAGAATCTTGTCCAAGATATGGAGGACAAGATATTTAAGACATTTATAAAAGATTACACAACATGTATAAGGGCTACATGCCATGTCCCTTGACCCTAGATCCTTCCAATGAAAACAGATCATGTCATCAAACCGTGTTCATATAGTAGTACACGCCATGTATGAATCCTGTGTACTTTACCCATGTTCTAGTACATGGATCAACCTATGTACTTGGACTAACCTGTGTCTATGTAGTGGATTTCATGTCATGTAGGAATTCCATGCACTCCACCCCGTGTTCATGTACTTCCCAAGGTACATGTTGAGTTAACTAGGAGATACCACATGTCATGTGATAGGGGTGACATTCCATGTGATACTTACCTTTCTCCCGAAAGCCATATCCACTGCAAGGGGTCCCAACATTATGTGTAGATCCGGTTCACACGCCGTGTTTTGCATAATTTTCCAGAATCCTAGATTCTTCTCCATGTATGATCAGGCACCTATAACATTCGATCTGGTGATCATTTTTCAACGAAATCAAATATCCATGTTCATTCACACCTTTCCATCTTTGAACAACACATCTCATCATCAAATCTATTCACAAAATGGATTGAATCATCATTCTCCATTGTATGCCAAAGAACATGAATTTGGGTATCCACCATCATTTGAATCACTATGTCCCCATTGTCACAACTCTATTGTTTTATGTTGATCCCAGATCTGATATATTGTATCTTTGTGCTAAGAAATGGGTTTTCAATGATCAATTAATTAGGATTTGTTGAACTGTGGTCCAAATGAAGAACGCCCATGATGAACGATGAATGGGGAGAGAAAAGCACAAACTAAACAATAGGAATGAACCTCGATTTTATTTTTGTGTCAATATTGGTTGGTTTCTATTATAAATACAATCAAATTAATCAAAAATCACAAATTTAATTCTCATGATAAACCCTGCAATCATACCCATCTCGCAAAATGATCAAACCACTGGCCAATATGTTTGTTGATTGGTCCATGTACATCATAGAAATAAAGAATAGGGAAAAACTAAATTGAAACGTGCACCCTACCTCAATTCAGTTTTATCACTGATGAATAATGATGCATTTTCATCGTCGTTGGAAAGATCCGTCGAATCCGGAGCATTTTGGATCATCGATCCACAATCTGTCATCATTCTCCTAAGAGATAATTCTCAAAGTTCTCTTCAATGGATCTCTAATGTTTCAAGGACTATGTAGATAACCCTATAAATTCTCAATAATCATCTATTTAAATACATTCCAACTGTTGCGCAAAAAATTAAAATAAAATAGTTTTATTTAATTATTTTATTCATTTTCACACCTGCAATACCTTTTAAAAAATGAATTGTGCCGACTAATATTAAGTCGCAACTAAGGAAAAACATGCATTATGAACTCAATGGTGCCCTCAAATTTCTAATCCACGCACCCATTTAGAAGTTATTCTAAATTTTTAAGAAAAATGTGCACATGTTCTATTTAATATATTCAATATATTTCAAACAATTATTTTGGGCACACTGGGCCTCAGAATCGCACTCCGTCTCAGCTCCTTGTCTCAAAAATTATCCTTATAATATCAAAAAATAAATCATGAAAAATATGATAAATTACAGATTTAACAATGGAAAAAAAATTCAAAATAATTTTTATCTCAACAGAAGAACTCTGACATTTATCATCCCTAGTAAACTGTACTCCCTTTTGAGTTAGATCGGTCTTTGGAGAAGACAACTTCAATAAATCTTTTACGAACCAACAATAATATCCATCTAAACCCAAGATACTCTGAATCTCAAAAAAATTTCATCATTTCCCCCATTTCATAAAAAATTTCACCTTCTTAGGATCAACTAAAATACCTTGTTTTGAGAGAATTTTTCCCAACAAATTCACTTCCTAAATCAAAAAATTACATTTTTATAGCTTGGAATAAAGTCAATGATTTATCAATGATTTCATTAATTCCCTTAAATGACACAGATGATCCTACTTGGATTCGAGTAAACTAGGAGTTAATTCACAAAGACCTCCATGAATGTATCAAGATACTCAAGCAATATCCTATTCATCAAATCTATAAATACTATAGAAGAATTGGTCAGACCAAATGGCAAGATAAGGTACTCATAGTGGTCATACCTTGTTTTGAAGAAAGTTTCCTGAATATAAGATTATTTTATTCTCAACTGGTGATAACTATATAAAAGAATAATATTCTAGATCCACTACACCTCTTTCAACTAGTAAAAAAATCATTAATATTAAGAAATGAATACTTTTTCTTTATCGTGACTTGATTGAGATCTCGGTAATGAACACAATGTTGAACTGTTCGACATTCTTTCTTAAAAAAGAGAATAGGTGTTGCCCATGGTGGAAAACTTGGTCATATAAAGTATTTCTCTAATAGATCACCCAACTAATTATTTAACCCTTTCATTTGAGATGGTTCAATGAGTTAATAAGGGATAAATATCAGCTGTGTATTGAGTACTAAATCAACAGAAAACTCTACCTCCCTTACTATTGGAAAACCATAGAATTTAAAAGGAAAACATCAAGAAACTCATAGAAAAATGTAGGTAGATCACCACTCAAGGATTCCCACTCCAGATCAAAATCAAAAACAAATATAACTTTCCCCAACTCAGGATAAGAAGGTCTGACTCTGCTCGACTTTGGGTCCCATTCTCCCTGAAAGACACGACACACCCCATCAAGTACCATAAAGGAGAGTTGTTGAAGATAACAATCAATTTGGTCATTATTATCAATGATCCAATACATCCCAAAAATTAAATCAATAGGTTTCTTATTGAGACCCATAAAATCCCAGGTAAGCTCAATATATGGTAACGAGAAAACAAAAACAAGAAAATGAAGACCATACTCTCTCTTTGTTCTAAGGGGTGTAGTAATATCCATCACATATGTTAAAATCATCAAATTGAGATTTAGTATATTCACAATATGAGTTGATATAAATGAGTGAGATGCACTAGTAACAAATAATGAAATCACTAGAGATGAATTTCTTGTGTTTTTACCTCTCATAGTTTTTGGACATGTATTTTCTTCCTCTAGAGACTCTTCTACTTTGTGAAGAAGCTTCATTCTAGATATCTATGGATAGAACCCCTTAGATATTGAAGCATCAGATTGCATTATAGTACTTTTTGGTGGTTATTATTAGGTTCTAATATATGGAAAAGATAAGATAAGAAATAAATTTTATAAGTATCCTAAATAACTGTGGGAAGCACATATCTTGGGTGCCTCAGTGCAAACTTGTTTTGAATTCCTAGGTTTTCCACATTGGTTTTAAGTCAAAGAGATTATGCCAGGTACTGAAGGAGGTTTAGAAAAATCCTATTATATATATCCCTCATGATACACATCATGATTCCTCTTACCTTTAGGGGATCTCACATAACTTCCATCAAGAGAAAAAAGGAAATCCCATCAACCGGGAATTATCAACTAGATCAAGTTCAACCATGAACACTGTAACACCCCAAAATTTCATAGTACATTATTTCTTCAAAGTAATTCAATAACTTGCACTACACACAACACTAAGTTCAAGCGCACCACAAGATTACCAAACTAGCCGTTCAAAATCGGTTATAAATAGTATTAACTGAATTTTGAACATTATATAATCCTTATAATTTTAGAATTGTTATTATGAGTTTCTTAGACATAATGTAAGAACTAATTCATTTTTTTAGATAAAAGAAGTATTTTTCAAAAAATGCACTTTTACTGTCTTTTAATGGTGAACCCTTTTTAAATCCAATATTTGAAACATTTATATATTCAATTTAACAAAATAAACTTCTTCTTTAGAATCTGGACATAAGAATTTAGTTTCAATAAATTTTTGGTGTTTTTCTGATAACTTTAGTATTTGGGTGAATAGTGAAAAATACTATATTCTATCTGAAAAAAACTTTTTTAATCAAAATAATTTATAGTGTTAAATTATACATTTTAATGGTTTATAAGTACAAATAGATTATATTTTTACCATTTAATCTGATGCTGGTCATTGTAAGTAATTTCACTTTGAAATTGGACATAAACACGTGTCAATCTTTTGATAGTTATTATTTCTTAAAAATACGCCTTTTGGTTTTGACAACGGGAATTAATTTTAAATTAATAAATGAAACTTATATGTTTTGAATTTGGTAAAACAGAATTCATTTTTGGATTTGGAATATCAAAATTGGCCTAGGGTGAATTTTTGGTATTTTTCTGAAAACATTCATTTTTTGTTGAATAGTGAAAAACACTGAGTTATAGTTTGAAACCGAATTTTTATTTAAATAATTATTTATTTAATTTCAATTTATTTTAGGGCAAAATAGATACATAATACCTATATAATTTTAATGTAATTCATTGGATTCAATTTTAGATATAAAAAAAAATTATTGAACTTTTCACCGTCTTTTACCCACCTCCTAGGAGAATTTGTAAATTCACATAAAACATACTTTTACCGCTTCTGTGTGTGGAATTTCAAAAATCCAAGAGACACGGTTAATATCAAGGATTAAAATGTGGTTCAATAAGATAAAAATAATTTTTGGTGAATAGTAACTTTTTACTTTTATTTACCACGGTTAAAAATAAATAGTGTAATTAAGGGTAAAAATGATATTAATATTACCCTAACACATGTAATAATTCTATTGGACAAGTGTATCTCGACCAAAAACAACCTTGGGAATAAAATATTATCATTTAGGTCCACTTAGATTATATTAGGACAATTATTATTATTTAATTCAAAGAAAAGTTAAGAGTTAAAATCAAAGTTTAATAAATAAAAATTTTAATATAGGGTTGTACATAAGATATATTCGATTATAAATATTCATTAGAAGGCTAAAAATATTTCCCAAATAATGGTATTTTATCTATAATTTTTATACATTAAATAATTTAATTTATTTATGATACAATGATGATGCAGTAATTACCTTATTAGTGAAATATTAAAATAATTGATATTATAAATACCCAAATAAATATAATTTGAAACTTTTAATGAATTACATGAATTTTATAGGTTACTATGACATGTTAGGGTTGATTAAATTAATTATTTTTGTAGTAATAATGCTGTTAAAAATTTAGAAAAAACAAAATACCAAATAGTGTCAAAATTGACATAAAAGAGTTTTTAAAACAAATATTATATTATTAATTGATATTAAATTCCTAAAAATCTAAAGTTTTTCCAAGATACTTATATAATGATAGGTGTATAATTAATGGACCACTTGGGGGTATATTGGATGTATATAGTATGTTTATTAACTATATAATATAAAAATACAAAGTGACATGGTAAATATCAAACTAATTAACTAAGAGTTAAAACTAAACGATAAGGTTAATATAATGACCCAAACCTATCTAAAATCTATTGGTTGAAAGGGTTTATACCCATTCCCATATTAGACTTTGAATAATACACTTTTTATCCATTAGAAACCGAATATGAATTTATTATAAATTAATACTTTAAGTTTTTTCTAAAGAGCCCCTCCTCCCCCTAATAAAAGGACACAACTTCTAACCAATTCTTCACACCTTCAAAACCTTTTAGTTCGGCCAAACCCTATCCAAATACTCTCTCAACTTCCCTAAATTCAACCTAGAGGCCTTAGTTTGATCACAAATCCAATCTATGGAGCTCTTTTGATCAAATCAAAAGAAAGAACCCAAAGAAGAGGTAATGTTTTCACCACCCATTTTCAAGTTCCTCTCTTCTTCAACTTCTTCTTTATTTGTTATTTCCTTTATAAAATAATAACTCCAGTATCTTCTATATACTATTATGTTATTATAAATATGTTACAACCATATTCAGTATTCTATCCATCCTTTGAATGACATGTCACCATATGTGCGTACGTACGGCTTACCGTCTCCACATCGTGGTGTAATTGTTATTCAAAAACATTATTATTTGGATGGGTATGATAATGATATGTAATATATGTAAATAATAAATATAACATGATAATAATTATGGATATATGATATAAAATCCAATTATATATTATTTTAATATCAAAAGAATGATGTTGTCGCTCGTGTGTACGTACGAACTACCGTCTCTACGAACGCGATGAGATTCATTCCCATCATATCCATGCAATTATAATTTTCATTTGATGATTAAAAATAATGTTTAAGGAGTTGATATCATTTTTTATATGAATATGATACAACCTATCCATAACAAACATGGATTATGTAACAAAATATATAAAATAAAATGAGTAAGTTAACACCTGAAACGATGATAATACTAAGATATTATTAACAAATCAATGTTAAAAGATCATATATGATATCATATTAATGTATATGATTCTATTATAATTTAATAACAATTATTTAACCATTATAAATGAGGTTAAACTACCCTCAACCAATGAAAAGTACAAGGTAAGGGTTTATTTCACAATCTCTTCATTATCTGAGGTTGTTTATACGTAATTATCTACTAGGACCTCTTTATCATCCACATCCATGTTTCTTAAAAATGTATTTCAAAACATTCTTACTATTTTACATAATATGGTTTAAAGTAATTTATACCCTTGTTTTACTTTTTATAAGAAGTTTTATAAAGTAATATTTCCATCGTTTTCCAAACAAGGTCCTTTTTAACCTTTTCGACAGAATTAAGGTAAGAATGTTTTTTTAACTTATAGGGCGGGTGCGTCTATTTTCTGCCGTTATAAAATCGTTGAAGTTTCCCTTACAAGATTATAAGAATATTTTGAAAGTAAATGTTTTATTATATAATTATGTGACCTTTAAATTATTTCAAACTGAATATTTTAAGAATTTGTGAAAGGTACCCTTTATCAAGATCAGGATTTTAAATGTTTTAAAGATTTATCTTTATAAATATTTTTAATTAATTTCCATGTTTTCAAAATGATTATAAGGATTTATTTATATGGACATGAATATTTTGAAATGATATTTCTTTCCAAAAGTTTCAAAGTAGTATGGGATACTTTGATTTAAAAATCTCTTTTAAATTAATTCCTTTATAAATGTGTGACTTTTAAATGATTTCAAAAAAGAGATATTTCTCTCAAGTAGTTTGGATTTCATCTATGTCAACATAATTTGATGAATTTTAAGATTATTTGAAGTTGATTTATTATGATACAAAACATCCATTTTGTATTGAAGGTTTTGTGATATGTTTGACTATGTATGTGTTATTTCTATACCATTCATGGTTTCTGGAGAAAGTATTGACATTTTGTATGCTAGTTTTAATACGAATGTTTATGTTATGTTTATACCTGTTCATATGAGGAATTCATTGGACTTAATAAGTGACGGGTGGAGCCCGCTATAGCTCCTTGATGCATCAGTAGGTCTCATGAGACAAACTAGTGTCTTGGCATGAGGCCTTGACAAAATCTTATTTGTATTCTTGGCACGAGGCCTTGGCTACGTGGTTATGATAGTCGGGCATTCTGCATTCCATCATTATGAAAGTGGTTATTGATTTTTCATGTGATTATTAGACTAGTAGAATATCCATGTGATTAAGTAAATGGAATTGTTTTATTTTATTTTTTCCATATTATGATGAATTTCATGTTTAAAAGCTTTTTGTTTTAGTTATATACTTCCTTAAATGTTTATTCTTATTTATGAAAGTTTCCACTATATTGTTATCCTTACTGGGCATTTGAGCTCACCCCTTTTTATGTTTTATTTTTCCTAGGACGTGAAGAAGTATTTTATGAATGACCTGCAGGGATAGTATGAGGGGATATGATTTTGGAAAATGGAGACTATGTTGTTATAGGTTTCATTTCATGATGTAATGTAAACTTTATGAATGTATCTAGTTAATCCAAGGCTACTAAACTAATTGGTCTTTCGAGACTTGATCTTTTGTGATCATGCCAATGTTATGTAATAATGCACTGACTCTGGTTAACTGGGTTCGGGGCATTACAGTTGGTATCAGAGGAAGTTTAGTACAAACCTTGGAAACTATATTTAGATAAACTCTTATTAGAGAACATAGACATAAGATGGACTTTGAGGATTAGTATAGAAGAACTTCCTATAATTTTGGTATTGTAGAAATTTTGTGAATTTTACGAGAAATACATCCTTGTCTTGATACGAGCAGGTAGAGGCGGCTCTGGCACAGATGTACCTAGGGGTAAAAACCGAAAACACCGCTTTGAGCTAGACTCGAACGGGAACTGGTGCACGATAACGGGCCTTGCTACACTCTTGGTTATGACACTCCTGAGAGATATGCTTAGGATAATTCTCATTTTCTTTACAAACCATTATGAAGGGTTTATGAGTATATACTTCCTCAAAGAAGACATTTTTATGGTTATGGATTATATCCATAAACTGTTTAATTTATGTTAAATGTTTTACAAGTTTGGGATTAGGTATTTCTATTCATAAACTAATCTATGGTATGCCATTGTTTAGAAATGGTGCCCAGTAGAAGGAATGAGAACTCCAGCAATACGCATTATCCAAAGAGTAAGAAGGATCATATCTTTCATGGTCATAAGCCAGAATTTAGAATGGAAATAGTCTCCCATTTATTATCATCATATGATGAAATAGTATCATGTGTTGATAAGATAATTAAAGAGTTTTATAATTCCTATGGATTTGAAGGGATTCCAGAGAAGAAAAGGATGGTAGAGATAAAGATAGATAAAAGGAATAAGGTAAGGAAGGATTTTCCCATATGTGATAACTGTGGAAAGAATCACCTTGGAAAATTCTTGAAAGGAATGGGAGTATGTTATAAGTGTGGAGAAAAAGGACACCACATTCGTGATTGCGAGGTTAATAAAAAGGTTTCAAATGTACAATGCTTCATCTACAAGGAGTGGGGACACTACACGAATCAATGTTCAATTCAACAGAGTATTCCCCAAATGATACTATTGGATAATAATAAAGTTATGATACTACCACAGATGAAGAAGAATGACTAGTTTTCTTAATTTTTTATTAAAGAATTATTTCATTTGAGTTTTGTATCAACGATGTACTGGTTATATGAATTATGTAGATAAATAAGGATTGTACTGAAGTACTATTTCATTGAGGATTTGAGATTATATGGTACTATGAAAAGTGACTCAACAATATGTTAAGCATTTTTTTTGAAAATATATGGTTGAAGGAAAGGTAATCCTTAATATGGTCTTGATACTAAGGTGATGATTTTGGAATAAGAGATGGTTGATTTGGATAAATTTTATTGGATATTCTTGACTACCTTGGAACTGATTAATGGTTTTTTTATTTCATCATTGTTGGAATATTTAAGGTTTTTGGATATAAGGAATATATCTAGTATTCTATAAGGAATAAGGGATCATTAATGTAATCAATAAGGTTTAATGTTAATTCAGGGTGTTACCATATTTTAAAAGAATACATGATGAAGGTATTCACATGTTATTACGTGGAAAAAAAGATCTTCATTATATTTACCTTCCTTATAAATTTTGGACTGTGAGTTTAGACAGAAGTAATTTGGATAAGCCTAAAGGTTGGAATGAATTATCTTTTACATTTGATACAATTTTTAAGGTTAAAGCATTTCTGAAGATTATTTTTGGATTGTTATAAAAAGGACAACCCAGAGGTTGGGCGACAACCCGTCGCGTCCGGCAACGCCATGAGACTTGAACACGCAACCGAAGGGCGACCATGGTGTATCACCTACCACTGACCCACGTGATGTCCTAGATTGAATAATTTAGTTTTTTTAAAGGGTTTGGTAGATGAATTATAAATTCAATTTTTTGGAACCCTATACGAATAGGATAAATAAAATATTTTTTTAAGTTCTATTATATTTTAGAGTGAAAGATGAGTTTGTGGTAGAAATTAGTTAAAGGATGGAACTCTACTTAACAATTATACTTTTTTTCTTATCTTATTCTATGAAGAAATAAATTCTTAAACATTAGGTAAGGCATATTAAAACCAAAATTTTTTTATCCTAATACCTTATTTTTTGTTGAACCGATGGTATGTTAAATCATCATAGATTGGTGGCTTTGAGGCCCACAATTCTACAATTGTTTTTGATTGATGACCTCAATCACTCCCTATAAATATTTACGTTTTCCTTCAATTATGTTTCTCTAATTTCCACCAATTTTCTCCTAATCGTGATCATAATTTGGTGGTGACTTTTTCATTCCCATTTTCCTCTTATTAAGACTAAATTTTATTAATCCAATTTCCGATGTGGCTTTCCCCACAAAGGTATTTTTTATTTTCAACCATTTATTTTCGAAGAACAATTTCAAATTGAGAGGATGAAATTTATTGAATGAGGGAATAATGTAACACCCCAATATTTCGTAGTATGTTATTTCTTCAAAGTAATTCAATAACTTGCACTACACGCAACACCGAGTTCAAGCGCACCATGAGATTACCAAACTAGCCGTTCAAAAGCGGTTATGAATAGTATTAACTGAATTTTTGAAAATTATATAATCCTTATAATTTTAGAATCCATATTATGAGTTTCTTAGACATATTTTAAGAACTAATTTATTTTTTCAGATAAAAGAAGTATTTTTCAAAAAATGCACTTTTACCGTCTTTTAATGGTGAACCCTTTTTAAATAAAATATTTGAAACATTTATATATTCAATTTAACAAAATAAACTTCTTATTTGGAATCAGGACATAAGAATTTAGTTTCAATAAATTTTTTGTGTTTTTCTGATAACGTTCATTATTTGGGTGAATAGTGAAAAATACTATATTCTAACTGAAAACAACTTTTTTAATCAAAATAATTTATAGTGTTAATTTATACAATTTAATGGTTTATAAGTACAAATAGATTATATTTTTACCATTTAATCTAATTCTGGTCATTGTAAGTAATTTTTCTTTGAAATTGGACATAAATAGGTGTCAATCTTTTGATAGTTATTATTTCTTAAAAATACGCCTTTTGGTTTTGACAACGGGAATTAATTTTAAATTAATAAATGAAACTTACATGTTTTGAATTTGGTAAAAACAGACTTCATTTTTGGATTCAGAATATCGAAATTAGCCTAGGGTGTTTTTTTGGTATTTTTCTGAAAACATTCAATTTTTGATGAATAGTGAAAAACACTGAATAATAGTTTAAAACCGAATTTTTATTTAAATAATTATTTATTTAATTTAAATTTATTTTAGGTAAAAATATATACATAATACCTATATAATTTCAATGTAATTCATTCTATTCAGTTTATAATAATTTTAGATATATAAAAATTTTATTGAACTTTTCACCGTCTTTTACCCACCTCCTAGGAGAATTTGAAAATTCACATAAAACATACTTTTACCGCTTTTGTGAGTGGAATTTCAAAAATACTAGAGACACGGTTAATATCAAGGAGTAAAATGTGGTTCAATAAGATAAAAATAATTTTTGGTGAAAAGTAACTTTTTACTTTTATTTACCACGGTTAAAAATAAATAGGGTAATTAAGGGTAAAAATGATATTGATATTACCCTAACACATGTCCTAATTCTATTGTAAAATTGTATCTCGACAAAAAACAACCTTAGGAATAAAATATTATCATTTATGTACACTTGGGATATATTAGGATAGTTATTATTATATAATTCAAAGAAAAGTTAAAAGAGTTAAAATCAAAGTTTAATAACTAAAACATTTTTAATATAGGGTCATACATAAGATTAATTAGATTATAATTATTCATTAGAAATATAAAGAGATTTCCTACATAATGATATTTTATTTATAATTTTTAGACATTAAATAATTTAATTTATTTATGACACAATGATGATGCAGTAATTACCTTATTAGTTAAATATTAAAATAATTGATATTATAAATACCCAAATAAATATAACTTGAGACTTTTAATGAATTCCAAGAATTTTATAGGCTACTATGACATTTTAGGGTTGATTAAATTAATTAGGTTCGAAGTAATAATGCTGTTATAAATTTAGAAAAAACAAAATACCAAATATTGTCAAAATTTACATAAAAGAGTTTTTAAAACAAATATTATATTATTAATTGATATTCAATTCCTAAAAATCTAAGGTTCATCCAAGAGACTTATATAATGATAGGTGTATCATTAATGGACCACTTGGGGTATCTTGGATATATATAGTAAGTTTATTAACTATATAATATAAAAATACAAAGTGACAAGGTAAATGTCAAACTAATTAATTAAGAGTTAAAACTAAACGATAAGGTTAATATAATAACCCAAACCTATCTAAAATCTATTGGTTGAAATGATTTAGACCCATACCCACCTTATACTTTGAATAATACACTTTGTAACCATTATAAACCGAATATAAATTTATTATAAATTAATACTTTAAGTTTTTCCTAAAGAGCCCCTCCTTCCCTTTATAAAAGGACACAACTTATAACCAATTCTTCACACCTTCAAAGCCTTTTAATTCGGCCAAACCCTACCCAAATACTCCCTCAGCTTCCCTTAATTCAACCTAGAGGCCTTAGTTTGATCATAAATCCAACCTATGGATCCCTTTTGATCAAATCAAAATAAACAACCCGAAGAAGAGGTAATGTTTTCACCACCGTTTTTCAAGTTCCTTTCTTCTTCAACTTCTTCTTTCATTGTTATTTACTTTATAAAATAATAACTCCAGTATCTTATATATACTGTGATGTTATTATAAATATGGTACAACCATATTCAGTATTCTATCCATCCTTTTAATGACATGTCACCAAACGTGCGTACGTACGGCTTACCGTCTCCACGTCGTGGTGTAATTGTTATTCAAAAACATTATTATTTGAATGGGTATGATAATGATATGTAATTGATGTAAATAATAAATATAACATGATAATTATTCTTTATATATGATATATCATCCAATTATATATTATTTTAATATCAAAATAATCATATTGTCTCTCATGCGTACGCACGGACTACCGTCTCCACGAACGCGATGAGATTCATTCCTCATCGTATCCATGCAATTATAATTCTCATTTGATGATTAAAAATAATGTTTAAGGATTTGATATCATTCTGGATATGAATAGGATACAACCTATCCATAACAAACACGGATTATGTAACAAAATATATAAAATAAAATGAGTAAGTTAACACCCGAAACGATGATAATACTAAGATATTATTAACAAATCAATGTTAAAAGATCATATATGATATCATATTAATGTATATGATTATTGTATAATTTAATAACAATTACTTCACCATTATAAAGGATTTTAACCTACCCTTTTCCAAGGAAAAGTAAAAGGTAAGAGTTTATTTCACAATCTCTTCATTATCCGAGGTTGTTTATACGTAATTATCTACTTGGACCTCTTTATCATCCACATCCATGTTTCTTTAAAATGTATTTCAAAACATTCTTACTATTTTACAGAATATGGTTTAAAGTAATTTATACCTTTGTTTGACTTTTTATAAGAAGTTTTATAAAGGAATATTTCCGTCATTTTCCAAACAAGGTCCTTTTTAACCTTTTCGACAGAATTAAGGTAAGAATGTTTTTTTTACTTATACGGAGGGTGCGGCTATTTTCTGCCGTTATGAAATCGTCGAATCTTCCATTGCAAGATTATAAGAATATTTTGAAAGTAAATGTTTTATTTTATAATTATGTGACCTTTAAATGATTTCAAAATGAATATTTTAAGAATTTGTGATAGGTACTCTTTATGAAGATCAAAATTTTAAATGTTTTAAAGATTTATCTTTCTAAATATTTTTAATTAATTTCCATGTTTTCAAAATGATTTTAAGGATTTATTTATATAGAAATGAATCTTTTGAAATGATATTTCTTTTCAAAAGTTTCAAAGTGGTATGGGACACTTTGGTTTAAAAATATCTTTTAAATTACTTCCTTTATAAATGTGTGACTTTTAAATGATTTCAAAAATGAAATATTTATCTCAAGTAGTTTTGATTTAATCTATGTCAACATCCTTTGATGAATTCTAAGATTATTTGAAGTTGATTTATTATGATAGAAAACATCCATATTGTATTGAAAGTTTTGTGATATGTTTGATTGTGGATGTGTTATTTCTATACCATTCATGGTTTATGGAGAAAGTATTGACATTTCATATGCTAGTTTTAATATGAATGTTTATGTTATGTTTAAACTTGTTAATATGAGGAATGCATTGCACTTAATAAGTGATGGGTGGAGCCCGCTATAGCTCCTTGATGCATCGGTAGGTCTCATGAGAAAAACTAGTGTCTTGGCATGAGGCCTTGACAAAATCTTATTTGTAGTCTTGGCATGAGGCTTTGGCTACGTGGTTATGATAATCTGGAATTATGCATTCCATCATTATAAAAGTTGTTATTTATATTGCATGTGATTATTCGACTAGTATAATATCAATGTGAATATGTAAATGGAATTGTTTCATTTTATTTTTGCCATATTATGATGAAGTTGAAGTTTAAAAGGCTTTTGTTTTAGTTATACATTACCTTAAATGTTTATGCTTATTTATGAAAGTTTCCTCTATATTGTTATCCTTACTGGGCATTTGAGCTCACCCCTTTCTATGTTTTATTTTTTCCAGGATGTGAAAAAGTATTTTATGAATGACCTGCAGGGATAGTATGAGGGGATACGAGTGTGGACTATAGAGACTTTGTTGTTGTAGTTTTCATTTTATGATGTAATGTAAACTTTATGAATGTATCTAGTTATTCCAAGGCTACTAAACTAATTGGTATTTCGAGACTTGATATTTTGTGATCATGAAAATGTTATGTAATAATGCACCGACTCTGGGTAACTGGGGTTAGGGTGTTACAAACACCCTATCTAGTATGTTAGTATACAAAGAGATCATCCGCAAAAAAACTGATAATGAATATTAGATCTAATTACCATCTAAAAATTTTGATTCTTCATCTTCTATTTGATACAATATCAGGTGAAAATTCACATGATCGGTGAATCAGTTCACATATTCTATCATGGTCCTGTTAGCCTGGTAAATTTTCAAAAACTTTATAGCCTTGGCCAACACCATAGACTATGGATATAACTGGTTGGTGAAAATTTAATTAAATACATTACACTCTAAACCCTAGTTCTTATTCTCCATAACCATAGAATCCCACCTTCTTCTTCCAGGTCCCTCGAGATTAAAGGTTGCTCTGTTCACCTTAAATGCATTGGGAGTTTGCATAAATTCAATGATAAGCTCTACCTTTATTATCCAGTCCACATCCTCTTGAGGATCATTAGAACCTATGAAATTATGTGCTTTATAATAAAGGAATTCATGAGAAATATTTCTATATTCATAACTCTGAGGTTCTATAGCTGGAATATAAAAGTGAATGGGTGCAGGTGCCTATCACATAGCTTGGATAGCACACACAATAACCTCAACCAGATTCTGGTACATGAGAGGATTTTCTCACTGTTTTTCACCATCATATTTCTCCTAGATCCCATTCACACGTATTCTTAAAGGCATAATGCTACACAACATCATAAAACAATATTAAATACATCATAAGATAACTCATATTAACACTTGAATAAGAGAAAGAAGGAAATTAATCTTGTTAGATAGGTAAATAAGATTTTAATTTCACCAAATCAAAATCAAAATCTTGTAAAAAAATAGAACTAATCATAAAGATTTATTTCCCAAACAACCCATGGTGAATTAAGGATCATTATGGTAAGATATTTCCATCCACTCACTCGTAACAACCTCATAAGTATCGATAATATTTTTCAATTGCATACTAACATCAAGGAAAGAGGCTAAACCCACACCTCAAACAACATTGTATCACGAACTCTCCCAGATACTATGGTATCCTAATAACCAAGATAATCCTATCATATATTGAAGGTCATTCTTGATTCCCACCAGTTGAAGAATAGCACTTGTTATCACACAATACAAGTTTGGGAATGAATTTTCCTAAAACATAATGGAAGAAATAGATACATATCATTATGCTCAAAAAACTCCAAAAGGAGATAGTGCTAGGAAAAAAATAGGTATATCATAATCCAAAATTAAATCTTCAAATAATAAAAAAAATAGACAATATAACTCAATATCCCAAAGGAAACACCACTCCAAGCTTTAAGGAATCAAGAAAGTCCACCACCTCGAAGAGGTGATTTCATTTTTCATGGACCAAGAAATAGAAAATTTACAAATGCCTGAAGGAAAAGGTAGTGTGTGAGATAAAATCTTAATTGGATCTCACAAGGTGTTCCATAATAAGATTCCATAATAATATAAACCAAATCATGCTTTAAATTTTTAATCAAAATAGGCGTGGTAACAAATTTTCATATTTAAATCAAATCATGATTCCTTTCACAATGATGGAAACCATTTCAAACATGTATTAAATAAAAAAATTATATAAAATTGTTTACATAAATCATTAGGAATGTGTAAAACAGTTTCAAAATAAATGGAATATACAAAAAAGTATCCAAAACAAGAAACATGGTCATCTCCCTAGTGGTACAATAGTTCCAAGATATGGGATACTCACACATCTCATATCCGTGATCATGGAAATATGTGTACACACATCCCTTGGGATCAGGCTGAATAGGTCTCATCAACATACCACTGGGGATATAATCCATTGAACTGGGATTTTATTAGAGTTGTAAAGTGTAAATCCATTTTTATTGAATTACCATACCAGCTTTTTTGTCCCAAATAACCCACTAACTACCCAAGATCGCATGTTCTCAATCAATCAATCAATAATGGGTGAATCATTTCAAAATAGCTTCAAATGCAATTTCCCCATTTCCAGTTTCAAAATTCCATTTCACTTTCAAAACTGAAACATAGGTTTTTCACCATTTAATTCCTTTTAAACTAAAACCAACCATAGGTTTTCATCATTTTAATTTAATCTCTTTTTAAAAAATCAATTCAAATCATTTCACAATTTCCATCAATTTCAATTTACTCCCTAAATTCCAATTCCATTTGAATTATGGATTTTTTCCAAAATCCATACCATAGTAATTTAAAATCTAATTCTCATCAAATTGGGTTTTCACAATTAAATTAAAAGAAATCAAAAAACAACAAGGAAATCAAGTTTTAATAAATTTTCCATATTAAATAAAATCACCTACCTTTATCACAAAATCAAAACACCCACAACGGGACTCACCAACAATAATGCTGGTGTAGAAAATCTGGAAACTCAACCTAGAAATAAGATTCAACAACATGGAGTTTAGATCCATCAATCAAAAAATGATCTAACAAACTCTAAGACAAAAATAGAAATATATTAAAGATATAGTAAGACCATTTACCCAGATAGAAGAACCATAATCATGATAATGATCAATTATTGAATGAAATGGTCTTGAAGGGACGAAGGTATCCAAAATCTCCTAGGGATGGCTCTAGGTTGAGATGGATGGATGCCTCGAGGAAAGAAATAATATTTTCATTTGAAATGCCATATTAAAACTGATACTTGAAATTTTACATAGTATAAAAACCAATTACACATTGTGTAATTGTCGATTCCCATATACGCTGAAAAACTTGTCTCCTTTTTATTGAAATAAGATTTTTATATTTAAACAGTGTGTAAACAGTACATGGAATATAACCTTTCGCACCGTGTATTGAATTTATATAATCTTTTAGGAAATTATTACATAGAGTATAACACATTACACATCATTTAAATCCATATAAGACTATATAAACTGTAGGTTTCATGCTAAAAATTACAAAAAAAATCATAACTTTACCACTACAGGTATACTACCAATTCCTTCTCATCCTTACAAAACCAAAGAAAGGAAAACCAAGACCAGGGTTATAATATACCATTAATAAAAGTAATATGTTGTTACACAATTTATATAATTTAGTTTAATTTGAGTTTTTGGTATTTTTCTAAAACATTTTATTTTTCAGTGAATAGTGAAAATGGTGATTTTCAAATAAAGTTACTTATATGAAATTATTATGATGTAATGATGATTTAATAAATTTTTAAACCTTTTTATAAACCAAATATATGATAAATAAGTTAAATAATTTATTTTGAAACATTTTTTTGAATTTTTTAACCAAATATTGACTTTTGTGAACATAAGTTATATTTTATTCAAATTAAAACTATTTTTTGGTATTTTCATTTAACGGTATGGTTGTAACGCTATATTAAGTTTTAAAATGATAAAAAAGTCTAAAATATTTAATTTTTTCATTATTTAATCTAAAAAATCCATTTAAATTGGTTTTCTAATTTATTTTAAGGTGAAATTATTTTTACACTTAAATCAGGTATTTTTCTATAAATTGTTTTTCATGTGTTTTGAGTTATTGTATTAAATTTAATTTTTACTACCTATAGATTTTAAATATGATAAAATGGATTCCAAATTTTGGATCATCATTTATAGATTTATTTATAATTTCCCTTTTATTTTTGAGCATGAAGTTAAGTTATCCTGGTAAAAAGTTAATTTGTCGCGACTAATGTTAATTTGGGTCTAAAGGGGGTTTAATAAGGAGATAAGGATTAAAATGTATCTAAAACATATATAAATTTTATTGGTGGAGATTATTTGGACTCTATAACATATTATATGCTAATTTGGGGCACCATGTTTCCACTTGACCATTAATAATACCTTATATTAATTTTAAACTTTGAATAATTAAAAGAGTGTCACTCCCCTCACTTATAAAAGGGAATCATTCCCCATCTCTTCATAAAAATTATTAATTCACTTAGTTTAACTAAGACCTAACAAAATTACTTTTCAAAAAACCTCCCCATGACCTATATTCTTAGGTATCATAAAAATATCAACCTATAAGGCTTAATGTGTCAGCCAAATGTCATTTTCCAAAGAAGAGGTATAACACTTAACCGAGAATGTTTGTTTTATTTCTACATATAACCCCTA
Organism: Viscum album; assembly: GCA_963277665.1. NCBI lineage: Eukaryota > Viridiplantae > Streptophyta > Magnoliopsida > Santalales > Viscaceae > Viscum > Viscum album. The sequence continues at coordinate 345,536,859 of OY728162.1, read as the reverse complement.
ACAATATTATTAAAACGTGATGATATAATAAAATCACTATATAAAATATACTTAAATATTATTATGTATATTTTATAACCCTTATGCATCTAATTTTCTATCCTATAGAGAATGAAAACGTCATTTGTGTGAATGTGTAGACTGCCACCTCCACAAATAGATGTGTTTCATTTTCCATTCCTACCTCTCATGGATGTCTATAATGATGGATTAAATGTAAATATATGGTATTAACTACATAATTTTCTTTATTTTTAAGATAATATATAATATTTTTTATTACCCTTCCATCTGTTGAAAAAATGATAATGTCATTCGTGCGTACGTGTGGATTACAACCTCCACAAAGTGATGTGATTCATTTTTTATGTATGGATTTAATGGATGGTTAGAAAATTATATTTAATGTTTAAAAATAATTGTTATTTATTTATTAATAATCTATATATGAAGTAATAATGACACATTTTACTATGTTCAACCTACCAAATTTGTTTTACCATTATGAACAGAACGCTTTTAAAACGTCCAATGTGAACATAATTGATTTAATAACTGTATAAGGAAATATAATAAATGAAATAAAAGGTATCATAATAATTTAATACACCTTTAAAAGTTTCTTAATAATGTATAAACTTAATATAAGTTTATTATACAATATTTAAAGTATATACATAGTGATTTGTACTATAGGTAACAGATTTTTCTTTAAAACATTATTTTAAATGTTTTAATGTTTTTAATCTATTTTTTACCCATATTCATGTTCTTTTAAATGTTTCAGATATGTTATTAATATAATTAAATTTATTTTTAAATTCATTTTAAATAATTTTTACTTTCTTTATAGAGGTTTTAAAAGAATATTTTTATATTTTTTTCAAACGAGTTATTTTGACATTTTTACAAATGTGTGAAATGAATATATTTTATTATCATATATGTTAGGATTTTAATTTAACTATATTATTAACATTTTTATTTAGTAATATCCATCTTAAATGATTCATTGTTTTTCAAAATAATTACTTATTTCCCATTTTTCTGGGAATTTATTTTTAAATAGTTTTCATATAAAATGGACCTTTATCCTTATTTGTACATGAAGATGAAAGATCTCATTCAAATATATTAAATGGAATAATTTATGAGATTTTATGATGGAAATGAAATCTTTTTTGAGTTTTATTTAATTTATGGTCCTTAAAAAAATTTAATGATTATGGTTAACCCAATATATCTCTCCAATACATTAGGTAATGGTTATGTTCTCTCGAGGATTATTTGGGAATTAAGAGAGTAGGTAATTCCATTTATAAGAGTTATTGTCAGTGTAATAGTAATATTTATATGAATATGATATCCCTAGGTATCTAAATTAATTTTATATAATTGAAAATGAATTTTCATGTAAGTCTTATAATTTCATAGGGTAAGATAACGATCTTACATTTACATGAAAGTTTAGTCCACTTTTAAGGGAGAAAAATATGTTTTCTATGAAAAAATTTTCATGAGTTCCCATGTTTTATAGGAATCCCGCATGAATATTATTAGGCCTTTAATATTTATTGTGAGATTAATTGTGAAACTATTTGGGAAATGAATATTATTTCTTGAGTAAGAAAGAGAGTATTTGAGATAAAAGTTTGTTATATAAAAAGAGAAAACTTTCATATGGGATTACATATTTTCATAATGGACTAATTAGTTTCTTTTTTTTATCCCTTAAATTTTTTTTTCGCATTCTATGTTTTAATTTTTTTTATGGGTCCAAAGGATGAGTAAGAACTATATCAAGGTCTAACTTTCCATTATGGGGATTCAACTTTAAACAAGAGAATTTTTTTAATAAAATGAGAGTTTAAATTTAAGTATCCTATTTTTGTGTAAAAAATAGATATTAAGAGGAAGTGTCCATTTTTTATTTTAAGGTTTTCATATGTAAGTGTTATTACTAATTCTCAAAAACTCTATACGAAAAAGATCCTCAAAATGTAAGAAACTGTAACCCTTGTTATAAAGCATGTAATTATGGGTTGTTTACATTATGGGGTGTTATACATGGTCACAAATATTAGTAGTTAAATTGGGAAGAATAAATTGGTGTCCACTAACGTTTATAACATGATTATCAATGTGCTTCTTTGAAATAATGAGATTGATGAATCTTCTAGTGATGTACTAAATTTTTAAGTAAGCATACACTCATCTCATAAAAATAATTGTAAGGAGTTTGAGATGAAATAAAGGGATAATAGTATAGGGAATTATTTTATAAGTAGGCTTGTTTATTGGAATTTTCGAAAGAAATTTCACCTACGGAAATATTGTTATAATGAAAAGAAGACTCCCAGAAAGGATTCCTCTGAAAAGCTAAGTGTGGAAGATGAAAGTAGTGTGAATCTACGTTCAAAATTTTACCAAAATGGAATCATGGATCTTTGATTCTGTAGCTTCATTCCATTCCATAGGAGAAAAAAGTGCATAAAAATTTATGTATATATAAATTTTAGTAGAGACTCACTACAGGAAAATTCACCGTTCATGACAGATTTTTTTGGGTATAGTGGCGGTTTAAACCGCTGATATATGCTTCTACATCGGTTTCTAAAAATCGCCACTAAATTGTGATGTGGGAAACTATTTACAGTGGTTATAGAAATTTCATGGTGGTTTTTAGAAACCATTGTAGATAGTGCATTTCGCAGCGGTTATGATGATTTTAGCGGCGGTTTTCCCGCCCAGGGGATTATTTTTTTTAGCCGTGGTTAAAACCACCGCTAAAAAAATGTAATCCCCTGGCTCGGAAAACCCCCTCTAAAAGCATCATAACCACTCTGAACTTCACACGGAAGATGGGCCACTGTAGCAGCGGTTAAATCCGTCGTGAAAATTTACACCGTAGTGGCGGTTATAACCGCCGTGAATAAAAAAATGCTGAAATTTAGCGACAGTTATAACCGTCACTAATTTAGAAATGCTGAGATATAGTGGCGGTTTGAAATGCCGCTAAAAAAACTTTTAAGAAAAAGAAACAGCAGCTTCTAGACTTCTGTACTAGTGCCCTGAAAAAAAACAATTACAAGAACCCTGGAAGATATGCTGACCTAAGAACCACAAAAAACAATTATAACCATCATCTCTACAATGATTACCTAACCCTGGTTAAATTCAGGGATTCTAAAACATCCAATGTCATGCACCCAAATTCAACAATAATAATATAAATCAGACCACTACATGTGATAAATAACAACCTTTCACCCCTATGAATCCAAGTTATAGTCTTACAATTTCGACACAACCAAAACAATCATACATTATCTATTTCATAGGTCTTCTAACTTAATATGAATACTGACCCCCAGAAACTTGGTCCAATATCCATCCATGTATCAAATTCCCATACATTAGTAGTTGAATAACCAAAACATCTATTTAATATATATCTAATACAAGAATGTTTTCCTCTCCCATAGAGCAGATATGTCCACACATATAGGCTTCTTGTATCAATGTACCAATAGAGAAAAACCATTCTCAGTCTATATTCTTCAAATTTAAAATATTAGATAATCTTTATATTTCACTCAATGAAGGTTTGGAATATAAAATATAATAATGTTGGATTTACACTATATAATTTCAACACCATTGTTCCTTTATACTATTATCCATAAATCAAAAATTCATCTCAATACTGATATGCATGAGGCCTTTCTTGACGCATTGAAATATACCAACCCCATGAGCCTCACTTTCAAGACATCAATAATTACATGATCAACATAACCAGTATTCAAAAAAATCATTGTCACAAGCTTAGTATTAGAGGAAAAAATCCAAAATCTAGTGATCACTGTCACTACCATGTGATTTCAGTATTCAATTCCACTACGAATTCTATCCAAATTCATTAGTAATTTCAAAAAATATATTGGTTTCTAATATAAAATAATTTTTGTATTACCACTAAAGACATCACTAATCAATTCAATACACTCATATACTTTATTTCATGTTAAAATCATCAATCACATAATCAGTTCCCACATAATACAATAAAAAATATCTAATAACCCTGCGTTAGCTAAAGAATTATACTATTCCAAGTTCAACACGCATATAAGATACAAGGTTTCATGAACCTTCATACCTTCATCTAGTACCAAATCATATCCTAATAATGATCATCTGTAATGTTCATCAACACTCCACAACATATCTCCATGAAATAAGAAAGGATAATGTGTCATGGACCCGTCACAATGTGCAGGTACCTCATAGCATCTTATACCACATACAGTTCTCAAGGGACTAAATATGAACCACTTTTAGAAATAAAAACAAACTATGGATGAATTAAAAGATATCAATATTCATTAAAAATGTCATCATAACATAACACTAGGAGTCACAGTACCTACATACAGTTCTCAAGGGACTAAATTGACCATACCCTCTCCCCTAAACTAAATACCAAAACCACTCAGAGTGTTTCTCATCCCATGAACACTGAATTACCATGACATTCCTCAACCCTTTCATGGTTACCCGCATAACCACAATTTTTGTTATGTATAATAACATAATTAAGATATATGAGAAAACGCTATATAATATGCATACCATGACATTTCTCAACCCTTTCATTCCTAATTTTTTCCCTATTCTTCACTATGGTAAAGTTGTTGGAAAGAGAATGGTTAGTTTTGTTAATTCTTTGGTAGGGGGCTGATGTAGGTTGTTGTGTCCTTAATATTCACACCACATTCAAGAAATAAAGACATAAAAGGAAACATTAGAAATCAATAAAATACATAAAAGGAAACATGAAAAATCAAGGAAATCATAGGTCATGAAAATGTTTGGTGGAAACTATGTTCCACACATGATACATATAGAAACCGGCGATGAACACATATCGTCACCCTCTCCACCTCCAACATATCAACAATACAACTAATCACTGTCCGATGATGAACACATATCGTCACCCTCTCCACCACCATCTCCACTTCCGGCTACCACCTGTAAGAACATTATATTGAAAATTAAATAGTGTTGCATATTTATATTTAAACTTAAACCCAATAAAAGATTGAAAACTAAATTATTTTGAATTTTTTAATTTACCTGATCACCACCAATTGATGCAGTACCACCGGGGGCATATCTACTGATCTGCTGACGTATATCAGTTAACTCTTTCTGCAAAGCGGATATCTGATCCCCCTGCTCCTGAACTGTGTTTCATAGAGAAACAATATATTTCTTAGCATCTCCGGGTATGAGCTGACCACAACCAGTAGTATATGCGGCTGAAATCCCCGGTGGCTTTCCAAAAACCTCTAATGTTACGGGTCCCAAACCCAGCCCATGCACTCTACTAGGATGATCCTTCCCAAGGACTTTTACAACCGGGTCATCCTGGGAGACTGAGTAGGACTACTCAGAATTGGCATCCCATAGTTCTTTAATTTTTACCTATAAATCAAATATTAATATATATTAACAGAGTAAAAACTGATAATAAGTTATTATAATAAAAAAATGAGTTCATACCCCAACTTATTTGCCAGGATCATTAACAAAACTTTCATCAGATTGTTTTTTGAACATCCAACCACACATCAGTTTGGGATGATTTGTTCCATAAACTTTGTGACTTCATTAAACAAATATAAATTAAAAAATTAATATATTAAATAGATAATATTTTCTTATAAATATTTAAACTAATGAAAAGATTACCAGAGTCGATTGGCTTCTATAAAATCTTTTTGACCCCGCAGTGTGAGGGATGACTTGCTTTGCCTGGCTTGATGAATTCTTTCTTGAGAGATCCTAAAATAAATAAATTTAAATTTAATAGTAATGTATTCAATGGAATATTTTCTTCATATACATGTATAAATGTAAAATGAGGTTAATATAATAATATATATTTAAATACCATTTGCTTCACATCATGATGTCTGTCAACAAAAACTTTCCACTATTCTTTAGGTACCCCATTGGGTAGCTTCTAATACATTTTTTGGATAGTCAACGAAGTATCGTTGACATCTCCACACAATCTCCATTTTAAGTCTTTCCATTTCTTTCCAAGATTTTTAATGTCCAATTTCGTGATATCACATCATCAATGGAAAAACATATGTATCGAGAAATTAATTTTGAACATATTAATAACATGACATTCAATTACACCATAATGTATTAAAATTACCTTTATTTGGGAATCAAAAACTTTATTTTTTCAACATGGAGGAATATGTCTTCAATAATCATAATAAATAGGAAGGGAAATGGGATTCATTTCCAGCTGGCCTAGAATTTGGACAAGTAATCATGCAGCATCATCTGTAGGGACCCTATATGAATCAAATGGGACAACTATATTCTCTCCATTAATATTACACAGATATGAACTTTTTATATTTTTATCCATAGTTGCATTTTTTCATCTTTAATGAACAAACAGTTAGTATAAACAAAGTACAATAAATTTATTTATATTAAAATGTGTACCTATAACAGTGACCCTCCAGTATGTCCGCAATGAACTAGAAGTGGCGCGTCGCCGCCCAACTGATGAGGCTGTTGAAGGGGGAGTTGAAAACTCAGATTACAAAGGGACGCTCATAGAGGGTGTGAGAGATGGTGCAGGGGGAGATGGTGCAGGGGGCAGGCAGCTGGTGGCTCAGATGTCATAGGGAGGGAGACAGATTAATCGTCATATATCGCAGTAGTGGATGAAATAGTGTATCGCTTCCTCCTTGGAATTCCTATCATTTAATCAAATAAAATTAAGTTTAGAACATATATTTCAAAAAATATATGCATAAAAAAATAAAAATGATAATAGATTCCCATAACTAACAAACAAAATATACATAAAAATGATAGTGAATGACTGCATAAATGAAATAAGTGGTTGCTGAATGAATAAATAACTGTATATACAATAATTTTCCCCTTAAATCATGTCTATTTACTGGTCCATTACTTCATCCACTTCATTCATCCTTGCTAGACTAATATTTTCAATATCATGATAGACAAATAAGTCTGCTTCTTGTTGTTGATGATATTCAATTTCAGAGGTCAAATGTTCCACTTCATCACCCATATCATACAAATCTCTTTGTATTACGTGAGCAACTACACTCCACCCTTCATCCACAATATCATTCACATAATATAGAATTTTTTCTTACGATGATACGATATATGGATAATGCAGTTCATGATCACCAACATCCATCAAGCGAGAGAAGTTCATAAAAGTAAATTGAAAGGAATCTATTTTAACACCTCTGATAATATCGACCCAATTGCATTTGAATAAAACAACTAAAAATGAATGTGGTAGTTTAATTCAATAATATCAGTCACCTTTCCTTAGTATTCCACTTCATAAAATGTAAATATACCACTATTCTGTGTTTTCAAACCCTCTTATCGATCGACTGTACGAAATTTAAATCCAATCACGTTGTAAGCGTCGAACTCTCTAACTTGTTTTAGAGGACCTCGTGCAAGAAACTTCAAATCTTCTGACACCTCTTCTCGAGTATCAGTATTCATGATCTAAAAAAATAAATATACTTTATTAGATTTACAAAATATATGTGTCAAACTAATATTCATATTTATTTCAATATTTATAAACATACACGCCGTGAAAACCATTCTACAAGCTCTTTATTAACAGATTTCGTTATATCTTTCTCATTTAATATTCAGCCTCTCATTCGTCTCTTTGTTTATATCCTAAACTCTTCAATAAATGGATCTGCAATTTCACTATTCAGTAGCACATATCTATGTGCCTGTAATAATTCCAATTCTGTCAGTGTCACATTTGAGGTCTTCCCAACTGATCGGCCAATAGCGAGAAATATTTTGGATTTATGATGTATTTGAGATTGATTTGATGTTTCGTCAACACGTCCAACTTGATTAAATATTATCTCAGTATCATCCAAGTATCTAGAATAAAATGTAAGACACTCTTCAGCCAAATAGCCTTCAACAATAGAGCCTTCTGGTTGAGATTTATTTCTCACGTATGATTTCAAATGCCCAAGATATCTGTGAAATAAAATAAACATAATTATGCATTTAATTAAGTGCCAAAAATTGTTTAATTAACTGAAAAACATATAAATAAAGTACCTCTAAATTAGATACATCCATCGATAAATGCATCATTACAGTAAAAAACGACGGAGGAAAGATCATCTACATTGCACAAAGGGTCAATACAAACCTCTCCTAGAGGTTGTCAAGCTAAAATGGATACAGAGATCTCTCACATAGTTGTCTGAAAAATGTGCAGAATTGGAGTACAACAGCAGTAATTGTTTCATGTAATAATGTACGCAATTCCAATGGTAGTAACTGTTGTAACAAAATATGTGAATGGCGACTTTTCAATCCATGTAACTTATGATTATTCAAGTCAACACACCTTTATATGTTACTTGGATACCCATAAGATTCCTTAAAATTCTTTAAAATTTTAAGTAATGTATCTTTATCCCTATTTTAATTGAAAAAATTGTCGTAGGATACTTTTCATTCTCATCTGGCCAGAGATCTTGTTTTATGTTCATTGATTATAAGTCTTTGCAAGCATTGAAATGATCCTTTGACTTTCCATGCTCATTAAGCAATGTAAAAATGAAATTTTCACAGAAATTCTTCTCAATATGAATCACAGCAAGTTTATGCCATAACAAATTAAATTCCCAATACAAAAGTTTAAAGAATATACTTCTTTTCTTCCATTTTTGCGTTCTGATTTCTCTTGACGATGCACATCGAACACGTTTCCCACCATCATTCAAATGACGAACCTTCCCAAGTTATGTTTTATCATTTCCAAGTTGTGTCAATATTTCAGATCCAGTTAAAAACTTTGGAGGTGGTCTACGATCAATAAAATCGTTAAATTTTGATCTGTTCAGCCGAAATCTATGAGATGCATCGAGAAATCTTCAATGGCACAAGAAGCACTATTTTTTACTATAAGGTAGCCATTTGGGCTCAAAATCAATGTTACAAATAGCAAAATCCAAACTCGTGTAAGTGTTCTAACTAGATAAATTCCCAAGCCTAGTGAAGTCCCTAATTGTCCACATTAAAGCAGCATGCATTTTGAACATTATCTTAGAAGAAGCATCAAATGTCTCAACACCGTTGCTCCACAACTCCTGTAATTATTCAATTAAAGGCTACAAGTATAAATCAATATCATTTCTATACATTGTTTTCTATGAATAATCATCAAAATGATAAAAGACATTTTTTGCATACACATCCACGGAGGCAGATTGAAAGGGACCAAAAAAAACTGGCCAAATGTTATAACTGGTACTCAAAGTCCCAAATGGGTTGAATCCATCGGTAGTCAATCCCAATCGAACATTCCTAGGATCAGCTAAGAAATATGGATGTAATGAATCAAATTTTTTCCACCATTTTTAATTTCATGGATGTCTCATTAACCCATCATTGTTATTATCTACAGAATGACACTTCATGTGTTCTGTGGTTTTTGATGACATGAATAATCTTTTCTATAGAGGCTTTAAAGGAAATTAATGCAAAAACTTTGTTGGTGTGTTCCTTTTCTTCTTCTTCATGAAAGTATGTTGATTCAGACTTCCAACATCACCCATTGACTGCCATCTAGAATAACATTTTTTATAATCCTGTCTATCTGAATCCTCTCGCCAATAAATCATAATATCATTGGGACATTCATGTGTTTTTTATAATTCAAAACAAGCCTGTTAATAACTTTTTTCATATCATAAAAATACTCAGGGATGTTTTCTTCAAGAAATGCATCACGCAATAATTCCAATATCGTGAAAATTGCCTTATTTTTAATTCCACATAGACATTTGATATGGTACAACTTCAGCATAAAAGAATGTTTTGAATATTTCAAACATCCACTATACAACTCTTGATTTCCATTGTTAACTAAATCATGTAACACATTTTCCTTAGTGAAGTTTTCTCTTACATTAGTCTCCACATAATCAAGAGGATGATCCACTAATATGTTACAATCTTGATGTGGTTGTCCTAAAGTCTCAAAAACGTCACTTGTCTCATTGATATTTGTAGCACCCTCATTCGGTTGTTCTGATATGTTTTGATATTGATGGTGGTCTCTTGCAGTTTAGAATGCATCATTTATAAGGTTTTTCATTTCATTTTCCATTTTCGATGAAGTTGGGAGGTCATTCTGTGGGTTGACATCAGTGCTCAACCTTTCTGTAACATTCGATTCTCTATGCCAAATCCAATGCAAATATTGACCAGAGAATTGCTTCAATATTAAATGTTCATAAACTTCATCTCTCTTCAACCATCTTCTAAATTTACATTTAGGACATGGACATATTATTCTACCTTCAATGGATCGATTGGAATTTTCAAAATCTAAAAACTCATTCAAACCCTTAATATACTGAGGTGCGTTCCTCGGTAAAGTGATCCAGCTTTTATCCATGTATATTACAATGTGCCTACACAATATTAAAAAAAATTAAAAAAAGTAACTATTACTAAATAGGGAAAGAGATTCATATAAACTAGTCAAAAAAATATATAAATATGTTACATAAGGTTTTCCTATATCAATACATATAGTAAATCACCCACTAGTGGTGTCATATTAAGTAGTACCACCATAAAGGATTATAATTAAATTGGGAGATTAGGAAGAGTGAACAAAGTCCAACCACATTAATCAACTTAATAAAGTTGGATGTTCCCATATCCCATTAAATTAAATAATTATAACCATTGTTTGAAGTGTCCCAATATTTAGGAGGAGATATGATCCATGGGGTGGATGTGCTAATAAAGTACATGTTATTCAGCTAAAGGAAGATCTAATTAAATCCAAAAAAATGCATGAAATAAGTGATGTAATAATTATTTCAAGTCTCATTTGATATAAAATATGATCAAAACGTGTCATGGCTGATCATGATTCATCAAGTGGTGTTAATAAACCACTTTGTTTCTTCAAAACTTGATCTAGAAGATTCATGATGAAGTAAAGTCACTTGTTGAATCTATAATTACATAAAAAAATGGATTATTCTAGAATAAAAAGAGGTTTCCAAGCCTTAAATAAGATAATCAATGATGTCATATTGAATCTGGTTTATAACAAGGGATATCAAGCACTGAATTTAGTAGAATTATACCACTAATAAGAAGAGAAATTTAGAGGAGGAAGTAGTTATTCCCTTACTATCATTAGTGTGGTTTCAATGTGATTGGTAAGTTGTTATTGACCTGATGAATCTAATTTTGAAGTTATATTGTTATTGTGCAAATTGATTAATGTGGATGATAAGGACACCACTTATGGTTCCATTACCTAGATATCTCACCCCTACCTAAGGGATAAATGTCTGTCAAGGGACACATTCCCAACTCATAAGGTTTAGAGAACCTATCATTATCCATATAGTCCATATTGATTACTCATCGAGCAAAGGAACCTAACTTGGTTCCATACTGGGTCATTCATATGTTCTCATAGATTATTATACCATAGATGACCATTACCACACCATCCCATAGCCTCAACCCTATACATTTCTTTAGGAGAGAATCAATTACCTAAAACAAGACCTTTATAGATAACTTGACCCATAAATACATGATGTACACCCTATTGGGGTTTTAATTTTCCTATATTTAAGCCTCTCACATATATAACATAGCCATCAATGGCTGTATAATCAATGCATCATACTAAAGGGAATTCTATGAACCCAACATGAATCTCTTTCCTCATGTATCATAAGGTAGATAACTCATGGATCCCATTCATGTCACATACCCACCAACATGAAATTTCAATCCACAAAATAAATGTGTAACCATATCCTATGGTAATATTAGTCATAAACTACCTTGACCATAGAGTTATCCCCTTAAGAAATATCATTCCATCCTCATCAAAGCCATCTCTAGGAACCAACACCATCTCAATCCCCTAAATCATAAAATTACAATATATATTATAAAGCAATAATAATTAATTAAGAGAATTAATCCATATTAATCCAATTAGTCATACTTTAGGGATAGTTATGTATCCTCCTTGTAGCTTCAATCAATGGGGTATGCATCAATCTTGGAACAACCTTGAGCTCATTTCCAAACAAGACCCAAATATATGAAGTCAATCCATTAAATGAATTCATCCAAATTTGATGATAAACCAAAATAAATTGTGGAAATTACTCAACAATAATGAAACTACATAAAACCTTATGCATTTTTCCTCCATAAGATTCCTCTAACCACTACACACAAAAACATACCTAAATATGAGAAAACCACTGGCATCAGGGGAGGGGATCCGACCTAGGGTAGGAACTCGACGGGGTCAGGGTAGAAGCCGGCGTCGCGGGTGTCGGGGGGGAGAAGGGGGGTCAGCAGCGACCGGTGACGAGGTCACTGGCGGCACGGGAGGGGAGTATAGCTAGGGTTGGGGCTCTTCGGGGGGAGAAGCGCTGCGGGGTCAGGGGGAGAAGAGTGTCGGCTCAGGTGGGGGGGGGAAGTGTTGATGCTATAAAAAAATAAATGGGTTTCACGGTGGTTTCTAATAAACCGATGCCAAACCTTTTTAACGAAAGTTTTAGTAGTAGTTTTGTAAACCGCTGCTAAAAGACCGCCGCTAAAGGTGATTTATGTTGTTGTGAATATCTTTTTGGTGATGAAGATATTAATAGTGTGGGAAAGATAGAATTTAAATTCTAGTTGAAGAATAGATTTTTTCTTGTACTGAAAATAGTTTTATATGTTCCAAGACATTGAATAACCTGATTTTATCATGTTATTTAGATGAATAAGATTTTGGAATGAGCTTAGTAGGAGTATGGAAGATTACATGGGGTTCTCTTGTTATATCTAGAGGTGTAAATGATGGGTATTTCTATCTAATTATAAGGGTAGTTGGAACTAAACTAGCCAAAATTGAATCTTCTAGATGTTGAGAATATTTGAATAATAAGTTTAGGGACCTTAATGAGAAATGTTTGAAGATTCTATTAGAAATAAGCATACTAAAGTTAGAATAGTTATAGTTCAGAATATGTGACAATTGTATTCTTGGGGAAAAATGGAAGGTTTATTTAAATATTTTTATAATAATTCTAGAATTTAAAAACATATAGTTTTTTATTATATATGTTTGGTGACCTTCCCTTATTCATTCTAATAGAAAGCCTAGGTACTTTGTTACATTAATTGACAATTCCACAAGAAAATTATGCGTTTACTTTTTGAACATTAAAGTGAAGTGTCAAGAATCTTTTTTTAACAGAAGGATATTGTGGAAAGGGAAACCTAAAGAAATATTAAATATATGATATCGAAGAATGATGGTGAGTATACCAAAATGATTTTTTGGAATTAGTGTAAGAAAAAAGTATTCTGGTATAAGTAGAATATTCTAGAACCACTTGACCAAAATGGTGTTTATAAGAGAATGAATCGGGAATTGATGGAGAGGAAAGGAAGTATTTTATTACATTCTAGAATACATAAGTATAATTAAGTGGAATAAATGGGCATAGAATGTTACATAATAAACATAAGTCATTTGTCATAAGTTTGATAGCGGTTACCCAAAGAACTTTGGTCCATAAAATTTTCTTTAGTTTCTCACCTCAAAGTTTTTTTAAAAGTTTATCCTTCATGAATATAGATGAAAAAGAAATATATAATCTAAAATATAAATATTAAGTATGATTCTTTATAGGGTATTGAGATAAAGACTTTTATTTTTGAATTTATGATGATAAAAAGAATAAGTATTTTAGAAGTAGGAATGTTCCCTTCAATGAGCATACTTATGGAAAGATCAGGACTTAAAGGTAAAAAGTTTGAGAATAATTATTAAACTTCATTTAAAATTGATCTGAATTATAGTTCCATAGATTCACATGTTTCAAAATATTTAGCTGTATATGAATCTAATTAAAGGAATAATATCCCACCTGGAAGTTTATAGGGTAGTGTATAAATTTTGGAAGTTCATACAGTATAAGAGATATTAGAAAGATTAGGAAATGGGGAATCTCTATCAGGAGTTTTGAAAAGAAGTTTTTGAAGTTAAAGTTTCAGGAGAAGTTGGATCACAGCTTAATTTTAAAATATATTCAATGATCAAATGGTCATCACATAAGTATGAATTTTATATATATTTCTTAATTTTAATGGATGCAATATTAACATATAGTCTATAATAAGTATCTACTATGAGTGATTTTGGAAGGTGATGTTTATCATTATATGTGGAGTTAGATTCTCTTTGAGTGAATAATACCATGGAGATAATCGGAAACCCAAATGGTAAGAAATAACTTCAAAACTAGTGGGTATTCTAGTTAAAATAAAAGTTTGGAGGAATAAAGAGATATAAATAAAGGCTGGTTGTAAATATATTTCAGTAGATGGAATGGATTAACTTCTTTGAGATATTATCTATGATGTTAAAACATACTACCATCTAAATTGTGTTTAGTTTGATTGATTACATAAATTTATACCTTGAAAAAATGTATGTGAATTCATCATTTCATCATGGATATTTTTGGGAAGAAATTTATATAAATCAACCTTTTGGTTTCTAAAAAAATCAAAATCATGGATTGGTGTGAAAAATAAGAAAATTCTTTTATGGATTGAAGTAAGCACCAAGATATTGGAAATAGAATTTTAACTCCTTACTATAAGAGAAATGATTCACTTATATTAATTTTGATCATTGTATTTATTAGAAGGAGTTTATAAAAAATGGTTTCATAATCTTACTTTTATATGTGGATGATATATTATTGGTAGGTCTGAATATTTAGCTAATTTGGAAGTTTAAGGCGGATTTTTCTTGAATGCTTGAGATTAAAGATCTTGGGAATGATAATAAGATATTTGGAATGGGGACTAAACATGATAGGAAAAACAAAAACATGGTTTTATCAAAAAATTATTAAGTTCAAAATATCATTGATAGATTTGGAATGAGTGGATGTAAACTAGTTTCAACTACACTCACTATTCATTTCAAACTATTAGTGGATTAAGAACCAAAAACAAAAGAAGAAAATAAGTACAATCCTAATTTTTTATATTCCTTAGTAGTTAGAATTTTTATATATGTTATGGTGTGTATAAATATATAAATTTATCATATATTGGGAGTGGTTATATAGTTATGGAAAATATGAGAGGAAGGTTCATTGGGAAGCTGTTATATGGATTACATGGTGTATTAATGGAATGGAAGGAATAACTCTTTATTTCAAATATTCTGACCTATTACATGGGTTTGTTAATATATACTTTGGGGGTGATTTTGATACTTATAAGTTCACAACCATATATTTTTACAGTTTTAGAAGAACCATATTAAGTTGGATGTCTAGTCTCTAAAAGTTGATTTCATTTTCTATAACTAATATAGAGAATGTGGTTCTAACAGGATAAAGAAAGGAGATGGTATAGCTAATGTGTTTGGTTAAAGAACTCAGTGTATCTAGTGGAAAGGTTTATTATTCTATTATATTCAGAGTTCAATTAAGTTTTCCAATAATCCAATGTTTCATTGAAGAAATAACCAAATTGATCTGAATTACCATTACATCCAGAAGATGCTGGAAGATAGTTAGTTGGTTTTATGGAAGGTAGGTGGGAAATAGAATCCATTATATATTTTTACTAATAGTTAGGGTTTGGAAATATTGAGGTACCATAAATCCTTAGTTGTGATAGTGTTAATGGAAGGTAATGTAGAAAAATTGTATACAGTGGAAATATAAGGATTTTGTGGATGTTAAAGGTTGTGTCATGATGTTTTTCTCTAAAACACACTTCAAGTGGGATATTATTGGGAATGTGTGAAGCATAATTAAATTCATTGAAATGATATATCTGGAAGGAGTGGTTCTATAAGTTCTTAAATTTTTTGAGGTTGTTGCATTAGTAGTGATTTTTCATTTCGTGTTCGATAATTTTGTTTTTAGAAATAGGATTTTTGGAAGGAGAATATTTCAATGTGATCAGCTTTATATGGTCTAGTATCAGAATTTTTTCTAACTTATACTTCCAAAATTTGGTGAGTGTTCAGTTTTCTATAGAATTTCCAATTTACCGAGAGGGGAAGTTGCACTGACGGTTTCTATAGGATATTAGAAGTTATAACAGTGGAACAGATGGAATCCCAAACGTTTCAGAGGTTGGTGTAACTAGATGACCAAATAGGATTCATTATAAAAAGGGTGTGGGATACCCTTGTTTATAAAAGGTGCTGAAAATATTAATATTACTTATTTCTAGTAATCTAGAATGACTTTTATTTCACTAATTTTTAAATATTTCATTATAGGGAAGTGAAATTTTTTAATGTATCTCTCATAGATGTAGGACTCTCAATTAGAACCATATAAAACCAAAGTGTTCTTTACTTTAATTAATTTACTTTATTTGTATTATTATTTTTATTGGAGTGAACATGGAAGAATTGATATTTTTCAAATTATTTTGGTGGCTTGGGGGAAATTTGTCCCTAACAAGTTCTAGAACATTTAGTTTTCATAGTTCCTTCGAGAATCAGTTTCTTCCAGGTGATTCTGGGATGAATTTTTCCAATTGAGATTCAAAAGGATAGTATGATTTATGGGATTCTCAACTTCAACTTTTTATTTATTAAATTTCATGTGATTTAAGTTGTTGTAAATCTTTTAATACTATTCTCAGAGAACTTTTTTGATCACATATAATTCTTTATTTAGTATAAACACTTTAGAACCATCACCATCTAGGATAAACCCTTGTAACTGTTCAATGCACACCACTTCCTCAAGTTTTACATTAAACAATGAAAACTTTACAACCATTTAGAAAACATTCTACTTTCATTAAGTATAAATCACAATAAAGGATTGAATTTTTTATAAACTTTTAACTAGACAAAATCCCCGTCAAAATAAATACCCTCAATATGAGAGTATTCTTTCCAAATAATATGATATTTTTTGCATGCTACTTAACCTTTCTCAATAATCTTATTTCAAAAATTCCAATTTTAATTGATCATGTTTTTTCTATGGGACGTGGCACCAATTCCCAAGTTTAATTCTTATAAATTTGGTTTACATATTCATCCATTACTAAAATCTAATACTTATTTCATAAATCCTAATATACACACTTTAGTTCAACCTATAAAAGTAAGATGGTATGATTTGAATCTATCAAGTTTATTTAGGTTTGAAACCCCTTACTGCTATCTCGATGGAAATTTTTTGGCTCAAAATGTTTTCTAAGCCTTTGGAACATAAAAAATTTGAATTGATTCCTTCCTCATTAGTGTAATTTTTAGAAACATCCTAAGAAGTATTAAAATCTTCTCACATATCTAGAATATCCCCATGTTTTACAATTCTCTCTTCAATGGATTCTTAAATATTCTAATTTAAGGGAAATGATTCTTGTGATGGATTTTTATTTTCTAATATAATCACATAAAAACCTTTAATAATCATCCCCATGTTTTTTTGAATAAATAGAAACTTCTTTCACTAAGTGTGTGCCTAAGAAATATTTCTTCATCTACCCTCTCGTATAACTTTCTTAAATGTTGGTCTTTAATATTGATTAATCATGGGATATTGAATTAATTAAAGTTATTCAATCATGTATTCTTTATGAATCATAAATTATATGGTTTTTTGAATGAATTATGCCATATTGAGAACCAATTTAGAATATAAATGTCTATGGTTCTGAATTTTCTCCATAAAAATTTAAAAGTACCATGGTCTTATAGAATTTTTCTTTCTATGTCCACCAAGCATCAATTATTCTGATCAAAATCAACATTTTTTATTCTATTTAAGTTATGTTATACTCATGTCTTATCTCATTCTTCTCAATATATGAATTAAATTATTAATTATTATATTTAGAACCATTATTATATCAAAATATTTTTATGACAAACCATTTTCACCTTCATAATCCTCCAAAAGTATGTAAATATTTAAAAAGCATAGGATTTACTTGATAAAAAGTATAAGTAAGTCATATGATTTAACTCATAAAAAAATCATGAAATAATTATCTTTATTTGTTGAATTCAATCTCATCAGTCAATATAAATCATAGTACACTAACTCAAGAGGTTTCTCAGTTTCAATTTCCACAATTTTGTGGTGTGTGTGTTGATTATTTAAAATTAAAGCATGATTATATTTCTCACAACATTATTCTTGATAAAATTAGGCATATTATTCTACACTAAATGGATAAATCTTCTATTCCATATAATTTTTATCTCTTTTATGATCATGCAATGTGAATTTTATTCTCTAGAAATATAGAACAAGTTATTGTTTATTTGTTTTCCCATAAATGTAATCATTTCATAATTCAAAATATTTATGACACGCTAATTCTTTGAGATGATAGCCTCATTCCCATTATCATAAAATTGATAAATAGTGGGTATATTTTCCCTCAACCTATTGATATAGGGAAAATCACTGTATTTCTTATTACAAATTTTAGTGTATCCAAGTCCTTTCACATTGATTGATACACTATTTCTGAAATTGATAGTGACTCCATCATACAATTGGATGTCTCTAAAGATATTTTTTTGTCATTCATGTGTGAATACAAACCGCTATCAAGGATCCATAACTTCCATCATTTTTTATCCTTGTAAGCCACCTAGAATACTATCACATTCTCTTGATCCTTACTCAAAATAAAATATTTAAAAACATGCCTTTATTTTAGATGCTCCAGTAGCATAGTAAGACACATGTTTCTGGTGTTTCTAAGTTGATCACACATACCACATGTCACTTCAAGAGAATAAAAGTAATTTTTCAATTTTACCTTCTCTTTAGGATATTTTATTGGCTAGGCTTTAAGAACATTACAGTTTCACTCACTCAATTTAAAAACTCTCTTAGATTTATGAAGTGAGAGATTTTACCTACAAACTTATTATTTGTGTCCATGGAAACTATATCACTAACATGTTCTTTCAAAGAAAAATCTCCCCATATATAAAATAGGTTTATATAAAAACATTATTTTCTTTTCAGTTTTGATGTGTGCTATCATTTTTTAAACTTATTGAGCTTAGAAGACTATTCACTTAATTTTAAATTACCCTTAGGATTAGACTCAGTATTCTACTAATTTTATGCCTATTTTTCTTTGGTATTTCAAGTACTATTACTGACTTTAAGAATGGGTGTATTCTCATATGTAGGTGATGTAATCACCTACTTTTTCCCTTTTTTTCTACCACCATATAAATTGGAAGTTTGAGTATCCAAATATATAATTATTGGTACAATAGTAAAATAAATAGGCTTCATAGAGGGATTAATGACCACTTACAATATTTTTGGATCATTCAACAATTTCATTCATTTAATTTTATAAATTCATAGTTTTTATTTTCTCAATGGATTTCAAGATTTTTTTAGCCTTTCCAAAAGAGAATTCACATAATCATTCTTAAAAATATGATTTATAGTGGTAATCTCCAGAATTTTATCTCTTAATTTTTGAATTTCATTATGATATCCAATCTTCTTTTTGAACTCAATTTTCATCTCTTTAATGTTTTTATCTTTTTAATCATCACAGATTTATTTAATGAATCGTTATCTATTTTTAATTCCTTTTTATCACTTTCTAGTATTCTATATTATTTTAATCATGTCATGAGTTCCACTCTTAGTTGAAACTATTATAGTGTTTCTTAATCGTTTCTCTCTTTTTCACAACTCCCTTCTTCTTCATCTCCACTTGAGGAAATTTCAAGTTTTTTTTACTTTTCAATAATTTTTTTCCCCACATTCGCTAAATTTTTTTTTGACTCTTTCACGTTCTTCACCATAAGATGTACCTTTATGATGTAAGGAAATAGTTTTTCTTTGTTATTTTGGATTATCCTTTACCTTTGATTAATCATTCTCTATTAAAACTTCTTTAAATCTTGTTCCTCCAAGATGATATTTTTGGAATGATAATTATTTTCGTAATCTTATTTCTTCTCAAGGAAATCAAATAAAAAGTGACAATTTTTTAAAAAATATGTCATTTAAATGGAAGTCTGCCTCTATATTAACTTATTAATTATCCCACTCCTTTCATGAATAAATAGATAAATTATTCAAATTCCATGGAATCATCTTCAATGTCAGTTTCTTCATTATAAGAATTCATTGAATCAACATGATTTGAGACTTTTAGATAATTGAATTCATTATCATTTTAAATTTTTACTTTTCTCCTTAAGGGTGGACCTCTTCTCATCTAGTAGGTGACTAAAATATTATTAAGTTTTTTAATGGTCCACTAATCCAAGTATTGATCCTCAAGGGATAAAATAATTGACTAAAATTTATCAAGGAGTATTCTCATTAATTTCTTTATGATTGTATAATCTCAATATTTTTTAAAATAAATTTAAATAAAACATACGATTTATCTTAATATTGTGAAGAACTCATCCAATAATTCATATTCTCTTATTTTCATATCTTTAAACTGATCCCAACAAGTTTCTAATATAAATTATTTCATCTTATTTTTGATATCATGAATATTGTGGACTTTTATTCATATTTTTTTCATTGTCTTCATTCCCATAACTCATATAAACTATTTTTTAGACAATAATGAGATTAATTCATTATAAGATCTCTCATCAACTTTAATATTCTTCTATTCAAGTTGAGTGTAGGAAATTACATCTTTTAGAATATTAACACTACTCTCAATGATATCAAGAACACCCAGAATGAGTAATAGGATATTCAAAGTCATCGTATCTCTCCATAAATTAAATCCATTACAATCAAACATATTAAATAAATTTTTGTTGATGATATTGATTAATATCATAGATCATTTCTTTAAAATATATAAGAAACTAGAAACAAAATTTATATATGTGGTAATGATACCTAGAACTATTTCTAATAATTCTCTGATAGAAAATGATAGACCTAAGGGAGAGTGTGCTTCCTCCTAGAGGGGTGGATGAATCGATGGTCACTAAAATCACCAACTCTTGCTTTATAATAATTTTATCCCCATCAAAAATTAGTAAAATATGATCTTGATGGTGATTATGTAATGATGAGAGACTGATTGATAAAGAACAACCATTAAAAAAGGTTTTTTACAATGTTTATTCACCCTTTTATCAAGTGTATAATCTATGGGGTGTAATGTTTATAATCCCAATACCCAAATTAAAATTTATTATAAATGGAATATGTAAAAGAGAAATATAATTGTATTTAAATATAATAATAAGATAAGTTACAAACTTTAATAAGTCGAACAATATCTTCTTACCTTACATCAAGTACCTATAGAATTTAGACTCAGTGTAGACCCCTTTCTTCTCCTAAAAATCTTGTTAAATCCTCATTAGAATTCTCCAAGAATATGTTAGACTATATTAATTTTGTAATAAATTCTCTTTCCTTGTGGGTTTCCCATTAATTTATAGACATATCCTACATTGTAGTGTAATACCCCTACTCATGGAAAGATCCTTAAATTTTAAAGGTATGAAAAACTAAATCCTAAAGATCTTATAGTATCTCATAATTTCTTTAATGTGATTTTTTAAGTGAAATATAAACAACTAAATGGATTCCTGAATTATTTTATAAATGAATATCAACCAATATACTTCAGTATACCCATTACATTATGGTTTATGCACTATGACATGATATATGCCTCATATGTATAATACTATAAATTCACAAAACAATTATCACCCAGGTGGTAGAGGAATGGTTCCTCCTACTACATTTTGGTCCTATTCACTTCTCAACTCATTATGTAATGAAACATTATATCATGGTGCAAGGTCACTTGGATCCCTAAAATAGCATGATTATTAACTCTCCTAGAGTTTATTTAGGGAGAAGTTGAATTATTATTAATCCCTCTTATGCACCATGGAAGCACAATCTTCCTATCTATGGTGTAATTACTCTCACATAATATGAATTTCCTTATCACATTTGAATAAACATGTATCACAACCTCTCATGTTAGATTAAGTTGTTTATTAATATGAATCATCACGGTGTGACTGAAAAACATATGGTATGGTTCTCCTAAATTGATATTAAACCATTTATATATAAGAATAAATAAATAGTGTTTTCCTCTTACATCAAGTAAATCCCTTCCTACATGATATTAACTTAAAAATATTATGATGTCATCATCTCATATACATTTTGATTATGAATCTAAAATATAATCACTCCTTTCATTCTTGTGTATATACACTAAATTCTAAAGTGATTCCAACTCAATCATGACAATATTTTCAATAAATAAAACATGAAATAATTCCAAAATCAATAATTAATTTCCTCTAAAAAAATTTAAATCTTTAATCCAATATGAAGATCATATAAACCCCTTACTATAGTATATAATGGTGACTGTGAATGAACTTCATCCCTTTGTGTAAAATCAATTCCATATTTACCATGTCTTAATAGAGAAAACTCAACTCCCCTTTGTCTATTCAACTTCGTAAGGGTTCTTAAATCTTCATCTTCTCAAATTTCACATCAGAAATTCAAAGTGAATTTCACCTAATATTCTATAAGATTTTAGGGTATATTTGTAAATAAATAATGTAAGGAGTTATATTTATTTACCAAAATGATATAAAGGTAAAATAATTGAATTGAAATATTTTATAGATGATGATGATGAACATAGAAAAATTAATAATCATAAAATAAAAGTTATTATCATTATAAAATTAGATATTGTGAAGTAAATGAGTTTGAATACATGTTAAAAGAGTTTATCAATAGGATTTTGATTATTATATCTCAATATTATTCAAAAAAAATCTTCATGTTAGGATTACTTGATTGGTGAAAAACATTGATAGGGGTCGTGAATCGATGTTATAAAATTTTCACCAAACAATCACAACCACTCTCTTATTTACTAAAAGACTTTCTACTCACTCAGTGCCCAAAAAATGAATAAAATAACTTATTTATAAATGAGGTTCATATCCAAAGTGGATAACCATGTCCTAAGTGTATGGTGGTTATTATCCCACATTCACATATATCCTATTTTATTATAAAGTTGAAAGTATAAGTAAGGTTATATCCTTAAACTCACTATAATGTTGGCACCAACTAGTTTAAACAAGCTCCAATTTGTTAGGAAATATCATAAGATAATATTTTTGAATAATGTTCTCCAAGAAATTGTTAGTCATTAGTTGACTAAATGGATTTTATATTATTCCTATTAATTACAAAAAATATTATTTTATCATATATATCAGTTTATTCACAAAATTATCACTGTATCCTCTCACACTCATTTCTCATCAACTGATTCACCTATTTTGTATATACCAAAACTTCTATTATTTGAGAGGATAATATTACATAATGAAAATATTTAAATTATCATTTGAATATATACATGGTCTTCATATTAAAAATTCACCATTTTTATCATCAATTCTCTCCACAAATCCTCTTGGTTTTATTCTCAAAGAGAGGAAACAAATAGTCTGATTCAAACCTCCTAAAATATCATTAAAATATATTCTTAGTTTTTTCATTTAATCCTCCTTAAGACTCAATTTTTAATTTTTATTTGAATTTTTACAAAAACTATAACCACATATTTTTATTTACATGTTCACATTAAATAATAATATTATGGTGGAAATATTTATCTCATGGTGAAAATTCATGATTTAAATATTTTCATTAATCACATATTGAAACATATATTAATATATTAATAATAAATATGTTAATTCAAAAAAAACATCATTGGAATTTGATCTTACAACTCATATGGAAACATATTTTCTTAATCTTATGTAACCATAGAATAATCTTATGTAACTTTTGAGAAACTCAAGTTACTCTTAAATGAGATAAAATTAATATTTTTTAGCTATAATTTACTATTATATGAGAAATCATTAGTATTATATAGAATTTTTAACCTATAAATAATTATTATTCAGCTAGAAATTAATATTATGTAACTGTAGATTAATCTTGTGTATCTCTAAGTTGATATTCCATAAGATCAACATAAACTTATATTCCTTTTGAAATATTATTGTTACTCTTATAAAGATTTAGGGTTACTCTTATGTAGTATCTTTACAACACCATATAACCTTATTCAAGTAATAGTTACTCTTACAAAACTTCAGGTTACTCTTATATGAGAGTAGGATATTCTTAAATAGAAAAAAAAATTCCAAATTTCCAAAAACTTATAACTCAAAACCTTTAAAAATCAACTACATATTTCTAATATCCACTCAAAACACCTCCAAAACTCATTTACAATCATCTCATCCTCCCAAAATAAATTAAAATTTTATTCAAAACAAATAAAACATTATCCTTAAATATTTCAATAATCCCTCACTTTGGATTTTTTGTCAATGCCTTAAATTTCATCCATACATCACAAATTCAAAACTTATTCTAAAAAAATTGTTCCCCACTAAAATAATTAAGCTAAAATTTGAAAAAATCCCATTTTCCCTATTATTTATAATAAATAAAAAGGTCTTTGATAAGGGTGGAATAATCTCTTCACAAATCAATGATCTATAAATCAATAAACTCTTAGTCTATTTAATCCATATTGGTGTATAAAATAAGATATATTAATTCAAATATAAATTTTTTCAAAAAATAAATTCATCATGTGATAATAAATTGAAAAATTTACTTCCATTAATTTTTAAAGAATATTATCAAGAATTATCTTACACTAAACTCAAAAAATATATTAAAACATTCAAACACAAGAATGTTTCTCCCCCTAAGAATATATATTTCCCATTATGTAAAATAAAACATATAAATAATGGGTAATTAACTTAGAAACATCGCTTAGTATTGTTTGGGAATGGTTTGTAGACCAATTTTAAATATCAAATTCTCAAAATCCTTAATTGGGAGAGGTTTTTTAAGAATATCATCAATATTATCCTTGGATGGAACATATTATTATTTCAATATAACTTCATCCAAATTATCCTTAAATAAATGATACTTAATATCAATGTGATTTGATCTTAAATATTGTACTGTATCCTTCAATTAGTTAATAGTAGTTTGGTTTTCACAACCAAAAACCAGTGGATACTCAACAATTTCATGTATATCCTCAAGTCAAGTCTTCATCCAAATAATTTGTGTAGATGCCTATAATTTAGAAAAATACTCAACATAAATTTAACTCAAATCAACATATGATTTATTATTATAATTTCATTCGACATATATTCCACTAATGAATAATTCTCTTCCTGATGTGGAATTTATATCATCAACATGATTACCCTATTAAGCATTTGTGTAGCCCTATATGTATATCTCAACTATATTCTTATATAATAGTCCATTATTAGAAGTATTTTTAATAAGAATTATATTGAATTAAATTATTTGTGAATTATTTTGATTCTATTGATATCTAACATAGTTAGTGATAGAAAAAAACAATGTCTATACTTGAGGTAGTCAAATATAGAAGACTACCAATCAACTTTATGAATTCATTATAATTGTCACCCTTCACTTCAACATCATTACCAAACATTGTTCCCAATTAAATTATTGTATACACTTATATTGGTTTTTTTATTCCAACCATTATCAGTAACTCCTTGGAATAGTTTCTTGAGAGATAAAAGTTTGACCAATAGTTTGGGTAATTAAAAAACCTAAAAAATCATCACACTAGGTTATGAAATAATAAATTTCTTCCACATTTTTTGGATAAAAATCCACATAATTTTTATCCATTAAAATAAAATATTTTATCATCAATATATATATCTATAATGAGTGGTTTTTTTTGGTCTTCCTCACATGCAAGTTTATTTACACTTGTACATGCCTGAAAATCATTTTTTTTCATTTTCTAAAGCCGGGTTAAAGGGGACCGGTACCCCAACGTACAGCCTGCATACAAAGACGAAACTTAAACAAACCAGAACAACACAACATTACACATCATAATAGCCATAATCGTCTCCAAAACCCATGCATGATTCCTCCTCACCCGTAGCTGACTCCCACTCTGGGTTCCTCCAATAGTTGGCACTTTGAACCCTACTTCTAAGCTGCTCCAGAACAGGCCGCTCAGGTGAGGCATCAAAGGCCACTCTTCCCTTTTTCAATGTAATCACCACCTCCCCACTCCACTTAGAAGCTGATCTAGTCCTCAATGGCGGAGGAAGGTGAGATTAATCCTTCTGCACCCTTCTTCTTGTTTGAGTAGACATAGGCCCGCCACTTGTATCCATCTTCTGAGTTCCTCTCTTGACAATATCACTGAATGAAATCCCAGCCAGCACACACACAGTTCCTGTTCCTCCCCTAGAGTTCTCCTCTCCTCTACTATGTCGCTCCCTCCAAACAGAAACCGGGCATTCAAAATTATCCAGCCTCTAATTTGTATTGCTGATTTCCACTAAAGGGAGACGTCCATCTTCATTCGGAGACTTTTCCACAGCACTGGACAAGGCCGCATTCCCTTTATTATCGTTGCTCCTGCTCTTTCCCCTCCTTCTCTTAGGCGAAGTATTACTTCCATCTATGCATAACTCCTTGGCAGCCTCCTCTTGACCCTGATTCCCGATAGAAGTCTCCTTTCTTGTTGGTTCCATACCCTCCTCCCCACCTCTGGAAACACTATTCAAAACCGGTTCAACATAACCATTACCAAGGAATTCAAACCTATTGGATAAGGCAACAAAAGGCTTGGCCATTGGATCCAAACCTCTAGCCCCTTCTGTACAGGGAACCTGCAGGATAGGACTGGTACTCACATCCCCCACAACCTGAACCAAATCAGCTCCCCCTCCAGCAAGCATCCAATCCACCGAATCCTTAGCACCTGTATGTCCTCCTCTAGCACCCTACTGACCTCAACCACCGGCCCATCCACCACCGGTGCCTGGGTAACCAAATCTACCCCTTCTATATTCATCTCCTCAACAACAGGGGCAAGAATCTCCTCAACAGCCGCCTTGGTGGACTCACCTAACAGACTATCCACTCCTACAGATTGGGAACCCTCCTCTTCTCAAACAGGACCAGGCTCCCTCTGCTCACATCCCACCCTCATAGCCAAATCCGTTGGTCTTCTCCTAGCCTCTCCATACCTTCTACTGGGAACATGTAGCTGGTCCTTAAAATCTCCATTCCTACAGAAAAACTCCACTTCATGTCCCAGGCGGTGACAAGAAGAACAGAAACCCATCTTGTTCTCGTAAATCAACTACTATCTACACCTGTACTCTTCCCCTATGGTAATACACACATAATCAAACGGCCATCGAGAGGCTTCCATCTCCACACAAACCCGGGGATTAACCGGATGGCACAGAGTGTTAGTACGACTATCATAACACAAAGACCTTCCTACGAGGTTGCCAAGAATTTGAATAATAGCCGGGTTCTGGAAGGGAAGCGGTAAATTAGGGAAACTTACCCAAACCGCTATCGACGGTGAATCGCGCTTCATGTGAAAGTCAAAATACCAGTGTAATAGAAGGAAGTGATACCTGTTGAAACTGCGAGGAGCTCTCGACCAAGCAGTAATGATATCTTCCTCTGATTCGAACCGAATCATCATGTGGTTCCTGTCAAGCAGACTGACAATTGCCCTTTCCTGTAGCTCCCACGAACCGAAGATAAATCTGTCGAAGGCATCAACAGAAGGTCGTCCATGTTTAAATTCATAGACTCGTCACCTAAATAATATAAATCTATATAATCATCTTGAATTTCTAAATTATCTTCAAACTATTTTGGTTCAACATTGGAAATTGCATCCTCTTCATCATTTAAGAATGATTTCTTGAGATGATATCCATTTTTAAATATTATCACATCATGATAATTAATTATTCTATTATATTTTTTTATATAATTTTTATGAACTTACATTTGGTTTATAGCCTGGAAATATTCCATCCTTAACTTTAGCCTCAAATTTACCAAAATTTATGCCTTTCTTCTTGATCAAGAATGGAATCTAAAATACTCAAAAGTGTTTATATTTGGTTATTCTTATACCACATTTCATATGGAATAATATCTAAATTTTTTCTCAATAATAACCAATTTTAATAATTATAGTATTATTAATAGCTTGCATCTAGAAATACATTGAAGTTTCATGCTCATTTATCATGGTTCTATCTATATAAATAAAGTTCATGTTTTTCATTTTAGTTAATCCTATTTTTTGGGGTTTGTGAGGTACACTAAACTTATTTCTTATTTCATGTTTATCAAGATATTCTAAAAATGTTTTATTTTCATAATTAGCTCCATTTTTAGATCTCATATCTTCAAAGAAAAACCATTTTTCTTCTTAGATTTTATCATTAAACATTTAAAAATCCTTAAATCATGATATTCATGAAATATAAACATAATACATGTCACTTTAGTGAATTTATCAATGAATTTGAAGAAATAATTATTTCCACTTGTTGGATTCCTATTCATGGATCCACAAATATTAGAATAGTCCTGCTCCAATGACCTTTTAGTCTGGACCTCAAATCCCTCATGAATTTTATTCATCATCTTTCCATTTTGACTTCTTTTGTAAATAGTGATGTCGTATTATTTAAAAATTAGAATTTTTCTCAAAGACTCTTCTTTGATTAAATTATTCATGAAATTTTGGAAAATTTAACCCAGTATTCTATGTCATAGGTTATTTATATCCTAAATACTCATGTCGGAACCATTCTTAGCTTCTATAACCTAAAACAAATTATCATGGGCTCTCAATAATCTTGATATTACTACCCTATATTTCAATCACTACAAAATTAAACCATTATTTCTAAAAATCACCTTATTTAAATCATTAAAAAATTATAATACAATCAATAGATTACACTTTTTCCCATTAATAAATAACACATTTTTAGATTATAATTTTTTCTCACCAATTTGTTTCATTCCAAAACCTCTTATTTTCAATAAGATATCATTTCCAAATTTAACTGTTCTTATTTTGTGTCATTAAATATTATTAAGGTTATATAATTCCAATATCATTTAGGAACATAACGGTTATCTATAATCCATGGATTCCAATAATTTTATTCCATAAAAGTAACTTCAATAATATTTTATAATTGTTTGAAATGTTTTTTGCCTACAAATCTCATACCTTAGACTTGGATTTAATTGACCTAATAATATTTTAAGAAATTAATATAGGGTGTGTCTTTATTTATCACACCTTCTATAAATTTCCTTCGAATTCTTAAAACTATTTTTACCTCAATATTTTTTTGAAACTATTTCAAACAATTATTTGTTTTAAGTATCTATTGTATCCTCATTAGTTCATTATCCCTCCTTTTTCTTGGTAGAGAAATATTATACCAGCAATAATAATCCTTGTGAATAAACATACCACAATATGATTAGTATCCATGAAATCTCCTTATTTGATAAAAAACTATTATTACATGGGTTGTTGTCCAAACACATTTTTATAACTCTAATAAGATGATTTTACCAAACCCATTTGTGTATCTTTTCTTTGGAAATTTGAGGTTAGTGTGGAATATTTTCCAATATTTTTATCCCCTAGATATGGTCATGTCTTTTCATTTCTTTGTATTTCTCAGCTAATCCAAATAGCTGTTTTTTTAATATATTCTCAAAAAAACATTATTTTATTTTGGGGTGTTGATTCGGAAGATTTACCTTTTTATGTTCAATATTTTTTACATCAATATTATATGGATTTTTTTACTTTAGACACTCATTAAAATTCTTAGTAGATTTATTTTTGTTCTAATATTACATAGAAGTTTCACCAAAACCTAAGATAGAATAATTAAATTTATGATACAATTTATACCTTTGCTTCTCAAATTCAATAATTTTCATTTTAAACCTATAAATAACTTTATCATTACAAATAATGATGGTATTTGTAAAATAAATTATATTCTTTCATAGAATTTTCAATTTTTAATTCTTAATTTACTTGACTATAACTTCCTTTTAAATATAAATTTAGTTTCCATCATCGAGTTTTTCAATGAGATGTGAATTTTCAACCATTTTCCTTTAAATCCCCTTTAAACACATCTTGATCTCCATTATCATGGTGTACTCATTAGATTATTCCCCTTCCTCATTATAAAACTCTCCATAATTTTGTGTTTCATCCTATAAAGATGAACTCTATTAATATTCATGATCTATAAAGACTTTTTTGAAGTCTCTTTTTGAGTTTCCTAATCACCATAGATTTATTCACAATAAAAATTAAATTCTTCAAGAGACATTAATTTTTTTATGAATAAATTGGATTGAATATTATCCTTATATTTTGATTAATATTTATTTCTCTTGTAGTAATATCATTTCTTAATTATCTCTTAGTTTCTTCGTCATCATCGTTTTTTTATTCTAAAAGGAAATTTACTATAAAAGTGACCAATTTAACCATAATTAAAAAATTTAGATGTAATTTTTTCTTAATACTGAACTTTTCACCTTTTAATATTTCTGTAAGTTAAGGATATGATTTTATCAGAGCCTTTTATAGTCTCTTATTCATTGAAACTAATGTGCCCATCTTCAATCATAAAATTATTTAAATATTAAAATGAAATTTATTTCACCATGATAACATTTATTTTGAGAATAGTTCTTGTTATCATATTATAATTAATTAAATTACTATGAAACTAACCAATTTTGAAACTATCAAGATTTATTTCATCAAGATTTTCAATAATGGCATCAAACTTATCTGGAAAAAGTTGCGTTAATTTCATTATAATTAGGGAGACTTTAATATTTTCACCATATCCTAAAACTTTATTGAAAGGTATATTAAATTTAATAAATAACTCAATAGTGTATTCATATTTTGAAATATTATAACTTAAAATTTACTTCTACTAATTTGTAACATTACATTATTTACATTTTGTTATCCTTTATAGTTGGTGTGGAATTTTGTATAGATATCCTTAGAAGTTTTACATCCCATTACTCTTGTTAATAATTTCTCTGATAATGAATATAATAATTCATTCCTTTCCTTACCATCAATTCAAATATTATTCTTATCATATATGAAGGGTATAGTAATCTTATTTGGTACTAGAAAACATTTAAGAGTATACTCAAGCACATCAAATCAAATATAGACAAGAGAGGATGCCATTCCTTCCTTAAAATATGAAAATAATCTCCATAAAAAGACAGAATTACTTTATTATTGACAAAGTTATGGTGATCGATAGAAAATTCAAGAGATAACTTTAAGAGAAATATTTGATACCAATTTTTAGGATCAATTGACTAATGAAAAACACTAATAGGGGTTAATAAATGTTTTAAACTTTTATCCAACCAATCACAATTGATACCTTACTTATTTAATATAAGTCACTCAACTCACTCGATGAACAAAAAATAATGGATAATATAGTAGATTTGTTAATGAGGTTCACCTCCAAAGTGGATAATTACATCCTCATTGTATAGTGGCTAGTATCCCCTACACACATAACTCCACTTTTATTACCAATATGAATATATGAGAAATATCATGTCCTTGAACTCAAATCAATGTTGGAACTAACCATTTTAAACATGTTCCCATTTTTTATACAGTATCATAAGAAAATTTTCATAAAAAATGATTAAAAAAATTTTAGTCACTAGTGGACTGGATTGATGTGATCTTCTTAATATTCTATATTAAAATATTATTTTACTCTCTCTTTGTATATTACTTCTTAGAACCATCACAGTATCCACTAAGACTCATTTTTCATTGGATGACTCACACTTTTTATATTCTAAAGCTTATAATATTCAAGATGATAATATTTCATAATTTTCATATAGAAATTACAATTCAAATATTCCATGAAATCTTTATATTCAAAATTCCCTATTTTTTTAACATTAATTCTTCTAATAAATCCTTATAATTTTATTTAAAAATAGAGGAAACAAATATCCTTATTCAAACCCCCTCCAATATAATTCATGTAATGACCCCGACCCTATTTACCAAGAGTTGGTGTCTAATTTATTTCATTATCATAAGATACAAGGAATCACTTCCCAAAGGTATCAATATTTCAGTAGTCTTGGTGAAATAGATACATACTAGAAATTAACATTACAATTGAAAACATAAAACACAAAAAAGTGTTTCTTTGATAATTTCATTATTCTATATAGTGTATCCCTACATACCAATCACAAAAAAAAACTTCCTCATACCCAGGGGAAAATATAAAATAATAAATTCTTGAGTTTAGATACTCAATAAGGGTAAGTGTATATTGGAATCTATCCTGAATAAATAATCATAGTCAATATGGAATGGTAAATAACAAAAAAAAATCAATTTAATCAATAAACTAAGAATTATATGGAATAAATAAATGATGACCAAATAAATCCATATAAATAATCACAGGAGCTTTAAACTTATCCATGGATATTGTAAATAATCAAATAATCACATGGAAATAAATAACTAATCTCATAATGAGGTAATTCATAATATAGGACATCTAAAATTATCAAGACCTTTCATAAGACAGTTTAAATTTGTTGGTATAAACCTATCTAATTTGGCCAAATGATTTGTCTAACGATACCTACGATGCATCGATGCTCTATCTATAATTGGGCCCCACCATTCACTTACTAATTCCAATTCATTACTCATATCTAAGGGTTGAAACATAATCAACATAAACATTCATACTGAAAAACTAACATAATAAATTTTATTACTTACCCCAATCAAATAAAAATAATCATAAACCATCCAGAATAATATGGTGAATGATAAACAAATTTTACATCCTTAGTAGAACTGATATTAAACCATAAAAATAAGGAATAAGTACGATATCAATACAATATATCCCTATTTAATCATAATTATAACAAATGGTTGATGTCATTTATGAATAGAATTACCATAATAATGTTATTAAAAACATTTTTTTAGGAAAATGTATTTTTCACTTTAAAAATCATTTTAAAACAAAACGTTCACAAAATATTTTGAAAATAAATTTCTATCAAAATAATATTTTAAAAACTATAAAAAAAATATTTCAAAAATTGATTGTTCATGATGCTTGAAAATTCTATTCATACTGTTCACGTTAAAACAAAGACTCCTTTCATATTTTTAGTAAAATCCAAATGGACCTTGTTTTGTAAATGACATAGAGATTCCTTTCAAAACATTTTTTAAAAGGTTGAAATGGGTATAAATTTATTTATTAAATAATTTTTAAAATATTAATTTCATTTTTGAAAACACTTTTAGGAAAAATTCATTTTTATGAAAAAGTATTTTTGAAAAAAGAGAGAAATAAATTCATATTTTATTAAATCATTTTCTCAAACATTTTAAATACCAAAGAGTTGGAAAATGGTACTATTACTTGAAAAAGTTAAAGAATAACTAGAGGATAATAAAATATATTTATTTTAAAAAATTAATATCAAATAATTTCCCCATGAGATACTTAAATAAAAATAATCTTGAATAATGATGTGATTGTGGAATAAACCCTTACAACTTTCATAACTTCTGAAATATAAACCCATAAAAAAAATTAAAAAATAAACACTAATTACCATGAATAAAAATATATTAATTATATAACATATAAAATGGTTAGTATATAAACCATTCAAATGAATAAGTGGTTAATATGGTGTACATCTCATAGAAGTAAAAGTGAGACAAGAAACCCTTACCTCAGGTTCGACATCATTTGTATGTATCCAAAACTACTATATAATAAATATAGGATTATTATACATATATTACAGAAACAAACTCATATATATCATTCCATATATGATTTAAATATATTATTTTATCACCCATTTATTAATAACTCTGTTAAAATTACTTTTTTAAGGGATAATTAATTCGTTTTTTGTGCATGTTTTAATTCGATAATTTTGGTCATTTTAATTTAATCATGGATATATAATATCTCTAATTTTATAAATTATATAAATATAATATAAATTAATTATATATTTATTTATATTAATCTATAAAATTTAGATATATAAAATGGATTACATCATTTATGGAGACGATAGGGTGTACATATGCATGAATGTGGTTTCCATTTTTCTTGATGAATGGAATGAAAGGAAAATAAATATGAATTCAATTTTATAAAATCATTATTATGTTATATTTATAATTTATATTAATAAAATAAATCCTTATTACTTTTCATGTAATTGTAAAATGAAAAACATTTCACATCGATATGCGAAGGCGGTAGTCCACACAAACGCATGAGCGATGTTATTTTTTTCAAAGGATTGGAAGGAAAAAAAGGTAGATATGATATAGTATTTCCAGAATTATTTTTAGGACATAAGTATGGAATATATTCATTAATTTAACCTTACTACCTTCCATATAAATAATAAGAGAAAAATGAATCACTCCGCTTCACGAGGCTGTTGGCTGTCATACACACGAGTGTAGTTATCATATCCCCCACAAAATGAAAAGTAAGAAGGTATATGTGATATGATAATTAAAGAAGTATAATAATGACATAAATATCATATAAATAATTTAAGTACATATTTATATTCATCATTTAAAGGTGGTGATGGAAAACAAATTACATTGGTTTGAAAGGTGGTAGTCTGTCGTGCACATGATCGACGGTTTTGTTTCCCATTTTTTGAAGTGGAGATGGATATGGGTTGTTAAGTTAAAATAATGAAAAATAAGTATATAGTTGATAATTTTTTTTAATATCATAATAGTTTAATAATATTATAATTATGTAAAAGAATTAGCATAATGAAAACGCATAGTTGAAAACTTTACCTCTTCTTCGGGAAACCTCTTTAGGTTTGACCTAAAGCCTTTATCGATTGTCTATATGATATAACCAAGGAATATAATATGTGTTTAGGGATTTAAGGAAGTTATTTTTTTCATTTATTTTCTAAACTAAATGTTTTTCGAAGTATTCGTAATGGAGGAGAGGGTGTAGCCTTTTATAAGTAGGGGAGAGGACACACGTGTAATTTTTTAAAAGATAAAGTGATACACATGTTTTTCTCATGAAACAAGCCTCAAAAATTAGAAATTATCAAACTTTAGTGATTATAGGTAAACAATGTTTCCATATATGGGAGTTTTAAAAGTTTTTGGTCATTTTTATCCTTTATATTCTTAGTTTAACCCCCAGAAAACCCATTTTTACCTTAACCACAAAAATCGATTTTTACTACTTTTACTATTCATTATGGTAAAAAATTGAGTTTACCTAATTAGATAATATATATTATGTTCATTAAAAATATGTAATATATTTTTCAAAATTAAATTCATAAAAGTGGCATAATTAAAATTAATATAAAACTGCTGGTGCGATGAAAGAGTTGTTTTCCAAAGAGAAAATTCCCATAAGTATAGAATGTTTTACTATAAAAACTCAATATGAAATTTATTCCATTTACATAAATTATTTAAATTGTAATATAATTTAACTAATATTACATTAAAACCAATTTCAAATATAATTTAACATTGTAAATAATTTAAATGAAAATGTGGTTTTCAATAAAAATCAGTAGATTTCACTATTCATCAAAAAATTTATATTTTCAGAAAATAAAAAACATAACCTAAATATAATTTTAAAATTTTTAAATAAAAAATTCATTTTATTTTTTCAAATAAAATTTATAAAAGTTTTCAAAAAAATTTAATTATGTGTAAAAAGTTTTAATAAATCACCTTTTAGAAAAATAATGTTTTAAAAAAACATTTATTTCTCTTTCAAATAGTTTTTATTTTATTTCTAATAAATAGATAAACATTGGATTTATTTTATACATGCTTAAACCATATAATTTTCCTAATTTAGTTATTACTATTCATATTTTCTAACTTAGTGGCTAGGTTATGATGACATGTTTAAATAATAATATTTTAATAGAGTATCATTTTCATTTAAACTCATTGTTGCATGCATCCCAAGACATCAAAGAGATTTAATTTATTTAAAAATAAATATATCCTAAATTATTTGGATGTTATATTCCCTTTTAATATTTTTTTCATGTCATACATTCTATCAAACATGATGTTCCTTTTTTAAAATATCGAGATGTTACATTCTACCCCCTTAAATAAATTGTGTCCTCGCAATTTAATATTGATCTAAAGAATTAATATTTTTAAATTTTAAAATACCTTTTTTGGAAACCCACATCACAAAATGGGTTAATAAAACATCCTCTTGATAAGAGAAAACTTTAATTACAAAGTTCATCTAGAATAACACATAACAAGCTTTCCAAGTATGAGAACATTAGGGGGAAGTAAATATATGGACATGGAAGAAAATAATAAATAATTATTGAGAGTGATATTGATAATTGGTCATAAGAAATTTAATGATAAATGGAAATTAAGGATCTCAAACCCATAAATTTTATATGTGTTAAAAGGCCATTTGATTCATTAGATATAGAGTTAATAGGATAAAATTTTTATTTCAAAATCCTTTTCCTAATGTTGATAAATTATTTTACTATCATGATAGAGAATACCATAAAATATACTTAGTTAATATCCTTTTAAGTATTATTTCATCCTTTTCTTGTACTTCATTTCATACTCCAATAAATGCATATTTGTAACATCCCAACCCAAGAGCCACTAAAACGGTGCCCCAAGCCGGTTGGCCACTAGGCCTCAACCACACCTCCCCATATTCCATATATTGTCGACTATCAGTGAGGTTATAATGGATGTGTGGTGGGGAGATTATTCCCTCTAGATTAGTAATAAATATATCATAAGTAATAATAAATAAAGATAGCGAAATGAACAACAATTGATCATAAATAATAAATGGACGAGTGATCATGGATGAACATGACACAATGTGAAAAAAATAGAGATAAAGTGGGTATAGGTAAAAAAATATACAAGCAAAAGATAAATTCTCAAGGGCCATGTCCATGAGAATCATGAGCTCTGGCTTAGTCCTATTCTCCTAAGATCCCACGTACACTCATAATAGCACAAGCATAAATTGTGAACTTGAACCTGCAACCATGAGGTCTTTTGGATATCACAGTGCAATAGAAGCCTGAAAAGGATGTGATATGTACTCAGTAGGACACCACTAATAGTGTCTAATGTTATCTAGTTCATGAAAATAAAATAATCAGTGTGAAGGTGTTTCAAAATAAGGTGGTAAACAATAAATAATAACATGTCGGGCTATGGTTCCTTGGAGACACCTGGCTAACCATGCCTACTTCAGACTAATCCAAAATATCATTTCACACCTTGTATCATGTATATATATGAATACATAAGACGATCATTTTCATAGATATGCATGTACCAATAAGGAACTAAGTTTTATTACCCATGGAATCCACAAGAAAGGATCAAAGATAATATTAGGGATTTCATGCCCATGGTTCCATAATCATAATCACAATATAAGGGACAATATTATAGAAAGATAATAATATGGAGGGATCCAAGGTGTAACTGAGGTATTCTTGACTATAGTGGGTCAAGATAACTCAAAATATTAACTCATATGGTTTTTATATAAAGGTATAAGTGTAATCCAATGGGTAAAACCAAGTCATTCCACTGGAATAATTCTTAAGTGGGTCCATGGAGTATGACCACAGTAAATCTTGAGCAAATAATTACTGGGGTCCAAGGGTAGAATCCAAGGTACCTCATGTCTAAAGACATTAGCTAAATACAAGGAGTGTATCCAAGGCATTCTAATATCTAGAAATGAATCAATTGAATCATCAATACTGAACCAATTCATTCACTTATAATAATAAATTGACCAAATTTCAATGTGGGTATCTCCATTGGAAACTAGACTAATGAATCAGGGTGGTGTTGTTTGAGTGCTCAAGGAATTCCCTTGGGAATCCAAGGTTGGCTCAAGTATGGACACTCTTATAAGAAAAAGAAGGTCCATAGCAGTAATAGGAACCTTACATATAATAGGTCATAATAGGCCATGTAAAGCATCCATTTCATTTCCCATTAAATTATATTTATTTTATTTATCATTTCATTTATTCAAATTTCTTATTCCATTATCCAGTGGAAAGAAAATATCTAAGTAATCATAAATTGGAATTAAACCCTTTCCTTGATAATAAAACATGAAGGCCATGGAAAACCCATTTTAAATTACAAATTCTATTCAATTTTTCCTATTTCCTTTTGATTTATATTTTATAAATATTTAAATGGGTTTAATACCTTTAATCATTAGATTGCAATCTCATTTAAAATAAAAATTAAATTCCATGAGAAGGACTCATGCCTTAATAGCAGTCAAATGCATTTTAGATGTCTAATTCATTTAATTTATATGACAGTGAACCTAAGAGTATTTTTTATTTTAAAATAGAATTTTATATGTCAATTTAATTTATTCAACCTATATTAGTCATCTCATTCACATTGAATAAATCATCACACATTAAGAGAAATTTAAGGAGGACACCCAAAGGGTAAATAATCATAAGGAAATAGAAATATAAACTAACATGAAAATAACCCACCTTAGTAGGTGGTTAATTTTAATGTTGTTGATGAAAAACCATATAAAGATGTCATACCATCTCCAAATATAGTTCAGGTAAGTTTATTTGAGTCATTTCATCATTTGAAAGCAATGCATGGAAGGTCCAACATGTGACAAAATAGAAATTATTTATAAATGAATGATACTTTATGGAAAATAAACTATACCACCTACCCCATACTTAGGATATTATATTCATCCAACATCAGGACATGATTCAATATAGAATAAGAGAAATCAGAAGAATTTTCAAATTCCCTGAAATAGGGAAAATATTTCACCTTGATTTAGAATTCCATATGGAGAGATAAATGAAGAAAATAATCATGGGGATTTGAGATATTACTTATATGGTTCTATTGCACTCAATGGTTCCTTAATTAAAGATCATTGGAAGGAAAACCATGTAATCCTAAAGTATTCCAAATGAGGGAGCTTGAGCAGTCTATGAATAAGTGAAATAAGGGATAAAGAGGAGGAAGAAAAGAAATTGGATGGAGGGGAAAATTTCATTTCACACTTCTTTAATAAGTCACATAGTTAGTCTACATAGATTAGATAACCATTTCCAACTATGTGTCTTACACTATCCAAGATCCATATCCATCATGGTTTGGGATAACCATGCAGAAAATATGTAGTGTTACTGGTTAAGTGGAACTAACCATGCGACTAGGAACATGGTTTAGAAAATTGTGCACAGCCCATGCACCAACCTTTGTAGTTTACTGCAGAATTTTTGTATGTCCATGAACCCCACCTTTCACAATTTAGAAAATTGTGTGACACCCCTAACAGGGCCACATGTTTTCTCCTGAAAGGATGAACAGTTTAAAAAACCTTTCACCCTATATATTTGTACTAGAAAGTATGCTTTTAGAGAATGATGATCTCAAAACCAATATAGAATTTTGACACACATCTCGGTCCATAAAAAAGCTCCAAAAATAACACTTTTAAGTGTTCCAATTGTCTTATTTACATTTTGAGTCTTGGATAAATATTCAGACCATTCACCAACCGAAAAAAGTTCAAATTTTTTTGATAATTTAACCGGTCTAAAAACATGGGACATTAAAACCTACCCTCCTAAGAACTTCTCATCCCTAAGAATCCTTCGGGGATAAAAAACAACACCTGAAATACATAGTTTGTAACCTAACATTAAAATTTTCATGTTTTGTTTCAGTTCTATTTTAAGTATACGGTACTTAAATTTTTAAACGCAATCCGACACTTATATTCAAAACTAAAACATAAATACTATTCTTACATGATCCCACATAACCTGATACATGATCACATAATTGTCTCATACATCATCCATCATTTTTCACTCCCCATCATGGGTTCTAGTTTTAACCAACCAATTCTGAGTCATGATACTCCCACCATCATAATTTCCTACTAAAACATGTTCATAGCTTTCTTGCAACACTCCTATAATATTTATCAAATTACACATGAGGAAACTACCCTTATCCCGTGATTTGATAAAAATAGTCAAACTCCAATAAACCAAGAAAAACTATTCATGCTATATTTTCCTTGAAAATCCCTCGTATACCTTTTAAGTTTGGTCATTCTCATCTTGACAGAATGACTCATGAAATTTCCTCATCAGCCGTATCTAAAATCATACTAACTTGTGGTTGACTATTTCAAAAAATGATCATCTTAAACTATTGATTCACCACTAGAAACAATTCTAAATAATTATTTAAAGGCATACTGAGATTGTTACTATAATGTTCACCAAAGCCTATACTCAAATTCCAGTGACTTCTCCTAATCAAACCATCTCCTACTCAAAACATTCATGTTATAACACCAGCACTGACACTAGTTCTATCTAGAATACATGGGTCTTCATATGAAACTCCGAGATTAACACTCACATCTGGATTTCATCCAAATATATCATCAAACTTGTATCTAGGATTTACCAAGGACTCCATCCTTACCTTTATTCATTTATTATTCAGCATATTATTTCCAAAACAACTATCACATGACCGATCTCAAGTTCCCATGGCCTTTCTCTCCTAAGGGTTTCCCAATAGTGATCAACATCCCACTCCCCACCTTAGGATCATTCTTTTTTCCTCTTAAACAAAAAAAATGATTACCTCAGTACATGACCCATCCATCCTGGACATATTAATGGCATGGAAAAGAGCCCACTCAAACCTAAGAGTTAGTTAATGTCACCCATCACCCATTACCTCTTTCCGATAATGGTCTTTATGACATTTGTTTTTTGAAGAACAAACACATCGAGGTTCACACTCCAACAGCTAGGGTGTACTACACACCATTTGGATTGTGCAAAAATATATCCTTGAGAAAAAAATCCCAATGATTCCTTTTATCAAACCATAATATCTATTTAAATAGGTAGATTGGTGTACACCCAACGTGCTCTCAACATACTCTGGTTTATGTCAAGATATGGTCCATGATCTCCTCTTTACTAAGATCACACTAATATTTTATCGATAGGCGTGTATAGATTCTTCTGAGCCATGCTCACATAAAATGGTCCAGACCCACCTTTTTTAACACCTAAAACTATGTGTCCTGGCCATGTATGTCCATGTCCATTATAATTTATCCATAATTCCAAGAACTACATTTAAACTACCATAATCTATGATCCTCTATGCCCACAAGTGTCACATTAGAAACCATCAATCCTTGAACCTTACTCGGCCACTCACCATCTTTCACATTTAAATAGTTTCTATGTGAAATGGGTACACACTAACTTATCATTTACAACCAGTGTACTATCCTATACAACTTGGTTCAAAAACCTAATTCACACTTCTATAAGTCATCATTCAACAAGTTCAACTGATTGTGCTACACAAAACATCATTTTCCATTAATCCAGGAGCTCCCTTAGAATGCCTATTTAAATTTAGGAATCATACCTACACCATGATTTACCAAAAACCCACAATCATTGTGGTGTTATTTCAAAAAGGTAATCACCAACCACACAACCACTACTGGTCAACTGGGCTAGGCAGCCGAATAGTCCTACCCATTAAAACTAGTTTTGATAAAAAAGAATTTTAAGGGTTTTTTCCAAAAGAAAAGGCATCACCAAGGTTGAGTCAAAAGAATTTATCAACTACCATGCATCGGTCTATAAAATATATTAAAATTAACCTTACCATTAAATGGAAAACATAGTCTCGGACCAACCTATATTATAGGTTGTTCTTAACAGAACAACATCATTTACCTACTAGGGTCTGATTCAAAGCATGTGAATCTATGTTCATCCACCTATTCCTAAATTATATTGCATGAGAACCACATCCCATTCATGGGAATTAGTTACAAGGTGTTTAATGCGCCTATAAACACTCTTTTAGAAGAGGTTAAACTAAATTAGGTAAGGTATAATCAAACTACAAGGGTCAAAATCTATCATCGTAGGCATAAAAACATCACCTGTCAAACTCAACCCACTATGACCTAAAAATAACCCATAATTAGAATAAGGGATATCTCTTTGAAAGGTTATGACACTAACATAAATGATAAAGAAATCATACTCAACAATATCTGTATATGAGAATATCCCCCTCAAAGTTAAACTTACCAAAAAACCACTCATCTACCTAGGGTGTCCTTTCATTATTTAAGAGTATTGACTAACTTGATTGGATCAAACAGGTAGCAATTATCATGCTTCGAAACTTATCTCATGGATACATATATTTCTCATCTCTAAGGGAGAAACTACAACCAACCATTCATTTTAACATAAATAATCAACTTTTTTAAACTAGATTCAAGCCCAAAAAAATCACTAGTCTCTACAACCTATCATTTAGGTTTAAAAAAAATATATCATAAGGTAATTGTGGCCTATGGGAAACATTAAATTTCTCGATCAAATCAATTCTAAATATAACCCTTACATGAGGGTTCATGCTATAAACACTAATATAAGGTTTCATTTTAATGTATTTAAACTGATTTATTTCCACATTTAAAAATCGAACATATAAGGGATGTCAGTTATCAGTTTTAAAAATAAATATACTATGTACTTTATTTATCTTATATCACACATTATTTTATAAAAATTATCTTATCATTTCCTCTTTAAACATTTAGTTAATTCAATATTTTTCACAACTTGATCGGTTAAAAAATTAAATTACAAGATATAGAATAAAAACTCTTTAGTTGAAATTTTAATTTTAATTAACTAACACCCAATAATTATAAATCTTCAAGTCAGATAATAAAGCTTTCAATAATTAAGGGAACTAGTCAAGTAAGAATCCACCATATGTTTATATGTAACAGTATATAAGCGGATTTGTATACTTTAAATGATCATCCCATTAGCATAATCATACCCCCATGGGGTTTAAGTACAAAAGAATAAAAGAATTAAGGAAACCTATAAGGATCAAATAAAGTTATTAAAGATTTATAAAACAATCTTAGCAGGTTCATCTCATTAGAATCCTATCCCAACTGACCTACTTGAGACTATTTGTGCATTTATTATTCTATTCATAGGGATCATCATGCCCAAATAATATATACTAGCCTTTATAAGGGAAACCATTATCTATAATAGAATTATTTTAGCATATAAATATATGAATCATGGTTCATTTAGATGAATTACCATTCTCAAGTTATAAAGGTACTTACCACTTTAAGTTACAACTAGAATTCTTATAAATAAAACCAGGTTTTTATATGTGGTCTCAGAATATAAAATTCCATATACAGTGGTTCAATTACATGGGTTACCATTCTCCAATTTATAAAGTTCATACACTTCATAAATTGTAACACTATTTCACATTTAATTTCAACCAGATTACTACATTTGATTGAAAAATATAGAAATTCTATATGGGATGGTTTGACAATATGGGTCACTATTCCCCAATTTATAAATCACCCATACACTTTATAAATTTAAAATTTGGCACCCATTTAGTCGAAACCATTAATTTTTCATCTCATGAAACTAATTTCCATGGATCAAACCAATCCAAATTGGTTGGATAAATAGAATTCCACCATCAATTTGTGTGGTAAGATGTCTTTTAGGTTGATATAGACACTTTATTTAACAAAACATATATCATAATTAAAGAAAAATCATGATATTAATCATACAATCATGGTAATAATCATGGAAAAAAATCACACAAATAAGGTATAAAAGAATTATTATATATAATTACCTAAGTATGTTTTAAAAATCATCATGCACTAGGAAATCCATGATATAAAATACATGGCATGGAATGTGAATGGAGTATGAATTATATGTGCCTATAATTATGCATGGAACAATACTTCCTTACCATACGAGGATAATTTAAAGTTTCCTAAATCATGAATCAATTACCAATGGAAATACAACAATCACCCAAGGTGAACTAATAACCAACTTTAATATAGAACAACATGAAAAATAGTATCATCCCTAACTACTTGATCTTTTTCCCTTGCATGGATTGGTCGAACCTAAAAACAAGATAATTATCAAGTTCCAACACATCCTAGTCTCATATCCCAAAATAGAAAGACAAAAGCAATATAAATCTCTGATACTATTTTTAGCATCTTGACCTGAGATCCACTAAAACAATTCCCCAAGCTGATTTTCTACAAAGACTTAAGCATACCTCCTCATATTCCAGAGGCTTATGACTCATATAGATAGTATAATGGACGTGAATTGGGGAGACTATACCCTCTATATCATTAATAAATAGAGTATAAGTGAAAATAAATAATGGTGGTGGAATAAAAAATAAATGATCATCAATAATAAATGAATGAGTGTTCAGGAATGAACCTGACATAATGTGAAACAAAAATCATATAAAATGTATTGGTAAACAATATAAAAGGAAAATAAAAAACACCAGGGTCCATCTATATGAGAATCCTAAGATTCAACTCAATTCTATGGTCTTGATCTCCCATATACATGAGTAACAACACATGCATAAACTATGAACCTAAACCAACAACCATTAGGTCTATTCAGGTACCCTAGTGCAATGTCAT
This sequence comes from Viscum album, assembly GCA_963277665.1. NCBI lineage: Eukaryota > Viridiplantae > Streptophyta > Magnoliopsida > Santalales > Viscaceae > Viscum > Viscum album. Next base: position 345,491,957 of record OY728162.1, on the reverse strand, counting down.
CCCAAATAGGGTGTGAGATATACTCATTAGGTCACCACCAATGATGGATAATTCAATCTAATCTATGAATATAAAATTATTAGTGTGTTGTTATTTCAAAATAAAATAGTACAAAAATAGTAATAACATTTCAGGGTCAAGTTCATAGAAGATACCTGGACAACCGAACTTGTTTCGGCCTAATCTATAATGTCTCTTCACACCTTCCATAATATATATATATATATATAAGATAATTATTTTCAAACATATACATGCATTTGTGTTCACCTAAGGTTTAGTACCCAGGTCATCCACATGAAAGGATCACATATACAATGAGGGACATCATTACCAGTGTTCCATAATCACAATCACAATATAATGGACAAAATGATATAAATATAATAATATATAGGGATACTAGGTGTAACCAAGTCATACATAACCACAGTAGGTGGATCCAACTCATTTTATTAACTTATTCAGTCTGGCTATAAAGTTCTAACTGTAATCCAAGAAGTAAACCTGAGGCATTCCACTAGAATATTGTCTAATCGAGTCAATGAATAATTTCTATAGTAAATATTAGGGTAAGTGGGACTGGTTCCTATGAGGATAATCCAAGTAACCTCCAATATGAAGACATCAGTTGAATCGAAGGAGTGTATCTAAGGAACTATAATCTCTATAAATGAGTCAAGTGAATCTTTAGTACTACACTGATGAATTAATGTATAATAATACATTTACCAAATTATATGGTGGTAATCACCCTTGGAAACTAGACCAACTAATTGAGGTGGTTTCCTCTGAGTGATCAAGGCATTCCCTCTGGAATCCAAGCCTATCTCAAGTCTTACAACTCCTATAACAATAAAAATGTCTATAATATCAATAAGAAGCTTACGTATAATAGATCATAACTAGACATGGAAAACATACATTATATTTCACATTCAATTACATTCATTCCATTTATAATTTCATTTATTTAAATTTATTATTCAATTAACCAGTGGGAGGAAATAATATAATAAATCATAAATAGGAATTAAACCATTTACTTGATAATTAAATGTGAATGGCCTGGGAAAACATTGACAACTTACCAATTCCATTTAATTTAAGTCATTTATTTTCCATTTATAATTGGAAAAGTTTCAAATATGTTCCATAACTTTAACCATTATATTATAGTATCATTTAAAATAAAAAAGTAAAGTCGATGAGAATCACTCATGCCTTAATAATAATCAAACACATTTTAGAGGTATCATTAATTTAACTAATAAGACAGTGCAACACAACGATAGTTTTATTATAAAAGGAATGTTTGGTTTTCACTCTAATTTATTCAACCTCTATTAGTTATCTCCTTCACCTAGAATGACTCATCACATCCTTAGGGAAATTTAAAGATTACACCCAAAGGTAAAATAATCATAAGGAAAGGGAAATATAAAAAAACATGAAAATAACCCACCTTATGAGGTGATTCAATTTGAGATCATCAGCCCCAACCACATAAATGTTGCATATCATGTCTAAATATAGTCCATGTAATTTAATTTTAGGCATTTCATCATTTAGGAGAAACACACAGAAATTCTGGCATGCAGCACAATGTAAATAATTTATAAATGAATGACACATTAAGTAAAAAAAACTAGACCACCTACCTCATACTTAGGATGGTTAACTTGTCCAATATTAGTCATTTATTTAAGTGATAATTGGATAAATCAAAAGAATCATCAAATTCCATGATAAATAGAGAAAAAGATATCAAAGTGAATTAGGATTTATTATGTAGAGATAAATGAAGAAAATAAGCATGAGGAGTCGAGAGATTACCGATATGGTTCCAATACACTCAATGGTTTTTAAATTAGATATTTTTTAGGGATAACCATGGAAGCCTAGATAAGGAAAAAGTATATAGCTCATGTATCTTGGGAGTGAGAGAAATAAGGGAGAAAGAGGTGGAAGAAAATAAATATTCTAGAGGGGAAAATGTGTCATTTTACCCTTCTTTAATGAGGCTCATGGTTAATCTACGTGGTTTGGATAATCGTGTTCCAACCATATGGCTCACACTATCCAAGATCTATATCCCATATGGTTTGGTTTCACAGTTTGGGGTAACTATGTAGTTCTACTAGTTAAGTGGAACTAATCATGTAGTTAGGTGCACAGTTTGGAACACTGTATGCACCTCGTAAGCCAACCTCTACAGTTTCAACAAAATTTCCATAAATCCATGAACCCCTACATGAACTATTTATCAAACCATGAGAGACCCATTACAGGGTTACACAGCTTCTCTTGAGTGGTCATACGGTTTAATCAAACCATTCTCCCTATCTGTTTCTCCTAAATATTGATCTTTTAGAGCCAATCACTCCTGAAACTCATTTAAAAATTTAAGACATGTCTCAGTCCTTAAGCTACATCCAGATACAACAATTTAAATTTTTCGAATGCTCGTATTTAAATCTATAGGATTAGTTAAATATTCATGACATTCACCAACTAAAAATTTCAAATTCTTTTAAGAATTCAACTTGTCCAAAAATATGGGATATTATAATATTTGAGATGATTTTTTATACCTAAAGCACTAAAATTAACTTTTAATGGATCATAAAATTCATAAAATTGTAAAAATATATTCTTCATGCCTTTAATAAAACCAAAATGGTTATAAAAAATTATCCAATATAATACATTAATCTCTAATACCTCAATAGTAACTCCCAAAATTCAACTTAATCCATTTCATAATTGTTTAAACTTAATAATAATCCAAAATATATCTAAACATATTCAAAGACCACAAAATTATAAAGAATGTCACTGAATAAATATTATACTACCCATGAAATATACAGTATTTCTTAATGTCACAATCCAAATGTGTGAATATCTTGATCCCAAATTCAAGAACATTAATCATTTCACTTTGTAACTATCAATAGTATAAGCTTGACGTTGATCCCTTAGCTTTTTTGTGGTACATTCCCATAATTCTTGGGATATTCATTTGTGTAGCACCAAATCTCCTTAAAATCGAATCATTGAATATTGGAAACTACTTTCCTTCCCTTTCAATAATTAACAAGGTTTCCTTTCTCTCCATACACATATAAAACTCTCATTACCTTCAAGAAAGTACCAAGGTGTTTCTTTCCACAATTATCTCATGTGGGAAAATCCTTTTTAACCTTCTTCCCTTTATCCAAATTTTTCTCTATCATCCTCTTCTTTTCTTTATTTCCTTTGAATCCATAAGGATTGGATAATTCTTTCACTATCTTGATATCACATGATATTATGTCCTCATATAATGGGAATGTTTTAGAGAATAATTCCCTTCAAAGTATTAGATTTAAGACAATGTAGAAATGGTTAATATTACTCTTTGGATTATATACATAGTATGTAGAATTCCTTGTTAACCATGAAAAGTTGTATTCATACTTAAAAATGGTTTTATCTTCCTTTTTTATTATATTCAGGAATTGTCTCTCCATATCCACTTGTTCCTCATTAGGAAAATATTTTTACAAGAATAGTGGCTTAAAATACTTCCTTTCAATGTTTTCTATTTCTTATTCATCCTTAGTGTTTTGAATCAATGAATACCATTGATCTTTATTTCCTAATAGATGATAAAATACCTTAATAAATTTCTCCCTTTTATTGCTTCCCAAAGCAAGAAATGTCTTCTCAAAGGAACATATATGTTTCTCAGTGGGAAATGGATTTATAGTCGCATTTAGTGAAAAAGGTTGTTCATGGATGAAGTGGTATAACACTATTATAATACATGGTGGAATAGTAGGCTTCCCCATACCTTAAAATATATTACCCATATCTTGATTTGGTTTCCCTAGTATGGTTATAATTTCTTCAGTTCTAGCTATAGCTCCAGCTCTAACTTTATTATCTTTCCTAGGAGGGAATCTCAACAAGGGGTACATAAATTGATAAAGTTCTCATTACTACTACTAGGATCAATTTATAAAAAATAGAATTAACTAGATTACATCATAAAATTATGAAACATAATGTATCATCCAAATAGTAGTAAAAACATAACATAAATTAAAACAATTATGCATGTCTTGTCACATAATCAGAAACATGATTTCTTTTGAAATAATTTCAAATCATAAAAATATTTTCAAACCCTTCATAATGGTTTGTAATGAAAATGTGAATTATACCATGCTTATCCCATGAGAGTTTCAAACCAATTGTGTAGGAATTATTGTTGTTGTGTACCAGGTAATTCTCAAGTCAAGACAAACATGCCTTTTTGGAGTTATTACCCCTAGGTACATATGGGCTAAAACCACATCCAATTATAGTATCCAGAAAGATATGTATTTCTAGTGAAACCCATATAATATCTATCTTAACAAAACATTGGGATGTTCTTATATAATTATCCTCAATTTATATCATAGAGTAATGTTACCTAATAAATGTTTTCCTAAATCTAGTTATTATGTTTTCTATAAAACTTTCTCTAATACCAACTATAATGACCCTGACTCCAATAACCTAGATCCAGTGTCTACCTTATTACATTGGTATAAGATACAAGGAACCACATCTAGAAGAACTAAATATTTTTATAGTATTGGTGGACTAGATGAAGATGTAAAATTTATATTATAATTTAAAACATAAAATATAAAAAGGTATTTTCTTTGAAAATTCCATTATTCCTCATAGAACTCCCCAACATATCAATAAAAAATCACATCCTGATATCCAGGGGAAAATAAAACATAATAAATGGGTGATCTAATATGCTTACTAATGGTAAGCGTACTAAAAACGCTGTTATGAATATTTAATAGTAATAAATATATAAATGTAAAGAACTAGAACACATTCCATTTAATCAATGCACTAATCATAATATGGAATAAATAAATAATGACCAAATAAATCTATGTAAATAATCACATGAGTTGTAAACTTATCCATGGATATTATTACTAAATTAATAATCATATGAACAACAATAACTAATCTCACAATGAGGGAATTCATAATTCTAGACATTTTAAAATTTCAAGACCTTTCACAAGATAGTTTAAATATATGGGTAAAAACCCATCTAATTTGGTCAATTGATTTGTCTCTTGAGACCTATCAATTCATAGAGAGGCTATCTATAACCAGGACTCACTTATAACATACTAATTTTAATGCATTCTTCATATTAAATGGGTGAAAAATAATCATGATAAACATTCATATTTAAAAACTAGTATAAAAAATGTTAATACTTACCCCAATCAAATAATCATAATCAAAAACCATCCAGAATAATATGGTGAATGGTAATAAAATTGTACAACCTCAGTCGAACTGATCATAAACCATAAAAAGTAATAAAAATGATGATATCAATAAAACATATCCATAATAGATCATAAGTAAAATAATTATTCTATTTTATTTATGAATAGAAGTAACTTAAAAATGTTATAAAAAATATTTTGGAGAAATAAAACCTTTTCACTTTGAAAAAAAATTTAAAACAAAAAGTTCACAAAACATTTTGAAAATAATTTTCTTTGAAAAAAACCTTCCAAATTTTATAAGTTAATCTTTAAAAAAATTATTAGTTATGAAGGTGAAAAAAATTGTTTATGTCATAAACATTATAAAAATTAATCCTTTCACATTTTCGGTAAAATAAAAATGGATCTTATTTGGAAAATGAAATAAAGATTCATTTCAAAACATTTTAAAAAAAGTAATAATGGGTAGAAATTTATTTAATAAATAATTTTTAAAATTTTAAAATCAGTTTTTTGAAATATTTCTATAAAACATGAGTTTTGATGAAAAATGATTTTCGAACGAAGAGAGAAATAAATTTTGATTTTCTTAAAATCATTTTTTCAATCATTTTAAGTACCAAAGAGTGTAAAAATGGTATTATTAATTTAAAATGTTAATGAAAAAACATATGAGAATAAAATAGAATGGTTTTCAGATATAAATATCAAATAATTCCCCCAATGGAGACTTAAACAAAAAAATCTCAAATAATGATGAGATTGTGAAATAAACCCTTACCACTTTGGTAACTTCTGAATCATAAGAACCATGGAATAAATAATCATAAAATGAAACTATAATAACCCTACCCTTTATTACACACATAAACATTATTTATTACATAAATGTGCACCTAAGACAACTTTGAGGATCGATATTTCTAGTGTCTTGGGAAACTAGGAACATTACATGACAACATAAGACAAAAAATACATCATCTTTATTGAAAACTTCTTTTACATGATCACAAAAGTCCTTCATACTTAGAATTTTATGGGATAACCTGAGTACATACATCAAAAAGAGAGAGATATAAAGCCCAGTAAGGGAGTAAACAAGGAATAAAATTAATAATACAATGCATGTTAGGAAATATGCATATCAATGGATAAAAAGAGAAACATGAACATAAAAGAATGATATAGGTTGATTATCATAACATAGAGATATAGAAACAATATTTAATATGATATTATCATGATCCAAGGCTAATTTCACATGAAGCATGATTAAACCCTCATTTAACTTGAATTATAATGATTAAACCCTCATTTCGCATGATGTATCATGATATTAGACTTTACCCAATGCATTGGAGCACTATCAAGGCACACCCTTCTTAATCATTTCATTCCATGTATAAGTGTGCCACATAGATCATACAACATGGATTCATTAAACGTCATAATTTATTCCATGAATAAGAGATGTGAAATACATAAATGTATGTCCTAAATAAACAAGAACATATTCATAAATTTTAAATACCCTTGATAGAGAAATGGTTATGGTATTCACTTACATGATGATTTTGGCATGGGAAATTTTGGTGTAACTTCGGCAGCATAACGACATCAAATAGAAATCGTAAAATGGGTTGATGAGAGATAAAGGGTTATCTCATCATTTATACATGGAATGGGTAGTAAGGGGGTCGTGTAACATAATATCCCAGCTTATGTAATGGAATTTGGATGCATAATATAAAATAATTGCTTGAATGTAAATGAAGATAGAGAAATCACTAATGTAATTTCGGCATGGTAACGAGTGTACATGGGAGGAATTAATGAAAGATAAAGGGGTCTATAATCATTAAAACATAATTTGGGCAGTATATAGGAAGTGATAAATTATACCCCAACATTTTTAATTGAAAATAAAAGGGTCATACCAATAAAAGGAAACTTGGACCTAAATAAGGAAGGAAGGAAAGTGAGGATCTCTTACTTGAGTGTTTGACATCAAGAGCTTGAGAGGATATTCTTGAGAGATTGGGGAACCTTTATAGGATCCTAGAGAGAGGAGGTCATAGTAGGGACGTTCTCCAAGTAGTTTTAGTGGATAAGAATGGGATATTGAGTGGGTTTATATTGGAAAGGAGAGGGGATTATTTATTTTTTAGGTTTTGGACACTACACATTAAACTAATCAAAACCACAAACCATACCATGGTTATTGCTCATTGTTTTTTCTAAATTGGAGTGGAAAACATTATTTTATAATTCCAAAGGGTGAACATGATTAAATATTTTTCTTTCTTATGTTGAGGTGAGTCACACTCCCTATGAAATCATTTTAAAATGTTGCAAAATTTTATAAGTCGTGTAGGGTCCACTAAGGCATTGTAAAATTAATCAAACAAATCTAAAATCACATTATTTTAAAGGTAAAACATATATTGTATTAATATCCCTTTTATAGTATATTATTACATCACTATTGGGTAATTATTGTGTTATAAAATACATTATATATTTAAATGGTATTTAATTTTTACCGAAAAATACGACTATCTCAGAAAATTTCAATTTTATTCTAGGAGGAAGACCAGGAAATTCCTCAGGAAACACTTTAGTGAATTCCATCACAATAGGAATGTCTTCAATGATGTTTTCTTACTTAGACTCAATCATCTGAACAAGATACGTGTGCTCATAGGGTATTAATATCCATGCTTGGGATGATGGTGTTAAAGAAGATTTATCCTCCTCCTTGAACTTGTACAGAATCAGGGGTCAATTATCCATATGGAGGGTGATTACCCTCTCATGAAAATTTATGTTGGATATATATAGATAAATCCAATCCATGCTAATAATTTCATCAAATTCCACCATATAGAGTGTGATGAGGTTCATCGGGAAGTTTAATCCACAAATTGTGACACAGGAGGAGTTATATTCATGGTATGTAATGATTGTCCCATTGGTCATTCTCACCAACATATATACTTACATGATTTGTGGTGGTATTGGGATTGTTCTACTAAAATTTTGGGATATAAAAGTGTGTGTAGAACCAGAATCAAAAATTATATTTTCTATTCTTGAATGAATAACTAGAATACTTGTCACCACATCGTTTTTGGGGTTAACTTCGGTGGTAGTGATGGAAAAAGCTCACCCTTGCTGCCTTGGAGGTTTTCAGTTGCCTCCGAAAACCATTAGCTTAGTGAACTGGTTTGAAAAGTGACCTAGTTCATTGCAGTTGAAGCAGTGAAAAATGCATTGAGGGTCAAATGGAGTGTTCCTCTCCTTTGTCATTGTAGGGGGTTATTCTTATCAGCAATTAATGACCAGGTTCCCTTCTTGTCCACACCTAAAGAATTTACTCATCCCATTTAGGCAATTTCCAAGGTGATTCTTTCCACACCTTTGGAAATTTGGGTGTGAAATTTCTTAGTACCATTGGATTTATCCATCGGGCCTCCAGAATTAAAGTCCACTTTCCACTTATTATCCCCATGATACCCATAAGATTCTCCGATCTCCATTTCTACTTTGAGGGAACGTCGGAAAATTTCCTCATAACTATCAAAGTTATGGATTTCTAGGAATTCTGTAGTCTAGTTTTTAGCCCACCAAATAAGTGGTCAACCTTGAATTCAGGGGTAATGACAAGACAGAGGCGTATCATGAAATCCTTTTGAATTTTACCTCATACACTCCAATGTATTCATCGTCTTTTTTCTTGAGGGCAAGGAAGTTCCTTTTTATCTTAAGTCGGAGGGTGCGATGAAAATATTTATTGAAAAAAAAATTCTATAAATCCTTTCATTAAAACACCTCAATCTCTTCCTCAGGATTTATATTTTTTACCAATATCCACCATTTATTAGCTTCACCCTCCATACGATAATAATCTAGAAGAAATGTATCTTGTTCGGAACATTGGAGGATGGAGAAGATCTTCTCAATGGAGTTGATCCATTGTTCGGTGATTGAGGGGTCAGATAATCCATTGAAAGTAAGAGGCATTTGTCTCATGAAGCTCTCGATTTTGGATTATTCATTCTTAGGGGGGTGGACGATCCTCTTGAACCATGTTTCTATTCAAAACTTGAGTTAACTAAGAGAGTATCATGAAAATGTTTTCGATTCCTGCTCTCATCAGATTGGGAATCTCATTAGAATAGTCATCACATTGATCTTCGCATTGGTTGTTAACCTAAGTCCTCCGATTACCAGCCATTAGCTATAATAAAAGGAAAGTTAGGGGTAACACATAAAGGGGAATAAAATGTCAAAAGGGATAACTTATAAATTACATTTATGTCCTTAACTTATGAATTTATAGGCTTCAATATATGTTATCGATGATCTAATTACCAACATATATTCTTAGGGGACTTTTTTCTTCTTTTAATAATGGTTCATACTAGGCTTATGAATTTAAAAAATCATATCCCCATGGAGTTTTGAACCAAGAGTGAAATAAGGCATGTTTTCATGCACCAGTTCCCGTTTGGGTCTAACTCGAAGTGGTGTTTTTGGATTTTCCCCTAGATACATATGTACCAGAGCCAACTCTACTTGTTCGTATCCAGATAGGGATGTATTTTCTTGAAAAAACACTTATTATATACTCACCAAAATTTAGGGATGTTTTTATTTCTTAGTATTATCCCTAAGGCTTTCACTAGGGTTTTCTAATCCTAATCCCAAAAATAACTAAACCTCCCTTTGATACCAACTATAACAACCCTGCTCTTTATTACACACATAAACATGATTTATTACATAAAATTTCACTTAAGATAACTCTAAGGATCGAAAGGTCTAGTGTCTTGGAATTTTAGGAACATTATATGACAACTTAATACATAAAATAAAACATCTTTATTGAAAACTTCTTTTACATGACCACAACATTTTTTCATACTTAGCATTGCATGGTATAACCTGAGGAAATACATAAAAAGGGTTATCTATAAAGACCAGTAAGGGAGTAAACAATTCATAACATGAAGAATACAATACATGTTAGTAAATAGGCATATTAATATAGAATTAGATAAATATGAACATAATGGCATGATATAGTATGATTATCATAACATGGAGATGTGGCAACAACATTTATCATGATATTAGCATGAGACAAGGATCCTTTCACATGGAGCATGAGTAAACCATCATTTCACTTGAATTATAATGAGTAAAACTTCATTTTACATGAATTATCATGATACTAAACTTTACCCAATGCATTGAAGCACTACCAGGGTGTACCCTTCTTAATCATTTCATTTCATGCATAAGTGTGCCACATAGATCATACAACATGGATTTATTAAACATCATAATTTATTACACTAATAAGAGATTTGTAATACATAAATGTAAGTATTAAATCTACAAGTACATGTGTATAAAGTTGAATACCATTTATAGATAAATGAGCATGGTATTCACTTACACGATGCTTTTGGAATGGGAAATTTTAGTGTAACTTCGGCAGCAGAACGACATAAAATAGAAATCGTAAATTGGGTTGATAAGAGAAAAAGGGGTATCTCATAATTTATACATGTAATGGACCGTAAGGGGGTCATGTACCATAATATCCCAACATGTTTAATGGAATTTAGATGCATAATATAAAATAATTTCTTGAATGCAAATGAGGAGAGATAAATCTCTTATGGAATTTCGGCATGGTAATGGGTGTACATGGGAGGCGTTAATGAGAGATAAAAAGGTATATCGACATTAAAACATAAGTAGTTAAGTATAGGGTAGGTTTAAAATAACACCACAATATTTTTAATTGAAAATAAAAGAGTCATAACAATATAAGGAAACTTGAACATAAATAAGGAAGGAAAGTGGGGATCCCTTACTTGAGTGTGTAACTTCAAGAGATTGAGGGGGGCTTCTTGAGAGCTTGGGGAACCTTGGGGTGATTCTAGAGAGATTATATAATAATAGAGACGTTCTATAAGTGGTTTAATTGAATAGTAATTTGAGATTCATTGGGTTTATATAGGAAAAGAGAGGGAATTCTTTATTATATAGGTTTTGGACACTACACATTAAACTAATGAAAACCACAAACCATCCCATGGTTTTTTCCCATGGTTTTTTCCAAAGTGGAGTAGAAAGAATTATTTTATAAGGAAAATTTTAAAACATAACAAAATATTAGGCTTTCCTATGTGGAGGTGAGTCACACTCTCAAGAAAATCATTTTAAAAAGATAAAATATTTTATAAGTCTTGGAGGGTCCACTAAGGAGTTGTAAAATTAATCAAAAAAATATAAAATCACAATATTTTAAATGTAAAACATATTTTTCCAGAATATCCTTTTTATATTATATTATTACATCACTATTGGGTCATTATGATGTCATAAAATACATTATATATTTAAACGGTATTTAATTTTTACCCAAAAGTTCAACTGTCATGGAAAATTTTTAAAAATTCACCATTAGATAATTTTTACATCTTTAATCCAAAAATAATATTCATTTTATCTAAAAAATTACAAATATTTTAATTTTCACTTATAAAACAAAAAACCAACATTTATTGAAAATTCAAGGGTTTTGAAAAAAATAGTTTTCAAACCTTAATAAAAACTAAAATTGTATTCATAAATATTATAAAATAATTTATATAAAATATAAATTAATTTTGTAATAATATTTTATTAAAATATTATTTATTTAATAAATCCATTAATTCATCAAAATAGATTTCTTAATTGAATTTAAATATTAACTAAAAATACTATTTGTGTTTTAAAAACCATTTACAATGTAACAATTATAAAATGAATGTATATTTTTTATAAAAAAAATAATGCACATAATCATAGTGCTAGGGTCTTGTTACGTAGCTCCTTATAACACCCGAATAATACCTAAGGGTAAGGTGTGCAATTGTGACAGACTCTTGGGGTGGCTCGGATATCATCTCTTGGGTGGTAATCTCTATTAACTCTCACTTCTCCCATAGGCAGTTCCACTCAAGCTTAACATGTTGAATCTTGTATTGGGCTTGGTCAAGAGTGAAGCCCAATGATGCTACCTCCTTTCCGAGCTCTAACAAACAAGCTACGTACGGATAAATTCTATTAGATAAGGTCATCAGTTCCTTTTTCTGAGTAAATTGGATTTGTTAAAGCCCTTTATTTATACTAATCATGTGATCACTGTTCAAAGGCTATATTAGCAATGGTAACTATTCATACTAGTATTTTAAAATCTGAAAACATAAAACCAAGGAAGTGTATATGTTTTATATAACCATTTTACATAATAAGACATTTAATTAGATCAAGAGTAATTTTCATTAATAAAAGTTTGGATCGTTAAAAAAAAATTAAATACCATGAATATAAATAAATTCACGATATAACATATCAAAGTGGAATTATATACACTATTAAAAGGAATAAGCGATTAATATGGCATATTCCTCATGGAAGTAAAAGTGATATGAGAACACATTACCTCAGGTTTAACTTCCTTATATGTGTATGAAACTCTCGTATAAAAAATATAGGTTCATTATAAATATATTACATAACCCAAATCATATATCTCATTCCATATATGATTTAATTATAGTTATTTATCGATCATTTATTAACAACTCTTTGTTAAAATCATTTTTTGGGTGGTGAATGTTTTATTTTTCTTGTTTGTTTTAGTTAAGTAGTTTTGGTCCTTTTAATTTTTTCGTGGTTACATATTCTCAAGAATTTTAACTACGATATAAATACCATATATTTTCATTATATATGTATTAATAGTAATTTATAAAATTTAGAGATAGAAATTGGATTACGCCATTCATGGAGATGGTAGGTCGTAGGTACGCTTGAATGTTGTTTCCATTTTTCTCAAAGGACGGAATGAAAGGAAAATAAATATTACCTTATATGTAATTTATATTAATAGAATCCATATTTATTACCATCCATGTAAACATGAAATGAAAACATTTCACATTGTTACTCGGATGCGGTAGTCCACACGTACGCATGAGAGATGTTATTGTTTTCCAATGGATTGGAAGGTAAGAAGTTATATTTGATATTATATTTATAGAAATGTTTTTATTTAATATATATATAATATATTAATTATTTTTAGCCTTACTACCTTCAATGTATAGTGTAAGTTAAAAATGAATCACACCACTTCGCGATGTGGTAGTCCATCGTACACATATGTGCCATAATCATATCCCACATGAAATGAAAAGTAAGAAGGTATATGTTATATGATAATTCTAGAAGTATAATAATGTCATAAATATCATATAAATATGTAATTCCATAATTACATCTAGAATTTAAATGTGGTGATGGAAAATGAATTACATTGGTTTACAAGGTAGTAGTCAGTCCTACACATGATCGACTGTTTCGTTTCTCATTTGATGGAAGTGGATATATATATGGTTTATGCCATTAAAATAATAAAAATAAATATATCTAGGATACTTTTTTTCTATATTATCATATATAAGAATACAATTAGTTATAAGAACTAGTAAAATAACAAAATGTGTAGTTAAAAACATTACCTCTTCTTAGGGAAACCTCTTTAGGTTTAACCTAAAGCCTTTCTAGATTGGATATATGATCTAACCAAGTCCTATAAGATGTGGTGATGTATTTATGTAAGGTATTTTGAAAAGTATTTTCTGAACCAAATGGTTTTTTAATTTCTAATAATGGAGGAGAGGGGGTGGCCTTTTATAAGTGGGGAAGAGGACACACATAGAACTTTTGAAAATATAGAGTGATACCCACGTTTTTATCATTCCAAAAGCCTCAAAAATGGGTCAATATCAAAAATTATAGATTATATGGTACAAATATGGCCATATAATGTGTTTTAGACAAGTTTTATGTCATTTTTAACACTTATCTTTGTAGTTTACCCCCCCCCCCCCCCCGATAAACCCATTTTTAACTTAACTGTAGTAATTAATTTTTATTTATTTTACTATTAATTATGATAAAAAAGTATGTTGACCGTATTAGATAATATATAATATATTTATACAAAATATTTTATCCATTTTTCAAAATTTAATTCATATAAGTGATAGAATTCAATTTAAAATTAAACCACATACGCAATGAAAGAGCATTTTTCCAAATAGAAAATTCACGTAAGTATAGAATGTTTTAATATAAAAATCCAATATAAAATTATTTAAATTTACCTAAATTAGTTAAATTATAATATAATTTAAATATTTTTTTTAAACAAATTTAAAATATAGTTTAACTTTTTAAATAATTTAAACGAAAATGCAGTTTTCAATAAAAATGTGTATTTTCCCTATTCATCAAAAAATTAATATTTTTATAAAAATACCAAAATTTCACCCAAAGATAATTTTTAAATTTATATTTAAAAAATGAAATTTATTTTTTCAAATAAAATTTTATAAAATTGGTAAAAAAAATAATTTTAAATTATGTGTGCAAAGCATGAATAAACAGCCTTATAGAAAAAAAAAGTTTTTCAAAAAACATGTCTTTATCTTTCAAATGGTTATTATTTTATTTCTAATAAATATATAACCATTGAATTTATTTTATATATGTGTAAATAATATAATTTTAATTACTCATTTATTAATATTTTTACCCTCCAACGTAACTTCTAGGTTATAATGGTCATGTTTAAATAATAATATTTTAATAGAGTGTCGTGTTTCATTTAAACCTAGTGTAGCGTGCATCACAAGATATTGAAGATATTGAATTTATTTAAAAATAAATATATCTTAAAGTATTTGGGTGTTATATTCTCTTCTAAACTTATTGTTTCATCTCATACGTGCTATCGAACATGATGTTCGCCTTTTAGAATCTCAGGGTGAAACAATTCAAAGATATTCCTGGTCATATCCTTTAGTCCTACATAAGACTTGGTTTCTTTTTGCCTTAAAATTTCCAAAAAAAACAAAAACCTCTTTTCTATATATGAATACTCACAAGAAATAATAACATTGTCGTATAAATATTCATCTCAAAATTAAAATTCCTTCTTCAAGTTCTATCATCGATCTCATCTTGAATAACAACTTAATTAATTAATCATAATGATGTTTATTCACTAAATAACTGTAATTAATAATATGATTTTGATCTTATGAATAATCTAGAAACATATTATTTAATCTTACATAACCATAGAATAATATTATATAACCTTTGAAAAAAAATAGTTTACACTTACAAAGCATCATGTTAATCTTTTCTAGCTTGAAGTTACTCTAATGTAGCCTCCAAAACCTATGAATTATTCATAAACAACCTTGAAATAATATTACATAGCAATAGATTACTATTCTACAACTCCAATTTAATCATCTATAGGATAAATTTAATCTTATATTCCCTTTTAAACCTCTTAGTTACTCTTAAAAAATATTTAGGGTTACACTTATTTAGTGCCTTTCCCACATTATCTACTCATATGCAAGAAAACTTTACTCTTAAACAAATTTAGGTTAGTCTTATATGAGAGGATTTTATTCTTACACATCAAGATATTTGTTATATTTTCCAAAACATATAACTAAAAACCTTCAAAAATCATCCTCAACATTCTCAAATCCACTCAAAATACAACTAAAATTTATTTCTATGTACATTGACCATTCCTAAATAAATTGGAAATGTATTGGAAATAAATAAAACATAATCCTAAATGGGTTTATCACTTCATATATGTTACTCAATAAAAGTTTGATTCTACATACCTGATCTCCCATAATCTGGTGTAATTCATTCTTTACATACCAACTCTGAAATGAACTGAATCGGCCCATCTAAACCATCAATAATTATAATCTCACTACACAATATTGAGTCACATACATTTTAATAACTTTTTGGTTTTATACTTTTATAGAGTTAGGAAACACTTTTAACTCAAAACCCCTATGTATTTCTCATAAAATATAAATTTTGACTATTATATAAAATATTAATTAATCTAGAATGAATCTTCAAAATCTTCCATAAAATTATCCACACATTCTATTCTTCAAGACATATTAGGTATAAAACTTTTTTATATAACCTTGGTAAATGGGAACATAATATTGGTGATCTCAAATGACCAGTAAGGGAAAACATATATAAAAAGTTGGAAAGGCATGAAATTGGTATAAATAACGTGGTAAGAAACAAATGATAATAAAATAATTCTATATAACTAATCAGATGAGATTGAAACACATCCATGGTAAATAATATAAATAAAAACATTGACAACAATTAAAGAATTCGTGGTGATAGAATGCATAATACATAAATTATTTTACCATCAAGGCTTCAACCAAGACATCATTATTACCATCACGATCATAACCAATACATCATTCTTACATTGGGTAGACATACACCAAATACCAAAACCTTTTGTATCATGAGACCAACTGATGCATCAAAGGGATATATAATACCAAGACCCTCCCATAAATTCATTAAGTCAAATGAATTCACTAATTGAAATATATTAATAGTAACACAATTCATGATCAAGGTGTGAAAATATGAAACAAGAAACCCATACCTTGTTCTTAATTCATTCTGTGCATATGTCTAACTTCCTGAATAATGAAATTAAGATTATTAAAAACTTTCTTAGGAACCTTATTCATCTATTTTTAATTTAATATAAACTAATTATTATCATATTATATTTATTAATTATATAATTTTTCATTTTCTTTTTTGGAAATTGAATTAGTTTCAGCTTATTTTGGTAATTTTAGCAATTAAAGATGATATTTTAATAAAACAGGTTTTTACGTGATACATGGCTAATGTTAAGATTAATTTCCCTAACCATAGAAACATAAATTACTAAAATTATTATTATATTTGTTATAATAATTTTAGTAATATTTAATATATATAAATTTATTTTTAGTTATAAAATTTATTTTAGTATGATTAATTTTAATTACCACAATAATAATGAAATAATTACTTTAAAATTATGTTTTTATTAATATCAATGAATTTATATCAAATGAATTAAATATAAATACTTAAAATAACGAATCTAATATGATTTATAGATACATAAATAGATATATTTACACTCATTTATTTGGTAATCAATTCTAAATAATATTAATAATTCACAATGTTCAAAATGCATTTTTTCTTCTAAAATGATTTTTATACACATTATTTATTCTAATTTAAAATTTAATTTTATAATATTTATAAATTAAATTGGATTAAATAGATGATATATTTAGTTCTATAACACCAAAATTTGTTCATATGTGGTTTCTTATATGTTTAATCAAACATAAAATCACTTAGCCAAAAACTAGTTACCAAGTTTAGAAGTAAAAGAGTAAAATGTAAACAAATAATGGTAAAAACCCCATATTAAATGTTTAATAAATTTAAAGAAACAATATTTTGAGACATTATATTCCTAAAAATACCCCATAATCTATTATTCTGAATATTTTGAGCTATTTACCATGGAATAGTGTCATAAAGTTATTAAAATATATAGGGTGTTTCCAAAAGTGCTTTTCCCTCTCTTATAAAGGGGAAATATTACACAATTTACAACATACACCAATCCTTAAAATTATTTATTTAAAATCTTAAAATTTACTCTCCCTATAAACCTATCCCATAAACATAATCCTCTATTCATTCATACTTATCTTAAGCCATTCAATTTCAAGGGATCTTCCAAGGAAAAACCAAGGCTCCAACATAAGTATTATCTCTTTCTTAATCTTTTATTCCAAATATTACTCACCATTATCACCATAAAAATATGATGAATTAAATATCATAATTATATAGATATATTTATTATTTATGTTACATACATTAGTTATTCAGTTCCTAAAAGTTATAAAACCAAAGGAATTCCAATTGTGGGTGTGTGTGCAGACTACTACCTCCGTGAAGAATCATTTTTTCATTTTTCTTCTAGTTTTTTTTATATTTATAAAAAAAATATACAAATATGGTTCAAAATAATATAAAAATAAAAATAATATAATTTTTCTTATTTTATAATGATATTATGTCAAAATAAACACCTCCTAAACCATACTCACAAATTGAGTTAAAGTGTATTCAAATTTGGGTCAGTTTAACCACCTACATGAATGATGCTATAAAAATCTATGATGGATGACTATGGGAACATGAAAATTAATTTTAGTATAATATAATAATAAAATAAATATTGTTATATGTTTCTTTATATATAATATTAATCATTTAACATATTATTAAAATAACCTTTTTATTCTCTAAAAAACATTTAAATAATCCAACACTGATTCAATTTCAACATAGTGTTATTAAAAAAATTATAGAATGATATAAGAGATTTATTTATCAATATAATATTTTTATTAAATTATCTTAAGTTATATATTTATAAATAAATTTTTTTCAAATTATGGGTAAATACATCAACATTATTAAACATGCGGAAACCAGTTAAAGTTATTAACATGCGATGGTCATGATACGCTATAACTAATTAATGTACTCATGATATAAAATTTATAATAATGGGTATAAAAGGGAAATATTTTTTTATTAAGGTTATGAAATAGGATATTAAGTTATTTATATTTGTTTTACATGAGGTTATATTGTGATTAACTAAGCTAGAAAACAAGGTAATGGATTTTCCCTTCAATTTCCCTTCATTGAGGCATTATTTAAATTACACACCTATTTTCTAAATGGTGTATATACTACCTATATGACATATTGTATCATTAATTAATTCTTTATTCATGGTATTAAAAGTTCAATTTCATGGTTAATATCATGCAATAGTTTTTACTTAAATTTTACTCAAGGCGTAAGGATTTATTTTCAACTTCCTTCCAAAAATCAAGATCTCTCAAATGTGATAATCCATCTGTGTAATTTTTATGATCATTAATTATAAGTACTATATAATTTTCTTATCATATTCATATCTGTGGTAAAATTAATTTTATATTTACATGATTTTAAATTATATGTTATAAAATATTTTAAGCGGTTTGGGGTTTTAACAAGGTAATTTCAAAATGTTCTAAATGTTCTTTATACCCTATCAAAATAAATGGTTCTATCATTAAATATACATTTTATTTTTATAAAATTTATATATTTTTCTTGTTTATATAATTAAATATTCATTATAAAAATAAAAATTTTCCATGTATTTTTGCTTTCCTTTTTGTAAACTTTATACCTTTTTCAAGTTTATGTTGAAAAAGATTATTTTTAAATATAAATATTTAAAATTATTTTCAATTACCTTTTTGAAAACTTTATGTCATTATCAAGTTTCCATTATGAAATATTATTTTTAAAATTAAATTTTTTCAAAGTATTTTCCATTTCATTTTTGATTTTTTTGTCTTTTCAATGTTCTATTTTTAAATATTATTTTTAAAAGTAAAAGTTTTCAAAGTATTTTAACGTATCTTTTTTGAAAACATGATGTATTTTTAAATTATTAATTATTAAAGGTTATTTTAAAATTAAAAATTTTCAGATTATTTTAACTTCCCCTTGTTGAAATCATTATTTGCTTTTTAAGTCTACATTATTAAAGAATCTTTTATAACTAACATTTTTCAAATTATTTTAGTTTTTAATTTTTGAAACATTTATATATTTTCAAAGACCATTTACTTAGAAATAAGTTTTTCAAATGTCTTCACCTTCCCTTAAAAAATGCAATTAATTGGTACTTTAATGTTTTAAAAGGGATTTTAAAAATGTTGGTATTTTAACTTTTATTTACCCTCCAAGGTTTATCTTTCATGAAGAGAAGTTTTGATCCCTCTTTATATATTATTATGATATTATTTACTTTATAAAATTATAATTTTGATATTTTATGATTTATTAAGTTCATGTTATTTGATGTTTTTGAAAATTTTAATAAACCAATTTTTTTTCATGGGTTCTTTATGTGATTATTAAAGTTTTATTTTCTTATGGAACTAATATGTATGAATGGTGAAGGGTGGGTTCTTATATCACCCATAAATTAATTAGTTGAGGATTTATACCTCATTATAAAAGGATATTAAGATTGATAATTATTTCACAATATGGTGCATGGGCATTTTTTTTGTTCACAGTATGAAGTGTTGGAATTTGTTTTATTCATAATATGAAGTTTGGGAATTTTTTCACAATATGAAGTGTTATAATTTTTTTTATTCACGACATGAAGCATGGGAATTTTTTTCCAAAATTTTATAATTTATAGATGATTATTTTTTTCGTAATTCATTGTTATGTGAAATTCCATATTTCAATATACCTATGATTATGATATTTGAAAAATGTTTATTATCTCAAGATTACGCATACTTTCTCCATGGTATATGTTTTGTTTATTTGATATTACATGTAGTTATATCATGATATATAGTATAATCATATTGTTCTATATATTTCTAATATTAAATTACTCCATCACTTGTCGTTTCTCATCTACTTATGTTCTAACACTTGATGATATATTGATAAGTTTTTCCTTACAGAACATTTGAGCTCACTCATTTCTTATGTTTTCCTTCCACCAGGTTATTAAGATAAATTTAATTTTTTGGAATTATATAAGGGGGTCTAGAGGAGTTCTATTATGGATAAAATATTATAGATTAAGTTTTTTTTGTAACTAGTCTCCAAGAAACTAAACCATTCAACCCTTGGTTTGAGAAATTATTGTAAAATGTATTATTTAAATCATGAGATTTTTGTACTAGTTGTTACATGTTTATCTTGGGTCTCAATAGTTGGTATCATAGGAGGGTTTTCTTATTTTGTATACTAGTTTAGTTATTTTATATATTTGTTTAGAGAAATTTAGAAAAATAATAATGAAAAGTATAATGGATGAGCCTAAATATATAATAACATCCTAAAATTTTGGTAAGGTAGAGATTATGTGGGTTTCATATAAATACATCCCCATATATATACTATAAGTATCCATTGTTTTTTCACAGATGCAACTAGGGGTAATAACCTCGAAAAGAGTTGGTCAATTATATCCCATATATCGTTCTTGTTCATGTTGAATAGGCCCTTACCATGCACCTAGTTTGACACATCTTGGTGATATTATTTGGTTAATCACATTCTCAATAAAAGCCATGATGAAGGATTTATTGTGTTAAAGAGTTAGGATAATTATAAGAGAGACCAACATAAAGAAACCTAGATTGAACTAAGATTGGTTTACAATGAACTAAAAGATAATGTCATGGTTTCAAAGACTAACACATTTTGATGTTTATATTTTCATAATTCCATTATGATGTAAAAATTGATCACCCACAATTAACTTTTTGGTTTTATAAATAGATAGAGAAAGGGTAAACTGATTCAATAATGGATGTGATGTAAAATATAGTAATGATTAACCAAGTGGGATAGAAGTTAGAGTTGAAAACCTTGTGGTCATGGTCATCCAAATATCTTGAGTTATGATTAATAAATTTAATCCTTACAAACATCCAACTCACTAAATAAGATAATGATGAAGTTTCATAGAAGATTATGGGATGATGATAATGAAGGAAATAATATTCAGCTTCCTAACATTCTAAAATATGGAAATAAGAACCCAAGGGAATATATCAAATGAAAAAAGAAATTATTTCAAGTATGGAATGATTTGAAATGAAGTTCATTATTTTCAAGTAGAGATAAAGAATATAATCCATAAAATAGATGTAAATAATGTCAAATTTTTCATATGTCTAGATATTGGGAATTATACAAAATGATACCCTAATTAAATAGCTAATGAGGATAACAATCATCATCAACCTCTTAAACCATGTAAATAAGGGAAATCATATGATACCCCTGCTACTTACATTAAGCCATGAAAATTAAGAATAAAAGGTATACTCACCCTTTGTTATTGATTTTCAGATATCCAATTTGAATCCAGTTATAGCCACCCTAGAAGGCCTAGGGTGTTTTCTAAGAGAATAAAAACAACACCCTAGTGTTTTGATATTATCTTCTATTATTATCTCATACTAATTATAGTTTTATGGAATATTATTCCTGAAATAATTATTATACATTCATTAGTGAAATTATATGTGATTTTGGAAATGTATTAATTATCACCACATAGAATCAATAGTAATCAACAAAAAATGGAAATAGCATTTTATATTTTAAACCAAATTTAATCTTCTACCAGTAAAAGGATGACTATAAACCCTTAAGTAAAACTAATTCCATTATTGGAGTTATGATACTTGATTAGGATGAATGTTTAACCCAAATGGTTAGAAATAAACTCAATATTTCAATTTTCTCTTAGTAATGAATATAATTGTTTCATAGTCTCTCTTGAATTAGTATGGTTGATAACACATTGTAAATTTACTCATGATTCATATTAATCTTATGTATACACCTAAATATCTTCATTATTAAGTGATAATTAGAATCATGAGGATGAAATTTATATAAGGGGGAAGAATATAGTGACCTAAGATTTTGGATCCTTTAAATTACATAATATGTTCTATAAATTGTATAACAAGATACAATATAAAAAACACAACATGTTAAGAAGGGGTTATTAACTAAACTATAATAACCATTAAGGTGGTAAACTATTAACATTTATTTTCTTTATAAGATAAAAAATTAAAATGAATTAATATTAAAAATGTTATTTTAAATAAATTTCATTTTATTCTTATTATATATTTTATTTTAAAAAATTTAAATATAAAAACTTTAGAATTTAAATTTCATTAATTAAAATTAATTTTTTATTTCCTCACAACAAAATTATCTTATGATGTATTTTTTAGGTTTGTCTAAAATAATTGGTTTTTAGGTGAATAGTGAAAATATTGGTTTTTCAGATACCATTACTTGTATATGAATTATAATATTTTGAAACCTTTTACTAGAATATTATTTATTATAAATTGTAATAAATAATTTAAAAATAGTATGATGAATTTATAAACTCATGTTCAACATTTTGAAAATTTATAAAGCATTCTAATGAAAACAACTTTTTTACTATTTTATATAATTAATTACAACATGATAAAATAAAGTTTTTGATTTATTTTACTGTTAAATAAATAATATTTTAATGATAATAATTATTTTAAATTTATTTTAATCAATATGATTGATAATTCTATCCTAAACATAAATCATTTTTCTTAAAAATAAAATTTTTCAAAAAAATAGTTTTTTATGTGATACATGTGTTAACGTTATGATTAATTTTCCTAACTATAGAAAGTTAATTTGATAAAATATAATTCTCATAATTTTCAATATTTTCAATTTTATTTAGGTATAAAATTTTTATTACTAGGATTAATGCTAATTGCCCTGATAATAGTAAATCAATTACTTTATAATATGGTTTTATTAATGTCAAGAAATTTATATTGAATTAAATAAATTAAAATTATGTAAATAATTAATATAATATGATTTATAAAAAATAAATAAATATATTAACAATCATTTATTTGGAAATCAATACTAAATGAGACTAAGAATCCACAATGGTCAAAATGCATTTTTCCTACTAAAATAATTATTCTACACATTATCTATTTTAATTTAAAATTTAATTTTTAGAAATTGAATTGGATTAAATAGATGTTAAATTTATTTCCATCACACCAAAAAAATTTATATGGGTTATGATATATTTTTAATAAAACATAAAATCACTTAGTGAAAATCTAGTTACCTAACATAGAAGTGAAATAGTAAAATGTAAAAAATTAGTGGTAAACATGCTATAATTTTTTGTAAAACAAGTGATTAAACACTTTATTTATCCTTTATATAACTAAAAATAATATAAAATCCATTATTTTTAATCTTTTTTTCTTGTTTACCTTGGAATAGTGTCATGAAATTATTAAAATATAAAGGGTGTTTCTAGAAGTTCCATTTTCTTCTTTAATAAAAGGGGATAAATTACACCCTTTAAAACATATAAATATCCTTAGAATTTATAATTTAAAATAAAAAACTTTAATCTGAATATAAATATATCCCAAAAAAAATATTCCCTTGGTCACTCATAGTTATCTTATGCCCTTTAATTTCGAGGGAACTTATAAGGAAAAATCAAGTCTCCAACATAAGTATTATCCATTTCTTAAGTTTTTATTATTAATATTACTCCCACTATTATATTATCACTATAACAATATTATGAATTAATTATCATAATTATACTGATATTTTTCAATATTAATATTGCATATCTTTGTAATTCATTTCCAACTACTTAGAAAAACACAGGAATATCAATTATAAGGCCCCAGCCTTAAACCTTACTTAATCTTGAGTTATTACAAGAATACAACTTGAGGATCTTTCCAGGTTTAGAGTTTTAGAGAATTAGATCATAAAACATGCATTACATCCTACATTTTAACAAAGTGGTTACAATAAAAGATAGTATTCATTTTTTCCCATCAATAGAAACATATTTAAAATAAAACACGGATTCTTTCTTGACACTTCCTTGACACTATCATCATATCATGTACCCTTCCCTTGACCTGTGAAAAACATTTCAAAAACTTGGGATGAGCATAAAAAATCTCAGTAAGGGATATAAAAAGTACAAAATTAAAACATTAGTCCATGTATGAAATCATACTTCACTCATAAAACATAAGAATTTTAACATACCTCATCAAATCATGAATAAATCATAGAAATCATAAGACATAAAGGTAACTTGAGGCATTCATAACATTCTCACGTAGGGAGTAACCCTCTTGGTTACGTTTGGAATACCCATCACAGTATATTCCCTAAATCTTTTCGGAGAAACCTTAACGTTTAACTCCTTTGTGTTACCCAATGCATTGGAGAGCTATATCGGGCTCACCCTCCCTTAGTTTATCACAGAACCACCTGTCTTCAGAACAATTCCCAAGAACCATAACATAATCGTATCACATAAAACATGCATAAAGGAAACATAGAATTTCCACATTTCAATCACAAGATATCAATACAACACATTGATATAATAAAAACTTTATGAAAACCATTTTCAATACCAAAATAAAATAAAAGTAATACATGGTATTTATTTTTCATTTAAAAAAAAGTTATGACTTATAGAGGAAGTCGAAACTCAAATAATGGACACGGCGGCGGAGAAGTCGTTGTCGCCGCATACGTACGAAAAAAACATTCCCTTTTGTCATTTAGTAAAACGCTTTGTATAAAAATATTACTTTTGGATAAACATAAAAGTCAAAGGGTTTTATACACCGTATAAAAGAAAGTGTGTATAAAACAAAATATGCCTCAATGAATGGAGATTGAGACGAAGTCCCATACCTCGTATCCGACTTGACTTGATCATTCTTTAATCTCCTGAATAATAAACTTGATTTAATTTCTACTTTCTTAAGAACCTTTTTCAAGTTCATTATTCCTTTTATATAATTTTTTACCATGTCATGAACACTATGTTATTATTTAAGTTTATAACGGTCGTTTTAATGATCATTGGTACTTGAGTCAAAAATGAACTTCTTATATTTACAAGTTGTTCACGTAGTCAAATATCCATTATCTCAAGAATGATATTCATGATGTAGATTCCATATATATCATATATATCCAGTATATACATGAATTTATAATATTACATAATCATTTAGAGGTAAAAAATGAAATGCACCGTTCATGGAGACGGTAAGTCGTACGTACGCATGAACGCTACTTTCATTTCTATGTCATATTAATAGAATTAAAACTAAATGAGATATATGTATATTTTAATTACAGAATTATTTTCATCATTTATATGTAACATAAATCATATATATCTATTATATATATGTACTTATAATAGTACATTACATTTGGGGATAAGAAATGAAATGCACCGTTCATGGAGACGGTAAGCCGTACGTACGCATGAACGCTACTTTCATTTCTATCTCATACTTTAATGGAATTAAAACATAATCATACATAATAATATTATAATTCCAGTATGGTATCATATATAATATCATTAAATCTATCTTTTATACGTACCACATATGGTATTAACGAATCAAATCACTTTGACGGGGTGGTAGTCCGCACTTCCTAAAATGAAGATATCGCGTATACCCATAATGGAAGCCATAAAGGTATGACATAAATGAAAAATACATAAGATTAAGGAAAACATAAACATATTTTATATAAATATAGTGACATCTTAATGTCCACCTTTGAAGGTGTTAGAAGAATATTGAACAATCATCGTTTCGTGAGGCAGAAATTCGCCATCCACAGAAACAGTATGTTCTTTAACCATTAGATGTAGGTGTGTGTAAGTGTAGCTAGAATTCTTCTTATAACAACATCATATTATATTGAAGATACTATAGTTGTTACAAAAGAAATCAATAAAAATATTTTATAGGGTTGGAGAAGCAAAATAAAACATAAGAACACAAGAGAAGACACTACCTTTAAATCGGGTAACTCTTTTTGATTTGAGCTCAAAGGCTTCCTTGGGAAGACTTCTGCCCAAAGTTAGGCTTCTAGGAGTAAGATAGGGATTTGGAGAGACTAAATGGTCAGGGTTTTTCTAAGCCAAAGGCTTTAGAGGTGTGGGTAAAGAGGTAGAGGTGGGGGCCTTTTATAAGAGGAGAGGAGGGGCACTCTTGGAAAGTTACAAAATGTTACTTTATTTTCAAATGAGTTTCGGATTTTAAAGGTCCCACAATGATGTATTTAAAGGATAAGGTGATAAGGGTTCGAAATATAATCATCAAATAGGTATTTTACAAGTGTAGGTCTTAGATTTTACATTATATTTTTATTTTATTTAAATCCTTTATTAATGAGGTAATCGCTGCATCATCATGATGTCATAAATAATTTAATTTATTTAATGTCTAAAAATTATAAAAAAAATACTATGATGTAGGAAATATTTTTTTATTTCCAATGACTATTTATAGTCCAATATATCATTTATTTAGACAAACTTAAAAATGTTTTTACTCAGGTCATACACTCTTTGCTATATTTAACTTTCTTTAAAAATAAAAAGATAAAAAGTCACTTCCACACAAAATTGATTCCATGGGGTCCCCAAGTTTGGAACAAGGTATCCCATGGTCGGCCATGAGACAAAAATTAGCATTAGGACACATTTTGGTGTCATTTTTTATTATTATGATATTATTTTATTATCCTTAACTACCTGATTACTCATTAATCAAGATAATTAAAGATAATTACCGTCGTTACTATTCATAATGTCCAAAACCAAAAGAGTATTAATTACATAATTTGGAACTTATGATTACAAATATGGAATCCATTTTACCAAATTCCAAACACAGAAATTTTAATAATTAATTTAAAAATAAAAATTCTCATTGTCAAAACAAATAGCGGGTTTTTTTGAAACAATTTCTATGAAAAGTTTGGCACTTGTTTATGCCCAATTCCAAAGTGAAATTCATCACAATGACCACTATTGGATTACATGGTAAAAATATATTCTATTTAAACTTTAAAACCAATTAAAAAGATAATCTAACCATATAATTAAATTAGATGAAAAAACAGTTTTGATGTAAAATGCAGTATTTTTCACTATTCATTAAAAAAATGAACATTGTCAGAAAAATACCAAAAAATTATCCAATGTAAATTTCAATGTACCAATCATAAATAATAATTTTATTTTGACAAATAGAGCTTATAAAATTTTCAAAAGTTTGATTTAAAAAATGGTTTGCCATCAAAAGGCAGTAAAACAATCTTTTAAGAATATTAGTGTATTCCATGCTTAAGATTGGATTTATTCTCATTTTAAGCCTCTAAAACACTATCTAATTCATAAATATACATATATAAGAATATATATTATTCATTACTTACTTGAGATTTTACATCAATCATGTGTGTGTGCGCACTATTGCCTCCATGAAGAATCATTTTTTTTCATTTTTCTTCAAGTTTTTCATTATTAATAAAAAAAATATTAAAATATGGTTCAATATCATAGAAACATAAAAATTATATAATTATAATTATTTTAAAATTATATTATTCCAAAATAAACAACTCTTAAACCATACTCACTAATCGAGTTAAACTGTGTTCATGTTTGGGTTGATTTAAACGCTTACATGAATGATGATATAAAACTATATTTTGGATGGATATAGTAACATTAAAAATAATTTTATTATAATATAACATTAAATTAATTATTGGAATATATATTTTTAAATATAATATTAATCATTTAAATTATTATTAAAGTTTATTTTTTATTCTTTAAAAACCTGTGAAAAAAGCCAACACTAATTCATTTTTCATGTAGTGTAACTAAAACACTTATAGAATGACATAAAACTCCTAGAAATTTTCCCAATACAAATGGTTTAGAACTATTGGTATAGGTTATACTAATATTTCTCCAAAACTTTAGACCTTTTTGGCATTTCAATTGACCTATAATAATGGTTTCTATAGAACCATTGGTATAAGAGACCTATATTTAACTTATACCAACAGTTCTATGGAAACTGTTGGTATAGGACTATACCAATGGTTTTTCAAACCATTGGTATATCATCTCTTCACCTAGATAGAAAATATCACCCCAATATTGGCCCAGAACCAGCGGACATCCAAACACCTACACCCACACCCCCAAACAACTTCCACCCAATATATAAAAATAGAGAAACGAATTAATTCATCCACCCATTGACAACACACATTTAAAAGAACACATATATACATTCACATATAATCGTAAAAAATAATGTATCATAAATATTAGTCAAAATTGTGAAGTATCAATATATATCTCATGGAGACTAATATCATCATCATCACCATTTTTATCAGCATCATCATCATCATAATCCTCACTGTAATCCTCACCATCATTCTCACTGTCATCCTCACCATTGGAATTTTTATCACCTTCACCATCGCCAAAAAATTCATCATCCCAAGAACAAATAGGACCATAATCACAATCACATAGTTCATCATCTAATTAATTCATCATCAACATTAATATATCAAAAACTACAGTGGTTTATGGTGGATGTCCTGGAAATAATGTTTCCATAACATTTATAATTTATTTTTTAAACTTTTGACTTCATTCACAGTCCTATATGGATATTTTTTGGAATTTTTTCCTATTTATGAGATTTTTCTACCAATAAAAAAATCAAACTTGATTCTACTAGAACTGGCACCTAAATTGGTACAATATCTAGTGGGTAAAATACTCTTCCCCGATCAATATTGTACTCTCTCATGGTGATCATCTCCTAATACCTGGTGAAATGATCATTTTTCCATGTTTTCATTTCACTTCTTATCAAAGGTCTCAAAATAACAATTTTTTAATTATAAATTAACTATTTATTTACAAAAGATATATTAAAATCTTAAATCAACAAAGTAAAACGTAAAATCCATTGTTGAGTTTTGTCATTTACCGCACTTCGATCTTTCTTCTTTCTCCAAAATAAAAATATTTTTTCTCAAGGAACACACCCTTTGATGCTCAATATATCTCTCTATAATGAATTTAGAAAATCATTATTCAATAAAACTAAATTTTTTAACAAAATTAACTCATTGTAACCAATATTTAATTGATAATAACCTAAACCAATTGAACTAAATTTCACAAATATGTATTTTATTATCCCCAACTATGAAAAAATATAATTAATAAAACTGAAATGAATTAATTTAATTTCACTGAAGTTATATAATTTTTATATATATAATTCGTTTTATAGAATATATGTGTTGTTTTTAAATCATAAATTGATATATACATGTCAAAAATAATTATATTGGGGATTTTATCTAATAGTGGTGTTGGTTATGCCCTAGATGTGAATGAGTTTTATGAAGAGATGTTCTAATTAGATTTTTCATGAAATATCATGGTGTGGATGATTTTATATAATATTAATATGATATGGGATATAGATATTAGGTTATTGTATTTTCCCTAGTATATATCTTAAGATTTATATTCCAAGGTGGAGTTTAGTGTACATGATTCATTTGGATGCCTCGGATCTGTTTTTGATAATGATCCCATGAAATATATATCATATTTGATTTTTCTATCAAGTAATACGTCCAAGATATTTATAAATGATAAATGAATATATCATGAGGAAATATATGAGTTGAGATGCAGAAATAAATATGAATCTCAATGATAAAATGAGTTATAAACATCTCTATTGGATTTATTATTTGTTTTATTTTCAATATTAAATAGGATATATGATCTAACAGAAAATTATAAAGGAGTATGGAAACTCTCTAAGAATATAAGTTATGGATTCACACTAAATAAATTCTTGTATTATATATGTGATTACTATAGAAGATAAGAAAATTAGGCTATTTATAAATCATGTGGTATGTTAGATCTTATCATGTGCCTAGTTGAAAAATAAAAAGTATTTATATTTTAGTTTAAGTTATTTCATATGGATTATGAGAATAAAAGGGAATATTATAAATAGATGATTATGGGTAAGGATACTCCATTTAATCCCAAAAATATATACTCAATAAAGAGTATAGATTCCTCAATAACATCATCTAGTCTGATGGTGTGATGGTATGAAACATGAAAAATTAGTTGACTATGTATTATTCTTTTGATAAAGATTACATGACATGTTAATATTTATACTATATATATTATTATTTTATCGTATATCTACCAATAAGAACATATATCAGTGTTTTTTATGAATATTGAACTGTCATTTCATGTTTAATGTGGTTGATGAAAAATAATGAGGTTCACTATGAAACTTGAGCATGAGAAAATTAAATGTTACCATAATGAAGAATTTAATGTGTAATGGGTGTTATAAAGGAAAGAAAAGGGAAAAAATATATGCACATGATAGAAAATAAATATAAGAATCTTCTATAAAGAACTATATTGTGGTGTCTTGGTGTTATGTGAGGGAGATAGATTATGAAATGAAACTGCTTTGGAAGGTAAATGCACACAATATAGAATATTCAAACTTGAAATTGATTTAAATCATTAAAATGATTAAGATGATAATGTATGTTACAATGGTTAATACATATCATGTTTTAAAACATGTTCATGTTCCTAATAAAATAGATAAATTAAAATTTTTAAGAAATGAAGAAAGAATGGAAGACTTCATCAAAACTACAACATACTACATCCAAGACACCCAAACCAACTTCTCAATAATTAATATGAGAAATTATTAGGTATAAAAAAATCTTCAAGCCTTCCTTTGAGGATTTTTATCTCAATTTGTGATGATGTAATATAAAATAGTGAAAGGTGTAAACAATCGATGTCCATTAAGGGTGGGTACATTACCATAGAGTGTGCCATGGAAATCACCTAAAGGGAGGGGGGTATTGTGAATATCATCCCACATAAATTCCTTTATGAGTATCTAATAGAGTAAACATACACTTTAAATTTATATTTTAAGAAAAATTCCATTGAATAATTCCTTGAGGAAGAAAACCCACTTGAATTGTTTTTTTGAAAAATTAATTAAAGGAGAGAGTGTTGAATTTATTTAATTGAAACACATTTTCATTGTATAAAATCAAGTGTATGGATCTAATGAAATTTAGGATTCATGGTAAGTTAAAAAAAAGGAATAAAATTTTGATGTTGGGGCTATGAATCCAGATCTAGAACCACCTAATAAAAGTATATTTCTAGATTATTAACATCTCAAAAAAGTTTAAAATAGGCTAGGAAGAAGTTGAATTCTTGAATAATGAGATTTAATAATTCGGTAATATCAGTATAACACATAAAATAGACTTATAAGGTACTCAATAAGCCCTATTAATAATGGGAAGCTTGATTCCAACTTCAAGGGAAGTTCAAACATCTATACATAATTGGTTGTTGATGCCTCCAGTAGTGGGAGATAAAGAGTAAAAAAGAACCCCTAAAGAAGTATAAAATTAAATATTGAATGTAAACAATTATATATTGAAATGAACAAACATATTATGGGGAAAAGATATAGAATAGTTTATTAATGTGATATCATTTAATTTTTTTGAAAATAAAGAGGTTCAGAATAAATATCAAAGATTCAAACATAAAGTGGAAAATCATAAAGATAGATTCAATAAATCTATAAATGATCTTGAACAATTGAAAATTTAAGAAAAATCATTCATAGAGGATTATATGGATAATTAGTACACCTTTACTAAATCACAAAAGCATAAGATTAAAAGTGGTGAAATTTTTTAAAATTTATACCTAATTAAATTAAAATTACGAAGAAAAATACATGATTCCTCTCATATTTAGGAATTATCACATGATCCAAAGTGTGGATATAATTTTTAGAATACTTGTTTTTTATTTATTTTTTATTATTCCTAAAAAATAGTTTTAAATAATAATAAAAATACTATTAATGAAAATCATTGTAATTTTTAATCAAATACCATAAATTTTAGTAATACCTTAAACTCGTTACTTTTCCAATGAGAAATAATTTTTCAATAATGTGTTAATATACACTCATTAATGATAGGTATGGACTCTAAATCTATTAAACTCTAGAAACCAAAAAATTATTCAACTCATATTTATATTCCTTCCATATCACCTAATTCTATTAGTCATGCAATCCTCATAGCCTCACCATTAGGAAAATTATAATGAATCTACTAATAAAATATTAATTCATATAAATAAAATAATAGTATAAAATTTAATATAATAAATTTACTTACCCATATTTGAGCCCAGTAATTATCCATTCCAAAATTTTCAAGGTGTCTTTAGGAGAGTGGCTTAATAGAAATGATGTTAGATTATTTAGAAATTTTCTCCATAAAACTTTTTCATTCTTTCCCTATATTACCAATCATTTTATTTTACTCATTTTACTCAACCATCAACTATTTTTTCCAGTTCCATACTTCACACATGCATGTTTGTCCACACCACCTTATAGTGGTAAATCTACCTGTGAAATAATAAAATTCAAATATTATATTAATATATCTTATAATGAAAATAAATAATGGTCAAAAAAATTACTACATACATATACCTAATACAGGATGATCAGTGGGTATTGTTTTATCCTTAGGTTCTAAAGGATCATCAACATGTACAGTGCTATTGGGTACCAATGTCTTCTTGTGAGGCTCCAAATGTGTCAAAGTAAAATTTGAAGGAGTATTAAAGTAAAATATTAAAGAGTACAAAGTAAAAGGAAAATAAGATGGAATAGACTTCTATGGAAAGGTATGATATGGTGGGGATTGGTATCCATCGTCGAATTAGGAAATGAAATACAATGAGAATAAGATGTAAATAGTGGTGATAGTGTAGGATAACTAAATATCTTGGGTGCCTCTAATGGCACTGTGGGATAATAAAGTGTTCTAGAATTTAAATTTGATGAAGGTATAAGGTGTGATCAACTATGATGAGTGGTGTGGGTAACTCTATCACCCCCCTAAAATTATTTGGATGAGAACCACTACCATTAGGTTGGTTGGAAAATAGTTGTCTCATGGGTTTTGGTTCCTAATTAAAAATTAAAAATAAATGATTAATTACATGACATTATATTTTATTGATACATATATATATATATATATATATATATATATGTATATATATATGTGTGTGTGAAATATAATACTCACAATGGATACTAGAAGAAGAATTCCCATCTCTTTTATGTGGAAATTGTTATCCAACATCCTCTTCCTTCATACCTCTTCAATGTTTTTTATTTCCTACATTTCAAAATAAATATTCATTTACTTAAAAATTTGTAACTAATTTGTAAGATAAAAAAGAAATAAGATGTGATGAGACTTAATTGATGGATACCAATTATCTAGGAAAAAAATTATAGTAAAGTAAACATAGTAAACCATAATTAAAAAATTCACTGCAAACAATTTTAATATGAAAGTCATCAAATAATACTAGTAACTAGACAAATAAAAAATAAGAAAAATGAAATATTCTATAATTGATATGTACAAATACAATACCAAAAAATATATAAGACATGGAATGGGAAATAACTATTACATAATATAATTAAATACACATGTCATTATAAAAAAATAAGTTCCTTGTTTTGAAATTAAAAACCCCAAAAACATGGTATAATAATATAATGGAAATTCAACCACAATTGGAATAAATATAAATAATCATCCAATCACAATATCATAGAAACGAATATCTATACAATAACAAAAATATATTTAAAAGGTGATAAAGGATTCACTTTAATATATGAGTAGGAAAAGTGTCTTTTAAATAAAATGTTAATGAGGATTAAAGAATATCAAGAGATAAGGATCAAATTTTAATTCACATAGAAACAACTTTAGTCTAAATTAAAATGATAATTTCAAATAATACATCACCTTATATCCAATTAACATGATTATAAAAAATGAAAATACCTTTTAAATTCTGTTTCATGTTCATATATAGTGAATATATAATCTATATTAATTAATAATCAATAATACCATTATGATGAACATAAATAACCAAAAAAAATAATGAAAATTCAGATTATATGAGAAGTATTAGATTAAATAAGGACACATTAAGAGATTATATCATAATAAAGTTTCACAATAAGGATCCTGGGTAAGTACCAAAATAGATAAGGTTGAGAAGCATGTGATATATTTTAGAGTGTCATATCCTTGTGCTATATTTTCATGGTAGAACCATGTCCACATAGTTTATTTTATATGTATATCATAACTAAAAAACAAGACCATGTGATAATTTTAATATAAATGAAAAGAATGTGTACTAAATATGAACCTTGGTATATATTATGGTCTAAAGCTCAAAAGTTACAAACCAAACATGAAAATAGTTGAGTTTGGTCTATAATTAGATTGTATAAGTAGTAAAATAAGTATTTTTTAGTATATAATAGTCCATAACAAATGATTACTCATAAAACTCAAATAATAAATAATACATAACATAAAAATCTCTTTAGACATATTAAAATAAAATATATACTCTTTTATATAAATATTTTTTCCACATAATTAACCTAATTTAAGAAAGATATTCATGTGATAAAAAACGTCCATCCATATTCAACATTTTATGAAGGAAAGACTAGTCTATATATTTGAATCATATATATATATATATATATATATATTAAATCCAAAAATGCTTAATACCTAAAATGAATAATTTCAATTAGAAAAAGAAAATATTGAAATTAATAATATCATAACTCTCTAATATATTAATAGAACAAACAAAGTACTAAAATTAATAATTACATATTTACCTCAATTATATCACAAAAAAATAATATTTTCATATTATATTTATATATAAGTATAGAGTTACTAAATTAAAAAAAATACATCACCTACAATTAGATTTATTATGAAATAAAACAACAAATATAATCAAAACTAACTCTCTTTCAAAGAATATGGAATAATCTTGAAAAAAAAGAATCTAGGTTTGTGTTTTATAGCTAGAAAAAAACAAAAAATATAGTTTACAGAAGAGATGAAGGATTTGGAACTCACCAATTTTATGTTTAATAATAATGAAATTAAACTAAGAATTTAGGAGAGGTTTTCAGAGCTAGGGAAGAAAACTGAAGGTTTCCTTCTCATAGGTTTTAATTTAGATGGAAGTAAAATAGGATGAAGGTGGGTCATGTGGCTGGGTAATGTGGGGAATTCTATACCGATGGTTTTAAAAACCCATTAGTATAGTGTTATCTATACTAATAGTTTGTTAAAATAGTAAGTTTAGTTATATATTAAATAGCTTATACCACTGGTTTTACAAAACCATTAGTATAGGGGGACCTATACCATTGGTTTTTTCAAACCATTTGTATAGATATATTGGTATAGGTGACCTTCCTAGTAGTGTAAGACCATTATAAATAAATATAATATATATATATATATATATATTAAATTATCTCTTGTCACAACCCAATCGACCAGGGATCAAGCTGCAACTACACCAAGCCCACCTTCTTAGGTCAGGGGCTGGTGATAAGCACTGAAAGGCATGACTAATATGGGATGAATATTTCTAATGTACATATACCCATGCACCCAAAAATCTTTATGCATAAGTAAAGAGGAATAATAGTAAAAGATGAAATATCTTGGGAATAAACCATGCATGTAACAACCTCTGGGGAATACAAGAGTACAACAGCGTAATCTAAAAAGTAAAGGGGGGAAAATATATGCCCAACCAGAAACATGTTCCAACCTGACAATAACTAGAAATTAAAATGATGAGATATACCAAGTCCATATCTCTAAGCCCCAACCACCATACATAGTATGATGCATTGGATTATCCTTATACTCCTATGTAATCACCTCCAACTTGTCTGTTGTCTACATAAGATAGGACACACGTAGGAAACTTCCATAGAGGGGTGAGTATATACATACCTAGTAGGACAACCAGAAAGTTAAGGGAGAAAGCAATAGGATACATGATAAAATTATACATCTCAACCAATAACAAGAGAGAAACAAATCCAAAAAAATTATATATATATTCTCATCAAAATAAGCCCAAAATAAAGATAAAGGGTATCTCTATCTCACATCCAAGCATTGGAAGAGTCTTCCAATAGTTCCAAAAAGGTATATTGTTGATTCCCATCATCTCATATTTCTATCTATAGAAGTAACCATGTGAAGTAAACACACCTTTCCACCATGATTCATAGTCGAGGGGGCACAATCTTCAAATAGAGGACTTGTTCCCTAGTGTGTTATGGGGGGTCCACTCAATGTAAGGAGGAAATGGGCCTTATCTGATTGGGGGTACCACATAGTATATTGAGGACCCACTCCCTAATCCATTAGGGGGTACCACTCATTAGATATAAGACTTGTTCCCTAGTCCCTCAAGGGGGTACCACTCAGTAGATAGAGGACTTGTGCCCTAGTCTGTCAAGGAAGTATCACCTGGTAGATAGAGGACTCATGCCCTATTCTATAAGTGGGTACCACTTAGATAATAGAGGACATGTGCCCTAGTTTTTCAGGTGGGTGGGGTACCACTCATTAGATAGATAACCCTCTCCTTATTCCATCATAGTGGTATCACTCAATATATAAAGGACTCGCACATTGGTGTGATAGGGGTGCCACTCTAATGATCTTGCCCGATCATTGTCATTGTTGGGAACTGAATAATGAGGTATCACACTCAGAAAATCTCATGTCATATCCAAAAAACCACCACTAAATCCATTATCAAATTTATGTAGATAAAAAAATCTGTATAGTGTACTCACTGGACAAAATCCTAGTCCAAATGAAGGAGATATGAAATATAGAAGATTCCTCAAAAGGAAGGTGCACAGTGTGTAAGGGGACCCACACAGTGTTTGGTCCCGCTTTGCTACCTGTTCATGTCCTTTACAGTACATGGTTCATTTTCCATGTCTCCCTACATAGCATGTAAGGTAGCTACATGGTGTGTCGTAGCCACCTGAGGTCAAGTTGTATTCTCCTGGTCATGCATGTATCCAAAGGCCATGTTCATGTACACCAGTCGTGTCTGTATACCATGTCGTGTATAGGTACACTCCATATTCATAGTATTTCCCATGTACATGTAGTCTTAGATTATACACTGGGTCACCAACACCAAGTCACATGGCGTGTGTGGGTCCCACACGGTGTATGGTAATTAAGTCACTTGAAAACCCTATCCACCGCAACAAAGGGCCTACATGTTGTGTGTTCTTCA
The DNA here is from genome assembly GCA_963277665.1 of Viscum album. Lineage (NCBI taxonomy): Eukaryota > Viridiplantae > Streptophyta > Magnoliopsida > Santalales > Viscaceae > Viscum > Viscum album. The sequence continues at coordinate 345,453,734 of OY728162.1, read as the reverse complement.
GATTACACAATGTGTAGTTAGGTTCTTTTCATAAAATTATATCTACTATAAGGATCCCAGATATTCCTCCACATCTTTGAATCTCTCCTCATGTTCACTTGAAATCAAAAGGGGAAACCTCTGTTCATCGATTTTGGACCTTCAGTTGCTAGAAATAGGATTTTCATTTGTCAATAGTGGTCCATCACATGACTCACGTGCCTCCCATTAAAATTGCTCAGTTTTGGGTCTTGTATTCATAGTAATTCTCACCCACATCCCTAAATTAATCCTAATATTTCCTCAAATCATTGATCCATTCATTGAACATGAATCTACAGTGAATCTAAGGGTTTAATAGTGCTTGGCCCCACCTGAAAATGTCGAAACATGGTCCCCATAGGCCAATAAAAAATATCATGAAGAAAAATAGGGGAAAAGAACATAAATAAGGGTGAATCAATAGTTTGTTCAAGAGTTCTTGGAAAAAGAATAAAAATTAAGAATAGTCTAGGTGAGAAACAATTGAATAATAAATTTAATCTGACGTGTGGGTGCTTGAAAAAGACTCAATTTAATACAGATCAAAGAATAAGAATTAATCATGATCAATAATTTAGTCATATGTAGAGGAAAACACGAATTATAAGTCTTACCTAAATATTGGATCATTTGATGATGAATAATGCAGTTTCCAATGAGGGAAAGAAGTCTTTGTGTTCTTTACACCTCAGTTCGCTTGGATCTGAAGGATTTTCATCGTCTGATCTCAGCCTTCCAATGAAGTACATGGAATCCTTTTCTCAATGGTCCTAGAGTTTTGTGGATAACCCTGAATATTTTCTATAATATCATATTCATAGAAGTTTTAAGATTAGTTCATCAAAATGAAATAATTAAATTAATCAATTAATTTAATTTAAATTCACTTCCAACAGTAACTCTATCTGAATGCCCCATGTCGACCAAATTTAGTTCACAAATAGGGTAAACCTCATGTTCCTGCTTCAATCATGGTATCAGATTTATGTTTTAGTACACCTTTTATGATATATTCTTTTATTTTTGAAAAACTGTGCACATGTGGTATAAAATATATTTAATATTTTAAAAAATTAATTTTGGGCACACTGGACCTTGGAATAACACTTCATCTTAGTTCCTACCTCCAAATATTTATTGATATAATTCAATGTTTTACAAGAAAAAACAAGGTCTCTACATTATTCCCTTCTTCAATATTTTCATCCAAAAAAAGAAAAAACTAAAGAAAAAGATAAAAATACCGAGCCCACATTTGGATCTCTAAATCCCTGAATCTCTCTTGCATTCTCTCATGATTCCATAACACACAAACCAAGGATATGGTCTATCCATGAAGGATCCTCTCCCGACGATCCACAATTGCCAGTGGGTGCTCTACAAAAGTGGATCCATCCTAGATTCCCATCTCTCCCTAGTAAATAACATGTGTCGAGTCATGTATGTATCTCATCAACTATGAAACAAAGATGATTCCATGCACCTGTTCAAAATGTGGTGGAAATATTAGGTGGTAGGAAACCTTTCCAACCCTTTGTATGATCTCAAACAGCCTGATGATCCTTGGTAATAACTTCCCTCCCTAGCCAAATCACCATAATCCTCAACATGGAGAGAATGTTACAAAATTGTGGTCTCTATGCTCAAACTAAAAGGGCCAAAGAACTCGATCTTCTTAAGATTTATGCCTGCTCTGAGCTATCCTCATCCACTCATGGATAACTCGGACCTTCTCCATCATCTCATGCTCCATCTATATCCCAATAAGAGATAAATCACCGATCTTATTCCAACATAAGAGTGACATATAGGGTCTCCCATACAGGGCCTCAAAATGTGACATGTCGATAGTATAGTGGTATCTATTATTATAATAAAACTATACCAATTGAAATTGATCCTCCCAACTCCGGAAAATCTATAAAACATAATTTCTCAACATATCTTCCATCACCTAGATAGTGTTCTTAGTATTCCCATCTTTCTGAGAGTTGAATTCTATACTCATCCTCATATGGGTCTTGAATTCCTCTTGTAAGACTCTCTATAATAGTGATGTGAACCGTGCATCATAGTTAGAGACAATCATTAAGGGAACCCCATGAAGGCAAATGATCACATGTATATACAACCTTCAAAAATACCTCAAACACTCCACTGAACTCTGCTCCTTGATAGCAAGGATGTGTTCTTACCTTGTAATTTGGTCAATTATCACCTAGATGGTGCCATAGCCTCTTGTTTTCTATGGAATCCCTATCACAAATTCCCTGAATATATTATCCCATTTCAACTCTAGGATCTGAAGAGGCAACAATAAACCTTCCAGAACATAGTACTTATTCTTTATCTACTAACAGGTGAGACACTGAGACACAAACTCAACCACACTTTGTCTCATAATATCCCCCAAAAACTCCTGTTAAAATTATTTGTACATATTCCTCACATCAGTATATACATACAAAGGATATGTTTGAAACTCTCTCATCACATTATACCACATAATTACTAGGACCATTGTCTATCCCTATAAAAGGATGATGTGATTCCCTCCTTCATAAATTTTATCTGGTGAATTTCTTGATGATATCTGGTCACATAAGACCTCACAGTAGATGTATCCCATCATGTAATCTCTCACATGCTGTGGGATTGGATAATTCAACATCATTGACTAAAAAAATGATGCATCGTCCTCCTCAACCAGGGTCAGCTATAATGAAGGTAACTGCTCAGACACCTCCTCCACCCAACAAGCCTGATACTTCCTATTGAGGGCATCTTCTACCACATTTCCCTTATCAAGAGTATAGACTATCTCATATTCATAGACCTATAGGAACTCCAACTAGTGCCTTTGCCTCAGGTTCAAGTCTCTCTATGTGAATACATACATGAGGCTCTGATGGTCTGAGTAAACAAAAAAATTCTTTCCCAGAATATATTCCATTCACATCCTCAAATCAAAGACTATTGTGGCCAAATCATGGTCATGAGTCACTGTTTCTTCTGGAAATGGAGATGACCATGTTTTTTTAAGGTTTAAACTATCCAATATATTTATAACGGGTTTATTCATAGAACCGGAAACACCGAATGATTCTATATCCATTTGGACCTACTTTCCAAAGGTAGGTGCTCATTAGTTGTGGACCAATGAGGCTTAAGAATTTCCATTGGTCAAGAGGATGGGAGGTCAGGCTCATCACACCTTTTTGGGGGGAATTATTTCCTACTCCAGGACTCTCTTATAGATTTAAGTTATGTTCATGAGTCCTTATTAATTCACCAAGCATGAAAATGAGTTTTAGACTTGGCAATCAATGATTGATCTGTATGTGATTTAGATAATATTTTATATTTATTTGAGGTTCTTCATCGATAGATAATCATCTATATGCATTGTAGATTCTTATTCAATGGTATCCTTAGATATATTATATAGAAATATCCTGGTCATTATAATTACCATACTGGTTTTAAAGCCACTAAGTGGGGCACTTGAAGTTTATTTCCATTCAGAAAGACATGGATTATTTCAGAGTTGGGATCATACCCACAGATGGGCTACCTACGTATCCTCATTAAAAAAGAATCAGAACCCACATAGTTCGGTAAGAAGGATATAGTTTAACGTCATATGGGACAGAAAATAATTAATGAATAATGGGATTGAACTTTAGAAAGGCTTCCTACATACTCTACTATTAAGGTAGAGATCAAAGTCCACGTAGTTTGGGTGAATAAGTATGAGGTTTATGCATGATTAATGGCCCAAAGAGATATGTCGTGATTACTTTTACACTCAAAGATCACGTGAGTCATGCTCGATGTGAGAAACAAGAGGTATCAGTAAACCTGAATATTGTGCCATGAAAGATGTGGTCATGAGAAACTATGTGGGGCTTGCGTATGTATGATGGACCAAGTAAATGAAGGCTAGGACTTAGGAAAGAAGTCCAAGAGTAGGGTCAATAAATGTATTTGTACTTTAGGGATATTTGGAATTTTAACCCAGGAATTACTCCTAAAAGGAAGCCCAAATTAAGAGGGACTTATAATTGGGTTTTATTCCTGAGAAGGAATACCAAATCAAAAGAAATTAACATTGTGGCTTACTCCTGAGGAGGATTCCCAATTAAAGGGAACTTATAACCTGAGGATTACTCCTGATAAGGAGGCCCAAAATCAAAGAAACTATAACTGGGGCTTACTCCTAAGAATGAGGCCCAAAATCAAAGAAACTATGACTGGGGAATCCTCCTGAGAAGGAGTCACAGGTTAAGTGGACTTGTAACATGGGGCTTACTCTTAAAAGGAGGCCCAAAATCAAAGAAATTATGACTGGGGATTACTCCTGAGGAGGAGGCCCAGGTTAAGGGGACTTGTAACTTGGGGATTACTCCTGAGAAGGAGGCCCAAAATCAAAGAAACTATGACTGGGGATTACTCCTGAGAAGGAGGCCGAGGTTAAGGGGACTTGTAACTTGGGTCTTACTCCTGAGAAGGAGGCCCAAATAAAAATATCTTCTCATTTCAAAGGATGTGGTTATATAGGAAACCCCTAATCGTGGTGACATAAAGCTTGTAAGTCACGAGGTTTTGGGAGGGTTTCTCACAGAATTCCTTTCAAATAAGGAATCCAACAAAGGAACCGTGCCACAAATGGATTTGAAGAGGGCTTTGAAGGCTATGTCTTGAAGAGGAAAGATGTATTTGAGGAAAGGAGATGACTAGAAAGGAGGCGTGCAAGTATCGTTCTGGCATGCATGTCCTGGTCGTGCAAGTAGACTTGTGTGACATGACTCACCTTGGGCGACGAAGAATCCATAGGGTAATACTTGGGTGACTTTGAACTCAAGCCCTCAGTATTATCCCTAGAGGAATCCAGAAGGGTGGCGCGCAGGTTCCCTTGAGAGGGTAAGGCAGTGCGCAAATGTCTACATTTCCCTTAAGGGATGGACACTTAGGTGCGCAAGTATTGATGAGTTCTAACACTTAGACCTTATTCTTATTCTTTAGATCTTCCCTTCAAGGTAAATAATTACCTTAAAAGTGTTTGGAAGATGTCAGACAAAGACTTGGGAGACCAAAGCTTGAATCTGAGTTTTCGAAAATTTGTCCTCGAAATGGGGGGCCCATAGGGGCTATTTATAGGCCACTGGGAACCTTGGGAGAAAAAATAAAATGGCACACAAGTGACTTACATGACCCATAGGTGGCGCGCAAGTGACCTGTGCGGCGTGCAAGAAACTTGCGTGACACCCTCCAAATGGGTTCCTGGTCCATGCCTTTGTCAATTTTTGATGTTCTTCAAAGGATGACTCTCTTTTTGCTTAAGGTATTCCCCTTTGTAATTCATTGAAATCTGTGATCGAAAGGAGCATCAAAAAAAGTCCCCCCTCAGAGTTGGATCTGAAAAAGGAAAGAGGATTTGACTCTTAGGAAAAAGAGAAACCAGGGTTCAGCGACACACATGCTTTAAGAGCACAGGTTTCGGCACGCCGGTTCCGGTGCGCAGGGTTGCGAGATCGCCTATATATATAGGTTTCACTTCACGCAAACCATCCTTCCTTCAAATCTTTTGATCTCTCATCGCGCAAGTGTGTTGTTTTTATCGGTCGATCAATCTTCTTTCGTGTCGCGCTACTCCATTAAGGATTTTTACTAGCGCGTCGTCATTAGCATGACATTACTTGTGCAGTAATACTTGTGTGGAAACACATGCATGCCTTAATTACTTAGCCTTTTTTTTGTTTTCTTCACAAATATTTCATAAATATAGAATTACTTAAAAGTTAACTGTTTGATCTTTGTGCATATTCAATGGCTCCCAAAAGAATTGGATCGGATGATGAGTTGGCCAGCAGATGCACCTTCAACAATAGCTAGATGCCATTATTGGGGAACTTGACAAGCTTAAAAATTCATTGGAAAGATTCCAAATGGATGGTATGAAAGATATTACAGATTCCAATAAAGAACTCCATCAAGCTGAAAAGAGTAAATCTGGTCGATTGAATGAACTTCAAGTGGTTGCTGATGAAGCTCGGGATGCCGTAAATCAAATAAAAAGTTATGTTGAAAGCCTCTTGTAATTCTTAAAAAAAGAAGATACTCCAATATGTGGATGTTCTTCTAATATTTTGCATCAATGAAAAATACATTTCATCTTCAATCATTTGTACCTACATTCTCTTGCTAACTACTTAAATTTTTTTTACCTAAGCTAATGGGGCTACTAATCATATTTTGATTTTTCCTAGGATTATACAAACAACCCCACAAAATTTGCATCTTTTTGTTGATAAATATTGGATAAATCATAAAAAATGTACGTTTAGTGAGCTGGGACTCGACTTTTGTTCAGAGTTCCTTTTACATGTTTTCAATTTAATGAGTACCCTATCTCTTGTTGGCAGTTTAAAGTCAGGTGTGTCGGACATAAAAAGGCTAATTTTTAAGGTCGAATAGATTTGACTGAATGGATTAAAATTGACTCAATTCCTTGGTAATTTGTTTGAAAACATATTACCACATTCAATTATGGGGGAAAACATGTAAACTGTGACTTAAGAAATTTTGAATCTGAGGGATGATATGAAAAAAAGGGCTAAAAGGCAATAGAGGAAGTATTTCCTAAGAGTGAAGTTACCACTATTTGACAAACCCATTAGGGGGTTGAATTATGCAGGTCCACTTAAGGGAATTGGTTGCATAGTCAAATAATAGCATCTTTTGGATGACAGGTCTGTTATGTAGACTACTTATGCAAGGCCACCTTAGGGCACATGCTGCATATTCAGGTAAAAGAACTCTCAGAAATTTTACTTTTCTATTGCTAAAAGCCAGTGAAAGTTTATGGAGATTCAAATTTCCCAAAGCATAGAGTCTTATGTATGGAGAGAGGTACTTGAATATGGAGAGAATATTCCCAATCATTATTGTCAAAGAATTGGATGAATGTCAATCTTTGTGAAGGTTTGACCCAAACATAGGGAAGGAAAATATTAACCATAGACTTTAATACTTTCAGATCCTCAAAAAGAGTATGGGAAAAATATGATAAGGATGGATGTCTTTTGCGGATCCCTGCATACCGTCATTAAGACCAATAAGGACAAAAGATGTTTCCCCCCAATAATAAAGTTACCACTATTTGACAAACCCGTTAGGGGGTTGAATTATGTAGGGACACTAAAGGGAATTGAATGCATGGTCAAATAATAGCATCTTTTGGATGAAAAGTCCAATATGTAAACTACTTATGCAAGGCCATCTAAGGGAACGTGCTGCATGGTCAGGCAAAAGAATTCCTGGGTATCAGAAATTTTGTAACCAGAATTCAAGAAAAGGGTTATAAAGATCTATAAGTATTTAAGGTTAGGAGTATGACACATAAAAATGGGTATTTTCCAATGCATGAAGGAGATACATAGACCAATGATGACCATAATCATGTTGTGGCTGGGTCCTGAATTGAGATGCTGGACTTCACTACATATCTCATTAGGATGAGAATCAAGCCATACGTAGTTCTTGAAATACAGTTTAACGTCATGTGGGAAGAGAGCGTATGAGATCTTAGTTTAGGGTCGTAGAGCTCAGACCATAATGAGGGAGACACATTGTGTGTTTGTTATAAACCTGATGTGAATAAATACCAGGGTTTTCATACCATATTCATGTGCTCGCAGGGGGACTATTCAGCCAAGGGACTGAAAGTGGAGTTTGGGGTTAGGCCCAAAGACTTGGGGATAGATTCGATGGATGCTTGAACGTTCCTACGTATCCCATAGGGATGGGAATCAAGCCATATGTTGTTCTTGAAATATCCTCTATATATATTTGGTTCGTACATGTGAAGGGTGAAAGGGGACTTTAGTGCAATGATGGTTGGACCCAAGATTAAAGGTTTGGGAATTTCCATGTATGCACGTAGTCCTTGGAATATGACATGATTGTAGATCAATGTCAATAATGATTCCCTCTTAGTTGAGGGTGTCAAAGACTGTTGTAGTTTGTTGTCATACGGGACAAAATTGAGAATAGTTTAAGGTCATATGCATGGACTAGTGCTACATAGTTTAGCGTCATGTAGCTAGGACGTATTTCTATGCAGTTTAATGTCTTGCAATGAGGACAATGGGGGACTATATAGTTTAACATCATATAGAAAGAACTATGGTGAACCAATGTGAAGATATTTGTTTTTTTTGGGGGGGGCTTCACGGATCAACTTCGTATGAGATGGAGGTGAACCGACGTGAAGATATTGGTTTTGGGCTTGAACCTTGGGAGGTTGGCTACTTACCCATCCTAGAAGTCAAGGATCAAAGTCCACATAGTTCGATTTAGAATGAATTGGTGATCGATTTGTACTTGAGGAAAACAACCTCAAGATGGTGTTGGGACTTACGCGTGGTTAGCGGCCCAGAGAGGGTGTTATGGTTGAAGATTACTCTAAGCTCACGTGAGTCATACTTGGTGTGAGTAAAAAGAGGTAGAAACAACCCTAACAATTCACAGTTTAACGTCATGTGGGATAAAGGGTGTTGTACAGTTTAGCGTCATGTAGCTAGGACATATTGTTGTGCGATTTAACGTCTTGCAAGACATGTGCACAGTTTAACATCATGTAGGATGTATTAAGGTACTTTTTCATAGTTTAAACGTCATGTAGGAAAAACATGTACAGTTTAACATCATGTATGACGTATAATGGACTGTTTACAGTTTAACTTCATGCGTGATGAAAAGTGTGGAATAGTTTAACATCATGTTGGACGATGGAGGTGGCTATGCAGTTTAATGTCCTGTAGTAAGTACAAATCATGTATTTGTGTTACACAAAATACTTCATCAAGAATCTTGCATTGGTTGGAGTTTTAATGAGTTCTCCATCCATTGAGATAAGCTCCATTAGAGTAAACCCTATGTATTGAGTAAGGTCCTTCCCACTTTGTCTCAAGCTTTGGAGGCTTCTTTCCCAATATCATTGGGGTTCTAAGTACCAATACTAATTCTCCTTGTATGAATGAACTAAGATGAACTTTTTTATTGAAATTCTGTGCTATTCAATTTTGATAGACTTCCAAGTGGTGCAGGGTGCACAATCTTTTTTCATCTAATCATTCCAATTCATCAAATCGCTTCTCAGATTGTCCATCTGTGGATGACTGATCAAAAATGGATACTCTAAGCAAAGGTAATTGAACCTCAATGTTCAAGACTGCTTTTGTTCCATATACCAATGAATATGGAGTTGACCGCATAGAAGTGCGGGTGGTGGTCCGATAAGCCCATAAAGCATGAAAATTTTTATCAGACCGTGATTTCTTATCTTTATCCACCATCTTTTATAGTATGTTTGAAAGAGTCTTATTGAAGGCTTCTATTTGTCCATTGGCCACTACATGACACTTAGATGAATGGTTGGATTTGATGTTGTATTCTTGATACAACTTTCTCACCTTGGATGAACAGAAGTTGGTGCCATTATCCATCAATATGGTATGAGGGACACCAAATATGGTAATGATGTTATACTTGATGAAGCTAACAATGCCTTTAGTACTAACTTCTTTAAGAGGTATTGCCTCTAACCATTTGGAAAATAAGTCATTAGCAGTAATAATATACTTAAACTGCTTGGATGTAGCCGGAAGATAAGGTCCTACTACATCCATTCCCCATGTGGAAAATGGCCATGAGTATTTAGTTGTATGAAGCAACTCTGGGGGTTGATGAATGTAGTTGGAACATACTTGGAAAGAATTACACTTCTTAGTGAAATCAACACAATCTTGCATCATTGAAGGCTAGAAGTATCCAAGCCTTCGAATTTGACCAAAAAATCTATGTCCAGACCGGTGGGCACCACAAACTCCTACATGAACTTCACTCATGACAGCCATTGTCTCTTCACCATCAATACATCTGAAGAGAATTCCATCAAAACCTCACTTGTAGAGAATTTTTTGATGATCTGGTCTATCATAAAGAGTAAAATTGACCACACGTCACCAGACTTGTTCTTTCCTGACTCTATCAGGTGGGAGTGTTCCATTTTGAAGGTATTCACTGATAGGTGTCATCCATCCTATAGTATAACCATATGGTTCAGAAATGGGACTGATTTTATTGATTTCTTCTGTTCTGATTTGAACAAAAGGTGAAACTACATGATGGTGGGAAATGCTAATGATTGTTTCATCTCGGTTTGGATCTACCAGGGTTGTGGCTACATTAGCCAGTCCATTATCTTGGGAATTTTGTGATCGCGGGACATAAGAAAATGTTGGTTCTGAGGTAAATTCCTCCATTGACTCTCTAAAGTAATCACACAAGGTGGTTAACTATTCTTTTTTGATGGAATAATCCCCATTGACTTGTTTGATTACCAAATCTAAATCACCTTTTACCTTCAAGTGATTCACCTATTCCTAAAGCACCAATTCCAATCATGCGATGAGAGATTGATATTCTGCTTCATTGTTTTTACTAGCACACCATCATTATAATGACATTACTTGTGCGGTAATACTTGTGTGGAAAAACTTGTGCGCATTAATTCCTTATCCTTTTTTTGTTTTCTTCAAAAATATTTCATAAATACAGAATTACTCAAAATTTAACTATTTGATCTTTGTGCATATTCAATGGCTCCCAAATGAATTGGATCGACTGATGAGTTGTCTAGCAGATGCACCTTCATCAATAACTAGATGCCATTATTGGGGAACTTGACTGGCTTAACAATTCATTGGAAGGATTCCAAACGGACGGTATGAAAGCCATCATAGATTTCAAGAAATCACTCCATCAATCTAAAAAGAGTAAATCTGGTCGATTGAATTAACTTCAAGTGTTTGCTGATGAATCTCAGGATGTAATAAATCAAATGAAAAGTTATGTTGAAAGCCTCTTGTAATTTTAAAAAAAGAAGATACTCCAATCTGTGGATGTTCTTCTAATCGTGTGCATCAATGAAAAATACATTCCATCTTCAATAATTTGTACCTACATTCTCTTGATAACTACTTAAATTTATTTTTACCTAAGCCAATGGACCTATTAAGCATAGTTTTATTTTTTCTAGGATTATACAAACAACCCCACAAACTTTGAATCTTTTTGTTACTCAATATTGGCTAAATCATACAAAATGTAAGTTTAGTGAGCTGGGACTCGACTTTTGTTCAGAGTTCCTTTTACAGGTTCCCAATTTAATGAGTACCCTGTCTCTTGTCGACAGTTTAAAGTCATGCATGTCAAACATAAAAATGCTAATGTTTAAGGTCACATAACTTTGACCGAATGGATTAAAATTGACTCAATTCATTGATAATTTGTTTGAAAACATATTACCACATTCAAGCATGGGGGGAAAACTTGTAAACTGTGACTTAAGAAATTTTGAATCTGAGGGATGATATGAAAAAAGAGATAAAATACATTAGAGGAAGTATTTCCTAAGAGTAAAGTTACCACTATTTGAAAAACCCATTAGGGGGTTGAATTATACAGGGCCACTTAAGGGATTGGCTGCATAGTCAAATAATAGCATCTTTTGGCTGATAGGTCTGTTATGTAGACTACTTATGCAAGGTCACCTTAGGGCACATGCTGCATATTCATGCAAAAGAACTCTCAGAAATTTTACTTTTCTATTGCTAAAATCCAGTGAACGTTTATGGAGATTCAAATTTCCCAAAGCATAGAGTCTGTTGTATGGAGAGAGGTACTTGAATATGGAGAGGATATTCCCAATAAATATTGTCAAATAATTGGATGAATGTCACTCTTATGAAGGTCTGACCCAAACATAGGGAAGTAAAATATAAAACATAGACTTGAATACTTTCATATCATGAAAAAGAGTATGGGAAAAATATGTTAAGGATGGATGTTTTTTGTGGATCCCTACATATCGTCGTTAAGACCAATAAGGACAAAAGAGGTTTCCCCCCAAGAATTAAGTTATCACTATTTGACAAACCCGTTAGGGGGGTTGAATTATGCAGGGACACTTAAGGGAATTGGTTGCATGGTCAAATAATAACATCTTTTGGCTAACAAGTCCATTATGTAGGCTACTTATGCAAGGACACCTAAGGGCACATGCTGCATGGTCAGGAAAAACAATTCTCAGGTATCATACATTTTGTGACCATAATTCAAGAAAAGGGTTATGAAGATCTGGAAGTATTTAAGGTTAGGAGTATGACACATAAAAATGGGTATTGTCCAATGCATGAAAGAGATACATAGACCAATGTTGACCATAATCATGTTGTGGTTGGGTCCTGAATTGAGATGCTGGACTTCACTACATATCTCATTAGGATGAGAATCAAGCCATACATAGTTAATGAAATACAGTTTAACGTCATGTGGGACGAGAGTTTAGGAGATCTTAGTTTTGGGTCATAGAGCTTAGACCATAATTAAGGAGACACATTGTGTGTTTGTTATAAACCTGATGTGAATAAAGACCTGGGTTTTCATACCATATTCATGTGCTCGTAGGGGGACTTTTCAGCGAATGGACTAAAAGTGGAGTTTGGGGTTAGGCCCAAAGACTTGAGGCTAGATTCGAGGGATGATCGAACGTTCCTACGTATCCCATAGGGATGGGAATCAATCCATACTTATTTCTTGAAATATCCTCTATATAGATTTGGTTCGTACATGTGAAGGGTGAAAGGGGACTTTAGTGCAATGATGGTTGGACCCAAGATTAAAGGTTTGGGAATTTCCATGTATGCATGTAGTCCTTGGAATATGACATGATTGGAGATCAATGTCAATAATGATTCCCTCTTAGGTGATGGTGTCAGAGAATGTTGTAGTTTATTGTCATACAGGACAAAAGTGAGAATAGTTTAAGGTCATATGCATGGACCGGTGCTACATAGTTTAGCATCATGTAGCTAGGATGTATTTCTATGTAGTTTAATGTCTTGCAGTGAGGAAAATGGGGGACTGTATAGTTTAACGTCATATATCAAGGAAGATGGTGAACCAATGTGAAGATATTGGTTTCGAGGGGGGGCTTCACGGAACAACATCGTATGAGATGGAGGTGAACTGGCGTGAAGATATTGGTTTTGGGCTTGAACCTTGGGAGATTGCCTACGTATCTAGCCTAGAAGTCAAGGATCAAAGTCCACATAGTTTTATTGAGAATGAATTGGTGATCGATTTGTACTTGAGGAAAATGACCTGAAGATGGTGTTGGGACTTACGCGTGGTTAGTGGCCCAGAGAGGGTATTATGGTTGAGGCTTACTCTAAGCTCACGTGAGTCATGCTCGGTGTGAGAAAAAAGAGGTAGCAACAACCCTAACGATGCATAGTTTAACTTCATGTGGGACAAAGGGTGTTGTACAGTTTAGCATCATGTAGCTAGGACATATTGTTGTGTGGTTTAACATCTTGCAAGACATGTGCACAGTTTAACATCATTCAGGATGTATTAAGGGACTTTTTCATTGTTTAAACGTCATGTAGGAAAAACATGTATAGTTTAACATCATTTAGGATGTATAAAAGACTGTTTACAGTTTAACGTCATGAAGGACGAAAAGTGTGGCACAGTTTAACGTCATGTTGGACGATGGAGGTGGCTATGCAGTTTAATGTCCTGCAGCAAGTAAAAATCATGTATTTGTGTTACAAAAAATACTTCTTCAAGAATCCTGCATTGGTTGGTGTTGTAATGAGTTCTACATCCATTGAGATTAAATAATGAGCTCCATTGGAGTAAACCCTGTGTATTGAGTAAGGTCCTTCCCACTTTGGCTCAAGCTTTGGAGGCTTTTTTCCCGATATCATTGGGGTTCTGAGGACCAATACCAATTCTCCTTGAATTAATGAACGAATATGAGCTTTTTTATTGAAATCATGTGTTATTTGATTTTGATAGACTTCCAAGTGGTGTAGGGGGAATAATATTTTTTCATCTAATCATTCCAATTCATCAAATCGCTTCTGATATTGATCATTTGTGGATGACTGATCACAAATAGCTACTCTAAGAGAAGGTAATTGAACCGCAATGGGAAAGACTACTTCTATTCCATATACCAATGAATATGGATTTGATTACATAGTAGTGAGGGTGGTGGTCCGATAATCCCATAAAGCAAGAAAAAGTTTATCAGGCCATGATTTCTTATCTTTATCCACCATGTTTTGTAGTATGTTTGAAAGAGTCTTTTTGAAGGCTTCTATTTGTCCATTGGCTACTACATGACACAGAGATGAATGGTTGGATTTGATGTTGTATTCTTGATACAATTTTCTCACATCGGATGAACAGAAGTTGGTGCCATTATCCGTCAATATGGTATGAGGGACACCAAATCTAGTAATGATGTTAGATTTGATGAAGATAACAATTCCTTTATAAATAACTTCTTTGAGAGGTATTTCCTCTGCCCATTTGAAAAATAAGTCAGTAGCAATAAGAATATACTTAAACTGCTTGGTTGTAGCTGGAAGATAAGGTCCTACTACATCCATTCCCCATGTGGAAAATGGCCATGAGTATTTAGCTGTATGAAGAAACTCTAGGGGTTTATGAATGTAGTTGGCACATACTTGGAAAGAATGACACTTCTTAGAGAAATCAACACAATATTGCATCATTGAAGGCCAGAAGTATCCAAAACTTCGAATTTGACTAGAAAGTCTAAGTCCAGACCGGTGGGCACCACAAACTTCTACATGAACTTCACTCAGGATATCCATTGTCTCTTCACCATCAATACATCTAAATAGAATTCCATTAAAACCTCACTTGTAGAGAATTGTTTGATGATCTGGGCTATCATAAAAAGTAAAATTGACCACACGTCACCAGACTTGTTCTTTCTCGACTCTATCAGGTGGGAGTGTTCCATTTTGAAGGTATTCCATGATAAGTGTCATTCATCCTATAGTATGACTATATGGTTCAGAAATGGGACTAATTTCATTGATTTCCTCTATTTTGATTTGAAAAAAACGTGAAACTACACGACCGTGGGAAATACTGATGATTGTTTCATCCCAGTTTGGATCTACCAGGGTTGTTGCTACGTTAGCCAGTCCATCATCTTGGGCATTTTGTGATCGCGGGACATAAGAAAATGTCAGTTCCGAGGTAAATTCCTCCATTAACTCTCTGACATAATCACACAAAGGGATTAACTATTCTTTTCTGATGGAATAATCCCCATTGACTTGTTTGATTACCAAATCTAAATCACCTTTTACCTTCAAGTGATTCACCTGTGCCTAAAGCGCCAATTCCAAGCTTGCGATGAGAGCTTGATATTCTGCTTCATTTTTTGTACCAACTTCCAACAATTATAAGGAATAGGGTAGAACTGTCTTTTTTGGGGAAATAAGAACGATTCCTAACCCAACTTTGTTGAATTTAGGATCTTCCATTTTCTTCCTTGTTGGAATTATGGAGGCACCATCAAAGTACATTTCCCATGTTTGAGGATTATCTTGAATAGAGAAGACTTCCTCATTAGGAAGTTCAATATTTAAAGATGTATCTTCTATAGATGGGTGTTCAGCAAGGAAATCAGCCAGAGATTGGCCCTCTATTGCCTTTTGAGACACATACTGGATATCAAACAGCTGCAAAATAACCTCCCACCTTTCCAGACGTCTTGTAAGCATTGGACGACTAAGGATAAATTTGAGCGGGTTATTGCAAGATACCAATTAGACCTCATGATGTTGTAGGTAGTGTATCAATTTCTGAACTGCAAAGATTAATGCTAGATAGCACTTTTCAAAACTTGAATATCAAGTTTCTGTCTCAATTATAGTTCTACTGAGATAGTAAAGGTTGTTTTCATTCCCATCATCATTCTTTTGGGCAAGGAAGGTGCCCAATTATTGCTCTAAAGCTATCACATAGAGAATAAGTGGTCTTCCTTCAATGGGTGGCATTAATATTGGTGGACTCAAGAGATATTTCTTGAGGATATCAAATGATTCTTGACATTCTTCAATCCACTAGTAGGTGACTCCCTTCTTCATTAATCTGGTGAAGGGTAAACACTTGCCTGCTAAATTGGAAATGAAATGCCAAATATAGGCCAAGTGTCCTTGAAGTCCTCTTAATTATTTCAAATTTCAAGGAGGTTACATACAAAGGATTGATTTTTTTTTCTCAGGATCAACTTCGATACCACAATGTTGTACAAAAAAGCTGAGAAATTTTCCTGTTGTTACCCCGAAAGCACATTTCAAGTGGTTCATCTTCAAATTGTGTTGTAAAAGTTTGTTGAATATGATTTCTAGATTGTCCAAGTGATCATAACGTTGTCTGGATTTAACCACCAAATCATCCAGATTACATTCAAAAAATTTCCCTAAAAAGTTTTTGAAGATATGGTGCATGGCACGTTGATACGTTGCACCTACATTCTTCAGGACAAAGGGCATTACCCGATAGAAAAACACACCTTAAGGAGCTTTAAAGGATGTAGACTCTTCATCTTCTGGGGCCATTCATATTTGATTGTACCCAGAATAACCATCCATGAAGGAAAGAGCTTCGTAGCTAACTGTTGCATCAATTAAGAGTTCTTTGATTGGAACTAGAAAATAATCCCTGGGAAAATGACGATTAAGATCTCTAAAGTCAATGAAAACTCTAATTTGTCCATTCTTCTTTTTCACAGGGACAATATTGGCCAGCCATTTGGGATATTTAACTTCTGTGAAGAAGTAATCCTTGATATTATTATCAACTTTAGCTTCAATTTTGGAGGCATAAGTTGGGTGTGTTCTTCTAGCAGCTTGCTTGAATCCTCGATGTTCTTCTGGAAAACCCAAATGATGAGTGGAAACATCGGGATCAAGACCTGGAATTTCTATATAATTCCAAGAAAATACATCTTGATTTTTCTTTAAAAATGAAGTATATATTTCTTGCTCTTCAAGAGTCGTGGCCGCACTAATTAAAGTGGGGCGTGGATATTCTTTTGTACCTAGATTTATTTCTCTGAGTTCATCCACAGTGGTAGACATAACCTCTTCAAATGATGGAGGAGCATCCCTTAGATCTTCCTCTTCTTCTTCAATATGTGTTACTTCTTCTATTTCTACTTGCATAGTATATGACAAAACATAATTTCTGTGATCATGGGGGAAGTTAAAATTTGAACATCTTGAAGAAGAGACTACCATTTCTGACCCTATTGATTATGAAGGTTCTTCCTTTGGTAATAAATAGGAGATGATGGATTGAGAATTGACATCATTGTTTTCCTCTGACATTGCTATAACTTATTCTATCCTAGTTGATGAAGTAAAGAATTGTTGGATTTCAGTGGATGAATTGAAGAGATATCCATTTTATCTTTCATCACTGCTTGGAAAATCAACAATTTCTCCCATGATGTCTGGCTTGGTAGCTGTAATTGACATTATGGAAGTTTCCATAAGAGTGTTTGGATTTAAGTCTATACTGTCAATTTGACTGATAGACAACATATAATATGTACTCACATGTATGAATGGGTTTACTGGAATCTTTTCCAAACCATTTGGAGCATTAATTTTTGTGACCTTCTTTGTCGTGGATTTTTCATTTCCCTCCATGTGATAAAATTCTGCCTCAATGTATTGAGATTCACATGTTTTGAATGGGGATTTGTCACCATACAATGTCCCGATTTGACTATTGAAACAATATTTGAGACATTTATGGTATGACGAAGGTGCAACTGCATGTTGATGTAGCCAAGGACTTCCAAGAAAAATTTTGAAGGTTGTGTCCGAACAAACAACCATGAAATCTAAATTAGACACAAGGTCTCAAAAATAAATTCTTAGTATAATTTCACCCAGAGGTTGTTGTTCATTTTTATCATATCCTTGAAACATCAAAGTAGAAGGAGATAAATCAGATTTGGTGAGGCTCAATTGATGAAGTGTACGAATAGGAATGAGATTGAATCCTACCACATTATCAATGAAAGCTCGTCGAATGTCTATATCATTGAATTTTCCAGATAAATACAAAGGTCTGATATGTCCATGTACAACATCATATTCATCTTCATCTATAAAAGATATCACTGCATGGCATTCTGTAGAATCATTCTCTATATGGTAGATTTCAGCCGCATCAATTTCAGTTTTGAATTCTTGAGGACTTGACAAAGCCTCAATAACCACCTCCCGAAGATCTTTTGATAGATTAAAGGTATCCAGAATTGATAACTTGGCCTGTACTTGGGCCAAATGTTTCAAGACATCATACTTTTCGTCCAAATGTCTGCGCTTCCCATTAGGAAAATGTTGTTTCGTAGGTGCCTTGGAAGTTGATTCTTTGGCAGTAGATGCGTCCCATATTAGAGTAGGAATTGGAAGCACTCCTGGCTTCGGTAAATTAGACTAACTAGGTATATCTATTTGCTGAGAGGAAGAAGGTGTGACCTATAACTGGTCTTCCAAAATAACTGCGTCAGGACCAAATCTACTATGTGTGGAAGAACTTTCTTATTCCTGTTGAGCCTGCTGAAGGGCTTTTCCATGAGTTTCTACTGCATATACAGTTCTAGCATAGGTATGATTTAAATATTGGATTTTGGAATATCCACGTCTTCCCATGTATCCTAGACCTTTATCTCTTCCTCTAATTCCTCTATTAGATACAGGGAACTTAGGCTCATCATGATTGAAAATGTCACCAGCATAAGGATCCATTAAATGAATCATGTTAACAAAACCAAAGATCAATTATTAATTTGATAAAGATTCTTCCTAATGAACCAGTTCAGTTTGTGCCGTTTGGTGGGATGGTGCCCGTGATTTTGAAGGAGATGGCATAAAATCTGCCAGAGTCCAAGACAACTTAGGCTTTGACACGAGCTTGTCTTCTTCTGACTGCTCTTATTTATTCAAATTATGTTTCTTCTTTGAGTATTTTCCTTCTGATGAAGGGGTTTTTGTTGTGTAATTCATAGCAGAAGACACAATTTGTTGATTCAATTGTGTTTTTAAAATGGCATGAGTTTGGTTGATCGTTTTCCTGACCATCCAATCATCATATTTTTGTACATTTTTACTTTTGACTTTGTGCCACTCACCTTCTTCCTCTGGATCAGTAGCAGTAACACATGCTACCTAGGCTGAAGAACCTTTCAGTTTTACTTTTCCAGAGTCCACCATCTTTTGTAGGAGGTCTTTGAAGACGAAACACTCCTGAATGGGATTCCCCAACATCTGATGAAATGGGAAATAGTTGGGAGGTCTTCATCTCCTTCCTTGTTCGGCCTTTTGGGCCTTGGAAACTGAACCAGATTGTTTTCCAGAGTAAAGATGAAGTAACCATGAACTTATTCATTTTGGAAATAATAAACATTCTTCTTTAAATCCTCAAACTGTTTCCCCCTTTAATCTCTTTGATCATCTTGATGAGACGTTCGTTGTTGCTGATGCTCAGGAGGTGGAGCCCTTTGATATGATGAAGGTTTTGAAGTGGAAGCAGGTATAGGTGCTTGTTTAAGTGTAACTGTAGCAATATCTTCTTTACCTATTCTTTTTCATGGAACTGATGGAATTACACGAGTTTTAGCCTTATTATTTATAAGAGAGTCTTCTATCTGTTGAGCGATTGAAGTAAGGTCTTGAAACCCTCCAATGTATTTCACAGGTATCAACGGTGTGCATAATTCATCACGTAGATTTTCCACACAGATTGGAAACAATTCTTCTTGAAGGAGTGCTAAACTTAAGGAATATGTTAATCCCTTACAGTGAGAAATGAAATCTGAAACTCTTTCATTTTCCTTTTTCTTACAATTGGTAAGATCAAAAACTGCCGCCTTTGGCAACGTTGAGCTAAATTGAAGAAGAAATCTTTGATAGAGATCTTCCCACCTAGTAATTGATTGAGATTACAAAATTGTATACCAGAAAAAAGCAGGTCCTTGTAATGACTTCACAAAACACCTGAGCTTAACTTCTTCTTATTGTTGAGGATTTCCCATCATAGGATCACAAAGAGAAACAAAATGTGTTAAGTGTTGTTCTGGATCTCCGAAACCATTAAAAAATGGGAATGTGGTATTCGAAAAATTTGATGGGGGAGGGATTGCATCCACCCATTCAGGGAAAGCTCTATTTTTTTGTTGAAATTGTGCACAATTTCCTTCCATAGCTTCCAACCAAGTTGTTAATGACTCAATGGTAGTCATTAATTTTTGAGAAAAATGTGGTTGAGCTTGGACCTGAGCAGGTGCAATAACTGGAGTTTGGATGGGTGTGGTGACTGGTACTGCCACGGATGGTAGTATTGTCAGTTGCTATCACGCATGACCTATAGGATTGGACCTGTGAGGGTGTACTTGTAAAGGGGGATATTCTTGATCCATCTGAGTATCTGAAAAAAAATTACCTTGATTAATTAACTCCAGCATGCTTAGGAGGAAGACTAACTTGAATTAGTTCTGCATTTAACCTCCTTAACTCCTTTATTTCTTCTTCTTGTTGTGCGAACCTTTCCTCTAATGAGAGTGATTAGACTTATCTAGAGGTAGGGTGTAATGTGACCTGACTTTTAACCTTTTCCTTGGCATGTGCCTTTCTGGAGTATGGAAGGGCATTAACCAAAGGAATTTCTTTCCTCTGGGAAACCCTCTGGCTTCTAGTACGCACACCTCCTTCATTTGTTTCTGTGTGTACATACTCTTGAATAGTAAATTCTTCATCTGATCCCTTTGAGTGAGCCTCATGTTCTGGGGGATTAGTGACAACAACATTGATGACATTTATCGATGCATAATGCATTGCATCCCTTCTGTCATCATTTCTGCGATATTGTCTTCTTCCATGTCCTTTATGAGACATTTCCTTTTGTTTGGTTAATACCTCAGGAACTTCATGATGAACCATAATTTGAAGGGAATTTCCTAATAATTTGGCTCTGCATTCCTCTTTTGGCTTCTTCCCTAATCGTGAGAAGACTGTCTTTCGTTGAGGAAGAGATTGAGAATTTGAAAAAGTCCCCAGTCTGGTGGACTGGGGCTATTCCTGTTTTTCTTGCTCAACTCCTCAAATCCAGTCTATTGATTTTGAGGGTTGGATTAAAAGAGTCCCCAGTCTGGAAAGCTGAGGTGGCTCTTAAGCTGCTACATCTGAAACTTTCTTAAAATCCCTCCTGATTTTTCAGATTTTAGTCCGGAAATTAGCCGGATGCATCATTCTACATCCACTCAAATAACCTGGCTCAGATGACCGTTGGATTATTTCTGGCACTTCTTTCACCTGATGATGTGCATGCTCTAAACGAGAAGCCTATTCGATATTCTCATTTTCTTGATGCAAGATTAATTCAACAACTTGTTCTTTATATGCCTGAATTTGGGAAGAACTATTTGAGGCTTGTTCTTGGGAAAGCCTTTGATTACACACAAAACCATTTAGATGTGGCCATCCATGGTCAATAACATTGCATGAGACCACTTTTGGCGGGCTTTGTTGACTAGAGAGAACAGTGAAATGCAATTCCCTATGAACACCCCATCCCCTGATATGAATACCAGATAGGGCATTGGTAATTAACTGGTGAAACCTTTTCAACATGCCAAGGCATGAATGCTGAAGGGCTCTCTGCTTCTTTTCAACCTTAAGATGTCAGGAAACTAAGAGATATGCCAACTCAATTTGGCGTTTCAACCCTTCTATTATCTTGACATGGTTTTGATATTCATCCTAAGATAATATTTTCTCCTTTAAGTGAAAAAGATTTTTCCATATGTTTAGATGAATATCGTGAATACAATATTCTGTCAACATTTCTAAAATATCATACTGAGAGTCCGCCAAAGGCCAAAACATGACTGGTATTTCACCTTTCGTCAATTGTTTTCTCATATTCATCACTTCCTCTTTGTCATTTGATGAAGATTATTCTACCTCATTGGACCAAAGCTGGTGCTTCTTTGTTGCTTCATCAGATTCAACAAGATTGGTAGATAATTCATTTGTCAAATTAGAAGATGAATGACCCAGGGGTGGTTTGGAGAATGACCTACACCCTAGGCTATCTTCTGATTGAGAAAGTATTTCACCTGCTAGCAGTAAGGCATCAGACATGACTGGCTTTGCATTTTCAAGTTCCTCAAGATAAGAGTTCTTTCTCATTACTGCATTGTTCATTGAAGAATTTTATAGGCAATGCAAATTACTACTTCATAGAGGAAATTCGCAGCTAAATTCATCATCATTGGGGAGACCTCCATGGTGGGTTATATAAAAAGATGAAACATTTTTATCCTTGGTCTTTTTGGCCATGCAGAGGGTTATCATGGCTCTCATATGAAGATGATAATTCGAGATTGATTGAATTTTCATGAAGCAATCCTTCATGAGGAAGTGTCTGATAAAGACCTTAAGAATTATTGTTGTTACTTCTAGAATATAGAAATAAGGGATTAGAATCTTGAGTTGCAACAGAAAATTGTCTGAGGGCTTCAAGGACTCCAGTATTGAGCAAGGCTTTATTGCAGATTGGGTCTTGATCTTTCAACTATGTTGGATGGGTCTTTTTATTGAACACCTTCTTACTCGCTTTGGAAACCACTTGTTGATGAAATTGGTTATTATGGGTAGTTGTATGTTCCTACTCAGGAGAAATGGTCAGGTTATGCTGATTATCTCCATTTAAATCGGGTGTATGTGCTCGACTTCATTGTCTGTATGACATGAGGGAGTATACCCCCACGACCCTCTTGAACTGGAACAGAGGTGCATATCTTCTCCGAGGTGACATGTTGATGAGTCACTCCACTAATAGGGATAGATTTATGATTAATTCCCTATGATGCTATGGAATTTGTTATAATATTCTGACAGGTATCCAGAATATGGACATGGATTTGCTTCTGCTCTTTCACCATTGTCAGAATGTGCTTGGTGACTTCAGCTTTCGGAATGGGAATATAGGCCCATTTTGTGCTTGGAGTAGGTGTCTGTTCCTACTCCTGTCCTCCTTTTCCTGTTAGTGAATTCTTACAGTACTCATGGGTGGGGGTAGAAAGTTGTGTCTACCTCCTGCCTGTCATTGGAGCTTTCCAATTGACATCTCCGAGTGCTACCAAATGAGACTGTTGGTTAGCTTGATGAATTGAAAGTGTATATGCCTGCTGATTATTATCCACCAAATATGATTGATGATTTTCCTTCAATACTGGAAGACGAGACTTCTAACATAATTGATTAGTGTAAGTAGGTGTATGTGCCTATTTACAGGTGGTCACCACATTTTATTGGCGAGCTTCTTTGGTTGTAGTCGGACGACCCTGCTGACTGGCTGATGATTTATAAACAAGTGTATGTGCCTGCCTATAGTACTCCGCTGGAATTTCCTGGCGAGATTAATGTGTTGCTGCCAGATGAGTCTGCTGGGCAGTGAAATTATGACGGACGAGTATATATGCCCGCTCGTTGTTAGCCATCAAGTTAGATTGATGGACTTCTCCGGAGGGGGCAGAAATAAGAACATGCTCCCTGTTAACTGAATTTTGCCTCTGACAGTTCATCTTGAATGCTCGGGTATGAGGGACCTAAGACGAACCCCTAGAGGCGATACCCTCATCATTTTGAGGGTGCACTACTATACGAGTCTGGCGGTGATTGTTGGTGGGAGTCCTTGGAAGGGATCGTATCTTCTTGAACTAAGGCCTTGAGTGACCTCTTTATTCACCTCCCTATAATATGGGAGGGACTGGCTGTTGTGTTCTGGGGATAACGAACCGAAATGGTTGAAGATGGTGGTTGGCACCACCTGCTTCTTGACCACTGGTCGTCGTTTTTTGGACAGCCCAGGTGAGTTATTAACTTGGAGGGCTTGTCGAGCGGCCTCCAGAGTTGGGATGGTACCGTGTTGATGGTATTCCCTCACCAATGAATTCGAGACCCAGCATTGAAGATGCAGAGTAGGTGATGTCGTCCTCAGATCAGATGAGGATCCAGCATGAGTAGCGTCCAAGGAAATCACAAGTGTGAATTTTAAAGAAGTCATTCTGTGTTCCAAAGAGATCTTGGAAAAGAGTGCTTGTTTGATATAACAGACATAATCATGATAGGTTTGTCCAGACTACATCTTTTGGATGAGCACATATTTCATTGATTGCTTTGTTGGCCCTCATATTGAGTTTAATAAGGGCCAAACAAATAAGTAAAACATCATTTAACTTGGTTAAGGATTCATGTCGGGTTCACCATTTTTTGTTTCTTCTGGAAATGGGAATAACCTTGTTTGTTTAAGGTTCAAACTTTCCAATAGGTTTCTAACGGTTTTATTCGTAGAACCAGAAACAACCAATGATTCTATATCCATTTGGACCTACTTTCCAAAGGTAGGTTCTCATTAGTTGTGGACTGATGAGGCTTAATAATTTGCATTGGTCGAGAGGATGGGAGGTCAGGCTCATCACGCCTTTTTCGGGGGAATTATTGCCTAATCTGGGACTCTCTTATAGATTTAAGTTATGTTCACGAATCCTTATTAATTCACCAAGCATGAAAATGAGTTTTAGACTTGGAAATCAATGATTGATGTGTATGTGATTTAGAGAATATTTTATATTTATTTGAGGTTCTTCATTGATAGATAATCATCTGTATGTATTGGAGATTCTTAGTCAATGGTATCCTTAAATATATTATATAGAAATCTCCTAGTCATTATAATGACCATACTTGTTTTAAAGCCACTCAGTGGGGCACTTGAAGTTTATTGTCATTTAGAAAGACAGGGATTATTTCAGGGTTGGTATCATACCCGTAATGGGATACCAATGTATCCTCATTAAAAAGGAATCAGAACCCACGTAGTTCGATAAGA
The DNA here is from genome assembly GCA_963277665.1 of Viscum album. Classification (NCBI taxonomy): domain Eukaryota; kingdom Viridiplantae; phylum Streptophyta; class Magnoliopsida; order Santalales; family Viscaceae; genus Viscum; species Viscum album. The sequence goes on along the minus strand of OY728162.1, from coordinate 345,428,840 downwards.
AGGATATAGTTTAACATCATATGGGATAGAAAATAATTAATGAATAATGGGCTTGAACTTTATAAAGTCTTCCTATGTACTCCACTTTTAAGTAAAAGATCAAAGTCCACATAGTTCGGGTGAAGAAGTATGAGTTTTATGGATGATTAATGGCCCAAAGAGATATTTCGTGATTACTTTTACACTCTAAGCTCACGTGAGTCATGCTCGATGTGAGAAACAAGAGGTATCAGTAAACCTAAAAAAATTTCCATGAAAGATGCAGTCATGAGAAATGATGTGGGGCTTACATATGTATGACAGCCCAAGTAAATGAAGAGCAGGACTTAGGAAATAAGTCCAAGAGCAGGGTCTATAAAGGTATTTGTACTTTATGGGGATTTGGAATTTTAACCCAGGACTTACTCCTGAAAATGAATCCCAAATTAAGAGGGACTTATGATTGGGTTTTATTCCTGAGAAGGAATCCCAAATCAAAAGAAATTAAGATTGGGGATTACTTATGAGGAGGATTCCCAATTAAAGGGAACTTATAAACTGGGGCTTACTCCTAAGAAGGAGGCCCAGGTTAAGGGGACTTGTAACTTGGGGCTTACTCCTGAGAAGGAGGCCCAAAATAAAAGAAACTATGACTGGGGCTTACTCTTGAGAAGGAGGCCTAGGTAAAGGGGACTTGTAACTTGGGGCTTACTCCAGAGAAGGAGGCCCAAAATCAAAGAAACTATGACTGGGGATTACTTATGATAAGGAGGCCCAGGTTAAGGGGACTTGTAACTTGGGGCTTACTCCTAATAAGGAGGCCCAAAATCAAAGAAACTATGACTAGGGCTTACTCCTGAGAAGGAGGCCCTGGTTAAGGGGACTTGTAACTTGGGGCTTACTCCTGAGAAGGTGACCCAAATCAAAAGATATTCTCATTTAAAAGGATGATGTTATATAGGAAACCCCTAAACATGGTGACATAAAGATTGTAAGTCACAAGGTTATGGGAGGGGTTCTCACAGAATTCCTTTCAGATAAGGAATTCAACAAAGGAACCATGCCATAAATGGCTTTGAAGAGGGATTTAAAGGCTATGTCTTGAAGAGGAAAGGTGGATTTGAATAAAGGAGGTGACTAGGAAGGAGGCACGCAAGTGTTGTTCTGGAACGCAAGTCCTGGTCACGCAAGTAGACTTGCGCGACATGAGTCACCTTGGGCGACGAAGAATCCATAGGGTAATACTTGGGCAACTTTGAACTCAAGCCCTCAGTATCATCCATAGAGGCTTCCAGAAGGGTGGCGTGCAAGTTCCCTTGAGAGGGTAAGGTGGAAACCAGGTGTATTCATTTCCCTTAAGGGTTGGACACTTAGGAACACAAGTATTGATGAGTTCTAACACTTAGGACATATTCTTCCTCTTTAGATATTCCCTTCTAGGTAAAGAATTACCTTATAAGTGTTCAGATGATTTCAGACAAAGACTTGGGCGACCATAGCTTGAATCTGAGTTTAGGAAAATTTGTCCTCGAAATGGGGGGCCCACAGGGGATATTTATAGGCCAGTGGTCACCTTGGTCGAAAAAATAATAGGGCGCACAAGTGACTTGTGCGACCCATAGGTGGTGTGCAAGTAACTTGCGTAGCGCACAGGAAACTTGCACGACACCCTCCAAATGGGTTCCTGGTCCATGTCTTTGTCAATTTTTGAAGTTCTTCAAAGTATGACTCTCTTTTTGCTTAAGGTATTCCCCTTTACCATTCGGTGGACTCTGTGAAGGAAAGGAGTGTCAATAGTTACATAGTTATACTTGTGGAATATAAATTTCATCAACCCATATATGATAACTTCATTCCTCTAAATTAAGATACAGTTGATCCTAGCTCTAGAGGCATCACAATACATTATGTACTCCACACCCTCCTCTGGAAGTCTCAAAATATGAGCACTCATCAACCTTAACCACAACTCCTCAAAGGATCTCTAGAAAAACTCAGTCCATCAAAATGTTTACCCTTTCCACATCATGGAGGTCAAAGGGGATTCAATCCTATAGAAGTCTATCACAAACCTCTGATAGTACCCCAAAAATCCAAAAAACTTCACACCTCTAACGGGTTCTTGGGTTTCTCCCAAGAAATCATTTCATTGATATTTACTGAGTCCATAGCTAATCCATTGTCAGAAATAAAATTCCCTGTAAAGTGCACCTCAAGGATGCAGAACTTTCACTAAAAGAGATTACCATAAAGATGGTGCTCCTGAATAAAATCTAGGACTATCCTGAAGTGCTTTGCATACTCATATGACACAAAGTATATGAGTACATCATCAATGAAGACAATAATAAATAAGTCCAATTATGACTGAAGATATATTTCATAAAATCCATAAACACAATAAGGGAATTCATCGCATATAAAGGCATTATTCGAAACTCATAGTGTCCATAGTGACATCAGAATGACAAATTTCTAATATCATCCTCGTGAACTCTCAACTGGTTGAACCGGACCTAAGATTGATATTCGAGAACCATGTTACATCTCACAACTAATCAAATATGTCAAAAATTCTCAGTAAGTGTTACGTGTTATTTATATTCTTTTGATTCTAGTGATGATTATCCACAAAAAGCTGTAAGCTCTTGTCCACCATTTTCATGAACAACACCAGAGCTACTTAGGGGGGCACACTATGTCTGATAAAAAAAATCTCTCAAAGGTCCTCCAACTAAAAATGTAGCTCCCAAATCTTGATAGGGGACATATGATATTACCTATAAGATATTGGAGTAGTCTTGGGGTACAATTTAATGAAAAACTCCATCTCCCATATTAGAGGTAGTCCTAGAACATTCTCGGGGAAGACTACCATATAATCCTCCATGACTGAAGGATTCCATATTCCAAAATATTCTAATATTCTAAGGGATACACTACTCAACTAATGGGTAATGGGATATAGCCTCATTCTCACAAAACCCACTCATCCTATCATGATATGACTCTCACCCACAAATTAGAATCTCATCCCATCTGTGTGAAGGAATATAACTCATCGACAATGACATTAAATCTGATCTCAGCATGTGGACAACTAATTCATACCCAAGATGACATCACAAGGTCTCATTGTGATAAAAAAAGGTCCCACAAGAACCACTCTCCTCCAAGAGATATCTCATACTACTGGAAGATAAAATTTATAGAATAAGTGTCCCCTGTATGAACCTCAAGACAAAGTTGTTGGGATAAAACCTTAACTGGGACCTCTATCACTCACACCAGGAGTATTGATATAGAGGAATGACTTGAACCTTTGTCTAAAAGTAATAAATAAATAGTATAATAAACATATATTGTACCTCTAATCATCTGATGAGTTGTTAGGTTATACACATCCATAGCTTGTAGTTACCCGTTACCCCGACCGACAGCTCCCTGAGCCTAACAAGGGTCATCTGGTGCTGGTGGTGGTGGAAGGATCTCATAAAATCATACACAACCCACTTCTCCTCCTCCTGGATCCCCAACTACTCTTCTTCCATCTCCACCTCCCTAGGGGACACCCTTAACTTGACTAGGATATCCCTAATCATGATGTAGCCTCTGTCATGGGGGTTCATCCTCTATCATTCTACCCTCCTCAACACATTGGGAATTTAAATCACATGCCATATAACCTTGACCAACACATTCATGGTACTAAACCTCTTTAGGATTCCCTAGTCCTTTGTGTTTTCCTTGATCCACATGACTATGAGATTGAGTCTGGTCATGGTGAGGTCTCTTACATAGAGACCCTAATGATGGGCACCTTCTAGCTACATGGAAACCCTCTAATAGAAATCAATCCATCACCAGTTCCCACACTAATACTCAAAAATAAGTGGGAATGAATATGGGTACCACATTGGCATGGATGTATCTACAGAGACCCTTCTCAAACATCTTCACCTGGAAGTATCCATCTCAAATCATAACAAGGGATTACCATATAAGGTTAGTGAACCTCATGTTATACTTAGAAACTTTCATCCCTTCCTTATACATCTCTATAAGATCATAAATATAAAATGATTACAAACATAAAGGGTAAAACACCTCACAAAATAGCTACTGGAAGTTGGTCCATGAGAGTGTCGATGCCTCATGCATCTACCTTACCAAATCCCAGTAGCACCCAAATGATTTATAGAAAATCATGTCTAATAGTGTAACCACCTAATCATTCGGTGTCTGGATAAGAATGAAAACTTGAATCATCGACTCTAGCCAATCCTATGCTTCCTAGGGATCTGGATCATTGTGGAACCTCAATGGCCTCTAGTATTGGAACTCATATAGTTCTCTAAGCCTGCATGTATCCTCACTATAATCTAGTGGTACTATATGCTACTCGATAGGTGGGGTGTTTCTACATGTCCACCTGGATGAATAATTTCATGTGATGGCCAATGAACTGAGGCCTCATCACTCATCAGATCATCGTCATGATCTAGAATCGATAATATATCTAGATATCTTCATAGAGGAATCCTAAACATTTAATCTAGATGTACCATAGTCATATGATCATATATATATATATGTGTGTGGGGGGGGTGTCAACTCAAGAACGATAGTCAAATACCCAATCATGTATGATGTATATACTAATGTTCCATGTAACCAATGTCTTAGTATACCAAGTCTACAAGCTGGTGGTGAGAGTCCTGGTGTATGGATACGCTGTTCGCCACACCAATACTGGGTTTTTTGGACTAAGATCCACACTTGATACCCTTTGAAACTATTTACTTGAGTCCCAACCAAATTCTCATAAGGGGACAACTCTAAACACTGTCCCAAAGAATGAACTACTCTGATATCAATCTATCACAACTTAGCCCAATGGGTTTTGATCCATAACTACCAAAACCATCCTCTATATTCCAGGGGCTGGAGACAAGAACCTAAAATCATAACTAATATGGGAGGTAATTTCATAATGTATAAGTATGTATTCACCCAACCATATCCATGCATAAGTGAAAAGGGATAATAATAAAAGATGCAAGATATAAAGAATAAAATAATAATTTCACAACCTCTAGGGAATACAATAGTATGAGAGCATAATATAAAAATTAAAAGGGGAAAATACATGCCCAATAAGAAATATGCCCCAACCTAACAAAAATTGGAAAGTAAAATGGTGAGTGAGCTCAGATCTAGATCTACAAACCTTGACTACCATATGTGGTATAATGCACCACGGTATCCCTATGATCCTTTATAATCTCTGCTGACCTATCTATCATCTGTATAATACATGACACGTTTGGGAAAAGCCTTTGCAGGTGTGAGTATATACATACCAGGTAGGACGCCCTAAAATATGAGGGGGAAAGTAATAGGATATGTGATAGAATTATACAGATCAACCCAAAATAAGGGAAAAATAATTCAATAATAAGGATATATATATATATATTCTCAAAAAAATAATCCCAAATAAGAGAGAAAGGGGATCTCCATCTCACATCACATCTCAGGAAAAGAGTCTACCAATAGTTCCAAAGGGTTCCAACATTTATTCCCTCCATGTTGCGTGTCTTTCCATAGATATAACTATTTGGAGGACCCAAACCTCACCATAATGTTTCAAATTCATGGGGTAAAAATATCCAAATAGAGGAATCCTTCCCTAGTATGTTAAGGGGTGCCACTCAGTGTAAGGAGGACCCACACCCTATCTGATAGGGGTACAACTCAGTAGATAGAGGATCTACCCCTTGGTCCATTAGGGAGGTACCACTCAGTAGATAGAAGACCCACTCCCTGATATGTTAGTGGTTACCACTTAGTAGATAGAGGACCAATGAACTAGTCCATTAGGGGGTACCACTTAGTAAATAGATAACTCATTCACTGGTCCATCAAGTGGGTACCACTCAGTCGATATAGGACCCACTCCCTAGTCATTCAAAGGGTACCACTTAGTATATAGAGAACATGCACCCTAGTCCACTAGGGTGGTACCACTTAGTAGATAGAGGACCCACACCCTATTCTATCATGGGGGTATCACTTAGTAGATAGATGGCATGTTCCTTAGTTCAATAGGGGTTCCACTCCAATGATCATGTGTGGTCATTGTCATCATTAATCACCACCAAAAAAATTATCACATTCAAAACACCTCACATCATACCACAAAATCTATCATGAATTCCACCATCGTGTTCTGCATGGAAAAACACTCTGGATAGGATACTCACAGGATAATGTCTGATTACAAATGAAGTAGATACAAGAGATATAAGATTCCTCAAAAAGAGAATGTACATAGCGTGTAAAGGTACCCACGTGGTGTGTAGTCCCACTCCACTACCTGATCGTGTCCTTTTTAGTATATGGATCACTAGAAATGTATCCCTATACAGAATTTAAGGTAACTAAATAGCATGTCTCAGCCACTCAAGGTCAAACCGTGTTCTCCTAGCTATGCTCATGTCCTTTAGGTCATGTCTGTGTACACTGGTCATGTACATATACCATGTTCATGTACAAGTAGACTCCATGTTCCAAGACATTCCTATTTCTTTGCACTCCAAAATTACACATCGATCTACCAGCATCGAGTCACGTGGTGTGTGGGGGTCCCACATAGTGTGTAATACTTAGCTAACCTAAAAACCCTATCCACTGTATCCAAGGGCCTACACGTCCTATGTTCTTCAGACTACATGGCGTGTGTTTGGGTTTTTCATAGAAAGATGGATCTTATATGTGAATACTAGATCATCCTCCACCACTTCAAATCTCTCCTGATGTTCATACAAAATTGAAGGGGGAAACCTTTGTTAATCATTTCCGGATCTCTGGTGGCTGGAAATTGGATTTCCTTCAATCAACGGTGGTATGTCGCATGCCTTGTGCACCTACTATCATAGTTGTCTAGTATAAGGTCTTAGATCTTGGATAATCCTCAAAAAAATCCTTCAAAGCATCCTAATCTATCCTCAAATCAACAATTTGGTCATCTCCCATGAATCTTAAATGAATCTGTGGGTTCGATCGTGCTCGATCTCACCTTGAAATGTCGAACCATGGTCCCCATAGGCCAACAGAAAAGATCATGAATAAAAAATTAGGGAAATCAAATAAAAAGGGTAAAACAATCATTTTCCAAGCATTCTTGGACAATGAATAAAAATAGGGAATAGTCAGTGTGAGAAATAATTGAATAATAAATTTCATCTGATGTGCAGGCACATGCAAAGGCTCAAATTAATGGATATCAAAGAATAATAATTGATCATTCTCAATCATTTAATCATATGGGGAGGAAAAAATGATTATCACTACCTCAATATTAGATTTTTTGATGATTAAGAACATAGATTCCAACAATAGAGAGAAGTCTTTGCATTTTCCACACCTTGATTTTCCTAGATATAGAGGCTCATCTCATCTGATCTCGATTTCCCAACAAAGAACGGGGAATACTCCTCTAAACATTCCTAGGGTTATAAGTATAACCCTAGAAATTTTATATAAAATAATATTTATAGAGGTTTTAGGATAAGATCATTTAAATTAAATAATTAAATTAATCAATTAATTTAATTAAAATGCACCATCCAATGGTCGTTCTATATGAACACCCCACATCGACCAACTTTTGGTCATGCCTAGGGTAAAACTTGAATTATGGATTCAATCATGGTCTCATATTTCTATTTTAATACTCTATTTAGGAGATATTTCATTATTTATGAAAAACTATGTGTCTTACATAGACTATATTTAATTTTTTGTAAAATTAATTTTGGACACATCGGGACTCGAAATTGTGCACCCTCTCAACACTTGGATCTAAAAATATTCCTCGGTATATTTAAAACTATTACAAAGAAAAATAGGGTCTTTATTTATTAAATGATATAATAATGATTTACAAAGTTTAAAAGTATGGGTAAAAACATAAATAATATTAAACATTCACAAAGTAGTTAAAGTTTATAACAAGCAATTGTCATAATACGTTATAACTAATTAATGTACTCGTGATCAAAAAAATATATAATAAGGATTATAAATGGTTAATATCTATGGTTAAGGTTATTAAATTTGATATTAATTTAGTTATTTTTTATATAAGGTTAGAGGTTGATCAACTAATCAAGGAAACAATGTATGAGATTTTGGTCTCAATTTCCCTTCATTGAGACATTGTTTGTATTATAAACCTATTTTTATTTAGGTGGTGTGAATATTTCCTATATGATATATTATATATGAATTAATTCTTCATTCATGGTATTATATGTTCAATATCATTTTCATTCTCATCTAATAGTTTTGATTTAAATGTTACTCAATCCATAAGTATTTATTTTCAACTTCTTTCCAAAAAACTAGATCTCTCAAATGTGATAATCCATATAGGGAATTTGTATTCTCATTAATTCTAAAGCATATATAGTTTTATTCACCTATAGATATCTATGGTAAAATTAAATTTCTATTTACTTCATTTTAAATGGTAAGTTTTAAAATATTTTAAGCGATTTGAGTTTTCAATAAGGTTATTTCAAAATGTTCAAAAAAAACTATAACCTTTCAAAATAAAAGGTTTTATCATCCACTACACATTTTCTTCTAATAAATTTCATATCATTTTAATGTTTCCATTTTTAAATATTCTTTATAAAAGTAATATTTTTCAATTTATTTTCACTTACATTTCTAAAATCGTTATTTCTTTTTCAAGTGTCAATTATTAAAGATTATTTTTAAACGTAAATGTTTTCAATGTATTTTCACTTACCTTTTTGAAAACTTCATGCCATGTTCAATTTTCCATTATTAAATATTATTTTTAAAAGAAAATGTCTTTAAACTATTTCAACTTAAATTTTTGAAAACATTAGGTATTTTTCAAGGTTTCATTATTGAATATTCTTTTTAAAAGTAAAATATTTCAAATTATTTTCACTTCTAATTTTATAAAACATTATTTTTTTTAAGTATCCATTATCAAAGGTTCTTTTAAAAGTATAATTTTTAAAATTATTTTTATTTACCCTTTCTAAAATCATTATTTAATTTTCAATTCTACATTATTAACGATTCTTTTAAAAGTAAATTTTTTTAAATTAATTTATCTTCTCATTTTTTATATCTTTATGTATTTTCATGGATATTTCATTTAGAAATAAGGTTTCCAAGAGTATTTTATTCCCATTCATAAAAATGCTTTTTAAAAGTAATTTATACTTTAATGTTTTAAAAGGTAATTGGAAAACTCTGGTATTTTCACTTATATTTACCCTCCAAGGTTTATCTTTCATGAAGAGATATTTTTATCACCCTTTATATATTATTATGATTGGATTTATCTTGGAAATGGGAGTTTTATATTCTATAATTGTAACAAATGGTCCCCACTAATAGCACAAACATCCCGCCTTAACATGGGCATCGGGTCCTAACCCTCTAGGAACCACCAGTATCTCTGCGAACACATGGTCCCCTCCTTGGGGCCCACACACATGCCCTAACGGGTTATCTGACTAATGACTTTACCCACAGTCCAACACATTATAACTGTGGAGTTATAATTAGGTAGGCTCCCGAAAACAATGGTTCACATTGTTGAAATGAGTCATATCATTTATCCATTTAACTCGTTTATCATTCTAGGGTGTTACATTCACCCCCCCCCCCCCCCCTAGAGCACAACGTCCCCATTATGGGTCCTACATATCAACCCAAGAAGTGCACCGCACTTAAGGTCATGTTCCTCCTCTGATACCAAATGTAACAACTGAGCCCCACTAATAGCGCAGACACCCCGCCTTAACATGGACACCTGGTCTTGGCCCACCAAGTATTTCCAATTCCCCAAAGACATGTGGTTCCCTCCTTGGGACCCACCCACATACCCAAATAGGTCATCTAACTAATTATTTTTCACATAGACCAACACATGTTCTTTTTAGTGTGCTTTTTCCTCACTCACACTCACCCTGGGATGCTTCCCAGAAGTTCACCCATCCTGATGACTACTCTAGGCCAAGCACACTTAACTATGGTTTTCTAATCAGGTAGGCTCCCAAAAATAAAGTTGTACCTTGTTGATATGAGTCATATCATTTAGTTAATTAATTATTTATTATTATGGGGTGTTGCATTGATTCTTTAGGTTCATATTGTGTGGGTTTTTTTTAATGTTTTAAGAAACACGTTTTTCCCATGGGTTATCTATGAGATGATGAATGTTTGATTTTATTATGAAAATAATATGTATTAATGGTAAAGTTTGGGGTACTATATCAATCTTCGATTCATTAGTTAAGTATTTATACATCATGAGAAAATTATGTTAAGAAATATAATTTAGTTTGTTCACAATATGAATCATGGTCATTTTTTTGTTCACAATATGATACATGGGAATTTATTTCTTCATAATATAAAGCATGAGCATTTTTTTGTTCACAATAGGAAGCATGGGCATTTTTTTTACAACATAAAGTGTGGCCCTTTATTTATTCACAATTATATAATTTACATATGCTTATGTATGTTCCATAATTCATTAATATGTGACATGCCATATTTATATATGCATATGGTTATGATCTTTGAATAATGTTTATTTTCTCAATATTCTGAATACATTTTCCATGGTATGTTTTTTTATTTGAGAATAAATGTCCTTCTATCATGATTTATGGAAAACTCATATTTTCTATGTTCTTTTTAATAATAAATTCTTCCACTTATCATGGTTTCTCATCTGCTTATGCTCTAACCCTTGATGACATGTTGATAAGTTTTTCCTTATTGAATGATTGAGTTCACCCCTTTCTTATGTTTTTCTTCCCCCATGTTACTAAGATAAGTATAATTTATGGGAAGTCTAGAAGGTATTATAGAGGAGTTTGTTTATAAATAAAATATTGTAAATTAATATGTATTTGTAACTGGTCTCCAAGAAGCATAACCATTTAACCCTTAGTTTGAATGACTATTGTGAGATGTATTATTTAAATCATGATATTATTGTACTAATTATGTCATGTTTATAATGGGTCACTATAGTTGGTATTAAAGGAGGGTTTAGTTATTTTGGATATTATTTTATTTATTTTAGATATTAGTTTATATAACTTTAGAAAAAACACTAAGGAATATTCTAAGGGATAATCCTAAGTGTAAAAGAATGTACTAAAATTTTGGTAAGGTTAAGATTATGTTTTTTACTATTAATACATAGCTATCTGGATACTATAAGTTTAAATGGTTTTGGAACAAATGAATCTTGGGGTAATAACCCTAAAAAGAGTTGGTTGAGTATATCTCATCCATCATTCCGGTACATGGTAAATGGGCCCTTACCGCACAACATGTTTGAAACTCCTAGGGTATATGATTTTTTTAATCACATTATCAATACAATAATTAATGAAGTATTTGTTATATTAATAAATTAGGATATATATGAGAGAAACAAACCTAAATAAAAAAATATTAAACCAAGAGTGATTTATGTTGAGCTAAACATAAGGTGATGGTTTCAAAGAGTAACACATTTCGGTGTTAAGCTTTCCATAATTCCATTAGTGTGTAAATATTGATCTATTATGACTAAATTTTTGGTTTTAGAAATGGATGGATCAAGGGGAAACCAAGTTAATAATTAATATTATGGACAATATAGTAATGAATATTCAAGTGGGATAGAAGTTGGAATTGAAATCACCCAACTATCTCAAGTTATGATTAATAAATTAAATCTTTCCAAACATAAAAACTCACCAAATAAGATAAGGATGATGTTTTATAGACTATCATGTGATAATAATGGTAAAGGAAAGAATATTCAACTTCATACCCTTCCAAAATGTTTGAAGAAGCACCTAAGGGAATGCCACGGAGGAACTAAAAAGTGTTTCATGTATGGGAGTATTACCCATAAAGCTCATGGTTTTATTGTTAAGATAAATAATTTGATCCATACAATAGAGGTGAGGAATGTGAAATGCCTCAAATGTCTGGATTTTGGGCATTATACAAAATAATACCCTAACTTGATAGCTAACTAAGAGAAGAAACATTGTCATCCACCTAAACAAGGGAATCAAGGGAAATAATATTCTACCCCTATTATTGAATGTAGGTTATAAAAAAGAAGGATAAAAGGTAAATTCCCCATCCACTCTATATTTGTGGATATATAATTGGAATATAGTTATGACCACCCTAATAGGCCAAAGATGTTTTCTAAGAGAATCAAATCAACACCCAAAGGATTTTATATTATCTTTTATTATTATTGTGTTCCAATATGAGGTTCACATAAATATATTCATGAAATGATTATTTTCCATTATTTTTATAAATTTAATGTGATTTTGTAAATGTATTGGTTATTTCCAGATAAAATCCATAGTAATAAAAAATAGGGAAATAAAATTTCATATTTCAAACTAATCTATGATCATCTATTAGTACAATGAAAACTACGAACCGTCTAGGAAAACTAATTCCATTATAATATTTATGATTCTTAATTGTGAGGGTTTTTTAATCTAAATAGTTATAAATAAACTCAATATTTGGATGTGTCTCTTCTAAACTAATAGAATAGTTTCTTAGTCTCACATGAATTGGTAAGGTTGATACCACATTGGAAATTAAATCTCGATTCATATTAATCTTATGGATATCCATAAATATATTTTCTAGTAATTGATAATTAAAATTGTGAGGATGCAATTTATATAAATAATTGTATAATGTAATAACATGAGATTTTGTATCCTTTAAAATACAAACTATGTTCTATAAGTTGTGTGACAAGATACACTATAAACAAAACATGACATGTTAAGAGGTAATTATTAATAAAACTATAATAAACACTAAAATGGTAAATATTAATTGTTATTACCTAAATAAGGTTAATAATTAATATGAGTAGATATTTATAAGGTTAATTTAAATAAAATTAACTTCCTTCATATTATATATATTCATTTAAAAAATATAAATATTGAAAAATTAGAATTTAAATTTGATAAACTAAAATTAATTTTTGAATTCCTCACAACAAAATTATCTTAGGATGTATTTTATATATTTTTCTAAAATAATTGGTTTTTATGTGAATAGTGAATATATTGATTTTTATAATACTATCACTTTAAAATAGTGTATAAGTTTTTGAAACATTTTTCCTATAAAATTATTTATTATAAATTATAATAAAGTATTTTAAAATACTATTTTTAATTTATAAACTAATGCTCAACTTTTTTAAAAATTTATGTAGCATTTTAATGGGAAAAAAAAGGATCCAACTATTTTGTTTAATTAATTACAACATAATAAAATGAATTTTACGATTTATTTTATCATTAAATAAATACTATTTAAAGTATAATAATTATTTTAAATTAATTTTAATTGATGGAAATGATAATTCTATCCTAATCATAAATATTTTTTCTTATAAATAAAATTCTTAAGAAAAATAGGTTTTTTTGCATGATACATGTGTTAATGTTAAGATAAATTTCCCTAAACATATAAAGTTAATTTTATAAAATAATTATAATATTTTAGATAATAATTTTAATATTATTAAAAATTAAAAATTTACTTTTTAGTTATAAAATTTTTATTAGTAAGATTAATGCTAATTACCAAGATAATAGAGAAACAATTATGTTAAAGTTATTATTTTATAAATATCAGGAATTCACATTGAATGAATTAATTTAAAATAATTTAAATAACTAAAATATAATTATTTATAAAAACATATACAAATATATTAACACTCATTTATTTGTTAATCAATACTAGATAATTTTAAGAATCCACAGTGGTCCAAATACGATTTTCCTACTAAAATAGTTTGTATGCACATTATCTGTTTTAATTTAAAAGTTAATTTTATAATATTTAAAAACATAATTAGATTAAATATATGTTAAAATTAGTTCTATAATAGAAAATTTTGGTTATATGGGTTATTTTATATGTTTAATGAAATATAAAATCACTTAGTAAAAAACTAGTTACCTTGTTTAGAAGTAATTGAGTAAAATGTAAAAACTTAATTGTAAAAACCCTGTAACATGTTAAAAACATGAGTGTAAACAATTTTTTGATCCTTTATAGACCTAAAAATAACCCCAAAATCCATAATTTTTAATCTTTTGATCCATATACCTTGGAATAGTTTCATGGAATTATAAAAATATAAAGGGTGTTTCAAAAAGTGCCATCTTCCTCTCTTATAAAAGGGGATCAATATAACTATTATAAACATACACCTATACTTATAATTTTTAATTTAAACTCTTCAATTTATTATCACTATATCCCTATCACCCAAATATAATCTCCTGGTCACTCATAATTATCTTAATTCCTTCAATTTCAATGAAACTTCCAAGGAAAAATTAATTCTCCAATGTAAGTACTATCACTTTCTAAAGTTTTTCTTATTAATATTACACTCCATAATAACTTATCACCATAATAATTTTATAGAATCAGTATCATAATTATACTTAAAAGTTTTTATATTAATGTTATTTCCCTTATTTATTCATTTCCATCCACTTAGAAAAGCCAAGTAATGTCAATTATGTGTGTACCCAGACTACCACCTCCATGAAATACTTTTCTCCTTATAATTATTCATTATTTATCAAAAAATCATAAAATATAGTGAAAAATAACTGAAAAATAATAATAATATCAATATTATTCTATTATAATTATATTATGTCAAAATAAACACCTCTTAATCCATACTCACTAATCGAGTTAAAGCATGTTCAAGTTTGAGTCAATTTAACCACCTATAAGAACGATGCTATAAAACACTATTATGGATATCTATGGGAACATTAAAACTAATGTTATTATAATATAATAATAAAATAATTATGTTTATATGTTTCTGATAATATAATATTTAACATTTAATTTATTATTAAAGTAACTTTTTCATTCTCTAAAAAACACTGAAATAAGCTAACATTGGTTTCATTTTCACACAGTGTAACTAAAACACTTATGTAATGATATAATAACTTTATAAATAAATATAATATATGTATTAATGTATCTTAAATTATATATTAATGATAAAATTTAGGAAAAATTATGGTTAATAACATCAGCATTATTAAACACGACAAAGTAGTTAAATTTAATTACATGCGATGGTCATAATACGTTATAACTAATTAATTTACTTATGATAAAAAATTAAAATAAGGATTTTATAAGGGAAATATTTATGATTAATGTTATGAAATAAGATATTAAGTTTTTTTATGAGGTTATTGTGTGATCAACTAAGCAAGGAAACAAGGTAATGGATTTTTATCTCAATTTCCCTTCATTGAGACATTGTTTGTATTGCGCACCTATTTTCATTTAATAGGTGTGTATACTTACTATATGATACATTATATCATGAATTAATTCTTCATTCATTGTATTATAAGTTTTATTTTATTTTTATGCTAATTTAATAGTTTTAAATTAAATTTTACTCAATCCATTAGTATTAATTTTCAACTTCCTTTTAAAAATTGAGATCTCTCAAATGTGATAATCCATTTGGATAATTTGTATTATAATTCATTATATATCCTATATAATTTTATTCTAGTATATATATATATGGTAAAATTCAATTTATATTTACCTCAGTTTAATTTTTATGTTTTAAAATATTTTAGGTGATGTGGATTTTCAAAAATATATTTCAAACTATTTGAAAGGTTTTTTCTTCCCTTCCAAAATAAAACGTTTTATCATCCACTCCACATTTTATTTTAAGAAAATTTATATTATATTATTAGATATTATTTATAAAATTAAAATTTTTCAAACTATTCTCATTTACCTTTTTGATAACTTTATGTCCTTTCTAGTTTCCATTATTAAATATAATTTTTAAAAGAAAATGTTTTCAAATTATTTTCACTTCCCATTTTAAAAAATTTATTGAATTTTCAAGTATCCTTTATTAGTTTTATTTTTAAAAGTAAATGTTCTCAAATTATTTTAACTTACCTTTTTAAAAAAATTATGTCTTTTTCAATGTTAAATTATTAAAGATTCTTTTTAAAATTAAAATTTTCTTGGGTATTTTCACTTATCCTTTTTGAAAACATTATGTATTTTTCAAGTCTCGATTATTAAAAGTCATTTTAAAAGTAAAAATTTTCAAATTATTTTCACTTCCCCTTCATAAAATCATTATGTCTTTATCAAGTCATAATTATAAAATATTATTTTAAAATTAAAAGTTTTTAAAGTATTTTAGCTTATACTTTTAAAACCTTTTTGTATTTTTAAGGATCATTTATCTTGAAATAAGGTTTTCAAAAGACTTATCTTTTCCTTAAAAAACTATTTTTTTGAAATTAATATGTACTTCATTGTTTTAAAAGTTATTTTGAAAACTATTGTATTTTTACTTTTATTTACCTTCCAAAGTTTATATTTCATGAAGATATATTTTAATCACCATTTATATTTTATTATAATATGATTTATTTTATAAAATAATAGTTTTGGTATTCTATAATTTCCTAAGTTCATGTTATGTGATGTTTTTAAAGATTTTAAGAAACCTATTCTTTTTCCATGGGTTATTTATGAGATTACAAATGTTTTATTTTATTATAGCACTCATATGTATGAATAGTTAATAATGGGGTCCTATATCACACTCTAATACATTTGTTAATTATTTATAACTCATGAGAAAAGGATGTTAAGTGTGATAATTTTTTTTACAATATGAATTATGGTATCTTTTATTCACAATATGAATATTAGGATTTTTTTATCCTCAATATGAACCATGGAAATTTTTTTGTTTTTAATATGAGGCGTGAGAAATAAAGGTATTGGGATAAATAATTGATACCATAGCCTTATAAACCTGATATAGTATTCTAGGAGAATAAAATATCAAATTTTCAATCATAAATTTGAAGTAATGTGTATGGAATGAAGGGGTGTAAGTTTCCCCTTTTATAAGTGAATAAAAGGGCACTTCTGTCAACACCCATTATTTTTCAATAATGGAATAACACTATTAAATGGTAAATGGTTACATAAATGAGAAATAATGGAATTTGAGGTGATATTGGGTTGATAAATCCTGAAAAAAGTACTTCCACACATGTTTTAAACATATTGGAAGTCATATGTTCTTGTATTTTTACTTTTACTCTTTTTTTACTAGGGTAACTAGTTTTTAACCAAGTGAATTATGTTTTACTAGGAATATTAAATAAATAATATTAAAACATTTGGGTGTTATGAGCCTAATTTTAATCTTTATTTAATATAATTAAATTTTTAATTAAAATAAAATTAACTTTTAAATTAAAAGAATTATATATAAAAATATTATTTTGTAGAAAAAAGTTGTTTTCACCATTAAGGGTTATTAATTTTACTTAGTATTGATTAAAAATTGAATGATTTATAGTTTATTTAAATATAGGAATAAAAATTATATAAAATTCATTTTTATAAGTTATTAATTTATTTTATTATATAAAAATTACATAATATTAATAAAAAAATTGAAAATAATAGTTTTACCATTATCATGGTCATTAAATTTATTCTTAGTAATCATACTTTTTTTTAAAAAATGAAATATACATTATTCCATAATATGATAATTTTTATCTAAAATATGAAATCCAATTTTTATTTAATTTTTTAAGTGATGAAAACTAATTTTTTAAATATAATTGAATAAATCAGTTTTTAGATTAAATTATCAGTTATCTTTTCAAAATGATATACATGGGTTTTATAAATACAACATAGAAATTTTAAATAAATTATTTAACTTTAAATATATATATATATATATATATATTATAAAAAGGTTTCAAAACATTTAATTCATTTTTTATGATAATTTCATAAAATTGATGGTTTTAGCAAAATTGGTATTTTTTACTTTTCACCTAAAAATCAATTATTTTGGAAAAATCTTAAAAAAATATCTTATTATAAAATTTTTATTATAAATAAATTTAATTTGTTTGAATTCAAGTTTTTAAATTTTAACTTTTAAATTTTAAATTAAAACATAAATATATAATGAATATCATTTTCATAGGAAAAAGATTTTTTAAAATATTGACTATCCTTATTCTTGTTTTCTATAAATTAATAATAAAATTTTTTGTTAATATAAAATTCATATCAATAATATCTATTATCCATGATATATTTATTTTATTAAAAAAACACACAAAATCAAATTTTTAGGAAGGTTTCATTTTAAAGAATAAACTAATCTTATTACTTACATAGTTATACAATTTAAATTTTATCAATGCCTTAGTATTAATAATGACCATAATTTTTATTTATAAATATATTCCTTAATTATCTTACATCTATTTTTACCCTAAAACTATATAGATATATTTAAACGGCCATATGTTGTTCTACGGTTCATTTTGGATTTGGTTTTGCATGTGTCATAATCTATCAAACACATTAGGTTATAAAGAAAATTAAATATATACTATTTAATATTACAGTGTTAAATACCCCCATCCTAAATAAATTATATCCTCATAATTTTTAATTATTTTTCTCTGAGGAAAATATTTGTGTGTATCCACGTGATATAAAAATACATGGTTTAATTTTTAATGATATATCAAACATACTATTTTAGATACTAAGAAACTCATGATTGGGTGTCAAAACCTATATATTAAATTAATTTCTATAGGAAGTTCATAGTCAACAATTATAGATGACCATGGATTTATTTAAGACATGTAGTCAAATTTCCCAATAAGAAAATTGATATGATCCCTTTACAAAGAGGGATAATACATTCCTAATAGAAAATAAAATTAAGGGAAAAAGTTATCCATTATAAGTAACTTCCTAGAAACATTGAATAATATTTAATAATAATCATACTACAAGGTTTTTTTATTTTTATATGAATATCCAATAGTTTGTGAAAATATACATGCCATAAGACATTGTAAAATCTAGAGTGAAAAACACGTTCCTCTTCAATAATTGTCATTGTATAGTATTTCCTTTATTCTCATGGTCAATGCTGTTCTTAGAAACTATTTTCCACATTATCCATTGGATTAGTGCATTGATTTTCATAATCCTCAATTTCATTATAATTTAAGAAAAACAATTTATATCTTATCTCTTTCCCTTTCACCTATGATCTTTATGGCCTTCATTTTCACACTTATAGAAAATTTTCATTCCCTTCTAGAAATCTATAAGGTGTTTCATCCCACATTCTGGAAACGTATGAAATTGAATATTATTTCCTTTATCATCTTTATAACATCTTAAAACCTACTTTTAGGTATGGTCCTTGGTTTATTTTGGATCTTTATATTTTTTATCTAGACCTCTAGTTTCTCCTGTTTATTCTTGGTTGTCATTTCTTATTTTATTTTTTGAGGGGATGAAAGTGAGTTTATTTTATTGTTTGATATTTTTATAAGTATCTGAGAGTTACATCAAAGGGTAGGACTTGAGAATATAGTCAAAAAAGATAAAGTTGGTCCACAGAATCGCTGGTGGATGCCACTAGTCCACTAGTGGGATGGTTAGTGGAATAAGCATTCTTCCTAGAACCACCGGCCAACCAGTGGAATTCCCAAGCCTATAAGAATTCTGTATGGCATCATTGGATAGCTATTGGGATCCATTGGTTAACTATTGATGTCATTATAGGTGAGAAATTTAAAGGAATTATCATTTTTTATTCTAATTTCTATTCTGATTCTAAATAAACCTCACTCAAACCTAATTCGACCACCACAGTTTTATAGACTCTATAGATGTTATTTTTTCTTTTAGAACCTTGAAACTTCATGGATAGAAGTTTCAATTAATTAATTGAATCTATTTTGGTAAGGGTAATCTTGATTTGACCATGATTTCCCATTTTATTCTCTCTCCTATTACTTTTATAGTGATATCTCTATATGTTATTGATGGATATGGATCTTGATTTGATGATTTGTTGTTCTAGGATTATTTCTTGATTGATTTTATCACATTCAACTCTTTGATTTAGGATCCCATTTTGTTCATTGGTGATACCTTTAGTGAGTTTGGTTGTTTCATAAGAAAATTCCTTTAAATTGAAACCTTTTATGTTTTTTTATTTTGAATTGGAATTATAAATGATTTTAAAATATTTATTTGAGTTTGTTGATTAATGTTTTTGAAAATGCATGGTGTGTGTTTACTGAAACTCATGGGTATGGATTTTCAAATAAAGTGTTGATTTTTAGGAAATGAATTTGAATTGAAATTAATCATTTAAAGAGTGACTTTGATGATTATTTATTTAGAATATAAGGCATGTAATTATTTATGAATTCGAAATGAAATTATTAATTTTTAAAGGCATAAGTTTTGAGGAAAACTATATGATGTCGGTTTTGAAATTAAATGTAATGTTTTTAAACAAGAACTTATGGCTGATTAAATTGATCTATAATTGATTAAAATGAAAGATATTTCCATGAATGTTTGATTTCCTTGAATAACATAGGATCATGGGTAGTTATCTGGGAAGAGAACATTCTAAGTAAATATTAGCTCTACCAATAAATGTATTGACGATGATAAATCTAACAAAACTATAATCAGGTCAAGGAGTTCACTCATTGGGGTGTTCTCATATTACCTCTAGGATTGATATCCAGGGTTTTGTACACACTAGGATTCTTACTTCACCAATATGTGTGAAAATACTTGTATAAAACATTCATTGTGTCTCTCAACTATGGTGTTAAGATTTAAAAGGATTAAAAATAACTTATACAATCTAATGTTTATGAAATAATGTATTCATTAATTTTTTAATATAAATGTTTATTCATGTAATATTTGATGTAAATTAACTTTGGTACCTATTTTATACTCACCTTGAAAATATTTTAAAAGCATGATTTATGATGAATTGTGAAAATATTATTATACCATGTTTTATTTAAAATTGATCTTATTTAGTTTATTATATGTGTATTTCTTATAGAAGGTTTTTTGGTATCCTACTTGGCTAGTATTTCTCACACCATAATTTTTCCTTCGGGAATTTGTAGACTTTATTATGCTAGGTCTAGGAAAAAGAAAGGGGCCACTAAGAGGTGGTTTGTGTTCTTGATAGTGGGACCTTGGGAGTTTAAGGTGACTAGTGGAGTATCTGATCCACTTGTTATAAAAATAACTTGTGATGATGTATTTCATGGTTATGAGATGACTTCGGTAGATGTACCATTTTTTAGGACTTGTACTTGTCATCTTGGGATACCTTTATCTTGGTAAGTATTTTTTCATAATGATTGTTTATGTATTTCTTTACCTTAATTTTTTATTAATTTCGATAAATAGTCCCCTCTTGATTTTTTTTATTCCCAAGAATTAGTTCCCAGCCTATGGGGATTGGGAATATCCTTCAAGTGAGGTCAGAATTTATTTAGATGCATGTTTATTGGGTTATCCAGGTTGGTTTGTGAAAAAAATGGCATCAAAGGAGGTCGAGTATCTTTTTGAATTTTGGTATGTAGTTTGGGATGTCAAGGTAGAAATAATATTAGATTTTTAGGACTTAAGGGATATGTTATGAGTGAGTTCTTAAATAGTTCTCAATGTAAAAAGCCTTAATTTTCTCTAGGTAGTTGGGAAAAAGTTCCTTTAAGGATTTTTTTATCTAATTCAATACTTTTTTCAAACTTTGATATGAGATTAGTGTTCCCAAGTTGAACTGTGAACAATATAATTGATGATTCTATGCCTCTTGATTGTGTTTTCCTTATTATCTATAGAGTTTTTATAGTACCATTCCCCTAAGAAGTCATCTCAACATACTTCAGGAGTGAGATAATGATAAACCACAGTAAGTTAACCCTCTAGTTTACTAAAACCTCATGGAGGTAGTAGTGTGTGTGTGTGTTCCAAGATCTATAACAAGTGGATTCTCCTATTCATGTTTAGGATCCATGGGTGTAACCTCATAAGGATGATAGAATATATTGATCCCATGAGTTTCTTTATCAGAAACCACCATCTTTACTGTCTATGAATAATCCTCAGGTGGTAGAGGATTGGTTAAACAATATTGATAAACTCTTTTAGTTCTTGGATATTCTAGATTTTGTTATGGTGAAAGGTGTCATCTTCAAGCTTGTAGGGCCTAGTAATAGGTGTTGGGATATGATAGTTCTAGAAAAGAAGAATGAGGCCTTTTAGTGAAAAGATTTCAAGTCTATTTTTTAGAGAAATACTATCCTGATGCATTATTTTTAGATAAGTCCATGGAGTTTCTCAACCTTCATCAAAATGATTATACAATGACTCAGTATGCCAATCATTTTTTTGAACTTTCCCATTTCTCACCTTCATTAGTTTTTAATGAAAAGATGAAGGCCCATAGGTCTCATATGGGTTTTCTATTAGATATATGGTCTTAGTTATATATGTTGAATCTTAACTATTATTTTTATGTTCTAGATAGGGCTTTGATGGTTGAAATTGTCCTGGATGGTTAGTCATGGATGACTCCTAGAGGTAGTTTTAGTGGTTATTTTAAAGTAAAGATAAATTTGAATGATTATTATAGAAAAAATAATAGTATTGGTATTATATAATAGAATTCTTCCAAACCATTTTTAGTATCTATTAAAGTACTATTGAATTTTTTCTGATGTGTTAAAGTTGGACACTTGATGCATTCTTGCATGGAGGAACTGAATATTAATAGATCATGTGGATGCTCAAGTCACATGAAAATACTTTTCCTTGTTTTTACCACCCTTTTTAGTGCTATGGACTCATCGATACTGAGAGGATCTATGGTGTAGTTAAATTCTTCAAGAAAAAAGGGGTTCTAGACATAAAAATCAAGAATGATGAAACTTCATGCAGTGGATGAGTCTCTAGTAGGAGATGTTATAGTCCCTAAAATAGTGAGATTTACCATTACCATTCCTTCATCTATAGTAAATGTTTTATTTTATACTGGTACCGCTCATTCTTTCATATTAACCCACACAATGTATTTTTTTAATCTTCTAATAGTTCTCATTCCTTATGTGAGAAAAATTTCTACACCTCTCAGGATGAAGAGAGAGCAGGGTATCTGATACCCTTTTTGTACTTTATCTTTATGAAAATCATGATCATCTAGTAATTTTTGGTTATTAATACGAAATATATGAAAATCATTCTCAGTATGGACAAACTGATTTCTCACAAATCCTCTATTGATTGTTACCTTTGGAAAGTCTCCTTTACAACCCCTAGTGGGAAGTGTCATGTTTTTAAGTAGAATGGTTCCTAAGGTCTAGCAAAGATGGAACTCCGATTCTGTAGAAGGGTAGGTTTATATCCATGTATGCTTCTAAACTACAGTAGGAATCTTCATGTGGTGAACTTTCTTCAATATCTTTTGAGTTTTCGAGTGTTTTCCAATGGACATTTCTAGCCTACCACTGGAGAGGGAGGTATATTTTAATATCAACTTGGTGACATGTACTTAGCCCATATATATCCCTTATTATCATATGGAACCATCTAAACTAAAGGATTTAAAGGATCAGTAGTACAACTTGATTCTCAAAGGATTTATTTAACCCAACATGTTTCATTGTGCAACACCAATAATTGTTTATAAGAAGGCTGATGGGACCCTTTTCTTGTATGTTGATTACCGAAAGCTCTATCAAGTTATGGTCAAGAAAATTTATCATTTTCCCAAATTGATAATGTTTTTGATCATTATAAATAGTTGAAGTAGTTCTCTAAGATTCATATTTTATCTAGTTATCGTCATCTTAGGATCAAGGATTCAAATAACTTTAAAACCACTTTCAGGAGTAAGTATATCCATTATGAGTATCTTGTTATGATTTTTATTCAGAATAATACTCATGTAATGTTTATGAAACAGATGAAAATTATTCTAAACTATTACCTTGATTATTTAATCATGGTATTTGTGGATGAAAATTGGGTTTACTCTATGACCAAGGAGGATTATGTGTATCATTTGAGATAAGTTTTGGATATCTTAAGAAATCGTCAACTTTATACCAAACTCTCTAAGTTCCAATTCTGGAATCTATAGTTGAGGTACTTGTGGAGCGTGGTTTTGGAACATGGAATCTTTATTTATCATAAAAAGGTGAAAAATTTCATGTATTAGGAATAACTATATAATTAATTTTAGATTCAGAGCTTCTTAGGATTAGTGGGGTATTACCACTGATTCATGAAAAAAAATTCAAAGTTTGATTCTTAATTTTCCAATATTACTCAAAAGGGAGTGAATTTCATATATGATTTGAAATTTCAGACATCCTTTTATTATTTGAATTGTTTTTTAACTTCAACTTCAATGTTGACTCCTCTAGAGGCTGGACAACGCTACGCAATCTTTTTTTATGCATCAGGATTAGGTTTGGGTTTAATTATCATGTAGAATGATCATGAGGTTGATTATGGTTCTTATTAGATTCTACCTCATGATAAAAATTATCCGACACATGATCTCAAAATCATAGTTGTGATGCACTCTCATAATATTTCTTTCAATTATCTTTTCAATGTAATTTTTTCCATTTACTATGATGACAAGAGATTGAGTTATATCTTCTTATAAAAATATTTGAATCTTGGTCAGAGGTGATGGTTGGAGTACTAGTAATCATTTGACTTTTAAATTTTCTATACCCCTAAAAAGGGGAATGTGGTTTTCTATGAACTTATTAATAAACTAACATCCCATACTATGAAATAGTCATCTGATTAATGGAATCACTCTTTCCTTCTATTCAATTGGAAGTCCAAGAGGATAAAACTGAGGTTTTTTTAACATTTAGTTAGAATATTCTCTTCTTTAGTTCATTATTTGAGATCAGTATCTTAATGAGAAGTTATGAGGAATTATAGATTATTTATATAGTGTGGATACCATCGATGAATGGTATAAATCTTCATAGGTAATCCTTTTCTTTTAAAACTTTTATGTCATCCCATTACCTATAATGAAGGCTATGTTGGGGGATTACCATCATTCCTAGCGGGTGGTTAACCTAATCATGAAAAATATTTTTTATGATAGTAGGAATCTATTCTGGTATTCATGTATGAAATGGGACATGTTGATTTTATTTCTCATTGTTATACCCATCAACAGGTCAAGGATTAGCATCAAAGTCCTTCAAGTTTTTACCAACCCCTTTCAATAAAAAATTGGAAGTGGGGTGAGATATTGATTGAATATACAGTTATATTTCTACATACTCCTTGAGGAAATAATTCCATTTGGGTGGTGATTTATTGATTAACCAAATCATCTCACTTTCATCTCATTCATCATATAACCAAATGTGAGGCCTTGGGAAATTTATATATAAATGAGATCATTATATTTTATGGTGTTTTGTATAACATTGTTTTTTATAGGGATCCTTGGTTCAGATACTATTTTTGGAGAGGCCTCTAGGAGGGTAGGGGATCCTCGGTAAAGTTAAGAATGAAGAACCATCCTCATAAAAATAATCAGATGGAATAGGATATACAGATTCTGGAATACATGATTTGTGCTTGTGTCATTGACTTTAAATGAGGATTTCCATTTGGGGTTGGTATGGTTTTCCTAACACAATAGCTATTAATCATCCATTAAAATAGCACCCTTTAAAGCCTTGTATGGTCATTCATGTATATCTATACTCTTTTGGTCATAAATTGGTGAATATTCCCTTATGGGTGATAGTTTAGTTCAATAGATTATAAAAAAATCTAGATGATTTGATAGAGTTTGGTGATGGATCAAAGATGATATAAATCTTATATAGATCTTCATAAACTTCCTTTGGATTTCCTATTAATAGACTATGTTTTTTTAGATTATCACTTCATTTGGGTCACTAATGTCTTAGAACATAGGGGGTGTTGGCACTAAGATATATGGGACCATTTTGATATTATTGAGAGGATTAGGAAGGTTCCTTAACATTTGGATTTTATACCTTAGATGAAATCAATCCATGATTTTTTTCACATGTCATGACTTAGAAAATATCTTTCAGAATTGTCTCATGTTTTCAATTGGGAGGAAATTTATGTAGAACCTAATATGTTCATGATTAAGTATTCAGTTTGAATTTTTTATTCTTATATGAAAATTCTATACCTCTAGTTTTGGTTCTATGAAAAAATGGTTTTGATTCACATGAGACTAGGCAGTATGAGTCATTGATGAGAGATTAGTGACCTCACATCTTGTGGACCAGTCTTCTTGATAGGATTTATGAGGGAAGAAATCATTTATGTGGGGAGAATTATAACATAAAAATACCTAATTTAAGGTAAAATACTGGTTTATTTATGGAAATTGTTATTTTTTATATTGATCTATAGTTTCTTCTATTGATTCTTGGTTGTTACTGATTTTTAGATCCTTTTGAGTCGTCAAGAGTGAGTTTTTTTATGTTTGAGAGGTCAGGAGGAGTCCTGGAGTTTCAATAAAAGAGTGTACTTGGGACTATATAAATAAAGGATATAGGAGGTCCATAATATAGATGGTGACGGCCACCATCCATCCATTCGAATGAATGAAGTGGGGGAATCTATCAGAAATCCCATCAGACCACCGGTGGGGTTCTCAGTCCTAATGTAATTCTACCTAGTTTCGCTAGCTAGCAGGAGTGAGCAAAGTCTAGATGGTGACATTATTATAGGTGAGAAATGGAAGGAAAATATCATATTTTTATTTCATATAATCTCTGTTTTAATTATAAATTCACCTCTATCGAACCTATTTCAACCCCTATGATTTTGGAGACTCTATATAAGTCATTTTTTCTTTTCCAACCTTGAAACATCATGGATCTAAGTGTTGGTTTATGTGTTAAATCTCTTCTGATAAGTGTAATCTCGATTTAATCATGACTTTTACCTTTCTTATCTCTACTTGTTTGATAGAGATGGATCTTTGTGTGGTTGATTGATCTAGATCTTGATTTAGTGATATTTGATTCTAGGATTACTCCTTGACTGATTTTAAAACTTTCAACTCTCTGATTAAGGGTCTCGTGTTGGTAATTGATGATACCATGAGTGAGGTAAGTGGTTTTGTAAGGAACTTCCAATCAATTGAAACCTTTGATAATTTTTTATTTTGAATTTGATTTCTAAATTATTTCCAAATATTTATTTGATTTTCTTAATTAATATATTCTAAAAGACATTGTGTGTGTGTCTTTAACCTATTGGGTAGGGATTTTTAAATAATGTGTTAATTTATAAAAAATTAATTTTAATTGAAATTAATGATTTCTTAATTGTATTTTATGATGATTTCTTGAGAAAAAAAGGTATGAAATGATTTATGATTTTGAAATGAAATGGGTTGTTTTTAAAGTCATGATTTTTGATAAAAACTGTTTGATGTTGTTTTTGAAATGAAAAGGCGTGTTTTGAAACCTAAAATTGGGTCCAATTAAAATGATTTCTAATTGAATAAAATAAAATATATACAATTATATTTTTTACTTCCTTAAATCACATGGTATCCTAGGTAGTTTGGTAGGAATAACATAGGCTAGGAATATATTAGATCTACTGATAATGGATCGATGATAAAATCGCTAACTAAACTATAATGGGGTTAGGGAGTTCACTCATTGAGGGGTTTTATAATTCCCCCTAAGCTTGAAATATAGGGTTCTGTGCACACCTAGAGTTTTACTTCACCATGATGTGTTAGAATCTCTAAACAAACCTATCCTCAGGTATCTTAACCTTGGTGTTATAATTGAAAATGATTTAAAATGACTTATACATTTTAATATTTATAAAATGACTTATTCATTCCTATTTTTATAGAAATTTTTATTCAGGGATAATTTTATTTAAATTCACTTTTTTACCTATTTTATACCCACCGTGAAATGATTTTTAAAGAATGATTTATTATGAATTGTGAAAATATTATCAGGCTGTGTTTTTTTCAAGTTAATAATATTTGGTTTATTTGATATGGATTACTTTTGGAATGCTTGGTGGTATCTTACTTGGATAGTGTTGTTCACACCCTAATTTTTCCTTATGGTGTTTTTAGAATTTCTTATGATGGGACTAGGAAAAGGAAACGTGATGCTTGGAGGTGGTGGGTGTTCTTGATAGTGAGACCTTGGGAGTTTTTGGTGATCATGGCAGTATCTAATTCACTTATTATAATGATATATTTTAATGATTTATTTTATGTTTATGAGATGACTCAGGTTGATGTACCATTTTTTTGGTAACTTGTACTTGTCTACTTATGGTACCTTCCTCTTGATGATTGCTTTGGAATACTAACTATTTATGTATTTATTTTCACTAATTTTTTCTTCTAATAGAAAATTATTTTCATAATTATTTTAAATGCTCATGTGATATTCTCCAGCCCATGGGGATTAATAAATTCTTTTGGGATATGTCAGGATTTATTTGGGTACTCATTTAGTGGGTTATTCCAGTTGGTTCTTGGCAATCTTTATCACCCAAAATTTTATGAGACTCCACCTTTATCTTTTTTGTGTACTTGGAAACTGAACTAAGTTTAAATTTTTAATCATGATTTATGATATCTGGTTTGACATAATCAAAAGTTTTTTCATTCCAGTTCTTACCACATTAGGTTACTCATTGGGTAAATCTCTTCACTATTCATGGCATCCATTGTAAACTTGATTCCTTGTGGATTAATCCATTTCTAAAACCATATGGAGTTAACATGAGTGATGAACACCATAATAAAACTATTATATGATAATTAAATTCAACCTCAAAATGTATTACTCTTTGAAATTATTACATTAAATTTTAGTACAACATAAATCACTCTCAGTTCAATATTAGCTTATTATAGTTGGTTTCTCTCATATTCCTTATCTAAATTCCTTTACATAATAATTCCTTTATAATGTATTAGTTTCTGACACTTTCATCGGGGCGCACATATCCATCTCTGAGGACACGCAGTTGTTGCACCACATTCCCACTTTCCAAAGGCGGGCGGCATCCGTTCCTTGTTCAGGAACGTTTTCTCCTTGATCAAGACGGGATAATGGGATGTCAGTTCTTTTTTCCGTGGATTCCTCCTCGGAACTCGTCACCTAGTCTGGGTCTCCCTTATAGATTAAGGCGTGGTTCGTGAATCTCGTTCCTGGTGCAATATCTTCATGGATGACAGTTAATTACACTACTTCCATCAGGACATTCCATGGGGTCTTGACATGGTAGCAACCTTCAGTCATAGTAGATGACAACATCAGGCATGTCGGGGCATCTCTAGGTGTGTGGACATTGGGGAATCTGTATTCTTCTTCATAATAGGGCATCTCAAGGGTGCGGAACTCAAGGCATCCCATATCGAATGTGGGTAATCATATGACATAGGCATGCATCTGATGTTTTCCTCAGCTTCTCATGTTTAACATAGGGTATTCTGTATGTTTAACGTCTTTCGAAGACGGTTACGCCAAAGGCATGTCATCCGAGGTTTGCCTTAGGGATCTCATGTTTATCACGAGGTAGGTCGCGAGTTTAACTTCTTATGGAGACAGTATGAGAGTGATCAGAACACCCCATAGAGACGGATCATATTGGTACATCCCAAGGAGGGAACACTTAGAAGATGGTTGGATCAGAACGCCCAATGAGGACGGATCCAAGGTGGTGTTCCCCATGTAGGGGAGATGTCACACTGTACTGGCTGATCTGAACACCACTAACAGCGGATCAGGGATAGTGCACCCTAGGATGGGGACACCATGGTTGGCTAGGATTGAACCTCATGGAGGTTTCCTATGTACCATGACTTGACATGGATCAATGTCCCCATAGTTCGAAGGGGTGATGAATCGGGGTGTACATAGAGGACAATGAACCAGAGACATATTGGGGCTTACGCATGGTTAGCTGCCCGAGTACTGCTAGGAGCAACGAAGAGGGTGGATGACATGATCCCACCGGGATGTGGCGGCCTGGGTAAGAATTATGATGGATGATGGAGAATTGTATGAAGTGGAGGGGGAATGAAATGGGACCATTGTGGAGTTGATGGTAGTGATGGGATTGAGCCTCGAAGAGACTTCCTACGTATCCCGGTGGCAGGGAATCAAAGTCCGCATAGTTCGGTGGGGCGATGGAACACCTGAGGAGGCGGCCCGTGAGAATGGACGCATGGATGGGACCCAAAGGAAGTGGAACCTCCGGGTTGGGGAATGAACTTCCTGAGACACATAGGCTTGAGGGAGAGATCAGGATGAGACATGAGTGATGGGGTTGAGCCTTAGGGAGGCTTCCTACGTACCATGCCTTGACCTGGATCAAAGTCCTCATAGTTTGGATTGGGTTGGGGCTTACGCTCTAACTGGCCCAATGAGTTTGGTGAACCGACCTAAAGGGGGTCGGAACGACCAACGAATGGTGGGATTGAACCTCATGGAGGCTTCCTACGTATCCCCGTGGTAGGGAATCAAAGACCACTTAGTTCAGGATGGTGTCGGTGAACCGACATGAATGAGGACCTTAGTCTGATGGATGTTGGTATTGAACCTCATGGGGCTTCCTACGTACCATGCATTGACATGGATCAAAGTCCATGTAGTTTGGGTTGGGGTGTGTCGGCGAACTGATGTGAATGAGGACCTTGGTCCGATGGATGTTGGGCTTGAACCTCAGGGAGGCTTCCTACATACCATGCCTTAACATGGATCAATGTCCACGTAGTTCGGAAAGGGGAGTGTCGGCGAACTGATGTGAAGATAGAACAGGGGTCCGATAGGTGTTGGGCTTGAGCCTCAGGGAGGCTTCCTACATACCATGCCTTGACATGGATCAAATTCCCCATAGTTCCGGATGGTGTGTCGGAGAACCGACGTGAATAAGGACCTTGGTCCAAGTGGATGGCGAAATACAGTTTAACGTCATGCGGAACGGGGGATATATTTTAACGTCATGCGGGATGGGGATGGTGTCAATGTCGGTGCTTACTCTAATCCCACGTGAGTCATTCTCAGTGTGAGAAACAAGTGGCAGCAGAGACCTGACTATCACGTAGTGAAAGGTGTGTCTGTGGGATGTGGAGTGGGGCTTATGTGTGGAGCAGCCCAAGGAGAGAAAGTTTGGGACTTACTCTGAGATAGAGGCCCGTGAGGGTCGGTGCTTACTCTAGGGTGGAGGCTCGTGAGGGTCAGGGCTTACTCCAAGGTGGAGGCCCGTGTGCCGCTGGGGAACAGCAATAGTGAATGGGGCTTGTGAAAGGATGTTGCTCAGGTGCCGCTATAGAGTGGAAATCGTGGACAGGGATTACGTAAGAATGTTTCTCGGGTGCCGTTATGGAGAAGAAATCGTGGATGGGGCTTATGCAAGGATGTTGCTTGGGTGCCACTATGGAGCGGAAATCGTGGATGGGGCTTATGCAAGGATTCTTCCCATGTTCCTCTATGGAGCGGTAATCGTGGATGGGAATTACGCAAGGATTCTTCCCATGATTTCTTCCTCATGTCGAGCTATGAGGGCATCCCAACCCACTGGTGGGTTGAGGCCTTCACATATGCGCTGGTTCACAAGAAGGATAATGCCAAGGGTGTTGGAATCAGTCCGAACAAATGAAGATGAAAAGTGTGAATTATATTCCCGACATTCGGAACACAATGAGGGTGTCATGGAGATAGAGGATAGCTGTTTACCGTGGCGGAAACGTAGCATCCATATCGCGTTATCCTAAAATGGGGAAAAACAAACGAGGGTCGACTGTTGACCATGTTCGAAACATAGGACCTGACTCAAATGTCTTCTGAAGTCTTCCAAGGCATTGGCCTAGGACGGTAGGTAAGCCGATGCGGCATGGGACCAGGCTATTAGGGGGTCCCTCTAGACATAGAAGTGGATGAGGATCCGAATGAAGGACACGCAAAGAGTGAGGTGGAGTG
Source organism: Viscum album (assembly GCA_963277665.1). Lineage (NCBI taxonomy): Eukaryota > Viridiplantae > Streptophyta > Magnoliopsida > Santalales > Viscaceae > Viscum > Viscum album. The sequence goes on along the minus strand of OY728162.1, from coordinate 345,396,792 downwards.
ATGGAATGTTTGAACAGATTCCAACAATCTTGAAATTACGCCACTGTAATCATTGCATTAGGCATCTTATGCTTAGTGCACAAGGCATCTCTTGTTTAGATCAAGAGGAATCCTATAATTAGAACATAGGGAGTACTAAAATTTATATTCATGTAGATAGGACTATTGGCATCTCATTCTTGGATCATGAGGCATCTCTTATTTGGAGGAATAGGCATCCTATGTTTGGAACATAGGGTGTACTACAGTTTATAGTCATGTAGATAGGACTATTGGCATCTCATGATAAGAGAATAAGGCATCTTTTGTTTGGATCAAGAGGCATCCTATGTTTGGAACATAGGAAGAACTACAGTTTAAAGTCATGTAGATAGGAATGTTGGTATCTTATGCTTGGCGAACAAGGCATATCTTATTTGGAGCAAGAGGTATCCTATGATTGGAACATAGGGAGTACTACAGTTTAAGGTCATGTAGATAGGAATATTGGCATAAGAATCCTAGAAATGGATGGTGTTGGGTCTTATGCGAGGAAGGCCCTTTCTGGTTCAGCCTGGCATATGATCTAAGTGATTGGGTTTGGAGGAGTTGTCTGAGGAATGGTACGACTCGAGGTGTACTTGGGGAATTGATGATGAGAATCTCAACTCACGACATGGGAATGAAACCAAGAGGAATATTTAGACTCAAGGTGTTTCATGGTGTTTGGAGGAGTATCTCAAATAATTGTATTCCATAGGTGGAAGGTGGGTATGCATAGGGGCGTAATGGAAAATCCTGACTTCCTGACCTGAAAAGTTTGCGGTGAGACTCTCCATTTTTCATGGGGGTCTGTGACGGTAGCGAAGGTACCATCCTGAAGGGACAGGACTGTAACCCGGCAGTAACCCCAAGCAGGGGTGTGGGGGCACATCCCCCGCAGTATGGACCAGTGGGCACGAAGGTAGAAGCCTCACAAAGGATAGGTCTTCGCGAAGTAGTTTCGCAGAGCAAAGGGGCTTGTGGAGCATAGGGTCTCACGGAGCATAGACTCATAGAGCATCATCGCGAAGCATGGAATCGTGGATCATGGACTCGCGGAGCTTGGGCTCGCGGAACATTGGCTCACGGAGTATCAACGCGAAGGAAGCTGCTCACGGAGCAGGGACTCGCAGAGCAGCAACACGAAGGAAGCTGCTCGCGGAGCATGGCTTTGCGAAGCTGCTTCACGAAGGAAAGTGGAGCTCCACGAACCGGGAGATTGGTCACCCAAGGGGCGAAGTGGACATCCAAGGGGTGGAGTGGCCGTCTGGAGAATGGGGGTGAGCTGGGTAATTATAGGCAAGGGGCATCGCGAAGCGGAGCTCACTTGGCACGAAGACGGATCTTTCTCTATGGTGGGTTCGTGAATGTCAACGGGGTGCACAGAGCATCCCACCTCCTATGCTTTGCAGTGTGTTTGAGAAAGTCAAATCCTTTCGCGGAGCATCCCGCCTCCTGTGCTTTGTGGCGACGCTCTGCGATCATGGAGGGGGCTTCGTGAATGGGCTTCACGAACCAGTTTTCCAGCCCAACTTAAAATGTCCATAATTCCTAATCTGTAACTTTTTTCGGGCCCTACGACCTACCAAATCGAATCTTGAGAAATGGAATATGATCTTGGATCGTGTATGGAAGCATTTGGAAAATTTTGGGGATGTGTTTTTTGGTTCCAACAAATTCCACTCCTAAGAACGGGGTCCAACGAGGACGAGGAGGGCGAGGCAGACCGCATTTTGAGGAAACGATTAAGGAAAACGCGTGCATTGGGGTCCATTGTATCTAGATCCTATTGAGGAGAAAATCAACTAAATCTCTAAGCCTACGTGAGCCATGATCGGTGTGGGAAACAAGAGATAATAGGAGATCCTATACGAGAGTGTTAAACAACAGAAGGTGTGAGGGGATCAGCATAGGACATCGATCACCTTTTGGGAGAGTCCTAAAAGAGAGAGGGGTCATAGCTGGAGAGCATGGCTCTCTGGACAACCGTCTTGATTCTCCCACTATGCTCTGGTGCACGAGTGGGGTAACACCAAGGGTGTTAGAATCAATCCGAACAGAGGGGAGTGGAAGGTGTGAATCACGATACCCAAAATCCGGAACACTATGGGGGTGGCGTGACAATGAAGGATAACTATTGACCATGTTCGAAACACAGTATCCTTATTGTGTTAGCCTAGAATGGGGATAGAAAATGAGGGTCGATCATTGACCATGTTCGAAACACGGGACCTGTCGCAAATTCCATCTGTCAGTCTTCTGGAACGTTGGCCCAGGATAGTAGGCGGTCCATAGGCTGAGCATCCATAATGTTAGGGGGTTCCTCCAGACGTGAAAGAGGACGAGGGTCTGAATAAGGGGAACGCAAATAGTGGTATGTGGAGTGATGGTTTTTTCGAACAAAATCCAACACTCATGAAATTACGCCATCGTGGTGGGAGTACGCTAGATGGGTGCATCGGTTTGATCATGGATCATTCCTTCTTTTAGACAGGGCCTCTCTAGAAATGGGGGTTGTCGCTTCCCAATGTCATTTTAGGGCATCCCAATCTTGTTCGGGGAAAAATTGTAGTTACATAGTTCTTCCTGAGGGGTCCGACCAGGGGGCCGGAAAGGGGAAAGAACATGATTTATGATTCCTGGGGCTGGACCCTAGTCGAAATACCAGGGTGTCTCTACGTATCTCATGAGGATGGGAATCAAGCCATACGTAGTTCTTGAAGCACATTTTAACATCATGTGGGATGAGGAGAAGCCAGGTTGTGCCGGTACATATCCGAAAAAAACTACTAATCCCACATGAGCCATGATTGATGTGGGAAACAAGAAGTAATGGGGGACTTTCCCGACACAGTAAGGGGTAGGTTAGGGAGAAGGGATGCTCGGTGAATACTGGCCCAATGATGCTAACATGTCTATGTAGCGCACCTAGACGTGCAAAGAGATAAAGACGAATATGTTGGAATTACACTTGAACATGAGGAAGTGGAAATGTGTGAATCATGCTGCTCACCATCTGGATCACAATGATGGTGGTGTGGTGATGGAGGATAACTATTGACCATGGTGGAAACACAGCATTCAAATCATGTTAACCTGGAATGGGGACAGACAAATGAGGTTCGACCGTTGACCATGTTCGAAACACGGGACCTGTCGTAAATGTCATCCAAGATCCTTGGGACGTTGGCCCAAAACGATAGGAGAGCCCTTAGGCCCATCATCCATGGAGATCCCTTAAGCCTAGAATCCATGTCGTCTGAGGGTCCTTTAGGATGTAGAATAGGATGAGGATCCAAATAGCGATCTCACAAAGCTTGGACAAGGAACGAGGGGAATGACCTCATGAAAATTCTACACTTCGGGTTCTTTGTCAAAACACATCAGAATACGAAAACGAGACATATTAGATAGAGGGAGTCGAGTCCCTTCCCATAGGGAGATCTTAGTTTAGGGTTGTAGAATTTGGACCATGGATGAAAGGAAGTATGGGAGACTCGTGGTGAGTAATTAGAAAAACCCGACGTGAATGGGAACCAGGGGTTACGACCGCCACATGTTCCTTGGAGAGGTTTTAGATCATGGGACCAAAAACGAGAGTTGATCTGGGCCTGAGGAAAAGTGCACAGGCGTTCTTACGTACCCCATGATAATGGGGATCAAGCTTCACATAGTTCTTGAAGTGGAACGGTAAGGTACCAGTTCCAGGGATAAAAGGGGTGTGTGGGCATGGCCCTCGCACCCAGAGAAACAGTATTTGATAAATCTTGTTTTCCCTTTAAGGTGAGTGGTTTTTTTTTTTTGAAGAGACATGCCTAGGGTAGCAGGACCTAGCGTCGCCAAAAGAATCAAGCCATAGTAGGTGTTGACAAATGGCATGGCGTGTGACCAATACCCAACATGACGTCCTCTATGATGAGGTCATCATAATGCAGTGTCATTTTTCATCGTGCATCCAGGACGCTAATGTCACTATTTAAGGTCATGTGATAGGACCAAGCATGTATTTTAACATCATGAAATGCAGACATAGCAGAGACGATGCTATGTGGGGAATGTGTACGGTGCCATGAAAAATAACCGATGTGAATGGGGACATGATCCCATATCACACTGCACACAATTCTGAGAGGGGAACCTTGGGACAAGGGGCCCAAATAGGGGTGAAAGTTAAAGGGGCCAAAGAAACTATCTCCCAGCTGAGCTGGACCTGAAAACGAGATGTCTGGGTGGTCCTACGTATCCCATAAGGATGTGAATCAAGCCATAAATAGTTCTAGAGGGTGCCTTTTAACATCGTGCTAGACAAGAAACAGGAGGGATGATTCTTAGAATGGGGTGCGCGTGGTGCGGCTATTGAAAACCGGATATGAATGAGGACATAATCCCACACCATACCACATGGTCCCGTAGTCAAAGTCCCAAAGGAGGGACAGAAAAGATGAATTAGCAGATCTCAAGATGGACCCAGTCTGGGTGTTCCTACGTATTCCATAAGGATGGGAATTAACCCATACGTAGTTCTGGGGAGATCTTAGTTTATTGTCTTAGAGCTCGGACCATGGGAGCCCCGAATGATGCCGTATTGCAGAGGTGCACTGAGGGATAGTGCTAATAGTGTCGAGATTCCACCAGAACACGATGGGGTGGAACATAATGTGAATCATGCAACCAATATTCAAGGCCTGAAGGGGCTGACGTGACGATGGAGGATTACTGTTGACCCTGTTCGCAACACAGCATCATGTCGCGTTAGCCTAAAATGGGGACAAACAAATGAGAATCGATCGCTAACCATGTTCGCAACGTGGGATTTGTATCAATTTGTTGTCTGAAACCCTCATGGGTGTTGGCCCGTAACGGTAAGAGATCCCTTAGGCGTTGTATCCAGGCCGTTTTTGGGGGTCCCTCCAGGTGTGAAAGATAGTGGAGGTCCCAATGAAGGGAAACACGAAGCTTGAAAAGTGGAAGAAACTTGCCTAAGTTGAATCTGACACTCTTGGTCCTGGACCGGAGTACTCTTAGCACATGGGAGAACCACTACAAGGGGTCGAGGGACTCAACTTGAGGGCGTCCAAGAGATGGTGGATTCCCGGGAGAAGGGGGGTCATGGTTCCAAAAACCATGTACCACACTTATACATCCCCCCCCCCCATGGAGAGGGACAGGCCAAGGGGCCTAGGTGACTGGGAGATCGGGGGATCTCTAAGAGATGGGCCTGGACCCGAAGTCTAGACATTTGGGTGGTCCTACGTATCCCATGAGGATGGGAATCAATCCACACATATTTTTGGAGGAGATATTAGTTTATGGTCTTAGAGGTCGGACCGTGGATGGAGTGAAAACCCTCTAAGTAAACGCAGACCTCAACCCGATCACTAAGCCCATGTGAGTTAAAATCGGTGTGGGAAACAAGGGAGGAAGATTCCTTTTACAATACCTGGAATGCCCATCAAAGGGAAATCGGTGCAGAGCCCCGAATGACTTCCCTATCGTAGCTTTGGTCCTCCTAATGTGCGGATGCGCACTGAGGAATAATACCAAGAGTTTAGAAGTTCTACTTGGATAGGATGAGGTGGTACATAATGTGAATCGTGTAACCGACATTTTGGGATTAATGGGGTTGGCGTGGCGATGGAGGATAACTGTTAATTGTGGTGGAAATGCAGTATCCATATCGCGTTATCCTGAAGTGGGAACAACAAATGAGAATCAACCACTGACCATATTCACAACATGGTATTTGTATCAATTTTTTGTCTGAAACCCTCGGGGGTGTTGGCCCATAACGGTAGGAGAGCCCTTAGGCGTTGTATATAGGCCGTTTTTGGGGGTCCCTTTGGGTGTGAAAGGTGATGAAAGCCCTGATGAAGGGGAACACAAATCCTGAAAATCAGGTGAAAACATGTCCGAGTAGAACCCAGCATTCCAGGTACTAAACCAGAGTACCCTTAGACACATTGATGAACCGCCGAAGAGGGTCGATGCAGATGCTCAGGAGGGAGAGGTACCTGGCGTGGTCATTACAGGCCTGACGTGAACGAGGACATAATCCCATGCCACATCATATACTCCCCTTCCTAGGGAATGGTATTCCAATGGGGCCAAGGTGAAATGGTGATTTCCAGGAGATGGGGCTGGACCCGAAGTCTAGACTTTCGGGTGGTCCTACGTATCCCATAAGGATGGGAATTAAGCCACACGTAGTTCTTGAAGACACTCGGGGGTAAGATATCCCAACGAGGGGGGTGTACGACACATGAATGAGGACATAATCTCATACCACACTGTATGCTCCCATAAGAGAACTAGGTTCGGGGGCCCGAAAGGCTAAGGGGCCTGAGGCTGGTCCTTGGTCAGGAAGGCCTAACCTAATTTTAGTTTAACGTCTTGCAGTGAGGATGAGGAGGGTAATAGGATTCCCTAGACAAGGTAGGTGTATGGTGCAATGAATAAACCGACGTGAATAAGGACGTAATCTCTCACCACACCATATACTCTCATAAGAGGGCCTGGGCTGAGGTCCAGAAAGGACAAGGGGCCTGAGGCTGGGCCACAGTCAGGAAGGCCTGACCTACTTTTAGTTTAATGTCTTGCAGTAAGGACGAGGAGAGGACAAGGTGTCTCATCTAGGGATGTGTACGACACTATGGGAAACCCGGCATGAATGAGGACATAATCCCATACCACACCGAATAATCCCATAAGAGAGAACCTGGTACGGGGCCCGAGAAGGCCAAGGGGCCTGAGGTTGGGCCTCGGTCAGGAAGTCCTGACCAGTTTGTAGTTTAACTTCTTATAGTGAGGATGAGGGTTGGGGCCTGAGAAGGTCAAGGGGCCTGAGGCTGGGCCTTGTTCAGGAAGGCCTGACCAGTCTATAATTTAACGTCTTGCAGTGAGAATGGGGGTTGGGGCCCGAGAAGGCCAAGGGGCCTAAGTCTGGGCCTCGGTCAGGAAGGCCTAACCAGTCTGTAGTTTAAAGTCTTGTAGTGAGGACAGGGGCCAGGTAAGGTCTCATCCAGGGATGTGTACGGCATGGTGAGCAACCCGATGTGAATGAGGACATAATCCCGCACCACGTCGTACAATACTAGAAGAGATAACCCATGCTGGATGGAAGGTCATACGCCTTCTTGTATGGTAACTACCTCATCACGACTCCTAATCCCACATGAGCGGTACTCGGTGTGAGAAACAAGGATCCGGTCTCGGCTATTTCCATCTATTGGGTCCTGATAGCTGACATCGCCAGAAGGGAGTCTGTCTCTTAGATACAACAGGGCTGAATGAATCACTACACTCGATGTTTGGGACATCTTGGGGTGGTCCTAACGATCCAAGACAACTATTCACCATGTTCGAAACACAGCGTCCCTATAATGACCTGGTGGTAGAAACAAACGATCATCGAACTCTGACCAAATTCAAAAAGCGGGACTTATATCGGCTTGTTGCTTGAAATCCATTAGGGCGTTGGCCCAAAGTGGTAAGAGAGCTCTTAGTCCTAACATCCATACCATTCAGGGGCCCTTCCGGATGGGGAAGGTGATGGAATCCTAGTCATGGAGTGGGTGAAGCATAGTTGTTCCCATCTACGAAAGTGGAAAACATATCTATGGAGGGGGAAACATAGCCGGATCGAGGCTAGCTCAACGCTAATTGGGGAAAAATTATGCACCCTGCCATATGTCTTGACCCGAGGGGAAGATTTTGGCATTTGGGTTGGGCCTAGTGACAAAATGTCTGGGCATTCCTACGTATCCCATAAGGATGGGAATCAAGCCATATGTAGTTCTTGAAGGCCATGAAGTTTAACGTCGTACGGTGAAGATGCAGGAGGATAGAAGAATGGGAGTGGGCACATGGTGTGACCATTATAATCCTCGTATGAGTGGGGCTAAAGAAGCCTACTCCATATCATTCAAGGATCCTCTGAGGAAGCTATACCAAAGGGGGATAGTCAAAGAGAAGAGTTTGGGCTGGGCTCAAGACAAGGTGTCTGAGCGTTCCTAAATATCCCATGTGGATGGGAATCAAGCCATACGTAGTTATTTGAACATAGTTTAATGTCATGCCGGATGGTGCATAGTTTAAAGTCATGCAGGACTGGAAAATTTAAGGTCGTGTAGGACCGGCGTGTAGTTTAGGGTCATGCGGGAAAAATGCTGAGTGGTTTTACCTCCTCCAGTTGGGGCGGATCACGCAGTTTAACGTCGTGTGATATGGATGGTTGTGATCATAGTTTAAGGTCATAGAGCTTGGACCATTTTACAGTTTGTTGTCGTTCAGGATGATAATGAGCAGTTTAACGTCATGACGGACGATGGTGTCTTTTAACGTCATGCAGGATGAAGATGAACAGTTTAACGTCATGCAGGACGATGGTGCAGTTTAATGTTGTTCTGGATGATAATGATCAGTTGAACATCATGACAGACGAAGATGAATAGTTTAACGTCATGCAGGACGATGATGCAGTTTAATGTCGTGCAGGATGATGATGCAGTTTAAAGTTATGCAGGATGATAATGTGCAGTTTAATGTCATGATGGATGAAGATGAACAGTTTAACGTCATGTAGGACGATGATGCAGTTTAATGTCGTGAAGGACGATAATGTGCAGTTTAACATCATGACAGATGAAGATGAACAGTTTAACGTCATGTAGGATGGTGGTGCAGTTTAATGTCGTATTGGACGATAATGATCAGTTTAACGTCATAACGGGCGAAGGTTAATAGTTTAACGTCATGCAGGATGATGATGTAGTTTAATGTCATGCAGGACGATGATGCAGTTTAAAGTCATGCAGGACGATAATGTGCAGTTTAACATCATGACGGACGAAGATGAATAGTTTAACATCATGCAGGATGATGATGCAGTTTAATGTTGTGCAGGATGATAATGTGTAGTTTAACATCATGACGGACGAAGATGAATATTTTAACATCATGCAGGATGATGCTGCAGTTTAATGTCATGTAGGATGATAATGTGCAGTTTAACGTCATGAGAGACGAATATGAACAGTTTAATGTCATGCAGGATGGTGGTGCAGTTTAATGTCGTGATGGGCGATAATGATCATTTTAACGTCATGACAGAAAAAGATGAACAGTTTAACGTCATGTAGGACGATGATGCAGTTTAATGTCATGCAGGATGATAATGTGCAGTTTAAAGTCATGAAGTATGAAGATGAACAGTTTAACGTCATGCAAGACGGTGGTGCAGTTTAATGTCGTGCAGGAAGATAATGTGCAGTTTAACATCATGACAGATGAATATGAACAGTTTAGCATCATGCAGGATGATGATGTAGTTTAATTTCGTGCAGGACGATAATGATCAGTTTAACGTCATGACTGATGAAGATGAACAGTTTAACGTCATGCAGGAAGTATATGAATAGTTTAACATCATGACAAACGATAATGATCTGTTTAACATCATGACGGACGTTGGTTGTCACATAGTTTAACGTCATGCAACTGGGACGTGAAACCACACGGATTGTGTCGGTAGGGGGATGGTCTTCCCTTCCCCATTCTGGTGGGTTGGGATGAGGGGGGAATCATATGATGGGATTTCCCTAAAATTACCTGATCATAATGAACCTTCCACGATTTGGTGCCAAGGCTATAGGGATTACCTCTATAGTTGATGCAACATGGTCGTTGGGATGACACAGAGTGTCACAAGGGTAGTAGGTATGACTACATTCCCTCAGTCTAGAAGGTGTGGAAGCCTGGAACGTCGGTACGATGGGGTGAAGGAGCCTGGAAGGTGTGTAAGCCTGGAACGTCGGTATGACGGGGCGAAGGAGCCCGGAAGGCATGGAAGCCTAGAATGTTGGTACGATGGGGTGAAGGAGCCTGAAAGGTGTGGAAGCCTGGAACGTCAGTACGACGAGGTGAAGGAGCCCGAAAGGTGTGGAATCCTGGAATGTCGGTATGATGGGGCGAAGGATCCCGGAAGGCGTGGAAGCCTGGAACGTCGGTACGACGGGGTGAAGGAGACCGGAAGGCGTGGAATCCAGGAATGTCGGTACGATGGGGCGAAGGAGCCCGAAAGGCGTGGAAGCCTGGAATGTCGGTACGACGGGGCGAAGGAGCCCGGAAGGCGTGGAATCTTGGAACGTCGATACAACGGGGTGAAGGATCCCAGAAGGCGTGGATGCCTCAAACGTCGGTACGACGGGGCGAAGGAGCTCGGAAAGCGTGGAAGCCTAGAACTTCGGTACGATAGGGCGAAGGAGACCAGAAGGCGTTGAAGTGTGGAATGTCGGTACGACAGGGCGAAGGATCCTAGAATGCGTGGAAGCCTAGAACGTCGGTACGAGGGGGAAAAGGATCCCAGAAGGCATGGACGACTGAAACGTCGGTGTGACGGAGCGAAGGAGCTCGAAAGGCGTGGAAGCCTAGAACGTCGGTACAACGGGGCGAAGGAGCCTGGAATTCCTGGAAGCTTGGAACGTCGGTATGACGAGGTGAAGAATACCGGAAGGTGTAGAAGACTGGAATGTTGGTACGATGGGGTGAAGAAGCCCGGAAGGCGTGGAAGCCTGGAATGTCGGTACGACGAGGCGAAGGAGCCTGGAAGGCGTGGAAGCCTGGAACATCGGTACGACAGAGCGAAGGAGCCCTGAAGGCATGGAAGCCATCATGCTGAATGGTGTTGGTACAAAGAGAACCTCCATAGTGTCTGGTGATAATGGTTAAGGGTCGAAAAATCGCCGATAGAGTTGGGGAAGGATTCCCCCTGCGCGGCCTCTTAATGCAGCGGGGTTGGCGAGGAGCCGATGGAGTCGGGTGGCAGATGCCACCTGCGCGGCCTCTTGAGGCGGAGGAGTCGACGACAAGCCAAGGGAGTTGGGTTCCGGATGCCACCTGCGCGACCTCTTGAGGCGGCGAAGTCCGCGAGGAGCTGAGAGAGTCGGCTGGAGAATGCCACCTGCGCAGCCTCTTGAGGTGGCAGATTCGACGAGGAGCCGAGGGAGTCGGGTGGCGAATGCCACCTGCATGGCGCCTTTAGGCGGCGGAGTCGGCAAGGAGCCGACGGAGTTGGTTGGTGGATTCCACCTGCGCGGCCTCTTGAGGCGACAGAGTTAGCGAGGAGCCGAGGGAGTCGGGTAGCGAATACCACATGCGCGGCCTCTTGAGGCGGCGAAGTTGGCGAGGAGCCGAAGGAGTTGGGTGGTGGATGCCACCTATGCGGCCTCTTGAGGTGGAGGAGTCAGTGAGGAGCCGAAGGATTTGCGTGGCTGATGCCACCTGCGTGGCCTCTTAAGGCGGCGGGATCGGCGTGGAGCCGATGGAGTGGGGTGGCGGATGCCACCTACGTGACCTCTTGAGGCTGAGGAGTCGGCGAGGAGCCGAAGGAGTTGGGTGGAAGATGCCACCTGCGCAGCCTCTTGAGGTGGCAGAGTCTGTGAGTAGCCGAAGGATTCGGGTGGCAAATTCCACCTGCACGGCCTCATGAGATGGCGGAGTTGGTGAGGAGATGAAGGAGTTGGGTGGCGGATGCCACCTGCACGGCCTCTTGAGGCGGCGGAGTCGGCGAGGAGCCGAAGGAGTTGGGTGGAGGATTACACCTACACAGCCTCTTGAGGTGGAGGAGTCGGCGAGGAGACGATGGAGTCGGGTGTCCGATGCCACCTGTGCGGCCTCTTGAGGGGCCGGAGTTGGCGAGGAGCTGAAGGAGTCGGGTGGCAGATGCCACCTGCGCGGCCTCTTGTGGCAGCAGAGTCGGCGAGGAGCTGAAGGAGTCGGGTGGCAGATTCCACCAGCGCAACCTCTTGAGGCGGCGGAGTCGGCGAGGAGCCGATGGAGTCGGGTGGCAAACGCCACCTTTGTGGCCTCTTGAGGTGGCAGAGTCGGTGAGGAGCTGATGGAGTCGGGTGGATGACACCACCTGCATGGCCTCGTGAGGCGGCGGAGTCGGCGAGGAGCTGATGGAGTCGTGTGGCTGACGCCACCTGCGAGGCCTCTTGAGGCGGCGGAGTCGGCAAGGAGCCTATGAAGTCGGGTGGCAGACGCCACCTGCGGGGCCTCTTGAGGTGGCGGAGTCGGCGAGGAGTTGATGGAGTCGGGTGGCCGATTCCACCTACGTGGCCTCTTAAGGTGGCGGGATCAGTGAGGAGTCGAAGGAGTTGGGTGGTTGATGTCACATGCGCGGCCTCTTGAGGCGGCGGAGTTGGCGAGGAGCCGATAGAGTCGGGTGGAAAATGCCACCTGTGCGGAATCTTGAGGCAGCGGAGTCAGCGAGGAGCTGATGGAGTCGGTTGGTGTATGCCACCTGCACGGCCTCTTGAGGCGGCGGAGTCGGTGAGGAGCCGAAGGAATTGGGTGGCTGATGCCACATGCGAGGCCTCTTGAGGCGGCGGGATCGTCAAGGAGATGAAGGAGTGGGGTAGTGGATGCCACCTGTGCGGCCTATTGAGGCGGCGGAGTCAGCGAGGAGCTGATGGATTCGGGTGGCAGATTTCACCTGTGTGGTCTCTTGAGGTGGAGGAGTTGGTGAGGATCTGAAGGAGTGGGGTGGCGGATGCCACCTATGTGGCCTCGTGAGGCGGCGGAATCGGCGAGGAGCCAATGGAGTGGGGTGGCGGATGCCACCTGTGCGGCCTTATGAGGTGGCGGGATCGTCAAGGAGCCGATGGAGTGGGGTGGTGGATGCCACTTGTGCGGCCTCTTGAGGCGGCGGGATCGGCGAGGAGTCGATGGAGTGGGGTGGTGGATGCCACATGTGCGGCATCTTGAGGCGGCGGGATCGGCGCGGAGCTAATGGAGTGGGGTGGTGGATGCCACCTTTGTGGCCTCTTGAGGCGGAGAAGTCAGCGAGGAGCCAAAGAAGTTAGGTGGCGGATGCCACCTACGCGGCCTCTTGAGGTGGCGGAATCAGTGAGGAGCTGAAGGAGTCAGGTGGAAAATGCCACCTGCGCGGCCTCTTGAGGCAGCGGATTCATCGAGGAGTCGGAATATTTGGGTGGCGGATGTCACCTACGCGGCCTCTTGATGAAGATGAGTTAGCGAGGAGACGATGGATTTGGGTGACAGATGCCACCTGCGAGGCCTCTTGAGGCGGCGGAGTCGGCGAGGAGCCGAAGGAGTTGGGTGGCAGATGCCACCTGCGCGGCCTCTTGAGGTGGCGAAGTCGGCGAGGATCTGAAGGAGTCGGGTGGCAGATGCCACCTGCGCGGCCTTTTGAGGCAGCAATATCGGCGAGGAGCTGAAGGAGTCGGGTGGTAGAGGCCACATGCGCTGCCTCTTGAGGTGACGGAGTCGGCAAGGAGCCGATGGATTTGGGTGGCTGACGCCACCTGCGCGACCTCTTGAGGCGGTGGAGTCGGCGAGGAGCCAATGGATTCGGGTGGATGACGCCACCTGCGTGGCCTCTTGAGGCGGCAGAGTCGGTGATGAGCTGATGGAGTCAGGTGGCTGGCACCACCTGCGAGGCCTCTTGAGGCGGCGGAGTCAGCGAGGAGCCGATAGAGTTGGGTGGATGAAGCCACCTGCGCGGCCTCTTGAGGTGGCGGAGTCGGCGAGGATCCGATAGAGTTGGGTGGCAGATGCCACCTGTGCGGCCTCTTTAGTCGGCGAGGAGCCGAAAGAGTTGGGTGACTAATGCCACCTGCACGATCTCTTAAGGAGGAGGAGTCGACAAGGAGCCAAAGGAGTTAGGTGGTTGATTCCACCTATGTAGCCTCTTGAGGCGGCGGAGTCGGCGAGGAGCCGATGGAGTCGGGTGGCTAACACCACCTGCACGGCCTCTTGAGGCGGCGGAGTCGGCGAGGAGCCGATGGACCGTAGTCTTCACACACCCAATGGTACTCCTCCTCTCACATATGGAGGAGAGGGGATTCCCATGGGTGATGCCTCAATTTTCCCGACAGATTTGGTCTACTCGCTATTGAAGGAGAAGAGATTCACGTCGGGTTCACCATTTCTATTTCTGACGCTTTCGCTGGGGTGCACGTATCCATATCTAAGGACATGCAACTGTTGCCCCGCATTCCTGCTTTCCAAAGGCAGGAGGCATCCATTCCTTGTTCAGGAATGTTTTCTCCTTGATCGAAACAGGATGATGGGATGTCATTTCTTCCTTCCATGGATTCCTTCTCGGAACTCGTCACCTATTCTGGTTCTCCCTTATAGATTAAGTCGTGGTTCGTGAATCTCATTCCCGGTGTCATATCTTCATGGACACTGGTTAATTACACTACTTCCGTCAAGATATTCCATGGGGTCTTGACATGGTAGCAACCTTCAGTCAGACTAGATGACAACATCAGGCATTTCGGGGCATCTCTAGGTGCGTGGACATTGTGGAACCTGTATTCTTCCTCATAAGAGGGAATCTCAAGGGTGCAGAACCCAAGTCATCCCACATCGAATGCGGGGAATCATCTTACATAGGCATGCATATGAGGTTTTCCTCAGCTTATCATGTTTAACACAGGGTATGCCACATGTTTAATGTCTTGAAAATAAGGTTACTCCAAAGGCATGTCATCCGAGGTTTTCCTCAGGCATCTCATGTTTATCACGAGGTAGGACACGATTTTAACGTCTTGCGGAGACGGTATGAGAGTGATCAGAACGCACCATAGAGACGGATCATATTGGTACATCCCAAGGAGGGAACACCAGGAAGATGGATGGATCAGAACACCCAATGAGGACAGATCCGAGGTGGTGTGCCCCATAGAGGGGAGATGTCACACCGTACTGGCTGATCTGAACACCATTGAGTGTGGATCAGGGAGAGTGCACCCCAGGATGGGGACACAATGGTTGGATAGTATTGAACCTCGTGGAGGTTTCCTATGTACCATGCCTTGACATGGATCAATGTCCCCGTAGTTTGAAGGGGTGATGAATTGGGGTGTACACAGAGGACAACGACCTGGAGACATACTGGGGATTATGCATGGTTAGCTTCCTGAGTACTACTAGGAGCAGTAAAGAGGGTGGATGACATGATCCCACCTGGATGTGGTGGCCTGGGTAAGAATCAGGATGGATAATGGATAATTGCTTGGAGTTGAGGGGGAATGAAATTGGACCATCGTGGAAGTGACGGTAGTGATGGGATTGAGCCTCAAAGAGACTTCCTATGTATCCTCATGGAAGGGAATCAAAGTCTACATAGTTTGGTGGGAGATGGGACACCTGAGGAGGCGGCCCGTGAGAATGGATGCATGGATGGGACCTAGAAGAAGTGGAACCTCCAGGTTGGGCAATGACCTTCCTGAGACACATAGGCTCGAGGGAGATATCATTATGAGATATGAGTGATGGGCTTGATCCTTAGGGAGGCTTCCTAAATACCATGCCTTGACATGGATCAAAGTCCTCATAGTTCGGGTTGGGTTCGTTCTTATGCTCTAGGCGGCCCAATGAGTTTGGTGAAAAGACCTGAAGGGGGTTGGGACGACCAATAGATGGTGGGCTTGAACCTCGTGGAGGCTTCCTACATATCCCCATGGCAGGGAATCAAAGACCACGTAGTTCAGGATGGTTTCGTTGAACCTATGTGAATGAGGGCATTAGTCCGATGGATGTTGGGCTTGAACCTCATGAGGCTTCCTACGTACCATGCATTGACATGGATCAAAATCCCCGTAGTTCGGGTTGGGGTGTGTCGGAGAACCGACGTGAATGAGGACCTTGGTCTGATGGATGTTGGGCTTGAACCTCAGGGAGGCTTCCTACGTACCATGCCTTAACATGGATCAAATTCCACATAGTTTAGAAAGGTGTGTGTCGGTGAACCAACATGAAGATGGAATGGGGGTATGATAGGTGTTGGGCTTGAGACTCAGGGAGGCTTCCTACGTACCATGCCTTGACATGGATCAAAGTCTCATTATTTCAGGATGGTGTGTCGGAGAACCGACGTGAATAAGGGACATGGTCCAGGTGGATGGAGAAATACAATTTAACGTCATGTGGGATGGGGGATACAGTTTAACATCATGTGGGATGGGGATGGTGTCAGGGTCGGTGCTTACTCTAAGCCCATGTGAGTCGTGCTCGGTGTGAAAAACAAGAGGCAGTAAAGTCCTGATGATCACGTATCGAAAGGTGCGTCCCTGGGATGTGGAGTGGGGATTACGCATGGAGCGGCCCAGGGAGAGAAAGGTTGGGACTTACTCCGAGATAGAGGCCCGTGAGGGTTGGGGATTACTCCAGGGTGGAGGCCCGTGAGGGTCGGGGATTACTCTAGGGTGGAGGCCCATGTGCCGCTGGGGAATGGAAATGGTGAATGGGGATTATGCAAGGATGATGCCTGGGTGCCGTTATAGAGCGACAAACGTGGACAAGGCTTATGCAAGGATGCTGCCCGGGTGCCGCTATGGAGATGAAATTGTGGATGGGGCTTACACAAGGATGCTGCCCAGGTGCTGCTATGGAGAAATAATCGTGGATGGGGCTTACGCAAGGATGCTTCCCATGTGCCGCTATGGAGCAGAAATCGTGGATGGGGCTTACGCAAGGATGATGACCATGATGTCTTCCTCGTGTCGGGCCATCAGGGTATCCCAACCCACTGGTGGGTTGAGGCATTCACCTATGTGCTGGTGCAAAGGAAGGATAATGCCAAGGGTGTTGGAATCAGTCTGAACAAATGGAGATTAAAAGTGTGAATTACATGTCTGAAATTCAGAATGCAATGAGGGTGGCGTTCCAATGGAGGATAGCTGTTGAGCGTGGCGGAAACGTATCATCCATATCGTGTTTTCCTGAAATGGGGACAAACAAATGAGGGTCTACTATTGACCGTGTTCGAAACACAGGACCTGACTCAAATGTCGTCTGAAGTCTTCCGGGGTGTTGGCCCAGGATGGTAGGTGAGCCGATGCGGCATGGGACTAGGCTGTTAGGGGGTCCCTCCAGACATAGAAGTGGATGAGGATCTGAATTAAGGACACACAAAGCGTGAGGTGGAGTGATGGAATGTTTTAACGGATTCCAACGCTCTTGAAATTACGCCACTATAATCATTGAATTAGGCATCTTATGCTTAGCGCACAAGGAATCTCTTGTTTGGATCAAGAGGCATCCTATAATTAGAACATAGGGAGTACTATAGTTTATAGTCATGAATATAAGACTATTGGAATCTCATGCTTGGAGCATGAGGCATATCTTATTTGGAGGAAGAGGCATCCTATGTTTGGAACATAGGGTGTACTACAGTTTATAGTTATGTAGATAGGACTATTGGCATCTAATGATAGCAACATAAGGCATCTCTTTTTTGGAGCAGGAGGCATCCTATGTTTGGAATATAGGGAGAACTATAGTTTAAAGTCATGTAGATAGGACTGTTGGCATCTTATGCTTGGAGCACAATGCATCTCTTATTTGGATCAAGAGGCATCCTATGATTGGAAGATAGGGATTACTACAGTTTAAAGTCATGTAGATAATACTATTGGCATAAGAAGCCTGGAAATGGATGGTGTTGGGTCTTATGTGAGGGCGGCCCTTTCTGGTTCAGCCTGGCATAGGAGCTAAGTGATTGGGTTTGGAGGAGTTGCCTGAGGAATGGTTCGACTCGAGGTACTCGGGGAATTGATGATGAGAATCTCAACTCACGACATGGGAATAAAACCAAGATTAAAATGTCGAATCAAGGTGTTTCATGGTGTGTGGAGGAGTATCTCAAATCATGGTATTCCATAGGTGGAAGGTGGGTGTGCATAGGGGTGCAATGGAAAATCATGACATCCCGGCCCGAAAATTTTGTGGTGCAACTCTCCATTTTTAATGGGGGTTTATGACGGTAGCGAAGGGACTGGCCCAAAGGGCTGGGACCGCAGCCCGGAACTGACCCGGAGTAGGGGTTCAGGGGTGCATCCCCCACGGTATGGACCAGTGTGTGCGAAGGTAGAATCCTCGCAAAGGATAGGTCTTCGCGAAGTAGCTTCGCGGAGCAAAGGGGCTCGTGGAGCATAGGGTCTCGCGGTTCATGGCCTCGTAGAGCATAGACTCACAGAGAAGCATCGCGAAGCATGGACTCGTAGAGCATAATTGCAGAGCATGGACTCATAGATCATGGGCTCGCGGAACATAGTCTCATGGAGCAGCAACGCGAAGGAAGCTGCTCGCGGTGCAGGGACTCGCAGAGCAGCAACACGAAGGAAGCTACTCGTGGACCATGGCTTCACGGAGCCGCTTCCTGAAGGAAATAGGAGCTCCTAAAATCGGGAGATCGGCCACCCAAGGTGTGAATTGGCCATCCAAGGGGCGGAGTGGCCATCCGGAGAATGGGGGTGAG
Organism: Viscum album; assembly: GCA_963277665.1. Lineage (NCBI taxonomy): Eukaryota > Viridiplantae > Streptophyta > Magnoliopsida > Santalales > Viscaceae > Viscum > Viscum album. Next base: position 345,378,479 of record OY728162.1, on the reverse strand, counting down.
CTATGTATTTATAGGCAAGGGGCGCCACGAAGCAGAGCTTGCTCGGCACGAAGACAAAGCTTGCTCCGCGGTGGGTTCGCGAACGTCAACGGGGTTCACGGAGCATCCCGGCTCCCATGCTTCGTTGTGGGTTCATGAAATTCAAATCCATTCGTGGATCATCCCACCTTCTATGCTTCGCGACGGAATTCCACGATCACGGAGGGGGCTTTGCGAATGGGCTTCATGAACCAGTTTTCCAGTCCAACTTCAAATGTCCATAACTCCTAATCCGTAACTCTGTTTGGGCCCTACGACCTACCAAATCGAAGCTTGAGAAATGGACTAAGATATTGGATCATGTATGGAATCATTTGTAAAAGTTTGTGGACGCTTTTTACAGTGCCAACAGTACTGTAAAAATAATGATATTAAAAAATATATATCATTTAGGAGTGTCAAACTAAGTGTATAGTTAAGACTCCTTTTCAGGCACCAAGTGATGATTGATTCAATGGAAAACACTCCCTTTTTAGGGTTATTACCCCTAGATACATTTATGTGAGAGACTTCATCCACTTATAATATCCAAAAAGGGATTTTATTGCTAGGAAAACCCCAAAATATATACTTTACTAAAACTTTAGGATTTTATATTATACTTAGAATTATCCCTTAGATTTTATCCCTAGGTTTTTCACTGAATTTATCTTATCCCAATTCGAAAAATATTAAATGTTAGTTCAACTAACCTAAAGGGTTATTTTTACTTTTGAAATCATTATCAAACATAACTTATAAACCATTAATGAAATTTATAACTCTCAAAATATCTTCAACTGATAACATCCTAACATCTTAAGTTATTTAAACCCTCCTTTGATACCAATTATGATGACCTGGATCCAATCTCCAATAATTTGATGCGAATAAAAAAATTATTTACATTCTATCTATCAAATGAAACAAAGAAACTAAATTTTAACCATCAATAATTACAATATCACAAAAAAATATTAATTCACATACATTCGAAGGAACTTTGGGTTTAGAGTTTTAGAGAGTTATAGAATTAATAACTAAAAATTCATATGACTTTCTTATCAAATGGACATTTTTTATTATATAAATAATCCATAATAAGTCTTAAATATCTCCCAAAAAATTCTCCACACATTGTAATCTTCTAGAAATATCATGTATAATACTTATCTTCATAACTTGTAGAAATGAGAATATAAAATGGGTGACATCAAATTCTTAATAAGGGAAAACATATATCATAATCTATCAAGGCATGAACTCGGCATGAATAATATGGTAGGAAACAAATGATAATAAAAAACCTATATAACTAATCACGTGAGCTTAAAAAATCCATGGGTAATAATATAAAAAAAACATAGAAAAGAATAACTAAATTCATGTTGATGGAATACATAATGTTAAACAACCTTTTCTTTAACATTAAGGCCTTTTCCAAAAAAAATTATTCTTATCATCGAGTTTGTTGTCGAGACAACATTCTTACCATTATGGTTACAACCAAAACATCATACAGGTAGGTATACATCAAATACCCAAACCTTTTGTCTCATGAAACAACTGATGCATCGAACAACTATATAATATCATACCCCTCTCGTCACTTCTTTATTTATAATTCATTCACCATATTAATGGTATAAATATCAATATAGTTCATAATACACTTTCCTTATGAATCAATAAACATTTGTATTGAGATACAAATATATAGAATTTAAATAATTTTACAATGTTAATAAAAGGGATAAAATAATCATAAACCATACAAAAACATAAGGTGGATGGTTAAACAATACATAATAAAATTTCTTGATTAATCAATAAATATCCTTCTTGGAATAAAAAATAAAATGATTTTTTATAGTTCCTAAATCAATAAATGGAATATATTTTTATGTAAGCATCCCTAAAACTAACACTATATAGATAATGTGATATATGGTTAAGTAAATAATTTCCCCAATAAATATACATATGGAATCTAGGTGAACATCCTTCAATCAAAGTTAGGAAATATAGAGTGTTCATAGAGAAAAATTTTTGGAAACAAAATCATACCTATAACAAAGGATGATTTGGAATGATAAGGGTGGTGATAGATTATTTATTTAATATAAAAGAAAATTACATAATCTATATAGAGAAATAAATTTTATAGTATTATTTGAATAATTTCCTTGATCTAGCATAATACATATAAAAGGGAAATGACTTCATTGAAAAACACTTTTTATGAGTTTTAGAAAAATCACTTTAGAAATAAGAAATGTCCTTGATCTTTTGAAAATAGTTATTTTATAAAACTAGGAGAGTAAGAATTTATTTAAGAAACCATTAAGGTGTAGAGAGTAAGTTTTATATAGAATATAAATGTGGTGGAATAATGTGTTCGTATGGAATAAAACATAAAAAAAACTAGTAAACATTTTTAACATTATCATAAAAAGATGAAGTTATAGGTCACTTTTAAAATTTATTTTCAAAAAAATGAATCAAAAACATTGAAACATTGATTTTAAAAAAATAATAAAATATCCATTAAATGGAATAAATTTTATCAAAATAAATAAGGGTGGAAGATAAAATATTTTATTTTTAAAGGATGTAAAACCCTTTTTAATATTTTGAAATACCTTCGTTTGAAAACCCACATTATAAAAAGAGTAATTATAATTTAGAAAATAGGAAAACATAATTATGAGAATCATATAAAATAATACATATTATATTTGCTAAAAATATAGGAGAAATTTGGAATTAATTAAAATATGTACATGGATTAAAAGATCTATTGGAAAAAATTGGAGTTATTCATTTCAACATAAAACTTTTATTTGAGAAGGTATTCATCAAGGAAAATGATATTGATGAAAATTGATAACTTAAAAAGAGAAAAGGAGAAAATATCATATAGAAATGAAATTTTAGGTATAAAATAGTCTTATAATATCATAATCAAGTAGAGAATTTATGACTTAATGAGAAATAATTTGATTCGAGAAAACTCTTAAGACTTGAGAAACATTTAAATCAAAACCCCTTAAAGATTATGATTTCAAAAAAACATAAAATAATATAAATAATGAGAGGATCATTTTATGAAATATTAAATGGGAATTATATATTCCATTCTAAAATAACATGGTTTATAATAAGAATTATGTCTCAAGGGGTAAAAATTTGAGGCAAGAAACGCTTACCTTGTTCTGGATTCATTTTGTGCATGTACCTAACTTCGGGAATATTAAAATTAAGTTCATTATATAATTTATTAGTAAAATTATATAGATATATTTTATTTAATATATATAATTTATTATTATATGTTATTTATTTATTATATAGTTTTTTATTATGTTTTGGTGAAAATTGAATCGGTTTTGTCTTATTTTGATAATCTTATCAATCGAAAATGATATTTTAATAATAAGATAAATACTTAATATAACATTTATAGAACCATAAACTAATAATTTATTTCTTATTAAATTATATTAATATTAGTATTTAATTTCCCATATTCATTCATGATAGAGTTTTATGTCATTTCTCAAGTAGGTAGTTAGACTGACGCAAACTTGAACATACCATAATTTGATAGGTGAGTATGGTTAAGAAATTTTTCATTTTAAAATAATATAACTATAAAAAATAAAAATTATATTATTTATATGTTTTTAAGGTTATTAATTATATTTTAAGTTTATTTTATAAATAATTAAAATCAATATGAAATATTTTACTTCATAGAGGTGGTAGTCCACACAATACACAGTCAACATTTTTTCTAAGAAGATGGAAAAGAATAAACAATAGTTGTTAAATTAGTATAATAAAAGTTTAGTATACTGATTATAATAAGTTTATTATATAACTATTTTTAGAATATTTTTCTGAAGGTAAAAAGTAAAAATAAAAATATAGGGATTAAGTACTATTCACATTGGGACCTTGAATTTTATCTTGAAAGTCTCCTTGAAAAATGAAGAAATTAGGCTAAATGATTGAGACCAAAAGATTATTAACTTGAGATAAGATTATAGAAGGATAAAAAGGGAATATTTTAATGATGAAATTCTATATAATTGTTGTGGAATGAAGGGTTGGAAGTGTCACCTTTTAAAAGTAAAGGAAATTGAACTTTTGTGAACACTAATTATTTTTCAATAATGGAATGACACTATTCAAGGTTCAATGTTTTAAAAAGTGATAAATAATGGAGTTTGGGGTGATATTGGGTTGATAAATACTAAAATTAATATTTACACGCATGTTTTAAAATTTTTGGAAGTCATTTTTTCTTATATTTTTACTTTTACCCATTTTTTGTTTTTACATTGGTAACTAATTTTTACCCAAGTAACTTATATTTTACTAAACATATAAAATAACTCATATTAAAAAATTTGGGTGTGATTAACCTAAATTCAAACCCCAATTAATCTAATTAAATTTATAATCTAAATAAAATTAACTTTTAAATTATAACATTTTATATATAGAAAAACACTTTTGTAGAAAAATATTATTTTCATAACTAAGTGTTCTTAATATTATTTATTTTTGATTACCAGTTGAATGAGTGATAATTTATTTAAATGTAGGATTAAAATTTATATTAAATTAAATTTTAAAAATATATTAATTTATTTTATAAATAAAAATTCATAATATTCATAAAAAATTCCCTAAAATAATATTTTTACCATTATCATGGTCATTAACTTGAATCTTAGTTATCAAACCTTTATGAATAGAAATGAAATCAACCTTATTAAATAAGTTTATTATTTTGATATAAAATATGAAATCTATTTTTTGGATTTAATTTCTATAAGTGATGAAAGCTAATGTTTTTTAATATAAGTGAATTTAATCTGTTTTTAGAGAAAAATATTAATTATATTTTAAAAATGATATACACGGGTTTTATAAATACAACATATAAATTTTAAATGAATTATTTTACTTTAAAAATATATATATATTATAGAATATATTTCAAAAACATTTAATACATTCATGTATTGTTATAATGTCATTAAAGTGATGGTTTTAGAAAAAATGTAATTTTTTTATTATTCACATAAAAACAATTACTTTAGAAAAATATTAAAAATTAATCTTAAGAAAATATTATTATTATTATGTATAAAAACAATTAAATTTGGTCAAATTAAAATTCTAAAATTGAAAATTTTGAATTTTAAATAAAATATATATATAATGGAAATTATTTTCATAGGAAAATAACTTTTTAAAATATTGACTATTCATATTCTTATTTACAATCAATTACTAATAAAATTTTGTGTTAGCATATTATTCATATAAATAATATGTCTCATCCATAAAATATTTATTTTCTTAAAAAACACATAAAAATCCAATTTTTATAAATGTTTCATTTTTAAGCATAAATTAGTCTTGTTACTTACGTAGCTACACTAGTTGAGTTTTATCAGTTCCTTAGTATTAATAATGAAATTTATTTTTAGTTCTACATATATTTCATAATTACATGACATATATTTTTACCTTCCAATTCTACGGATATATTTTAAGAGTCATATATTATTCCATGGTTTTTTTAGGTCGGTTTAGCATGTGTCGCAAGTTATTGAACACATTAATTTCTAAAGTAAATAAAATATATAATATTTAATCATGGAGTGTTACATTATCCCCCACCCCACCTAAATAAATTACTTCCTAACAATTTTTAATTATTTTTCTCTAAGGAATATAGTTGATTTTATCCACAAGATAGAAAAAAAATCAAAGGTTCAATTTCTAATGAGATATCAAACTTACTATTTTACATAATAAGAAACTCATGATTGGGTATCAAGAACTATATGATAAAAGTAATTTCCATAGGAATTTTATAGTCAATATCTATATATGATCATGGGTTAAATTATGATATGTATTGGGATTTCCCGATATGAAAATTAATATGATATATTTGAAAATAGATCTATTCCATTCCTAATACCACATAAAATTAAGGGAAAACTAGATTAATAAGAAGTAAATTACTCTAAACCATTAATAAGATTTAATAATATTCATTCTGGCTTGTGACTTTAATTATAACTCAGTATCCAATAGTTGTTAAAAACATAAATGTAATAAGAAATTGGAAAATATATAGTGGAAAATCATCATCCCCTTAATAGTAGTGGTTTTATAGGCTTTCCTTTGTTCCCATGTTCTAGGAAGTTTTTGGTTACTATTTTCATCATCGGCCATTGGATTGGATGATTGATTTGTATAGTACTAAATTTAATTACAATTAAAGTAACAGTTTTTTTGTATCTTCTCTCTTTAACTTTCACCTATGATCTTTATTACATTCATTTTCACACTTATTTTGAATTACTATTCCCTTTATGAAAGCCCTGAGGTGTTTCTTCTCACATTCTTGACACGCTGGAAATTGAATATTCTTCCCTTTATAATCTTTGTCACTCGAACTTCCATGAGACTCAAAAATTCTTTTATTTCGTGTTTTTTTAAACTCAACTAAGTTTAAATTATTAATATTGATTCTTGGTAGTTGGTTCTGCATAGTCACAAGGTTTCTCACTTTTGTTCTTATTTTTTTAGGTTTATCATTAGGAAAATATCCACATTTTCTATAGCATCCTTTTATAACTTGATTCTTTTGGGCTTCATCTATTAATAAAATCAAAAGGAGTTAACTTAAGTGATTAAAACCATAATAGTATTATTAAAAGATAAATAAATTCAATCTCAAAATGTCTTACTCCTAAATATTAACACATTTTCTTTCAGTTCAACCTAAATCACTATCGGTTTGATCTCGGTTTCTTTAGGTTGGGTTATATCATTTTCCTTAACCTAATTCCTTATAATAATATATCCTTAATAATGTATTGTAAAAATAATGTGATTAATAAAAGAGTATCCCCAAGGAGTTTCAAACCAATTGTACAGTTAGGCCTCTTTATCATTCAGCAGGTGATGATTAATTTAATAATCAAGACACTCTTTCCATGGTTATTACTCCTAACTACATCAATACTAGAGCCCACATCTACTTGTAGTATCCAGATAGGTATTTTATTTCTAGTAAAATGACATAATCTCTACTTCACTAAAATTTTAATATATTATATTACACATAAATTTGTCCCTTATATTTTATCCCTATGATTTTTACTAAATTTCTATTATCACAATCCCTAGAATATTAAATATTGCTTCATATAACCTAAAGACCTTTTAAATCAATATCAACCTTAAATTATCAATCCTTAATAAAACTTATAATTTTTATATTATCTTCAACTAATAACATCATATACTCTAAATTTATCTAAACCCTCCTTCGATGCCAAATGTGGCACCTTGGACACACGCTCCTAAAATATGGTGTGAATAAATACATTTTATTCACACCGGATTTAAAATGAATCAAATAGAACCGATTTTAACCACAAAAAATTACAATATAACTAAAAAATATTGAGTCACTTACATCTGAAGTAACTTTTATTTTTGGAGTTTTAGAGAGTTGGGAAAAAATTAACTAATAAATCTCATGTATTTATCATAAAATGGAAAAAAATTAATTATATAATAAAATACTTAATATATAATAACTCTTAAACATATCCAAAAAAATTATCCACAACATTATACTCTTATAGATATATCATTCATAATAATTTTTTTCATAGCCTAGGAGAATGGGAACATAAAAAGGGTGAGATCAATGATTTAGTAAGAGAAAAAATATATCAAAATCTATCAAGGCATGATCTAGTAATGAATAATATTTAAATAAACAAATTATAATCAAATAATTCCATATAAATAATCACATGAGCTTGGAACAAATCCATATTTAACAAAAAAATAAGCAATGTACAATAGTAACTAAATTTTGGGTGATAGACTACATAATGTTGGACATTATGATCTTTACTATTAAAGCCTCATCTGATACATTATTCTCATCATCAAGGCCATGATCAAGACATCATTCCTTCTATAAATTTCATAACCAAAACATTATTCTTGCATTGGGTAGGAATTCATCAAATACCTAAACCATTTGTCTCATGAGACTAACCAATACATTTAGGGGATATATAATATAAGGCCTCAATCTTTACTTATTTAATCTTAACGTGTTCACTATATGAATAATATGAATATCAATACATTTTATAATCATATTTCCTTAGGAATCAATAAACATCAGTGTTGATTTGAAAATATATAGAATATCAATACTTTACCATGTTAATAAAAGGGGTAACATAATCATAACCCATACAGAGAAATGAGGTGGATGGTTAAATAATACATAATCAAATTTCATGGGTAATTAATAAACATATATATTAGAATAATAAATATAAATATTTTCGATAGTTTCTAAATCAATAAATAGAATATATTTTCATATAACAATCCCTAAAAATAACACCATAAAGACAAAGGGGTATATGGTTAATTTAATAATTTCATTAATTAATCAATTTATGGAATCTATTTAAACACCCTTAAATCAAAGAAAGGATATATATATTGTTCATAGAGGGAAGATATTGGAAGGAAAATCATGTCTTTAATAAATGATGATTTGGAAAGACAAAGGTAGTGAAAGAGCATTTATTTAATAGAAAAGACATTAAATATGCTATCCAGAGAAATAAGGTGCATGATATTATTTAAATAATTTCCTTGAAATGCAGAAGATATTTCAAATGGAAATGAATTGTATAAAAAACACTTTTTAGGAGTTTAATAAAAATCAATTTAAAAAAAATAAATATCCTTTATCTTTTGAAAACATTTATTTTATAAAACTAGAAGAGTAAGAATTTATTTGATGAATCATGAAATCATAGATACTAAGTTTCATATAAAGAAAAATATGGCGTAATTATGTGTTCACATGGAATAAAACATAAAAAATATTTTAGTAACCATTTTTAACATCATCATAAAAAAGATGAAGTTGTGGGTCACTTTAAAAAGTTATTTTCAAAAAGGTGTGTTTAAAATATTAAAAAATACTTTTAAAAGACAAAATTCAATAATATATCCTTAAAAAATATAATTTATCAAAATAAATTTTGTGTGTAAGATAAAACATTTTATTTTGAAATGATTGGAAACCTTTTTTAATATTTTGAAATACCTTTGTTTGAGAACCCACATCATGAAAAGAGTATTAGACTTTCCTTTAGAAAATTAGTAAATAGAATTATGTGAATCATAAAATATAACCCATATTATATTTTTTTTAGAGAGATGATAGGTTTTATAGGAAATAAAATATAGACATGGAGTAAATATCCATTTTAAGTAATGGGAGTTATTCTCTCCGATGCCAAATTTTTATTTGAGAATGTATTTCATCAAAGAAGATTATATCTAAGAAAATAAGTAAATTAACAAGAAAAAAAGATAAAATAACTTAAAGAAATGTAATTTTAAGGATAAAATGGTATTATAATATCATCACTAAGTAGAGAATTTATGACTAAGGAGAAATAATTTAAGTCGAGAAAACTATTACGGCTTCGGTAACATTTAAATTCAAGCCCCTTGGAGGTTATGATTTCAAATGAAATATTAAATACCATGAATAATTAGAGCATCATGATATGAAACATTAAAGGGGTATTATATATACCATTATAAATAAAATATTTTGTATAATAATAATTATGTCCCAATGGATGAAAATTTCAGACATGAAACTCTTAACTTATTCTTGATTTGTTATTTTCATGTTCTTAACTTAAAGAATAATAAAATTAAGTTTATTAGATGATTTAATATTAAAAATATTAATTTATATTTATTTAATATATATATTTTATTAACATATTATTTCTTTATATAGTTTTTTAAGTATGTTTGTGTGAAAATTGAATCGTTGTCACCTTATTTTGGTAATTTTAACGATCAAAGATGATATATTAATAATAAGTTAAACACTTAATATAACCTTTAAAGAATCATAAAAAATAATTATTCGATTAATAAATTATAATAATATTTGTATTTAAGTATCCATTTTCATCCATAATATATTTTTATATCATTTTTTAAGTAGGTTGTTATACCGACACAAACATGAACATACAACAATTTGATGAGTGGGTGTGGTTAGGAAATTGTTTATTTTGACATAATATAATTATAAAAAAATAATAGTTATATTTTTTATATTTTTTTAATTTTTTTAATTTTTTTAATCATATTTTAAGTGTTTTGGTTAAATAATGAAAATCAAGATGAAAATCATTACTTCATGGAGGTGATAGTCGACACAATGCATGGTTAACATTTTTTAGTTTTATAAGTGGATGGAAAGGAACAAATAATATATCATTCATTAGTATAAAAAACTTCAGTATGATAATGATACTTATTCAATTATATAACTATGGTTAGGAAATTTTTTTAATGGAAATAATGAGAATAAAAATATAAGGATTAAATAAAACTCACTTTGGGCCCTTGAACTTTCCCTCGAAAGTGTCCTTGGAAATGAAGGGATTGGTAAAAATAATTTATACCAAAAGATTGTGGAATTTAGATAGTATCATATTAATAGAAAAATTTTATATTTTCAAGATGAAATTATAGGTAATGTGTTTGGAAGTATGGCATAGAAGTGTCCCCTTTTATAAGTAAAGGAAATGGAACTTTTCTAAACATCCATTATTTTTCAATAATGGAATGGCACTATTCAAGGTTAAATGGTTCAAAAAGTGATAAATAATATATTTTGAGGTGATATTTGGTTGATAAATCCCTAAAACTGTATTTAAACATGTGTTTTATACACATTTTAAGTTATTTGTTTTTATATTTTTACTTTTACCTTTTTATTATTTTTACTAAGGTAACAAGATTTTACCCAAGTAACTTTTATTTTAATAAAAATATAAAATAACAACTATTACCAAATTTCAAAATGATGAACCTAAATTTAATATCTATTTAATCTAATTTATTTTCTAATTAATATAAATTTAACTTTTAAGTTAAAACATTTTATATATTGAAAAACTTTTTATATAAAAAATTTGGTTTCACCATTAAGTGTTATTAATCTTATTTGGTATTGATTACCAATTGAATGAGTGATAATTTATCTAAATATATGATTAGAAATTATATTAAAGTCATTTTATAAAAGATATTAATTCATTTTATTAGATAAAAATTACATAATATTAATAAAATAATTCTATGAAAATAATAGTTTTATCATTATCATGGTAATCAACTTTAATCATGGTATTAATACTTTTATGAATAAAAATTAAATAAACCTTAATACATGATTTGATCATATTGATCTAAAATATGAAAAAAAAAATTCTACAAGTGATGAAAACAACTTGTTTAATATAAGCAAATAAATTGGTTTTTAGAGTAAAATATTAGTTATATTTCCAAAATGGATTACATGGGTTTTATAAATAAATAATGGAAATTTTAAATGATTTATTTTACTTTAAAAATATATATCTATTAAATAAAAATATCATAAACATTTAAGTCATTCTTGTATTATAATAATTTCATAAAAGTAATGGTTTTTGAAAAAGTGGTACTTTTTTCCTATTCACCTAAAAATAAATTATTTTAGAAAAATATTAATAAATGTTTTTAAGATAATATTTTTATTATAAATCCAAAAATAAATTAAACTTTTTCAAGTTAAAATTATAAAATTTGAAAGTTTAACTTTTCAATAAAAACAAAAATATATATTAAAAACTATTTTCGTAGAAAAATAATCTTTTAAAATATTAACTATTCTTATTCTTATTCCATGTCAATTACTAATAAAATTGTGTGTTAATATATTATTAATATTAATAATATATATTATCCAAAATATATTTATTTTCTTAAAAAAACATATAAATATCCAATTTTTATAAAGGTTTTATTTTAAAGAATAAATCAATCATATTAGTTACTTAGCTACACTAATTGAGTTTTATTAATGCCTTACTATTAATAATGACCTTTTTTTTTATTTCTACATATATTTCATAATTATTTTAAATTGACTTTTACCCACCAATTCTATATCTACTTTTAAATGAACATATATAGTTCCATAAATTTTTTTTGGTTCGATGTTTCATGTATCTCAAGTTATCAAACGCATTAGGTTCTAAAAAAATAAAACATATAATCTTTAATATTGTGGTGTTAAAAAATAATTTTAGTGGGTAGTTTTTATAAAATGGTCATATAGAGACGTTTTCATTCCCACAATTTCATTTTTTATTATGGAATTTATTTTTATTATCTTTTATTTCAATTCCTTTATTTCTTATTTTTTCAGGTTTTTTGGTATTTTTGGGGTGTTTGATAGTTTTGGGGCTGGTAGTTGGTCAATACATGGCCAAAGTTCATTAAGGAATCATAGCTAGTGTAGATTTTTGGATTTTTCATAGGGCATATCATGGAAGAGGGAAATCACGGTATGAAGGCCTAGGGTGAGTTTTAGCGTGAGGTTGTTTAAGTGTCACATCATGGACAAAAAGAATCATGGATTAATGGGTGGGGCAGTAATAAATGGTAAATAATCAAAAAGTAATGGTACTAATTATTATAGGGGTAACTCATACATGAATTGGGGTCCCCTTGCTTAAATTTTCTGGGATTGGTGGAAACTTATGGAGGAGGAATCTTACATAGAGGCTATAGGGAAATCATATAATGAAGAATGTGGGGGAGTTACTAGAAATTTCCCATACATAAGAGTCATAAAATTTACTATTATGTATGGAAACCCTTGACATAAAAGTCCCATCATTTGTGAAAAACCGATAAAGGTTAGGCCACACCATAATGGGGTGTCATAGTAGAGAGCCACATTGTGGGGGTTTTCCATGGGAGGTCTCCATGTCATGAAGATCATAGAAATGATGTACAATAACCTAGATAGTGGAGACATTATTTTAGACTAACTTCGAGGGAGGAGTGTCATTTCATGACTTGGAAGATCACAAAATGGCCTGTTTTTCCCAGATTATTTAAAATATCAATTATTGGATTAAATGAAACGTAAAAAAATGATTTTTCAATTTTTCCTAGACACGTCACAAGAAAACCATTTCAAACCTTCCTAGTTGTGTACATAGACCCTCTCAAATCTCTTCCCCGTCATCCTAATTTAAGTAGATTCTTCACCAAGAATCACCTAGAGATATTATAGAAAGTGATTTCTCTCCTTCTCTTGGTTATAATATTCCCTTCTCCTTGGATTTATTTCTTCCCAATGGCCATAGTGGACTGGGGTTCTTGATAACCAAACTTATAAAAAGAGATTATTTATATAAGTGTTTTCACTCATATCCCATGGATAATTTTCATTGTTAGCTTAATATTTATTCAATTTAATGTAAGTGGTTCCATGTTTTACACTTTTCTGAAGAACCATGTGTGATTTACTTTAAAAAAGAATTGTTTCAAATACTTCAAAAAAAATATTTTTTAAAAACTTCTATAAATTTCATATTGTTTTAAAATACCTTATTTTTATATGAGTAAGTAAAGTGGTTTTAAAATAATGTTTTATAAATGGAAATTTATGTTTCCTATTATGTGTGTGATGAAATTCCACTTTTCATTGAAATGATTGTTTAATCAAGTTTTAATTCCTTGTTTATTATTATTCCTCATGGGAAACCAAGTTTCGTGGTTAGGGATCAAGGATAAGTACCTACTATGGAATGATACCACTCAACCTAGCCTATACTCCCTAGTTATGTATGTCACTCTAGATAGGGGAGACACCACTAGTTTAGTTTGCCACTCTGGCTATCGGCCCTACATGTAGTTTGAGATGTTGGTTATGGATAAGTATGAGTATCCTATGAGGCCTTAGCCATATTGACCCTAGGGGTTACCCTAATAATCGTGGATATATATGTATGATTTACCTGAAAATTTCCTTTTGTGTTTAAAATTAAAAACAATGATACTTTTTCTTTGAATTTAAAAGTTTATCTTCATGTTTTTATTTCAAACTAGTATGATTATGTTATCTAAAAAAATATTCATGGAATAATTTGTGAGATCAAACTAGGATTGTTATGATCACACCCTAAAAACACCCAATGGGTGTATGTATACCTTATTTTTACAAATAAAAGAAATGAAAAGGCCCCTCTTGGAGGTGGTTTATTCCCATGTTAATTATGATTGGGTTCAATGGATATGACAAGGTGGTAGTGATCCCTCATGTTTCACACATATGGGTAGTAGTTTAGGGTTTTTTGTCTTATTATATACTTTTAATCTTGTATCATCATATTTGTTTCACATCTCATTCCCATTTATCTTATTTTGAAATATTATATATTATTAATCTTGGTTTATGTTTATATTAAAGTTTTTTATGTTTTTTACCTATTATTTTAATTATTATTGGGAAATAATTATCAAATGGTGTATCCTTGGACCTCAAGTGAAAGTTTCTAGCCTATATGGATCAAAAATTTCCTTTGGGCCTTATCACTGGATGAAAAAAGTACCTAAGTCAGGAGTAGCCCAAGTTTGTTAGGTAAAAATGGCATCAGAGATTGATTTTGGTTTATGTTATTTTGGGAAATTAAGTTATACCAAATATGAGATTAAATAACTCAAGAGTGGGTATAAATGAGTCTCTTGAAAACACTTTTATTATTTAACCTTGAGTTTTGGAGGGTTCTTTGGGATATAAGGTTTTTTTATATGACACATGAGATACCACAAGTTTTGTATGGGAAAGGGGAATAGGTTTTAGACCATACTCTATGGTTGGAAATATTAGAAAAATTAATTATTCTATCTTAATCAAATTTTATTATGGTTTATAATGCTTAGCTTTGTTCTTAATTACATGTTTATGATTTCAATTGATGTTATTTACTGGTTGTAATGGTATTTTATTCTTTTTATTTGATTTCATATATCATTATACCCTCAAAAATACCTCTTTCTAATGTTATATAGGGAGTTATGGGTAATTTATCATGATTTATCCCTCCTTTGGATTAAAATTTGATCAAGACGGTGGTGAGAACCATCCAAGACATAGATAGAGGAGTGGGTCTCGGTTCATCATAGGTTAGGGAAGTAGGTATAAGTCTGAATTAGGATAAGTAATAGGCTCAAAAAAATTTCAACCAACAAACTCCATCCTTTCAAGAAAGCCCCAATCCTCAAGTGGAATTGGATAGGTTCAAAAATATTGAGAGGATTTTTAAATTCCTTAAGACTACAGGGTCTATCAAAGTGAAGTTCACCTATTTTATTCTTTAGGGTCTCATTCAAAAATTGTGGTAGTCAATTTTAATATCTAAACAACATGAGAATATTTAATGGAATGACTTAAAGGTTATGTTCACCCAATAATTCTACCCAAATATTTTTTCCCGATAAAATTATCAAGAGTTTTATTACTTTATAAAATAAATAGGATGGTTATAGAGTATTAAAACTATTTTTATGATATTGCTCATTTTTTTCTAATATGGTTTCAAATTATGGATTGAAATCATAGTTTTTTGATATGGGTTTTTAACCTAACATCAAATCTCATGTCTTCTTATTGAATGTTTCCACTTATGTAGAAATGGTGGATCAATACTTGAGGGTGTAGATAGATCAAGATCGAATGTTAGGAATTATTGGTGGTTCCTCCTCATCTACTAAAAGTTGTGGTGGCTTCTAAAAAATAATATAATGTGGGGTAAACCTAGAATTATGAGTAACAGTGTATCTCGGCATCTATTACAAATATCTTCCTCCAAAATAATGGGGATAAGATATCTTATTTTCTACTTGTGTGGAAAGTTTGGGTATATTTAACCAGATTTACCATATTCCCCTATGACTTCCCATATTTTTTTGCATGTAGTCCATCCTCAGAGGTTTTTTAGAAAATGATACACTCCTCAAAGTGGTGTGGGTTTATTATCTTCAAGGGGATTAAAAATGTAGTATAATGTTTTTAGAAAAGTGGGGCCCCAATCTTATATCCATGGAAGAAGTTCATCTTATGGGAAGATTCAAATGAATGTTGAGCCATAAGCTAGTATTAAGATGCATTTCTATTCTGAAGTAAGGGATATGCATATAATATAGAACATTCCTATAGAATCATATACAAGACCATAAACTATGAGAGTTTCCATTCTTATTACATCATCTATGTTACTAAATTACTTAATACCAGTACCTCTCATTCATTTATATTTTCTCATACTGTGTATTTATTAATTAATATATTTTTACTTATTCAATATGTTATGGAGATATCTACACATCTTGGGAATAAGACGGAGTATAGGTCCCAGTTTACTTCATGTGTTGTCTATGTAGCTGAGGTGGAGTTATCATGGGAATTTATTATTCATTATATGAATCTCTTTAATGTTATTATTAGGACAGACTTGATGAAATTTTTTAAATACTATATCGGTGGTTATCATTGGAGGGTGATCTTCACTACCCCTAATAGGATATCTCATTTATTTCTAGGATAATGGGACGTGTGATCTAGTCAATTGGGGCCTTCTATTATTGAGTTTGGTAGAGTGAAAAGTTAGATGTTGTATCTTCTGATAGATTCTAATGAAGGGAAATTTAGGAGTGATATTCCTTCAATGGTTAAGGAGATTCTTAAAGTGTTTCCATACGACTTATTAGGTTTACCTCTAGAGTGAGAGTCATGTTTTTTATTGTTCTACGGTTCAGTATACATCTTATTTCATTAACTTATTATAATACGGTGCTTATTAAGTTAAAAGAGTAAAAAATTTAGTTGGATGACTTGAAATCTAAGGGATTTATTTTCCTAGTTTATCTCCATGGGCTTATACTGTGATCTTTTTTAAGAAATAATATGGAACTATTTACTTATTCTTATATTATAAGAAGATAAATCATGTTACCCCTAAGAATAAATACCTCTACCTAGCATTGATAACATATTTGAATAGTTGAAATGGGGATGACAGTACTCAAATATTGACCTTTGTTTAGGATATTTTTAACACCCTTTGATTTTAATATGTAAATCTTCTTTAAATAATTCTATGTTTGATAGATTACGCTACATGAAATAATGAACTAAAAATAGTTCTGGTTTTCTTAATGATGACAGCGGCTCCCATGTTGGCCCCTCCTCCCTCAGTGAGGGAGGGAGTATCATTACCCATCAGGAGAGTGGGGCCTTCTTTCCTCTGCTTCTCCAATCCATATTTCCTTCCACCATTCCTGAAAGTTTCATTAATCCCTAAAGTGACAAAGCTCATTGATGGCCTTCCTAATCTATATATTTCAGCCTCAGAGTTCACAAAAACCATTGTGCTCTTGAATCTCACGTCGGTTGGTTGGTTTAAGAAGAGGAGACCTTCAGTTGATGAATTTTATAGGTTTTTATTTGGATCATGGGACCTCCATGAGAGTTTTATAGTCATATTTCTTGATAGTCATCACATAATGATTCGGTTTGAATCAGAGTTGGACCTCATAAAAGCATGGTCGAGCACCCCGCGTAGCTTCAACGGGTTTCAATTATTTCTCTTCCATTGGTCCTTCAAATTTTATACAAACTATAATTCTCTATCTGATATGGTTTGGGTAAGTTTTCCCAACCTCCATTTTCAATTCCAGAATCCCTTTGTTATTAGATTACTAGGTAATCTCATTGGTACTTGTTTTTGCTCAGATAGACGTACAGAAGCAGTTTTGTCACCCAGTGAATCCACAGGTCTATGTGGAATTGTATGTGTCTCGTATTCCTTTTGATTATATATGGATTATGATTGGAGAGGAATATTGGTGCAAGAAATGGGTAATTTATGATAACTAAATAGATTTATGTTCTTCATTAAATCATTTTGGACACTCTTCGGAGGTTTTCCAGAAGGAAATTTAATTCCATTCGAAAGAGGTTCGTCGTCGGGGAACTTAGCTTGCGGTAAGAAGGGAGGATAATGATAATGGAAAATATCTAGAGGTTTGTTTGGAGACTGGTCCAGAACAGATGGAATATGGTGTTGAAGGTAGAGGTCAGGATTATTAGTCATCATGGCCTGTGGAGTAGGAACATCTTGAAGAAGTTTGTGATATGTTTTTTGAGGTTATTTAAGGTTTTGAGTTATTGAAGAATGATATGGTGCCCCAGGCTAACCCGAAGGTGGCTGAATTATTTAGTATGTTGAGGCATGATTTGGAAGATCCAAGTGTACTTAGTGTTCATAAGGGTGTTGATTTGGTTTATCATAGGGAGGATTGGTTGGGATGCACTTTTTCTGGGGGTAAGTTGGTTCTAGAATAGATGGTGGGGGGAGAGGGAGTTTCTGAAATGGATGTGGCCAAATATTTCAGAGTGGGGGAAGATGGGGGACCAAATGATATGGTCAAGACCTTACTTCAATTGAGTAATATGTTTCAAGACCTTCCTATGTAGGGTTTGAATTCTGATACCATGGAACTAGTTTATACAAATGGGGTCTATGTGAAGGATCTCAATGGAAGTGATCCTGGTGTCTCGGATGATGAAGCTTCTAGTCTAAAGATTTATAGAAATCTTAAGAGGAGTAAGGGGGAAGGAATACTCATTTTTACCACCTCCATTAGAGACTCAGTACTAAAAAATATAAATGATAAGAAGATCACCACTGATAAATTGAACCTTCAGAACATAGGGAACAAAGATGATCAAATCTGGGAGCTGCTTTTAAGCTTCGAAGATGAGGTGGTTGAGTAGACTTTGTTTCTTAATGAAACTGAAGAGAAGGAAAATAAAATGATGTGGAGGTCTCTAAGGGTGGTCCTCATCAAGGAGAAATATGCCTAGATTTAGAAACATGATTTAATTCTGGTAGGAGGATTCAATAAAGGGAATATTAGCATTAATGAGTATATACATTCAGAGGATCAACTAGCTTCTGAGTTTAAAAGACTGATGATAGAGGTTACCGGTACCCAGGTTTTATCTTTATATTGGAAATTGGTTAGGTTAAAAAACTCTGGTATGCACAAGTTAAATTTTAATGATCCTTTTTAATTTGGTGGCCTCGGTTGGTTGGTTGGTTTGGTAGGATTGTCAGTATGAAGGTTCTACTGGTGTATTTGTCTCTGTGTGGTTTTAATGTGTGTTTTAATGCTTCTCAACCATCATGATACTAGGATATGCTTCAGATGGGGTTAGATAATAAAGTCTTCACTGGTGATTTCCATTTGTAATGGTATGATTGAGAGGGTATGGTTATGCCATCGGTTCTGAGCCTGTGCAATTTTTCACGGGATAGCTTGCCAAATGGTCCTGCTTTGGTGGAGTCTTGTAGACATGGTACAGTTTCTGGGTAGGGGAAGATCATGTAGTTTGTCATGGTTTTTCTCTATTGTGTTTTTTTCTTGGTCGTAATGTTGGACTTCGTGGTTTCTCACTTTTTCCTTAAAAGTTTTTGATAATAAAATTAATTAATTTTCAGTCAGTTAATGTGATATGATTAAAATAATTTAATGTTAAAAGGGGGTATTTTTATATAATTTTTTTAAGTTTTGTGATCACTTTTAAAATACTTCAATATATTAAAAAATAAATTAACACTCAATTAATTATAAATTGATATGAAATAATATTCAGAACACATGAAGATTAAAAAGGTCTTCATTCTATAAAAAAATTCTTTATATTTAATATTTTCATTTAAAAGCTAAATTTCAAAATTTTATAATTTTAATTTGATAAAATGAATTTCAATTTTTCTAATTCATCATGTAAAAATTATCTTAGATTGAATTTTTTGGATTTTTCTGAAAAGGTTGATATTTTAGTGAATAGTAAAACATGTCGCTTTTACAAATACTTTCACTTTTATGGAATTATAATGATATAAGAATAAATTAAAATTTTATGAAACCATTTAATAGAAAAAATATATATATTTATGATTAATATAATGCATTTAAAAATATAAATTTTAACTTAAAAAACTATGATTGACATTTTAGAAATCAAAGTGATTTTTTATTCTAATAAAAGAATTTTTTTATCATTTAATTAAGTAGTGATAAAGTTCTATTCATTTTTGGATTGGTTTAAAGTCATTTAACACTAAATTATTTATTCATAAACATATAAGTGTTATGATTGTTAATTTTATACATTATTTTGTTGTAAATTCATTTTTTTCTTAAAAAAGACATTTTTCAAAAAAAACTTTTTTTTTGTATTTTATGTGCTTATATTAATATTAATTTTTACAACCTCAAGAAATTTAAGGTTGTAAAATGTATTACATAATTTTAATTATTATAATAAATATTAATTAATAAGGTTAACTTAATTTTTGGCCATATAAATAAGTTACCAGGGTAAAATAATTTCACCATGGTAAAGGGTAAAAGGGTTAAAAGGGTGGGTTAACCTAAGATATAAGGTGACAATTATCACTAAAACTTCCCTAAATATGATTAGTTGAGTATATGTTTATGTTAAGTTATCATATATTATAATGTTTTTCCATTTTATACCACTTTCCCAATAAAATTACTTTATATTATTTTAAATTTATGGTTATTTACACTAGTGCCACTCCCCTCACTTATAAAAGGGAACCTCCTCTCCTCACTTCTACACACACTCAAAGATCCCCTGGATCAAACAAGATCAACCCAAATGCCCTCTCAACACTGTTATATATGACCTAGAGATTATTTTTTTCTAAAAGACCCATCTAAGACACCTTAAGATGTTTTTTGAAGGAGATTATCCAAGGGAGAGGAGGTTGAATCACTTTTGTGGAAGTCAAGAGTAAAGGTAAGGGTTTGTCATTTCATTTTTATTTTTTTACACATATACCATATTCTCCACTTGATTTATATTTTTTGGTATAATACTTTCATATCGATTTTTTTATCATAATTTCATAAAATTTAAGATATTTAAAAACCTATCTCAAGTTTTATCTTTCATGGGATTTTGATTCAAGAGATGCCAATTTTGTAAGGGGTTTCTCATCTCAATTTCCCTTCACTGAGATATGTTCTATATTCACTACCTCCTTTAAATTATTTAGTGTATATACTACCCATGAATATATTTTATAATAATTTTCTTAAAAATTATGGGGATTTACTAAACCATCTAAGGGTAACTCTTTCATTATGTTTTAATTTAAAGGTTTCTAAATCTATAAGGGTTTACATTACAATCTCACTTTTATCAGTATTATTTACGTTAAAATTTACATTATGGGAAATTATATATTATTTATTTCATAAACCCTATATATTTTATTCAAATTTGTTTATTTATAGGTTTTTCAAGTATTATTTCCCTTTCCCCTCTTTGTTACTCAAAAATACCAAAAGAATATTTTTAGGAAAAGACAAACTTATTTCTTCCTTTAAATAAGGAACATTTTTCCTTGATATAAATATTCATGAAAATAGTTTTATGAAAAATATTATCTAATTTTAAATTATTTATAAAGGTATTTTATACAATCTTTGACTTTATTTATAAACACTTTAAAAGAATCTTCTCATTATTTTTTAAATGGACCATTTTTTTCTTCCTTTAAAAAGGTGTAAAATGAATCGTTTTTAAACATTTATGAAATGAATGGATTTTCCCACTATCATGTACTTAATAATTCATGAAGATTAATTTACAAGTTTTAATAGTTTTACAAGAAAATCATATTCCCATTTTTCTTGGGATTTTTAGTTTTTAAAGATATCAAAATAAAAGGATTGTTTCTCTTTTTTTAAAAGAATGTTTCAAATTATTTAATAATAGTGTTTTTTAACTCTATTAACATACTTTAAGGATTTTTATGCTTAACTAGGGTCATGATTTTATGATATCATCCACTTTATTTATCTAGATGTATTATGATTATTAAGCTCTAAGGAAGATTTTATTAAAATCATTTCTTTCTCATGGATTAATAAATCTATGATGAAATGATGAATGTCTTTATGATCTTGTGGAACACTTATGTATGGATTTCCTTATATTATAGAAGGGATAGGAATTATCTAGGCTTTTAATGAATTGGATAATTTTTTATATCTCATGGGAGGATTTCAAAATCCCAAGAGGATACATGGGAGGTTTTCCCAATCCCAGGAGGGTAAACATAAGATCATTACAATCCCAATAGGGTGCACATATGGTTGGACTAAGATAAATAAGGTGCACGATAGTTATCCCAAGACTAAAATATGATGAATTTCATTGATAGTAGCCTTAAAATATGATTTATATGTTTAAAGGAATGGCAATTAAACCCAATCCACTATATGACTTTATCCACTATGTTTATGGGAATGGGGAGTGAACCCGATTCACTATAAAAAAATTTCAACGATATTTATGTGAATGGTGAGTGAACCCAATCCACTATGTATCTATATCCCCTATGATAGTATTGTAAGTGATATGTGACTAATGAAATGATATTCTATGATTTAGTGTATGTCAAAAACATATGCCTTATGATTATGATATGTTATCATGGCTCATGATTGATTATTTATGATTCTACACTCTTATGAATCATTCTTTTTGTTATAATACATATTAATTCCATGACTCATGATGTATGGTCTATAACTTTTTGGGTATATTTTTATAATTTATGATCATGTTATCATACCCATATTTTTATCTTATGCTCACTTATAATCATCAATTGATACCTCCCATGTTTACCCTTACTGGTCATTTGGGATCACCCTTTCTTATGTTTCTATTTATCTAGGTTATGGAGAAATATTTTAAATAAGATATATCTAATAAGGGTACTAAGTGAGAATAAAATCAAAGGAAATGTTGAATATCTATCATGAAATAATTTTATTATGTATCTAGTCTGTAAATAAAAATAACCTTTATGGTTATTGGGATTGTGTGAGTATTTTTTAGATGTGATGTTTAAATTAATGTTAAATATATGAAAGTTTATATTGGGTCATCTCACTTGGTATCGAAGAAAGTTTATAAAGAATGTGTTTTAGCACCAGGTATGGGAGTGAAAGTTTAGGGTATCTCAGTTGGTATAAAAGTAGGTTTTAGTTAATTTTAGTGTTTAAGATTAAAAACCCTTAGTGATAACCCTATAGATAAGTATAAATATAGGTAAAATCTTTGAATTTTAGTAAAGTAAAGAGTGGTTGTTTCCTAGAAACTAAATCCCTATCTGAATATAAATAAGTGGATGCAGTCACTAGAATAGATTTACATGGGTTAATAACCCTACAAAATGTTGGTTTAGTATTAACTCAACCTTCACTTGGTGCATGATAAAAAATCCTATCTACAAACCTGGTTTGACACTCACATGGGATTTGATTTGATTAATTTATATTCTTTTTGTAAAATATTATGAAATTTTGTAATATATATATATATATATATATATATATATCTTTGTGTGTGTTATAATAACTGATAGGAAAAAAATGTGGAAAACTTATACTGAAACCTATAATATAATGGGTTGGTAAAAAGATATCATAAATTTCGTCATATCTAGAATTATTTATATTATTATATGATTTCTCCCTCTGATTTTTTATTATTGTTAATCAAAATAATATTTTTAGTTTTATTAAATGGTTATAAATAGAATAAAATATGTAAATAAAGAATGTGATGGCCATTTCAAAGACCATAATCATGAACAGCCAAATGGGATATGATCTATGTTGAAAAACTCTATGGAAATGATCTCCCAAATTTCTCAAGATATGATTAATAATGAAAACCATATTGATCTCCAAAATACACCAAGGAAGGATTAAATTGTGAATGATCCCATTATGAGAAAACTTACACCTTCCTTAAGTAGGTCCTTTGATCCACTTATTAATGAGCATTGGATCCATGGTATAAAAAATATTTTTTTCTCTCTCTAGTGCTTAGACCATGAGAAGGTTATTTTGGTTGTGTATCATTTGGAAGGTGAAGATGGTAAATGGTGGACTCTTATAAATAATATGATTCAATAGGAAGATATTGAATCCATGAGAAGGGAAGTTTTTAAGATGGTGTTTTTCAATAAGTATTTTCCTTTAAGTCATCACAATAAAATAGAGAGGGAATTCTTGGAAGTGAGGAAAAAGGGTGATGAATACATTTGTACCTATGTAGAAAATTTCACTAGACTATCAAGGTATGTTTATGATTTTATCATCAACCCTAAAATAAAAAAAAAATTGATTTATTCCTTAGTGGATTAAGACCAATTATCTAAAAGTAATTAACTATAAGATACTTTCATAGATATGAAGAAATATTTTTTTATCTAAAGATAAAAACAGAGAGTATAGACTATTATTTTTCTCATGTTTTTGGAGATGAGAATAAAAATATGAAATTTAAAGTAAATTATAATAATAAATCCCATAGAAAAAATAAAATTAATCTTACTTTATGTAAAAATATAGAAAGAAATATAGAGAAAATTTCCTTAAGGGGATAGGTAAATGCTTCACGTAAAGAAAAGAAAGTTGTTTATGTAATGAATTCCAAATATATATGAATAGTCTGGTCAATTATTATAATAAAGATAAAAAATACAACACCCATAATCCAATTTTAAAATTTCAATGCATATGGAAATTATGCTAATGAGTGCACAAATCCAAGGGTTAATGATGAAAATCGGTGTCAAAAACCTCCTAAATAAAAGGATAAATAAAAGGAATATGTTATCACAACTGATGAATTGGGTCGTGAAAATAAAGTGGTGTTAAGTAAACCCATCATCCACTCAATAATTTTAAATATCCTATTAAATTTGGATTCAAACCACTCCCTTAAACTTAAAAATTTATCTAATAACTTCAAAAAATCTGGATTATCGATGAAGACTCCTAGTATCATGATGGTTGCACCCAAAGTCTGTAATATTCTTTGTTAAAAATTTTTATGCTATTCTTAATCTTATTAATCTACCTTTAGTGGAATTTTATTTTATACACTAATAATATTTCTCTTCATAGATACCATATCAATTTTCGGATTATGAAAGTCTCATTTCATATCAATCTATGATCATCTATCAATGTGAGGATAACTATAAACCTCTTTTCAAGAATACTTCAATTATATAACTCTTAATAATAAATCATGAGATAAGTTTCCTAATCCTAACTGAGTTATTAAGGTTGATATTTAATTAGAAATTATATCTCAAGTCATGAATATATCAAGAATATCTTCATTAGTGAGAGAAATTAAAATTGTGAGTATGTAATTTATTTAATGGATTAAAATATAATACCCCAAGATTTTAATATTCAACTATCCTTTAAATAATTTTATATTCACTGATTTATTTTACATGTAACACTAAACTAGAATGAGCCATGACATATTATAATAAATATTTAGTTAATATAAATATAATAATAAATTAGTATATTTACACTATATTATTTTATCTTAACTAATGAAATTTAATGATTATAAAATGAAAAATTAATGTCATATGACTAAAATATTGATTTTGGGGAGAATAGTGAAAATATTTATTTTACAAACATTATCACTTTTATGAAATTATCATGATATAAGAATAACAAGAAAGTTTATGAAATATTTTTATAGACCAAATATATATTTAATAAGTAATATAATTAATTTATAAAAATATAATTTCTAACTTAGAAATATATTTTTTCCATTTTGGAATCTAAGTGAAGTTTTATTATAATAAAATAATAGTCTTTGATCATTTTCTTTAATTAAGTAATTAAAAGATTAAATTAGGTTTTTTATTAGTTTTAAAGTCATATTAATCTCCTTTCGTTATTCATAAACCAATAATTATCATGAGAATCAATTTTTTACATAATATTTTGTAAAATCATTTTATTCTTAAAAAGAAATATTTTAAAAAACTGTTTTTCTTTGCATTTTTCATACTTATATTAAAACTAATTTTACAACCTCTATAAATGAATCTTGTAAAATGTATTAAACATTTGGAATCATCATAAAAAATATTTTTTAATATGTCCAAATTAATTTTTTTTCATAAAAATAAGTTATCATGGTAAAATTTCATCACCATATTAAAGGGTAAAGGGGTTAAAAGGGATGGTTGGCCTAAGATAAAAAGGCCACATTTATCACTAAAACTTGTATAAATATGATTAGTTGGGTGTATTTAGAACTTAAATTATAATATATTCAAAAATTTGTCCATTTTTTATAACTTTCCCATGAAAAGGACTTTATATTATTTTAAAGTTAAGGGTATGTATAAGGGTGCCACCCCCCATCACTTAAAAAGGAAAACTCCTATCCCCACTTCTACACGCATCCAAAGCTCCCTTTTATCAACCAATATCTACCCAAATACCCTAGTAACACCCTTATAAATTTCCAATAGGTTTTTTTCTTCCCAAAATACTTATACAAGAATCATTAACATGTTTATAAAAGTATATTATCCCAAAGAAGAGGAGGCTAAATAATTTTTGTGGGAGTCATGAGTAAAGGTATGGGTTTCCCATATCAATTTTATTTTTTTGATACTTATTCAATATTCACCACTTATTTTAAATTTAGTGGTTTATATAATTCCCCATTAATGTTTTTATCATACTTTCATAAAATTCAAGGGATTTACAAATCCATCTTAGGTTTTATCTTTCATGGGATTTTGATTCAAGAGATACCAATAATGTAAGGGATTCCTCATCTCAATTTCCCTTTATTGATATATGTTCTATATTCACCACCTTCATTATTATTTTTTTGAGTATATAATTCTCAAGAATTTATTTTAGGATATTTTTCATGAATATTATAGGGATTTACTAATCCATATAAGGTTCTCTCTTTCATGAGGTTTTAATTCAAATGTTACCAAAGTTATAAGGGTTTATATTATAATCTCACTTTTATTGATATTTTTTATGTTTCTATATATATATTATGGGAAATTATATTTTATTTAGTTATTAAAATCTATATATTTTATTCTCCTATGGTTATTTCTAGGTTTTTCAAATATTATTTCCATTCTTCCCACTTTGGTACATAAAAAACAAAAATAATGTTTTTAAAAAATGACGATCTTATTTCTTCCTTTATGTCATGAACCTTCTCTAACCATGTTATTAAAAAGTATTTTATAAAAGTTATTATCATCTTTTAAAATATTAATAAAGATATTTTCCTATTCCCTTTGACTTTCATTATAAGCGTTTTAAAGGAAACTTCTTTCTGATTTCTAAATGGGTCATTTTTTACTTCCTTTCAAAAAGTGTAAAAATAATTTTTTTTAAACATTTATGAAATGAAAATATTTTCCCACAATCATTTACTTACTTTGTCATGAATCTTCCTTTAAAAAATTCAAATATTTTATTAAAAAATAATATTCTTATTTTTCTAGTAATTTCTAGTTTTTAAAAGTTATCAAAAGAAAATAATGTTCTTTTTATTTTTTAAAACATATTTATAATGATTTTATAAAATTATTTTTCATCAATGTAAACCTAAATTAAGTATTTTTATACTTCAGTATGGATATTATATTATGATAACATCCACCTACTTTCTCTATATGTATTATTATGATGATGTTCTAAAGAACTTTTTATGAAACACATTTCTTTCCCATGGGTTAATTAAGCTATTATGAATTGGTGAATGTTCTTATGATCTTATATAACACTTATATATAGTTTTAATTATATGATTGGTGGGACTAGATTTATATTTACCTCAACTTAATTGGGTAATATTTTATATCTCGTGATCTCAAGAATGTACACAATACATTTTCCTAAGCCCAATAGGGTACACTAGAGGTTTTCCCAAGCCCAAGAGAGTACACAAGAGATTGTCCCAGTCTTAAGAGGGTACAATTTTGATTAGTACAAGCCCAACAGGTAAAACGAGCAATTTTTCTAAGCCTAATAAGGTACATGGTAGTTTTCAAAATTCTACTATGTGATGAATGTCATGGTGAGTAGCCTTGATATGAGATTTTTATATTTATGGGAATGGGGATTGATCCCAATCCACTAAGGGACTCTATAGACTAAGTTTATGTGAATGATGAGTGAAACCAATACACTATAGGACTTTTTCCTTTATGTTTATGGGAATATAGAGTGAACCCAATCCACTATAAGACATTATCCACTATAATTATATTTATAGTGAACCTTGACTAATGAAATAATTTTCTATGATTATTTTTATGCCACATACTTATGTATTGTGCTTATGAATTTCTCACATGGATCATATTGATTATTCATGATTTCATACTCTTATGAATCATGAATGTTTTTATTCTAAAGCCTTATACCATGACTCATGATTTATAACCTATGTCTTATAAGGTATTTATTCATAAGTTATGATCATGTTTCCATACCCTTATATTTATCTTATGCTAACTTATGATCACCAATTGATTCTCTCATGTTTAACCTTATTGAGAATTTAAGATCACCATTTATTATACTTCCATTTCCTCAGGTTGTGAAGAAAGGATTTAAGTAGGATATGTCTAATAATGGTACTAACTGGGAAGCAATTTGTGAGATATTCTTAATATATTTCATAAAATAATTTTATTATATATCTAGTCTCAAATGACACTTAAAAGTTATAGTTTTAAAGATTGTGTGAGTATTTTTTAGAATTAATGTTTTAATTAATGTTAAATATATCAAGTTTATATTAGTTAATATCACTTTTTATCGAATTTAGTTTATAAATAATGTTTTTTTAGGACCATATCCAAGAGTGTGGGTCCATGTAATCTCAATATCACTATCTTAGGGTAAAGGAGTCTCATATTACTAAGACTGATTTTAGAAGTAGGTATAGTAATTATGAATATATGGTGATTTATTTCAGACTAAGGAATTCTCCTATGGTTTTTATGGATCATATAAACTAGATATTTCATCAATACCTTGAATTCTTTATCATTTTATTCATGGATGGAATCTTTTTCTATTAGAAAAACAAATAAGATCATGAGAATCACTTGAATATTTCTTTGGTAACTCTATGTGAGTATCAAATATACGAAAGGTTGTCAAATTATAGATTCTAGATCTAAGAAGACAAATTATTAGGACATGTGGTATTAGAATAATCCATTTAAATTGATCTTGATAAGGTGAGGGTTTTTATGTCTTGGTAATAACTAAGGAATGTCTTCAATATATATAACTTCTTAGGTTTGGATGGATACTTCCATTAATTTATTAATGAATTATCTATGATTGTATTAACTTTTACTTCCCTCACTTGGAATGGAGTGAATTTTCTATGGATCCCCAAGTTCCAAGTATCTTTAAGGAATCGAATCAATGTTTAGCATCAACTTCTATTTTTGTTCTATCGGAGGCCAAGTAGGTCTATGTAATTTATTATGATGTATAAATTATGGGATTATTTTGTGTGTTTATATAGGGTGATTATATGGTAGATTATGGTTTTATGAAACTTTATCCACATGAGAATAATTACATTACCCATGATATTAAGATATAATTGGTTATTCATGATCTCAAATGTTGGTGGAAATATATCTTCAGTGAAACATTCATGATATATTCCGAACATAAAATTTTGAGTTATATATTTTCATAGAAATAATTGAACCTAAAATAAAGGATATAAGTGTAAAGATTTTAGCAATTAGATTTTGACCTCTCCTATAAATTAAAAAATGGAAATGTGGTCATTGACTCTATTTGTAGAAAGTTTTTATCACAGTACTTAAAGGAATCTAATGATGAGTGAAACCTGATGAGTCTCTTCATTGAAAAGAATTTAGAGTTTAAAGGAAGAGAATGAGAATATTCTTTTGGATAATATTAAGTTGAAACCTTCTCTTCTTGAGATTTTCTATCATAAAAAACAATATTATGAGGAGTTACAATGTAATAGAAGAAATATAAATAGTGGGGAGACCACTAGTCAGTGATCTCTATCATCCAAGGGATATTTTGTTTCAAGTACTGTTAAGTGATCCCTTTATCTATGAGTAAGTTAATGAGGATTTAATTCTGTCACTCTCCATGGGAATTCCATCCAGTATCCACTAAGATTTATTGTGACATGAGATACTAATATCAGTGTCTTGGGAATGGATGGGATATAGTGAATTTTGTATCAATGAGTTATACTTATCATCAGGCTAAATCCAAACATTAGATACCCTCTAGTTTTCTTTAACCTCTCTATATACTCACATGGAAATGATATGATATATCTATCATTTGGTTACCTCATACTCCTTGGGGAAAAATTATATTTGGATAATGATTGATCTATTAATGAAATCATCTCATTTCATCTTGATAAAATATATAACTAAGTTATAGGATCTTGAGAAGTTGTATATATATGAGATTATGAAATTTCATAGGGTTCCTTATACAATAATATATATTAAGGACCCTCAATTCATCTCCCAATTCTAGAAATTACTTCAAGAGATAATGGTATTACAAGTGAAGTTGAGCATGGAATATCATTCACAAATAGATAGACAGATGGAGTGGGTGATCCAGATTTTAGAGGATATGCTTCATCCTAATGTTATAGATTTTAGACTCTTGTGGAATTCCCATATGGATCTGATTTAGTTCTCTTATAACAATATGCAAAAATCATATTTTATAGTGGATCCTTTTGAGGCCATATATGGTCATCCATTCTAGTCTCTCCTCTATTATATTAAGGTGGGTGAGGCTTCTCTGGTGGGACTAGACATCATCGAGGATAAAAGTGGTAAGATTTGGATTATTTTGTATTAGATGGTGATGGATCAAATATACCATAAATATTATGTTGTAGATCAGCATCATACTTTGGAATTATTATTTGGTGATTGCTTATTTTTAAATATGACCTTGTTTAGGTCACCAGTGGCTTTATAAGTAATGTAATATTGCACCTTGTAATGTGGGAACCTGAAAGATCACTAAGAAGATCAGTAAGGTTACTTATCAGTTGTAATTTCCTCCTTGTATATAATATATTCATAACATAATATTTTTTTATCAATTTAATAAATATCATATCGATCCTTATCATGTTTTAAGTTGGGTAGATATGGAACAGGAACCAGATATTTCAATGACTGGGAAACTGGTTTATATTGTTCACTCCTATGATAAAGTGTTGTGTGGGAAATCTATTTTGTTGGTTTGGATATTATGGTAACATGGGGGTGATTATCATGATACATGAGAGTAGTAATATTTTGTGAGGGAGTATTAGCCTTGTATTTTCTTAGATCAAGATTTAAGTTTACAATCTGACGGAATAAAGTGATATGGTGGGGATAATTATCACACCCATGATGTTATTTTTTAGGCACAAAATTTATTATTTGATAATTTTTATTTGAATTAATTTATTTCTTAATTTTTTAGTTTTTTTTAGGAATTTTTTGGGTTTTCTATAGTTTTGGAGATGGTAATCGATCACTCTATAGACAAAGACCATCAGGGATTGATATATGGTGTGAATTTTGGATACAAACCATAGGTTTCATTGTAGTAGAGGTACATCATGGCATGAAGGCTTGGGGTGAGTTTCAGGTTGAGTCTATTTTAAGGCCATGTCATGGACAAGAGGAGTCACCAAGTAATTAGTGTTGAGGATTCATAAATGGTAAAGTCCCAAACCATAAGGGAAATAATTTTGAAAGTGGTTACTCTTATGTGAAAGGGAACCCCCTTTTATAAAGGTCCCATACTTGATGTAAATGTTTGGAGGAGAAAGGTTTCATTATGGCTAGAGGATTCAAGGCATAAATAGTGAATGGAACATCAAATTTTTGGTAAATTTCCATGTGTAATAAACATAAAATTAACTCTTACATATATATCCCCCTATAAAAAATCCACTATGTATGTGAAAAATAGAGAAAGTGGGGGTTACACAGTGATGGGGTGTCATGACTGATAGTTATTCCATGGGGGTTGTCCATACAGGGTCTCCACCTTGAAAAGATCATGGTCATGTCATGGAGTTACATGGAGAGTGGAGTTATGATTTTATCCTAGCTTCAGGGAAGAGGTATTACACCATGATAAGGAAGGTCAGTTTGTGACATGTTGTGTCTATATTATTTAAAATTAATTCTTTGGTTAAATTAAATATAAAAATTTTCGTTTTTTCTATTTTTCCCAATCATATCTTAGGAGAACCATTCCAAACCTTATAGGTTATTTACATCAACTCTCTCACATATCTTTCCCTTTCCCCTAATTCAAGTAGATTTCTCACAAAAAATCACATAGGGATCGTCTATTAAGTGATCCTTCTCCTTATCTTGGTTCTAATATTTCCTTATCCTTGGATTTATTTCTTTTCAACATCCATGGTGGACTAGGGTTCTTAATTACCAAACTTATGATAATGGTTTCTTAATGTTTTGGTTTTATCTCATCTTCCATAGAGGATTTTTTCATCAGATTAAGATCTTGTCGGTTTGTGGTATGTGGTTTTGTATTTTACCCTTATTTAAAGAACCATGTGTGATTGACTTTCAAAAATAATGATTTAAATTATTGAAAATATTTTTATGCCATATTTGAGGACTAATATAAAATTCATATTTTTTTTAATCCATTGTTTTTTTATGAGTAAGAAATGTGGTTTCAAAATTATGTTTTATAAAAAGAAATTGGTGTTGGATATTATGTGTATGATAAAATGACATTTCCATAAAAATTATTGTTTTATGGAGTTAGAATTTATAATTAATGATTATTCCTCCTAAGAACCCTAGGTGTTTTGGTAGGGATATAGGAAAATTACCTACTAGGTAATGATTCCACTCTACCTAGTTTATTATCTCTTGTTATGTGTTCCACGTTTTCTAGTGGATACACCACCAGTTTAGTATACCATTATGGATAATGGAACTATGCATAGTTTGAGATGTTGATTAAGGATAAGTATGAGGATCCTAGGAGTCATTATCCTTCATAACCCAAGGGTTTATCCCATGGTGTTGATATAGAAATTTATTTTTTTACTTAGAACCTTAATTTCATGTTTAAAAGTAAAAAATTATGTTATTTTCTCATTTAGTTTAAAAGTGTATCTCTATATGTTTATTTTAAACTAGCATGATTTTATTATCTAAAAAAGGTTATTCATAGAATAATTTTTGAGATCCTACTTTGTTATTTTTTCACATGACCTATATACACCCAATGGGTTTATGTAGAACTATTTTTCATAGATACAGTTAAAGGAAAGGTGCCACTTTGAGGTGGTAAATTACCATATTAGATGTGATTAGGTTCAGTAGAGGTGACATGGTGGGAGTGATCCCACATGTCACATAGAGATTGGTAATAGTTTTGAATTTTTTTGATCTCGTTATAGACTTGTCCTATTATATCACCTTACTAGATCCCCATTCTCATTCTCATTTATCTAGTTTTATATTATTATGTATTATTAATCTTGTTTCACATTTATATTAAAGTTTTGGATCCTGTTTACTTATTTTTCTTTTTATTATTAGGAAAACCCATTCCCAAATAGTGTGTCTTTGATGCCAAAAAACTAATTTTTAGCTCATTGTGATTGTTGTAATGCCCCAACCCCAGTTACCCAGATTCGGTGCATTATTACATAACATTGTCATGATATAAGGAATAATGTCCCTAAAGACCAATCAGTTTAGTAGCCTTTGAAGTACTGGATACATTCATAAGTTTTACATTATATCATGAAATAAAAACATCAACAACATTTTGTCCCCTTTTAAACACACTTATATCTTTATCTTATCCCTACAAGTCAACCATAAAATACTTCTTCACATCTTAGGGAAAATAAAACATAGAAAGGGGTGAGCTCAGATGCTCAGTAAGGATAACAATATAGCGGAAAGTTCCATAAATAGGCATAAACATTTAAGGAAATGTATTAGACTAAAACAAAATCCTTTAAAACTTAAACTTCAGCATAATATGGCAAAGATAAAATCAAATAATTACTTTTACTTATTCGCATGGATATTCTACTAGTCGAATAATCACATGCAATATCAATAGCCACTTTCATAATGATGGAATGCATAATTCCAAACTTCATAACCACATAGTCAAGGCCTTGTGACAATAATACAAATAATATTTTGTCAAGGGCTTGTTCTAAGACACTAGTTTGTGTCATAAGACCTACTAAATCATCGAGGATCTATAGAGGGCTCCACCCGTTACTTCCTAAGTCCAATTAATTCCTCATATGAAAATTTTTAAACATAACATAAACATTCACATTAAAACTAGGATACGAAATATCAACACTTTATCCAAAAACCATGAATGGTGTAAAAATAATACATCCATAGTCAAAAATATCACAAAAACTTCAATACAATATGGAAGTTTTGTATCATAATAAATAAACTTCAAACAAGCTTAAAATCCATCAAAGGATGTTGACATAGATGAAATCAAAACTTTTTTTAAAGAAATATAACATTATATTTTGAAATCATTTAAAAGTTATATAATTATAAAATAAAACATTTATTTTGAAAATATTCTTATAATCTTTTATGGGAAGCATTGATGATTTTATAATGGAATAAAATATCCAAACCCCCTATATAAGTTAAAAAAACATTCTTAGCTTAATTTTATCGAAAAGGTTATAAAGTACCTTGATTGGAAAATGACGGAAAGATTCCTTTCAAAACATATAAGGTAAAATAAGGGTATAAATGATTTTAACCCATTTTCTAGTAAAAAAATTTTGAAATACATTTTTATGAAAACATGGATGTGGATGATAAAGAGGTCTCAGTAAATACTTATGTAAAAACAACCTCGAATAATAAAGCGATTGTGAAATTAACCCTTACCTTGTAATTTTATTTAGTCGATGGTATGTTAACCTCATTTATAATATTTAAAAAATTGTTTTTAAATTATACAATAACTATATACATAAATATGATATCATATTTGATCTTATAATATTGCTTTTTTAATAATATTTAAGTAGTATCACCGTTTCAGGTGTTAAATGATTCGTTTTCCTTTATATGATTGGTTACATAAGCCATGTTTGTTATGGATATGATGTATTTGATTCATATAAATAATGATATTATGTTAATAAATATCATTTTTAATCATAAAATGAAAAGTATTCTTGAATGATTACGATGGGGAATGAATCTCATCGCGTTCGTGAAGACGGTAATCCGTACGTACACACGAGCGAAAAATCATTATATTGATGGAGAAATCATATTTAATTGGATGTTATATCATATATAAATAATAATTAACATGTTATATTTATTATTTACATCAGTTATACTCATTATTATACCCATCCAAATAATTAAGTGTTTGAATAACAAACTACACCACGACGTGGAGACGGTAATCCGTACGTACGCACGTATGGTGACTATGTCATTTATAGGATGGATAGAATAATGAATATGGTAATTCCATTTTTATAATAACATCTCAGTATATAGAATATACTGGAGTTATTATTTTAGAATGGAAATAACAAATAAAGAGGAAGTGGAAGAAGAAAATAACTTGAAAGAGGTGATGAAATATTTACCTCTTCTTTGGGTTCTTCCTTTTGATTTGATCAAAAGGGATACCTAGGTTGGATTTCTGACCAAAGTAAGGCCTCTAGGATAAAGTTAGGAAAGTTTATAGTATATTTGGGTAGGTTTTGGCCGATACAAAAGGCTTTGTATGTGTGAAATTAAGATAAGGGGAAGTGCCCTTCTATAAGAGAGGTGAGGGTCACTTTAGGAAAAGCTTGAAATATTATTTTATAATAAAATAATTTTAAGTTTCTAATGGCTCAAAAATGAATTATTGAAAGTATAATGTGGGTATGAGTCTAAAACCTCTCAACCAATAAGTTTTATATAGGTTTAGGTCATCATATTAACCTTATCTTTTATATTTAACTCTTAGTTAAATAGTTTCACATTTACCATGTCTCTTTGTATTTTTATATTATATGGTTAATAAACTTAATATAACAAACCAAAAGAACACCATGTGGTTAATTATTAATATATATAACCTTATATAAGTCCTTTTTCAGAAAATTATATTTTTATGAATATTATATCAATTAATAATATAATATTTTTTTTTAAAACTCAATTATGTCAATTTTGACACTATTTAGTATTTTATTTTTTTGAAAGCTATAAAAACTTTATCACTTCAAATAAAATTTATTTAACAAACCATAACATGTTATAATAACCTATAAAATTATTGTAATTAATTATAAGTCTCAATTTACATTTATTTGGATATTTATAATATCAATTATTATAATATTTTATTAATAAGGTAATTATTGCATCATGATTGTGTCATAAATAAATTAAATTATATAATGTATAAAAATTATAAATAAAATACCACTATGTAGGAAATTTTTTATCTTTATAATGAATATTTATAGTCTAATTTATATTGTTTTTAAACCTATATTAAAAATGGTTTAGTTATTAAACTAAGAATTTACCTCTTTAAACTCTTCTTTAAATAAAATAATAATAAATGTCCTAATCTAATCCAAGTGGATAAAAGAGGATAATATTTTATTCATAAGGTTTTTTTTGTCTAATTATACTTATCCAATATAATTAGGACATGTGTTAGGGTAATTATGATATCATTTTTACCCTTAATTTCCCTATTTACTTTTAACCGTGATAAATAAAAGTCAAAAGTTATTATTCACCAAAAATTATTTTCATCTTATTGAACAAAATTTTACTTACTGATATTAACCATTTCTTTCGGGTATTTGAAATTAAACTCACAGTATCGGTAAAATTATGTTTTATATAAATTTTCAAATGCTCCTAGGAGGTGGGTAAAAGACGGTAAAAAGTTCGATAAAATTTTATATATCTAAACTTATTATAAAATTAATCCAATGAATTATGTTGAAGATATATATGTATTATGTATCTATTTTGACCTAAAATAAAATAAAATAAAATAACTAATTATTTAAATAAAAAGTTGGTTTGAACCAATAACGCAGTGTTTTTCACTATTCATCAAAAATTGAATGTTTTCAGAAAAATACCAAAAATTCACCATAAGATAATTTGGATATTCCAAATCCAAAAATGAAGTCCATTTTGAAAGATAAAATTTATAAAATTTCAAAAAGTGGTTATTACTATTCATAATGGTTAGTTTGATTGGTCGCGGTGTTTTAGAATCTCGAAGTTGCGTACAATGCAAGCTATTGCATTATTCAAAGGGAAACGTACCATGGAAGCTTGGGGTGTTACAATTGGGTATTCCCTTTAGGAATTTTCAAAGTATATCATAGGTACCTAGGTCAAGGTTATCTATGGTTGGTTCATGATTGATTTGGAAATAATTATATCAATACGTAATGAGTTTAACAAAGCCTGATATACAATAAACATAATGCATTTTTGCAGTCATTCATATGATATATGATAATAGGACTTATGTATGGTATTTTTAGTATATTCTTAAAAGTGTTTAATATTATTATAAAATGTATCATGTTATACAAAGATAGGTCTTTACTTTATTATTCTTTCAAGTTAGCTGCATATATTTCATGAAGTGTAACGATAATTGACCTCTCAAAGTATGGATTTGAGTTATAATTAGATGATGTTTTTCATATAGTATTATAGGTTTTGATGAAGTGTTATAATTAAAAAGGGTGGTATTTTTTATATATACACAAAATGTACTCAT
The DNA here is from genome assembly GCA_963277665.1 of Viscum album. NCBI lineage: Eukaryota > Viridiplantae > Streptophyta > Magnoliopsida > Santalales > Viscaceae > Viscum > Viscum album. The sequence goes on along the minus strand of OY728162.1, from coordinate 345,340,640 downwards.
GAGATACAAAATTATTTTTGTGTGCTAGATGACCCATGAAGTATACCTCGTCAAGTGTTACACACTATGACTTTGGTATGCTAGGGGTGCATGTTTATTGTTTGGATTTCTCCATTACCTGAGATAATACAAGATACCCAACATGATAACCATAATAATTAGATACCATTATTTTTCCAACCTTGAGGTTGAGAAAATTAGGGGTGGTTAGGTATATTGTACATCATTCCATCGGTTGAGTTTAATTAAGATAATATGTTTTCCATCATATGACGTGATGGGTTTTAGAGGATTATTATATGATCAACACACTAAAATAAATCCATTTAAAGTTCCTAATTTATCATCAATAGAACCAAAATTTTAAATAGAGAACATAAAATACAATAATACCTAAAATTCAATGAACTCTATCTTTTACTCTTTGATAGATTATACTTCATTGAGATCACTGAAAAATAATCAAATGGTTATTGCCTCTATAAGTGGTACACTAGTCATTAGGATCCTTGTATGCTATAAGAGGACCCTTGATCACCAATGGAGTGTTAGGTAATTCTATTTAAGGAAATATGGTGAATAGGGAGGAATAGAGTTTGACTATGGCTTATAATAGTATCATTTCCCCCAACAAGGGGACTATATCAATTTATATGGGCTCCCTTAATTCAATGAATGGAGTCCAGCATTAGCTTCCATGTCTTGGTATAAACTATAAATTAAATTAATTTATTCCCATTATATATGTGTATTCATTAAACCATTAGTAGAAAATACATATTCTGCATTGGGGCTTTAACATAGGTTATATATTCATCAAAACCCAAATGTGAGGGGTTTTCATGTCGATTATTTCCATAACTAATGTAAAAACCTATATGAAAAAGTTTTTGGCATCGGTTATTGATATAACCTATTTCAAAACTCTTCTTGTATTGGTTTTTCTCATCAGTTATTAAAATAACTTATGTGAAAACCCCACCCCTTGAGGTTTTTGATATCATCTAATTCAATAGATGATGTCAAAACACTTCACATTTTTATTTTAAATGTTTTTTATTTAAATATACTATGTTAAAAATATAAACCTAACATGGTACTTAACAATTTCTCACCAAAAACTCACATAAACTTAATTTTCTACCTATAAATGTATCACATGTAATATAAACATTTTATATTTTTGGATCGGTCCCACACATTTTTCATACACACCTAGAAATCAATCAATCCTGGCACTTTTTTCATTTCCATTACAAACATCAATTTCTTCCCCTATCTTATAATCTATCATTCTCATATGATTTATCTCCTAATTTTTATCTCCCCTATTTTTACTCATTTAAAGATTTTAAATCACGATAGAATATCAAGGATAGATATTTATCTATATTGAATGCAGTGAGGTAGAGAGAGTGGTGCAAGTGATGAAAGAAATAATTATTATCAAAGTTATTTTATAGAGTTAAAATCCATGAAATTATCTCTTTTAATCTTAATTGATTTTTATTTTCCTTAATTTTTTATAATATCTTTGATTAGTATGATAAAATATTGAATGGTTTTTATTTATTTTAATTCTATAGTTGAAAAGTAATTTTTTTATCATTTCAAATAGACACTTAACATTGTAACTGATATTTTTTTCATATCATATTTTATTAATTGATTATCTAAAAAAATAGTTTTTGGGTTCTCTCTCATTTTTTCAAAAAAAAATCTTTTATAATCATATTTTCAAATAAATAATCTGAAAATTTATAAAAAATAATATTTATATTATTATTTAAAAATAACCAATATTTTAAAAAAATTAACATATTTTATAAAAGTTGATGTCAAAAATGTATTTACAATGTCATTTGAAAAAACATCACCTCAAAAACCAATGTTAAAAGGCCCAAAAAAAATACATGAAACGTTTTTTTACACTATTGAATGTTTTAATGATTATATAATTCATGTATAGACATAAATGAATCAAATAATTGATTTATAACCAAAGAAAACTATTTGGAAGACATGGAAGTGGATAAGTACTTGATATCACATGACTCTAATTTATCATATATTATGATAGATGTTATTCTTATGTTATGATAAAAGATTCTACATGCCCATATCATTGGTTGTGACTCAGTGGATATCATAAAATATAATATCCTTATTTTAGTGTATTTCCAACAATTTTTCACTTGCACTAAAATCCCATATTTACTTTATGTAAAACGTCAGAACTCTTTATGAATCCATCGAAACTAATTTGGATATGGTTTATCAAACACTCTTCATTTTTGTAGAGACATTTTTTTCTAAAATTAAATCATTATCCTAAGACCTAATTATGTGACCATAAGGTCCTTTGTAGCATTGAAAACAAATATTAAATCTCTATTCCATATATGTAATCAAATAGAGGCCTCTAACAAAATGCTAGTATTGCTCAAGCTATAAAGCGATCTGGGGTGATCTCAATAAAACATACTCATATATCCATATGAACATTCTCACCACAAGATGTATCATATACATCATATGTATACCTATATAATCTATTTTTCCATGACATCAAGTGAATACTATACATGGGACATGTTTATCTAGCATATTCTAACTCATATATTCATTATTCTCTTAAATAGACTAACCAGGTAAAAGAATACATAACATTTCATTGATCTAATAGATGAGGACATCACATGTCACTCATCTAAGTAACTGAGAAAATAACATTTCATTCAATTAATAATGGTAATAAACTTACTTATTCTAACTCAAAAAATGACCTTGATGTATTTAACCCCTCATCTGAGTGGAAAAATATTATCCTTGTTAAGATCCAATTAACAACATGATCAATAACATACCCAACCACCCATTGATTATCTAAGTCTCAAGGATTACATAATAATGGTTTCTAAGTATGAATATCCACATTCTAGGTATCTCTCCAACCTTTGGTAATGGGGATTCATAATAAACATACACCCCTAAGTATATCAATGATCATATTAAATTTCATGTGACATAATTTGGTGGTTCAATCTAGATAATAAGTCTCTACTTTTTAACTCCGGATTATATTCTTTATATATCATATATAACTATGTATCAATTACAATATTCTGCTCATGATAACCTTAACATATCGTTACAACCCATAATACTCTATGATGATAATTAATTAGGGGTAACTCAAAGTCCTACTATTGGAACTAGAGAGACCCTAAGAGGGGGTGAATCAAGGTGTTAACAAATTTATAGTTTTTCTTTTTGTATATTATTCCCAAGTTAATAGGAACATTCATTTAACATATCTAATGTTCATATTAAATTAAAGATACAGGAACATAAGGATTTTAATTGGTTCACCCAAATGGGATAATTCAAGGAAAAAACACCAGTGATGTGTTAGTGGTCTGGGGATGTAATAATCTTACTAAGGATATGATAATTGATTTAGAAAGGTAACACTACCAATAATCTCACGCACTACTCAAGTGAATAATGGTTAGTTTATAGACTTGAGGTTCACTTAAATAGTTTATTCATATTGTGATGTTCTTATTCAAATCAGTATAGGCTGTGGACAAACCTTTTATATTTTTATTTTTAGATAGAATCACCTTGATCTTAAATATGAAAATTTTATTTTCCGTTATCTAAATGAACACAACTATAAGTACTGCTTGATCTATAGAAATACCTTCTCCTAGATACTGACAATTCCAAAATATGAATTATATATTTAATAACTTCTTCCTCTTTTTCTATATATAGAAATAAAAAACTAATTTTGTCTTATCTCAATCCATTATCCTACAATGTCTTCCATATATGATCAATTTAATGATTTTTTCATAAAACTATAGATATTTAAATATGTACTTGACCATTTCATTTTCTTCTAACTAATATATCAATGTTTCATAAGTCCACTCTAATTTTCCAAAACTAATTCAAGAAGTTTAAATACATTCATGCTCAATAATTCTGTTTCCATGAATGATGAGGATCACATAAGGTCTCTATACTCTTCGTTATGTCTTCCATGTATCACATGTGATAACACATGTTTAAATTCAAAAAAAATAACTAAATTATGGTTCCATATTTCCCAAATTTAAATTCAATATAGTTTTTATATTATTATTCATGATCTATCTTTCCATGAATAGAAACTTTAATATTGGTCAACCTCTAAATCCAAAGAACCTGTATAAAACTTCACCATTTAAATCTTCCAAATATCAAGGAAAATATATTTTTATTTTTCTCACTAAATATCATGGAATTGAATATTTATTTAAATACTTTCTATAAAATCTTGTTTAACTACCATATTTAAACCCCTATAATATCACATCAAAAATTTATCTATTTAAATATATGACTAAAACTACTAAGATATAGCATCACAATATTGATATTTGAATAAATGTGTTCACTCTTATTTTTCTCTAGGTGGAATTCCATTTCAAAACAACCCATTCTCACCATGACATCCTCTTTATCATGGTATCTTTCACTTTCCCATTTTTCATCCTCAAATCTCAAAAAGTTACAACATCACTCTAATTCACCATGTGATTCAACCACTCCTTTCAAAACACCTCTAGTAGGCCTTATCATGTTGCATGGGTAAATTTAAAAGTCAAAAGGCCAATCTCCATGATGTAGAGAAAAATTAATACCTGTTTTATATTTCATTGAAAACTATAACCTCACCCATGGTCTCCAAAATGGTGTGGTTACTAAAGGAAAAATATTTTAAAATAATCATGATAAGGAATTCATCTAGCTTTCCCGTTTGGGAATTTACAGTTCTCTAAGTCTCTAAAATGCTCTCAACCTTTGACTACAGCCTCCACCACACTCATATACAGTATTCCAATGTTATATAGGTTAATTTAAAAAAGAAAAAATTATTCCTCCATGATGTGGTGGAAAAATTTTGGCTATTTTTCACCCAAAATGCATGTGGTTAGCTTCCTTCATGGTGTGGTCCACCCCTTTTCATTATTCCACTATTACTTTGCTAAATTTACATTGCATCCTTTATCCAATCGCCACCATGGATTTTATTAAGATCACTACAACATGATGAACTTATCTATTTTCCACAAGTAGAATTTTAATTTATAACTCCATATAAAATGATTAGGAAAGCTCCATATAATCCATTTACACCTTTGATTTAGTATCCAAATGAACCACAACCACTCAACATGGAATGGTTTATAGAATGGTGAAGAGGCCTTCACAAAAATTCTCACAGCTCATCCAAAATGCATCCTTCTTCACATAATATCCAACAATTTCATTCTCTTTTATAGATTATACATGTTCACCATAGTGCGGTCCATGTCATGGTGAATATTTTCTTCACCAAACTCCTTCAACGCATTTTTATAACATTCATTTCATTCTCCATTACTTTTTATTATAACTATTAATATTTTAACACTTCTTCATGTACCATAACATCTTTTATATATCAATGCATCAACTTCTTCATCATAAAGAATAACTTCTTTCGAGATATTAAATACTTTCTTGAATCCATAAAAAACCTTTAATAATAAAATCCAATGTTTTTTCACCATTAATTAATTAAATTCCAATACCATAATTCTATATACATATTGTCAAAAAAATAAAACATTTAAAACCATAGTTTCATCATTATCCTCCTTTAAATTTTTTTAAAAATATCCAATGAATTACAAGTCCATCTCTCATATATATCTCTAATTTTTAATAAAATACAAAAAATTATCTTCCTCCTTTCCTCAGAGTTATCACAACCATTTTTACCCCCTTTTTTAACATGCTGCATAAAAAAAATTAAATAAAAAAACACTAATATCCCTCATTCAATGATTTTAGATTTAAGGGATAGAATATTTATCCTTTAAATCTTACCTAATGCTCCCTATATGAATATCATCTTCACTACTAACTTCCAATTTACTTTCAAATCATAGTTTCGCTTCTTTCAAACTTCAATGAGTGTGTCACTATTTTACAAAGGCTTGTCAATAAATCCTATAATTATATTAATATGGAACTCAATATAGAAAATTAGAGTATTTTTTTACACTTAAATTATATTTTTATAAAAACACAAGAAATTTTAGAAAATGAATATTCCTATAAACTAAAAAAAACTTTGTTCAAAAACATTAATACACATGGTTGAGGAATATACCACTTTTAAAACCAATGGATACCAATTTTCCATACAAAAAAAATTATACCACTTGAGTCCATAATCTTCAAGTCTTTACATGGAATCTCCCTTCTTTCATGTGAGGATGAATAGATTTTTTGTTCATGATTTCAAATCCACCTCACTGTTTTCACCTTTAAAAAATCACTTTTTGAAAGGATTTTAGCATGGTAGACACTTATTTATACCAATTTGTTGATAACATTATTTCTCTAAGTACCTTTATTATATGTTAAAAAAATTATATAATACCATCATGTGTGTTTATAACAAATAAACAATGAAACCTATAAGATTATTACATCTCTATTTTGATTTCCACAAACTCTTAAAGGATACCACCATTTGCAACAAGCCTAATATCACTTTATCAATTCCAAAATATCCTTGATACTAACTAAACTTACAAATTACAACATGAAAAAACAAATTTCATCATCATTTATTCAATGTGAGAGAATTAATCACCACTATTATTCATGATATCCTAATTTTAGTGACTTCGTCTTTTAATTTTAGCATATACTTTTAGATTTCATAGAATTATTCTTTCAATGCTTGCATACACTTCCTCGATAAATGAAAATATATTTGATATATCATATGGATCGTATCTCCCCATGTATCACTTAATTCATCATATTTAAAAAACAAAGTACAAAAGGGGGGAGGGTACCTCAATATTATTCAAGATGAGTGGGGTAGTTATTCTTTGTAGACTAACCCTTTATTCTCATCCGGTAGAAAGACTTCCATCCTCATGAACCTTTTTGAATCCATCACCTTTTTTACTTTGGATTCTCCTCTATAGTGATACTCATCCCACTAGTTCATACTTTGTCTATCTGGGCACCCTTTTTTCGTTTTTATTTTCCATTATTCTTTATCTAAATAAGGATAACACCACCATTTTCTAGTTATTATCTTGTTGTGGTATGAGTGAACCCACTCATTCATGCCTCTTTATTAACTTATAATATTTCCTTAAGAGAAATTGCATTCTTCATCTTTTATCTCTATATCTATTTCTTTTCTTTCCTCACAAACTATGGTGTTATGGAAGCTCTTGAAGTTTGACATATATTTATTTGATAATTTTTATTCTCCTTCTACAAGGCCATAAATCTGTTCATGAAAGTAATATATTCTTTTCTATTATTTTGATTTATTAACTTTATTTTCCATGAATTCCATGGACTTATTCCCAAAATTTCTATTATAAACTCTTTAACTATGTATTTTTGTTGTCCACAACCATAAAAAATCCCTCCAGAGATACAATTTATATTCCTTTTTCTAAGAAAAAATATTTTTCCTGATATGTTCTTTACATCAATAACAACATTATCAAAGAGATAGCAATTAGAGATATATAAGACATTCCATATTTCTTGTTTGATAAAATAATTCAGTCTTCTATTATTTTAATAGATAAATTAGTTTTGTGGCTTCTTCATAGAAGATCACTGTATGGCTAGGTACTTCAAAAAAATAGAAAACATCATTATAATTCTCTCTTTGAATGCATTTATTTAATTCAAAATCTTCAATTTATTTCTAATTTTCTTTCTATGTAATATATTTATAAACTCCTACTATATCCATCATGTTATTTACCATGAATTTATTAACTCCATTAAATGATAATACATCATTACTTAATCTTGGTTTCCCACAATAATATAGCCTTGTTCTTCAAGAACCACTAACTTATCTGATAACTTGGAAAGTCCACATTAGAACTATTTCTTAGTTATAGTTGGGACTTCAAAAATTTTTTAAATTAATTTTAAATTAAAATAACTTTATATTGAGCTGATATCTTTCATATAAAATAGATATTACTTTGTCTTCATATTATCTTCTAATAAATTTCACAAATTTTTCATTTTTCTCTTCTAAAGAAGAAAAATAACTTTCAAGTTCCTTGATTATATTTCCTTTTGCATGTGATTGTAAATTTTCTACTGTTATTCCAAATTTTAAATCTCTTTACACTAATATTAGCTTTTATTCAAGATTATTACTTGAGAATTTATTGTCAACCATATTTTTGGTCATGAATGTTTCAAGAAAACACATTCCTTGAACTTGTTTTTCAATAATATCCTTATAAAGGCTTGATATAGTGTCTTTTGACCCTCTTAGTAGTTTCTCCATAAATTCAACCATTTCCTTGATCTCTTCCTCACTGGTCCTCATAAATTTCTCAAAAAATTATTATTCATTAGAGTTCTTATAATTTTCACATGGCTCATCTCCAGTACTAAATCCCCTAAAACATTTTCTATCAAATTCATCATCTAGAGTATGGTATGGAAATATTATCCTTTTTTCAACTACTTTAAAATAATCAATTGTTTTATTTCATTATTCAATAGATGAATTGAGTTTTCAAAGTTCCTTAGATTTCTCTTCAATTTTCTCTTTAAATACATCTACTTATTCTGAGTGAACTTGATTAGAGGATTGATATTTTAACACTTTATTAACTCTTTAAACCTCAGTTTCAGGAAGATATATATATGTAGAAGATTATTTAAATAGACCATTAATCCTCCATTTTTTATTTCTTTGAACATCTAATTATTCAAGAGCTCATTCAAGATCCATTTTAAGGTTAATTATTCATTTAGGTTAAATATTCTCTTTAACTCTCACCTTATATTTTAGAGATATAAAATAAACCATAAAGACTAATCTTTGAGGTTTAATATCATGTAAAAACCTTTGGTCTCTGATACCACTTTTTGGAACTAGTGATAGTCTGAGAGGGGGGATGAATCATGGAATTACAAAATTTATACTTTTTCTTTTCGGATCTTGTTCTTAGGCTAATAAGAATACTCATTTAAGCTATTCAACATGCACAAGAAATCAAAGAAATAGGGACACCAGAATTTTGTTTTGTTCAAGAAAAAAAACTAATCCATTGATCATAAAACAATAATATTTTGGTGTTTCAAGTATTTAATACTTTTACAAGGGATATTATAATGTCTTTAAGAAGGGTGAAATACCGATCTCAGGCGCAATACCTCTTCTCTACTCTCATGCATTTATCAAGTGAGTAATATTAAATTTATATACTTGATATTCTCTTAAATATTTTAAATACATGATGGTATTATTCTTTATATTAGAATAGGTTACTAAAAACACTTTCATATTTTTATTTCCAAATAGATGTTCCTTGATCTTCAATCTACTACATCAATTTACCTTCAGTCCATTGAAGATAATTAAAAATCACCCTTGATCTGCAGTAATGCCTTATCCTGGATACTAATAATTCTAAAATTGGAATTATACTTTTAAGATATTATTTATCTATCAAAAAATATAGTAATGGTAAACTGATTTTATCTTATCTCTATCCACCCTCTTATAATTTCTTACATATTTGATCACAGTACTGAATTTTTCATAAAACTACAGATATGGTAATGTGTGATTGACCCTTTTATTTTATTTCAACTGATATATCAATGTTTTATAGGTCCCATGTACTTTTCTAGAACTATTTAATGTAGTTTATATACATGTATGTTTGATAATTATTCTTCTATGAATGATGAGGATCACACTAGGTCTTATCACTCTTAATGATCTCTACCATGTGACCTAAGTGATAACACCTGATTAAATTAAAATAAAAAATCACTAATATGGTTCCATAATTCCCATATTTAAATTTAATGTAGTCTCTATATAAATCTTCATGATATAGTTTTCTAGGTATAGAAACTTTTAACTGCAGTCATCCTATCAATCTAAAGAATTCACATAAAACTCCATCTTTTAAATATTTCAAATATCATGGAAAATATATTTTTATTTTTATCATATAATATCATGGAATGGAATATTCATTTAAATCATCTCCATAAAATATTATTTAAACTCTATATTTAAACCCCCAAAATATCACAGCATAAATTAATCTATTTAAACTCAGACTATAACTAATCAGATATTGAATCACAGACTTCATATTTGGATAAATATATTTCTCTTTCCAATTTTTTTATCCTCAAATCTTAACACATTATAAATCTCCTCAAATTCACTACATGAGTCAACTACACCTTTCAAAATGCTCGTGGGGGACTTCCCTATGTTACACAAGTAAATTCCCAAGTAAAAACATTGATATTCATGTCATGGAGGCACATTATACCAATTTAAGATGTTGTTAAACACCAAAACCTCTACCATGGTCTCCACAATAGTGTAGTTCCTAAATTCTAGTCATTTTGAAATCATAATGATATGGGTTTCATCCAGATTACCCATTTTGGGAATCTCCAGTTCTCTAAGTCTCTAAAACTCTCTCAATCTTTGACCACATCCTTAACCATGCTCATACTTTGTCTTCTCATGTTTCATAGGTTAATTTCTAAATATAAACACCTTCCTCAAAACATGTTGTAAAATATTTTTCCTTTTTACACCCAAAATTCTCATGGTAATCTCCCTCTATTGAGTGGTCCTGTAGCACCCCAAACATTTTATGGTATTTTTCTCTTAAATACATTCTATTCATCACTGTGTTCCTTTGAAACAACACTAGGTTATTTAATAGATAGTAAAAACCTATCCATTAAATATAAATTTTCCACTTCTATGTTTTGAATTTCGAAAAATGGTCATCTAGAGTTGTGATCAGTAAGTCATTTGAAGTCTAATATAACAAATTTGATTTTTAGTGAATAGTAACATACCCTTATGAATAGTAATATTGTAGAGACCCGAAGCCTGACGTACATGGACATTACATTACTTTTGCGGAATACTTAGTACATAACAAAAACACACACATAAGGATCGTAATAGTTTAGTGTCTTTGGAAACTCGGAACGTAATCTCCTAATCATGGTGAAATATCTTCAATATCTCCCATAAAGATCTTTCTTTTTTTTTACCTAAAACCTTTCTTTATATCCTGGGGAAAAGAAAACATAAAAGGGTGAGCTCAAATGCTCAGTAAGGGTAAACAAAAGAAATATCAATCACATCATATTCATAAGAACATAACATTTTGGAAATCATAACCTGCAAAAGAGAGAAAATTTCATAACATGGGATAAATCATGGCAGTGAAATCTAATCACAATAATCATAACTTAAAACATGAAACTTTGTGGAATTCACAAATAATCATAGAGAATCATTTATTGTTAGTCAAGACTCATTTCCAAGACTATCTTAGTGGACAAAGTCCCTTTCTGAATCGAGTAACCCTCGTTTCAGTCCTGTTTCACTGAACCGGTATAACCTACCATTTCAGCCATGTCTATATCATGAGATATAAAATCTTTACCCAATGCATTGGAGGGAGATATAGGTCCCACCCATCTAATAATGAATCCTTTCTTATGTGTGCCACATAATCATAAACCATACATCATAGCATAACCCATGTAATAAAAATGGGATTCTTAAACAACATGACATCATAAAACAATTCATATAAGATAAAGGAATTCATAAAAATATTTCCATCACAACATAATCAAACCAATGTAATAATAGAGATAAAAACAGAACCCTTTTATTATCTTAGATGGAAAATAATTTTGATAAAATACTTGAACTCCATTCTTGAGGAAAATATCTTTTCTACTTCAAAAACATTTTTCTTTCATAACATGTCATACGACTTTAAAATAAAAGAAGTTGATTAAAAATAAACTTGAAAACTTTTAAAGGAAGTTTCTTGGAAATAATGCTTCAAAAATCCATTCATTCCGTATAAGTTAAAAAAAACATTCTTCATACTTTTGTCGGAAAAGTCAAAAAGTACCTCGTACGAAAAACGACAAAAGATTCCTTTCATATTCTTTACTAAAAACTCACCGAAGGGTAAAATTGGATTTAAACTATTGTAAGTGGATGGAAACAATATTACATATTGATGGAACATGGATGTGGATGATAAAATACACCCCAGTAAATGTCAAAGTAAAAACAATCTCGGATAAAAATGAGATTGTGATATTTTCCCTTACCTTAGGTCCGACTTGCTTTGTACGTGTCTGAACCTCCTCTTCTTTGGAATGCCTCTTTGAATCCTCCACTTAGGGAACTAAGATTGGTCTTTGAAGAAGACCAGGACCTCTGGGATTATTCTAGGGAAGTGGATAGGAGAAAATGGCAGGGGTTGTCCGAGCTTGAGTGCTCAAATTGGTGTGAGGAGGAGGGGGAGGAGGTTCCCTTTTGTAAGGGAGGAGAGGGGCACCTTAGGAATATCTCAAAATATTATTTTATATTAAAGTCAAAATCGGTTTATAATGGTTCCAAAGGGTCTTATTTCGAAGCTAAAGTGGGTATGGGTCTAAATCCCATCATCAAATAGGATTTAGACAAGTTTAGGGTATTATTTTAACCTTATCAATTATATTTAACTCTAAGTTAAATAATTTAACTTTTACCGTGTCTTTTTGTTTTCTTTCACTATATGGTTAATACACTTACTATAACATGACAAAAGAACCCCAAATTGTATATTATTAATACATATATCCTTATCTAAGTCATTTGGACGAACCTTAGATTTTTAGGAATAAAATAACAATTAATAATATAATATTTGATTTAAAAACTATTTTGTGTCAATTTTGACACTATTTGATATATGATTTTTTTGAAAGTCATAACAAAAATATATGTTCGAACCAAGTTTATTAAATCAACACTAATATATCATAGTAACCTAGAAAATTAATGGAATTCATAAAAAGTCTCAAATTACATTTATTTTGGTGTTTATAACATCAATTATGTCAATATTTCATTAATAAGATAATTACTGCATCATCTTTGTGACATGAATAAATTAAATTATTTGATGTCTAAAAATTACAAATAAAATACCATTATGTAGGAAATCGTTTTATCTTTCTAATGAATATTTACAATCGAATTTATCTTATGTACAACCCTATATTAAAAATGTTTTAGTAAATATACTTTGATTTTAACTCTTTTAACTCTTCTTTGAATTAAATAATAATAAATGACCTAATCTAATCCAAGTGGGCCTAAATGATAATATTTTACACTTAAGGTTGTTTTTGGTCGAGATACACTTGTCCAATAGAATTAGGACATGTGTTAGGGTAATATTAATATCATTCTTACCCTTAATTACCCTATTTACTTTTAACCGTGGTAAATAAAAGTAAAAAGTTACTATTCACCAAAAATTATTTTCATCTCGTTGAACCACATTTTACTTACTGACATCAACCGTGTCTCTCAGATTTTTGAAATTCCATTCACAGAAGCGGTAAAATTAAGTTTTATGAAAAATTCAGTTTTTTAACTACCACTTAGTAGTTTCACTATTCATCAAAAATTGATGTTTTTCAGAACAATGCCAAAATTTCATCCTAAGCTATATTTCATATTCCGAATTCAAAAATGAAGTCTATTTTACCAAATTCATAACATAGAAGTTGCATTAATTAATTTTATAATTAAATCCCGCTTTTAAAACAAATAGAGTGTTTTTAAGAAACAATATCTATCAAAAGATTGACACTTGATTATGTCTGGTTTAAATGTGAAATTACATTCAATGACCAACATTGTATTAAATTGTAAAAATATATTCTAAATATACTTTAAAACCACTAAAATTAATAATTTATCACTATTAATTATTTCGATTGAAAAAGTTGTTTTAACTAAAATTTAGTAATTTTCACTATTCATCAAAATATGAAAGTTATCCGAAAATTACCAAAATTTCACCCTAAGATAATTTTGATATTCCGAATCCAAAAATGAAGTCCATTTTGAAAAATAAGATTTACAAAATTTCAAAAAGTGGTTATTACTATTCATAACTTCTAGTTTTAATAATATTTTAATAGCATATCGTTGTTTAGTGAAACTCGGTATTGCGTATTACACACGCTATCGAGGAAGGTCGTGATTGCGTGTAATGCAAGGCAAGTCAAGGATGCGTGTTGTGAAAGATCCTTTTGGTGTAGCGTACAACACAAGACATTAGTGAAATTAAAAAGAATATTTTTCATAAAATCTTGGGTTGTTACATTCTACCCCCCTTAAAATGAATTTCACCCTCGAAATTCGTCGGGGTTATAAATGGTTTACTATTCGAAAGTTTCTTTAATATAAACCCACATCGTAAAAAGGAATACCAAAACCAATATTTAAAAACAAAATTATGAAACTTAACGGTTACCCAAATAAACTAATCACTGGGTTTCCACATAGGTGAAAATATGGATATAGAAGAGAAATATAACCATCATGTTCTGATGGAGAGTGGTAGAGAACATGGCTATGGAAAAGCCAGTAATCACAAAGCCATAAATTTGTGACGATCTAAGGTACCATCTGATTCATCAGATATAAGATCACTAGGACAACATTTTGGGTTTTCAAGATCGTTTCCCTAAAGTTAAAGAATTTGAATTAGAATAAATACTTACTTTATGTTGGTACAACCTCACTGTTGTTCGTGACTTTAACAATTTCAACTTCATCTCTTAAATAAATGAAGTTGAATTTGTTATTCGTGAAGTGTTAGCAGATCATGTGATAGAATGACGGGTCATTCCATCTGTCTTAAACAAAATGTTAGCAAAAATTATATACATAAGTCGATCTATAGTGAGATTAATCATATATGGTTCCTAAAATGGACTTATACTTCATATATCATACTGCTTAATATAATAAAACTAGTTTCTACTAAACAGGGACTTCCTGTAGGCCAGTGGTAGGCGATAAAGGCCAGTCGCACTTCGGTTGTGGGTTTGATTCCCACATCCTTCTCCGACGCGATGGGTTGTCGCACATCCTGCAGGTTGTCCTTTTTCTAAAACTACATTAACATCCCATTAATAATATCGAAAAACATTTTATCCTAACTTATGTCAAACATAATCCATTCTAATTTTTAAGCTTATCTAAAATACTGCAGTCCACTCTCATAACACAGTGAAAACGATTACTAGAGATTTAATACCATCGTTGATCCTCATATATCATAAGATATGTTTTGTTGGTCACATTCCAAACATTCAAAGTCCTTAATCATGTATTCTCTTGAATACCTTAGTGAAAACATGAATGCAGTTAAAAGTTAACACCTTCCACATACCAAAATCCTCAAAATTCTATATACTCAAACCATGATATCACTTAGTCCTTATATCAATCATGAGCTCATGAATACTGTTAAACATTTCATTTTCTCATTTTCCCTTCATTATGCGCATATCAACTTATTTCCAAAAATATCTCAATCACTTTGAATACCACATTAGACCAATACATAAATATTCCAATACTTTATGATACAACATTATTTTGGAATCCCATTACATAAACACTTAATCATTCCACCACATCATTGTCATATTCAACATCGCCAATAGTGATCGCATGTGACTTCCCTTTGTCCTTTTCCTTAAGTGGTTGCTCATGTTGGTCATCACTAACCCTTGGATTAGGGCATTTATTAGCATAATTCCCCATTTCCTTGCACTTGAAGCATTGAAGTGTTGGTGGTGCGTTCTCTGCAGTGTTTTCTTTATTCACATCATTAGAATCCCTTTTTCCATTACTTCGACACTCAGCTGCTCGATGACCTTCTTTTCCACACTTAAAACATTTTCTAGTCCCTTTAAGACAATCTCCACCATGCTTCTTTCCACACTTTGTGCATAAGGAAACATTCATCTTCTTTTCACCATTATTATGAGATTTCTCCTTGAACTTCATCTTTCATTTCTTGTCAAAACCATGAGATGGATATGTAACACCAACTTCCATTTCTACCTTGATAGCACAACGTACAATTTCTTCATAGCTACTGAAGTCTCTTATAGCTAATGCCCTTCGAAGACTTGGTTTTAAGCCACTGAAAAATCGATCAACTTTACTTTCAGGTTGGATGATAATGCCAGATGCATACCTTGCAAGTCTTGTAAAATTTGCTTCGTATATACCAACAGATTCATCATCCTTCTGCTTCAGCTCAAGAAACTCCTTTTCCATCTTTGTTCGAAGAATACGAGGTAAGTACTTATTGAAAAACAAGTTCTTGAACTCGTCCCATTCCATGGACTCAATTTCATCTCTTGGCATCGTATTCTTGATAAGATTCCACCATTGATCAGCTTCACCTTCCAAACGATATACTGCTAAGATGACTTTATCATGTTCAGAACATTGAAGAACTGAAAATATCTTTTCAGTAGTACTGATCCATTGTTCAGCAACAAGTGGATCGGAAGACCCACTAAAAGAAGGTGGACGTTGCCTCATGAAGGACTCAATAGAATATTGTTCCCTTCTATGCTCATTTGGAAGTCCAAAATGATTCATAGCTTGTGTAAGTATAGCAATAAGATTTTGCACTCCATATCCCATAACATTTTTTTGTTTAGGAGGAAAATCATTGCACTGTCCATTGCATTGATCAACACGGTTCCTTCGGGTTCCAGCCATCGTCTAAAACCCAAAAAGAATAGTGTGAGAGGCAAAAATCATGCTAGGGAAAACAACATAATAAAGGGGGAGTACCTTCAATATCTAACATCTTAGATTTAATTCTATGATCATTAGCGTAATTCTAGTACTATAACCTATACTTATACTTAACCTTAGGGACATCACTAGACATACCTTAGAAATATCTCTAGGGATCTCACTAACGTTTTCGCATCCTAGTTTCCAAAGGTTGACTAAACCTTTCCTCTGATACCAACTGTAGAGACTCGAAGCCTCACGTACATGGACATTACATTACTTTTCCGGAATACTTAGTACATAACAAAAACACACACATAAGGATCGTAATAGTTTAGTGTCTTTGGAAACTCGGAACGTAATCTCCTAATCATGGTGAAAGATCTTCAACATCTCCCATAAAGATCTTTCTTTTTTTTTACCTAAAACCATTCTTTATATCCTGGGGAAAAGAAAACATAAAAGGGTGAGCTCAAATTCTCAGTAAGGGTAAACAAAAGAACTATCAATCACATCATATTCATAAGAACATAACATTTTGGAAATCATAACCTGCAAAAGAGATCAAATTTCATAACATGGGATAAATCATGGCAGTGAAATGTAATCACAATAATCATAACTTAAAACATGAAACTTTGTGGCATTCACACATAATCATAGAGAATCATTTCTTGTTAGTCAAGACTCATTTCCAAGACTATCTTAGTGGACAAAGTCCCTTTCTGAATCGAGTAACCCTCGTTTCAGTCCTGTTTCACTGAACCGGTATAACCTACCATTTCAGCCATGTCTATCTCATGAGATATAAACTCTTTACCCAATGCATTGGAGGGAGATATAGGTCCCACCCATATTATAATGAATCCTTTCTTATGTGTGCCACATAATCATAAACCATACATCATAGCATAACCCATGTAATAAAAATGGGATTCTTAAACAACATGACATCATAAAACAATTCATATAAGATAAAGGAATTCATAAAAATATTTCCATCACAACATAATGAAACCAATGTAATAATAGGGATAAAAATAGAACCCTTTTATTATCTTAGATGGAAAATAATTTTGATAAAATACTTGAACTCCATTCTTGAGGAAAATATCCTTTCTACTTCAAAAACATTTTTTTTTCATAACATGTCATACGACTTTAAAATAAAAGAAGTTGATTAAAAATAAACTTGAAAACTTTTAAAGGAAGTTTCTTGGAAATAATGCTTCAAAAATCCATTCATGCCGTATAAGTTAAAAAAAACATTCTTCGTACTTTTGTCGGAAAAGTCAAAAAGTACCTCGTACGAAAAACGACAAAAGATTCCTTTCATATTCTTTACTAAAAACTCACCAAAGGGTAAAATTGGATTTAAACTATTGTAAGTGGATGGAAACAATATTACATATTGATGGAACATGGATGTGGATGATAAAATACACCCCAGTAAATGCCAAAGTAAAAACAATCTCGGATAAAAATGAGATTGTGATATTTTCCCTTACCTTAGGTTCGACTTGCTTTGTACGTGTCCGAACCTCCTCTTCTTTGGAACGCCTCTTTGAATCCTCCACTTAGGGAACTAAGATTGGTCTTTGAAGAAGACCAGGACCTCTAGGATTATTCTAGGGAAGTGGAGAGGAGAAAATGGCAGGGGTTAGCCGAGCTTTAGTGCTCAAATTGGTGTGAAGAGGAGGGGGAGGAGGTGCCCTTTTATAAGGGAGGAGAGGGGCACCTTAGGAATATCTCAAAATATTATTTTATATTAAAGTCAAAATCGGTTTATAATGGTTCCAAAGGGTCTTATTTCGAAGCTAAAGTGGGGATGGGTCTAAATCCTATCATCCAATAGGATTTAGACAAGTTTAGGGTATTATTTTAACCTTATCAATTAGATTTAACTCTATGTTAAATAATTTGACTTTTACCGTGTCTTTTTGTTTTCTTTCACTATATGGTTAATACACTTACTATAACATGCCAAACTAACCCCAAATTGTATATTATTAACACATATATCCTTATCTAAGTCATTTTGACGAACCTTAGATTTTTAGGAATAAAATAACAATTAATAATATAATATTTGATTTAAAAACTATTTTGTGTCAATTTTGACACTATTTGATATATGATTTTTGTGAAAGTCATAACAGAATTATATGTTCGAACCAAGTTTATTAAATCAACACTAATATATCATAGTAACCTAAAAAATTAATGTAATTCATAAAAAGTCTCAAATTACATTTATTTTGGTGTTTATAACATCAATTATGTCAATATTTCATTAATAAGATAATTACTGCATCATCTTTGTGACATAAATAAATTAAATTATTTGATGTCTAAAAATTACAAATAAACTACCATTACGTAGGAAATCTTTTTATATTTCTAATGAATATTTACAATCGAATTTATCTTACGTAAAACTTTATATTAAAAATGTTTTAGTAAATATACTTTGATTTTAACTCTTTTAACTCTTCTTTGAATTAAATAATAATAAATGTCCTAATCTAATCCAAGTGGGCCTAAATGATAATATTTTACACTTAAGGTTGTTTTTGGTCGAGATACACTTGTCCAATAGAATTAGGACATGTGTTAGGGTAATATTAATATCATTCTTACCCTTAATTACCCTATTTACTTTTAACCGTGGTAAATAAAAGTAAAAAGTTACTATTCACCAAAAATTATTTTCATCTCATTGAACCACATTTTACTTACTGACATCAACCGTGTCTCTCGGATTTTTGAAATTCCATTCACAGAAGCGGTAAAATTAAGTTTTATGAAAAATTCAGTTTTTTAACTACCACTTAGTAGTATCACTATTCATCAAAAATTGATGTTTTTCAGAACAATGCCAAAATTTCATCCTAAGCTATATTTCATATTCTGAATTCAAAAATGAAGTCTATTTTACCAAATTCATAACATAGAAGTTGCATTAATTAATTTTATAATTAAATCCCGCTGTTAAAACAAATAGCGTGTTTTTAAGAAACAATATCTATCAAAAGATTGACACTTGATTATGTCTGGTTTAAATGTGAAATTACATTCAATGACCAACATTGTATTAAATTGTAAAAATATATTCTAAATATACTTTAAAACCACTAAAATTAATAATTTATCACTATTAATTATTTCGATTGAAAAAGTTGTTTTTAACTAAAATTTAGTAATTTTCACTATTCATCAAAATATGAAAGTTATCCGAAAATTACCAAAATTTCACCCTAAGCTAATTTCGATATTCCGAATCCAAAAATGAAGTCCATTTTGAAAAATAAGATTTACAAAATTTCAAAAAGTGGTTATTACTATTCATAACTGCTAGTTTTAATAATATTTTAATAGCATATCGTTGTTTAGTGAAACTCGGTGTTGCGTATTACACACGCTATCGAGGAAGGTTGTGATTGCGTGTAATGCAAGGCAAGTCAAGGATGTGTGTTGTGCAAGATCCTTTTGGTGTAGCGTACAACACAAGACATTAGTGAAATTAAAAAGAATATTTTTCATAAAATCTTGGGCTGTTACAAATATGACCCTTATTAATAGTAAATAATATTATTATTTTATTTTCTTAAGCCAATATGATAATGGGATCTTAATTAATTTTTCAATGTCCCATAAAACTAACTGCACTTCAAGATTGTTATTTTTCGAATTAACTTTGACCTTATTTAAAAATTAAATTAATAATATTTATAAAATTATTTTTGAAAAATGGAGTTAATTTTTTAATTCTACACGTTGAAAAATGTTTAGGGTAAATTTTTGGTATTTTTCTGAAATTCAAGAATGTTTTATGAATAGTGAAATACGGTAAAATACCGTATATTCAATTTATCAGTAAAATACACAATTTATGACATCATAAGTGATGCAAGGCCACTTTTTTCGAACTCACATGCCATTATTACTATTAGGGGTCACATGAAACAATACTATTGGTTGTATTGATGGAAATAATAAAATAATGAAATTAAATATTCAAAATTTACCCATCTCCTCCACTATAAAAACCCCCCACCACCACCTCTTCTCTTCACTCCTCTATGCCTTGAAGCTCCTAAAAGTTCTACCAAATAATCCTCCCAATTATCTTTCCCACATCCTAGAGCTTCTGGTCTCACCAAAAGACCAAAACCAAATCCCTTAAGAAGGATCTCAAGGAGAAGAGATCAAGAGGTAAACAACCTCTTTTATTTTCATTCTTTTCTTTCATTTTATGTTATTCTCTTCCTTTCCCTTTGTGTTGTGTTGGGATATTTCATTAAATATTCCCCATTACTATACATATTATGTATGAATTATGAGATATTCCATTCCTCTCATGAAACTATTTTTATGAAATTTTAAGAGACGTCGTTAGGCTGCCGAATTTTCGTGAGAAATTTATCAAGTTTTCATTCATTTTAAGATTCCTTTCTTTTCTTCTTCTTTCCTCACCTCATATTAACGAAGAAATATGTATGCTAAATAACCATTTATATTATAGATGTTATAATGTTTAGGGAAAATTCTTCATCATTATTCTTCTTTTCTCCCACTTATTTAATGAATAAAAACATTGCCCGTGATGTGTCGAATTACCGACATCATAGACGATGTAATTTAAATTTCCATTAATTCTTTCAAGTCTGGTTATGAAACCAAATATATGGTTGAACCAAGTCATAATATATGTGTTTTATCTTGATTAACATTCTGTAATATTTATACATTCATAATATGGAATAATAATACAAAACGGGTTTATTGAGCACAAAACTGTCAAGCCAAATTCATGTGTTTTTTTTAACTCATCGAATGAGTCATCCTCATGGTATATAACCAGAATCACTATAAGATCATTTATGTATCTTTAATTTCACTAATAATATATATTAACAATTATGGATGTTTAACCATATTTCAAACCAACTTCCATTCATGAATACAAGTAAACAAAGCATGAACCCAAGTAAGAAAATGCTTCCAAAACAATAAAATTTAATCTCTTAAATCCAAAAAAAAGGCCATTAATGAACTTAATAAGGTTGTTACATATCAATTAAATATAAAATAGGTTCTGGATTTATGAATTAATAATCCTAATTTTTTTATTCAGGTCTTTAATAACAAGTCAAGAACACCTTCAAGCAAAAGGTAAGGGGTTTCTCATCTCACTTTCATTTCTGTGAGATTTACATTGTTCGCCAATTATTCCTTATATTTGGTATATGTATACTTAAATTTTGTATATATTAACATTATTCTATTTATATTCATGTTATTCAATGATTAACTTGATGGTTATTAAGTTCTGGTCATACGGTTCGACCGATTACATTGTGGTAAGGGACTTTGTCTCAACTACCTTTTCGTTGTGACTAACTTTGTATTGGGAACCTAATAATCCTTATGTTTTGTACCTACTTCCCATTTGAGATAACTATTAATTTAAAATTATATTTATATTAAATATCCATAATATCATGTCATGGATATGTTTGTTTTCTAAACCATATACCATTTTACATACGGTGTTTATTTGGAAAGATATTTTAGTTGTGGAAATATTGATGAATTTGTATACTCTACTCTATACGGATATTGAAAAGGAATATTGCACTTGTATTGAATCAATGTATAAAGAATTATTTGGAAATTAAGTGGTGGTTGGGGTCTACTACAGCCCCTCGATGCATCGGTAGGTCTCATGAGACAAAACAGTTTGGCGACAGACCCTTTGAGTTTGTTTCCAAAAAAATTAGACAGGTTTCTACCCACAGAACTAAACATATTCATTGGTATTATGGTTTCATGTTCCAGATAGATTATGTCCAATTAATAAGCATTATCTTTATTCATTATCAGTTATTATTATTATCCATGATGTTTTCACTATGACAAAATCTATGGATGCAGTTTCATTTTCAGTTTATTAATGGAATTAGTTGTTCATTTATTCACTATTCCATATTGATTTTGTCAGATTAATTGTGATTCACTTATTATTTTACTCATGCTTCTGCTATTTTTAACCCTCACAGAGCACTTGATCTCACCCCTTTCATTGTCTTTCTTCAACAGGTGATGAAGAGAAGCCCTTTTATTGAGTTCCTATGGATGTAGTTTTTAGTTTTTTTTATGTATTGTATTTTGTAAACTTTTCTAATGTAATTTGAGTTACATCAGTGTATATAGTTTCTTCAAGACTACTAAAATGATCATTCCTTTGGTATTTTCATTCCTTGTAACCACGCCAATATCACAAGTAATTCACCGGCTCCAGCCTAGTGGAGTCGGGGTGTTACAGGTCCAACCCATTTCATTGTGTTGTTATTAATTTTCAAAATGTTCATTGCTAACTTCATCTAGTCACCACCAATTATTGTAGTAGGATCACAATAATGAGGTGACCTTAACCATTTTCCACAAGTATATTTTTCATTTGAAATTCCTTCAAAACTATTAAGGAATCTATACTCAAGTCATTTTTAGCTTTGATTTAGTAGCTAGATGAACTATGTCCACTCACCATGGCATGATTCATGTCATGGTGAATATACCTTCTCTAAAATTCATGTAACTTATATATAATGTATCTTGATTTACATAATATCCAACTATTTCCATCCTTTGCTATGGCTTGTCTAGGTCCACCATGATATGGTCCATGTCATGATGGATACTTTTTTCACCAAACTCCTTCTACTCATTTCCATATCATTCGTTTAAAGATCTATTAATCTATATAATATTTTTGAATCCTTCAATAATTATTCATGAAACATAAAATCTTCCATATATAAATGCATAAACTTCTTCATCATAAAGAATAACTTTTTTTGGGATATAAAGGACTTCTTTGAATCCCCAATAATCTTTCAAGAATGACATCTAATTATTTTCCACTATTATTTTATTCAAATCCTATAACATAATTTCATAAACATATTTTCAATAAATCCAATATATAAAACCATAGTTTCAATAAATACATTGATGGTATATTATCATTACATTATTCATGTAATATAAACTATAGCACATGTGATTGAATGATAAATGGATATTTCTTTTATTATACAATCATGATACATTTTACAAACATTGCATCCCATTCCTCATATATCTTATACCAAAATATTCAACATGACCCTAATGCTTTGTATATGGTAATGGTTTTGTCAATGGATTCTCTATATTCTCCTCTATAACCACCCAATAAATCATTAAATCACCCCTCTCAATGATATCTCAAATGAGACGGTACTTAAAAAGGATATGTTTTATCCTTTAGTGAGATTGAGGTTCCCTAGCCTAAGAAATAGATCCATTATTATCACGGTAAATCTTAATTGATCCCTCAATGTAAGGAATCATCCCAATTTCAATGATGAAATTCTTAATTCAAACAGTTTCCTTCATTGTATTTGATGTATTAATGTACTCTGCCTATAATGTTGAGTTTTCTATATTGTATTGTTTTTCACTATTCCAAGTGATAACTCCACTATTTAGGGAAAACATAGAACTATATTGAGCTCTTATTTTGTCTTTATCAGATTGAAAACTTTCATCAGTGAAATTCCATACATAGACCTCATACTCTCCTCCAAATACTAAGAATAAATCCTTAATTCTTCTCAAGTACTTAAGGATGTTCCTTACAATAATATAATGACTCTCTTTGAGATTGGATTTGTATCTACTTGTAATTATAAAATCATAAGAAACATTAGGTCAAGTACAAAAAATGGAATAAATGATAGATCATATGGATAACATATAAGGAATTATATATATCCTTTATAACTATTTATAAGGATCTAAAATCTTTCTAAGATTCATTCCATAAATAATGGTTAATTAACCATTATTAGATTCCTCCATACTAAATAGTTTTAGCACTTTACTAATATTTTTGTTCTGAATTATTCTAAGAAACATGTTAAACCTATCTCTATAGATCATTATACTCGTTATATAGGTTTCCTCACCCATGTATTTCATTGATACATATCTCAACTGCATATTTATAGGGTGTAAAGTTGGGACATCATTTTCAATATAGATAATGTCATCCACATATAATATCTCAAATACCACCACACTCCCACTAATTCTCTTATATATAAAAGAGTTATCCATGTTCTTGATGAAACCAAACTATTTTATTACATTATTAAATCATATATTCCAACTCCAAGAGTCTTTATTCAATCCATAAATGGACCATTACAGCTTTTACACCTTATAAAACTCATTTGGAACTTCAAAACCTTTGGGATGTATCATATACATGTAATCAATGAAATTATCATTAATGAAAGTGATTTTGACATACATTTTATATATTGCATAATCCTAATGAGATACTGTGGAAAGAAATATATGAATGGACTTTATCATTGCAACTGGTGAAAAGGTATCTTCATAGTTGATTTCATAAATTTGTTTATAACCCTTTTCCACCAAGAATTATTTATAGGTAGAAACACTTCTATATATATTATTTTTCTTATGGAAACCTCGCCTACACCATATGGGCCCCACCTATTTAGGTGAATCCACCAATTTCTAAACTTGGTTAGTGTATTTGGAGTCCATTTCAGATCCCATGGATTTTAACCATTTCTTAGAAACATATATCTCAATATCCTCATGGTAGGTATTAGTTTCATCACTTATAAAAATTAATTCATTAAAATTTTCCATTAGAAATACATATCTCTTGGGGTTTGATGAATCCCACCAAACCTTTGAAGTTATCTTATAACTGGAGTTGGTTCTTCTTCCATGTCTCCCTGTGAAATCAGTTAAACTTACATCTCAAGAACACTTCCTATTTATTGGTCTAGAACTTATCTATATTCAACATTCCTCCCACTTAATCCTATAATTATATGATCTTTCACAGTGAAAACACAACATTGGTCCACAAACACTTTGTGTTCTATGGGATCATAAAAGTAATATCTTGTAGTCTTTTTATGATAACCAAAAATTAATCATTTTTATGATTTAGGGAAGCTTTTATCATAATTCAAATTTCATACATATGATCACATCACAAATACTCATAAAATATATATTAGGATATTTCTCATTCTATATCTCATATGGTGTCTCTATAACTGCTTTATATGGAACATAGTTAAGTTGAAATGTCGCATTTTCTAGAGAATATCCCCTGAATGAATTAGGAGGGTCATACTAACTCATCATTAATTGATCCATTTCTAATAGGGTACAATTCCACCTCTTTGGCACACCATCCATTGTGGTGTTCTAAGAGGAGTGAGTTATGTAACAAATTCAATGTCTCTTGGATGATCAATTAATTATTAGCATAAGTATTCACTACCCTGATCTAATCAAATAATTTTAATACTTACATTAGATTTTGTACTTCATTACAAAAATATTTCATCTTTTTAAAAATTTAATACTTATGTATCATTAGAAACACATAAAAATACTAACTAAATTCATCAGTAAAGTTACAAAGTACCTAAACCCACCCCTTAGTTGAGTACTCTTTTAAACACATACATCACTGTCTATAAGATCCAATAGTCCACTTTCCTTTTCACCTTTTTGACTAAAATGGGATTTGGTCATTTTTTTTATAAATAATATTTGTAGTTATTAAATGATTTATAATTGAATGAATCCAAAAATACCTCTCTATGGAGTCTTTGTATATTTTTCTCATTTATATGTTCAAGGAGATAATTCAAAAGGTAAGTGGGATTAGAATAAACCTTTTCCTTCTTATTCTGAATGTTATAGATAGAATTATCCATATTCATAATATATAAACCATTTATTATATTCTTAATGTCATAAAACATTTCATTAATATATATAGAACTACTTTTGTTCTTAATAATGAATAAAAATAACATCTTGTCTAAAAAAATATACAAAGATAAAACTTATGTTTATGGAAAGAGCATAATAATAGTTCTCCAATTCTAGAACTAATCCACTGGGTGGACTTAGATCATAAGTGCATACTTCCAATGAAGAAACTCATGTTCTATTACCGACACATAGATCTACTTCACCGATTTTAAATTCCATCATATATTTGAGTTTCTGTTTATCAGAAAAAATGTGTGATGCACACCTAGTATTTAATACCCATGAGTCAAAATTAGAGAAATTGATTTTTGTAACATTCGCATTCAAATGCTCAAAATTATTATTAATTAGTACACTTCTCAACCTTAGATATCAATCTAGATTTGTTTTATATATAATAGGTATGTAAAATTGTGAAAATTGTAAACTTGATGCATGCCATAATATACAATAAATACATATTTATAGGTGAGTATCATATTTTATATCTTTTCATAAAATAATTTTAATAAATGTACTCCAACTAAAAATGATGAATTGATACATTATATCTATTTTGTAAGACAATCTCTATATTTTCTCATGAATTACACTAGGTATCATGTAAATAATACATGAATGTAACATCCCTACCCCAACCCATTCACTTAGGTGAGACCAAAATTTTACTAAACATAGGTTCATCCCCCAAACATAAAAGGTTGAAAATAAATACCAAGGGAATCACCAAATCATGGGGGGAAATTTTCCTTTACATAAAAAACAACCTGAAAAATACATATCCAAGAATATATATATATATATATATATATATATATATTGCATGAATCAGCACAAGAACAAAATATAATACATAATTTCAATTGAAAATAATCAAAACTTTTGTCAACAAAAATGCATACAAATATGACTATAAGACCAAGACTCAACACAAGGAAAAATTTTCCACGTGACATTCTCTCATGATCCACAATACTGCTACCTAAAAGATCCTAGCTTTGTCCCTAAGGAATGTGGTAGTAATTAACTCCTCTAGAAAGATATGAAGTCTCACCTTACTTGCATCATGTCTAACATAGATTTCATGCGCCCCAAGATTCATATGTAGAGGGTAGGTATAAATAACTAGTAGTAAATAATCCAAATATATCCCACACACAACACTTCAACAATAACAAGTTAGATCAAATTTTATATAAAATATGAGAGAATAATAATACAATAAATATGGAAAGAAAACCATATAGATAGCATACACCAAAACCCATATTTCCTTTAAAATCCCTTATTTACATGAAATAAGAAACACCATAACTCACCCACGCATTCCATGAACTCTCACACACATGCATGTATCCCCCTCCAAAGAGTAACTCCTAATGAAAAAACCCACTCACAAGATGAAACCCATTCATCTTTACCCAATTCATCGCTTGGCGGTCCAATTTCATGTGCCCTATAGATTCAGCACCAACAGCCAAGTTCCAATCAATAAGTCCCCATAAAAAAGAATCATGAACACACACCAACCCATGTCCATCCAACATGACCCAAATTTCAGAATTGAATGCCAAGTCTGAACTAACAATGCCTCATACTTATGTAATATGAATGCACACCACAAAACACCATTTCCAAAGAACTTTTCCAAAACCATTTCATCAAACCAAGAGTTTCACACACACACCCATTCCAATTTCACATCAAATAATTTAATAAAATGTAAAAACCATCCTTTTCAAAACATATTACAAAATATACTCTTTTTATAAATAAGTTGTGGGTTCCACCCATAACCTTTATTTTAAAAAACACAAAATCAAGATAATATTCCAAGAGGTTTTATCAAATATTTTCTAGTAATAAACATAATAATTTAATTTAAAAACCATAAAATTTAAGTTCTTATAAAAAATAGACTGAGAGAGAATTCACCAACCTTATAATTCCCCATGTCCGTAAGGTTGTAGTTTTCAATATAAATTTGAATTTCAAGTTGGTTGAGGGGTCAAATTTTGAATTAATATTTGGAAGGGGATTATGAGGTTGGTAACATATTAAAAGATATATTTTGGATAAGGAATGAGGCTTGAATAGTGTCATAGTGGTTTAGATTAATGGTTGAGTAGAGCTAGGGTAATCAAGATGATGTTGTCCAGATGCCTACAGCCACCATCTGATCGGTGGTGGGCCAGTATACCTGCAAACTACCAGTGACCACTGTCCATCTGGTGGCCTAGTATCATCTCCCTAGTGGGTACTTTTGGGGAAATAATTATCCTTCTTACCCCTAATGATTTTAAGAGAGAGATCCCTCTTTCGCCCCTATTTTGGTGCGCATAGGTCGGCAGCCCCCTCCCCTTGATCTCCTTCTTTCCCCCTTATATTAGAATGGTTTTTATGGCTTACAATGGTGATATAAGGTAAGACCTTCCAATTTTTCTACATCCTTGGTTCTTCCTTACATAACCTATGATTTTGGTTATTTGTATTTAGGTTTTTAGTTATAGTTTCACTAAAGGATGGTGAAATTATCTTGAAACAAAGTTGATTTCATGCCGCTTGTGTAAAGGGCATCCCATAATGATGTACACCCATTGTCATCTATTAATTCAACAAAGTTATATAACACTGTTGGATTTATTAAGGTTTTTGGTTAAAATTAAATTTTTTTGGAACTAAATCATCACTTCCTATTAGGGCTTTGGTTCAGGTTGATTCTAGAAGTCAGTTGTGGGCATTCTATAGGTGGTTGGTTGCGGATTTTGTGTGATGACAGAAACCGATGAGTTGTATTTACTCCAAAAAACTATAGTTTAGTAATGTTTTTTAGAGAAATTTAAATTTCACTAAATTAGCAATGTTTTATTTAAATGTGACTAAATTAGCGACGTTTTTCCGGAAAAGTTGCTAATTTAGCCATGTTTTTAAGGAAACATCGTTGAATTATAAAAAAATTGGAAATGTCGCTAAATATATATATATATATATTTATTTATTTATTTATTTATATAGATTATTTTCCCACATCGATGTAAATATATATTTAGATATATATATATACTAATATACATAAACACAAACACATATATATAAACATATATCTTTATATATATATAAACGCACACACACACATATATATAAATATATAAATATGTATATATATATACAGATATTTATATATATAAACATATATATATTTTAAATTTAGTCACACCTTTAAAATCGCTAAATTAACGACGTTTTTCGGAAACGTTGGAAAAAATATATTTACTTATATAGCTCATTTGCCTGCATCGATATAAATATATATTTAGATATATATATATATATATATATATATATAAACATGGAAACATATATAAAAACATATTTATATATATCTTTATATATATATAAACACACACACATATATATATATATAAATATATAAATATGTATGTATATATATATATATATTAATATATATAAACACAAACACATATATATAAATATATATATCTTTATATATATATATAAACATACACGCACACACACACATATATCTGTGTGTGTGTGTGTCTGAATGTATATACATATATTTAAAAATGCATATATATTTTAAATTTAATCACATTTATAACTTCTCTAAATTAATGACGTTTCCTTAAAAATGTTTCTGAATTAGTGACATTTTTTCAGGAAACATTGCTAATTTTTCCATGTTTTTTAGAAAATATCGCCAAATTGGAGACATTTTTTAGGAAACGTCACTAAAAATAAATATATTTATATAGATCATCTCCCCACATAAATGTAAATATATTTATATATATATATCTATATTAATATATATAAACATAGACGCATATATAAAAACATATATATAAATATATATCTTTATATATAAACACACACACACGCACACACATGCACACATATATATATAAATATATAAATATGTTTATATATATATACGTATAATTATATATAAAAACACAGATATATTTTAAGTTTAGTCACGTTTTCAAGAGAACATTTTTATTTTAGTAAAAAATTTACCAATATTTTAAAATATGGCTAATTATATTATTTATTTATTTATTTATTTATTTATTTATTTATTTATTTATTTATTTATTTATTTATTTATTTATTTATTTATTTCTATTTATAATTATATATGTGTATACATACACATATATATTTATAAACACACACACATATATACATATATATAAACATATATATATTAATATAAACATATAATATATATATAATATATACAAATATATATAAACATATATATATATAATGTAAACATATATATATAATATAAACATATAAATAAATATAAAATATAAAAATATATATGTATATAATATATATAAACATAAAATATATGTATATATATAATATAAAACAAAAACATATATATAATATAAAATATAAACATATATGTAAAATATAAACATGTATATATAATATAATATATATATACATAAAATATAAAGTATAAAATATAAATATATATTAATATATGTACATTAATATATAAATATATATATATATATGAATTTTTTAAATTCTTTAATCTATTTAGATATATAACATAATATAATTAAATTTTAAAAATTGTAATAGGTGAGTTGGTTTGAACTTCTGGTTGGGTGCTTAATGTACAGGGTTTGATTCCTTCTGGTGTCATTTTTCAGTGCATGTGGTGTTGGGCGTACGAGAGAGGCAGGAGAGGCCACGGTCGCTGGGTTGTTGGGAACTTGGAGGTGTAAGGGACAATTAGGGGAGGAGAGGTCATGTGTATAGGGTCACTGGGGAGGGGATTCCATGCATATCAAAGAGTCCAAGATGGGTTTTGGGTGTAGAAGAGAGGCCAAGACGGGTGTTAGGCGTATGGGAGAGGCCAATATTGGCCAGGCGGGAGAGGGCATAGGGTTGTTGGGGTGTTGGGGTGTTGGGCGTATAGGAGAGGGCAGTGGGGCCAAGAGAGTGGGGGAAGGGGTCACTATGGTGTCAGGCATAGAGGAGAGATGAGCTAGGCGGGAGAGGGAATGGGATGTTATAATTTTAAAAAAATCAAGAATTTAATTTTTTTTATACTATGAGCTTCAAAAAACTTAAAAATATGAATTTCAAAAAAAATGAAAAAATAATTACCAATGTTTTTTAAAAATGTCGCTAAATAATGTTTCATTTACCAACACTTCTAAAAACATCAATAAATGAGGTGTCATAATTAGTAACATTTATAAATTTCATTAATTAGCGATTTTTAGAAACATCGCTAAAAAATTAAAAAATATAAATTTCAAAAAAAATGTAAAAATAATTACTGATTTTTTTAAAAAACATCAGTAAATGAATTAGCGATGTTTATAAATGTTTCTAAAGAAAAAAAAGTCTCTAATTTATGGTTTTTTATAGTGTATAGAAAAAAAATTAAATGTTCTAAATTATTTAAATTATATATGGTTATTAAATTTTTTAAATAATTAATTATAATTTTATTATAATTAATAATTAGACTTTTTGACATGAGATAAGTTCTCAGGATGTTGGGACGAGATGCATAAGCTTGGGAAGCAGCTACCAGCTTGAAAAAATAAATGGTAATAACTCCATGATGGGGTAGGTGGTCTCTCATGCAAGTCTTATGGTATTTATGCATGTTTTTATATGGCATGTGATATATGGTCTCACCACCAAGGGTGATTGACTTAATTTAATATAAGGTTTTATTTAAAATAAAATTCTTGGTTAAACTAAATTAAGTGATAAGTCCAAGAGGGTCCTTGGCACTATATTGATTGCCTTAGGTGCTGATGGATAAGTCCTTGACTATGACTTTGTATACCTTGGGCATTATAACCCCATGAGGGGTGTTTTATTAAGTTGATGAATGTGATGTAGTGGACCTAGTGTAGGAACCCTAAATACCACTAGGGTATGGATAATGTCTTGGGATAGATGGCCTAGGGGTTGGCCATATGAGTACCTTGAGTTTCCTTAGGTCCTTGGGCTAGGTGAGATAACCCCAGGGTGAGAGTTCCTTTCCCATCAAGATGTGATAACCTAGGCAGGTAGACCCCAATGTGATGGATAAATAGGTTGGGTATTTTCTCAAACCTAGAGTAGTAAGGAAAGGGAGTGTGATTAAGTACATTTCTCTTATGAGATTTTCCAAGGAGTCCAGTGAGGTGTCGATGAATCCATGAATGTTCTATGTGACACTATAAACATTGAGGGATGGGTTTTTACCTAAGAAATAAGACAGGTATTTAGGGACACTTATGAGGCATCCAAGCTACGATGAGACCTATAAGACCCTGGTGTGTTCCCTATAGATATGATCCCTAGTGAGAGGGAAGATATATGAATGGGTAATGATGATCTTAGGTGTTACCTTAGAAATTGGATTGATGTTTTGGGCCTATTAAGTTTTGTCAAGATGGGTTGTTCCCTAGGGATTCTAGATGCAGCAATTTGATCAATGAAATGTACACTCTCGTAGACCGATTTAGTATACACCCTCTATTTGGTCTTAATATGAAATAGAAAATGATCGTGTAGGTTTCATGATACTATTTAAGGTTCCATGGATTTATAGTTGATGTTATTGGTTCTAGGTAGAGGAGAGAGTTCTTTCCATGTGCTATCTATCGAGGTATTATGGGGTCTTTTGTGGGAATGGTTGAGTCTTATTCACTACTAGGGACCTGCTATAGGGATCCAATTATTACTAGGATGCAACATTACCCAGGTTTTTTATTCTGAGATGGATCATTATTTAAGTCGTTGTCTATATACCGGGGTGGATCAGGCCCCTGGGTCATTATCTTTATACTAGGGTGGATCAAGCCCCTGGATCATTATCTGTATATCAAAGTGAAAAACGCAAGGGTAATTATATTGGTTGGAATATAAATAATGATGTTCTCATAGAAACTTTGGAAATGGTTGAAGAAGGTATGATCAATCAAGGTCACAAACCTGAGGATCGATGCTTGTTTTTTTATTTATTTATTTCCAGTAGTTTATTCATTTATTTAGAGAATGTCACATTCACATATCACTGCATTTATTGTCTATATATGGGACCATATTGGTGGTTCCCTATTAAGTTTTTTACTCACATGTTTTTGGGTCACTATTTTACTTGGGTACCCGAGCATCTCTTAATTGTCTATAGGTTTATGTTGGGTCAAGGCCTGAATATTTCATGATCAAGCAGGATAGCTCAGAGTCTGGAGATTGGAAAGGGAAGGGCTTGGAGTTTTAATAGGTCCTCAATGTCATTTATTTATCTTCTTGTTTTTATTTTATTATTCTTGTATTTTTTATCAACCCAATGGGTAGTTAGTCTTGTATGATGATAATGAACATTCAAGTTATATGTTGCGTTTCATTTTGATATAGCATGTTCTGTTTATATTCTTCCACTTATCTCAATTTTTTGTTAGTTATAAATTTAATATTTAATTGTTATTTCACACTCTGATATTGTGGGTATAGTCTCCTCATGGTACCACCTTAGACCCTTACTATTAGTCGGAAACCTCTAGCGTATAAGGAGACATGCCAAAGGTCACGTGTTGCCATCGGTCGGGTTATTATTCATAGTGAGTTGGGTTGAGATATTGAAAAGTGGTATCATAGGTGTTTTTAATTTTATAAAATATAAATTATTTTTTAATTAATCATATCAAAATTATATTATGATGAATTTTTCATATTTTTCTAAAATAATCAATTTTTAGGTGAATAGAGAAAAAATACCAATTTTGTTAATATCATCACTATTATATGACTTATAAGTTTTTGAAACCATTTTTATATAATAAATAAATATTTATAAAGTAAAATAAATAATTTAAAAATATTACTTTCAATTTATAAGACCCGTGATTATAATTTTAGAAAATCAAGTAATATTTTATGAAAATTATTTTTTTGTTTGTTTCTTAAATTAAATCTACACATGTGTAAATTAGGTTTTAGATTTATTTAAATGAAACAAGGATATTATTTTAAAAATAATAATATTATTAATATCATTATAATAAATTACAATGATAATTGTTTTCTATAAATAAACTTTATGCTTAACAATATACTTTTTTTAAAAATGGGTTTTTACGCATTACATGTGCTAACATTAAAATAAATTTTCCTATATGTGGAAATTTAATTTGAGAAAATATATCTAATATTTTAGATCATAATTTTAATATTATTTAATAATTAAAATGTCATTTTAATGCATAAAAATAAGATTACTGAGGTTAATATTAATTACCATGTTAATCGTGAAAAGGTTTCTTTTGAATTGTTTTAATAATGGTGCATACTTATTGTCAACTAAATTATATTAATATATATAAAATAATTAATCTAATTTTATGTTTAAACATATTAATAAATATATTAACACCCATTTAATGTTTAATCAATACAAAATAAGGATAAGAACACTTAATATTAAAAATAACCTTTTTCTATAAAAAATATTCTTCTAGATATAATCGATTTTAATTTAAAAGTTAATTTTTTATTTATAATTTGAATTATATTAAATAGAGACTAAATTTAGGTTCCTAAAATAAAAATAAAAAATTATATTGGTTTTTTTATATTTTAGAAAAACATAAATTACTTTGTAAAAAAATTATTTTCAAAGGTAAAAAATGTTAAAAGTAAAAAACCTAAGAATAAATGAGTTACAACATGCTTAAAAAAAAGTTTTAAAAAACTTGTTTGAGGATTTATATACCCATTATCACCAAAAATTCCATTATCTTAACCTTTTGGAGTATTTTACCATTGAATCATGTCATAGAATTATTAAAAAATGATGATTATTTCCAAAATTTACCTTTTTCTCTTATAAAAGGATACCACTTACACCCTTTCGGGGTTACACTTAACCTTTTAATTACTCCTTGAAACTATTATATTTTTATACAAATAATAACCACTCCCATTTAATAACTCCCCTATTCACACTAATTTATTCTAGGCCCTTCAATTATAAGGAGTATTACAAGGAAAGACCAAGTCTCCAGAGTAAGTATTATCTCTTTCTTAAGTTTTTCTTCTTAATATTACTCTTAAAAATATCTTATCACCATAATAATATGATTAATTGGGTATAATTAGTATAAATATATGTTTTTATATTAAATTTTCAACCCTTATTCATTCATTTCCATCCACCTATTGTGTGTGTGTGCTAATAACCACCTCCATAAAGAAATGTTTTTATTTATTTTTCTTATAGATTTTCATTATTTATACAAAAATCTTAAAATATGGTTAAAAATCATAAAAACATAAAAATTATATCATTATTATTTGGTTATAATTATATTATGTTAATAGAAACACCTCCTTAACCATACTCACTCATCAAGTTAAAGTGTGTTCAAGTTTGGGTCGGTTTAACTACCTACATGAATGATGTTATAAAACTCTCTCATGGATGGATACAAGAACTTAAATAATAATATTATTATTATTTAATAATAAATTATACATTTTTTTATGTAATGGTTATATTAAGTATTTAACATAATATTAAAATAACATCAGTGTTCGCTAAAATTAGAAAAATAAACTGACACTAGTTCAATTTTCTCGCAAACATATGAAAAAACAACATAATAAATACATAGATAGTGATAATAAATAGTAAATATTAAATTAAATATATAATAATAAGTTTAATAATAAGTTATATAATAAACATAATTTGATTATTCAATAAGTTAAGTGTTGGCACGAAATGAATCTAGAACTAGGTAATGGTTTAGTCTTAAAATTTCCTTCTTTGAGACACATTTTTTATACACCTAAATTCATTTACATGGTGTGAATAATACCTATTTGATATATAATATCATTAATTATATTTATTCATAGAATTTTAACATCAATTATAATTGATATACCTCTTTCAATAGGTTTTTATTAGAACGTTTTTTAAGCCGTAAGGACTTTTCATCTCAATTTCTCTTCATTGAGACATGTATTAATATTATAACCCAATTATTTTATCTATATAAAGTATAAACATACCAAGAATTTATTTTGGTATACTTCCTTATTTAATTCATGTTACTTACATATCTATATTATTTTCAAGATTTTAATAAATTTTGATTCAAAGATTACTAAAGCCATAAGGGTTTTGATAACTCAACTACCTTTCAATGAGTTATACTCCTCTTTATTGAACATTATCCTTAGATGTTAGTCATAATAATCCATACGATGATATTAAGTCATAAAATATTCTTATTTTCTAGAGAATTATTTTTTATATCCATGTATTCTTCCATGATTTTTTCATTTAGAAACTGTGAGATTGTAAAGAATAATTCCCGTATTTTCTAATGAACCTTTATTTTCCAAGTCCATATTTTCCCTTTATAAAAAATTAATTATTTTTATTTGGAATAATATCATTTATTTTCTATTGTTAACCTCATATTTATCATTACCACTTTTTAAAAATAAAGCTTTATCAACACTTAAAATGGTGTGGGTTTTGAAAAAAGTATAATTTTTAATATAAATGGATTTTAATTTCAAAATATTATATTTTATATTTTAACCCACATTTTCTTATACATGAAAATTATTCTTTCAAGATTATTAATTTCTTAAAAAAAATTAAATTTTTTTTTTGAACTTTATGAAAATTATTTTGGAAAATTATTTTTTTAATTCTTTTTTATAATCAATTTACAAAGGTTTTAGCGATATACTTTTATTAAAGTTTGGCTTCCATTTTCATCTCTATATAAAAGACTACATGTCTCAAAAATTATATTTTTAAAAGGTATAATTTTAAAAATTATGAAAAGTGTTTTGGAAATTATCTATTACAATTTTTTATTAAAAAATTAAAGGAATCTTACACCAATAATTTTTTATAATGTTTTTCTTCCATTTTCCTTTCTAAATCAAAGTGTTTTATTAATTACCAAATTATACTCATGATTATACCCTATATTGTTTTATTATATCCATTTATTTTTTTTATTTAATTTTCATCTATTTTAGAATCCTTTTAATCTTGTGTATATGTTTTAATGAGTCCACACACCTTCTTTCTCTAGATGCCTTATGTAATTTCCTTCTCTCTTATATAAATGACCAATCACTAACTTGGTATTTCTTAATTTTTTTTGTGTATAGATGTAATTTTTCATCCAATACCTTTTCGCTATGGATACCCTATTCTTGGATCCTTTTATTTAATGGTGTCCATATAGATGATATACATCGATTGATTTGGGAAAAAATATTTTCTTAACCATATTCCCTTTATCGATACGGTGTAAATACCATATGCTCTATCAAAATTATAGGATGATATTTATCTAGATATTAACTAAATATATTTCGATACATGTTTATTTTATAAGTTTATATAATGTTATGATTATTTATGGAATTGTGAATTTTTTTTCTTAGGTTATTCTATTTGAAAAGTACATGAAACCCATTTTATTTCCATGTGTTATCTGATGATGTGATGAGTGTTTTCATGTGAAACATAAATGTATGGATTATGAGACAGTTGGTACCTATATCTCCCTTCAATGAATTTGGTAGAGCCTTATATCTCATGAGATGGAAATGTTTTGTGAACAGGTTAGTGAGTAGCTAGGTTCACAAAGGATTTGTGTGATGGCATTTAGATCTACTCACAATTTTATGTGGGAATAGGTTAGCAAGTAGCTAGGTACACAATGGGTGGGTGTAATGGTGTTTATCACTACTCACAACTTTATGTCCAAACATTTTGGTGGGAATCCATATTCACAAAGATAAGAATTTATTTATTTATTTTTCTGCCACTTTAATTCCTATATTATATCATTCATGGTTTATAATTCATGTTTTTTTCTTATGTAACAGTAAAGGTTTAATCATTTGATGTTATATTTATATAATTTATGTTTATAGAAAACTTTTATTGATTAATGTTCCTTTTTAATCATATAATTTTCCCTAATTATGTATTCTCACATTTTTATGATCTAACCATTATGGCCCTTTGATATGTTATCCCTTACTAAGAACTTGAGCTCACCCCTTTCTTATGTTTTCATTACTCATGTAACAAAAATAAGAAAAATATGTAATATATAGAATATTTTATTATGTGGATAATTTGTGGGAGATATTTAAGACTCATTATAAATTAATTAGTTTCTCTCTTACTGGAAAAAAAGTCCATTATTTAAAAGGAAATGAGTTTTGTTGGTTAATATTTTGTTGTAATTATCTAAAACTCTAAACCTAAAATGTATTTAGAATTTTTTGTAATGATTATTTTCTGTAAGTTCGTAGATTACTAGTTTTTTAGGTCTAGATTTTCTTAATTCGTATCAGAGTAGGTTTTAGATAAATTTGGAGATTATGATATTATCAGTTGATGATAATTAGGGAGTTTTAACTTTTATCAAAATTTGATAAGTTATAGTTGGTAATAATTTAAAAGAAATATAAAACCTTTTACATTAATTAAGAAAATATTGAATATTCTATGGATTGGGATAATATAAACTTAATGAAAACTAATTGGATACGTTTAAGGGATAATTATATGTATAGGATAGCATCATGAAGTATTGGTAAAGTAGATATTATGTGATTTTTCTAGAAAATACATCCCAGTATAGATACTGGAAAGTGGAAGTAGGATTTGGAATAGTTATACTTAGAAGAAATAACCCCATAAAGGGCCCATTGGGTATTAATTCAACCTGACTTTCTACACAACAAATAGTCCCAACTGCACACCTAGATAGACACTCTTAGAGGATAATATTTAGTCATTAACATTCTTTTTTGAACCATTAAGAAATATTTATTTCCTAGTTACTTTAATGGATTAGGTTAATAAGTATGAGAGAACACAAATCAAAGTAACCTGGGTATAACTAATATATTTATAGGATTAAACAAGTATGAAATATTTGAAATTAATGTATCAAAGATTGGAATAAAGGTGTCATTAGAGAAGACATCTTTGGATTAAAATTTCATATTCACATACTCTAGTTCTTTTGGTTATTGTCATAGTCATTTTGGTTTTGGTATTTATTTGAAACAATATCACAAAAAATAAAGATGATAAAGGTATGTATCCAAAACCCACTATGTCATATAACCAAATAATGGAGAATACCTAAATAGATGAATCTTATTATATGCATGTTGTGATATAAAATTGAGTTTTCTAGTCTCACCTAAGGTGATGAGGTTTATGTCCTAATAGAAATTAAATCTTGATGCTTTTAGCTATTTAAATTAGTCAAGTGATATGTATAAATGACATTTTGTTATATTCTAAAAGTTATTGTGAGTTATGTGAAACATATAAGGATAATTCTTTATTAGCTTTTCATTAATGGTTTGAAATCATATATTAAATGGTATCCATCACCTTGAGAAATGATTTTATGAAGAGGTTATATATTTAGAGATAACTATTGAAGAACAAATGTTTAAGGGATGGATAAGTTTTAGGTTCATCATATATTTGATGTCAATATAATATAGTGTTGACTGATTTTTAAAATATAATTTATATAGTATCAATATCCTTGGGATTAATGATAACTCGTGATGTTTTTGGAGAAGTTTACTACATTTTTTGTATTATGGTATATATTTTCTTATGTGTGATTTGATGAACTAGTGGATAATGTCATTTGAGGATTAAAGATATAATTAATTTTTAGAATAATATACAATTTCACTATGGTTTTATGAATTGGAGACTTATGTAGATTTAGGAAAGGTATGCTCTGAAGAATATATGATTAGGTTATAAATAATAAATGTTTTTTGAGGAAAGATAAGTATATAGATATAGCTTAATATAGTAAGGTATATTTCATATTTGAAGTTATATCTAGAATAATTAGTATGTTAATAATACCCTCACATACTTTAATCTATGATTAATAATTAAAATTTTGAGGATGCAATTTATTTAAGGGGTGGAATGTAATGACTCAACATTTTAGTCCTTTAAAATATATTTTATGGTCTATAGCTTGTGGTATACACAAAACCCAATATAAACATTCCATAAAATATTGGATGATTATTATTAATAAAACTATGTTAAAACCTCTATAATAATAATCAATTAAAAAATTCTTACCTCTAGAGGGTAAATGATTAATATGATTTAATGTTAGAAAGAGTTATTTAAAAGAAAGAAATTTTCAATATATTTTGTGTTTTATTTCAAAATATAAATTTAAAATTTTCAGGATTTTAATTTTATAAAATAAACTTTATTTTTTAATTAAATATATCAAAAATAGATTATGATTAATTTTTCATATTTTTCTGAAATAATCGATTTTTAGGTGAATAGTGAAAAAATACCAATTTTCCTAACACTGCCAATGTTATATGACATACAAGTTTTCAAAAACTTTTTTATATAAGGAATATATATTTATAAATTAAAATAAATAATTTAAAGTACTATTTTAAATTTATAAAACCCTTGAATATCATTTTAGAAAATCAAGTAATATTTTATGGAAATTATTTTTCATTTGTTTCTTTAATTAAATTTATACTTGTGAAAATTCGTTTTTGGGTTTGTTTTAGTGTCAAATAACACTTATTTTAAAAATAATAATCTTTTTAATATAATTATAATTAATAACATTAATATTTTTTTCTATACATAAACTTTTTTCTTAAAAATACACTTTCTAAAAACGGGTTTTTTAGGCATTACATGTGCTAACATGAAAATTAATTTTCCTATATATAGAAATTTAAATTGATAAAATGGATATAATATTTGAGACCATAATTTTAATATTATTTAATAAGTTAAATATCATTTTTAGTCATAAAAAACTGGATTACCATGTTTAATATTAAGTATCGCGTTAATGGTGAAAAGGTTACTTAAATTGTTTTAATAATGACATGTAATTTTTCTCTTATAATTTATATTAATATATTATAACTAATTACTATAATATAATTTTTAAACATATATATAAAAATATTAACACTCATTTAGGGTTTAATCAATACTAAATATAGATAAGAACACTTAATGGTGAAAACAATATTTTTCTTAAAAATAGATTTTCTATATATAATTTGTTTTAATTTAAAAATTTATTTTATTTTATTTAGAAATTTAATTATATTAAATAGAGATTAAATTTTGGTTCTTAAAATCCAAATATGGTAAGACTGGCTATTTTATATTTTAGTAAAACATAAAATACTAAGTTAAAAAACTAGTTACAAATGTAAAAATAGAAAATGGTAAAAGTGAAAAACCTAAGAAACAAATGAGTTCCAGCATGTTTAAAACATGTGTGGAAATATTTGGTTAAATATTTACACACAAAATATAACCCCACACACTGTTATTTCAAACTTTTTTAGTCTTTAACCCTTTAATATTTTCATGGAATTTTGAAAAAATGATGAGTGTTTCCAAAATTTCCCTTTTCTTCTCTTATAAAAGGATATCACTTCCACCCTTTAAAAGTTACACTTAAACTTAAAATTGATCATTGAAACTATGATATTTATCTCCATCTATAATCCAATTCCACTTTATAAATATCCTATTCACATTAAGTAATATTAATCCCTTTAATTCTAAGGAGTATTCTAAGGAAATATCAAGTCTCCAATGTAAGTATTATCTCCTTAGGTTTTTATTATTAATCATACTATTAAAAATATCTTATCACTATAATAATATAATGAATTTAGTGTAATTATTATACTGATATTTTTTAATATTAATGTTATAAAAAAAATTATTCATTTTCATCTACTTATAAAAACAAAGTAATGTTAATTGTGTGTGTGCATGAACTACCACCTCCATGAAGAAACGTTTTTTTCATCTAGTTTTTCATTATTTATCAAAAATATTCAAAATATGGTTCAAAATCATAAAAAAACAAAACAAAATATCATTATACATATTTTATAATGATATTATATCAAAATAAACACTTCCTTAACCATACTCACCCATCAATTTAAAGTGTGTTCAAGTTTGGGTTGGTTTAACCACTTACATGAACGATGCTATAAAACTCTATCATGGATAAATATGGGAACTTAAATACTAATATTATTATAATTTAATAATAAATTATAGATTTTTTGTTCTATAATTTTTATATTAAGTACTTAACTTATTATTAAAATAACATCTTCGATCGTTAAAATTACCAAAATAAGCCAACACTAATTCAATTTTCACAAAAAATATAAAAAAATATAATAAATAGATATAAGATTATAATAAATGGTCTATATTAAGTTAAATATTGAACAATAAGTTTCATAATAATTTATATAATAAATATAATTTGATTATTCAATAAGTTAAGTGCATGTGCAGAATGAATCTGAAACAAAGTAAGGGTTTTGTCTCAAAATTTCCTTCTTTGAGAAAAATTTTATTTTATGAACCTAATTTAATTTAAATAGTGTGAATACTAAATATTGGATATATAATATAATGAATTATATTTATTCATTATATCTAAACTAAAATTTTAAGATATCTATCTCTTTAAAGGGGTTTTTATGAGAATGTTATTTAAGTCGTAAGGATATTTTGTCTCAATTTTGCTTCATTGAGACATGTTTTAATATTATGAACCAATTTCTTATATATATGGTGATATACTTCCCAAGAATTTATTTTTTAATGCTAAATTATTTAATTCATGTTATTTATATATCCATATTATTTTAAAGATTTCAACAACTTTTAATTCCAAGATTACTAAAGTCATAAGGGTTTTGATAACTCAATTACCTTTCACTGAATTTCACTCCACTTTATTGAGCATTATAAGTTAGTTATATTAATCCATATGATGATATTATGTTATATACCCTCCTTATTTTTTAATTAATTTTGTTTTATATCCAAGATAGTTTCATTTATAAAGTGTGATATTGCAAAGAATAATTCCCATATTTTCTAATGAACCTTAATTTTCCAAGTCCGTATTTTACATTTCCACCAAATTTGACCCTCATATTTAA
Source organism: Viscum album (assembly GCA_963277665.1). Lineage (NCBI taxonomy): Eukaryota > Viridiplantae > Streptophyta > Magnoliopsida > Santalales > Viscaceae > Viscum > Viscum album. Next base: position 345,296,929 of record OY728162.1, on the reverse strand, counting down.
CATTACCAATTTTTAAAAGGAATTTTTATCAAATCTTAAAATAATGTGGGTTTCTAAAAAATTATAGTTTATTGATATAAATGAATTTTAATTCTAGACTCTTATATTTTATCTTTTAACTCTCATTTTCTTATACAAGAACATTATTATTTAAATATTATATTTTTCTATTAAAAATATTTTAAAATACTATTTGAATATTTATGAAAAATATTTTGTAAAATGATTTTTTAATACCTTTTTACAATCAATTTGAAAAGTTTTTAGAGAAATAATTTTCTTAAATTTTTTCTTCCATTTTATTCTCTATATCAAAGATTATGTATTTTTAAAATAATGTGTTTAAAATGTATCATTTTAAAAATTATGAAAATTATTTTGATAATTATTTAGTACAATGTATTTTAAAAAAATTAAATGGGTCTTAAAACATTAATTTTTCTTAATTTTTTGCTCCCAATTTTCTTCCTAACTCAAAGTGTTTCATCTATTACCAAATGATGATCATGATTTTCCTCTATATGATTTTATGATACCAATTTATTTTATTTATAGATTTTCATTTATGTTAACATCCTTTAAATCATAAGGATATGGTTTAACAAGTCCATACAACATCTTTCTCCAGATGAATTATCTAATTTCATTCTCTCTTAGAGAAATTACTCATCACTACCTCTATCTTGGATAATTTTTTTCAGTGTACAACCATAATTTTTCTTCTAATAACATTCCTATATGATTACCCTATTCTTGACTCCATTGATTGAAGTGTGTTCACTTAGATTCCATACATCTATTGATTTAGGAAAAATATTATCTTAATTGTATACCATTTATCTATACGGTGTAATTATTATATACTCTATTATATTTATTGAATGATATTTACCTATAAAGTCACTAAATATCTTTAGATACACATTTATTTTCCAAGGGTATATCATGTAACACCCTAAACCTATGTTGTAATAGTGTAATTATTATATTATTACTTATTATTATTTAATTAAAATAAATGTCATTAATTAAAATGAATTCAAGAAATTGAGAACACACAAGAAACATTTTATTTAATATAACACTAATACATTATATTATTATAATGCTAAATACTTTAACTAATTTAGAATACTCATTTCAAGACTGATTAATGCCACTAGAAGACCTCCCATCATCATGATAAGACCAATTGTGTAGCCTTAATCTCTTGGATCCACCATAAAAAGAAATAAAATAGAAAGAAGAATAGAAATAACTTTAAGAACAAGAGGAATGTAAAACACTATTTTGGATAATTTTTTGTTGTTCCTTTGGATACCCGTAAACATGGGTATTTATAAAACCTATTCTGATAGTTGTAAAAAATAGTCGTTGGAATTTTTTTAATGATCGTTATGTCTTTATTAACCATTGGGTTTTATTTTATTTGGACCTTTGTATGTTTTAAATTTTTTAAATGAATTTTCAATAATAATTTCAAATATTAATATTAATTACATGAAATGTTTTAATTATTAATTTGATATTATAACCTTAGAATTTAATAAAAAATAATTTTAGGAATGATAAACTAATTTTCAAAAAAAGAATGGTTTAATATATATATATATATATATATATATATATATATACATGTAAGAATATATATATATATATATATATAGTTTAAGTTTAATAAATTTTTATCTTGTTTAATAAATTTTTATCAAAAAATTGTTATGTGCACCACAACTGAGAAAAACCTTATAGGAAAATCCCTCAAGATCCAATGGAAACACAATAAAAGCACACTCGAGTAGTAGTAGGGGTTATTGCATGTATAGGGTGGGTCGAATCAGCCCGAGCATGGGTGGACTGGGAACTAGTCTGCGAGTATGGGTGATCCAAAGCCCGCACAACCCATGTATAAGGCCATTGTGATGTGTGTTTTTGTGATTTCAAAGAGTGTCTACCACATCCATACTTATAATGTATTCCCGTATACCAAACGGTTTTGATGTGGAATGAGTTTTTAAACATAGGATCAAATCTCAACTACATAATCGATTTGTGTGCAATCTCGACCATCCATTTCTTTTCCACGCTCGACCTAGTCGTGCAAACCATTTCAGTCATCCAATATGGCCTCACCTAATCCCATCCATCCCCTTATTTCTCCTAATTGGACCTCCCCTTTAAAATACTAGGGTTATATTCCCAACTATTAGATCATGATTACCATCATCCTGGTCATCTATGCCTTTCTTCTTCATTGAGTCGCACCAGCCCATGTTACACAACAGCCATTGGTTATTCTTTCCTCCTCTACTTATCTTCTTCTTCCCCTATGTGATAGTAGTAAATAATTCATAAATTCTTCTCTCTTATCCTACATTTATGTCACTTTACCTCATCTGCTTCATTTTCTATACAAATGACATGAATGATAATAATTTGTTTTAGATCCGAACTATACCCATCATCTTTCATCACAAAATTTGATTAAAACACACACACACACACACACACATATATATATATTTGATTTATTTATATTTTATACTAATTGTAATCTTTGTTTGATCTGATCAAATTGGATAAATGGGTTCAAACCCATGGCCAATTTTTCAAAAGATAGGTATTATCCTTAGCATGAAAACTTTATAAAAACCTCATTTTTCACACTCATGAACACCCAAACCTCACTCTTTCAAGCCCTCTCTTGGTGTACAAAAGCTCATAGACCCTCTTTTGATCCAAAATCAAGTATGGGATTCAATTTATTTTATGTTACAAGGCATGTATATATATATGAGTGTATATACAATTATATTTACATACCTATCTTGTTTTAATTCTAATAATTTTGATGTAAAAGTTTGGTTTTAAATTTAGGTTTTAAAGGATTCTTTATAAAACCCTCATTCTTATGAATTTAAGTGTTTATTTTCTTTTAACAAATTTATCTTCATTTTGAAAAGATTCATATATATATATATATATATAATTATCTATTTTCAAATATATAAGATAGGGGTTTTATATTTTAAATTTTAATTCTAAATCTATGGCATGTAACGTTTGATTTTTTTTATCAAATTATATTGATTACAAGGATATACATATGTATATATATATATACATATGTACATATATATACATATATATCTATATAACTTTCTATTTTTTCTAGAATTTATAAACGTTTTGTTTTAAATTTTATCTCTAAGCTAATATGTTGTAAGATAAATCATTTATCAAAGGGTTTTCTTGTATTTTCAAAACATGATTTTATGTATAAGGCATAATGATATGTATGTATGTATGTATGTATGTATGTACATATATGTATATCAATTTATTTATTAAAAAGGGTTAATATTTTAATTCCAAATTTATATACAAAGTTATAATTTTATTCTTATTCTATCAATTTATGGTTTATGTTTATATGTAACCTCGTTTTTAGATGATAATAGTTATCATTTTATGTGACAAGTTTAAACAAGCTATCATTGCATGTGAGAATTTGTATCTACACCCCTTGATATGTCATTCATAATTAGGTATGGCCATCATCTAATTTATAAATAATATTCCATGCATTTTAGAGAGCATGTGTGCATTTATTACATTATCCTTTTTATTTGTGCATTTAAAATAAAGACGGTTAATTCAAGCATGGGATTCTCCTAAAAATTATTTTATAAATTCTCTAGAAAATATTGACAACATGTTATGAGAATGATTATTTTCTTTTAATAAAATAATATTATGTATGTATTTTGAAATGTTTTGGGTTTGAAATGAGAAAGGAAGGTCTATGGAAAATGTTTTCAAATTTTGGAACTAGTAAGTTATGTGATGTTATGGGGAGTGAACCCATAATTATTAAGGGAACTTTGTTCCAAATGAGTTATGAATAGCGGATTTATGTTACAGTTTTTACTATGGTCTTCCAAGTATCAAGAAAGATCCACCAGAAATTATTATTTTAAATGGAGAAATCCCAAATATCTTTCAATTATAATTATTTGGAGAAATTAATAGTTTTTGAAATATATTTATTTAGAATTAAAATTTTATAAAAATATATTTTAAGTATGTACATTTATTTTTAAGAAATTTTTTAAAATAATTTATTAATTGTTTAAAAACCCCTTACTGGGCATTTTAAATGCTCACCCTACATTTTCATACTCATTTTTATAGGTTTAGTAGAATTTTCAGTAATGTATTTTTCTATGTGGAGGAAGTTCATTAAATATTATTTCATTTAATTTGTTTTATTTTTGTACAGTTTTGATGGAATGTAATAGTTGTATCTAATTATCTAAAATCTAGACTTGAAAAGGTCCTCTGTTGTGTAATGTGTTTTGTGATTATTAAGTTTCTTTCATAAAAAAATTACACATCATGTTTCAACACTGACTTCGGGAAAATGGGGTATGGGTTCTTATAGTGGTATCAAAGGAACGATCTAGTTAATTTTGAAAAATTAGAACAAATTAAAATTTTAAGCATGCTTTCATTATAAAAATTATTTTATTTTCAGATGGTAGGTTGAAGATCACAAAATAATCGTTTGTCCCTTCCAAATGAGATACTATAAAAGACAATGTTAAAATCATGTTCAGACGAATTTGATCCCTGTGTAAACCTTCAATTTTCCTGAAACATCTTTATCAAATATCAAACACTTCTAGTATACTCTTATTCTTTCAAGGATCAGGATTCATTTATTTATTTATAATGCATGCAAAACTCTCATAATATGCATGTCAGGAAAAAATACTTTGAGGGTCTATTTAAATGCTTTAACCTAGCTGAAAACTTTTTGTCTCTAAGAATTTTTCAAGAAGCTGCTAAAGAGGGTGACCTCTACACAGCTTATCTTTGTCAAGTATTGAACTACAATTTGTATGGGAGACTTTTTTTATTTAAATATTTTAGAAAACAAGGTAGTTTAGTTGGTCTATATACATCTAGTCCATTATGATGTCTCCCAACTTTACACCACACATGCCACTCTCTCGAGATCCTATCACTGTATACATGAGTTTAACCCTAGTTTATCATGTTGTGTTTGGGCTAATGAAATCAAGGAATTTAAAATTTTACTAGGGTCTAGTTCCTTACATATCATATTATGATTATTAATGGAATAATTAATTTTCCCTTCTGTGATTCTATTTGAAAAGTATATGAAACCCATTTTGTGTCCATGTGTTATTTTTTGATATGATTATTTATTTCATGTGGCACAAAAATGTATGGATTTTGAGATATTTGGTTCCTATATCTCCCTCTAATTCATTGGTTAAAGGATTTTATCTCATGAGATAAAAATGTTTTGTAAATAGGTTAGCGAGTTTCTAGGTTCAAAAAGGGTGAGTGTGATCAAGTTTAACTCTACTCATAATTTTATGAGTGAATAGGTTTGTGGGTAGCTAAGTTCATAAACGTTTAATGTGATAAAATTTAGATCTACTCAAAATATTATATGTGGATAGGTTAGTGGGTATCTAGGTTTATAAATTTAATAAATCCTATGTTTATATTTGTTCCAATTTTATTCTTATGTTCCATCGCTCATGATTTATGATTCATATTTTTTTTCTTATAACCTGGTAAATTATTGATCATTTGATGTTATATTTATATATTTTAGGATTATGGACATCTCTTATTGATTCATGTTCCTTTTTCATTAGATAATTCTTCCCATTTATGTATTCTCACATGTTTGTTATCTAACCTTTACGAACCTTAGATATGTTTTCCCTTACTAAACGTTTGACCTCACCCCTTTCTTATGTTTTCATTACCCATGTTATAAATATAAGTAAAGTATATAATATCTATAAGAGTTTCTTATGTGGATAATTTATAGGATATGTTGAATACTAATTATAGATTAATAAATTTCTATCATAGCGGTAAGGAAGTCCATTAATTAAAAGGTAATGAGTTTTGTTGGTTAATTTTTTCCCTAATTCTATAAAAATATAAACCTAAAAGTTCTTGTGAACATGTTTTAATGAAATATTTTATTTAATTCATTTCATTAATGTATTTTTAGGTCTAGGTTTTCATACAGGTAGTATTCTATTGTGTAGATTCTCAAAGAGGATTGTATCCCTAGTAGGTGGATGATTTTGGCATGTGATTCGAGTTATATGTATACATGAGACCCTAGAGTATGTTTTAGAATGAGAGTATAGGTGATATTTGAGATGGGTATAGATAGGTGTTTCCCATGATCTGTGGCCCACCTGATATAAGACCCATGGGTTAGGCGGGAGATCCTACTAATTGATGTATGGATCAAGACATTAGAGAGATGAGTGTTATTAATGAGATGAGGTGTGATGTAAGGGATTAGCCTATGGTTGTGTTTTACCTAGAGATAGGAAACATGGTTAGGTGATTTGGGTATAATATCTGTGCACATGATGTGCAAATAGGTATAAAATATAAGCATGATGATGCCTTAGGGGATCTTGAACATGAATACACCTTGAGTGCTAGTTCTTAGTATCGAGCTTGATTTTTCACGAGCAAGACTAACCAAGTGATTGTACCTATTCATTTTATATGTGTTTTTTAGTGGTGTAGTGTAGAGTATGGATTGATGCTTATGATTTATGAATAATTATAAAGTCGGTGGGAGATCATGTGGTTATACCTTGGCATAAGTGAAGTTCCCTATTTTGAAGAGGATGGAAGAGGGTTCTCTTAACTCTATGAGGATGACATACTGAGTAACATGGCCAATGTTTTAGGTGCATGGGCCTAATTTTGACATGATGTGACTCATGGGAGTGTGAGTTGGGTTTTTTGAATGGGTACTACAAGAGCATACACTCATTGTTTTTAGATGTTATTGGGAAAAATCCATTGGGTATGCATATTATAGTTGAATTATGAATTTGTGAGTGGACATACATGAGTCAAGGACTAGTGAAATTCAAATGTGACACTTATAGACATGACAGCATAGGGTTTTCGATGAGGATTAAAAATTCCCTATTGGTATAAGAGACATTGGAATTGGATCAGGGTGTAGTGACATAGTCGATTAAAGAAATTTATCCTGGTCAAGTGTTGATAGGATGGTGATTCCGGCATGGGTGGAGTGACATGCGTGTGATGCTGGGTTTTTTTGGGGGTTTTTTTAGTATTAGTATAAGTAAATATATATGGTGGGGAGTCCATCATAGGTTTTTGGAGGGTGTGATTCTCACTTGAAAATAATTTCATCAAGTACTGAGTACGGTGTTTTCATGAGTAGGGAACTAACAATGAGTGGTGTTCATGATTGTTCTTAGGTATGATTGGGTTTGACCAGATATAGTCATTGAGTGTGGGGAAGGATAGAGTATGGTACACGGTGTTTGAGTTTTTGATCTGATGGAGAGATGATGAAAACACTATTGTGGTGGGGAGAATCACATTGGTCGTGGGACAATGACCCTCATATAGGAAGCGTTGTGGATGTGAGAGATAGGTTAGTGGATAGTTGTGATAGAACTAGATGTTTATTCCCCTGTAAATTTAATTTTACCTCAATTCCTTGGTGAATACTGAATGTGATTTTGAATGCATCATAGGATCAATTATACATGTGGGCATTGGGATTTGAATGAAATAAGGTTGATATGAGGGTTCTTTAGATTTATGGTGTGTTGGTTCTCACGGTAAATAAGGATGAAGGTTTGGGTTGATTGAGTAATTGGCTTTATAATTACAATGTTGGTTGGGTTCAATTTTTTTGTGAGTATTTTTTAATGATCATGAGAAACCTATAGGATTAAATGAATCATGGTTGGGAAATTTTATAGTGAATTGATGGGTGTGGACAAGAAATTTCATGAATGATCTATGAGCGGAGGTCCGATTAGTGTTTTTTAATTTGATTGGATATAGTGTGATGGAACCTGCATCAATTATGTCATTCTAGATATGATAGGTGTGTTTAAGGATTGTCTGTATTTAGCTGGGACCTATGGTAGGGATCACCATGATTCAAATGATTAATTGGATGACACCTTTGTGTCTTGATTTGGATGGGCTTAGGTAAGAATATTCCTAGTGTTTTGGTGGTGGTTTATGAGCACTAAATCGTTTTTGGTGTATTAAGAACCTTGGATTTAAAGTTTTACTTTAGAATCATGTATAGAATTCAGGAATTTAATACATCCATTTAGTAGTGAAGTGAAGATCAAGTCAGGTAGAGATTAATTTTTAGATTACCACCAAGACTTCTTGAGGATGATGAGTGTTATGGTGGGGAGTTTGTAATTCCTTGTGTTCATAAGGGTTGTATTTTTCTATATAAATTTTAATTTTTGATTAGTTTAGTGGTTGGTTTTGAAATTGGGATTTGGAAAGGAATTATGAGGTTGGATAGATCTTAAAAATGTATTTTTAATGAGTAATGAGACTTTAATGGTGTCTTGGAGGTTCAGGATAATAGTGGAATAGATATGGGGTGGCTAGGATGTTTCTAGACAACAGTCTGCAGCTACAAGCTAGATGGTAGTAGGTCAATAAGCCTAAAGGCCATAGGTCCCCACCAACCCATTGGTGTCCCAACACTAGTCGATCAGTGGGGTTATTTTGGGGGTATAATTACCATTCTTCCTCCTTGGTATTTTAATAAGTAAATCCCTCTTTATCCCCTTATTTTGGTGTGTATGGTTTGGCATCCCCCTCCACTTGATATCTTTACTTCACCCTTATAGAGGAATGGTTTTTGATAGATTCCAATGGGAATATAAGGTAATAACTTACACTTTTTCTCCTTATTTGGTTCATCTTTCTATCATCTCTGATTTTGGGAATCTTTATTTAGATTTTTAGTGATGATTTTATTTAAGGATAGTAAAATCATCCTGAAATAAAGAGGATTTCATACTGTCCTGTGTAAATGGTATCATGTAATGACATTCACCTGTCATCGTCTATTGGTTCAACAAAGGTAAGTCATTCTACCAAATTTTTTATAGTTTCTAATTAAAATTAAATTATTTGGAAACTAAATTATCACTAATTATTAGGGATTTAGATTGTGTTAGTTTCATGAGTCTATCTCAGACCTTTCATAGGCATTTGATTACGCATTCAATGTAACAGTAGCAACCAGTGTGTTATCCAGTAGTTTTGCCTAATTATTCTAAATTATTTTATAGATGGTTTTAAAATTATTGAAATAATTAATTATGATTTTATTATAATTAATTATTGGACTTTGTAACATGATATAGGTTCTTGGGATGTTGGGAAAATCATATATTATCTTATACAACAGCTTCCAATTTGAAATATTAAATGGGAATAACCTCAAGATGAGGTGGGTGGTCTCTTGTGCATGACCTAAGGTATTTATTCATGTTTTTATGTGGCATGTGATATGTGATCTCACCACCAAGGGTGATGAAATTGATTTAATATAAGGTTTTATTTAAAATGAAATGACTCGTTAAACTGAATAAAGTGTCAAGACCATGATAGTCCTTGGAACTGGATTGATTTCCTTGAGTTATGATTATCGAGACCTTGACTATGAATTTTTATTCCTTGGACACTTCTACCACATAAGGTGTATTTTATTAAATTTATGGATGTGTCATAGAGACCCTAGTGTAGGAACCCTAAAGGCCTCTAGGGGATATAGAATTTATTGGGATAGATGGACTAGGGGTTTCCATATGAGTTCCTTGAGTTACCTTAGGGCCAAGGGCTAGGAGAGATAACCTTGAGGTGAGAGTTCTTTTCCCATAAGGATGTGATAACCTGGGATGGTAGACTGTGACAAGATGGATAAATAGGTTGGGTTTTTGGGCTAACCTAGATTACCAAGGAAAGAGAGTTGTCTTAAGGCCATTTCCCTTGTGATATTTTACTAGGAGTCCGGTAAGGCCTCGAAGAGACCATAAAGGTTTTGAGTGACTCTATACACTCATAGGGATAGGTTTATACCAAAGGGATTAGATAGGGGTTGAGGTACCCTTATAAGATGTTTGGGATTTTATGAGACCTAGGGGACCCCAGTGGGCACCCCAATGATATGAGACCCTAGTGAGAGGATGGATAGGAGAATAGTTGGTGATGATCATGGATGTCAACTCAAAAACCTGATCAATGTTTTGGGCATGTTCAAATACAGTGAGATAGATCATACCCTAGGGAGTTTGTTCATGGGTTGTGTGATGGAATAGGTAGATGGCCACCCATGTATGTGATATATTTATTATATATATATATGTGGAATATTCATTGGAGTGTTTTTATGAATGAAATATAAATACTTTTAGAGTGGTATTGGTATATTCTTTTAGGGAGGTATTAATATGAAATAGAAAATGTTCATGGAATGGTTCTAATATTGGTGGGTCTAGCAAAAATTTTGAGTTCGGATTATTTGTTCCTGGTGGAGGAGATATTTCATGTCATGTTCTATTTGTTAGGTAATTTTGGTGTCTTTTGTGGGTATGATCAAGTTTGTAGGACCCCGAAGCACCCTGAGAGGGGATGGGTGAATCAGAGTGTCAACTTTTTCTTTTAAATTGGTGTATCTTGTTCCTATATTGGTAGGAACATTTTAAACCTATCTGATGAGAAATTTCTAAAAAACAAACAATCACATTCAAAGAGAATACACAACAATTTTACTTGGTTCACCACTAAGGGATAGTCCAAGGATAATACGCTAAAAGGTTGTCAGTCGTACCAAAGTTCATTAATCTTCACTAGTTTTAGAGTAAAAGAGTTTAGACGCAGTCACTCTATTCCAGGCACACTACCTTTATAATGATTTTAGGGATAGCACACTTCTTCCCTAGGAACACTTATGTTTACTTCCCTTTTCTCACTACTATGGGTGAATTCTTACTAAATTTATAAACTTTAAGGTCTCTTCAATATATTGGAATTGAATTCTTTGTCTCTATCCAGAACAAGAAACTTATTGCATCAAAGTTCTGAATTGATGCACTAGAAATCATTGATTGCACAAACTAGATATCTAAAGCCTATTGGAAGCTCAATACTGTACATGCGTGCAACACCTGCTCTTTCATGCAAGATTTGGGATCTTCATGCAATATGACTTTCACGTAAACCAAATTTTTTGTGCAAACCTTATCTTTCACATAGCTACACCATAGGTTTCACTTAGTCTTTAAAGACTAAAGAAACACCTTTCATGCAAGATTTACTTTCTACAATTCTTTCACGCGCAAATCTTTCACATGAAAGAGCAACCTGATCTTCATTGGGAAATTCTTAAGTCTTGATGGGGGTAGATACCAATATATAGGCCTCAATGACCCTATGTGTAATATTCTAACACATCTTTGTCGGTGTGTGTGAGTTTCACTCCGAGTGTGAAAAACCCCCATTGATGTTGTATTTGGCATGTAAGTCTCTTCCACACAATCTCATCTTTCGTGCACATTTTAAATATTTCACATTCTTTTCTCCTTTTCCATATTTTTATGCAATGATCCTGAAACATGAATTGCATGAAAGTTTCCAAACTGCCTTTAGTATTGTGTGTAACTCCCTTTTCCAAGAACAAATTTCTCCATTTTCCAATTTTTTGACCCAAAAATTTAGAAAACACTAGGAAATGATGCCACTTTCAGTATTGTTGTTTGATTGAACTATAGGATCCCTTTACTTAAAAATTCCCTAATATTCCATGTGATGATTGATAAAAAACACAAATCATATTCCATTTTCAGCAAATATCAGCCTTGGTTCCAACAAAGTCGTCCTCGCTATCAGAGATATACTGCTGGGAACCATTGTATACTGGGATAGAGCATTCCCTGGGTTGTTATTCCAAGATGGAGCATTACCCAGGTTGTTATCTATATACTAGGGTAGACCAGGCCCCTCAATAATTATTTGAATACTAGGTTGAAAGACACCCCAGGTTGTCATATTGGTTGGAATGGTCATTACAACGTGTTCAGAGACACTCCATTACTGGAAGAAGTAGGTATAGTCGATTGAGGTCATAAACTAGAGGATTGACAGTGGGTTTTTTTGTGATTTATTTATTTTTGGAATTTTATTCCTTTATTTATAACATTTCATATGCATATATCACTGAATTTATTAGCTATGTATGGGACTGAATTAGTGGTTCTCTACTGAGTTATGTACTCACACCCTACTCCGGACTCCGTTTCACTTGGGTACTCAACTATCTCTCAATTGTCTATAGGTTCAGGTTGGGTCAAGGCCCAAGTATTTCCTGATTTAGTAGTATATATTGAAGTCTATAGATTATGATAGGTAGGGATCAGAGTTATATTAGATCCTTAGTTTCATTTATTTCTCTTCTTTTATTTATTTTATTATTATTATATTTGTGATCATCCTAGTGGATGGTCAGTCTTGTATGATGAGAATGATCATTTGAACTATATATTTCTTTTCATGTTGATATAGCATGTCCTATTTATATTATTATTCTTATCACAGTTTTCTATTAGTTGGTGTTTGGTTATTTTTCTATTATTTTTCACTATGGTACATGGGGTATAGTATCCTCATAGTACCTCCTTAGAACCCCATTTTTAGTCAACAGCCTATAGTATATGAGAAGTTATGCTTGAGGTTGTGTGGAGTCACTAGTCTAGTTATATTTTATAGTAAGTTGCTATAGTATGGTACATACCTCAACCATTATTTTCTATAAAAACCCAAAAGGAGATCTTTAGAAAGAAGATAAAATCACCAAAACACCCAAGTGAACCACAAAATTTGTAAGCCTTGATCATTAGGGAATAAATGTGGGTTTCTAGAGAATTCATGAAGTCCAAAACCAAATTTATAAATCCCTAAAATATTTCACACATTTTCCCATTTATAGAGAAAACATATCCCCCAAACTCGAACACCATTTTAGTCATTTTAAAAATGATTTTGACCACCACCATGGCTAGGACCATTTAATAGTGGATCCTCCCAAGAACTTTCACTACACACCTGTACAAGGTTGACCATGTGTTGGACCAACCATCATATTCACCTCCTCACCATTTCAAGCTCCCCATTTTACTCATGGATACCTTTCCATGCACCATTCCTTGTGAAGATCCTATAGGCCTAGGTGTGGTGTTCCTCAATCTAAGGGAAAACCACATTGGTCTCCTTAAAGCGCCACACCCACCGCCTATAGCATGGTTCTCCTCCACATTTCTCATAAGAGAACCCTCACCATCACCATACCTAACAAAATTACCAACCACATGGTTTTTCACACCTCTAGGTTCACCTATCACACAACACCAAACCACCAAGATTGCAGTATCCCCATGACCAAGATCACATCCTTTACTAAGGCCTCCATTTTGGCGTAGTGATTTACATAGATTCCCAACCTCCATTATCTAACTAAGGTACTCTATAAAACTTCCTAATACCAACCTAAGACACCTTATAACTTAAATATACACAATAAATAAAGGAAAACTAGAAACTAGGGTGTTACATTCTCCCCAACAGTTGGATTTCTATCCTTGAAAATATGTAGATTAGTAGTGTTTATAAAAAACCTTGGGTTTTTATTACAAAATAATGGTGTCCCATTCCAAAGACTCACATGGACCAAAATATTCTACTAAAATATGAATATGAAAGGTACATGTCATCCTAGAATGATATTATCAAGCTCATCCCAAGATTTAATACATGGTGAGAACCCATTTTAATACATAATTTGAGAGAAACAAGATTCCAAAAACTTATACAATAGAGTTAGGCTCATACCTATAGAGTTTTGATATGTGAAATATTCGTGCATATCCAAATGAGGGTAATATTTTTTAATATGAAACCTAACCTATGTGCTTGATAATTACAAAGTTCCCAATACACCAAGGTGATAACTACCCTTATTTACCTAGACAATATCTCCCTAGTCATGGGAATACCCACAAGAATGTCTGATCCCTTAATTTCAATGATAATGGAATACCAAAATGATCCCAACCAATTACATAAACAAAAGAAAATTCATACAAAGGAGATAAATTAACTCCCTTGTGTTGGTGATGGTTCCCCAATCTAGGGAATACTCAAGAATAATAATTTCCCATCGGTAAAAAAAATGGAAAACAATGAAAAATGAGATTGTAAAACTAATGATTGAAACATATCATAAAATCATTCAAATTGGGGAATATGGAGCATATAGGACAAGCCTAGGATGGGAAAACTAAGATCTCTATGAGAGACTATGGAAATTAGTACATCGTGATACTATAACACTTCTCAAATATAAAACCAATCTAGATATTATATTGAATTCATATCCCCATGCACACACATTGAATTGGAATTAAATGAAAAAAATCAATGAGTTGGACAAGTTCCACCTCAATGACATCATTCTTATGAAGACATTCCTATTTCAAATACCATGAAAATATACTCTAGTTTATTGAAAAGGTATGAGTAACATTCACAACATACCCACTGGTCAGTGTTTGATGTTCACTACCATACTAATATCTATATTATAATCATGGATGTAATCATTAGGCTAGTGGTATAGTTAACATCTAATCATTCTTTGAGTACTTATTCTAAAAAATTTATCATTCTCTTAAAATATCGCATATTTCCTATTATCATTTAATCAATTACTTATAATAAAATTTATTACCAATTTATGTTCTAGTTATGAAACAATTTCATGTTCCTTTAAACAATTATACACAAGGAATTCATAAAAGGAACTCAATTCTAGAAATAATAAACCCGCAACACATATCCAAACCATATTTACTCTGTTCTAGAATCCATTTATTAGAAACTATCAATTTCATCCAAAGCACAACCAACCATTTATAGAAACCAAAGTTATCATGTCATCATTTAATAATTCATGAGAAATAAAAAACCATGTGAATACTAGAATCATAGTGGGAAGTCTATTTAATAATGCATGATACATAATTCTCATCAATTAAACCCATGGTGATGAGGTGACAACATGATTAGAAGTTATTTACAACAATTTTCATACTTGTACTATCATGATAACTTGAAGTTCAGTATATATTGGTTAGTTGATCCTTTTTATAACATTACAAGTCCCAACATATCTGATCTCCACACCTACCATCCCCAACTGAAGGACTATACCAAAACAATACCATTTGTAGCATCTTAACCCCAACACATTGGATTGGATGAGATAGGAATGTCACTAAAGTTAGGTGAATCCCTCAGACACCAAATAATATCAATGAATTCCAAGGGAATCGCCAAATAATAAGGGATGATTTTTTCTTACATACACAATAACCTAAAAAATACATATCTAAGACAATATATATACATGTTTCATGAATAAATACAAGACCAAACTCTGATACATAATTTCAATTAACAATAATTAAATTCAATGCTGACAATAATGAATACAAATAAGACTATGACTATGACTCAACAGAATAGAAAAGTTCCCATGTATAATTTTCTCATTATCTACAAGAATTTTACCTCCAAGATCCCAACTCTATCCCTAAGGAACAAAGAAAAATTTAACTCCTATAGAAAGGTAATAGGTCGCCCCTTACCTGGATCATATTGAACGTAGAATGTTTACACACCAAGATGCATATACAAGGGTGGGTATACAAACCCAGTAGGTAATCTACCAAAGAATTATCACACACAAAACTTAAACAAGAATAATTTAGCTAACATTTTATATAAAATGGTATATAAGTATAATATAATAAATAATACAAGAAAACCATATAGATAGTGTACACTAAAATCCAAATTTCCTTTAAAATCCCTTATTTCCATGAAATAACCCACACCACAACTCACCCACACATTTAATGAACTCACACACAAACATGTATGAATCCCCTACCAAATAGGAACTCTCAATAAATATACCAACTTGTGGGAAGAAACCCATTCAACTTGACCCAAGTCATTACTTAATGTTGAAATTTCACATGACCTCTATATTCTGCACTTGCAGTCAAGTCTGAACTAACAAGGCCCTATATAATGTATCATAAACACACACAACAATCCATGATAATCTAATGTGCCCATAATTTCAGTACCAATATCCAATTTTGAACCAATAAGGCCTTGTACTTATGAAATATAAATGCACACCACAAACATCAATTTCCAAATCACCTTTCCAAAACCATTTCAATAAACCATGATTTTCACACACACACACACACCAATTTCATATCAATAAATTTAATAACAAATCAAACCCATCCTTTTAAAACCATGTTAACAAATAGGCCTTTTTTATCAACTGGTTTTGGGAAACACCCACAACCTTTCTTTCAAAAACCCATAAAAAAGAAATATATTATTAAAATTGGTTTTACCAAAGATTTTATAGTAAGGAACACGAGCATTTAATTTCAAAACAATAGTCTAAAATTTATTAGAAAAAAGGAGAGTGAGAGAGAATAAACCTACTATGACCATGCTTGTCTAATATAATCCATAAGGAGAGATTTGGAAGGAAGATATAATTTCCAAAATGTACAAGAGAACCTATAGGTTCACAATCCATAATTTCTAGGGAATAAATGTTATTTTTTGGGTAATTAATTAGGTCCAAACCTGAATTTTTGGATCCCAAAAATATCACACATGTTTTTCTATTCACAAATAAAACCTCTCCCCTAAACTCAATGGTTGTTTCAGCCATTTTAAAAATGGGTTTTAATGCCGCCATGGCTTGAACCATGATATAATAAATCCTCCCAATATGTTTTCCACCCACCTAGACAAGTTCAAACGTGCTTTGAGTCATCCATCATGGTCACCCTCTCTCTATTTTAGGCTCCTCTTTTACTTAAAGAGACCTTTCCATGCATCATGCCCAGTGAAACACCCACTAGACTAAGTGTGGTGTTCCTCACACCAATGGAAAACAACACCAATATCCCTATAGCACCATTCCCACCTCTTATGGTGTGTTTTCCCTCCCCATTTCCCATAGTATCACCCTCACCATCACTATTTCTAACAAAAATCCAAACCTCGTGGTATTTTTCACACCTAGGTTCACCCAACATACAACACCTAGCCACCACACCCACAGTAGCCCCACAACTAGAACCATGGAATCCACTATGGCCTCCACCATAGCATGGTGATGTTCAAACAGCCTAAACCACCACTCTCCTACAGTGGTCCTCCTTAAAACCTCCTAATACCAACCTGATATGTATTATAACTTAAATATACACAATAAACATAGTAAAACCATAAATTTTGGGTGTCAAAATGACTATATGAGGAAACAACTATTTTCAGTCATATCATATATGATTCATGGATAATTGAGTGGATAACCCTTTTCCTAAATCCATTATATGGATTCACTCAACCTTATTATAGGGGTATCTTAATTCTTAGAGTTTCCTAGATATGTGTAACAAAAATAAAATGGAAAGAATAAGGAACTTAAAAGTTATGGTCGCCTTATTACTTGTTTTCCTTACACAATATAATCTATGTTCGCCTAATAGATAGGATTACATGTACTAAATTATAATGATATTTAAAATTTTCACTTTGGAAGGAATCTCACACTTAGTATTTGAGGATCTTTATTTCAAATTCTCACCAATCAAATATGAATATCTTTCATATTAAAATCATAACTATTGGATCACAAGAAATCTTTATTATATTGTGTTTTATTCCTTTATATATGCATGATTCTAATGATTTAGTTTTGAAATACCTATTCAAACCACCAAATTAATATGTTCTCACCATATTAATGTGTACCTCTTTACATGGCCCACAGTTAGTGTTACTCATCCAAAAATAAATGTAATACATATTTATACATATCCAAATGTATCTTATTTATTATGTAACTGAAATTTTCATGTAAAGTTTTATAAATATATGAGATTTATAATATATACATGATTAATCCTAGAACTATAGATATTTGACCCACACCTTTCTAGAATAAGGATTAAGCCTCTAGGGGAGTGGGAAGTCCAACCCAAAGTCCCACTACCCAAAGATACTTTTCTTAATATAGAATCCAATTTGTCATAACTTTAACAACTAATATGTATAAACTATATTCACCAACTAAATTTTAGATAATAAATTTAATGATAAACTAAGGTCAAGGTAGATTAAAACTAATTCTTATTTTTTCATACCTAGCATGTAATGTCTGGCTTGATAATTAATAAGAAGTAATCTATTACATATATTTAGGAATACATAATATCCATATTTCATAAATATTTTATAAACATGAATATTAAAAATGAATAAAAAAATGAATAAACATTTTATTTATTTTCCAAACATCATATATAAATATAAAAATTTTGTATTAAATATAAATGAAAATATTCTATTTATAATTCCTAACACTCGTCTTTTATAAGAAATTTGTAAACTATAACAATTCTAGCCAAAATTTAAATTTAATAATTTTTTAATATATTTTATTTTATGATTGATAGAGGGGAATTATCAATTTTAATCAATTATAGGGATCATCACCAACCCTTACATATCAATTTACATTTTTGTGGAAAAGGGGAGACTCTTACATATGGTGTATCCCATACGTAAGAGTTATTTTTGTGTGAACTAAAAACATTTATGTACGGGGTATCCCATATGTAAGAGTAATAATCCTATAAAGAAAATACTCATGTGTATTGGGTTACCCATATTTAAAATTAACTTGTGTGAAAAGAAGAAACTTAATCTTACATATGGGTCAGTCATAGCCTATGATACATACTATAACATAACTATGACTCGATCATTTCTTTTCTCACAACCCTAGTTTCATTCATATCCTACAATATTATTGGGACCAATTTGTGTATGAAGATTGTATTTGTTGTCAACAGTTGTCAATACTGGACAAAATGAATAAGGAGATGAATAATAACTACACAGTTGATAGAGAATGCAATTTTTTGTCAATATTTGTCAATACTGGACAAAATGAAGAAGTATATGAAGAAGGACTACATAGTTTATGGAGAATGAAAATCAGGCGATTGATTCACTGATCCTAAGTTCAAAGAAATTGTGTCAAAGATGAAACATTGTTTACAATAATGAAGATGGATGAAGTCATAATCCATGTGAGAAGTTATTTGGAAGTCATGTTCCAAAAATAATAGAATAGGAGGAAAATAGAAAGGTTGCATTGGCTTGTCATTCGATGATCTCCATGCATGGTGGTTGAAGATGAAGATGAAAATAGAAAGCATGCATGTTCTTATCTTTCAAAATCCAACAATTGTTGCACTGTTATTTAAATTTCAAAATACATGTATCATATGTGATGCATTGTCTACAATATTTAAGGTGTTTGAAGAAGCCTCCAATTTTGGATGAAGAGATATTATTGGAGTTTATTGGAATTAAAACTCCAAAAGTAATTGAGGATTTGATGTGAGGATGAAAAAGTACTTTGGAATTCATATTCCAAAGAGTATAAGAAGAAGGATGGATGATTGTTTAAGATGAAGATAAGAGAGGAATTAGTGTATGGGCTTGGCACTATGAGAATGGACAAAACTATGAAGATGCTTTTCTGATTTGTATCTCACAAATATCATAAGTTTGGATAACTTGTGATGAAAGCCTTTTGAAGGATAGGTGGATTAAAGAAGTGTTTTTGACAAAGGAAAGAAAGTGGTGTGCAAGTATAAGTGGCGCGAAAGTGTATCTTTCACACAAGTCATATTTCAAAATAATCACATCAAAATATGACAAAGCAAGGAAAGTGGCATGCAATTATAAGTGGCACGCAAGTGTGGCATGCAAGTATAAGTGGTGTGAAAGTGTATGTTGCACTCAATTCATGTTTCAAGATCATCACATCAAAATATAACAATGTAAATAAAGTTTCACGCAAGTTAAATATTGGCATGCAAGTACGAGGTAGTGTGTAAGTATAGTGGCACGCAAGCAGGAATGACATGCGAGTGTATGTGGTATGCAAGTCATGAAGTGGCGCGCAAGGTGAGTTTCATGCCTCATGTGTAGGGTCACCTAAATTCCTATAAATAGATGGCTACCCTCCTCATTTTTCAATGATCAACACATAAGAGAAAATCTGATCTCTGATCACGCAAGTAGTAGAAAGTGGTGCAAAAGCTAAATTGTCACGCAAGTTGTGTGTTATGCACAAAAGTGTTGTGCAAGAAGAATTGGCGTGAAAGTTTTAAGTTCCGTGCAAGTAGGGAGTTTTGTGAAAAAAGTGTGTTTTGTACAAGATAGAAGTGGCGCGAAAGTTTTGAGTTTCACATACGTGTGATGTGCAAGTGGTGAGTGGTGCATAAGCTATGAGTGGCGCACAAGTATTAAGTTCCACGCAAGCCAGAAGTGGAATGCAAGCAGAAAGTGGCATGCAAGTATTGAGTGGCGCACAAGTAGTGAGTGGCATGAAAGTTCTAAGTTGTTCTAGAAGTTCTTACCAGCTTCTATGTAGAAAAATGAGGAATAAAGGGAAATCAAGACACTAATGCACTATTCCACAATATTGTGTCTCAAAGAAGAAAATAGAGAGTGGTTAATATATATTTAGTTATTCAAGCCATACCAACTATGATGACGCTATGATGAGCTGGTCCTTATTGTTTTGACAATCATATAGGGAGTTTTTGATTCTATCAAGTACAAGGGGAAGTTTCAGTATAGCTAGTTTTTCATTGAAGAAGAAGGAGAAGAAGATTGTGAAGCTTTCATGTATGCTGCTAGGAAGAAGAAGAGGGTTACATGCATGTTTCTAAGAAAGTAACTAGTGAAGATTATAAAATCAAGCAGCATTGTGACATCCAACAGGTCTCAACAGGTGGAAGACTCTATTAGTGTTGTAAACCCTATTCAACAGGGATAAGATTGTCTTGTGAGTCAGTATAAAGAACCAGTAAGGGGCTTAAAGTTGGACTAGGTTGTCAAAAGTTTATGAAGATAAGATTGTTTCCCTTCCCCCTTCAAAGTTTAGGGACTTACACAGATAAATAGATTGTTTTCTTATCCAACACACTATAACTATTACTCCATTATAGTGGATAATTCATGTATTGGTCATACCCATAAATTGCAAGGATGTAACTGCTCTTATTTAGTGGTGAACCTTGTAAAAATATTGTGTTCATATTTTTACCTCTTTATATTATTTCATGTGATAGGGAAAAGAGAATAAGAGATTCAAGATCCTAACAGGTCAAGAAGTACAGGGATAAAAAAGTTGTAATTAGTTTAAAAAATTCCCCAACACCGATTCACCCCCCTCTTAGTGTTAGGTATATCCCAAAATGGTCCTCTCAATTAGTATCAGAGGAATTTTAACCTCTATTGGATTATCTACATTGAAGATATTCTCTTTTGAAGACCTGAGATTCTTTCCTGGGTCAACAATGAAGTGCAGTTTTGATGAAGATTTAGTTATCTCTTAGTAGAATTATATATCTTCCAAGACCATGATGAACAAGAAAAAGAAGGATAAGAGAAATCTAAAGAATAATTCCCTCTTATCTAAATAATATAAAGTATTTGTATCTCCATGTCTTGCTGACAATGAGAAGGTGGATCATGTTTTCACCAAGAAGATGGAAAACTTTCCTACCTCTATTGATCAGGATATATGTGTTAGTACATTTGAAAACTATTCTCATGATGAAAATTCTAACACATGTGGTGATGATCAATATACAACCTATCTAGAATTATTAGTTAATAGATTAAGATCTATTATGCATGATATCCCTAAATAAAGTGCATCCCTTTTTTGTAGAGTATTTCAATGTATGCAGGAATATGTCACCCAGCTGGAAAAAGAAAATGATGTTTTAGAGAAGGGATTGCAAGAAAAAATTGTTGAATTTCTAAAGTTCTCCAGACAGGTTGGAGTCTTTAAAGAAACAAAGAGAGAATTTGAAATAAGTTCCTCAAAATGGATCAAAGAAGTTTATGATAAAGAGGGATTCAATAAGACGCTGGAAGATAAGATCCATGCACTTGAAAATGAGATAAATAAGAGAACTGGTGTCAATAGTTTATATTTGGAAGAAAATTCCAAGAAGATCAATTAACTTGACTATTTGTTTCAAAACAAAGTTACGATGCATGAAGTGAAAGTTTAAATATTAATGAATACTTGTAAAGATAGTATGATCATGATTTAAGACCATAAGATCATCCTCTATATAGAATGTATAAAATTGGAATCTCAGTGTTCCAATATTGAGAAGACACATATTGAGACCTCAAAAAAGAAGGTGGCAGTTGCTACTGGTAGTCAATGTTCATTGGAGGATTAAAAGGGTTAAAGGACTCCAAATTTCTATAAGAAGATCATGACTTCACTCATTGATATATCACAAGAAGATGAGAAGGATAAGGTACCATACATACCATCTTTTACTAATGTTTCTAAGTATGTTTCTACAAAAAATACAGGGTGGAAGAAAAATTATAAACAAGTATGGATGAATAAATGTTAGGAGATACCTACCACCATGGCTAGGATGGATAGTAAGAAGAATTTGGAAGATAATTCCTCATAAAGAGCACAAAAAAATCAAGAATAAGGCTCAGCAACCTTATACAAAAGATATTTAGAAGACAAGGTTTGTGGGTCAATGTTGGTGCTGTAATAGATTTGGGAATTTTGTATTGGATTTTTTGTACAATCCCTTAAATGAAAAGGCACAAAGAAATCCTATATCAAGGGGAATAAATATAGAAAAGAAGAATAAACATCCAAAGATCCAGAATCATTTATACACTACAAACATATTTGGAATGCTAGACAACATATGTGATGTATGAAATGGGAGTGGTCATGAGGTTGGTACATGTTCATCTCAACAGGTACCCAAAGATGATAAGAAAACAAGATCATAGAATCTAGATAAGATATAAGGATCATCCTTGGAATGTAGTTAGAATAATGTGGTAAAAACTAATTCTCCCAAGAAGACTTCAAGAAGTAAAGGAGATAAGACCTTGGATTCTAAATAAAAGAAGGTGAAGGGTGGTGTATCTAAAATAACTTCTAATAAGGATGTCACTCAGAAGAAGCCATGTGGAAGATCCAATCTTGATGCCTCAGTTCCTAAAGACTTATTGGTTATATAGAAAGAATATTTGGAAAGAATGAGGATAGATAAATATGAATAAGTCAATTCTAGTGCAAAAAATAAAAAGAAAGATATCGCATGAAGATAAATAAGTCATGTGTGTGAGGTGAAAAAAGGATGGTTACACTGTTAAAAATTTAATTCAATATATTCCATCCCAAGAAGAATTCCCCAAGAATATGAAAGTTGCAACATGAGATTCTAATTATTTAAAATATCTTGAAGAAAGAAGATTCACACAAAAAGAGATAGAAGAAGTATTGAGATCCACAAAATCACAGTCAGAATTGAAGATTAAATGTGAAAGTGTGAGGAGTGGAGAAAATAGAGAATCATGGTTGAGAAAACCATCTCATACTTAAGAATCACATTGAATAAGGAAGTAGTATCCACCTTATTCCATTACATCTTTGTGTATTGTATTTTTTTAGATAATATAGGGAATTAAAGGTGAAACAAGCTCTTTAGGGGAGAACCTGAGAAGTAGTGAATGTTGTCAACTCTTGATAGCAAAGCTGAAGAATTTACCATCCTTGGAAGATTATTTAATTTATATTCAAATATTAAAATGATGAAGGATCACCTTTGATGAAGATAATAAAGATTGTTTCCCTTGAGGGGGAGACAAATAAAGAAGCTTCCATAGTTATTATTTCAATCAGTATCAACTTCATGGGGTATTAAATTCAATTATTATAGAAATTTCTTAAAGAGAAAGTCATTGGAAAAATATTTTTAGGTTGATAATATCACATTGCATTCAGTGTCTTTAGCCTAGAATTAAAGTGGAAAACCCTTGAAGACAAATTACATGAGTTATCATCTCATGAGGTATCATGATCAGTGGATAATGGACAGTTTTTTGTCTAAATAAAATCCTCTTTTTTTATACACCGATCATTGATCAAGTAGACATAGAGTGAAATAGTTGATGTCACATTGATTAATAAAGGACTGAAGAAAGATATGAAGAAGGACTACATAGTTGATGGAGAATGCAAATTAGACGATTTATTCACTGGTCCTAAGTTCAAATAACTTGTTTCAAAGCTGACACATTGTTTACAAAAATGAAGATGGATGAATTCATCATCCATGTGATAAGTGATTTGGAAGTCATGTTCTAAAAAGAATAGAATAGGATGAAAAGATAAAGGGTGCATTTTATTGTCATTCGATGATCTCTATTCATGGTGGTTGAAGATGAAGAGGAAAATATAAATCATGAATGTTCTTAGCTTCCAAAATCCAAAAATTGTTGCATTGTTATTTAAATTTCAAAATACATGTATAAAAGGTGATACATTTTATAAAACATTGAAGTTGTTTGAAGAAGCCTCTACTTTTGGATGAAGAGAGGTGATTGGAGTTATTTGTAATTAACACTCCAAAAGGAATTGAGGATTTGATGTGAGGATGAAGAAGTGCTTTGGAACTCGTATTATAAAGAGTATAAGAAGAAGGATGGATGATTGTTGAAGATGAAGAGAAGAGAGGAAGTAGTGCATGGGCTTGGCACTATGAGAATGGAAAAAACTATGAAGATTCTTTTCTGATTTTTATTTCACAAATATCATAAGTTTGGAGAACTTCTGATGAAAGCCTTTTGAAGGATAGGGGGAGTAAAGAAGTGTTTTTAACAAAGGAAAAAACGTTATGCACAAGTATAAGTGGCGTGCAAGTTTGTCACGCAAGTATAAGTGGCACACAAGTGTATGTTATGTGCAAGTAATATTTCAAGATGATCACATCAAAATATGACAAAGGAAATTGGCGCATAAGTATAAGTGGCGTGCAAGTGTGGCGCACAATTATAAGTGGAGAACAAGTGTATGTTTCGCACAAGTCATATTTCAAGATCATCACATCAAAATATTATAATGGAAAGAAAGTGGCATTCAAGTTAAATATTGTCATGAAAGTACGAAGTGGTGCGCAAGTATAAGTGGTGTGCAAACATGAATGGCACGCAAGTGTATGTGGCATGCAAGTCGTGAAGTGGCGTGCAAGGTGAGTTTCATGTCTCGCATGTAGGGTCACCAAAATTCCTATAAATAGACGGCCACCCTCCTCATTTTTCTATGCTCAACACTTAAGAGAAAATTTGAGCTCTAATCGCACAAGTAGTATAAAGTGATGTGCAAGCTGAACTGTCACACAAGTTGTGTGTTATGCACAAAAGTTTCGCACAAGTAGAATTGGCACACAAGTTTTAAGTTCCAGGAAATAAGGGAGTTCTGTGAAAAAAGTGGGTTGTGTACAAGACAGAAGTGTCGCGCAAGTTTTGAGTTTCATATACGTGTGGTGTGCAAGTAGTGAGTGGAACGCAAGCAATGAGTGGTGCTCAAGTAGTGACTTCCATGCAAGCCAGAAGTGGCACAGAAGTAGGGAGTGGCATGCAATTACTGAGTGGAGTGCAAGTTATTAGTTGTGTCAGAAGTTATTACCATAATCTAGGTAGAAAAGTGAAGAATAAAGGGAGATCAAGACACTACTGCACTATTACACATTATTGTGTCTCAAAGAAGAAAATAGAGAGTGTCCAATATATATTTAGTTATTAAGGTCATACTAACTATGATGATGCTAAGATGAGCTGGTCCTCATTGTTTTTAAAATCACAAAGGTAGTTTGTGGTTCTATCAAGTGGAAGGGGAAGTTTCCGTGCAGCTAGTTTTTCACTAAAGAAGAAGGAGAATAATATTGTGTATCTTTCAAGTTTGCTGCTAAGAAGAAGAAGAGGGTTACTTGCATGTTTCTAATAAAGTAACAAGTGAAGATTATAAGATCAAGAAATAGTGTGACATCCAAAAGGTCTAAAAAATTGGAAGACTCTATTGATGTTTCAAACCCTATTCAACAGGGAGAAGACTGTCTTGTGAGGTAGTATAATGAACCAGTAAGGAGCTTCAAGTTGGACTAGGTTGCCACTAGTTCAGGAATATAGGATTGTTTCCCATCCCCCTCCAAAGTGTAGGTACTTACATAGGATAACAGATTGTTTCCTAAGCCAAACTATTTTAACAGTTACTACATTATAGTGGACAATCCATGTACTGGTCATACCTATACATTGAAAGGACATAACTTCCCTTATTGAGTGGTGAACCTTGTAAAAATATCATGTGCATATTTTTACTGCTTTCTATTATTACATGCGACAGGGGAAATAGAATAACAGATTTAAGATCCTAACAGGTTAAGAGGTGCAGGGATAAAAAGTTGGAATTGGTTTTAAAAAGTCCCCAACACCGATTCACCCCCCCCCCCCCTCTCGGTGTTAGGTATACCCCAAACTGGTCCTCTCAAATATCATATATCATAGCTTACAGTACATAAAAAAATCATGGTTTTTTAGTGTATCATACTTTATGATATATTTCATTCATACCCTATGGATAGAAAAAATAAATTTATGATATCCTATATCATAAAACCCCATGATTGAATGTCTTAAATTCATCCATGGCATATTGTACATTATGATATGGCCTCAAGTGGATTATTATATGCATATTATTTATTAAAACAAAAAAGATATCATATTTATTTGTTCATAAATATGTCTCTATAACACTATTGGGTTTTGGAGGATCATTGAATGATCAATACAGTGGAAGAAACATATTTAATGTACCCAATATATTACTAACATAACCAAAATTTTAAAATAAGAACATAAAATAGAAGTATACCTAAAATGTAGTGAACACTAACTTCTGTTTTTTGATATATTTCACTTTATTGAGATCATTGAGTAACAGGAAAATGGTTCTTTCCTCTACAAGTGGTACACTATCCAATGGGATCCTTATACATTATGAGAGGATCCTTTATCACCAAAGGAGTGATAGTGCCTTCTCTATAGTGAAAAATAGTGAACAGGGAGGAAGATAGTTTTGGCCATAGCATATAAGAGTTTCACTTCCCCAATAGGGGGATAGTATCCCTTTATATCCACTCCCTTCATTCAATAAAGGGAGACAAGCATTAGTTCCTCACTCTTAGTAGTCACCATACATTATAATAACATATTCCCATTGGGTATATATAATCATTTAACATTTAAATTTCTATATCATACTTTTATATCCATAAATAAATCAACACATTGATTCATAACTGAAGAAAAATTTTCATAAGACATGGTAGTGGATAAGCACTCGATATCACAAATTTCTTATTTATCATAAATTATAATAGATACCAATCATACTTAGATAAGTAATATTTTATTTTTTATCTATTGGATGTGGTTCATGGGATGTGATCATACATTAGGCTGAATGACATGTGATGTTTCCATCTGTCTAATATCGTGACATGACCTCAAAGGGCCCAGAGTCGGTGTCTATTATCAATTACATTGGCATGATTACAAGGAATCAAATCTGGAAGGACTGAGAGTTTAGTAGTATTGGTAAACTAGATAAATACATGAGACTTTTATTAAAATTAATACACTAATTATAACATATTTTTATCAAAATAACTTAGAGGATAACTTTATTTCATCTAGTATCTTTATGAATATCTTTCATAGTATGCTTCTTGGATTCCTAGGAAAAGTAATCATAATAATGGTGAGATCAAATTCTTAGTAAGGGTAAAGTATAGAGTAATCAATAATGAATCAATAGGAATAAATCAACATGTTAAGGTAAATAACATAACACACATGCCAAGTAATCAATAGGATGAAAATGAAGTGAATAAGAAATAAGGTAAGGTAAATGAAAACACATGCCATTAAAATAACTAGATAAGGAAAAATAAATATGGAAAGGTAGGAAACTAAAACACATTCCAAAAAATCAATGAAATAAAAATGAAATGGATCCATATATATGTCAATTAAAAATCTCATGGATAAATTATAAATTAATCTAAATGAGGGAAATGATTAATTATTGGATGGCATATCTAAGGCATGTGAAAACCTATACCATAAAGACCTTTCACAAGACGGTTTAAAACTACGGATAGAAACCCATTTAATTTCCAAAAATTATTTGTCTGAGGAGAACCTATTGATGCATTGAGGAGCTATATAAAGACTAGGATCTACCCATCATTACCAGTCTAAATCATTCCTTATATCAAATAACCAAAATAAATAATATGTCTTATCAAATATCCATATTGAATAAAGAATACATAATTATCAATATTTCCCCAAATAATCAAATAACTATCAAAGTAGTCACTGTATGTAAAATGGTATGTGGTTTAGGAAATAGTAATATCCATGATAACTGAAATGGATAATTTATGGTAAATTCAATGTTTAATAATAATAGGAAATTGAATATTTCAAAGGTACTAACAAATAAATCAAGGAAGTGAATGTGAAAACTATACTTGGAAAAATCAATCATAAACCATCGAGAGGAAGAATAAGGATGGTATTAGTAAAATATATCCCATGTAGAGTAAAATAAAGGGTTGATGTTGTTGATGAATAGAAATAAAAATATCTCTTAAAACATTCTTGAGGAAAATATCATTTGTTTTGAAAACCCTTTTGTTTGAAAATCAATTTTGAAAAAAAATTACTTAAAAGTAACCTTTTGAAAATGAAAATTAAACTTCAAATAAATTATGGTGAGTAAATTTGTACTTGTTTTATAAGGGAAAAAGAACATTCCTTTTTCATGGTAAAAAGGTTAAAAAATGCCTTGTTCGGAAAGTGAAAAAAAGATTCCTTTGAAAAAATTATTAAAAGATAAAAAGGGTAAAAATGTATTTATTAAATCATGTTTAAAAAAAATTAAAAACTTTTTATAAAATGGGGTTTTTAGATGAAAATATGATCTTAGACTAAATAGAGAAATGAATTTGGGTTTTTTTAAAAATATTTTCTAAAATATTTTGAGTACCAAAGAGTGAGAAAATGGTACTATTACTTAAAAAAGGTATGAATAAATAGAGGATAGAAAATATTAAATGTTTTATTGAATAATTTTCATGTAATTTCCTCTTATGGAAATATTTTTGAATGATCATTAAAATTATTATTGAGTGAAATAATCATTAAACATCCCAAAGTGTCCCATATCACTTTGAAACGTTTTAAATCATAAGCCTCATGAAGGAATAATATTAAATGAAAGTTTTAAATACCATGAATATAAAATAATTCATGTAAAAATATATATATAAATGGTTAGTATATTCACTATAAAAATAAGTAAATGGTGAGCATGATATTCATCTCACGGATGTAAAAACTGAGATGAAAATCCCTTACCTTGAGTCTGATTTGTCTCGTGTGTTTTTATATTCCTGAATAAAAAACTTATGTTAATTATTTACATTCTTGAGAAACTTTTTCATGTTTATAATATCTTTTATTTCACATATTACTATGTTTTATACAACTACTTAAACAATTATGTTTACTTTAGTTTTTGTGACCAAATTCGGTTTATGTATCAAAAACAGATTTGGTAGATCAACTATGGAAAAAGGGGTCATTATATAACATCTAAATAATAATAATCATTACATAATTATCATATTTATACATCAATTATAATTTTAAAATCAATAATTAAATATGTTTATGAAAAATTAATCAACTTTACAAACATAGAGACGGTAGGTCATACGTACGCATGAGTAATGTTCCCATTTTTCAATGATCATTATGGAAATAAGGTAATTAATACCATATCTTTACATAATGATCATTATATCATAAATACCATGTTATTTAATCATATATACTTATATATAGAATTATTTTGATGTAAAATGAATCACATCGTGTCGAGGAGGCGGTAGTCCACACGTTAACGACCGACATTATCACTTTTTAGTTTATGGAAGGGTAATAAAGAAAATGGTATATATGTGTATATTATATTAATATAAATGTAAATATTTCATGAATATAAAATGTATTTTTTTATGTATCCTTTATATATTTCATGTATCGTGTGATCGAATAATATCGCTTTTAAGAGTCAGTAGTCCACACTTCCACAACTGGTGTTATCATATTTACACAAACTGGAAATTATAAAGGTATGTGTTGTAAAAGAAGTAAATTTCATAAAGAAATAATAGGTATAATATATAACATATATAAATATATTTTACTACATAATTACCATCATGAGAGGTGGTAAAGGAAGAACGAACAATGATCGTTTCGTGAGGCGGTAGTTCACCGTTCACATAAACAGTATGTTCGTTACCCATTATATAAGAGTGTGTGAAAGTGTAGGTATAAAACTTAACATAAAAACATACTATTAAATTTAGAATAACTTTTTTTATGTAATAATTAAATAATAAGAGTTTATGTTATGGATAATGGAAATAAAACTAAAGAGCTTAAGGGAAGATGTTACCTCTTAATCGGGTAACTTTTTTTGGTTTGCACCAAAAAGATTCCTTGGATGGGTTTCTTCACAAGGTTTGTATTATAGGATGAGGGTATATATTTTTAATATCTATTTGGGTAGATATTTTTCAATCCAAAGTGGCTTGATTGATTTGAGAAAGTGGGAGGAGAGGAGGCCTTTATAGTGGAGGAGGAGTGGCACTCTTGTAATATTTTGACAAAGGAATTTCATACACATTTTTCACATTGAAAGTGGATATAATAATGATCCACTTTATATAAAATTGGTTATATGGTATAAATATGGCAATAAAATGGATTTTTTACAATTTTATAGGTCATTTGGTCCCTTAATATTAAGGTTCGGTCCCTTATTAAGCTTAATTTTACCTTAATCATTGTAATTAATTTTAATTACATTCACTAATTATTTTTGTCAAAAACTAAGTTAAACCTATTAGAAATTATAAATTATTCTTATTAAAAATATTTAATCCATTTTTTAAAATTCTAATCAAATAATTGGTGGAAATTAATTTAAATTTAATCATGCAGACAGGGCGATAATGCTAGTTTTTAAAGTAAAAACATTTGAAAGTTTGGTATGTTTTTATAGTCAATTTAAAATTTAAATTGATTCAAATGAACTAAATTGGATTAATTAATAATAATATGATCTAATTAAACTTTAAAACCAATTTAAAATATAATTTAAACTTATAAATAAATCAGATGAAAAAACAGTTTTGAACTAAAATTCAGTATTTTTCACTATTCATTATAAAATGAAACTTCACAGAAAAATATCAAAAAATCACCCTAACCCAATTTTTATGTCTCTATATCAAATATAAAGTTTATTTCTACATATATAATATTTAAAAGTTTAAAATATTTAATTTAAAATAGGTTCTCTATTAAAAGGCGGTAAAAGTGTCTTAATAAAAATATAGTATTTTCTACATAAAATTGGGTTTGTTCTTATCTTATCTATATAGGATATATTGGATGAATATAAAAAATATTTTATTTAATATAATATATATATATATATTACATTAATATCAATCACTAATTTTTATTAATTTAATTTATTAGGATAAAATATCTTTGTGAGCATAAAAATAGTTTTCTACAAAATATTCCCTTTATTTTTAATTGACTCTTATATTCATTTAAAATTAGTTTGTAACTAATGTGTTCATATTATATTATTGTAATCCATATATTTTTATAAGTTATTTAATACCATTCATAATTTCTAGTTTTTGTATTATTATGTTAAATAATAATATTTTAATTATATATTATTCTTTAGTAAAACTCAGTCTTGCTTGTAACGCAAGCCATCGAAGAAACTCATTGTTGTGTATGTCGCATGCTAACTTAGTATCATGTGAATTACAAGCTATAAATTATATTGAATTTATATAAAATATTAAATATATTATAAAGTATCAATATATTTTATTCTATTACGTGCTTGGTGTTGTGTGTCATACACATTATCAAATATAATGTTCCTACTTTAGATTTTTAGGGCATTACATTCTCCTCGCCTTAAACAAATTGTGTCCTCACAATTTAATCTCGATCTTGGTAATATATTTTTTATATTTACTATGTTTAAAATTCCACATTTTGATAAGGGTTAGTAAAACATCCTCTGTAAAAGAGAGAATGGGAATTAAAAAGGTCACATGAACTAACGTGTAACTAGGTCTCTAAGTAGAAGAACATTAGTGGAAAGTAGAGATATATACTTGGAGGAAAAGTGTAAATATTTATAGGGAGTTATTGAGTTAATAAATCACAAACAATTTAATGATAAATATAAGGTTTAAATCCTCAAATCCATAAATCTTCAAAGATTTAGAAGACCATCAGTTCAACAAAAATTTAGGTATTAGAACAACATTTTTCTTAAGATCATTTTCCTAATGTTGAGAAATTATTTTACTACCTAAGTTTATATAGAAATATACTTACTTGATATATTTCTATAAAAAAATCATCCTTTGGTTTTTCTTTGATTAAATTCTAATGCATACCTTACTTTATGAAATGGATATCCTAGAATGAACCCCCTTTTTTGAAAGGACTAAACTTTTATTTTATCTGAATATAAAACAGGCCATTATATTTGTCTCTGACTATTATCCAAAACCAATATGGTAAGGAAATTAATCTATAAACCTAAAAAGGTAACACTACTGTATTATCATTAGTATCTATTCATCAAAATTTTCAATTAAAAACAATGACATATTAACCAGGACATTGTGTAGATCAGTTGTTGCTGTCAAACCCTTATCGTCCTTCAGTCATGGGTTCAAGTCCCATGGCATTACTAGATTTTATGGGTAGTCACCTGGAATACAGGTTTTCATTTTCTAAAACTATGTAAATATAATTTCCAAAAATAAATATGATGGACATCATTTAAATAAGCTTAAACACTAAATAGACTTTTAACAAAAGTTTTCAATACAACCCTAATACATAAATACTTCACCCACTTATTTTCACAAATATCCTTCCTTAGTTTAGAGTTTATCTTCTAGAAGAGGGACTTAACTCAGGTAATGTCCAAGTTCCCCACATTTATGGCAACAGACAATAAATGATTCCTTAGGTTGAGTTTCAATTCTTTCCATCAAACTCTTCATTTTTTGTCGGTAATTATTCACATTATGTTCTTCTTCCCCTCTCATAAATAATTTACCCATTACATTGAGACACTTTCCTAGGTGTCTCCTTCCACATTTTGTGCATGAGGGGAATTGATATTTCTTCTATTTACGGTCTCCATCACTTGATCTCTTATAAACCTACATCCTTATAATCTTTGGTGAGTTCAGGAGTCGGTAAAGGAATATATTATTGATTATATTTTAGGAAAACTGATTAGGCATAAATATGATATCCTCCACTCTTATCAACTCCTCATTTGTTTTCTAATTTTCACCACTTTCTCCTTCATGTTCAATTTTAACTTGAATCCTTCAGGTACTAACCATTGACTAAAATCATAAAGCATAGTGTGAGTAATAATATTCATAGAAAAACATATAATCATTTATAGGATATATAAATCATGACACCTTATCTTCAATATAAAACAACTTAGGTTTAACCTAGGTTATTCATTGTCAAAATAATTTATAATGGTTTGTAAAAAATGTGAATTATCCTAAGAATATCCCCCAAGAGTTTCAAACTAGGTGTGCAGTAAGGCCTATTGTCATGTACCAGGTTACATTGAGTCAGTCCTGACACACCTTGTTAGATTTTTTACTCCTAGGTACATTTGTATCAGAACCATGTCCACTTATAGTATCTAGATAGGGATGTATTTCTAGGAAGATCCACATAATCTCTACTTTACCAAAATTATATGGTGTTCTTCTATACTTATTCTCAAATTCTACATTAGGGTTACATTCTCTAATCTATGTTTTCTAGATCTACTTCTCAAGGTTTATAATAAACTTCCATTGATACCAAATGTAGAAACCCAACCCCATAAGGATCAAATCTGATTTTGTCTATTAATTATATTATCATGATTACAAGAAATCAAATCTCGAAGGACTGATAGTTTAGTAGTCTTGGTAAACCAGATACATATATGATTTTGGAATTACAAATTAATTTACTAATTACAACATAATTTTTTTTCTAAATTACTTTGAGGATAACTTTATTCCATCTAGTATATCCTTACATAGATTTCATAGTATGCTTCTTGGATTCCTAGTAAAATTAAACATAATAAGGGTGAGATCAAATGCTCAGTAAGGGGAAAGTATAGAAGAAGCAATAATGAATCAATAAGAATAAGCCAACATGGTAAGGTAAATAATTGAACACACATGCCAAGTAATCAATAGGATAAAAAGGAATTGAATAAGTAATAAGTAAAGGTAAATGAAAATACATGTCATTCAAATAACTAGATAAGGAAAAATAAATATATAAAGTTAAGTAGCTAAAACACATGATAAGAAATCAATGAACTAAAAATTAAATTCATCCATAGATATTTAGATGAAAAATATCATGGATAAATTATAAATGAATTTAAATGAGAGAAATTTTTTATTATTGGATGCCATGTCTAAGGCACATGAAAACATATACTGTCGAGACCCTTCAAAAGATGGTTTAAAACTATGGATAGAAACCTATTTAATTTGCGCAACTTATTTGTATCATGAGAACATATCAATGCTTTGAGGGGCGATATAAATTCTAGGCTCCACCTGTAATGACCCAAAGTTTCATTAATGGAAAATCCCTCTTGATCTTATTAAATGTCTCTTTATATAAAATTTTTTTATAAAATGCCAACTTCATTGGTTTTATGATAAGAATTGTGACCATTACTTTTATAGCCATTGAATAGTGATCACATGATTAGTATAAATATAGGGCTTTAACATATCCAATTTTACATAGACAAAGGAAGTGATGGCTTCATCTAGTAGAATTTCCCCATACGAAGCCCATTTATCGGAGCTCATAAAAGTGGTGGCGTCCTTGGGCTTCTCTCTTGACCAAGTCCAAGCTGATATTTACCATGTCAAGCTCAAATGGGACCGTCTATGGGAGAAGTGGAAGTTGATAGAAATTATCACTCGAGCGATATTATCCGAGCCACCCCAAGAGTCTGTCACAATCGCACACCTTACCCTTAGGTCTTATGTGGCTATTTTAAGGGGTTATGTAACTAATCGATAGTACTATGTTCATGTATATTATTTTTGTATATAATAATGAATATAATTTCTTGTCATTATTGATACATTGTAAATAGTTTTTAAAGTAAAAATGGTGTTTTTAGTTATTATTTAATTAAGAAATCTATTTTATTAAATTAAGGAATTTTTGAATTAAATAATATTTTAATAAAATATTATTATTACTATTATTAGATTAATTTTATTATATATAAATGATCATGTAATTGTATGAATGCAATTATAATTTTTATTAAGGTTTGAAAGCCTTTTTTGTCAAAACCTGTGAATTTTTTATAAATGTCGGTTTTTATTTTAAAAGTGAAAATTAACATATTTAGAAAATTATTTAGAGAAAATAAATGTTATTTTTGGAATCAGGACATCGAAATTATCCAACGGTTAATTTTTCATAATTTTCTGAGACAGTCAAATTTTTTAGTAAAAGTTAAATACCGTTTAAATATATAATGTGTTTTATGACATCATAATGACCCAATAGTGATGTAATAAAAGACTATAATCTTTATGTTCGGCCAATATATGTTTTAAAATTAAAATAATGTGATTATGGGTTTGTTTGTCTTACTTTTCAAAGCATTAATGGACCCCTCAAGACTTATTAAACACCTTGTCTTTTTAAATTATTTTCCATGGGAGTGTGACTCACCTCCACATAAGCAACACTAATATTTTAAGAAGTTCGGACCTTGGCCTTATAAAATATTATTTTTCTATTCCCTTTTCCAAAAACCATGGGCAAAAACCATGGTATGGTTTGTGGTTTGGATTAATTTAATATAAGGGGTCCCAAACCTAAATAATAAAGAATTCCCTCACCTTTCTTATATAAACCCAGCCAAGCTCCCACTTCCTCCTCACTCAAATACTTTGGAGTTCGTCCAAACTCTTCCTTACTCTCTCTATAATCCTCCCAAGGTTCCCCAAGATCCCAAGAAGCCTCTCACAAGCCTCTCTCTAGCCTTTGGATGCACACTTCCAAGTAAGGGTTTTTTTCATCCTTTCTCATTTTTGTCCAATTTTATTTAAGTTGTTTTCCATTTTAATTTCAATTATAAATGTTGGGGTATGGTTTCACACCTCCATAATACTTCCCTCTTTATGTTTTAATGATGGGAGACCCTTTCTCTCTCATTAAATGTCTCCCATGTACACCCGTTACTATGCTGAAATTCCGAAAGGAACTTCTCTCTCCTCTTTTACATTCAAGCAATACTTTTGTATCATGAATATAAATTCCATTAAAATTGTTGGGGCATGTATCTATATGACCTAATTACTTTACATTACATTTAAATATGATGAGGAACCCCTTTCTCTCTCTTCAACCATTTTTATGAATTCTTATGTCACGCCGTTACGCTGCCGAAATCGCACCGATTTTCTAAGCCAATGTCATTGTGTAGTGAATACCATGCCCATTTCTCCATCAAGGGTATTAACCTTTATGAACATTTACTTATTGATTGTAAAGTTTCATGTATTAATTACACATTCCTTTATCGTGGAATAAATGGTTATGTTTTATGAATCCATGTTTTATGATCCATGTGGAACACTTATGCATGAAATGAAATGTTTAAGAAGGGTGCGCCCTTATAGCGCTCCAATGCATTGGGTAAAGTATAGTATCATGATACGTCATGTGAAATTAGTGTTGAATCATTCTAATTCAAGTGCAACGAGGTTTTACTCGTGATTTATATGCAATGATTATTTACTCATGCTCCATGTGTAATGAGCCTTGGCTCATGCTAATTCCATGTTAAGTGTTGTTGCCACATTTCCATGTTATGATTATCATGCTTTATCATGCCTTTATGTTCATGGTTTTATTATGCTCTATTGATATTCCTATTGTCTAACATGTATTGTACTCCTCATTTTATTCCATGTGTACTCCCTTACTGGGCTTTATAGCTCACCCTTTTGTTATGCATGTCCTTAGGTTATCCCATGCAATGCTAAGTATGAAGGAATGTAGTGGTCATGTAAAGGAAGTTTTCAATAAAGATGTTGTATTTCCTGTTTTAAGTTTTTATGTAATGATCCTAATCCGCAAAGACACTAAACCTCTTGATCTTCTTTGTTGTATCAAGTGAAGTTTTATGTAATAAATCATGTTTAAGTTGTAATAAAAAGCAGGGTTGTCATAGTTGGTATCAGAGGATAGGTTTGGTTATTCTTGGGATTAGGATTAGAAAACCCTAGTAAATCCTTAGATACAAGACTAAGTACAATAAAAACGTCCCTAAGTTTTGGTGAGTATTGAGTAAGTAGGTTATCAAGAAAATACATCCCTGTCTGGATACAAGCAAGTAGAGGCGGCTCTGGCATAGATGTATCCTAGGGGTAAAACCCGAAAACACCGTTTTGAGCTAGACTCGAACGGGAACTGGTGCACAAAAATGGGCCTTGCTTCACTCTTGGTTACGACACTCCGGGGGGATATGTTTTGATAAATTCACAAGCTTAGTATGAACCCTTATTAAGGGAATTAAAAAAATGCCCCTAAGAATATATGTTAGAAAATAGATCATGAAAATCCTAGATTGAAGCCTATAGACTCATGAGTTAAGGAAATGAAAGTTTATTTATAAGTCATCAACTTTTGTCTTTGGATTACCCTTTATGTGTTACCCCTAACATTCCTTTTATTCCAGCCAATGGCCGGTAATAGGAGGACTCGGGCTAACAACTGAAGTGAAGATCAGTGTGATGATTGTACTAATGAGATGCACAATCCAATGGGAGAGGGAATCGCGAACTTTGTCATGCTTCTCTCTCATATAACTCAATCATTGAATAGAAACACAGGTCGAGAGGAACTTCCAAACCCCCCTAAGAAAGGACAAGTTGCTATCGAGAGCTTCATGAGACAAAGGCCTCCTATTTTTAGTGGATCATCTGATCCCACGATCGCTGAACAATGGATCAACTCCATTGAAAAGATCTTCTACATCCTTCAATGTTCTTAACAAGAGAAGGTTCTCCTGGCATCTTATCGTATGGAGGGTGAAGCTGATCAATGGTGGACATTGATCAAAAATACGAAGCCTGAGGAGGAGATCGAGGCGTTGGAATGGAAGGATTTCCGGAAGATGTTTTTCAATAAATATTTTCCACGCACCCTCCAGCTTAAGATGGAAAGGGACTTCCTTTACATCAAGCAAAAAGACGAAGAATCTGTTGGATCATATGAGGAAAACATTACAAGGCTTGCGCGATACGCTTCCGGATTTGTTGTTACCCCTGAATGCAAGGTTGACCACTTCTTTGGTGGGTTGAAGCCTAGACTACGGAAATCATTAGCGATCCGTGACTTCGACAGCTATGAGGAAATTGTCTGATGTGACCTCAAGGTCGAAATAGA
This sequence comes from Viscum album, assembly GCA_963277665.1. Taxonomy (NCBI): domain Eukaryota; kingdom Viridiplantae; phylum Streptophyta; class Magnoliopsida; order Santalales; family Viscaceae; genus Viscum; species Viscum album. The sequence goes on along the minus strand of OY728162.1, from coordinate 345,258,289 downwards.
GATCATAGAATCACAGGGGTATCATGGGGATAAGAAGCATAAGGTGGACTTCAATGCTGGTGGGCCGATGGATAAATCCAATGGTGCTAAGAAGATCCAGCACCCCACTTGCCAAAAGTGTGGAAAGAAGCACCCTGGAAATTGCCTTAAGGGGACGAGGAAATGCTTCAGGTGTGGAAGAGAAGGGCACCTAGCTGTTAACTGTCGGCAAGAAAGACCCGTGGCTGCGACAGAGGAGAGGAACGATTCGTTCAAACCTCAATGCATTGTTCAATGCTAAAAATGCAAAGAACCGGGTCATTTTGAAAATCAGTTCCCTAATCCAAGGGTTTTCGGAGACAACCAACAACCTCCAAGGCAGCAAGGAAGAGATTTTTCCATCACTTCTGCTGAAGTGAACCCCGACAACGAAGTGGTGAGAGGTATTCTAGTTATTCATTCAAGAATAGCGAACGTACTTTTTGATTCAGGTTCTACACATTCTTTTATATCTCAAAAGTTTAGTAGAACAATCCCAGCACCACCACAAATCATGGAAGTGAAGATGTCGGTGAGTATGGAAAATGGGGCAATCATTGCATCCCATGAATATAAGTCCTCCCTTGTTATAATATGTGGATTGAATTTCCCAACGAACCTCATCATACTCCCTCTGGTGGAATTTGATGCAATTCTTGGCATGGATTTGCTTTCTTTATATAGAGCCAGCATAAATTGTCGGGAGAGGGAAATCACACTCCATATAGAGAATTGACCCCCAATTATTTATAAGTGTAAGGAGGAAGATGAATCTCCTTTAGCTCCATCATCTCAAGCGTGGATATTACTGCCTTATGAGAACGTGTATCTGGCTCAGATGATTGAGTCCAAGGAAGAAACCATCCTTGAATAAATGCCTATTGTGAGGGAATTCGTTGAAGTTTTTCCTAAGGAACTTCCTAGTCTTCCTCCTATAAGGGATGTTGAATTCTCAATTGAACTTATATCTGGGGCTTTAACAATATCCAAGACTCCATATAGAATGACTGTTGTAGAGATTGAAGAGTTGAAGAAACAACTACAGGAGAATCTGGATAAAAGGTTTATACGCCCAAGTGCTTCACCATGGGGTGCACCAGTCCTCTTCGTCAAGAAGAAGGACGGGTCAATGTGGCTTTGCATCGATTATCGTGAACTTAACAAAATCACGATAAAGAACAAGTATCCTATCCCAAGAATTGATGACTTGTTTGATCAGCTGCGTGGAGCTCAATTCTTCTCCAAGGTAGATTTGCGGTCGGGATATTATCAAGTAAGTGTGAATAAGGAATATGTCCCCAAGACTGCTTTTTGTACAAGATACGAGCACTATGAATTCATAGTAATGCCTTTCTGAATCACCAATGCTCCAGAAATCTTCATGGACTTGATGAATAGATTCTTTAGAGATTACCTAGACAAATTTGTGGTAGTCTTTATAGATGATATTCTAATATACTCCAAAACCAAGGAGGATCATGAGTAGAATTTAAGAACTGTACTAGAGACTTTGCGCAAGGAGAAGCTCTATGAAAAGTACAGCAAGTGTGAGTTCTGGTTGAAGGAGGTCTTATTCTTGGTCCATATCATCACAAGAAATGGGATATCTGTGGATCCCTCCAAAACAGATGCAATTGAGGGATGGACAAGGCCAACATCGGTAACAGATATCCGTAGCTTCTTGGAGTTACCTGGATATTATCGACGATTTGTGAGAAATTTCTCATGATTGTCCAACCCTCTTACCAAGATAATTCGAAAGGGAGTAAAGTTTTCTTGGAGTGATGAATGCGAAGAAATCTTCAAGGAGTTGAAAAGGATTCTTATCACTGCACCCGTTCTCACCTTACCCACAAGTGGGGAGCTTTTTGTGGTATTCAGTGATGCTTCGAAGAAGGGCTTAGGATGTGTGCTGATGCAGAATGATAAAGTGATATCTTATGCCTCAAGGTAGTTGAAAATCCATGAGAGAAACTATCCAACACATGATCTGGAGTTGGCGGTGGTGATCTTTGCCTTGAAAATCTGGCGGCATTATCTCTACAGAGATAAATGTGAGATATATACTGACCACAAGATTCTTAAATATATATTCACACAGAAAGAGCTTAATATGCACCAGAGAATATGGATAGATCTCATCAAGAATTATGACTTTTCAATCCATTACCACCCTGGGAAAGCGAACAAGGTGGTAGATTCCCTAAGTAGAAAGGATACAGTGATTCTATCAATGATGAGAATTGATAAGGATCCAATCTTCTTAGACTTGATGAAGATGGACATGGTAATCATAGAGAAGGGGACATCATCAATCCTTTCACAAATGATTTCTTAACCATCTCTTTTGGAAAGGTTAAAGGATGATCAAAAGGATTATGTGGGAATTCAAGAAAAATCCGGATCTATCGAAAAAGGGAAATCCTCAGAGTTTAATGTTAATGAAGAAGGAATTGTGCAGTTTGGGAAAAGACTATGTGTTCTATCAAGTCTGGAGCTGAAGAAGGAACTTTTGGATGATTCACATAGTTCAAATTTCTCTATTCACCCAAGGAGCACAAAGATGTATCGAGATATCTGAGAAAACTTTTGGTGGGATAATATGAATAAGGATATTTCTGAATATACATCAAAGTGCCTGGTGTGTCAGCAAGTGAAGGCAGAGAGGCAGAAGTCTAAGGGGATGGTGCAACCATTGCCCATACCAGAATGGAAATGGGAAAACATCACCATGGACTTTGTCACCAGAATTCCGAGGACATCCAAAGGTAACAATGCAATATGGGTTGTTGTGGATCGTCTTACAAATACTGCACACTTCATTGATATTCAGGAGGATTTATCATTGGATCAAATGGAATAGATATATATCAGGGAAGTGGTAAGGTTGCATGGATTACCACTATCTATTGTGTCTGACCGAGATCCAAGATTCACCTCTAAGTTTTGGAAGAGTCTTCAATATGCTCTGAATACTGAACTGAACTTTAGTACGGCCTATCATCCTCAAACTGATGGCCAATCCAAGCGGACTATCCAAACACTTGAGGATATGTTGAGAGCGTGCTCAATGGACTTTAAAGGAGGATGGGATCAACATATTCCTCTGGTTGAGTTCTCTTATAATAACAGTTTCCACTCGAGCATCCAAATGGCACCATATGAAGCCCTGTATGGGAAAAGGTGCAGAACACCGGCATGTTGGGATGAGGTCGGTGAACTTAAGCTGCTTGGACCAGAAATGGTCAAGGAAATGGTAGAGAAGGTAAAAACCATTCAGCAGCATATCAAGGTAGCCCAGAGTCGACAGAAGAGTTATGCAGATAATCATCGACGAGACCTTGAGATTAAAGTTGGAGACATGATTTTTCTACACATATCTCCATGGAAGAAGGTCATGAGGTTTGGAAAGAAAGGGAAGCTAATTCCAAGGTACATCGACCCCTTCTAGATTCTTGATCGTGTCGGGGTTGCGGCCTATCGACTAGCACTTCCGCCAACTATGTCCAAAGTACATGATGTCTTTCATGTATCCCTCTTAAGGAAGTACATACTGGACCCTTCACATGTACTCTCTTCTAAGGTGGTACAATTGGAAGATGATCTTTCTTATGAGGAGAAACCAGTGAAGATCTTAGATCGTAGAGAAAAAGTTCTACGAAATAAGACAATTCCCCTTGTCAAGGTGTTGTGGAGAAACCACAAGTTTGAAGAAGCAACTTGGGAATTGGAGGAAGTGGTGAAGCTGAGTTACCCACATCTGTTTTAGGGTGGGAAAAGGAAAATTTTGAGGGTGAAATTTCTTAAGGGGGGAATATTGTAGTGACCCAAAGTTTCATTAATGGAAAATCCCTCTTGATCTTATTAAATGTCTCTTTATATAAAAATTTTTTATAAAATTCCAACTTCATTGGTTTTATGATAAGAATTGTGACTGTTACTTTTATATTCGTTGCACAGTGATCACATGATTAGTATAAATATAGGGCTTTAACACATCCAATTTTACTTAGACAAAGGAAGCGATGGCCTCATCCAGTAGAATTGTCCCATACGAAGCCCATTTATCGGAGCTCAGAAAAGAGGTGTCGTCCTTGGGATTCTCTCTTGACTAATCCCAAGCTGAGCTTCACCATGTCAATCTCGAACGGGACCGTCTACGGGAGAAGTGGAAGTTGATAGAAATTACCACTCGAGCAATGTTATCCGAGCCACCCCAAGAGTCTGTCACCATCACACACCTTACCCTTAAGTCTTATACGGATGTTTTAAAGGGTTATGTAACTAATCGATAGTACTATGTTCATGTACATTATTTTTTTATATAATAAGGAATATAATTTCTTGTCGTTATTGATACATTGTAAATAGTTTTTAAAGTACAAATGGTGTTTTTAGTTATTTTTTAATTAAGAAATCTATTTTATTAAATTAAGGGATTTTTGAATTAAATAATATTTTAATAAAATATTATTATTATTATTAGATTAATTTTATTATATATAAATGATCATGTAATTGTATGAATGCAATTATAATTTTTATTAAGGTTTGAAATCCATTTTTGTCAAAACCCGTTAATTTTATATAAATGTCGGTTTTTATTTTAAAAGTGAAAATTAACTTATTTAGAAAATTATTTAGATAAAATAAATTTTATTTTTGGAATCAGGATGTCGAATTTATCCAATGGTTAATTTTTCATAATTTTCTGAGACAGACAAATTTTTGAGTAAAAATTAAATACCGTTTAAATATATAATGTGTTTTATGACATCATAATGACCCAATAGTGATGTAATAAAATAATATAATCTTTATGTTCGGCCAATATATGTTTTAACATTAAAATAATGTGATTATGGGTTTGTTTGTCTTACTTTTCAAATCATTAATGGACCCCTCAAGACTTATTAAACACCTTGTCTTTTTAAATTATTTTCCAGAGGAGTGTGACTCACCTCCACATAAGCAAACCTAATATTTTAAGAAATTAGGACCTTGGCCTTATAAAATATTATTTTCCTCTTCCCTTTTCCAAAACCCTTGGTCAAAAACCATGGGATGGTTTGTGGTTTGGATTAATTTAATATAAGGGGTCCCAAACCTAAATAATAAAGAATTCCCTCACCTTTCTTATATAAACCCACCCAAGCTCCCACTTCCTCCTCACTCAAAGCCTTAGTAGTTCATCCAACCTCTGCCCTACTCTCTCTAGAATCCTCCCAAGGTGCCCCAAGATCCCAAGAAGCCTCTCACAAGTCTCTCTCTAGCCTTTGGATGCACACTTCCAAGTAAGGGTTTTTTTCTTCCTTTCTCATTTTTGTCCAATTTTCTTTAAGTTGTTTTGCCCTTTTAATTTCAATTATAAATATTGGGGTATGGTTTTTCACCTCCTTCATACTGCCCTATTTATGTTTGAATGATGGTAGACCCTTTCTATCTCATTAAATGCCTCCCATGTACACCCGTTACTATACCGATATTTTGAAAGGAACTTCTCTCTCCTCTTTTACATTCAAGCAATAATTTTGTATCATGAATCTAAATTCAATTACAATTGTTGGGAAATGTATATATATGAACTCATTACTGTCCATTACATGTAAATATGATGAGGAACCCCTTTCTCTCTCATCAACCATTTTTACGAATTCTTATGTCATGCCGTTACGCTGCCGAAATCGCAGCGATTTTCTAAGCCAATGTCATTGTGTAGTGAATACCATGCCCATTTCTCCATAAAGGGTATTCACCTTTATGCACATTTACTTATTTATTGTAAAGTTTCATGTATGAATTACACATTCCTTTATCGTGGAATAAATGGTTATGTTTTATGAATCCATGTTTTATGATCCATGTGGAACACTTATGCATGAAATGAAATGTTTAAGAAGGGTGTGCCCTTATAGCGCTCCAATGCATTGGGTAAAGTATAGTATCATGATACGTCATGTGAAATGAGTGTTGGCTCATGCTAATTAAAGTGCAAAAAGTTTTTACTCGTGCTTTATGTGTAACGAGGATTTACTCATGCTCCATGTGCAATGAGCCTTGGCTCATGCTAATTCCATGTTAAGTGTTATTGCCACATTTCCATGTTATGATTATCATGCTTTATCATGCCTTTATGTTCATGGTTTTCTTATGATCTATTGATATGCCTATTGTCTATCATGTATTGTACTCCTCATGTTATTCCATGTGTACTCCCTTACTGGGCTTTATAGCTCACCCTTTTCTTATGCATGTCCTCAAGTTATCCCATGCAATGCTAAGTATGAAGGAATGTAGTGGTCATGTAAAGGAAGTTTTAAATAAAGATGTTGTATTTCATGTTTTAAATTTTTATGTAATGATACTAATCCCCAAAGACACTAAACCTCTCGATCTTGTTTGTTGTATCAAGTGAAGTTTTATGTAATAAATCATGTTTAAGTTGTAATAAAAAGAAGGGTTGTCATACCACATGTCATTACCAGTCCAAAGTATTCCTCGTATTGAATAACCAAAATAAATAATATTCCTTATAAAATATTCGTATTAAATAAAGAACACAAAATTATCAATATTTACCCAAAAAATAAAATAACTATTAAATTATAAACCATTTGTAAAATGGTATATGGTTTAGGTAATAATAATATCCATGATAACTGAAATGGATAATTTAGGGTAAATTCAATGTTCAATAATCATAGAAAAATTAATATTTCAAGGGGGAAACAAATAAATCAAGAAGTGAATTAGAATACTATCCTTGTAAAAATCAATAATAAACTATTGAGATGAATAATAAGGATGGTATTCATAAAATATATCCTAAGTGGATTAAAATAAAGTGTTATTGTCATTAATTAATAGAAATAAAAATATCACTTAAAACATTCTTGAGAAAAATATCCTTTTTTTAAAACATTTTGAAAATTCATTTATTTGAAAATAACTTTTTAAAAAAAATTACTTTAAAATGTAACCTTTTAAACATGAAAATTAAACTTCAAATAATTAATGGAAAGTAAATATTTACTTGTCATATGAGGTAAAAAACATTCTTTTTGCACGGTAAAAAGGTGAGAAAAATGACCTGTTCGGAAACTGACAAGAAAATTCCTTTTAAATTATTGGTAAAAGAAAAAAAGGGTAAAAATTTATTTACTAAATCATGTTAAAAACATTTTTATAAAATGGGGTTTTTAGAAGAAAACAGGTTCTCCTACTAAAGAGAGAAATGAAGCCCTTTTTTCTTAAAAACATTTTCTAAAACATTTAGAGTGCCAAAGAGTGGGAAAATGGTAATATTACTTAAAAATGGTCATGAATAACCAGAGGATAAGAAAATTTTAAATTTTAATTGAAACTTTTTTATTTAATTTTATTCAATGGTAATATTGTTGAATAGTCCTTAAAATTATTCTTGAGGAAAATAATCTTTAAACATCCCAATGTGTCCCATACCAATTTGAAAAATTTTAAATGATAAGACTCAAAAAGGAATAATATTAAATGAAAGTTTTAAATAACATGAATATAAAAGAATTTATGATATAATATATCAAAATGGGATGTGTATACCCCACAAAAATAATTAAAAGGTGAACATGACATTTATCTCATAGATGAAAAAAGTGAGATGAAAATCCCTTACCTTGAGTCTGATTTATATCGTGTGTCTTTATATTCCAAAAGAAAAAATTTATATTAATTATTTAATTGATTTATAACCTTTTTCATGTTTATAATATATTTTATTTCACTTATTACTATGTTTTATACAAATAATTAAATAATTATGTTTAAATCGGTTGTTTTGACCAAATTTGGTTTATGTGTCAAAAACAACTTTGGTGGGTAAAATATTGTCAAAGGGGTCATTATATAAAATCTAAAAAATAATTATCATGAAATAATTATCATATTTATACATAAATTGTGATTTTAAAATTATTCATTAAACATGGTAATGAAAAATTAATCAACATTACAATCATGGAGACAGTAGGTCGTACGTACACATGAGTAACATTCCCATTTTTCAATGATTATTATGGAAAGAAGTAAGTAACACCGTATATTTTTATAATAGTAATTATATCATAAATAAAATGTTATTTAATTATATATACTTATATATATAATTATTTTTATGTAAAATGAATCACATCATGTCGAGGAGACTATAGTTCATACCTCCCTGACCGACATTATCACTTTTTAGTGTGTGAAAGGGTAATAAATAAAATGATATATATATATATATATATTATTTCAAGAAAGGTTATTATTTAATAAATATAATATATATGTTTTTTTATCTTGTGTTTAATTATAATCATCCTTTATACATTCCATGTATCATGTGATTGAATCACAACACTTTTAGGAGGTGGTAGTACACACTTCCACAAACGGTGTTATCGTATATACAAAAAATGTAAAGTATAAGGGTATGTGTTAAAAAATAATTATAGATTAATAAATACATAATAGGTATAATATATAACATATATAAATATATTTTTCATCATAATTACCACCATGAGATGCGGTAAAGGAAGAACGAACAATCATCATTTGGTGAGGCGGTAGTCTGCCATTCACATAAACAGTATGTTTGTTACCCATTAGATGGGATTGTGTGTAAGAGTAGTTCAAACCCTTAAAATAAAAAAAACTAGTATATTTAGGATAATTATTTTATATAATAATTTAATAATAATAGTTTAGGGGGTGTAGAATGTAAATAAAACTAAAGTGCTTAAGGAAAGATGTTACCTCTTAATCGGGTAACTCCTATTGGTTAGCACCAAAGGGATTCCTTGGATGGGTTTCTTCACAATTTTTGGATTATAGGATGAGGGTATATATTTTTAAAATCTATTTGGGTAGATATTTTTTCCATTCAAATTGGCTTTATTGGTGTGAGGAAGTGGGAGGAGCGGATGCCTTTTATAGTGGAGGAGGAGTGGCATTCTTGTAATATTTTGACAAAGGAATTTCATACATATTTTTCACATTAAAAGTGGTTAAAATAATGATAAAATTTAGATAAAAGTAGGTATAGGGTAAAAATATGGCAATAAAATAGATTTTGTACAATTATCTAGGTCATTTGGTCCGTTAAGATTAAGGTTTAATCCCTTATTAAGCTTAATTTTACCTTAATCATTGTAATTAATTTTAATTACATTCACTAATATTTTTTGTCAAAAACTAAGTTAAAACTATTAGAAATTATAAATTATTCTTATTCAAAATATTTAATCCATTTTATAAAATTCTAATCAAATAATTGGTAGAAATTAATTTAAATTTAATCCTGCAGACAGGGCGATAATGCGGGTTTTTAAAGTAAAAACATTTGAAAGTTTGGTATGTTTTTATACTCAATTTCAAAGTGGAATTGATTAAAATGACCTAAATTGGATTAATTAATAAAAATATTATATATTTAAAGTTTAAAACCAATTTATTATATAATTTAACCTTATAAATAAATCATATGAAAAAATAGCTTTGAACTAAAATTCAGTATTTTTCACTATTCATTATAAAATGAAACTTCACAGAAAAATACCAAATAATCACCCTAGCCCAATTTTTATATCTATATCTCAAATATAAAGTTCATTTTTACATATATAATCTTTAAATTTACACATTTTTAATTTAAAATATGTTCTTCATTAAAAGACGGTAAAAGTGTCTTAATAAAAATATAGTATTTTCTACGTAAAATTGGGTTTGTTCTTATCTTATCTATATAGGGTATATTAAATGAATATAAAAAATATTTTATTGAATATAATATATATATATATATTACATTAATATCACTCACTAATTTTAATTAATTTAATTTATTAGGATAAAATAGATTTGTGAGCATAAAAATAGTTTTCTACAAAATATTCCCTTTATTTTTAATTGGCTCTTATATTCATTTCTAATTAGTTTATAACTAGTGAGCTCATATTATATTTGTGGAATCCATATATTTTCATAAGTTATTTAATACCATTCATAATGTCTATTTTATGTATTATTATCTTAAATAATAATATTTTAATAATATATTATTCTTCAGTAAAACTCGGTCTTGCGTGTAATGCAAGCCATCAAAGAAACTCATTGTTGTGTATGTCACACGCTAACTTAGTATCATGTGCATTACAAGCTATAAATTATATTGAATTTATTTAAAATATTAAATATATTATAAAGTCTCAAGATATTATATTCTCTTATGTGTTTGGTGTTGCATGCCATAAACACTATCGAATACAATGTTCCTACTTTATATTTCTAGGGCATTACATTCTCCCCACCTTAAATAAATTATGTCCTCACAATTTAAACTTGATCTTGGTAATATATTTTTTTATATTTACTATGTTTAAAATTCCACATTGTGATAAGGGTTAGTAAAACATCCTCTGTAAAAGAGAGAATAGGAATTAAAATGGTAACATGGACTAACATGTAACTAGGTCTCTAAGTAGGAGAACATTAGTGGCAAGTACAAATATGTACTTGGAGGAAAAGTGTAAATATTTATAGGGATTGATTGAGTTCATCAATAACAAACAATTTAATTATCAATATAAATTTTAAATTCTCAAATCCATAAATCTTCAAAGATTTAGAAGACCATCGGTTCAACATAAATTTAGGTATTAGGACAACATTTTTTTAAAGATCATTTTCCAAATGTTGAGAAATTATTTTACTACATAAGTTTATATGGAAATATACTTGGTATATTTCCATAAATAAAATTTCATCATTTGGTTGTTCTTTGATTAAATTCTAATTCATACCTTACTTTATGAAATGGATATCCTAGAATGAACACCCTTTTTTTAAAGAACTAAAATTTTCTTTTATCAAATTATAAAACAGGCCATTATATTTGTCTCTAACTATTATACAAAACCAATATGGTAATGAAATTAATCTATAAACCTAAAAAGAAACACTATTTTATTATCCTTAGTATCTATTCATCAAATTATTCAACTAAAAACAATTACATATTAACTGGGACATTGTTTAGGTGAGTGGTTGGTGTCAAACCCTTATCATCCTTCACTCATGGGTTCAAATCCCATGGTTGTGCTAGATTTGATGGGTAGTCACTTGGAATATAGGTTGTCCTTTTCAAAACCCATGTAAATATAAGTTCCAAAAATAAATATGATAGACATACTTTAAATAAGATTAATCACTAAATATCCTTTTAACAAAAGTTTTCAATACAACCCCAATACATAAATACTTCATCCACTTATTTTCACATCAATCCTTACTTAGTTTAGAGATTATCTTCTAGAAGAGGTAATTGACTCAGGTAATGTCTACTTTCCCCACATTTATAGCAACAGACAAAAAATGTTTCCTTAGGTTTAGTTTCATTTCTTTCCATCAAACTCTTCATTTTTTGTCGGCAATTCTTCACATTATGTTCTTATTTCCCACTCATAAAGAATTTCCCCATTACATTGAGACACTTTCCTAGGTGTCTCCTTCCACATTTCGTGCATGAGGGGAATCGATCCTTCTTCTCTTTATGGTCTTCATCACTTGATCTCTTATAAACCTCCATCCTTCTACTCTTTGGTGAGTTCAGCAGTTGGTAAAGGAATATATTATTGATCATATTTCAGGAAAACTGATTAGGAATAAACATGATATCTTTCACTCTTATCAAATCCTCATTTGGTTGCTAATTCTCACCACTTTTTCCTTCATGGTCAATGTTAACTTGACTTCTTTAGGTACCAACCATTGACTAAAACCAGAAAGCAGAGTGTGAGTAATAATAGTCATAGAAAAACATATAATAATTTATAGGATATCTAAATCACGACACCTTATCTTAAATCTAAAGCAACTTAGGATTAACCTAGGTTATTCATTTTAAAAGTACTTTATAATGGTTTATAAAAATATTTTAATTATCCTAAGCATATCCCCCGAGAGTGTCAAACTAGGTGTGCAGTAAGGCCTATTTTTGTGTACTAGGTTACATTGAGTGAGGCCTGACACACCTTGTTAGAGTTTTTACTCCTATGTACATTTGTATCAAAACCATGTCCACTTATAGTATCTAGACAGGGATTTATTTCTAGGAAGACCCACATAATATCTACTTTACCAAAATTATAGGGTGTTTACTTATTCTCAAATTCTACATTAGGGTTACATTATCTAATCTATGTTTTCTAAATATAGTTCTCAAGGTTTATAATAAACTTACTTTGATACCAAATGTTGCAACCTGAACCCATAAGGCTCAGAGATGATGTCTGCTATCAATTACATTATCATGGTTACAAGAAATCAAATCCTAAAGTACTGATAGTTTAGTAGTCTTGGTAAACCATATATATATATATATGATTTTGTAATTACAAATTAATATACTAATTAAAACATAATTTTTTTCTAAAATAACTTTAAGGATAACTTTATTCCATCTAGTATGTCCTTGAATAGATTTCATTGTATACTTCTTGGATTACTAGGAAAATTAAACATAATAAGGGTGAGATCAAATGCTCAGTAAGGTGAAAGTATAGTAGAAGTAATAATGAATCAATAGGAATTAGCCAACATGGTAAGGTAAATAACTGAACACACATTCCAAGTAATCAATAGGATAAAAAGGAATTGAATAAGCAATAAGAAAAGGTAAATGAAAATACATGTCATTCAAATAAAAAGATAAGGAAAACTAAATATGGAAAGTTAAGAAGCTAAAACATATGCTAAGAAATCAAAGAACTGAAAATGAAATTCATCCATAGATATTTAGATGAAAAATCTCATGGATAAATTATAAATGAATTGAAATGAGATAAATTCTTGATTATTGGATGTCATGTATAAGGCACATGAAAACCTATACTGTCGAGACATTTCACAAGATGGTTTAAAACTATGGATAGAAACCTATTTAATTTGTGCAGGTTATTTGTATCATTAGAACCTATCAATGCTCTGAGGGGTGATATAAATTTTAGGCTCCACCCATCATTACCAGTCTAAAGTATTCCTCATATTGAATAACCAAAATAAATAATATTCCTTATAAAATATTTGTATTGAATAAAGAACACAGAATTATCAATATTAACCCAAATAATCAAATAACTATTTAATTATACACCATATGTCAAATTTTATATGGTTTAGGCAATAATAATATCCATGATAACTAAAATGGATAATTTATGGTAAATTCAAAGTTCAATGATCATAGAAAAATGAATATTTTAAGGGGGATAACAAATAAATCAAGAAGTGAATTGGAATACAATCCTTGGAAAAATCAATCATAAACCATTCAAAGAAAGAATAAGGATGGTATTAATAAAATATATACTAAATGGATTAAAATAAAGTTTTTTTGTCATTAATGAATATAAATAGAAATATCTCTTAAAACATTCTTGAGAAAAATATATTTTTTTAAAAAACCTTTTGAAAAAACATTTCTTTGAAAATCACTTTTAAAAAAATTACATTAAAATGTAACCTTTTAAACATGAAAATTAAACTTCAAATAATTAATGGAAAGTAAATATGTACTTGTCATATGAGGTAAAATAACATTCTTTTTTCATGTCACGAACCAACCCAGATCGACCCTGAACCGGTCACCCGAGCCAGTCTGCGACATTGCCCGAAGGGTGTTCTCGATCCCCATGGTCTGGAATCTAGTGTCGAGCATCAAAATAAACCATTCGAGAACAATTTGGCCCATAAAAAAGATAAATAAACATAATCTGAACAAGAAGATAAATAAAGGAAAATAAAGTGAATAACTTGGTAGCGGAAAAAGGAATAAACAAAGCAACGTGACATACATCAGGTGACCTCGTGGGTCACCACGGTACGTAAACTACAATCGCTCCCAAAAGCGATCCAAGACTGAAACTTGCAACTGAAAAGTAAAGTAGGCATGTGAACCAAGATGCTCAGTAGGAATTCCAAAATATAACCACATTCTATTCCCCCACCTTTAGTAAGAAATCCAATCATGCCAGTTTGAAAATAAGATATAATAAAATAAATTTTCTCCTTATTTTCAAATTCAAGTAACGAGTTTCCATTTTCAAGTAAATAATTTCAATCCCACTACATTTTCAAAATAGGTTCCAAGCATGCATTAACGTTTCAAAAATGAAAAGAAACTAGTTTGGATTAAAATATGGTTTTCACAAACAAGACATCAAGTATGAAACAACTGAAAAGAAAATTACATCACAAGAAACATGTCACAAATGAGCACCATGGGTAATCCCTATAGGTATCTAGAATAAGTGGGAACCTAGAGACCTCGTACCTTGGTGAAACGTGGCTTAGAAATCATGACCCTCAGAAAAAACATGGCTTGGAAGACCACGACCCTCAAAAAACGTGGCATAGAATACCACAAACCTCAATAATTCATATTTTTAGTTAGTGTTGTTGCGTCAATCCTGCTATACGAACCGGGACGAACCCCTACTGTGTCATCTAGCGTACTAGTCCTGGTCACCCACCTAGATACTCAGGTTTCCCATTGTGCTCTATTTTAATTTGTGGTGAGTTTTCTTTATCAAGCCAACATATATGTACATAACACTTTCCTTATCTAAAACCCATTCAACCTCTCACCACTGATATCCCTCCTTAAGCGCATTCCCCCTCTTTACATCACACAACCATGCACAAGCCTTTACACTAGGCACATATCACAAACCACACATTCACACTTGCATCAAATTTTTCAAATTAAGGGGAATGTCTCAAGTGGGGTTTTCCATTTTTGCAAACCAAACTCAAAGTTCCAAATGGGCCACATCACTTTACAAGGAGTATTCATCATTTCAGAACACATAAAGGTACTATATATTTAAAACAATCTTGAAACCACACTTAAAATGAAGTAATACTTTTAAAGAGATCAAACCATCCTTTAATCTCGTGTTCACACCAAAACCCATTTTGAAAATCACTTTGGAACCCCTTTTTTTAAATAATGCATGTCGTTACACTTTCATAACAAAATCAAATGAAAGGCCACACATCTTTTGGAAATACCCATTTCATGTTTAAACCCCTATGAACCAACTTTTTAAGAACCAAAACCATATATATATAGTGCATATCAATTTCACAAAAAAACAAGGAAATACTTTTAAAGAAACATCAAGAAAAAATGGAAATTCTAATTAAAGATTAGGTCATAGGGGACTTACCTCAGGGTGGAACCAAGTCATCCACATCGGCTCTTGACGCTTTCTAACTAAAAGCTGTTGGTGCTCCCCTACTAAGTATATGCACCTTCACACACATGTAAGGACACCTAACCCCTATGCACATGCCCACATGGCCATGGCCATGCGCAAGGGGATCCTTACACATATGCTTATATGCATATACTAGTTGCCACTCACCTACGTATTCATTTTCATATATATACATGGGAACACCTAGCCCCATACATGTATATTCACAGCCATGGATGACTATACATGTAACGAGAGAACCCACATATATATAAATACTTACCTATGCACACGCAGGTGAGTCTCCTTAGACTCGGTGACACCAAACCATGAAGCAGGGACCACACACTACACATATAATTTAATAAAATAATTAAACACTTAAACAATATATAAAACATTTCAAAATAACACACCAAGGGTCTGCACCCAAAACACACTCAAATTTAGGTAGGAAAAGCATCTTTAAAACAAAGAGTAAGGCAAGCGACATGAAAACATACTTTTTATCTTTTAAAACAACTTACGATACATATTGAGAAATGCACAACAAAACTAACACACAAATACACCCATT
Source organism: Viscum album (assembly GCA_963277665.1). Lineage (NCBI taxonomy): Eukaryota > Viridiplantae > Streptophyta > Magnoliopsida > Santalales > Viscaceae > Viscum > Viscum album. The sequence goes on along the minus strand of OY728162.1, from coordinate 345,242,413 downwards.
TGCATAATCAAACCCACTTTTGAAAATATACGCACATGAAAACATTATCCAAACATGTTTCACACCCTTTATAAGATTTAATTAAACCAGTTAAAAATTTTATAAAATAACCTCAAGCAGCATTACCAAACCTTGAACAGAAACGCCCACTCAAAAACATCTTCTATGGCCAAACGCACACCAATAACATGAAAAAACAGAATTCACAGCCCTTGCACAACATAATAAACCAACAACAAAGTATATAAAACACTACGAAAGGCTCATCATGGGTTTTCACAAAATCAAAACATTCATATCAAATAAACACGCTGCAAAACACACCAAAATCACATTAATCCTCATGTAAAACTATATTTGCACCAAGAAAACTAATCAAATAACACACTAAATTGATCAAGCACACAAATTAATTCATAAAAAAACACTTGTATGCAGAAACACTAACCTTCAGTATCGAAACTTCGCAAACGCAGTGTGTAAACTCCATCGCATGTCAATCACACCGTAAGGGACCTAAAACAAACCATAACTCAAGGAATCGAGCCCCAAAAACATCAAAATACAGCCCTAAAAAATGTAACCCTACGAGCATAAAATCCCTAAGGAAGAAGAAGATCACCATAGTGGTAAGTACTTGGAGCGGAGGGAGCGGGACACTGGTCGCAGTTACTAGAAGAGATGTTGGCAGCAAAGGAGTTGCGTCAGAGATGGTCGGCCAGCAGGGGGTACACCGAACAGGCCGCAGCTAGAAGGGGGTGTGCGCGCCGGACTGGGGCTTCATTGGAAGGGAGTAGGATGTCAGATTTGGAGCTGATAGGAGAGGGGCTTGATGCTAAAGATAGGGAGAAGGCTGGAGGGTTGGAAGTGTGCAGGGTTACAGGGAGCATTTCGGGCCGCCGAGCAGGAGTGTGCCGCTGAAGGGGTGTTGACCGATAGAGGAGAGGAGGAAAAAACGGGTGGCGTAAGGAGGTCTGGTCGGAGGGAGGGAGGATGCGCCGACTAGGGTTGGCTAGGGGGTAGGGTCGCGAGTAGGGAGGGAAGGGGGAAGAGGTCGGTTCGCATGGAGAGGGTAAATGGAGAGGGAAATAAAGTGAAAAAAAGAGAAAATTAGAATAAGAAAAAATAAAGGAAAACTAACCCTAAAAAACTAAATATAATAATATTTTTATTATTATTAAATTAATACTAATAATAATAATAAACTAAATAATAATAATAGTATTAACCATAATAATAATAATAATAAGATAAAAATAATTTTAAATAGATTAATAAGAACAATATTGATAACATTAATAATAATCATGATAAAAATTATAATAAACTTAATATGATATTAATAAATCTAATATACTTAAAAAAATTAATATAATGTTAATAACAATAACTTAATAATAATAACCCTATATTAATAAACTTGGTGAACATAATAATAATAATAATAATAATAATAATAATAATAATAATAATAATAATTACCATTATTATAATTATTAAAATAACTCATTAAAACTCCTTTTATTTATTTGTCTTGAACATGAGGTAGGTCACACAGTGACCAGGGCAAGGCCGCGTAGCTTTGAATGTGCCCTTCCCATGCACCGGACACTGTCAAGGGAAAAGCATTCATTCATTAACAAAATGCAGAAATTTCAAACAGGCTTGGCCTGCATCTTGATAGAAAGTTTCAAAGTATGATAAAATATTAAAATAATATTATTATAAAAGTTAGAGTGTGACAATTCTCCCCACCATAAAAAATTTCTGCCCCCAGAAAGTCACCCGGCCAAAAAAAGAACAAGATCAAATTCGAAACTGAATGAGGTCAAAAAAATCACAAACTCAATGTGACTTCTCACTCCATCGGTCACATATGACCAACTCTAAGGGAAAATTCAACGAGAAAAAACCATGAAGGAATAGGTAGAGTTCTCCCCACCACATGAACCCAACTAGTATATCTAACATTGAGATTCTCAGCATGGGAAACTCTAGAAATGCTAACTTCATCCAAAGAGGAAACTGCCAACACAGACCAAAACTCCACCACAAACCAACTTTCGAAGAAGGCACAACAAGATCAATGGTGGTTCTTCCCACTATCTAAGAGCTGACCAGCTTAGGCCAATTAGAATAGATCAATATAATAAACCCAACAAGAACCGACCCACGAACTCTTTGCACAAACCAGACCCCCGCCACATGGGGTTCCCGGCGAAAGACCCCAAACCGAAGGGCAGAAAAAACCCCTATTCATTATTTCCCAAGACACATGTGTCTCCAAAATGAGCACATCCTAAAACAAGAGTGGGTCACCAAAGGAGCTGGCCACACAAAAGAGAAAATAATCTTGAGACTCATAATCATAAAGAGACAACCTTCAAAGCTCATATTTGAGGCGACACAACTACTGGAATTATAAGAAAATAGGATCACCATGCCTTCTTACAACCCAAGTGGGGTATTCAAAGAACAAAGACCATAACAATAAAAACAAACATATGCACCTCTTACAGAAAAATAGAACCTTCAAAGACGAGGAAGCTACAACAGAGGAATTCAAACTATCTTTATTTTAGTACTGAAGACAAAAGTTAGACCAAGGTGTCCCACACCCAACAATCCCTGACTGTGTGAAAGGCTTCAGTCTGAGACTTGTGGCTGGAGCTCTGATGTCTTGAAGCATCTGTTGCCCCACAGTCAGGAGCTAACATCCCCCGGTCGAGTCTCTTTCTAACTTTACAGCTATCAGAACCTCTCTAAGTGTCCCAAACGACCACACTGATGAAAATCCTTCGAAAGACAATGACAAGGAGACCTAAAGTACCCAGACTGGACACACCAGAAGAAAATAAGAGAGTGTCCTAACTAATAGGAGATGGAATTGACAAGAAGACTTGTCTGAGATAGATTCCTCTGGTTCTCTCTCCTCACTAGATGGGGAACCATCCCGAAAACCAATAAGAATCAGTCCTTGAACCCTGGATGAAGACCCCACATAAGAGAAACATTAACCGATTCTGTGATGTTATCTTCAGATAAAAAGGAACCAACTTCTTAAGATGGCCAACGTAGACCTTCACTGTTTGTTGGTATTTCTAGACGCTCACGAGCTCTGCCACTTTCCTCGCTTTTACCTCCTTAGGTATAAACCATCAGACAAAAGTGGTCTTAAACACCTTCCAAGACATCACATCATGCAAAGATGTTGGGATTTCCTCCCACACCAATCCAAAGTTGAACCCTCAATGAAATCAAACCAGTACAGACTCTCGTAGCTTTGGGAGTTTCCAATAACCTGAAAACACCAACGATTTCACCAAGCCAGTCTGTTACCTTCGATAGATCACAATCACTATGGGTTATGGACAACAACCGAAATAAATTCAATTCCACCACTACACTAAGAGTCTGGGTAGAACCAATAACTAGAAAAGACTCACTAGAAACCTCTGGGACTTTTTTGGGCAGCATACTCAAAAAAAAGAGGCACAAAGACAAAAAAACTCATCATAAATCAAGATTCCACACTTTAATCACAAACTAAAACTCAAACTCAAATCAATATTCCAACCACAATTAAGTATGTAAAAACCACTAACCCATGAAAAAGGATACCAAACACAAAAATAGAACACTAAAAAATTTCTCACTCACTTTTCAAAACATTTAAATTACCCTTTTTTAAAAACCATTTTCAGCAAATAGAAAAACATAAATATCCACCATTGGTATCCCATGAATTCTCACATATACATATATCCTTGTGCTATCTCATGCACCCATCCACACATACCACCAATTTCTCCACTTGCCACATGCGTACTTCAATGTATATGATCACTCATAGGAATACTAAGGGTCAATTCAAAACACATCTCATTTTCAAAATAGATCATTCAACATAAAGCACAAATTCACAGCCAATTTGAAAAAGTCACTTATCATTAATGAAATACATTTCCAAATCCTCAAAAAATTTCCAATTCAAATTCCAAAAATGTGTCACCAATATCCCAAAACAATTTCCAAAACACCTCCCATTCCTCCCTTTGAAACCACATTCTATTAAAAGAAAACAATTTCCATTTCAAAACCACTTTTCCACTCTGAAACCACATTCCCTTTTAAAACCCCCTTTTTCTATGAACCATTTTCATTTATTTTAAATCCACTCAAGTCATTCAAAACTAATACCAAACATAACTCACATAAAAACTTCCAAAAATAAGGGACTAGTGGCTATGCCAACCCAGTAACATGGCTTAGCAGACCATGCTCCGAGATAGCATTAACCACAGGAAGCATCTTGAACAGTGCACTCAGGTTGTACATGGGTCACTAATCTATGAAAGTCTGTCGCGTAACACTATCTCACTTCCTTGGTCATACCTCATCCACAAATACCAAGCCAAAAAAGGAAATTCAAATCTCAAACTACCCCTAGAAACTCGAGTCTCGGGATGGAAAGGGTTCATGACGTCCTTCCCACATCTACCTCTCGAGTCTCGACACACCTAATCACCAAGATACCTAACACCCCAAATAACAAGGGCCTCCTATGATACCGTTTTGTCATGATCCAACCCGGATCGACCCTGAACCGGTCACCTGAGCCAGTCTATGACATGGCCTGAAGGTCATTCCCGATCCCCACGGGTTGGCAACTAGTGCCGAGGATCAAAATAAATCATTTGGGAATGATTTATCCCATAAAAAATATAAATAAACATAAGATGAACACGCAGATAAATAAAGGAAAATAAAATGAACAACTTGGCAGTAGAAAAAGGAATAAACAAAGCAACGTGACATACCTCAGGTGACCCCGTGGGTTACCATGGTACATAAAATACACTCTCTCCCAAAATTGATCCAAGAATGAAACCTACAACTAAAAATTAAAGTAGGCATGAGCACCGAGAAGCTCAGTAAGAATTCCAAAATATAACCACGTCATATGCCCCCACCTTTAGTAAGAAATCCAATCATGCCAGTTTGAAAATAAGATATAATAATATAATGATTCTCCTTCTTTTCAAATTCAAGTAATGAGTTTTCATTTTCAAGTAAATCATTTCACTCCAACTACATTTTCAAAATAGGTTCCAAGCATGCATTAATGTTTCAAAATGAAAAGAAACCAGTTTGGATTAAAATATGGTTTTCATAAACAATTCATCAAGTATTAAACAACTGAAAAGAAAGTTACATCACAAGTACCATGTCACAAATGAGCATCATGGGTAATCCCTATAGGTAGCTAGAACAAGTGGGAACCTAGAGACCTTGTACCTCGGTGAAACGTGGCTTAGAAACCATGACCCTCAGAAAAATGTGTCTTGGAAGACCACAACCCTCAGAAAACGTGGCATAGAATACCACAACCCTCAGTAATTCATATGTTTAGTTAGTTTTGTTGCGTCAATCCTTCTAGATGAACTGGGACAAACCCCTGTCGTGTCATCTAGCGTACTAGTCCTGGTCCCCCACCTAGATACCCAGGTTTCCCATTTTTCTTTATTTCAATTGGTGGTGAGTTTTCTTTATCAAGCAAAAATATATGTACATAACACTTTCCTTATATAAAATGCATTTAACCTATCACCATTGATTTCCCTCCTTAAGCTCATTCCCCCTATTTACATCACACAACCACGCACAAGCCTTTACACTAGGCACATATCACAAACCACACATTCACACATGCATCACATTTTTCAAATTAATGGGAATGTCTCAAGTGGGGTTTTCCATTTTCTCAAACCAACCTCAAAGTGCCAAACGGGCCACATCACTTTACAAGGAGTATTCATCATTTTAGACTAAATAAAGGTATTATATATTTAAAAAAATCATAAAACCACACTTAAAATGAAGTAATACTTTTAAGGAGATCAAACCATACTTTAATCTCATGTTCACACCAAACCCAATTTTGAAAATCACTTTGGAACCCTTTTTTTAAAAAATAATGCATGTCGTTACACTTTCATAACAAAATCGAACGAAAGGCCACACATCTTTTGGAAATACCCATTTCATGTTCAAACCCCTATGAACCAAATTTTTAAGAACCAAAACCATATATATATAGTGCATATCAATTTCACATAAAAAACAATGAAATACTTTAAAGAAACATCAAGAAAAAATGGAAATTCTAATTAAAGATTAGGGCATAGGGGACCTGCCTCAGGGTGGAACCAAGACGTCCACATCGGCTCTTGACGCTTTCTAACTAAAAGCTGATGTTGCTCCCCCACTAAGTATATGTACCTTCACACACATGTAAGGACACCTAGCCCCTATGCACATTCCTGCATGGCCATGAGCATGCACAAGGGGATCCTTACACATATGCTTATATGCATATACTAGTCGCCACTCACCTACATATGCATTCTAATATATATACATGGGAACACCTATCCCCATACATGTATATTCACTGCCATGGATGACTATACATGTAATGGGGTAACCCACATATATATATATATATACTTCCCTATGCACACATAAGTGAGTTGCCTTAGACCTAGCGACTCTAAACCATGAAGTAGGGACCACACACTACACATATAATTTAATAAAATAATTAAACACTTCAACAATATATAAAACATTTCAAAATAACACACCAAGGATCTGCACCCAAAACACACTCAAATTCAGGTAGGAAAAGCCACTTTAAAACCAAAAGTACGGAAAGAGACATGAAAACATACTTTCTATATTTTAAAATAACTTATGATACATATTGAGAAATTCACAACAAGATTAACACACAAATACACCCATTTGCATACTCAAACCCACTTTTAAAAATATACACACATGAAAACAATATCCAAACATGTTTCACACCCTTTATAAGATTTAATTAAACCACTTAAAAATTTTACAAAATAACATCAAGCAGCATTACCAAACCTTGAACACAAACACCCACTCAAAAACATCTTCTATGGCCAAACGCACACCAATAACATGACAAAACAGAATTTGCAGCCCTTGCACGACATAATAAACCAACATTAAAGTATATAAAACAATACAAAAGACTCAGCAAGGGTTTTCACATAATAAAAACATTCATATCAAATAAAATTGCTGCTAAACACACCAAAATCACATTAATCATCATGTAAAACTATATTCGCACCAATAAAACTAATCAAATAACACACTAAATTGATCAAGAACACAAATTAATTCATCAAAAAAACACTTGTATGCGGAAACACTAACCTTAGGTATCGAAACTTTGCAAACGTGGTGTGCAAACTTCACCGCATGTCAATCGCACCGCAAGGGACCTAAAATAAACCATAACTCAAGGAATCAAACCCCAAAAACATCAAAATATAGCCCTAAAAAAATGGAACCCTATGAGCAGCAAATCCCTGAGGAAGAAGAAGATCACCATAGTGGGATGTACTTGCAGTAGAGGGAGTGGGACACTGGTCGCGGTTGTTGGAAGAGATGTCGGAAGCAAAGGAGTCGTGTCAGAGATGGTCGGCCAGTAGGGGGTACACCGAAAAGGCCGTAGCTAGAAGGGGGTGTGCACGCTGGATTGGGGATTCGCTGGAAGGGAGTATGATGCCAGATGTGGAGCTGATCGGAGAGGGGTTTAGCACTGAAGAGAGGGAGAAGACCGAAGGGTTGGGAGCACGCAAGGTTTCAGGGAGAAGTTCAGGCTATCGAGTAGGAGTGCGTTGTCTAAGGGGTGTCGACTGGTGGAGGAGAGGCGGCAAAAACGGGTGGTGCAAGGAGGCCTAGTTGGAGGGAGGGAGGATGCACCGACTAGGGTTAGACATGGGGTAGGGTCGCGAGTAGAGAGGGAATGGGGAAGAGGGTGGGTCACGTGGAGTGGTTAAAGGGAGAGGGAAAGAAAGCGAAAAAAAGAGAAAATAAGAATAAGAAAAAATAAAGGAAAACTAACCCTAACGAAAACTAAATATATTATTATTATTATTATTATTAAATTAATAATAATAATAATAAACTAAATAATAATATTATTATTAACCATAATAATAACAATAAGATAAAAATAATTTTAAATAGATTAATAAGAATAATATTGATATTATTAATAATATTCATGATAAAAAATTATAATAAATTTAATATACTTAACAAAATTAATAGAATGTTAATAACAATAACTTAATAATAATAACCATATATCAATAAACTTGGTGAACATGATAATAATAATAATAATAATAATAATTACCATTATTATAATTATTAAAATAACTCATTAAAACTCATTTTATGTATTTTTCATGAACATGAGGCTGGCCGCACGGTGACCAGGGCAAGGCCGCGCGGCTTTGAATATGCCCTTCCCATGCACCAGACGCTGTCAAGGGAAAAGCATTCATTCATCAACAAAATACAGAAATTTCAAACAGGTTTGGCCCGCAGCTCAATAGAAAGTTTCAAAGTCTGATAAAATAATAAAATAATATTATTTTAAAAGTTCGGGTGTGACACTGCATGGGAAAAAGGTTAGAAAAATGCCTTGTTGAGAAAGAGACAAGAATAATCCTTTGAAAACATTGGTAAAAAAGGGGTAAAAATTTATTTACTAAATCATGTTAAAAACAATTTTGAAAACCGTTTTATAAAATGGGGTTTTTAGAAGAAAAAAGGTTCTCTGACTAAAGAGATAAATGAAGTTGTTTTTTCTTAAAAACATTTTCTAAAACATTTTGAGTACCAAAGAGTGGGAAAATGGTAATATTACTTAAAATGGTCATGAATAACTAGATGATAAGAAAAATTTAAGGTTTAATTGAAAAAAAATATATTTAATTTCCTTGAATGGAAATACTATTGAAAGATCATTAAAATTATTCTTGAGGAAAATAATCTTTAAACATCCCAATGTGTCCCATACCAATTTGAAAAATTTTAAATCATAAGCCTTATAAAAGAATAATATTAAATGAAAGTTTTAAATACTATGAATATAAAATAATTTATGATATAATATATCAAAATGGGATGTATATATTCCACAAAAAGAATTAAAAGGTGAACATGACATTTATCTCATAGATTAAAAAAGTGAGATGAAAATCCCTTACCTTGAGTCTGATTTTTATCATCTGTCTTTATATTCCTAAATAAAAATTTTATATTAATTATTTAATTACTTTATAAAATTTTTCATGTATATCATAGCTTTTATTTTACATATTACTATACTTTATACAACTAATTAAATAATTATGTTTACATCGGTTTTTTTTACCAAATTTGATTTATGTCTCAAAAACAACTTTGGTGGGTCAAATATGGTCAAAGGGGTCATTATATAAAATATCCAGAATAATAATCATGAAATAATTATAATATTTATACATAAATTATGATTTTAAAAGTATTCATTAAATATGGTTATGAAAAATTAATCAACATTACAATCATGGAGATAGTAGGTCCTACGTACACATGAGTAACATTCCCATTTTTCAATGATTGTTATGGAAAGAAGGTAAGTAACACTATATATTTTTAGAATAGTCATTATATCATAAATACCATGTTATTTAATTATATATAATTATATATAGAATTATTTTTATGTAAAATGAATCACATCATGTCAAGGAGGTGGTAGTCCATACCTCCATGACTGACATTATCACTTTTTAGTGTGTGAAAGGGTAATAAAGAAAATGATATATATATATATATATTATTTCAAGAAAGGTGATTATTTCATGAATATAATTTTTTTTTTGTCTCATGTGTTTAATTATAATCATCCTTTATACATTCCATGTATCATGTGATTGAATCATGACACTTTTAGGAGGTGGTAGTACACACTTCCACAAACGGTGTTATCGTATATACAAAAAATATAAAGTATAAGGGTATGTGTTAAAAAATAATTATAGATGAATAAATACATAATAGGTATAATATATAACATATATAAATATATTTTCATCATAATGACCACCATGAGATGTGGTAAAGGAAGAACGAACAATCATCATTTGGTGAGGTAGTAGTCTGTCGTTGACATAAATAGTATGTTTGTTACCCATTAGATGGGAGTGTGTGTAAGTATTGTTAAAACCCTTAAAATAAAAAAAACCTAGTATATTTAGGATAATTTTTTTATATAATAATGTAATAATAATAGTTTAGGGGGTGTATAGTGGAAATAAAACTAATGAGCTTAAGGAAAGATGTTACCTCTTAATCGGGTAACTCCTTTTGGTTTGCACCAAAGGGATTCCTTGGATGGATTTATTCCCAATGGTTTGATTCTAGGATTATGTGAGGGATTTTTAGTACCTATTTGGGCAGATCTTAGTCGAGAAAAAGTGTCTTGAGAAGTGTGAGGAAGTGGGAGAAGAGGAGGCCATTTATAGTGGAGGAGGAGTGACACTCTTGTAATATTTTATAAAAGGAATTTCATAGACATTTTTCACATTAAAATTGGATCCAATATTGGTTAAATTTATATAAAAGTGGGTATATGGTCTAAATATGGCTATAAAATTGATTTTGGATAAGTTTATAGGTCATTTGGGCTCTTAAGATTAATATTTAGTCCCTAATTAAGCTTAACTTTACCTTAATCATTGTAATTAATTTTAATTACATTCACTAATATATTTGATCAAAAAATAAATTGACCTTATTAGATATTATAAATTATGGTGATTCCAAATATTTAATCCATTTTTCCAAATTCCAATCATATAATTGGAAAAAATTAATTTAAATTTATTCCTGCGGACGGGGTGACAATGCAGGTTTTTAAAGTAAAAATATTTGAAAGTTTGGTTTGTTTTTATAGTGAATTTAAATGTAAAATTGATTAAAATAACCTAAATTGGACTAATTAATAATAATAATATCTAATTAAAATTTAAAACCAATTTAAAATATAATTTAACCTTATAAATAAATTAGATGAAAAAACAATTTTAAACTAAAATGCATTATTTTTCACTATTCATTAAAAAAATGAAACTTCACAGAAAAATACCAAAAATTCACCATAATATAATTTTTATGTTTTAATATAAAATATGAATTTTATTTTGATATATATAATCTATAAAATTTCCAAAAATTGAATTTAAAATAGGTTCTCCATTAAAAGGTGGTAAAAGTGTCGTAATAAAAATATAGTATTTTATACATAAAAGTTGGTTTGTTCTTATCTTATGTCTATCGGGTCTATTAGATGAATATAAAAAATATTTTATTGAATATATAATATATATATTACATTAATATCACTCACTAATTATAATTAATTTAATTTATTAGGATAAAATAGCTTTGTGAGCATAGAAAAAGTTTTCTATAAAATATTCCCTTTATTTTAAATTGGATCTTATATTCATTTCTAATTAATTTTTTACTAATGAATTCATATTATATTTTTTAAGCCATATATTTTCATAATTTATTTAATTCTATTCATAATGTCTATTTTATGTCTTATTATATTAAATAATAATATTTTTATAATATATTATTATTTTGTAAAACTCAGAATTTCGTGTAACATAATCCATTAAAGAAACTCATTATTGTGTATGTCACACACTAACTAGGTATATGTGCATTACAAGATATAAATTATATTTAATTTGTTTAAAATAGTAAATATATTATAAATTCTCAGGATATTTTATTCTCTTATGTGCTTGGTGTTGTGTGTCATACACATTATCAAATACAATTTCCTACTTTATATTTTCAAGGCATTACTTATAATCAGTATATACTCAGATAATAGAGAATGTATAAGTAGATATATGGGATTTTAATACTCTATGTACCATTTTTACATGATGTCTTTCACAAAGGGATCATATGAAAATGAATTCTTGTATATGATATAGCTAGTGGAAAAAGTTATAGAGTGCATGTGTTTAACAGAGATCATTCTATATCACTTTATAGCTTGAGTAGCATTGATATTTTCATAGAGGCTCTTCTTAACTTAAATTTATGAATTATAGAATTCATATTTATTTCTAGGACTATAAAGGACTATGAGGTCACACTTTATGGTTGACTAAATGGGGATTTATTTTTATAAACCTCTTCAATCTACTCTAAAAGTGTTTTTATAGTTTATCTAAAATGATTTTTGGGTGAATATTCACAAGGTATTGTATATGATCTGATACAAGGTCAAGTTAATGATAACTTTCAAAAATTATTTTATAATATATCTAAAATGAGGTTTTAAATGGTTTCACAAATTATTGTATATGATACAATATAATTTTCAATGGAACAAAGTCTATACGGCTCTAGTGAAAGTGTGAGATTAATGAAGATATTCCCTAAATCATGTATAAATATTATGTGTATAGATTGATATCATAATATATGATATATAAATGTTATATGGTATGCATAGTGGAAACCAACTCATATAATATACCTTGGTCTAGGTATATCATAAGGTGTGATATAAGTGATATAATATTACTTCTAATATTATTATATTATATGATATGGATATATCATATGACCCTATCATGAGTGTTATGATATGATGAATCATATTATATAATTCACATAAAAATCTATGATTCATTTGGAAGTCAAACATTATGTGTTATCATTAAAGTATTATTCCATGTAAGGAAATCATTATGGATTATTTTTATAATAAAAAATATGGTAGATTATAGATTTAATTTATATGATAAATTCATGCACACTCAATCAAACATTTATAAATAAAAATACCAGGAGAAAGAATTCCACCACTGAGAGGGGGTGAATCAATTGTTACCAAAAACACCAACTCTCAATCAATATTATTTTCATCATTATTTAGTGTGATTGGATCTTAATGGTGATGATAAGATGATGATATATAGAGTGAGAAAGAACACATACACCACAAGAGAAAGACAAGGTTCACCAACTCTTATTATCAAGTGGATAATCCTCAATGAACATTGGTTGCGATCCCACTACCCACATTAATATTTTATTATCAATAAGAACAATGATTTGGATATGGATATGTTCTATGAGTATAAGGAAGAATTACAAAATCCAAAAAATCAATTTATATTCACTTCCCTTAACCTCAAGTTCCTTCAAAATTTAGATCACATGTGCACCTGTTTTCTCCTCCTTAGTCCCAAAAAAGGCTCCCTAGAATGGGAGTCATGTTATCTTAAATATTTTAATCTTTTACATCACATTTTTCTTTGAGAGGATAAACCCATATTTAAATAATTATCATCCATTGTGGTATGAATCCTTAATCTATGGTGTGGTGTCAAAATATGAAAGATATGGAAACAGAATTTCAAAGGCCTCATGCAATCTTTTGGCAGTGTGAATATGTGGATTATATCATGATGACTTTGATTTATCAAGAACCATAAAATCACTAAATTACTCTAACTTAGTATATTGAGGCGTTTTCAGTGTATCACAGTATAGTGAGACCAAAATCCCCATAACTAGGTAAAGATAAGTAAATTTTTTGGTGGTACTCTTTGGGAATGACCTTCTAGAATTTGGTGTGTTTTTTTACACTATGGTGTGTGCTACATCATTACAGAATGTTTTCTTCCAATACATTAGATATTATAGCTCCAAAAATCCACATGGTTTCTTTATAGTGTACCTGTGACCCCATAACTCCTCAGGAAAATCTTCATCATGCAACTCTTTATGTTATGGCATGACTCTTCAAAATAGGAGTAAACTTATCCTTGGCCTAAAATCCTTCATAGTTCAATATTTATGGTTTTTAAATGATTACCTATATATGATAAACTTTTTCCCTCATCCATAACCAATTATTGAATTATGATCACCCTCCACATTGTGATTTGATATTAGTTAGTAAACCTTCATTACTTTACATGTTTACTCAATTCCAATGAGCCTCCAACTCATCTATAAGCATGTTTATAATAAATAAAACATGAATAAATATCCAAAATTATGAATAAATTTCCTCAATAGATAGTTCATAGCATGCCTCCAATGTGAAGGTTATCTAAACACCACATCATGGGATATAATGGTATTTATGATAGTTCTTTAACCTCTTGGTGTAAATTCAATTACTATATTTAACATATCTAAATTGGTATCACTTAATAGCTCCCCCTTTGTCAATTCATTTTATATACAGCTTCTCCAATCATCAAAAATCATCAATTCCCCTAATAATCAAGTGAAATTCAATCTATCCATTTTTATTTTTTGGAAACATGGGAATTAGAACAAGATCTATTATCCAAGGTTCAGCTTCAGTTTCCAATTATTCAAGTCATTATCCCTTTTATATCACCTACAAAAAGAAACTAGAGTCATTCCTCCTTTATAGTAATTTTCCCTCCTCTATTATTCCCATTTTTTAAAAAATGAAAAGGAATTAAAGAGGGGAAATAAACAAGAAAATATATAGGGATTTTGGGAGAGAATACACTCCTAAAAATACTCTCAAGTTATGTAAATCATACTTAGATAGGTAATTCATCAAGATATATACAAATTTATCCTTTTTTAAAGTATAATCCAATGAAATCTCTCTATGTTTCACCTTCTTCTTAATGAATTGGTACTTGATGTTATTATTCTTCGACCTTAAATATTGTATCAGGTTATTTTACAAGTTTATTTCACTTTGTTCATCACACCAAATCATTGATGGGTATGATATATTCACCCTCATGTATTCAATATATGAATTCATCCACATCATTTAGGTCATGTATTGACATGTGTAAACATGTCCATATTCCATTGTTCTCAATGTGATAATTTTTTTCTTCTTATAGTGCTAAGAAATGAATCTTCCTCTGATAAAGAATGTATCTCAAGAATTATACTTTCGATCACCAACATCTCCTACCAAATCAACATTGAAATGTCTATAAATCTTAAATGATGTGTTCTTGACCTACCTCAAAATAAAATCTAGAGTCCCTTTAATGTAGAATAAAATCCATTTCATTGCTTCAAGATGGGACTCCTTAGAATTTATTTAAAACCATACGAATAAATTAATAGAAAATATGATTTCAAATATCAACATTGTAAATTATATAAGGCTAATAATAAGCCTCTATATCTCTATCTAATCCAAGATCCTTCCAAATTCATTAATAGACAACTTATTCCTAAGTGTTATTAAATTAGTAACCTCTCACAATTCTTTCATTCCACACTTCCTCGATAACTCAAAATCATAATTCTCTTATGAGAGAAAAATAAAACCTATTGAGTTTGTAACTTTAAAACACAAGAAGGATTTCATTTCTCTATGAAGGTTCTGGGCATAGTGGAAGTGTGTGGGTGGATGTGCCCACCTGGATTTTTGTCATTAGTAATGATCAATCTGGGGTCTATATGATGATAAACGCCAGTCTCCGCGAATCGAATCATAGAAATATACAAAGAAGAAGGATAGTCCCAGAACCACAAACAAGGATCGTCACAAGTTGATTATAATTAATTTAATTAATTGACAAGAAGTACCTTTTATGGCGTTCTTTCCTCATTGATATTTTTGATCACATTCTGATGTGATCCGTTGTTGCATCACAGAAGCCAAGTATAGACTTCCTCTAGCAGTGATCCGCGCGTGCACCACGTATCTCTAGACATCACCAAAGGAATATCCGGGTGCTAGCGTGGAGAATACTTTGCTTACGTTGTCCGCCTAAGATCGCCTTGATCTGATGGAAGAGGTTCTCTCTCAGTCTTGAGAGCGTTCTTGGAGGAAGGAGTTCTTCCGGTCTTGAGAGAATTCTCTAGAATTGTTGTTCACAACGATTAAGGAAATTTTTGGGGTTGTGAGGATATTAATAATCAGGTTTGAGTTTATAGAGTTATGGAAATAAATAAACGTGTTACGCATTTTATTTATTTCATTAACTCTTATTGAAAACCCCCCATGTTGAATCATTAATTCCTTGACATGCACTCATGCTGATTATAATAAATATCATTTAATAAAACAATATTATATCCTCAAAATCCTAACTATAAAAACTACACGGTGTGTAATTATTAATACATGGTGTGTAGTTGTTTTTCATAAAACTACACAGCGTGTAATCATTAATACACAGCGTGTACTTGTTTTCAAAATAAAAACTACACAGCATGTAATCATTAATACACAGCGTGTACTTGTTTTCATTTTATTCTTCCTCCATCATTGAAACAATTTAGGCTTCCTTGAATAATTATTAGACCATGTACGGGAATAATATTTATTCTACTTGAGATACTTGAATACACTTATTGTGTGACCCTCTAGGCCTCTTTCTCATTGGCATTAGGCGGGCTTACCTAAAGTCCAAGATTACTATCTAGCAAAGGGTCAATGCACCCAAGAGAAATAAGTTGACACCACATTTACGTGTCACCTCATACGAATTCTTACCATGTAATTTAATCCCTTTGTCTCAATATCTCATCAAGCAGGTTCCATGGAAGTGTCATAAATCTATATGCTTGATCTATCATTCTTTGACTACCTGAAATAAACTCATCGTTACACCATGTACATGGAATTTCATGTGATTTTTCTATTTCAATCAAAGGGCTGAGACATCAACTTCCATAAATGGAAGGGACAAATCCTTCCTCAACTTATCCATTAACAACATGTCACTCGTGACGCACCCGACGTACCCTACTTCCCGCCAAATGTCTGCATGATAGTTTTCGTCAGTAAATCTAAGTGCATGAGTCATGACATGAGTTAATGATAACCTTCTAGTCTAAGGACCATTACACATGCTTGTAGATAGAAATTTCTAATGACACCAAGACATGTGGAATTGCTACTGGCAGGTCTGTTCTCATAATCTCCCATCTTGGAGATTACCAAGTGCGAACTCCATGAGAGAGAGTCTCATCTTCTTATGAGTACTCGCACATGACGGTCTATATACTATGTGTCATATCATAGTATGTCATCCAATCATAGAACTTTATTTAAGAATATTATTATAGCATTTCAAGGTTCTTATCATAGAGGGGATCTTCCATGACCTTATCAATGCGACAAATATTACTGGACATTATTATATTATAGTCATGCAGAATAATGAACAATATATAATAAGTGCGCATTCATGTAATCAAAGTAAAAAATAGTTGGTTCTGAGGAAACCAACCCTAACAAACTCCCACTTGGACTAGAGACAACTGCCTACGACTTTTAGTACACTAGACCTCACATGATGATCATGTTTCTACTGAGTCAAGGCTTTAGTCAAGGGGTTCTCCATGTTGTCTTCCATGGAAATACGGCTCACTGCAACTTCACCTCTCGGAGAAAAATCCATCAAGAGATGATACTTCCAAATTATGTGCTTTGTCCGCTGATGTGACCTTGTCTCTTTTTCAAGTGCCACCGATGCAGTATTATCATAATAGAGTGTGATAGGATCTTTATTGTTAGGTACTATATTCAAATCTTGGACGAAGCTTCGCATCCATACTGCTTCTTTAGCTGCCTCAAAAGCTGCGATATACTTGGACTCTAATGTAGAATCTGCGACCACACCTTGCTTTGAGCTCTTCCAGCTCACTACACCTCCATTCAAACTGAAGATGTATCCAGTCTGTGACTTCATGTCATCTTGATCAGTCTGGAAACTAGCATTTAAATGTTTTCTGATGACTAGTTCCTCATCTCCTCCATAAACTAGAATCATATCCTTAGTACGCCTCAGATACTTAAGGATGGTCTTGACTACCATCCAATAGCAGTCTTCTGGATCATCTTGATATCTTCCTACTGCACTTAATGCATAAGCAACATCTAGCCTTGTACATAGCATAGCATACATGATTGACCCAATCACAGATGTGTAAGGGATACTTTCCATTTTCTTTCTTTCCTCATGTGTTTGAGGACACATTTTCTTAGAAAGATGAATGCCATGTGACACTGGAAACAATCCCCTCTTGGAATGTTCCATACTGAATCTCTTCAGTATCTTGTCAATGTATGTACTTTGACTTAGGCCCAGCATTCTCTTAGATCTATCATGATGGATCTTGATTCCAAGAATATATGCTACCTCTCCCAAGTCTTTCATAGAGAAGCATTTATCCAACCATTCCTTAAATGACTGTAAGATAGGTACTTTGTTTCAAATTAGTAATATGTCATCAACATATACTATTAGTAAAACAACTGCACTTCCACTAAACCTTTTGTAGAAACAACACTCACATTTGTTCTTAATAAATCCAAATTCCGTTACGACTTCATCAAAACGAATTTTCCATGACCTTGATTCTTGTTTTAATCCATAAATGGATTTCTACAACTTTTATACTTTATTGGCATCCTTTGGAGTCACAAACCTTTCAGGTTGTGTCATGTAGACATCTTCCTGGATGTTCCCATTAAGGAATTCTGTTTTTACATCCATTTACTAAATTTCATAGTCATGGTAAGCAGAAATGGCCAATAGGATTCTGATGGATTTCAGCATCGCAACCGGTGAAAAGGTTTCATCATAGTCAATTCCCTAATTCTGTCTAAAACCTTTTGCAATTAGTCGTGCCTTATAGGTGCTGACTTGCCCCTCCATGTCCAGTTTCTTCTTGAATACCCATTTATTACCAATAGGATTTACATCAACTGGAGGATCTACCAAAATCTAAACTTAGTTTTGGTACATGGAATCCATTTAAGAATTCATGTCTTCTTGCCACTTGGCAGCGTCTGTGCCTTTAACTACTTCCTTGTATGTAAGAAGATCATCATTGTCAACCAATAATGAGTCACCATCCTTGGTGACAAGAAAACCATATCGTTCTGGTTCTCTTACTTCTCTCATGCTCCTACATAGTTCTTGTGTCACTGGAACAGATTGTTCTTCCACAGGGATTTGTGGAATCTGTTCTTGTACCAACTCCTGTGTATCTTGAGCCTCAACTTCATTTAAGTCTATCTATCTCTCACTATCTATTTTGGAGATGTGCTCCCTCTCAAGGAATATGGAGTGTCTTTCCATTGTAACCTTTCTATCTGAGGGGTTTTATAGGTAATATTCCCTTGTTTCCTTGGGATATCCTATAAAGATACACTTTGTGCCTCAGGGTGAAAGTTTTTTACCTGAAGAGGCCTTAACAAATGCTTCGCAACCCCACACATGTAAATTTGATAACATGGCTTTGCATCCACTCAATAATTTGTATGGAATACCATTTATTGATTTAGTCAGTATTTGGTTTAGTATGTGTGTTTCTATTTGTAATGCATATCCCCAAAAGGATAATGTAAGACTCGCATGACTCATCATTGATCTCACCATGTCCAACAGGGTGCGGTTCCTCCTTTCACTTACACCATTCCACTGAGGCATGTAAGGAAGAGTGAGTTGAGATAAAATCCCAAACTCCCATAAGAAATCAATGAAGTCCTGATTAAGATATTCACCTCCTCTATCTGAGCGGAGTTTCTTAATATTATTACCAAGCTGGTTCTCAACTTCATTCTTGTATTCTTTGAACCGATCAAAATAATATGACTTATACCTCATTAAGTAAATATATCTATATCTACTAAAATCATCAGTAAAAGTTATGAAGTACAAGAACCCACCCCTAGCTTTAACTGGAAATGGTCCACATACATCTGTGTGAACTAATTCTAGAAGCTCTTTAGCCCTTTCACCTTTCCCACTAAATGGGGCTTTGTTCATTTTGCCTTGTAGAAACGCATGACATACACCAAGTGGTTTTAGTTCGAAAGAATATAAATACCCATCTTGATGTAATTTTTTCAAATGTTTCTCATTGGAATGACCTATCCAGTGATGCCAAAGTTGGGTGTGGTATGAGTCATGTGAATTAACTTTTTCATCGATTGACATTACTTGGTTTGTGTAGTCTAAGACATAAAGGTCATTATATAAATGTGCCCTACCAAAAAAAATGCTATCTTTATAAAAGTATCAACATTCATTTCCAAATTTGAAGATGAATAAATTAGTATCTAATCTGGATACTGATATAATGTTTTTGGTTATAGAGGGTACATAATAAAATCCTCTTAAAACCAAGACCATCCTAGTAGGAAATGTGAGGTGGTAGTCTCCAACAGCTACAACAGCGAGTCTGGCTCTGTTGGCTACTCACAGATCCACCTCACCTCGGTAAATCTTTCTGAATCTACTTGGTTTCTATATTTGGATACAGATGTGAGCACCATAAGTAGTATCTAATACCCAATTAGTAGAAACAGATATATTTCATTCGATAACAAACACACCTGAAGCTTCCCCTTGCTTCCTTGGATGGGTGCAGTTTTTCTTCTAGTGGCCCTTCTTGCCACATGCGAAACAAACAGCCTCATGTTCTCTTGCCTCCCCTTTGATCTTCCTTTTCTTGGAAGGCCTTGAAGAAGCTTTGGTCTTAAATCTCTTCGCCTTCCCTTTCATTTTATACACCATAAGGACAAAAGGTTTATCATGCTTCATATCATTGTCCACTTGGAGAATAAGGATAAAAATATCAGATAGAGACTTCTCAACATTGTTCATGTTGAAATTTACAACAAATTTAGAGAAGCTCTGGGGGAGTGATGCGAGAATGAGATAGGTAACCAGTTCTTTGGGGAGTTTAAACCCTAGAACCTCTAAGCGCTCAATGTAGCCAATGAGCTTGAATACATGAGGCCCAGCTGAGGAACCCTCTCCAAGCTTGTTCTGAAATAGAGCCTTGGAGATCTCAAACCTTTCCTGTCTTGCTCTCTCCTGGTATAGACCACGGAGGTGCTTGAGCATGCTATAGGCATCCATGTCTTAATGATACTTCATGAGCTCACTAGACATTGATGATAGCATCAAACATTAAACATCGAGTGCATCATTCAAATGTTGATCATAGACCAGGATATCTTGATCACTCACCCCTTGGGCAGGAGAATCAGGAAGTGAGGAATCCAGCACATAAAACTTTTGTTCATGGTGTAGGATAACCTGAAGGCGCCTAAACCATTCCTGGAAGTTACTACCAGTGAGGATATTGTCTTTATCCAGAATTGATTGCAGGGATAATGTGGTTAACGAGCTTGTCATATTGATTCTACAAATTAAAAGAGCAGATTTATTAGTACTTTATTGACTACATTTTATGAAAAATGAATTTATTAATTCTTCCACTATTTTATCAAGTCCCAATTCCCTCACCATTGAACTCAGAATGTCCAGTTTCTTTGACATTCTAGTGGTAAGGATCCATATTCCCCTTCGCATAACCCCAAAAAGGGTTGTTCAAGCTATTTGAAGGTATTTAGGTAGGCAGGTCTTTGCCAACTGTGAGCTTACAGTTCCTTGATCTATTGAGTGGACTCCCCAATCCTGAAATCCAAACTTGTATTTCCTTAAAACTTGCCTCCATTTTACAACAATTCTAGAAAGAGCTACTCCTCTTGATGTAAAATTTTTAATTCAACCCGAAAATTTCATAAGAGCTTCCTTTATAAAAGTAAGTGTCCCAACAAGGGTTTGTCAAACACATATTTTTATTGATTCTTTTCCTTAATCAAGCAACGGAAGGCTTGGTATGACTTAATATGGTATTTGAAGGATTTTATTCTTTATGCATAGTTTTTCATTATCACATGCTTGTTAATATTAAGTGATGCTTTCTTAAGAGATTAACCATGTTCTGATAATGTTTACACATAATCCGGTTTTTATTTTATTATATCTTTTAATTCTTGTTTATTTCATTAATTATATGATCGCAACAACACATACATAATAAATAAACCATGCAATCAGACAGAAATAAAATAAGATTGCATGATCATGAGCTTCTATTGGTTAGCTTATCTAGCAGTTTGATAAGTAAACCTTGACCTAGGGAAAACACCTTGAACCCGATGGTTTGTGTTTTGAAGCTCCCATCTGTCCACCTTTGCATCTTCTTGGGTTGGTTTCGCCTCAACTTCAGATTTTTTAACCGTCTCCACTGGCTTGGGATATCCTCCATTACATGGGTTTTACATTAAAGAAACCATGGGCACACAGGCCCTACATTTTATTGGAAGAAGGATCATAAGCCAACGAATTTAAATTAAACAAATTTAAATGAAATCATACACACATACAAAGGGTATTTGGTCTAGCACATGATCATCCATAGCACGCAACGATATTTATGCATATTTAGAATTCAAATTCTTTTAATCGTTCCATTATTTAAGATAAGTCATGCTTGAATTCAATTAATTATGATCTTATAATTAATCAATTCTTTATCTTAAATTCATTTCTGAATTTCCTTGAGATTCTTCTCATCCACATTCCTTGTACAAGTCTTTGTACTTTTGGAGGAAACCTGGTGAAATTCCATTTCTATAAAGGACACGGCGTGTAGGATATATTACACAGCATGTATCTTTTCAACCTTTATCCAAAGTACACGCCGGGGGCTTTGGCGTGTTTTATGTACGTTGGAAATTTTGGAGTACACGATGTGTAGATTAATCTAACATGGCGTGTACTTCCTTGTTACGCGGTTACCGTCCTAGCAATCCCATGTACGTAAAACACTGCTTCTCTATGTACACAGTTTCACCTGGACCGGATCGGACTACACAGCATGTTGATTCAACATACACGTTGTGTATTCTGGTTTCCACGCACCGTTCAATTCTGGTCAACACAGTGTAATAAAACTCAGGTATACTCAATTCACACGGCGTGGTTTGGCGGACCAGTACCGGTTCGTTGAACCTAAGTACAAGGCATGTAGTTTTCACTACATTCCATGTATTATTGTGTTGTACAGACAGAAAGAGAGGCTCCTCCGGATGAGTTCCTTGTTTTTTAATTTAATCAAAATTAAAATTAAAAGTTCATTTCTGTGATGTGAATCGATAAACAAAGGAGGAAGAACAGATCTCGTTCATTCAGTTTATAGAATGATTTATCTTGAATTGAATCAAATATAAATGCGTAAATTATCAATGAAAATTAAATAACAATAATCAACGTTTTAACCTCACTCTTATATTAATTGAAGGTTCCAGGCATAGCAGAAGCGCATGGGTGGATGTGCCCACTTGGATTTTTTTCATTATCAATGATCAATCTGGGATCAATACGATGATAAATTCCAGTCTCCACGGATCAAATAACATAAATAGACAAATAATAAGGATAGTCCCGGAACCACAAACAAGGATCGTCACAAGTTGATTATAATTAATGTAATTAATTAAAAACAAGTACCTTTTATGGTGTTCTTTCTTCATTGATATTTCTTATCACATTCCGATGTGATCTGTCGTTGCATCGCAGAAGCCAAGTATAGACTTCCTCTAGCAGTGATCCACATGTGCACCATGTATCTCTGGACGTCACAAAAGGAATCTCTGGGTGCTAGCGTGGATAAGCCTTTGCTTGCGTTTTCTACCTAAGATCGCCTTGATCCGATGTAAGAGGATCTCTCTCGGTCTTGAGAGTGTTCTTGGAGGAAGGAGTTCTTTCAGTCTTGAAAAAATTCTCTAGAATTGTTGTGCACAACGATTAAAGAAAAGTGTTGGGGTTGTGAGGATATTTATAATCGGGTTTGAGTTTATAGAGTTATGACAATAAATAAATGTGTTATGATTTTTATTTATTTCATTAAATATTATTGAAAACACACCATTTCGAATCATTAATTCCTTGACATGCACCCATGCTGATTATAATAAATATCATTTAATAAAACAATATTATATCCTAAAAATCCCGACTGGAAAAACTATACGGCGTGTAATTATTAATACAGGGCGTGTACTTGTTTTTCATAAAACTACACGGCCTGTAATCATTAATACACAGCGTGTACTTTTTTTCATTTCCTTTCCAAAATGAAAACTACACGATGTGTAATCATTAATACACGGCGTGTAATTGTTTTCAAAATAAAAAACTACATGGCGTGTAATCATTAATACACGGAGTGTACTTGTTTTCATTTTATTCTTCCTCCATCATTAAAATGATTAAGGCTTCCTTGAATAATTATTAAACCATGTATGGGAATAATCTTTATTCTACTTGAGATACTTGAATACACTTAGTGTGTGACCCTCTAGGCCTATTTCTCTTGGAATTAGGCAGGCTTGACTAAAGTACAAGATTACTGTCTAGTAATGGGTCAAGGCACCCAAGAGAAAGAAGTTGATGCCGCATTGACGTGCCACCTCATATGAATGCTTACCATGTAATTTAATCCCTTTGTCTCAATATCTCATTAAGAAGGTTTCATGGCAGTGTCATAAACCTATATGCTTGATCCATCGTTCTTTGAATACCTGAAATAAACTCATCGTTACACCATGGCCATGGAATTTCATGCAATGGTTCTATTTCAATCAAAGGGTCGAGACATCAACTTCCATAAATGGAAGGGACAAATCCTTCCTCAACTTATCCATTAACAACATGGCACTCGTGACGCACCCAACATACCCTACTTCCTGCCAACTGTCTGCGTCATGGTTTTCATCAGTAAATATAAGTGCATGAGTCGTGACATAGTTAATGATAATCTTCCAGTCTAAGGACCATTACACACTCTCATAGATAGCAATGCCCGATGACACCAAGACATGCGGAATTGCTACTGGCGGGTCTGTTCTCATAATCTCCCATCTTGGAGATTACCAAGTGCGAACTCCATGAGAGAGAGTCCCATCTTCTTACGAATACTCACATATGATGGTCTGTATACTATGTGTCATATCATAGTATTTCATCCAACCGTAGAACTTTATTTAAGAATATTGTTATAGCATTTCAAGGTTATCATCATAGAGGGGATCTACCATGACCTTATCAATGCAACAAATATTTCAGGACATTATTATATTATAGTCATGCAGAATAATAAAAAATATATAATAAGTGTGCATTAATGTAATCAAAGTACAAAACAGTTGGTTCTGAGGACACCAACCCTAACACTCCAATCATTAATAACTCAAATTTTTTCCTCATTTGGGAAAAAAATTCCACACAAGTTTCTTCTTTATTCAATAAAAATATATATCATCAATATGCACAATCACAATTAGAGAATGTGTGTCATATACCTTAACATAATGATTATAATTCACCTTAACTTTCTTTAATTTCATGATCCATAAGATATTTTACATATTTTAATACCATACTTAGGGTGGTTCCTATATAAATCCTTATTTATCTTGTAAACTCAATAACCATAACAATCAAGTATAAAACTTTATGATTATTCAATAGATATCTCCTAATTAGGTTATACATTTAGAAAAACTTAATTCACATCCATATGAAAAACTTTATAATTACTTTTAACACATATCACAAGAAAGATTTGGATTTTTTATTCCTTATGTCTGGAGAAAGTGTCTCATAAAAAAATATACCCTCAATTTGAGAGTAACCCTTGCAAATAAGATGATATTTTTTTATATAATATCAACCTTATTATTGATATTATTTATTAAAATCCACTTATTAACTATCACATTCTTATAATTGAGACATGATACCAATTACAAAGTATCATTTTTCTCAATTTTATTCAGATCCTCTTCTATCACTACTATCCAAACCTAATGTTTCAATGCTATTTCAACACTTTTTTAATTTGATAAATAAATATGGTATGATTATAATTACTCAAAATATTCTAGGATTTAACACCCTTGATGTTGTCTCTAATAATTTTATCATCTTACACATGATTTATAAGCCCTGGAAACTTGGTTTTTCCTTTATTGAGGCTCTCCTCATCACTAGATATTTCATAATTATCATGAGAGTTTTAAAAATATTCTTGTAAATCTAAAATAATCTCAGATTCTCTAATGTATTCTCTAGTAACTTCCTCAAATTAATAATCAATAGGTAGTGATTTTTGTTTATTATTTTTATTTTCCAGCATAATTCCATCAAATTTATCAATGAACTTTCTTATATTCTTGTTATAACATCGTTAACTCCTTTTATTGGGTGTGTATCCAAAGAATATGCTCTCATCATCTCCCTCATCAAACTTTCCCAACTATTTTCCTTTTATGTTGATATAACATAGATTATTGAGTACTTTATGCTCTTCAGGATTAGTTTCTTTACAAACCACATCTCATAATTCATATTCACAAAATTGGTTCTAAATAAGCACTAATTGGGAATGTAAATAGACATGGTTGTGTTTTGTCTTAAAAATTATTTTGATGTGAATGTTAGGTTTATTTGGATCAAATAATATTTATTATAAAAAATGGAATACTTTAGAAACTATAATTCATAATAAAAACATGTATTGAAAACAAAACCATGTATATATGAAATAAATAATGTTATACCTTATATCAATGACCCTCTACCACTGTATTCAAACAGTGATTGATAAATATCCCTAAAAGTTATCCAATTTACTCTCGCCTCCATGGTTGATCCATAGGTTTAATTAAATCACTCAAAATCCTAGTGGGATCCTCCTTGCATCCATGGTAAACTTGTACCACATGGGTAAAAGGAAGAAAGAAAAAAAGATAGATTTAGGAATAAGATAATCAGTAGTGGAAGATTGAGAAATAATTGCACCATCTTAATGGTATCACAATTCTTCTATAAACCTCAAGTAAACCCATTGAGTACACATGAATTTACTTGTATTTTAAAATGTATAAGTAAACGGTTTCGGTCATCTGTGCATTTATTCAAATGTAACATTGAATCTCATACGTGTTTCATATTATAAAACATATATAATAATGATATCTAGGTGTGGAAGATAATCAATTGTTAATTATTAACATTTGGATACCAATCTCAATAATATGGTGTTATATGAATCATAAAATATGATTCACTGCCATATAACATAGATCAATTATAAATTATGATTGATTTGGTGGTATCATGATATAAGCATAACCATGTTTTATGATATTCCTTTAACAAGGCATACGATATGCCTTGTTCCAAAATTTCCTACCATATGACATATGTATATATATATTATAAAATTATATATCCAAAACATCATATGTTTTACATTTTATTTAGTACATATCTTCATCAATCTCCCACTTGCACTAAAGGCTTATAGAATTTTATGTCATTTCACCTTATATTATATCATATAAAATAATTTTTGAAAACATATATAAAAAAAATTGGATGTCTTCCAAAACACTTTTGAAAATATATTATCACATTCACCTTGTATCATTTCATATAAAATACCTCATGAATATCCATCCAAAACTCCTTTTTTATAAAATTCTAGAATTCTTGTAGAGTAGATATCTAAGTTTTTTTAAAATCAATTCGCATTCAATCAACCTAAAAATGTGACCTCATGGTCCTTTCTAGAATTTAAAATAAATATTAATTCTTGAATTCATGTATGTGAGAAATTAGTAGCCTATATCAAATCATCAGTGTTGCTTAAGCTATAAATGGATCTAGTGTGGTCTCCAACAAACACATGTATTACTATACCAATTTCCACCAATTATATAAAATAAAATCATGCATTTTTATATGAACTATTTTTATAATACATTGATTAAACATGTGACATGAATTATGTCAATACCATATAGTCTAATCATATGTTTCTGGTTCTCTAAGTATATATTAATAAGGTCAATGGTACATCACATTTCATTCACCCTTATGGATGATCACATTGAATTCCCCTTATCCAATAGATAAGAAAATCAATTTCCTTATATAAGTATGGATATAAAATTTCTTAGTATATCTAAATCAAGGACCCAAATGTCATACTCTTCATATGATAGGAAGAATTGCATCTTGGTAAATCTTCGGGTGATGGCATGATCATAAACATACCCAAACACCCCATAATTATCTAAGACTCAAGTATTATGTAAGAAATGTAACAAATTATAAATATTTTCATGCTATATATCTTACCAACCTCAAGTATAGGTAAATCAAAATATGATACATACACCCTTAGTATACTAAATACATATTGTATGACACTCCATGTGGTATAATTTAGGGTTCATCTAGCACACACAACTACTTTATGCCACATGAGCATATTTTTTATATCTATAAAAAATCTTGCTCATTCTAAACTCAATATTTTATCACAACCTATAATACCCCATGATGAAAATATGTTAGGTATAACTCGAATTTGTACTTTGAGAGGTTAATTCATGTAATATATGTAGCCAATGTGAGACCATAAAGACTAAATTTTTTATTAATATTATACATCTAATATTTATAAACTCATTTAAAAATGTTAACCAAAACACATATAAGTGCTCACCTAATCATTTCCATATGATAGACCACTAGAATGAACTTATGTTTGTTTCACATTTAGAGATTTATTAAACTCATTATATCTATGTGTAATTATTATCACATCTCTATTTGACCATCTGATAAAACCCTCCAACTAAACTTATTTAATGAGTAACATATATATATTAAGATAGTTTTAATAATGGTGAGACTTTGGAATCATATTCCTCATGTTAAAATATTTGAAAATAGTATTTAAACTCCTTTAGTCAACATAAAATGTTAAATTGTTAATAACTTATATTATCTACTTAGAAATCCTTATAATTTCATCATTATCACCATCTTTTTAACCTATTCCATCATAAATTTCACTTGATATATTTTTTATAACAATATGTAACTTTTACATTATTCATTACCAACACATCTTAAACTTCTTTAGGATATAAATTGATATTCACTTCGTTAACATAACTAAATGTAACCCTTTATAGTTATCTTTAATAATATACCCCAAAAATATTTTAGGATATTAAGTGACATTAAATTTGTATTTTTATTGGTATAATATTTTATTTATTAAATTTTAAATTCTCTAAGTCCAAAAATACTCTCAATAGTCTCTTAGAAACTATACTCTCTGGAATATAATTTTAAGAAATACAAAATTTTTTATGTTTAGGAAATAACATGACTTTCCTCTTAGTGATAATAATTTCAACTAATGAATTTTTTATCTATATCACATATGTTATTATATGTGTATGGATAAATATTTTAAAAAATATTTTATTCTTTAAAATATGGCTCTAAAGGTGGTGGGATATCTTTCCCTTATATTTTAACAAATATCTCTGATAAATTATTTTATCAGGATAAAAAATTTATCTATAGAATCTAATGAATCAAAAACCATGTGTATTAAAAATTATTACATAATTTATTCATAAAGAAAATATTATTTATAAGTATCTATTATTATATATTCAAAAATAAATGAGATTAAAAATGCACATCATTTATTTTTAAAACATTCAATCTTTAAATTAATCACTATATTTAATACCTCAATACATCATCTCCTTACTTCATTACTTAAAATCATACTTTAAGATTATTTCATAAACTCTATCAATTTTGAACTCTTGTATATGTTTACAACACTTGGAAAACTAAAAATTGGTATTACAAAAACCCAATAATCCCATACATGGATATTATATATTTTTAGATAAATATTCATTACATTACAAAAGCATGCACCTGAGGATTGTAATAGTTTGGTTCCTTTTGAAACTTGGAAAAAATATTCTTAATTCACAAAATATCTTCAATGTATCCCATAAAGATATTCCCCTTTAGTACTATTCACAAACATACCCTATATAAAACCTTTCTTCATAACCTAGGGAAAGGAAACATAAGAAAGGGTGAGATCAGATTCTTAGTTAGGGTAAATAAGGGATATATATAATAATACCATGAGAATAATGGTATTATAACATAATCATAAATTTTGAAAACCATACCCTATATATCAAAGATCATAATCTTGAGTCATAGAAAAAAGATTGGAAGTTTATAAGACATTAATCATAATGGAATCAAAGAACATGATCCATGATATAATAACATTTTAATAATACATAGATTTTTGGTATACACATAAGCATATAAAATATTATGTCAATGATTCCCACAAATATATTCATAAAATATTAGGCTTGGGAAACCACCCGTATACCTACTTTAAGATTTGGATAACAACATTTGTACCCTATTTTTTAACTTGGGATAACCACCCATGTACCCTATTTTTGGGCTTGGTATAACCACCCACATACCCACTAATCTCATAGAAAATTAATCATTACCCAATTTATTAGAGGGAGATATAAGTCCCATCCATCACATAATGAAAATCATACACATATGTACCACAATATCATAAAACATTCATCATATCATGACCCATTAAATGAGATGTGTTTCATAAACATTTCATAATATCATAACTCATAGAAAATATATATTTTTTATAATAATTTCATCATTTCATCATGGAATTACCCATGGAAAAGGAATCAGTTTTCAAAAATATTTTTATCACGGTATAACCCATAGAATAGAAATGGGTTTCATAAACACCTTATCATCATAAAACAATCATAGAAACAATAATAATGGTATCCTTGTTTCGTATAACCAGAAAATCATAAGTTACATCAAAGGATGATATCTTATATAGAAAATTATTTTGAAAGATAAATCACTTGGAAAATTTCTTGAGGAAGAAAAAATTTATTTAAAAATCACTTTTTAAAACTATAAAAATTTTAAAAATACTTTTATTTTAAAATAACCTTTAAAACATATAAAGGAAGATTTAAAATCATTTAAAACATTTCTTTAGGAATATATCATTTCTTCTTTTAATTCTTTTTAAATTATAAAACACTTTTAAAATCCTTTTTCACTTTGAAATCATTTATTTAAAATATAAAATTTATAAAATATTAAAGGAAACATTTTCCTTGAAAATAAATTTGATAATCTGTAAATTAATATTGAAATAATTGAGTGCTAGTTACAGTATGAAACACTATTCATGTCGGTCATGTTAAAAATAAAAATTCTTTTCATATTTTTGGTAAAAACTAAACATGCATGTTTTGGAAAATGACATGAAAATTAGTTTCAAAACATTTTGTAAAAAAATAAAGAATGAGTAAAATTTTTATTTATAAATCATTTGAAAAAATTTAAAAATATTTTTTAAAACATTTTTATAAAACAAGGTTTTGGAAGAAAAGGGGTTTTCTACCAAAAAACTGATTTTTCTTAAAAACATTATTTTTGAAATCTTGAGTAAATAAAGAGATTAAAAAGAAGGTAAAAATGTATCCACATAAAATAACTAGAGTATAATATAATTCATTAGTTTATTTAGATATAGATCATAATATTTCATCATTTGTAATCATAATCATAGATAATTTTAATAAATTATGAGATTGTAACATAAAACTCTTTCCACTTTGGTAACTTTGAATCATAATACCCAAGTAATAATAACATTAAATTAAACTTTTAATATCATGAAAATATTTATATTCATGATATAACATTTAATGGGGTAGTATATATTCCTTGTAGAAGAAGATATGTGTGTATCATAACTTATGTCCCAAAGAAGAAAAATTGAGACAAAAATCCCTTACTGATTTATTAAATTTTGAACTATAAACCCCATGAAAATAGATCTTAAAATTGATATGTAAATCCAAATAATTTTCAGGATAATAATAATTAGATTCATTCATGGTAATTATATACACCACATAAAATAAATAGGTGGTTAATATGGAATGTGTCTCAAAGAAGTAAGTGATACAAAAATCCTTTGTCGCTTTAGTAATATTTTGAATCATAATCCTCAATAAATAATAACATAAAATTAAACTTTAAATATAATTAAAACAATTATATTTGTGATATAACATTTCAAATGGGTAGTATATACACCACAAAAAAGAAATGAGTGGTGAATTTTCATATGTCTCCCATAAATAAAAGAGATACTATAAATCCCTCGTCGTAAGTCTCAACTTCCTTTGTACTTATTCAAACATAATGTACAATAAATATAATTTTATTATACATATATTACATAACCATAATTATATATATAATACCATATATTATTTACTTATTTCCTTTAATTACTCTTATTAATAATTCCTTGTTAAAATCACATTTTGGGTAATAACTGCTTTATTTTTCGTATATGTTTTAATTTTTTATTTTTGGTCCTCTTAATATGATCATGGTTCCATTATATATAGAATAATAATAATGAAATAATTATAATATTTATAAATAAATTATAATTTTGGGACCAATAATGAAATATGGTTTTGAGAAATGAGGTATGTTATGATCCTGGTGATGGTAGGTCGTACGTACGCATGAGTAACATTTCCATTTTTCAGAGATCATTATGTAAATGAGGTAAGTAATATTTTGTCTTTTTATAATGATAATAATATAATAAATAGAATATTATTTATTTAAATATACTTATACATATCATCCATGTGGTGTGGTTATGAAAATATTGAGTCACATCGCTTCGTGAAGGCGGTAGTCCACACGTACATGAACGATGTTATCATCTTTCAATAAGTGAAAAAGGTAAGAAATAAAATGATATATTATCTTTTTATAATGATGAATATTTCATTAATATGATAATTATTTAATTTATATCATTTATACTTATTAAGTTTATCCTTATTATCTTCCATGTACATATTTAGTGAAAATAAATCACATCGATTCATGAGGCAGTAGTCTGTCGTACACATGAACGACGTTATCATATCCCCTACGGAATGGAAAGTAAAAATATATATATATGATATAATGAATATAGAGTTATAATAATGTTATAAATATCATATATATATATATATATACTTTATATCCATCATCAAACCCAACCATGAGAGGTGGTAATGGAAAAATGAATGACATCAGTTCGTGAAGTGGTAGTCTGTCGTACACATGAACGATGATTTTGTAACACATTTGATGAAAGTAGAGATTATTATAGGTTATTATATTAACATAACAATATATAAGTATATTTAATATAATTATATTATTATATAATCATGGTATAATAATAATTTAACGGATTGG
The DNA here is from genome assembly GCA_963277665.1 of Viscum album. Lineage (NCBI taxonomy): Eukaryota > Viridiplantae > Streptophyta > Magnoliopsida > Santalales > Viscaceae > Viscum > Viscum album. Next base: position 345,209,396 of record OY728162.1, on the reverse strand, counting down.
AGGAATAAATAAAATAAAAAATCTCATTGATGAACATTACCTCTTCTTTAAGTATCCTCCTGATTTTTTCACCAAAATCCCTCCTAGGTTGGATTTCTATCCAAAGTAAGGACTGTAGGATGAGATGAGGTAATTTTAAATATTTTTATTCAGGTATTTTCTGAACTAAAAGTGTTTTAATGTGTGAATAAATGAAGTTTTTTGGAAATCAATTATAAGTGGGGGAAAGGAACCCACTTGGAAATTACTTGGAAATTCCCCAAAAGACTCCAAAATAATAAATTTATTTCTAATACAGAAGATTCAAAATGACCCTATATTCTAAATTTTTAAGTATAATATGTAAATATTTCCATAAAATAGTATCTATTCATGTTTTGGGTCATTTTTAACCCTTGTCTTTTTATGTTAATCCCTGGTAAACCCATTTTTTCTTAACCGCGGTAAATAATTTTTATTGTTTTCACTGTTAATTTTAGTAAAAACATAAGTTCACATTATTAGATAATATAAATTATTTTTATTAAAAATATTGAATCTATTTTTCCAAATTAAATTCATATAAGTGGCAAATTTTAATTTAAAATTAATCTCATAAACGTGAAGAAAAATCAGGTTTTTAAAGAGAAAATGTTCAAAAGTTTACAAAGTTTTTATATAAAAATCAATATAAAATTGATTATAATGACCTAAATTTGATTAATGGATATATAATTTATAAAATTTTACTTTAAAACCAATTTAAAAAATAATCTAACTTTATAAATAATTTAAACATAAAGTAATATTTCAATTAAAATTCAATATTTTTCATTATTCATCAAAAAAATCAACTTTCATAAAATTATAAAAACAAATCACCCTAATATAATTTTTACATTATGATTTCAGAAATTAATTTTATTTTTTAAAATAAATTTTCTAAAAGTGAAAAAAAATTAAATTTAAAATAAAATCCATAGATGGGGTGAAAAAATGTGTTTTCGAGATGTGTATTTTTTAAGCAAAAGATGATTTTATATTAACTCTATGTATAATAATAATAATTTTATTAATATAAATTAAAATTTAATGATATATAATATATAAATTTAATTTAAAACATTCGTCACTATGGATTATTTTAATTAATTAAAATAGAGAAACGTTAAGCACTTTGAAACTATTTTGAGAAAAAAAAGACCCTTTCTAAACCCAAAAATAAACTTATACTAAAATTCAATATATAGTTGATTAAAAAGTAATTTAGTGGATTAAATATTAATAAATAATACTTATGTTACTTTAAAAAATAATTGTTAATTTAAATTACTTAATTTATTGAAAAGAAGGGATACTTTTACAAAAAATTGGCATTTTCACTATTCACAAAAAAAAATGAAAACAATTCTGGAAAAATCTGAAAAAATTAGCATAAGTCAATTTTTATATCATGGTTATAAAAATGAAGTTAATTTTATCAAATAAATTAACTAAAATATTGATAAATTTTTTATAATATTTTCTCATAAAAATAAAAAAAAAATCATTTTTAAAGGAAACATATTTTTTATGAATATAATTACTTTACTAAAAATTAATTTATTATTTACTAAGAATTTATAAATAAATTTATATTTATTAGGAAATTTATGTGTATAATTCATAAATTAGTTAATATTATTCATACTCTTATATTAAATGTCTAAGTTATAATGGTTAATTGCATGGTTCACTGATGCTCAGTGTCACATGTCATGCATGCTTTTTAAGAAACTCATTATTTTGTGTAGTGAAAGATAAACATAGTGTTTCATATAATTACAACTATACTCAATGTTTTGTGTAACACAAAATACCAAAAATATTAAATTCATTTGAAAATATATATTTCAAAAAATAATATGGTGTTGAATTATACCCCCCTTAAAATGAATTTCACCCTCGAAATTCATCTCGGTCATCAAGGGTTTAACATCTCCAAATTCCTTCATAAAAAACCACATCATTCAAATTATTACTAAAACTTCCCTTAAAAATGTAAAGTTGGAGACATAAAGGTTACTTAAATTAACTCTTAACTAAGTTTCCACATAGGAGATCATGGGTGGGAAGTGAATATTTGGACATAAATGAGGTTCTAGGAGGTGTTGTTCGAGAAGCCTATGGTCTTCGGGTGAGCGACTTGTGTTTTATGTTCTATCATCGATGAAGGCTCTAAATTTTGTAAGTTTTTTAATGATTCTTTTTTACAGTGGTAATGAGGGGGTTCTACGGAAGCGACATGTTCAAATGTGGTGAATGTCAATGAAGAGGTTATGAGGTTGAAGTGATCTTCTAGTTTTGATTGCTCTAGTCATCAAATCTAGCGGTGATGGATGGCGATGTATATAATAGTAGTGTACCATGATGATTATGGAGAACAAAAGGGAACATAACTTCGGATGTCATGGGTGGCTCATGGTTCGAGGCCTCCTCAAGTTGGGAGCCTTTTTTGAGTGTTTGAATTTTGAATCTGTGACATTTTTCCTGCTGTAATGTGTGGTTTGGTTTTTGGATTTTTATTTTTCAATATGAAATCATTTGGCTAGAATGTGGAATGTTGACATTTTTAGGGTTTCCACTATACCCCTAAAAGTGGTTTTTATTAAAAAATGATTTGGATATGTGATTATTTAAAAGATCATTGGTTCAAAAAAATGAAGTCATTAGTATAACATTTTGTTTTAATGTCCATTTCCTAGAGGTGAGGAATTTTTTTACTATCTAAAAGTATAAGAAAATATACTTACTTGATACATTTCTATCTCATAAGAACAATTTCATCATGTGATTCGATCAATTTCTAATTCATTGCTTGATCCAAGAAATGAATATCCAAAAATGATTTTTCTAGGCTTAAAGCACCAAAATTCACTTTTAAAGGATTGTAAGAACCATAATAGCATGATAAGTTATCTCTTTTATCTCTATTTATTATCAAAACAAAATGGTCAAAACAAGTTATGCATAAATATTAATATTGTGAAATAATACCTTAATCTCTAAAACCTCATCCAAAATTCAACTTTAACCATTCCTTAAATGGTTAACCTTATAACCCTTCCAAAATTCAAAATTTATAAAGAAGGAAACTATATTTCACAAAATCAACTTAACATTAATTCCCCCATATATAATAAAGTATATCTTGATTGTTACAAACCAAACATGTGAATACCTGCATCATGTATTCTCTTGAAACATTTCAATAACCTGAATTACCATAAAACCTTATTGAAAACATATATTCTTCTTCATTCCTTGAATAAAACCATAGAATATTGAACATATTCTATAGATCCAAAAATATTGTAAACTCCATCAATGATAGCATCAACCACATTGTCAATAAATCATTAATCAGTTCTAAATACATCAATAATATCCAATTTACTTTATCCATATCAATCATCTCTTTATCCCAACATCTTTATCCCAACATCAGGAACATATTAAGGGTTATCTTTCCCTTAATCAAAATATCATTTTTTTTCTATTCCATCTATACCATTTAAAATGTTATTGAAAATCCTTAATGGAAAACTTATACTAAAAAATTATTATATATTTCATGATTCATATAATATAATACTTGAATTCCAATATATTAATACTTTAATCATCCCACTTCCTTCTCAAACAATTAACTAGGCTTCATCATCTTATTCCTTAAATACCTATTTCCTTTTATATTTCATTTATAGTATCTTAAATTTCTATATCAAAACCATTACTTATACAACCTTATTGATTCACTTCATGAGCTTTCACCTTAGGACATCGATTTGTATAATGCTCATACTTTTAACATTTAAAACATTCAACAGTCGATGATTCCTTAGGGAGACCATTATTATCATCCATTAAGTTAACTAAAATTTTCATTTTTCCTCTTAAATTATTTACTTTGTGTTCTTTTTAACACTCAAAACATCTTCTCATTCCTTTAAGTCATTACCATGAGTTCTTCTTTCCACATTATCAGCATATATGAAACTGAATCTTATTTCCTCCATGGTATCCACTACTTAAACCCTCAGTGAACTATATCCTTCTCTCCTTTGGTGAGTTTGAGATTTGGTTAAGGTATACATTGTTAATCATGTTTCATGATAACTAATTATAAATAATCACAATATTCTTTACTATAATAATTATCCCATTTGGATGTTCATCAGAAAATTATATGTCACATTCAATGTTAACTTAGTTTCTTACAGTTCCCTCCATTGACTAAAACTAAAAATCAAAGTGTGAGAAATAATAATCATACTGTAAAACAAAATAATCATTATAAATCAATTATAGGGTGTATAGATCATGAAAACTTATTTTAAATCTATGACACCTTCGTCTAAGGTCATTCATAGTCCTTATCTATTTTAATCCTTCATGACAGTTCATAAAGCGTTTGTGAATTTCCAAATCATATCCCATGAGAGTGTCAAACCAGGTGTGTAACAAGGCCTATTATTGTGCACCATATAATGATCAAGTCCATATCAATGAAAACTTTTCAGATTTATTACCCCTAGATATCTCTATTCTAGATTTATATTCACTTATACTATCCAGATAGGGATGTAATTTCTTGGATACCACTTTCTCTATCCTTTACCAAAATTCTAGGACATTTTCCTACTCATCCTTAGACTTATCCTTAGATACATCCCTATACATTTCCTTAGAAATTTACTTAGGTATCTCACTAAATTTTTATCATCCTAATTCCCAAAGGTTAAATAAACCCTTCCATTGATATCAACTATAATGAATTAGTATTCTTATACATGGATATTACATCTTTTTAGATGAATATTAATTACATTAAACAAACACATGCCTAAGGATCATAATATTTTATTGCCTTTGTAAACTTAGAACATAGTCTTATTAATTAAAAAAAATATCATCAATGTATCCCATAAAAATCCTCCCCTTTAATACTCTTCACAAACATACCCAACTTAAAACCTTTCTCCATAACCCGGGGAAAGGAAACATAAGAAAGGGTTAGCTCAAATTATCAATAATGGTAAAAAAGGGAGATACATAATAATAACATGAACATAAGGGTATGAAAACATGAGCATAACATTTGAAAACCATACCCTAAATATTAAAGATCATAATATTGAGTCATGTCATAAGGATTGGTTGTTCATAGGACATGAATGATAAGGGAATCAAAGAACATGATCTATAATATCATAACATTATCATAAGGCATATATTTGTGGCATACACATAATAATATAAAATCTTATGTCAAGGCTATCCATCAAGACATTCATAACATGTTAGGCTTGGGCTAACCACCTATGTGCCTGCTTCAGGATTGGGATAATGACCTATGAAACCTATTTTTTGGGCTTGGTATAACCACCTTTGTACCCTCATTTTTAGTCTTGGTATAACCACCTATGTACCCTATGAGATCATAGAAAATTTATCATTACCCAATGCATTAGATGGAGATATAGGTATCACCCATCACATAATGAAAATCATACACATGGGTGCCACAAGATCATAAAACATTCATCATATCATAACACGTGAAATGAAATGGATTTCATACACATTTAATCATATCATAAACTTTATAAAAGAGACATGTTTCATAATCATTTCATCATTTTGTCATGGCATAATCTGTGGAAAACGAAGTGGATCTCATAAGAATTTTTATCATGGTATAACCCATGGAGGAGAAATGGGTTTAATAAATACCTTTTCATCATAAATTATTTAGAGAAATAATAATAATGGTATCTTTGTTTCATATCCCTATAAAATCATAAGTTACATCAAATGATTTCATCTTAGATGGAAAATTATTTTTAGAGAAAAATAACTTGGAGCGTTTCTTGAGGAAGATAACATTTCTTTAAAAATCACTTTTTAAAACTAAAAACATTTTCAAAATTCTTTTATTTTATAATAACCTTGAAAATTTATAAAGTAATATTTAAAAAACATTAAAACATTTCTTGAGGAAAATAACCTTTTTATTTTGAAATTTTATTTTTAAAACATAAAACACATTCAAAATCCTTTTCAATTTGAAATCATTTATTTAAAATATAAAAAATTTCTAGATATTAAGGGAACCATTTTCTTTAAAAACAACTTTGAAAACATATAATGGATTATTGAAATCATTAAGTGGTTGTGACATCGGGAAATATTGTTCACGTTGTGCATGTTAAAAAAATATTCTTTTCAAATTTTCGGTAAAAGCCAAATGATAATTTTTTGGAAAATTTCATGAAAATTCATTTCAAAAAATTTTGTAAAAAATAATAAATTGGTAAAATTATATTTAATAAAAAAATTTAAAAAAGTTAAAAAAAATTGAAAATATTTTTAGAAAACATGGTTTTGGAAGAAAAAGTGTATTCGACTAAAAAGATATTTTTTCTTAAAAAATATTTTTTGAACTCTTGAGTATATAAAGAGAGGAAAATGAAGGTAAAATATGTATTATACTGAAATAACTATATTATAATTGAATTTATGATCCTATTGATAGATATATCATAATATTTTATCATTTGAAATCATAATCATAGACAATCCAGATAAACGATGAGATTGAAACATAAAACTCTGACAACTTTAGTAACTTTAAATTATAATACCCATGACATAATAACATTAAATGAAACTTGGAATATCATTAAAAGATTTATAGTAATTATATAACATTTAAAAGGGTATTATATACTTCTTATAAAGGAATATAGGTTCATAGCATAACTTATGTCCCAAAGAATGTAAATTGAGACAAAAAACCCTTGTCGATTTGTTAACTATTGAACCATAAACCCCATGAAATAGAGATACTAAAATGGATATGTAAACCAAAATAATTCTAGGATAATAATAATAAGATACATTCATGGGTAGTATATGCACCACAAAAAAATAAATTAGTGGTGAATATGGCATGTGTCTCACAGAAGTAAAAAGTGAGATAGAAACCCCTTACCGCTTTTGGAATATTTTGAATCGTAATCCCCAATAAAGAATAACATCAAATGAATCATTAAATATAATGAGAATAATTATATTCATGATATAAAATTTCAAAGGGTAATTATATACACCATATAAAATAAATGAGTTGTGAATTTTCATATGTCTCTTAGAAATAAAAGAGATACTAGAAATCCCTTACCGTAAGTCTCATTTTCCTTCATACTTGTTAAAACCTAATTTGTAATAAATATAAGTTTATTATACATATATTAAAGAACCATACTTATATATATCATACCATATATTATTTTACTTATATCCTTTTATTACCTATTTATTAACAAATTCTTGTTAAAATCACGTTTCGGGTAATAACTACTTTGTTTTTTGTATATGTTTTAATTTGCTATGTTCGGTCCTATTAATATGTTCATGTTTCCATCATATCTAGAATAATAATAATTACATATTTATCATATTTATACATAAATTATAATTTTACTACCAATCATGAAATATGGTTTTGATAAATGAAGAACGTTACGATCATAGAGATGGTGGGTTGTATGTACACATGAGTAATGTTTCCATTTTTCAATGATCATTATAAAAAGAAGATAAGTAATATTTTATCTTTAAATAATTATCATAATATCATAAATAATATATTATTTATTTAAATATACTTTTTCATTTCATCAATGTGGTGTGTTAATGAAAATAGAGAGTCACATTGCTTCGTGAAGGCGGTAGTTCACACGTGCACGAACGATGCTATCATTGTTTAGTGAGTAAAAAGGTAAGAAATAAAATGATATATTATCCTTTAATAATGATGATTATTTCATATATATAATAATAATTTAATTTATATCATATATATTTATTAAATTTGTCCTTATTAAATTCCATGTAAAGCGTTAATGAAAACGAATCACATCGCTTCGTGAGGTGGTAGTCCGTCGTACACACGGACGTTATCGCATCTCCTACAGAAAGGAAAATAAAAAAAATTATATATGATATAATGAATTAATAAGTATAATAATTTTATAAATATCATATATATACTTTATATCAATCATCATACCCAACCATGAATGGTGCTGATGGAAAAATTAATGACATCGATTCATGAGGCTGTAGTTTTTCGTATACACGAACAATGATTTTTAATCCATTTCATGGAAGTGAAGATGGTTATAGGTTATAAAATTAATATAAAAACATATCATAATATTTAATATCTTTATTTTATTATATTATCCTAGAATAATAATAATTTAATGGTGTGGAGGAAGAAATAAAACAAAAATGATCGTTGATGAATGTTGCATCTTCTTCAGGTATCTCCTTAGGTTTTCCCCAAAAGCCTTCATAGGTTAGATTTATATCCAAAATAAGGCTTCTAGTATTATAGGAGGTAATTTGGGATTTTTTTTCATGTATTGGCCAAACAAAAATTATTTTAATGTGTGAATAAGTGAAGGTTGGTGGTGGCCTTTTATAAGTAGGGTAAAGGAACCCACTTGGAAACTACTTAGATATTTCCCAAAAGACTCCAAAATAATAAAGTCATTCCAAAGAAAAAAAGAATCCAAATGACCCTATATTATAACTTGGGAAACATAATATGTAAATATTTACATTAAATTGTATTTATACATGTTTTGGGTCATTTTTAACCCTTATCTTTTTAGTTCAACTCTTTGATAAACCCATTTTCACCTTAACAGCGGTTAATAATTTTTTCTATTTTCACTATTCATTTTGGTAAAAAAATTAAGTTTACCTTATTATATAATATAAATAATTATGATTACAAATATTTGATACATTTTTTCAAATTAAATTCACAAAATTAGAAAATTTTAATTTAAAATTAATCCCACAGATGCGAGAGAAAGCGTGTTTTTTAAGATAAAATGTTCAAAGGTTTACAAAGTTTTTATATCACAATTCAATATAAAATTGATTAAAATTTCATAAATTGTATTAATGGATATATAATTGAACTTATTTTACTTTAAAACCAATTTAAAATATAATTTAACTTTATAAATAATTTTAAAAAAAGGTGACTTTCAATTAAAATTCAGTATTTTCACTATTCATTAAAAAATTAATCTTTTCAGAAAATTATCAAAAATTAACCCAAATATAATTTTTACATGATGATTTAAAAAATTAGTTTTATTTTTTCAAATAAATTTTATAAAATTTTAAAAAATTAAAATTAAAACAAAACCCACAAGCGTGACAAAAAAGCGGGTTTTTGAGAAGTTTATTTTTTTTTCAAGCACAAGATGATTATATATTAACTCTATGTATAATAATAATCATTATATGAATATCAATAAAAATTTAATGATATAAAATATATAAATTTAATTTTAAAAATTCCTCAGTAGGTATTATTTTAATTAATTAAAATGGAGAAACATTATGCACTTTAAAATGGTTTTCAGAAGAAGAAAAACCGCCATTATAAACCCAAAAATAAACTTATCCTAAAATCCAATATAAAGTTGATTAAAAAGTATTTAATTGGATTAAATATTAATAAATAATACTTATGTTACTTTAAAACATAATTTTTTATTTAAATTACTTAATTTATTGAAAATAAAGGATAGTTTTACAAAAAACAATATTTTTCACTATTCACAAAAAAATCAATATTGTTTGGAAAAATCCAAAAATTTAACCATAATTAAATTTTGATATAATGGTTCCAAAAATTAAGTTCAATTTATAAAATAAATTTTCTAAAATATCTATAAATTATTTATAATATTTTCTTATAAAAAGGAAGAAAATCATTTTTGAAGAAAACATGTTTTTTATGAATATAACTAATTTAAAAAAATTGATTGATTATTTACTAAAAAATTATAAATAAATTTATATTTAGTATGAAATTTATATTTATATTTCATAAATTATTTAATATTATTCATACCTACCTATTTAATGACAATATTATAACAGATATATTTAAAATAATCTTATTCCATGGTTTACTAAAGCACGGTGTTGTGTGGCATGCACACTTTCAAAGAAACTCATTGTTGTGTGTAACTCAAGAAAAACTCAGTATTGTGTATAGTACAAGATATACTCAGTGTTTCGTGTAACACAAAATATCTAAAATATTAAATTCATTTGAAAAATATATATTTCACAAAATCTTAGGATGTTATAGGTGTCATATACCCTTTTAGAAAATTAAGAATTGATTTATATAACATCATACTTGACATGGACTCTTTACAGGGTTTCTTTCAACCCTTTAGGTATTCTATGAAATTCATTATTCAGAAACAATGTTTTCCTTAATGTAAATATTTACCAATATTATCCACTCCACCCTTCAGTTTCAAAGACTTTAACCAACTATCAGAAGACCCACTATTAGACTTTCTAACATGTATTTTCTTCTTCCAGTTTCACTAACAGAATAGCACTCAAACTATAATGGACCGGACCCTCCTAGTCCATTTCTTTTCCAAATCATGATGTTCGAGGCCTCCTGGGAACCATCGGTGACTCATTGAGGAGTTTTCTGAATTTCAGTATGAACGAATGGTGGCATCGATCACCATCAGTGGAACCGATGGGAACCAGTGCCAGGGTGATGCTTCCAGGGTGACGGTTCTAGGATTTTGGTGATTCTTCCATCGTTAATTCATTTCCAACTTCTCCGGGACTTTTCAGTTTCTCTCCAGTAATGCCTCTTTTAATGTAAAAAGTGTTTTAATAACCCTTTCAAAGCGATTTAAGGCCTATAAAAGATGTTTTAAATCCCCCAAGAGTTGGGTGACCCTTGAATAACCAAAACATGTGGCCTTTTTATCAATTTCACACCCTTTTCCACATTTTCCAGCCTCTAGTGTTTTCCAATTTCGCCCATGTTGCGTGTTTTTCTCTGTTTGAAGGAAATCTATCAACTCACTATCATCATATCCACCATCTTTGAGGAGAATTATTAAATCTAAATTAATCCCAAAGTGTGAAATTGTCAATCCATGTGGTCAATCCATGATCTGACTTTTAAGTACTTAGAAATGGTCTCCCAGATTTTAGGATCTAGCCTCTTCTTAATCCAAGATCTTCTCTTCTTTATTCCTTTACTTTTCCCTTAGTGTGCCTTGAGACTTCCTCCGAAGAAGAATCATGCACCCATGTTGGATCCCTTCCCTCTCAACCTTGGAGTCTTCTTTTCCTACAAGTCGCGTCATCCCCAGTTCTTGGCACAAGAAGAAAACTTCAATCCTTGATCATTCAAGTAGGGGTTTTTCCTTCTTCTTTATTTACTATGCATCATACGGGGTGGGTATGATGATGTTCCCTCAGATGTAGATAAAACCAACTTTAAAAAAGATAATAAATAGACTTTTAAAGAATTAATGTGTGGTAATGATTATGTTGTTGCTTTTTTACCTTTGTTTTTATGTTGTGAATTGTATGAGCTCTTGTCCCCTAAAAATCGTGGCCTTTGGTGGTCCTTTATTGTGCACTAATGAAGCTTTGTTTTCTGAATAATCTTGTGATTGAATGGATAAAACATAGAAACTGATTAATCATGTAAAATTGGTTGATTAAATGTATGATCTATGAATAAGAACCCTTGTGTGATCACCCCGGTTAACCAAACGAAAATAAGAAACTTAATTAAAGGTGTTGGCTAAATTTGAAAAACTTCCTTTCTTTTTTTGGGTAATATGCATGGTTGTTTTGTTTAATGTTTTTGGGTGATGTATAGGGGAATAGAATATCGGTTTGTGAGGTTGTTGGTTTGTGAATTTGAGGTAGTGTGGATCTGGTGGTAAATGTTTTGTATCCAGTAATTTGGGGCTTGTTTTGGTTCTAGTACTTCGAGGGATCTCATGGATCCCTTTTGAAGTTGTTACTTACAAGAGAACCAGGTGTGAATGCTTAAATTTTTCTTGATTGTTTTTCTTTCAGTTGTTGCTTTGGTTTGTAGTTATGATTTTTAGTCACCTGATAGTGAAGGAATGTTTTAAATGGACTCATTTGAACATGATAATGAGAACTGGTATAATGAGGAATCATTTTCTAGAAATGGGTTGCGCTCTGGTTGTGGTTGTTGTGTACTTGTGCATGTAGGGATAGTAGCAAGAGTGGTTGTGTATGAGCTGGTTGTTGGTTTTGGAATCCTTAGGTTGTGATAAGTTCTTGTTTACCTATATGTATAAAATTCATTTCTTGTTTTTCTTATACGTACCCCACCCATGTTGAGCGCTTCGTACCTAACACCCCCCATTTCATGGGGGAGGGTGTTTTTCTCAACGTTCCTATGAGTGTCTAGTTATTATATTCTTTCTGATCCCTCTCCTAGGTAGCCCAAGACTCTGCAGGCAAGCTGTGATGGCCTAAGGTTCATTATGTCCCAAGACTCTTCAGGCAGGGTGTGTTGTGGTGGTTGGCCCAGGTGTGTGCAAGTAATTTTTTTCCCAAGTGTCTTCGAGATGAGGCACAGGTGTCTTTGAGTGTGGTCGTGGTTTTCCTGGCCCATGAGTCTTTGGGTGTGGTAGTGGTTGTTGTGGCCCAGGTGTCTACAGGTGTGGTTATGTGTAGTTGTGGTGTCCCAAGTTTTTTTGGGCGGGATAGACGTGCGGTTGGGATGGCCCATGGGGTTTTTGTTGGGGCAATAGTGGGACTGCAGTGGGATTTGTGGGGGAGGTCTAATTCATAGGATGTCCTAAATAACCAGTGGGAAAGCAGTGCGGGGTACCAAATATCGATGTGATATTACTAATATTTTACTTGGCTTGTGTTATTTGGGGAGTGTGCCTTGGTTAGGATGGGAGGTTAGTTTCCCTTGCTAGGTGTTTTGGTTAACTCTTTTCTCATGGGGCATTATAATGTCTCCCCACTTGTGCATGAGATCTTTTGGTTTCCCTACTGAGTATACCTGTATACTCACCCTACATATATAAAACTGCTTTTAGGTTTCCAAGAGGACTTTGAGGACCGTGCCAGGCCTTACTAGATTAGGCGTTGGGACAGTTTTTGTTGCTTCTTTTCTTTTCTTTTAGTAATTTCCTTTGTAATTTTCTTTTACTTTGTATCACTTTATTTTGGACATGCATACAGGAATGGATTTTGGGCTTTACTTTTATTTCAGTCTTTGGAGTTTTTTGGGATTCACCGTCTTATCTCCTGATCTTATTAAATAAAAAGGGTAATGGCTTCCATTCATGTGAGATTCTATACCCTTGGTGTTAGTCACCACTCTAGGGCCTATTGAAGGCGGGACTCGGGGGTCATTATCTCTTCTTCAACTTAAAGAAGGAAGGGTCTGACAGTTTTTTGTTCTTTCCCTCATCTTGGAGAAGGCGGGTCATGACAGAATGGTATCAAAGGTTATGGTTGAGAGATAGGATAGAGTTCGGGGTTAGGCACAGTGAATATTTCATGGGATGGTAGGGAAATAGTGTTAGGAAATCTTGGTGTGTGAAATAGGTCAGGGAAGACTTGCTAGGACATGGGATTTTAGGGGCCCTCGTAATCCTATGCAAGGAATCTAGACCTACTGAACAGCTAAGTGAGGATACACTTATTACAGGGTAGAGATCCTAGTAAATTTACATGTATCATAATTACTTTTTTTCTTGTGTTTATTGGGTATTTTGGTAATTTAAAATAAATAAAGAGTTTAATAAAATTTTAAAAAGGTATTTCTTCTACACTACTCAGGCTTAGGAGTTTCTTGTTGCTTTTTCAGCTATAGAACTCAGACGATGTCCAAAAGTAGTGTGGGGAGTTCAGGCCTAGCAGGTTGATCTGGTTGATTAGTGGAGGTATGATCAAGAGGAGGATAAAGACCAATGGCATAAAATGATTTGTGCCTTCCAGCGGTAGGCTCTAGAAAAGTACAAGGGAAATGTCTCTGACATGGAGATGGAGATCTGGATCGAGCCGCTGGTGATCGCTTTCAACTTAATCTAGGATCTAACGGAGTACTAGGTTCCTCTAGATGTGATCTAGATGCAGGGACCAGCGTATCGGTGGTGGACACATTGTCTCAGGGAGAAGAAGGAATCTGAGGTTTCATGGACTGACTTTGAGAAGGAGTTCCAGACAGAATTCCTTTCTTCCATGATGAAGATCGAAAAGAGGAAAGAGATGATCTCCCTTCAGCAAGGGAGTATGATGGTAAGGTATTTGGGGATCAAGTTCAAGTATCTCCTTCATTTTTCTCCAGACCTCTTTTCAGATGAGGAATCGCGGGCAAGATGCTTAGAGGAGATGCTTTGACCTTCTCTTCAGTATGTTGTTAATCACTTTTCTCTACCAACATACTTAGAGATCCAGAAGAATGATGAAGTAGTGGAGAGGATGTAAATGCTGGGAGGTGTGTCTTTAGAGGGGATCTAGTTGAGTTCGTCAAAGGGGAAGGTTGTCAGAAGTAGGAATTCGGTATCAGGGCCTTCCAGGTTTTGACCGATAGGGATTATGCCTTAGCAGTTTCAGTTCTGACCTCCCAGTCCTCTCCCTTTCTCTATAGGCCTAGTACTAAGGTTCTTTACCTGTGGTAGCCGTGGGCATCTTTGGAATTAGTTCCCTATCTGAGTGCAGTATAGCAGGGGTGGGCAGGTTTAACGCCCACCTCAGCAATACCATTTTCCAACCAAACCTTTTTAGAAACAGTAGCAGGCCCCTTCCCCTCCGATAGAAGATGTTGCAAGAGGAGGCTGACCTCAGGGCGCTCCTCAAGGACCTTGACTAGAGAGTGTTCAGGGAGGCAGTTGATAGCCAAGGGAAGAAGATCTAGGCATGGGAAATTGTACATCGCAGAGGTAGTATTTTCCAGTAGGGCCAGAGTTCATTTGAGGTATGATCAGTTTGTTTAGTACTCTTTCTTGTTCCTTGTTTTATTTAGGAGCTTCGCACTCCTTTGTTTCACCTGGTCTAGCTCATTCCTTGGGTCTAGACGTAGAGAGACTTTCCATGACCCTGGTGTTGAGTACACAAGTTAGAGGTCAGACTATCCTGTTTGATGTTTTTTGAGGATGCAGACTGATGTTGGGGCTGCAACAGTTCAGTGGGAATCTTTTTCTGCTACAAATTCATCCATATGATGTCATCATGGGCATTGACTGGCTGTTTTCCATGCACTCTATTATCGACTAATTCCGGAGAAGGTTCTTGTTCTTAGATATGGGCAGCTAGCGTGTAACTTTTGTTGGTGAGCGGAGTTTCCAGGAGGGCAGCCGGTGTGTGGATCCCCTTCTTTCTTTATTAGACGAGCTATTATTGGAATCATTAGAATAAAATATGGTGGAAGTTCAGAAGATTTTCAGTGATTTCATAGATGTCTTCCCCAAAGAGGTGGTGACTTTACCCCCTCGACCTGATGTTGAGTTCAGGATAGACCTAAAACCCGGTGTTCATGTGATTTTGATGCCTCCCTATCAGATAGAGCCTTCTGAGTTATGGGGGTTGCAAATTCAGGTTGATGACCTGATGAAGATTTTTTTATCTGACCAAGTGTGTCGCCATGGAGTGATCTAGTCTTGTTTTCAAAGAAGGCAGACGATGGTCTCAGGCTGTGTACAAACTATCGAAGAATGGATCAGGTGACGGTCAAGAACTGTTACCCCCTCCCGAGGATCAATGACCTTTTTGACCAATTAAAGGGAGAAAGTTGGTTCTATAAGATTGACCTGTGGTCTGGATATCACTAATTGAGGGTGAAGGAGGGTGAAATTTCAAATACTTCTTTTAGTTGTAGATATGGGCACTTTGATTTCATGGTCATGTCGTTGAGCATTACGAATGCACTAGTTTTTTTCATGGGGATCATGAACTCTGTTTTTCATGACTGTCTGAACCGGTTCATGGTTGTGTTCATTGACGACATCCCGATCTACTCAAGTACAGAGGAGGATCATGCCGAAAATATGAGGATATTTTTGGAGGTCCTTTGACACCACCATCTCTACGAGAAGTTGTCCAAGTGCAAGTTCTAGACACGAGAGTTTCACTTCCTTAGACATGTGGTGTCCCAGAAGGGAATAGTAGTGGACCCGTTGAAGGTTGAAGTGGTTTTTTCTTAGGCAGCACACAAGAATGTGTCATAGGTTTGTAGTTTCCTAGAATAGGTAGGTTACTACCAAAGGTTCGTACCTGACTTATATTGAGTTTCAGCACCTTTGACAACCTTGACCAGAAAAGACCAGGTTTTTGTATGGAGTGAGTAGTTCCAGGCATCTTTTAGTTATCTAAAAGGGAAGATGGTCAGTGCCCCAGTGATAAGGTTTCCATAGGAAGGGGTAACATTTGAAGTTTTTTTTTGATGCTTCTGGTCTAGTATTGGGGTATGTGTTGATGCAGCAACAAAGAGTGATCTCTTATTGATATAGAAAGTTACACCCTCATGATAGAATGCTTCTTAGAATGCTTCTTAGTCTTTATAGATAACAAGAGCCTGAGGTATGTCTTCTCCTAGTGAGACCTGAACTTGTAGTAGTAGAGGTGGATGGAGTTTCTCCGGGACTAAGACTGAGAGATATCTTACACCTTAGAAAAGGGGAATGTGATGTCCAATGCCTTAATAAGTAAGTCACAGAAGGATATTTTTTGGGGATCAGTAGATGCTTGGAAAGTAATAGAGGAGTTGGATGCTTTAAATTTGGGTGTGAGAGTGGAGGATGGTAGAGGTTGTCTGTTTCAGATGAAAGTGCAGTCTACCTTGTTACGAAAGGTGGAGGAGTCTCAGTGGGGAGACTCAAAGGTCGAATTGATGCGTGGTCGCATTAACTAGGGAAATTCTTCGAGAGTATGGTTGGAGGATGTTCATAATCGGATGTTGTTTCATGGAAAGTTTTTTGTCCCGATGGAAATGTGCGAGGGAGTTCTTGTTGAGTTCCATAGCTCAGCCCTGGAGGTACACCTAGGATTTTAAAATATGTATTTTGGCTTGAGAGGTCAGTTTTGGGGGCCCGAAGTAAAGTGGGTGGTGGTGGAAGTTTTGGCAAGGTGCCTCGTGTGTCACTAGGTGAAGGCTGAACACTGTGTTCCCGACGGTATATTACAGCCCTTAGACATTCCCAAGTGTAAGTAGGATGAAGTTTTGATGGATTTCATCATAGGACTACCTAGGGATGATGGAGGCTATGATGTCATCTGGGTAGTGGTGGACCGTTTGATGAAATTGGATCACTTCTTAGCGATTAAGGAGTCGCGCGTAGTGGACTCCTTAGCATAGAAGTTCGTGGGTGAAGTTGTACAGTTGCACGGAGTTCCCAAAAACATCATTTTGGATTGGTATACACGCTTTAATTCACGAGTATGTAAGGGATTATAGCATTATTTTGGCACCCAGTTATGCCTTAGAACTGCTTTCCACCCTCAGACGAATGGGCAGACAGAGCGGACCATCTAGACGTTGGATGATATGTTGCGAGCGTGTGTTCTGGACTTCATAGGATCATGGGTATGACACTTGAAACTGGTAGAGTTTGCCTACAAAAATGGATATCAATCTACCATTGGCATGGCACCATTTTAATCCTTTTACGGGAGACCATGTCGGCCACCCGTATGTTGAACAAAGGTTGGGGAGTCAGGTGTTCTTGGCCTGGAGGTGGTGTAGAGCACGACGGAGAAGGTTCAACTTGTGAGTGAGAGGATGAAGGTGTCTCGGGACCATAATAAGTCATATGTCGATCATAGGAGGAGACCCTTGGAGTAAGAGGTTAGTGACCACGTGTTCTTAAAGGTCTCCCCTCAGCATAGACAACAGAGGTTTGGTAGGGGGAGTAAGCTTTCTCCTAGGTTCATCGGACCCTTCGAGGAATTGGGATGAGTCAGAGAGGTGGCATATTATATGGCATTACCACTGTGGTTGGAGAGGATCCATGATGTATTTCATGTATCTTAGCTCCATCGGTATCTACATAATGACTCCCATGTCCTCGACTGGGGAGAGTTGTATATCGAGGACGATGCGATGTTCATGGAGCGACCTATGAGAATCGAGGATCGTAAGGAGAAGGTGATTTGAGGAAGGACCATTCCCTTGGTTCGTGTGTTGTAGAGGCATGGTGTCCTAGAGGAGAGTACCTAGGAATGGGAGGCACGGATGTGTGCCCAGTACCCAGATCTATTCTGAGTTTTGTTTTTGTGGTTGCTTTGTGCCTTTCTTGTGATGTAATGCTTGACCTTGTTTGTTATGAGATGAGTTGTTTCCCTTGTTCTCTGAATGTGTGTAAAAATTCTTGACTATGTGAAGGGTATGACCTGATCCCTAATCAAGACACATTAAGGTCGATGCGACTAAACCTATATGGGCGAGTCAGTTCCGCCCAAAGAGAATAGTATCTTGACATGGAGAAAGGGACTCCCTAATCCATATTTATAGATGGTGTGACCTTTATATGTTTGTGTGGTTACTTGGTGGAGAGGATAAGTAGTGTTTCCATAGTTTTTTAGGAGATATATGATAGAGGTGTTCCTAGATGTTGAGGTTTTTCCTCTAGTTTTCAATACAGGGTGGTTTACTCCTGAGAGGTATCTTACGAGGTGGTTGTTTGGACCCCTCTATTTTCTTTAGGTTTAATCCTAAATTCTTGAGGGTGAGAATAGTTTGAGAGGTATCTGATGTAATGAATCTAACCTTCCTGTTCCATTACTTTTCCAAATCATGATGTTCGAGGTATCATGGGGACCATCGGTGACTCATTGAGGATTTTTTCAAATTTCAAGATGAACGAACGGTGGCACTGATGGCCCATCGGTGGCATCGATGGGCACCAGTGCTAGGGTGATAGGTTGGGGTTTTGGTGACTCACACATTGGTGAGTCATTTCTAGCTTCTCTTGGACTTTTCAGCTTCACTCTAGTAATGTCTCTTTTGATGTAAAAGTGTTTTAATACCCCTTTCAAAGTGATTTAAGGCTTGTGAAATATGTTTTAAATCTCCCAAGAGTTTGGTGACCCTTTAATAATCAAAATTTGTGGACTTTTCATCAGTTTCACACCCTTTTCCGCATTTTCTATC
This sequence comes from Viscum album, assembly GCA_963277665.1. Classification (NCBI taxonomy): domain Eukaryota; kingdom Viridiplantae; phylum Streptophyta; class Magnoliopsida; order Santalales; family Viscaceae; genus Viscum; species Viscum album. The sequence continues at coordinate 345,190,360 of OY728162.1, read as the reverse complement.
CTCCTATGTTTTATACTTTCTCTCCTATTACATGTTTTTCTCCATTTGAAGGAAATATATCAACTCACAGCTGTTATCTCCACCATCTCTGAGGAGAATTATTAAATCTCAATTAATACCAGTGTGTGAAACCATTGAACCGTGTGGTCAAGACACAATCTAACTTTTAAGTAACTCAAAATAGTCTCCTAGTTTTAGGATCTGGCCTCTTCTTAAGCTGAGATCCTCTCTTCCTTCTTCCTTTTCATTTCCATTAGTGTGCCTCAAGACTTCGTCAGGAGATGAATCATGCACCCATGCTAGATCCCTTCCCGCTCATCCTTGGAGTCTCCTTTTCCTTCAAGTTGCACCATCCCCAGTTCTTGGTGCATGGATAAAACTTCAATCCTTGATCATCCAGGTAGGGGTTTTTCCTTCATCTCTCTTTACTGTGCATCATGCGGGGTGGGTGTGATGATGTTCCCTTGTGACATAAATGAAACCAACTTTAACAAAGATAATAAATGGACTTTTAAAGAATTAAGGGGTGGGAATTATGATGATGATGTTGTGTTTTACCTTTATTTTTATGTTGTGAATTTTATGATCTCTTTTCCACTGAAAATCATGGTCGTTGGTGGTCCTTTTTTGCACACTAATAAAGCTCTATTTTCTAAATAATATTGTGATTGAATGGATGAAACATGGAAACTGATTAATCATGTAAACTTGGTTGATTAAATGGATTCCTGATGAATAATAACCCTTGAGTGATCACCCCATTTAACCAAATGGAAATAAGTAACTCAATGAATGGTGTTGGGTAAATTTGAAAAACTTCATTGCTTTGTCCTGGTGATATGCATGGTTTTTCTATTTAATGTTTTTGGTGTGACATAGAGGGAAATGGAATCTACGGTTGAGAGGTTGTTGGTTTTTGAATCTGAGATCATGTGGATCTGGTGGTAAATGTTGTGGAGCTAGTAAGTTGGGGCTTGGTTTAGTTCCAGAGCTTCGAGGGATCTCACGGATCCCTTTTGATGTTGTTACTTACAAGAGAACCGGTTGTGAATGCTTAGATGTTTTCTTGGTTTTTCTTATTTCATTTGTTTCTTTGGCTTGTGGTTATGACTGTTATTTTCCTGGTAATTAAGGAATATTTTAAATGGAATCATTTGAAAATTATAATGATAACTGGTACAATGGGGAACTATTTTCTAGAAATGGGTTGTTCTTTGGTTGTGGTTGTTATACACTTGTGCATGTAGGGATTGCAGCAAGAGTGGTTGTGTATGGGCTGGTTTTTGGTTTTGGTACCCTTAGGTTGGGATGATTTCTTGTTTACCTATATGTATAAAATTTAGTTCTTGTGTTTCTTATATACACCCCACCCATGTTGAGTGCTTCATGATGAACACCCCCATTTCATGGGGGAGGGTGTTTTCTCTAACATTCCTATGAGTGGATGGTTATTAACTCTTTTATGCTCCCTCTATTAGGTATTCCAAGACTCTTCAGGCAGGTTATAACGTCCTAATGTTCATTATGTATCAAGACTCTTTGGTCAGGGTGTGTTGTGGTGGTTGGATCAGGTGTGTGCAGGCAGGTTTATTTCCTAAGTGTCTTCGGGATGAGGTCCAGGTATCTTCGGGTGTGGTAGTGGTTGTTCTGAAATAGGTGTCTTCGGGCGTGGTAGTGGTTGTTTTGTCCTAGGTGTCTGTGGGAATGGTTATGTGTGGTTGTGGTGGCCCAGGTGTTTGCGAGTGGGATAGATGTGCGGTTGGGATGGCTCATGGGGTTGTTGTTGGGGTGGTAGTGGGATTTGTGGGGGAGGTATGATGTGTTGGATGTCCTAAATAACTCATGGTAAAGCAGTGTGGGGTACCCAAATATTGATGTTCTATTACTATTATTTTACCTGTCTTAGATTATTTGGGAAGTGTGCCTTGGTGGGGTTGGGTGGTTAGTTTTCCTTGCTAGGTGTTTTGGTTACCTCTTTTCTCACGGGGCATTATAATGTCTACCCACTTGTGCATGAGATATTTTGGTTTCCCTACTGAGTATATTTGTATACTCAACCTACATATATAAAATTACTTTCAGGTTTCTAGGAGGACTTTAAGGATCGTTCTGGACCTTACTAGATCGGGCATCGGGACAATTGTCGTTGTTGCTTTTCTTTTCTTTTGGTACTTTCCTTTAAAGTTTTCTTTTACTTTGTATCACTTTATTTTGTACATGCATATGGGAATGGATTTTGGGATTTACTTTTATTTCAATATTTGGATTCTTTTGGGATTCATCGTCTTATCTCCCAATCTTATTAAATAAAAAAGGTAATTCCTTACATTCACGTGAGATTTTATACCCTTGGTGCTAGTCACCACTCCAGGTCCTATTGAATGCGGGACTCGGGGGGTCATTATCTCTCCTTCAACTTGAAGAATGAAGGGTCTAAAAGTTTTTTATTCTTTCTATCATCTTGGAGAAGGCTGGTTGTGACACGAACTTTCACTCCTATGTTCTACTCAGCTATCCTAAAAATATCAAGTAGCTTGAGTAAAAGTTTCCTAAGTTAATTCATATTATAATTCAAAATGAACTTCCCAAACCTTTATAGTAAATATTATATAATAAAATTAGTATCTATGTCATGATAAAGATGTGACCTCAATATCTCCAAATCATTAACATACCCAATCATATTGAGTACATGAACTAAGAATAAAATTACTTATATCATCTTATACTAAAAAAGTTATTTATAAACTCTATATCCTCCATGTATTAGTTACTATTAATATAAACTTTTTAGGTTATCAATAATCCCATAAGAATCCATGATTTCATGTTTCTTATATATTTTACTCTCTATGATACATTCATTAATGTTGATACATCAATAAAATTTCTTTTATTCTTCTAATAAAAAAATCTTACCCTCTTGAATAGATTCTTTAGAAGGTGTTTCTTTTGGTTTCTCTAATACATACAATTGTTCTTCTTGCTTGAGAAGTGTTCTAAAATTTCTATACCAATCTAAGAAGTCGTTACCATTTATTTTATCCTTTTAAAATATTGATTGAAAATTCATACATGATGATTATGATGTCATTGTATCTATAAAAAAATATTTTATTAGATGAGATCATGTTTTAAAATAATTTAATAAGAAATTTTATTAAATTTTATCCCAATAAAATAATGACCCCTTTTGAATTTAATCATATCTATTAGTGAGTAAAGATCTATATTTCACAAATATTTAGGTTTATTTATCTTTTCTCCCATCACATAGATATTTAGGTAGTCTATCATGAAAATCATATCATATATGACTCTTAGATAGTTGAGAAAACAACTCTTTGACCAATCCATCATATGGATGAACTTATATATATTCCTATGCTAGACTAATTATATTAGGGTATCATAGATAAGTATAACCAAAATTAAATTCCAAAAAATAGATACTTAACCTTATTAGGGTTACCCATTACTTTATTTCCGTATAAAAGATAATCCAAGGGTATCCATCTTTAGCATGACCCACCAGGTTGGATGATCGAGGTCTTGATAAGTCTTCACTTTAGAGGAACATGACATTAGTATTATAAAAGGGGCTTTAAATCTCACCATATAATCTCATTCTATTCCCTTTACATGTATGCATTATTTTAGTGATTTATTTTTCAATACTATTCTTTTCACCAAATCAATATGTTCAAACCATATTGATATGTAACTATTTACACAACTCATAACTTGTGTTACTAAAACAAATTAAAATCCACCTATATTCATACATATCTAAATACAACCCATGCGTAATTTACAAAAAAAACCCTTTTATGTAAAGGATTTAAAACATATGAAATCAAAAGTCCACACAAGAGTAATCTTGGAATGATAGATAGCCAACCCTAGCTTTTCTAGATATAGAAAAGGCCTGCGATTTAATGAGTAGTTTGACCCAAAGTCCCTCTACCCAAGGATACTTTACTTAAGATAGATCTCAATCTCATCATAATTCTAACACATAATATGTATAAAATATAATAATACTTTAAATTCAAGATCATAACTCAATATAAGTCAAATTCAAGGTAATATAAAACTAAATCAATTACCATACCTAGAAGGAAACTACTTAGATTTATGTATGATAATTTATAAAATAAGTTTAATGGTTAAAACTAAAACATACATTCATTCAAAAATAAAGTATAGAATAAACTAAATAAATAAACAATTTTTATATTTAAACATGAGATAAACATTTAGAAACAATTCATAAATAAAAAATTATAAAAACTGCAATGTAGTCATGAATTATGGACATTCCATAATCAGATACATATAAATAATTTATATTTATTCCCAAATTGAACTACTTTATATTATTCATTATATGATATTTTTCTTAAATATATGATATTAAATGAAATAAAAACATTTTATATTCCAATTATAATATGTAAACAATTTAATTAATCTAAATATTACATATTTAATATTAACAAAAACCTTATCATGAAAAATATCAAAACACTTTTTGGTATGGTTTAAATAATTTCTTATATAAGGAACTTTTAATTTGAACAATTCAAATTAAACATTATGAATGATCTATAATATTAAATATAAACTCTTTTATATTTAGCCTTATTTTGTAATTTATAAAAATTATATAAAATACCCTTATAATTTTCATATAAACATTTTATATCCAAGTTATAAGTCATTCTATATAATTTCAAAAGGTATTTAATATTAAAAATTAATATTAAGGATATTTATTTAATAAATGTTTCATATAAATTTTAATAATAAATTATAATCTATTTATAATTAATTAATTTATAAAATTTTATAAATTAAATAAATATCTCAAAATTAGGGATGCAAATTTTTAGACTCAACCTGTGAAAACAATTCTCAAGTAAGAATTAATTTGGTTCAACTCCATTTATTATAGAGATAGAAATTTTTTAATGGTGATATTTTTCTCAATATTAATATAGATTTAATTATAAATATTAATGGATGTAAAAAATTAATGTTGACTGCATTAATTGGATATATGGACTTGGTGTCTATATAAATGGATGTTGTGGTATTTTTTGAGTGCGACTGATGAGTGCTGACAGGGCCTGAAAAAGGTGGAGGTGGATCCCCATTTGAGGAATCCAACTTGGTAATACACAAAGTGTCTGAGACATAAGAGGAAAAGGAAGAGGTTGAGACCCACAAGGGTAGAGACTAGAAGGATGGATCCACAAGATGCGATAACCAAACAGTGTTGGTGTCATATCTTATGGTGATCTAGGTAGAGTTTTGGAGGACGGTAATTCTTGTAACATAGATGTTTCTCCTCATTGAATGAAAGTGATTATGTCATTATACCATGGATATAGAATGAAAGTATGCACTGCATAATCCTTTTGTGCATTTTTTTACTTTGTGCCTGCATGTTTGTTTTATTTTTGTGTTTATTTTTTTCATTTTGTTCATTTATTATAATGAAGATCTTAGGTGGACAATAACTACATAAAGGGATGACTCGGTGTGGTTTCTAGGGTGTTTGGACTTTTGTAGCAACCTGACCCCAAAAATCCTGAATTCGATGTCATGATACCATTACATTGGTATAAGATATAAGTAAATAACATCCCAAAGGACCGAACAATTTAGTAGTATTGGTAAACTAGATACATACACGAGTATTTTATTACAAATTAATACAATAATTACAACATAATTTTTTCCTTTCTTTTGAGGATAACTTTATTCCATCTATTGTATCCCTGAATATATTTATTAGTAAAGTTCAAGGAATCTTGGGGAAAGGAAACATAATAAGGGTGAGATCAAATTATCAGTTGTGGTAAAGTACAATGGAAGCAATAATGAATCAATGATAATAATCAATATGCAAAGGTAAATAACTGAAAATACATTCCATTTAATCAATAAACTGAGAATGAAATGAATCCATAGATAATGTTAAAGAAAAAAACTCATGGATAATAATAAATGAATCAAAATTAAGGAAATTCTTATTATTGGATTCCATGTTTCCCAGGTACATGGTACCTTTACCATCAATACCTTTTAGAATACGGTTTAGCATGATGCTATCAATACCTTTCACAAGATAGTTTAAAGCTACTCTAATTTGGAAAAAAACTCAAAGGGTTTATTTCCAAATGATTTTTCCTCATAATACTATCGATGTATCAAGGGTAATACTTTAAATGACCTCCAACCCATTTCATACCTATCTAAATCATTCCTTATATATTGGATAATAGATTTAATTCATAAAAAATGTGCCTTATCAAATATATGTATTGAATAAAGGATACAGATTTATCAATTTTACCCAAATAATTAAATAACTATCAAAGTAAAAACCATAAGTAAAAATGGTATACAATTAGGAAAATAATCATATCTATGAAAAAATGATATAGATATTTAGGGGAAATTTAATGTTCAATGATCTTTCAAAATTGAATATTTCAAAAGGGACTAACAAAGTAATCAAGGAAGTGAATTTCAATAATATCCTTGGCCATAAAAATAAAAAACCATCCATAGGAATAATAAGAATGGTATCCATACAACATATCCCAAGTGAAGTATTTTTTAAACCCTTTTTAGAAAATAGGGTTTTTATAATAAAATAGGTTCTCTAACTAAAGAGATAAATGAGTTCTGGTTTTCTTAAAAACATTTTTAGTATTAAAGAGTGGGATAATGGTACTATTACCTATAAAAGTTTATAAAAAATAATAGGAGAATAAAATTAAATGATTTATTAAACAATGATCTAATAATTTCCTCTTATGGAAATTCAAGTGTAAACAAATCCCGAACAAAATGAGATTGTGAAGTAAACCCTTGAAAATACCATAACATTGATGTGAGAATAAAAAAATTGATATATTATGTGTTTCAAATGTAAATCCACATATAAGAATTTTAAATACATAAATATATAGTAAAAATTTTATTACACACATAATATTATAATATTAATGACAATGAGGAAGTAATATAGCCCAATAAAAAGGAATCAGGTTATAAAAATCTTTACCACTTGGTAAATTTTAATTCAAATACCTATAGAATAAATAATTAAAATTTAAACTCAAAATAACATGAATATAAATTAATTCATCATATTATATATCAAATTGGGGAATATATACACCATACAAAATAATTAAGTTGTGAATATGACATTTATCTTGTAGATGTAAAAAGTGAGATGAAAATCTCTTACCTTGCATTTCCTTTCGGGTGAAAATCCTTTAACCTCATTTATAATTGTTTTAAGAATTTAAATAACTTATAAATGAGCCATAATTATATTTATAATATCATATATTAACTTCTTATAATATCTTATTACTCTTTTGTTAATAATCTTTCATTATTTTCACTATTTCAGGTATTAATTGTCTAGCTTTTCGAGTATATTTTGACTTGTTACTTGTTTTTCCTATTAATTAGATCATGGTTTAATCATATCCAGAATTTAAAATATTATTTAAATGTTATATATATTCAGTATATATTTATTTATAGTAATCCATGATATTTGGAGATAAGAAATGAAATTCATTGTTCATGGAGACGGTAGGTCGTATGTATGCATGAATGCTACTTCTATTTCCTTATTGTATTTAAAATAAAGAAAATTAAATTATTTATATATATATGTATATTATAATAAAATTATATTATTCATTTCATTTATGTCACATATTTTTATTAAAATCATCCCTAATTCATTCCATGTATAGTATGAATGAATCACATTACTTTGAGGAGGCAGTAGTCAACACTTCCATAAACGATGTTATCGTATTACCACAAAATGGAAAGTATGAAGGTATGTTTTATATAAAAATTACAGAAGCATAAATAATTAAGCTCTCTATCAGAGATAATAATCTCCTCCTTTAAGCTGCTTATGCTAAATGCAAGCCTCCTTCCCATGAGTCCCTTTGGAATGATTTGAGTTCCTTCAACCCAAGTGATAATCCTTGGATAGTAGGTGGAGACTTCAACATTGTTGTCACTCATGAGGATAAAAAGGGTTGTGGTCCCTTTCCCAGAAGATAAAGTCAAGTCTTTGTCTCATTAATGGTATCCAATGTCCTTTTAGATGTGGGATTCTCTGGTGATCTGTTTACATGGTGTAATAACCAATGCAGGAACAAGAGATCTTGGAGTCATATCGATAGATGTATAGTTATTAGAGAAGTTTTGGACTCTTTTACTGACATAAAAGTTTTGTACCTAGCTTGAGGCTTATTAGATCACTCTCCCCTTCTAATTTTCCTAAAGTCCAAGAGTAGTAATGGTGAGATTTTCCAATTCTCCTCTGCATGGACCACCAATTCAGCTTTCCTCAACATTTTTAGGGATCCTTGGATTCCCCCAGGTGAAGGTAACCCATGGATATCCCTACATAATAATATAATATACCTTAAAGTTATTCTTATTTACTATTATAATAATATTCCTCCAGTGGATCATGAGATTGATATTATTTTCAGAGACATTCAGCGACTTGAGGTGACCCTGTAGATCGCCTGGGGTGATGAGGTGTTTACTCATTTGAGGTGAAAGAAAGACACCATAGAGGACATATTTCTGAAACAAGATCATTTGGATCATGATAAATCTCTATTTAATTGGATAATATAAGGAGATAGGATCACCAAGTATTTTCATGCATGTATCAAGGAAAAAATAAGGCTTTCGGAACCTACCTTAATATTAGAGGATGGATCCTATTCTAATGAAAAAAACTTGGTTGGAAAATTTGTGAACTCTCACTTACAGTCTTTACTGGATTCTCAAAACCCATGAATTTTGGATGGATACCCTAGGAATTATTCATATTTATTTGATTGCATCCCTCAGTAAATCTATGAATAAGTGAATGATCTTTTAAAAGTTATCCCAAAGGAGGAAGATATTCATAATTTCCTCTTGTCCTTGAATCTAGATAGTTCTCCTGGTCCAAATTCTTTTCTGACCTCTTTCTATAGGGTTTCCTAAGAAACTATTTAGATGATATTGATAAGTGTGGTGCAATACTTCTTCCTAGGATGAAACCTCCCTTGTGTAGCCTGTGTAAGAAAAGTAGTTCTTGTGACCAAGGTCAAAGACCCTAATTCCTTGAATTAGTATTTTCCTATCAACCTGTGTAATGTACCTTACAAAGTCTTGTTTGGAATTCTAAATTTGAGGCTTGATCTCTTCCTTCCTAGTTGGGTAGCTAAGGAGTATTATGGTTTTGTGAAGGGAAGATCTATTCAAGAAGTGATAGCCCTGGCCCAAGAAGTTATCAGTGATATAAACCTAAATTCCTTTGGTTGTAATGTGTTCATCAAATTATACATGAGAAAAGATTTTAATAAAGTGGAATGGAACTTTATTATCAAGGTCCTTTCAAGCATGGGTTTCTCAATGTGGGTAATTGATTTACTTTTTCATTGATTTTTCTCTCCATGGATGGATATTTCTTTCATGGCCATGCAGTTTGGTTTTTTCAAAACAGTTAGAGGTTTAAGTCAATGGGATCCCCTCTCTCCATCTCTATTCATCATGGCTCAAGACGTCCTCATTTGATACGTTATCCATTTCAAGGCTATGGGAAAGATCCTTCCTTATCGTAATAAGTAGGTTTTTGGGGCCATATCTCATATCATGTTTTCATATGACACAATTCTATTTGTTAATGGGATCATATAGTCTATTCAAGGGGTTAATGAAACTTTAAAGGTTTACTACTTTTAAAGTGGACAAATTATCAATCAGGTGAGAATATTTTTCTTTTTTCCTACCAAATGATCAGAGAGAATAACTAGATCCCTAGAAGAACTTTGGGGATGAAAAAAGGGTTCTTTCCCATGAGTTAATTGGTTGATCCTATGTCCCCTAATCCACTCCTCATCAGACATTTCGATATAGTGACTGATAAAATTTTGGGCCACATTCTTAATTGTAAAAAGATGTTCTTGTCATTTGGAGGTTGAATCACCTTGATCAACTTTTTTCTCTCCTCAATCCCCATGAATATATTTCCTACTTTGAAGGTTCCTAAAAAGTTACTCTTAAACATCGAGATAACCTTGTTTTATTTTCTATGGTATGGGAACCTTTATGGTAAATTTCATTGAGATTCCTAGAACAATATGGCTAAACCTGTCAAAGATGGAGGTCTTAACTTAAGGATCATCTCAAGAACCATGGAGGTATTCCATGATAGGCTCGCCTGGAAACTTATTGAGGGTAAAAATTTGTGGGGAAAGAATATGGTTAACGCCTATGGATTAGTGGGATCCCTATCTAGGGATAGAATATCCAGAATTTAGAGGTTAATCCAACCTCACTTACTTGTTCTGCACCACCACACTCGTTGGATAATTGTCAAGGGAGACATAAGTTACTAGTTTCACAACTAGTCAGGTAAAATTCTTGGGTTTCCAGGTTTCCCAACTCCTAATATTATCTTTAAAGAGGCTAGTGCTCATCCCACTTTCATTAGGGACACCTTGTATGAAAACCAGAAGGATCTATTTGACAAAATTATGTTGTCCAGTGATACTGATAAATGTGTTTTTACAGGCTCTTCTGCTGGTAACTTCTCCCTCAAATATTTTCTTAATCTTCAATACTTGTATTTCTATCAAGACTGTTGGGTTGAAGCTCTATGGTGAAAAAAGATACCCTCTAATTTCATATTCTTAGTGTGGTGTGTTCGCAATTATTCCCTTCTGATTAATGTTAATGTCCAAAGAAGGGGGGTTTTCCTCACCTCAAGGTGTCTATGCTGCAGTGTCCCATATAATAAAACTACCAAGCATCTGTTTTTCAATAGTGAGTGGGATAAGATATTATGGAGATAATTTAAGTAGTTTTCATGCTGGCCAAATAATTTTCTTTCCACTAAAATTTTTCTTTGTAATTGGTTTCTTGGGGTGTATTGTTCTAGCTCTGAAAGAAAATCTAGAGCCATTATTCTCACTACCGAATGTTGGACTCTCTAGTCTTCTAGAAATAGCCTCTGTCACCAGCAATTTTTGGTGTCTTCCATGGGTATTATATTCAATACAAGTAACTTAATTATGGATCTTTTTAGGTTATGTAAATACTTGATCAATGCTCCATCCCTCCCTCCCCTTCTTCCTTCTTAAGTCTCCCTCAACAAAAATCCTACAGCTAGGGGAGCATGGGTTATATGGAGGCTACCCCCCTTTGGGAACAAACTGAACATTGATAGATCTTGTGGTATGAGGTTCATGTGTGGTGGTGGTGTTATTAGAGACTAAAGATTCTCTGTTGTGGCTATATTCTCATCATTCTTTGGGATTTGATATTCCCTATAAGTGGAATCTTATGCCATGCTAACAGTCTTTCTCTTATGTAATCAGAGGCATATTCCCATATCAGAGATTGAAACAAATTCTTTAACAGTTTATAATGCTATGTTAGGTAAACATCCCACTCCTTGTTCCATTGAGTACTCAGTCAGGTGATGCAAGGTCCTTAGGGATAATCACATGTCCATCCTTTATAATTATCATGAGGTTAATATGGTGGCATACTTTCTTACTTCTAGAGAATCTCTGGATGATCATCTTCTCATTTTCCCTGACCTGGGTTCATTTCCTCCATGGGTACTCATTTTTTTAGGATAACACCCTTGGTTTACATTATTTTAGACCACCTTAGGTTCTTTTTTTGTAGTCACATTTTCCTCTTTTCCTTTTTATAATAAATACAAATTCTTTTATGGTGGAGATTAGAGGAGGGAATTCTTGTAAATTTTTTAAAAGGGAATTCCACCCGTGTTTTTCCTATGAAAAGTGGCTCCAATAATAGAACAAATTATATATAAGTGAGTATATGATATAAATATTAACATCCAATGTCTTTTTTACTAGTTTCTAGGTCATTTTTCCCTTAATTTTAAGTTTTAGTCACTTGTTAAGCCAATTTTATTCTTAATTTCTATAATTAATTTTAATCACTTTCACTAATATTTTTGGTAAAAAACTAAATTTACCTTATTAGAAATTATAAATTATTATGATTCCAAATATGGAATCCATTTTTATAAAATCAAATCACATAATTTCCAAAAAATAATTTAAAATTAATCATGTAGATGGGACGGCAAAGCGGCTTCTTGAAGTAAAAATGTTCAAAATTTTGAGATGTGTTTATATCCAATTTAAATGAAAAATTGATTAAAATGGAATTAATTGTATTAAATGATGTATAATTGATCTAATTTGACTTTAAAATTAATTTAAAATATAACTTTACCATATTAATAAATTAAACAAAAAAACAGTTTTGAATTAAAATTCAGTATTTTTTTACTATTCATCAAAAAATGAAACTTCACAGAAAAATACCAAAAATTCACCCCAAAATAATTTTTATGTTTATATTTCAAAAATAAAGTTTATTTTGACATATAAAATTTATAAAAGTTCCAAAAAATGTATTTAAAATAGGTTCATCATTAAAAGGCGGCAAAATTGTCTTTATAAACATATAGGTTTTATGCATAAAATTGGGTTTGTTATCATCTTATGCCTGTAAAATCAATTAGATGAATTAAAAAAATATTTGAATGAATATATAATATATGTACTTAATTAATATAATTCACTAATTTTAATTAATTTAATTTATTATGATAAAATACCTTTGGGAGTATAAAAATAAAAATATATCCTTTATATTCAATTGGTTTATATTTTCATTTCTAATTAATTGGTAACAAATGAATTCATATTATATTTTTTTAAACCATATATTTTCATAAGTTATTTAATCTTATTCATAACCTCTAATTTAATGGCTAGGTTATACCTTATTATATTAAATAATAATATTTTAATAATATATTGTTGTTTGGTAAAACTCGGACTTGTGTGTAATAGAAATTATCAAAGAAACTCATTATTGAGTGATATTAAAGATAACTCAATGTCATGTGCATTATAATATATAAAATATATTAAATTTACTTTAAATATTAAATATATCATAAATTCTCAAGAGGTTATATTCCTTTCTATTTTTGGTGTTGTGTCATACATGTTATTGCATACAATGTTCTTACTTTAGAATTTTGGGTCATAACATTCTCCCCACCTTAATTAAATGGAATCCTAGAAATTTAAACTTTATATCAGTAATATAGGGTTTGATATTTGAAAATACTATTGTCAAAAAACCCACATCATAAAAGATTTTATAAATTATACTCTTAATAAGAGAGTATGAGAAGTAAAAAAGGTCACATGGAATAACACATAAATAGATCTCTAAGAAGGAGAAAAATAGTGGAAAGTAGAGATGTTTACTTTGAGGAAAAGATTAAATATTTATAGGGAGTGATTGAGGCCATATATCACAAATAACTGAATGATCAATGGAAATTTGAGGGCCTCAAAGCCATAAATATATGATGATTTAAAAGACTATTGGTTCAATAAAAAATAAGGTATTAGAACAAAATTGTATTTATAGATCATTTTCCTAATGTTGGGTAATTAATTTACTACCTAATGATATAAGAAAATATAATTAAAATATTTCTTTAAATATATTTTTTATCCTTTGTTTGTGATTTGATCAATTTCTAATTCGTCCATTACTTTAATAAATGGATATCCAAAAATTAACTTTGATTCCTAAATCACTAAAATACACTTTTAACATATCTTAAGGCCCATAAAAGAGTGACAAGTCTAACTATTTGTCTCTAACTATTCTCAAAAGTTTATATGATTAATACATAAATCTCCAAACCTAAAAATTATACTATAGGTTCATCACTAATATTTATTCATCAAATTGTATAACTGAAAATAATTACATATTAACTAGGGAATTGCATAGTTCAGTTGTTGGGGTTAAACCCTTATCATCCTTTGGTCATGGTTTTAAGTCCCTTATCCTTTTCTAACTTGATGGTTTTTTACCTAGAATAGAGGTTATACTTTTCTAAAACTATATTAATATAATTTTCAAAATAAATATGATAGACGTCCTTGAAATAAGGTTGATCACTAAATATCCTTTTAAATATGGTTTTCAATACAACCCAAATACATAAATACTTCATCCATTTATTTCCACATAGGTTATTCCTTGATATAGAGTTTAACCTAGGTCATTCATTGTCATTATCTATTCAAATCCTTCATAATGGTTTGTAAAAAATGTGAATTATCCTAAGCATATCCCCTGAGAGTTTCAAACCAGGTGCACAATAAGGCTCATTGTCATGTACCAAGTTACGTTTGATTCAATCCCGACACACCATTTTAGAGTTATTACCACTAGGTATATATGTGTCAGATTCACATCCACTTATAGTATCCACATAGGGATGTATTACTAGGAAAACCATATAATCTCTATCTAAATGAAACTTTAGGATGTTCTTATATAATTATCCCCAAATTATACCTTAGGTTTATTTTATTTAATCTAGTTTTTTCTAAATATAGTTTCCAATGTTGCTATTAAACCTGCTCTAATACCAACTATAGCAACCCAACCCCAACAAGCCCAGAGATAGTGTTGTACTACCATTACATTGTAATAAGATACAAGTAAATCACGTCCCAAAGGACCAAATAGTTTATTAGTATTATAAAACAATATACATACATGGTTTTTGTATTATAAATGAATAAACTAATTACAAACATAATTTTTTTCTTTCCTTCGAGGATAACTTTATTCCATCCAGTGTATCCTTTCATATCTTTCTTAGTACACTTCAGGAAATCCTGTTGAAAGTAAACATAATAAGGATGATCTCAATTGATCAGTAAGGGTAAAGTATGATGTAAGTAATAATTAATCAATGATAATAATCAATATGGAAAGGTAAATAACTGAAAATACATTCCATTTAATCAATAAACTAAGAATGAAATGAATATATAGATAATGTTAAATAAAAATACCATGGATAATAATAATTTAATCAAAATTAAGGAAATTCTTAATTATTTTATGCTATGTTTCCTAGGTACATGGTACCTTTACCATCAAGACCTTTCACGAGAAGGTTTAATATACTATTGTCAAGACCTTTCACAAGATAGTTTGAAACTACTCTGATTTAGAAACAAACTCAAAGGGTTTTTTCACCAACTAATTCCATACCATGAGACTACCGATGTATCAATGGGATTACTTTAAACTATCCACAACCCATGTCTTACATATCCAAATCATTCCTTAAATACCAAATAATTGATTTAATTCATAAAAAATATGCCATATCAAATATCCATATTTATTAAAGGATGTGTATTTATAAATATTTCCCAAAATAATAAAATAACTATCAAAGTAAACACCATATGTAAAAATGGTATTCATTTCATGCAATAATCATATCCATGAAAAATGATATGGATATTTAGGGGAAATTTAATGTTCAATGATCATAGAAAATTAAATATTTAAAAGGGACTAAAAAAGGAATCAAGGAAGTGAATGTTAATAATATCCTTGTCCAAATCAATCAAAAATAATCTAGAGGAAGAATAAATATGGTATCAATACAACATACCCCAATTGGATTAAAAATAAAGGGTTTTATCATTGATGAATATAAATTTTATAAAAAGACCTTTTGAAAACATTATTGAGGAAAATATCCTTCTGTTTTGAAAATCATTTTGAAAATCATTTTCTTTGAAAATTAATTTTAAAAAAAATCTTCAAAAATAAAATTTTAAACTTGAAAATGAATCTTCATATAAATTATGGTGGTTAAATTCATACATGTTGTACAAGGTAAAGAGAACATTCCTTTTGCATGGTAAAATGTTAGAAAACTTCCTTGTTTAGAAAAAGACAAGTATATTCCTTTGAAAACATTTGTAAAAGGAAAAAGGGTAAAATTTTATTTAATAAATAATTTTGGAAAGGTTAAAAAAATGAAAATCATTTTATAAAATATATTTTTTATAAGAAAATGGGTTCTCTGACTAAATATAGAAATGAATTTGGGTTTTCTTAAAAACATTTTCTAAAACATTTTGAGTACCAAAGAGTTGAAAAATGATAATATTACTTGGAAAATTTCATGAAAAACCAGAGTATAATAAAATTAAATTATTTATTAAAAAATTATCTAATAATTTCCTCTGATGTAAATTCAAGTGTAAAAAAATTCCGAACAAAATGAGATTGTGATGTAAACCCTTGAAAAGACCATAACATTGATGTGAGAATCAATAAATTAATATATTATGTGTGTCAAATGTAAATCCACATATTATAAGTTTAAATACATCAGTAGATGGTAAAAAATTGATTACACGCATAATCTTAGAAAATTAATGACAAAAAGGAAGTAATATAAACCAATGAAAAGGAATCGAGTTAAGAAATTCATTACCACTTGGTAACTTTTAATTCAAATCCCCTTAGAATAAATAATTCAAATTGAAAATTAAAATACCATGAATATAAATTAATTCATGATATAATATATCAAAATGGTTAGTATATACACCACAAAAAATAATTAAGTGGTGAATATGATATTTATCTCATAGATTTAAAAAGTAAGATGAAAATCTCTTGCCTTGTGTTTCCTTTTGGGTGAATGTCATTTAACCTTTTATATAATGATTTTAATCATGTCACTAAATTATAAAAGAATAATACTTATATTTATAATATCATATATTAACTTCTTATAATATCTTATTATCCGTTGGATAATAATCTTTCATTATTTTCACTATTTCGGGTGTTAATTGTCTAGTTTTTCAAGTATGTTTTGACTTGTTGCTTATTGTTCTTATTAATTAGATCATGGTTTCATCATATCCATAATGTAAAACATGATTTAAATTTAATATATATTCATTATATATGTATTTATATTAATCTATAATATTTGGAGATAGAAAATGAAATTCACCATTAATTGAGATGGTGGGTTGTACATATGAATGAGTGTTGCTTCCATTTTCTTATCATATTTAAAAGAATGAAAATTAAATGATATATATGTTTATTTATTGTCACGATCCGACCCTACATGGGTTCGAGCCGCAACTACCCCAAGCCCACCTCCATAGGCCAGGGGCTGGCGACAAGCGCTGAAGGCTAAACAACTCAGGGAGGCATTTTCCTGAGTACCTGTACACACACACGCAGCACACTCAATGAAAAAGTTCAAAGTAAAAGGGAAAGTAAAGTACCAACTGGTATAAATAAACCACAAAGTGCATCGACCTCTAAACAGTACAGAGAAAGTACTGAAGGTAAACTGAAAAGAAAAGGGGAAAAACACGTTCCCAACCAAAAAAGTGCCACAACTCGGCAACATGTAAACAAAAGTAAATAGCTAGGAGAGTCCCATGCCTGGAACCCGACTACGACCACTGCACGTGGTCCAAGATCCTGAACTCCTAAGCTCCACTGAAGTCACGACCAACTTTTCCGTCGTCTCCAAGGTCACACCAAGTGTGGGCAAAGCCCAAGAAGGGGTGAGTATAAAAATACTCAATCAGATACCCCGAATGCTCGAGGGAGCAAAAAAGGAGTTATCGAAGGGTGAGCAGAAGATCTAATAGGGAAAAGTAAAGGAGTACAACCGAGATTGAAGTAAGAGTACAATAAGGAGTGTAGTAGAGTAACAGTAGAGAGTCCAGCTCGACCCAATAAGAGAAAGGAGGTAGACTCGTCCAGATACAAGGAGATGGAAACAGTGAGAAGATGAAATTATCATCGAGTCTTCGCTACCTATAGCAGAAGAGTAGACTCGTCCAACCACAAGAATCTAGACATGGAAATCACGTGGCATACCCCGCGTGTCTTCGCCTCTCCTGGAGGGAGAGTAACCAAGCCCAAGAAGTGGGTAGTGGAACAAGGTATACACATATATATATGCTCTGTCAAGAAGCCCAAACAAGATCGTAAGGGGATCTCCGTCTCATAGATTAGCCCAAGAAAGTGAGTATCCAACGGTCCCAGAAGTAAACACCATTGATGCCCAGCATCCCACATGTCTGCCCCAAACTGCAAGTCAAGGGGCTCAAATCACCGCACCTTGACACTATCCTCTTTGGGCGGCACTGACTCACCCGCACGGTTTTAGTTCGCGTCACAAGGACGTGTCTCGGTGGGAAAAGTGCCCCTCGTACTTGAGAGTTCTGGGGGAACGTCAAACCACACCTTGTCACTGCCCCATAGTCGAGAGGTCTCCTCAAATTCGATAGGAAACCCCCTACCCAGCCCCATTGGAGGGTAATCCCTGGAAGTCGACGGGTTCCCACTGGAGGGAGACCCGGCAAAAGTCGACGGGTGCCACACTGCCCAGTCCCGTGAAAGGGAAATCCACTGGAGGGAGACCCGGCTAAAGTCATCGACGAGTCCCAATGCTCAGCCCCGTAAAAGGGTACTCCACTGGAGGGAGGCTCAGAACCGTCATAGCGGACCACTTCCCAGCCCAGCTGGAGGTAAACTCGGCATTGGGGACCACTTCCCAGCCCAGCTGAAGGTAAACCCGGCATCGGGGACCACTTCCCAGCCCCGCTGGAGGTAAACCCGGAACCGCTCTGGCCATCCCTTCTAGATGGTATTGCTTGGTGAACACTGTTGTACTGGCCATCCTAGCTAGATGGTAACCCTCTGGCCATCCCTACTGGATGGTACCCCACCGGCTAGCCCTGCTGGAAACAACCTCCTGGGTAGAGGATCGGTGCCCGCATAAAGTGTCGGTCACACCGAATCCACAAGAACTCTACAAGGGAACACAAAGAAACTTTGGAGGCCAAACCATAGAGAACAGAACCAGGGGAAAACCACTCAACCCTACTGGTCAAACAAACGAGAACAGAACCAGGGGGAAACTCAACCCGACTGTTCAAACAACGAGAACAGAACTAGGGGGAAACTCAACCTGGCTGGTCAAACAATGAGAACAGAACTAGGAGGAAACTCAACCTGGCTGGTCAAACAAACGAGAACAGAGGGACCCTCTAAGTCGCGAGAGGTCAAGGGTACGCAAAGAAGAACATGGCACACACATGGGTCCCACACGACGTGTGGCCTCAAGTCAACTCCAACCAAGTGCACAAACATTCTCAGGTACAAATAACCACATGTACCTCCAAGCATTCCCGTATACTCCCAGATTATACCACATTTCTAGCCCAAAGGCTATCGTGCACACGGCACCCAACGTCAACGCGAAGGGCGTAAACGTAACAACTACAACTTGCCACATCATCAGCCCAGGAACGACCAACTACATCTCTTCAAACATCAACTTCACTCAAACGGAAGTGAACGTGGTCACACGCCAAGGGTCCGCTACAAACACAGCAAGAAGAACCGCCACCGGAGCACCTTTCATATTTCCACATTTAATAAGATCACCTAAGAGGCTCCGCTCACCTGAACAGATTACACCGTTGTAAACCTCACGGAAAAAAACGCAAGATAGACTACTTACTCGCCTCAAAAGGATATCCGACGAAAAATTCGTCCAACACCACTTTACGCCCGAACGGCGTCCCGTGATCCCGAGCCTCGGCCCCAAAAACAGTCGGGCGCATCGCACCATTTCAATCCCATCGGGAAAACATGTCAAAAGGACTGCTCACTTGAGTATAAAGGATATCCAGAGAAAAAGATGTATTTCGTCAAACCGCGCACGAGCGGTTCTACGTGGGACCCACACCCCGGTACCGAAGCACAATTAACGGATTGCACCGCTGCGATCCTCTCGGAAAATTACACAAAATGGACTATTCACTTGTCCAAAACGGACACCCGGTGATAAAGTTGGAAATCACTGCCAACTCCCAAAACGGACCTCGTGGGGCCCGCACCACTGTGCGGAATTAAAGCTGGAAGATTGTGCCAAATCAATGCCCTCATAAAAACACCTAGGATCGACTACTCGCACGGCCCGAACGAATGTCCGGTGAAAAAGTTGCAAAAAGCTGTGTGCAGCTCGAAACATGGGTCGTAGGGCCCACGCCTCAACTCCGGCTTCAACACCCAAAACCACACTGGTAATCTCCGCCTTAACGCCAGGGTCGTAACTTCACTGACGGTGCTCAAAACGGACATCGGATGTGTCCGCCCGCCCAAAACAAGAACCCCCGAGAAAAACGCTCGTCCACTTAATGTCGTGACGTGCCACCAAACCCCTCATCTCGGGAATTAAAATCTCTGAGACCATCTCAAAAGCTTCGTCTTGACACCTGGATTACACTACCGCAGACGGCACGCAAAACGGACACCCGTAGCAAAAATTACGGGTGTCCGAAGTCAGAGGGGGCGAGCCCCTTGGACTGGACCGGCCGGTCCGCCCGTTCTGGGCCGGCCCGCGCCGGCCGGCCTGGCTCGCAGTGCCGGCCCGCGGCTCTACCGTGTGGAGCGTCCATGGACCCTCGGTCCATGATTTCACCGACCGGCCACGAGGTTCGGTCGCGGTCTTCCACGGAGACCCGCCGAGCGCTGGTCTCTATCCCCGTGCGGGGGTCGTGCGTCGCGACCCCGCTGTCGTCGCGCCCCGGCGGCTCAGCCTCGCCGCTTAAAGTCGCTGCCTTGCCCGGCCAGCACTGTCTCGCCCTAAAGACCGCCGCCGCCCAGCCTTATCTCATGCCGCCTCCGCCTTAGCCCACGTCGCCGCCGCCTTAGCCCACACCACCGCCGCCTTAGCCCGGATCTGCCTGCTGCTCGTCGGACCGCCGTCAGAACCCCCCAGAAAACACCCAAACACATCCAAACTTTGTCGGACCGCTGCGGGTGGCTCGGGACTCGGAATTCAAATCCGTAACAAGCGTCAAAAATATCAGAGAATATACTATGAATTAATGTACTTTTCTTAAAAATAAAATAGTAATTGAATCTGATTAATTGAGCTCAAAGTAGGTGGGGGAAAAAAATAAAATGAAATGCACGATCCTACCTCTTGGGCGAAGCCTGACGCTTCGCGGTGATCTGCACCTTGTCGTTGTTGCTTCCACCATGATTGGTAGGAAGGAGGAGGAGGAGGGATTGAGGGAGAGAAGGTTGAGTGTGAGGGGGTTTCTCCAGGGGGGGTTCCAAGGGGAAATGAGAGAGATATGGGAGGAAAAATAAACTTAAATAGAATTTAAGTTTATTGAGGAATTCCTCCCAAAAAGACCCGCTTCTGAAACCTCCGGCGCGGTCAAGATTAAGCCTCCCTTAGAGTAAACACCACCTCCCGAGCATAATGTTGGTCTCATAATTTTAATCTGAGTCCTTTTTTAAAAGTTATAAAACTTAACGCTCGAGGCCGCTAAATTATGAAAATGCCCCTGGTGGCATTTTTCACAGAAGGCTCGTGCCTGCGAAAGTTACACCCCTCCTAGGGTAAAAGGAACGTTCCGGACTCAAAGGTGCCCTCGGTTTTTCAATATAAGCTATTGTTTAAGATATACTTGAGTTTAACCATTAAACGAATAAATTAATTATTTTATTTATCCATTTAACGTTCCGGTAACGAGCGAGGGGTCCCAACATCCCGCGCCGACATATTTTATGTCGTTAATAGGGTAAACAACCCATTTTGGACCCATTTGTACACTCAGATCTCTGATCCGAAACACCATTTAGGAGTTATCCCATTTATTTGTAATTCCAAGTGTGAACGCACTGAAAACTTAATTCCGGCCACACCGAGGCTCGGAATCGCACGCCGTCTAAAGGCACTGCTCTGGAATAACATCAAGAATATTCCAATGTATTTTATAGAAAAAACCGGGTTCTTACATCATTCCCTCCTTCAAGATTTTCATCCCTGAAAAGCAGACCAGGGAACAACTTAGGGTACTAAGCCCACACTTGGCTCTCCCATACCCAGAAGAACTCTTTCACATCCCCACGTCACTGCACACAGACCAAAAGATTTGATATGTTCATGTGAGGTCTTCACTTGTCGATGACATGCATAGGAGCATGCACACTTCTTCTCAGGTGAGTCACGTGAGAGACGCTATGCACCCAAACCAGCCTTTGTGATTAGGGCAAGGTGGTAGGGAACCTCGTCATCCCTTCACACGTTCTCAAACGGTCCGAAGGACCTCGGGGGTAGCTCGCCTCCCTGATCAAACCCCTATATTGCATGCCATGACTGGAATCACCATTCGGACCTGGGACAAAGCCCGTTGATTCCCTCCTTCAGAATATCCATATGGTGAAACACCTAAGGATATCTAGTCATGCAAGGTTTCACAGTCGATGTCCCACGACCCAAACTCTCTTACATGCTAAGAGAGCTAAGGAGTCGACACCATCGACTAAAGAAAAAGCTCCCACACCTTTTACCTTACCAACACAGGGTTACACCGACGCCCCGCGCCACCCTGGTAACAACTCAAGCAAGGAGCAGGGAGAAAAGAATTTCACACACAGATTATAACAATTCTACTCGCAAAGAGTAGAAGAGTCGTAAAGCGTACCTTTTTCCACCTCATGCTCCGCAGGATCATAGACATCCAAAGCTCGTGGCTGTCTGCGGTCCCAATCATCAGCTCCTGGAGCCTGACGTGGATCGCCTAGTGGTGATGGGAAGACCTCGTGAGGTCATCACCCACTACCAACTCCTCCTGATCCTCTGCTAGCACCACCTCTCTGGGCGCCACTCCGATCATGGCGTTGCCTCTGCCGCGGCGGTGCACCTGCTGCCTGCCTGATGTTATCAGCGCGCCTGGTCGGGCAGTCTTATGCCAGGTCACCTCGCCTGCCGTAAGCATAGCACAGACTCTCTCCAGGCTTCACTAGTTCCCTTCAGTTCCAATATGGTTTACGACCACGCCCCTGAGTCCAGTTGTCAGAAATCCACTTGTGTCGAGGTTCTACTTGCCGACGCCTGCTAGCTGTGGCAGACGTCTCGGCTCCAACGTGTCTGCTGCCACCACCAACTATAGAACTTGACAGGAATCTTTCTATCACCAGCACCTTCTCTAACACCCCGGGATAAGTGGGAATGCCCAAGGGTACTATGATAGCACGAATATCTCAGCGGAGACCCTACTCAAACTTCCGCGCTCGAAAGTTGTCATCGTGGAACAAGTCCGGGTAAAAGCGTGCATAGTCTGCAAAACTAGTCGCATACTCGGCCACTGTCATCCCTCCCTGCTGAAACTGTAGGAGCTCCTGAATCCAAACGGAGCATAAGAAGGAGGGGAAAAACTTCTCATGAAACAAATACTGAAATTCGCCCAATGAAAGCGACGACTCGTCAAGAAACTGAGTCACCAGACTTCACCAACACCAAGCTACTCTGTGGAAAAGGTTGGTGGCCAAATACACCATAAGATCTATCAGTGTATGCACAAGCCTGAAAAGGCAAACCACTGTCTCGAGCCAAACCTATGATGCCTGAGGGCCTATCTCACCACTGAACCTCAGTGGTCTCTGTCTCTAGAACTCACGGAGCGCGCTCAACCTGCGCTCAAGCTCAGTCTGCTCTGCTGAAGTTGTCTGCTGCTCACCAGGTGGGGGTGCTGCTACCAGACCACCCGGAGAAAGGGACTTTCATGATGGTTCCTGGACTGAGGCCTCGTAGCTCACAGGGTCATTGTCACGAACCAAATCTGGTATCCTGGCTGGCTGTCTTCGCGGAGATATCCTAAATGTTATCAAGGAGTATCGCGGTCAGATGAGCATATATGTATATAACAGTAACAAAAAAGTGGAGTTAACTCAAGGATAGTCAAGACTCAATACTATGTGATGCACAAACCAATTTTCCCTACAATGAGTGTCTCAGCATGCCGAGTCGACAAGCGGGTTATCAGGGTCCTGGTTAATTGATACGTCGGTCGTCGCACGATCACTGGACTCTCTGGCCTAAGAGCCACTCTCGAGACACGTTAAAACTGTTGCCCTAAATCCCAACCAATTCCTTTTTAGGGACGTCCAAACAACGTCCCAAGGAATGAACCACCTCTGATACCACTTTTTCATGACCCGACCCTACCCGGGCTCGAGTCACAACTACCCCAAGCCCACCTCCATAGGCCAGGGGCTAGAGACAAGCGCCGAAGGCTAAACAAATCGGGGAGGCCTTTGTCTGAGTACCTGTACACACACACACAGCACACTCAATGAAAAAGTGTAGAGTAAAATGGAAATTAAAGTACCAACTACTATAAATAAACCACAAAGTGCATCAACCTCTAAACAGTACAGAGCAAGTGCTGAAGGTAAACTGAAAAGAAAAGGGGAAAAACACGCGCCCAACCAGAAAGGTGCCACAACCCAGCAATAGGTAAAAAAAAGTAAACAACTGGGAGAGTCCCACACCTGGAACCTGACTACGACCACCACACGCGGTCTAAGCTCCTAAACTCTTAAGCTCCACTGAAGTCACGACCAACCTGTCGGTCTTCTGCAAGGGCACACCAAGTGCGGGCAAAGTCAAAGCAAGAGTGAGTATAAAAATACTCAGTAGGAAACCTGGAAGGCTCGAGGGAGAAACAAAGGAGGTACTGAAGGGTGAGTAGTAGATCGAACAGGGAAAAGTAAAGGAGTACAATCGAGATTGAAGTAAGAGTACAACAAGGAGTGTAGTAGAGTAACAGTAGAGAGTCCAGCTCAACCCAACAAGAGAAAGGAGGTAGACTCATCCAGACACAAGGAGAAGGAAACGGTGAGAAGATGAACTTCTCATCGAGTCTTCACTACCTATAGTAGGAGAGTAGACTCATCCAACCACGAGAATCTAGACACGGAAAGCATGTGGCATACCCCGCGCGTCTTCGCCTCTTCTAGAGGGAGAGTAACCAAGACCAAGAAGTGGGTACTGGAACAAGGTATATAAATATATATATGCTCTGTCAAGAAGCCCGAACAAGATCGTAAGGGGATCTCCATCCCGTAGCTCAGCCTAAGAAAGTGAGTAGCCAACAGTCCCAGAACTAAACACCATCAATGCCCAGCATCCCGCATGTATGCCCCAAACAGCAAGTCAAGGGGCTCAAATCACTGCACCTTAACACTATCTGCTTTGGGCGGCACTGACTCTCCTGCATGGTTTTAGGTCGCGTCACAAGAACGTGTCTCGGTGGGGAAAGTTCCCCTCATACTTGAGATTTTTGGGGTAACGCCAAACCACACCTCTTTACTCCACCACAGTCAAGAGGTCTCATCAAAGTCAACAAGTGACCCCCTGCCCAGCCCCACTAGAGGGTAATCCCTGGAAGTTGACGGGTTCCCACTGGAGGGAGACCCGGCAAAAGTCGACGGGTGCCACACTGCCCAGTCCTGTGAAAGGGTAATCCACTGGAGGGAGACCCGGCTAAAGTCATCGATGAGTCCCAATGCCCAGTACTGTAAAAGGTTACTCCACTGGAGGGAGGCTCGGAACCGTCATTGGGGACCACTTCCCAGCCCAGCTGGAGGTAAACTCGGCATCGGGGACCACTTCCCATCCTAGCTAGAGGTAAACCTGGCATCGGGGACCACTTCCCAGCCCCGCTGGAGGTAAACCTGGAACCACTCGGGCCATCCCTACTGGATGGTACTGCTCGGTGAACACTGTTGTACTGGCCATCTCTGCAGGATGGTAACCCTCTGTCCATACCTACTGGATGGTACCCCACCGGCCAGCCCTACTGGAAACAAACTTCTGGCCAGCCCTGCTCAAAACAACCTCTTGGGTAGAGGATCGGTGCCCGCGTAAACTGTTGGTCACACCGAATCCACAAGAACTCTACCAGGTAGCACAAAGAAACTTTTTCAGCCAAACCATCGAGAACAGAACTAGGGGAAAACCAATCAATCCTACTGGTCAAACAAATGAGAACAAAACCAGGGGAAACTCAACCCAGCTGGTCAAACAACGAGAACAAAACCAGGGGGAAACTCAACCCGGCTAGTCAAACAACGAGAACAGAACCAGGGGGAAACTCAACCTGGCGGGTCAAACAAAAAAGAACAGAGGGACCCTCTATGTCGCGAGAGGTCAAGGGTATGTAAAGCAGAACACGGCACGCACATGGGTCCCACATGATGTGTGTCCTCAAGTCAACTCCAACCAAGTTCACAAACATTCTCAGGTAAAAATAACCACATGTACCTCCAAGTGTTCCCGTATACTCCCAGAGTATACCACGTTTCTAGCCTAAAGGCTATCGTGCACACGGCACCCAACGTCAACGCGAAGGGCGTAAACATAATAACTCCAACTTGCCACCTCATCGGCCCAGGCACGACCAACTACGTCTCTTCAAACATTAACTTCACTCACACGGGAGTGAACGCGATCACACGTGAAGGGTACACTACAAACACAGCAAGAAGAACCGCCATTGGATCACCTTTCATATTTCCACATTTAATAAGATCACGTAAGAGGTTCCGCTCACCTGAACAGATTACACCGTTGTAAACCTCGCAGAAAAACATGCGAGATAGACTACTTACTCGCCTCAAACGGATATCTGATGGAAAAGTCTCCCAACACTGCTTTACGCCCGAACGGCGTCCCGTGATCCCGAGCCTCGGCCCCAAAAACAGTCGGGTGCATCATACCATTGCGATCCCCTCGAAAAAACAAGTCAAAAGGACTGCTCACTTGAGTGGAACAGATATCCAAAGAAAAGGATGTATTTTTTCAAACCACGCATGAGCGGTTCTACATGGGACCCGCACCCCAGTCCCGAAGCACAACAAACGTATTGCACTGTTGCGATCCTCTTGGAAAAGTACACAAAATTGACTATTAACTTGTCCAAAACGGACACCAGGTGATAAAGTTGGAAATCATCACCAACTCCCAAAAAGGCCCTCGTGGGGCCCGCACCACCATGTGGAATTAAAGCGGTCATATTGCACCAATTCAATTCCCTCAGAAAAACACTCAGTATCGACTACTCGCATGGCCCGAATGGATGTCCGATGAAAAAGTTACAAAAAGCTGTGTGTAGCTCGAAAGACGGGTTGTGGGGCCCATGCCTCAACTCCTACTTCAACGCCCAAAACCACACGGGTAATCTCCGCCTCAATGCCAGGGTCTCAACGCCACTGACGGCACTCAATACAGACATCGGATGTGTTCGCGCCGCCCAAAACAAGAACCCCCCGAGAAAAACGCCCGTCCACTTAACGTCGTGACGCGCCACCGAACCCCTCGTCTTGGGAATTAAAAATCCCCGAGACCATCTCAAAAGCTTCATATTGACGCATGGAGTACACTATCACAGACGGCATGCAAAAGGGACACCCGTAGAGAAAATTATGGGTGTCTGAAGTCGGAGGGGGCGAGCCCCTTGGACTGGACCGGCCTGGCCCGGCCGGTTCGCCCGTTCTGCGCCGGCCCGCGCCAGCCGGCCCGGCTCTCAGTGCCGGCCTGTGGCTCTGCCACGTGGGCTGGTCGTCGACCCTCGGTCTACAATTTCACCGACCGGCCACGAGGGCCGGTCGCGGTCTTTTGCGGAGACCCACCGAGCGTGAATCTCTGTCGTCGCGCGGGGGTCGCGCGCCGCGACCCCGTTGTCGTCGCGCCCCGGCGGCTCGGCCTCGCCGCCTGGAGCCGCTGCTTCGCCCGGCCAGCACTGCCTCACCCTGAAGACCACCGCCGCCCGTCCTTAGCCGGCGCCGCCGCCCCCTTAGCCCGTGCCGCCGTCGCCTTAGCCCGCGCCGTCGCCACCTTAGCTCGGATCTGCCTGCTGCTCATCGGACCGCCGCCGGAACCCCCCGGAAAACATCCAAACACATCCAAACTTTTTCGGACCGCTGCGGGCGGCTCGGGACTCGAAATTCAAATCCTTAACAAGCATCAGAAAGATCATAGAATATACTATGCATTCATGTGCTTTTCTCAAAAATCAAACAGCAATTTGACATGATTAATCGAGCTCAAAGTAGGTGCGGGAAAAAAATAAAATGAAATGCACTATCCTACCTCTTGGGCGAAGCCCGACGCTTCGCGGCGATCCGCACCTTGTCGTTGTCGATTCCACCTTGATTGGGAGGGAGGATGAGGAGGAGGGCTTGAGGGAGAGAAGGTTGAGGGTGAGGGGGTTTCGCCAGGGGGGAGGTGCCAAGGGGAAATGAGAGAGACATGGGAGGAAAAATAAACTTAAATAGAATTTAAGTTTATTGAGGAATTCCTCCCAAAAAGACCCGCTTCTGAAACCTCCAACACGGTCAAGATTAAGCCTCCCATAGGGTAAACACCACCTACTAAGCGCAACGGCGGTCTCAGAATTTTAATCTGAGGCCCCGTTCAAAAGTTATAAAACTTAACACTCAAGGCCGCTAAATTACGAAAACGCCCCTGGCGGCATTTTTCACAGAAGGCCCGCGCCTGCGAAAGTTACACCCATCCTAGGGTAAACGGAACATTCTGGACTCAACGGTGCGCTCAGTTTTCCAATATGAGATATAATTTTACAGATAATTGAGTTTAACCATTAAACGAATAAATTAATTATTTTATTTATCCGTTTAACGTTCCGGTAACGGGCGAGGGGTCCCAACGTCCCGCGCCGACATATTTTATGTCGTTCCTAGGGTAAACACCCCATTTCGGACTCATCCGTACACTCAGATATCTGATCTAAAATACCGTTTAGGATTTATCCCATTTATTTGGCATTCTCAGTGTGAACGCACTGAAAACTTAATTCCGGCCACACCGGGGCTCGGAATCGCACGCCGTCTGAAGGCGCTGCTCTGGAATAACATCAAGAATATTCCAAAGTCTTTTATAGAAAAAAAAGGGTGCTTAAATTTTTATTATAATTCCATTATAATATTCATGTCATATATTTCACATCGGTTTATTAAAACCATTTGTTGGACCCTTTGTAAGATAGTTGTTTTAATAATCACAAATCATGCCAATTTACAAATCATAATAATTCACATATTATGTTATAAAAAATGTTAATCACGTCAATTAATATTTATAAGTGAATAAATTATGTCACATGGTATAATACATTTCAATAAGTCAATAATTTATGGATATTTATGTTTCAATATATTTACAAGTTTATATTTAAATGTAGTTATGAATTTCATTTAATCTAGTATTGTTCTGTATAAGACAGACACTTTGTAAATTTTTCAAAGTCTTTGATACCAATTGGTTAAAAAGATTCACTAATGGATAACTCACTGATGAGGACTCACCAATCGAAGAAGACACTAGTATAGGACTCACCGATAGAACAAACGACACACCGATGGACAAGTCATTGATGATCGGTCACACTGATAGTTCAAGCGACTCACCGATGGGTGTAGCATCGATAGTTCAAAGGAGTCACTTATGGATGACTCACCGATGGATGAATCGGTGATAGGAGACATGCCAATAGTCCAAACAATACACTGATGGATGATTCACTGATGGGAGACACACTGTTAGTTCAAAATGAGTCACCGATGACGACTCACTGATGCTCGAACAGACCGATAGTACAAATGACTCACTGATTCCCAGAGTCACCTGTACCGATGGAAAGGACTCACCAATATAGAGAGTCACTGATGCTGATAGACTAATGCTAATGACTCGGCGATACTTATGACTCACTAATAGTTCTAAAAACTATTTTTATTTTATTAATTCAAATTTATATCTAACAGTCATATTTAGACAAATTAATGTTTATGGAATTATTTAATGTTGTTTGTAGGATATTAAGAGGATAGTACGAGGTATATTCATGTGGGGGGATCATTATTTCTACTGGACCTCAAAGTAAAAAAGAATTACTAGCTGGATATTTCAAAACATAGAGAATAGAAATAAGAAAAGAAATCACGTAAAATAAAATAACTCCTGCAACTCTCAAACATACTTCCAAAACCCAAGAACTCAAAAGGAATAACATATAAAGAGATCAAGAAATTGAGCTAAACTTGTTGAGTTGATCTGAACATATTTAGAACAAGAATCTGAACTTCTCATACTCCTGGAATCCAGAACACAGAGGCTTCAACACTCTATTTTGGAGTCAACTTCCAGAAGAGGACTTGAACTTCATTTACACTACATCAAACGAGTCTATAGCTACACCACATAACACATAGAGCCCCTTATAAACCTTACTCTACATATTTATCTCTTTTTTGTTCATTTATTTACATTTCTAAGCATTTTTTGTATTTTTTTTGTTTCACATACACGGAGTCGTGTGCATAACTAGAGGATACTTGATATCCTCAATCTCACACTCTATTTATCCACTTGTATCCCATGTAGAACTATGGAAGAGGTTGTGTGTGACCTTTTTGTTCTTTTTTCCATGAAGAATTTTGGTAGAGGTCAAGGGTGACCTAGATAGACTTGCGTGATGTTGTGAACCCCGATCCAGGGTGTGGATCAAACATGTTTATTAATTTAAACTATTTGGTGGAAGGTGATCACCGAGTGGAGAGGACTAAATCTTGTCTTGAGATTGAACCTCTTGTTTTAAATTCCACTGTGTCTATTGTTATTTTCTTTTACCTTCTTTTATAACAAATTTCATTCAAACAAATCCAAACTATGACAGTTAGTTTAGAAAGTGTTTATAATTGTGTTGAATTGGTAGGTTGGTTTCAAAAGTATTATTAACCTTTAGGTTAGTATAGATGAGAACTAATAAATATCTTAAGAAATTAATTGAACATTTAGGACTCTTATAAATTCACTAAAAAATAACTTGGATTATATTTTTAATTGGGGGAAAATTTTAAAGAACCAATTTTTAACAGAAATTTTTATAGGGACTCAATTCACCCCCCCCCCCCCCCCTCTTGAGTAATCTACTCTGACCAACATTTGGTATCATATGGTTTAGGAATTTTTCAGTTTTCAAATCTTTTTTAAACTTTTTAAACTGTGATTGTAGTTGTATTTCAAAGATCTTAAAATTTCTATTAATACTAAATTTTTATCTCTTAGAAATATTTTCCAAATTTATATTATGGACAATAGATTATAAGGAGATATTATGAATAGACTACCTTTTTCAATGGAACAAATTATGCTCGGTGGAATCTTAAAAGTAAAATACATTTAGAAAGCATGGGATTTGAAATCTGGACTACTATGAAAGTAAATATATACTCCCTAAAACTTCTAGAAACACTTGGGATGAAGCTACCAAGACTACCTATAACAATAATTCTAAAGATATAAATGCATTATACTATGCACTATGAGATAAATAATTTAATCACATTTCTACTTGTAAAACTGCTCATGAGATTTGAGACACTTTATCTATTTCCCATGAGGGAACAACTAATGTGAAATATATGAGATTAAATACTTATACTATTAAATATGAAAATTTTAGAATGAATCCTGATGAATATATTTCTGATATGTATCTCAGGTTCAATGAAATTTTGAACACCATGATTTATTTAGGAAGAGTTGTCATAGAAAAGGAATAGACCATGAGAATTCTACGATGCTTACCAAAGAGATGGTGAGGGACATTTGTATCCATAATAGAATCATGCGACATTGATAAACTGCTAGTGAAAGAACTAATTGTAAAATTAATGATGTATGAATAAGAACTAAAGGTGAATCGAGAGGAGGAATAACCAAATAAAAAATTTGTAGCCTTCAAGACTACCAATTCCAAAATCAAGGACAAAGAGAAATTTAAAGCTTCTTTTTAGAGCACAAGTAATGAAGAATCAGCTTCACATAGTGATGAGTAAATGAACCAATTTTAGGATATTCAGAAAATTTTACAGAAAAAAAATTCTTCAAGAAACCAAACTATAAAGGAAAATATGACAACAAATGCAATGGGAAAAAGGATTGTAAGAATCCTAACAAATCAGAAGAAATAGTTTTCTATGAATGCAAAAGGAGAGGGAATGTCAAAGCTGACTGTCCTAAATTAAAGTATAAAAAGAAGTATGAGTATAAAGAGAGAAAATATAAGAAATTAATGAAGGAAACCTGGAGTGCATATGAGGACAGCTCTAGTGAATCTTCTTCTTCTCAGAATTAGAAAGAATATATGGAAAACATGTGCTTTGTGACAAATACATCCTAGGTACTCTTAAACTCTCCTATACCTAATGACTATTATTCTAGAGATGAATCTAAATATGAAAATATTACAAATGATTAAATGTTTGAGTATTGTAATATGATAGAAGAAACTTGTAATGAACTAAAGGATAAGTATGAATCATTAAATAAATAGCATTAACTCTCTACAAATATTAAATCTAAACTTACTATTGAGAAAGAGAAAAATGCACAACTGCTAAAGGAAAATAATGACCTAAAGTTATATAATGATCAATTAAAGAGGGATCTGGAAAAGTTTACCAATGGAAAAAACACCCTTACTCAGTTACTTGGTAAACAAATATCTTCTGGGTATACTACTAGAATAAGATATCATCTAGGATAAATAAATTTATCTAAAACACGTTTTCTAACTAAATCTGTAAAATCTTCTTCTCTGTCCAAAAATTAAGATTTTACTGAAAGTTCTAGTTCTGAAAAATCTTTTATTGCATCAAGTTTTTTTGGAACAAATAAAGTTTATTTTTAAAATACTTTACATTATACATAAATTAAACCCATAATAAAATTTTGGGTTCTTAAATCCTTTATTACTAATGTTTCTGGACCCAGAAAAATATGGGTACCAAAATATTTTCTTGGATGAATTATTTTTTAGGTAAACTGCCTAAAGAGTTCCTGTAGAAATATTTAGTACTTGGATAGTGGTTGTTCAAGATACATGATAGGATATTACTCAAGCTTCAAGAATCTCATCAAGATTAATGTATTACATGTCACATTTGGTGACAATGGTAAAGGAAAAAACATTGTCTTAGGCCAGATTGGTAACCCTAACTCTATTTCAATTTCCAAAGTACTTTATGTTGATGGATTAAAATATAAATTGTTTATAATATCTCAAATGTGTGATGATGGATTCAATTTAAAATTTTAAAATGATTCATTCCATGTTTTTTATTCCAAAAATAACTTAGTATTTACTATTATTAGAAATGATAATGTATATGCTGTAAATTTAGACACACTAGCATTATAGAATGTATCCTGCCTAAGTGCCTTTCACAAAGAGTCTTGGCTCTAGCACAGAAGACTAGGACATTATAATGTACACTCACTTAATAAATTAACCATAAAATATTTAGTTAAGGACCTTCCTAAACTAGATTTTCCAGACAATAAAATGTGCAATCCTTATCAAAAAGGAAAGAAACATAAAATATATTTCAAACCAAGAAAATAAGTTACAACTTATCAACCTATCAAGTTGGTTCACATGGACTTGTTTGGATTTTCTAGAGTTTCAAGTCTCAATGGTAAGAACTATTTTTATGTTCTTGTAGATGAATTCTCTAGGTATACTTGGACCTTTTTCTTAGCTCACAAAAGTGAATCTTGCTCTCATTTTACCAAGTATACTAGGACTGTGGAAAATCTTAGTGGAATTAAAATTAAATCCTTAAGAAGTGATCATGTCCGTGAGTTTGAAAATCAAGACTTTGAATCTTTTTTATCACAAAATGGCTATATAAATAACTTATATGCCCCTAGGAAACCTCAACGGAATGGTGTAGTTGAAAGAAGAAATAAAACCCTGTAGGAAATTGACTGAACTATGCTCAATGAATATGACCTACCGATTTATTTTTGGGATAAATTTGTTAATACATCTTTTTATATAATAAATAGATTCTTAATAAGACATGTTCTTAATAAAATTCCTTATGAGTTGTGGAATAATAGGAAACCCAAGGTAAATTATTTTAAAAGTGTTTGGATGTAAATTTTATATTCTAAACACTAAAGATAATCTAGATAAATTTGCCTCCAAAAGTGATGAAGGAATATTCCTTGGATATTCAACATCAAGCAAAGAATATAGAGTATTTAATAAAATAACCAAATGTGTAGGAGAATCTGGTCATGTCAAGTTTAATGAAAAAGATCCATATGAACCTAAAACTTTTCTAGAAAATCTTGAAGAGGATATTTCCAATATGGAAATTAATATTAAACCATCAAACCATCCTATAAAGGAATCTGTTAAAACTTCTAGTTCTAGAAATTCTCTATATTCTAGCCATAATGAACCATAACCAAGTGATGAACCTAAAATAAATAGCCCTACTTTTACTAGACCAACTAGAACCCTTAAAAACCATATCTTAGATTTTTTAGTTTGAGATTTAGACAGAGGAACACAAATTAGATCTTCCTTGAGAAATTAGGTTGAACATCAAGTATTCTTGTCACAACTTGAACCTAAAAATATCGACGATGAAATCAATGATGAATATTGGGTGATGGATATACAAGAAGAGATTAATCAGTTTGAGAGAAATAAAGTATGGAATCTTGTTGATGGACCAAAAGATACCATGACCATAGGAACTAAATGGGTGTTTAGTAATAAAGTAGATAAACCTGTAAATATAGTTAGAAACAAAGCTATATTTGTTGCAAAAGTCTATAATCAAGAAGAGGGAATTGATTATGAGGAAACCTTTGGACCAGTAGATAGGATTGAATCCATTAGAATCCTACTTGCCTATGCAGCATACTTGGATTTCAAACTTTATCAAATGGATGTAAAAAGTGAATTATTAAATGGTTATATAATTTAGGATTTTTTTTTTGAAAACCCACTAGGTTTTACAAATCCACATTTTCTAAATCATGTTTTCAAATTAAATAAATCTTTATATAGTTTGAAACAAGCTCCAAGAGCTTGGTATGATTGGTCAAGTAAATTTCTTACTTCTAAAGGTTTTACAAAATGAGTTTCTGATCCTAATTTATTTATAAAAATAATTTCTAAAGATATTTTAATAGCTCAAATATATGTAGATGATATTATTTTCGGTTATTCCAAAAATTCTTTATGTAATTATTTTTCAAAAATGATGCAAAGTGAGTTTGAAATGAGTTTGATGGGTGAACTTAAATATTTTATTAGATTTTAAATATTTCAAAAAAATGTATTATTATAAATCAAAGTAAATATACTAAAGATATTTTGAAAATATATGG
Organism: Viscum album; assembly: GCA_963277665.1. NCBI lineage: Eukaryota > Viridiplantae > Streptophyta > Magnoliopsida > Santalales > Viscaceae > Viscum > Viscum album. Next base: position 345,155,277 of record OY728162.1, on the reverse strand, counting down.
CTTTTATGGTATTAAGAGTAGTGAAACACCTATGAGTTCTACATGTAAGTTGGATCTTGATGAAAATGGGAAATATGTTGATCAAACTACTTACAGAGGAATGATTGGGAGTTTTCTTTACTTAACTGCTAGTAGGCCAAACATCATGTTTAGTGTGTGTATGTGTGAAATATTTTAATAAAATCCAAAAGAGTCACATTTAAATGTTGTTAAAAGAGTTTTATAATACCTCAAATATACAACTAATTTAGTATTGTTCTACCCAAGAGGACAACCTTTTGATATGGTTAGCTATTCTGATGCTGACTTTGGAGGGTGTAAATTATATAGAAATAACACCTCTATAACATGTCACTTTTTGGGAAATTCTCTAATTTCATGGTGTAGTAAAAAGAAAAATTATGTTGCACTATCAACTGCTAAAGTAGAGTGCATTGTTGTTGGTAGTTGTTGTACACAAATTTTATGGATGAAACACACTTTATTAGACTATGGATTTCAATTCAAACATATCCCCATAAATTGAGATAATAAAAGTGATATTAACATTTCTAAGAATCCAATTTCTCATTATAGAACAAAACATATTGATTTAAGACATCACTTTTTGAGAGACCATTATCAAAAAGGTGATATAACTCTTAAGTTTATTAGGACTGAACATCAACTTGCTGACATTTTTACCAGACCCTTAAACTCTGAGATAATGATCTACATTAGACATGAACTATGAATGATAAATCTATAAAGACTATCCAACCTTATCCTCTTAGAAAAATATATTTGTCTATGACACCGATCTGGTGAAACCGATCAGATGAAACTGATACTGTTAGAGTAAAACCAATACTGATAGGGAAATTTTAGTATATTTATTTGTCTGTATCTTTTAAGTAAAATGACATATTTTCATTATTTTTTTTTATTTTACCGTTATTCTATTTTATGTTTTTACGAAGTATAACCCCGAAATGATAAAATTGAATCGATCCACAACCCTTCACTACCCTCACTACCCTCTAACCTATGACCTTTTGACTTACTTCTTCAAACCCAAAGCTTCATAATGGAACGTGCGGTGGAGGGACCAAGTGAATTATCATCGGCCAAGTGTCAGAATGGATAATCAAGCAGTGTCGTTAGTTCTGTGAATCTGGAGTTGGGAATCCACATAGTAACTTCTGATAAATAAGTGTCTATTGAATGGTTGTTGTCGAGTAAGTATCTCCTGCTCAGAGTTTTGGAATTACAAGGGTGGATTAGTCGGTTTATAGACAATGATAGGACTTTCTATCCCAAGTTGGTACACCAATTTTATCTCCACTTGGAAGTGTTTTTGGAAGGAGCTGATGAGGTCAAGATGAAGACTGTGATAAATGTAAAGGAGATCTCATTTTCTTTAAAAGAGTGGGTCGAATGCTTAGAGATGCCTCATGAGGGAATATTTGATGACTACCAGGGTAACATTCCACCAACTTCAAATTTATTTTCTTATGAAAATGCATTGAAAGAGTTTACTGGAAATGAGGATTCAAGGAGGTTGATATCTTCAGAATTAGATGGAGAGGCTAGAATGCTTTTCAAATTCATCCAACACCAAATATTCCCAAGTAAGGGAGATTTTTTTGCCTTTAAGTATCAAGATGTCTTCCTGATTTATTTGTTGAAGAATATGGTGAATGTGAATCTGTGTAGGAACCTTATGGTACATATTTGTGAAATGATCAAACCCTCTCAAAAATTAACTTGTCTATATTATCATAGGATGATTTCTGCAATGTTGAAGAAGCTAGGGTGTGTAGAGGATGGAGATGAGGTGATTAATGCATGTGGTGTTTTTTTATACACAAATACATCAAAAAATGATGAAAATATTTAGGAACCCTTGGAGGATAATGTGGGTAGAATATGAGGAGAAACTGTATGAGGGTTATAATCATATTGATCATCCTACCAGACTAAGGGATCAAGATGATACAGGTCTTAAACCTGGTAAGTAGGTTGTGTATTCATATAAAGATCAAGTTGAGCCTGAGATGAAAAGAGAAGAGGGGTATCTTATAGATGATAGGAGTGACCCAGATATCACTTAAAGCCCAAGAGAAATTTTATATTCACCTGCAAGTCCACCATTATAATTACCTTATACCAAACCTTTATTAGATGATGAGTAGGAGGAGGAAGAGACTAAATTCTCTGGAGTTGAAGGTTATTTAGGCAAGACCGATGGTGATGATGATGAGGAGGAGGAAGAGGAGGATGATGATGATAGTGATCATGTGAGTGACTCACTGAAATCTAGACAATATGCAGTCAGTTCAGGTGAGGAGTCTATGCATAGAGATGATGATGAGGATGGTAGACAGGATGATGTTGATCCTGATGGACAAGTTGATTTTGATGGTGTTGATCATGCTAAAGGAGATCTTGGACATGAGGATGGACCTGACCACCCTGATGATGCTCAAGGAATCATTCAGGAACATGCTGATATTATGGATGGAGTTCAAGAGAAAGAAGCTGAATCTCGGATTGAACCTGTGCCTCATAATGAGGAGGAGCCTCAAGTGTCTAGAGTGGATGAGTTCAAGAAGAAGTTGAATTTCAAATAGTACCAGTGCCTCAGAATGATATTTTGGCTTGAGGTCAAGAGTAATAAGATGGATCTCAGAATGAGGGAGAGCCTCAAGGTAGAAGAGTGATAATTGATACTGTGGAGCCTAGATATTGGACTTGTTCTAATGAGTGGAATAGAAATCCAGGATATATCCTGTTTGGGCTGGATTATGATTCAAATGAGGATATGGTAGCTCTTCCTGCTCAACAAGCTGATGTGGAACCGACTACTCCTACTTCACCTTTCTTACCTAATGTTGATAAGCATGTTGTACCTTCAGTGCCTAGTAACTATGTCACCAAGGATGATCTCGAACAATTCAAGGCTGATGTGTGTGAATCTGTGAGATCTTTAATTCCAATCAAAAATGAAGCTTCTACATCTGGTAGTATTTTAGAGTTAGATGTTGCTAGGATTTCTATAATAGTAATTTAGGAGATACAACCCAACCTAATCACTACATCCAATACCATTGTGAGAAAATAATACAATACTGGGAGAATAAATGAATAAAATGGGTCATGAAATGGAATCACTATCCAATGATTTCATAACCACACTTGGTGTTGTTGTGGAGGTTATTAGGAACCTTGTTACACATATAATGAATGCAGATTTGAAAAATTTGAAGGAGGGTCTTGGAAAGATGATTTCTGGTGCATCCAGTTCTAGAGTTACCAGGCCTACAGTTGATATAGGGTTCTTTAGGACTGTGATAATAGAAGATCCCAAGTCTATTCAAAATTACTATGATAAAGAGGATCTTTCTAAAGTGTAAAGGAACAGTGACCATTTCTATAACCTAGTGAGACAATGTACAAATTAGGCAACTACTGCTCAAAAAGCGATCAGAGAAAAAGTGGACAAGTATTTCTCTAAAATCTACACAAAGAATGATTTGAATAACAACTTTAAATACTTGGATGAGAATCTTAGGATACCACTAGTGACTAAGGCATTCAATAAGCAAGTGATCCATTTTAAAGAGTTTACACCCACATTGGAGAAGTTCATGGAAAACAAGGAGGATTTTGAAAAGTCCATGCAGTATGGGGGTGAAATCATCAATGATTTTATCAAGATTTTGAATCCCTACCTACATGTACAGTCTGAGGCTATAGTGGTCCCTACAACTGCATTCATCAGACCTAGTTCACTGCCTCCTGCTCAGATGATAGTGTCTCAAGCTTTGTCTCAGATCATGCCAGTGATCTAAGAGCATCCTCAAAGTCATGTTCTGTTAGAGCAGATACCAAGAATTTCATCTAATATTCATACATGCATTGCTTTACCTGGTGTCATCATTCTACCAGACCTTCCTACATCCACAACACCACCTCCTGAACCCACTATTGACACTTTAGATAAAGTTAAATCTCCTCAAAATCCCAAGCCTTAGTTGTGGATCATTTTTTGATAAAGGTCTATACTTTTATTTTTTATGACTATATTTTTATAGTTGTAATCTTTATATGTTAATTAATGTCAATTTGACTTCAATTTGTTTCAAGTTTCTTTTTTTATAATTTATGTTTCTTTTCACCTTTTTGTTAATCTTAAAAGGGGGAGAAATCTATGGATGGCATAAACACTTAACCTAAGGGGGAGACTATCTCTGGCATAGGAAATATGGCATGTAATCAATAGAGACTATATATATATTCCTTATCTAGTATAATCTAATACAAATAACTAAGGGGGGCATAAGAATCCTCTATATATGCTTTGATACAATTATTTAGGGGGATCATAAAAGGAAATACCTTGTAGTTATATTGAGAATTCATACTCACTGTTGGTAGGCTAAGTCAAGTCATTATTATTCCTTAACATCATGTATAACTAATTCATGAAATGATTTGTGATTATCAAAAAGGGGAAGATTTTTGAACCCTTTGTGAGATAGTTGTTTTAATAATCACAAATCATGCCAATTTAAAAATCATGATAATTCACATATTATGTCATAACTAATGTTAATCATGTCAATGATTATTTATAAGTGAATAAATTATGTCACATAGTATAATACATTTCAATAAGTCAAAAATTATGGATATTTATGTTTCAATATATTTACAATTGTATATTTACATGTAATTATGAATTTCATTTAATCTAGTATGGTTCTATATAAGACAGACACGTTGTAAATTTTTCGAAGTCTCTGACACCGATTGGTTCAAAGGAGTCACTAATGGCTGACTCACTGATGAGGACTCACTAATCAAATAAGACACTGATGCAGGACTCACCGATAGAAAAAATGACACACCGATGGACAAGTCACCGATGATCAGTTCAAGAGACTCACTGATGGGCATAGCACTAATAGTTTAAAGGACTCACCGATGGATGAATCATATATGGATGAATCACCGATGAGAGACTCATCGATAGTACAAACAACACACTGATGGAAGAGTCACTGATGGGCGACACACTGTTAGTTCAAAATGAGTTACCAATGACGACTCACCGATGCCCAAAAAGATCAATAGTACAAATGACTCACCGATGCCCAGAGTCACTGGTACCAATGGAAAGGAATCATTGATATAGAGAGTCGCTGATGCTAATATACCGATGTTAATGACTCGCCAATACTTATGACTCACTGATAGTCATAAAAACTATTTTTATTTTATTAATTCAAATTTATATCTAACAGTCATATTTAAACAAATTAATGTTTCTAACATTATTTATTGTAATTTATAGGATATTCAAAGGACAGTACGAGGTGCATTCATACGGGGAGATCATTATGTCTGTTGGACCTTGAAGTATAAAAGAATTACCAGTTGGATCATTCAAAACACATAGAATAACAGTAAGAAAAGAAAGCACGTAAAAGAAAATAACTCCTGCAACTCTTGAGCATACTTACAAAACCCAAGAACTCAAAAGGAAGAATATACAGGGAGATCAATAAATTGAGTGAAACCTGCTGAGTTGATCTGAACATCTTTCGAACAAGAAGCTGGACTTCTCATACTCCTGGAATCTAGAACACAGAGGCTTCAACACTCTTTTTTGGAGTCAACTTCTAGAAGAGGAATTGAACTTCATTTCCACTACATCAAACGAGTCCAGAGCTACACCGCATAACACACAGAGCCTTCTAAAACTTACTCTACATCTTTAGCTCTGTTGTGTTCATTTATTTACATTTCTGAGCAGTGTGAGTATCTATCTATTGCACACACATGGAATCCTATGCATAAATGGAGGATACTTGATATCCTTAATCTCACACTCTATTTATCCATTTGTATCCCACGTAGACCTGTAGAAGAGGTTTTGTGTGACCTGTTTATTGTTTTCTCCAAGAAGAACTGTGGTAGAGGTCAAGGGTGACCTGGACAGCCTTGTGTGATGTTGTGAACCCTGATCTAGGGTGTGGATCAAACTTGTTTATTAATTTAAACGACTTGGTGGCTGGTGATCACCAAGTGGAGAGGATTAAGTCTCAGCTGGAGACTGAACCTCTTGTTTTAAATTTCATTGTGTCTATTGTTATTTTATTTTACCTTGTTTTATAACAAATTTCATTAAAACAAATCCAAAATATGATTTTTAGTTTAGCAAGTGTATATAACTATTTTGAACCAGTAGGTTAGTTTCAAAAGTTATATTAACCTTTAAGTTAGTATAGCTGAGAACTAATCAATCTCTTGAGAAATTAATTGAACATTCATGACTCTTATAAATACACTACAAACTGACTTGGGTTATATTTTTAATTGGGGAAAATTTTTAAAGAACCAATTTTTAATAGAAATTTTTATAGGGACTCAATTTACCCCCCCTCTTGAGTACTCTACTCCAACCAACACCATCCTTAATACATTCCATGTATAGTGTGAAAGAATCACATTTCTTTTAGGAGGTGGTAATCCACACTTCCTTGGATGATGTTATCATATTCCTACAAAATGGAAAGCATGAAGGTGTGTTTTATATAAAAATTAAAAAATAATAAAGACATAATAAATATCATATATATCATATATAAACAATGTATCCATCATAATTCTCATCATGAGATGTGGTAAAGGAATAATGAACAATTATTGTTTCACGAGGTGGTAGTTCATCATACACGAACAGTAAGTCTGTCACCCATTAGATGGAAGTGTGTATAAGTGTAGGTAGAAACCTTAACATAAAAACATATAAGTATATTTATAATACTTTTTTATTATATAATCATGGAATAATTATAATTGAAGAAGTGGACAAAGAAATAAAACTAAAGTGATCATTGAAGAAGGTTGCCTCTTTTTTGGGTAACTCGTTTTGGTTTATACCAAAAGACTTCCTCAGATCCCTTTATTCCCAAAGTGAGGATTATATGATGAGGGTAGGGATTTTGGTAGATTATTTTATAATATTTTGTGTGATAAAAAGGGCTTTAGAGTTGTGAATAAGTGATATGGGTGAGTTCCTTTCTATAGTGGAGGACAAGTGGCATTCTTGTAAATTTTTGAAAAGGGAGTTCCACCCACATTTTTCCTATGCCAAGTGCCTCCAATAATGTAAAATATTTGATAAAATGGATAATAGTATCTAAATGTTAACATAAATGTATTTTTTACAAGTTTCTAGGTCATTTTGGCCTTTAATTTAAACATTTAGTCCCTTATTAAGCTAATTTTTCTCTTAATCATTATAATTAATTTTAATCACTTTCACTAATATTTTTGGTCAAAAACTAAGTTGAAATAATTATAAATTATAAATTATTATTATTCCAAATATTTAATCCATTTTTCCAAATTCCAATAACAAAATTTTCATAAATTAATTTAAAATTAATCTCACAGACAGGATGACAAAGTGGGTTTTTAAAGTAAAAATGTTCAAAAGTTTGAGATATATTTCTATCCAAATTCAATGAAAAATTGATTCTAATGACCTTAATTAGATGAAATAATCTATAATTGATCTAATTTTACTTTAAAATAAATTTAAAATATAATTTAGCCTTATAAATAAATTAGACGAAAAAGTAGTTTTGAATTAAAAATCAGTATTTTTTATTATTCATCAAAAAAATAAAACTTCATAGAAAAATACCAAAAATTATCCCTAAGATAGTTTTTATGTTATTATTAAAAAAAATAAAGATTATTTTGACATATAAAATGTATAAAATTGATAAAAAAAATATATTTAAAATATCTTCTTCGTTAAAAGGCGGAAAAAATTGCTTTTATAAAAATATAGGTTTTATGCATAAAAGCGGGTTTGTTCTCATATTATGCCTATAAAATAAATTGGATAAATATAAAAAAAATATTTTATTGAATATATAACATATATATTTCATTAATATCATTCACTAATTGTGATTAATTTAATTTATTAAAAAAGAACTCCTTTGGGAGAATAAAAATAAAAATATATCCTTTATATTCAATTGGTTTATATTTTCGTTTCTAATTAATTGGTAACCAATGAATTCATATTATATTTGTGTAAACCATATATTTTCTTAATTTATTTAATCCTATTAATAACCACTAACTTAATTGATAGGTTATATCTTATTATATTAAATAATAATATATTGTTTGGTAAAACTCGATCTTTCATGTAACAAAAACTATCGAAGAAACTCGTTGTTTTGTGCGATGAAAGATAACTCAATATCACATGTATTGAAAGATATAAAATATATTAAATTTATTTAAAATATCAAATATATCATAAATTATCATGAGGTTATATTCCTTTCTATATTTGGGGTTGCGTGTCATACACACTATTGCATACAATGTTCTTAATTTAAAATTTTAGGGTATTACAACTTCCCAGTTCCAAACACCAAATTCATAGGGGATCTTCTAGTTAAATTGTCCATGTTTTTACCTTCTTTTCCCAATTCCCTACACATGGTATCAAAGGTATTGGCTGAATTTTTTGTTTCAAAACACGGTGGAAAGCATTTGGCGGCATGGTTTGTCAAGGATTTGGAAGGAAATTACCTGAATACAGTGGTGGTTCTAGAGGTGTTTCTGAGATATTGAAAGTTTGATTGACTAGAAATATTCATGATAATATTCCATTTTTAGTGATAGTAAAAATTTGGTGGAATATTTTTGGGGTTCCTCGAGTTGGGTGGTCTATCGGGCATCTAAAATAATGTCACCGGAAGATGGTGGCAATATCAATAGTGTTGCTAGAATATCAAAAGTCTTCTTGGTCATAAGTGTTATGCAGAATGTTTTTTTCATTAGATGGAATTTTTAGTATGGTGGTAGGCTGCTAAAATTTTTAAAGTAAATTGAACTGGAAGACCATGACAATAAGTACACATGGATTTTTCAGGTTGTTGAACTCAAGTGATAGATGACTCGAGTTCTCGAAAGGATATGTCATATGAATCCATAAATATTTAGTTCAAGTCAATGTAATATTTTATTGGTTCCCCTATTCTATATGAAATTACAGATGGATAAGGGAGATTGTAGATTTTCACTCTATCAGAATGATCTTTTGGAGGATCGGTAGAGAAATGGAAGGACCTTCTATGATAAAGGTGGGCTCTCAAAGATTCATAACCAAGTGGGAAGCAGTGGGAGTAAAGGACTCTGTTTCTATGGTTATACTGAATGAAATTTTAGTTGGAGTTCATCATGATGATGACATCATACTTTTCATAAGCTATATTTGTCGTATGAAGGTTGGTTCTGATAGTGTATCTAGAGTTAGGTGTACCAAAAATCTCTTAGGTGGTGCAGAATCTCAGTAGTAAAGTCTTTAAAAATGTATGGAAGTATGATAAAGTGAGTCCATGGGCATGGTACATGATGTAGACTTTTTTTAGAATTTCAAAAAAAATCTAAGGATGATAGATCATTCCTAATTAATTTGGATAAACTTTCCATATAGTCATTCAGATGAGTTTCACAGAGTCAGTGGAATGATCAGATCATGGTTCCAAAAGACTGAGGAGGGACTACTTTAGTAATAACCTAGAAAATTGAAGTATCATTGAGTATAAAACCATATATGTGCTTCAAAAGAATGGAGAATAGAATCTAGACCAATTTTAACATTTTTGTGAGTATAATAATAGATATCGAGTGGGAACCTTTGAAAACAATTCTCAAGTCAAAATTGATTTGGTTATAACCCATTTATTGGAGAGAGAGATTCGTTAATGGATAAATTTTTCTCAACATTAATAGAGGAGTTTCTTTCAACATTAATGGAGAGATAATTATCAATATTAATGGATATAAAATTTAATATTGATGATATTAATTGGATATATGGACTTGGTGTCTATATGAATGGATTCAGTGACATTTTTTGAGTATGACTTATGAGAATTGAAAAGACCTAACAAATTCATAGGTGGATCCCCTTCCAAGGAATACAACTTGGGCATACAAAAAGTTTCGTAGGCACCAGATCCAAAGGAGGAGGTTGAGATCTACAAGGGAAAAGAACTTAATGGGGGATCTAGAAGATGCAATGAACAAACAATGTTGATGATACATATTTCAGTGATCTAGGTAGAGTTATAAAATATAGTAATTATTTTAACCTAGATGTTTCTACTCATTGAATAAAAATTATGATTCAATTATCCCTTGGATATAGTGTGAAAGTTTTAACCAAGAAATCATATTATTCATTGTTTTGTACTTTGCGCTTGCATGTGTGTTTGTTTGTCATGTTGCTTACTCTCCTTTTGTTTGTTACTAAAAATGAATACCTTAGGAGGAATGGAACCAGATAAAGGGATAACTCGATGCACTGGTTGGGGTTTTTGGACTTCCTAGTTCCAGGTACCAAAGTCATGGGGGATCTTCTGGATAAATGTTATGCATTTCGATCTCTAAAAGAGATGAGTAATCATCTCTACCTGACCTGATTAAATCAAGTACATATATTAATTATACCACCCGGTTATTAATTGGGTCAGGTTTGGGTATCATTTATAGGGAACCTGAAACTCATGTATATATATATATATATTACATTTACTAACTAATACACATTAATAATTTTAAATTAAAATTATTTAAATATATTTTATCAAAAAAATCATATTGAAAAATTGGATAATGATTTATTCTAAACCCAAGGTAGATCATGGGATCCCAACACATGAATCTCAATACCCTAAAAACATATTTTATAATATTTTAATAGTAATTTAATTTTGTAACTAGCACCAATGTGAATGTAATAATGGTGGCTCATACTCACCCCCAGCCACACATAATGCACCTCAATCCAAATTTTTTAAAACAAAACAAAAAAATTAACAAATTACCATACATGTGTATGTATGTATTAACATAACATTAAAAATTATTATTATTATTATTATTATTATTATTATTATATAATATCATTAAAAAATTGGATTCAGGTTTACTTAATAATAAAATGTATTTTAAAAATAAATAAAATTAAAAATTAAACAAGTATTTTAATGGGTTTGGATTTCAAATGGGGATTATATTATGGGTCCAGGTTATGGTATTTTTAAATGAGTATTAATTGGGTTTAGGTCTTAAGGATTCTAAATGAGTTTGAGTTTGAGTACCTACATTTCCACAGGTACCTGAACCATTTTTATTCCTACCCAAAATAATTTTTACCATAATTTATATACAATTTATAAATAATATAATCAATTCATAATAAAAAAATTAGAAAAATAAAATTTTTCATGATATCATATTTTATGATATACATTATATAGTAATCTACAATTGGTTTCACTATCTATCTTAATTTATGATAAAAAATCCTTGGTCAATGATATAAAATTTGGTGCATGAGATGTTGCATAATGTGATATCATCTATATCATATCAATGATGCAATAATCTATTTTTCAAACATGGATCATCCCAATCATTGACTACAATCCCCTATATATCATATGATGTGATATACCAAAAACTAAAGGATTCCAAAAATGTCATTTCCTACAATATCTCATATAATATAGTGTGTTTTTATCATGACTTATGATATCACATATCATATGGTCAGCCTCAGAACAAAATTATAATCCTTTTTATGGTTTTCAATACAATAAAAATATGATAAATAATTTTATTCATTATAAAACATGATTTCATGAATCAAGAAGCATGATAAAGCTTTAATATAAATTTTAGGTTTCTATGGATCGAATAATAGTTATTCTAAGTAATGAAATACTTTAGAAACCAAAAATCACAAGAACACCAAGCATTGAAACTAAAAATATGTATATATGAAATGAAGAATGTTATACCATGTACTAATGAGCCTTTACAATGGTCTTCAGATGGTGATTAACAAATATCTATGAAAGTAAACCAATGGAATCCCTCCTTTATGGAGTATCCATGAGTTGAAATGAATCACCCGATGTTTAGGTGGGATCCTCCTCACATCCATAGTATTTTAGTACCTCATGGGGAAAATAATGGTGGAAGAAAGAGATCTTTGGGACTGAGAGAATCGATAGTGAAAGCTTGGACAAGAATCACACCATCTTAATGCCATTATCTTTCTTATATATCCCTCAAGTAAACCCCATGAATATGCATGAATTTACTCGTACATTATAATATATGAGTAAATGGTTTCATTCATTCATGCATTTATTCAAATACACCATTGAATGTCTCATGCATTTCATCTTATGAAATGTATATAATAACGATAGACATGTGTGGAAGATAAAAGATTATTAATGATTAAAATTTAGATACCAATATTAGTTGTATGGTCTTATATAAATTTTACAGCATGATTCATTACCATAAAACATAGCTCAATCATACATTATAGTTTATTTGGAAGTAGCATGATATAAGAATAACCATGATTTATTATATGCCATTAATAAGGCATATTATATGCCTTATTCCCATATGTCATACCATATGACATATACATATCATATAAAATGATATATCCAAAACATCATATAATCTACATTGTATTTAGGGAATATCTTCATGATAAAACATGAAATTTCAAAAAAAACACTAATTCACTGTTAAAATACCCTCAAACCATTATAAAATCTGATAATTAATCAGATTTTTTGCATTTAGTAATATTTTTTATGAATGAAATAAATATGTTTTAATTTATTAATATAGTGATAAAATAAGTTTAGAATTTAATTTAGAATTTTTTTTGTTTTATTGTAAGTAATTTAATATGAATTTAATTCATGTTTCATTTTTTAACCATCCTTATAGATTTTTCAATGACATATACAGGAATGAGTTTTGGGGATCCAAAGGCACGGATGATTAAGATAACACACCATCCTTGGATTGACTGCAACCATCCCTCAACCTACCATAGAACCTCCCATCACAATCTACCATTCCACCTGCAATCCCCCATCATGATTGGTTGCACCCTCACTAATCTACTACATTGCCTCATGGTTTCTCCACCTATCACACACCTGGCATATTTTACACCTAACCTACCACATTTCAATGAATGTAGCATACCCAATACTAAGATCCTATTCACCTCAACTTTCACCTAACCTTTCTCAATGTAGACCATGCTCATAGCTCCTGTAAACTTGGAATGTGCACTCCACCATGATCCGGACCTTAATCAGATTTTGCATACCAACTATGTAAGATCCACATATTCACTTAACTTCACCAAAAAAACTCAAGCCTCAAGTTTTAAATAAAACTACCAATCTACATGGTGTCACACCCAAATAATTTATACAACCACAAACAAGGAATATGCATGATCTCATGTAGCATCACCCCTATCTTCTATGAACTTGATTGGGATTGAGTTTATCTATGAGTTCACTGGACTTGAGTGAAAAAATTTGGTTGTTGGATGCTGAATTTGTTCCCAGTTCTAGTGGTTGAAGATGGAGGGGACCTAAATCATCCACAATTCACTGATTTTAAGAATATAAGATGTTTCATTCTTGGTGATCAATCAAACACCTTAACCATCTGAGCACCCAACATCTTTTGAAAACCACTACAGTTACGTTCAAGTAGACCACGGAATTTAATGATCCTAACATCATATTTGTATTTCATCCAAAATATCATGCACTTAGTAAGAACCCGTGCCTCGTTAAAGTCCCCAAAGGTCTCCATTCACCAAATCTACCCAATTACTCAAAAATAAACACTAGAAAAAGATTCTTAGCATTATATGTGGATCCCTATAGCTCAGCAATGATCATCCACTCTTCAATGGATAAACCTGAATAAGATTTCCCCTTTGATTGAATATTCTAGTTACTATCCATCTAGACCCCAGCAAATCCAGTATACCTCATCACTGGAGCATTCCTCATCCATTAAATCCCATTTTAATTCCCATTGATGTCACACAACACTAAGACTCCATATTTGATTCAAATCTTATAGAGACCCAATATAAACATGCATAAATAATACATTGATATCATGGTTTAATTAATACATCTCACAAATAGTAATACAACCCAAGGACCTAAAGGTTTATTTTCATAGAGACAAGAAACATAAAAACATTTATTTTTTACAGTATGAAGATTTATCCATAAACTAAACCCCCTCTTAGACATTCCATAAGACATAATCATCTTCAAATCCTAGGGAAGGGAAAACATAAGAAGGTATGAGACTAAATGCTCAATAATGGATAACATAAAAAAGTCCATAAAAGTTAGATAATAAGCATATGGGAAGGAATGAATAAGGTAAAATATCATATTTAAAAGAATATAAATCAACAATTGTTAACCATAAGCATGAAAGGTAGACATATCATCTCAAATGATAACACTTCTACCATGGCATGAGAAAATAAAAAATGGAGCTTATAACATGATCCATGAAATGTAGGAACAAAAGTGGCATAATCATAAATATATTATTTATTATCTTTTTGAACCTGGATACCCTCCAACCTATTTATACATAAAATTGTGAGTAAATCCAACCACCATCACACTCGTACCTTGTGAACCTAGCTACTCACTAACAAGTTCAAAAAACATTTCTATATCATGAGATAAAAGTATTTACCAAATTAATTGTAGGTATATATAGGTCCCTCCCATATCATAATCCATACATTTTTGTGCCAATTTAAAAACAATCACCATGTCATAAAATACCCCATAGAAAGAAAAATGGGTCTTATGTCCTTATCAAATAGTATCTCATAAAATATCTTCAAAAATAAAATCAAATGATACCAAAACATGTTCACCCAATTGAAATTAATTATAAGAAAACATTGAAGTTGAATCATGAAACAAAACCCCACAGGAGGTAAATATTTTAAAGACATAAGAAATTGGAAGCAAAACTTTTAAAAGAGTATTTCTTTAAAACCCTTATAAATTTTCGGTAAAATGGAGTTTAAAATCATTTCCAAAATATTTTTCATAAATTTTCAAAGAGATGTAAAAAATTATTTTTGTAAATAAATAATATTATAAGAATAATTTTCTTGTATAATAAATGTGGGTTAGAATAAAATATATGTTCTTGAAATTAAAAGAATTTTATATCCAGAAATATTAATTTTTTGAAATCTATATCATTTTAAGAATTAAAAATACTATCTTTTAAAAAGTGTTAAATAGAAATATGAGGGTCAAAAGTGATAAAACATAATATATTTCCAAATAATAAGGAAATATTTGGTGGTAAGGGAAAATATGGACATGGAAAAGAAAGGTTCCTTAGAAAATATAGAAATTATTCTTTACAATATCACAATCTATAAATGAGATCTTCATAGAAAAATAAATGGATATAAAACATAATTCCCCTAAAAATAAAGAGTTATTATATCATAATATTTCCATTGTGATGATTAGAACTAACTTCTAATGATAATATTCAATAAATAAGAGTATGGCTTAATGAAATGTAATTGAGTTATCAAACTCTTACCTTGAGTTTCCTCTAACTCAAACTTTATATAACATCTTTTATAATGAATATATTTAACTTAATTACATAATTTAGGACCTTATTCAAATGTATTTCCCTTTATAAACTTTATTTATGACCCTTTATTACAAATATATTACATATTTATAGTTATTTTTACTAACGCAAGTTAAAATTTTAGTTTTCTTGTCTTGTTCAAATATCACGGTAAAAGAGTCGATTCTTATAAAGTGGTTTCAAGTTCATCATTCCCTGATTATTCAAGATGGAATAATTATTTTTTATAATTATTTCTTAAGTCTTATTTTTATTAAGTAAAATACATGAATACGATTTGTGAAAATGGGAAACATGATATACTAGTTTTGACATGCTTAATGATCTAAAGGTAGTATATTAATAAATATTTAAAACATTAATAACACCTTTCAAGAATCATTTAGACATATTAAATTCATAATTATTACATGATATCAAACTATTATAAAAATATGTTTATATATTATAATTTTAATATAGTTTTTTCCAAAACCATTGTTATAATGCATGTGTAGGTACTTTTAACGTTGTTTTCCTAAAAACTAAGATAAAAATTATTTATAATATAATTTTTACATTGGTTTTTAGTAAAACTAACATTAAAATTTATTTATTTTTACTTTTTAATTCGGTTGACATCTGTTTTTAGTAAAACCAACATCAAAACTTTTTTTTAAAAAAAGGACATCATTTTTTACTAAAATTGGCATCAAAATATATATTTTTTGTGACTCTTGACATCTGTTTTTATTAGAACCCAACATTAAAACTATTATTATTGGACTTTTTAAAATCATTTTCATACATAAAAAATATCAAAAGTAAAGTTTTTAATCACTCAAAAGTGGTATTTATGTTTTCATTGCACGCTTTCTAATTTTTTTATTTTTGCCTAAAATTTATTATACCATGTTATACTTTTTCAATCATATTTTATATGTTTTCACTCTCCATACTTATTTTTTTCTAATCTAATATTTTGATCCTAATATTAATTCCATTAGTTCTTCATTTGATTATTTCATATTTTTATTTATAATTATTCTCCCATTGCTGATTTATTTATGATTAGTTTCATATATCGATATACTTGTTAATGATTCCTTTTTTATGATGAAGGGTAGTTTATTTATTAAGTTAAAATTATAAAGATTCTGAATGACATTTACAATCCAAAGTATAAAATTCCTTACAAACCACAACTTCAAATACTTCATGATTTCTTCCCTCTAAAGAAAATTAAGCTGATGGACGCTCCATCAAGCATCAAAATTAAATAAAGGATTTACCTTTCTTTTTATATATTTCATTTTGTTTCTAAAATGTTCTAATTTTTCAATATTATATTTTTATTCAAGTGAGTAAAAGATTTAAGTTGAATCTTTATATTTATTTTTATAGATTTTTGTTAGTTTTTATAATTTTTATCTTCTTTGATCATTTATTTTCATCTAGGTGAGTAATGAGAATTGAAATATTTAAAAAAAATAGAGTTTAAATTTTAGTCTTTGTTATAACCGATGTCGAATGTGACTTTCGATGTTGATCATAACACAAAACCAACTTAAAAATTAATAAAATAGAACATTTGATGTCAATTATAAAAAAAATTGACATTGAAAGTCACTGAGGGGAACTTTCAATGTTGTTTATGAAAAAACTGGATGTTGAAAGTCCTTTATTTTTTATAAAAAAATAATTTTAACATCGGTTTTAATAACCAGGATTAAAAATATATTTACAATGTTGTTTAAATTTACATAGCCTGTAAACTCAATGTTAGAAACCTAAAAACCTGACATAAAAACCTATTTTCTACTATTACATTTATGTGACATGTCATAATTTTTTATGACATAAAAATTATAACATCATTCACGTAGGTGTTAAAACCAACCCAAACAGTAATGTTTTATAATGTTTTCATGAGTAAGAGAATTTATTTAGATAATGATAATATGAAATATTCAGAAGCTTAAACATGTAATAATTATTATATATCCTTAGTAACTCCATTCTTAGAACCATCCAATATGGGTGGTGATGAAAAATGGAAATTTTTTATTCATGGAGTCGGTAATTCGCATATACGTATGATTAATGATCTCATTTCTCAAAGAATGGATGGAAAATGGTATATGATAAATTATGATTACATAGTTATAAATGTTACATATAAAAAATTATAATTCATCAAATTCAACCTTGTTAAAATCCATGAGAGGCGGCGATGAAAAATAAACAACATCACTTCGTGGAGGTGGTAATCCACACATACGCACGATCGATGTTGTTTATGTTTTTCTTAGTGGATGGAAAGGATTTAATAAATATTTTAAAAATAATATAATGAAATTTAATTAAAATAATGATAATTATTTCATTATATTAATAATTTTATATAAGATTAAGAAGGATTATAGTCAAAGAAATACTGAGAGAAAGTAATACTCACATTGGATGCTTGAGTTTTCTCTTGGAAACTCCTGGGAAATGAAGGCCTTAAGCAAACTAAATGTGACCAGAAGCTTATGGGTGTGGGATATTTTTATAGGATGGGTAAATTTTCAGTATTTTAGGATGAATTTCTAAGTAAATAGTGTAATATAAATGGGTGGAAGTGATCTTCTTTTTTAAGTCAAGATAAAGGTAGTTTTGGAAATACCCATTGAATTTCAATAATGTTATTTCACTATTGAAGTGTCAAGGGATTTAAAAGGGGAAAATGAAGAAGGGTGTGAGGTTTGGTTGATCCACATTTTTGGCCTCCTCATGTATTAATCATGTTTTAATGATCACAAATCTCTTTAATAATCCTAAATCTCATTCATGATCACAAATCTTATTCAATCATGTTTATTTATGTTTCAAATTCACTCATGATTTATAATGGTTACGCTCAATCCAATTCATGCATATTTTTGTTTAAGTCTGAATACTGTTATTTTCCTAAGTACAAGACACAGTTATCCAGACACTGTGAGCAAGACACAGTTAGCCAGACACTGTGAGCGAGATACCGTGAGCGAGACACCGTGACCAAGACACCATGACCGAGACATCGTGACCAAGACACTATGACCGAGACACCGTAAGCCAAGACACCGTGAAGGCAAGACACCATGACACTCAGACACCATGAAGGAGACACTGTTTTCTCAACTTACTGTGACACCGTTTCTTAAACTATTTTCCCATCTTTCAATTTAATGTTTAACGGTCATATTTGATTCCTTTAATGCACTGACATAATTAATTTTTCTTTGTAGACATAGTACAAGGTATGATGAACGAAACACATGGAACATGTCGGCTAAATCTCATGCATTCAAAGATAAAGAGTAGAGAGTTCCCAACAACAATAGAGCGTGATACTGAACAGAAAACAAGCGTGTGAGCACAACCATGAAGAACACTTTGAAAGATTTTCAAAGAAATCATTTTTCACATTCATGCTATCCAGCTCTGCTGAAGAACATACGAAGTACACTAGAATCCAGAGAACATCTTCACATTGTCAAAACTCGTGGAGAACACAAGTTGAATCGTAACACTCTATTTTTCAATAAAAAAACTAGGGAATGACTCAGAAGCATTTCTGTTATATCTAAGGAGTCCAGAGCTGCACCTCAAATCACTAGATCTTTCTAAAATCATATCTACTCTATATTAGTGATTATTATACTTAACTTTTGAGCAGCGTGTGTACTCTGTATATTCCATACACACACTGACTCCTGTGCTAAACTGAAGGATTTCTAAATCCTTACACCAAACTCTCTATTTATTTTTACCCACGACAATTGTGGAAGAGGTCCATGTGTGGTTTGGTTATTGTTTTTTCTTTACCCATGAAAATTGTGGAAGAGGTCCATGTGTGACATGGACAGTCTGTGTACTGTGGTTAACCCCGATCCAGAGTTTGGATCAAAGTTTATTAATATAAACTGCTTGGTGGAAGGTGATCACCAAGTGGAGTGGATTAGGTCTCTACTTGAGACTGAACCACTTTTATATATCTGTTATGCTATTTAATTTAGTCTTCTCTGTTTTACTTCTTTATTGCATAATCCAGAAAACTCTAATTTCACTTTGATAGTTAGTCTTGGAAAGAAGTTATAACTTATTTGTCTTATTAGGATAACTTCAAAAGTAATATTAATAATACATATTAAGATTACTAAGAATTAATCAATCTTATAAGAAGTTGTTTAAATAGTCAAACTCTTATAATAGTATAACCTTGATTAGTTGGGCTGTATCTATTATTGGGGAAAAACATTTCTTTTAAAATAATATTTTTATAACAGAAATTTTTATAGTTACTCAATTCACCCCTCCCCTCTTGAGTAAACTAATCCGACCAACATTTGGTATCAGAGGTTTCTTTATTAGGACTTTGTGTAATCTTACTCAACTGTGATTGCAGTTGTACTTTAAAGATCTGTAAATTTCTGTTAATTCTAAATTTCTATCTCTTTTAAAGTAATTTGTTAGTATGGATAATATATTGGAAGGTGTTGCAACCAATACACCACCATTATTTAATTAAACCAACTATGATCAATGGAAAATTAAAATGAAAATGCATCTAGAGAGTATGAGCTTTGAAATTTGGTCATCCATTATAGATGAATACAAACTTCCTGTGACTGATAGAATTACATGGGATGAACCTACAAAACTTGTTTATAATAACAATTGAAAATCCATGAATGCTTTATACTGTTCCTTATGAGATGAATAATTTAATAGTATTTCTGCTTGTAAAAATGCCCATGAAATTTGGGATACCTTGTATGTCTCACATGAAGGAACATCTAGTGTAAAAGAAATGAGAATTAATACTTATACTATAAAATATGATAATTTTAAGATGAAACCTGATGATCCTATTTCTGACATGTATCTTAGGTTCAATGATATTGTCAACACAATGATTTCTCTTGGAAGAGAAGTCACTGCCAAAGAAAAAATCATGAGAATTCTTAGATGTCTACCTGACAGATAGAGGGGAACCTCTGTCTCTATTAGAGAATCGTGTGACATCAGCAAGCTACCTGTAAAATAACTCATTGGGAAACTGATGATGTATGAGGAATAGCTTAAAGTCAACAAAGAAGAGGAGGATGAACCAAAGAGAGAATCTGTAGCATTCAAGACCACCTTCTCAAATCATAAAGACGAAGGGAAACTGGAAGCTCCTGTAGAAAGTTCCACCATTGAACAATCATCACCTGACAGTGATGAGGAGATGTCTCAACTGGCAAGAAGATTCAAACGATTTTACAAAAAGAATAACTTTTTCAGAAAGCCTAACTTCAAGGGCAAGTATGATCAAAATGGAAACTGGAAAAAGGACTGGAAAAGAAGTGAAAAAAATAATGAAATTGTATGCTATGAATGTAAACGCAAAGTACATATAAAGGATGACTTTATAAAGCTCAAATATAAGAAGTATGAGGACAAGGACAAGAAGTACAAAAAGGAAATGAAAGAAACATGGAGTGTCTCCGAGAATAGTTCAAGCGACTCAGAGACATCACATGATGAACAGGCTGACAAATCCAATATGTGTTTTATGGAAAACACATCTGAGGTAACATTTAACTCTTCTGTACATAATTCATACTATTCTGAAGAGGAAAGTGACTCTAAAAATATGAATAATGAAGAAATGTTTGAATATTGCAACATGCTTGAAGAGACATGCAATGAATTAAAAGATAAATATAAATCATTAAAGAAACAGCATTCTCTCACTACAAATGTTAAATCTGAACTTACTACTGAAAAGGAGAAAAATGATCAACTGCTCAAAGAAAACAATGAATTAAAAATTTCTAATGAGTAATTAAAAAGTGACTTAGAAAAGTTTACTAATGGGAAAAATACCCTTACACAAATTCTAAGAAAAAAAATTGCCCCCAAATACAATACTGGCATTGGTTATCAACCTGGTAAAAGAAACCTTGGTAGAATGAATTTTATTTCCAAGTCTAGGACATATAGTTTTGTTCCCAGTTCTAGACACAACTCAACTAGCTTGAGTCATGATACATATTATACTGTTTCAAAAAATTTTGGACCAAATACAGTTTATTTTTCAAATACTTTACATAATGATTATAGGAAACCTATGAGACAAATATGGGTTCCTAAAGCACTTATTACTAATGTTACTAGACCCAAACAAGTATGGGTACCAAAATCTGTCTTTGCTTGATCATGTTATAGGAAAGTTGCTTAAAGATCTCCTGCAAGAACCTATAGTACTTGGACAGTGGGTTTTCAAGTCACATGACAGGAGACTACTCATGTTTTAAGAATCTGATAAAAGAAGATGGAGGACATGTCACATTTGGTGACAATGCCAAAGGGAAGATCATTGGCTTAGTCCATATTGGTAACTCTGATTCGATTTTAATTTCTAAATTACTGTTTTTTAATGGATTAAAATATAATCTGCTTAGTATCTCATAATTATGTGATGATGGATATCATGCTAAATTTTAAAATGATGCCTATAATGTCTTTAATTCTAAAGATGAATAAGTATTTTCTGCTTCAAGGAATGAGAATGTTTATTCTGTTCATCTAGATTCCTTATCCTCTCAAAATGCTTCATGCTTAAGTGTATTTCATAAAGAATCTTGGCTCTGGCATAGGAGACTAGGACACTGTAATGTTCACTCCCTTAGAAAGCTAACTATAAAAGGATTAGTTAAAGACTTACCCAAACTTGAGTTTCCACATGACAAAGTGTGTAATCCTTGTCAAAAGGGAAAACAACACAAAATCTCTTTCAAACCAAAGAAAGAATTTTCTACTTCTCAACCTCTCTAATTGGTTCACATGGATTTGTTTGGACCATCTAGAGTTTCTAGTTTAAATGGAAAGCACTATGTTTATGTTCTAGTAAATGATTTCTCTAGATATATCTGTACCTTTTTCATGGCTCACAAAAGTGAAGCCTACTCTTATTTTACTAAATATGACAAGTCTATAGAAAACCTTAGTGGCCTTAAAATTAAATCTTTAAGAAGTGATCATGGTTGTGAGTTTGAAAATCAAGAGTTTGAATCCTTTTTCTCACAAAATGGTTATAGTCACAATTTCTTTGCCCCTAGAACACCTCAGCAAAATGGTGTTGCAGAAAGAAGAAATAGAACCTTGCAAGAAATTTCTAGAACAATGCTTAGTGAATATGACTTACCTATTTACTTTTGGGTTGAAGTTGTTAATACAGCATGCTATATAATCAATAGATTCTTAATTAGACCAATCTCAAAAAGACCCCATATGAACTCTAGAACAATAGAAATCCTAAGGTTAATTACTTTAGAGTTTTTGGTTTCAAAGTCTTTATTCTCAACACTAAGGATAATCTTGACAAATTTGCATCCAAATGTGATGGGGGAATTTTCATAGGTTACTCAATATTAAGTAAAGCTTATAGATTATTCAATAAAAGAACTAAATGTGTGGAATAATCTGTTCATATCAAGTTCGATGAAACAGATCCACATGAGCCTAGAACCATCCTAGAGAATCTGGAGGATGATGTATCAAATTTGAACATCAACTCAAATTCCTAAAATTCCTCTGTGAAAGAATCTGTGAAAACTTCTAATTACGGAAATTCTCTTCAATTGAATCATAATGAACCAGAATCTGTTGATGAACCTGAAATCACTAGTCCCTCTTTTTCTAGAAAGGTTAGAACCCTTAGAAACCATCCCTTAGATGTTGTTGTAGGAGACTTAGAGAAAGGAACACAAACTAGAGCTTCTCTTAGAAATTGGGTTGAACATCAATCCTTCTTGTCACAACTTGAACCTAAAAACATTGATGATGTCGTCAATGATGAATTTTGGGCAATGGATATACAAGAAGAACTTAATAATTTTGAAAGAAACCAAGTTTGGAAACTTGTTGAAAGACCCAAGGACACTTTCATTATAGGCACTAAATGGGTGTTTAGAAATAAAGTATATGAAGATGGAAATATAGTTAGGAATAAGGCTATATTATTTTCACAAGGCTACAGTCAAGAGGAAGGAATTGACTATGAGGAGACCTTTTCTCCAGTAGCCATACTTGAAGCCATCAGAATCCTACTTTCCTATGTTGCACATCTGAATTTCAAACTATATCAAATGGATGTTAAGAGTGCATTCTTAAATGGGTATATAGCTGAGGATGTCTTTGTTGAAAAACCCCCTAGATTTACAAATCCTCATTTTCCCAATCATATTTTCAAACTATCAAAAGCCTTATATGGTTTAAAACAAGCTCCAAGAGCTTGGTATGAAAGATTGAGTACTTTTATTATTTCCAAAGGTTTTACAAAAGGAATAGATGAGCCTACCATCTTTATAAAACGAATTTTTAATGATGTTTTAGTTGTTAAAATCTATGTAGATGATATTATTTTTGGATCTTCAAAAAAATCATTATGTATTGATTTTTCTAAAATGATGCAAAATGAATTTGAAATGATCTTAATGGGTGAACTAAAATTCTTTCTTGGATTAAAAATCTTTAAAAATAATGATGGAATTGTTTTAAATAAAAGTAAATACACTTGAGATATTCTAAAACGTTTTGGATTGGATAGCACTAAAAGTAGTGACACTCCCATGAGTACCACCTGTAATTTGGATCTTGATGAAGATAGAAAATCTGTTGATCAAACCACTTATAGAAGAATGATTGGAAGTTTACTCTACTTAACTGTTAGCTGTCCTGACATTATTTTTAGTGTGTGTATGTGTGCTCGTTTTCAAGAAAATCCTAAAGAAACTCATTTAAATGTTGTAAAGAGAATTTTCAAATACCTCAAGCATACACCCAATCTAGGACTGTTCTATCCTAAAGGACAATAATTTTATCTAGTTAGTTATTATGATGCTGACTTCGATGGCTGTAAGTTGGATAGAAAGAGAACCTATGGAACATGTCACATTTTAGACAAGTCACTAGTATCATGGTGTAGTAAGAAACAAAACTCTGTTGCATTATCTACTACAGAAGATTAATACATAGTTATTGGCAGTTGTTGTGCACAAATTTTGTGGATGAAACACACATTACTAGATTATGGATATCAATTCAGACATGTACCAATAAATTGTGACAACACAAGTTCTATTAACATCTCAAAAAATCTTGTTTCACATTCTAGGAAAAAACACAATGATGTAAGACATTACTTTTTGAGAGATCATTATCAAAAAGGTGATGTTACCTTGGAATTCAATGGTACTGAATATCAACTTACTGATATATTCACTAAACCATTAAATTATGAGAGAATAGACTAGATCATACATGACCTTGGCATGATAAATCTCAAATAGATGTCTTACTTGTCTTGCTGTTCAATATTTTACTATGTTTTAATTTACTGTTTCATGATTACGGTTTCTAAGTTACTGTCACTCATGTTTACTATCTCACCGTTAGCACTTTGTACTCACGTTCTGACATTTACTGTCTCACCGTAACACGCACTGACAAGTTCACTCACTGTGTCACCATGACGTTCACTCACTGTCTCATCGTGACAACCACTTGATGTCTCACCGTAATTACCATTTACTATCGCACCGTGACGACCGATCACTATCTAACCGTGAAAATTATTTATGATTTTCTTTAAACCTGTATCGCGGTAATTTTCATTTCATCTCTTTTACTTTCCCGCGTTTTTGTTTTTGTGACGTTTGACATTCCCAAATGATAAAACAAAGAGTTTCACTCGGTTATTCACCCGAACTTTCTCCTACTCACTCGATTCGAACCCTTTCAACCCTGAAACCCTCTTTCTCTCTCGCGACCTTTAGTGGATGCCAAGAATGAAGCGACCATCGTCATCCACACCTGAGAAGCACCGCCCGAAGAAGAAGAGAGCACCCAAGATGACACCCGAAGGGCCTCTGAATCCGAACCTGGTAAATCGCAGTGTTGTTCCTGAGAAAGAAATATACCTAGAATGGATTTTATCTAGAAAATCTCTAGTTCTAAAAGTGTTAAAAGATCAAGGATGGTTAGAATGGTTCTCAAAGTAGAATAGACCCATTTATTTGAGGTTAGTTGCTCAGTTCTACCAGTACGCACAGTTTTCTTTTGACTCTGGTGAAAGTTATGTTGTGAGGAGCTGGATTAATGGCCAAATATGTTCCTTATCATCAAGGTTATGAGATGCATGCCTTAGGATACCTCACTAAAGATTTTTTTATGATTATCAGAGAGAACCCCCCCCCCCCTACAACTGATTTCTTTGACCTCGAAGATGCTCTGAAAACCATAACTGTGAATGGAACCAAGAGAAGGGCCATAGCTACTGAACTTTATGGGGAAACAAGGCTTCTGTTTAAGTTTGTTCAAAATCTGGTTAGCCCAAGGAAATGTGACTTTGTTGTATTAAAGTATCAATATGTGTTATTGATTCATCTTATGAAGAATGGATACAAAATCAACCTGTGCAAGTACACCATTCACCATATGTGTGAATTGATCAAGGTTACATCCAAATCCACCTCTCTGTTCTACTCTCGGCTGATTTCAGCCATGCTTATTGCAAAAGGAGTAGTTGGATCTAATGAAGAAGTACTAATGGACTATGAGTACTGTCTATCTAAACCCATCATTAGGAGAATGAAGATTAACTGGAACCATTGGAAAAATGAGTGGGTGGAAGACAACGATAAGATTTATGAGAAGTTTAATCCTGTGGATTATCCATCAAGGTCGAAGGAAATTTTTGATCCAGGTTTGGAAAAAGATGAACTTGGTGAGTATTCAGAAGAAACAGAATAAGAGGCTAAAGTAACTCATAGGGAAGAAGTTGTTGTTGAGGAAGAAAGGACTATTGTTCCTCCTATTATTCTTGAAGAAGAAGTTAATATCTCTAGAGATGATGTCAATCTGGAAATCCAACCCGAGGCTGAAATAGAATCAATTGTCCCAGAACCTGAGCAGAAATTCATGGAAGAAGCCAATATAGAACAACTCCCTGTTGTGTAGGAAACAAATCTAGAACAACTCCCTGTTGTGGAAGAAGAAAATTTGGAAGAACTCCCAGAGGAACAACCTGTTCCTGAGATAATACCCTCTGCTGAAGAGAGGATGGATATAGCCTTTCAGTTGGCTAGACAGGAGATGATTGATGAACTTAGAGATGAACCTGTAGATTTAGAACTAGCTCCTGAGCCTCTAGATCCTTGAAAGGAAGCATCTGTTGAGGAGGAGTAAATCCAAAATCTTGAGACTGATGAAGCATCACATTCGGCTGAGTCTAGTCCTGTGGAAACCCAGTATAAATTCCCTAACTTTTATGATGTGAGTAAATCTCAGTAGGTTACTACAACTGGGCTTGATATTTCCTCATTGTTTCAGTTGAAGTCAGTTTCTATCTTTGCCCCTGAGAAGGAACCAGAACCCAAACCTACCCCTGTACCAATTCCTTTACTTGAACCTGCACCTGAACCTCTACCTGAACAGTTGTCCTTTGTCAGTAAGGATGATTTGAAGGATTTTGGAGATACTATTCTATCTGGAGTTGAGAAGGTTATGAACTCCCAACCTCATGCTGTGACACATCTGAGTGAGAGAGATACCTCACTGCTTTTAGAGAAAATTATCTGGAAGATCCAACCTAAAATGCTCCATAAAATTAAAGAAGTTTGAGTTGAAAATAGGTTGATAAATAGTAAAGTCTTAACCCTAAGAAGCATGGTGGAAGACATGAAGAAACAGCTGCATTCCATATCAGAACCTATTATTGCCTCTCTAGAACCTTCTTTTTCTCAAATTTCTCGAGATGTTGTGTCTCAGATTCACCCTTACCTGTTATCCTTTGATGAAAATATTGCAGAAAGGCACAAACTGTTGTTGAAAGAAATGAGAGAGCTTGTGGTGAACCTAAATAAACTCACTAATGAATACACTGGATATCTTCAAAAGTTACTGAATCAGCTCAAGTCTTTAACCACATCCATCAAATTTTCTCATACCTCTGGTGAATCCTCTACACCTGCCTTGGACAGTTCTTTGCTTAGATCGATAGTCCAAGAAGAGCTTTAAACTGCTTTAAGTGGCTTCAATGTAACTTCTTTATCTGAATTTGTCAAGAACGGTGATAGAGTTCTTGACCTTGTGCAAATCCATTCCAAGATTGCCAATGATTCCCAGCAGGATATTTCTAAGAAAGTAGATTTCTATTTCAACCAGATTTTCTCCAAGACTGATATGACCAACCACTTCAAATACCTTGTAGAGAATCTGAGAATTCCTCTTGTAACCCAAGCCTTCAAAAACCAAGTCCAGAAGCTAATCGAGTTTACCATATTGTTGGAAAAGTTCATGGAAAACAAATATGACTTTGAAAAGGCCATGAAATATAGTGGATAAATCATTGCAGACTTCATCAAAATTCTGAGACTGTATCTCCATGTCCAGAGTACAGAAATTGTTGCTCCAGCGGCTGCTCCTCTCAGACCTAGACTACCTACCTTTACCTCTTCCTTAGCCTCAACTGCCATGTCTGTTTTCCAAGCTCTCAGTCAGATCAGGCCTGTCATTCTTGATCAGCAACTGCCTCAATCTTCTACTGCTCCTACATTGGCTCCCTCAGTCTTCGAAGGTCTCCCTTTACCTTCTCTATCTACCACCTCTCTGCCTTCTTCTACATCAACCACTGTCCATATGGATTCCTCTTCTGCTACTGATAAAGGAAAAGAGAAGTCCAATCCCTGAAGAAGATCAGTGCTTAATACTTTTTGATGGGGATGTCATTCATTTCTATATTTCTACTATTATGATGTACTACACTCTGCTTATTTTTTTCATGGAATGTGCACTATTTTCCCTCTCTTATTTTAACTTTTTGATAATCCCAAAAGGGGGAGAAAAGTTATATGTTTTCTTCTATAAGTTATTTTCTCTCTAGTTGTATCTAATTTACACTTTTACTATACATGATTTGTGATCATCAAAAAGGGGGAAATTGTTGGCCTCCTCATGTATTAATCATGTTTTAATGATCACAAATCTCTTTAATAATCCTAAATCTCATTCATGATCACAAATCTTATTCAATCATGTGTATTTATGTTTCAAATTCACTCATGATTTATAATGGTTACGCTCAATCCAATTCATGAATATTTTTGTTTAAGTCTGAATACTGTTATTTACCTAAGTAAAAGACACAGTTAGCCAGACACTGTGAGCAAGAAAAAGTTAGCCAGACACCGTGAGTGAGACACCGTGACTGAGACACCGTGACCGAGACATCGTGACCGAGACACCGTGACCAAGACACCATGACTGAGACACCATAAGCCAAGACACTATGAAGGCAAGACACCGTGAAGATCAAACACCATGACACTCAGACCGTGACACTCAGACACCGTGAAGGAGACACCGTTTTCTCAACTTACTGTGACACTATTTCTTAAACTATTTTTTCGTCTTTCAATTTAATGTTTAACAGTCATATTTTATGCCTTTAATGCACTTACATAATTAATGTTTCTTTGTAGACATAGTATGAGGTACGACGCGTGAAACACATGGAACCTGTCGGCTAAATCTCATGCATTTGAAGATAAAGAATAGAGAGTTCCCAACAACAATAGAGGGAGATACTGAGCAGAAAACAAGCATGTGAGCAAGACCATGAAGAACACTTTGCAAGATTTTCAAAGAAATCATTTTTCACATGCATGCTATCCGACTCTGATGAAGAACATACGAAGTACACTGGAATCCAGAGAACATCTTCACACTGTCAAAACTCATGGAGAATACAACCTGAATCGCGACACTCTGTTTTTCAAGACAAAAACCAGAGAAGGGCTCAGAAGCATTTCTGCTAAATCTAAGGAGTCCAGAGCTGCACCTCAAATAACTAGAGATTTCTAAAATCATATCTACTCTCTCTTAGTGATTATTTTACTTACCTTTTGAGCAGTGTGTGTACTCTATATATTCCACACACACACTGACTCCTGTGCTAAACTGAAGGATTTCTAAATCCTTACACCAAAATCTTTATTTCTTTTTACCCACGACAACTTTATAAGAGGTCCCTATGTGGCCTGGTTATTTTTTTTTTACCCATGAAAACTGTGGAAGAGCTCCTTATGTGACCTGGACAGTCTGTGTACTATGGTTAACCCCGATCCAGGGTGTGGATCAAAGTTTATTTATATAAACTTCTTGGTGGCAGGTGATCACCAAGTGGAGTGGATTGGGTCTCGTCTTGAGACTGAACCACTTGTTTTATATCCGCTGTACTATTTAATTTAGTCTTCTCTGTTTTACTGCTTTATTGTATAATCTAGAAAACTCTAATTTCACTTTGATAGTTAGTCTTGGAAAGAAGTTATAATTGATTTGTCTTAGTAGGATAACTTTAAAAGTAATATTAATAATACATATTAAGATTACTGAGAATTAATCAATCTTATAAGAAGTTGTTTAAACAGTCAAACTCTTATAATAGTATAACCTTGATTAGCTGGGTTGTATCTATTATTGGGGAAAACCATTTCTTTTAAAATAATATTTTTGTAACATAAATTTTTATAGTTACTCAATTCACCCCTCCCCTCTTGAGTAAACTACTCCGACCAACACACACCTCAAACATTTATTTTTAAACATGTTTTTAACATGTTTTGTCCTCTTCCCCTTAGAAAAAAACTTTTTACCATTTTCACTTTTTTATCGGGATAACTAATTTTTAACCTTAGTAATTAATGTTAATGACCAAAAATAAAATTTAATTTATTACCTAAATTGAACCTTATGATTTAAAATTTTAAAATCATTTTATCATATAAAATTTATAAAGGTTTATAAATTTAATTTTAAAAAAAATACACATAATCATGTAAAAATAGTTTTTGAAAAAACGGGTTTTTAAGATTAAAATTTATGTATAGGGTAAAATTATCATGGTTACTGATTTTCATGGAAAAATTTGATTTATTGTAAAATAAAATAAAATGTTTGAGGATTTAAAATAATCAAAAACCAAATTTTACTTTAAAAATTCTTGATTCAAATAAAAGACTAAAAATAATTTTTTTATTAAAGTAACATTTTACTTCAGTTCTAAAAATTTTGAACATTGGTTTTCCAAATTCAAATAATATTTTAAAATGAATAATTTTATTCCTTAAATACATAATTAATTTATTAAAAGATTTTTTAGTCTTATATGATAAAATCACAAAAATCGTAATTTTTGTAAAAGCTATAATTTTCAACAAAAAATTAATCTTTTCAAAAAAACATCAAAATTTCATAATAAGTAAATTTTGGAATGATAAATTCAAAAAAAAGTTTTTTTTATAAAATTAAAAATTCTAAAATTTAAAATTTTATCTTTTATAAGAAAATATAAAATGTAAAAAAAACTATTTTTAAAGTAACCTTTTTCAATAATAAAACATATTAATTGTATATCTTATAAAGGTAATAATTTTTAATTATTTAAATCTTAGATCTTAGTATAGATTTATTAATAATGTTCTTATAATATGTTGCATTTCATTTATGTTGGGTGTAGCATGTAATATAAGCTATCTAATATAATGTTATTTTCACAAAGTTCATAATTTCAGGTTGTCAGAGATCTGATTGGCACTCATTCACAATAGTCAATGAAAAGATCACCAAAGCAAGACTGAACTAAATTTTAGGGAGGATGAGGCATGAAAATTTAAAATGGAGATCAAACTCAAAGAAGAAGGGAAAACCAGATCGATCAGCTCTAGATTGGAATCCAATAAGTTAGACTAGAATTTCATAAGCAAGCCACACCTCTCTCTCCAAATCAACTCATGACAAACCATACCCGATTTTGAAAACCAAAAGGACTGAACCATCATTCGAGCAAGCCCTTCCCAGTTCAAATGATCAGGCACCAGTAGTTACTTCTCTCTAATTTTTTATGTGAGCATTCCTCAAGCATCACTCATCTTCCACCGTACTGTGAATCAGTGAAGCACATCACCTCTAATTCTCCTCGAATGAGTACAGATTCTGATCATGGGTTGAGTCTCCCAACTAGGTTCAATTATTTGTAAAAAAAATTAGAGAAAAGGGGTTTGGATATTGTAAAAAAGGGGGTGATGGGTGAAAATTAAGGTTTTTAGTATTCTATTCTTGAATTCATCCTCTTTCCTTGTTAACACTTGTGTATTATTTTTTGTTTCTTTATTTTAATTTTCATGACATGTACCCAAACAAAAACACACTCCTATATCCATTGTTTTTTAATATAAAAGGAAAACAAAACATAAATATTAATAAGTGATCGATATAGTGAAGAATTAACCCCATGAATTATTGAGAATGACCTTGGTCAATCTATTGGACTGCACCTTAGGTTAACAAATTTTTGTTTTACTATGGTCCGTGATAATCGCTCGATCAACTTGGGACTATTTCCAGGGAGTTAAGTCATAAATTCAATTTCCTCTTTCACTTTGTAAATAATTTGTTTTTGTAAATTTAAAATTTAAAATATAAAAAATAGATTATGCTTTTGGATCACCCAAATCCATGGAATATGTTATTGTTACATGTATTGGATAGATTAGGAGATTAATAAATGAAATAGGTAGTGAAGCATTTCGGTAGCTCTTTGAGGACCTCAAACATGATATAGAACCATCAATAGAAAAATCCTTAACCCAGAAGATTATCAAAATCCCTTAATACTTCCAGGAGTTCTATCAATAATTGGCTAAGGCACACAAAGATCTCATCCCTCCAATAATTGAAGAAATTAGGGAGGCTAGGTCTAATATTAATGATCACCCACTACCCAAAATGATGAATTTACCATAGTTTTTATAATAATAAAAGGATTTTACAACACCCAATCTAAATTTAGATGAGGTCTTTTAGGGAGGAAAAGTAACCTTGAATGAATATTAGGTAGAATATACTCAGGAAGAAACACAAATTGATCCCCCTCAATTCAATATAGAGGACCCAGTACACATGTGGAATTTTATTGATAACAAAGACGGTAGCATGTTCGAGATGTTTGGATTTGAGGAAAGGATTTAAAATGCACTTTCTTCCCCCATAAGAAAATCTCCAACAGTATTTCATTTGGGAAAAGGGTTTCCCATTGATACTTTGGAGGGAGATAACTATAATTTTGACTATTTATTTTAATCTTGTGCAAACTAAACTATCAAATGATATTTTGTGCCTTAATTTTCATATTCATTTCAAGACATGATTTTTTTAGTATAATAGATAATAAACTACATTGGAGACAATTTATTTTAAGAAAAATTGATGGATATGGTGCTTGAGAAACCCATTAATTTTTTCCCAAGATCCTTGTGCATGGATAAAGATATAGAGGATGATATCCAAGAGGGAGATGGTATGAATCTTGAATCACTTTATTCTGATTTAGTAAAGGTTGGAAAGAAAAATTATATCTCCTTATTTGTATACTACAAAGTCATACCCTATATTGTAGGACCTAGAGTATCTTTAAGAGGTTTTTGAAGATAGTGTTATAGAGGAGTTCTCTATGCTTCACATTGATACAGAATATAAATAAGTGGAAAACATCATTCCACAAGTTGGAGATAAAGTATAAGAGGACTTCTATCTACTACTAACTCCTATAGACAACAAATTTATTATTAAAGGTAAGTTTGACAACATGCACTACCAACAAGGGGGCTTAAAAAGGATAAATTAAAGATTTGTGTGAGAAATAACTTGTGGTTGTTCTTACCACACAACCCCAATGTGCCAACAAATTGAGGATAATCAAAGTGTTGTCTGACTATAGACATGAAAAACTAAAACATATCTTGATGGTTTTTACCCAATATTCTTCTCTATTTTCTCCACTTTCCTATTATTTTCAGTTTTTTAATTTAATTTAAATAAACTATTAATTTTTTCTTGTTTATCTATATGGAAAATGAAGTGGATGGTAGCTATAAGAACTTCTTGAATGACATTAAAATTCAATAAAATTGGGAATGAATTCTTCCCAAGTTTTTCCACATACAATGGCATAACTTCATCCAAGTTTTCTCCTTCAATACTCATCTTTCATATTGTCTTATTTTTTGTAATATTCTTGAAATATACATGATAAATGTTGAGTTTCATTGAGGATATAACTAAAACCAAGTATGTGGGGGTAAATTCTAGATTATTTATCTATACTCTTTTATTTTTTCTTTCAATCTATTTTTAGTTTGTTTTAGTGAATCTGTTTTTCAAAAAAATAGAAAAATAATACTCTATTTTGAAAAAGGCATAAAGATTTTTTTTTTGTAGTTTTTGAGTTTTCAAACATTTCTTGAGTTTAATTAAAAACTTTGTGCATTTTTTAATTCCATGTTGATTGTGATGAAATTGATCATATTATTGTACCTTAAAGGCTTAAGTGATTGTTGAGTGAATTTGGTCATTATTTTCATGTATATTTGGTTTTATAATTAAGAAAAGGAGTGTGAGTGAAAAGATATTTATGGTATTGAAATTATAGCATGATGACACTAGAATTTTGAACTCAATTTGAGATAACTTGTCCTTGGTGAAAAAAACATCTTAGGAAGCTAACTAAAAATAAATTGATATGATACCTTTGAAATTGGAGTAAATTGGGAAATTATGATCCCGCAATGAATCTTTGAGACATTAGGAATTGGGTGTGTGATTAATAAAGTCCATTTGAAAATTCAGTAAGTGTTTTACACAATTATGGATGAGAAAAATTTAATAAGTGCCTAATTTTAAAAAAACATTCATTCAGGTGAGGGGGATATTGAACCCATAAAAATAAGTTGAAATTGAATTATAATTATTTTATTTGATTTGTCTCAATGAAGTGGAAATTGGAGTCATAATTTAAAGAACATATGATAATGTGACAAATCAAAGTGTTGCTTGTTAAAATTTCAATTCCACTAAGATCTAATTTATTTCACTCCTAGACTTAGATATTTTTCTAGAATTAAAGTGAGAGTAGTAGTATAAATTCATTTATGATTCATGATGGAATTTTCAATGAAAATAAATGAAAACATTCCCCATACTTTCTTGGTAGTTATAATTTTCTGTGAGTACATATTTTCTTATTCATTGACTGGATTTTCTAAATAAATATTTTTGTGCTGGAATTTATCAATTTTATTTTTATATCTATTTTAAAACTATATAAAATTTATTGATATAAATTGAATTAATTTTTATATTCCACCATTAATTTAATTACATTGAGAGTTATGAAATTTCTAGATAATACTTTTGAAATTTTAAATTATGTACACTTTTTGAATGATATTTCTAAAAAATGTAAATAATATCAAAATATTCTTTGTGATTTTTTATGTTTATTATAAATATTTTTGGTAAATATATCAACCTATTTGAATTCATTTTTAAAAAAAATACCACTCTATAAATATTTCTTCAAGTTGTTTGGAATTTCTTCTAGTGTTTTGTTATGATTGTCAATTGAGTTGTACATAATTTCTTGAAAATTATAGTTGTTCCACATATTTTATTGAATATAATTAGAATTTTTTTTATTATGATCATATTTTTTGAAGTTCATAATTGCTGATAATTTATTGAGAGTATAATAACTCAAGTGTAGGGGAGTGATGAAACGTGAAATTTCAGATTTTTTATCACTAATTAACTGTTAAAATACCCTTAATCTATTTTAAAATATGGTAATTATTCACATTTTTACATTTAGTAATATTTTATGTGAATAAAATAAATATGGTTTAAT
The DNA here is from genome assembly GCA_963277665.1 of Viscum album. Lineage (NCBI taxonomy): Eukaryota > Viridiplantae > Streptophyta > Magnoliopsida > Santalales > Viscaceae > Viscum > Viscum album. The sequence goes on along the minus strand of OY728162.1, from coordinate 345,119,885 downwards.
TTTTTAATTTAGTGATAAAAATATATTTGGATTTTAATTTAAAATTTCATGTTTTTTTATTGTAAGTAGTTTAATTTGAATTTAATTCATGTTTGAATTTTCAACCTTCCCCATGGTGTTTACCATAAAAAAAATCAAGCATGAGTTGTCTTGTTTCAAAGGTGTGGTCGATCAAGTTATCATTCCATACTTGGATTGATCACAACCATGCCTCAATCTACCATGGTAACTCCCATCGACTATGCCACTCAAAATCCCTCATCTTGATTAACTATACCCTCATTGATCTTCCAAACTACCTTATAGTCACTCAACCTATCACAAACCTAAGTTTTTGCAATTCAATGAACTTGGCATGCCCAAGCCTGAGATCCTATTCACCTCAAATTGCGCCTAACCTTGCCTAGTACATACCGAAATCCCAAGTCCTTCCAACTTACAATGCACACTCCACTATGAGTTGGCCCTTAATCAGATTTTGCATCCCAACCATGGAAAACTTTCATCTTCACTCATCTCAACCACAAGAATCGAGACTCATTTCACAAATCCATATCTAAATCCATATGAATCCACACCTGAATCCATTCTACAACCACAAACAAGGAAGCCACATGAGCTTGTGTAGAGGCACTCTCACCTTCTAAAAACACGATCGGGATCAATAGGATCTATGAGTTTGATGGACCTGAGTGTGAATATTTGTTTTTTGGCTATTGAATTTGTTCCTTGTGTAGGTAATCAAAGATTAAGGGGCCTCAATTGTCCCTAATTCACCAATTTCAAGAGCATAAGACACTTCATCCAAGGTGCTTGATCAAATTCCCAAACCAGCCAAGCACCCAACATCCATTGAAGACCACTATATTCATGTTCAAGCTTATCACTATGTATCAATATCCTACCATCAGGCCCATATTTATTCCCAAATCCCCTATATGCAATAAGAAATAATGCCTCACTAAAGTCCTCAAATTCCTTTATTCACTAAATCTACCCAATTACTGAAAGATATATATCAAACCAAGATACTCAACATTGTACATGAATCCCTACAGCTCAGTAATGATCATCCCCTCTTCAATGGCTAGACCCAAATAAGATTTCCCCTTTACTCCTAACTTATAGAAGCAACTGATCCAGATCCCACTAAATCCATTCCACCTCATCACTAGATTAGGCATCTTCCATTGAAGTTTATTTCAAGTCCCGCTGATGTCTCACCACATGAAGACTCCAATTTTCATGCAAATCTAATTGGCGTCAATTCACACCAGTTAAAGACAATATCAATAAAGAGATCTTTAGTTAAATTCAAGGGATGCTGAGACATGAAAATTTAAAATGGAGATCGATCTTGAAGAAGAAAAGAAAACTAGTTCAAGCATCTCCAGACCCAAGTTCAATAATTAATACCCAATTTTCACAAGAAGGTCACACCACTCACTCCAGCTCAACTCAAGAAAAACCATGCCCAATTTTAAAACCAATAAGACATACACATCATTCAAGTAGATCCTTCCCAATTTAAATGATAATACACCAGAAACTTATTCACTCTAATTCCTCACATGATCATTCCTCAAGCATCACTCATCTTTTTTCATACTATGAAGTAGAAAAGCATGTCACCTTTGATTCTTCTCAAATGAGTATGAATTATTAATGTGGGGCGATTCTACCAATTGGGTGTAATTATTTTTCAAATTATGTTAGATAAAATGGATTTGGATATTACAAAAAAGAATATGAGGGTGAGAAAGAAAGGAATTCCCCCTTTACAGGATGATTGTTCTAATATTTTTCTTCTGCTTTCAATTTCCATTTTGTTAAATGTTATGTTATGTGAAAAAAAATCTTCATATCCCTTCTTTTTTTTCTTTTTATGATTCTTCCTTCATGTTATACCAATGATCTCTTTAACACCATGTTAATGGAGTATTGACCTAAGGATTTTCATTCTTGAGGGAGGTCCATTGATTCCTAAATCCTCAATTATATTTCTCGAGATTTTATTCCAACCTTAGCTAATTATTTATCCCTCTATTTTCCTGGTTCTCGTCATATGTGATGAAATGGAGGGACTCAGTGCATGATCAAAAAATGATAGATTTGGGTGGAGTTTGATGACATGTATATTCTCATCGTATGTTCATCAGATGAAACCATGGAAGAGGTGGTATTCTATATGATAAAGATATTTCCAAAAGTTTATAATATCTAGCAATCTTGGTAGAGGATGGTGATACATGAATGTTATTTATTTCATTATCAATTGGATGATGACAACATAATGGATGATGAGTATTTTTAGTGGTCAGGTGTTAGATCTATCCCCTTCCCCACTAACACTTCTGTGGGATTTTATGCTACTTTATGTTAATTTTCATGCACATACACTCAAATAACAACACATGTATACATTCATTGGTTTTTAATATAGAATTAAGGAAAATAAAAATATATATTAATAAGTGGTCAATATAGTGAGTAAATAACCCCATTAATCCTTGATAACGACCCTGGTTAGTCCACTAGACTATTACCTAGGTTAATAAAAAATTATTGCTGATGGAGATGGATTTTTCCAACATTTTTTCTGATTTTTTAATTTATTTTAAGTTATTTTTCTATTCACTTTTTGGTTTTTGAGGTTCTTTTTGTAGTATTTTAGTATTTTTGATATTCTGATAATTTTTAGTTAATTTATATATTAATATCAGTAATTTTTCATTTTAATTAGTTTTTATTAATTTGATATGTGTTAACATATACTATTTAACTCTATATTTTTATTTATAAGTAGTTTCATTAATACTAGTTTTATTATTAGTATATTAATTTTTATTAGTATTTATATTAATGTTATATAATATTATTATTATTTAATTTCATCATATATTATTTAACATTGTATATGATTTAAAATATTAGTAGTAGTAGTAGTAGTAGTAGTATTAGTTTTTATTATTATTAAATTGGATTAACAATTAATAGTAGTATTTTTATTTTTAGTACATATTATAATTTTATCTAACAAATAATTATATATTATATATTGTATTATTATTTGTAATTACATGTGTGTGTGTGTGTGTATTTAACTATATAACATTATCTAATTTTTATTATAATTTTTCTATAATTAGTATAATATATATTTTTATAATTCTAATTTTATTATTCTAATATTAGTATTATTACTAATATTTTTATAATTTGATTATTATTATTATTATTATTATTATTTAAAATTTAACATTTAGATATTTAGGTATTTTAAAATTTTAATTTTAAGTTTTTGTCCACTTTTTTTTATCGAGGTGTCATCCATTGGATTTTTGAAAGGGGGGAAGCGCTGGTCTTCTTCCTCCTCAAAAACCCTAGAAGGGGTGTGCAAAAAAGGCTCTCTACCAAGGCCTCCCACCTTCCCAACCACCCCCATCATGGGCGGTGTTCCCTCTACAGCCAAACCTCAACCTATTGAAACCCTACAGTGCCACACCCCTTTCCTCCTACTACAGTGACGTGTCGCCCCAGCTGAGCACCACCACACAACGCCTCCTCATTCGACCAATAGTGCACCCACCACCTCTCCCTGCAAACCAGTCTGACGGTGTATCCCCACTCCATCCACCAGCACAGCAAACCTTCCATGCATGCTTCATTTGTTACAACACCCTCTCCTTGCTACGCATCACCACTGCTGGCAAAGTCTCTCTAGATCGTTGCATGGAAAATTCAATGGGGAGGTTCATTTTTTATGGGTGGAAGGGTTTGATATTTAGGGAGAGGGGATGGTCAAGTGCCACTCCCCCCCCACAAACACACCCTTTACACACCCCACCCCCTCCCCCTAATATATAGATTAATAATAATATATATAATTATATATTTATAATTACATTAAAAAATAAATAATGAAAATTTAAATATAAATATTTATAAATCTATATTTATATAGTTATAAATAAATATTATAATTATATAATTAAATAATTAAATAAGCATAATATAATTTTTTATATAAATAAACCTTATTAAATTTAAAATATATGGTTTATTTATATTTATATAATTATATATAGATAAATAAATTTAAAATATATAGTTATATAATTAAATAAACCTTATATTTAAATAATTTATTTATATAATTATATATTTAAATAAACCATATATTTAAAATTTATAAATTTATATATAATTATTTAAATATATAAATAAACCTTATTAAATTTGTTTATAAATTTATATATATATATATAATATATACAAATAAACCTTATTAAATTTACTTATATAAATATATATATATATATATATAAACCTTATTATTTGTATTTCAAATATGAGGTTTATTTATATAAATAATTACATATAAATAAATCTTAATTAAATATATATATATATATATGCCTTAATTATTAATAGAATTGAAAATATATATTTATAAATTTAATTATAAATAAAAGTAAATATTTATAATTATAAATATATAATGTAAATAAAATAAATGTATTTATTAATTAAATGTATTTATTATAATTTTATAATGAAGTAAATATATAAATTTTTATTTATAATCATATAAATATTTTTTAAAAATATGTATATTTATGTATAATTATAAATATATAATTATATATATATATATATATATATATATCAAAAACAATAACATTCAATAATAATAACATAATTAATAATATTTCATAATAATTGAATTAATAATATAAAACTTAATAAGAAATATGCACATAAATTATGTAAACTATAAATGTAATGTTTTTAAACATTTAAGTTTGTGTCATGTAAAATAATTTTTCTTTACTATATGTTTGAGTTTATTTTTATTTTTTAATAATTTTTTATATATTTAGTTAGTGTGACAAATTTCTTTTAAATTTTATTTGTACTTTATAATTTATATGCTTTTGAAGTCATATATAGGAAACATAATAATTTTGCAAGTATGTGACTTTGAAAATATATAAATTATTAATAGTTCATGTGAATTAGTTTTTCTTACTATATTTGTGAATTTATTTTTATTTGTTTAAAACAAAAATTAATTATCTTAGTAAAAGGTTTTTTAATACATATAATGTGACATATGAATACATCAACGTCGATACCCCTCAGTACCACAACTCGGCATATAAGCCTCACGCCCACTCTGCATCCAACTTCTCTGTCGCTCCGGTGTCCTGGCTATATGTGGGGGTTCCTCCTCTTGCGGTATTGAAGGTGCCTCTTCATGGTGTTGTGTAGAGGACTGGATGACATCACTTGTGAAGGATGACCCAAAATCATATGTGGACCCATATGGCCCTGAGGCTCCTAAAAATTCCATAAGTACGAGATTGAAGAAGTCATCATCAGTGGGAGAAGGTGCCACCACAAGCTGCATTACTGCACCCAGCTCGTAGTCTGGCACAGTCATCGGAGATCACATATGTGGCACAGAAGCATCTTCCGGCTATGCAAGATCCTTAGTCATCTATGCAGGGTCATCTCTCTACGGTGCAGCATCATCTGCAGGAGCCTCTCTCAAACATCTATGCCATCTCCTCTTCCCTCGCTGATGTCCTCATCTCTGTCCTCTGGCTGGTGGTGGTGGTGGAGGTTCATCATCCTCAGCAAGCACAGCAGGGACATCATCATCCTTAAGAGCCTCAGCTGGAGCATATGGATTGGTATATAATTGTGTCTCCTCATCATAGAAACTCTCACGTGTGAAATTGATAGGATCATTGTGAGCCAGCACATCTGTGTGAACTATATCCTTCCTAATAAATGCCTCCTCCTGGGGGTTTGTGATATGTTCAAGATGAGCCACCATGTCTGATTATAAATTAAATAACATTCAAATTAATATGAAACATGAGCTAAAAAATATAATAAATATTAGTAAACAAATCAACTGTTGAATGTTGATCCCCTGGCGTGTAAGTTACATGATGGTGTATTGTTGGTACCAGTCTACATAATCCCCCTAATCATCTAAATGATAGTGTGATGTGGGATATCCATGCTAAAAGATATTGTATTGGTAATGCATGTCCCAAAGCTCGATATAACGTGCATGAAACCGTCGTTAGTATATCCTCTTTCTACCGAAAAGAATAATGGAATGTAATCTATCAAACTATCATGGTTCCATGAGGATATGTTGTATATATCTAAATTGGTGCATGACCCAGTCTGGCTGGTGCTACTCAATAATGTTTAAGTGGATGAGTGGCACCACTACACCACGATCTCCAATCATAGTTGGGTAGTATGGTGGAAGCGATGCATATACAAAAACTGTATATGAGGACTATGAAACCTAAAATGTAAACTCAAAAAATAAATCATAAATTATCACAATAATGTTACTAAGATAACATTGAAATAACTTAAAAATAAATAACAAAACAAATTTGCCTATAGAAAAATTTAATGTTTAACTTACATCATATGGTTGTATGGCATCGATTGTCTATTGAAATTTGTGCATACTATGTCTTAGAGTATGTGCATACTTATGATCCTGATTCCACCTGATTAAAAAGAAGTAATATATGGTAAGTTTATAAAAAACATTAATAAAATTACTAAATAACTCAGATTAATGAGGTAAACATACCAGAATCCATGAGTACAATCTCGAAATAAATGTTGTGGAAGTGGTGAAACAGCTCGAGGAGTGATGCATGGAAAATGCTTCCAAACCCACATTTGTGCCAAATCCATACAGCCTGCAATCTAATGTTCTTTTTCTTGACAATTGGTATAGATACATCTATACATATGTGATAATATAGTGGACCCCCAACTGTATGTAGTCATCTGATTAAGATCTGCAAGTAGTGGGAGGTACATCGTGTGTACTAAGGTGGTGGAATAGTCGACACACAACATGTCTCTGATCAGTCACAAAATATATGCATGTGTGTGCCGAATAATCATCTCCTTGTCTTCATCATCAGGAATGAAATCAAAATGCTCATCAAGCCACCCCATGTGCAAGTAGGAGCCCTGGAGTACACGTGGTATGCTGATGATGTCAACACCTAGTAGATGGTGTATGATCGCACACCATTCGCCACTAATGGAACTCGTAACTTCTTGTCTGTGGATGTGTGGACTAAGTATGTAAGTGAGATCCTATAAATTAATTGTCATCTCCCCCTTATGGAGATGAAATGTGTGTGTATTTGACTATCATCACTCAACCAATGTAGCAATCAAGTGGTGATCAATGGTCTTGAAGTCACACATGGAAACTCCATAAAATCCAACATGTCTGAGGTATGGACAAATGGATATCAGGGGTGAATCATGATGAAAATGATGTGCTCTTTGAACAAAAAGAATTCTAACAGGTCCACATGCCAACACATCATGCGACAGGTGAAACTGTAGGGCAGATAATAAAGGTTGCTCCATCTAAATGAATAAATAGTAGAACATTAATTTCAACTTCTATTTAACTCATACATGTTTTTATGATTTGGTATAAAATATTTTCTAGGTATATTTTTTACATAAAGATGGAGTATGTTTTGTCAAGTGACTGCATATGTTAAGTGTTTGTTACTTTACCATTTATGGTGAGTCATTTGAATTTTTCTTGCATTCACTCTCTCTAGTCCTTTAAAAGTGTGTCAAGTGTAACCTTGTGTTAAATTTTGAAAAATGTCACTTCATGGTTGAAAATGGGATTTTTCTAGGGAGTATACTTTCAAAATGGAGTATTGAAGTCGATCCTACCAAAATTGAATTGATCTAATCACTTCCTGAACCCATTTCTGTTCGATACATTTGTTCTTTCCTCGATCATTTCGGTTTCTATCAGCAATTCATTCATAACTTCAGTAGGATTTCTCTCTCACTCACTCAGCTACTCCAAAATGATGTCACTTTCCATTTTTATGAGGCTTGTAAGATAGCCTTCGTTGTACTCAAAACTGCTCTTACATCTACCCCAATAATCCAACCCTCAGATTGGTTCTTACCCTTTGAGTTGATGTGTGATGCTTTTGATAGATTAGTTGGGGCTGTTCTTGGTCAAAGAAGATAAAATATTCCTCATGTCATCTATTATGCCTCAAAAACATTGGATGAAACTCAATATCACTACACTATCACTGAAAAGGAACTTTTAGCAGTGGTTTTTTCCTTAGATAAATTTCGGCCCTATCTCTTAGGTGCCAAAATCATCATCTTCACAGACCATTCTACTATAAAGTTATTACTCAAGAAAAGTGATTCCAAACTGAGGCTAATAAGATGGATCCTAATGCTCCAAGAATTTGACCTTGAAGTCAAAGATAGACCAGGAAAAGAAAACCCAGTAGCTAATCACTTGAGTAGAATTTATAATTCTTCTCATTCAGAAATCATTGATCCTGAATTCCCCACTAAGCACCTTTCATCTCTCACTCCAAAGTTTCCATGGTATGCCCCAATTGTAAACTACTTGGTTTCTGGTATTTTTCCTAAAAATTATTCAAAAGAACAAAAAATGAAGTTGAAAAGTGATTCAAAATACTATTTTTGGTAAGATAATAAACTTTGGAAAACTGGGGATGACATGGTAATTAGGAGATGTGTTGATGAAAATGAACATTATTCCATCTTAGAATTTTGTCACTCGATGCCTGGTGGTGGCCACTTTGGACCACAAAGGACCTCCCGAAAGGTCCTAGGCTCTAGATTTTTCTATCCTTCACTCTTCAAGGACTCACATGAGTTCTGTCAGTCATGTCCCACTTTCCAGCAGTTTGGCACAATTTCCAAATGAAATGAAATGCCCCAAAAGCCTTTAATATTCTATGAGATCTTCGATGTTTGGTGAATCGATTTCATGGGACCATTTCCACCTTCCAATGGATTCCCATACATTCTTCTTTTGGTCGATTATGTTTCTAGGTGGGTATAGGTCAAACCCACAAGAAAGTATGATTCACATACTATTAGTGAGTTCCTAAAAACCCACATCTTCCACAGATTTGGAACTCCCTATGCCTTGATCAGTGACTTAAGAACCCATTTTTGTAATAGATCCATGGAATATTTTTTGAAAAATAATGGTGTTATACATAAAACTTCAAATTTATATCACCCCTAAACAAATGTCATGGATTAAATTTATAATAGAGAAGTCAAAAGAGTGCTTGAGATAATTTTTAAGCCCATAAGGAAAGACTGGCCTGAGAGACTTGGTGAAGCACTTTGGGATTATCGAACTTTCTATAAAACACCCATTGGGATGTCTCCTTTTATGATATTTTTTAGTAAATCATGTCATTTTCTAGTTTAAATCCAACATAAGTCATTTTGGGCTGTGAAAACTTGTAATTTTGATTGTGAAAAATCTGGTGAAGAGAGATTGTTGCAGTTAAATGAACTAGAGGATCTTTGAATTGATTCCTATGAGAATTCCATTATCTATAAAGAAAAGGACAAGGTACTCCATGACAAACACATCTTGAATAAGGTATTTCATGAAGTTGAAAAGGTAATGCTATTCAATTCACGATTTCATCTTCACCCAGGTAATCTTAATTCTTGTTGGGAATGTCCTTTTATTATTACTAATGTTTACCCATTTGGTGCAGTGCAAGTCCAAGACCCCTCCTCCAAAAAGGACATTCACGGTAAATGGACATCGGTTGAAACATCACCATGATAGGACACACATCCCAAGGACCACATTGAATTCCATCGAATCCCCAACTCCTGTCATTGACCCACTACTGGATGGAAATGGAGACCCATCAAATCCAAACCAGGGGCACCTCTTTCCCTTTAACTCTTGTTCTATCTCTCTCTCTCTTTATTCTTCTTCCTCCCCCATTCTCATTTTTTTACCACTTTCCTCATCACACTTTTTATTTACTCTTTATCTTTTGTGTGGGTGTGTATTTATAAAAAAACTATTAAAAAATCTAAAAAACTGAAAAACAATAATAAAATTCACTTAAAAAATATGGAAAATCCAAAGTCATAATTACTCACCTTCAAATTTTGAAATTTTGTCTAACCATTTTGGGGAGTCAAAAGACATGGTTTTATCTCAAAAAATTTGTGTTTTCATCATATATTTGGATAAATAATATTTTTTCAAAACCAACAAATTTTAAATGCTCAATTTTTTATTTGGAAAATGATTTTCCCCAACCGTGAGGAATAACATTAGCTTTCATGCCAAGGCCACCTATGGATATTTTTTCAAAATGTGTGTGTTTTTTACCCCCATTTGTGAGTCTTGAATTTTTGAACCTTCAAGTTGAAATTTCCTACTTTAGTGTACATTAATATGATTGAGGCATTTTCTAAACCTCATGAGCATCACAATAGCTAAATAGCCTCCCTTTAACCTTACATTAATCCTTTTTTTGAAATCCCCTTAGAGCTTATGAAAACCTTTTCTTTGATAGCCACATTACAAGCCCAATATCTTATCCCACCCAATATCTACATGGATTTTCATTGCATGATTTTTTGAAATTTAAGTGTGGGGGTGGATTTCATTTTGGGTACCCTTTGTTGATTTCACCATGTTGTCATATGCTTGAAGGAAAGAATCCATTTCAGTGTGGTGGGGAGGTTGTCATTTAGTGAGTTTTGGTAATTTATATATGTTTATTACATCTTGTACAAATTTTATTGAAAAGTGTTCAAAAAAACAAAAAAAATGAAAAAAAAATAATGGGTTGTGTCTTGGGTGGGTCAAAAATCAATCTTCCTCAACCTTTGATCTTGTTATAATTATTACAATTAGTGTCTTGAGGAGATCAAACATGGGTTTGGAGATGATTTTGAGATATGTTTCAAGTTCAAATTTCAAAAAATGCAAAAAAAAGAACACTTATGTCGTTGGGAGAAGTTTTGTGTTTTGTAAATATTCAATATTCTCATTCCCTTAAAATTTTCTTCCACTTTTGTGTCTTTATTCACACAATTGTTCCCTCATAAATATGTGTTTCCATTTTTTCCATGTTTTATTTCAAAAATATTGTGCATTTATTTTTCCATGTTGGTGTTTTACCCCTCTTTCTACTCTTTTGAATACTGAATTCATACCGTCCCATAGCCATAGAAAAACCCCTTAAAAAGACCTATTGATTCTTGTGCACTTTAGGATAGGTAATGGAAGCTGATATCTCTTTTAAAATCTATGATTTTCACTTTTGGTTGGTGAATGAGTGAACCTCCAGAAATAAATTTTTATCATCTTGAGAGGAGTAAGTTCTGAGTGCCAACATTTTCCATTTCTAAATTTGAGCATGAAAAAAGAGTTTTTTAGGGAACATTGTTTCTGTTACAATTTGAGGTGGAATTCAATATGGATGAGTGAAATAGTCTAAACCTCCCCTGAGTGAGGAAAAAAAATTTAATATTTGTTGGTGAGTGAAAATTATTTTGTAATGTTTTTTATATTTGTTGCACATGAGGACATGCACAAGCCTAAGTGTGGGGGATTTAATGTTATTAACTTATTAAGAACTTTTTATTTACTCTCTTTACTGATTTTCAATGAAAAGTTCATAATTGGTGTGAAATACTCATGTTTTAATATTAAATGTAATTTTTGAGCATTATTTGAATTAATAAAATCAAGTTAGATTACTATTTTAATTATAAATATCACCCTACTTATCCAAATTGAATTATTATTTCTTTTTAGGGTTCCTTACTCAAATTAAAACATTTCATTAGAAGGTACCTTTGGAAAAATCGTCCATTTGGAGAGTCATATGGTCCACACAAGAAGACCCAAAGAATCTGTGAAGAAACTGGACCAGCCATGATGATTGAGTTACTGGTCTAAATCTCAAAGCCCGAATTTTATAAAACTCCACCATATGTTCTTTATTATCCAAAATCATCATGAATAAAAATTTTAAGGCCCAACTATAACAACAAGGGTCCCAAATGATGCTTTGAATTCCAGCCCACCATTCTGACTAGGAATTAAAATCAGGACACTATTCATCACTTTTCTCCTGATCTAATCATAAAATAAAGATGGGATTTTTTAGTGTGAAATATAAGATATGGGTGGACAAATTTTTAGAATAAATTATTTTTATTTTATGGAATATTCTTGTTCAAAAAAACCATTCATGTTTCAGGCTTTGAAAATGTGTAGATTGAAATGGAAAGATTATAATTGTTTATTCAAAATGACATAACATTGGTTCCTTAAGTCCAATGGACGCCAAATTTTCAGAGTAGATAGAAGACATTCATATATAAAACTTTTAATAATACTATATTTCGTGATTTAGTTGTCTTGGTGTCCAAATCATCGAGCCAAGTGTAGGGTAGTTTTGGAATACAAACAGTCCACCTCCTTGGGCTATATATACATCCCCCTCTTCTCCATTCAAGGGGTTGGTATTTCAAAAGAGAGGAACATACATTGGAATGACCAAAGATTTTAAAAAGGATTGGGAGGACCTTTCATACTTAATTTTTCACTTGAGAGACCTTTCCTCTTTTTGTTTTCATTTACTTTTGTGTTCCTTTCATTTGTAATTGCGTAAGCTGTTTTCAATTTCGTTTGAATTTTAATGCAAGTTTCTTCTTAATATTCCATTTTAATCATCCAACCTATGATCTTAAATATTAATTCTCTTAAAATATTTGAAATCAAGTTGAAACCTCTTCCCTTCTTTTGCTTCCTCATTCAATCGAAAGTTTGTTTTTAATTCTCATCAATGTTCGTGTGTGTGTGTTTTGACGCACAACTCTTTTCTTATCCCGTTCTTTTCGTTCTATTTATAATTAATCACCATAAATACATATTACCATATTAATAACTATCTTAATGGCTGAGTAAATATACCATTGGGGTGAGTCAAAATTTAGGGATGTTAAGTGATTGAGAGTATTTGCTCGATTAATATTCTTTAAATTAACATTGTGTATGTTGGACTTAACATATCATGGATTAATGACTTGTTTTTTTTAACGTGTGGTTTCCATGTATTATTAAAACCATAAATACGCCACCATCAACATGTACTGATTGATATTAAAACCCTAAGTTAAGTTAAGGCTTGGATTAAAGCCTTAACACTTAAGAATTCCAATCAATGTCATCTTGTGAAGTGGGTGTTAATTTAATGCAATATAAAGAAAAGCTCAAAGATATCACAAGCTTAACTCCCTAATAATGAACTCATACAAATATTTATAAAATTGTTAAATCAAACACCAACCATTAATCACTTCATTTAATCTCTGAAAATAAACCCCCCCCCAATCAAAATATAATCAATTAAAAAATAATTGACTATTAAAAATTATCATCGCTCAGGATTTGACCCGAGTGCTGCTATACACATTAGCAGAGCATAAGAACCTTGAATGGTTGATAGGTGACAATCAGTTGTGCTTTCAGCCTTACATCAAAGTACACGATCAAATAGTTTACACTGATAATAATCTCAAGTCGAGTGACCATTACACGTGTTTGTAGATATGAACTACCAATGACACCTGAAACATGTGGTGTTCCTATTGGTGGGTCAGTCCTCGTGATCGCATCTACTCGATATCACCAAGTGTGAACTTTATAAGAATAAGTCTCAATGCTTATGAGTCCCTAAAACCTGATGGTTATATGTCATCTTTTTTCAGTTAGTATGATGTATCTAGACCATAAGACATATATTTAAGATTTATGTCATAGTATATCAAGGTTCTCATTATATCCTAGGAACTGCTATAACATTTTGATATGACAAGTAATCTAAGGAAATCACCATAGAAATAGTGGACATAGAAATATCAACACTATTATGGTAAGTGTACATCATGCATAACTCATTGTATACATGGTTTGATAATCAAAAATTATTGTTCAATTTGGGTCTAGGGAACCCACTATTTCAACAATTTCCTTCTCAAATTTTCCTTTTCTCCTTAAAGTTGTCCCTCTCCTCATATCATAGGTAATCATAAAATTGTTGAACTTATCAATGGTCTACTCATCCAAGTCTTGATCATCAAGGGAATAAATATTTGCAGCAAATTTACCCATGATTTTTTTCATCAATTTCTTTACCACAGTAGAATCTTAACGAATTTATTCATAACTTCAAATTGGGATCACAATTTTGTTTACCCAAATGAAGAACTCATCCACTGATTCATCTTCTATTATCTAGATATCCTCGAATTGATCCTGACATGTTTGTAATCATAACTTTATTATCTCCCTCGTGGATTTCATGAAGTTTCCTCCATATCTCATTGTTGTTTTTGTACCCATGACTCGTGTCAACTCCTTCTCCGAGAGGGATGAAAATAACGCATTGTATACTCTCCTATCGAATATGATATTGTTCTTGTTAAACAAAGTATAGGTTATCCCGACTTTGAAAATATGTACATTATTCTCAATGATGTTAAGAATGTCTAATCCAAGAGATAGAGTGAGAAAGAACACATGAAACATAATGGAAAATACAAGGTTTACCAACTCTTATTATCAAGTGGCTAATCCCTAGTGAATAATGGATGAAATACGGTTATGCACATTCCTATTTTATTATAAATAAGAACAAGGAAAGGAGTAGGGAGATGGATCTAAACTCTGAGTACAAGAAAGAACTATGAGCATCAACAAGTTGATCGATCTTCGATTCTATTCACCTAAAGTATCTTCAAAATTTGGATCGTGTTTTCACCCTTGTTCTTCTCCTATATCCCAGCCAAAGGCACCCTAGAATGGGTGATCGGTTATCTTAGAGATTTGCCTCTTTTTCAATGCACTTTTCTCTGGGCAGATCAACCCATATTTAAAGACTTCTCATACATTATGATGTGGTTCCTTTTGTTGTGGTGTGGTGTCCAAATCCAAAAGACATGCAAATATAATCCCAAAGATTGTGCATCCTCCTTTTACCAACATTGTGACATAACCATATGGATTGTGATGTGATGCCTCTGATTTCTCCAGAACCAACAAACCACTGAATTCATATAGCTTAGTGCATTGCGTCGTGGTCAGTGCATCACAGCACTGCGACTCCAAAAACTTCAGGACCTTTGAAACATAAGGAGATCTACAGATAGCACTCTTAAAGTGTAACCTTCAAGATTGCAGTGTGTTCTCCTCCTCTGTAGTGTGAACCATGACATTATGGTGTGAGGATTTTCATGTGCCTTAACCAGTGTAGCATAAAAAATCCATGAGGTTTTTTCACAACATAACCCTAACCCTGCGAACCCTCATAAACATCTTCATGATGCAACTCTTTGTGTTGTGGCGTAACTCTTTTATGTAAGAGTAAAATGTTCCTCTGCCACAACTCCTTCACAATGCAACATATATGGTTACGACATGATGATCTGCGTAAGATAAACTTGTTTCCTCAACCGCAACCAATTACAGTGTGATGATCACCCTTCATGTTGTGATTTGATCTTCCTCTGCAAACCTTCATTCCTTTACATGTTCTCTCAACTCTAATGTGCCTCCAACTCATCCATGAGCATGTTATCAATAAATAAAATATAAAAACATCCCCAAACTCATGAATGAATTATCTCAAAAAAAACAAGTCACGGCATGCCTCCACTGTGTATGTAATCTAAACACCACACTATATGATAGAATGGTGTTTGTGAGAGTTCTCCAACCTCTCAGTGTAAAGATCGTTACTATATTGACCATGTCTCAATTGTGATCAACTCATAGATCCCCCTTTGTTAACTCACTTTATGAGGGGCTTCTCTAATCATCAAAACTCATCAACTCCCCAAATCATCAAGGGATCTTCAACAAAGCATTTGTAAATGAATGGCATTACTTGAATGTTTCGTAACATTTGAGTAAATTCCATGAAGTCTCAAGGATCGTCCCTAAGGGATATATAAATAGGTTGAAGGCCATGAAAATGGTATGTGTGGTTCCTATGGATTCTCACAAGTTGAAGCACTCGTTCTCCTTCTTCCTTTGCTTTAAGAGGCTTAGCATACCACGGAACAAGGAGGACCCCACCCAACATTGGGTGATTCAGGTCAACTTGTGGATACACCATGGAGGAAATATCTCATTGATTGTTTCTCAATTATCTTCATCAAACTTGTGATTGAAGACAATAGTTGTGGCCAACATTGGTGTAAGGTACACAAGTTCATCATTTTATAATTTACATTGTTTTGGTTTCATAGCTTGGTGATCTTCGGTTGTTGGGTTTCTTGATGTCTTACACAGCTTGAGTAAGTGTTATTCAATCCTTAAAACCCCTACAATAAGATTTACCTAACTCTATATTCCATTTTCCCCCTTTCCAAAGGGAAGTGCTACAAGATTACACTAGATATGTATGCACTATCCCTTTTCCCATGGGATGGATATTGCACCCTATTTGTTATATTTGCTTTCCTGAGATTCTGGGCTAGGCTCGAGGCAAGTATATACAGGTTTGGATCGCCTGCTGATAATGATATACTTACACCTTATATGTGCCCTTGTGGGAGGAGTGTAGATCCATTTGTACATGATCCTGGAAATGTTAAGGCACCAAAGGATGAGAGTTCTTAGCACTTGGGATCTGGAGTCGGGTTGGATCTTTTGATGAATGATTTGGGTCGGGATGATGTGACGTTCCATATGAGATTTCTTATACATGTGAATCCCTTTCTACACTTTAGTGTCTCTTTAGCTCGCTTGAGTCTTGTGTATGTTTGTTGTGTCTGGTTATGTATGATTGGTAATATGCATAGATGTTTTTGGACCGTTGAATCAAACCAAAATTCATCATAATCCTTGCCAATCATAAAATCATTATGACCCAACCCACAATAAATAAATAAGCAAAATGCATTTTTTAAATGCTGCTTATTTTAATTTCATCATTTACACAAACAATACACACCACCCACATATTCTACAACAACAATGAGATGAACCCTAGAAAGAACTCTTCACTGGAGCATGGTTGGATACTTGGCATCCAAGAACTCCTTCAAAGTGCGAGCCGATTTTGGACCACCCATCAGCTCACCCAGCTTCTCCACGGGGAGAAGCGCGAGTTCCGCTAAGCTTTTACACCCATCCATTATCACCCGGTAGTTTGAATCCGTCACCCCCGGAAGTCGTCTCAAGAACTCAACCGCCGATGTGTTATAATTCTCTGCCCTGCAACCAAATCACATATCCATGTAGTTCAAAAACACCAACAGATTTAACAAAAAAACATAGGTACTTAACCATCAAGATAACCTATATCATTTACACAAGATAATCCATGAACACTATCTATAAGGGTCATCCATACCGAACGACCGAGGTAATGACTAGTGTTTGATCTGAAAGGAATCTAACACGTATGTTCAAAACATATTAATGTATAACACTTTATACAACTAATCATTTGCATTATTCACCCAAAAAAAATTAATTAGATCTATAGATATCTAAATGCACCAGTAACGGAGGTGCTGATGTGAATCTCCGAACAAGAATTGTTTTCTTACCTCACATCATTTTCCACAATGCCATCTTCCATGGGGACGCCGACCCTCATCGCCCTTGATTCATCGGGTTCGTCCTGATTTGCCTTGAGTGAAGCAAATATCTCAGCGGTTGCATGGAGGCTTCGTGACCACACAATTCGCAGCCGAGGGAAGTGCAGGACGAGCAGTGACAACTTGGATATGATATTGGTCGGCATCACATCATCTCCAATTTCACTCGTGGACTGCAACAACCGACAAATGACGAGTCCAGGAAAAAGCTCAGAGCTTGATCGATATAAAAGAAAAAACCAGGGAAAATGACAGTCATGGATCATTTTGAGCAATTTATTGCATTTCAGATCAAAAAGTATCATCCTTTCTTTCACCTCACAGTTGGCACTCCCATCATGCCCTTTCCAGTGTTGAAATTTGTTGGTCCTCCCAAATGTCCCTGAGCATCATTTTTATTTAAATTTTTTTCATTTATTAAGGGCCAAAAGTCTTTCAATGAATTTTTTCTTGACCCTTTAATTGTTAATTTTTTTTACCCCAACCCATTATCAATTAACCAAAATGATCCATCATTGCATTTTTCCTAATAAATTATCCAAAATGGTCCATGAATGTCATTTTCCCAGAACTAAAAAAAAGATAGTTAAGAGATCAATTTGAACAATTTATTGCACTCTGGAACCAAAAAGGTCAAGAATTATAGTAAAGGACCAAAAATCTCATCATTTCTTCCACCCGATTGCTGATGTTTGTTGGCCCGCCCAAATGTCACCATCCACCAATTTTATAATTTTTTCTTTAAAATTTATTCATTTAAGAACTTGGGAAAATGACAGTTGAGGAGAAAAACTTGAATTTTATTACAGTGAAGGACCCCGTCGGCTAAAATTCTGTGTTGACAACTGGCGGGGTCCTTCATGTTGGGTTTTGGTGTGAGCTGTTTTCTGGGTTAAGTGTTGGAAGTTTCGGACGTTAAGTCTCCAGAAGTTACACTTGACGGTGACCAGATGGAGACAGTGCACCGGCACAATGTGTGTCCAGAATCAGGTCAGCGGACGGAGTTCATCAGAGGCAGCAGCACAGTTGGACGGGGGCAGTTCAACAGAAGCCTCATTCAGCAGTTCAGCGGACGATGGCTGTGTGCTGAACGGATAATTGTTCAGCAAAAGCTTGCAGCACAGTGGAGTCCGAGTGCAGGAAGCAGACGGTGCATCATCTGGACACACACCCGTTGGTCGGTCATGTCCGAAGGAGTGATTCAGACAGAAGGGGCAGCTTCTAAGTGCAGCACAGAGTTCCAGAGGCAGTGATGGAATGTGCGGAAGTTATGCCTTACGAGAAGTCACTGATGATGATACATGGAAGACTTTCCTCACAGGACGGCGGTAAAGGAAGAGTTTCGTAGAAATCATCAGTGTGGTCGTAATGGTGACGCGCATTGTACACCGGATGTTGGCGGTCAACAAAGCGGATGCTACAGGGAAACAAAGGTTGCAAGTCAACAGTGGGTCGCCCGCATGTTTTTGGATGGCGGTGCGGACCTGATGACCGGTCGAACCTTGCTATATTAGGCAAGGGTGGACCACTGCTGTAGGGAAAGACAGACACTGAGGCTGAGGTGGCCCGAAAGGGGCCAACCAGGGTGCATCCAAGCGTGTGGCAGCACCGAGCTGGCACACCCAAGTGCCAAAGGCCTAAGCGCCGAAGGTCGTAGCCAGAAGGGCGGAAGACCAGAAGGGGGCAGAGCTGAATGATAGAGTTGTCGGAGGGATCACATCCCACCACTCATGGGTCATCACAATGGCGGTGCTTGCAATTGGAACTTGTTGTTGGAGGTGTCGGCAAGTTATCTTCCGGTAACCTAGGTAGGATACCGAGAGATAGGGTATTCTTGTAACTCAGGTGAATGTTTCTTTGGAATAAAAGAGATGCATCCGATCTCCCGTGGATGTAGGACACAATGTCCGAACCACGTAAACCCTTGTGCATTGTGCTTTGTGTGTTGCTTGCATGTGTAGTTGCCGTGTGCTTGTTTGCTTGATCGTTTGTCTCGGAAAGAAGGTCGTAAGTGACCAGAACCAGACAAGGACGGATCAGTGCGGTGGTTGGGATACCTGAACATCCTAGTTTCGGACACTAGTTCATGGGGGGGATGGATCTCGATCTAAAGGTGTAACTTCGGGTGATCGATGTTCCGTGCCCGTCCCCAACAAGTGGTATCAAAGCATGGTTGCAGTGCATCTAGTAAAAAGTTTATCAAGGACTCGGAAGGGTGTTCGCTGGAAGATAGCGGCGATACTAGAGGTTTCTGGGAATATCGAAAGTTCTCCTGACCAGTGTGTGTCTTGAGGTGTGTTCTGTTCATCGTGGTGGCATTCATGAGCTTGATTAGAAGACCGCTGGAGTTTTCCAGATGGTAGCCCATGATCCCTTACACTTTTTGAATTCAGTGGAAGTGCACTGTTCCGAAGGATGGCGTTGCAATGGGTTAGGCCCGGTTTGATGTTTCAACAGTGGAAGCTACAGACTTCGGAGGATGTTGTTGTGCTACTCCTGAAGAATTTGCATGTTCCGATTAAATGGTGAGTCAGCCGGAAGTGAGCTTAGTAGAACCGGAGGCCGCGACAACAAGCACAAGGATGGTTCCGGAAGGTTGTAGTCAGGTAACAAGACACATGTTCCCAGGAGTCAGCGGCAGTTTTGAGTGGTGGACAATCAGCTAGGACTGGAAAGTCTGTTCCTCGAAGACATACTATCCAGAGGTCCACAAATCTCGTAGTAGCTGAAAGGGGATGGTGGCCTCAGCAACTAAGTGTTTGCCAACTCACTTGGGTCAAGACAAATGACTTGGGGTTCACATCACTCAACATCTGCCAAAGGGGGAGCAGGCGTATGTTTCGGACCTCGAAGATAGTTGGAAGGAAGGAGAGTAACACGGTCCCGGTTCATCGGAAGATCCTCGGATGATCAGCTGGTGAAGCGGATGAAGATTTACCAGAAAGAATGGGATTCATGTTAGGGGCTCATAGTTATGGCTGTGTGGACAACGGAAGGAGCATTGCATGCTGAAGGAGCAGACTACCAGATGATGGAGTCTAAGATACTGTTGTCGTGAGCGCATGAAAATGAGAGAAAGGAGGGTGAAAACCCCTTGGTCCCTGGAAGGATTGAACTCGGACCACGAGCCTTCAGATGCACCGAATGGTGCTCTTGCTCCAAAAAGAGGAGACACTGGTGGATCGGAACTTGGCCAAGTTCTGGTGGTTTCTCTCAGGGCTATTGTACTCAACAGAGCGGCACATCAATGTGGGTGTTGGTTGCTCAAAGCACAAATCTGAGCAACAAAACCATTCGTCATGAAGAATCATAGTGGAAAGGAAGTGGGCTGGATGGTAGTATGGTGGGATGAGAGTTTGTGTCTTGTTTGAGGAAGCTGAACCTGGAACACCGGAAGGTGTCCCGTGGCGGATATTCAGACCTGATTGAGAAGGCCAGCAAGCATGTGGGGGATCCATGGGAATGTCTTACGTCAAGAGTCTTTCGGTGAAGTCAGATGGCATGTTCTGGAAATGGTGGTGCAAGACGGTTTGGGTCAGGTTTTACATGCGGCTTATCTTAAGGATCAGGGATGTTCTGTTACGTTTGGGGCGGTATCATCCGGAGACATTCCAAGTCCAGTAACAGGACTGTTGTTGTTATCTCATCTGCAAAGTCTTCGGAGAAGTTGACCACAGCCGCGCTGAAGCCGGAAGATGGACAACCAAAGTCCAGAGTACGTGTTCTCTTGCAAAGGGTGGCGATGAAGACTTCAGTGGTATCCGACTCTGGGGCAACGATTGTCAGGAGATCAGCAAAGTAACGGAAGGACTTTTGCAAAGGAGGGGGTCCTGGAAGGATCGAAATTGAGGCTGGAATGCGGTGGGGGCAAAGAGTCACGCATGTCTTGATTGCGTTGAAGGATGTTTTTCAGTGGGAGTCTGTCGTCTGATGATATCAAACTTTCAAGAACTTACAAATTCTGGATGGAGGTCGGTTCTGATGATATCGTTGGAGTTCCATGTAACGGACAGCTCTTGGAAGTTGCAGAAGCTCGGTGGTAGAGTCTTCAGAAGCACAGGTTCTGAAAGGAGCAAGGCCATGGGGTACACGGCACAGTCAGCTGATGGGACTTCAACATGACTCGGACAAAAGCTCAAGTTTGTTTGCTTTGGGAGAAATTCCATGAAGGCATTCAGACGAGATCATGGCCCAGAGAACTGAGGAGGTTTTCTTCAGCGGGGGCCTGGATCATCAGAAGCGGCATGGAGAAAAACCATGCGGGCACTACAGGGATGAACAAAAGCTGACCCATGGGACTTTGATGTAAGCATGAAAATAGTCTCCAAGTGAGAGATTGTTGGACTTAACCCGCGAAAACAATTCTCAAGTGGAAAATTGTTGGGTTTTGATGTGACAACTGTTCTCTGAGTTAAGTGTTGGAAGCTCTAGATGCTAAGTCTCCGGAAGTTACACTTAACAATGACCAGATAGAGATAGTACACCAACACCACATGCGTCCTGAATCAGGTCAGCGAACGGAGATTATCGGACACAGCAACGCAGTTGGACGGATGCAGTTCAACAGAAGCCTCATTCAGCAGTTCAGCGGACAATAGCTGTTTGGGTGTTGAACAGCCAACAGTTTAGCGAAAGCTTACAGCGCAGTGGAGTTCGAGTGCAGGAAGCGGACGGTGCATCATCCGGACGCATGTACTCGGTGGTCAGTCATGTCCAGAGGAAGAAGAGATGCAGATGGAAGGGGCAGCTTCCGGGGGCAGCACGGAGTTCCAGAGGCGGTGATGGAATGTGCAGAAGTTATGGCTTATGAGAAGTCACTGGGGGTGATAGGTAGAAGAAATTCCTCGCGAGGCAGCGGTAAAGGAAGAGTTTTGTAGAAGTCATTGATGTGGATCGTAATGGTGATGTGCACTGTTCACCGGACGTTGGCGGTCAACGCAGCGGATGCTGCAAGGTAATGGAGGTTGCAATCATCAAAGGTGGGTTGCCCGCATGTTTCGGATGGCGGTGCAAACTTGATGACCGGCTGGACCTTACTATATCAAGCAAGGGTGGACCACTGCTGCAGGGCAAGACTGGCATTGAGGCTGAGGTGGCCTGAAAGGGCGGAACTGGCACACCCAAGTGCCGGAGGCCTAAGGAGCGAAGGCAGAAGGTCGTAGTCGGAAGGGTGGAAGACCGGAAGGGGCAAAGCCGGAAGATAGAGCTGCCGGAGGGATCACATCCCACCACTCATGGGTCATCATGGTGGCGGCGCTTGCAATTGGAACTTGCTGTTGGACGCGTCAGCGAGTTATCTTCTAGTAACCTAGGCAGGATACCGGGAGATAGTATTCGTGTAAGTGAATGTTTCTTTGGAATGAAAGAGATGCAACTGTTCTCCCGTAGATGTAGGACACAATGTCCAAACCCCGTAATTCCTTGTGCATTGTGCTTTGTGTGTTGCTTGCATGTGTGATTGTCGTGTGCTTGTTCACTTGATCGTTTGTCTCGGAAGGAAGGCCGTAAGGTGACCGGAACCAAACAAGGAGGACAACTCAGTGCAATGACTGGGGTGCCCAGACTTCCCAATTCTAGATGCTGGTTTGGGGGGGGGGGGGGGATGGATCAAATAGAAGGTGTAACTTTCGGTGATCAGGGGGGGGGGGGGGGGGGATGGATCAAATAGAAGGTGTAACTTTCGGTGATCAACGTCTTCAAATTTTGATTTTTATCTGTCATTTTCCATAATTGTTGAATTTCTTGGTCTCAAATTATAATAAATTGTTCAAATTGATCCATGACTAAAAATTTTCAAAGACACTAACCAGATGACATAAAAATTCCAGAGTACCTGAAATGAGAAGCTCTTATCCTGGGAAAACTCGATCAGTAGTACAGGGATCCTATAATAGCGCACCATCATTTCCACCTGGTGGTAAAGCCGGCCTGATCCAAAACTAATAAACAGATCTTGTATACTTTTCCTCTCCACACATATAAGCGGCGATAGGATGTAATCTCCGACTTCCAATGTGACGGGTATGATGTGCATGCCCTTCTGGTGGAGAACATTTGGAAGACTGCTCATGAATTCCCTCATGTCCACAATGACCTGAAGACATATTTAAAATAATCATGACAGTTGATATTGCACTGGAAAATACAATAATCTGTGTAATTATCGCTGGTGTGTGTCTTTCCAATAAAAATTGCCGACATTTTTTGGATATGAAGTTGAAGAAGTGATTTGAAAAAAGGGTTTCCATATCGAGGCAGAATATGTTTGATGCAGTGATGAAAAACAAAGGATCCCTTCCACGAGAAATTCTAAAAATAAAATAGCCTTGGAGAAAGGTTTTTCTCAAAGAGAGAATAATTGTATGATAATTTGCAAGTGTCCTGCAGCAATTCACTTACAATCAATTTAAAAGGAAAAAATGAAATAAAATGGAAAAAAAATTAAAACATAATGAAATGAATTTAAGGAACCTTAAATGCCCCTGGCCAATGAAATCCTAATAAAACAAATAAATGCTTTCCTGGTCAATAAAATCATAATAAAAGATAAAGAAATAAACAAATGAGTTGGTGCCTGGCTGGTCCTGCATCAATGCTGTACCTGAGTTTCCTTCTCAGCTTCTTTTCTCCCACCAGCTTTTCGGGTAAGTGAGTTTTGGGAAAGCGTTTCCAGTTGCTCGGAGGGAGCCTCTAGCCCCACACACCGTCCATCCTAATACAGAGAGGGGATGCGCAAAAAGGTCAGTTCGCAAGTAACATGTTATAAGGGGTCAAAGACTTCTAATAAAAAATAAAATATAAATTGAAACTATGTGGTAGTAATGTCAGTTCCTTAATGCCCCTCAAGGTGATGACATTGCTATAAAACAGTAAAGGTTTTGGCACATTCATTAAGACTGATTTGGTACAAAAGAACTGTTGTATCAAGGTGAAAAGTTCAAGAAATAAATAAATAATGAAGATAGAATGGGCATGGAAAATCTTCAAAGAAAAACCCCGATGAATAATCGGGGATAAAAAAACACGGGCAATTATATAAGAATTTCACTAATGTGGGTACGCAATCTCTCAATATTACAAGGTGGTGGTCGATAATGAATGGGGGGGGGCTCAATTTATAGGCAAGTTCCTCCAACTTCCTTTCGTTGTACATGTGAAGCGCTGCTTCAACCCTTTTTTATTTCTTTAATTGCCAACATTTATGGCCCATGGAATTATTTGCCTATATATCACTCACTTAAAGATTTGATTGAGAATCAATGATGTCTCCACGCCGTTTTTATCTTCTCATGTCATGCTGCTTGCATTTACACTAAGTTGATTGAGAATCTGCATCATTGAAACTTGTCAAAATTAATTGGCTGACTCGGAATATCTAATAGGTTGTCCAGTGTATGAATTTTCTATATATTCTATATATCCGCGCTTCTTTTTCAACCACTTCTTGGACATAGTGAAATTACACTTTAAGATGTTCAGCCCTAAAATGACAATATAAGTGTACATTCTCTTGTTTGTGTCTAAGTTCCTCCAATAGCCTTGAGTCCAAATCACCTCTTTGCACTCTTATGCAGTTGTCCAAATATTTTGCTTCTCATGGATATGGCCACAACTGTCTACAGCTTCAAAACTCAGCTTACAGTGCCTCCCTGATTTTATACTTTATTGACAAAAATACCCTTTGATTATATTTTTTGTTATTATGTATTTATCCTATTTAACATATTTTATCATACATTTTCCATGCATGCCAGCCAAACTATTGACCCACTAATTCCTTTTTCATTCCACCACCCACACCTTTTCCACCTTCAGTTCCATTAAAAAGACTTATCTTGTACCTAACATAGCCTAAAGGTTATGATGAGAGAATTGAACTTGTATCCAAGAATCCACAATCCATTGAAACGATAAAGTTAATATTGCAACCACAAAGTATCCTGCAGAGCCCCAGGCCGGATGAACCACTGAGAGGGGGGGGTGAATCAGTGGTTACTTTTTACGAATTCTCTTTTTCATTCAACCTCTATAACCGGTTAAAGCCTTGATCCCTCGTTCTTTGCGGTCTCACCTTTCCCGTATGCAAACAAATGAAAACACTGAAAAATACCCGAAGATTTTTACAAGGTTCAGCCTCAATGAGAAAGTCTACTCCTTGTCGTGATCAATCTGCAGTTGTTTCCCAGATTCTCTTATCACTATTAATTGTAGTGATCACAAGTGCAATACAATTCCCACACAAGTTTAGACAGGTAATATCCACGCCCTATAAAGGATAAATTACGCTATTTATACTGGCACCACCAGTTCTTCAACGGATCTTCAACAAACTTCTTGTGAACAGGTCTTCAACTTCCACTCGCTTCTGATGCAGTGATTTGTTGGCCTTGTTCTTCAAGTCTGAACTCACTGATCTTTTGTAATATCAATACAGTCTGCCTTGCTCACCTTTGATTACAGGCAAATATTATTGCATGCAACTTCATGCAAACGAAATGTTGTGCATGGGCTTCTTGAATACTCACTGTTATTCCCAGAACACTGAATGTCCAGTCTCACTATCCAGAAACAATGCAATGTGTTATGTAAAAATATTGAAAAAAGGAGAGAGAGAGGAAAAACAACCGAAGAATCTGTATAATAACTGCTGAACAGAAACAAAAGTAGAGCTACAATGGTAGGAGGAAGAGGAGGAAGGGAAAAAGAAGTAACCCGCAGGAGAAGACCACCCTCCTGAGAGCCCAGCCGAGACCACCGGCGAACTTGCTGCCAAGCAATTGCTAAAATGATTTGTGCCTCCTCCCTCTTGCTGGACCCTCTTTTTATACTCCACCAGGACAGCCAACACCCTACAACTACAGCTGGCAACAGCTGGCAACATAACAAACTAATAAAAGGGAAAATACCAAACTGCCCCTAAACTGCTAATGCCCACACCTGGACAGCAGTGGACAACACCCCCATACTCCTAACAATTCCCTCCCACCAAAAAACCACCTTGTCCCCAAGGTGGATCTTCCGGAAAAGCCATTGTAACGCTGGAATGGTAGCAGCTGGAGGCGGTTTTGGCGGTGGCCTCAGCCTAATCGCAGCTTTAACTGTAATCATTCTTATAACTTCAGATTCAAATGGCTCTTGCTTCAAAATGCTCTGTACAAACTGTTTGTCTTCAAAAAGAACACACGGGAGGACATGCTCCAGATCTTCTAAGACACCCCCAACTGCCAGATCTTTAAAATAAAAAGGTGTCTGTCTAACCGCCAGAATGAGTGTTGCAATATTCCACAGTTCCTTCCACAAACCTTCTTCGTTCCACATCCATCTGCTAAATTGGCTTATTGCAGACAATAAACCAACGATGTCAAAGGTACTCAACTCCTCCATACTTGTCCGAGCTTCTGCCCAAATGTGAGGAAAATGTCATCTCACAAAATCTTCTATAATATAACCCAAGGTTGCACCCGTGAAAACCTCGCAAGTCTCTGCGAAAATGGTAAGCACAAGATTGCAGCAACGTAAAATGACACCTATTATTAGAAGCTTCCTCTTTTTAGGTTCCACCTGAAGGATTGACATTAGCGGCCCAAGACTAGTGAGATTTGTATTCTCATTTAAAAGACCAGTCGCCTTCAGAAAATCAATAACATATTGGATGACCTGGGACACAGGAGGCTGAAACACACCTGACCAGAATTTGCCAATATTTCCCTGCTCTAAACCTTTTATTTGCAAGTCAACCCAAGACCATTCCCCTTGGAAGCCTATTTCATCCCATCGTTGGAGGCATGCATCCAGGACACGTAACAAAGAAGAGATCAAGTCTCTATTAAGCATGCCAAATGGATACTCTTCATTTGTCCTACTACCCACCGTATGCAAACCACCCACTGCAAATGGATACTCTTCATCCAACAGCCCACTGTTCACAAGCTTCTCTATGTTATAGCCAGATGAACCAAATGAAAAATATCATTGTCGCCAGCTCCATCTGCTTTGGGCTGGTTTGTTACTCTTAGTTAGAGCATTAGAAGCACCACTAGGAGTTGTGTCTTTAACTGTAACAGGCTTCATGCCCATAAATTCCGGAGTATGTGAAACATGTCGTAGCTCCTTCCTGTGCAGCGGTTCATGTCCCTCTATGTCTGCCACCACACTGTCACTACTCACCTTTTTACTCCACATAAGAGTTGCTTCCTGGACTTTTGCCAGAAATGTTGATCGGAATACCTTGTCAACATTAGTGTGCAGCGCAAGGAGAAGTTTCCGCAAAGGTTTAGCCCATAGCAATAATGGTCGTAGCCCCATCACAACTCCTTTTGCTGCAGGTTTCCCACCTTTGGATAACTTGTAAGCATTCAATGCATATAAATCTTCTTCAAGAACATTTAACTTCCCCTCTTCTGGACGAATATCAGTGGAGCCCCTCTGCACAACAAACTCACAGCAGTCAACCCCAACCTGTTCATTTTGGAAGTACTTCAAGCCTGTCAGCCCTGTTTGCATGGCTTGTGGAAAAGGTTATTGCGTTGCTCGAGCCGACTGTTGATGCTTTACCACTTTGCCTAGCTCCAAGCGAATCTCCGACACTTCCTGCTTTAAACTTGCAACTGCTCTGAAAAATAACTTTGAAGGCGAACCAAGAACTAACTGTTCCTCCTCATAGTTACTTTCCTGACCAGTCAAGAAACTCCTCAAGCTCATTGTTGGTTCATCAGCCTTTGTTATGAAAAGGTTTTCTTGGCCGGTGTCATTAAGGCACCTTGCCTCCGTTTCATCCCCATGAATTCCAACTGCACAATCTGGAGAATCTTTTTCACGAGATCTAGTTTCCAGCAACATCTCTTTTTCCAGTACAGACTCTAATGGTCGCTCCTGCACTGCCAGCGGTAGAGGCAGAAGTGTAGCTCGAGCAGCCTGTTGTTGCACTGCCTTTCCATTCTCCCACATTTCTTGCTTTATCGAAAGACAACTCAAAAAAGCTACTTCGCCAGCAAAAGAAGTAGATCTCAAGCCAGGAGCTGGCTGCTGCTCCTTGCTAAACAATCTGAGTGGTGTTTCTTCGTCTGATTGGTGCAACCGTGCACGCATCCAACACAAGTACTCTGTTTGACCACGTTCCAGCTTAACCAAATTTTCTTGCATAGTGAGAAGCATTTGTAGTATACCCTGCGCTGCCGACTCTACTGCTTCCATTCTATTCTCCATCCATTCCGAACTTGCCTCCTTTGCTGCTACATCTAAATCTATTTTAGACGGCTTCATCAACCTTTCTGCATCCATGGTCAAACTCTATTATTCCCTCTCAGCAGAGATCACGGCCCCAGCAGCGTTTTTTTTTTTTTTTTTAACTGTACTCGCCCTTTTTTTTTTGTCCTTTCTCGTCCGTTTATAGCTTTGCACAACTTTATGACTTCGCAACTCCAGCACTGGTCGCGGTCGTCCTCTCCTACAAAATATATTCTGCCAAGTTGCTTTGATTAGTCGAAACAGTGCGCGTAGGTCATTGCTTCCATTTGTTCCTTCAAGCGCACGATCCCTAGCGTTTGTCTCTTCCAGAACGCGATTCACCAGTGTGTGCGCCCAGCTTCGAAGGCTTCCGCCAGAGATCGCGTCTCAAAACTCCAGTCGCGATCATCCACTTCTATCTGTTCTCATCATCCGCTTCAGGCGATCGCTCTAGACTCATACGCGTCTCCTGCTACGACGTGTTTTCCCCGCTTCGTATGTTTCTTCCTGAAATGTCGTGACACACTGCTCGACGTTTCCCTGCCTGGCGCGCCAACTTCTCAGCAACAACAAACTCGCACAACAGCCGATTCTCCACAGCATCTGCTCCCCTGCGCGCTTCACTCAGCAACTTACACAGCAGCGCGCATCCTGCTTCTGCGTTCGGTTCTCTAAGTATCCGTTGCAAACTTCTCCTCTCGGCAACCTCACTGTGCTGTTGTGATCGGTTTTCTTATGCAGTGAAGGTGTTTCTCCAGCAGAGATCATCTCTCTCGCACAACAATTCCCCAGCGGAGTTGCCAAATTGTTATGTAAAAATATTGAGAAAGGGAGAGAGTGAGGAAAAACAACCGAAGAATCTGTATAATAACTGTTGAACAGAAACAAAAGTAGAGCTACAATTGTAGGAGGAAGAGGAGGAAGGGAAAAAGAAGTAACCCGCAGGAGAAGACCACCCTCCTGAGAGCTCAGCCGAGACCACCGGCGAACTTGCTGCCAAGCAATTGCTAAAATGATTTGTGCCTCCTCCCTCTTGCTGGACCCCCTTTTTATACTCCACCAGGACAGCCAACACCCTACAACTACAGCTGTCAACAGCTGGCAACATAACAAACTAATAAAAGGGAAAATACCAAACTGCCCCTAAACTGCTAATGCCCACACCTGGACAGCAGTGGACAACCCCCCCATACTCCTAACACAATGTCTTTGTTGATATGCTCTGCACAATTCACACACAAGTGTACTGATAATTCTAGTTCTTTTAAACTGCTCAACAGAGCCTCAAGCTCTCGGTGCAGTTTTCACTACTTGGCAAAGCTTCAACTTCACGAGGCTTTCACACTTCATGCTTGCATGAATATCACATGCATGAAATACTCTTCTGTTTACAAAATGCTTATAACTCCGCGGTATTCTTCTTCTTGCAACATTGCCACTGTGAACGTGTATAAACTCCACATTCTTCATCTAAACCTCACGTAATACAGTATGTGGTATTTCTTCTTCTTTGCGCAAGTAAAGAGAAGCCGCTACCTCCTACGCGTAACAATATACGTGGCACTGTCTCTCTTCACATAAGTGTAATTGTTTTACACAAAGCGCCTTCTTCTTCGCATAATGTTTTATACACGAATACTATATCTCACGAAGCTCTTAAGATCGTGGAATACTATTGCTTCTTCGTGTAAGGTTTGTTGGAGTGTGTGTCCCACATCGGACTTGGGTGCTTTGTTATCATTATAATTCTCTATAAATAAACTTCAATGTCTCTCTTAAGAGGTGTCTTTGGTATTGGGTCTAATTTCCTTATGTTTTTACATGGTAACAAAGGAGGTTTAACCTGAAACTCCTCCCTCCCGTATATCTCCTCAAAGCATAGATCTATTTTTATTCCCCCTCCAGGAGAGGTGGTGGTCTCATGGCCAGCGAGCCCTAATTCTCTGCCCCCCTCCTCACTCTGACGCGAGTCCTTGTCGTGCGCCCTTATCTACGGTTGTCGTGCGCCCCCTCGTCGTGCGTCCAGTAGCCGCGGCGACTCCCTCCTTCGCGTCGCCCAATCGCCGGCCACCTTCCCAGCCGTTTGTCCCCTGTGCGACGGACCACCCTCGCGCGTCTCCTCTCCCTTTGCGAGAGCCCCACCATCAGTTGTCGTCCCTACAAGCGGCGCCTCTGGACGCAGCTCCCCTCCTGCGTGACAACCCTCGACGGCGCGACGCCCCTCCACCCAGCTCGACGGTGCTCCTTCATCTCCCAACCCCTTCGTCGCCCCTCCTTACGCATCTGACCTTCTCCCTGCATGAAACCTTGTCATTGCTCCTTCCACAAAAGGTGTCGTAACTGACGCGCAACGCCCCTCCCTCCTCTAACGCAGGTCGCAACCCCATGGATTGGCGACATACCCCAGTTCCTCTATGCACCGCCACCTTGCGCGCTCCAGTCCCTTTATCGTCAAATCTGGTTGTCCAACCCCTCCTCCATTCATCCAGCATGGCCCTGCTGTCATCTCGTCGTACCAGTCGCATCTTTCCTGTCAGACATCTGATCTCATCGTGTATTGTTCTTGCACGCTTAGATGCTCCTAACACGACTATTCATGTCGAGGCTCGATCCGGTTATTCCTACCAGTGTATTCAATTTCCAGCTATTCCTGTTGGTTCTGCTTGACGGGCGTTGTTCCTTGGTTGGCGCAATCTTTTTCAACGACATCATCCATCAACTTCTTGAGGAGGCATGACGGGTTTTTTTTCTTATATTTTGTCTTGTTATGTAATCAAGTTGGGTATGTCCAGCTTGAGAGGGGGTGTTAGCAATGATTTCTTGTTTGCTTTGTTTTCTTTAATTATATATCCAAGCTAGGTAGGCCTAACTTGAGGGGGAGTGGTGGAGTGTGTGTCCCACATCGGACTTGGATGTTTTGTTATCATTATAATTTTCTATAAATAAACTCCAAGGTCTCTTTTAAGAGGTATCTTGAGTATTGGATCTAATTTCCTTATGTTTCTACAAGGTTTTATACATGGAACCATTTCTTCGTGCAAATGAAGAGTTTGTTATAAACTCAAGTGCGCGGGATTCAAACGCTTCGTGAAAGCTTGAAAAGCTTCACGAATGCTCCTCTCCTTCACGTAGATGAATGAGGCTCACGAGAGGCCTTCTTCATTAAACCTAGGAGGCTCGCGGATACTTCTTCACGCAAGAGTTGTGCGCAGAACCTCTTCGTGAAACAACGAAATTCACAGATGCTTTGTTTCCACAAAGGAAAGCGAGAGCTCTTCAAATTTTCAGCAGCATCTCTCGGTCGTGGTGCTTCGGTATTTATAGGCGATGATCCATCTCTTTAGCCTTTGTGTTTCACCGCCTCGGATCTGCATTTTAAGTCGTGTCAAAACTGTATTTAAAACTCTCGAAGATCTCGAAATTTCTGAATTCTTCGAACGCGGTATTTTAAATGCCCGAAGATCTTGGTATTTTTCGACACGGGTTTCCTTCATTATTTTTCGACGACGCAGAGAATCATGGCGTCTTAGCGTTGCTGCTTCTTCCTTCATGAGAGAATACTCACGTGCATATGAAAAATGATCGCGTGCATCATCCTCAACCATGCATACTCGTCGTCTGCAACTTTATTTCATTCTTGTTGCATGGCAGTGGAGCATCCTCGGACGATCGTTGGCATGGAAAGTGAAGCTTGCATGCATGTCGGTTTGTGGTCTCGTTATCTCAAGATCCATTCGTTCGAGCTCGGCTTGATGATCGTCGGAGATGGAGGGCGTCAGGTGTAGCTTGCGACATCAAACCAATGGCGTTGAGGAGCTCGTTGACAGACTAGCGGAGGCTGAGGACGATCGACGTCTTCAATCGGACGGCCCAGAACAAACAGAGCAGACGGATAACGTTATATGTGTGTTTTTACGGAGGAACAGTGTCCGCCCCACGCCCGCCCCACATCGGCTTTGCACTTGATTGGGAAACACTATATAATACTCTCCGTGTCATCAAGCTTCCGAGCCAGCAACGGGATTCGACAGCCGAAACACATTCACACACCAGCGCACACGGGCCGCGCCACACCATTGCGCAGTCCCCTGGACAAACCCCAGTGCGCCTTGCGCAGCTCTGTGCGCCCTATGGGCGCTATGCAAGCCCAAATCCTTCTGTCATTGTGGCCAGCTGGGTCGATCCTCTCCCACATGGTTGACCCCTAGGTCCCGCATGTGTGGTTGAAGGGGTCCTCGATTGGCCTTTGGTTGGCCCCTCTTTTTTATGAACACCCCATATACTTGGTGTAATATTACCAAGTATGAAAGCCTTCTTCAAACAAATTCATCATGCAAAATATAAATGTGTTCTCACTTTTTTGTGCATGAGCGTCAACTATCTTCATGCAAATGAATGTGTTCTCTATTTTTTGTGCATGGTCGTCAACTGTCTACACGCAAATGAATATGTGTTCTCTCTTTTTTGTGCATGGCCGAAAACTGTCTTCATGCAAATGAATATTTCCATGATCTTCAAACATCTTCATTGGTGAAGACAATGTGCTACCCACTAGCACAAGTTCTTTAAACATTAAGACTAGTTCCATCAATCGTCATATTTAATCAATATATTCTTCATGCAAAAATATAAATATTTTCGCATGACATTCATTCTTCTTTGAATTCTTCTTCAAAAATCCTTAATCCTTCACTTCCCCTCATGCAAGAATAAATTATCTTTGCATGGTCTTCAATCAATTCCACATGCAAATAGATATTTGCATGGTCTTCTTTTCAAAACTACTTCATAATCTTCCAAGAATATTTGATGGGTATGGAATAACTTCATGGGGTCTCTTCAACTTTACCAGGATTCGATACCACCAAATAAGAGTCTAGAACCATTGAATCAAAAGAATCAAGTTCCGCAAAGTGGATTCAATGCCACAAAGTGGATTCAATACCACCAATTACAATGGTTTAAAAATTCAAGGATTGATAAAACAATTCTAACCTTGAATCAAAAGGATCAAGTTCATCAAAATGCAAGAACAACAAAATTACAATGGAAAAAAAATGGTCAATAAGCCAGGAAACCTTTAGGCTCCATTTGACATCATTGCATTAAGTGATAAGTCCTTCTATATAAATGTTTTCAAATAGTTTATTAAAAAGTATTTTTTCTATCATTTATTTAAGTGGTTTTCTTATGAAATTTAAGTGTAGATTATTTTTCAGAAACAGAATAAATATCACTTGTTTTTTAAAACTGTTTATCATAAATGATATGTTCATATAAGCAGTTTTCAATAAGTTCTGTCAAACGGGGCGTACACATAAGTGAGGTGAAGCACAGAAAACCAAACCTGGTCAACAGGAATCATCATCAACGATTTCTGCCTGATCAATGATTCAAAAGCTCCATTTTCCCTGCGAATACTTTCCTCAAACTTCTGCTCCTCACTTGAATTTTCATAAGAGAGAAAATATACTTTCAACCTTATTGAAGGGTTCTCTGCCTTATAGACTTCAATTTCCCTGACAAAGGTCATGTCTGGGTGGTAAACAATAATAACAGATGGCTTTATAATGTCAAGAATACGCTGGTTTCTTTCTAAAGCATGAAAGTGCACCGGTGGCAGTCTCCTATGATCGAGCTCTTGATTGTGTTTCTGGAGAACACATTTTCCATAGGATGCATTCTTCGGTGCAACGTTGGGGAAACCATTGACTGTCACCGAATCCATTCCATCTTTTTGGTTCCTATTTTCATAACCGGGAGTCTCTGGTATAGAATTAAGTGTCGCATTTTTATCATGACTATTTCTTAGTGGTCTTCCATGTCCTCCATCATAAACAGGTGACTGAGAATTTCCATCAAGAATGGGCTCAAGTTTCGGTTCCTTACATATTTCTGATGCTGCTGAAAGCAGTGCCTCATGTTCCAGTTTATTTGTGCCACCAGATTCTGCGTTCTGCACAGATGTAGTGGGAATCACTCCATTAAGTAAGCCAAAACCTTTACGTTCCTTGGACTTCTTTTCATGTCGCTTTTGTAACCCTTGCAACTCAACTTTGCTTAGCAAATAAGATCTCCACTCATCCTGCATGACCTTCATAATAGCATAAATCAATTAAACACTGTCGACCAATAAGTTGTGACATAAATTTCAAGACTTAGATATGAAAAGATGCATTTTCATCTAATTTGGGCCCAAATGAAAGACACCACACTCGCAGCTACTTTATGCGAAAAAAGAGAATACAGTAAGAAAGTGGTTATTATATAAAAAAAATGGTGTGGGGGACTGGGAATTGATAACTGAGGCAGTGCGTTGAATAAAAAATTCAACAATCTGTTTATAAAATTAACTTTTCTAAAATTTTCAGTAAAAATATTTTAGTGTTTTATAATTACATTGCACTGCAATCTTACATTGCAGCAAGAAATGACTGCAATCACATTGCAGAACTTGAATGCAATCGCTTTACAGTGTAATGTTATATTGCAGTTGCAGTTGCCGAACCAAACACTATGAAGTGATTACAGCCTATTAAATTAGGCCACGAAGCTATTAAAATACCCATTCAAAACACCACCTAAAGCATATGTATTACACCAGGACATTCCATTTTCGAAAGCAACCGTTGAATACTTCACTACTCGACATAAGTTAAATCTGCCAAAAGGAGTGAAGGCCCTACTCTGCACCAGTCATAGCATAGGACCCACTTGAAAATTTAAATAGAGAAAAAAATTAAAGGCCATCAGTCAAAGTTAAGATAACACAAATTGGATACAAATAAAAGGATATGACATAATAAATGGAAAAAAAAAAAGGAAAACCTTTTGAGGCCCATTCAACATACAATCTTCAAGCTGCATGCAAGAATGTTCATCCTTACAAGCCACTAATACAATACTTTTATCATCCACTTGGTCCTCATATACAAGTTCTTCTCTTGATAAAGCTTGCTTCTCCCTTTCTTCTTGTGTCTCTTCAAGGATTTCCTGGGGAAAAAATTATAGAATATAAAATCAAACCCTGAACAGATCTTTTTAGCCAATACACAATGCTTTATTATTTTATTTTTCCTGATGGAATGTAATTTCTTTTGTTAAAAAATGACTGAATCACTTCTCCAAAAATGCACAATAGCAATGAATATATTAAATTCAAAAGATATGTTCAAAAGAAGGGACTCACTCACTCGCAACACCTTCCACTTTGGCGCCACTTCCAAAACTTCCTCTAACACAACACTACTTGGATATTTTTGCAGAGAATCTTTATCTGCTCCATGTGCATGTGGATAAGCAAGCAAATAAGAAACAGACACAAATCCTCTCAAAGGGGGTCATGGAAAATAAAAAAACTGAAAATAAATAAGAAGAAGAAGAACAGGTGGACATTGTTTTTTCCAGGTGTTAATTTCATAACTTGATAAATTATCATGTCAAGATAAACTATTGCAAATTATACACAGTTTACAACAAACCGGTAACTTGGTTTCAGTCATAAAAAACTAGCCAATCCAGTATAGGCCAGACAATGAAAACATAATCAATCACCTTCTCTCTCCTTATCGTTGTCTATGCTTTTTCTTTTTTTACTCTTCATGCTCTGGCATTGCCCACTCTGCCCACCCAATTTATCATTATCAGGCCTCCCAAAATAATAAACCCGCTTCTTTGCATACTCAAATACCCTGTAGCTTGATTCTGCAAAAATCCACACAGAACGAAAGCTTTCTGATGCTCTCAAGCTATCCAAATACTTCAAGTATGTCACCGCGTCATACCTGCTCGAATAAAGAAACTACAAAAAGTCACAACTAGTTCTATACAGTATGCTATTTCACCTCCCAGAATCCTAAACAAGAAGTTGAGTAAACAGAGAAAATTACTACAGAAAGCATTGAATAAGGCAAATCAACAAGCTTTGCAAAAATTGAAAGTGGGGAAGAAGAAAGATAGAGGCAGTACCTGACAAGATAATCCAGCAATTTTCTCAAAGTTCTTATGTCAGACACCAGCTGTTTCGTCTTCTTTCCTAATGTATGCCAAATCGGATCCAACTGCCGCCGCAAAATCTCATCAAAAGACTTAAATAATCCATTTTTCACTGTCAAATCCTCCACGTCTACTTTATTAGTCTTCCTTATTTCCTTCAAACAAGCATCCATTACCTCAATCAAAGCTTTCTGAATCCCCTTCATCATCGAGGACATCCCAACCCTAACCTCCACCACCGTGGGCGGGTCCTTCTCCAACTCCTGCGAAACGTAAACATGAAACCTGGGCCACAGATGCAGCCTCCTCACAAACAAACATTTCATGATCCTTTCCGCCTTAGAGAATCCAGAAACCATAGCGTGGGGCTTGTCGGAGAAAGCCCTCACGTACG
Source organism: Viscum album (assembly GCA_963277665.1). Taxonomy (NCBI): domain Eukaryota; kingdom Viridiplantae; phylum Streptophyta; class Magnoliopsida; order Santalales; family Viscaceae; genus Viscum; species Viscum album. Next base: position 345,082,726 of record OY728162.1, on the reverse strand, counting down.
CAGCTCGATTCATCGACCGCAGTATCCGCACAATGAACGCCTCGGTGCACGTGTCCGAAAGCGAATGGGCGTTGAGGATCACGAGCCCGGAAACGTACGAAGTGGGTAACTTGGAAGTGAGTAGATCCACGATCAGGATGCGCGAGGTGATGAAGAAGACTCCGCCAGAGGTGTACAACGAGTAGCGCTGATGCGAGGGGAGATCTGTGGTTATATCGGTAGGGCAATTGGGATTTTCGGGATCGGGAATTCGGGAGGAGATGATGGAGGATTTCTGGGAAGGGTAGGCGGAGAGGATGAGGAGAGTGCCCTGGGAGGGGGAGTGCAGCAAGAGAAGGGATGAGATAAGGCTGGTGAGGGAAAGGCCGGAGGAGAGGACGACGAGTCCGCCATTAGAGTCGTCGAGAAGCTCCGAGATTACCTGCTCGTGGAACCGCACCATCGCCCGGAACTCTCTATCTTCCGGGTATGGCTGTTCCCTGCCTGGCGGGAAAAATGCTGCCTTGGTGTTAGTAATGGTTGCCTGCGTAACTCGGAAGTTAAATTTTTAGGTTGGGTGATTTTAGTTTCTACTTTTTATTTTTAAAAACTGATTTGTTAAATGAATTATATCTTATTTTATTGATATTTACAATGGATGGCTTGCATCACAACCAAAAACCAATCCATAATTTCATTTTCTAGGCTTTTTTTTCATATTTACAATGGATGTTTTTCATATTTTTTCAAGGCTTATTCATTAACTATTGGATTTATGTATAAATCTTTCATTGCATTTGTTGGTGGAGATTTTTTTATATAGATATTTGTGAAATACAGTTTAATGTTTTTTTTATTGTTAATTAAAATGACATTTTTTAATATGTGTTTTTTTTTTTGAGGGTTTGTTATGAAGCCCACCGCCCATTTCAGTATTACCGTCCACCTGTCCAGTGATTGGCACGTCTGCCCCTCGTGTGTTTCCTTTTCCCTCGGTCCGCCTCGTCTTCCCTTCCTCAACCAACAGAACATTGTGATTCAGTGATTGGGAGACCCCAGTTTTCACCGTGTGAGGCAACAACGCCCCTAGATGGTGCGGAATCGAGTCTCCTCATAGGCGGCACAATCTTCTCCGGCAACGTGTCAATCGACTTTAGATCGGCGAGGGTCGGCGACGAGCTTTGACCTCACCTTCTTTATTCTTGCAGCGTGGCTTTAGGGAAGCTTCATCGGCACTCCCGATCTGGCATTGGCGACTCAGATCTGATCGTCGGAGTGGGTCTTCACGACAGCATGGTCGTGCTCGACTTCAGAAGGAAGCACATCCGTTGGAGAGGAGATGTTCTTAAAGAGGACCTGGTGCAGCATTTCTGGTTTGCCGAGAGAGATTGAGCCGCGACTGCTAGTCAGGGCTTGGCAAGGAGTATTTTGATAGGGCGAAGAGACGGCACTTGGAGTCAACATCCCTGTTGCAAAGGAGATCCGAGGAAGAGGGACCCAAAGAAGGGTTTCTTGTTCGTTGAAGAAGAGGGGTTTCTTGGATCTTGATTAGTACCCACATCCTTGGAGGCGATTCGTGAAAAGCAGGGGGGTTTTGATTCTTCAACTCGACATTCAGCTGCTCTATTTTGCACCAGATTTGGTTGGCAGGGGCACTAGTGCAGAAAACATTTACCACGTCTGTAATGTTCCGGAATTTCCGTATAATTTTTTTTATTATATGGAAATATTTTGAGACCGCGAAATCTGACGACACGTGATTCTGAGGCCCGAAGTGCTCAGAATAGTCCGTCGAAAATTGTTGAGCTTTAAATAACGTGTGTGAGCAGTTTTTTCTGAAAAAGTGTAATAACTCTTAAACGGGTGTCCGGATCAGAAATCTGATAACATTGCTGCGTTCAGGACGACGAGTTTACCCTAGGCGCGACTTAAGTTTAGTCGGCGCAGACCTCCAGTGAGAAAACCCAAAAATGACACAACCATAAATAAAATAATTAACTAAAATTATTTTATTTTTCAAATGCTTATAACTCACGAACGGTGACTCAGATTAAAAATTCGAGATCACCGTTGAACTCGTGAAAGTATGTTTTCTTTAAGCAGATACTAACATTGGTCGGCACGGACCACCAATGATGTAACGCCCCGACCCCAGTTACCCAGAGTCGGTGCATTATTACATAACATTGACATGATTACAAAAGATCAAGTCTCGAAAGACCGATTAGTTTAGTAGCCTTGAAATAACTAGATACATTCATAAAGTTTACATTACATCATAAAGTGAAAACTACAACAACATCTTGTCTCCACACTCATATCCCTTTATACTATCCCGGCAGGTCATTCATAAAATACTTCATCACATCCTGAGAAAAATAAAACATAGAAATGGGTGATCTCAAATGCCCAGTAAGGATAACAATATAGCGGAAACTTTCATAAATAAACATAAACATTTAAGACAATGTATAACTAAAACAAAAGCATTTTAAACTTGAACTTCAGCATAATATGACAAAAATAAAATGAAATAATGTCATTTACTTATTCACATGGATATTCTACTAGTCGAATAATCACATGCAATATCAATAACCACTTTCATAATGATGAAATGCATAATGTCACACTATCATAACCACATTGCAAGACTTTGTGCCAAGACTACAAATAAGATTTTGTCAAGACCTTGTGCCAAGACACTAGTTTGTCTCATGAGACATACCGATGCATCAAAAAGCTATAACGGGCTTCACCCGTCACTTATTAAGTCCAATGCATTTCTCGTATGAACAGGTTTAAACATAACATAAACATTCGTATTAAAACTAACATATGAAATGTCAATACTTTATCCATAAACCATGAATGGTATAAAAATAACACATCTACAATCAAACATATCACAAAACCTTCAATACTATATGAAAGTTTTGTATCATAATAAATCAACTTCAAATAAGCTTAAAATCCATCAAAGGATGTTGACATAGATGAAATCAAAACTGTTTGAGAGAAATATCTCTTTTTTGAAATCATTTAAAAGTCACATAATTATAAAATAAAACATTTACTTTGAAAATATTCTTATAAGCCTGTAAGGGAAGCTTCAACGATTTTATAACGGCGGAAAATAGCCTCACCCGCCGTATAAGTTAAAAGACATTTTTACCTTAATTATGTCAAAAAGGTTAAAAATGACCTTGTTTGGAAAACGACAGAAAGATTCCTTTATAAACATCTTATAAAAAGTCAACAAGGGTATAAATGAATTTAACCCATAGTCTGTAAAATAGTAAGAATGATTTGAAATACATTTTTAAGAAACATGGATATGGATGATAAAGAGGTCCCAGTAGATAATTACGTATAAACAATCTCGGATAATGAAGAGATTATGAAATAAACTCTTACCTTGTACTTTTCCTTGGTTGAGGGTAGATTAACCTCCTGTATAATGGTGAAATAATTGTTATTAAATTATACAAGAATCATATACATTAATATGATATCATATATGATCTTTTAACATTGATTTGTTAATAATATCTTAGTATTATTATCATTTCGGGTGTTAACGGATTCATTTTCCTTTATATTATTTGTTATGTGAGCCATATTTATTATGGATGGGATGTATATTATTCATATCTAGAATGATATCATGTCTCTAAAAATTATTTTTAATCATCAAATTAAATTTAGTCTTGAATGGATACGATGGGGAATGAATCTTATCGCGTTCGTGGATACGGTAATCCGTACGTACGCACGAGCGACAATATCATTCTTTTGATATTAAAATAATATATAATTGGATGGTATATCATATATACATAATCATTATCATGTTATATTTATTATTTACATGAATTACACATCATTATCATACCCATCCAAATAATAATATTTTGAATAACAATTACACCACGACGTGGAGACGGTAAGTCGTACGGACGCACGTATGGTGACATGTCATTCAAAAGATGAATATAATACTGAATATGGTTGTACCATATTTATAATAACATCACAGTATATAGAAGATATTGAAGTTATTGTTTTAGAATGGAAATAACAAAGAAAGAAGAAGTTGAAGAAGAAGGAACTTGAAAGAGGGTGGTGAAAACATTACCTCTTCTTCGGGTTCTTTCTTTTGATTTGATCAAAAGGGCTCCTTAGGTTGACTTTCTGATCAAACTAAGGCCTCTAGGTTTAAGTGAGAGAAGTTGAGATAATATTTTGGCAGGGGTTGGCCGATCCAAAAGGCTTTGAAGGTGTGAATTAGAGAGAAGGGGAAGTGTCCTTTTATAAGAGGGGTGAGGGGCACCTTTGGAAAAGCTAGAAATATTATTTTATAATAAATTTATATTCGGTTTCTAATGGATCTAAAGTGGATTATTTAAAGGTTAAGGTGAGGATGAGTCAAAATCCTTTCAACCAATAGATTTTGGACAGGTTTGAGTCACTATATTAACCTTATCATTTATATTTGACTCTTAGTTAAATAGTTTGACATTTACCATGTCTCTTTGTATTTTTATATTATATAGTTAATAAACTTACTATATACCTTCAAGTGACCCCCCAAGTGGTCCATTAATGATACACCTGTCATTATATAAGTCCTTTGGCCGAACCTTAGATTTTTAGGAATAGAATATCAATTAATAATATAATATTTGTTTTAAAAGCTCTTTTATGTCAATTTTGATACTATTGGGTATTTTGTTTTTGATAATTTCATAACAACATTATTACCTCGAAAAAAATTTATATAACCAATAATAATATGTCATATTAATCAAAAAAATTATTGGAATTCATAAAAAGTCTCAAATTACATTTATTTTAATATTTATAATATCAATTATTTTAATATTTCATTAATTAGGTAATTACTGCATCACCATTGTGTCGTAAATAAATTAAATTATTTAATGTCTAAAAATTATAAATAAAATACCATTATGTAGGAAATATTTTTAGATTTATAATGAATATTTATAATCAAATTTATCATATGTATAACCCTATATTAAAAATGTTTTAGTTATTGAACTTTGATTTTATCTCTTTTAACTCTTCTTTGAATTCAATAATAATAAATGTCCTAATCTAATCCAAGTGGACCTAAATGATAATATTTTATTCATAAGGTTGTTTTTGGTCGATATACACTTGTCCAATAGAATTAGGACACGTGTTAGGGTAATATTAATATCATTTTTTACCCTTAATTACCCTATTTACTTTTAACCGTGGTAAATAAAAGTAAAAAGTTACTATTCACCAAAAAATATTTTTATCTTATTGAACCAAATTTTACTCCTTTATATTAACTGTGTCTCTCGGATTTTTGAAATTTCACTCACAGAAGCGGTAAAGTTAAGTTTTATGTGAATTTCCAAATTCTCCTAGGAGGTGGGTAAAAGACGGTGAAAAGTTCAATAAAATTTTTATGTATCTAAAATTATTCTAAACTAACTCCAATGAATTACATTGAACTTATATAGGTATTATGTATCTATTTTGATCTTAATTAAATTTAAATAAAATAAATAATTATTTAAATAAAAATTCAGTTTTAAACTATAACTCAGTGTTTTTTCACTATTCATCAAAAATTGAATGTTTTCAGAAAAATACCAAAAATTCACCCTAAGCTAATTTCGATATTCCGAATCCAAAAATGAAGTCCATTTTGAAAGATAAAATTTCAAAAAGTGGGTATTACTATTCATAACGGCTAGTTTGATTGGTTGTGGTGTATGTTAGAACTCGAAGTCGTGTACAACACACACTACTGTATTATTCAAAGAGAAGCGTACCATGGAAGCTTGGGGTGTTACATTCTCCCCTCCTTCAAATAATTTCATCCTTGAAATTTCTAGAATACTACCACATGAAAAGACTCGGGTGGTTCTTCATCATAAGTTCCTCGGGTTCTCATGCTGCATCTTCCATCTTATGGTTTCTCCATATAACTTTTACCAGACGAGTCGTCCGGTTTCTCAGCACTTGTTCTCTTGTATCAAGAATCCTGACAGGCTCTTCACAATAAGACATACCAGGTTTCAGTTCTAATTCCTCGTAAGTGAGTACATGCATTGGGTCAGACATGTATTTTCTCAACAGTGATACGTGGAACACATCATGAACTTTGGAGAGACTTGGCAGAATTTCCAAACGGTAAGCTAGAGCCCCAATTCGTTCTAGAATTTCGAAAGGTCCGATGTACCTGAGACTCAATTTACCCTTCTTACCGAAACGTATAACTCCTTTCCATGGAGATACCTTCAAGAAAACATGATCTCCTACCTGAAATTCCAAATCCTTCCTCCAGTTATCGGCATAGCTCTTCTGCCTACTTTGAGCTGCTTTAATGTGGTTTTGGATTACCTTTGCCTTTTCCATTGTTTCCTCCACCAGTTCTGGGCCTACAAGTTTTCTTTCACCAACGTCATCCCAACAGGTTGGTGTGCGACATCTCTTTCCGTATAACGCTTCATATGGTGTCATCTGAATACTTGAATGGAAGCTATTGTTATAAGAAAATTCCACCAGAGGTAAATATTGATCCCACATACCCTGAAAGTCAAGTGAGCATGATCTCAACATGTCTTCTAAGGTTTGAATAGTCCGTTCTGATTGTCCATCAGTTTGGGGGTGGTAGGCAGTGCTCAAACAAAGTTCAATATCCAAGGTCTTCTGAAGACTCTTCCAGAATCTTGAAGTAAAACGGGGATCACGATTAGAAACAATTGATAGGGGTACTCCATGAAGTCTCACATCTTCATTAATATATAGCCTCGCTAGACGTTCAAGTGGTAAATCTTCCCTTATATCAAGAAAATGTGCTGACTTGGTAAGACGATCAACAATGACCCATATCGCATCATTCCTTCTAGGAGTCTTTGGTAGTCCCATGAAAAAGTCCATAGTGATATTATCCCATTTCCACTCAGGCATTGGAAGAGGTTTTATGACTCCTCCAGGCTGTTGCCTTCCAGCTTTCACTTGTTGACAAACCATACACCGTGACACAAAATCAGCAATCTCCCTCTTCATGTTGTCCCACCAAAAATGTTCCTTCAAATCTCTATACATTTTTGTGTTCCCAGGGTGTATAGAGAAATTGGAACTATGAGCATCGTCCAAAAATTCCCTTTTTAGATCAGGTATATTGGGAACACAAAGTCTCTTCCCAAATTTCAAAATTTCATCTTCATACACAAAGTCACTCAATCTCCCATCACTCACAACTTTAATTTTCTTTTGAAACTCTTCATCATTGGTCTGAGAACTCTTTATCCTTTCTAGTAAAGATGGTTTTACAACCATTTGAAAAATCATTGATGTTTCACCTTCCATAGTGATTCCCATATCCGTCTTTACTAGATCCATGTATATAGGATCCTTTTCAACTCTTATCTTGTTCAAAACTCCATGATCCTTTATACTCAAAGCATCTGCCACCTTATTTGCCTTCCCCAGGTGGTAGTGTATCGTGCAATCATAATCCTTGAGTAGTTCAAGTCATCTCCTTTGCCTCATATTGAGTTCTTTCTGTGAGAAAATATACTTCAAACTCTTGTGATCAGTATAAATCTCACATTTTCACCATAGAGATAGTGTCTTCAAATCTTCAAATCAAAGATTACAACTGCTAACTCAAGATCATGATTAATATAGTTTTTCTCATGAATTTTTAGCTATTGTGATGCATATGCAATAACCCTATCATTCTGCACAAGGAAACAACCAAGTCCTTTCTTCGATGCATCACTATAAATAACGAACCCATCATTCCCCGATGGTAGAGTCAATATTGGAGCATTGAATAATCTTCTCTTCAGTTCTTCAAAACATTCTTTACACTCTTTTTTCCAAACAAATTTAACCCATTTACGCGTGAGCTTCGTTAATGGGTTAACCAATCGGGCAAAATTCTAGACGAAATGCTGATAATAACCTGCTAAACCAATAAAACTGTGTACCTCCGTTATACTCATCGGTGCTAGCCATTCTTGGATTGCCTTGGTCTTAGAAGGATCAACAAAGATTCCATCCTTAGAGACAATATGACCGAGAAAAGAGATCTCCTGAATCCAGAATTCACACTTGCTAAACTTTCCATATAATTCATATCTTCTAAGAGTCTTCAAGATAATGCACAAGTGATTTTCATGGTCTTAGTAGCTTTTGGAATATACCAAGATATCATCAATAAATACCACTACAAAATCATCAAGATATTCCTTGAAAACTTTATTCATTAGATCCATGAAAACAGAGGGTGCATTAGTCAGCCCAAAAGGCATTACTGTAAACTCATAATTCCCGTACCTGGTTCGAAATGTTGTCTTCAGAATGTCTTCCTTCTTCACACACAACTGATGGTATCCAGATCGAAGTTCAATCTTTGAAAAGTATTGAGCTCCATGCAGTTGGTCAAATAAATCATCAATGCGATACAGGGGATACTTGTTCTTTATTGTTATAGCATTGATTTCCCTGTAGTCGACACATAACCTCATGGATCCATCTTTCTTCTTAACAAAAAGGACAAAGGCTCCCCATGGAAAAACACTAGAGAGAATAAATACCTTATTACTCAATTCCTCTAGTTGTTTCTTTAGTTAAACTAATTCCACAGTGTCCATTCTATAAGGTGTCTTCGATATGGGCCTTGAACCAGGAATTAAATCAATGGAAAACTCAAATTCTCATTCTGGAGAATGTCCAGGTAAATATTCTGGAAACACATATACATATTATTTCACAATAGGTACATCCTCTATTTTAACATTCCTTTCCTTACCCACAGTCATTTCATTCTCTTCCTCCCCAATAATTGAATTTAGTTGAGTTACTGGGGGTGGATCTAGATAAGAATTAGGTGGTGACAATTCTGCTCTAAAGATAAGGTGTTCCTTATCATCATCATCAAAAATCATAACCTCCTTCTTCTTACAATAAATCTTCACATCATGGTCCGAAATCCAATCCATACCGAGGATTATATCAAATTCAATCATGGGTATGACGATGAGATCAACAGATAAAGAACATTTATAAGCCCTAATGGGAACAGATCCACAGAACTTTGTAGCAATGATACTTCCCTTAGAAGTTTTAACTGACAACTCCCTTGTTAGATCAAATTGGAAATATCTAATTTTATTAGCAAACTGGGAAGATATGAAACAATGCGATGATCAAGAATCAAATAATGCATTTTCTAAACTTGAGGAAACCATTAAATTACCTGCCACCATGTCTTTCGGAGCTTCTACCTCAGCAGTAATGATATCATAAGCTTGACCTTGATCCCTTGGCCTTTTCTGAGTTAATTTCCCCTTACGCTTAGGACATTCATTTGCATAATGTCCCATCTCTCTGCAGTTGTAGCATTGAACCTCGATAGCTTCTTTCTTCCCCTTGCAATCACGAGCTTGGTGGCCTTTTTCACCACACTTGTAACAGACTCCCATTTATTTCAAGCAAGTACTGGGGTGTTTCTTCCCACATTTTCTGTAGGATGGATATTAAACTTTTCTATTCTTCCCCTTATTTCCATTTCCAGAGTGATCAACAGATCTCTTATTCTCTTGCTTTGCTTTAAAGTTGTAAGACTTAGAGAATTCTTTTTCTGTCTTGATAGCACATGAGACAATATCTTCGTATGATGAGAAGGATTGTGACACTAATGCTTGAAGAAGAAATGGTTTTAACCCATAAAAGAAATGATCAATATTACTTCTTGGGTTACTTATATAATCTCCATCATACCTTGCTAACCTTGTAAAGTTAGCCTCATACTTTGTGACATTATCATCCTCCTTTTGTCTCAGACTTAGAAATTGTCTTTCCATATATGCTCGATGGTCAAGAGGAAAGTATTTTTCTAAGAAAATCTCTTTGAAATCCCTCCATTCAATATTTTATACTTCATCATCTTTCTTCGTGTTTTGAATCAATGACCACCATTGATCAACATCTCCAGTGAGGCGGTAAACTGCCATGATAACTTTTTCCCTTTCACTACTCCCCAAGGCATGGAATATTTTTTCTAAGGAATTTATACATTGCTCATCTACTAAGGGATTTGTACTCCTATTGAATTTTGGTGGTTGTTTCCTCATGAAGTGATCTAACATTGATCCTCCATGCTGCAGATCAGGGTACTTCATATGGGTAAAGTTATTATTCATAACCTAAGTGATTTTTCCCAGTATGGTGATTAGCTGATCAACACTAGTTGCATCACTAGATCCACTATAATTATCTGGAGCAGGAGGGAAATCCCTATATGGAGTGCGTGCATCGATACAGTTTCTATTCCTTCCACTATGTGCCATTTCTAAATAATGGTATAAACTAGATCAGTTTATGAATCAAAATACATAATTCCATACTTGTAAAACACTTAACATAAATTGAACTATTTATGGATATAATCCATACTTAACATAATGGTTTTTAAAGAAAATGAGAATTATCCTAAGCATATCCCCCAGGAGTGTCGTAACCAAGAGTGCAACAAGACCTGTTGTCGTGCACCAATTCTCATTCGAGTCTAGCTCAAAGTGGTGTTTTCGGGTTTTACCCCTAGGTATATATGTGCCAGAGCTGCCTATACCTACTCGTATCAAGATAGGGATGTATTGCTCGGAAAACTCACAAAATCTTTACAATACCAAAATTCTAGGAAGTTCTTCTATACTAATCCTCAAAGTCCATCTTAGGTCTATATGCTCTAATCAGAGTTTATCTAAATCTAGTTTCCAAGGTTTATACTAAACTTACTCTGATACCAACTGTAACGCCCTGATCCTAGTTACCCAGAGTTGGTGCATTATTAAATAACATTGGAATGATCACAAAAGATCAAGTCTTGAAAGATAGATTAGTTTAGTATCCTTGGAATAACTAGATATATTCATAAAGTTTACATTACATCATAAAGTAAAAACTACAACAACATATTGTCTCCACACTCATATCCCCTTATACTATCCCTGCAGGTCATTCATAAAATACTTCATCACATCTTGGAAAAAATAAAACATAGAAATGGGTGAGCTCAAATGCCCAGTAAGGATAACAATATAGCGGAAACTTTCATAAATAAGCATAAACATTTAATGCAATGTATAACTAAAACAAAATCCTTTTAAACTTGAACTTCAACATAATATGGAAAAAATAAAATGAAATAATTCCATTTACTTATTCACATGGATATTCTACTAGTCGAATAATCACATTCAATATCAATAACCACTTTCATAATGATGGAATGCATAATGCCAGACTATCATAACCACATAGTCAAGGCCTTGTGCCAAGACTACAAATAAGATTTTGTCAAGGCCTTGTGGCAAGAAACTATTTTGTCTCATGAGATATACTGATGCATCGAGGAGCTATAGCGGGCTCCACCCGTCACTTATTAAGTCCAATGCATTCCTCATATGAACAGGTTTAAACATAACATAAACATTCGTATTAAAACTAGCATATGAAATGTCAATACTTTATCTATAAACCATGAATGGTATAAAAATAACACATCCACAGCCGAACATATCATAAAACCTTCAATACTATATGAAAGTTTTGTATCATAATAAATCAACTTTAAATAAGCTTAAAATCCATCAAAAGATGTTGACATAGATGAAATCAAAACTGTTTGAGAGAAATATATCTTTTTTGAAATCATTTAAAAGTCACATAATTATAAAATAAAACATTTACTTTGAAAATATTCTTATAAGATTTTAAGGGAAGCTTCAACGATTTTATAATGGCGGAAAATAGTCTCACCCGCCATATAAGTTAAAAAATACATTCTTACCTTAATTCCGTCGAAAAGGTTAAAAAGGACCTTGTTTGGAAAATGACAGAAAGATTCATTTATAAACTTATTATAAAAAGTCAAAAAGGGTATAAATGACTTTAACCCATAGTATATAAAATAGTGATAATGATTTTAAATACATTTTTAAGAAACATGGATATGGATGATAAAAATTTCCCAGTAGATAATTACGTATAAACAACCTCAGATAATGGAGTGATTGTGAAATAAACCCTTACCTTATAATTTTCCTTGGTTGAGGGTAGGTTAAAATCCTGTATAATGGTTAAATAATTTTTATTAAATTATACAAGAATCATATACATTAATATGATATCATATATGATCTTTTAATATTGATTTGTTAATAATATCTTAGTATTATTATCGTTTCGGGTGTTAACAGATTCGTTTTCCTTTATATTCTTTGTTATGTGAGCCATATTTATTATGGATGGGATGTATATTATTCATATACAGAATGATATCATGTCTCTAAAAATTATTTTTAATCATAAAATGAAATTTAGTCTTGAATGGATACGATGAGGAATGAATCTTATCGCGTTCGTGGAGACGGTAATCCGTACGTACGCACGAGCGACAATATCATTCTTTTGATATTAAAATAATATATAATTGGATGGTATATCATATATACAGAATAATTATCATATTATATTTATTATTTAAATGAATTACACATCATTATCATACCCATCTAAATAATAATGTTTTGAATAACAATTACACCACGACGTGGAGACGGTAAGTCGTACGCACGCACGTATGGTGACATGTCATTCAAAGGATGGATAGAATACTGAATATGATTGTGCCATATTTATAATAACATCAAAGTATATAGAAGATAGTGGAGTTATTATTTTAGAATGAAAATAACAAAGAAAGAAGAAATTGAAGAAGAAGGAACTTGAAAGAGGGTGGTGAAAACATTACCTCTTCTTCGGGTTCTTCCTTTTGATTTGATCAAAAGGGCTCCTTAGGTTGGCTCTCTAATCAAAATAAGGCATCTAGGTTTAAGTGAGGGAAGTTGAGAGAATATTTGTGCATGGGTTGGCCAAGCCAAAAGGCTTTGAAGGTGTGAATTAGAGAGAAGGCGAAGTGCCCTTTTATAAGAGGGGTGAGGGGCACCTTTGGAAAAGCTGGAAATATTATTTTATAATAAATTTATATTCGGTTTCTAATGGCTCCAAAGTGGATTATTTAAAGTTTAAGGTGGGGATGGGTCGAAATACTTTCAACCAATATATTTTATATAAGTTTGGGTCACTATATTAACCTTATCATTTATATTTAACTCTTAGTTAAATAGTTTGACATTTTCCATGTCTCTTTATATTTTTATATTATATAGTTAATAAACTTACTATATACCTCCAAGTGACCCCCAAGTGGTCCATTAATAATACACCTATCATTATATAAGTCCTTTGTCCGAACCTTAGTTTTTAGGAATAAAATATCAATTAATAATATAATATTTGTTTTAAAAACTCTTTTATGTCAATTTTGACACTATTGAGTATTTTGTTTTTGATAATTTCATAACAGCATTATTACTTCAAAAATAATTTATATAACCAATAATAATATGTCATATTAACCTAGAAAATTAGTGGAATTCATAAAAAGTCTCAAATTACATTTATTTTGATATTTATAATATCAATTATTTTAATATTTCATTAATTAGGTAATTTCTGCATCACCATTGTGTCATAAATAAATTAAATTATTTAATGTCTAAAAATTATAAATAAAATACCATTATGTAGGAAATATTTTTATATTTCTAATGAATATTTATAATCTAATTTATCATATGAATAACCCTATATTAAAAATGTTTTAGTTATTGAACTTTGATTTTATCTCTTTTAACTCTTCTTTGAATTAAATAATAATAAATGTCCTAATCTAATCCAAGTGGACCTAAATGATAATATTTTATTCCTAAGGTTGTTTTTGGTTGAGATACACTTGTCCAATAGAATTAGGACATATGTTAGGGTAATATTAATATCATTTTTTACCCTTAATTACCCTATTTACTTTTAACCGCGGTAAATAAAAGTAAAAGTTACTATTCACCAAAAAAAAATTATCTTGTTGAACCACATTTTACTTCTTGATATTAACTGTGTCTCTCGGATTTTTGAAATTCCACTCACAGAAGCGGTAAAATTAAGTTTTATGTGAATTTCCAAATTCTCCTAGGAGGTGGGTAAAAGACGGTGAAATGTTCAATAAAATTTTTATATATCTAAAATTATTCTAAACTAACTCCAATGAATTACATTGAAATTATATAGGTATTATGTATCTATTTTTACCTTAATTAAATTTAAATAAAATAAATAATTATTTAAATAAAAATTCGGTTTTAAACTATAACTTAGTGTTTTTTCACTATTCATCAAAAATTGAATGTTTTTAGAAAAATACCAAAAATTCACCCTAAGCTAATTTCAATATTCCAAATCCAAAAATGAAGTCCATTTTGAAAGATAAAATTTATAAAATTTCAAAGAGTGGGTATTACTATTCATAACGGCTAGTTTGATTGGTTGTGGTGTGTGTTAGAACTCGAAGTTGCGTACAACACACGCTACTGTATTATTCAAAGAGAAGCATACCCTAGAAGCTTGGGGTGTTAAAAATAAAATTTTGTTTTTGAACATAAATAAAATAATTAAATGAAAATTATTTTATTGCAAAATCATTAACTTCTAAAAGGTCACTCAGATTGAAAATCCGAGAGTATCGTTGAGCTCTTGAGGGCGTGCTCCCCTTAGGCAGAGCCTAACCTCGACCGGTGCGGGTCGAGGGTGATTGTTAATAATTTTATGAACTTTTTTTTAAGGTGCGTTTAGTAAACGCACGGGCGAAATTTTCTATCTTTTGAACCGGTGCTCAAATTAAAAAACTGAGGGCATCGTTGAATCAGCAGCACCGAGATTCGCTTAAGGGATGCTTAACTTTGATCGCAGTTGGTCAAGTGAAGAAGTTAGTTTTTACGAATTTTAAATAAATAATAAAATAACAAGGAGTTTGTTATTTTATTATTTTTTTCCTACCACCTGTTGAGTGGTGGTAGCGGGGACCGCGGTGGTAGTCAGACATTTAGTATGAGATATTAAATGTTCGGTTACACTTTGGTTGCGTAACCACCACTCGTGTAATTAATAAGACACATTAATTACATAAATTAATGAATCTTATTAATTCCTTGGTGCGTTACTCACCCTTTCTCCCCTCTATTTAAGTGAGGCTCGGGGTGGAGTTTTGACACGGCTTCACCAAGCAAGGAACCTTTGGTGAAGTGACACGACGCCTTCCACCAACAGAGACGGAAGCTCGGGCGGCAACAAACCGGGAGCGACGAACGCCGACGACTTCATCAAAGCGTGGATTCTCCTCCCACCACTGCGACGACTCCAACGATTCTCGAGGTAGGAGTTTAAGTGCTTTGATGTTCCCTCTCTTCCGTTCTTGAAAAACATAATGAACGCGGACCAACCAAATAACGGGTTGATCCGCGTCTCGTCTATTCATACGGGTGGTTGTTGCGAGTTCTTAAATTTGGGGGTTATTCTTCCTTTTTGATCATTACACTTCCTCATGTTTAAAAAGTTAACATGGAGGGCGTGAGCCAAATCCAACAAGGCTCGGATCTTCTGCTAAACTTGTCCTTGGTGCGTTCTTCGGGGAGGAACAACGAATGCGACAATAAGACGTTTTTGAGGGCTGCACAACGACGACGACATCCTGGGAGGACCGTAGGTGCATCCGGAAGGAAGAATGGTCCACCGGAGCTCACCCGGTGGCCCGTGGAGGGTTCGTCGGCGCAACACCAGCGCGATGACATCAGCGACCGACACCGACAGGGAAGGCGGCAGTCGACGCTTGCCGGCCGTAGTGGAAGAGCGGTGCCATTCGACGTCGCGGCGGTCAGACAGGTGGCCAGAAACAGCCGGCCGTAGAGGTGGAGGCGGCGCGCCATAGCGTGTTGCATTGAATGAAGCCGCAACAGAGGTGACAGGGGACCCGCTCCTGCGGGTCCCCCGGGTGACGAGGCGACGCCACCTGGCACCACCCTTTAATAAATCGAACGTCTCTTTGAGCCGTTCAATAGGCGGACCGCGCAACCCCTGTGCGGGTCGCGCCAACCAGTGGGTCAGATCGCCCAGCGGGCTGCACCCAGCCGACGGGCCGAGCCGGGTCGGGTCTCAGGCCCAAAAACGCTTAAAGGGCCATAAATTACGAATCAAACATCCGTTTGATGAACCGTTTTCGGTGCTGAGATCATTGGATCAAGACATTCCTTTAGTGATACTTTACAAGAGTTTTTGGAGAAATTTGAAGTACGACCGGGTTGGATCGTACTCGAATCCAACCGGGCCCTCGACACTAAAATGCCAATAACTTACAAACCGAACGTCCGGTTGACGTTCCATCTATTGCATTGGAACCCTTATGACATGATGAATCATGGGGTATCTACTTCGTGGGACTTCGTGCCGGTTGAAATACAACTGATGTCTTGAGGAATGATTTCTCCCAGAAACAAGTGTACTATGAGCGGGAATCCTGTGACCGACTGAGACGTGAAGAATGAAGAGCAATTTTGTGTGAATTAGCACCCAACGATTCTGTGTGAATCAACACCCAAAGATTTTGTGTGAATCAGCACCTATCGATATAGTGGCTGGCAGTGAGGCGGAGGTTAGAGACAGATCATACAGAGGTTAGTACTGAGCGATCATGTGTGGGTCAACACCTACCGATCCTGTGTGGGTCAGCGCTCAGCGATCCTGTGTGAGTCAGCGCATACTGATCCTGTGTGGGTCAGATCCTAAGTGGGTCAACGGAGGTTATTACCTATCGATCCTGTGCGAGTTGGATCCTGTGTGGGTTAGTGGGGGTTAGTACCTATCGATCCTGTGTGGGTCAGACTCCGTATAGTCAGCAGTAGTGCCTCTCGATAGAATAAGATGATCTAGCTTCTCGACTAATAATCTATACTTCTATGCTTTACTTATACCTGGTTTGAGTTGAGTCTTTTTCTTTGTGGTTTGTGATTGATATCATGCCTGTGTTTTTCCTTTTTGGAATTTTGAGAGACCTTCAGGGGTCTCGGGGTCCCTACTGGGTATTGTTATACTCACCCCTGCACAGGTTTCGCCTGCACCTTGTTGTGTCTTGTGCAGACGATGGACAACCTTGTCTGAGACTCGGGGAGCTAGGACCTGATGGTGGACGACAATGACGATTGACGTGGAGAGCTGTGGAGACGATTTGTACCCACCCTTCAGGTGGGATTCCTAGTGGACGATCTCAGGAGCTATTTTCTGTTTCAGTTATAGTTGTATCTTTTCAGTTGGGCTTGTATTCCGGCCCCTTACTTTCAGTACTCACTTTTATTATAGCAGTTTTACTTCATGGTTGCATCTTATTGCGTTCTAGTATGTGTGTTTGTACAAGTTTAAAGGAAATGTCTTCCCGTTTTAGGGATACAGATTTTCGATGCCAGTTGCTAACCTCTGGCCTATGGAAGGCG
This sequence comes from Viscum album, assembly GCA_963277665.1. Classification (NCBI taxonomy): domain Eukaryota; kingdom Viridiplantae; phylum Streptophyta; class Magnoliopsida; order Santalales; family Viscaceae; genus Viscum; species Viscum album. Next base: position 345,065,291 of record OY728162.1, on the reverse strand, counting down.
AACTTGGGGTAGTCACGACACGGGCCCCGGGGGACGGGTCATGACAACGTCGGCATTTTTTACATCGGTTATATATAACTGACTTGCAAACCTGTAAAAAATGGTTTATCACATCAGTTATTTTTTAACCGACTTGATAAATGTAGAGAATCGATTTATCACGTCGGTTATAAAATAACCGACTTGATAAATCAAATCTGGATGCTTTATCACATCGGTTATAAAATAACTGACGTGATAAAGAAAATAGTGGGGATTTATCACGTCAGTTATAAAATAACTGACGTGATAAATCAAATCTCGGCAATTTATCACATCGGTTATTTTATAACTAATGTGATAAATCAAATCTTCGTGATTTATCACATCAGTTATAAAATAACCGACATGATTAACATAAAAAAAACAATTTATCACATCGGTTATTTAATAACCAACGTGATAAATCTTTTAAATGATTTATCGAGCCTCATATTCTATCATTTTGTTTTCTTTGATCAGGTGACTTGTGACTCATCTCCCTCGCGCGAAAAACCTAAAAACAATTCTTCGAAGTCGTGCTCTCTAACCTAGTTTTTCCAACATCATTCACATCTTTATTATCATTGGATCTATCAGGTCGACTCACAACACTCAAGTAAGCCTCACACATCTCGGTTTCATTCTTTATTTTTCATGATGCCCTAAATTTATGTTTTGAGATATTATTTTTCTATCATTGTTCTTGCTATCATGGTAAGTGTAGTAGTGTTCTTTCACACCATGCTAAGTTCTTTTTTTGGTAAAATAAACCATGGGAGTGATATCATGCAATTTCTATGATTTTTGTTACTACCATGTGTGTTCTATCATGTGTGTGCGCATATAATTCTATGTGTGTGCTGCCATGGAATCATTATCGTGAAAGTTCTACCCTATAAACTTACAACCAAGGAAGTTATTCAATATATTTTTTTACCATCAATAATTGTATAATTCTTTAATTCTTAATCTTGGTAATATATTCAAATTAAAATTCCTTTTATATTCAATATTTTATTTTTCCTTATATGATTAAACTTCTTATTAAGTGTTTGAATCTAAACTAATTTACTCTACCATTCTCTTTAAAAATAAACTTTGTTGGACATAAGAGATATAGAGGTGAATATAGTCATCATATTGAGCTATGAAATCCTCTCTTGTTGTCTCTAGGAGTTATTGAAGAAAAATAAATTGAAGGAAAATGATTGTAAATATTGCTAATGTGGGTAGTCATTCAATGATAAGGACAGGTATATTTTTCTCTAATAATGATATCCCATTCTATCCTAGACTATTTTTTACTTCTATTTACATGTTGAATACGAGTTTAAAGAAATGAAAGACTTCAATAATGTATTTTTTGCGGATAAGAGTTCATAATATCATCGCATGAATGGTTTAGGTGATTTTAAATTCCTCATTAAGGAGTATATGAAGATTTACATGGTTATTTCCTTATTGTACATACAAGGATTCTTCTTGAGGAAGCTCTTCGAGAGCTCACTAGAGATGTTAACCCTTGAATACCTGTTGCTTTGGATCAATATGGTGAATGTATACATATTTTAATATTTATAATTTATATTTCATGTTTATGGAAGGGTGAATTTGGTATCCAGATGCACCAGGATGTATTCTTTGTGTACCTTAATAAGAAAGGATCCAAGATGAATTTATATTGTTATATCATGATCCATATGAGAGAGATATGTAATCCTAAAATGATTTTCATATTATCCCTCCAAACATTGATCTCTTCCATCAACATAAGTGATTTCATAATTAATTTCTTGAAGGTTTTTTTGTTTATGATAGAGGTAATAAATTATTACTAGAAGTCTTTATAGTTTTCAAATTCCTCCACTTCAACTTATTTGGAGATAACATCTTATTAGGAAAGCAAGTTCTTCTTTCTAAAGGATTTACATTCTAAATTAAACTTTCCTTTCACACCCTTTGAAAAAAAATTCATGGGTTTTTTATCATCATCATATAATAATTTCATTGGACACTTTTCTATGAGTTGACTAACTTTTCTATATCGATAGAATTTGAGTAGAATATTTTCTTTGAATGTTCCCCAATCCCTGATTACTAACACATATGTTCCCAATTGTTTTTTCAAAATTGTTTTACTTTCAAATTATGTCAATATTTCATATAAATATAAAACTATTATATCTAACTATATTTTCTTTTTAAAATTATTTCCATGCATATCTTTTTCAAATACGTATATATTTGTTTTATATTTCAAAATTGTTTTACATTAAAATTATGATATTTTTTATATAAATCTAAATTGGCTTATCTTAACAAGATGTATAATTTTTATATTTGTTATAGGTAATAATGAGTCGAAGTTGGATTATGAAACATCAAATGAGTAATAAATATGAGGGAGGTGCTAATGCCTTTTTGGAATTTGCTAAACGAAATGTTCCAAGCAATGGCATTTTTTTGTCCATGTCTGAAATGTTTGAATATGAAGAAGTTTAAAAGTATAGAGATCAAAGATCATCTGATTTGTCATGGTTTTAATTTGAGTTACAACCCTTGGATTTGGCATGGTGAAACTGAACAGAATGTCAGATCTACTGATGATGATTATTTTCAAGATGGTAACTCCGATGGAATTGAAGAAATGATTCGTGATATTACAACAGAACAAATTGAGATAGAACCTACAGTTGTACGTCTATATGGTGATGCTGAAAAACCATTGTATCCTGGTTGTATGAATTTTACGGTTTTGTTGGATGTGTTTAGATTGATTAACCTAAAGGTGAAACATGGATGGAGTGACAAAAGTTTTATAGAGCTGCTACAATTGTTGAAATAAATTCTTCCAAAACACAACGATCTTACAAATTCACATTATAAGGCCAAGAAAATATTATGCCCGATGGGATTGGGATATAAGAAAATACATGCCTGTCCGAATAACTGTATGATATATAGTAAGGAGTATAAATTTCTGTTAGAGTGTCCTAAATGTAGAACATCACGATATAAGTTGAAAGAAAAATCGCAGACTGATGTAGAGATTACAGAGATCCCTGCCAAGGTATTTTGGTATCTTCCTATAATTCATCATTTAAAATGTTTATTTTCTAATTCACATGGTGTAAAAATGTTAATATATCATGCTGATGAGTGGATATGTGATGAAAAATTACGTCACCCAACTGATTGTCCATAATGGAATAAAATTGACGAGCAATATCCTACATTCGGAAATGAAATTAGAAATCTCAGACTTGGATTGTGCACAGATGGAATGAATCTATATCGAAGACTTAGTATCACACATAGTTCATGGCCTATTTTATTGGTAATTTACAACCTCTCTCCTAAAGTTTGTATGAAGTGAAAATATGTCATATTGAGTATAATGATCTCTGGTCCGAAGAAACTCAGAAATGATATTGATGTTTTCTTGTCACCATTGATTGATGATTTGAAACTTTTATGGGAGGATGATATTAAGGTATATGATTCTTATAAAATGGAATATTTTCAATTGCATGTAGTTTTTATTTTCACTATAAATTACTTCCAAGTGTATGGAAATTTGTCTGGATACAGTGTTATGGGGCATAAAGTATGTCCGATTTGCAAACAACAGACTTCATATTGTCAATTGCATCATGGGAGGAAAACATTATACATGGGTTGTTGGAGTTGGTGGCCTAGAACCAACTACTTTGTACTTTATTAATTAATAAAATCCTTATCACATCTTGATTGTTCTTCTGCATGACAATGCTTGTGATAATGTCCTAAGGATATCTGTTACATTAAAGGGTCATAGCGGATCCCTACTATGATGAGAACCCGAAAGTGCCATAACACTGTTCTTGAATATATGTTCTATGGCCGGATGATTTTATTTGAGGGACACAAATAATACATGCCATTAGGGGTGAGGACTCATAAAACTTTGAGGCACCTTCTCACAGTGTGCACCCTTGGTAATATCCAGGAGGATATTATGAGAATGAGACCCGCCAGTAGGAAATCCACATTTCATAGTGTCATTGGATGTTCCTATCTGCGGACGTGTGTATTGGACCTTAGATTTTAATATTATTATTAATGGGTATTACAACTCTTGCACTTAGATGTATTGATGAAAACTGTGATGACACACTGTTCGCAGCGAGGTAGGATACGTTGGGTGCGTCACGAGTAATACTGCATTAATAGATAATGCGAGAAAGGATTTGTCCCTTCTGTTCCATAACAGAAGTAGATATCTCAGGACCTTTGATGGAATTGATATAGCCTAAATAAATCCATGTCCATGGTAAGGTATGGGCGAGTTCAATTCTGGGAAGTCAAAGAAAGAATAATCAAGCACATGGGTTGATGAAACTAGCATGAAACCTGCTTGATTAGAGATATCGAGACAAAGGGATTATATTACACGGTAAGCGTTCGTAGGAGGTGACACGCCATTGCGGTGTTAACTTCTTTATCTATGGGTGCCTTGGCGTGTTTCTAGACGCTAACCTTGTACTTTAGGCAGGCTCTGCCTAATGCCACTGAGAAAGAGGCCTAGAGGGTCACACACTAAGTGTGTCCATGTATCTCAGTTAAATATTAATTTAACAAGTTAAATAAATATTATTCCCAACTATGGTTTAATAATTATTTAAGGATTCCTGATCGCATTTATTTCGACACTAGTTATTCGAGAGAATATATTGTGGGAAAAATAATATATTTATTAGCGAGTAATCAGTTACATTTATTTAAGAAATAAATAGCCATTACTCAAGGTCTAATAAATGTGGTGGAGAAAAATGGAAAATAAAAGTACATGCCGTGTATATTAAATATACACGCCGTGTAGTTTTATGGAAAACAAGTACACGCCATGTATTAATTATTACACGCCGTGTAGTTTTCCAGTCGGGATTTTGAGGATATAATATTGTTTTATTAAATGATATTAATTATAATCAGCATGGGTGCATGTCAATGAATTAATAATTCGACATGGGGTTTCGATAAGAGTTAATGAAATAAATAAAATGCGTAACGCGTTTATTTATTGTCATAACTCTATTAACCTCAAACCAGATTATAAATATCCTCACAACCCCAACACTTTTCCAGAGCCATTGTTGTGCACAATGGATTTGGAAATACTCTCAAGCCAAGAGAGAATTCCCTTTCCACCAAGAACGCCCTCAAGTTACGAGAGCGAGATCCTCCACCGGATCAAGGTGGTCGAAGGTGGACATCGCAAGCGAAGGTTCTTCCGCGCTAGCACCCGGAGATCCCTTCGGTGACATCCAAAGATACGCAGAGCATGTGTGGATCACCACTAGAGGAATTCTATACTTGGATTCTACGACGCAACAATGGATCACAGGATCGTGATCGGAGACATCAACGAAGAAAGAATTCCACCGAGGTAATTCTTATGAATTAATTAAATTAATTATAACCAACATATGATGATCCTATCTCAATGGTTCCAGGACTCTTCTTTTCTTTTTCGTTATTCGTTCCATTCTGAATATTCGACATTTTATATCGTGACAGATCTCGGATTGAACATTGTTTAACGCTAAAATTAAAGTTGGGAAAACCCACCAACGCACTTCTGCTGTGCCCAGAACCTACAAGTGGTATCAGAGGCGGTCATATCGCTGATTATAATTATTTAGTTTTTCATTGGTGATTTACGCATTTAATAATTTAGTTATTTCAATTCATGCTTAATCGTTCTAGAAATCTGAATCTTGAGATATGTTCATCCTCCCTCGTTTCTCGTTCACCTCACAGAAACGAATTTTTCTTTTAATTTTGATTAAAATAAAATAGAGGAACTCATCCGGAGGAGCCAAACGTTTTTGGCCATACAACACCAGAATACATGGCGTGTATTCGTAAGTACACACTGTGTAGTCTAGGTTCAATGCATTGACTGATCCGCCAAATCAGGCCGTGTATTGGATTCTTTCTAAGAATTTAAGACACCGTGTGTTGACCAGAAATAGGTGGCACATGGTTTCCGGATTACACATCGTGTGGTCCAATGAACACGGCGTGTAGTCCCTTCAGGTTAGGGTTGGGCCGTGTACCCCGTACATGGCTTGCCCGATTGGAAACCGTGTAACGCGGAAACTACACGGCGTGTGTCCCACAAAACACGCCGTGTACTCCGAAAATTTCCGAAGTACATAAACACGCCATGTCCCCGGGAGTGTAATTCAGATGGATGGTGAAGAAAAGTACACGCCGTGTAGTCGGAACTACACACCGTGTACTCACCCAAATTACGCAGATTTATTAAAATTTATTATTATATTATACAAACCCTTGAGACATGTACCATGGTGAAGGCGTAAAGCTAAGGCACAACATGTGATAGGTTTTTTATATATATGTGTTTAATTTAACATCTACATAATAAATGGAAATTTACCAGGTTGCCTCCAAGGTACAAGTTACGTACAAGGATAATTTTAAATGAATTTATTTGTTTAAAATTACGATGGATGAGAATCTCAAGGAAGTTCAGAAAATGGTTTAAGATAAAAGGATTGATTAATTAAAGATAATTAATTAATTCGAGCGTGATTTATCTTAAATAAGAACGATTAAAGAATTGAATGATAGTTTTATTTATGCGTAAATATTGTTGCATGTATGGATGATCATGAGCTAGACCGAGACCTTTGTATGTGAATGGTTTTTTTTATTTATTTAAATTAAATTTGTTGGCCTGCGATCCATCTCCTCATTAATATGTAGGGCCTGCGTGCCCAAGGATTATTTTATGTAAAAACCCCTTTTTACCCCTCACCTGTGTTTGAGATAAATGAATATGTAATGGATGGATCTCCCAAGCTAGTGGAGGTGACTCAAGTCAGGAGCCAAGGTGAAACCAATCCAAGGAGATACAAAGGTGGATAGGTGGAAAGCTGTAAACACGAACCCAAAAGGTTCAAGGTGTTTTATTCCCTAGGTCTTGGGTTAGTTTATCAACCCCTAGATAAACTAACCAATAGAACAAAGCTCATGATCATACCATTTATTTTATTTCTATCAGTTTCATGGTTTATTTATTGTGGGTGTGTTGTCACGATCACACAATTAATGAATTAAACAAGCATGAAAGATGGAACTAAAATAAAACCGACTTATACGTAAATATTATCTTAGACATGGTTAATCACTTAAGTATATCCCACTTAATATTAACAAGCATGTAATCAAAGATAATAAATTGTAAATTTGCGTATAAGGATAAAATCCCTCAAAAGAAATATTAATTCGGTATAGCCTTCCATAATCTTGGTTAGAATCAAACCATAGTTCAAAGTGCTTGACCAACCCTATTTGGGGTGCTTTCAATTATCGGGGATTATAATTCAAGGTTTTGGGTTGACTTGACTTGGTTCGCATCAAGGGTTGACTACCACATCAGGACTTAGTGTGACCAAGAGGCAAAGGTTGAGGAAATCCAAAATAAAAGGATTTCAGGATTGGGGAGTCCACTCAGCAGATCAAGGGGCTGCGAGTTAATGTAGTTGGCATTTGGAATTCCTACCTAAAACCCTTCAAGTTGCTTGACCAACCCTAGTTGGGGTAATGCAAAGGGAAATATGGATCCTTTCCACTAGAATATTTAGGCAACATAATATTCTGAAGTCAATGGTGATGGCTATTGGATTTCTATAAAATAGTGGGAGACTAATAAGTATTAATTTATTTATTTTCTCAGTTTTTTAATAAAGTACTAAAACCTTTTCTCATCTTAATTTTTAGAAACGATAAGAAAATGACTTCAAACATATCATTGCGAACCATAATCGAGAAGGAAAACCTTCTCACTAGCACCAATTTCCAAGAGTGGCATAGGTGTTTACGCGTCATCCATCGCCATGAGAAGAAATTGTATGTGCTGGAAGAGCATGTTCCAGTTGTGCCTATATCGAAAATTATACCCTTAACTCACCAGGTAGATAAGGAAATGGGGCGTGAAAAACCCGCAGTCCTTATGGTGAATAAGAGGAAGGACAAAGAAAAGGGTCCAAAGACTTATAAACGGTCTAAATCCCTCGAGCACCGTCCCTCCAAGAAGGGGAAGATCCAGAGGCAGGGCAAGGAACGGGAGGTAGTGTGTTTTTCATGTGGCAAGCAAGGCCACTAGAAGAGGAACTGCACCCAGAAGCGTCGGGACGCTAAAGGTGCATTCGTTATCGAGTGTTATCTTTCTATTTCTACACATTGGGTGTTAGATACAACTTGTGGGGCTCACATCTGTATTCAAATATAGGAACCAAGTAGATTTAAAAAGATTTCTAGATGAGAGGTGGATCTTCGAGATGCCAATGGCGCAAGGCTGGCTGCATTGGCTATTGGTGATTACCACCTCTCATTGCCAACTGGCATGATTCTGGTTTTACAAAACTGTTATTATGTGCCTAGTGTTACCAAGAACATAATTTCTATATCTTGTTTGGATATGGATGGATTTGTTTTCAAATTTGGAAATAAGGGTTTTCTCTTTTATAAGAATAACGTATGTTATGGTATGACACATTTAAATAATGGTTTTTATGTATTAAATTACGAAAACCAAGTTTTGGAAATCGATAACAAAACAAACTCACATGACTCATACATCACCCAGTTGTGGCATCACTGTCTCGGTCATGTGAATGAGAAGCACTTGACAAAGCTCTGCCAAGATGACTATTTAGACTCTACTGATCTAAAACCACTTGATAGATGTCACACTTGTTTACAAGGAAAAATGACCAAGCCTCCTTTTGGTGGGCAGGGTGAAAGGGCCACAGAGCTTCTAGGATTGGTGCACATGGATGTGTGTGGACCATTTCCAATAGAAGCTAGAGGTAGATATTCTTACTTCATTACTTTTATTGATGATTTGAGTAGATATGGATATGTCTACTTAATGAGGTATAAGTCAAAGGCCTTAGAGAAATTTAAGGAATTCAAGAATGAAGTAGAGAATCAGCTTGGTAAGAAGATAAAGAAACTTCGATCGGATCGAGGTGCAGAATATCTGAACCAAGAGTTCATTGATCTTCTACGGGATTCTGAGATTCTATCTCATCTCACTCCTCCTTATACACCACAGTGGAATGGTGTTAGTGAAAGGAGGAACCACACCTTGTTGGACATGGTGAGGTCGATGATGAGTCATGCAGATCTTCCATTATCCTTTTGGGGATATGCATTACAAACTGTATCATACAAATTAAACCGAGTACCAACTAAGGCGGAAAATGGAATTCCATCCGAGTTATGGAATGGAAAGAAACCCATTTTGTCTCATACACGTGTATGGGGATGCAAGGTGTTTGTTAAGGCCTTCTCAGGCAAAAAACTATCACCCCGGGGCACGAAGTGTATCTTTATAGGATATCCTAAGGAAACGAAAGGATATTACCTATATAACCCTCAAGATAAGAAAGTGACTGTCGTTAGACAAACCATCTTTCTTGAGAGGGAGCACATCCTCAAAAAGGATAGCGGGAGCAAGATTGACTTCGACAGAGTTAATGATCAAGATACACAAGAGTTGGTACAGGAACAAGTTCCACAGGTCCCTGTGGAAGAGGTTCCAGAAACACAACTACTACATAGGAGCTCATGAGAGGTAAGGGAACCAGAGAGATTTGGTTTCCTAGTCACCGAGGATGGTGAATCATTATTGTTGGATAATGATGAACCTCTCTCCTACAAGGAAGTAGTAAAAAGCTCAGAAACTACAAGATGGATAGAAGCTATGAATTCTGAGATAGATTCCATGTATCAAAACCAATTCTGGGTTCTGGTCGATGAGCTAGTTGATGTAAATCCTGTTGGATGCAAATTGGTATTCAAGAGAAAGATGGACCTGGAAGGTCAAGTTAGCACCTATAAAGCAAGGCTAGTGGCTAAAGGGTTTAGACAACGTCAAGGAATTGACTATGATGAAACCTTCTTGCCAGTTGCCATGTTTAAATCCATAAGAATCATACTTTCCATATCATCTTACCATGACTATGATATTTGGAAGATGGATGTCAAAACAACATTCCTTAACGGGAACCTTCAGGAAGATGTCTATATGACACAACCAGAAGGGTTTGTGACACCAGTTGAAGCCAAATGGGTTTTCAAGTTGCAGAAATCTATTTATGGATTAAAAAAAGCATCCAGGTCATGGAACATTCGATTTGATGAATCCATAAAGGAATTTGGGTTTATTAAGAATGAATGTGAGCCATGTGTTTATAAGAGGTTTAATGGGAATGCGATCGTTATCATAGTAGTATATGTTGATGACATATTACTTATTGGAAACGATGTACCAGTCTTACAGTCAGTTAAGGACTAGTTGAACAAGTGTTTCTCTACGAAGGACTTGGGTGAAGAAACCTACATTCTAGGGATCAAGATCATTCGTGATAGATCCAAGAGGCTGCTTGGACTAAGTCAGAGTACATACATTGACCAGATACTAAAGAGATTTAGTATGGAACAATCCAAGAGGGGATTGGTTCCAGTGTCACATGGCCTACATCTTTCTAAGAAAATGTATCCTCAGACACAACAAGAGAAAGATAGAATAAGTAAGATCCCATACACTTCGGCTATAGGATCCATCATGTATGTCATGTTATGTACCAGGCTTGATGTTGCCTATGCACTGAGCATGGTAGGCAGATATCAAGCAGATCCAGGAGAACAACATTGGACTGCTGTTAAGACTATCCTTAAGTATCTGAGAAGAACTAAAGATATGTTCCTAGTGTATGGAGGAGACGAGGAGCTTGTTATCAGAGGGTATGCTGATGCTGGTTTTCAGATAGATCAGAATGATCTGAAGTCACAATCTGGATATGTTTTCCGTCTCAATGGAGGAGCTGTAAGCTGGAAGAGTTCAAAGAAGCTAGTTGTCGCCGATTCTACAGCGGAGTCTGAATACATAGCAGCTTCTGCTGTAGCCAAGGAAGCCGTCTGGATTCAGAACTTTATCCAGGAGCTTGATGTGGTGCCTAGCAGTAAAGATCCCATTACATTGTATTGTGATAATACTGCAGCGGTGGCTCTTGCGAAAGAACCAAGGTCACATCAACGAACAAATCATATACTCCGAAAGTATCACCTCTTGAGGGATTTATATCAAAGGGGTGAAGTTGCAGTGAGCAGAGTGTCCACAAAAGAGAACATGGAGGACCCCATGACTAAAGGCCTATCTCAGTAGAAGCATGAATATCATGTGAGAGCTAGGTGGTTAAAGGTTGTTAGCAGTTGGCTCTAGTCCAAGTGGGAGTCTATTAGAGTTGGTGGCCTAGAACCAACTACTTTGTACTTTATTCATTAATAAAAGCCTTATAACATCTTGATTTTTCTTCTGCGTGACAATATATGTGATAATGTCCTAAGGATAGCTGTTGCATTAAAGGGTCATAGTGGATCCCTGCTATGATGAGAACCCGTAAGTGCTATAACACTGTTCTTGAATATATGTTCTATGGACGAATGATGTTATTTTAGGGACACAAATAATACATTCCATTAGGGGTGATGACTCATAAAAATTTGAGGCACCTTCTCATAGTGTTCACCCTTGGTAATATCCAGGAGAATATTATGAGAACAAGACCCGCTCATGAAGTGAAACATAATATTGATGTCATTCATGTGGAGAAGAATATTTATGACAATTTAATTGGAACATTGTTAGATATTAAAGGAAAGACTAAAGATGGGTTTAATGAAATATTAGACTTATTATTAATGGGAATACGTTTGGATTTAGCTCCCACTCCTAATGGAATATGAACATTTCTTCCCTCGGCTTGTCATACATTATCCAAGAGGGAGAAAATTAGCTTTTTTCAGTGTCTTCACGATATTAAAGTGCCTCAAGGTTATTATTCAAATGTAATTTTTTTGTCTCTTTAAAGGATTTTAAGTTGATAAGTATGAAATATCATGATTATCACATCATGATACAACAACTTCTACCAGTTTCATTGCATGGAATATTTCCCATCCGTGTCAGAAAGACTATAATGAAGGTGTGTAATTTTTTCAATTCAATTTTTAATAAGGTGATTGATGTGAATGATTTGAAAATTTTGGAAAAGGATGAAATTTATATACTTTTTCAATTAGAAATGTATTTTACTCAATATTTTTTTTGATATAATGGTGCGTTTAATGGTTCATCTGGTTTGAGAAATAAAGCTCTGTGGACCTGTATATCTTCGTTGGATGTATCCTTTTGAAAGGTATATGAAAATATTGAAGGGGTATGTTAAGAATCCATATCGACCTGAAGCCTCCATTATTGAAAATTATATTTCTGAGGAGGTTGTGGAGTTTTGTACGAGCTACTTGCCTACGGTGGAGCACATAGGTTTACCTCCATCTCACCATGAATGAGTTAATAATGAGGTAAAGGGTATTTGTGGCTTGAAAGTCAAATAATTTTCAGCTGAATAAATGAATAAGGTACATTTATACATCTTGAATAGCATATCTAATGCTCAACCATATATCACATTGCATATTAATGAGTTGAAATAATGTCATCCAAAGAATAAAGAAATGTGGATTTTGAATGAGCACAACAAAACATTTTTTCCATGGTTTGAAAATACCTTGCTTAGTAGATCAAATGTATCAGAGACATTAAGATGGTTAGTGGGTGGTCCAAGTTTAAATATGATAACATGGTCCGAGTATGGCATTAATGGCTATACATTTTATACGAAATCTCATGACAATAGAAGTGCAGTTCAGAATAGTGGTGTATTGGTGTTTGAAGAAGCAATGCCTTTTTCGAGTTCTAAAGACAAAAACCCAATTTCTGCATCAAGTGCATATTATAGAGTCATTGAAGAAATATGGGAGGTTGATTACTTTAAAATTAAAGTCCCTATTTTTAACTTCAAATGGTTTATCGATAACAACAGTGTCAGACACAATGAATTTGTGATGACAGTTGTTAATCTGAATAGATTAGAAGACACAACAGATTCTTTTATAATGGAAACACATGAAAAACATATTTTCTATGTAGTTGATCAATCAGATATGTAGTGGTCTATTGTTTTACAAGGGAAAAAACAATATGTTGGTGAGTATCAACTTGATGAAGATGTCGTGTGAGATCCCTACTTCCATGGAAAGATTAATAGAAAATAATGATGAGCATGTTGAAGACATGGTTTGTGCCATAAGGAATGATCATGACGAAGGAATTTGGGAAAATAATCCATTTTTACATTCCTAACATTACAGGTAACATATGTTTATTTCTTTTTTACATTCATTATTTTCATAAAATTTAGATATTGTAATTTTTTTCTTTATTAAAATGTGTATTAAAACAAATAAGTAGAAATGTTTGTTTATTTTAATTTTTTTAGTTTAGTTTATCATGTTTAATATTATGTAACTTATATATCTATTGATTTTGTTGAACGAAAATTACTTTACCATGTTTACCACGTTTAACATGTTTACCATAGTTTACCATAGTTTACCTTTACATAAATTATATATTTATTGATTTTGTTGAATAGAAATTACACTACCATATTTACCATGTTTACCATCTTTACCATTGTTTAACATGCTTACCATATTTACCATGTTTACTATTACGTAACTTAGTTCAGTTTTTTATTTTTTGTTTACATTAGTATTGTAATATTTGAATTTTTATATTTGTGAACTAATGTTTGATTTTTTGATTTGAAGGATAATGAAAGATCAATCAGTTGATCAACCACGTGATTCTGGAGATAAGCATCATGATCATACCTCCAGGGAGGAACATTAACATGCTCCTTTTGATGTTCCCCAATCCTCCTCATGTGCTCCCATAATGACAAAGAAGAGTTCAAGAGTTGGTAAATGTGGCTGCACGTGTTTACCAAAATTATCATTTTCTTATAGCCAGGACCATAGGATACTCATTGAGTTTTATGAGAATGATATTCCTAGAGGTCCAAATGAAAAAGATTTTAAGAGTTTTGTATCAACTCAGGGTAAAAGAAAAGTAAACATTTTGTATAATGATTGGAGAAGTGTGGACAAGGCGATAATATCTAAGTCGTGGGAGATAATTTTGGTAAGATCTTTTTCTATTGTTTGAATAATCTTTAAATGTTTATAGTATAATATGTTTTACCTCTTCTTTATCAGATAACATTTGATATTCCTGACATTGGAGGAGTTAGGAGGAAATGTTTATCGATGGCTGATAGGAGATGGAGGGATTTCAAATCAACCCTCATATCTGATTTCATTTTTGGTCATAGGAATCATGAAAATCCATGTCATATATATCCTTTCATTGATGAAGACACGTGGACACAATTTGTTGAAAGTAGAAGAAAAGAATCATTTTTTGGTAAGGGAAATGTAAACTTTTATAAGCTTTCTTATATAAATGATCTTATTAATGTTTTGTTAATTATTTCTTATTCTTAATTTACAACAAACAAGGACATATCACCAGGAGATCCAATCTAAAAATGTATACCCTCATAGTTTATCTCAGGGAGGGTATACTTTATTAGAAGAAAAAATGATGGCAGAAAAATTACAAAAACTTAGAGCTGAGACTTCAAGCTCTAGAGAGGTTTCCCCTCCATCTAGACATGAAAAATGGAAGAGAGCTCAGATGGGAAAAAAGGGAAATATCTTTCTTAAGAATCGAGAATCATAACTGAGAAGATTATAAGATATTTATTTTATTTATTTAAGTTAATTATATTATTTATATACTTTGAATCATTACAAAAATGTTCAATTAATTAATATAGGATTATCTTGAGGAGCAGAGCTCGCATGGGGTATTTATAGCTGCTAGGAGGAAAGATATTTTATCTACAATATTAGGAAATCCCGAACACCCCGGTCATGTACGAGGATACCCGATGGGTGTATCAGTAAGAAAAGTGTTTCCACGTTCTTCAACTTCTTCCATTGAGGGTGTTTATAAAAACAAATAGAATCCTTGGAGGCTGAAGTTCATAATATTAAATTGACGATGGAGGAAAAGATTAGAACGACGGTACAATCTATGTTTGTAGACATGCAAAGATAATTTCAAAATGCAGCTCCCACTCCTCCACCTCCTCCTACAGACCCCATTATTTATCATCCACCTTCGCCAGTAGCTCCCACTCCCCCACCTTAGCCTGTGGACCCCATTTTTTATCCTACTGCTCCACTACAACTTCCTACTTATTGTGAGTTGTATGTTGATAATCCTCACCATCATATAGTTGCATATGGGCTGGTATATTATATAGGACATACAGTTCATCATCAAAAGTTAGAGGTAGAGCATCATAGGGTTACTTTACAGGATATTATAGATAGATTAGCTCGAGTACCATTACCTACAGATGAGGTGATGACATTTGGACATAATATTGACCACTTTTTAGTTTTCCCATCCAGACTTCTGCGACTCATTATCATAGAGGTATGTATGTTATATCTTTTATTTTATTTTTTATTAAAGTTTTTTTAATATTTGAAAACAAATATATTTTTCTATTTATTTACATGAATACTTCAAAGGTAAATAAATAATGTATAGACAACAACAAAGACAAATGGCTATGACATCAGACACAAATTCTAGTAGTCTTAACAGATCGTCAAAATATTCAAATTTGTTGGCGGATCATTATTCGTTTCCAATGGAAGATCATGTTTTTAGACATGAAATAAATGCGAGGATTATGAAAAATGATATCATAGAGCTTGTTACTGGAGATAATTTGGGCATCAACGTGGTGCAAATTTTTTCCATTTAAGTCTTAACACCTTTCCCTTCATTATATTTATTAAAAATGTATACTTATGTCTATTTTGTATTAGGTATATTTATAACATGTGTGAGAAGAATGAGCAGACAAATGTATATGGATTCATGGACCTGTATATGATTTCCCCAGAAGCACATTCATTGGATGAGGAACAAAGAACACTTTATATTACTGAAATATTTGAACAGAATATAATCACATAGTGCTGGATGATGCCTTTTTGCGAGAGGTATGAAACATATATCTGGAAAAGTGTTCTTTATCTTTTAATATAAAAAACCATTAACCTTAAATTTTCTTTTATATCAGTGATCATTGGATGTTAGGTGTTTTTTTCCAAGGGATAAAACACTTTATTGGATATGCTTTGTCCATGGCGATGTGCGGAGAAGTTTTAAGAATATGTTGGAAAAGTAAGTTTCAATTTCTTAATAGTTTTTTATATTATAATGAATTTTAAATTTACCCCATTCATATTATTTTCTAATAGGGGATGGCCCTACTTTCAAAAAAACACAAAGAGAAATAGTGCCAAGATCAAATATGTAAAAGTAAAGGTAAATATCGATTTATAATTTGTACTTTTCGATGTATTACATAAAAATGATATTTTGAATTGACACTCATTTAAAAATAATTGTCATGAACATCAAGGCGTCATCAAATGTAGATATTATATGTTAAGATTTATGTATGAAATAATTACAACTGGAACACTTTTGAAGTTTTACCAGGTTAGATTTCATTATAAACATTTCCATAATATTTCATTTTATTTATTCATTATACATGTTAACTACTTTTCTTTTAATTTGTAGCTATTTGACGACCCTCAATACTATAGTGCTCAAGATTTAAAACACTTATAAGTGGAATGGTCAAATTATTTTACAGGTTTGATTGGATTTTAGTTTGTTTGTAGTGTAAAATGTAATTTTGAATATTGTAATTGTAATTGTGTATTTGGTAGTTGTTTTGGTTGGATTTAGGTTTTTTAGTTGAAATTGTAAGTTTTTAATGTTATAAATGTGAATGTTTAATTTTTATTTGGTTCTTCTTGTTTTGGTCTAGTTTTGATGCTTTTCTGGTATGAATTCAGGTCTTGTTTTGGTCTGCTTTTGGTCTGCTTTTGGTTTGGTTTCTGCTTGTTTTAGGTCTACTTTGGTAGAGCATAGTAATTGTTTCACAGTTTTATTAAAAAAAATTAGTTTTTACATCAGTTATTTTATAACCGACGTAATAAATGCTTGGGAATAGTTTTTTACGTAATTTATTTAATAACCAACGTAATAAATTCTCGGGGAATGGTTTTTTTACATCAGTTATTAAATAAACGACATCGTATATCATTTTTAACATCAGTTATTGGATAACAAACATGAAAAATGCTTTGCAGACTAGTTTTTACGTTGGTTATTTTATAACCGACATAATAAATGCCTAGGGGGTGGTGGTTTTTACATCAGTTATTTCATAACCGACGTAATAAATTCATGGAGAATGTTTTTCTACGTCGGTTAATTAATAACCAACGTCATATAACATTTTTCACATTGGTTATATAATAACTAAAGTGAAAAATGCTTCGGAGGTGCGATATATTACGTCGGTTATGTAATAACCGACGTAATAAACTATATACCATGTAGATTATTAAATAAACTACGTAATAAATTGAGCCTATGAAGCATTTTTAACATCGATTATTTATGAACTGACATGAAAAATGCTTCAAATTTATGTTTTTTACGTCGGTTTTAAAATAATCGACGTAAAAAAATATTTATAACATTGCCTTTAATAATGTCGACTAAAAACCGACATAAAATATAAAAAATAACCGATGTAAAAAACATTTTCTGCACTAGTGGGGCTATGATTCACACCAAATGGAGACATCGATGGACCTGGATGACTCAAGATTGATGTCAATGTTGTGAAAAACCTTGATCATGGAGGATTTGTGGAAAAGGTTATGTAGAGCCACTGGTAAGGGGGGTCTTGACCTTTTCTTATTTATTTCTTTGTATGTTATTCCTTGTACATGCTTGTTGTGTTGTTTTCATTCACATATTTTGTACTCCATTATTCTTGCATAGTGACAAACCGGTGATGAATCTGCCCCGTGCACGTAGGCCAAATTAGCTGAAGCACGTTACATCTATGTGTCCATTTTACTGCTTTCCGCATCTATTTTTCGACTTAGTTAATCATTGAACATCCTTCTGCTTCTGAAATTTTAGTTCTAAATTAATGTATTAGCCACCACCATGCATGACTTTTGTTCACTATTAAATCATTTTAATTCTGGTTATTGGAATTGTAAACAAATTATTTTATTATTTATTGGCTTATGTTAATAAGATCAGAATAATAAACATTAGTTTCATATTCTGTATTTTGGGAGTTTGCGAACCTAATTTATACCCAATGGATCCTGGCTATTTGAAGGGGGACTAGCTTACGCATCGCAACCCCCCAATAAGTGGTATCAGAGCCTAATTGGGTATAATTTTGTATCGTCAAAATTTAGAATTGAATTATTCGTTTCTTTAAATTATTTTGTTAGCAGATTTTACAAGTGCAAAATGCTTTGTTGTTTTTTGTTTAGTATTGTCCGTTTACTCTCTTTGGCTATAAAATTGAAATATGTTTTATTGTTGTTTTCCTTGTTATTCCCTTGAATGTTTTCCTATCGGAACTCTATAGATGCCTCTCAGTAGTTGATATGTGTGTCTCTTGTTCTGGGGTTAGGAAGGGGTTAGTGCGAGGTTTGGCCTGGGTGAGAGTGTCTTGGTTAGCATAATAAGGTCCATGGCAGGGTCAGTCGATTTGTTTGGTCTTCTAGTTTTTCCTTTAGCCTTAGGAGAGTGAGCTGATAATTAGCTTAGGTTTGTTCCTCTGGGGTGTCTTAGTTTTGGGATGGTATCTCTAGGTGTGACCCGCTGCAAGTGGTGATTGGTCCTGAGAAGTGTTAAGAGAGGTAGTGTCATGTGAATAGGTTCAGTGATGATCGGGCTTCATGGCGCTTCTGTTGGGCTCTCTTTAGCGATGTTAGGTGGTTCCTAGATATCATTAGGAAGCTATACTAAGATGGGATTTCTTAGTCGGTAGCGGGCTACCCTTGGATCACTGGTGTACTCGTATGCTTAGAGTTTTCCCTTAGGACTCTTGGGGCTGCATGTTTGTAGTGGTACCCAGTTTTGAGGAACCTCTCTTATTGGCTTGTTTTAGGCTGTGTTTCTGTCTAGTGTACTTCTAGTGGGGTAGAGTTGTGAATTCAACTATGGGTTTTCCTTCTTTGTGTCCTAGGAGGGTCAGTCTTCTTGGGTAACCAGGTATGAGGATAATAAGGTGTTGGGAAATGGTTTGAGAAGAAAGTTCATGGGGAGATGTCTGACTAACCACCAGACTTCATGACGCTACTGCTGGTATATCTTTAATGACATCGGATGTGGGTACCTAGGAATTGGGTGCTTGATGTCATCGGGCTAGACTAGGATGGGTTTTCCCTTGGTTGGTAGCGGGCTACCCTTGCTTTCTGGGTTTGTTTTCTCTTGGTTTCGAGTTGGCTCTAGGACCGGGGTTGTATGGGTTATACAACAGTTGAGGTTAGGAGGTGTCTTTCCCTATTGTACGGTTCTAAGTAGTGTTTTCTCCTTAAGTGGAGAGTTTTATGGGTATGATAGATTCAGGTGGAGACTAGTTTTATTTTTTATGCTTGATTTATCAGTGTTTATTTTATTAATGATATTTGAATAACTGCACTATTTTACTAAGTAATTCTTTATGAATTTTCTGAGATGTTTGTTTTTCTATGTTTTGTTTGAGGATTGGTACTGCTATTTTTGCTGTTTGTGTGTAGGTACTTGTTAGTAGTATGAGACTTCCTCGATGGCATAGTCTCAGAGGTTTGCTCTGGTAAGTGAAAGTATTTTCGTTGTTTATGTTCGTAGTTTTTTAATTATAGGCATGTTTAACAGTTTTTTAGAATGTTATTTAACATGGGCAGTGTGTCACTACCACAAAAACAGTTTTTCGCAGCGCCCCCCTTTATCAGCACTAGCTTAGTAGCGCTGATAAAGGCCCCCCCTTTATCAGCGCTTGCTTAGTAGCGCTGATAAAGGGGGGCCTTTATCAGCGCTTTTTGTAGCGCTGATAAAGGGTCGGCTTCAAAAAAAAATTAAAAATATATTAATATATAAATATAGTTATATTGTTATATAAATATAATATATAATTTTTAAATATATTTTAGATAAGTATAAATGTACATTTACACTTATTATACTTAATATCTAAGATATTTAGTGAAAATGACTTCTTAAAAAATTAAAAAAATATTTTTAATTAATATTTTGATAATCATTATGGAGTAATAGTCATTTAATAACAATTTGAGGACTAAAAAAATTAAAAAAATTAAAAAAAGATCCAAAATATGTTGAAAACGCAACTCAAACTTCAAACGGCCATAACTTTTGATCCGGGTGTCCGTTTGAGCTCTACCACATATCAAATCGAAGCCTGCGACGAGCTCTACGTCACTGTGACTCGGGGGGACCCTAGTCAAGCATTTTTCGAGGCCAAAAGAGGCCCAGAAGGCCTCCAAAATTGAGTTTTTTGTCGGGGTACCCAGATTTTTTAACATTTTGTGGATTTTCAAACTCGTTTAAGGGGGTATTATTGGCTTTTCTTGGTGAGGAATAAATTTATTCCAAGGTATTACATTCATATTGATATTATGTCTTTGAAATTTCATCCTTTTTTATAATGAACTGCTATTTATAATCAAATATATAACTATATGTACATATTTTTTATATATTCGCACCTAAAAATTAAATTTTTTAAATAAATAATTAAACATATTTACATATAAAATATATTAGCTTTATCTAAATAATAACTAATATCCATTTTATTTAAAATACCAATATATGAATATTTATAAACCTATATATTAATCTAACTATATATATATATTAATCTAACTATATATATATTAATCTAATAACTTTATATATATTAATATAACTACATATATATATATTAGTATTACTATAAATATATATATTAATATCACCATAAATATATATATTAATATCACTATATATATATTAATATAACTATATAAATATATATTCATATAACTATATATATGTTAATATAACTATATATATGTTAATATAACTATATATATGTTAATATAACTATATATATGTTAATATAACTATATATTACTATACGAATAAATATAAATAAATATATATATATATAGATATAGATATATATTAATACCACTATATATATATATTAATATTACTATATATATTATAATATAACTATATATATATATATTTTAATATAACTATATATATATATATATTAATATAAATATATATTACTATACGAATAAATATAACTATATATATATATATAGAGATATCATGAATTGGAAAGCAAATCAAAATAGAGTAGTGGTAAGGGCTTAGGCGCGCAGGGGGGAGGTCTCGAGTTCAAATCCTGGTGGAGGCAGGGGTGCGCGCGCATGGGGAATATTGGAGCAAGCGCTGTTAAAGGGTGGAGGGGGGTGCGTGGGGTGCGTGGGGTGTTGTATAGGGTCCGAAAAGCGCTGTAAAAGGGGGGGTTCAAGCGCTATAAAAGCCCCCCCCGATTGGCAGTATTTTTTTAAATTTTTTAAATTTTTTAAATTTTTTTTATTTTTTTTAATTTTTTTTTAATTTTTTTTAATTTTTTTTTTAATTTTTTTTTAATTTTTTTAATTTTTTTTAACTTTTATCAGCGCTTTTTTAAAAGCGCTGATAAAAGGGTCCTTTATCAGCGCTAAAACAAGAGCGCTGATAAAGGAAGCGCTGATAAAGGGGACCCCCCCTTTATCTACGTTGGCTTTATCAGCGCTTTTCTAGCGCTGATAAAGGCCATTTTTAGCGCTGATAAAGGCCGTGTTTGTAGTAGTGTGTGTCACGTTGGTACCCGTTAGGGGGGCTGTTTGGGTTGTACCCTATAGTTTTTCCCTATTTAGGATGTGATTCCCAAATTAATGATGCTATGTGGTGCATAATCATCATATGGTTAGGAGTTTATTTTCATGGTGGAGAGTATGATGTTGTTGTATATTAAATTTGTTTATGAATTTTAATTAACAAGGTGGAGAATTTTGAAATACAGTTTCATGTTTTTTTATTGTTAATTAAAATGAAATTTTTTAATATGCATTTTTCTATTTTGAGGGTTTTTTATGATGCCCACCAACCATTTCAGTATTACCATACACCTGTCTAGTGATTGGCATGCCTTCCCCTCATGTGTTTCCTTTTCCCTCAGAATGCCTCATCTTCCCTTCCTCAACCAACAGAACATCGCGATCCAGGGATTGGGAGACCCTAGTTTTCACCATGTGAGGAAACAAAGCCCCTGGATGGTGTGGAATCGAGTCTCCTTGTAGGAAGCACAATCTTCTTCAGCGGTGCGCCGATCGACTTCAGATCAGCGAGGGTCGACAACGAGATTCGACCTCACCTTCTTTATTCTTGTAGCGCGGCTTTAGGGAAGCTTCATCGGCACTCCCGATCTGGCATTGGTGACTTAGATTTGATCGTCAGAGCGGGTCTTCGCGATAGCATGGCTGTGCTCAACTTCAGAAGGAAGCAGATCCATTGGAGAGGATATGTTCTTAAAGAGGACCTCATGCGACATTTCTGGTTTGTCGAGAGAGATTGAGCCGTGGTTGCCAGTCAGGGCTTGACAAGTAGTATTTTTATTAGGTTAAGAGACAAATCCTGGTGTCGATATCCCTACTTCAAGGGAGATCCGAGGAATAGGGACCCAAATAGGGGTTTCTTGTTTGTTGAATAAGAGGGGTTTCTTGGATCTTGATCAGTACCCGCATACTTGGAGGCAATTCGTGAAGAGCAGGGGGGTTTGGGTTCTTCAACTTGGCATTCAACGGCTCCGTTTTTCACCAGATTTGGTTGGAAGGGGCTATGATTCACACTAGATGGAGACAACGGTGGATCTGGATGACTCAAGATTGATGTCAATGTTGTGAAACACATTGAGCATGGAGGATCTGTGGAAAAGGTTATGTAGAGCCCCTAGTAAGGGGGGTCTTGACCTTTTCTTATTTATTTCTTTGTTTGTTATTCCTTATACATGCTTATTATGTTGTTTTCATTCGCATATTTTATACTCTATTATTCTTGCATAGTAAAAAACTGGTGATGAATTTGCCCCATGCACGTAGGCCAAATTGGATGAAGCACGTTACATCTATGTGTCCATTTTACTGCTTTCCGAATTTATTTTTCGACCTAGTTAATTGTTGAACATCTGTCTGCTTCTAAAATTTTAGTTTTAAATTAATGTATTAGCCACTGCCATGCGTGAATTTTGTTCACTGTTAAATCATTTTAATTCTGGTTATTGAAATTGTAAACAAATTATTTTATTGTGTATTAGATTATGTTAATAAGATCAGAATAATAAACATTAGATTCAGATTCCGTATTTTGGGAGTTTGCGAACCTAATTTATACCCAATGGATCCTAGCTATTCGAAGGGGGACTGGCTTGAACAACGTAGCCCCCCTAACAATATTGAAGGTAATTGTAACAACTAGTCGAATAATTGACTCTATCTGATCTAAATAAATAGAGTTAGGGTGATGGTTTAATGGATATTTATAAGGTTGGAGTAGCAAATCAAAAACTCGATTAATAAACAGGTATAATTATAGTAATACTCTTAGGGTGTCATAAAACTAAACACAATTATGCAAATTACTATTAATTGGTTGATAATAAAATTTTAAATGTCATTATAATTATAAAAAATATTTATTTAACTTGAGTTCGGTGAATACTGTATTTATAAGTAAATTTTAATTTTGATTTTTTAAATGAATAATTACTAATTCATTAACTACATGTTATTAAATAATATACAATTACAAAAATATATTTACTTGATATTTTGATATGGTTATTTTATATTTATGAATAAAATTTAAATATTTCAATTTCTAATTGAGTAATTAAAAAGGTTGAGGTAGTTAAATGGGTATCTCAAAATATAATAAGGTAAAGTTATGGTAGAAAATTTAAAAAATAAAAGGTTTAGGGTTTTGTAAAAATAAATAGGTTATGGTTCAAGTACCCCAAATTTCATGGGTACCAGACCCGTTGTCATACCTAGTAATGATTGGCTTCTAAATACTCAAACGGTACCCGAGTCATGCTATTATAACACCTCAGGTGCACCTCTTGATTGTCCGAAGTTGGCATGGATGTCGGGTAACATGTGTGTGGGAAACACTTTACCCCCTTAAAATAATCAATAAACTATACAAGTTTCACACACATAGTTGGAATAACTTGGTTAAACATTCAGTACACTAAGGGGTATAGTCAGTAGAATCATGGAAGTAAGTGAATAATATAACCAAACTAAAGAAGAAATGATATGAACATGAAACACATACATTAAAGGTCCAAAACATCCATAAAGCCCAACATGTGAGTGAAACTAGGTAGTAACATCGCATGCACATATTGTGCAAGCCTATACTATTGCAGATATGGCCTTTAAAAGTTCTAGAAAAGGCCATTTACATCGCTAAAAAAGTGTTGTTAATCGAGGTACTGATAAAAGAGGGTTCCTTTTATCAGCGTTAAAAAAGCGTTGATAAAGACCCCTTTTATCAGTACTAAAAAAACACTGATAAAAGTTTAAAAAATTAAAAAAAAATCAGAAAATAGAAGGGGGGGGGGGGGGGTTAACAGCGCTTGACCCCCCCCCACTCAACAACACTATGAAGAACCCCACCGGCCCGCATGTCCCTACCACCCCTGCATGTGCCAGCCCCACCCCCAACCCTTTAACAGTGCTAGCAAAACCCTTCACCACCGCGCGCGCCCCCGCCTCCCCCAAGATTCGAACTTGAGACCCACCACTGTGTGCCTGGAATCTTTACCACGCTATATTGCTTTGCTATTTATTTAATGATACATCTATTTATTTATATATATAGTTATATTTATTTTTATATTACTATATATTTATATTAGCACATATATATATTTATATTAAAATATATATTTAGTTATATTAATATATATATATATATATATACATGTATAGTTATATTTATATATTTATATCCATCTATTTATATATATTTAGTTATATTTTTTTATCTATATATTTATTTATATATTAATATATATCAGTTTGTTAATACAGACACACACAAATACACACACACACACACACACACACTATATAGGTATATAAATATTCATAAATTTATATTTTAAATAAAATAGATATTAGTTTTTAATTTAGATAAGGCTTATATTTTGAGAAATATATTTTATATGTAAATAAGTTTAATTATTTATTTATAAAATTAATTTTTTATGTGTGAATATATAAAAAATATGTATATATTGTTATATATTTGATTATAAATAACAGTATATTGAGAAAAAAGATAAAATTTTAAAGTCATAATATCAATATGAATGCAATCCCTCAGAATAAATCCATTCCCCACTGAAAAAGGGCAAAAAGAACCCTGAAATGAGGATGCAATTCTATCAAATGTTAAAAAATTTAGGTATCCAACTAAAAACTCAGTTTTGGAGGCTTTTTGGACCTTTTTTAGCCTAAAAAATGTGACAAAAGGTTCCATTTTTTTCCTCAGTGCTTAGATCTCACCGTAGGCTTTGATTTGATATGTTGTAGAGCTCAAACGGACACTCAGATCAAAATTATGACAGTTTGAAGTATGAGTTATGTTCTAAACTTATTTTAGATCTTTTATTGATTTTTTGATTTTTTATATCTTCAAATTGTTATTAAATGACTATTAATCAATGATAATTAGAAAATTATTAATGAATAATATATTTTTAAATATTTTATAATTCATTTTCACTACATATCTTATATATTAAGTGTAAATGTATATTTATACTTATCTAAAACATATTTAAAAAATATATATTATATTCATATCAATATCAATATATTTATATTTTATTTTTAATGATTTTTTTTAAATATAACCTTTATCAGAGCTAATAAAAAAATACTGATAAAGACCACCCTTTATCAGCGCTACTAAAAAAACACTAATAAAGGGGTCCCATTTAACAGCGCTAAAAAACATTAATAGAAGAGTACTTTTAACAACACTTTTTTTAACGCTGTTAAAAGTACCTCTTTATCAGCACTTTTTTAGCACTGTTAAAGGGTAGCGTTGTGAAAACCTGTTTTTATATTAGTGCTAATGTGACTCTAAGAACCAAAAAGAGGATCCACATGATGAGAACTCTCATGCAAGTATCCTAGGACAACCCACGAGGCAACCTAAGCATTGCATACATAAATTTCACATCATATTAGATGAATATTCATTACACATCATTACGATCCATGACAGAACCATAAAAATTTAGTGCTTTTGAAAACATGGATACATAAACAACCGGCACATAAAAGATCAACATCATCTCTCACTAAATTCTTCATGACAAACACCCATCTTAGACATATTGAGGTGACCCAAACACTACGTACATAAACATTACATCATAATAGATGAATATTTATTACATATCATTATGATCCACACCAGAACTGTAAAGGTTTAGTTTATTTGGAAACATGGATACATAAAAAACTAGTACATACAAGATATACATCATCTACCACTAAGTTCTTCACAACTAGCATCCTTCTTAAATATATCATACTTAAAACCTTTTTTCACATTTTGGAAAAAATGAAACATATTAAAGAGTGAGATCAGATGATCAATAAGGGTAAATAAGAGAGATATCAATCAACAATACTAGAAAATCGGGCTATAGCCATAGACCTATAACCATGATTTTGGAAAACTGTGGCTATAGGTATTTACACCAAGGTTATAACCACGAGTTTGTCTAAATTGTGGCTACAAACTACCCTTATAGCCACAATTTTCATAAATCGCAGCTATAGGGTATTTTTTTATAGGCTATAGTCACGGTTTTCTAAAACCATAGCTATAGCCTCAACCTATAGCCATGGTTTAAGCAAACCATGGCTATAGGTTTCCCACGTTAACGTGGGGAAAAAAATTTCACGGTGGGATATGGCAGGAAGACCTATAGCCACAGTTTTTCTTTCTATTACCACAATTCATAGCGATATATATAACAATATATATATATATATATCAAAATATGTTCACAGTGTGGTGTTAAGTCACCTGGTCCGTGAGAGTGGAGGTATAGAGATCAAATCTAGCTGGTGGAAATTTATTTTTAATCTATAGCCACAGTTTATGAGGTCTATAACCACGATTTTACACTATGACAATAGACCCTATAGCTATGGTTTCCATCGTGTAAATAGGTCTATAGACACGGTGAACAACCATGTGAGTTATTACCACAGTGGCAACCATGACAACATCCTCTTAAAATTTTGGCTATAACTTTTTTCTATAGCCACACCAATACCATCTGTGGACACCTAAAACTGTGGCTATAGGTTATAGCCACAATTTTGACCTTTATAACCACGATTTTGGGTCATGGATATAACCAAAATTTCTACTCGTGCAATAATAATTTTTAATCATAAAATGATCATAAGAGTATGAGAACATGAACTTAACATTTGAAAATCATAACCAGCAATTCATAGATCATAAACACAAGTCATGACATAAATTCCGGCAGTTCATAAGA
Source organism: Viscum album (assembly GCA_963277665.1). NCBI lineage: Eukaryota > Viridiplantae > Streptophyta > Magnoliopsida > Santalales > Viscaceae > Viscum > Viscum album. Next base: position 345,037,662 of record OY728162.1, on the reverse strand, counting down.
CATAAATCATAAAGGAATCAAAGAACATAAGCCATAAAATCACAACATTAGTATAAGACCATGTCATAAAAGAGTTTCATAAATTGTGACATAATCATAATAATAGAAATCTTATGTCAAATCTTCCCACTAAGACATTACTCACATGTTAGGCTTGGGATAACCACCCATGTACTTGCTTTAGGCTTGGGATAACCTCTACTATACCCTCTTATGGGCCTGAGATAACCTCATGTGTACCCTTTGAGCTCAAAAAACATTAATATTTACCCAATGCACTGTAGGGATGTAATAGAATCACCTATCACATAATAATAATTCATTCATATACATGTCATAATATCTTGAAAAAATATATAATTTCATCATAGATTAACCCATGGAAAATAAAACGAGTTTCATCAATATTTTATCATCATAATCATAAACTTTTTAGAGAAAGAGTAAGGATAGTATCATAGGATCATATCCTCAACAAAACATATATCCTCAATGAAACATAAGTAACATCATAGGATATTATCATAAATGAAGAATGCCCTTAAAGACCACTGAAATATTTCTTGAGGAAAATACCCATTTTTATTTTGAAATCACTTATTTAAAATCTAAAATATTCCAAAATATTATGAAAAAAAATTTCTTTAAAAAGATCACTACTACAAATCGGGCCTTTAAGAGCGTTAGTAAAAGGGTTTTATCAGTGCTTCAAAAGTGATGATATTGCGAGCAATGTTAAAATTCAACCTTTATCAATAATAAAAAAAGTTCCAATAAAGGGATCATTTAACAATGCTAAAAAAGCACTGATAAAGGCACCTTTATCAGCGATGTTTAAAAAAATGAAAAAAATTAATGTTTTCACACACCCCCAACCCCCCTCTCAGCACTTACAACCCCCTTTATTTGCACTTTCAACTCCCCAACCACTATCACACACCCCTCCCTCAATGTTATAAGGATCCCCTAAATACCTGTACATGCTTGGATTTGATCTTAGGACCTCCCTTATGCGACTGGATGCTCTTTACCACTCTATCATGCGTGTTTTGTTTTATATTTTACGACATTTCCATTTATTTGTATATATTGAGAAATGTGTGACACACACACACAATTATATTTATTTAAATATATTATATATTAATATTAATTTATATATATTATAATACAAATATATATATATGTGGGTGTGTGTTTATTAATACACACATATGTATATACAAACATTGTATATACATATTAATTCATTTTTATAATGTAAATAAAATATATAATTTTTTACTTTAAATAAAATGATTTGTAAATATTTATTTTCATTTGGTTTATATATTTAAAAATATATTTTATTTAAATACATTTAAATATGTATTTAAACAATTGATTTATTATAAGTAAATATAATAAAATATGCATATATTAAATTATAAATAAAACTACATTATAAAAAATGATAAAACTTCAAAGCTACAATATCAATATGAATGTAATACCTAATAATAAATTCAGTTTCCATAAAAAAAAGACAATAAGTCCCCCTTAAACAAGGATTAAAATCAATCAAATGTTAAAAATTTGGGATACCCTGACTAAAACTCAGTTTTTAAGGATTTTTGTGCATTTTTTTGCCACAAAAAATGTGATTGGGGGTTCTCTTAGGCTACCACAACTTAGATATTTTCACAGGCTTCGATTTGATATGTGGTAGAGCCCAAATGTACACCTGGATAAAAAGTTATGATCATTTGAATTTCAAGTCATCTTTTCAACTTATCTTAGACCATTAATTAATTAATTTAATTTTTATGTCATCCAACTATTATTAAATAACTATTAATAGATAATAATCATCAAAATATTAATTTATCTTATTTTTTAATTATTTTATAAGCCATTTTTCACTAAATATATTATATATTAAATGTAAATGCATATTTAGCTTTATTTAAATCATATTTTAAAAATATATTATATTTATATCAACATAAATATAATTATATATTAATATAATATTTTCAATGATTTTTTTATATTAATTATACCCTTTATATTAGTGATTTTTTACTAACACTGATAAATATCTCCTTTTATCATTGCTAATAAAGACCCCCCTTTATCAATGTTTTTTTAGCACTGACAAAGGGCGCCGCTTTATCAGTGTTTTTATTAGTGATAATAAAGAGGGTCTTTATCATCGCTTTTTTTAGCACTGATAAAGACCCCCTTTATCAGCGCTTTTAGCTAGCACTGTTAAAGGCCAAATCTGTAGTAGTGGAACCATGTAAACTTATAAAGGAAGTTTCAAAGCAAAGAGTAATCATAATGGTAGGAAAATTCATTCCCACAGTGTATGTTAAAACAAAGATTTTATTCACACCATATTAGATGAATATTCATTACATTTCATTATGATCTATGACATAACCATAAAAGTTTAGTGTTTTTTGGAACTTGGATACATAAATAACTGACACATAAAATATTTACATCATCTCTCACTAAATACTTCACAACTAGCACCCATCTTATAAATATTGAGGTGATCCAAACACTACATACATAAAAATTACATCATAATAGATGAATATTTATGACGTATCATTATGATCCAAGTCAGAACCATAAAAGTTTAGTGTCTTTGGAAACATGGATACATAAACAACTAGTACATACAAGATATACATCATCTCCCCCTAAGTTCTTCACAACCAACACCCTTATTAAACATATCATACTTAAAACTTTTTTTCACATTATAAGGAAAATGAAACATAATAAAGAGTGATCTCAGATACTCAGTAAAGGTAAAAAAGAGATATATCAATCAATAATCATTTTTAAACATAAAATGATCACAAGGGTATGAGAACATGAGCTTAACATTTGAAAATCATAACCAACAATTCATAGATCATAAACACGATTCATGACATAACGTCTAAAAGTTCATAATACATAAATCATAAAGGAATCAAAGAACATGAGCCATAAGAGCATAACATTAGCATAAGACTATGTCATAAAAGAGTGGCATAAAGTGTAATATAATCACAATAATAGAAATCTTATGTCAAGTATATCCACTAATACATTCATTACATGTTAGGCTTAGGCTAACCACCCATGTACTTGCTTTAGGCTTGGGATAATCTCCACAGTATCCTCTTATGGGCCTAGGATAACCTCTCGTGTACCCTTTGATCTCATAAAAAATTAATATTTACCTAATGTATTGGAGGGCTATAACGGACTCGCCTATCACATAATCATAATTCATTCATATGTATGTCATAAGATCATGAAAACATTTATAATTTTATCATAGCTTAACCCATGGAAAAGAAAACGAGTTTCATCAATATTTTATCATCATAATCATAAACCTTAGAGATAAATAATAAGGATAATATCATAGGATCATATCCTTATTCAAGCATAAGTAACATCACAGGATGTTATCATAGATGAATAATGCCTTTAAAAGACCACTGAAATATTTCTTAAGGAAAATACCCTTTTTTATTTTGAACTCACTTATTTAAAATCTAAAAGATTCAAATATATTTAGAAAAAAAATTTCTTTAAAAAGAACATTATTACAAATCGGGCCTTTAAGAGTTCTAGTAAAAGGGTTTTATCAGTGCTTCAAAAGCACTGATATCACGATTGATGTTAAAAGTTGACCTTTATCAGTGCTTTTTTATCACTGATAAAGGTTTTTTTGAATTTTTTTTATCATTGATAAAGGGTTACTTTAACAACACTAAAAAAAGTGTTGATAAAGACACCCTTTATCCGCACTTTTTTAGCACTGTTACAGAATTTGAAAAAAATAATGTTTTCAGACACCCCAACACCCCCTTCTCAGTGATCACAACCCCCTTTCTTAGCACTTTTGACTCCCCAACAACCATCACACACCCCCTTCATCAATGCCATAAGGCTCCCCAAAATACCTGGGCATGCCTGAATTTGATCTCAGGACCTTCCTTATGTGACTAGACGCTCTTTACCACCCTGTCATGCGTGTTTTGTTTTATATTTTATGACATTTATATTTATTTGTATATATTGAGAAATGTGAGATATATATATATACACACAATTATATTTATTTAAATATATTATATATTAATACTCATTTATATATATTAGAATAAAAATAAAAATAAAAATACATATGTTTATTAATACACACATATGTATATACATATTAATGCATTTTTATAATGTAAATAAAATGGACAATTTTTTACTTTAAATAAAATTAATAATAAATATTTATTTTCATTTGGTTTATTTATTTAAATATACATTTTTATTTAAATATGTTCAAATATGTATTTATACAATTGATATATTATAAGTAAATATAAGAAAATATGCATATATTTAATTATAAATAAAACTAAATTATAAAAAATGAAAAAATTTCAAAACTATAATATCAATATGAATGTAAGTCCTCAAAATAAATTCATTCTCCACTAAGAAAAGACAATAAGACCCCCTTAAATGAGGCTAAAATTCAATCGAATGTTAAAAAATTGGGATACCCTGACTAAAAACTCAGTTTTAGAGGACTTTTGTGGCTTTTTTGGCCTTGAAAAAATGTGACTAAGGGTTCTTCTAGGTCATAAAAGTGTATATCTTTTCATGAGATTTGATTTAATATGCGGTAGAGTTCAAACATACACATGGATAAAAAGTTATGGTCGTTTGAAGTTCAAATCATATTTTCAACTTATCTTATACCATTAATTAATTAATTTAATTTTTATATCATCCAATTGTTGTTAAATAACCATTACTTGATAATACCATCAAATTTTTAATTTATATTATTTTTTAATTATTTTATAATCCATTTTCACTAAATATATTATATATTAAATTAAAATTCATATTTAGATTTATCTAAATCACGTTTTAAAAAATATATTATATTTATATCAATATAAATATAATTATATATTAATATAATGTTTTTAATGTTTTTTTATTAAATATAGCCTTTATCAGTGCTTTTTTACTAGTGTAGATAAAGATTCCCTTTTATCAGTGTCTTTTTAGCACTGATAAAGAATCCCTTTATTAGTGGTTTTTTTATTAATGTTGATAAAGGGTAGTGCTTTTTTATTAGCATTGATAAAGGGGGCATTTATCATTGCTTTTTTTAGCGCTGATAAAGACCCCCTTTATCCATACTTTTAGCTAGCACTGATAAAGACTAGTGTTGTTGAAGGCTAAATCTGTAGTATTGGAACCATGAAAACTTATAAAGGAAGTTTCAAAGCAAAGAGTAGTCATGTTGGTAGGAAAATTCATTTGTGTGATCTATGTTAAAACAAATATTTTATTCACACCTTTGGTAAAAAGTAACTCATTCGAAAAATGACAAGAAGATTCCTTTTATTTTTTTTAATAAAAAGTCAAAAATAGTTAAATATGAATTTAAAAAATCATAGAAGAATAGTAAAAATATTCTTAAAAACATTTGAAAGTAAATAAATACATGAAGGAAAAATATTCCCGACCAAATAGAAAATCAAAATCAGTTTTCCTTAAAAACATACTTTCATATTTTTGAGTATTCAAATAGAGGAAAATGAAAGGAAAACTTATAATTTCTAAAAATAATAAATTAAGAATAAAATAAATAATATTTTTGAGAGATGAATCATATAATTTCATCATCATAAATTTAATCATAAACAATCCCGTTAAAAACGAGATTGTAATGTAAAACTCTTACCTCAAGTTTGACTTGCTTCATAAGCGCTCTAACCTCCTGTATAACAAATTTAAATTTATTACACTTTTATACTATAACCATATACATACTTATAATATTATATACAATACACTTATAACATTTCAACATTTGTTTATTAATAATTCTTTATTAGAATCCTCGTTTTTGGGCATTAACTATTTCGTTTTTCAGGAAAGTTTTGGGTCAACAGTTTCGGTACTTGTACTTAGATCATGGTTAAATTATCTATAGAATTTTAATAATTATATAAATACCATATTTATTCATTATATACATATTTATAACCATCCATAAAATGAAAAAATAAAAAATAAATTACACTGTTCATGGAGAAGATAGTTTGTACGTATGCATGGATGCTGTTTTCATTTTCTAACAAAAAGAAAGAAATAAAAATAAATAATATTTGATCATTCCAAAATCATAATTATATCATATATATTTATTAAATCCATCATTATATCCATCAATATGAGGCATTTATGGGAAATGAATCATATCACTGTGTGGAGGCAGTAGTCCACACGTACGCATGACCGATACTTTCATTTCCCATTTGATGGAAAGGAGGTAAAAAATGGTTGTGTCTGAAGGTTTCGAGTATAATGGAAGCGTGTGATAGGTCATTCCCAACTTTAATTTTTGTCATGATTTATGATCAATATAATATTTACATGATGATAAATTCCATGATCAATGGAATTGAATCAAAGAATACATAAAATGGATAAAATGTTGGAACCAAAGTGTAGGATCATCATATATTACTTATGATTAATTTAAGCAATTAAAGAATTAACTTGTGAGAAAATATATCTTCATTGATGGATCTGACAATGGATCTATGTCATACCATCATTACATTGTAGGAATCAAGAATATATTCCCTCTAGCGGTGATCCACACATGTTCCACAAATCTTCAAACGTCACCATAGGAATCTCTGGGTACTAGCACAATAGATCCTATCACTTTTGTCATTCTCCTTTGATCATCCTGAGAATTGATTCCAAATGATTCTCTTTGATCTCTCTTGACTCAAGCATAGAATGTGGAAGAATACTGCTTTCTATTCTTGGGATCTTTCTTTGATAAGGGAGCTCTCCAGGGCTTCAAGAGGATTCTCCGAATTTCATTGTGCACAACAAAAGAAATGGATTGGACCTCTTAAAAAAATATTATAATTGGGTTTATATATTTCTAGGGTTAAAAATAAATAATTTCATAAATTATATTTATTATTTATTTAATCTCTGCAGAACCTCATGTCTATAATAATAATAATAATAATATTATTATTATTTCTTAACATGCATTGGACTTGCGAATTAAGTTAAATATTATTTATTCAAATAATATTCAATATATATTATTTCTCACTATACCATTAAACTCAATCCTCCATTCCTCTATAATATTTACTGGGACGTGAATAATGACTATTTATTTAATAAATAAATATCACTACATTATTTTCTAATAAATAAATAAATATTATATCCACTAAATAAAAAATAAATATTTTTATTAAATATTCCACTAACATAATATTCTCTTGAATAAATGGTGACCGAATATATACGATAAAAAAACATGAATAATTATTAAACCACATGTAGGAATAATATTTATTCAAATTTTTAAATGATAAATAATAATATATTATTAAAAAAAAGATTCTGGATATATTTAGTGTGTGACCCTCTAGGAGTATTTCTCAATGACATTAGGCGAAGTAGCCTAAAGTCCAAGGTCAACATCTAACAACATTCCAAGGCACCTATAAAGAAAGAAGTTAATGATGCAATGATATAATACCTCATGTATATGCTTATAGTGTAATATAATCCCTTTATCATGATATCTCTAATCAAGTAGGTTGTATGATGGTGCCATCAACCTATGTGCTCGATGCTTCTTTATTTGACATTTTGGAAATCAAACTTTCCTATAGAACACCATGACCATGGATTTATTTAGGCTATATCATTTCCATCAAAGGGACTTAGATATCAACTTCCATTGAAGAAAAGAAGGGATAAATACTTTCTCACATTATTTATTAATGAAATATTACTTGGGATACACCCAACATATCCTACATCACCGCGAAAATGTGTCGTCACAATTTTCATCAATAAATCAAAGTATGCGACTTGTAACACTCATTAATAATAATATTAAAGTCTAAGGATAAATAGACACATTCAAAAATAGGAACATCCAATAACACATATAAATATGGATTTTCTACCAGCGGGTCTAGTTCTCATAATATCTTACACTAGATATTACCAAGTGAGTGCACCATGATAAGGTACCTAAAAGTCCTATGAGTCTCCACCCTTGATATACTATATCATTTGTGCCCCTAAAATGATTTCATATGACTATAAAACATATATTTAAGAATATTTTTGTGGCATTTCTGGGTTCTCATCATAGTGGGGAACTGCTATGACCTTTTAGTGTAACAACTACTCTTAGGACGTTATAAAATTATATGTTATGTATAAGAACAGTCATGATGTGATAAGAAGTTTATTAATATTCAAAATAATATTTTATATGTTATCATAAAGTACACAAAAGTTGGTTATAGGGTGCCAACTCCAATAGACTCCCACTTGCAATAGAACCAATTACTAATAATGTTTAGTCCACTAGCTCTCACACGATACTCATGATTTTGCCGAGATATGCCTTTATTCAAGGGGTCCACCATGTTTTCTTCTGTGGGAATTATTCTTACTACAACTTCACCACTTTGATAAAAACCCCTCAAGATGTGATACTTTCAGAGTGTGTGCTTTATCTATTGGTGTAACCTTGGATATTTTACAGGAGCCACCGCTGCAGTATTATCACAATACAATGTGGTAGGGTCTCTATTACTAGGTACCACATCAAGCTTCTAGAAAATTTTTTGTATCCAAATAGATTCCTTGGATGCACCGTAAGACTCTATATACTCAGACTCCACTATAGAATTGGTGACAATCAACTATTTTGAACTCTTCCAGTCCATAGATCATCCTTTGAGACAGAAAACATATCCCGACTGTGACTTTAAATCATTATGATTTTTTGAAAACTAGAATTAGTATAACCCCTAATAATCAGCTCCTCATCTCCTCCATATACCAGGAACATATCTTTAGTTCTTCTCAGATACTTGAGGATAACCTTAAAATTAGAACAATGCTATTCACCTGGATATGTTTGATATCTACCTACCATGATTAATGCATAGGCAACATCAATTCTAATACATAACATGACATACATGATTAATCCTATCGCTTAATCATATGAGATCGTACTCATTTTCTCTTTCTCCTATTGTGTTTGAGGATACATTTTCTTAGAAAGATGTATACCATGTGACACTGGAACCAATCCCCTCTTGAATTTTTCCATACTAAATATATTTAGTATTTGGTCAATGTATGTACTTTGACTAAGTCTGATTAGCCTCTTGGATCTATCACAAATGATCACGATCCCTATAATATAGGCTGCTTCACCTAATTCCTTCACAGAGAAACATTTTATCAACCAATCCTTAATAGACTTTAAGATTGGTATGTCATTTCTAATAAGTAATATTTCATCAACATATACTACTAGGATAATGATCGAATTCCCACTAAACCTCTTATAAGCACATGGATCACATTCATTATCAATGAAACCAAATTCTTTTATAACTTTATCTAATCGAATGTTCCATGAATTGGATAGTTGATTCAAACCATAAATGTATCTCTACAACTTGAATTTTCTTTGGCATCACCCAGAGTCACAAACCCTTCTAGTTGTGTCATATAGACATCTTCCTAAAGATTCCCATTAAGGAAAGTAGGTTTGACATCAATCTTCCAAATTTCATAGTCATAGTAAGATGCTATATCAAGTAGAATTCTAATGGGTTTAAACACGAAAATTGGTGAAAAGGTTTCACTGTAGTAAATTCCTTGGTTCTATTTAAACCCTTTATCCACTAGCCTTGATTTATAGGTATTTATGTTACCTTACATGTCCAGTTTTCTCTCGAATACCCATTTTCACCCTATAGGATTTACATCAATTGGCACATCGACCAGAACCCAAACATGGTTCTGATACATGGAATCTATTTCAAAATTCATGGATTTTCCCATATTGTAGATTTTGAGATCTCTACTGCCTATTTATAGGAGAAATGTTTTCATGACCCCTTCCCTCCAAAGATACCCCTCTTGGGATAACAATGAACAAAGGGAGATAATGACCCCTGAGTCTCACCTCCAGTAGCCCCCAGGTTGGCGACTATCACCAAGGGTGTACAAATCTCACAATATGGGAGGCATTAAATTTTATAATAAACAAGATTGGGAGATAAGATTAATCATCCACAACAACTCAAAGAAATATATATATATATATATATAAAAGAGAAATCCAAAAACCATCCCACATGAATGCAAGAATTATAACTAATAAAAAAACTGTAAAGTCTCCAAAGTAAATAACCAAAAGTAAGCTAAAGTAGCAACACAACAACCTTCCCAAGGCCTGAGCTAGTAACACCTAGCACGGTCCACGTAATCCTCTTGGAAACCTGAAAACAATTTTATATACACAGGGTGATCATACAAGTATACTCAGTAGGAAAGCCAAAGTCTCTCATGCACATATGAAAGAAGCACACTAATACCCCTATGAAAAAATAACAGAACCAAACAACACCTAAAAAAATATACTAACCAAACCCAACCTCACCAAGGAACACTCACCAAGTAACACACATCAAATAATATAATATTTTATAAAGCACATCGATGATAGGGTACCCCACACCACTTTCCCACTGGTATTCCGCTCTCACCCACTGTCGTACGTCTTGAAACTCCCATCCCTTCCATATACCACATCACATATTACCCACATATACCTAGGCCTCACAATTCATCCTGCCCGCACACACCCATGCCTCACATCCCACCCGCACACACCTGGGCCTCACAACACATCCCATCAAATCTCATCCCGAAGACACTCATGAAAGCACATCATAACTCATCCCGAAGACACATGGGAAACAACCACCTCACCCTCAAATACCTGGGCCATCACATATCGCCTGAAGACACCTAGGACACTAAACATCTCACCCACAAACACTTGGGCCATCACAACCACCATATAAAGCACTAACATATCTACGACCATCACAACCTGTGCGATACCTACCACGCCTGGAAGCGAGAGTGGAAAATAGCGGGTACCCAACCATCCATACTCCTCACCATATGTTGGAAAAAATACCCCCACATGACTATGTGGGTGTTCAGAACATAGTTCTCAACACGGGTGATCATGTTTATAAATTATAATAATATAAATAAATGTATAGTATCAAATACTCTAGCCCAACCTATGGGTTAAAAAATGAACAAAACATCCCACAACACTGTCACTTTTGCTGCAACCTCTAAATGCATTTATTAGTATATGCAATAGTAATTACAGAAGGTTAATATCCCTAATGAATTAAGGTGGATTCACATTCCCTCTATGCTCAACACCCATTCATTTAATATTTCATCAACAACTTTCATCTCATTAATCAACCCAAGTCACTTTGAACTTTATTAAATAATTATTCATTTATTCCATCACTACCCAGGAAACTATCAGCCACAACAGATATCAAGAAACACAGTAACAATCATTCAGGAGGTGAAGAACCATAGTAAATTAATGCACTTCCAATTAATGCCACATAATACAATGACCTCTAGATATGGGGTGAAGATTTATGAATGTTATTAATGGCCAAAAATTACCCACAAAAACACTACTGTCCTTCTTCAAACTCATCTTCCCAGTTCATCATATTGACAAAACCAAACCCTAATGCCCAGCCACATCCAGCAACACATTATAGCACAACTAGTTTCTGTAGCCTTGTTGCATAACCATACCACACCCATTATAAACCCACTGTACAACCACATGTCATCCAATCCCCCCATACACACAAGCCACAACAACCCCACACACCACATCATCTCACATACCAAGGAAAAGTACCCTTTTTAGATTTAATAAGACATCCCTTATTTAATTACACTTATTAATTTTGGGTTATCATAGAAACTGTATGATCCTGAGGCATCTGTTTATTAGCCAAATATACGTGGTTAAACAACTTTTATATATAATCCTTCAACAAGGATCCAAAAAAACATGCATTCCACAACCATACAGTGTGAAAACAAGGACCCCCAATGACCACAATTTTCAGTGGGTTGCTAGCCCATACAAATCACAAGAAATAATGAAATCAAACATACAACAAGATCATGCATCACTTTTCCTCATCCCCTGTCTATTTATTCTTAAACCAATTAAATTATATTTATTAATCTGGAATAAACTATCTTCACAAGGTAAAACATCTATATACCCACCCCTCATGATGCACAATTTAAAGGTACTGTTGTGGGTGCTCTCAAATGAAGTGTTATTTTTGGGTACTTAGGTGTAACAAAGTAGCTCACCAAGGTCATCTCTCAAAGGAGGAAGTAATTTTAAAACTTATTAAAGGTATTTTAAAAAAAGGTAATAAAAAAAATACTTAAAAGTATGGTGGGTTTCCATTTATAAATCTAGAATAATTATATCGGAAGAATATTTTTTTTTTAAAAATTGACTGAGAAAATGCAACGAGAAGATGTTTTTTTAGAAAATATTTTTAAAAGACACAATTGATATAAATCCACCTATTAATTTAATAATTAATAATTATCATATAAATTATAATCCACTTAATTATTATCCTCTAATTTGTTAACCCTTGAACCCAACAAGTGTTAACTTAACCACAAATATGAAATTAATTAAACCCTAGCCTAGCTTCGGAACATACAATCACAACACCCTACTTTGATTGATGTTATAAGGATAGATCATGGTAAATAGTAAATTAGGGTATACACACACTTTAGAAATAAGGATTAATTGATTTTAGGGATTGTATTTTAACTCTACAAATTGATCCTGTGTGGTTTTGTATCACCGATTAAGATTGTGCTCTCACAATTCACACAATACTCACCCTCATGCGTTTTGTGTTAATTGTTAAATTACTTGATTAGTTTCATTTATATTTAAAAATAAATTAATATATCATATTAAATGAATTAAAGTATCTCATTGATTCAAAATAAATGAATGAAAAAGTTAAAGTGGTAGATCAATTACTAAAAATAACTACTCTTCCATGGGCGGTGTAGTCATCGTAGAAACGCATTACATGTGAAAAGGTTTAGAAAGCATATAACCCAATATCATTTATAATATTGATTTATAGACCAAATATTATGAGTAAAGAATAATATAATTGAAAAAAATAGAAGAAAACTAAAGAAATAAAAGAGTAACTAAGAAGTTTATTATGAAAACACAAACATTACAACATGAAAAAGACAGGAAGTCTTTGATGAAGGGATCATTGCTTAAATAGATATCACTATGAGTATAGGGAGTTAAAGAACCTCAAATATGATGAGAGTAATCCTCTATAACTCCAAAATGATAGCACTTCACTTCTTGGTCAAACTTGCAAATGAGGTTCCCATGTTTTCCTTTTATATAAAAAATGGGAAGTCATTTTGGGAACCCAGAATTTGAGATACCACTTGTATCTCGGTTTTGGGTTCATAAATGACATTATCTAGACTTTTAAAAAAATAAAAAAATATGTTTTTTGGAATATTTAATATCACCATGTCAAATTTGGTGGCCATTAAACATCTGGAATGGGATATATATCCAAAATACATAACCAAACTTTTGACTTCATGCAGATTCGATTCTCTGGAAAGATCAGTTTGGTTGGGCCACTAGATGGACAAATTGGGCTTGGGTTTCTTGATATGAGTTATATCCCACTGAGTGACGGATAAGATCACAAAATTTAAACCCATTTATATACACAAATATCTCGGTACATGTAAAATAGTGGACATATGTCATTGTGATTCCATGCAGATTGGCCCATTTTCCTTCTACATCATCTCCGACCCTCCAAATCACCTCCTCCTACAAAGAAATCATCAAAACAAATTTAATTTACCTTTTTAACAGTGATAAAATTTGAATAATTAAATCAAATGAGAAGTGATTTTTTTATTATATTTTTAATTTTCAATACAAAACCAGTTTAAAACAGTGATGTAAGGGTGAAATAATGCAGTGAATTGTGGTGCGATCACACCCCCACACTTACCCTTTTGCACTCATGGTAAAATAATCATATCACATATTTCAAAAAAATTGTGACAAGAAATGCATGTTCATATTAATCAATACATAATTTTAATATAGAAAAAATAATAATCCCATCACAGTGAATATCAATAAATTTGAAAGTCATTGTCTCATAAATTATATCAAAATAAAATCCAATGAGATTAATGAAACTAATCATAGAGAAACAAGTTACGAGTTAATCAATCCATTAATTCCCCACCTATGTGTGCTAACCATTTTAAGATCATATCTCCACCCTTTATTCAGTATATTCAGGTCAAGTGAAAAAATTATTCTTACCTATTTTAATTCACCGAACCTATTCTACATTCATTTGTAATTAAATTTCAAGACTTACTCACTTAAAAATTCCCGAAAGTCAAACCATAAGCTCCCAAACTAGACATCCCCATGTGTTGTACATTTCATCACTCCCCCAATTTATTATTTTTGTTATTTTTTTCAAAAGTTTCACTTGGAAAAAATATCACACTCATCCTTCAACCGTTGTTTGATCTCCTCATGACACTAATTGTAATAGTTATAACAAGATCAAAGGTCGGGGAAGAGTGGGTTTTGAGCTAATCAAGACACAACCCATGTTTTTGTGTTTTTATTTTTATTTTTTATTGTTTTTGTTTTTGAGGGAATATAAAAGTCAGATAACAAGTACACATACATAGATAAATTCGGTATAGTAATGAAATTTATCAGAAGAGAAATGAACCTATGGACCAACCATTGATATAAGATGATTTTTTTACCTAACTTGGATATACCTTTAATTGAGTAGGAAAATTTTCACAAGTCATGGTTGTGTGAAATTTTGTGTGGAGAAATCAATGACATAATTTACCATGAACAAATATCACAAAGAATGGTGTCAAAAATCTAAAAGATTTTATAATGACACAACCAATCATATCATCAATGACTTATATTTTTACAAAAACCAACCCTTGATGATGAAATCGTTCTTATGCGTATCATTCTACCAATGGAATTTGAAAAAATGAATTTTACATATGTTCCACATGTAAATGAGCATGTTACATGATATGTTTATTATTACTATTTTTTTGTTTTTTTGTTTTTTTTGAACATTTTAACCAAAAACTTAATAAAACACACACACAAAACATACACAAAACACGAAAATGAAAATCCTTAATAACTACCCCAAAATTTTGTCCCCAACCCAACACTTAAAATATTTCATCGTCCTCAATGTAAATTTATGAGAAGATATGTGCATATGAAATGAAGAATTTTAAATAGAACAAATAATATAAAATTGAAAGGGTTAGGAACAACATAATATTCTCAATTGATGATGGGGTTATGTAGTGTGATGAAATTAACTGTATAGGTGGGAAGTCCTTTAATGTATTTCTTCAAACGTTTCCCATTAACTGTAAATATACTTCTAGTGTCCTCTTGTGTGATCTCCATTGCACCATAAGGAAAGAAATTAGACACAAAATAAGGACTTAACCATCTGAAACACAACTTACTGGGCATCAACTTCAGTCATGAACTGTAGAGTATGACTTTCTCTCTAACATGAAACTCTCTTTGTTGGATCATTCTGTCATGAGATGCTTTTGATCTTTCCTTGCAGAGCCTTGAGTTATCATATGATGACAATCAAATCTCCTCAAGATCTTGAATTTGTATCTTCATTTGAATTACATCTTGGTCCAAATCCATGTTGCATTTCTTTATAACCCAATAAGCCTGATGCTCGACTTCCATGAGGATATGATAAGCATTCCCAAAAACAATCTGAAATGGGGACACACTGATGGGTGTCTTGTATGTTGTCCTATAAGACCAAAGTGAATCATCCAAGTGCTTTATCCAATCCTTCATATTCGGCTACACAATTTTCTCCAAAATTTGTTTCAACTCCTGATTTGAAACCTTAGCCTGACCATTTGTTTGGGGGTGCTATGGTGTTGATGTTTTGTGTGTCACCCTATACTTCTTAAAAAGGGAATCCAAATTCCGATTGCAAAAATGTGTCCCTTGGTCACTGATGATGGCATTCGGTACTCCAAAACTGCAAAAAACCCATGCCTTGAAAAAATAGACTACAACCTGAGAATCATCGGTTCTGGTGGCCTTGGCCTCCACCCATTTGCTAACATAATCAACAGAAACCAAAAAATACAAGAAACTAAATGAACTTGGAAAAGGACCCATAAAATCAATTCCCAAAATATAAAAAATCTAACAGAATAATATGGGCTATTGAGGCATCTCATATATACTAGAAATGTTTCTTGTATGTTGGTAATGTGAGAATTAATTAAAAAATAGATGAGAATCACTATAAGAAAACGGTGTTTTAGCGACAGTTTTTTCACAACGGTTTTCAAAACCGCCTCCAAATTTTTTTCGATCAAAAATTTAGCAGCGGTTTTTTAGCGGCATTTTTAAAAACCACTGCTAAATATTTTTAAAATATTTTTTTATAAATGTTTTAAAATTTCTTCAAAAAATTACATTTTTAGCAGTGACTTATTCAAAATCACCGCAAAATTGAAGATTTTTTTTAAAAAATTATTTATTTATTTATTAATTATTTATTTGTTATTTAAAATCAAATATAGTTTATTCTTTATAATTTTAATTATTTATATTGTTTCAATTAATAAATATTTATAATTATTAGTTAATAATATTTTTAAACTGAAAACAAATCTTCAATAAGTTGAAGAACAAACTTCGACATCAAATGACCATAACTTCTAATCCAGAAGTCAATTTCAGCTCCACAACCAGTCAAATCAAAGCATATAAAATTAGTTAAAACCAAGTGAGATTTAAATCATGTGATAATCAAATAAAAAAATATATATTCAAATTTCAAAGTCAAAAATCGAACCCAAACTTCAAATAAACAAAACTTTTAATCCGGGTATCCGTTTGGGATCTAGCACATATCAAATCAAACCCTGCGATGAGATCTATGCTATTTAGTTCTGGTACTAACTCTATGAGTATTATACCTCTTTTTATTTTTCCAAAAGGCCCATAAGTCCTCTGAAACAGATATTTTAGTTGTAGACCCCGATTTCTTAAAATTCAAACAATTATAACTTTCGATCCCGGTGTCCGTTCGGCTTATACCACATATCACATCGAAGATCATTTCATGACCTTTGATTTGACTGGTTGTGGCACTGAAAAAGGAGTTCCGAATCAGATTTTATGGCCATTTCAGTATTTTTAGGGTTTTTAGAGGTTCTTAACGTTCTATGATTTATTTATTTATTTAATATTAATTAATTAATTAATTAATAGTTAATTATTATTTATTTATCTATTATCTATTATCTATTATCTATTATTTATTTATTTATCAATTTGTTTATTGATAAATTTATTTATTTATTTAATATTTAATATTTATTTATTTATTTATTTATTCTTATTCATTATTTATTAATTAATTAATTAATTAATTATTAAATATTAAATATTGAATATTAAATATTGAATATTAAATATTAAATATTAAATATTAAATATTAAATAAGAATTATTAATTATTAATTATCAATTATAAATTATTAGTTATTATTAATTATTAATTATTAATTATTAGTTATTAATTATTAATTATTAATTAATTATTTATGTATTTATGTATTTATGTATTTATGTATTTATTATTTATTATTTATTATTTATTAATTTATTATTAATTTACTAAATATTAATTTATTATTAGCTTATTATTCATTTATTATTTATTTATTTATTCAATATTCATCATTTATTAATTATTAATTATTAATTATTTAATATTTTTTTAATAATTTTTTAATAATTTATTAATTTATCAATTATCAATTATTAATTATTAATTATTAATTCTTAATGATCAATTATTAATTATTAGTTATTATTAATTATTAATTATTAATTGCTAATTATTAATTGTTTATTATTCATTATTCATTATTTATTTATTTCTATATTATTTATTAATTAATTATTAATTTATTATTTATTTATCATATATTAATTTTTTTAATTAATTTATTATTTATACATTACTTATATATTATATGTTATATATTATATATCATATATCATATATTATATATCATATATTATATATTATATATTATGTATTATGTATTATGTATTATGTATTATATATTATGTATTATGTATTATATATTATGTATTATATATTATGTATTATATATTATTTATTATATATTATGTATTATATATTATATATTATATGTTATATGTTATATATTATATATTATATATTATATGTTATATATTATATGTTATATGTTATATATTATATATTATATATTATATATTATATATTATATATTATATACTATATACTATATACTATATACTATATATTATTTAGTATTTAGTATTTATTATTTATTATTTACAAGTTACTATTTATTATTCATTATTTACTATTTATTATTTACTATTTATTATTTAATATTTTTTATTTACCATTTATTTCGATGTTATATATTTCTTTATTTATTATTCATTTATATTCTATTTATTAATTAGTAATTTTTTTAATTAGTAGTTATTAAATATTAATAATTAATAATTAATAATTAATAATTAATAATTAATAATTAATAATTAATAATTAATAATTAATTATTGATTATTGATTAATCATTATTGATTAATAATTATTTAGTGTGTATCTATTTATTATGTATTATTTGTTTTTCCAATTAATATATACATAAGTATATTAAATTCAATTTATTGACCACATGAAGAGCCTGTTGGAGTGGTAAAGTCTTTGGAGAATAAGCAAGAGGTAAGATGTTCAAATCTCACCCAACACAAAATTTTTATATATGGCATGGATGTGTGCATGGAGATGGACATGAGCATAGTAATAATAAATAATGAATAAATAAATAAATAATAAATAAATAAATAAATAAATAGATAAATTACAAAATTAAAAAAATTTAAAAAAAATTAAATAAATAAATAAAAATGATTTAGTGACGGTTTAAACCGCCGCTAAAAAACTTCCGCAAATCATTATGCGACGGTTTTAAAAAATTGCCACTAATTATTTCTCGACACACGATTTAACAACGATTTTCCAAAACCGTCTATAGTAGGAATGCATAATAAACTCAAAATCATGGCCAGGAACACACCTCATAATAATTTGATCACTACACACGCGCCATAGGTAGGGATCATCCCAAACATAGTACCAAGACTCACTCTTTAATTTTTAGACTTGATGTTTCTTTAAATTTATAGGAATTTCACAGGGAACAAGGTAGTTAACTAAATCAGCATACTAAGGATGTGTGCCTGAGAGTGCATAAAGATGCTCATCGGGAAAAGTGTCTCGAAGTGGTACCTGGTCCATGGTGTCAGCCTCTAGTGTGTGAGTAATCCTACTCATGTGGTCTGACACCAGGTTGTCCGACCCCTTCTTGTGCTTTATCTCAATATCAAATTCTTGAAGGAGCATCCATCAGATGAATCTGGGCTTTGCATCTGGCTTCTTTAAGAGGTACCTCAAAGCTGCATGGTCAGAGAAAACAACTACTTTAGAGCCCAATAAATATGAACAGAATTTATCTAAAGCAAATATGATGGAAAGAAACTCCTTTTCCATGGTCATGTAGTTTTATTGGGTTGAATCCAATGTCGTTGATGGATAGGCAATCACATGTGAACATCCCTCCACCCTCTGTGATAAGATATCTCCAACTGCAAAGTTTGAATTATCACACATAAGCTCAAATGGAATGTCTCACCGTGAGAGCTGTATGATCTATAGAGTGGTCAGAAACTTCTTTAACTCATCAAAGGAAGTCCTACAAGAATCATCAATCACAAAATCATAATCCTTTTGAAGTAATCGCAACATAGTAAGAGTAATCCTACTGAAATATTTAATGAAGCACCGATAAAATCCTACACACCCTATAAAATATCTAACATCACATACACATGAAGGATATGGTAAGGATGAAATAATATCCACCTTAGATCTATCAACATCTATCCCAAGTTTGGACACTACATGTCATAAGACAATTCCATGATCTACCATGAAATAACACTTTTCAAAGTTCAAGACTAGATTTTTCTCAATACAATGATTCAAATCCTTTCCCAAACTAAAGATACATTCATCAAATGAAGACCCATACACTCTAAAATCATCCATAAATACCTCTATGTATGTCTCAATGAAATCTGAAAAAATACTCACCATGCATCGTGGAAGGTACCTGGGGCATTTCATAGTCCAAATGACATCCTTCAGTAGAAAAATGTACCAAATGGACAAGTGAATGTTGTCTTCTCCTAATCATCCAGAGCTATAGGAACCTGAAAATATTCAGAAAATCCATCCAAGAAACAATAGTGTGTTTTCCCAGCTAGTTTTTCAATCATTTGATCAATAAATGGGAGGGGGAAATGGTCCTTGCGAGTGGATTGATTTAGTTTCTTATAATCAATACACACACACCAACTATTTTATACCCTCATTGGAACTAACTCCTCCATCTCATTTCTAACAATAGTAACAACACTTTTTTTAGGCACAACCTGAATAGGACTCGCCCACTGGGAATCTAAAATGGGATAAATTATATCTTCCTTAAGAAATTTTCAACTTCTTTTTTAACAACTTCCAGAAGAGTTGGATTCAGTCTCCTTTGGGGATGCCACACCAGTTTGGTCCCATCCTCCAAAAGAATACTATGCATGCAAATGAAGGGGCTAAAACCTGATATGTTAGCCAAGGTCCACCCAATTACCATGATGTTCTCCCCCAAAAGATTCAAAAGTTTTTCTTTATGTTCAAAAGGGATATTTTTAGTAATGATAACAGGTAATCTCTCACCACTTAACAAGTATGAGTATTTGAGATTTGGTGGAAATGGATTGAGTTCCAATGTAGGGGGGGTGATGTTTGGATGGATACATTGAAGGAACTGAAATATGTGAACAATTAACATTAGTACTAGAATAAAAATCATCAAAACTAGAGAATAATTCATCAAATCCATCAGTGTACTCAACAACCAAGTTAGAATCAGAGTGAACATGATCAAAATCAGAATATGAATCAATTTCAAAATCAAATCTAAGAGATTTTTGTGCATTATAAATAGGTGTGGAAGTTCTCTTAGACATAAAACTAGAACCAATGCTCATAATGTCTTTAAGCATATGATAATCAAATTTCATGGGGTTTTTACTTGGTGGTTTAAAATGGGAGATAACAAAAGCAGAATGGTCCTCTGAGGGGTACTTCAGGGAGTCCATAACATTAAAGATCACAACTTCATCTCCAAACTCCATAGAAAGTGTACCCTTATGGAAATTTATGATATTTTTTGAAATTTTGAGGATGGGACTACCTAAGATAATGGGAGCACGAGAATTTACCTGATCATCCTTCATGTTAATCACATAGAAATATTTTGTAAAGATCATGTCTCTTACCCAAACAAGTATATCCTAAAGGACTCCCACTAGATATGTCATAACTCTATTCACCAACTGAACCACTACTCTCATCAGATTCAACTCACCAACCTGTAAAAAAGAGAATACAGAGTGAGGCATCACATTTATGGAAGCTCCTAAATCACATAAAGCATTAGAAAAGTGTAACTCCCCTATAGTGAATAGGATGGTGAATGTCCCAAGATCCTTTCACTTTATTAGCATTGCTTGAGTTGGTGTAATGAGTCCTGAAAAATTTCTTCCAAGATTGATCCTCTTATTTCCCTTGAGGCCTCTTCGATTGGTACAAAGTTCTTTTAAGAATTTTTCATACCTTGGTGTTTTTTTAATGTCTTCAATAAGGGGGATGTTTATCTCCACATGCTTGAATGTGCCTAAAACCTCTTTTTTCATAATCTCTTCATCCATTTTATTGGTTTGTACAACTATGTTTGGAAATATAAGGGGTTTATAAGGAACATCATCAATATTTTTCTTACCTTTTTTGGTCTCCTTGGGCTTCTCATCAATTGTTATTTAATGGGGCTTCTCTGGAGTTGAGGTGAATCCTAGTGGAATAATAGGTGTAGATTTATCAATCGTTTTCTTCCCACTTCTCAATTTTATAGTACTGACATTCCCCTTGGGATTGGGAGTAGGCCGGGAAGGAAGATTTCAAAAGTTCTTACTTACCAATTCATAGAGGCCAATGGCAATCTAACTCATCTGTGTCTTCAACTCCATCAACTCAGAACCTTGACTCTTCATCTCATTCTGTTGATTAAGAAAAAATTGTTTCAAAATATTATCAGTATTATAATCCACCTTTGGTTGATAATTCCCTTGTTGTTGACTTTTTTATTATTGGGATTCAAATCCCCTTTGGGGTTGTTGGAAACCCTGTGGGTAAGGCAAAGGCTGCTGGAAATTTTGTTGAAAAGGGGGACTTTGTTGTTGTCCAGAGACATACCTCATGTTTTATTGATCCTTCAACCATTGGTTTTATGTTGGAGTAAAGGAATCATAATTCTTATGGGGATGTGGATATTGTTTTTGTTGATATGGTCTCCCAGGAAATACTGCCGTGCAATCCTCTATCTCCTATAGTTGGGGGAAATAGTCAGTTGGGTGGTATGTTTCAGTGTAAATTCCACAAGGCCTCATTGTAGTGGGTTGGTATTTATTTTGAGACAAATAAATATTCCTCACCATAGTGGTCAATTATTCTAAATTGGTATTAATTAAATTACTTTCAAGAGAAGATTGACTTACCTGATGTACTCCCCTAACATGTGGTGTACTTCGATCGCCAAATTGTTGGGATTTTTGTTCCATCTTGTTGATCAATGCATGTGTGGCTACTAGTGTTTTGTCCACAAATTATTCCCTAGACATGATATCCACCATTCTTTTTTCCATATGCATGAGGCCTTCGTAGAAGTATTGGATGAGAAGTTGCTCACTAATTTGGTGATGCGGGAATCTTGTATACAACTTCTTGAATCGCTCCCGGTACTTATACATTGACTCCCCTTAGGCTTACTTGAGTCTTGATATCTCTTTTCTAGTGTCATTGGTCCTTGATACTGGAAAAAATATATGGAATAAAAGACTTTTTAAATCATTCCAACAAGTTACATCTTCAGGTTGTAAATAATACATCCAATGTTTTATAGTTCAATCATGTGAGAACGAGAGTGATATTAGTTTTATTTGGTCATCAGAGACATTTCTTGGTTTAAGGGTTGAGAAAACCACATTAAATTATTTTAAATGTTTGTTTGGATCCTCACCAGACAATCCATGAAATTTTGGAAGTAGGTGAATTAACCCAGATTTCAGTTCAAAGTCCGACTCAAGATTTGGGTATGTAAAACAATTTGGTTGATAGTTAATATCTGGTGTATCCAATTATTTAATGGTTATATTAAGTTCATTATTTATGTTATAATAAATTTATTATTATTTTTATGATTTAATTCTAATTGCTTCAAATTTCAATGTTACCATAATAGAGGAATTCTTCAACTGGTTGAATGTTGAAACTTCCCATAGACTGAGAATGTCGAATTCGAGCCCGAAGGCTACATTCAATCTCTGGGTCAAGATCTAAAAGATCCTCAGGATTAGTTCATGTCATAAATAAATTAAAAATTAAAAAAATAAAATTAGACCATAATAAAAAAAAATGATAAGTTTGATTTGATAGTCCAAAAAGAAAAATAAGAATACAATGAAAGAAGAAGAAAAAATTTAGTTTGGGTAAAGAAGGAAGAAAGAAGAAAAGAAGAGAATAAAATTAAAAATAAAAGAAATACCTCTAATTGATTGAAATAATTACTTTCCTCCCTGATAATGGCACCAATTTGAAAGGTTCTTTCATGGGTGATCTCAAATGAAGTGTGATTTTTGGGTACTTAGGTGCAATGGAGTGGCTGGCCAAGCCCGTCTCTCAAAGGAGGAAATAATTTAAAAACTTATTAAAGGTATTTTTAAAATAAGATAAAAGGTAATAAAAAAATACTTAAAACGATGGTGGGTTTCCATTTATAAATCTAGAATAAGTATACTAGAAGAAGATTGTATTTTTTTTTGTTTTTGAAATGTGACTCAGAAAACGCAACGAGAAGATGTTTTTTTTAGAAAATATTTTTAAAAGGAATAATCGATCTAAATACAAATATTTATTTAATTATTAATCATTATCATTTAAATTAATATCTACTTAATTATGATCCTCTAATTTGTTAACCCTCAAACCCTACGGGAGTTAACTAAACCACAAAGATGAAATTAATTAAACCTTAGGCTAGCTTCAGAACATGCAATCAAAACACCCTGCTTTGATTGATGTTATAAGGATAGATTATGGTCAGTGGTAAATTAGGAAATATATCCACTCTATAAATAAGGATTAATTGAGTTTTTGGATTATATTTTAACTCTAAAAATTAATCCCATGTGATTTTGTATCACCGATTAAGATTGTGCTCTCACAATTCACACAATACTCAAATTCATGTGTTTTGTGTTAATTGTTAAATTTCTTGATTAGTTTCATTTTTATTAAAAAATAAATTAATATATCATATTAATTCAATTATATTAGCTCATTGATTCAAAATAAATGAATGAATAAGTTACGAGGTAGATCGATTACTAAAAAACTACTCTTCCATGGGTGGTGTAGTCATGGTAGAAAAATATTACATGTGAAAAGGTTTAGAAATGATATAACCTAATATCATTTATAATATTGATTTCCATACCAAATAGGATGAGTAAAGAAGAATATAATTGAACAAAATAGAAGAAAATAGAATAAATAAAAGAGAAACTAAGAAGTTTATTATGAAAACACAAACATTACAACATGAGAAAGAGAGGAAGACTTTAATAAAGGGATCCTTGCTTCAAGAGATATCCCTATGATTATAGAGAGTTACAAAGCCTCCAAGATAATTATAGGACTCCTATATAACTACAAAATTTTATAAATTCACTCCTTGGTCGAAATTACAAATGAGGTGTCCATGTTGTCCTTTTATAGAAAAAATGGGAAGTGGTTTTGGGCACCCAGAATTCAAGATACCACTTATATCTCGGTTATGGGTTAGTAAATGACATTATATAGACTTGGAAAAAATAAAAAAGGTATTTAATGTAATCTTTAACATCACAATATCAAATTTGGTTTCCATTGGACATTTTTAATGAGAGATATATCCAAAATACCAAGCCAAACTTTTGACTATGTGCATATTCAGTTATCTAGATAGATCAGTTCGGTTGGGCTAATAGATGGATGAATTGGGATTGGGTTTCTTTAGATGAGTTGTAGTCCACTAAGTTATAGATACGATCACAAAATTTTATCCCATTTAGATGCAAATATTTATCAATAAATGTAAAACATTGGGCATATGTCATTGGGATTCTATGGAGATTGGCCTATTTTCCTTCTACATCATCTCTGACCTTCTAAATCACCTCCTCCTACAATGAAATCACTAAAAAAAATATAATTACCCTTTTTAATAGTTATAAAATTTTAATAATTGAATCAAATGGGAAGTGAAATTTATTATTATATTTTTAATTTTCAATACAAAACCAGTTTAAAACGGTGATGTTAGGGTGGAATAACACAGTGAATTGTGGTGAGATCAAAAATTTAGAAAGAAGAAGGAGAAACCTACTTGTAATAAGAACAATCAACACTTTCTGGTTGGGTAAAAAATAGGGGGTGTGTATAGTAGGTTAATCTCTAAGTAATCACAAACCAAACTCAGGAAAACTCCCCAAGGAGGAAGCCTTTGGGGATGTCTGGTCTCAAGAGAAAGGAAGGATAAACGAACAAGGGGAAAGATATTTTGGCTTAAGAAAGATCTGATACGAGTCACAAATTAGATACAGTTTTTATATTTCCATTAAAGGTGGATATAATCAATACCATGAGGTTTGACCATTTTAAATCTTCCATACCATTAGGTAAATAAAGATATAATTTATGGCCTTTAGATTGTTCTCAAAGTATTTTAAATTTGGACTTAAATCCATTTTGTGTCAAAGAAAGACATCAAAAGGGAAAAAATTGGAAGAACTGAAAACACTGGTCACGAGACACTGCCAGTGAGAGACCATCATATGAGACACCATCGGATGAGGCACTGTCAGTGAGACACCATCAGATGAGACACTGCCAGATGATGCACCATCAGTGAGACATTGCCAGATGAGGCACCACCAGACAAGGAACCGTCAGGATAAACTTCCCACCACCATTAGTAAGACACTTCTAAGTGAGACACCGTTAGGATAAACCACCTTCCACCCTCAACGAGACACCACCAGGTGAGGAACCACTAGATGAGACATCACCAGGGAAACCTACCACCAGGCACAAGGCACTGCCACTCGAGCAACCGCTAGGGTGAGACACTGCCAGCGAGCCACCTCCAGGGTGAGACACCACCAGGGTGAGACACCATTGGCATGATACACCGCTAGTGTGAGACACCTTTGGTGTGAGACACCATTGAAAAACTTGAAAAACTTGAAAAACTTGAAAAACTAGGATTTTTTTTGTAAAGTGTTGAAATGAGTCACCTTGACTTCCCAAAACACCCCAAAAACCATATTTTCCACAAAGTAATTGAATATAAAGGTCTGATACATTACAGAGGTTCATCATTGTAGAATAATAATGAGTCACTATCTTCAGTGACTAGAAAACCATATCTTCCTGGTTATCTTACCACTAGTGCTCCTACACAGTACTTGTGTTTCATGAACTACTTCTTCTATGGGGACCTGTGGAATCTGTTCCTATACCAACTCTTATGTATCTTGAGTATCAATTTCATTAAATACAATATTTATCCCACTATTCTTTTTGAGTATATTCTTCCCCTCAAGAAAGATGGCTTGTCTGGCAACATTAACTTTCTTGTCTGAGGAGTAATATAGGTAGTATCCCTTTTTTTCCTTAGTATACCCTATAAAGATATACCTTGTGCCTGGGGGTGCTAGTATGTTTCCTGATAAGGCATTAAAAAATACCTCACAGCCCCATACACAAGTATGTGACAAAAAAGGTTTCTTTTCACTCTATAAATCAAAGGGGATTTCATTTTCCATTTTAGTTGGTACTTGGTTTAGTGTGTATTCCATAGTTTGTAATGAATATCCCCAAACGTATAATAGAATACCTGTATGAATCATCATTAACCTTGCCATTTCTAACAAGGTACGATTCCTAATTTCACTAACACCATTCCACTGTAGTGTGTAAGGTGGAGTGATTTTTGATAGAATCCCAAAATCCCATAAAAAGTTGATAAACTATTGGTTAAGATATTCACTGCCTTAATCCGATCAAAGATTCTTTATCTTCTTTCCAAGTTGATTCTATAATTCTTTATTTAATCATTTGAATTTATCAAAGGACTCAGACTTATACCTAATCAATTAAACATAGCCATATCTACTCAAGTCATTGGTAAAAGTTATGAAGTAAGAATATCCACCCCTAGATTATACTGGAAATGGTCTACACACATCAGTGTGTACCAATCCTAGAAGCTCTATGAACCTTTTACCTTGTCCACCGAATGGCGGTTTGATTATTTTTCCCTATAAACAAGCATGACATATTTCAAGTGTTTTTTTCTCAGAAGATTCTAAATAACCATCTTGATAGATCTTTGTCAAATGCTTCTCATTTTCATGACCAGGGTAATGATTCCATAGATGAGTCTTATATGAGTCGTGTGAACATGATTCATTATCTATTACCAATACTTGGTTTTCATAATTTAATACATGAAGACCATTATTTAAATGTGAAATACCATAACATATGTTGTATTTATAAAAGAAACATATTTTATTCCCAAACTTGAAAATAAAACCATTTGCATTTAGGCATGATACATAGATTACGTTCTTGGTAATAGTTGGTACATAATAACAATCATGTAAAACCAATATCAATCCTGTTGGCAATGAAATGTGGTAATCACCAATAGATAAAGTAGCCAACCTTGCACCATTGGTATCTCACAAATCTGCCTCTCCTCTAGAAATATTTTAGAATTTAATTGGTTCCTACATTTGAATATAGATTTGAGAACCACAAGTTGTATCTAATACCCAATGTGTAGATATTGAAATATCACACTCGATAATGAATGAACCTTTAGATTCCCATTGCTTTTGGGTGAAGTTTCTCTTCCAATGGACTTTCTTGTCACATGTAAAACATAATGCCTCCTTTTCATTTCCCTACCTCTGGATCTTACTCTTCTTGGAATAATGGTGCTAGAGGTATTTATACTTTTTATGAGTCTTGGAAACTTTCACCTTGTTATTAATTTTCTTATTCACTATAAGGACCATGGGTTTTTCACACCCCATGTCCTTATCCACTTGGAAAATCAAATTAAGAAGTTATGAAATACTCTTCTCATTATTTCTCACATTATAATTAACAATAAAACCAGAGAAGGTCTTGAGTAGTGAGGAAAGTATGAGATTTGCACATAACTCATCATGGAATTTAATCCCTAAGACATTTAAGCATTAAATATAGCCAATAAGCTTGACTACATGAGGCCTAGATGGAACCAACTCTCCAATCTTAGTTGTAAACTGGGCATTGGATATCTCATATCTCTCTTATCTCTCACTCTCTTGATAGAGACCCTGAAGGTGAGACATCATGTTATAATCATCCATGTCCTCATGTTTCTTCAAAATCTCATTGGTCATGAATGATAGCATGAAACATTGAACATATGTAGCATCATTCAAATGTTTCTCATAGATAGAAAACTATTCCTTACTAGAATCTTTACTAGGCACATCAATAATAGTTTCTTATAGCACATATAATTTTCTTTCATGGCATAGGATAACGTGCAAGTGTCTTTTCCACTCTTGGAAATTTGTGCCAGTGAGAAGGTTATCCTTATAAATTATGGATCATAGTGATATGTTTGAAGTCATTTTTATTATTGTTTCAACAAATAATATGAGCAAATATTTATTACTTTATATGATATAATTTAGACAAATAAATAAATATTATATTTATCAGTCTCCTACTATTTTATCAAAACCAAATATCCCTCACCATTGGATTTAAAACATCTCATTTCTTAGAAATTATAGTGGA
Organism: Viscum album; assembly: GCA_963277665.1. Classification (NCBI taxonomy): domain Eukaryota; kingdom Viridiplantae; phylum Streptophyta; class Magnoliopsida; order Santalales; family Viscaceae; genus Viscum; species Viscum album. The sequence continues at coordinate 345,008,398 of OY728162.1, read as the reverse complement.
AAGGATCCATATTCCCCTTCTCATGACCCCTACTTTGGTTAGTCAAGCAATTTGAAGGGTTTTAGGTAGGCATTCTAAATGCCAATTGCATTAACTCACAGTTCCTTGATATGTTGAGTGGAATCCCCAATCTCAAAATCCTTAAATTGGATTCCCTCAACCCTTGCCTCTCAGTTACACTAATTCCTACTTTGGTAGTCAACCCTTGATGTGAACTAAGTTATTTAAACCCAACACTTAAAGTTATAATTCCCCAATAATTGAAATCACCCCAACTCTGGCTGGTCAAGCACTTTGAAATATGGTTTGATTTTAATTGAAGTAGTGGAAGGCTATAACAACTTAATATATATAATTGAGGTATTTTATCTTTATACAAAAATTTCAAATTATTATCTTTATTACATTCTTATTAATATTAAGTGAATTTACTCAAGTGATTAACCATGTCTTAGATAATATTTACACATAAGCCAATTTATTTTAGTTCTATCTTGCATGCTTGTTAATTCATTAATTCATGTGATCACAAAAAAAACATACAAAATGAAATAACCATACAACTTGAAAAAAATAAAATAATAAAGTGGTATGATCATGAGCTTATAATAATGGTTAGTTTATATATAGGATGATAAACTAACTGTCAACCTAGGGGAAAACACCTTGAACCAATTAAGGTTCATGTTGAATCTTTCCACCTATCCACCTATGTATCTCTCTTAGATTGGTTTTATCTCGGTTCCAAACTTGAACCACCTCCACTATATTGGGAGATTCATCCATTAAATATTCTTTTACTTACACATAGGTGAGGGGAAGGGGTTTATATAAAAGAAATCATGGGCACATAGGCCCTTACATAATAAGAGGAGAGATGAAACACATGCTAAAAATTTAATTTAATAATAAATTAAAAGAAACAAATTACATACAAAGGTTTTGTATAAGCTCATGATCATCAATATACATTAAAATAATTACACATTTAATAAAATTAACATTCAATTCTTCATCGTTCTTATTTAAGATAAATTGCACTCGAATCAATTAATTATCTTCATTAATTAATCAATTCTTTTATCTTAATTCTCATCTAAATTTACTTGATATTCTCATCCATCATAATTTTTAAAAAATTAAATAAATGTATTCAAAATTAACTATGTACAATAAAAAAATATACCTTGGAGGGAACATGGCGAGTACCCTTCTGAACTACCCAATGTGTATTATACTCATACATTGTTTACTCTTGAGACATGTTACACACATGAATTATCATGTAATATCATGATGTGTACTATAAAATTAATGATCACACGGTTTACATGATTCCTTTTTTTAATGTATCATTTAATGCTTCAATGTGTAGAGTAATAACTGCAATAAGTCTCATGTATGATATGTAGATCCAAACATTATTCAATAATTAATTAGGCATTTATATATATAAAAACCCATCACATGATGTGTCCTATAAATTTAATGAACACACACAATCACATGTTTATAAGGTTTACACAACATAATAAATTATTTTTTAATTCTGTGTAATTTGGTATAAGTACATAGCGTGTACAAGCTAGCTATACAACATGTACTATTCTCACCGTCTATCTGAGGCACATGCTTAGGGACTCAGCATGTAATTATGCCATGGAAAATATTAGATTACACAATATGTACATGGGATACACAACATGTGCATGGGATACATGACATGTGGTCTCTAAGTTACATGGTCACCAGTTAAGTAGGTTGTGTAAGAAGATACACAACCTATCTATGACTAAGGACTATATGCCGTGTATAGGTGTTATAAAGTGTGTACTACGGATGACCTTGAGCTAGGATATCCCAATCACCATGTAGTTTATAATTAAATTCACTATGTATAATAAATACACACACTTTTAATTAATTCCAAATTAATTCTTGGTGCATTAAACACTAGTACACAGTGTGTACCTCTGGGTTACATGGTGTTTACTCTTGTGTTATCCTGTCAAATTCCTTGGCACCTCCGGATAAAATCATAAAATTTATTTTATTCATAAAGTTAATCGATTTAATTATATTTATGAGAAATTAAGAGGAAGAATTAGATCTCACAATTTGGATTTAAGAATGATTAAACTAGGATTGAAAACTAAATTAAAAGTGCATAAATTAATCAATGTTCTATAAATAATTATAAATAATATTGTGACCCCCTTTGACACCACTTGAAGGTTTCAGGCATAGTGTAATCATATGATGGTTTTTGCCCAAATTTTCTTTTTGTCATGATCGATGATCAATCTAAGATTTATATGATGATAAATGCCATGATCAACAGAATTGAATAAAAGAATATAAAAAATGGATAAAATGCTGGAACCAAAGTACAAGATCATAAAATATTATTTATAATTAATTTAAGTAATTAAAGAATTACCTTATGATAAATTATTTCTATTTTGATGGATCTGACAATGGATCTATGTCATACCATTTTCACATTTTAGGAATCAAGAATAGATTTTCTCTAGTGATCCACACATGTTCCAAAAATCACTGAACATCACTATATGAATCTCTAGGTTCTAGAACAATAGATACTATCATTTGGTTTGTTCACATTTTATTTCCCCAAGAACAACTTCCAAAGGATTCTCTTTTATCTCTATTGAATCGAGAGTAGAAGGTGGAGGAATACCACTCTCTGTTCTTGGAATCTTTCATGGAGAAGGGAGTTCTCTAGGGCTTTTTGAGGATTCTCCAGATTTCATTGTGAACAACAGAAGAAATGAATTATCTCTCTTAAAAATAATATAATTTAGTTTATATGTTATTAGGTTTAGAAATAAATAATTTCACAAGTATACATTATTATTTATTTAATACTTACAGAACCAAATGTCTTTAATAATAATAATATTATTTCTTAACATATATTATTTCTCCCTGTACCATTAAACTCGATCCTCTATTTCTCCACAATATTTATCAGGACTTGAATAATGACTATTTATTTAATAAATAAATATAACTACATTATTTTTTAATAAATAAATAAATAATATATACACTAAATATCAAATAAATATTTATTAAATATTCTTCTCATATAATATTCTCTCAAATAACTGGTGACCAAATATATACAATCAAGAAAACATGAATAATTATTAAACCTCATCTGGGAATAATATTTATTCAACTTTTTAAATAATAAATAATAATATATTATTTAATTGATATTCTGGATACACTTAATGTGTGATCCTATAAGCATCTTTCTCAGTGGCATTAGCTAAAGTAGCCTAAAGTCCAAGGTTAACATCTCGCAATATACCAAGACACCCATAGAGAAATAAGTTAATGCCACAATTATATAATACCTTATACAGACTTTTAATGTGTAATATAATCCCTTTATCATGATATCTCTAATCAAGTAGTTTTCATGTTGGTGCCATCAACCTATGTGCTATATGTCTCTTTCTTTGACTTTCCAAAAATCAAACTTGCCTATAGAACACCATGGACATGGATTTATTTAGGCTATATCATTTCTATCAAAGGGCTTTAGATTTCAAATTCCATTGAATAATAGAAGGTATAAATCCTTTCTCACACTATTCATTAATGAAATATTACTCATGACGCACCCAACACATCCTAACCCACAATGAACATGTGTTTTCATGGTTTTAATCAATATATAAAAGTACATTACTTATTACACTCATTAATAATAATCTTAAAGTCTAAGAATAAATACACACATTTGAAAATAGGAACATCCAATGACACATATAAATGTGGATTTCCTACTGGTGGGTCTCATTCTCATAATATCCTACATTGGATATTACCAAGGGCGTCCACCATGAAATGGTACCTCAAAGTACTATGAGTCTCCACCCTTGATAGCCTGTATAATTTGTGTCCCTCAACTGATTTCATCCAGCTATAGAACATATATTTAAGAATATTGTCATGGAACTTCTAGGTTCTCATCATAGTGGGGAACAACTATGAAATTTTAGTGCAAAAACTACTCTTAGGACATTATCACATTCCATATTACACAGAGGAACAATCATTATGTTATAAAGAGTTAATTAATATTCAAAATAATGAATGCAAGTTATCATAAAGTGCACATAAGTTGTTGTATGGCACCAAATCCAACAGTTCCATCACCATAATAACATCTTAATATATTTATGATATTGTATTTATAATGTTATAATAGATAAAATATGTTTATATAATGTGTAATAATAAATAAAATTGAAAGAGCTCGGTTAAGATATATACCTCTTCTTTGAGAAACCTCCTTTGTCTTACACCTCAATCTATGAAAGATTGGTCTTAGGAGAAATACAGAAGATCTAGGATGAAGGTAAGGAATCTAGGAAGGTATTAGGGTAGTTATCAACCAATATATAAGTATCAAAATTTGTAAATATGGTAGTATAGGAGGTTACCTTTTATAAGTGAGGGAGAGTACACACATGCAATTACTTAAAAGATTTAAATAATATAAGGTTACATTCATGTGAAAGTGGAACTAAATGGAAAAGGATTATATGGTAAGATAATATAGGGTCAAAATATTTTCAAACATTAGGAATTAGGTAAGTTTATGTGGAAATATTACCCTTATCTCTTAGTTTAACCCCTCAGTAAACCCGTTTTAACCTTAACCGTAGTAATTTTTTTTACTATTTTACTATTAATTATGACAAAAAATGAAAGTGAACTCATTAAAAAATTTGAAAAATTTTATTTAAAATATGGATATCATTTTATCAAATTCAATTCCTATAAATGGTAGAAATTTATTTTAAAATAAACAAGCAAAACACAACAAAAAATCATTTTTTTTGAAAAAATACATTTTAAGCATAAAACCAAATTTAATTTCATTACTTGCCTTGTAAAAAATATCAAATGAATGTAAAAAAAATTAATTGAATATATAATATTTAAATTTAATTAAAACCATTAATCAATAATGATATATTTAATTTATTATGATAAAAATACATTGCACACATAAAAACACTTTTATGAAAAATAACTGTTTTACCTTTAAAAGATTTTAGATTCATTCCCATCCTTTATATAACTAATGTATGGATGATTATTCATTTATTCATATAAATTATCAATATATTTTATTGAAATCATTGTTCAATAGTAACCAATATACTCTATTTAGATAAAAATATATAACATGTTCTTTAAAAAATAGGACTTTTAATCACTAAATGATTTTATTAAAATTGAGTGATTATCAATTTTTTTACCATTATACACATATTTTATAATTTGGTTAATTTCATTCATACTCTTTAATCCAATGACTAGGTTATAAAGGTATACTATATCATGAGTTCATTTAGACTATGGGTTTTATGTAAAGCAAGCTATCAAATAATTTAAGTTTATTTAAAAGGAAAAACATATAAAATATTGGGGTGTTACATTATATCCCCCTTAAAATTATTTTCACCCTAGAAATTATATCACTCTAATATAAAAAATGAGGGTATTTCTATTTCATCACATCCTTGGGTTCCCATGTAGCTTACTCGAATTTATAATTCCTCCATAGAACTTTAACTAGGTGAGTAGTCTTGTTCCATAACAATTTATCTCTACAATATAAGTTTTTTATTGCCTTTTCTTCATAGTAAAAATCATTCTATAGTGGTACAACATCTTAGTTTAATTCATGTGAAGGATCAGACATGTACTTCCTTAAAAGAGATACATGGAACACATCATGAACTTGAGAGTTGTTTGGTGGAAGCACCAAATGATAAGAAACCATCATGATCCGATCAAGGATATTGAAAAGACAAATATATATCTAGGTTTAATTTTTACAATATTTCCAAATATCATAACCTTTTTCCATAGAGAAATTTATAGGAATACTTTCTCACCAACTTCAAATTTCAAAGATCATCGATGATTGTCATCATATCTCTTCTGTTGACTCCAAGCTACCTTGATGTGTTACTAAATGGATATAACCTTATATACAATTTTCTCAGATATATATTGTCTTAATAGATTTATTTCTCAAAATTCATCCCAAACACCTTTAAAATATAGAGAACATAATCTTAGCATATTCTAATGGGTTTGAATGGTTCTCTTAGAATGACAATCTATTTGAGGGTGACAAGCAGTACTGAAACAAAACTTTGTATCCAAATCTTGCTAAAGACTTCTCCAAAACTATGAGGTAAACCTTATATCATGACCATATACAATATATTGTGGTACTCCATGAAACCTTACCACTTACTTAATGTATATTCTTACAAGATTATCAAGATATAAATATTCTCTGATAGTAATGAAATGTATTTAATTCATAAGGTGGGGGACTACAACCCAAATAACATTATGCACTTAGATGTTTTGGGGATTCTGACAACAAAATCCATGGTGATATTTTACCATTTACATTCTGGTATGGGTAATGTTTGTAACATCCCCTTAGAATTATATATTTTAGCCTTAACTTTCTGACATACCAAGCACCAAGATATATGCTCTACAATATCTCTCTTCATGATTTCCAACTAGAAATACTCTTTTAGATATTTATACATCTTCATTCTTCTAGAATAAATAGAGAATGAAGAGTTATGGGATTATTCCAATATCTCCTTATTCAATTATGGAATTTACGTGACACATACTTGGTTCCTGAACCTTATAACTTTATCATAATCAAGGTTGAACTTAGGAACATTTCTCACCTTCTTTTGTAGCTCTACATCCTACTTTTGCGCCTATTTAATCTTCACATGGATATATGGTTGAAAACTCATTTGAGAAATATAATACCTTACTTAAATATCTCAAAATAAATCCTTTAAAAATCCAGAAATATTGGATCTTTTGTGATCTTTATCATAAATAATCTAACATTATTCTTTTGACTCAAAGCATCAGCCACTTTGTTTGCATTTCTAGGGTGGTAATGTATTGAGAAATTATAATATTTAATCAAATCCAACCATCTCCTCTAGAACATATTAAAATATTTATGGGTGAATATATTATTTAATATTTTATAATCAGTATCTATGTCACACCTTTCTCTATAAATATAATGCCTCCATATCTTTAATGCAACGATTACCACTACTAACTCTTAATCACGAGTCAGACAATTCTGCCTGTGAACCTTCAATTGGCACGAGGCATAAGCTATCACCATATCATTATACATAAGAACACATCCCCACCACTTCTTTGACGCATCACTATAAATCACAAATACTTATCCACTATAGGGTAGTGTGATCACATGTGCACTAACCAATCTTCTCTTCAGTTCTTTGAAATTTTATTCACATTCATTAGTCCAGAGGAACTTGAATCCCTTCTGAGTAAACTTGGTGACTAGATTAGATAACCATGATAAATACTTCACAAAGTGTTGATAATATTTATCCAATCCAAGAAAACTGTATATCTAAATCATAGTGGTTGTTATGAGCTAATGTTTAGTAACTTATGCCTTTGATGGATCCACCGATATACCCTCAAATGAGATTATATAACCCAAAAATGAAACTTTTTGTAGCCCAAATTCACACTTGGTAAAATTTTCATACAACTTATCCTTTCTTAGGTTCTTTAGTACCATCCTCAAGTGATCTTTATACTCTTCCTTACACTTTTAATATATAAGAATTACATCTATAAAGATTACCAAAAACTGATCAAGGTAATCTCTAAAGACTCTATTCATTAAATCCATGAATATAGTAGGGGAATTAATAAGACCAAATTATATAATTATAAATTAATTGTGTCTATACCTCATAAGGAAGGTTATCTTGGGTATGTATTCACATTTGACCCTAAATTGATAGTATCAAGATCAAAGATAAATCTTGAAAAAAATATTAAGATCCTTATAATTGATCAAAAAAATAATCAATATGGGGAAGATGATACTTATTGTTGATTGTGATCTTGTTAAGTTCTCGATAATCAATACAGAGTCACATTGATCCATATTTCTTCTTAACAAAATGAACAGGTGCACTCCATGGTGATGCACTTTCACTAATGAATCCCTAATCAAGATTCTCCTAGATTCACTTCTTCAATTCTCGAAACTCAATAAAGACTATTATATATAGAGTATTTGAGATAGGCGTAGCTCCAAACATGAGTTCTATTGAAAAATCAACTTCACGATTCATAGGAAGTCTAGGAAACTCTTCTATAAAGGCATTAATAAAATCCCATAAAATAGTAATATCTTTTATGTTGAGTTTCTCCCTAAATATTTGAGATAAATTCCCCCTTTGAATAGGAATTAAGATCCATACAATGGGTTTAATTTCCATTGGAAGTTTTTATTTATCCACATACTGATAGAAAATTATAGGTTGGTTTAGAATATCAAATGTTGATTCCCTTCCTCAAAAATTGATATGAGATTCATATAAATAAATCCAATACATGGATAAAATAATATCAAATTCAAATAGAATAATAATAATGAGATTTGTAGGAAGTACCTTCCCACAAACATCAATTAGAGAAGAACCATAAACTTGATATGCGATCATCATACCATGAGAAGTCTTCATTACTAATTCAACATCTAATTATTGAGGTGGTAATGTGATACCCTTATAAAATTATTCAAATATAAAAGAGTGGGTATATCCAGAATCAAATAATACATTAATAGTTCTAGAGTGCATAATGAGTGTGCCTTTTTACACTTCGTTATCATACCCACATTGGAAATAGAGATCATATTAGATTTACCTTTATTTTTAGGCTCAAGAGGTTACTAACATTAATCATTATCATTAACCCTCATATTCAAGCACTAATTAACATAATTCCCATACTTCTTACGTTTGAAACACTGGATTGTGAGTGGTTCATTCTGTGGAGATTTATATCCATTCACATCATTAGCTAACTTCTTCCCATCACTTCAGTATTTGATTTCCCAATAGTCCTCCTTTACACACTTAAATCATTTACCAGTTCCCTTAAAGACAATTTTCTCCATGTTTCTTTCCACATTTCTGGCATAAATAAAGAATCATATTCTTTACTTAATGGGTTTTATTATTAAATTTTACTTTCAATTCCATATTTATTTTCTTATAAAAATCATGAGAGTGATGGGTGACTCTGATATTAATTTATACCTTGAGATAACATCAAATGATTTCTTCCTAGTTACTGAAGTTTCCTATGGATAACTCCCTTTGGAGAATTTCTTTTAAGCTACTGAATAATCTATCAACCCTGCATTCTGGTTGGATGATAATATTAGAATCACACCTCACAAGTCTTGTAAAATTTACCTAATAGGTATTAATTGATTCATTATCCCACTACTTTATCCCAAGTAATTCATTCTTTATTTTTGTACGAAGATTACAAGGAAAGTACTTATTAAAAAATAACCTTTTAAACTCATCCCACTCAATAGAGTCAATTTATTCCTATTGCAGCATGTTCTTGATAAGATTCCACCATTGATATGATTCACCTTACAAATGATAAACAACCAAAATAACTTTCTCATGCTCTGAACACTAGAGAATAAAAAATATATTATCAGTAGTACTGATCCATTGCTCAATAATTAGTGGATCATAGGATCCACTAAAACAAGGTAAATGTGACCTCATGAAGGACTCAATAAAAAATTATTCCCTCCTTTGATCATTTGTAAGATCATAATGATTCATGGATTGAGAAAGTTTCATAATAATAACAATGATATTTTTCATTATAGATCCCATAACATTTGGTTTCTCAGGAGAAAAATCATTTCATTGTCTGTCACATCCAATGTTAACATGACTCCTTCTGGTTACAACCATTAACTATAATCAAAAAGCATAATTTGAGAAACAATAATCATAGTGAGAAACCATATAATAATGAAAAAAATTTATAATATGTCTAAATAACGACACATTCTTTTCAATCTATGAAACCTTAGGTTAGACCTAGGTTATACACAGTCATCATCTATTCAAATCCTTCATAAAGTCTCATAAAGAAAAGGTAAATTAACCTAAGAATATCCCATGGGAGTATCTATCCAGGTGTGTAGTCTTGGGCAAACTCATCATATACTAGTGATGATCTAGTTAATACCCAATCTACCCCTTTCATAGTTGTTACCCCTTTGTGCATCAATGCCATAATCGAATCCACTTATTAGTATCTAGACATGGATGTATTTGGTAGTAAAACCACACTCCTTTATTTACCATAACTTAAGATTTCCTCCTATACACAGGCTTATTGTAAGAGTTATTATCAAAGTTTTATCATATTAGTTTCCTAAAATAACTAAACCTTTCTCTGATACTAATGGAGGTGACCCAAACATTACATACATAAATATTACATCATACTATATGAATATTCATTACATATCATTATGATCCATGATCGAACCATAAAGTTTTAGTGTCTTTGGAAAATTGGATACATAAAAAAATGGTGCATAGAATATATACATCATCTCCAACTAAGTTCTTTATAGATAGAACCCTTCTTAGACATATCATACTTAAAACCTTTCTTTATATTATAGGGAAAATGAAACATAATAAAGGGTTTGCTCAGATGCTCTATAAGCGTAAAAAATGAGATATCAATCAATAATCATTTTAATCATAACATGAGCATAAGGGTATGAGAATATGAGTTTAAAATTTTAAAAATCATACCCATAAATTCATATATCATAAACATGAGTCATGGTATAAATCTTGATTTTCCATAAAACATGAATCATAAAGGAATCAAAGAACACAAACTATGAGAGAATAACATTGTCAAAAGATCATATCATAAAATAGTGGTATAAAGTGTGGAATAACCAAAATCATAGAAATATTATTTCAAGTATACCCACCAATACATTCATCACATATTAGTCTTGGGCTAACCACCCATGTACCTTCTTTGGGCTTGGGATAACCTCCCGTATTGTAATGACCCTAAATTTATCTATAGAAATTTCCATTTTGAATAGATATGTGTGTCTAATAAGGTAACATAGATAACAAGAAATAACATCACATTGTCACTAATTTAGAAAATAATATGTTTATAACATTACCTTTGGATAAAAATATAACTTATAGAATAGTAATAATATAGATATATTTCATGTTTTGAAATGTATTTACAAAAAAAATTATTTTTATTGGACTTGTATATAAAAATGAGTTTTTATCACTTATATAAGTTGAATATAATAAATTGACTTAATTTTTGGATTCACTATGTGAAAATGATCCTAGGATTATTTTTGGATTTTTTGAAATAACTAATTTTTGGGTGAATAGTGGAAAATACAGTTTTTACAAAACGACGACTTTTATCACTTTATCAGTATATATACATGGACTAAAAGTTTATAAATATTTTAATTGATCAAATATATATTTTAAGGGTATAATATAAAATATTATTTTGAACTTATAAATTCCATTTTTAATATTTTAGGACTTAAGAAACATGTTATTATAATTTAAAAACTATTTTCATTTGTTTCTTTTAATTAAAATTTTTCATAGAGAAATTTGGTTTTGTATTGATTTTAAATACAAATAACTTTTATTATTTTTATAATAAATCAATTTCTATAATTAAAATAAGTAACCATAAAAAATATATCTTATACATAAGTTTAAAGTTTAAAAACACTCTTTTATTTAAAAATAATTTATATGTGTTATGAGTGTTAAATTTAAAATAATATTTTCTTATATTTATGAAATGAATTAGGTTAAATGGAGACCAAAATAAGAATCATCATGTCAAAATTTGGTGATAAGTTTTTACTTATATTTTTAGAAATAAAATAATTAATATGATTAATATTTAATTAAGAATAATAAGGGTTTAAATGACTAATCTAAGGTGGATTTAATTTTAATAAATTAATATGACCTTTTTACCTTATATAAATCATTTGTTTAGTTATAAGTTCTTACCTATATGTCACCTAACTCACCTAACTTTCATTCTATTCCATTTTTATCCCTTACTTAACATTATTTTCCATGGAAAATTCCCTCTTCCTCACTTATAAAAGGGGGATCACTTCCACCTGGTGTTGCCCAAATTTACCCAAGTTTTAAGGGTCAAGCGGTCGCTTGTAGTGTAGCTTGGGTTGTCGAATCCTCAGAGACCTAAGAAGAACCTTTATACACACAATATAAAGATATGGATTTTTGGCTATGAAGTAGCCAACTTGGGTTGTTTTTAGATGGGTTTTAAAAGAGCACTCAAATCTATGTGAATTCAATTTATGAGAAATTATTTGATCCTAGGTTATTGCTCGGGGTGGATTGGATGAATTCCTTTTTTTACGATTTCAATTTCATTAACTCGAGAAGGATTCATGAAATGAATTCAAACTACCCTCATCACTTACTGATTAAAAACCTTCACAAAAACATTCTAATAATCTATACACTTTTAGGATCATTTTCATGAGCACTCCAAGGTAAAGGATCTACTTAGCACATAAAAGTGGGGCGAATAAATTCAATAAGGAAGAGGAAGAGAGAAACTCATTTAATGAAAGAAATTCAAATAAAATAAATGAAACATTTAGAGAGTGAGAAATAACATCCAATATAGCCCCTTGATACTCCCTTGGATCAACCCATAAAAGATATATCCCTCCATTAATAACATGTTATCAACAGAAGTGGTAAGTAGACTTACGAGGGTGGAATTGAAGAAGTAAAAAAAAAAACAAAAAAAAAAAAAAACGATCACTCCACCGTTGTGTGAAAAAAATCACAAGGTTTGGTGTGAATAAATTCACACCTTGAGGCAACGGTATCAAATTGATAAGAATAAGAACAAAATAAGAGAAGAAGAAGAACCTTTATTAAAAACTAAGGTGATTGAAACAACTTACATGAGAAGGAAAAAACGCTACAAGGACAATTTGGAATAATAACATTACAATGAAAACAAAGCTCCAAGATCCCTAAATCCTCCACCACTACTGCCTTAAATAGGAAAAAAGGAATCATTTTTCCGATCCACTACTCCCCAAGTCTATTTAATTAAATGTGGTGGGCCAAGGTAGGTAGAAAATTAATGTAGAGAAGACTTTTACACTTCTTGCCCCGAAGTTGCAGCCAGCTTGCATCCACCGGAAAGACGCGCCGAAAGGACCTTCTAGAAGGCAGAATTGGAGTGGTCCATATTAGACTTAAATTAAGCCCCATATGTACCCTATAATACTGTACAATTTCATCCCAAAATAATAATCCATTCTCGAGATATGATTTAAATGGTGTGCTGTTTTTCTGGGCCGTAGAATCTGGCCCAGATTTGCATCTTCAAATTGGGCCGCCTTAATCACCACAATGTAGGATGAATTAGTACTGGATCCAGCAGAATTATTTGTTCCTATATATGTCCTATATCATACCATGAAATTTGGGCTTTAGTGGGTCTATATTGTGGGTGTCACATTCTCATCAGTGGGATGATATCGAATCTTCCTTCTCCAGAATTGTTTCCTTTCATCGCCAAATATCCTCATCATCCTTCATGAATCATCCATTAATACCTGAATGAAAAATTTTCATATTTAAGTTTATATCCATTTAAGAAAATATCAAATTAAAATAAGGATAATTACATTTTTTAAAATCAGATGAAACATTGGGCCTAAATTGGTGCATATTAGGCATGAAGTGCACAAATGATGAGAATGAATGTTCAAAATTAAAATCCACTAACTCAGGACCATAAGATAAAAAATGAAAATTTAATAAAATTAAAATGTAATCAAAATATGTGATTTTATTGGATAATCACACCCCCAAATTGAGTTTTTCTAGTCCCGAGAAAAATATAACTCACAAAAATGAAATTCGAATGACCTTTTCCAAAAACATTTTAATACACATTTCTCACCCAAAGATCTCATACCAAAAAATTATTAAACCCATAAAAAACATTTAAAACAACCTATGTATATAGGCATATCTCAATCCCAATCCCATTCCTTTGTTCAAATTCATCGCCATATTTTATCCAAATTCAATTAAGCATGATGAAGTGTTGTGCGTCACAGTAGACATGGGGGTTCATTTTCATTCGAGGTAGAAAAGATGGAAGCACTAGGAGAAATCAAATTTTAATAATAAGATGAGTACTCATTTTTTTATTTTATTTGTTTTTTTTTGATTTTTTTTTTCAATTTTTCCATGGTAATTGAAATTGAACTCAATCGAGTCAACCCATGTAGCAAGACTTTGCCGATGACTCATAGGCTCAAAGACCTTAGGGAACCAAGTGAAGCTCACATACTTGGGCATCATCTAGAGTTAAATCAATCAGAAAAAATTTAAATTACCAAAAATAGAGATAAAATTCCCAACTCTGGGCCAGAAAACTATGGAGTCACGATCCCCAAGTGCCGAAAGCCACACATTAGGTCAATTCATTTCTCTACGCGCAATTTATTTTTTTGAATACTCATGTTAAAATTAAAATTATCTCCAATCCTATGCTATTTATTATGGGTCCCCAAGAACTAAAACTAAAACCCCACAATCTAGAGGATGTGCATTGTGTTTTTTTTAAATAATTGGATGAAAATATAAACGGTGAAAAATCACATCGGACAACCGCACTTTCCAAAATCTATGCACATGAATATAAAATTGAATTAAAATCAGAATCAAGGCAAGAAAAATTATTTGATATCCAATTTCAGAGTTTGGAATGTGTGTTATCATGTTAAAGGTTAATGAAATTTTTCCTTCCACACATTTTCATCTCCCCCCAACTTAGAATAACACTATCCCTAGTGTTTAAAGAATTGAAACATAGAAAGGGTAGGATAGAAGTTCAACGAAGACATTGAAAATGAAAATTATGGAATGAAGTCACCTAGTGGTTGATGTTGAAAATGAATTCCTCTGTCTCCCTTCAGTTCTGGTTTGAGTCCCAATGGCTTGGACTGTTGTGACCAGATTTTCCCAATGACCTATGACATGCCTATTTTTTTTAATATATATATATATATTTGTATTTTTTTAACCTAAAAAAACATAAAAATAACATAAACTGATGATACATTGTCTTCTCTTAAATTTCTGGGTAAGGTATTACTTAGGGATCACACCGCGTGACACGGATGAATATGGTGCTCACCTTTCATAACCATCCTTACTCAAAAAAGAAGAACATGTCAACAATCTATTTTTTTAAAATACCTAAAAAAACATAAAATAAAATAAAATAAACCGATGATACATTGTCTTATTTATATTTTCTAGGTAAGGTATTACTCAGGGATCAAACCGCGTGAAACAGATGAATACGGTGCTCCCCTTTCATACCCATCCTTACTCATAAAATAAGAACAAGTCAACAATATATATATATATATATATTCAAACTGATGATACATTGTCTTCTTTAAATTTTCTGGGTAAGGTATTACTCAAGGATCACACCGCGTGACATGGATGAATATGGTGCTCCCCTTTCATACCCATCCTTACTCATAAAAGAAGAACATGTAAATAGTCTATTTTTTTTAAAATAAAAAAATGAAGAAGAAGAAAACAAAAGTTGATTCACAATGATTAGAAACATGAAAACCACAAGTTTCCTCCCGTGCACCACTTTTGTTTAACATCGTTAGCCTGACAAGGATCCTAAATCTATCTATTTTTTCCTGGTTCATAGGTTGGCTCTGTTAACTCAACCTCTATTTCCTGTTTATTAAATTATTCAATGAATGGTTTTAAACTATGAAAATTGACCTTAAAAATGTTACCACTTGTGGGATCCTTAATCTCTACTGCCCCATGGGGGTACACATGATTCACTATGAATGGACCTGACCATATAGACCTTAACTTTCCTGGGTGTAAATGAAGTTTTGAACTATACAAGAGCGCAGATTTTCCCAGTTAAAATTGTTTGACTTTGATATTCATAGATTGGTAGGCTTGAACTCTAGCTTTATTTATCCTTGAATTTTCATAATCCTCCATCCTAAGTTCCTCAAGTTCATTAATATCTAATTTCCTCTTTTATTTGGATAAAGAAATGTCTAAATTCATTTTTTTGATTGCCCAAAATGCCTTATGCTCAATTTCAACAGGTAAATGGCATGATTTTCCATAAACCAACCTATATGGTGGAATTCCTAGGATGGTTTTGAATGCTGTATGATATGCCCAAAGATCATCCAAGAGTTTCTCAGACCAATCTTTCTTAGAGGGTTTGACAGTTTTTTCAATAATTTGCTTAATCTACCTATTTTCTAACTCAGTTTGACCATTGGTTTGAGGATGATACACAGTGGAAACTTTATGAGAAATTACATACTTATAAATGAGAGAAGAGAATGGGTGATTACAGAAATGGGTTCCTCGATCACTGATTATAGCCCTAGGAATTCCAAATTGAGAAAATATATGCTCTTTCAGAAATCAGATCACAACATGATGGTCATTGGACTTGGTGAGAATGACTTCAACCCATTTTGAGACATAATCAATAGCTAAGTGGATGTAGAGGTATCCCTTAGAGTTTGTAAAGGGTCCCATGAAATCAATTCCCCAACAATCAAAGATTTCAATGACCAGAATGGGAGTGAGGGGCATTTGATTCCTTTTGGTAATAGATCCTAATTGCTGACACTGAGGACAAATTTTGCAGAATTGTAAGGAATCCTTAGTGAGGTTCAGACTATAGAAACCACTTTAGAGGACCTTTTAAGTGGTTTTATCTGTAGAAAAGTGTCCTCCACATGCCTCTCCATGACAAAATTTTAGAATGGACTCTTGTTCAGACTCGGGAACACATCTCCTGATGATTTGATCTGGATAGAACTTGAAGATGTAAGGATCATCAAACACATAATGTTTGACATCAGAAAGGAATTTACTCTTAGCTTGGGTCCCCAGGAATTTTGGAATGTCACCCGTCACTAAATGTTTTGCTATGTCAGCATACCAAGGGCAATCAATCACTAAATAGAGGTTCTCATCGGGAAATGAATCATAGACAGAGAGGTGGGGTGAGTTGTATTTTATTTGAGTTTCTTTCATTAAACAAGTTTCTCTCTTCCTATTCCTTATTGAATTTATTCACCCCACTTTTAAAAGAGCACTAAGATCTATGTGAATTCAATTTATGAGAAATGAGTTGATCCTAGGTTATTTCTTGGGGTGGATTGGATGAATTCCTTTTTTTTACGATTTCAATTTCATTAACCCGAGAAGGATTCATGAAATGAATTAAAACTACCCTCATCACTTACTGATTAAACACCTTCACAAAAACATGATAATAATATATACACTTGTATGATCATTTTCATGATAACTCCAAGGTAAGTTATCTACTTATCACATAAAAGTGGGGCGGATAAATTCAATAAGGAAGAGGAAGAGAGAAACTCATTTATTGAAAGAAACTCAAATAAAAGAAATTAAACATTTAGGGAGTGAGAAATAAAATCCAATCCAGCCCCTTGATACTCCCTTGGATCAACCCATAAAATAGATATCCCTCCATTGATAACATGTTCTCAACGGAAGCGGTAAGTAGACTTACGAGGGTGGAATTGAAGAAGTGAAAAAAAACAAAAAAAAACATGATCACTCCACCGTTGTGTGAAAAAAATCACAAGGTTTGGTGTGAATAAATTAATACCTTGAGGAAAAGGTATCAATGTGATAATAGGAATAACATAATAAGAGAATAATAAGAACTTTTATTAAAAACTAAGGTGATTGAAACAACTTACATGAGAAGGAAAAAACGCTACAAGGACAATTTGGCATAATAACATTACAATGAAAACAAAGCTCCAAGATCACTAAATCCTACACCAATAATGATTTAAATAGGCAAAAAGGAGGCCTTTTACCTAGACACCACTCCCCAAGTCTCTTTAATTAAATGTGGTGGGCCAAGTTAGGTGGAACATTAATGTAGAGAAGACTTTTCCACTTCTTGCCTCGAAGTTGCAGCCAGCTTGCATCCATCGGAAAGACGCACCGAAAGGACCTTCTAGAAGGATGAATTGGAGTGGTCCATAGAATAATTAAATGAATCCCCGGATGTTCCCTAACAGAATGTAAAATTTCAGCCCAAAATAATAAGTTGTTCTCAAGATATGATTTAAATTGTGGGATGTTTTTCTGGGCCACAGAATCTGGCCCAGAATTGCATCTTCAAATTGGGCCACCTTAATCACCACCATGTAGAACGAATTAGCACTGGCTCCAGCGAAATGATTTATTCATCTATATGTATTATACCCTACCATGAAATTTGGGCTTCATTGGGCCTATATTTTGGGCGCCACATTCTCATCAATGGGATGATATCCAATCTGCCTTCTCCAGAATTGTTTCCTTTCATCACCAAATATTCCCATCATCCTTTATGAATCCTCCATTTATCCCTGAATAAAAAATGTTCATATTTAAGTTTATATCCATTTATCAAAATATCAAATTAAAATATGGATAATTACATTCTTTAAAATCAGATGATACATTGGGCCTAAATTGGTAAATATTAGGCATGAAGTGCATAAATGATGAGAATGGATGTTCAAAATTAAAATCCACTAACTCAGGTCCATAAGATCAAAAATGAACATTTAATACCATTAAAATGTAATCAAAATATGTGTTTTTATTGGATAATCACACCCCCTAACTTGAGTTTTGCTAGTCCCGAGCAAAATATATCTCACAAAAATGAAATTCGAATGACCTTTTCCAAAAACATTTTAATACACATTTCTCACCCAAAGATCTCATACCAAAAAATTATGAAACCCATAAAAACCATTTAAAAAAAGCTATGTCCATAGTCATATCTCAATCCCAAGCCCATTCCTTTGTTTAAATTCATCACCATATTTTATCCAAATTAAATTAAGCATGATGAAGTGTTGTGCATCAAAATAGACATGGGGGTTCATTTTCATTCGAGAGAGAAAATATGGAAGCACTAGGAGAAATCAAATTTTAATAATAAGATGAGCACTCATTTTTTTATTTTATTTGTTTTTTTGGATTTTTTTTTTCAATTTTTCCATGGTAATTGAAATTTAACTCAATCAAGTCAACCCATGTAGCAAGACTTTGCCGATGACTCCCAGGCTCAAAGACCTTAGGGCACCAAGTGAAGCTCACATACTCAGGAATCATCTCGAGTTAACTCAATCAAAAAAAAATTAAAATTAACAAAAATAGAGATAAAATGCCCAACTATGGGCCAGACAACTATGGAGTCATGATCCCCAAGTGCTGAAAGCCACACATTAGGTCAATTCATTGCTCTACACGCAATTGATTTTTTTGAATACTCATGTTAAAATTAAAATGATATCCAATCCTATGCTATTTATTATGGGTTCCCAAGAACTCAAAATAAAACCCCACAATCTAGAGGACGTGCATAGTGTTTTTTTAAATAATTGGATGAAAATATAAATGGTGAAAAATCACATCGGACAACCGCACTTTCTAATATCTATGCACATGAACATAAACTTGCATTAAAATCAGAATCAAGGCATGTAAAGTTATTTGATATCCAATTTCAGAGTTTGGAATGTGTGTTATCATGTTCAAGGTTAATGACATTTTTCCTTCCACACATATTTATCTCCCCCCCAACTTAGAATAACACTATCCCCAATGTTTAAAGAATTGAAACATAGAAGGGGTAGGATAGAAGTTCAACGAAGACATTTAAAATGAAAATTATGGAATGAAGTCACCTGGTGGTTGATGTTGAAAATGAATTCCCCTACCTCCCTTCAGTTCTGGTTTGAGTCCCAATGGCTTGGACTGTTGTGACCAGCTTTTCCCAATGACCTATGACATGCCTAATTTTTTTTAATATATATATATATTTTGTATTTTTTTAACATAAAAAAAACATAAAAAAACATAAACTGATGATACATTGTCTTCTCTTAAATTTTTGGGTAAGGGATTACTCAGGTATCACACCATGTGACATGGATGAATATGGTGCTCACCTTTCATACCCATCCTTACTCAAAAAATAAGAACAGATCAACAATCTATTTTTTTTAAAATACCTACAAAAACATAAAATAAAATAAAATAAACTGATGATACATTGTCTTATTTATATTTTCTAGGTAAGGTATTACTCAGGGATCACACCGCGTGATACTGATGAATACAGTGCTCCCATTTCATACCCATCCTTACTCATAAAATAAGAACAAATCAACAATCTATATATATATATATATATTTTTCAAACTGATGATACATTGTCTTCTTTAAATTTTCTGGGTAAGGTATTACTCAGGGATCACACCACGTGACACGGATGAATACGGTCCTCCCCTTTCATACCCATCCTTATTCATAAAATAATAATAGGTCAATAGTCTATTGTTTTTAAAATAAAAAAATTAAGAAGAAGAAAACAAAATATGATTCACAATGACCAGAAACATGAAAACCACGGGTTGCCTCCTGTGCAGCGCTTTTGTTTAACGTCGTTAGCCCGAAATGGATCCTAAATCTATCAATTTTTCCTGGTTCATAGGTTGGCTCTATTAACTCAACCTCTATTTTCTATTTATTGAATTATTCAATGAATGTTTTTAACCTATGACCATTGACCTTAAAAATGTTACCACTTGTGGGATCCTGAATCTCTACTACCCCATGGGGGTACACATGATTCACTATGAATGGACTTGACTATCTAGACCTTAACTTTCCTGGGTGTAAATGAAGTTTTGAACTATACAAGAGCACAAATATTCCCAGTTCAAATTGTTTGAATTTGATATTCTTAGATTAGTAGGCTTGAACTCTATCTTTATTTATCCTTGAATTTTCATAAGCCTCCATCCTAAGTTCCTCAAGTTCATTAAGATCTAATTTCCTCTTTTCTTCGGATAAAGAAATGTATAAATTCATTTTTTTGATTGCCCAAAATTCCTTATGCTCAATTTCAATAGGTAAATGTCATGATTTTCCATAAACCAACCTATATGGTGACATTCCTAGGATGGTTTTGAATACTGTATGATATGCCCAAAGATCATCCAAGAGTTTCTCAGACCAATCTTTCCTATAGGGGTTGACAATTTTTTCAAGAATTTGCTTAACCTCCCTATTTTCTAACTCAGATTGACCATTGGTTTGAGGATAGTACGTAGTGGAAACTTTATGATAAATTCCGTACTTAGACATGAGTGAAGAGAATGGGAGATTACATAAATGGGTTCCTCGATCACTGATTATAGCCCTAGGAATTCTAAATCGAGAAAATATATGCTCTTTCAGAAATCGGATCACAACATGATGGTCATTGGACTTGGTGGGAATGACTTCAACCCATTTTGAGACATAATAAATATATAGGAGGATGTAGAGGTATCCCTTAGAGTTTGGAAAGGGTCCCATGAAATCAATTCCCCAACAATAAAATATTTCAACGACCAGAATGGGAGTGAGGGGCATTTGATTATTTTTGGTAATGGATCCTAATTGCTGACACTGAGGACAACTTTTGCAGAATTGGAAGGAATCCTTAGTGAGGTTCGGCCAGTACAAACCACTTTGGAGGACCTTTTTAGTGGTTTTATTTGTAGAATATTGGACTCCACATGCCTCTCCATGACAAAATTTTAGAATGGACTCTTGTTCAGACTCGGGAACACATCTCCTGATGATTTGATCAGGACAGAACTTGAAGAGGTAAGGATCATTAAACACATAGTGTTTGACATCTGAAAGGAATTTCATCTTAGCTTGGGTCCCCAGGAATTTTAGAATGTCACCCGTCACTAAATGGTTTTATATGTCATCATACCAAGGGCAATCACTCACTGAATAGAGGTTCTCATTGGGAAATGAATCAGACAGAGATAGGTGGTGTGAATTGTCTTTTATTTGAGTTTCTTTCATTAAATGAGTTTATATCTTCCTCTTCCTTATTGAATTTATTCACCCTAATTTTAAAATATCACTAATATCTATGTGAATTCAATTTATGAGAAATGAGTTGATCCTAGGTTATTGCTTGGGGTGGATCGGATGAATTCCTTTTTTTTACGATTCCAATTTCATTAACTCGAGAAGGATTTATTAAATGAATTCAAACTAACCTCATCACTTACTGATTAAACACATTCACAAAAAAATGATGATAATCTATACACTTATATAGGATAATTTTCCTGAGCACTCCAAGGTAAAGGATCTACTTAGCACATAAAAATGGGGCGAATAAATTCAATAAGGAAGAGGAAGAGAGAAACTCATTTAATGAATGAAACTCAAATAAAAGAAATTAAACATTTAGAGAGTGAGAAATAACATCCAATACAACAACTTGATACTCCATTGGATAAAACCATAAAATAGCAATCCCTCCATTGATAACATGTTCTCAACGGAAGCGGGAAGTAGACTTACGAGGGTGGAATTGAAGAAGTAAAAAAAAAACAACAAAAAAACACGATCACTCCACCGTTGTGTGAAAAAAAATCACAAGGTTTGGTATGAATAAATTCAAAAATTGAGGCAAAGGTATCAAGGTGATAAGAGGAAGAACAAAATAAGCGAATAATAAGAACTTTTATTTAAAACTAAGGTGATTGAAATAACTTACATGAGAAGGAAAAAACTCTACAAGGACAATTTAGCATAATAACATTACAATGAAAACAAAGCTCCAAGATCCCTAAATCCTCCACCAATACTACCTTAAATAGGAAAAAATTAAGACTCTGGATGATCCACCACTCCCCAAGTCTCTTTAATTAAATGTGGTGGGCCAAGGTAGGTGGAACATTAATATAGAGAAGACTTTTCCACTTCTTGCCCCGAAGTTGCATCCAGCTTGCATCCACCGGAAAGAAGAACCAAAAGAGCCTTCTATAAGGCCGAATTGGAGTGGAACATACAATACTTAAATGAATACCCAGATGTTCCCTAACGTCATGTAAAATTTCAAACCAAAATAATAAGCCGTTAGCGAGATATGATTTAAATGGTGGGATGTTTTTCTGGGCTGCAGAATCTGGCCCAGAATTACATATTCAAATTGGGCTGCCTTAATCACCACCATGTAGGATGAATTAGAACTGGATCCATAAGAATTATTTGTTCCTATATATGTATTATAGCCTCCCATGAAATTTGGGATTCATTGGGACTATATTGTGGGCGCCACATTCTCATCAGTGGGATGATATCCAATCTGCCTTCTCCAGAATTGTTTCCTTTCATCACCAAATATCCCCATCATCCTTTATGAATCCTCCATTTATCCCTGAATGAAAAATGTTCATATTTAAGTTTATATCAATTTTCCAAAATATCAAATTAAAATATGGATAATTAAATTCTTTACAATAAGAAAAAACATTGAGCCTAAATTGGTGCATATTAGGCATGAAGTGCACAAATGATGAGAATGGATGTTCAAAATTAAAATCCACTAACTCAGGACCATAAGATCAAAAATGAAAATTTAATACCATTAAAATGTAATCAAAATATGTGTTTTTATTGGATAATCACCACCCTTTCAAGGATCCACTCATTCTTAAAAATTTCCTTGAAACCCTATCCAAATTTACTCTCCTTGAAGTCCTTTACTTACCCTAATTACCCTATTCACTATAAAGGTGCCTAGTTTGGATAATTGTATCACTGAGAGGGGGATGGGGTGAATCAGTGATACTTTTTATTTTATGTTTCCTTGAAACAACATTTGCTTTATGTTAATGATTCCATTCCCTGCTAAAAACAATTCAAACACACATCCACAGGAACACAAGTATTTATATGGTTCACTATTCAATAATAATATCCATATCCTTGGTATGGTTTGGAAATGATCCAATAACATACAATCCACTAGAAATAATCCTTTTTGTGGAATACAATGAGTAGGATATACACTTTCACTCATGTAGCACCATGCAAACAATCCAATAGCGCTTGTGCACCCTTTTAGCACAAATAGGGTAAAATAATGCTTGTGTAACAAGTCATGTTACCTATTATTCTTTTAAAATTCTACAAATGTATTCTTTGGGAAACAATTATTTAGTTTATTACCCATAATATAGTAAGAACTTCAAGGACTTTGATATAGAATTCAAATCTGATTGCCCAGTTTGATTCTCCCAAACCGTTTCTTTTAGTCCAATTATTCAAATCTGATTGACCAATATGATGAATATATCTCTACTAGAATATGATTGAGACAATTCAGAAATTCTTCTTCCTCAGTCTGGAAATCTCAATATGAAAATCCTGATCTGATTTTTCAGCCTAATACGATGATCAGATGAATACGATGACATGCAGAATACAATAGACAACTGAATATGATGATCACTAAATATGATGATCATCTGAACAACTTTGTAATCTTGCCTCTTCTCCTTTCACTTATCTCCATTGAAACTTCTTCAACAAAGGCTTAATACAGAAATATTATTCTCTCTCTAGAATTCTAGAGCTTCTATCTCTTCCTATGAATAGTACATTTGTTGTCAGTAGTCAGGGAAAGTACAAATCACTTCTCCCTTTTATAGGCGACCCAAGGATGGTTTTGGCTCAAATCCCCAAAATTTTCTTGCTTAACCAAATTACCCTAAACCTTGATTTCTCTTGAATTTTGGGTGCATTTATGACTTTGTCAAGGCTTCTTAAATCTTCTTGAATCTTCTTAAAACTTTATCTTTTCTCCATAATTTTTTTATCGAATGTTAGTCTGAATCTGATTTATCATTATAATTTCTGAATATGATGACTTCCTTGATAATACTTTCAACAATATCCTTCACATACTCAAGTTTGATTCCAATTCTAATTGTCATTATGATCTTCCTCATTATGGTAAGTAAATATGTAAAATAATAAATTCTTCTTCATCTCTTCTCTTGACCCACTTGAAATACAACACATATTCTTTGAAATTCAAGCTCCCCCTCAACAACACATCCAAATATTTCCTTCAGCTCTTATCTTGATCCACTTAAATGATAAACAAAGTAATTCAACCCCTTTTAAATGGGTGACTACATTGTTGATCACATTCTTTTATCTTCTTTGAAATCATCGGTCTCAAGCAATTCTTCCTCTGATTATGATGTCATCCTGAGTCTGATCAGCAGCTTCCTTTATTTCACAAACTTCATCTTGTATCACGACTTCATGATTTTGGATACATTTGAGAATAGCTTTAGCATCGTCAAAATTTCATTGGAAAGTATTGTAACTTCCCATCATTTCCATCAACCATCTTTCTTTTCCAATTCATCCTAAATAAAATTGTCTAGAATACAATTAGACTAAATATAATTCAACACGATCCTTGTAGAGACCCAAATCTTGACGTACATGGACATTACAGAACTTTTTCGAAATACTTAGTACATAACAAAAACAGACACATAAGGACCGTAATAGTTTAGTGTCTTTGGAAACTTGGAACGTAATATTCTAATCATGGTGAAAGATCTTCAACATCTCCCATAAAGATCTTCCCCTTTTCTTTTCTTACCTAAAACCTTTCTTTATAGCCTGGGGAAAAGAAAACATATAAAGGGTGAGATCAAATTCTCAGTAAGGGTAAGCATGGAAAAAATAAAACAAATCATATACATTTGAACTTAAAAACATGAACATAATGTTTAAACATCAAAATATTGAGCAATGACATAAAACATGGCAGTACATAAGGCATAGATCATAAAGAAACATTAATCATGATAAAATAGCATGGAAATAAAACATGTAATTATGGAAAAACATTAAGCACATGATATGATTTCCATAGTGTCCAAGGCATTGCTGCCAAGACCATCTTAGTGGACAAAGTCCCTTTCTGAATCGAGTTTACTCCTCGTCACAGTCCTGTATTACTGAACCGGATTAACTTACCCTTCCAGCCATGTCTATCTCATGAGATATAAATCTTTACCCAATGCATTGGAGGGAGATATAGGTCCCACCCATCTCATAATAAAATCATTATTACTTGTGCCACAAAATAAACATACATCATTTATAATAACCCAACAAATAAGATGGGTTTCATAAATATCATCCCATCATCACATAATCCATATAAAAGAAATGGATATCATTTCATAATAAGAAAAGTGAAACCATGTAAATCATAGAGAATTTATACTTGAAACATACACATATAAAATAATGTCATCTTAGATGAAAAATGGTTTTGATAAAACACTTGAAATGAATTCTTGAGGAAAATACCCTTTCTTCTTCAAAATCAATTTATTTTCACAAAAAATCATGCAATTTTAAAAGAAAAATATTTTTTTGAAAATAGTCATGAAATATTTTGGAGGAAGCTTAATGAAAACAAGGCTTTATAAAACCATAAAAATCTGTTCGTGCCGTATAAGTTAAAAAAACATTCTTCTCTTACTTTTGCTGGAAAATTCAAAAAGTACCTCGTAAAAGAAAGATTTCATACATACCATGTAGTAAAAGTCAAAAATGGGTAAAAAGGACATTAAAAATACATGAATTTTTTTTATAAAATAAGGACATGGATGATAAATATAACCCCAGTAAATACTTACAAATAAACAATCTCAGATAAGAATGAGATTGGAATAATTACCCCTTACCTTAGGTCCGACATGCTTCGTATATATCCGAACCTCCTGTATAATGATTTAAATAATTTCATTTACTTATTACAGAATCATATTTATTGTTATTATATCATATATGGTTCACTTATGACTTTATATTACCCGTTCTTTTGTAAGTTCCATGTTAAAGTAGCGTTCGAGGTAAAATCGTTTTATTTATCGTACATGTTTTGACTTGTTGTTCTTGATATTATTACTTATATCCTGATTTACTTAATTAAAGAATGTAAAACATGATTTATATGTAATATATATTCAGCATATACATATATATATATGATAGATCGATAAATGGAATGAAATACACCGTTCATGGAGATGGTAGGTCGTACATACGCATGAACGCTGTTTTCGCTTCCTTATTGAATTGAATGGAATTAAGTAGATGACATACATATATATATACACATAAATCTAGTATCATTATTATGTCATATATTTCATGATTACTTATTATATATACTTTATAATCATTCATGAATGGTTAACATGGAGAATGAATCTCACCGCATCGTGGAGACGGTATTCCGTACGTACGCACGAGCGATGATATCATTCCCATGATCGTGGAATTGTATTGAAGTGTATGTATAATATTTCAGAATCAGTATCACTTTACAATAATCATATATAGTTATTATTTACACCATTATACCCATCCAAGTAAGGTGGTGGTGGAAAATAGATTACACCACGGCGTGGAGACAGTATTCCGTACATACGCACGCGCGGTGATTTTGTTTTCCGTAGGATGGATAGATGGTGAAATAGGGTTGTTTCATACTTATAATAACATATTAGTATATGAGTGATACTGATGTTATTACTTCATAATGAAACAACTAAAGACGAAGAAGTGGAAGAAGAAATAACGTTGAAAGAATCGGTAACAGACATTACCTCTTCTTTGAAGAGCCTCTTTGAGACCTCCTCTTAGGGCACTAAAATTGGTCTTTGAAGAAGACAAAGACCTCTAGGATGTTTCTAGGTAAGTTTAGAAGAGAATTTTTCAGGGTTTGGACGATCTTGAAGGCTCAAAGTGGTTTGAGGAAGAGAGGGAGGAGGTGCCCTTTTATAAGGGAGGAGAGGGGCACCTTTGGAAAAACTAAAAATATTATTTTATTATAAAGTCATATTCGGTTTTTTAATAGCTAAAAATTGATTTATTTCTAAGATAATGTGGGGATGGGTCGAAATAATCTCATCCAATAGAATTTAGACAATTTTAGGTTTCTATTTTAACCTTATCATTTAGATTTAACTTTAAGTTAGATAATTTAACTTTTACCGTGTCTTCTTGTTTTCTTACACTATAAGGTTAATAAACTTACTATAACAAGCTAAAATAACCCCAAGTTGTTTATTATTAATATATATAACCTTATCTAAGTAATTTTTCCGAACCTTAGATTTTTAGGAATAAAATAACAATTAATAATATGATATTTGTTTTAAAAACTATTTTATGTCAATTTTGACACTATTTGGTAATTGATTATTGTGAAAATACTAAAAGAATGATTAGTTCGAAAAAAGTTAATTAAATCAGTACTAATATATAATATTAACCTAGAGGAATTCATAAAAAGTCTCAAATTACATTTATTTGGGCATTTATAACATCACTTATGTCAATATTTCATTAATAAGATAATTAATGCATCATCATTGTGTCATACATAAATTAAATTATTTAATGTCTAAAAATTACAAATAAAATACCATTATGTAGGAAATATTTTTAGATTTATAATGAATATTTATAGTCGAATTTATCTTATGTATAACCCTATATTAAAAATTATTTACTTATTAAACTTTGATTTTAACTATTTTAACCCTTCTTTAAATAAATTAATAATAAATGTCCTAATCTAATCCAAGTGGGCCTAAATGGTCATATTTTATTCCTAAGGTTGTTTTTTGTCGAATTAAACTTATCCAATAGAATTAGGACATGTGTTAGGGTAATAATAATATCATTTTTACCCTTAATTATCCTATTTACTTTTAACCGTGGTAAAAAAAGTAAAAAGTTACGATTCACGAAAAATTATTTTCATCTCATTGAACCAAATTTTAGTCCTTGATATTAACCGTGTCTCTTGGATTTTCGAAATTCAATTCACAGAAGTGGTAAAATTTCTTTTAAATGAAAAAGTCAATTTTTTTATCTACCACTAAGTGGTTTCACTATTCATCAAAAATTGAAGTTTTTCAGAAAAATACCAAAAATTAAGCCTAATAATTATTTGATATTCCGAATTCAAAATTGATGTCTATTTTTCCAGATTCAGAACATAGAAGTGGCATTAATTAATTTTAAATTTAATTCCCGTTATCAAAACAAATAACGTGTTTTTAAGAAACAATAACTATCAAAAGATTGATACTTGTTTATATCCAATTTCAAAGTGAAATTAATTTCAATGACCAACATTGGATTAAATGGTAAAAATATATTCTAATTACACTTTAAAACCAATTAAAAAGATAATCTAACCATATAAATTATTACGATGAAAAAAGTTGTTTTTAAATAAAATATAGCGTGTTTTTACTATTCATTAAAATATGAAAGTTATCAGAATAATATGAAAAATTTATCCAAAGTAAATTTTTATATCCTGATTCCAAAGAAGAATTTTATTTTGTCAAATTGAACTTATAGACATGTCAAAACAAGATTTAAAGTGGGTGCGCCATCAATAGGCGGAAAAACTGCATTTTTTGAAAAATACTTATTTTATCTGAAAAATTTATTTTGTTCTCATACCATGTTCTAGAAAATATGTAAGATAATGTTATAAAATTAAAAATGTAGTTAATACTGTTCATAACGTCTTATCCATAATATTATAACAATATATCGTTGTTTAGTGAAACCCGATATTGCATACTACACACACTATCGAGGTAGGTCGCGATTGCGTGTAATGCAAGCCAAGAATAGTGTTGCGTATACTGCAAGCTAATGCGGTGTTGCCTATAGTACAAGATAATATTGGTGTAGTGTATAATATAAGATCAAAGAAATTAAAAATAATATATCTCATAAAATCTCGGGGTGTTACATTCTACCCCCCTTAAAATGAATTTCATCCTTGAAATTCGTTGGGGTTATAAGTCGTTTACTATTCATAGAAACCCACATTGTAAAAAGGAATACTAAAACTTAATTTAAAAAACTAAAGTATGAAATGTAACGATTACCCAAAGTAACTCATCACTGGGTTTCCATATAGGAAAACATTGTAACACCCTGAGATTTTATGAAAAATATTCTTTTCATTAATGTCTTGTGTTGTACGCTACACCAAAAGGAGCTTGCACAACACGCATCCTTGACTTGCCTTGCATTACACGCAATCGCGACCTTCCTCGATAGCGTGTGTAGTACGTAATACCAAGTTTCACTAAACAACGATATGCTATTAAAATATTAATAAAACTAGCCGTTATGAATAGTAATAACCACTTTTTGAAATTTTGTAAATTTTATTTTTCAAAATGGACTTCATTTTTGGAATCAGAATATCGAAATTAGCTTAGGGTGAAATTTTGGTACTTTTCGGGTAACTTTCATATTCTGATGAATAGTGAAAATTACTAAATTTTAATTAAAAACAACTTTTTAAATTGAAATAATTAATAGTGATAAATTTTTAATTTGAGTGGTTTTAAAGTATATTTAGAATATATTTTTACAATTTAATACAATGTTGGTCATTAGATGTAATTTCACATTTAAACCAGTTATAAACAAGTGTCAATCTTTTGATAGTTATTATCTCTTAAAAACACGCCTTTTATTTTGACGACGGGAATTAATTTTTAAATTAATTAATGCAACTGATATGTTTTGAATTTGGTAAAATAGAAATCATTTTTGAGTTCATAATATCAAATATAGCTTAGGCCTAATTTTTGGTATTTTTCTGAAAACTTTCAATTTTTGATGAATAGTGAAACCACTAAGTGGTAGTTAAAAAAACTGAATTTTTCATAAAACTTAATTTTACCGCTTCTGTGAGTGGAATTTCAAAAATCTGAGAGACACGGTTGATGTCAGTAAATAAAATGTGGTTCAATGAGATGAAAATAATTTTTGGTGAATAGTAACTTTTTTACTTTTATTTACCACGGTTAAAAGTAAATAGGGTAATTAAGGGTAAAAATGATATTATTATTACCCTAACACATGTCCTAATTCTATTGGATAAGTGTAATTCGACCAAAAACAAACTTAGGAATAAAATATGACCATTTATGCCCACTTGAATTAGATTAGGACATTTATTATTATTTAATTCAAAGAAGAGTTAAAAGAGTTAAAATCAAAGTTTATTTAATAAAACATTTTTAATATAGGGTTATACATAAGATAAATTCGACTATAAATATTCATTATAAAGATAAAAAGATTTCCTACATAATGGTATTTTATTTGTAATTTTTAGACATTAAATAATTTAATTTATTTATGACACAACGATGATGCAGTAATTATCTTATTAATGAAATATTGACATAATTGATGTTATAAATACTAAAATAAATATAATTTGAGACTTTTTATGAATTCAACTTATTTTATAGGTTAATATGACATGTTATTATTGATTTAATTAACTTTGTTAGAACTTATAATTCTGTTAGGAGTTTCACAAAAATCAATTACTAAATAGTGTCAAAATTGACATAAAATAGTTTTTAAAACAAATATTATATTATTAATTTTTATGTTATTTCTAAAAATCTAAGGTTCTGCCAAATGACTTAGATAAGGTTATATATATTAATAATAAACTATTTGGGGTTCTTTTGGCTTCTTATAGTAAGTTTATTAACCTTATAGTGTAAGAACACAAGAAGACACGGTAAAAGTAAAATTATTTAACTTAATGTTAAATCTAAATGATAAGGTTAAAATAGGAACCTAAACTTGTCTAAATTCTATTGGATGAGAGGATTTCGACCCATCCCCACCTTATCCTCTAAATAAATCAATTTGGAGCTATTTAAAACCGAACTTGACTTTATAATAAAATAATAGTTTTAGTTATTCCAAAGGTGCCCCTCTCCTCCCTTATATAAGGACACCTCCTCCATCTCTTACTCACACAACTTTGAGCCTTCAAGCTCGGCCAACCCCGGACAAAATATCTTCTCCACTTCCCTATCAACATCCTAGAGGTTCTGGTATTCCTAAAAGACCAATTTTAGTGCCCTAAGAGGAGGTCTCAAAGAGGCGCTTCAAAGAAGAGGTAATTTCCGTTACCAATTCTTTCACCTTTATTTCTTCTTCCACTTATTCTTCTTAGGTTGTTTCATTATGAAGTAATAACATCAGTATCACTAATATAATTATATGTTATTATAATTATGAAACAATCCTAATTCACCATCTATCCATCCTACAGAAAACGAAATCACCGCGCGTGCGTACGTACGGAATACCGTCTCCACGCCGTGGTGTAATCTGTTTTTCCACCAACACCTTACATGGATGGGTATTATGGTGTAAATAATAACTATACATAGTTATTATAACATAATAATTATTATGATATATTTTATCATCCACTCCAATTAAATTCAATAATTATGGAAATGATATCATCGCTCGTGCGTACGTACGGACTACCGTCTCCACGATGCGATGAGATTCATTCTCCATGTTAACCATTTAAGAATGATTATAAAGTATATATAAGAAATAATAATGAAATATATTACATTATAAACCTACTGGATTTATGTGTATATATATGTATGTCATCTACTTAATTCCACTTAATTCAATAAGGAAACGAAAACAGCGTTCATGCGTACGTACGGCCTACCGTCTCCATGAACGGTGTATTTCTTTCCATTTATCGATCCATTATATATATGTATATTCTGAATATATATTATATATAAATCATGTTTTATATTCTATAATTAAGTAATAATGATCTAAGTAATCATATGAATAATTACAAGTTAAAACACGAACGACAAATGAGACGATTTTACCCAAAACGCTACTTTAACATGAATTTACAAAAGAACGGGTAATATAAAGTCATAAGTGAACCATATATGATATAATAACAATGAATATGATTCTTTAATAAGTCAATGACATTATTTAAATCATTATACAGTAGGTTTGG
This sequence comes from Viscum album, assembly GCA_963277665.1. Taxonomy (NCBI): domain Eukaryota; kingdom Viridiplantae; phylum Streptophyta; class Magnoliopsida; order Santalales; family Viscaceae; genus Viscum; species Viscum album. The sequence continues at coordinate 344,975,479 of OY728162.1, read as the reverse complement.
ACACTTACAAAGCAAATCGGACCTAAGGTAATGGATACATTTTCAATCTCATTTTTATCCGAGATTGCTTATACGTAAGTATTTACTGGGGTTACGTTTATCATCCATGACCATGATTTCTAAAAATTATTTCATAAAATGTTTACCATTCTTCCATGGATGTTTAAAGTCATTTTCACCCTTTATTTACTTTTTACCACATTGTATTAATGGAATCTTTCGTTTGGTTACCATATAAGGTACTTTTGACTTTTCCGACAAAAGTACGAGGAGAATGTTATTTTTAACTTATACGGCGTGAACGGATTTTTACGGTTTCATAACGCCTCATTTTCAAGAAGATTCCTCTACAAGATTGAATGATTATTTTCAATAAAACCCTTATCTTTTATAATTGCATGGAATTTTGTGAAAAGAACATGATTTTAAAGAAGAAAGGATATTTTTCTCAAGAATTCATTTCAAGTGTTTTGTCAAAACTATTTTACATCTAAGATGACATTATTTCATATGTGTATGTTTCAAGTAAAATTTATCTGTGATTTAAATGGATTCAATTTTCTTATGATGAAATGATATCAATTGTTTATGGATTATGTTATGATGGCATGATGTTTAAGAATCCCATTTTATTTCATGGGTTATGCAATGATGTATGATTTACGATTTTGTGGAACACATAAGAATGGTTTAATTATGAGATGGGTGGGACCTATATCTCCCTCTAATGCATTGGGTAAAGATTTTATATCTCATGAGATAGACATGGCTGGAATGGTAGGTTATACCGGTTCAGTGAAACAGGACTGAAACGAGGGTGACTCGGTTCAGAAAGGGACTTTGTCCACTAAGATAGTCTTGGCAATGAGTCTTGACTAACAAGAAATGATTCTCTATGATTATGTGTGTATGCCACAAAGTTTCATGTTTTAAGTTATGATTATTGTGATTATGTTTCACTGCCATGATTTATCCCATGTTATGAAATTATGATCTCTTTTACAGGTTAAGATTTCCAAAAGTTATGTGCTTATGTATATGATGTGATTGATATTTCTTTTGTTTACCCTCACTGAGCATTTGAGCTCACCCTTTCATGTTTTCTTTTCCCTAGGATATAAGGAAATGTTTTAGGTATAATAAAAAGGAAGATCTTTATGGGAGATGTTGAAGATCTTTCACCAGGATTAGAGGATTATATTCCGAGTTTCCAAAGACACTAAACTATTACGATCCTTGTGTGTGTGTTTTTGTTATGTGTTAAGTATTCCGCAAATGTAATGTAATGTCCATGTACATCAAGCTTCAGGTCTCTACAGTTGGTATCAGAGGAAAGGTTTAGTCAACCTTTGGAAACTAGGATGCGTAAACATTAGTGAGATCCCTAGAGATATTTCTAAGGTATGTCTAGGGATGTCCCTAAGGATAAGTATACGTATAGGATACAGTCCTAGAACTACGGTAACGATCATAGATTTTAACCTAAGATGTTAGATATTGAGGATACTCCCCCTTTACTATGTTTTTTTCTCTAGCATGATTTTCACCTCTCACAAGATTCTTTTTGTGTTTTAGTTAATGGAGCGAACCAGAAGGAATTCGGTTAACATTGAATCCAATGGACAAATTGGTGACTATGAGAAACAAAATTGTGTAATTCCTAGAGAGAAAGATATTGTGATTATGCCGAATCAGTCATCTTGATATATGATTAACAAGGTGAAATTTAGTGGTATCCCTAATTCATCAAAGAAGAGGAAGATAAACTATTATTCATGTTCGCATGTTGAGGTGCATAAATAAAGGAAGATTGAGATTTCTAAAGAAGGGAAGAAGAACCTTGAGGAATATCTCAAATGGAGGGACCGATGTTATCTGTGTGGAGAAATGGGTCATAGAGTGACAGACTGTTATGGAGTTCAATGTCTTATTTGTGGAGAATATGGGCATTACCCAACTCAATGCCCTGACCTAAAAAGTTACTTCTAAATCAAGGAAGGACTTATTCCAGGACAATCATTGAAGTGGATGGACTGAAGTGTTTATGTATTGGTATTCAAGAATAATGTTGTTGAGGTACTTTTATGGTGTATTGAAATATTTATGTAATGGTCTATTGTAGTTTTCAATAATTTTAAGGTACCGGTAACCATGAAAAGTGATTCAAATACTTTGGAAAGTAGATGATATGTGCATAATGAAGGGATAAGGAGAAAATGAAATTTTTGACAGTATTCATGAGCTCATGATTGACATAAGGACTATTGATATCATGGTTAGAGTATATAGAATTTTGAGTATTTTTGTATGTGGAAAGAGTTAACTTTTAACAGAATTCATGTTTTTACTAAGTTTCAATGGGTATTCAAGAGAATACATGATTAAGGCCTTTGAATGTTTGGAATGTGACCAAAAAGACATATCTTATGATATATGGGGATCAACGATGGTATCAAATATCTGGTAATTGTTTTCACTATATTATGAGAGTGGACTGCAGTATTATGGATAAGCCTAAAGACTAGAATAGATTATGTTGGACATAAGTTAGTATTGTTTAAGGATAGATGTTTTTTTCGATATTATTGATGGGATGTTATAGTAATATAGTTTTAGAAAAAAAGACAACCTGTAGGACGGGTGACAACCCATCGCGTCGAACAAGGTCGTAGGAATCGAACCCACAACCGAAGTACGACTGGCCTTTATCGCCTACCACTGGCCTACAGGAAGTCCCTATTCAGTAGAAACTAGTTTTATTATATTAAGCAGTATGATATATGAAGTATAAGTCCATTTTAGGAACCATATATGATTAATCTCACTATATATGGACTTATGTATTTTTTGACAACTTTTCTAACCTTTTGTTTGAGACAGATGGAATGACCCATCATTCTATCACATGATCTGCTAACACATCACGAATGACAAATTCAACTTCATTTATTTAAGAGATGAAGTGGAAATTGTTCAAGGCATGAACAACAGTGAGATTTTACCAAAATAAAGTAAGTATTTATTCTAATTCAAATTCTTCAACTTTAGGGAAACGATATTGAAAACCAAAAATGTTGTCCTAGTGCTCTTATATCTGATTAATCAGATGGTACCTTAGATCGTCACAAATTTATGGATTTGTGATTGTTGGATTTTCCATAGCCATGTTCTCTACCACTCTCCATCAGAACATGATGGCTAGATTTCTCTTCCATATCCATATTTTCACCTATGTGGAAACCCAGTGATTAGTTTATTTGGGTAACCGTTACGTTTCATACTTTTGTTTTAAAAGAATGGTTTTGGTATTCCTTTTTACGATGTGGGTTTCTATTAAAGAAACTTTCAAGTAGCAAACCATTTATAACCCTGACGAATTTCGAGGGCGAAATTCATTTTAAGGGGGGTAGAATGTAACACCCCGAGATTTTATTAAAAATATTCTTTTCATTAATGTCTTGTGTTGTACGCTACACCAAAAGGATCTTGCACAACACACATCCTTGACTTGCCTTACATTACACGCAATCGCGACCTTCCTCGATAGCGTGTGTAGTACACAATACCGAGTTTCACTAAACAACGATATGCTATTAAAATATTATTAAAACTAGCCGTTATGAATAGTAATAACCACTTTTTGAAATTTTGTAAATTTTATTTTTCAAAATGGACTTCATTTTTGGAATCATAATATCGAAATTAGCTTAGGGTGAAATTTTGGTACTTTTCGGGTAACTTTCATATTCTGATGAATAGTGAAAATTACTAAATTTTAATTAAAAACAACTTTTTTAATTGAAATAATTAATAGTGATAAATTTTTAATTTGAGTGGTTTTAAAGTATATTTAGAATATATTTTTACAATTTAATACAATGTTGGTCATTGGATGTAATTTCACATTTAAACCAGTTATAAACAAGTGTCAATCTTTTGATAGTTATTATCTCTTAAAAACACGCCTTTTGTTTTGAAGACGGAAATTAATTTTTAAATTAATTAATGAAAATGATATGTTTTGAATTTGGTAAAATAGAAATAATTTTTGAGTTCATAATATCAAATATAGATTAGGCCTAATTTTTGGTATTTTTCTGAAAACTTTCAATTTTTGATGAATAGTGAAACCACTAAGTGGTAGTTAAAAAAACTGAATTTTTCATAAAACTTAATTTTACCGCTTCTGTGAGTGGAATTTCAAAAAATCCAAGATACACGGTTGATGTCAGTAAGTAAAATGTGGTTCAATGAGATGAAAATAATTTTTGGTGAATAATAACTTTTTACTTTTATTTACCACGGTTAAAAGTAAATAGGGTAATTAAGGGTAAAAATGATATTATTATTACCCTAACACATGTCATAATTCTATTGGATAAGTGTAATTCGACCAAAAACAAAATTAGGAATAAAATATGACCATTTAGGCCCACTTGAATTAGATTAGGACATTTATTATTATTTAATTCAAAGAAGAGTTAAAAGAGTTAAAATCAAAGTTTATTTAATAAAACATTTTTAATATAGGGTTATAAATAAGATAAATTCGACTATAAATATTCATTAGAAATCTAAAAAGATTTCCTACATAATGGTATTTTATTTGTAATTTTTATACATTAAATAATTTAATTTATTTATGACACAACGATGATGCAGTAATTATCTTATTAATGAAATATTGACATAATTGATGTTATAAATACTCAAATAAATATAATTTGAGACTTTTTATGAATTCAACTAATTTTCTAGGTTAATATGACATGTTAGTATTGATTTAATTAACTTTTTTTTAACTTATCATTCTGTTAGGATTTTCACAAAAATCAATTACTAAATAGTGTCAAAATTGACATAAAATAGTTTTTAAAACAAATATTATATTATTAATTGTTATGTTATTCCTAAAAATCTAAGGTTCGGCCAAATGACTTATATAAGGTTATATATATTAATAATAAACAATTTGGTGTTCGTTTGGCTTCTTATAGTAAGTTTATTAACCTTATAGTGTAAGAACACAAGAAGACATGGTAAAAGTAAAATTATTTAACTTAATGTTAAATCTAAATGATAAGGTTAAAATAGGAACCTAAACTTGTCTAAATTATATTGGATGAGAGGATTTAGAACCATCCCAACCTTAGCCTAGAAATAAATCAATTTTGATCTATTTAAAACCGAACTTGACTTTATAATAAAATAATATGTTTAGTTATTCCAAAGGTGCCCCTCTCATCCCTTATATAAGGACACTTCCTCCCTCTCTTCCTCACACAACTTTGAGCCTTCAAGCTCGGCCAAACCCTGCCAAAATATCTTCTCCACTTCCATAGAAACATCCTAGAGGTTATGATATTCCTCAAAGACCAATTTTAGTGCCCTAAGAGGAGGTCTCAAAGAGGCGCTTCAAAGAAGAGGTAATTTCCGTTACCAATTCTTTCACCTTTATTTCTTCTTCCACTTCTTCTTCTTAGGTTGTTTCATTATGAAGTAATAACATAAGTATCAATCATATAATGATATGTTATTATAAGTATGAAACAATCCTAATTCACCATCTATCCATCCTACGGAAAATGAAATCACCGCGCGTGCGTACGTACGGAATACCGTCTCCATGTCGTGGTGTAATCTGTTTTTCCACCAACACCTTACATGGATGGGTATTATGGTGTAAAGAATAACTATACATAGTTATTATAACATCATAATGATTCTAATATATTTTATCATCCACTCCAATTCAATTCAATAATTATGGAAATGATATCATCGCTCGTGCGTACGTACGGACTACCGTCTCCACGACGCGATGCGATTCATTCTCCATGTTAACCATTTAAGAATGATTATAAAGTATATATAAGCAATAATAATGAAATATATGATATTATAAAGCTACTGTATTTATGTTTATATATATGTATGTCATCTACTTAATTCCACTCAATTCAATAAGGAAACGAAAACAGCGTTCATGCGTACGTACGGCCTACCGTCTCCATGAACGGTGTATTTCTTTCCATTTATTGATCCATTATATATATGTATATTCTGAATATATATTATATATAAATCATGTTTTATATTATATAATTAAGTAATAATGATCTAAGTAATCATATGAATAATTACAAGTTAAAACACGAACGACAAATGAGACGATTTTACCCAAAACGCTACTTTAACATGAATTTACAAACGAACGGGTAATATAAAGTCATAAGTGAACCATATATGATATAATAACAATGAATATGATTCTGTAATAAGTCAATGACATTATTTAAATCATTATACAGGAGGTTCGGACACTTACGAAGCAAATCGGACCTAAGGTAAGGGATAAATTTTCAATCTCATTTTTATCCGAGATTGCTTATACGTAAGTATTTACTGGGGTTACGTTTATCATCCATGACCATGATTTCTAAAAATGATTTCATAAAATGTTTACCATTCTTCCATGGATGTTTAAAGTCATTTTCACCCTTTATTTACTTTTTACCACATTGTATGAATGAAATCTTTCGTTTGGTTACCATATAAGGTACTTTTGACTTTTCTGAAAAAAGTACGAGGAGAATGTTATTTTTAACTTATACGGCGTGAACGGATTTTTACGGTTTCATAACGCCTCATTTTCAAGAAGCTTACTCTACAATATTGCATGATTATTTTCAATAAAACCCTTATCTTTTAAAATTGCATGGAATTTTGTGAAAAGAACATGATTTTAAAGAAGAAAGGATATTTTGCTCAAGAATTCATTTCAAGTGTTTTGTCAAAAATATTTTACATCTAAGATGACATTATTTCATATGTGTATGTTTCAAGTAAAATTTCTCTATGATTTAAATGGATTCAATTTTCTTATGATGAAATGATATCAATTGTTTATGGATTATGTTATGATGTTATGATGTTTAAGAATCCCATTTTATTTCATGGGTTATGCAATGATGTATGATTTACGATTTTGTGGCACACATAATAATGGTTTCATTATGAGATGGGTGGGACCTATATCTCCCTCCAATTCATTGGGTAAAGATTTTATATCTCATGAGATAGACATGGCTGGAATGGTAGGTTATACCGGTTCAGTGAAACATGACTGAAACGAGGGTGACTCGGTTCAGAAAGGGACTTTGTCCACTAAGATAGTCTTGGAAATGAGTCTTGACTAACAAGAAATGATTCTCTATGATTATGTGTGTATGCCACAAAGTTTCATGTTTTAAGTTATGATTATTGTGATTACGTTTCACTGCCATGATTTATCCCATGTTATGAAATTATGATCTCTTTTACAGGTTAAGATTTCCAAAAGTTATGTGCTTATGTATATGATGTGATTGATATTTCTTTTGTTTACCCTCACTGAGCATTTGAGCTCACCCTTTCATGTTTTCTTTTCCCCAGGATATAAGGAAAGGTTTTAGGTATAATAAAAAGGAAGATCTTTATGGGAGATGTTGAAGATCTTTCACCAGGATTAGAGGATTATATTCCGAGTTTCCAAAGACACTAAACTATTACGATCCTTGTGTGTGTTTTTTTGTTATGTGCTAATATTCCGCAAATGTAATGTAATGTCCATGTACATCAAGCTTCGTGTCTCTAAAAACATAGATGAAAATATGGATATGGAAGAAAAATCTAACCATCAAGTTCTGATGGAGATTGGTAGAGAATATGGCTATGAAAAAGCCATCAATCACAAAGACATAAATTTGTGATGATCTAAGGTACCATCTGATTCATCAGATATAAGATCACTAGGACAACATTTTTGGTTTTCAATATCATTTCCCTAAAGTTGAAAAATTTGAATTAGAAGAAATACTTGCTTGATTTTGGTGCAATCTCACTGTTGTTCATGCTTTGAACAATTTACACTTCATCTCTTAAAGAAATGAAGTTGAATTTGTTATTTGTGAAGTGTTAACAGATCATGTGATAGAATTATGGGTCATTCCATCTGTTTCAAACAAAAGGTTAGAAAAAGTTATCAAATATACATAAGTCCATCTATGGTGAGGTTAATTGTATACGATTCAAAAAATGAACTTATACTTCATATATCATACCGCTTAATAAAATAAAACTAGTTTCTACTAACCAGGGACTTCCTGTAGGCCAGTGGTATGTGATAAAGGCCAGTCGCACTTCAATTGTGGGTTCGATTCCCACAACCTTGTCCGACGCGATGGGCTATCGCCCGTCCTGCAGGTTGTCCTTTTTCTAAAACTACATTACTACAACATCGCATCAATAATATCGAAAAAAGTTCTATCCTTAAACAATACTAACTTATGTCCAACATAATCCATTCCAATCTTTAGGCTTATCTAAAATACTTCGGTCCAAACTCATAGTATAATGAAAATGATTACTTGAAATGTCACATAACAATCACGTGAATGCCATCATTTATCCCCCATATATCATAAGATATATCTTGTTGGTCAAATTACAAACATGTGAATACCTTAATCATGTATTCTCTTGAAGAATGAATACCCATTGAACCTTAGTGAAAACATGAATGTTGTTAAATTTTAACACTTTCCACATACCAAAATACCAAAAATTGTATATACTCAAACCATAATATCACTTAGTCCTTATATCAGTCATGAGCTCATGAATACAATAAAACATCTCATTATCTTCTTATCCCTTCATTATGCGCATATCATCTACTTTCCAAAAATATCTGAATAACCTTTCATGGTTACCGGTACCATTCATCATACAATTTCAAAACTTAAGGAAAGACAACAGTGTAACAATCCTTAGATGTCTCTTTATTCCATAGTACCATGAGATTACTTATACAACATTACTCTTGATAAACATGTAATCATTCCACTACCTTCTTAAACCATTGACCGAGCTTGAACAATTCTTTCACTTTACATATCATTTGTAGTCTCTTCATCATCATCCACGTAAATACTACCCATATGACCATGCTGATTCTCTTTATGAGATTTTCCCTTAGGGCATTGGTTTGAATAATGCCCGTACATTCCACATTTAAAACACTTAACCGTTGTTTATGTCTTAACAATACCATTATCCTTGTCCATGGTGTTAAATGAACCTTTTCCTTTACAATTACTAGATTTGTGTCCTTTTTTTCCACACCCAAAGCATCTTCCAGTTCCTTTTAAAAATTCTCCATGATGCCTCTTCCCACATGATTTACATGAGGGGAATTGAACTTTCTTTCCTCTATGATCATCATGAAACTCCATCTTTCTCTTATTAGCCGAGTCAGGAAACTTACCAAAGTTGAGATTATTGATCATATTATGATATTTCTGATTAGGCATAATAACGATATTTGGACCTCCAGATCCAATTTCATTTGTTTGCTCATGAAGAATATCATTCCATTTTCCATCATATCCTCCATTATCATGAATCTTCCTGTTTCCATCCATTTTCTAAAACCCAAAAAGAATAGTGTGAGAGGAAAAAATCATGCTAGGAAAACAACATAATAAAGGGGGAGTACCTTCAATATATAACATCTTAGGTTTAATTCTAAGATCTTTAGCACAATTCTAGGACTATAACCTATACACATACTTAACCCTAGGGACATCCCTAGACATACCTTAGAAATATCTCTAGGGATCTTACTAAAGTTTTCGCATCCTAGTTTCCAAAGGTTAACTAAACATTTCCTCTGATACCAACTGTAGAGACCCAAAGCTTGACGTACATGGACATTACATAACTTTTGCAGAATACTTAGTACATAACAAAAATAGACACACAAGGACCGTAATAGTTTAGTGTCTTTGGAAACTTGGAACATAATCTTCTAATCATGGTGAAAGATCTTCAACATCTCCCATAAGATCTTCCCCTTTTCTTTTCTTACCTAAAACCTTTCTTTATATCCTGGGAAAAATAAAACATATAAAGGGTGAGCTCAAATTCTCAGTAAGGGTAAGCATGGATAAAATAAAACAAATCATATACATTTTAACTTAAAAACATGAACATAATGTTTAAAAATCAAAATCTTGAGCAATGACATAAAACATGGAAGTACATAAGCCATAGATCATAAAGAAACATTAATCATGATAAAATAGCATGGGAATAAAACATGTAATTATGGAAAAACATTAAGCACATGATATGATTTCTATAGTATCCAAGGCATTGCTGCCAAGACCATCTTAGTGGATAAAGTCCCTTTCTGAATCGAGTTCACTCCTTGTTCCAGTCCTGTATTACTGAACCGGATTAACTTACCGTTCCAGCCATGTCTATCTCATGAGATATAAATCTTTACCCAATGCATTTGAGGGAGATATAGGTCCCACCCATCTCATAATGAAATCATTCTTACTTGTGCCACAAAATAAACATAAATCATTCATAATAACCCAATGAATAAGATGGGTTTCATAAAAATCATCCCATCATCACATAATCCATATAAAAGAAATGAATATAATTTCATAATAAGAAAAGTTAAACCATGTAAATCATAGAGACTTTATACTTGAAACATACACATATAAAATAATGTCATCTTAAATGAAAAATGGTTTTGATAAAACACTTGAAATGAATTCTTGAGGAAAATATCCTTTCTTCTTCAAAATCAATTTCTTTTCACAACAAATCATGCAATTTTAAAAGAAAAATATTTTGTTGAAAATAGTCATGAAATATTTTGGAGGAAGCTTCATGAAAATAAGGCTTTATAAAACCGTAAAAATCCGTTCGTGCCGTATAAGTTAAAAAAAACATTCTTCTTGTACTTTTGCTGGAAAAGTCAAAAAGTACCTCGTAAAAGAAATATTTCATACATACCATGTAGTAAAAGTCAAAAATGGGTAAAAAGGACATTAAACATACATGAATTTTTTTTAGAAAACAAGGACATGGATGATAAATATAACCCCAATAAATACTTACGAATAAACAATCTCGGATAAGAATGAGATTGGAATAATTATCCCTTACCTTAGGTCTGATATGCTTCGTACGTATCCGAACCTCCTGTATAATGATTTAAATAATGTCATTGACTTATTACAGAATCATATTCATTGTTATGATATCATATATGGTTCACTTATGCCTTTATATTACCTTTTCTTTTGTAAGTTCCATGTTAAAGTAGCGTTTTGGGTAAAATCGTTTTATTTATCGTACATGTTTGGACTTGTTGTTCTTGATATTATTACTTATATCCTGATTTACTTAATTACAGAATGTAAAAAATGATTTATATGTAATATATATTCAGCATATACATATATATATGATAGATCGATAAATGGAATTAAATACACCGTTCATGGAGACGGTAGGCCGTACGTACGCATGAACGCTGTTTTAGCTTCCTTATTGAATTGAATGGAATTAAGTAGATGACATACATATATATATATACATAAATACAGTATCATTATTATGTCATATATTTCATAATTATTTATTATATATACTTTATAATCATTCATGAATGGTTAACATGGAGAATGAATCTCATCGCGTCGTGGAGACGGTATTCCGTACGTACGCACGAGCGATGATATCATTCCCATGATCGTGGAATTGTATTGAAGTGTATGTATAATATTTCAGAATCAATATCACTTTACAAAAATCATATATAGTTATTATTTACACCATTATACCCATCCAAGTAAGGTGGTGGTGGAAAATAGATTACACCACGACGTAGAGATGGTATTCCGTACGTACGCACGCGCGGTGATTTCATTTTCCATAGGATGGATAGATGGTGAAATAGGGTTTTTTCATACTTATAATAACATATCAGTATATGAGTGATACTTATGTTATTACTTCATAATTAAACAACTAAATAAGAAGAAGTGGAAGAAGAAATAAAGTTGAAAGAATCAGTAACGGACATTACCTCTTCTTTGAAGCGCCTCTTTGAGACCTCCTCTTAGGGCACTAAAATTGGTCTTTTAAGAAGACCAGGACCTCTAAGATGTTTCTAGAGAAGTGGAGAAGATAATTTGTAAGGTTTTGGACGATCTTTAAGGCTCAAAGTGGTGTGAGGAAGAGAGGGAGGAGGTGCCCTTTTATAAGGGAGGAGAGGGGCACCTTTGGAAAAACTAAAAATATTATTTTATTATAAAGTCATATTCGGTTTTTAATAAATCCAAATTGATTTATTTCTAAGATAAGGTGGGGATGGGTAGAAATACTCTCATCCAATATAATTTAGACAAGTTTATGTTTCTATTTTAACCTTATCATTTAGATTTAACTTTAAGTTAGATAATTTAACTTTTACCGTGTCTTCTTGTTTTCTTACACTATAAGGTTAATAAACTTACTATAACAAGCCAAAAGAACCCCAGGTTTTTTATTATTAATATATATAACCTTATCTAAGTCATTTTTCCAAACCTTAGATTTTTTAGGAATAAAATAACAATTAATAATATAATATTTGTTTTAAAAACTATTTTATGTCAATTTTGATACTATTTGGTAATTGATTTTTGTGAAAATCATAACAGAATGATTAGTTCGAAAAAAGTTAATTAAATCAGTAATAATATGTAATATTAACCTAGAAAATTATTGTAATTCATAAAAAGTCTCAAATTACATTTATTTGGGTATTTATAACATCACTTATGTCAATATTTCATTAATAAGATAATTACTGCATCATCATTGTGTCATACATAAATTAAATTATTTAATGTCTAAAAATTACAAATAAATTACCATTATGTAGAAAATCTTTTTATATTTCTAATGAATATTTATAGTCAAATTTATCTTATGTATAACCCTATATTAAAAATGATTTACTTATTAAACTTTGATTTTAACTATTTTAACCCTTCTTTAAATAAATTAATAATAAATGTCCTAATCTAATCCAAGTGGGCATAAATGGTCATATTTTATTCCTAAGGTTGTTTTTGGTCGAATTAAACTTATAAAATAGAATTAGTACATGTGTTAGGGTAATAATAATATCATTTTTACCCTTAATTATCCTATTTACTTTTAACCGTGGTAAAAAAAAGTAAAAAGTTACTATTCACCAAAAAATATTTTCATCTCATTGAACCACATTTTAGTCCTTGATATTAACCGTGTCTCTCGGATTGTCAAAATTCAATTCACAGAAGTGGTAAAATTTCTTTTAAATGAAAAAGTCAGTTTTTTTATCAACCACTAAGTGGTTTCACTATTCATCGAAAATTGAAGTTTTTCAGAAAAATACCAAAAATTCAGCCTAATCATTATTTTATATTCCGAATTCAAAATTGATGTCTATTTTTCCAAATTCAAAACATATAATTGGCATTAATTAATTTTAAAATTAATTCCCTTTATCAAAACAAATAGCGTGTTTTTAAGAAACAATAACTATCAAAAGATTGATACTTATTTATATCCAATTTCAAAGTGAAATTAATTTCAATGACCAAAATTTGATTAAATGGTAAAAATATATTATAATTACACTTTAAAAAAAATTAAAAAGATAATCTAACCATATAAATTATTGCGATGAAAAAAGTTGTTTTTAATTAAAATATAGCATGTTTTTACTATTCATTAAAATATGAAAGTTATCAGAATAATATGAAAAATTTATCCAAAGTAAATTTTTATATCCTGATTCCAAAGAAGAATTTTATTTTGTCAAATTGAACTTATATACATGTCAAAACAAGATTTAAAGTGGGTGCGCCATCAAAAGGCGGCAAAACTGCATTTTTTGAAAAATACTTATTTTATCTGAAAAATTTATTTTGTTATCATACCATGTTCTAGAAAATATGTAAGATAATGTTATAAAATTCAAAATTTAGTTAATACTATTTATAACGGCTTGTCCATAATATTATAACAATATATCGTTGTTTAGTGAAACCCGGTATTGCGTACTACACACGCTATCGAGGTAGGTCGCGATTGCGTGTAATGCAAGCCAAGAATAGTATTGCGTATACTAAAAGCTAATGCAGTGTTGACTATAGTACAAGCTAATCTTGGTGTAGTGTATAATAGAAGATCAAAGAAATTAAAAATAATATATCTCATAAAATCTTGGGGTGTTACAATCCTTTTCTCTTTCCTTCCAAATCTGATCATTATAAATATGATTAACATCATCTCTTTCACTCCCCCTTTCTTTCAATAGTCTTGTATCACAGTTTTTACCACCAACTCATGATTTATGAGAATTCTAAAACATCAAATCATTGTCAAAATTTTATCATAGTTATAAAGACTATGATTCTCCCATTATGATCAAATATTCCATATTGGATCTATAGTTAATCTGAATACCCTTTACTTCCAGCAATATTCTTCCTCAAAATGATCAACTTTTCATTCCAGATTTAGTATGAATCCGATGAGACTTTTCTTTCATCCTACATCTCCTAAATATGATGGAACTTTTCAAGAAAAGTGATTCCAATTATTTTGAATATTATGGTAAAAAAAATTCCACCAAAAACAAATTGAGGTGATTTTACTTTCTTCAAAAAACTTTCTTGACAAAAAAATACAACATATGAATACAATAACCTTCATCGTCAGCTTGGTCCTAACAATTCCCCCTTTGGATTTTGTTGTCAACCAAGATTAATAAATCACTGAAATTTATATTTTCAAGAAATGGATTACTTATCAACAATTATAAGCCTATGTGAGCTAAATCATTGTTAGAAAAAAGAATCATTGATAGTAAAACCATGCTATCCAAAAAAAGTGATTATGAAAAAGTCCTCAGCTTTTCTTCCTTTCTAATATTATTCACCTTTCCTATAATATAAAACAATTTGTTTCCTAAAACCACTCAAAAAAATAGTTATAATAGTTCACACACAATACAATGCTGAATTCACAGCTTACCCACAACTCCCCCTTTTTTACATGCCTTTTAAGGATAGATTTAAGAAACAATTCAATTATACCCTTAACAACACTATACAAAGGTAATTTGAGATAAGAACAAAACACATACCTCAAACTTGATAAGAAATAGGCTGTATTCCCATGGTCAACCTCAATTAAAAAAGGATTCCTTTGGTAAAGGTTTTGTGAAAATTTTAGCAACTTATTCTGATATTGGAACATACTTCAGCTTCAATTCAATTTTCTCCACACACTCTTTGATGAAATGATATTTGATATCAATATGTTTTGAAAGGTAATGTTTAATCAGATTACAAGTGAATTTTATTGTATTTTGATTTTAACAACCCAAAATCAAGGGTAACTTTACTTCAATAAGTAAATATTCTAATTGAGTTTTCATCCACATAAGTTGAGTAACAGATTGAGTGGAAACGACATACTCATATTTATCCATACTAAGAGTTAATGAATTATGTTTCTTTGAATGAAAACTAAAAAAATTATTTCCCATAAAGAATACTCCACCAGATGCGGATCTTCTATCATCAACATTTCCTACCTAGTCAGTATTTGAATACCCAAACAAATCAATACTTTCTGAGCTGTCATACCAGATTCTAAAATCTATTGTTCCTTTTATGTATTTAATAATTAATTTTCCAACAAATAAATGTGATTATTTTGGAGCACTATAAAATATGGAACATAAAGTAACAACATATAAAACGTCAGGTCTTGAAGCAGTCAAATACAATAAACTTCCAACTAGCTTCGAAAATTCTTTTTGATCAACTTCTTTTCCTTTTACATCTTTTTTCAACTTTGTTTCCATTGAAATCATTGTGTAGATAGGTTTTTAGTTTTCCATGCCGAACCTTTTCAGAAGTTCCTTAGCATAATTTTCTTATAAAATAAAGACATGTTTCTTATTTTGTAAAATTTTTAACCCAAGAAAGTATTTAATTTTCCTATCATAGACATTTTAAAAACCATTTTCATTTCTTTATCAAATCTTTTACAACTTTGTTCAACATTTTCCAGTAAAGATAATGTCATCTACATAAACAATTACGACGAGGTGATCTACCCCTCATTTCTTTTTTCACATATGTTCTTCTCCATTTTCTGTGTTCTCTCTTCCCTGTTTGTCTGATGATGCTTGCTGGTGGGATACCTATGCCTTTCACCTCCCATATTTCCTCCTTTCCCTATACATATTAACTCCATGTTGGGTCAATGTGCGGGTGTTTTTGGTGGTTTGGGTTGGCGATGGTGGTGGCGTTCATCTTTCTTCTTCTCCTCTAACATTTTTGTCCAAACCGTCAGTCTCGAACCCATCTTGTTCGGGCTCGATGTATTTTTTGGGACCTCTTGGGATGGTGTTGGAGGGGGGATGGTAGTGGTCTTGGTGCTTTCTCTCAGATGGTGTTTTTTCTCTCGTATTTTTGGTTCTTTCCTCTCTTCAGCTTCTCTGATGTTTCTTTCTGGCGATGCCTATCTATCCTTATGATTTCCTTTTGGATTGTTCTTTTTTTTGTTTGGTTATTTTTTCTACGATTTGGGGTTTGATTTTTCTATGGTTTTTTTCTAGTTTGGTCCTCCTCAACAATAATACCTACACTGCTTGTGTTGGATACGCTGAAGACATTATGAATTTTTGTGATCGAAGTTAGTTCACATGGTGTTGTTTCTAAAGGAGGCGATCATGGTTTAAAGCTTTGTTAGGATGGTTGACAACAAGAGTTCGACGATTGACATTATCGATGGCGAATTTGGTTACAGTCTTGGATGATGGTGAAGTGGATGATGTTGATGGGATGGTGATGATAGTGAAGTATGATGGAAACGATGGTAATCCTAACTTATCATCTCGATACACATGGTCTTGTGGACCGTGCAGTGGTCTAGTTTTCAAATTTGAATGTGGTTCTGTTGGTTTTTGGTTTTGAAATTCGAATTTTTAATTTTTTAATGTTTCTACTATATTTGAGGTCTGAAAGTGTTTGGTTCCCACTAACCCATAAAGTGGATTTAGAAAATTTCAAAAAAATAGATTTGGATAAGTATCCAATTTGGAATAGCATGCTCTCGGAGCTTGTTTTAGACCATAAAATACCTTATTCAATATGTATACTTAACTTTCTTATTTCCCAATAATAAATCCACAAGTTTGTTCAATGTAAACTTTCCCATTAAGATCACCATTCAAGAATGCAGATGTAACATACATTTGAAAGATTTTGTAACTTCATTGTGCAACAATAGCAAGAAAATTCTAATTGTTTATAATATTTACACCAGAGAAAAGGATTCATCAAAATCAATACCTTCAATTTGTGAATACCCTTTTCACACTAATCTTGATTTGTTTCATATCACATCACCTTCTTCATTCATCTTGTTCCTAAAAAACCACTTTGTACCAATAATGTTTTTGTTTTCTGGATTGGGTACAAGTTCCCATGAATCATTCTTTTCAATCTAATATAACTCTTAATTCATGGCCTAAACCCATTATAGATACTCAAAAGCTTATTTCACATCATTAATCTTCACTTTTGATTACAAATAAGTATGTGTAATGGAATTTATTGTTCTTCTTATTTGAACCTTCTGATGTTGATCACCAATAATATTCTGAGCTTCCACTTGTTTCCTTAGCCATGGATGAGATTTTAGAGTATCTTTCTCATCACTATAAATATATGAGTTGGATTCTTCTTCTTGAGTAGGATTAAAATTGTATGTATCCTTATCAGAATTGTTATCAAACCTTTCCACATCAACTTCCTTATCAGTCTGAATATGTTTGTCTTCTTTGGATCTTTCAATGAATTTCACATAAATTGAATAAAAAATTATTCATGTTTCTTTGTTTAAACATCTATATCCTCTTACTTCTAGAGCATAGCCAAGAAAAATTCCCTCTTTACCTTTCTGCTCAAACTTTTCATAATTTCCACCTTTCTTCTTTATAATACATAAACTCTTGAAAAATCTAAAGTGTTTCAAACTTGGATTTTTTCCATAAAATAATTCATATAGATTCATACCCAATATTGGCCTATAGAAACACCGATTTTGAATATAAACATTAATACTCATGGATTGACCCCAATAGTAATGAGAAAGACCATGTTCAAGTAACATAGTTCTTCCCTTTTCCACCAAACTTCTATTCTTTCTTTTAGAAACCCCATTTTTTTGGGGAGTATATGGGGAACTATACTCATACTAAATTCCATTTTTTCTCAAGATAAATTTCAAATTCTTCACTTCTGTATTCACCACCATTATCAGTTCTCATCTTCTTCACTGAATACTCACATTCCTTCTCAACTTTCTTTCTGAAACTTTTAAACATTTTCAAAGCATCTGATTTATGTTTCATATACATAACACAAGTAATGAAAGTAAAATCATCAATGAAAGTGATTAAGTACTTATATCCATTTTTTTTATTTTCTCATTGTCACACAAATATCAAAATGAATAATCTATAGGGGTTGTTTTGAAAAAAACTCAACTTTTTTATGCACTGAATTTGTAATCTTTCCTTTCTAGAAAATTGTGAAACACTAATCTATTCTTCTTGGAAAATCAGGAATGTCTCAGACACAATCTTGATTTGAAAAATTTTCTTATGTTTCTTTGACACATGTGTCCCATCCTTTTATGCCACAATTGATTCTCTTCCACCATACTTAGGTAACAAGAGTTTTGTATTTCACCAACTTGAAACAAATTCCCTTTTATATATTGGACTCTTGTAACCATTTTTCCATATTCTTCAATTTCCACAAAAAAATCCATCTTTTATGAAGATAAATTTGTTAACCTAATCAAAAAATTGTGAAAAACTTATCAAATTTTGTTTCATCCCATCAACATACAAAGTTTTCTTGAATTTCATATTTTCTTTCCCAATGATAGCTAATCCAACACCTTTGATCTTTAAGGATTAATTATTTATAAATGTCATTGTTCCTTCTTTAAAATATTTCACATTATAAAAAAAATTTCAAATCTCTTATCATATGAGAAGAATACCCACTATCAAGAATCCAAGGTCGTTCTCCTTTTGTAGATTTCAGAGAGGTTTCTAGAACAAGATATTTTTATTCTTTATAAACTTTATTCACTTTCAGCTTCTGAGAATTGTTAAGAATCTTTTAACGAGTTGGTGACAATACAATACATCCTTTTTTCAAGGTGTCCAGGTTATTCACATCTTTCACAAATACTTTCCAAAGGTTGGAACCTATTTTCAATCTTCACACCAACCTTCTCAGATTTCTTTCGAACAACTTTCTTATATTTTTTTTTGAGGGAATTGACCCCCCTCATACTTTTCCTTTAATAACCCATGGAGTAAAATTAATGTTTTTGATTGAACCAAAACATATTATCTATGTGTTATAATCCACTATAATACCTGTAGTAGCCATAGAAAGAGTATTTCCCTCTGGAACTTCCATACTGACCGAAATTGTAAATTCGTTTCTCAACAACCTTCTTGTATTTATTTTATAAGCCACAAAACTTTCTATTTTCAATCAGAATATTCCTTTTATTTTTAGCTTTATCAGAACCAGAAGTATTGGAAACTCTTCTAGATTCAGAATTTTTAGATTCAGTATTTTTAAAAACTTTTTAATTCCCAACTTTGCTGGTTTTGGATACATACATGACTTTCAAAACTTTATTCTTTTTAGAAACAATTCCATATTTCTTCTCACCCTTTTAAGGTAACTTTTATTGAACCTTATCATGTTTATCATTATAATAAATTTCACAAACTTCAAAGATATATTTTTTGAAACTTGTATTACTTAATTCAACTTTAAATAACTTTTGTTGGACAAGTTCCAACTCTTCTTATTTTTCCTTCAGCTTAACCTCAAGATTCTCATTACAATTATTTTCTTCCTCAAGATATTTCTTAAAATTATCAATTTCTTCCATAAACTTTATCTTCTCATTAGAAAAAAAATTATTTATTGATTATTGAGGAACACTCATCTTCTAACTTTTGTTTTTCTTTTCAAGCCATCTGATCTTTCTCAAACATTCTTTGAACTCTTCTTTCAAATGAAATTCAAGTTGAGTTTCTTCTTCGTTAGAACTACTGCTTTCGAATTCTTCATCATTCACTGTTGTAATAAAAGTATTCTCAATACCATACTCAATAGAATTTTTGGATTCAGCATCACTGCCTTCTTCTTGTTCATCTTTAGATAAGAAATTTTTTCTTTTGAATTTGAATAAATTTCTATCTTTCCCAATGGAATATGATTTTCCTTTATCTCCTCATCTCTTCCATGATATTATTGGCCTTATTTATTATTCATCATTATCCTGTTATTTCTTACTTTGAGAAAAATTAGCTGAAAAATTCCCAATGACTCCATATTCAAAACATTTTAAGGGAATTTTCCCTCTATATTTCCCTATCCCTCATTTCACATTTTTAGAAAAAAAGGATAAAACATCATCAAGATTTTTACATACCTCATTTTAACAATTGGATTCACAAGAATCATCTTTGATAAGAATCTTCTTTGACTTCTGTTTCTTAGTATCCTTTAAATACATTTCTATATCAACTTTTGTTTTTCTTTTCATAGATTTCTCCCTTATCTTTTACTAAGTAATGAGAGTGTTATGTAAATCATCTAGAGATAATGTTTCAGGATTTATATCTTCCAGTAAAGAAATTTTTTCATAAAACTTGTCAAGAAGGATTATCAATATCTTTTCAAAAACTGTAGAATCATATAAATTTTCACCAAGACATCTTATAGTGCTGAAAATTTCATTCACCCTGGTAATAAAGTCCCCAACATATTTGTATTCACCCATATTTAAGTATTCATACTTCAATATCCATATTTTTAACTTTTCCTTATTTAATTTTATATTGCCTTCATATAAGTTTTTAAATTTATCCCATATACCTTTGGATATGGAAACTCATTTCACCCTTAGGAATTCACTTTTATAAAGTGATGATAATAAATAATTCTTGGCCCTTCCATAATTCTCAATATTATTCTTATAACAGATGTAAGAGGAACTTTATAATCAATAGGATAAAACCCATCCGTTTCAGCTTAAAGAACATCATATCCAATATACATAAGATAAGACAACATTCTATCTTTCCATATATGATAATTCTTTTCATCTAAAATTAGAATATCTTTACTTTTCACACAATTCAAATTCTCCATGAACTTTTCTTCAAAACCATAGAAAATAATAAGAGAAGGGAACCTATGCTCTGATACCACTTAAAAGTTCCTATTTAGGATAATTGTATCACTAATAGAGGGAGGGGATTAATTAGTGATACATTTTCTTTTATGTTTCCTTGAAACAACCTTCACCACCTGTTAAAGATTCTATTCCTTACTGAAAATAATTCAAACACACATCCATAGGAACACAAGTATTTACAAGGTTGACTATTAAATAAGAATAGCTACATACTTGGTATGGTTTATAAATGATACAATACCACACAATCCACTAGAAACAATCCTTTATGTGGAAGACAAGGAGTAGGGTATACCATTTCACTCATGTAACACTATGTAAATAATCCAATAGTGCATGAACACCCTTTTAGCACAAATAGGGTAAAAAATGTTTGTGTAACAACTCATGTTATCTATTCTTCTTTTCAACTTCCATAAATGTATTCTTTGGAAAACAATTCTTCAATTTCTTACCCAAAAGATAGTAAGAACTTCAAGGACTTTGATATAGAATTCAAATCAGATTTCCCAGTTTGATTCTCCCAAACCGATTCTCCTAATCCAATTCTTCAAATTTGATTTCCCAATATGATGAATATATCTCTACCAGAATATGATTAAGATAATTCATAAATCCTTCTTCAATAATTTGGAAATCCCAATATGGAAATCCCGATCGATTTATTCATCTCGATACAATGATCGGATGAATACGATTACAAGAATAATATGATAGACAACTGAATATGATGATCAACTAAAAAATTTCACAATATTGTTTCTTCTACTTTCACTTATCTCTAATGAAAATTCTTCAATAAAGGCTTAATACAGAAAAATTATTCTCTCCTTGGAAATTAGATGCTTCTCTATCTTCCTATTAACAGTACATTAGTCATAAATAGTCAGTGAAAGTACAAAGTACTTCTCTCTTTTATAGGCGAACCAAGGATGGTTTTGACGGGAATCACCAAAATTTTATCGCTCAACCAAATTACCCAAAAACTAGATTTCTCTTGAATTTTAGGTGCATTTATTACTTTTTCAATTCTTCTCGAATATTCTTGAATCTTCTTCAAACTTTATATCTTCTCCATAATTTCTTTATCAAATGTCAGTCAGAATCCAATTTCTAATTCTGATTGCTGAATACAATGCCTTAATTGATAATACTTTCAACAATATCCTTGACATACTCAAGTCTAATTATAATTCTTATTTTCATGACAATCTATCTCATTATGTTAAGGAAAAATGTAAAACAATGGATTCTTCTTCATCTCTTCTCTTAACCCACTTTAAATACAACACATCTTTGAAATCCAAGATCCCCATCGACAACACATCTAAATATTTCCTTTATCTCTTCTCTTGATCCACTTAAATGATAAAAAAAGTAATTAAAACCCTTTTAAATAGTTGAATACAATGTTGATCACATTATTTTCTATTCTTTGAAATCATCGGTCTCAAGCAATTCTTCATCTGATTACGATGGCATCCTGAGTCCGATAAGTAGCTTCCTTTCTTTCAAAAACTTCATCTTGTATCATGACTTCCTGATTTTGAATACATTTGAGAAAAAATTCAATATCATCTAACTTTCATTGGAAAGTATTGTAACTTCCCATCCTTCCCATTAACCAACTTTCTTTTCCAAATCATCCTAAATATGATTGTCTAGAATATAATTGGCCTGAATACAATTCAGCATGATCCTTTTCTCTTTCCATATAGATCCGATCAATTTGAATATGATTGAAAAAATATCTTTCACCCCCTTATTTCAATAGGATTTCATCAAAAATTTTACCACCAACTCATTATTTATGAGAATTCCAAAACAAAAAATCATCAACACTTTTTTATCGTAGTCATACCGACTCTGATTCTCCCATTATGATCAAATCTTCCATACCAGATCCATAGTGAATCTGACGAACCTTTACCTCCATCAATATTATTCCTAAAAATGATAAAATTTTTCATTCCATATTCAGTGTGAATATAATGAGACTTTTCTTCCATCCATCTTCTCCTGAACATGATGGACCTTTTCAAGTAATTTGATTCCGATTCTTTTGAATACGATGGTCAAAATAATTTTCACCAAAAACAATGTGAGGTGATTTTAATTTATTCAAAAAAATTATTGACAACAAATTAAAGTATCTGAATATGATCACCTTTATCATAATCTTGGTCCTAACACACCAAAATTAGCCTAAGTCCCTCAAATATAAGGTCTTCTTCAAGAGGAAGTTCAAGGTGTTAATATAGGTAACACATATTTCTTAACATTTATTTCTTATTGTTTCATTTATAAAACAACTATAAACATAGTATAAAAATAAAACCAACATAATTAGTGTTTTTATATGTTATTATAATAATGGTAAAACCATTACTTATTCTCTTCCATCTATAAAGAAAAACAATAATTGTCATTAGTGTGTGTGTATGAATTACCGTCTCCACGAAGTAACGCTTTAATATTTTCATCACCACCTTTCATGGATAGTTAAAAAAGGTTATTTACTAAAATAATATAATATTTATAAAATTTTAATGATTTTAAAATAATAATATATTTTATTTTACTTTCTTTCCATTATATGAAAACAGAAGTGTCGTCTGTGTGTACGTGCGGACTACCACCTCCATGCGATGACATTTCTCTTTAATTTTCCATATAAAATAATATAAATGATCTTAAAAATGTATTTAATGTATAAAAGGGTTATTTAATAAACCATAAAAACTCTATAATTTTAATATTATACATTTTATAAGTAATATAATTAATAAATAGTTATAGTAAATTTAACCGCTAAAAGGACATATTAATGTAACTTTTTTAAATTGTGTCCATTAATGGAGAACCTATTTAACTATATAAATTATGTAATAATGAAATATTAAATAACATAATAATATTTAATTATATATATTATGAAACTATTTTACAACACCTTTGACCTTGGTCAACAAACCAAAAGTATTACGAATAAATTAACTGAACAACCTCAAATGATCGACGTTAACAGAAACTATATTAAAAATAATTTACAAAATATAATAAATGGACCTTATAAAATTAAATATAGATGAATAAGGTTATTGGTAATATATTTAATGAACTTAATTTAATTATATAGGCAATTAAGTGCAATTTTATAATGCTTTCAGACATAAAGGTAAGGGATCCTCTAAACCACCCTCGTTACCTTTTGGTTACATATTTTATTTATTTATCCCTATTTTACTTTATATTGTTCTCAATTATATCATAAATATTCTATATATATGTTCTATTTACATATATACCTAGTTTAAATTACATTTCCTCATTGGGGAAAGTATATTTTAAGTTCCCTTTAAAGTTTTCTCTTTTAAGTAAACTTAAATTTTAAGGGAAGTTCCATTTGTCTACAATCATGTCAAGTATCAACCACATAAAATGTTTTAAACTTAAATGATTTTATAAAAATATTATTTATTTCTTAAAAATCCATTTTAGTTCAATTCTAGGATTAAAATAAAACCTTTTTTCTTTTTCTTTAAAGGTTCCTTCGCTTATTTTAAAAAGCATCACCAAGAGGTTCTTTTTATTATTACTTCTTAGAATTGTTTTAAGAATTATTTTCTAAAATGAATACCTATATTCAAGACCTATATTAATTTTTGAATTTATGAATGTTCAAAATTATTCATTTCTTTCTTCTCTTATAAATCCATATGACATAACCTTTGGTTATGCCTTAAAACAAGGTTGTGAAATCCACTTTCTTCTTATGGGTTTTTATTATGCTTATGATTTATATAAGGTTTCTATTTCCTTTTGTGGAATATATAAGCTTTTAAATGTTATGATGATGGTTATCCTAAGTCATGACAGGTGGTTCTGTTATATCCCTCTAATCATTGGTTAATGTTAATGTCTCATGAGAATCTATGTATGGGATTATAAAGTAAAACTAATCCTTTTTATGTCCTATGGAGTAATCCTTGGAATATGATGATGGCCTAGGGAGTAATCCTTATCATATGATGATGATGTCCTAGGAAGTGATACTTTTCATATGATTATAATGTCTTATTTATGATGTTTACACATATTTATGATTCCATGATCTTATGATATCATTTACTTACACTATGTTTTCATACTTCTCCTTGTGATATAATGTTATGCCACTTAACTCTCTTGTTATGCTTTATTGTCACGTTTATCACCTTATTGGGATTTTTATCCTGCCCTTTTCTTTATGTATTTTTCACCCAGGATATCCCATTTAGTTTTAGAGGTCTTATGGGAGTAGGATCACCATTTGGATTTTTAAATAAAGTTATTGAGTTTATGTTTAAGATGTTTTATTTATGTATATAATCTTCCAAATACACTAGACCTATCACTCCTCTATGTGTATTTGTTAGAAGTGTATATTAAGAATCATGTAATAAAGTATTTTTAAGTCTTGAGTTATTATAGTTGGTATCATAGGAAGGTCTAGTTAGTTTTGGAGGTTTGTATTAGAGAAAATTAGTAAAAACCCTAAGGATAAGCCTAATAATAGGATAAGATCCTGAAGTTTTGGTAAAGTATATATTATGTGGTTTTCCTAGAAATACATCTCTACCTATATATTACAAGTAGATGTGGTTTTGGAACATATGTATCTATGTTTAATAAACCCAAAAATAGTTGGTTGAGTATATCTCGACCATCTTTCTGGTGCATGGTGAATGGGCCTTACCACACACCTGGTTTGAAACTGTTCATAGTTTCATTTTACATGTTTATTAATTTGAGGACTCTCACCCTTAATAACCTTTATTATATAAAATGGATATAAATATGAGGAACCATGTCAAAAATGTATGTGATGGTAAGTGTGATGATTTCCCTAATGAAATTCCTAAAATGATGGGAGTTGGAGTCGATAACTTCATGGATATACTAGAAAAACTTACTTAAGTTATGGGTTATATATTTAACCATGTGGAAATACCTCATACCCCTAGGAGATAATAGGTTGTGGTGGATTATTTTATACATAAAATTCCTCTTAAGTTTAGCAGATCTTCCAATTACTTAGTCACGGAGCAATGGATTAACTCCATTGAGAATGTATTTACTTTCCTACAATGCTTTGAGGGGGATAAAGTTACATTGAAAACCTATAATATTAAGGGAGAAGATGATTAGTGGTTTAAAACAATAAAGAATAAAAATTCTATGAAAAAAATTGAACCTATGGAACAGAGAGAATCCAAGGATATATTTTTCAATAAATATTTTCCTCACATAGTTTGTCAAAAAATGGGAAGGGAATTCCCTAAACTCAAGAAAAATGAGGGAGAATCTATGGGGTTATATAAAGAAAATTTTACAAGGATTTCTCAGTACATATCTATATTTTTCATCAACATCAAAAGTAAAATTGATCTCTTCTTTAAGGGTTTAATGTATAATCTTAAATAATCTTTTTTAGTTTAAGAATTTGATAGTTATGAGGATGTTTTCATATGTTTACTCAAAGTTGATATGGAGATTGGTGATAAGAAGTAGAAAATAGAGATTAAACCTAGAGGTTCATTAGATAAATCTCATGATGAAAATAAAATATAACTACCCACTTTTCATAATTTTTATAAGAAGCATTCTAGAAATTGACTCACGGGGAAAAGAAAGTGTTTTAGGTGTAGAAAAGAAAGACTTCAATCTAATTAATGTTGAAGTAAAATGAAAATTGCCTCTAATTTAATGAATGAAAATAACGTTTCATTCAATCCTAGATTGATGGTCCAATGTTTCAATTGTAAGCAACATGTACACTATACAACCCACTTTCATAATCCAAGGGTTGTAGAAGGTAAACAATGACAAAAATCTTCAAGACCATGAGAGAAATGGAAGGCTTATGCTATCACTACCACTTAGGTGGACTGAAATGATAGTGTGGTGATAGGTATTCTAGTTATTCATTCAAAAATAGTGAACATATTATTTTATTTTGGATCTATGCATTCTTTGGTATCATGAAAGTTTAGTATAACTATTCAAAACCTAACACAAAACATGGAAGTTATATTATTAGTGAAAATTTATAATGGAGTTATTTTTTCATCCCAAGTACACAAGCCTTCCCCAGTTAATGTAGGTTCTAGGAATAACAAAAGCGTCCTTTGACAGTATGAACAAATAGTATTTTAGTAAAAAATCATGTGTAATCATTTTTACACATGATCAAAACATCATTTATAACGAAAACCATAGATTAGTTGACTAGATTAAAATGCTAAAACCAGAAGTGTAGGATATTCACATATAATTTATAATTAATTTATGAGAAGATATAGAATTAACTGAACTTTTAATTATGCTTTCATTGATGATATGATGGAATAGATCTTGTTTCACCATTATTTAACTATAGTATCCAAGTGAAACATTCCTCTAGCAGTGATCCACACATGCACCATAATCTTTAAATGATGCTATAGGATTTTCAGGTTATATCACAGATGATCTCGATCACTTGCATTGCTTGTGGTTGATCACAAAATAATTATTATTGAGAGAGGAATAACTCTTGATGATCTCTCATTATCTTGAGAGATGAGGGGATGAGATCACTCTAGATATATTTATCTATCTCTATGGCTTGATAAAGTCTCACTTTATTCATTGTTCACACCAATTTTCATTTAGGAAAGATATGTAATTAGATATTTATTATGGTAGGTTTAGGGTTGGAAAATCGAACACAAACCCTTTTCTAATTCCATAATTCTAAGTTGACCCCATGTATAGTAATAATAATATAAATATTATTATTAAACCATTGGAATATGAAACACATAAATAATATAAATAAATATAATCTGTACCATTTGTAATTGGACCATTAAACTCATTCTGCATTCCTTCATCAACATTTATAGATACTCAAATAATGACTATTTATTTAATAAATAAATATCACTACATTATCCACTAATAAATATAATAAATATCATATTTAAAAAACTTCCAAAAAATATTTATTATTATTATTTGACTCACTTATTATTTTGAATAACTTTTGATTAAATTATAGTGATCAACCATACCCAAATAAATCCTATTTATTATAACTTGTTAAATTCAATACTAGAATTTAACTAAGATTGCGAATTCACTTAGCATGTGAACCTCTAGGTCTCTTTATCAGTGGCATTAGGCATAACCACCTAAATTCCATGGTTAGCATCTAGAAACACACCAAGGCTACCATAGATAAATAATTTAATGCTGCAATGACATAAAACATCTCACAAATGCTTATCATGTAATATAATCCCTTTATCATGATATCTCTAATCAAGTAAGTTTCATATAGGTTCCATTAACCTATATGCTCAATGTCACTTTCCTTGAATTTATAGAATTTAACTCTCCCATTGAACACCATGGACATGGATTTATACAGGTAGTTTTATTCAATCAAAGGGCCTGAGATATCAACTTCCATAAAGATACAAAAGGGGGAAATCCTTTCTCACATTATCCATTAATGCAATATCACTCTTGACGCACCCAATGTATCATACTTCACTACGAACATATGTCATCATAGTTTTCTTAAATACATCAAATTATGCGAGTCATGATATCCATTAATGATAATATTAAAGTCTAAGGATCAATACACACGTCAACAGATAGGAATATCCAATGACACATAGAAATGTGAATTTCCTATTAACAAGTCTGTTCTCATAACCTCCTATCTTGGAGATTACTAAGGGAGAACACTATGAAAAGGCATCTCAATCTCTTATGATACTCCTACCTCTAATAGCCTATATAATCTATTTACCACTAGACAATATTATCCAACCATAGAAAAATATTCATGAATAATGTCATGGAACCTCTATGTTATCATTATAGAGGGGAACTGCTATAAACTTTTAGTGTGACATATGTTCTTAGGACATCATCACATACAAATATTATATAGAAGAAAAATCCAAATGTGATGAGAAATCTTATTTAATAAAAAACATGTAATAAAGTACTAAACAAGTTGGTTCTAGGGCACCAACTCTAACAGACTCCCACTTGCACTAGATCCAACTGACAAAAAATTTTAGTCCAATATTTATCACATGATACTCATTCTTCTTTTAAGATAAAGCATTTGTTAAGAGGTATTCCAAGTTTTCCTATATGGAAAAAATTCTCACTACAATTTCACCTCATTGAGAAAGTTCTCTTAAGAGATGAAAATCCCAAAGTATTTTCTTTGTACTATGGTGTGACCTTGTATCTTTGGAGAGAGCCACCGTAGTAGTGTTATCATAGTAAACTGTGATAAAATCTTTACTTCTAGGTACCACATCAAGCTATTGGAAAAAGTTAATAATCCAAACTGCTTCCCTTGCTACATAAGAATCCATAATATACTCAGACTCCACTGTAGAATCAGCAACAACTGGATGCTTAAAACTCTTCCATCTCACAACTCCTATATTGAGAAAAATGATATATCTAGACTATAAATTCAGATCATTTTGATCCTTTTTAAAGATATCATCTATATAACCCCCGATGATCAGCTCTTCATCTCCTCCACACACCAAATACATTTTCATAGTTTGCCTTAGATACTTAAGGACAACCTTAACAATAATCCAATATTGTTCACCTGAATCTTCTTAATATCCAATGACCATGATCAAATAATAGGAAACATGAATCCTTGTACATAAAATGACATACATTATGGATACTATCAAAAAATAATATGAGATATTACTCATTCTATCTACTTCCTATTGTGTATCAGGACATGTTTTCTTATGAAGATTCATTCTATGTGACACTGGAACCAATCCCCTCTTAGATTGTTTCATACTAAAAATATTCAGTATTTGGTCAATGTATGTACTTTTAATTAGTCCAAGAAACCTCTTGGATCTATCATGAATGATCTTGATCCCTATAATATAGGCTTCTTTACTTAATTATTTCACATAGAATCACTTTCTCAACCACATCTTAACCTATTGTAAGGTCAGTATATCATTTAAAATTAGTAATATGTCATCACTATATACTAATATGAAAAAAATATATTCCCACTAAAATATTTGTAAACACATGGCTCAAATTCATTCTTAATAAAACCAAATTCCTTTATGGCTTCATCAAATTGAATGTTACATGACATGGATGCTTGATTTAATCCATAAATGGGTCTCTACAACTTTCATGCCTTTTTGGAATTTCTCAAAGTAAAAAACCTTTATAGTTGTGTCATATAGACATCCTCTTGAAGGTTCCTATTAATGAATGTAGTTTTGACATCCATTTTACAAATCTCATAGTCATGGTAAGATGCTATAGAAAATAAAATTTTGATGGATTTAAATATGGAAACTGTAGAAAAGGTTTCATCATAGTCAATGACTTGAAATTGTCTAAACCCTTTATCCACTATCCATACTTTATAGGTATTTACTTTACCTTCCATGTCCATATTTGTCTTGAATACAAATTTATACCCAATAGGATTTACATCAACTAGTGGATTGATCTGAACCCAAACTTGTTTCTGATAAATGGAATCCATCTCAAAATTCATGGATTCTTGTCGCCTTATAACTTTTGAGCTCTATACTACCTCATTATAGGAGAAAGGATCTTCATTGTTAACCAATAATGATTCACCATTATTGGTGACTACAAATCCATATCTCTCTAGTTCTCTTACCTCTCTAGTGCTTCTATGCAATGCTTGTGTTTCATGAACAACTTCTTCCATAGGGACCTGTGGAATCTATTCCTGTACCAACTCTTATGTATATTGAGAATAAAATTCATTAAAGTTAATATTTCTCCCACTATCCTTCTTGAGTACGTGATACCTCTTAATAAATATGAATTTTCTTGAAATTGACACTTTCTAGTTCGAAGGGTTGTATAGATAACATCCTATTGCTTCCTTAGGATACCTCATAAAGATACACTTTGCGCCTCGAGATACTAGTTTGTTTCTTGATCCAGCCTTAAAAAATTTCTTGCAACCCCATGTACAAGCATTTGAAAAAATAAGTTTCTTTCTACTCCATAAATCGAAGGGAATACTGTTTTCCACTTTAGTTGGTACTCAGTTTAGTAAGAATAATTCCGCATGTAATGTATACCCCCAAAATGATAATGGGAGGCTTGCATGACTAATCATTGACCTTACCATGTCCAACAAGGTATAATTCCTCCACTAACACCATTCCACTGCGGTGTATAAGGTGGAGTGATTTGAGATAAAATCTCATACTCTCATAGATATTTGATAAATTCTTAGTTAATATATTCACCACCTAGATCTGATCAAAGTTTCTTTATCTTCTTACCAAGACGATTCTAAACCCCATTATTGAAATCTTTAAACTTCTCAAAGGATTCATAATTTCACCTCATTAAATAGATATAACCACACCTACTAAAGTCACCAGTAAAAGTAATAAAGTATGAGTATCCATCTCTAGCATATACTTGAAAGGGTCCACACAAATCGGTATGTACTAATTTTAGTATATTGATGGACCTTTCACCTTGACCACTAAATAGTGGGTTGATCATATTTTCTTGTAAACAAGCGTGACATATTTCAATTGGATTAAGCTCAAAATATTCTAAGTAACCATCTTGATAAAGATTTTTCAAAAGATTCTCATTTATGTGACCAAGATAGTGACGCCACAACTGGGTGTTATATGAGTCACACATATTGGTTTCATTATTAATTACCAATATTTGGTTTTCATAAATTAATATATAAATACCGTTATTCAACTATTCTATACCATAACATATTTTATCTTTATAAAAGTAGAAACATTTACTTCCAAAGCTGAAAATAAATCCATCCATATCTAGAAAAGAAAGAGAAACAATGTTCTTTGTAACAATAGGCACATAATAAAAATTCTTTAAAACCAAAATCAATCCTATCAGAAATGTGAGATGGTAGTTTATAATGGAAAGGGTATGAAACCTCACTCTATTGACAACCCATAAATCAACTCATTTTTGTTAATATTCTGAAATCTACTTGGTTGATATATTTAGATACAAATATGGGCACCACATGCATTATCTAATACCCAAATTGTAGATATGGAAAAATTACACTCAATAATGAATGAACCTGAAGATTTTCCTTGATTATTTGTCTGGGTGCAGTTCCTCTTTTAGTGGCCCAGTTTGTCGCATGCAAAATATACTGCATCCTGTTCCTTTCCTTGCATTTGGATCTTCTTCTTCTTGGAAGGATAGTGCTCAGGACCCTTAGAATTAAAATAAGTCTCCATCCACTTTTTATTGTTCTTCTTATTCTTATTAACTATAAGTAAAACTATTTTTTCATGCCCCATGTCTTTACCAACTTGGTGAATAATTGCAAGAAGTTCCGATAGTGTCTCCTCGCTATTTATCATATTATAATTCACAATAAAATTAGAGAAGCTCTTGGGTAGTGAGGACAGGATGTGATCTTTTTGTAGCTCATATGGGATCCTAAAACCCAAGATTTCTAGGTTCTCAATGTATCCAATCATCTTGATTACATGTTCCCCAGCTGGCGCTGACTCTTTGAGCTTGCACATGATTTTTTTCATTAGATATATTATATCTCTCTGATATCACCTTCTCTTGATAGGGATCCTTAAGGTGAAAAAAATGTTATGCAAATATATATCCTCATATTGTTTTATAATCTCATTGTACATGAATCATATATTGAAACATTGTAAATCCATAGAATCATCCACATGATTCAAATAGAGAGACAATTCTTCATCATTAGCCTCTTTGGAAATGAACTCAGGAAGTGAGGTTTCTATCACATATAATTTCTATTCACGGTGTAGTATAACA
Source organism: Viscum album (assembly GCA_963277665.1). Lineage (NCBI taxonomy): Eukaryota > Viridiplantae > Streptophyta > Magnoliopsida > Santalales > Viscaceae > Viscum > Viscum album. The sequence continues at coordinate 344,942,365 of OY728162.1, read as the reverse complement.
TGCAATAGCCTATACCATTCTCGGAAATTCTTATCAATGATAAGTTTATCCTTATAAATCATGGATCACAATGATATTTTCAATGTCATTTTATTTTTCCAATTCTAAAAATTAAGAGCAGATAATTATTACTTGTTTTGATTACAAAATTATATTAAAAAATTAAAATTTAATTAAATTCTTATTAATATCCCACTATTTATTAAAACCCAATATCCATCTTTCAAAATATCATTCCTCTTAGATATTCTAGTGGAAATGATCCATATTCCCTTTCTCATAACCCAGACTTGGGCTTGACAAGCTATTTGAAAGGTTTTAGGTAGGCGTAACTTTCAAATTACATTAAATCTTAGTTCCTTGATCTATTGAGTGGACTCCCCAATCCTAAAATACTATTTTAAAATATATCCTTAACATTTTCCTCTTAGTTTCACTAAGTACTAGTTGGGAAGTCAACCATTGATGAAAAATAAGTTAGGTCAACCTAAAACTTCAAGCTAAAATTTCCATGATAATTGAAAGCACCCCAACTTGGGTTGGTCAAACACTTTGAACAATGAGTTTGATTATAACCTAAGTAGTGGAAGGATAAAACGACTTAATATTTTAGTTTGAGGGATTTTTTATCCTTATGCATTAAACAAAATTTTATCTTTTCACATGCCTTGTTAATATTAAGTGGATTTTACTTAAGTGATTAACCATGTCTGATAAAACATTTATGCATAACCTAATTACATTTTATTCAATATTTCATGTTTATTAATTCATTTATTATTTGATCACACATAATTCACAAACATAAATAATTAAAAATGAAACTGATAGAAATACAATATAAGTGGCATGATCATGATATTCCCTAATGGTTATTTTATCTAATGGATGATAAACTAAACCTCAACCCTAGGGGAAAACAATTGGAACCATATCTTGGTTCGTGTTGTAGTATTCCACCTTAGTTCCCATGTATCACCTTGATTGGTTTTTCCTCGACTCCTTGACTTGGAACACCTCCTTTTCTTGGAATCTTCATCCTTACATAAGCTTTTACTCGCACACAGGTGAGGGGATCCAATGTATTAGATAAAATGGATTTATATAAAATAAACCTATGATCACTTAAGCTCTTACAAAATAATAAGGGGTGACTTTCAGACAATCAATAATAATTTAACCATAATAAATTAAAAGAAACTAATCACATACAAGGGTTGGTATAATCTCATGATCATCCACACATCAATAAATAAACATATATTTTCAATCTAGTTATCAATTACTTAAATTCAATATTTAATTAAGATAACATGCCATGAATTAATCCAATTAATTAAATCTATCTTATTCCATCCAACCATCCTTAACTCACCATCATCTATAATTTTAAACAAAATTAAATTCATTTAAAATTAATATAGTACACAAGTGTACTCGTAGGAAACCTCACGTGTTCATCTAAAATTTTAACATGGAAATTAATTTAATATATATAATTGTTAATCCCATGATATGGAACGTACTATCGAATGAATGACACACAAAACACATAATCAATAGGTCTAATTATACATTTAATTATTATTTTTGTAAAAATTTGAGAACACTACCGGTAGCAGACTACACGACGTAAACAAAATTAAACAACGTGAACTTGTCTTTTTCCCATGTCCAAAACTAGCGCCTTGGGTATGGACATGTTCTATGGCATGGAAAACCTAGAGGTTCATGGAATGTAGTCCAAAATACACAGCGTGCGACCTCATTTTTCATGGCATGTTAGTTCCCATGTCATGTATCCAATACATGACATGATTAGGACACCCCGTATACTCGCTTGTGAGATAATGAGGACTGTATGTCATGTATAGTGGTTACAAAACATGTAGTTATTCATTTTGTGTGCCAACCTAACCAGATTTACATGCCGATCTGATCTATTCAGATCTTAGATATGATTTTGTTGGATCTGACTTGATAGAGAAATATACAGACATGAAAACAATAGTATATAGAGTTTATATTGAAATTACACATCACACACTCTAGTTTTTTCTAGATAGAGCATTTTACACCCCTAGATAATGTGAATCGAATGTTTCTTCATTTTTAATCATTAACCAATTACTGATTATGTTATCAAGAATAATGAAAAAATAGATAACGATGTTTAGATATTAAAATGAATTTATATAAGTAAAAGAAAACACAAATACATGAAATCAATAAGCAAATATTAAATAATTATAAATTAAACATGTGACCACTATGATATCACTTATAGGTTCTGGGCATAATGAAAGAATCATTTGAAGGTACAACCAACTAAACCTTTAATTGTAAATGATGTGTAATCATTTCCACACATGATAAAAACATCATGTCCAACAAAAACCATAGATTAAATGACTATATTAAAATTTTTAAACCAGAGTATAGGGTCTTCACATGTAATTTATAATTAATTTATGAGAAGATATAGAATTACATCAACTTGTAATTATGCTTTCATTGTTGATCTGATGAAATAGATCTTGTCTCACTGTTATTATGCTATAGTATCCAAGCGCAAAATCCCTATAGCAGTGATACACATGTGAAACATAATATCTGAATGATGTTGTAGGATCTTTGGGTGATATCATGACTGATCATGACCACTTGTGTTTCCCATAGTTAATCGTAGTGAAATTATTCTCGAGAGAGGAATAAATCTTGATGATCTCTCATTATCTTGAGAGAGGAGGGGATGATAGAACTTTAGATCACTTGATCCATCTCTAGGGATTGAGAGAGTCTCACTCTATCTCCTGTGAACACTAATTTTCATTTAGTAAAGAGATATAATTATATATTTATTATGGAAGGTTTGGGGTTAGAAAATCACACCCAAGCGCTCTACCGATTCCATAATTCTTAGTTGACCCCATGTCCAATAATAATAATATAAATATTATTATTAAACTCTTGACATGTGAAATTCATAAATAATATAAATAAATATCATTTATACCATTTTCAATCAGACCATTAAACTCAGTTTTCTTTTCCTTGTCGACATTTATCAATCCTAGAATAATGAATTTTTATTTAATAAAGAAATATTGCTGCATTATTTTCTAATAAATATAATAAATATCATATTCACCAAACTTGAAAACAAATATTTATTATTATTATTTAACTCACTTATTATTTTAGATAAATTGTTATTAAAATATGGTGATCAACCATACCTAAATAAATATTATTTATTCTAAATTGTTAAATTCAATACTATAATTTAATTTAGATTTTGGATACACTTAGTGTGTGTCCCTCTAGGCCTATTTCTTAGTGGAATTATTCATAACCACCTAAAGTACAAGGTTAGTGTTTAGAAACATGAAAAGGATCCCATAGATAAACAAGTTAACGTTACAATGAAACCCAACTTCTCATGAACGCTTACCATGTAATATAATCCCTTTATCGTAATATCTCTAATAAAGTAGGTTTTATGTCAGTTCCATAAACCTATATGTTCAATTCATCTTTCTTTCACTTTTCAGAATTGAAATCACCCACCAAACATCATGGACATGGATTTATTTAGGCAGTTCCATTCCATTAAAGGGATTAATATATCAACTTTCATCAAGAAAAAAGAGGGATAAATCCTTTCTCACATTATCTATTAATGCAAGATCACTCACAAAACAACCAAATCATCCTACTTCTCCATGAACATATGTCATCATGGTTTTCATTGATACATCAAGGTACACGAGTCATGATATCCATTAATGATAATATTAAAGTCTAAAGATCAATACACATGTCTTCAGATAGAAATACCCAATGAAATATGGAAATGTGGATTTCCTATTAACAGGTCTATTATCATAACCTCTTATCTTGGATATTACTAAGTCCAAACACCATGAGAATTTGTATCACTATCTTATGAGATTACTACCCCTAATATCCTGTATCATATGTGTCCTATCAGACAATATCATACATCCATAGAATAATATTCCAGAATAATGTCAAGAAACTCTAGGTTATTATTATAGTGTTGAATTGATATAACCTTTATGTGAGACATATATTCTTAGAAAATTATCACATACAAATATTACACAGAAGAATAATCATGATGTGATGAGAAAACATCTTTAATTAGAAAAATAGGTCATCAAGTACTAAACAAGTTGGTTCTAGGGCACTAACTCCAACAGTTAATATATGTGGGATGAATCTTCCATCAAACTTAGTCATACTCCCTATAGTGTAATTTGATGGTATGTTGGGTATGGACCAACTGTCTTTATATAGAGCCTATATCAATTGCTGGGAGAATAAAATCACTTTTCATGTTCCAAATTAGACTTCAATTCTATAAAAGTGTATGGAGGAGAAAGATGAATCCCCTTTGGATTTTTCATCCCAATCATAGATATTATTTTCTTATAAGAATTCATATATAGATTAGATTTTTGAACAAAGGATATGATGACTCTAGATGAAATTCTCATTGTAAGGGAATATGTTGATATATTTCCCAAATAGTTGTCTGGACTTCCTTCTGAATGATAGGTTGAGTTATCAATCGAACTTATACCTGGGTCCTTGTTGATATACAAGACTCCTTATATAATGCCCCCCACTATACTAGAAGAATAAAAGAAGCAACTAAAAGAGAATCTAGACAAGGGTTTCATACACCCTCGTGCTTTACCATGGGGGTTATATGATTCTATTTTTCAAAAATAAGGATGGGTAGATGCATCTATGCAACGATTATCATGAGATAAAAAAATCATAATAAAGAAAAACTATCCATTTCCACATATTGATGTCTTCTTCTATCAGTTACATGGAGCTCAATACTTCTCTAAATTTTATCTTCAGTCAGGTTATTTCCAATTAAAGGCAAGGAAGGAGGATATTTCCAAGACTTCCTTTTGTACAAGGTAGGAGCACTATGAGTTTAAATTCATACCATCAGGACTAAAAAATTCTCCAAAAATATCCACAAACTTAATGAATAGAGTATTTAGAGATTACCATGATAAATTTTCTGTATTATTTAAAGATAATGTTCTTATATACTCTAAAACCAATGAGGAACATGGGGAGTATTTGAATACTATACTAAATACATTAATAAAGGAGAAGTTATACAAAAATAAAATTAAATATTATTTTTTGATGGAGAAAGTATCATTCTTGGGGCATGTTATCACAAGTGAAGGGATATTTATAGATCTGTCAAAGATGAAGGTAATCAAGGAATGGACCAAACCAACATCTGTTATAGAATTCCATAGTTTCCTCAGATTATTTGGGTATTATCTTCAATTTTTTAGAAATTTATAATTATTTTAAAACCTAATAACCAATATAACTTAGAAGGGAGTGAAGTATAATTAGAATGATTAATGTGAGGAAATATTCAAGGAGTTTAATAAATAGATAATCACAACACCCACACTCACACTACCCTAAAATGGGGAAGGATTTATGATTTATAGTGATGCTTCAAAGAAGGTTTTGGGCTATGTACTCATAAAAAATGATATAGTAATAGCATATTCCTCAATATAGTTTAAGGTAAATGAACAAGACTATACAATTAATGATCTGGAGTTGGCTGTAATAATCTTCACATTGAAGGTTTAGATCCATTATCTATATGGGGAGAAGTTTGAAATATATACAGATAACAAAATCCTAAAATATATTCACATAGAAGGATCCCAACATGTGTCAATAAAGATGGTTGGAGCTGATCAAATATGATGATTTCTCAATTCACTACCATCTTGAGAAGAAAAATAAAGTGTCCAATGATCTAAGAAGAAAGGATCCTGTAACCTTATCCATGATGAGAATTGAGAAGGATCAAGTCTTCTTAGACATATAAAGGATGAACATGGGATTAATAAAAGATGAATCACCATCCTACCTTTTTCAAATGTTTTCTCAACTATCACTTCTAGAGAAAATTAAGAAAACACAAAGGAATGATATGGAGATATATAAGAAGGTGGATATAGTGAGAATGGTAAAATATTTAGAGTTTAGTATAGATGATGAAGGAGTGGTTAGATTTGGGAAATGACTATGTGTGTCATCTGAGTCAGTGATAAATAGGGAACTATTGAATAATGATCATAATTTAACATTATACATTCACCTAGGAAACATGAATATTTATAAATATATATAAGAAAACTACTGTTGGTACAATATAAATAAGAATATTGTGGAATATACATAAAAATTCTTGGTGTGTTAGTTGGTGAAGACTGAGAGGAAAAAATCCAAAGGGGTGATGCAACCATTTCCTATACCTAAATGGAAATGAGAAAACACAACTATGGATTTTTTCATGGGTATTCCAAATATATTGAAAGGAGATAATGATATATAGATTATGGTGGAATATCCTATAAAGATTTATCACTATATTTATATTATATAAGACTTCTCACTCGACCAACTTGCAAAGATATACACCAAAGAAGTGGAGAGGCTTCATGGAACACCACTATTAATTGTACATGATAGTGATTCTAAGTTCACCTAAAATTTATTGAAGAGTATCCAAAATGATCTAAACATAGATTTGAACTTCATTATGACCTATTATCCTTAGAATAAATGCCAATATGAAAGAATTATCCATACACTTAAGGATATGTTGAGATATTTCTCTATGGACTTCATGGGAGCCTGAGGCCAACATCTTCCATTGGTTGAGTTATCATGAAACAAAAATTTCCACTCAAGAATTTAAATGGAAACATATGAATCCCTCCATGAGAATAATTTTAGAACACTTGCATGTTGGGATTAATTTGGTGAATGAAATATTCTAGGACAAGAGATAGTCGAAGAAAATATAGAAATGGTAAAGACCATTTAGAAATACATTAGAACAAATCAAATTCGATAGAGGATTTATGCTGATAACTATTAGAAAGACTTGGAGTTTTAATTCAAAGATAAATTTTTTCTTTATATATCTCCCTATAATAGAGTTAGAGGGTTTGGAAATAATGGAAAGATAAGTCCTAGGTACATTGGCCCCTTTGAGATCCTCAATTGTGTGGAAACTGTGGTATATTGACTAGCACTTCCACCGAACCTATATCAAGTTCATGATGTTTTCCATTTATCCCTATTGAGGAAGTGTATACCAGATCTCTCACATATATTGAATCCTAATATGGTACAGTTGGATAATGATCTCTCTTATGAGGAGTGGCTGGTGAAGATCTTGGACCATAAAGACAAAGTTCTACACAACAAGACAACTCACCTTATCAAAGTACTTTAGAGAAACCTTAAGTTTGAAGAGAAAAAATGGGAACTTGAAGTGATAATGAAAAAAAGTACCCTTACCTATTTTAACCTTGATACATGGAATGAAATTCTGAGGGTAAAACTTCTTAAGGGGAGAAGAATGTAATGACTCTGAAGTTATCTATAGAAATTTTGTTTCTGAATAGATATGTGTGTCAAATAAGGTAACATATATTATAAGAAATAACATAAAAGTATAAATAATTAATAACATAATATGTTTATAATATTACCTTCTGATAAAAATATAACTTGTGGAATAATAATAATATAGATATATTTCATGTTTTAAAATTCATTTATAAAAAAATTGTTTTTATTGAACTTATATATAAAAATAATTTTTTATCACTTATAAAAGTTAAATATAAAAAATTTAATTTAATTTTTAGATTCACCATGTGAAAATGATCTTAGGATTATTTTTGGTATTTTTTTCTAAAATAATTGATTTTTATATGAATAGTGAAAAATATAGTTTTTTCTAAAACAATGACTTTTATCACTTTATTTGTATATGTTCAAGGCATAAAAGTTTATAAAATATTTATTTTATAAAATATATATTTTAAGGGTATAATATAAAATATTATTTTGAACTTATAAATTCTATTTTTAATATTTTAGGACTTAAGCAACATTTTATTAGAATTTAAAAACTGTTTTTGTTTGTTTCTTTTAATTAAACATTTACATAGTGAAATTCAGTTTTTATTACTTTTAAATCAAAATATTTTTTTTATAATAAATCAATTTCTATAATGAAAATCAGTAACCATAAAAAATATATCTTATATATAATTTTAAAGTTTAATAACACACTTTTATTTAAAAACAATCTTTATGTGTTATGTGTGTTTAATTTATAATAATTTTTTCTCATATTTATGAAATTAATTAGGTTAAATTGAGCCAAAATTTGGAATTATAATGTAGAAAATTGGTAATAAGGGTCTACTTATATTTTTATCAATAAAATAATTTACATGATTAATATTTAATTAATAATAATAAGGGTTTAATTGACTAATCTATGGTGGATCAAACTCTCCTAAATTAACATGATCTTTAGACCTTATAGAAATATTTTTTTTAGGTTTCAAAGTCTTACTTACACGTCTTAATAAATTTTACTCACCTAAATTTCATACCATTCCATTCTTACCCCTTACTTAACATTCTTTTCTATGGAAAAGTCCATATTTTTCACTTATAAAAGGGGGATCACTTACATCATTCCAATACTCCACTCCCACATCAAATTTTCCTCGGAAAACTACCCAAATTTCCTCTCCTTTAAGTGTTTACAACACCCTAATTCCCATGTTCAGCACAAATTATCCTAAGTTCCTCAAATTTAAGGCCTTCTTCAAGAGGAGTTCAAGGTCTCAACATAGATAACACATCTTTCTTAACAATTATTTTTTATTATTTGATTTATAAACCAAAAATAAATATAGTATAATAATAACATCATCATAATTAGTGTGTTAATATGTTATCATAATAATATTAAAAACATTATTTATTCTCTTCCATCTATAAAGAAAAACAAGAACCATTGTTAGTGTGCGCGCGCGGATTACCACCTCCATAAGGCGACGCTTTCAGTTTTTCATCACCACCTTTCATGGATGGTTAAAAAAGGTTATTTAATAAGATAATATAATATTTATAACATCTTAATTATTCTAAAATTATAGAATATTTTATTTCTTACTTTCTTTCCATTCTACAAAAACGGGAGCATTGTTCGTATGTATGTTTGGACTACGACCTCCATGAGATGAAGTTTCTCTTTAATTTTACATATAAACTAACATGAATAGAATTAAACATGTATTTAATGTATAAAAGGGTTATTTAATAAACCATTAAAATTCTATAATTATAATATTATAAATTTCATAAGAAATATTAGTAATAAACAGTTAGTAAATTTAATCTCTAAAAGGACATATCAATGTAACTTTTCTAAATTTAGTCCATTAATGGAAAATATATGTGCTAATGTAATATTAGAGGACATAATAATATTAAATTCTGTTGATTATGAAGTATTTTACAATACCTTTGACCATGGTCAACAAACCAAAAGTATTACAAAGAAATTAACCGAACAACCCCAAGTGACCGACATAAGAGGAAACTATATTAAAAATAAGTATCAAAAGATAATAAATTGAATTTATCAAATTAAATATATATGAATATGGTTCTTAGGTATATATTTAATAAAATTAATTAAATTTTATAGGTATTTAAGTGTAATTATGGAACGATTTCATACATAAAGGTAACATATCCTCCAAACCAACCCTGTTACCTTTTGGTTACACATTCTCTTTCTTTACCCCCATATTAATTTATATTTTTATCAAGTATATTATCAATATTATGTATATATGTTCTATATATATATATAACTAGTTTACATTACATTTATTTATTGGGTAAAGTAAATTTTAAGTTCCTTTCAATGTTTTCTCTTTTAAGTAAACCCGATTTCTAAGGGAACATCCCTTTGTATAAAATCATGTCAAGTATCACCTCCATAGAAGGTTTTAACCTTAAATGTTTTTCTAAAAATATTATTTATTTAATAAAAATCCTTTTTAATTAAATTATTATTTTAATAGAAAACATTTTGTCTTTTTATTTAAAAGTTCCTTCACTCATTTCAAAAAGCATCACCTAAGAGGTTCTTTTTATCTTACTTATTTGAATTGTTTTAAGAATTATTTTATAAAATGACTACCCATTTTCAAGAACTAAATTCCTTTTTAAAATTATGAATGTTAAAAATTATTCATTTCATTCTTCTCTTGGAAATCCATATGACATAGCCTTCAGTTATGCTTTAATATAATGTTGTAAAATCCACTTTCTTCTCATGGGTTTTATCATGCTTATGATTTATATATGGTTTTTATTTCCTTTTGTGGAAGAAATAATCTTTTACATGTTATGATGGTAGTTAAACTAAGTTATGAAGGGTGGGTCCATTATATCCCTCTAATTCATTGGGTAATGTTAATGTCTAATGAGAAGTTATATATGTGATTAGAGAGTAAACCTAATTCTTTTTGATGGCATATGGAGTAATATTTGGCATATGATGATGTACTAGGGATTAATCCTTGTAATATGATGATGATACCCTAGGTATTAATCCTTGTTATATTATTATGATTTATTATTTATTATTTACACATATTTATGATTCTATTATCTTATGATATCATTTCCTTATACCATGTTTCCATGCTTCTGATCATTCTCCTTATGATGTCACATTATGACTCTTGTATATTCTTATGATGTATTGTTTATAATGTTTCAACATATTTATAATTCCATGCTCTTATGATATCATTTAATTACACCTTGATTTTATACTTATGATCATTCTCCTTATGACACCACATTATGCCTATTGACTCTCATGTTATGCTTTATTTTCATCTTTATTCCCTTACTGGGATTTTTAATTCCACTCCAATGGCCCGAAGGCATTTATTTTTTATTGATTTTGATAATCCACCTTTCAAGGGGTGACGTGGAACCCTTAAAAATCCCGTAGGCGTAAGTATTACATGGCCCGCAGGCCTTAGAGGAATTCATTGCCCATAGGTTTCAAACATTACATACAACCCAGACTAACTACTTAGAACTAATCCTCCCCAGCATCTTCATCATGAAATCAGCTCTCCACCTTTGCATGGCTATTTGGCTAGGCTTTCCCATGCATTCACAGGCTTGTCCTGATGGCAGGTGCCATACTATCTCATTCTTTCAATCTATTTAGCTTCTGCTATGGTGAAATCTCCTTGCTCCTCCTCCTTCAAAAGTTTGTTCTGTGTAGGTTGTCTGGTTTTCATCTGCACTTAAGGTGTCCCGAAGGCCTTGAGGTGGCCCGAAGGCCTGGGTGGACCGAAGGCCTTAAAGGACTCAGGGACCAAATCAGTGGACCGAAGGCCCAAATGGGGGAATATTACCGGCTGCTACAGTGCCTACTACAATTCCCGCTACAGTACCTGCTACAGTTCTGCACAGTTCCTTCTACAGTACTTCTACAGTACCCCCCCAGAAATTAGCCTCTACCTGGATTTGATTCCGGGTCTCCTGAATTCACTTAAGGAGTCCTCACCAACTGGGTTTAGGCTCATGTGAAAATGGGATTTTAAATTCACCCTTTCCTCTATGTATTTTCCCTAGGATATCCCATGTAGATTTAGAAGCCTTATGGGATTAGGGGAAATATTTTTAGTTTTAAAAAAATTCATTGAGTTTATTTTTAATATGTTGTATTTATGTATCTAATATTATAAATGTAATAAACTTATCGATCCTCAATATGTATTTGTTGGAAGAGTATTTTAAGAATCATGTAATAAATTATGTTTAATGATTGAGTTGTTATATTTTTACCCTATTACGGGATTTGGATAACCTCAACCATACCCTTTGATCTCATATAACATTAATATTTTCACAATTAATTGGTGGGATATAACAGAACCACCCATCATATAATATTAAGCCATTTATATGTATTCCACAAGATCTTGAAATCATTTATCATTTCATCATAGCTTAACTCATGGAAAAGAAAACAGGTTTCATAAATATTTCATCACCATCATCATAAACCATCCAGAGAAATAATAATTATGGTATCATATGTTCATATCTCCAGTGAAGCATAAGTAATATCAAAGGATGTTATCATAGATAAAGAATGCCTTTAAAAGATCATTGGAATATTTCTTGAGGAAAATTTCCTTTTCATTTTGAAATCACTTATTTAAAATATAAAAATTTATAAAATATTAATAAAAAAATTTTATTTTAAAATAACCATGGAAATTTTTTAATTAATCTTCAAATTGAAGAGTATTCATGAAGGTGGGAAAATTTGTTCGTGTGCTGTACATTAAAACAAAGATTCTGTTCACACCTTCAGTAAAAAATACCTCATTTGGAAAATGATAAGAAGATTCCTTTTAATTTTTTTTATAAAGAGTAAAACATGGTTAAAAATGAATTTAAAAATTCATATTATAATATTAAAAACATTATTTAAAATATTTTAAAGAAAATATGTATAAGGAAGAACAATATTCCCAATCGAATAGAAAAATAAATCCAGTTTTCCTTAAAAAACTTCTTTCATAATTTTGAGTAATTAGAGAAGTAAAACAAATAGATTTTTTTTAATTTATATAAATAACTATATTATAAGAAAATAAATAATATTTTTGAGAGATATATTATATAATTTCATCATTGTAAATTTAAGAATAAACAATCCCATTAAAAATGAGATTATACCGTAAAAAAATTACCTCAAGTTTTACTTTCTTTATAAGCACTAAAAAATAATATATAATAAATTTAAATTTATTATAATTATATAATATGACAATATAATTAATTATAATATCATATATGATCTAATTATAACATTTCAACACATGTTTCTTAACATTTTTTTTATTAAAATCCCTATTTTTGGGTGTTACCTATTTCGTTTTTCATGAAAGTTTTGGTTAAGAAGTTACAATATTTCACTTTTATCATGGTTAATCATCTAAAAAATATTAATCATGATATATATATCATATATATTCATTATATAAACATTTAAAACTATCCATAAAATGAAGATATAGAAAAATTAATCACACCATTCATGGATACGGTAGTTCATACGTACAAATGAACACCATTTTCATTTTATCAAAGAAAGAAAGAATGATAAATAAAATTTTATCATTAAATAATCATAATTATATCATATATATTAATTAAATCCATAATTAAATCCATCAATATGTGTCATTTATTTAAAATTAATCATATAGCTACGTGGAGGTGGTAGTTCACACGTACGCACAAGTGATACTTTCCTTTCCCATTTGATGGAAAAGAGATGAAAAATGGTTGTTAAATCATAATAATAAAATCTCAGTATATTTATTATATTTTATAAATAATGTTATGATATATATAATAGTTCTAGATAAGGTGTAAGAAGAAATAAAATTGAAATAACTCGGTTAAGATTTTTACCTCTTCTTAGAGAAACCTCATTTGACTTACACCTTAAGCCTTGAAATATTAGTATTTAGAGAATAATAAGGGATACATGAAAAACTTAAGGAATATAAGAAGGTATTAGGTTAGATATTGTTTTATCTATAAGGCTCAAACTTTATGAGTAAGGGAGGATATAAGGTTCCCTATTATAAGTGAGAGAGAGGACACACATGGAATTACTTAAAATATTTAAATAATATAAGGTCAATTTCATGTGAAAGTGGAACCAAATGGAAAATAATTAAAAGTTAAGATAATATAAGGATTAAATAACTTCAAATAATAATAATTATACATGTTTATGTGTAAATATCACCCTTATCTCTTAGTTTAATCCCCTGGTATACCAGTTTTAGCCTTAACTGCGATAACAAATTTTTTCTGTTTTTACTTTTCATTGTGAAAAAAAATGAAATTGGAATCATGAATTTTTTTAGACAAGATGGTTTAAAATATGTATAATATTTTATTAAATTCAATTCCTAAAAATTTCATAAATTTATTTTAAAATAGACGTGAAAAACATAATGAAAAATCATTTCCTAAAAAATGCATTTTTAAGAATAAAAATGAATTTTATTTCATTCCTTGCTTAGTGAAAACTACCAAATGAATATTAAAAATATATTTTTGAATATATAATCTATAAATTTCATTATAAAAATTAATCAATATTGATTTATTTAATTTATTATGATAAAAAAACACTATACACATAACAAAAGTTTTATGAAAATAATTCCCTTTCACCTTTAAAAGATTTTATCATCAGTCCTAATAGTTAAATAACTAATGTATAAATTATTATTAATTTATTTATATACAGTATCAAAATATTTTACTAAAATCATTTTTCAATAGTAATCAAAACATTTTTATCATTATACATATATTTCATAATGTAGTTAATCTAATTCATACCCACCAATCCAGTGGTTAGGTTATGAAGGTATGCTATATCATGGGTTCATTTAGACTCAAGGTTGTATGTAAAGAAATATATCAAATAATTCAAGTTTATTTTAAAGGGAAAACATATAAAATCTTAGGGTGTCACACAAATAATACTTAAAAAATTTATTTATATCTTGGGGAAAAGGAAACATAATAAAGGGTGAGCTCAAATTCTTAGTGAGCATAAAATATGGAGATATCAATAAATAATATTTTTTAATAATAACATGAGTATAATGGTATGATAAAATGATATTAACACTTGAAAATCATACCCAACAATTCATAGATCATAAACATGAGTCATGGCATAAGTCATAGAAGTTCATAAGACATGAATCATAAAGGAATAAAATAACATGAACTATGAGATCATAAAATTGGTATAACATCATGTCATAAAATAGTGGCATAAAGTGTGGCATAATCATAATCATAGAAATATTATATTAGGGATACCCTTATAGACATTCATCACATGTTAGTCTTGGGTTAATGATAAAACACTATTTTATTGAATATTTTATTGAATATTTTATTGATAATAAATGATATAATTTCCTCACATTGTGTTAAATATGTTTAATTAGAAAGTATCTGGGATTAGATCATTCATTTGAATATTTGATGAAAATTCCAGTTTTACCCTTTTAAAATCACTGTAGTATTTCAATCATAAATATTTTTATTTGAATTATTTGAACTTAAAATTTTGTAAATGTGTTCCCTACTTCATGGGATACAACTTTTATTCAGGATACTTGATAAAAAGAATGAATTTGGATGGAGTAATTGGGCCATTAAGTCAAAGGTGGGCTGGACACGCCAGAATGGAGAAGCTTCTGTATTTCAGCCATAACTCTTTCATAGAGGATTAGATTTAGCCCAAATATTTAGAGGAGATAGAGGAACCATATCCTCAAATATGATCCTGCTAGAATTACGGCTAATTCACGTGTTTTGGTGGTCAAATGGGCGGTTCAAGTTGGCATAAAATATTTGTCCGAGATTCCCCATTCACACTTGAAGCAACTTTGAACCTAGCCTCCCCACCACTACATAAATGGGTGTTTTTCTCATTTGGTGGGGTTGGGATGTGAATTGGGAAGTTTAGGGCAGAGGATAATTGGACCCACTCCAATTATCAAACCATTTAAATAAGGGTATCTCTTGAAGAAAGGATCCCTTCGATGAAACCTTCTTCTTCTCCTTCGTGTTGTAATGCTTTTGTTTGTGTAATAAAATTCTTTGTTCTTCTTTTATTTCTTCTCTTTTATTATGTTTTTTTAAATTTCTTCTTCTCTAAATCGTCCTCTTTGGGCTGGAATTCTTGAGTAGAAGCGTTATTGGGTTATACCCATTATAATCCTTTGCACATGCAAAACGCTTCTACGATGATTACGCCACCCATGGAAGAGTAGTCTTTTAGTAATCGATCTATCTTATACCCTATTATTTTAATTATCTTGAATCATTGAGATAATGTAATTCACATAATATGATCCATGAATTGTGTTTTTAAATTTTAAGAAACTAATAAAGCAATTGAATAATTAACACAAAAACACGAGAGGTTGAGATTTTGTGTAAATTGTGAGAGCGCGATCTTAAATGGTAATGCAAGGCCACACGGGATAAATCTGTAGAGTTAAAATATAATACCTAAACACATTTAATCCTCATTTTCAGAATAAATATGTTCTCTAATTAACCACTGACCATAAGCTAACCTTAGAACAAAAATCAAAGCAGGGTGCTGCGATTGTGTGTTCCGAAGCTAGCCTAGGGTTTAAGTAATTCCATCTTTGTGGTTAAGTTAACTCTTGTAGGTTTCGAGGGTTAACAAACTAGGGGATCATAATTAAGTGTATTTTTATTTAAATTATAATGATTAATAAGTAAATGAATAGGTAGAGTTAGATCGATTACGCCTTTTAAAATATTTTCTAAAAAAAACATCTTCTTGTTGTGTCTTTTTAATCAAACTTCATTTCAAAATTAAAAACAAAAAATTGAAATCTTCTTCCAGAAAAATTATTCTAGATTTATAAACTATAGAAAACCCACATCCTTTTAAGTAGTGTTTCAATTCTATTTTATTTTATTTTTAGAATACCACTGAAAATTTGTTTTAATTCACTTCCTCCTTTGAGATATGACCTTGGTCAGCCACTCTGCCGCACCTAAGTACCCCAAAATCACACTAATCATTTGAGGGAACCCACGAAAGTGCTATTTCAAATTGGCGCCATTTCCGGGGAGGCAAGTAATTATTTCAACCAATTAGAGGTATTTATTTTATTTTACATTTTATTCTCTTCCTCTCTTCTTTCTTCTTTCTTTACCCAATCTGATTTCTTTTTTCTTCTACTTCTTTTATTTTCTTCTACTTATTTTTGGAACATAAACTCAAACTTCTAATTTTTATTTTACTATGGTCCACTTTCATTATTTTAATATTTCATTGATTTATGACACTAACTAATCCCTAAGATCTCTTAGATCTTGACCCTGAGATTGAACGCAACCTTAGGGCACGAATCAGACATTCTCAGTCTACAGGAAGTTTCAACATTCAACTAGTTGAAGAATTACTCCAATATCAGAACATTGAAATTGGAAGAAATTCAAATCCAACCATAAAACAAGAACCAATGGCTGAAAATATTGGAAATGAACTAAATAGAACCATTCAAGAATTGGCGGCACCTGATATTAACTATCAACCAAATTGGATTGCATACCCAAATCTCGAATCAGACTTTGAACTAAAATCTGGGTTAACTCACTTACTTCCAAAGTTTCATGGCCTCTCTGAGGAGGATCCCAATAAACATTTGAAATAATTTAATGTGGTTTGCTCAACCCTAAAACCTAGAAATTTCTCTGAAGATCAAATCAAACTAAGAGCATTCCCATTCTCACTTGATGGAGCTGCGAAAGACTGGATGTATTATTTACAACCCGAAGATGTAACTTGTTGGAACGATTTGAAACGTCTTTTCTTGCAGAGATTTTTTTCAGCATCGAGGACCACTTATATTCGTATAGAGATATCAGGGATCAAGCAAGGACAAGGGGAGTAAATGTATGAGTATTGAGAGCAATTCAAGAAGTTGTGTGCAAGCTGCCCACATCACCAAATCTGTGAGCAATTACTCATCCAATACTTCTATGAAGTACTCACACCTATGGAGAGAAGCATGGTGGATTCTGCAGCTGGAGGAGCATTGGTGGAAAAGACACCAGTAGCTGCACGTGTGTTGATTGAAAAGATGACCCAAAACTCCCAACAATTTGGCGATAGAGGTACACCACATGTCAGGGGAGTACATCAGGTAAGTCCTTCTTCTCTTGAAAGTCATTTGATTGATAACAAGTTGGAAGAATTTACCACTATGGTGAGGCAGATTTATTTGGCACAAAAGACATCCCAACCCACTCCTTCAAGGCCTTGTGGTATTTGCACTGAGACAAACCACCCAACTGACTATTGCCCACAACTCCAAGAAACAGAAGATTGTGCAGCAGTGTTCCCTGGGAGACCATATTAGCAAAAAAAAAACCATATCCCCAAAGAGGTTTGATCCAACATATAACCAAGGGTGGAAGGATCAATCAGACATGAGGTATGGCTCTGGACAACAACAAAGTCCACCCTTTCAACAAAACTTCCAGCAGCCTCCACCTTACCAGCAGGGTTTCCAACAACCCCAAAGGAGATTTGAAGCCCAAGCATCAGCAAGCCAGCAACAAGGGAATCCCCCACCAAAGGTAGATTCTAACACTGATGATATTTTGAAGCAAATTGTTCTTAATCAATAGAATGAGCTGAAAAGTCAAGGTTCGAAGTTGAGAGAGTTGAAGACTAAAATGAGCCAGATTGCAACCGCCCTCCATGAACTTGTAAGTAAGAATTCCAGAAATCTACCATCTCAACCCACTCCAAATCAAAAGGGGAATGTCAATTCCATCACATTGTGAAGTGGGAAGCAAACAACTGATGCTTCTCTACCTACAATTCCACCTAGATTCACCTCAAATCCAAAAGAGCCCAATTCCACATCAACTAACGAGCAACCCAAGGAGAAAGATAAAGGTAAGAAAAAGATTAATGATGTTCCTCATAAACCCCTTCCTTTTCCAAACAGGGCTGTTCAAACCAATAAGATGGCTAAAGAAGCAATGCAAAAGGAGGTTTTGGACACATTAAAGTGCGGGAAGATCAACATTCCTCTACTTGAAGCCATTAAACAAATTCCAAGGTATGAAAAATTATTAAAAGAACTTTATACCAATTGAAGAGGGCACAAGGGAAATGATAGGATCAACCTTGGAAGGAATGTCTCATCACTCATTACACAAAATCTAGCAATGCCAATAAAGTGCAAGGATCCATGGACATTCACCATCCCATGCACCATAGGGGAGTTTCACTTTTCTGATGCATTTTGTGATTTGGGAGCTTCAATAAATGTGATGCCTCACTCTGTATTCTCTTCTTTACAGGTTGGTGAGTTGAATCCAACGAGAGTAGTGGTGCAATTAGCGAATAGAACTATGACATATCCAGCGAGAGTCCTTGAGGATGTACTTTTCCGGGTAAGAGACATGATCTTTCCAGCAGATTTCTACATGCTTAACATGGAGGATGATCAGGTAAGTTCTCATGCCCCCATTATCTTAGGTAGACCCTTCTTCAAAACTGCAAAAACTATCATAAATGTCAATGAGGGTACACTTTCCATGGAATTTGGGGATGAAGTTGTGATATTTAATGTTATGGATTCCATAAAGTACCCCTCAAAGGATCATTCTGAATTTGTTATCTCCCATTTTGAACCACCAAGTAAAAACACCATGGAATTTTATTATCCTATTCTTAGTGAGATTATGAGTATTGGTTATGATTTAATGTCTAAGATAACTTCCACACCTGTATCTAAGGAACAAGACTCTCTAAGATTTGATTTTGAAATAGAATAATATTCTGATTTTGATCATGTGAACTCTAATTATAACATGGCTGTTGAGTATGCTGATAGATTTGATGCATAATTTTATGATTTTGATGATGTATATTCTGATACTGATGCTCTTTGTGCATATATTTTAGTTCCTTCTATGACCCCATCCATACACCACCCCCCTACACTGGAACTCAAGCCATTACCACGAAATCTCAAATACTTATACTTGTTAAGTGGTGACAAATTACCTGTTATCATTGCTAACAATCTACCTTTTGAACATGAAGAAAAACTTTTGAATCTTTTGAGGTAGAACATCAGGGAAATCAGGTGGACCTTGGCTGACATATCAGGTATTATCCCCTCCATTTGAATGCATAGGATTATTTTGGAGGATGAGGCTAAACTAGTGAGGCAACCACAAAGGAGACTCAATCCAACCCTTATGGAGGTTGTTAAAAAAGAGGTTGAAAAATTGATCGAGGCAGGTATAGTCTATCCCATTTCAGATTCTCAGTGGGTAAGTTCTATTTAGGTTGTGCCTAAGAAATGTGGTGTTACTGTTGTTGAAAATGATAAAGATGAGTTAGTTCCAATGAGGGTGCAAAACAGTTGGCGCGTGTGTATTGATTATAGGAAACTAAATAATTCCACTCGAAAAGACCATTTCCCCCTCCCATTTATTGATCAGATGCTTGAGAGAATAGTTGGGAAGACACAATATTATTTCTTGGATGGATTTTATGGATATTTTTAGGTTCTTATAGCTCCGTAGGATCAGAAGAAGACTGCATTCACCTGTCCCTTTGGCACATTTTCCTACCAGAGGACGCCATTTGGACTTTGCAACGCCCCAGGTACCTTCCAGAGATGCATGGTGAGTATTTTTTCTGATTTTATTGAGACCTGCATGGAGGTATTTATGGATGATTTTACAGTTTATGGATCCTCATTTGATGAATGTCTAAATATTTTGGGAAAGTTATTGAATCATTGTATTGAGAAGAATCTGGTCCTTAACTTTGAAAAGTGTCATTTCATGGTAGATAATGACATTGTCTTAGGGCATGTAGTGTCAAAACATAGGATAGAGGTTGATAGATCTAAGATAGACATTATTTCATCCTTACCCTATCCTTCATGTGTGTGTGATGTTAGATCTTTCCTAGGGAATGCATGATTTTATCGGCGCTTCATCAAAGATTTTAGTAATATTGCTCTTCCTATGTCACGATTACTTCAAAAGGATTCTGATTTTGTGTTTGATGATTCTTGCAGGACTTCCTTTGATGAGATAAAGAAGTTTCTGACCACTCCACCTATCATACAACCCCCACAGTGGGAGATTCCTTTTTAGCTTATGTGTGACGCCTCCAACTTCGCGGTTGGAGATGTCTTATCTCAGAGGGTGGAGGGACGTTCACATGTGATCGCCTATGCATCGAGGACACTGGATTCAGACTAATGAAATTACACAACCACGTAAAAAGAGTTTCTCGCTGTCATATTTTCTTTAGATAAATTCCGTTCATATTTATTTTTCTCTAAAGTAGTTTTTTTTTCTGACCATGCAGCTCTGAGGTACCTCTTGAAGAAGCCAGATGCAAATCCTAGGATGATACGATGGATGATACTTCTTCAGGAATTTGATATTGAGATAAAGGACAAAAATGGGTCAAAAAACTTGGTGGAAGACCACATGAGTAGGTTTACTCACACACTAGAGGGTGACACCTTGGACCAGGTACCACTTCGGGACACTTTCCTCGATGAACATCTCTATACCATCTAAGGTAGACATCCTTGGTATGCTGATTTAGTAAATTACATTGTTGCCTCTGAAATCCCAGTAAATTTGAAGAAGCATCAAGTCCAAAAATTAAAAAGTGAGTCTAGGTTTTATGTGTGGGATGATCCTTACCTATGGAGCATGTGTCATGACCAAGTCATTAGGAGGTGTGTTTCCGATAATGAGTTTGAGTCTGTTTTTCATTTCTTTCATACAATTTCTTGTGGTGGACACTTTGGACCCCAACGTACTGCTAGAAAAGTCTTAGACTCTGGATTATATTGGCCTAGCTTATTCCATGATTCCCATGTGTTTTGTAAGTCATACTCTCGTTGCCAACACATTGGAAACATTTCAAGGAGACACGAGATGCCCCAACAACCCATTTTATTCTGTGAGATTTTTTATGTTTGGGGAATTGATTTTATGGGCCCTTTTCCTCGTTCATTTGGTTTCTTGTATATCCTTGTTGCTGTCAATTATGTTAGTAAATGGGTGGAGGCCAATGCCACCAGGACTGACGATTATCATGTTGTAGTGGATTTTGTCAAGGATCAAATTTTCTGCAGGTTTGGAGTACCAAAGGTCATCATTAGTGACCAAGGGACACACTTCTGCAATAGGAATTTTGCTTCCCTTCTTAGGAAGTATGGGGTGACACACAAAACATCAACACCATACCACCCTCAAACAAATGGCCAGGCTGAGGTTTCAAATAGGGAATTGAAACAAATTTCGGAGAAAACTGTGCAGCCAAATAGGAAAGATTGGAGCAGGCGCTTGGATGATGCATTGTGGGCCTATAGGACAGCATACAAGACACCCATTGGTATGTTCCCATTTCAGATTGTTTTTGGGAAAGCATGTCATCTCCCCATGGAAGTTGAGCATCGAGCTTATTGGGATATAAAGAAATTCAACATGGATTTGGCCCAAGCTGGAATCCAAAGGAAGCTACAAATTCAAGAGCTTGAGGAGATTTTATTATCTTCATATGAGAACTCAAGGATCTATAAGGAAAAATCAAAAGCCACTCATGATATAATGATCCAACAAAAGGAGTTTCATGTTGGAGAGAAATTCTTTCTCTACAGTTCACGATTGAAGCTGATGCCTGATAAGTTGCATTCCAGATGGTTAGGTCCTTATATTGTATCTAATGTTTTTCCTTATGGTGCAGTAGAGATCACACAAGAGGACACTGGAAGGATATTTACAGTCAATGGGCAACGTTTGAAGAGATACATTGAGGGACTTCCTACTAATGCAGTGGATTTTATCACACTGCATGACCCCATCATCACTTGAGCACATCAGGCTGTTCCTAACCCTTTCACTTTTATATATTATTTGTCCTATTTAAAAATCCTGAATTTCATGTGCATATATCATCTCATCGGTTCACATTGAGGACAATGCAATATTTTAAGTGTGGGGGAGGGAAACTTTTAGTTTAGTGATTTCAATTGTTTTCCTATTAAAAAAAACAAAAAAATTGTGTGTTTTTCAATTTTTTGTGTGTTTATTTTTCAATTTTCTTTGTGTTTTTGAAATTTTTGAGCTGAAATGATTCTCATCACAATTTTGAAATGCATATCAATTAGTGAAACAATTTATCCCATGAAATAGAGCTTAAATGAATGCTGAAAATGACTTTGTTTCAAGTTCAAATATTTAGTAATTTCATGAAAAGTACATTGAATTTTGAATCCCATGCCACATCTCACTGTCTTTATATTTGAAACCACATTCCTGTGAGGCTTCTAAACCATTATTTTCATATTCTTTACATTCACCTCACTTCTTGAGAGAACCAAACCATGCTTGATTTAACCATAATTTGATCTATTCCTATCAAAACTTGAGGTTTTGAGGTACTTATGTTTAAATGATTGAGGCATTTGTTTGGTATTAAAGCCCCTATTTCAAAGAATCCTTTTTTATAATGACCTACCTTGAACATTTAATCCTTATATCCCTTATAATCCATGCACATCCTGTTAGGTTAGCCACATTACAAGCCAATTTTCCCTATCCAACCAACTCTTGAAGTGAAATTGTATAATCTAGTTGAGCTTAAGTGTGGGGGAATCTATCTTGTGTTGTGCTACCACATTCTGTGATACTTTGGGTGGAAAATTAAATTATGAAGAGATGTGTTTGGTTCTAAAGAAAGTCATTATATTGAAAGCTGTTCCTTTTCTGGAGCTTTCATGACAAGTGAAGCTGTGCCTTTTCTGGAACTTCTAATTGAGGTGGAAAGCTGTGCCTATCTGGAGCTTTCAAGAAAATCATGTTTGAGAAGATTGACATTTTTTTATGCTGAAATGATAAATGGTGTAAACTTTCCATGACTTTTCATGATGATGGAGCTGAATTGATACTATGGGGATTTATGAGGAGACTATATTTAAGTGAAAATTAGATTAATGCAATTTTGCTTCAAAAAGAGTCAAGCCCTCCTCATTCAGCCTCAGAATTTTCCACATTTAAATCCTACCAACTGAAAGCCAAAAAAAAACCCTGAAAAGTCCTCATGATAAAAATATGTCTTTGACTCACATCGGGTGGTGATGTAGGAATTTATCAACTCTATGGTGACCCTTGTATAAGTTTGGATGAGAAAGACATTGCAAAAAAATGACATTTGTGTGATAAGAGGAAATTCAAGCGAGGTAAGTGTTTTGTAAATGGGAGGATAAATGAAGTGGAAATATATTGAATGATATAAATGGAGAACTTGAAATAATGATTTTTTATGAGGCATTATATCTTTTTTTCTTGGTTTGTAATTGTTTGATCTCAAGGATATGTGTTTTAAAATTGGTTTTTATTTGATATTGATGTTTACTTGATATGAGGTTTTTCTCAGGAGTGAAAAAGGGTAAGTGTGGGGGATTTGATAAAAAACTATTTTATTGAATATTTTATTGATAATAAATGATATAATTTCCTCACATTATGTTAAATATGTTTAATTAGAAAGTATTTGGGATTAGATCATTCATTTGAATATTTGATGTAAATTCCAGTTTTACCCTTTTAAAATCACTGTAGTATTTCAATCATAAATATTTTTATTTGAATTATTTGAACTTAATATTCTTTAATTGTGTTCCTTACTTCATGTGATACAAATTTTATTCAGGAAACTTGATAAAAAGAATGCATTTGGATGGAGTAATGAGTCCATTAAGTCAAAGGTGGTCTGGACACGCCAGAATGGAGAAGCTTCTGTATTTCGGCCATAACTCGTTAATAGATGCTTGAATTGAGCCCAAATATTTAGAGGAGATAGAGGACTCATATACTCACATATTATCATTCTGTAATTCTGGCCAATTCACGAGTTTTTGTGGTCAAATGGGCGGTTCAATTTGGCATAAAATATTTGGCCGAGATTCCCCATTCACACTTGAAACCACTTTGAACCTAGCCTCCCCACCACTCCATAAATTGGTGTTTTTCTCATTTGGTGGAGTTCAGACGTGAATTGGTAAGTTTAGGGAAGAGGAGAAGTGTATCCACTCCAATTCTCAAACCATTTCAATAAGGGTAGCTCTTGAAGCAAGGATCCCTTCAACGAAGCCTTCTTCTTCTCCTTCATGTTGTAATGCTTTTGTTTGTGTAATAAAATTATTTGTTCTTCTTTTATTTATTCTCTTTTATTCTATTTTTTTTAAATTTATTATTCTCTTAATATTCCTCTTTGGGATGGAATTCTTGAGTAGAAGCGTTATTGGGTTATACCCATTATAATCCTTTGCACATGCAAAACGCTTCTACGATGATTACGCCACCCATGGAAGAGTAGTCTTTTAGTAATCGATCTATCTTCTACCATATTCATTTAATTATTTTTAATCATTGATCTAATTTAATTCACTTAATATGATCCATGAATTTTGTTTTTAAAATTTAATAAACTAAGAAAGCAATTGAATAATTAACACAAAAAACAAGCGAGGTCGAGATTTTGTGTAAATTGTGAGAGCGCGATCTTAATCGGTAATGCAAGACCACACGGGATAAATTTGTAGGGTTAAAATATAATCCATAAACACAATTCATCTTAATTTTCAGAATGGATATGTGCTCTAATTAACCACTGACCATAATCTAACCTTAGAATAACAATCAAAGCAGGGTGCTGCAATTGCGTATTCCGAAGCTAGCCTAGGATTTAAGTAATTCCATCTTTGTGGTTAAGTTATCTCTTGTAGGGTTCATGGGTTAAAAAATTAGGGGATAATAATTAAGTGTATATTTATTTAAATTATAATGATTAATAAGTAAATTAATAGGTAGATTTATATATATTACACCTTTTAAAATATTTTCTATAAAAAACATCTTCTTGTTGTGTCTTTTTAATCAAACTTCATTTCAAATTTAAAAACAAAAAATGAAATCTTCTTCCAGCAAAATTCTTCTAGATTTATAAACTATAAACAAACCCCATCCTTTTAAGTAGTGTTTCAATTCTATTATCTTTTATTTTTAGAATACCTCTAAAAAGTTGTTTTAATTTACTTCCTCCTTTGAGAGACGACCTTAGTCAGCAACTCTGCTGCACCTAAGTACCCCAAAATCACACTAATCATTTGAGGGCGCCCACGAGAGAGCTCTTTAAAATTGGAGCCGTTTTCGGGGAGGCAAGTAATTATTTAAACCAATTAGAGGTATTTACTTTATTTTAAATTTTATTCTCTTCCTCTCTTCTTTCTTCCTTCTTTACCCAATCTGATTTCTTTTTTCTTCTACTTCTTTTATTTTCTTCTACTTATTTTTGGACCATCAACTAAAACTTCTATTTTTTATTTTAATATGGTCCACTTTACTTATTTTAATATTTCATTGATTTATGACACGAAATAATCCTGAAGATCTCTTATATCTTGACCCTGAGATTGAACGCAGCCTTAGGGCACAAATCAGACATTCTCAGTCTATAGGAAGTTTCAACATTCAACCAGTTGAAGAATTACTCCAATATCAGAACATTGAAATTGGAAGCAATTCAAATTCAACCATAAAACAAGAACCAATGTATGAAAATAATGGAATTGAACTAAATATAACCATTCGAGAATTGGTGGCACCTGATATTAACTATCAACCAAATTGCATTGCATACCCAAATCTCGAATCAGACTTTGAACTAAAATCTGGGTTAATTAAATTACTTCCAAAGTTTCATGGCCTCTCTGGTGAGGATCCCAATAAACATTTGAAAGAATTTAATGTGGTTTTCTCAACCCTAACACCTAGAAATGTCTCTGAAGATCAAATCAAACTAAGAGCATTCCCATTCTCACTTGATGGAGCTGCGAAAGACTAGATGTATTATTTATAACCCGAAGATGTAACTTGTTGGAACGATTTGAAACGTCTTTTCTTGCAGAGATTTTTTCCAGCATCGAGGAATACTTATATTCGTAAGGAGATATCGGGGATCAATTAGGCACAAGGGGAGTCAATGTATGAGTATTGGGAGCGATTCAAGAAGATGTGTGCAAGATGCCCACATCACCAAATCTGTGAGAAATTACTCATCTAGTACTTCTATGAAGGACTCACACCTATGGAGAGAAGCATGGTGGATGCTGCAGCTGGAGGAGCATTGGTGGACAAGACACCAGTATCTGCACGTGCTTTGATCGAAAAGATGGCCCAAAACTCCCAACAATTTGGCGATAGAGGTACACAACATGTAAGGGGAGTACATCAGGTAAGTCCTTATTCTCTTGAAAGTCATTTGATTGATACCAAGTTGGAAGAATTGACCACTATGGTGAGACAAATTTCTTTGGCTCAAAAGACATCCCAACCCACTCCTTCAAGGACTTGTTGTATTTGCACTGAGACAAGCCACCCAACTGACTGTTGCCCACAACTCCAAGAAACAGAAGATTGTGCATCAGTGTTTCCTGGGAGACCATATCAGCAACAAAAAAAACAACCATATCCCCAAAAGAAGTTTGATCCAACATATAAGCAAGGGTGGAAGGATCAATCAGACATGAGGTATGGCTCTGGAAAAAAACAAAGGCCACCCTTTCAACAAAACTTACAGTAGCCTCCGCCTTACCAGCAGGGTTTTCCAACAACCCCAAAGGAGATTTGAAGCCCAAGAATCAGCAATCCAGCAACAAGGGAATCCCCCACTAAAGGTAGATTCTAACACTGATGATCTTTTGAAGCAAATTTTTCTTAATCAACAGAATGAGTTGAAGAGTCAAGGTTCAGATTTGAGAGAGTTGAAGACTCAAATGAGCCAGACTGCAACCGCCCTCCATGAACTTGTAAGTAGGAATTCCAGAAATCTACCTTCCCACCGCACTCCAAATCCAAAGGGGAATGTCAGTTCCATCACATTGAGAAGTGGGAAGCAAAAAATTGATGCTTCTCCGCCTACAATTCCACCTGGATTCACCTCAAATCCAAAAGAGCTCAATTCCACATCAACTGACGAGCAACCCGAGGAGAAAGATAAAGGTAAGAAAAAGATTAATAATGTTCCTCCTAAACCCCTTACTTTTCCAAACAGGGTTTTTCAAACCAAGAAGATGGATGAAGAAGCAATGAAAAAGGAGGTTTTGGACACATTCAAGCATGTGGAGATCAAAATTACTCTACTTGAAGCCATTAAACAAATTCCAAGGTATGAAAAATTCTTAAAAGAACTTTGTACCAATCGAAGAGGGATCAAGGGAAATGAGTGGATCAACCTTGGAAGGAATGTCTCAACACTCATTACACAAACTCTAGAAATGCCAAAAAAGTTCAAGGATCCCAGGATATTCACCATCCCATGCACCATAGGGGAGTTTCACTTTTCTGATGCACTTTGTGATTTGGGAGCTTCAATAAATGTGATTCCTCACTCTGTATTCTCTTCTTTACAGGTTGGTGAGTTGAAGACAACGAGAGTAGTGGTGCAATTAGCGAATAGAGCTAAGGCATATCCAGAGGGAGTCCTTGAGGATGTACTTGTCCAGGTAAGAGACATGATCTTTCCAGAATATTTCTACATGCTTAACATGGAGGATGATCAGGTAAGTTCTCATGCCCCCATTATCTTAGGCAGACCCTTCCTCAAAACTGCAAAAACTATCATAAATGTCTATGAGGGTACACTTTCCATGGAATTTGGGGATGAAGTTGTGATATTTAATGTTATGGATTCCATGAAGTACCCCTCATAGGATCATTCTGCATTTGTTATCTCCCATTTTGAACCACCAAGTAAAAACACCATGGAATTTGATTGTCCTATTCTTAGTGAGATTATGAGTATTGGTTCTGATTTAATGTCTAAGATAAATTCCACACCTTTATATAAGGAACAAGACTCTCTAATATTTGATTTTGAAATGGAATCATATTCCGATTTTGATGATGTGAACTCTAATTATAACATGGCTGTTGAGTATGCTGATGGATTTGATGCATTATTTTCGGATTTTGATGATGTATATTCTGATACTAATGCTCCTTGTGCACATATTTCAGTTCCTTCTATGACCCCATCCATACACCACCCCCCTACATTGGAACTCAAGTCATTTCCACCAAATCTCAAATACTCATACTTGTTAAGTGGTGACAAATTACCTGTTATCATTTCTAACAATCTCCCTTTTGAACATGAAGAAATTTTTTTGAATCTTTTGAGGGATAACATCAGGGCAATCAGGTGGACCTTGGTTAACATATCAGGTATTAGCCCCTACATTTTCATGCATAGGATTCTTTTGGAGGATGAGGCTAAACTGGTGAGGCAACCACAAAGGAGACTCAATCCAACCCTTCTGGAGGTTGTTAAAAAAGAGGTTCAAAAATTTCTTGAGGCAGGTATAATCTATCCCATTTCAGATTCTTAGTGGGTAAGTCCTATTCAGTTTGTGCCTAACAAAAGTGGTGTTACTGTTGTTAAAAATGAGAAATTTGAGTTATTTCCAATGAGGGTGAAAAACAGTTGGCGTGTGTGTATTGATTATAGGAAACTAAATCATTCCACTCGCAAAGACCATTTCCCCATTCCATTTATTGATCAGATGCTTGAGAGACTAGCTGAGAAGACAAACTATTGTTTCTTGGATGGATTTTCTGGATATTTTCAGGTTCCTACAGCTCCGGAGGATCAGGAGAAGACTACATTCACTTGTCCCTTTGGCACATTTTCCTACCGGAGGATGCCATTTGGACTTTGCAATGCCCCAGGTACCTTCCAGAGATGCATGGTGAGTATTTTTTTTTTGATTTTATTGAGACCTGTATGGATGTATTTATGGATGATTTTATAGTGTATGGATCCTCATTTTATGAATGTCTAAATAGTTTGGGAAAGGTATTGAATCATTGTATTGAGAAGAATCTGGTCCTGAACTTTGAAAAGTGTCATTTCATGGTAGAGCATGGCATTGTCTTAGGGCATGTAGTGTCAAAACATGGGATAGAGGTTGATAGATCTAAGATAGAAATTATTTAATCCTTACCCTATCCTTCATGTGTGTGTGATGTTAGATCTTTCCTAGGGTATGCATGATTTTATCGTCGCTTCATCAAATATTTTAGTAAGATTGCTCTTCCTATGTCACGATTACTTCAAAAGGATTCTGATTTTGTGTTTGATGATTATTGCAGGACTTCCTTTGACGATCTAAAGAAGTGTCTGACCACTCCACCTATCATACAACCCCCACAGTGGGATATTCCTTTTGAGCTTATGTGTGACGCCTCTAACTTCACGGTTGGAGATGTCTTATCTCAGAGGGTGGAGGGACGTTCACATGTGATAGCCTATGCATCGAGGACACTGGATTCATCCCAATCAAATTACACAACCACAAAAAAGGAGTTTCTTTCTGTCATATTTTCTTTAGATAAATTCCATTCATATTTATTGGGATCTAAAGTAGTTGTTTTTTCTGACCATGCAGCTCTGAGGTTCCTCTTGAAGAATCCAGATGCAAAGCCCAGGTTGATCCAATAGATGATCCTTATTCAGAAATTTGATATTGAGATAAAGGAAAAAAGGGGTCAGAAAACTTGGTGGCAGACCACATGAGTAGGATTACTCACACACTAGAGGGTGACACCATGGACCAGGTACCACTTCGGGACACTTTCGCCGATGAACATCTCTATACCATCTCAGGTATGCATCCTTGGTATGCTGATTTAGTTAATTACATTGTTTCCTATGAAATCCCAGTAAATTTGAAGAATCATCAAGTCCAAAAATTAAAAAGCGAGTCTAGGTTTTATGTGTGGGATGATCCTTACCTCTGGTGCATGTGTAGTGACCAATTCATTAGGAGGTGTGTTTCCGATCATGAGTTTGAGTCTGTTTTGCATTTTTGTCATACACTTTCTTGTGGTGGACACTTTGGACCCCAACATACTGCTAGAAAAGTCTTAGACTCTGGATTATATTGGCCTAGCTTATTCCATGATTCCCATGTGTTTTGTAAGTCATGCCCTTGTTGCCAATACAATGGAAACATTTCAAGGAGACACGAGATGCCCCAACAACCCATTTTATTCTGTGAGATTTTTTAGGTTTGGGGAATTGATTTTATGGGACCTTTTCCTAGTTCATTTGGTTTCTTGTATATCCTTGTTTCTGTCGATTATGTGAGTAAATGGGTGGAGGCCAAGGCCACGATGACTGATGATTCTCATGTTGTAGTGGATTTTGTCAAGGTTCAAATTTTCTGCTTGTTTGGAGTACCAAAGGACATCATTAGTTACCAAGGGACACACTTCTGCAATCATAATTTTGCTTCCATTATTAGGAAGTATGGGGTGACACACAAAACATCAACACCATACCACCCTCAAAAAAATGGCCAGGCTGAGGTTTCAAATAGAGAATTGAAACAAATTTTGGAGAAAACTGTGCAGCCAAATAGAAAAGATTAGAGCAGGCCCTTGGATGATGCATTGTGGGCTTATAGGATAGCATAAAAGACACCCATTGGTATGTACCCATTTCTGATTGTTTTTGGGAAAGCATGTCATCTCCCCGTGGAAGTTGAGCATTGAGCTTATTGGGCTATAAAGAAATGAAACATGGATTTGGCCCAAGCTGGAATCCAAAGGAAGCTGCAAATTCAAGAGCTTGAGGAGATTCGATTGTCTTCATATGAGAACTCAAGGCTCTATAAGGAAAAATCAAAAGCAGCTCATGATAGAATGATCCAACAAAAGGAGTTTTATGTTGGAGATAAAGTCCTTCTCTATAGTTCACAATTGAAGCTGATGCCTGGTAAGTTGCATTCCAGATGGTTTGGTACTTATATTATATCTAATTTTTTTCCTTATGGTGTAGTCGAGATCACACAAGAGGACACTGGAAGGAGTTTTATAGTCAATGGGAAATGTTTGAAGAGATACATTGAGGGACTTCCTACTAATGCAGTGGATTTTATCACACTGCATGACCCCATCATCACTTGAGCACATCAGGCTGTTCCTAACCCTTTCACTTTCATATTATTTTTCCTATTTAAAAATCTTGCATTACATGTGCATATATCATCTCATGGGTTTACATTGAGTAAAATGCAATATTTTAAGTTTGTTGGAGGTAACCTTTTAGTTTAGTAATTTCAATTGTTTTCCTATTAAAAAAAAACAAAAAAATTGTGTGTTTTTCAAATTTTGTGTGTTTATTTTTCAACTTTCTTTGTGTTTTTGAAATTTTTGAGCTAAAATGATTCTCATCACAATTTTGAAATGCATATCAATTAGTGAAACAATTTATCCCATGAAACCGAGCTTAAATGAATGCTAAAAATGACTTTGTTTCAAGCTCAAATATTTAGTAATTTCATGAAAAGTACATTGAATTTTGAATCACATGCCACATCTCACTGTCTTTATATTTGAAACCACATTCTTGTGAGGCTTCTAAACCATTATTTTCATATTATTTACATTCACCTCACTTCTTGAGAGAACCAAACCATGCTTGATTTAACCATAATTTGATCTATTCTTATCAAAACTTGAGGGTTTTAGGTACTTATGTTTAAATTATTGAGGCATTTGTTTGGTATTAAAGCCCCTATTTCAAAGAATCCTTTTTTATAATGGCCTAACTTGATCATTTAATCCTTTTATCCCTTAGAATCCATGAATAGACTGTTAGGTTAGCCACATTACAATCCAATTTTCCCTATCCAACCAACTCTTGAAGTTAAATTGTATAATCTAGTTGAGATTAAGTGTGGGGGAATGTAACTTGTGTTGTGCTACCACATTCTGTGATACTTTGGGTGGAAAATTAAATTCTGAAGAGATGTGTTTGGTGCTGAAGAAAGTAATTATATTGAAAGCTGTTCCTTTTCTAGAGATTTCATGACAAGTGAAGCTGTGCCTTTTCTGGAGCTTCTAATTGAGGTGGAAAGCTGTGCCTATATGGAGCTTTCAAGAAAATCATCTTTTAGAAGATTGACATTTTTTATGCTGAAATGATGAATGGTGTAAACTTTCCATGACTTTTCATGATGATGGATCTGAATTGATACTATGGGGATTGATGTGGAGACTATATTTAAGTGAAAATTAGATTAATGCAATTTTTCTTCAAAAAGAGTCAAGCCCTCCTCATTCAGCCTCAGAATTTTCCACATCTAAATCCTACCAACCGAAAGCCACAAAACAACCTTAAAAAGTCCTCATGATAAAAATATGTCTTTGACTCACATCGGGTGGCTGTTGACACTCCTTTTCATCATAGAGTCTAAAGATTGAAAAAGGGAAATACCTTAGTCCAAATTGATTCATCCTTTGAAGAAACATAAAAAAAATCGACAAAGGGATGAACAAGGAGAACATTGCCCATAGGTCGCGCAAGTTCCCTCATGGTCGTGCAAGTATACTTGCGCGCTGCCTAGTGGTCGCGCAAGTGACTTGCGTGACCTAAGTGATAACCACCCGGGTCTTCTCCAGCCTATAAATAGGCCCTGTGGGCCCCCCATTCCAGGAGGAATTTTTTCCAGAAACTCAGATTTGAGCTCCCGATGCCCTAGTCTCTTCTCAAAGCTTCAGAAACACTTCTAAGGTAATTTATTACCTAGAACGGAAGATCTAAAGAGGGGGAGGAAGGCCTAAGTGTTGAAACTCATCAACACTTGCGCGCCTGAGTGGCCAGCCCTTAAGGGAAATGGCCACACTTGCGAACTGCCTAACTCCTTCAATAGAACTTGCACGCCACTATTCTGGAAGAACCTCAAGAATATTCTAAAGGATTTAACCAAGAGTCTCTCAAGTATTACCCCGCTGGTTAACCATCACGTAAGTAAGCATGTGTCACGCAAGTATACCTGCGCGACCGAACTTGCGCGCCCACGCAGTACCTGCGCGCCTTCCAGGACTTGCGCGCCCCTGCCTTTTTGGGTGCCCTTCTTGCCCATTTCACATCTCTTATACCATTACACCTCTCCTATTCAAGATTTAGTCTTCAAGACACTCTTCAAATCCATTTATGACATGATTTCTTAATTTGACTTCCTTATCTGAAAGGAATTCTGTGGAATATCTCTCAAACCTAGTGATTTACACATCTTTATGTCACTAAATATTGAGATTTCATTCATTCAACCTCATCCTTTACGATGAGAAAACTCATTAACCTAGGCCTCTTTTTTAGGAATAAGCCCCAGTCATAATTCTCTTAACCTGGGCCTCCTTTTCAGGAGTAAGCCCCAGTCCCCTAATATGGGCATCCTCCTTAGGAGCAAGACCCAACCATAATTCTCTTAACCTGGGCCTCCTTTTCAGGAATAAGCCTCAGTCATAATTCTCTTAACATGGGCCTCCTTTTCAGGAGTAAGCCCCAGTCCCCTAATATGGGCCTCCTTTTCAGGAGTAAGCCCCAAGTTAGAGTATTCAAATCTCCATGGAGCACATATACCTTTATGGACCCTGTTCTTGGATTTCTTCCCTGAAGTAAATCCTATATATTCATTTATCTGGGCAGTCATACATACATAAGTCCCACATTATTTCTTATGATTTCATTTTTCATGGCACAATTGTCTAATTTTTACCAATACCTCTTTTTTCTCACACCGAGCATGACTCATGTGAGATTAGAGTGTAAAAGTAATTATGAAATCCTTCTTTGAGCCATCAATCATAAACATCATACTCCCTTACTCGAACTACGTGGGTTCTGATTACTTTTCTAAACAAAGGATACGTAGGTAGCCCATCTGCGGGTTCAATCCCAACTCTAAAATAATCCATGTCCTTCTGAATGACAATAAACTTCAAGTGCCCCACTGAGTGGATTTAAAACCAGCCTGGTCATCATAATGACCAAGAGACTTCTATATAAATGTTTCTAGGGATACCATTGACCAAGAATCTCTAAATAAATACAGATGATTCTCTATTGATGAAGAACCTCGAATACATATAAAAGATTCTCTAAATTTCCTACATATTTAATAATTGATTTTCAAATCTGAAGGAAATCTCATTTTATACTTGGTAATGTAATAAGGATTCACGAACATAACTTAAATATATAAAGAGAGTCCCGGAGTAGACAATAATTCCCCTCAAAAGGTGTGATGAGTCCGACCTCCCATCCTCTCGACCAATGAAAATTCCTAAGCCTCATCAGTCCACAAACTAATGAGCGCCTACCTTTGGAAAGTATGTCCAAATGGATGTGGAATCATTGAATGTTTCCGGTTCTACGAACAAACCCATTAGAAACCGAACGGAATGTTTGAATCTCCCATCAAGTCGGTCATCCCCGAATTCCGAGGAAAACAAAAAATGGTGAACCCTACGTGAATCCTTAACCAAGTTAAAATGATGTTTTACCTATTTGTTAGGACCCTATTTAAAACTCAATGAGAGGGAAAAAAAACAATCATTGACATATGTGCTCATCCAAAATATGTAGTGGATGAATTTATCTTGATTACGTCTGTTATATCAAATAGGCACTCTTTTCCAAGATCTTCTACATTTCTAGAATGACTGCTCTCAAATTCACACCTGTGAATACTGCTGCTGAAAATGCCACTGCTGCTACTTCTACTTGATCGTCGTCCGCTCTGAGGATGACATCACTTACTCAACATCTTCAACACTGGGTATCAAATGCGTTAAGGAGTACCGTCAACACGGTACCATCCCAACTTTGGAGGCTGCCCGACAAGCCCTCCAAGTGAGCAACTCACACCGGTTGTCCGGACAACGACGACCAGTGATCAAGAAGTAGGTGGTGCTGACTACCGTCTCCAACCGTTTCGGGTCATTATCCCCGGAACGCAATCACCATTCGCTCCCTTATTCCGAGGAGGTGAATGAGCAGGTCCCTCAGGGCCTTAATTCAAGTAAACAGGAGTTCTTCCTGAGGGCTCCCACCAACAATCGCCACCAGACTCGTGCGGCAGTGCGCCCTCAACATGATGAGGGTACCGACTCCAGGCATTCAGCTCAGGTTCCTCGGACCCGAGAAGGAAAGACGAACCGCCAGAGGCGAAATTCGGTCAATAGTGAGCAGGTTATCATATCTTCCATCTCCGGAGAAGTCCACCAACCTAACTTGGTGGCAAGAAACGAGCGGGCACATACACCTTCCCGTTTTAATTCCGCTGTCCAGCAGACTTTTCTGGCAGCATCACGCCAATCCCGCCAGGCAATTCTGGCAGAGTACTATAGGCAGGAACATACACCTGTTTATACATCATCAGCTAGTCAGCAGGCTCGTCTGACTACATATGATGGAGCTCGTCAACCACGTTTGGAAAAGTGCAATCAGCAGGAACATACACCTGCTAGTATTAATCAAGCCTACCAACAGTCTCACTTGGTAGCATTCAGAGATGTCAGTCGGAAAGCTCCGATGACAAACAGGAGGCAGACTCAACTATCTTCCCCCACAATTGAGTACTGTCAGGATTCATTGATAGGAAAAGGAGGATAGGAGCAGGCACATACACCTACTCCAAGAACGGAATGGACGTATATCCCCATTCCAGTAGCTGAAGTCATCAAGAATATTCTATCAATGGTGAAAGAGTAGAAGCAAATCCCTGCTCATATTCTGGATGCTTGCTAGGATATTATAATAGATTCAGCAACATCTCAGGGAAAGACACATAAATCTATACCTACTAGTGGAGTGACACATGAAAAGTTCACTCCAGAATAGACACACACATCTGTTCCAGTCCAAGAGGATTGTGAGGCATAATCCCCCATATCATACGAACAACCAAGTCAGGCACATACACCTGATTTGAGTGGAGATCGTTAGCCTAACCTGACCATCTTTCCTGATCAGGCACATACACCTACTCAGAGTATCCACTTTCGGCAACAAGTGGTTTCCAAGGTGAGTAAGAAGACGTCTAAGAAAAAGACCCGCCTAGCACATTCAGGAGATCAAGATCCAATATGTAACAAGGCCTTGCTTGATGCTAGAGTTCTTGAAGCCCTCAGACAGTTATCTGTTGGAATTCAAGATTCTACTCCCTCATTTCCCAATAATGGGAACATTAATTCCGAAGGTCTTCAATAGACACTTCCTCATGAAGGCTTGCTTCATGACAATTCGGTCGATCTCGAAGTTTCATCTTCAGATGAGAGCCATAGGAACCCTCTGTGTGGTCAGAAGACCAAGGAGCAAGAGATTTCATCTTTTTCTGTAACCCATTATGGTGGTCCTCCTCATGATGATGAATTTCGCTGCGAAATTCCTCTCCACAGTAGTGATGCACATTGCCCGGAAAATGCTCCAGTGGACAATGTAGTGCCGAGAAATCCCTATTATCTTGAGGCACTTTCAAATGCGAAACCAGTCATGTATGATGCTTCATCGCTAGCAGGTGAAATAATTTCTCAATCAGAAGATAGCCCAGGGTGTAGGTTATTCTCCGAGCCACCCCTAAGTCATGCATCTTCTAGTTTGATCAATGATTTCTCTACCAATCTTGTTGAATCCGATGAAGCAACAAGGAAACACCAACTTTGGTCAAATCAGGTAGAAGAATCTTCATTGAATGATAAAGAGGAAATGCTGAACATGAGAAAAAAACTAGAGAAAGGTGAAGTTCCAGTCATGTTTTGGCCTTTGGATGACTCTCAGTATGACATTCCAGAAATGTTGACGGAAGATGGTATTCATGATATTCGTCTCAACATATGGAAAACTCTTTATCAGTTGAAAAATAAAGTATTATCTTCTGATGAATATGAAAATCATCTTAGGATAATATAAGGGTTACAATGTCAGATTGATTTGGAATCTCTATCAGTCTCTCGATATCCGAAGGCTGAAAAGCAACAGAGAGCCCTTCAACATTCATGCTTTGGTGCACTAAGAAGATTGCGTTAGTTAATTTCCAATGCCCCATCTAGTATTCGTGTCAGAGGATGGGGTGTTCATGGAGCACTGCATTTCACGGTGCTCTCCAATCAGCAAATCCCGCCAAAAATGGTCTCATGCAATGTTATTGCCCATGGCCGGCCACAGTCAATGAGCTTTGTTTGTAATCAAAAGCTTTCCCAAGAACATGCTTCAACTAGTTCCTCTCAAAATCAAGCATAAAGAGAACAAGTTGTTGAATTAATCCTGCATCAAGCAAACAAGAATATTGAACAAGCCTATCGTATGGAGCAAGCACATCATCAAGTGACAGAAGTTTCGGAAATCATCTAACGGTATTTTGAACCAGGTGATAAAAGTGGATACAGGTTAATGCATCCAGCTAATTTCCAGACTAAGGTTCGCAAGATCAGGAGAGATTTTAAGAAAGTCTCAGACATAGCCTTTCAAGAGCCACCCCAGCTTGCCAGACTAGGGACTCTTTTAAACCAACCCTCGGAATCAACAAATAGGATTTGAGGAATTGAGCGGGAACAGCAGGAACAGCCCCAGTCCACTGGACTGGGGACTTTTTTAAATCATCAATCCCCTCCTCAGAGAAATTCGGTCTTTTCTCGATTGGGGAAGAAGCCTCAAGAGGAACGAAGAGCCAAATTATCAGGATATTCCCTCCAAATTACGGTTCGTCAAGAAGTTCCCGAGGGATCAAATCAACAAAAGGCAATGTCTCATCAAAGACAAGAAAGAAGACAATATCACAGAAATGATGATAGAAGGGATGTGATGCGTTATACATCAATCAATGTCATCAATTCCATTGTTGCTAATCCACCAGATGAGGCTCACTCAGGGGACTCAGATGAATAGGTTCCTGCTCAAGAAGATGTACGCACTGACACAAATGAAGAAGGTGTGCGTACACGAAATCAAAGGATTACTCAGAACCTAGGTAATCTTTCAAGTAACCCACTTCCCCCTCTCCGAAAAGGATCCAAAAAAGGGAGGGGAAAGAATCAGGTTACATATCCTCCCTCTAGAGAAGGCCAATCGCTCTCACTAGAGAAAAGGTTTTCACAACAGGAGGAAGAAATGAAGGAATTAAGGAGGTTAAATGCATAACTACTTCAGGGTATTCTTCTTCGTGAGCATGCTGGAGTCAGTCAGCCAAGGGAATTTTTTGCAGATACTGATATGGATCAAGAATATCCTCCTCTATTAGTACACCCTCATAGGTCTAATCCCACAGGTCAAGTGCAACAACAGTTGGCAGTGCTCCCATCAGTTGCAGCACCAACCACCACATCTGTCCAAGCTCCAGTCATTGCACCTAACCAAGTCCAAGTTCAACCGGATGTTTCTCAAAATTTAATAACTACTATTGAGTCATTAACAACTTGGTTAGAAACTATGTAAGGGAAACGTGCACGGGTTTAACCAGAAAATAAAGTTTAACCTGAATTGGTAGATTCAATCTCTCCTCCATCCAGTTTTGGAAACCCTGTATTCCATATTTTCAATGTATCAGGAGACCCTGAACAGCATTTGATGCATTACGTGTCTTGTTGTGATCCTATGATGGGAACTCCGAAGCAGCAAGAAGCAGTAAAAATTAGATGCCTCGTACAGACCTTTCAAGGACCAGCCTTTGTCTGGTATACAAGCTTGCAATCCCGGTCAATTATCGGATGGGAGGATCTTCGCCAAAAATTCCTTCTTCAGTTCATCTCAACTTTTCCAAAGACAAAAGTTTTCGATCTTACAAACTGTAAACAAAGAGAGAATGAAAGGGTCTCAGATTTCATTGCTCGCTGGAAGGGATTAACATATTCCCTAAGCTTAGCACTCCCTCAAGAGGAATTGTTGCCAATCTGTGTGGAAAACCTGCGTGACGAATTACGCATGCCGTTAATCCCTGTGAAATACACAGGAGGGTTTCGAGACCTTAATTAAATCGCTCAGCAGATTGAAGATTCCCTTATATAGGCTAAGGCTAAATCTCGTATAATTCCATCAGCTCCAAGAAGGAGAATGGGTAAAGCAGAAACTGCTATAGTTATGCTTAAACAAGCACTTGTACCTGTTTTTACTTCAAAACCTTCATCTTCTCGAAGGGCTCCACCTCCTGAGCGCCAACAACAAATACTATTTCGTCCAGATGATCAAAGATATCAAAGATGAAAACAATTTGAAAATTTGAAGAGCAAAACATACTCTTTCCGAAATGAACAAGTTCCTAGTTACTTCATTTCGGCCCTAGAGAATATTTTGGTTCAGCTGCCAAAGCCCAAGAAGCCAAACAAGGAAGGAGTTGAAGACCATCCCAATTATTTTCCCTTTTATCAAATGTTGGGGCATCCCATCCAGGAGTGTTTTGTCTTCAAAGACCTCCTGCAAAAGATGGTCGACTCGGGACAAGTTAAACTGAAAGGCTCTTCAACCCAGGTAGCATGTGTCACTGCTACAGTTCTAGAGGAGGAAGGAGAATGAAAAGAAGTCAAAAGAAAAAATGCATAGAAGTATGATGATTGGATGGTCAGAAATATAATCAACCAAACTCATGCTATTTTGTGAACACAATTAAAGAAACCGATTGTGTCTTCTACCATGAATGTTGTGGAAAAACCCTCTTCATAAGAGGGAAAGTCCTCAAATAAATGACATGATTAAAAGAAATAAAAAGAATCAGAAGAATATGAGTATGTTTCAAAGCCTAAGTTGTCTTTGACTATGGCAGACTTCATGACATCTACTTCAAAGCCACGGGCACTGCCCCACCAAACGACACAGCCTAAACAGGCTAATCAGGAAGAGTCTTCATCAGACGAAGAATTAATCTTCGGTTCTGTTAATATGATTCAATTAACAGATCCATATTCCAGTCACAGTTTCGATTTCGATGATCCTGAATTCCCTGTATCAAATAGGGGAATCAGAGGAAGTTCTAGAGGCTTAGGATACAGGGGAAGACATGGATCTTTCAGAAGCCACTACTCCAATTCTACCCCTTCTAGAACTGTGTACGCAGCAGAAACTCGTGGTAGATCCCTTCAGCGAGCTCAGCAAGAACAAGCAAGTTCTTCTACCAATAGAAAATTCAGTCTTGGCACAGTTATTTTGGAAGACCGGTTGAAGGTTCCATCTTCTTCCTCTCAGAAAGTAAATGTATATAATCGGTCTAATCTTCCAAAACTAGGGATATTTCCAACTCCTATCCCAATACAAGATGCATCAACTTCCAAAGCATCTGCTTCCAAGTTACCTGCTAAACCACATATTCCTGGAGGGAAACGCAGAACTCTAGATCAAAAGTATGATGTATTGAAACACTTAGCCCAAGTACCATCCAATTTATCAATTCTAGATGCTCTGAATCTGTCAAAAGATCTTTGGGAATCACTCATCGAGGCTTTGTCAAGTCCTCATGAGTTTGAAATTGAAATTGCTACAGCTGAAGTCTATCACATAGAGAATAATCCTGCAGAATGCCATGCAATAATATCTTTTACTGATGAAGATGAAGATGATGTTGTGCATGGGCATATTAAACCTTTGTACTTATCTATCAAGGTCAATGATGTAGACGTTCGAAGAGCTTTCATTGACAATGGTTCAGGAGTCAACCTCATGACCATTCGTACACTTCGTCGATTGGGCCTCACAAAATCTGATTTATCTCCTTCTGCCATGATGTTACAAGGATATGATAAAAATGAACAAGAACCACTGGGTGAAGTTACACTCAGAACTCAGTTTGGAGATCTTGTATCCAATTCAGATTTCATGGTTGTTGATCAAGACTCAGCCTTCAACATCTTGCTTGGAAGACCCTAGCTACATCAGCACGCAGCTATCCCTTCATCATACCATCAATGTCTCAAATATTGTTTTGATGGTGAAGTTGGGACACTGTATGGTGATAAGTCCCTGTTCAAGACATGTGAGTCTCAATACATTGAGGCGGAATTCTATCACATGAAGGGAAGGGAGAAATCCATAACAAAGGAGATTACCAAAGTTAATGCTCCATATGGTTTGGAGAAGATTCCAGTAAATCCATTTACACATGTGAGTAAAAATTATGTGTTTCCTATCAGTCAAATTGACAAGATAGACCCAAATCAAAATACTATTATGGAAAGATACATAATGTCAATTACGACAATCGATCCAGACAACATGGGAGAAATTGGTAACCCACCAAGCAGTGATGAAAGCACAAATAGCGACGTCTTCATTTCATCTGCTGAAATACAACAAGTATATACTTATCCAATTGGGCCAGAAGAAGTTATAGCAACATTATAGGTGAACAATGATGTCGATTTTCAATCCATGATCTCCTCTTTAATACCCAAAGAAGACCCTTAATCATCAATCAGGTCGGAAATGGAAGTTTCTTCTTCAAGATGTGAAAATTGTGACATCTCTTATGATCATGAAAATTCTACTTTATCATCTACTATGCAAGTAGAAACGGAAGAAATAACACATGAAGAAGAAGAAGAGGAAGATCTCAGAGATTCTCTTCCAACATTTGAAGAGGGTATCTCTACCACTGTGGATGAACTCAGAGAAATAAATCTGGGTACAAAAGAAGATCCACACCCCACTTTAATCAGTGCGGCCAGGACTCTTGAAGAGCAAGAGATGTATATTTATTTTCTAAAGAAAAATAGAGATATATTTTCTTGGAACTATACAGAAATGCTTGGGCTTGATCCTGATGTTGCTACTCATCATTTGGGTTTACCAGAAGAACATCGGGGATTTAAGCAAGCCGCGAGAAGAACACACCCAACTTATGCTTCCAAAATTGAGACTGAAGTGGATAAGCTTATCAAATATAATTTCATCAGAGAAGTTCAATATCCCAAGTGGTTGGCTAATATTTTCCCTATAAAGAAGAATAACGGACAAATTAGAGTTTTCATCGATTTCAGAGATCTTAATCGGAATTGTCCTAAGGATGATTTCCCAGTTCCGATTACAGAACTTTTAATTGATGAAACAGCTGGCTATGAAGCACTTTCCTAAATGGATGGATATTCTGGATATAATCAGATCCAAATGGCCCCAGAATACGAGGAATCCACATCCTTCAGAGTCCCTCAGGGTGTGTTTTGCTACCGGGTAATGCCTTTTGGCTTAAAGAATGCAGGTGCAACATATCAGCATGCCATGCATCGTATCTTCAAACCCTTCTTAGGGAAGTTTTTTTTAATTCTATTTAGACAATTTGGTGGTTAAATCCAAACAATGTTCTAATCACTTGGCTGATTTGGAAGTCATATTTCGCAAGCTTTGACAACATAATTTGAACATGAACCCCTTGAAATGTGCTTTTGGGGTAACCTCAGGAAAATTTCTCGGCTTTGTTGTATGCCATCGTGGTATTGAAGTAGATCATGAGAAGACCAAGTCAATCCTTGGTATGTCACCTCCTCAAAATTTTAAATAATTAAGAGGAATTCAAGGACACTTAGCCTATATTCGGCATTTCATCGCCAATTTGGCAGACACAAGTTTACCCTTCACCAAATTGATGAAGAAGGGAGTCACTTACCAGTGGACTGAAGAATGTCAAGAATCATTTGATATTCTAAATAAATACCTCTTGAGTCCACTGGTACTCATGCCACCTGTTGAAGGAAGACCACTTATCCTCTATGTGACAGCTCTAGAGCGATCATTGGGTGCCTTTATTGCTCAAAAGAATGATGCTGGAAATGAAAACATCCTCTACTATCTCAGTCGAACTATGCTTGAAGCAGAAACCCGGTATTCAAGTATTGAGAAGTGCTGCCTGGAATTAATCTTTACAGTTCAGAAGTTGTGACACTACCTGCAACATCACGAGGTCCAATTGGTATCCCGCAATAACCTGCTCAAATTCATCCTTAGTCGTCCAATACTTACAGGATATCTGGAAAGGTGGGCAATTATTTTTCAGAAATTTGACATATAGTATGTGTCTCAAAAGGCGATAAAGGGCCAAGCTCTGGATGATTTCTTGGCTGAACACCCTTCAGTGGAAGACACATCTTCATATATTGAACTCCCTGATGAGGAAGTCTTCTCTATTCAAGAAAGTCCTCAGGCATGGGAAATGTATTTTGATGGTGCTTCCAGAAGTCCAACAGGGAGGAAAATGGAAAATCCTAAATTCAAAAAAGTTGGATTAGGAATTGTGCTCATTTCTCCAGAAAAGGCAGTTTTACCTTATTCCTTCTTATTGTGGGAAGGTGGTACCAATAATGAAGCCGAATACCAAGCTCTCATCGCAGGCTTGAAATTAGCGCTTCAAGCACAAGTGAATCACTTAAAAGTGAAAGGTGATTTAGACCTGGTAATCAAACAAGTCAATGGGGATTATACCATCATAAAAGAAGAACTAATCCCTTTGTATGATTATGTCAGAGAGTTAATGGAGGAATTCCCTTCAGAATCGACATTTTCTTATGTCCCGAGATCACAAAATGCTCAAGCTGATGCACTGGCTAATATAGCTACAGCTCTGGTAGATCCAAATCGGGACGAGACAACCATCAGTATTGCCCACTATCGTGAAATTTCACCTTATGTTCGAATCAAAACAGAGGAAATTAATGAAATTATTCCCATTCCTGAACCGTACGGTCATAATATAGGATGGATGTCACCTATCAGGGAATACCTTCAAAATGGAACACTTCCACCTGATAGAGATGAGAAAGAACAAATCCGGCGATGTGTGGTCAATTTTACTCTTTATGATAGCCTAGATCACTTAGAGAAAATTCTATACAAACGTGGTTTTGATGGATTTATCTTCAGATGCATTGATGGTGAAGAGACAATGGCTGTCATGAAAGAAGTGCATGCAGGAGTCTGTGGTGCCCACCAGTCTGGAC
The DNA here is from genome assembly GCA_963277665.1 of Viscum album. NCBI lineage: Eukaryota > Viridiplantae > Streptophyta > Magnoliopsida > Santalales > Viscaceae > Viscum > Viscum album. The sequence goes on along the minus strand of OY728162.1, from coordinate 344,897,935 downwards.
ATAGACTGTCTGATAAGATTCTAATGCTTGGATACTTTTGGCCTTCAATGATACAAGATTGTGTAGATTTCACAAAGAAGTGTCATTCATGCCAAGTACATTCCAACTTCATTCATCAACCTCTATAGTTTCTTCATACAGATAAATACTCATATCCATTTGCCACATGGGGAATGGATGTGGTGGGACCTTACCCTTCGGCTACAGCCAAGCAGTTTAAGTACATTCTTACTGCTACTGACTTCTTTTCCAAATGGGTAGAGGCAATACCTCTCAAGGAAGTCAGTTCTAAATGCATTTTTACCTTCATCAAGTCTAACATCATTACCAGATTTGGTGTCCCTCATACCATATTGATGGACAATGGCACCAACTTCTGCTCATCCGAGGTGAAGAAGTTGTATCAAGAATATGACATCAAATCCAACCATTCATCTCGATATCATGCAGCGGCCAATGGCCAGATATAAGCCTTTAACAAGACTCTTTCAAATATACTGCAAAAGATGGTGGATAAAGATAAGAGGTCACGGCCTGATAAAATCTTTCATGCTTTATGGGCTTATCGGACTACCACCCGCACTGCAACTCGGTCTACTCCATATTCACTGGTATATGGAACGGAAGACGTCTGGCCCATTGAAGATCAATTTCCTTCGCTCAGAGTAGCCATTTGTGATCAGTCATCTATAGATTAACAATCTCAAAAGAGATTGAATGAATTGGAACGGTTAGATGAGAAAAGATTGTGCACTTTACACCACTTGGAAGTCTATTAGAATCGAATAACACAAGCTTTTAACAAAAAAGTTTGTCTTCGTTCATTAACTTAGGGATAATTGGTATTAGTTCTCAGAACTCTAATGATACCAGGAAAGAAACCTCCCAAGCTTGATCCAAAATGGGAAGGACCTTACTCAATACATAGGGTCTACTCCAATTGAGCTTATTCATTAATATCGATGGATGGAGAACTCATCACTACTCCAACCAATGCCAGATTTTTGAAGAAGTATTTTGTATAAACACAAAATATATCATCTAAAAGGTCCGGTATGACCTTAAACTGCACCATCGTCCCACACGATGTTAAACTGCAAAAAAGTTCCCTAAAAGGTCCGGTATGACCTTAAACTGCACCATCGTCCCACATGACGTTAAAATGCGAAAAAGTTCCCTAAAAGGTCCGGTATGACCTTAAACTGCACCATCATCCCACACGATGTTAAACTGTGAAAAAGTTCCCTAAATGGTCCGGTATGACCTTAAACTGCACCATCGTCCCACACGACATTAAACTGCGAAAAAGTTCCCTAAAAGGTCCAGTATGACCTTAAACTGCACCATCGTCCCACACGACGTTAAACTGCGAAAAAGTTCCCTAAAAGGTCCTATATGACCTTAAACTGCACCATCGTCCCACACGAAGTTAAACTGTGTCTCCTTCATCATCCTTTCTATATGACGTTAAAGTGTACAGCAACGGTCCATACATATGACCTTAAACTATTTTTAATTTCGTCCCACACGATGTTAAACTGTGAAAAAGTTCCCTAAATGGTCTAGTATGACCTTAAACTGCAACTAGGTCCTGTATGACCTTAAACTACATCAATGGTCCATGCATATGACCCTGAACTATTTGCAAGTCCCTTACATCCAGCAAGACGTTAAACTTTGACGTCTTAATTATATGACGCTAAACTATATAAAAGTCACTTACGTCTGGAAAGACGTTAAACTACATAATCATCAAAGGTCCTGTATGACCTTAAACTACACCACCATCCAACATGACATTAAACTGCACCATCCGCGGTCCATGCATATGACCTTAAAATATTCGCACTTTCGTCCAACATGACGCTAAACTGTATCGTACCTTTTTCGTCCAACATGACGTTAAACTGTGGGAAAAAAGTCCCCAATGCGTCCAACATGACGTTAAATGGTGTACTCTTTTTTCCTCACTACATGACATTAAACTGCACAGTCCCCCTTTCGCCCAACATGATGTTAAACTATATTGTCCCCACCGTCCTAACTGCATGACGTTAAACTGTACAGAAAGTCCTTGATATGTCCTACATGATATTAAACTGTACTTTGTCCCTGCTACATGACACTAAACCGTGCAACACCAATAGTCCTAACTGCAAGACTTTAAACTGCATAGTCCCTTTATATGTCCTACATGACATTAAACTATGCATCGTTAAGGTTGTTGCTACCACTTGTTTCTCACACGGAGTATGACTCACGTGAGCTTAGAGAAAACCTCAACCATAACACCCTCTCTGGGCTACTAACCATGTGTAAGTCCCAACATCATTTTTTTAGGTCGTTGTCCCCAAGAACAACTTGATCATTAATTCATTCTTTAATTGAACTACGCAGACTTTGATCCTTGCCTTCCAGGCTGGGTATGTAGGAAACCTCCCAAGGTTCAAGCCCAAAATCAATCTCTTCACATTGGTTCACCTCCATCTCATACTATGTTGACTTGTGAAACCGCCCATAGAATCAATATCTTTACATTGGTTCACTTTTTTCCTTTTTATACGACGTTAAACTATACAACACTTTTGTCCAGTATGACAATAAACTACAATATTCTTTGATACCCTCACTCGAGAGGGAATCATTATTTACATTGATTTTCAATCATTTTTCATTTCAAAGACTACGTGCATACATGGCAATGCCCAAACCTTTTATATTGGGTTAAACCATCATTGTACTAAAGTCCCCTTTCACCCTTCACATGTACGAACCAAATTTGTACAGAGGGTATTTCTAGAACTACGTGGGCTTGATTCCCATCCTTAAATGATATGTAGGAACGTTCAGGTGTCCCTCGAATCCAGCCCCAAGTCTTTAGGCCTAACCCCAAATTCCACTTTCAGTCCCTTGGTTGAAAAGTCCCCATGAAAAAACACACTGTGTATTTCTTATAATGGTCTAATATATATGACCATAAACTAAGATATCTAATCCTTTTGTCCCACACGACGTTAAACTGTAGTTTAAGAACTACGTATGGCTTGATTATCATCCTTATGGGATACTTAGTGAAGTCCAACATTTCAATTCAGGACCCAACCATAACATGATTATGGTTATCATTGATCTTTGAATCTCTGTATACATTGGAAAATACCCATCTTTATGTGTCATAATCCTAACCTTAAATATTTTCAGATCTTCATAACCCTTTTCATGAATTCTAGTCACAAAAATGTCAAAACTTCTGAGAATTCTTTTGCCTGACTATGCAGCACGTGACCTTAGGTGGCCTTGCATAAACAGTCTACATAACAGACTTGTTAGCCAAAAGATACTATTTTATTTAACTATGTAGCCAATTCCCTTAGGTGGCCCTGCATAATTCAACCCCCCAACGGGTTTGTTAAATAATGGTAACTTCATTCTTGGGAAGAAAGCCTCTTTTGTCCTTATTAGTCTTAAATGACAGTATGTAGGGATCCGAAAAAAATAGCCATCCCTAACATATTTTTCCCATATCCTTTTTCATGATCTGAAAAGTATTTAAGTCTATGGTTTATATTCTCCTTCCCTAAATTTGGGTCAGTCCTTCGTAGGAGTGATATCTATTCAGTTCTTCAATAATCTGGTTTGGAAATATCTTCTCCATATTCAAGTACCTCTTTCCATACAGAAAAATCTATACTTTGGAAAATTTGAATCTCCATAAACTTTCACTGGCTTTTAGCACTAGGAAAGTAAATTTCTAAGAGTTCTTTTGCCTGACTATACAACACGTGTCCATAGGCGGCCTTGCATAAACAGTCTACATAACAGACTTGTTAGCCAAAAGATACTATTTTATTTAACTATGTATCCAATTCCCTTAGGTGGCCCTGCATAATTCAACCTCCTAATGGGTTTGTTAAATAATGGTAACTTCATTCTTGGGAACTACTTCTTCTAATGCCTTTTAGATCTTTTTCATATCATTCCTCAGATTCAAATATTCTTAAGTCATAGTTTACATATTTTTCCCTCATACTTGAGTATGGTACTATGTTTTCAGATGAATTGTCAAGGAATTGAGTCAATTCTAATTCATTCGGTCAAAGCTATTTCGACCTTAAACATTAGCCTTTTTATGTCCGACGTGCATGACTTTAAACTGCCCACAAAATACAAAGGAACTCTGAATAAAAGTCAAGTTCCAAGCTCACTAAACATACGTTTTGTATGATTTAGTTAATATTGAGCAATTAAAAGGTTCTAAGTTTGTAGGGTTATTTAAATTAATCCTAGTAAAAATCAAACTATGCTTACTAGGCCCATTGGCTTAGGTAAAATCTAAAGCATGTAGAAAAAGAGAATGCAAGTACAAATGATTGAAGATGAAAGTGTTTTTCATTGATACATAGAAGATAGAAGGACATCCACAGACTGGAGTCTCTTCTCTTTTTCAAGAATTACAAGAGGATTTCAACATAACTCTTCATTTGATTTACGACATCCCGAGATTCATCAGCAACCACCTGGAATTAATTCATTCAACTGGATACAATAAGAGATGTAGTGATACCAGATCTTCTTGGAACAATTGTAAAAGGATGTTCTTGAGTGCGGTTTGAGAAAAATTTTCTGCTGATCAAACAGTGACTCTGTTTATGTCCAAGAGACTTAGAAGATGGATACATGGATTTGAGAATGAAGCATTGGAAGTAAAGATCTATTTGGAGAGAGTACTCTTTTCAGATATTGATCTAATTCCATGTTTGTCTTCTCTCCAACAATTGGCAGTTGAAAACATTTCAGCCCATGGGTTTTCCATTTTCATATATGCAAGGAAATGACATGGAGGAAAAATTTGAAAGTTCACACCATTGTTGTTGCTCTTAATGCACAACATAACCGAAATAGAGGAGTACCAGTGAAGCTGCATTTCAAGTGTATAATTCTTTGCATCTAGAACATTGACTCCTTGCAGATGACCATGACCACACAAAGGAAGATAGATGCTCTGTGGGAAATTAAGATGATATTTCTTCAAATACTTAGCCAAATCTGGGAGAGTGCTGTCGTAGATATCACATTAATCGTGGCCAATGATGTTCATAATATCATCAATTCGCTTGCTAGCCAGTTCATCAACTATTTCGGGTCTAAGAGCCATTGATTCTTCACAAAAGTTTAATAAATTACCTTTTAAGTAAGTTGATTTTTCATAAAATCTGTGAAAGAATTCGAAAAAATGGCTAAGGCATTAAGGCACGCAAGTCTAAACTTGGCACGCAAGTATGGATGTGACGCGCAAGTATTTGGCGCGCAAGTATCACCGCGCAAGTCCAGATACCTAGACAACAGCGTGACATCAAGGAAACACCGGAAAATAGAGCAACCTGTGCAGTTAAAGTGACCTGCATGGCAAGAGCTCGAAGGTTTGAAATATGGAAATCCAGATGCTTTGTACGGAAGTGAGGCCCTCTATTTATAGACACGGCCAGAACCCTGCGCACCGTACCCTGGGCGACTAAAGGCCATACCCCTGCGCTCCAGACCCTGTGCACCCGAAGCTCATTTGCGCACCCAGACTTTCGCGCCGCCTTTCCTTTGGTTTTCTTCTTTTCCTCAGAGTCAAATCCTATTTTCTCTCTGGATCCAACTCTGAGGGGGGAATTTTGTTGACGCTCCTTTTCGTCACATAGTCTAAATATTTAAAAAGGGAAATACCTTAGTCCAAATTGATTCATCCTTTGAAGAAACATCAAAAAAATCAACAAAGGGATGAACAAGGAGAACATTGCCCATAGGTCGCGCAAGTTCCCTCATGGTCGCGCAAGTATACTTTCGCACTGCCTAGTGGTCGCGCAAGTGACTTGCACGACCTAAGTGATAACCTCCCGGGTCTTCTCCAGCCAATAAATAGGCCCTGTGGGCCCCCCATTCTGGGAGGAATATTTTCTAGAAACTCAGATTTGAGCTCCCGGCGCCCTAGTCTATTCTCAAAGCTTCCGAAACACTTCTAAGGTAATTTCTTACCTAGAAAGGAAGATCTAAAGAGGGGTAGGAAGGACTAAGTTTTGAAACTCATCAACACTTGCGCACCTGAGTGGACAGCCCTTAAGGAAAATGGCCACACTTGCGCGCCGCCTAACTCCTACAATAGAACTTGCGTGTCGCTATTCTGGAAGAACCTCAAGAAGATTATAAAGGCTTTAAACAAGAGTCGTTCAAGTATTACCCTTCTGTTTAACCATCGCGTAAGTAACCATGTGTCGCACAGGTATACCTGTGCGACCGAACTTGCGCGCCCACGCAGTACCTGCGCGCCTGCCAGGACTTGCACGCCCCTGCCTTTTTGGGTGCCCTTCTTTCCCATTTCACCTCTCTTATTCCATTCCACCTCTCCTATTCAAGATTCTGTCTTCAAGACACTCTTTAAAGCCATTTATGGCATGATTTCTTGATTTGACTTCCTTATCTGAATGAAATTATGTGGAATATCTCTCAAAACTAGTGATTTACACATCTTTATGTCACTAAAGATTGAGATTTCATTCATTCAACCTCATCATTTATGATGAGAGAACTCATTAACCTGGGCCTCCTTTTCAGGAATAAGCCCCAGTCATAATTCTCTTAACCTGGTCCTCCTTTTCAGGAGTAAGCCCCAGTCCCCTAATATGGGCATCCTCCTTAGGAGTAAGCCCCAACCATAATTATCTTAACCTGGGCCTCCTTTTCAGGAATAAGCCCCAGTCATAATTCTCTTAACCTGGGCCTCCTTTTCAGGAGTAATCCCCAGTCCCCTAATATGGGCCTCCTTTTCAAGAGTAAGCCCCAAGTTAGAGTATTCAAATCTCCACGAAGCACATATAACTTTATGGACCCTGTTCTTGGATTTCTTCCCTGAAGTAAATCCTAATCTTCATTTATCTGGGTAGTCATACATACATAAGTCCCACATTATTTCTTATGATTGCATTTTTCATGGCACAATTGTCTAATTTTTACCAATACCTCTTGTTTCTCACACCAAGCATGACTCACATGAGCTTAGAGTGTAAAAGTAATTATGTCATCTTTCTTTGAGCCATCAATCATAAACATCATACTCCCTTACTCAAACTACGTGGGTTCTGATTCCTTTTCTAAAAAAAGGATACATATGTAGCTCATCTGCGGGTTCGATCCCAACTCTGAAATAATCCATGTCCTTCTGAATGACAATAAACTTCAAGTGCCCCACTGAGTGGCTTTAAAACCATCCTGGTCATCATAATGACCAAGAGACTTCTATATAAATGTTTCGAAGGATACCATTGACCAAGAATCTCTAAATAAATATAGATGATTCTCTATTGTTGAAGAACCTCGAATACATATAAAATACTCTCTAAATTTCTTACACATTTAATCATTGATTGTAAAATCTGAAGGAAATCTCATTTTATACTTGGTAATGTAATAAGGATTCACGAACATAACTTAAATCTATAAAGAGAGTCCCAGAGTAGACAATAATTCCCCTCAAAAAGGTGTAATGAGTCCAACCTCCCATCCTCTCGACCAATGCAAATTCCTAAGCCTCATCATTCCACAAACTAATGAGCACCTACCTTTGGAAAGTAGGTCCAAACAGATGTGGAATCATTGGATGTTTCCGGTTCTATGAACAAACCCATTAGAAACCGATCGGAATGTTTGAATCTCCCATCAAGGTGGTCATCCCCGAATTCTGAGGGAAACAGTGGCGATGTAGGAATTTACCAAGCCTATGGTGACCCTTGTATGAGTTTGGATGAGAAAGACATTGCAAAAAAAATGACATTTGTGTGATAAGAGAACATTCAAGCGAGGTAAGTGTTTTGTAAATGGGAGGATAAATGAAGTGGAAATATATTGAATGATATAAATGGAGAACTTGAAATAATGATTTTTTATGAGGCATGATATCTTTTTTTTCTTGGTGTGTAATTGTTTGATCTCAAGGATATGTGTTTTAAAATTGGTTTTGATTTGATATTGATGTTTACTTGATATGAGGTTTTGCTCAGGAGTGCAAAAGGGTAAGTGTGGGGGAGTTGATAAAACACTATTTTATTGAATATTTTATTGACAATAAATGATAAAATTTCCTCTCATTGTGTTAAATATGTTTAATTAGAAAGTATTTGGGATTAGATCATTCATTTGAATATTTGATGAAAATTCCAGTTTTACCCTTTTAAAATCACTGTAGTATTTCAATCATAAATATTTTTATTTGAATTATTTGAACTTAATATTTTGTAATTGTGGTAATTACGTCATGGGATATAACTTTTATTCAGGACACTTGATAAAAATAATGCATTTTAATGGAGGAATTGGGCCATTAAGTCAAAGGTGGGCTGGACACGCCAGAATGAAGAATCTTATATATTTCGGCCATAACTCCTTCATCAGGGATTGGATTGAGCCCAAAGTTTTAGAGGAGATACAGGAACCATATACTCACATATTATCCTTCTGAAATTCTAGCCAATTCATGCGTTTTGGTGGTCAAATGGGTGGTACAAGTTGAAATAAAATATTTGGCCGAGATTCCCCATTCACACTTGAAACCACTTTGAACCTAGCCTCCCCACCACTCCATAAATTGGTATTTTTTTCATTTGGTGGGGTTGGTACGTGAATTGGAAATTTTAGTGCAGAGGAGAAGTGGATCCACTCCAATTATCAAACCATTTCAATATGGGTAGCTCTTGAAGCAAGGATCCCTTCGACAAAGCCTTCTTCTTCTCCTTCATGTTGTAATGCTTTTGTTTGTGTAATAAACTTCTTTGTTATTCTTTTATTTATTATCTTTTCTTATATTTTTTTTTAAATTTATTCTTATCTTAATATTCCTCTTTAGGCTGGAATTATTTAGTAGAAGCGTTATTGGGTTATACCCATTATAATCCTTTGCACATGCAAAACGCTTCTACGATGATTACGCCACCCATGGAAGAGTAGTCTTTTAGTAATAGATCTATATTCTACCATATTCATTTAATTATTTTTAATAATTGAGATACTGTAATTCACTTAATATGATCCATGAATTTTGTTTTTTAATTTTAATAAACTAAGAAAAAAATCGATTAATTAACACAAAAAACACGCGAGGCCGAGATTTTGTGTAAATTGTGAGAGCGTGATCTTAATCAGTAATGAAAGACCACATGAGATAAATTTGTAGAGTTCAAATATAATACCTAAACAAAATTAATCATAATTTTCAGAATGGATATGTGCTCTAATTAACCACTGAACATAAGCTAACCTTAGAACAACAATCAAAGCAGGGTGCTGTGATTGTGTGTTCTGAAGCTAGCCTAGGGTTTAAGTAATTCCATCTTTGTGGTTAAGTTAACTCTTGTAGGGTTTGAGGGTTAAAAAATTAGGGAATCATAATTAAGTGGATATTTATTTAAATTATAATGATTAATAAGTAAATTAAGAGGTAGATTTAGATTGATTATGCCTTTTAAAATATTTTCTAAAAAAACATCTTATTGTTGTGTCTTTTTAATCAAACTTCATTTCAAAATTAAAAAAAATGAAATATTCTTCCAGAAAACTTCTTCTAGATTTATAAACTATAAACAACCCCCATCCTTTTAAGTAGTATTTCAATTATATTCTCTTTTATTTTTAGAATAACTCTGAAAAGTTGTTTTAATTCACTTCCTCCTTTGAGAGATGACCTTGGTCAGCCACTCTGCTGCACCTAAGTACCCCAAAATCACACTAATCATTTGAGGGCTCCCACGACAACGCTCTTTGAGTTAATAACCTTTTTTACTTACTTTGGGATTGGGATAACCTCTAGTGTACCCTCTTTTATGATTGGGATAACCTCTTGTATACCCTTTTAGCTCATAAAACATTAATCTTTAACAAATTAATTTGAGGTCTATAACATAACCAACCATAACATAATCACAATCCATTCATATGTATTTCATAATATCATGAAAAAATTTATCATTTCATCATTGATTAACCCATAGAAAATAAAATGGGTTCCATAAATATTTCATCATCATAATCATAAACTATCTTGAGAAAGAATAAGTATGGTATCATAGGATAATATCCCAAGTAAAGCATAAGTAACATGAAAGGATGTTATCATATATGAAGAATGCTATTAAAATACCACTAAGATATTTCTTGAGGAAAATAACCTTTTCATTTTAAAATCACTTATTTAAAATCTAAAAATTTCTAAAATATTATGGAAAAAATTTTATTTGAAAAGATATATGGGAAATTATAAAGTAATATTCAAAGTAAAGAGTAATCATGATTAAGAGAAAAGTTATTTTTGTAGTGTATGTTAAAACAAAGTTTCTGTTCACACCTTTGGTAAAAACTAACTCATTTGGAAAATGACAAGAATATTCATTTTAAACCTTTTTATAGAAAGTAAAACATGGATAAAAATTAATTTAAACAATTATAGGACAATAGTAAAAACATTCTTGAAAACATTTTAAAGAAAATATGGACATTGAATAAAAATATTCCTGATCTAATAGAAAAACAAAGTCGGTTTTCCTTAAAAATATTCTTTCAAACTTTTGAGTACTTAGAGAGAGTAAAATGAAATGAAAACTTTTAATTTATAGAAATAACCATAAGAGAATAAAATAAATATGATTTTTTAGAGATATATCATATAATTTCATCACACTAAATTTAATCATAAATAATCCTGGTAAAAATGAGTTTGTAATGTAAAATCCTTAACTAAAGTTTGAATTGCTTTATAAGAACTATAACCTATTGTATAATAAATTTAAATTTTTTTAATTATATAATGGAACCATATGAATACTTATAATATAATATATGATCTATTTATAATATTTCAACACCCGTTTATTAATAATTCTTTATTAAAATCCTCATTTACGGGTGTTAACTATTTTATTTTTCATGAAAATTTCGGTTTGGTAGTTCTGATACTTATACTTTGATCATAGTTACATAATATTCAGAATTTTAATCATGATATAAATATTATATATATATATATGTAATGAATCAACCCAGATTACCCTCTAAACTGGCACCTGGTCTGATTTTCTATTGACCCGAAGGGCATTCCCTATCCTCATGAGTTGATGAATAGAACTTGAGCATCAAAAAATGACAAGAGGGAATTATTTAAACTTACATAAAACAAGAAACATGACATATACATATATAATGGAAAGAAATACTTGGAGGAATTACATTTCATAACCAAATAAAGACAATGGTAGCGATATAACCCAAAAGCAGCAAGAGAAAACCCAAGGAACATGTCCAAAAACCAAAAAGGGACAATGAAAACTGGAAACAAATACTCCATGTAATATGTGGGAAACATACCACCATCTCAACACTATCTACCCATACTCAGATGATATAAACCTCACCACCTCACTATTATGCATTTCCTTTTCCCACATCAAAATACAATACAAGGTCTACACACCCTCGAGGGAGTGTGTAGGGTGTGAAATAAACACGCTCAGTAGGATCCAAACCATATTTTCCATATCAAGTTTCTATATAATAATAAAAATATTCCCAATTTAAATAAAACATTTCATGATAAATATTTAAACATTTTTCTATTAAAATCATGGTAAATAGTTCCCCTTTTTCTACAGTTCTAAAACAATCCAGGTAAAATAATTTCAAAGATTATATCCAGTAAACCATTTACATTTATTAAATCATATATATTAAATAAAAAATATTACAAAACCAAAGAACAATGGAAAACATTCCTAGGATCACAAAATGTTAGGCTATATATATCACTCGTACCATGAATGCGACTAGTTTTCACATCAAGTCCCTAGAACCTATACATCAAGTCTAGGGAGTAGAGGAACACACTAGAAAGTGACTCCCCCTAAAAGTGTCTATAAATTCCTAGATCCCATGAATCTATGATCTAGGTTTATAGTAATAACATATAAATTTAATCTCCTAACGATATCAATGTATGAGGCCCAATACTACAGCTTCCACCAAACTACCCAAGGCTTCCAATGTGCTGCATTTATAAAATCATTTCAAAAGGGATTATAAAATTTCAAAATACAATTTAAAACAAACCATTTTATCAAAAACATGATTTTAAAAACATTTCACAAATCTATTCTACACTATTTTGGAAATCGCCTTTATTTTACCAAAATGAGGGGGAAAACCATCTTTTTTCAAAACCTATTAACACACACAAATCAATCATTTATGATAATTAATTTATAAAAACTTTTAACAAATAAATAAAATTAAAGGTTCATCCAATATTGTCTAAATATGAAACCACCTACCTCAAAATCAGGTCATACACCACTCACAACAGGATCCACACACCAATAGTGGAAAGGAAACCTAAGAGCAATGAATAGAGGCCCTTAGAAAGATCATGAACCGCACCACAACCAACTCCAGAACCGATATCTAAAAGAAGATCACACGATGGATATATAAGGGATATAATAAGTGTCATCATATGATAAAAAATCCTAGAAACACATTCCAACATTGCTTCTACAGACTGACTAAAGCTTAATTTTTTTAATATCAAAAACACTTTTTTTTGGAAAAAGTGAAAAACCATAGGTTCACCCAGAAGAAGAACTAAAGAAAAAAAAAATAGTCGGTAAAATTTAACTTGCAACTATTAGAATTTTTATCCCTAAAAAGTTTCCAAGAAATAGAGGTTATCCTCCTTTATAAGATATTAAAAAATAATCACCAGCTTATCCCACCACTACAACAAAAATTGGTTTTAGCGGCGGTTCTGGTAACCGCCACTAAATGTTTTTTTAAAATGGTTTCGTGGAGGTTTATTATAAACCGATGAAAAACATTTTTTTTAACGCATCCGACCATTCCCCCACACCCTGACCCCGCTTCTCCCCACTGTCCCCGCTTCCCCTGTGACCCCGAGCCCCCATTACCCCTGCAACCCCGGCGACCCCGGTCCCCCGCAACCCCGGCGACCCCGCGACTCCGGTGACCCCACGACCCTGACAACCCCAACCCCCGGCAACCTCGACGACCCTGTGATCCCAGGTGGTATTGAAGATTTTTCTCATAAAATTTATGTATTATATGCATATGTGGTTGTTCCAATTTAATTCTTTACTATGTTTTGTGTTCCTGATTAAGAAAAGTGAGATTAGGACTTAGATTGATGTATGAAACCCTCTAAAGACTTTGTTGGGTCCATTGATGTTTGAGATCATACCTAGGTCTACCCTTGGGTTATGAAAACCCCTTAAGGTTGGTGAAATATTTTTTAAAATGTTTCAATAATATAATTATAAAAGTGAATGGGTAGAGAATTGTAAGTTGGTATGTAGTCAAGGTTAATGGGATATTTCAAATATGGAATTGGTATTTTTTTGAAATGGCTATTTGGATTCTGAAATGGATTAAAATAAGAATTTTTCACTTTGATTTTGTTATGGTTTTTCATAAATGAAAACAATTTTTTGAAAGTGGGTATTGTTTTGAAAAGGAGGTGTTGACCTCAATGTTATAGGAAAAAAGGGGTTATATTAATAGATTTCAAATGGTTATTAGAAATAAGGGTGTGGTTCCCCTTTTTTGAAAATGATTTAAAATCACCTTTTATGGTTATAAATAGAAATTAAATTCTTGGTACATGTTGAGTTTTTAAAAGAGGAAGACTCATTTTTTGAAGGGTGTATTCAAGATTATTTCAATTGAGTATCTTGAATTGTGTTTTATTCCATGATTTGATTTTAAATATATGTTGAGAACATAGTCATTTAAATGATATATGGTTTAGTGATATAGAACCCCCTGACAATTAGGTTGGTATGTTAACTTTTTTTATTAAATGAAATAAGTGATAAATGTGTTTTGTTGATGACATAACATAAGGGGGCATTTGGTATAATGTGATTGTGTTAAATTGGTTAAGGTATGGAATTGATATATGTGATAAATGAGTTGCGATTGTAAATGGAATATATGTTAATGGGTTATTCATTATAAATGGGATATAAATAGTTAGTTATGGGAATGATCATTGAAGTAGATTGATATAATATATTATTTCATTCTTGGATGGTAACCTAGAGAAATAATTTGTAAAGTTGTTGGTGTGTCAATCCACTATGATATGAAGAGTTGCATTTCATGTTTCATTAGCAGCAATCAAATTTTTTAACACTAACTAGTACTTGATTTTTCCAACCACAACTAGTATATCTTTAATTCTAACTGTATTTAGAACTAAATACCAAGTGAATTCATGAAGATCTCTGTATAGAGATGTGAACACTACATAATAATCTTGGTGGACTATACCAGCTTTAAATCCCACTATGTAGTTCATACAAAATATTAAATCAATTAAATACATGTATATGATCTGAATAAACTAGATAAATTATACTGCAATAATAGTCATGTAGAATTCTATCCATTTCAATCCTCCTCACTACCATTATCTATGAGGTGTGTTGACACTGATGGTATGAGGAATCGTTTCCACATGTTGATTAACAATAGAAGAATGATGGATGTATCCAATACAAAAATATCATATATGATATCCATAATTTCCATATTTAGACAAATGGTACCCCAAACCATATAAAAATTATGTTTCTTGTTCATGATATCCTTCACTTATGTATAAAACTACTTCTCAAATGTCACAAGAGCATCTACATTCTTAGTTTCTCTATCTTTTGGTTATAGTGGCTTCATGGGGGGATAAAATAGGGAGGCTTCTAAAGTATCATTAGCTTCCTATTTACAGAATCAAGTAAATAGTATTTGGATCCCAACATCACTATAAAAAAATAAGCTGTGATAAAATGTGTTTGGTTCCAATTTTTTTCTATCATTATGGGGATATAGAAGAATATTGATAAAGTGGAGTTTCTTCTCCAACTCTTTTATGGCTTGGGCACAATTGGGTTCAATTAATGGAACTTATATATGCTCTTATCCATTATTTTCTCACTTCCTGAGAGGAATAGGTAGTCCAAGAATATAACCTTCTCTTATTAAATATACCTCTGGACTGATAAACTGTGGATGAGAGAACAAGTGAATGCTTAAAAAATTTCATAATCAAAAGGGCCTAGAGAGTACAGAATTACTTATTCTAGATTAATATGATGAACCCCACAAGATTTAAGTTATTTATTTTATCACCTTAAATTTTTCTTGACCCTCATATTGGGGAGGCCTAGTTCAAAAGAAATTGCCTTCTTATTAGGTTTCTCTTTACGTATTTTCAACCTAATAGGATTTATTCCATTTTTCAATTCCAAATGCTTAACTTAGATTAGGTTAGCGTCCAGTTAGTGGAGACTCAATTTTTACCTAGGTTTCTCTTTACAATTTTTCACCATGATGAGTTGTGTGTCTATTTACTTATATAGTTTTAGTTCTTGCAAGTTATACCGATATAGATGATGTTTAAGGTTTCTCTTTAAAATTTGTGCACATTGTTTAAGTTTATGATGTGTGGACCATAAGATAGGGTAGCCTACATGAAAAGATGTTTCAAGTTAACCTGATATGAATTGGTAAAATATGGTATCATGAATATGGATGATCTCATAATTAATTATATCTCAATAAAACTAATCATAATGACCACATAAGAGGGGAATAGGGTGTTAGATAGTAGAATAATTAGGATCTCACCTAGGTGTTCTAGAATATGTCTCTGTAAAATAATAGTAGTATTCTTATTTTAATTTAATAATTCCCTGATAATCATTAAATCATTTTTATAAAAAAAGGAAAACATTTCAAATTTACCAATAATTCCAAAAAAAGAAGGTGTAGATACGGTCTTGGAACATGGGTCATTTAGTTTATGGTCATGAAGCCCATACCATTTTCTTTCTGATTTAGATTCATACAATCAGGACCAATTAAGGGTTACATCCTGCTATTTCTATGCTTCTTTATCAAGATTGGAAACATTATTTTTTTCTCATGAACTATGATTCCAACAAAGTTATGCTTATGTTACTTTTTGTTATCTTATATTATATTTTGATGCTATAAAGGATTTCAAAAGTCAAGGGTTGAAAATTTGGAGATTTGGAAGAAACATGATAGGAATACTGTTTAGCATAACTTTTAGTATTGACCATGTGGTAATTGAGTAAGATGGTATTGTTAGCACACTTTTTCTCTTTACCAAAGAAACTTCCCCTATCCTAAACACTAGAGGGTTCATATCTAAGTCAGGGGATCATCTTTATTATATTATGTTTCTGTAATCTTACACTATCGTATATATGAATCTCTTTCTCTATTTAGTAGTAACTACGTGTTTTAATTTTTTATTATTATTGTGTAGGCACATTGTGATATACATGGATAAAAGCTGGATCACATTACTGAGGAACACACCTCAGTATGTTAAGGGTTTGAATGAGTTTTTAGATTTTTCAATTTCTAATCGATCCGTTGAAGGGGGAATAAGATGTCCATGTCCTAAATGTAAATTTAGAACATGGTTGAAGAGAGATTAAGTTTATGAACATTTAATACTGAAGGAATTCCCTGGTTAATAATTGTGTTGGGTTTGGCATGGAGAATCGAACGTTACAGAAAGATTGAGTACTGATGTTAATCCACAGAATGAGGTCCCAAGTTCATCGACAATGGAAAATGAAATGAAAAACCTCATAAATGATGCATTCGGCACTACAAGACACCACTATCAACATCAAAACATATCAGAACAACCAGAAGAGGGTGCTACAAATTTCAACATGACAAGTGATGTTTTTGAGACTATAACATAAGAAGATCAAGATTGTAACATATCATTGGATCCTCCTCTTGATTCTGTAGAGCCAAATGTAAGAGAAAATCTCACTGAGAAAAATGCATTTCATGATTTAATTAACGATGGAAATCAAGATTTGTATATAGGGTGTTTGAAATATTCAAAGCTTTCATTTCTGCTGAAGTTTTACCATATCAAATGTCTATGGAGAATTACAAATAAGGCAATGTCCATGATATTGGAATTGATTCGTGATGCATTTCCTGAAGAAAAAATCCCAGAATCTTTTTATGATATGAAAAAATTTGTTAACAAGCTTGGTCTGAATTATACAAAAATACATGCGTGTCCCAATGATTGTATGCTTTATTGGGGAGAGGATTCAAGTAGACAGAATTGAAAGAAATTTTCTTCTTCTAGATGGAAGTCAAAGGGTGATGTTGGAAGTCTGAATGAACATAATTTCATGGAGAAGAATAAAAAGAACGCACCTGCAAAGGTTTTTCATTACTTTCCCTTGAATCCTCATTTGCAAATATTATTCATGTCATCGAAAACTGCCGAACACATGAAGTGGCATTCTGTAGATAAAAACAATGATGGGTTAATGAGACATCCAAGAGATTCCCAATCATGGAATAAATTTGATTCATTACATCTATATTTCTCAATTGATCCTAGGAATGTTCGATTGGGATTGGCTGCCGATGGGTTAAACCCATTTGGGACTTTGAGTACCAGTTATTGAATTTGGCCAGTTGTTTTGATCCCTTATAATCTTCCTCTGTGGATGTGTATGCAACAAACATCTTTTATCATTTCGATGATTATTCCTATAAAAAAATTCTTGGAAATGATATTGATGTATACTTGTAGCCTTTGATTGACGAATTGCAGAAGTTATAGAGCAACGGTGTTGAGACGTTTTATGCTTCTTCTAAAACAATGGTCAAAATGCATGCTGCTTTAATGTGGACCATTAGCGACTTCCCTGGGCTTGGGAATTTATTTGGTTGGAACACTTACACGGGTTTGGCCTGTCCCATTTGTAACTTTGATTTTTAGCCCAAAAGGCTACCTCATAGAAGAAAATGGTGCTTCTTGTTCCATCGAAGATTTCTCGATGCATCTCATAGATTTTGGCTGAACAGATCAAAATTTAATGGTTCCATTGATCGTAGACCACCTACAAAGTTGTTAACTGGTTCTGAAATATTGACACAACTTGAAAATGTTAAAATAGAATTTGGGAAGGTTCATAATTTGAATGATAGAGGAAAATGGGTCAAAAGTGCATCGTCAGGTGAAATCAGAATGCAAAAATGGAAGAAAAAAAGTATATTCTTCAAACTCCTGTATTGGGAATTTAATTTGTTGCGGCATAATCTTGATGTGATGAATATTGAGAAGAATGTCTATGATAATTTTATTTTTACATTACTTAATGAGCATGGAAAGTCAAAGGATCATCTCAATGCTTGTAAAGACTTACAATTAATGAACATAAAACGTGATCTCTGGCCAGATGAGAATGAAAAGTATGCTCCAGCCATTTTTTCAATGAAAAATAGGGATAAAGATACATTCCTTATAATTTTAAAGAATGTGAAGGTATCTTATGGGTATTAGAGTAACATCTCGAGGTGTGTTGAGTTGAAGAATCATAAGTTACATGGATTGAAAAGTCACGATTCACATATTTTATTACAACAGTTACTACCATTGACATTACGTACATTATTACCTGAAAAAGTTACTGCTATTGTACTCCAATTCTACACATTTTTTAGGCAATTATATGAGAAATATCTACATCCATTTCAACTTTACAACCTCTAGGAGAGGTTTGTATTGACCCTTTGTGCAATGTAGATGATCTTTCCTCTATTGTTTTTTACTCTCATGATGCATTTAACTGTGAATTTGGTTGAGGAAGCTAAATTAGGAGGTCCCGTTCATTATCGATGGATGTATCCAATTGAGAGGTATTTTATTTATATGTTTTTCATTTAAGTAATTTTTTTTTGGCATTTAAATAAATTCATAATATTATTATTTTATTTCACAAATATCTTGGGCATTTGAAAGCATACGTGAGAAATAAAGCTCAACCAGAAGGCTCTATTGCTGAAGGATATTTGGATGAGGAGTGTCTTACCTTTTGTTCCAAATATTTGGATGATATTGAGACAAGATTTAATCAAGTTGGACATGTTGATGACACATCAACTCAATCTCAAATGCATCAGAAATCAAAAATATTTCCTACTATTGGCCGATCAATTGGGAGGACCTCAAATGTGATACTGACAGAATTGGAATTATTACAGGCACATAGATATGTGCTGCCGAATAGTGAAATTAAAGATCCATTTATTGAAGAGTTGAGGATACAAATAAAGAGATGAATGAGAGGCCGAACATGAAATGATAAAGATATAACGAAAGCTGTGAATAAAGAGCTTGTAGAATGGTTTGCATGACGTGTAAGTTCATAAATATTTCAATAAATATGAATATTAGATTGACACATAAATTTTGTAAATCTATTAAATTATATTTATTTTTTCAGATCATGAATACTGATACTCGATCAGACTTGTCAGAATATTAAAGTTTCTTGCTAGGGGTCCTATAAAACAAGTTAGAAATTTCGACGCTTATAATGTGAATGACTTTAGATTTCGTACAGTCGATCGAGAAGTGGGTTTGAAAACACAGAATAGTGGTATATTTACATTTGATGAAGTGGGATACTATATAAAGCTACACGATATTATTGAATTAAACTACCACGAACAGTTTTTTGTTGTTTTATTCAAATGCAAATGGGTCGATATTATCAGAGGTGTTAAAAGAGATTCCTTACAATTTACTTCTGTGAACTTCTCTCACTTGATGGATGTTGGTGATCATGAACTGCATGATCCATATATCTTAGCATTACAAGAAAAAATGTTATATTATGTGAATGATGTTGTGGATAAAGGGTGGAGTGTAGTTGTTCACGTAATACAGAAATATTTGTATGATATGGGTGATCAAGTGGAAGATTTGACCTCTGAAATTGAATTTCATGAACAATTGGAAGCATAATTATTTGTCCATCATGATATTGAAAATCTTATTCTATAAAGGTTGAATGAAGTGGATGAAGAAATGGAACAGGAAATCGACATGATTGAAGGGGAAAATGATTGTATGTACAATTATTTGTTCATTCAACAACAACTTGTTTCATTTCTGTAGTCATTCATTATCATTGTTATATATATTTTACCTATTAGTACTGGGAATCTATTATCATTTTTAATTTTTTTTGCATTATTTTTTTGAAATATATATTCTAAACTAAATTTTATTTGATTAAATGATAGGAATGCCAAGGAAAAAGCAGTACACTATTTCATCTAGTTCTGTGATAGATAACGATCCATCTGGCTCCCTCCCCATGGAATCTGAGGCACCATCTGCCTACACCCCTACACCATCTCCCCCTGCACCATCTCTCACACCATATATGGGTGTCCCATTAGAGGTTGAGTCATCGAATCCCCCTTCAGAAGCCTTAGTAGTGGGACGGCGACACGCCCCTTCTAGTTCATCACAGACATACTGGAGTGTCACTGTCATAGGTACAAATTTTAATTAAATAAATTTATTTCATTTTTTTCATACTAATTGTTTGCTCATTGAAGATTAAAAAATGCAACCATGAAGAAAAAATTAAAAAGTTCAGATGTTTTGAATATGAATGGCGATAAGATAGTCGTGCCATTTGATTCTTATGGGGTCCCTACGGATGACGCCGCGAGGTTAGTTGGCCAGATTCTAGGCCAGCTGGCAGCGAAACCCATTTCCCTTCCAATTTATTATGATGATTGGATACATATGCCTACAATCTATAAAAATGAAGTTTTTGATTCCCAAATAAAGGTAATTTTATTACATTATGGTTTAATTAAATGTCATGTTACTAATATGTTCAAAATGAATTTCTGTATACAGATGTTCTTCCACTTTACAGTTGCTGATGTGATAGCATGGAAGTGGACGTTGAAAAATCTTGGTAAGAAATGGAAAGATTTTAAATGGAGACTGTGGTGTGATATCAATGATACTTCGTTGACTATGCAACAAATGTATGAGAAGCTACCCAGTGGGGTACCGAAAGAATAATGGAAAGTTTTTGTTGACAGACATCGTGATGAGAAGTGGAAATATAAATTATTATATTATCATCATTTTAAATTTATACATGCATATGAAGAGGAGATTACATTGAATACATTACTGTTATAATGAATTTTATTTATTTCAGGATCTATCAAGACAAAATGCATCAAATAGGGCTAAGTAAGTCATCCCTCACACTGCGGGCTCAAAAAGCTTTTCTAGAAGCCAAATGACATTGGTAATATTTTAATTATTTTAAATATTTATAAGAAAATATTATCTATTTAATATATTTAATTTTTGATTTATCTTTGCTTAATGCAGTCACATATTTTAGGGCACGAAGCATCCCGAACTGAACTGTGGTTGGATGTTCACAAAAAATCAGATGGAAGTTTTGTTAATGATCCTACCAAAGAAGTTGGGGTATGAAGTCAATTTTTTATTATAATAACTTATTATCAATTTTTACTGTGTTAATATATATTGATATTTGATTTATAGGTAAAAATTAAAGAACTATGGGACTCCAATCTTGGGCAGTCCTACTCAGTCTCCAAGGATGACCCAGTTGCTAAAGTCCTTGGGAAGGAGCATCCTAGTAGAGTGCGCGGGATGGGTTTTAGACCCGTACCATCTAAGGTCTTTGGCATGCCACCAAGGATTCCAGCTGCATCTACTCCTGGTTATAGTCAATCCATACCCGAAGATGCTCATAGGGAGATTGCTTCTCTACAAAGCACAATTCAAGATCAGGGGGCTCAGATATCCGCTTTGCAGCAAGCGATGACTGCTATACATTAGCAGATGAGAAGATATGCCCCAGTGGTAGTGAATCGACCGGTGGTCATCAGTTCAATCACAAAAAATCAAAATCATTTAGTTTTCAAACTTTCATTGGTTTTAAGTTTTAATATAAATATGCAATAATATTTAATTTTCAATATAATGTTCTTACTGGTGACAACAGAAAGTGGAGATGGAGGTGGATAGGGTGACGATTCATCATCGGACCATGAGTAGAGTTGTATTGTTTATGTGTTGAACAAATATGGGAATAATTGGTTTGTATATGTACCATGTGTGGCACATAGTTGCCACCAAACATTTTCATGTCCTAACATTTTCTTGATTTCTGATGTTTACTTTAATGCATTTTATTGATTTCTGATGTTTCCTTTTATGTCTTGATTTATCGAGTGTGGTATACATCATTCCAGTTCGGCCTGTGTTTGAATTGGTAGTCGAGATTTTGGATGACTAGGAGTTAAACCCATTGTTGATGTGTTGAATAAATTATCAATGCTTAATATTATAATATGTAATTATTCAATATCATCATCCAAGAAGGTAAACCATTTTGGCGTTGGTATCCTATGACACCGTGAATCACAAAAACATGTGGATTGATAACTCTTTATTAGGAACTATTTTCTATGAAACCAATAGAAAATGATTTTCATTTTCCATAACACAAACATAACCTTGTTTTCTATTTGAGCCTAATATGATTCATGTTATATAAATCCTGATTTCCTAAAATTATTCATGAATATATAAAAAATTACATGTCGTTCCATGAATAAAACTTTAGAAAACAATAATATCTCACATCTAGCATATCACCCAAGGTGAAATAACATCCAACTATAACATCAAACAACAAGAACAACAATCCCACACCGAGAACTTGGGTTTCCCCCATATATGGGTTAGATAATCCCAAAAAAAAACACATTACCAAGGAATGAAACACCTTAATATCATATAAAACTTTCAAAAAAATTATTCAATAGAAAATAAAATGGCTTTGATACAACATTATGACGCCATTACCTAGGTTCCACTAAACTAGTTCCCCAAACCAATGTACCGCATGACCATAAGAATGCCTCCTCATATACAAGAGGCTTCCTACTAGTATTGAGGGTCCAATGAGGTATGTGGGGATAATATACCATCTTTACCAGTGTAAAAAAATAGTATAATTCAATTTAAATGATAACCAAGTATGTTATAAGAATAATCATGCATGATGTATTCAATTCCAAAAATTGGGTAAATCCCCGCAAACAATATAGTAAACATGTCAGTTCATACAAGTGTCATGTGTTAAGGAAAAAAACCCCCATAAAAATCCTAAAATGGGTCTCGATGTCAATCCAGTTCCCTCATACATGCTCCATACCATATCCCAAACCAACCATCTATCAAAAGGATTTTTCCCTTATACTTCCCTACAACCATGAGATCTACTCAGGTATCAATGGAATCCTAAAAAGGGTGTGAGTATAGGTTAATAGGACACCACCAATAGTGTCTAAACAAATAAATATTATAATAACAATAATACTATATACATAAGTACAATTAAATAATGAACAAGGAAGAAAAGGTAAAAAAGTTCCATAATTAAATATCAAGCATTTAACCCTGTATATCCTTCAGTTTTATGATGACATCAAATCCCACCAAACCTTCTTCAGCCATGTCAAAATTATATTCCATTAATATAAATGGGTTTTACATTTTCATTAACAACAATGGTAATTCATTAATCATTTCAAATTCATATACTGTGGTGCACTAATCAGTTCACTCATATCATACAAATAGGCTTTAGTGCCCAGAAAGCCATGTCAATACACTATCCAAGCATAGGAAATTACATATACATCATATCAAGTCCATTATGTCAAATTTCATTTCTATCCATCCCACATCAAAGATAAGGAATTCCTTGTAAAAAAATTCTTACCCATGGGTGGGATCTACTATGTCCCTCACTATTTACTAATCCATCAATACACATTCCACAAGGTCAAACACACTTGAACTTTTTAACAAATTACAATATCAAGGGTGAACCTATTTCATTTCACCAATATTCACATAGTTTATCACTTTCACTGCACTTAACGTAATTCCATAGCTATTCTATTTTACTATTCATTCATAACAAAAACCATTGTACGTATTTTCAATTCCATCTTATAACATGGATATTCCCACATTTACCATTCATTATTTATCCCCTTAGTTATCTCACAACCCATTTAACCATAAAAGTTTTGATAAAAAACCACTTATTCCATTTTGACATCCATAAAAGGTCCAACACATCATTGAGTTGATGTTATTTTATGAGATTATGTCTGGTTTGATTTTTTTTAGGGAAGTAGTGTAGTGGAAGCAGCATTTTTTTTTCTATTCATCTTTTCATGGCGATTTTAATCGCCGTGAATAGTATACAGGTAAAACTGTAGTGGCGGTTTTAATCGTCGCTAAACGTAAAAATACTTACGTTTAGCGGTGGTTTTAATCACTAATACAGAGTCGCATCCCCCTCCTGTATTCTGCGACGGTTATCATGACTTTAGTGGCGGTTTTACGGCCACTGGATTTTATTTTATTAGCAGCGGTTATAACCGCCGCTAATAAAATAAAATCTCGGGTTCCTAAAAACCGCTGCTAAAGTGGTGAGAACTGCCGTGAAATGAGGCAGCTATGGCGCTTCCTTTAAACTGACACTAAATGGAAAAAATTACCGCTAATAGTTTGCCGATTCCAAATTTAGTGGCGGTTTCTGTAAACCATCGCCAAACCATGTAGCGGCAGTTTAAACCACTGCTAAACGCAAAAAAAAAAACCCGCTGCTACATGGCAGTTTTCTTGTAGTGCACACTTGCATGTACTCTTATTAATTGATATTATCTTCGTTAAATCCTCTTACTAAAACAAGGTTTTTCTTTTTAATCTAGTCTCTATATTCCCAAGTAGTATCCACATGAATGGACCTTCCCATCATTTTTACATAAGCTTCTATGGGGTCATTTATCATGAGGAAATCCTCTTCCATAACCTCATTGGAATGAAGGAGTATCTCCATAGGATCTTCTACACCTTTTAGGTCACCCATAGGGTAAAATTCCCCACAATCCACATCCTCTACTAAAATATACTTTCCATCCAACTAGGAATCACTTTCCTGTACCTTGGATTTCAATTTTTTTTGGAAGATCGAGTCTCTATTGGAAGTGGTAGATAGGAGTAATCTTTTTGGCCTTTCTTACTACCTTACCAGACCTTCCTCCTCCTCAGACTGTAAATGTCTTTATCCTGAAATTCTTATGCACTATCTTCTAAGAATGGACCAGATGACTTATCCCCATACTCATCCCTATGGAATCCTTTCTCCTCATTGGGGGTCTCTGCCTGTTCTGCCTCTTGATCAGGCCCTCCAATCCCTAGTCCCTCAAAGTGGTTACCCAGCTTAATGGCTGGTAACTCACTCCTCAGACTTAAAATATTCACTTTAATAGCTTAATATTCCATAGAACCCTCTCTTCTAGTATTACCAAATCTTGAACGCACTGCCTCCTCATAGGAAGAGGCCTTAATGACCTTTGTATTTCCCTCATCCCCCTTTCTAGCTTCCATTTTGGGATTAATACCACTAACAGAAATAGTAATTAAGGACTCCAAAGGTACCAGAACACCTAAATTAATAGAAGAATCCAAATTAGGTAACACATGTCTCTAAGAACCTTGTATAGCGATGCTAGGAATACCCAGGTCTTTCTTTAGTCGATTGAAAATATCAGAAACCAAAAGGCCACCCTCATGAGAAGCAGGATGACCATCATGGAAAAAATATGGTACATAACCTACATGAAATAGGAGAGTTTTAGTCAAATAATAGAGGATTTAGGTGAGAAGTATATAAAAACCTACTGGGCATACTATATTCCTATTTCAATTCAGTGAATCATGTTGTGAATCTCCCATATTGCATATATGTTGAAAAAGGTGTCAGCTTATTTTAAAAACCCATACAGTGAATTCAAAATGTGAATCCATTTTTCATAATGAAAATTTTTCATGAATTAAACTATATTTTCATGGATTATTCCCCTAAACAAACTCACATCATGAATCTAGTTCATGGCGTGAACTAGTTCTACACCCAGTGCCCAACACAGGCCCTGCAGAAAACTCCTAGTTTGTCCTCGACACCCACCAAACCTAAAGTACAACCTATTATACATTAAAAAGAGATCATAAATTAACCATTTTGTTACAATATTAATTATATAAATATTTATAACTATTTATATAAGATATATATAAAAAACGAATTACACCATTTATAGAGACGGTAGTCCGTACATACACATAGACATTGTTTTCATTTGCTAATGAAAAGAAGGAAAGAAAGATAAAAAATATTTTATCATTAAAGAATCATAATTATACCATAAATATCATATATATATATATATATTAAATACATTATTATATTAATCAATGTGATGCGGTGATGGACAATTATTCATATCTCTATGTGGAGGCGGTAGTTTACACATACGCATAAACAATACTTTCATTTCACCTTTGATGGAAAGGGGTGAAAAATGGTTGTAACATCATCATAATAAAATCAAAATATATTTATGATAATTTAATAATAATTTTATGATATATACAATAGGTTTATAGAATGTGAAATAATAAATAAAGTTGAAAGATCTTGATTAATATTTATACCTCTTCTTTGAGAAACCTCCTTTGACTTACACTTTAAGCCTTGAAAGATTGGTATTAGGATAAGACCATGGGATATAGGATGAAGTTAAGGAATATAGGAAGGTATTAGGGTAGTTATTGGATGATTTATAAGGCTCATACTTTTTGAAAAAGTGAGGAAATACGATTCCCTTTTATAATTGTGGGAGAGGACACATATGGAATTAATTAAATAAATTAAATAATATCTGGTCAATTTCATGTGAAAGGGGAGACAAATGGACATGTATTAGAATTTAAGATAACATAGGGTCTATATATATTAAAAAATAATAATTATATAACTTTATGTGTCAATATTACCCTTATCTATTAGATTAACCCCTAGTAAACTCGATTTAACCTTAGTCGTGGTAGCAATTTTTTATAGTTTTTACTATTCATTATGACAAAAAATGAAAGTGTCATCATTAAATTTTTTTGATATTATAATTAAAAACATGGATACCATTTTATTTAATTCAATTTCTATAAATGGAAGAAATTCATTTTAAAATAAATGTGCAAAACACAATGAAAAACCATTTTTTGAAAAAGACCTTTTTAAGCATAAAACTTAATTTAATTTCATTCCTTGCATAGTAAAAACTATAAAATGAATGCTAAAATATTTTATTGAATATATAATATATAAATTTTATTAAAAACATTAATAAATAATTTTTTATTTAATTTATTATGATAAAAACACATTGTGCATATAAAAACAGTTTTGTGAAGAAAAAAAACTCTTTTTTACCTTTAAAAGATTTTATCTTCATTCCTAAAATTTAGATAACTAATGTATGGATGATTATTAATTTATTAATATAAATTATAAATATATTCTATTTAAATTATTTTTCAATATTAATCAATATAATTTGTTTAGATAAAAATACACAACATGTAAAAAATACATTTCTTTGAAAAATAGGTATTTAAATTATTAAATGATTTTATTAAAATTGAGTGCTTATCAATTTTTTTTACTATTTTATATATATATATTTTATAATTATCTAATCCTATTCATACCCACCAATAAAATACCTATGTTATAAAGTTATACTATATCATGGGTGTAGGTTCTGGGCATAGCGGAAGCGCGGGAGGGTTGGTACCCAACTCTAATTTTTTCATATTTAATGAACAATCCAGGATCAATAAAATGATGAACGTAAGTATCCATGGAATTGAATAAAATATTTAGACAAATTAATTGAAACCTATTACCAATATAAAGGATCAACATATATTTTTTACAATTAATTTAATTATAGTAAAGAATTACCTCCAAGGTGATTCTTTATTCATTGATGAGTTCAGACACAAATCTTCAGGTGTAACTTCATTTATTTATAGAGATAAAGAGTAGATATACTCTATTAGAGATCCAAACATGTTCCACATATATTCAGATGTCATTGAAGGAGTCTCAGGGTGCCATCATGAAATATCCTTGTGCTTGCGATGTCCGCCTTCGATCGCCTTGAGAACCACTTCCAAAGCATTCTCCTTGATCTGGTGGAGGAGGACCACTATCATTATTAAGAGAATTATTATAGAGGGAATAAATCTCTAGAATCTAGATATTTTCTCCAATTTGTTGTGCACAATAATAATCAGCATTTCTTGGCTAGTACTTGGCTAATAAGAGAATAATATAACCAAGAATTTAATTCACTAGGGTAATAATAAATAATTTGCACAAGTGACTTAATTATTTTATCAATACTAGAGAAACCCCCATGTCAAATAATGAAAAAAACATTATTATTTCCTAACATATGCTTAACTTTTGAGTTATAATTAAATATTATTTAATAAAATAATAGTCAATATTATTATTTCTCATCGGACCCTTAACTCGGTCCACCAATCCTCCACCGTATATATTGAACCTTGAATAAGGACTATTTATTTATTAAACAAATATATCTATATTATTCACCTATAAATACATAAATATTATATTAAATAAATAACAAATAAATATTTTTTAATTATTCCACCCACATTATATTCTCTCGAATAACTAGTGTCGAAATAAATGCGATTAGACATCCATGAATAATTATTAAACCACAACCGGGAATAATCTTTATTCAACTTGTTAAATAATAAATAATATGTTATTTAACTGAGATATTGGATACACTTAGTCTGTGGTCCTCTAGGCATCTTTCTCAGTGGAATTAGACGGAGTAGCTTAAAGTCCAAGGTTAGCATCTAGAAACATGCTAAGGCACCCATAAAGAAAGAAGTTAATGTTGCAATGACATGTAACTTCATATAAACACTTACCATGTAATATAATCCTTTTGTATTTATATCTCCAATCAAGTGAGTTGTATGAAAGTGCCATCAACCCATGTGCTCAATTTCTCATTCTTTGACTTCTCAGAAATTGAACCTGCCTATAGAACACCATGGACATGGATTTATTTAGGCTATATCATTTCCATCAAAGGGACTAAGATATAAACTTCCATTATGGAATAGAAGGGACAAATCCTTTATCAAATTATTCATTGATTCAGTATTACTCACGACACACCCAACATATCCTACTTCGCTGTGAACATATGTCATCATAGTTTTCACAATACATCTAAGTTCATGAGTCATAATATATATTAATAATAATCTTAAAGTATAAGGACCAATATACAAGTCCATAGATAGGAACATCCAATGACACTTATAAATGTGGATTTCCTACTGGTAGGTCTCATTCTCATAATATCCTCCTAGAAATTACTAAAAGCCTACACCATGATAAGGTGCCTCAAAGTCCTATGAGTCTCCACCCCTGATAGCCTGTATAATTTGTGTCCCTTCAAATGATATCATCTAACTATAGAACATATGTTCAAGAATAGTGTCATGGAACTTCTAGGTTCTCATCATAGCAGGGATCCCCTATGACCTTTTAGTGCAACATCTACTCTTAGGACATTATCACATACAATGTCATGTAGAAGAATAATCATGATGTCATAAAAAATTTATTAATATCCACCCAATGAATATATTCTTATTATAAAGTAGAAAATAAGTTGGTTCTAGAGTACCAACTCCAATAGACTCCCACTTTCACTAGAACCAACTACTAATGACCTTCAGCCCGCTAGCTCTCACATGATACTCAAGCTTCTTTTGAGATAGGACTTTAGTAAAGGGTCCTCCATGTTCTCTTACATGGATAATCTTCTCACTTAAACTTTACCCCATTGATAAAAATCCCTCAATAGGTGATACTTCCAGAGTATGTGCTTTTTTTTAATGAAAACTTGGATCTTTTGAAAGAGCCACCACTGAAGTATTATCAAAATAAAATATGATACAATCTTTACTATTATTTACCACATCAATATCTTATATAAAGTTCCGAATCTAGATTGATTCCTTGGATGCATCAGAAGCTGCTATGCACTCAGACTCTACTATAGAATCAGCTAAAACTAGATTATTTGAACTCCTTCAACTCACATCTCCTCTGTTGAGATAGAAAACATATCTCAATTTTGAATTCAGATCATTCTGATATGTCTAAAAACTACCATCAAAATACCCTCTGATGAAAAGCTCCTCGTCTCCTCCATACACTAGGAACACATCTTTAGTTATTCTTAGATACTTAAGGATATTCTTAACAACAATCCAATGTTGTTCTCTTGGATCTTCTTGATATTTTCCTACCATGCTCAATGTATAAGCAACATAAATTATAGTACATAACATGGAATACATGATAAATCCTATAGTTAAAGCATATGGGATATTACTCATTCTATCTTTCTCCTATTGTGTCTAGGGACACATTTTCTTAGAAAGATGTAAACCATGTGACACTGGAACCAATCCCCTCTTGGATTGTTCCATATTAAATCTCTTTAGTATCTGGTCAATATATGTACTTTGAATTAGTCCAAGTAGCCTCTTGGACCTATCACGAATGATCTTGGTCCCTAGAATGTAGGCTACTTTACCTAAGTCCTTCATGGAGAAACACTTGTTCAACTAGTCTTTAATTAACTGTAAGACTGGTATGTCATTTCCAATAAGTAATATGTCATTAAAATATACTACTAGGATAACGACTGTATTCCCATTAAACCTTTTGTAAACACATGGATCAATTCCATTATTAATGAAAACAAATTTCTTTATATCTTTATAAAATAAAATATTCCATGACCTGGATGATTTTTTCAATCTATAAATGGAACTCTGCAACTTGAAAACCCTTTTAGAATCACCTGGTGTCACAAACCCTTCTGGTTGTGTCATATAGACATCTTCCTGAAGGTTCCTATTAAGGAATTCAATTTTGACATCCATCTACGAAATCTCATAGTCATGGTAAGCTGCTATGGAAAGTATGATTCTTATGAATTTAAACATGGAAACTGGTGAAAAGGTTTCATCATAGTAAATTCCTTGATGATTTTTAAAACCTTTAGCCACTAGACTTGTTTTATAGGTACTTAGTTTACCTTCCATGTCTAGTTTCTTCTTGAATACCCATTTACACCCAACTGGCTTTACATCAACTGGCGCATCGACCAGAACCCAAACTTGGTTTTGATACATGGAATCTATCTCAAAATTAATATCTTATATCTATATTTCATCTTTTGTTCTCTCTACTACCTCCTTGTAGAAGATAGGTTCATCATTTCCCAATAATAATGATTCACCATCCTCAGTGACTAGAAAACCATATCTCTCGGGTTCCCTTACCTCTCTTTATCTCCTATGTAGTACTTGTGTTTTAGAAACTACTTATTCCATGGGGACATGTGGAACTTTTTCTGATACCAACTCCTATGTATATTGAGCATCAAATTCATCAAATTTAATCTTGCTCCCACTATCCTTTTCGAGGATGTGATCCCTCTAAAGAAATATGGATTGTCTGGAAACAATTACTTTTTTGTATGAGGGTTTGTATAGGTAGTGTCCTTTTGTTTCCTTGGGATACCCTATAAAGATACACCTCATGCCTTGGGGTTCTAGTTTTTTCCCTGAAAAATCCTTAAAAATTTCCTCATATCCCCATATACGTGTATGTGATAAAATGGGTTTCTTTCCACTCCATAACTTGAAGGGAATTCTATTTACTGCCTTATTTGGTACTCAGTTTAATGTGTATGCCATAGTTTGTAATGAATATACCTTAAAGGATAATAGAATATCTGTATGACTCATTATGAACCTTACCATGTTCAACAAGGTATGGTTCCTCCTTTCACTAACACCATTCCACCGTGGTGTATAAGGTGAAGTGAGTTGAGATAGAATCCCAAACTCCTGTAGAAAGATGATGAACTCTTGGTTAAGATATTATCCACCTCAATCCAATTAAAGTTTCTTTATCTTCTTACCAATTTGATTCTCTACTTCATTCTTTAATTCCTTGAATTTCTCAAAGGACTCAGACTTATACCTCATCAAGTATATATATCCATATCTACTCAAGTCATTAATAAAAGTTATAAAGTAAGAATATACACCTATATCTTCTACTATAAATGTTCCTTAAAAATTAGTGTACACCAATACTAGAATCTCTATGGCTATTTCACCCTATCCACCAAATGGTGGTTTTGACATTTTCTCTTGTAAACAAGCGTTATATCTATCAAGTTGTTTTAGCTCAGAAGAGTCAAAATAATCATCTTAATAAAGCCTTTTAAAATTCTTCTCATTTACATGACTAAGACGGTGATGCCACAACTGAGTGTTATATGAGACTTATGAACTTGATTCATTATCAATTTCCAACAATTGGTTTTTTTTAATTTAATACATATAGACTGTTATTTAAATGCGCCACACCATAACATATGTTGTCCTTATAAAAGAAACAACTTTTATTTATGAATTTGAAAATAAAACCATATTTATCTAAACTTGATACAAAAATTATGTTCTTGGTAACAATTCATACATATTAATAGTCATGTAAAACCAAAATCATCCTGGTTGACAATAAAATGTGGTATTCACCAATAGAAATAATAGCCAGCCTCGAACCATTGGCAGATCATAGATCCACCTATCCTCTAGATTTTTTTTGAAATGTACTTGGTTCCTACATTTGAATACATATGTAAGAACCACAAGCTATATCTAATATCCAATGTGTATAAATGAAAATATTTCACTCGATAATGAATGCACCTTTGGATTCCCCTTGCCTCTAGGTGTAGTTCCTATTCTAGTACTAGCCTGACTTGCCACAAGAAAAACACACTGCCTCCTTTTTCTTGCCTTGTCTTTGGATATTCTTCCTCTTGGTCAGATGGTGCTCAGGGGATTTAGACTATTTATAGGTCTTAGGCCCCTTTTCCTTGTCCTTACACTTCTTATTCACCATAAATACTGTGGGTTTTTCACACCCCATGTCCTAATACACTTGTCGAATTAGGGTTAGAAGTTTCTATAGACTCTTCTCATTATTTCTCATATTATAATTCATAATAAAACTAGACAACGTATTGGGAAGTGATTATAGTATGATATCTGTACAGAACTCATCTAGGAATTTAATCCCTAAGATTTATAGACACTCAATGTAGCCAACAAGCTTGACTACATGCGGCCCAACTGGTGTAGACTCTCCAAGCTTAGTGGTGAACAAATCACTAGAGATATCATACCTTTTTTGCCTTGAATTCTCTCTATAGAGATCCTGAATGTGAGACATCATGCTATAAGAATCTATTTCCTCATGTTTCTTCAATATCTCATTGTTCATGGATGATAACATGAGGCAATGAACATTCGTAGCATTATTCAAAAGTTTCTCGTACACAGAGAGCTCCTCATCACTCACCTCATTTCTAGGTACAACTGGTAAAGGTTCTTCCAGCACATATAGTTTCCTTTCATAGAGAAAGATGACCCAAAGGTGCCGTTGCTACTCCTGGAAATTAGTGCCAGTGAGAAGGTTTTTCTTATCGAGTATGGATCAAAACGATATGTTTGATGTCATTTTTAATGTCATTTCTACAAATAAGATGAACAAAGTTTTAGTACTTTATCTAATAAAATTAAGACAAATAAATAAATAAATATTCATTAATCTCCCACTATTTTATTGAAAACCAATATCCCTCACCGTTGGCTTCAAAATATATTGATTCTTAGACATTATAGTGGTAAGTATCCATATTTCCCTTTGAATTACCCCAAAATGGTCAAAAAATTTGAAAGGTTTTAGGTAAGCATTCTAAATTCCAACTACATTAACTCGTTGCTCCTGGATCCGTTGAGTGGACTCCCCAATTCTAAAATCCTTAATTTTGTATTTTCTTAACTTTTGCCTCTTAGTTACCCCAAGTCCAACTTTGGCAGTCAACCATTGACGTAAACTAATTCAAGTCAACCCCAAACCTTAGATTAGAATTCCCTAATAATTGAAAGCACCCTAAATTTGGCTGGTCAAGAACTTTGAACTATAGTTTGATTCTAACTGAATTAATGGAAGGCTATATTGACTTAATATTTTATTGAGGTATTTTATCCTTTATGCGTAAATTTACATTTATTATATTTTCACATGATTTTTAAAATTAAGTGGGATAATATTAAGTGATTAACTATGTATTAGATAATATTTACTCATAAGTCAGTTTATTTTAGTTCCATCTTGCATTCTTGTTAATTCATTAATCATGTGATCGTGGAAAAAAATCCATAATGAATAACCATACAACTGATAGAAATAAATTAAAGGGTATGGTCATGAGATTGTTCTCATGGTTAGTTTATTTAGCAGATGATAAATTAACCACTGAACTAGGGGATAACACCTTGAACCAATTAGGTTTGTGTTTATAGCTTTCCACCTGTCCACCTTTGTATCTCCTTGGATTGGTTTCACCTCGACTGCTAACTTGAACCGCCTCCACTAGCTTGGGAGACCCATCCATTACATATTCTTTGACTCACATGTAGGTGAGGGGTAAAAGGGGGTTTACATAAAAAAACTATGGGCATGTAGACCCTACATATCAATGAAGAGAGAAGGCATGCAGACCAATAATTTAATTTAATAATAAATTAAAATGAAACCAATCACATACAAAGGTCTGATCTAGCTCAT
This sequence comes from Viscum album, assembly GCA_963277665.1. NCBI lineage: Eukaryota > Viridiplantae > Streptophyta > Magnoliopsida > Santalales > Viscaceae > Viscum > Viscum album. The sequence goes on along the minus strand of OY728162.1, from coordinate 344,863,253 downwards.
GATCATCCACATGAATGCAAAAAAATTACGAATTTAATAAAACTAGAATTAAATTCTTTAATCATTCTTATTTACGATAAATCATTCTCGAATCGATTAATTATTATCTTTAATTAATCAATCCTTTTTATCTTAAACTTTTTTTTTGAATTTCCTTGATATTCTCATCCATTACAATTTTAAACAAATTAATAAATTCATTTAAAATTAACTGTGTACATAACTTGTACCCTAGAGGTAACCTAGTGAATACCCATCCAAAACTACCCAACATGTATTATAATTTTATATAATTTATTATTTATGACATATAGCATGAAAAAAGAATTATAATTACAATAAAACTCATACATGATGTGCAAATCTTGAATATTATGCAGATGTTAATAAAACACACCCCCCACACACATATCAAACACCCATCACATGTTATGTCCCAGCTTTACGCCCACATGGAGGTACATGTCTCAAGGGTTACATAATATAATAATAAATTTTAAATCTATGTAATTTGGAAAAGTACATGATGTGTAGATATGACTGCATCGAATGTGCCCTCTTCACCATCCATGCAAAGTACACACCTAGGGAAATGCCTTGTGAGGTGTACTTCAGAAATCTTCGGAGTACACAGTGTGTCCAGTGGGCCACACGCCATGTAGACTCCAAGTTGCACGGTCACCACCTAGGAAATCTGTGTATGGTATACATGGCTCGACCCTGACCTGAAGGGACTACACACCATGTCCAGTGGGCCACATGACCTGTAATTCGGTAACTATGTGCCTGTTTTTCTTGATCAACATGCGGTGTAAGAATTAACTACACTGCGTGTCATAAATGTATATGGCTTGAGTAATTGACAAACTAATCCCAATGAATTGAACACAACTACATGGTGTGTAGATCTGACTACACAGTGTGTACTGTTGTGTTACTTGGAAAGAACCCTTGGCACCTTCAGATGAGTTCCTCAATTTAATTTTAATCATAAAATTAATCATTTCTGTTAGATCTATGAGAAACGATAGAAGAAGAAACACATATCATCATTTAGATTAAAAATAATGATTAAACTTGAATTTTAAAACTAAATTAAAATGAATAAATCATCAAAAAATTATTTAAATAATTATAAACAATAATATTCCCTCTTTGATACCACTTTTAGGTTCTGGGCACAGCGGAAGCGCACGAGGGTCAGTACCAAACTCTAATTTTTTCCATATTCAATGAACAATATGAGATCAATACAATGATGAATACCAATATCCATGAAATTGAATCTAGTATTTAGAAAAAGGAATAAAAACCTGGAACCAAGAGATAAGATCAATATATTTTGCTTATAATTAATTTAATTGAATTAATGAATTACCTCCATGGAGATTATTTCTTTATTGATGCATTCAACCACATATATTCAGGTGTACTATCATTATGTTGTAGATATCAAGAGTAAATCTACTCTAGAGGTAATATATACATGTTCCATGTATCTCTGGATGCCGCTGAAGGAGTATCCGGGTGCTAGCATGAAAGATCCTCCTGCTTACGATGTCCACCTTCGATCACCTTGAGAACGACTTCCAAAGTGTTCTCCTTGATCTGGTGGAGGAGTACCACTCTCGTTCTTGAGAGAGTTCTTGGAGAGGGAAGAACTCTTTAGGCTCGAGGGCTTTTCTCCAACTCATTGTGCACAACAACAATCAACATCGCTTGGCTAACGCTTGGCTAATAAGAGAATAATATAACCGGGCATTAAATTCACTAGGGTAATAATAAATAATTTTCACAAGTTCCTTAATTATTTTATTAATCCTAGTAAAATTACCATGTCAAATAATAACAACAAAATTATTATTTCCTAACATGCACTTAACTTGCGAGTTATAATTAAATATTATTTAATAAAATAATATTCAGTATTATTATTTCTCACCAGACCCTTAACTCAGTCCTCCAATCCCCCACCATGTTTATTGAACCTTGAATAATGAATATTTATTTATTAAATAAATATCACTACATTATTCACCAATAAATATATAAATATTATATTCACTAAATAGAAAATAAATATTTATTAATTATTTTGCCCAAATTATATTCTCCCGAATAACTAGTGTCAAAATAAATGAAATCATACATCCATGAATAATTATTAAACCACAAACATGAATAATATTTATTTAACTTGTTAAATAATAAATAATATATTATTTAACTGAGATACTAGATACACTTAGTGTGTGACCCTCTAGGCCACTTTCTCAATGGCATTAGGCGAAGCATCCTAAAGTCCAAGGTTAGAATCTAGAAACATTCCAAGGCACCCATAGAGAAATAAATTAATTCCGTAATGATGTGTCAAATCATATGAATTCTTACCATGTAATATAGTCCCTTTGTCTTGATATCTCCAATCAAGCATGTTTCATGAAAGTGCCATCAACCCATGTGATCGATTTCTCATTCTTTGAATTCCCAGAAATTGAACATTACTATAGAACACCATGGCCATAGATTTATTTAGGCTATATCATTTCCATCAAAGGGCCCCAGATATCAAATTCCATTATGGAAAATAAGGTACAAATACTTTCTCTCATTATTCATTAATGCAGTATTACTCGTCATGCACCCAATATATCCTACTTTGCCGCAAACATATGTCATCACAGTTTTCACCAATACATTTAATTGCACGAGTCATAATAACCATTAATAATAATCTTAAAGTCTAAGGACTAATACACATGTCCACAGATAGGAACATCCAATGACACTTATACATGTGGATTTCCTACTGACGGGTCTCATTCTCATAATATCACCCCGGACATCACCAAGGGCGTACACCATGAGAAGGTGCATCAATGTTCTATGAGTCTCCACCCATGATAGACTGTATCATTTATGTCCCTTCAAATGATATCATATGGCTATAGAACATATGTTCAAGAATAGTGTCATGGAACTTCTGGGTTCTCATCATAACAGGGATCCGCTATGACCTTTTTTGTGCGACAGCTACTCTTAGGACATTATCACATACAATGTCATACAAAAGAATAATCATTATGTGATAAGAATTTTATTAATATCCATCCAATTAATATATGTTTATCATAAAGTAAAAAATAAGTTGGTTCTAGGTCACCAAATCCAACAATGGGTTCATTTAAACTCGAGGTTATGTGTAAAGCAGGCTATCAAATACTTTAAGTTTATTTCAAAGGAAAAAAATAAAATTTTTGGGTGTTACATTATACCCCCATTAAAATGAAATTTTACCTAAAAATTATATCACTCTGATACAAACAAGTGAGGATATTTTTACTTCATCACATCCTCAGGTTCCCATATAGATTCCTCAAATTTTTGATTCCCCAGGAGAGCTTTAACTAGGAGAGTAGTCTTGTTCCATATCACTTTATCTCTATAATATAAGATTTATATTAGTTGTTATTTATAGGAAAGATCATGATCGAGTGGTAAAAAATTTGATTTATGTATATGTGAAGGATTAGGTGTATACTTCCTCATAAGATATACATGGAACCCATCATTAAATTTATAGAGGTTTGGTGGAGGTTCCAAGTGATAAAAAACTATCCTAATCCATTCAAGAATATTGAAAGGGCCAATATATCTAGGGTTAAGATTTCCCTTATTTATAAATCTCATAACCATATTTCATGGAGAAATTCATAGGAATAACTTCTCACAACTTCAAATTTTAGATATCACTGATGATTGTCAGTATAAATCTTCTATTGACTCAAAGCTGCCTTGATGTGCTGCTAAATGGGTCAAACCTTTTCTACCATTTCCTTAGCTAACCCAGGTCCCAATAGCTTTCTTTCTCTAACTTCATTCCAAAATGTTGGAGTTCTATACTTCCTTCCATATAGGGATTCACAAGGATCCATTTAAATGCTCGAGTGAAAATTATTATTATAAGAAAATTTGAAAAAAGAAAGGTGTTGATCCCAACCACATTTGAAATCTAAATAATGGGATATTAACATATCATACAGTGATTGAATGGGTTCTCTTAGAATATCCATCTATCTCATGATGATAAACAATACTAAAACACAACTTTAAATCCAAATCTTGCAAAATAATTTTCCAGAACTTTGAGGTAAACCTCAGATCATGATCATATATAATAGAATGTGGTACTCCATACAACCTTACCACTTCTTTAATGAATATCCTAGAAAGATGATCATGATATAAATCTTCTCTGATAGTAATGAAATGTGATGACTTCATAAGGCAATTGACATACCAATCACCAAGATACATACTCTTTAATACATCTCTTTATGTTATCCCACCAAAAATTCTCTTTCATATCTATATTCATCTTCATACTTCTAGGATGAATAGTGAATAGTGAGCTATGATATTATTCCAATAGCCCATTATTCAACTATGGTGTTTATGGGAAACATCTTCAATTCCCAAACCTTATCATTCCATCACAATCAAGGTTGAAATCAGGAATATTTCTTACCTTTTTTTGTATCTCTAAATCCTCCTTCTACACCTATTTAATATTCACATGGATTTTGAGAAAGATAATATTTATCCCCTTCCTTAAAGATTTAAAGGTCCATCCTTTTCAAATCTAGAAATATTATATCTCTTGTGATCCTTATCATAGATTAGCTAGGATGACCCCTTTGACTCAAAGCATTATCCACATTGTTTCCTTTCCCATGGTAGTAATGTATTGAGTATTCATAATCTTTAATCAACTCCAACCATATTCTCTAGAACATATTCAATTATTTATAGGTGAATATATAATTTAAACTTTTATGATCAATATATATGTAATGAATTTATCCATAAAGGTAATAACTCTATATCTTTAATGCAAAGATAACCACTTCTAAATCTAAATCACGGGTTAGGTAATTTTTCTCATAAACATTCAATTAATGTGAGGATTAAGCTATCACCATATTGTTCTACATAAGAACACATCCCAAGACCTTTTTTATGTATCACTATAAATAAAAAACCATTCTCTAATGTAGGGTAGTGTGATAACAGGTTCACTAAACAACCTTCTCTTCAGTTCCTAGAAATTTTCTTCACATTCATCTGTCCAAAAGAAATTGACTCCCTTCTAGGTTAACTTGTGGATTGGATTATATAACCATGATAAATCATTCACAAAGTGTTGGTAATATATATTAAATCCATGAAAACTATTGATCTTTGTCACAATGGTTGGTCTAGTCTAATTTTCAATAACTTATATCTTTGATGGATCCACCGATACAGTGTCTCTTGATATTATATGACCAAAAAATAAAACTTTATGTAGTCAAAATTCACACTTGGTAAAATTTTCATACATATTATCCTTATTTAGGGGTTTTATTAAAATAATCAAGTGATATTCATGATAATAATTTCCATTCAAATATATAAGAATATCATCTATAAATAATACTACAAACTGATCAAGGTAATCTATAATAACTCTATTAATTAAACCTATAAAGATATTAGAGACATTAGTAAGTTAAAATGACATCACTATAAATTCATAGTGTTCATACCTCATAAAAAATGTTTTATTGGATATTTATTAACTTTTAACCTCCAATTGATAGTATCCATATTGAAGATTAATCTTGGAAAAATATTTAGATCCTTATAATTGATCGAGAAAATCATCAATACATGGAGGAGGATAATTATTCATTATTATTATCTTGTTATGTTCTAGATAATCAATGTAGAGTCACATTGATCCATATTTTTTCTTAATAAAAAGAATAGGTGCACCCTATGGTGACACACTTGGATGAATTAATCCCTTAAAAAACATCTCTTATAGTTTCTTCTTAAATTCCAATAAATCAATCATGACCATTCTATATGGAGTCTTTAAAATTGGAATAGCACCTAATATGAGTTCTATTGAAAACTCAACTTCACAATTCAAAGGAATAATAGAAAACTCTTTTAAAAAACTCTTGTACAATAGGTGTATCTTAGATTTTGAGCTTCTCCCTAAACATTGGAGATAAATACCCCTTTTAATTATAATCAAGATCCATATAATGGATTTAATTTCCATTGGAACTTTATATTTATCCTAACAATAATAAATAATCATAGTTTAGATTGGAATATCAAATGTGACTTCCCTTACTTGTTAATTGATATTGGATTTATATAAATAAATCCAACCTATACCTAAAATAACATCAAATTAAACTAGAGGAAGAATAATGAGATTTATATGAAGCACCATCCAAAAAACTTCAATTGGAGAAGAATCATAGACTTGATATGTGATAATCGTACCATTAGGATTCTTTAATACTAATTCAACATCTGATTATTGAGGTGGTAATGTGATACCCCTAAAAAATTCTTCAGATATAAAAGAATGGATAGATCCAGAATAAAATAAGACATTGAAAATTATATAGTGGATGGTAATTATACCTTTCTCCACATTGTTATTGCACCCCACATTAGTAATAGAGATCACATGAGATTTTCCTCTGTCTCTAGGGTTAAGAGGTTCCTAACATCGATAAACATCATTAACCCTTAGATTTGAGAACTAATTAACATAATACCCATACTCCTTTCATTTGAAACACTGGAGTGTGGGTGGTGTATTCTGTGGAGATTTCTATCCATTCACATCATTAGTTAAATTCTTCCCATTAATTTGACATTCGACTGTTCGATGACCTTCATTTACACACTTAAATCATTTAATAGTTCCTTTAAGATAATTTCATCCATGTTTCTTTCTACACTTTTTTCATAAAGGAAGACTTATCTTCTTCTCTACATGGTTTTTATTATTAATTTTCATTTGAATTCCATCTTTATTTTCTCATCAAAACCATGATATTTATGGATGAATCCAATCTCTATTTCTACATTGATATCACATCAAAATATTTCTTCATAGATACTAAATTCTCTTATATATAACATCCTTCAGATACTTGGTTTTAAGATACTGAAAAGTCTACAAATCATGATTTTATATTTAATGATAACACCAAAAGAGTACCTCATAAGTCTTGTAAATTTTTTCTCATAGGTACTAATGGATTTATCATCCTTCTTATCCATATTAATTAATTCCTTATCCATTTTAATATGAAGAATATGAGTTAATTACTTGTTCAAAGATAAACTTTTAAACTCATCCCACTCTATAGAGTAAATTTAAACCCATTCTCTCATATTCTTGATAATAACCCATCATTGATATTCTTCCCATTAAAAATGATAAACAACTAAAATGAATTTTTCATGCTCTAAATACTTGATAATGAAAAATATCTTTTTCAATGGTACTAATCCATTTCTAAATATTATTGGATCAAACAACCCACTAAAACAAGGTTGATGTTGCCTCATTAAGGACTAAACAAAACATTGTTACCTTCTTTTCTCGTTTAGAAGATCATCATGATTCATAGATTGAGAAATTCATATAATAGTAACAATAATATTTTACATTATGTCTCCGATATCATTTGGTTTCTCAGGAGGATGTTTATTTCATTGTCCATCACATTCAATGTTAATATGATTACTTATATTTCCAACCATTTACTACAACTAAAAAAGCATAATTTGAGCAATAATAACCATAGTGATAAACCACATAATCATAAAAATAATTTATAAAATGTTAAATCACAACAATTTATTTTTAATCTATGATTCCTTAGGTTTAACCTATTTCATCCATGGTTATCATCTATTTAAATCCTTCATAATGTCTCATAAAGGAAATGTGAATTAACCCAAGCATATCCCCTAATATTTTTAATCCAAGTATTCATTCTTAGGACCACTCATCATGTAATGGTGGTGATCAAGTTAATACCCAATCCACCCCTTTTAAAGTTGTTACCCCTAGGTGCATCTATGTTGCAACCACATCCACTTTCTAGTATCCAAAAATGGATGTATTTTATAAGAAAAACACACTCCTTTATTTATCATAAATTATGATTTTCTCTTTTACTTAGGCTTATCCTAAGGGTTCTCACTAAATTTTCCTCATCCCAGTTTACAAAAATAACTAAACCATGCTCTGATAGCAAATTTTGTGACCCAAATATTACATCATATTAGATGAATATTCATTACATATCATTACTATTCATACTATAACTATAAAGGTTTAGTGTATTTGGAAACTTGGATACATAAATAATTAGTATATAAAAGATCAATATCATATCCCACTAATTATTTCACAACTATCACCCTTGTTAGAAATATCACACTTAAAACCTTTCTTCACACCCTGGGGAAAAGGAAACATAAAAAAGTTGAGATCAGATGCTCATTAAGGTTAATAAAGGGAGATATCAATCAATAATAAATTTTAATCAGAACATAACCATAAGGCCATGGGAATATGATCTTAACATTTTAAAATCATACCAAAAAATTCATAGATCATAAACATGAGTCATGACATAAAGCTTGAGAGTTCATAAGAAATCAATCATAAAGGAATCAAAGTACATGATCCATGATAGTATAACATTGGCATACAATCATATCAAAGAAGAGTGTCAAAAAGTTTTTCATAATAATAATCTAATAAATCTTATGTCAAGGATACCCACCAATACAATCATCACATGTTAGGCTTGGTATAACCACCCATGTACCTTATTTGGTCTTGGGATAACTTTCCATGTACCCTATTTTGGGCTTGGAATAACCTCCTATGTACCCTTTAAGATCATAAAACATTAATCTTTACCCAATTAATTGGAGGGATATAACATACCCAAATGTATCATAATCATAATCTATTCATATGTTTTCCGTATGATCATGTAAACATTTATCATTTCATCATAGCTTATCCTGTGGAAAAGAAAATGAGTTTTATCAAAATTTTATATCATAATTAAAAAAATACAGAGAAATAATAAGGATGGTATCATAGTATCTACCCAACTAATAATAAGTAACATCAAATTATGTTATCGTAGATGAAGAATGACTTTAAAATATCACTAGAATATTTCTTGAGGAAAACACCCTTTTCATTTTAAAATCACATATTTAAAATCTAAAAATTTATAAAATATTAAGGGAAATATTTTCTTTTAAATGAACCATGAAAACTTATAATGGAACCTAAAATGAAAATAAGTATTCATGATGGTGGGAAAATTCATTTGTGCAGTGTACATCAAAACAAATATTTCGTTCACACCTTTGATACAAAGTACCTCATTCAGAAAATGATAATAAGATTAATTTTATTTTTTTATATAAAGTAAAAAATGGTTAAAAATGACTTTAAAAAATCATAGGATAATATTAAAAATATTTTTGAAAACATTTTAAATAAAATATGGACATGGAATAAAAATATTTTCAACTAAATAGAAAAACAAAGTCGATTTTCCTTAAAAATGTTCTTTCATACTTTTGAGTACTTAGAGAGAGGAAAATGAAATAAAAACATGTAATTTATTAGAATAAATATATTAGAAGAAAATAAATAATATTTTTGAGATACAGATTATATAATTTCATCATCTAAAATTTATTCATAAATAATCTTGGTTAAAATGATATGTAACTTAATACCCTTACTTAATGTTTGAATTTCTTCATTAGTGAACTAACCTACTGTATAATAAATATAAATTTATTATAATTATATAAAAAAACCATATAAATTTTTATAATATCATATATAACCCACTTATAACATTTCAAAGCCTGTTTATTAATAATTCTTTATTAAAATCCTTGTTTCTAGGCATTAACTATTTCATTTTTCATGAAAATTTCAGTTTGGCAGTTTTGGTCCTTATAAATTGACCATGGTTCCATCATATCAAGAATATTAATCATGATATAAATATCATATCTATTAATTATATACATATTTATAACAATCCATAAAAGTCATATATAGAGAAATGAATTACACCATTCATGAAGACTATGACATCCTGGACCCGAATTCCACTTAATGGGTGCCCCGAGCCTGGTGGGCACATGGACTCAAGAGCATCTCTCCAAATCCTAGAGGCAGTCGACTAGCAGTGAGGGCCTAGGGTGTGTCTGTGGGGAGAATATTCCCTCATTACCAAAGTGTAGCACAATAGATGAATATAAACAAAGGTAAATAGCAGAATCAATATAAGTAAATAAAAGACACAATGGAAAATAGAGACAACAGTAATAATAATTGAAATAACTGGAATAACATACAACAATTGATGATGACATGTCATGTATCTAGAAAACTAGAAAACATGGATACAAGACAACAAACATAACATGTTCTACAAAAGTATAAAAGAAATCAAAAGACTATTCCAAGCATCCCGAGCTCCAGCTCAGTCATCTGCTATCAAGCTCCATACTAAACAGCAAGAAATCAAGTGTTTGAAGAAATATGCTTCCCTTTATCAACACCTACAGTCATGTAATCTACTCTGAGTACCAAATGATTTCTAGAGAAGGTGTAAGATAAATCTCAGTGGGCCACCACCAATAGTTTCTATATCATTTGGCCCATGTAATGGAATATAACAGTGTGCAATAATGAATATATAAAGTAAAGTAGTACAATATAAATAAATACCCAAGTACCTAATTCAGCCCTTATATGGTGTCTGAACATGTAACCTGTTCATTTGATTAAGTAATTAAAAATTTATATTGATAGGTCACATGAGTCATGGCCAACATTGACATCACCTCATGATAGTATAAATAGTGAAGGTTCTAAGATGTAATAAGGAAACCATGATTGATGATATTTAATAATTAAGTTCCAAGGTAATAACTAGGTAAACGTAGACCTCAAGGGTCGCTAACTCAGGAGTATCTGAGTCTATCTAAGGGGTAAGGGTGTAATCCAAAGAGAATATTCCAGGGTATTCCATAATAAGGTTCCTACCAAGTCCAAGGTGATCATCTAAGGTAAAATGGGGCTAAACAGAGATAGGTCCCTATGGGATGTAACCATGGCACCTACTTGTCAATGCTGGATCCAAGTAGTGCGTCATGGGAATCCTTTAATACTATGTGAGTGATCCTACAGTGTCATACCAAGAATCCAAGAATAAACAAGGATCAAGATCTAGATGGGTCTCAACATGAGCAAGCTATATCCTTGAATCAGAATGGTGTTCCTGAGTGCTCATGACATTCCCTGATAAGAATCCAAGGTGAGCTTCAGTCAGGACATTCCTATTTAATTATGAATTCATGCAATATTTTATTTGGCTCAAGCCTTACCTTTCATTAGTGTGATAAAATCAAGTAGCCTACAACCTTTATTAATTCCATTAAATCCATATTCAATAATTAAGGTTCATTTCAATACCTTCTATTAATATGGTAAGGGGTGCTACGGACATACAACCTATATTTCATTCATATTTAATACGGTCAATTCATATACTGAATATAATTTCCAATTTCCCTTTCAAATTTAATTATCAATTTGAAGCAGTTACCTTAGGCAGGTCAAGTGGTGAGCATACATGGTACTTTGCATTATGAAATTCACAATATAAATCAAACCATTTAATATAGAAAATATTACCCTTATAAGGGTCAAGTCAAGTCACACCCGAACAGTGGCTCAAACATGTCAAATACTAAAAACCCAATTATGACATAACATACTACATGGGATAGGTGGATTTTTGGGTGTAACCACCAAAACTTAATCACATATATAGAAATAAAATAATGATATGGTTCTAAGGAATATAATCATGGCATATAATTTCTATAAATGACAACTGATGAAATCAGTGGGGCCTACACGGCAATTCCAAAACCAACAAACTTGAGGGATAAGTTATAGACCACCCATCTTAGGCTTATATGACTCTCCTCCTCAAGTATTGGATCTTAATTTGGATCGGATTTTAGTAGATCTAAAAAAAGAAGAAAAACACTCACACCATGATAACTAGGTTGAGAGAAAAAGAGAAGGATACAGGCTTAAATAGACTCAAGTACGTACTGTTGCAAATCCAATATGATGAACGAAAGCTCAATCAGATCCTAGACAAAGGAGATCTATTGATCCCTAAATTTGGCCTTCAAAAATCTTTAAAATGAGAGCTATGGAGGCAAATCCCAATGGACCTCATAATAGGAAGAAGAAGAGGACTTAATAGATCATTAAGGTAAAATATGTAAAATTACCCAGAAAAATAGCATGTGCATGGTTTTTCTACACAGTTTGACAAACCATGTGCAAACCATGCATGGTTACCTGGGTAAAAGGGGTAGTTTCATGGTTAGGTTGCACAACTGTGTGCAAACTATGCGAGATGGTTCTGTCCAAAAATTTTCATCCGCACGATTAGGAAAACCATGTTCCAACTACGTGATTACTATACAACATGACCAGTTTCCCAAAAAGAGAAGGGTTTCATGCTCAAAACTTCCCCCATAAACCCATGATACCCTTTCTAACTCATTAGGCATCCATATTAGGTCCAAAATAAATAATTAGATTAAAATTTAAAGAATCCATACCTGATTGAAAACCCAGTTTCTTACAGTATTCTTACCTTAAAAGAACTCATCCCCAATTTCTCTTTCCAAGGGTGTAGAAACACTATTCGAGAACAATTATAGCCATTGAGAATGTATTTCAACCTCCCACTCCCAAGTCTCATCCTACACATATCCATTCTACAATAACACCCATACTAGAGGGACAAACCGACCTCGAAGAATCTTCGTTCTCTGGTCGATGATGCATACTGGATACTCCTCAAAGGTAGAATCAATATATAACTAAACTTCCTCATGTTCAAAGGTATGAGATGGGTCTAAATGATATTGGAGAAACTTTGAAACATCCAAGACTTCGTGCATGGAACAATACCTCTAAGGTAGTAACAACCGATAGGCTACCGACCTGACTCTTTCTAGGATCTAAAACAAACCTATGTAATGAGGAGAAAACTTCCATTACTTCCATAACCATTTATGCCCTAGCCTGGGAAATACTTGAAGGAAAACATGACCCTCAACCTCAAACTCTAGAGGTCGTTTACGGTGATCAACATAATATTTTTGTCTAGACTAGGTAGTAGTCATACACTTTCTGATCGGTTGAACCTTCTCTAAAGTCTCCTTAATGAGATGAGGACCTAGTAGGACTGCCTCACCTACCTCTAGCTTGTACAGGGGTGAACAACATGACCTACCATATAAGACCTCAAAAGGATCCATCTAAATTGTCTCATAGAAGCTGTTATTATAGACGAAATCAATGAGAGGGATATGATTTTCCCAAGAACCACTGAAATCAAGGAAACATGATTGAAGCATGTCCTCCAGAACCTATATTGTTCATTATGATTATCCATCAGTCTGAGGGTGAAATTTTTTTCTTAGAAGAACCTATGTTTACATAGCCTTATACAATCCCTAACAAAACCATGATGCAAAATGAGTGTCCCTATTTGAAATGATAATACTTGGAACCCCGTGTAGTTGTATGATCTCATGGACATACAGTCTTACCATACCATCCACTAAGAAAGTCTCTGGAATGGGTATGAAGTGGGATAATTTCACTATTCAGTCAATAACTACCCATATATCATCGCTACCCATAAATTTCCTTGGTAAGACAACCTAGAAATCCATAAAAATGTCTTCCCATTTCCATTCTGGGACTGGAAGAGGCTGTAACAAGACTGTAGGTATCTGGTGCTCCACCTTCACCTACCGAAAGGTGGAACACTTAGTGATAAAGCCTACTATCTGACGTTTCATCCCAGGCTACCAATACTGTCGTCACATGTCTCAATAAATATTTGAGATTCCTGAATGAACTTACCACTGAGTGGAGTGTGAATCTTTCATTAACTTCTCTCTCATATATATAAGGACCTAGATATATCCTTGTAGACACAGAACATTGTCTCTATCCATAGACCAGTCTGGAGGTGGGTTATCTCCTGATATACTCTCACAGAGAACAAAGACTCCAGGATCTGAAAATTTCCTACCCTTGACCTTCTCAAGGAGGGAAGAGGTAAATGAAAAATATGAGAGATAATACTACTCATGAATATCATGAAAATATAGGCGTATCTCAGAGAATAGGGACATTAAACTTTATTCATCAATGGATTCCTATACTTCCTATGCCTGAGTTTTCTGACTCAGTGCATCTATAACCACATTTCCCTTCCTAGGCGTATAGGAAATCTTAAAATCCAAGGATTGTAGATATTCGACCAATATACACTGTTTGAGGTTTAAGTCATGATGAGTAAAGATATATTTGATGCTCTTATGGTACATTTACACCACAAAGTGCTCACCCAAAAGATAATGTCTCCAACAACGCAAGGCATGGACAACTGTAGCTAGATCAAGGTCGTGTGTTGGTTAATTTTTCTCATGAGGAGTCAACTACCGAGATCCATATACAATGACTCTATATTACTGTATTAGCACTGATCCTATACCGATTTATGATGCATTGTAGAAGATGGTATAACCTATACTTGGCTCAGGAAGAATTAGAATAGATGTTGAGACAAGCCTCTCCTCCAGCTTCTGAAAGGATTTCTCACATGCTTCTGACCAAAGGAACTTGAAACCCTTATTTGTAAGGATAGTAAGAGGTGAAGAAATGCGTGATAAATCTTTTATGAAATGCCTGTAATATCCATCCAGCCCTAAGAAACTCCATATATCAAACACGTTCTTAGGATTCTCCTAGGAAAGTATAGCACTAACCTTTCAGGGGTCAATATATATGCATGATTCTGATATTATATGAACTAAGAAGTGAACTTTTTTGATCCATAAGTGGCACTTAACAAGATTGGTATAAATATGATTCTCTCTCAATGTACTCAGAACTATATTAAGATGTTTGGAATGGTCGCTATGAGTAGGAGAATACACCAAAATGTCATCCAAAAAGACCACGTTAAAAGAATCCAAATAGGGGTGGACCACCCTATTCATCAGAGCCGTGAAAACGTCGGGCACATTTGTAAGACCGAAAAATATAACATGGTACTCATACATACCATAAATTCTATGGAAAGCTATATGAGGTATGTATTATGGCCTGACTCATACCCAATGATAACCCGATCTTAGGTTGGAGAAGACCTTTTGCCCTCAAAGCTGGTCAAAGTGATCATCTATTCGAGGTAGTGGATATTAGTTATTGAATGTAAGCTAGTTAACCTTCTGTAATCCATGCACAAATGTAAGGTTTCATCCACCTTCTTGGAAAAAAGCATGGGTGAACCCCAAGAGGATGTGTTCGGCCATATAAAACCTTTGGTCTCTAAATCTTATAATTGTCTCTTGAGATCCTGAAGCTTTTTCGGTGCCATCCTGTAGGGAGGAATGGAGATCGAAGATTCTCTTAGAACAATATTGATTGTAAAATCTACCTATCTATGAAAATGTAAGACAAAAAAATCATTGGGAAATACGTCCCTGAACTAATCCACTACTAGAGGAAAATCATCTAGATGTAATCCCTGATCCTCTATGAAGAGGTTTGTGATCTGGGCAGTCACTCTACTTAGCCCATGATGTTATGATCTAGCTCTACTACCTTAGACATCCCACTCACCCTTATATAGATAAATAATACCCTCTAGTTATGTAAACAATACCCTATGGTGATATAAGTCTACAAAATCATGATATTGAACTAACCAATCCATCCTGAGAATGACATCAAAGCCTATCATCTCAAGAATGAAGAGGTTTCATAAGAAATGGTAACTTCCTATCTCAAGGGGGTAGTCCCTACACTGTTGTATTCACTTTGATACCACTTTGTGAAATCTCGGACCTAGATGTCACTTAATGGGTTCCCTGATCCTGGTGGGCCACATGGCCTCAAGTGCATCTCCCCAAACGCCGAGGCTACCGACTAGAAGCGATGTCCTAGGGTGTATCTATGGTGAGACTATGAACTCATTACCAAAGTGTAGCACAAAAGATGAATATAAACAAAGGTAAATAGAAAAATTAATATAAGTAAACAGAAGGAAAAATAAAAAATAGAGACAACAATAGAAATAATTTAAATAATTGGAATAACATACAACAACTGATGATGACATGTTATGTATCTAGAAATCTGGAAAACATGGATACAAGACAATAGAAATAAAATGTTCCAGAAAAGTATAAAAGAAATAAAAAGAATATACCAAGCATCTCGAGCTTCAGATCAATCATCTTCTATAAAGCTCCATCCTAAACAACAGGCAATCAAGTGTTCAAATCCACACACTTCCCTTTATCAACACCTGTAGTCATGCAATCAACTTTGGGTATTAAACGACGCTCAGAGAGGGTGTGAGATAAATCTTAGTGGGCCACCACCAATGGTTTCTATAACATCTGGCCCATGTAATGGAATATAACAGTGTGAAAGCATGAATATATAAAGTAAATAGGTGCAATATAAATAAATACCTAAGTACCTACTTTAGTCCTCGTTTGGTGTTTGAAAATGTAACCAGTTAATTTGATTAAGTAATTACAAATTTATATTGATAAGTCACATGAGGAATAAACAACATTGACATCACCTCGTGATAATATAAATATTAAAGGTTCCAAGATGTAATAAGTAAACCATGATTGATGATATTTAATAATGAAGTTCCAAGGTAATAACTAAGGAAACATAGAACTAAAGGGTCTCTAAATCAGGAGTATCTAATTCTAGATAAGGGGTAAGAGTGTAATCCAAGGATAATATTAAAAGGCATTCCAAAATAAGGTGCCTACGGAGTCCAAGGTGAGCATCCAATGTAAAATGGGGCTAAGCAGAAACAGGGCCCTATGAGCTATAACCATGGCACCTACTTGTCAATGCTGGATCCAAGGAGTGTATCAAATGAATCCTTTAATACTATGTGAGGTATCCTACAGTGTCATAATGGGCATCCAAGAATAGACAATGATTGAGATCTAGGTGGTTCTCAACCTAAGAAATTTGTATCCTTCAATAAAATTGGGGTTCCTGAGTGCTCAGTGAATTCCTCAATAAGAATACAAGGATATCTTAAGTTAGGCCATTCCCATTTAATTATGATGTCATGCAATATTTCATTCGGTTAAAGCCTTGAATTTTATTAGCGTGATAAGGTCAAGCAACCTTCAACCTTTATTAATTACATTAAAGGAATATTCAATAATTAAGGTTCATTCCACTACCTTCGATTAATGTGGTAAGGGGTGCTACAGACATGCAACCTATATTTCATTCACATTTAATACGGTCAAGTCATATACTTAATATACTTGCCAATTTCCCTTTCACATTCAATTATCAATTTGAAGCACTTACCTTAGGCATGTCAAGTGGTGATAATACATGGTACTTTACATTATAAAATTCACAATATAAATCAAACCATTTAATATAGAAAAGATTACCCTTAGAAGGATCATGCCAAGTCACACCCGAACTATGGATCAAATGTGTCAAATACTAAAAACCCAATTATGGCATAACATCCTACATGGGATGGGTGGAGTTGTGGGTGTAAACACTAAAAATTAATCACATATATGGAAAGAGTATAATGATATGGTTCTAAGGAATATAATCATGGAATATAATTTCTATAAACGACAAATGATGAAATCAGAGGGCCCCACATGACAATTCCATAATCAATGAACTTGAGGGATGAGTTATGGACCACCCAACTTATGCTTGTATGACTCTCCTCCTCCAGTATCAGCCCTTAATTTGGCTCAGATCATAGTAGATATAAAAAATATGAAAATTTCTCACACTATGATAACTAGGTCGAAATCAAAAGAGAAGGAGAAAGACTTAAATGGACTCGAGTACTTACTATTGCGCATACAACATGACAAACCGAATCTCGATCAGATCCCGGACTAATAAGATATCTTAATCCCTAGATTTTCCTTAAAAAATCTCCAAAATGAGAGCCATGGAGGTAAATCCTATTGGAACTCATAATAGGAAGAAGGGGAGGACTTAATAGATCATTAAAGGAAAATCTGTAAAATTACCCAGAAAAATAGCTTGTGTACGGTTTGTCTGCACATTTTGAAAAATCATGTGCAAACCATTCATGATTACTTAGTAAGAAGGGGAAATTTCATGGTTAGGATATATGGCCATATTAAAACCTTTAAATATGGTTCTGTCTAAAAATTTCCATCCGCACGGTTAGGCAAACCGTATGCCAATCATGCGCTAACCGTGGAACATGGCCAGTTTCTCCAAAAGATAAGGGTTACGGGCTCCAAAATTTCCTCGAACACCCATGATACCTTTTATAACTCATTTTTAATATATATTAGGTTTAAAATAAATAATTAGACCAAAATTTAAAGGATCCATACGAGAGTGAAAACTCGGGTTCTTACAAAGACGGTAGTCTGTATGCATGCACGAATGATGTATTCTTTTCTAATGAAAAAGAGGAAAGAAAGGTAACTAATATTTTATCATTATATAATCATAATTATATCATAAATATCATATATATTTATTACATTCATCAATGTGAGGCAGTGATAGAAAGTGAATCATATCACTATGTGGACCTGGTAGTCCACACGTACATATGAGCGATACTTTCATTTATCATTTGATGGAAAAGAGGTAAAAAATGGTTGTTAAATCATCATAATAAAATCTAATTATATTTATTATACTATATTTATAATTTTATGATATATAAAATAGGATTATATAAGGCAGAATAAGAAATAAAATTGAAAGAGCACGCTTAAGATCTATACCTCTTCTTTGAGAAACCTCATTTGAATTACACCTTAATCCTTGAAATATTTGCCTTAGGAGAATACCAGGGGATATGGGATAAAGGTAAGGAATATAATAAGGCATTAATTTAGGGATTTACCATTATATAAGGATAAAACTTTGTAAATAAGGGAGGAGGGGAGGTGCCCGTTTATAAGTGAGGGATAGGTCACACATGAAATTACTTAAAAAATTAAAATAATATAATGTCATTTTCATGTTAAAGTGGAAAAAATGTTTAATTATTATAAGTCATGATGATATAGGGTATAAATATATTCAACCAATATGATTTATACAAGTTTATGGGGCAATATTTCCCTTATATCTTAGTTTAACCCCCAGTAAATTTTTTTTAACCTTAACCACGATAACACATTTTTTTTATTTTTACTATTCATTGCGACAAAAAAAATGAGAGTGAACTCATTAAAAAATTTGAAAATTATGATTAAAAATATTTATACCATTTTATCAAATTCAATTACTATAAATAACATAAATTTATTTAAAAATAAACACACAAAGCGTAAAAAAAATGTTTTCTAATAAATGTATTTTTAAGCATAAAACTGAATTTACTTTCATTTATTTCCTAGTAAAAACTATATAATGAGTTTTAAATTATTTTATTGAGTATATAATCTATAAATTTCATTAAAATCATTAATAAATAATTATTTATTTAATTTATTTTAAAAAAACACATTGCACACATAAAAACAATTTATGAAAAATAACTCTTTTTTACCTTTAAAAGATTTTATCTTTTATTACTAACCTCTAGATAACTAATGTATGGAAGATTATTAATTTATTAATATAAATTGTCAATATATTTTTTTAAAATCATTTTTAAATAGTAATAATGTACTTTTTTTAGATAAAAATACATAACATGTAGAAAAATACATTTCTTAAAAAATAGGTCTTTTAATCATTAAGTGATTTTATTAAAATTGAGTGTTTATCAAAAACATGTTTACCATTATACACATATTTAATAATATGTTTAATCCTATTTATACCCTCCAATCTAATTACTATGTTATAAAGGCATACTATATAATTGGTTCATTTAGACTTAAGGATGCGTGTAAAGCAAGCTATCAAATACTTCAAGTTTATTTTAAAAGAAAAACATATAAAATATTGTGGTGTTACAACCGATATGCATCTAACTCGAACAACCACCAAAAGGTTAAAAAGACTCCACACTCCTACTAGATTATATATACCATGATATAATGCATTAACTTTCTTTATGTCATGAATAAAAGCATATTCAGACATCCCATAAGAACACATATAGGGTATGATTATTACAATACTCAATGGGAGATCACCACCACACTCCTTAACCACCTGTCATAAACTATAGTGTACAAGCCAAAAATGCAAGGCTAGTGGAAATAACCAACATAAAAACAAAATGTTCCAATAATCAATTTGACATGGATTCTAGTGATACTAACAAACTCTCTATACTAGGAAGGTCTATACCTAACATACCCACTTCAGGACAAGACTGGAATTTGAAACACAACACTGGTGCCATCCTAAAAAATATGTGGTTCACACACCTATATACACCATAAAAATATATATATATTGATTGTTATATATATATATGTGTGTGTGTTCACATGTGCATGTGTGTACACGTGTGTGCATGTTTGTGTGCATGCTTAGCAAGTCAAGACCCTAAAACCCATCATGAGGGAAAATTAATCATGTATACTAAGTGGCAGAATATCATAGCCTATCCCTTTGAGAATATGGGAAGGGGTATACCAAGTCTAGGTGTTGCGAGCCCATCCCACAATTGGATATGCATTAAAATGATTATATAGTATTGTAAAATATACCCTGATTTGTAGCCTGTGATATGGAATACAAATGCCTTTATTGTAGCATAAAATTGGTATCTATCATATTGTATGATAAAAATGAAATGCATGATATCAAGTGTATAGATTTAGAAATATCTTTCACATGGTTTCTTTTGGTCATGGATCAATGGGTTGATTAATTCATGGAATGAAAAATCATTTAAAATGTTCAAAAAATATATTCTCAATAGGAATGTGTTTTGGGTAACAACCGTTGATTTTCATGTGATAAAAATTGACCCTCGACTCCCTTTATTGAATTAAGGGACCCTATATAACGGGAGGGGGTCCCATTATTAGAAATGGGTGATATTGTTAATCCATAACTGAAGCTCTATCTTCCTTCTTATTCACTATTCATCTCCATGGAGAAGGTGCCAGCACAAATTTGGTGTTTGGGGGTCCTCTCACAGTGTGTGAGGATCCTAGTGGCCAATGTGATCCTTATAGAGGCAAGATTACAATAGTTATTTCTCGGTGATCTCTATTAAGCATACTCCGTCATGTTCAACAGATATGGAGTTTTCTATGATAAAGGTACACCTTTATTTTTTATGTTATTTATACTAAATGTTGATTTGTGATGATAGACTAGACATATATATGGGTATCTTCCACTATAATGGTCATGTAATGATCCTTCAAAACCCATTAGCAGTATTAGATCCACATTTATCTATAAGTCAACATGTTCTTTTATAGTTTTCTTGAAGAATATGTATATTGTAATCTTCTTGAGGATATATTGTAGTGTATAATATGAAATGGATGAATGTAAACCATCAAATCATCAGGTTTCTCTACTTGATATTATGTTATGAGATAACACAATACGTTTTTCCTAGTTATAGGGTATGACTGGCGTGTATCTTGTAGTATGATACATCAAAACCTGTGTTTTTTGTTTTGTGTTGTAAGCTATGATGTAATTTATATCATAAATTATCACTAAAATCTAGGTTGTGTGAAAATATAGTATCATTTTGTAATAAAAATATAGTGTATATCACTGAATATGACATGCACATGTGTAAGGTTTATGGTTTGATGCATAAGGGTTGCGTAGTAGGTAAACTTTATGTATGACTTTAACTTTTCCACAAAATTTAAATGTAAGGGTTCCATGCGTAAGGGTTCTGAGACAACCCAATATAAAAAACATATAAATCTTACATCATTATTGTATTAGTAAAAAAATTCATTTTTTTTATAATCTCAAATCATGTTTCTTATGATTCTAATAAATTCTATCTTTTATATTAGTATAATTTTTTTCATGGAAAAATAATTAAGTCTTGAATAGAAAGTAAGATATAATGCATCGACCACATCATGTATGGAGTGACCACATGAAATTCAATATTGAATGCATGACTAATAATCGACTATATGACTAGAGTACCTTTATACAAGGCCTATGTTTACATTTACATAGCTGTGTTACTAAATGATTTACCTTGAAACAGTGTGTGATAAATCTATTACACATTGAAGCCAAAAGACCATGAAATAGGCGATCAACCATGAGGAATATAGTAAACAAATTCTAAGAGTTGGAGCTACTATATGAAGATATCAAATGACTACATGATAAATTACATCGAATGCATGAAGAAAGTATTCATCAATTGAAAGAAAGATTTAAACTGATAGCGGTAGATGGAGTTAAAATCTATCTAACTATTGGATCGACTGCATGAACAGTTTGATTGACCGTGCCTCTCTATATAAGGGTAAATATACCACATGCCTATCTATATAAGGGTCACACCAACCTACTTAGGGGTAAAGCTACTGCAATCCTATATACATAAGGGTCAAGGTGATATATATAAGGGTAAAGCTACCATATACCTATCTACATAAGGGTCAATATGATTTACATAAGGGTAAAGCTACCGAAAACCTATTAACATAAGGGTTAATCTGATCTGCATAAGATTAAATTCACCACATGAAGCGAATTTTCAATTACCATGAGTATTCAAAGCTACCATTCTTAAGTATAGAATTCCAATGATTATTTTTTTCATTTAATGAGACTTTTCAAAGTAGTTTAGATGTTTCATTATGAGAATGATAATATTTTAATGACTAATTAGAGGAGGGTTCACTATAAATTTAGAAAAATCATCACACATGAAATGGTGGTGTTATTGAGATTATATGCTTACATTCTTCTAAATAATGCATTTTCCTGGTTTTTATTATAAAAACCAAAGGAATGACCTACTGACTACAACTCGCAATCCCAATATTATCGTATGTTCATCTAAGGAAGAGAACCTTCCTAATAAATTGAAGTAAATCAAAGATTGAGCTATATCTAATTTATCCTCACTTTTTTGATCCCTCTATCTCTTTTAAATTATTGAGTTGTGCTTGTGTTTAATATATATTTACATAGAAATTATCTTGCATTGAAAAGGTGAGTACTTCGATACTCCTTTTATTTCTTTACATAAATTATCCCACATATAACTCTAGAAGAGGCTTGATATATCCTGGGATGATTTGTGTGTAGTTGTTTGTGAAAAACCTGATCTAGGTTGTGGATTTGTTTATTAGATATAATAAGCGTGCTTGGAAGTGGATTAATTTCAATTGTAGAGGACTAAGATCTAACTTGGAGCTAATATATTGTTTAATTCCACTATGTGTTTTTAATCTTTTCTTTATTACTTTTTTTTCACAGAGTGTTTTTCAAAGTATATTCTCAATGTAAAACTTTGATATCTAGAATTTATATGTTCTATATATAATATGTTTGATATAAGTCAAATATTTTCAAAGTTAAAATAATACAATTTGTTTCAACTAGGTTTTGATCATATCTTTGAGAAAGTATTTTAAAATATAATTATATATACCTATTATATTTGTTAATAGGGCCATATTTTAAATTGAGGGGATCTTTAATTTGTAATTTTCAAAATAGAGATTTTTATATTGGAAGCTGAATTCACTCCTCTCATGAGAATTCCAGTTGGGCTAACAATTATTTTCATAATTTAATCATTACACCTCATAAATAGTTTCACAATCCCAAAACCCAATTTTTTAGTGTCTCTGGATATAGTTTATAATTAACATATTATTAAAAATTATTACTTCAATATCTCCCATAACCAACTCCACATAATAATTCCTTCTATACAAAGTCCTGTATATAATTCCCTAGTAAATAGAAAACAAAATAAGGGGTGAGCTCAAATTCTCATTAAGGGAAACTTATCAATGAGCCACAATGGTTTATATTATAAACCTATGATAAAACACAAACCAAAGGATAAATATCTAGTTAAAATGAAATTAGAATCATAAGAGATAATCATAAGTAATTATAGATCATTATGGATCATGGTATGAGATAAAAGAATAATCATGGAAGAATAACACATATACCATGGCTTGGAAACATGTGAAATTAATCATATTCCATGGAAACACAATATAAGAAAGTGGCATAACATAGAAAAGTGGCATAATATTAAGCATATATAATCATAAATTTGTGAGAAAACTCGATCATGAAAACATATTAAATTGTTAACAAACCCAATCATGTCCAAGAA
Source organism: Viscum album (assembly GCA_963277665.1). Taxonomy (NCBI): domain Eukaryota; kingdom Viridiplantae; phylum Streptophyta; class Magnoliopsida; order Santalales; family Viscaceae; genus Viscum; species Viscum album. Next base: position 344,838,936 of record OY728162.1, on the reverse strand, counting down.
TTATGATGCGAGTAGACCCAGTCATCTTCACACAATAAGTTGTGAACAAACCCAATCATGTCTATGTATACTCATTATCTCATGATATATACAACTTTAACCAATGAATTAGAGGGATATATAGGAGCCCACCCATCACATATTGATATACCATACTTATAACAACCTAGACATATCATACATGGATATTACATATTTTTAGATTAATATTCATTAAATTATAAAAAAACATGCCTAAGTACCATAATAGTTTAGTTCCTTAGGAAACTTGGAACACAATCTTCTAATCTGGTGAAAGATATTCAATGTTTCCCACAAAGATCTTCCCACTTAGTACTATTTATATACATATCCTAAAACCTTTATTCATAACCTGGGTAAAGGAAACATAAGAAAAGATGACATCAAATTCTTAGTAAGGTTAAACAAAAGATATATCAATCATTATCATATAAAAGTATGAGATAAGTATAAGGGTATAAGATAATGAACATAACTTACGAAGTTCATACCCAACTTTTCATAGATCATAAACACGAGTCATGATATAAATATTGAAAGTTAATAAGACATGAATCATAAGGGAATAAAATAACATGATCAATGAGATCATAACATCGACATAAGACATAGATTTTTGGCATACACATAAGCACATAAAATCTTATGTCAAGGCTACTTGCTAAGACATTCATAACATGTTAGGCTTGGGCTAACCACCTGTGTACCCGCTTCATGATTGGGATGAACTCCCATGTACTCTCTCTTGGGATTGGGATATCTAAATGTGTACCCTCCTTTTCAGGATTGGTATAACCACCCGTGTACCCTCTAAGCTCATAAAATATTTATCATTACCTAATGCATTGGAGGGTGATATAGGTATAACCCATCAAATAATGAAAATAATATATATGCATTCCATAAGATTATAAAACATTAATATTATCATAATCCATGAAGTGGGTTTCATAAACATTTAATTATATCATAACCTATGAAAAAGATACAGGTTTCATAATCATTTATCATAACTTGTGGAAAATTAAGTTGGTTTCATAAAAATTAATCATGGTATAACCTGTGGAAGAGAAATAGATTTCATAAAAATATTTTCATCATAAACAAAAAACATTTAGAGAAAGAATAAGAATAGTATCCTCAAATCATATCCCAAGTAAATAATATGTTACATTAAAAAACTTCATCTTAAATAGAAAATGATTTTAAAAGACCATTTAAAACATTTCTTGATAAAAACATCCTTTCCACTTTGAGAAATGATTTTTAAAACATAAATAATTTTGAAAAAAATATTTATTTTAAAATAACCTTGAAAAATTATGAAGTAATATTTGAATCAATTATTATTCATGATGTTGTAAATTTTTTTCATGCTTTAAACATTAAAATGAAGATTCCTTTCACATTTTCATTAAAATCCAAAGGAGCATTGTTTGGAAAATGACATGAAGATTCCTTTCAAAAAAATTGTTAAAAAAAGTCAAACATGGGTTAAAATGTCTTTTAAAAATAATATGAGAGTAAAAAAATATTTTTGAAATTTTTTTTAGAAAACATGGTTTCGGAAGAAAATAGATTTCCGACTGAAGAGAGAAATAAAGATATATTTTCATAAAAACATTTTATTAATAATTTTAAGTACCAAAGAGTGGAAAAATTGTAACATTACTTAAATAAATCATGAATAAATATAGTATAATAAAATTAATGAGTTTCTTGAGATATAGGTCATAATATTTCATCATTGGAATCATAATCATAAACAATCTCAATAAATGATGATATTGTAACATAGGACTCTTACCATTTTTGATGACATTGAATTATAATCTCAATGAAATAATAAAATTAAATGACACTTATAATATAATTAAAATAAGTATATTCAGGATATAACATATCAAATGGGAAGTATATACACCTCATAGAAGAATATAGGTGTGTAACATAACTTATGTCCCGAAGAAGGAAAATTGAGACAAAACTCCCTTATCGATTTGTTAACTTTTGAATCCTGAACCCCATGAAAGATAAATATTTATATAGATATTTAAATATCTATAATTTTTAGTATAATAATTATAAAATAAATTCCTGTTCATTATACACACCACATAAAATAAATATATGGTGAATATGGCATGTTTCTCACAGAAGTAAAAAGTGAGACAAGAATCCCTTACCTTAAGTCTTGAATTCCTTTGTACATATTTGAAATTACTATATAATAAATATAAGTTTATTATAAAACTATTAACGAAACATATTAATATATATCACACCATATATTATTTCCTTATGACCTTATATTACTCTTTTATTAACAATTATTTGTTAAAACCCTGTTTTGGGTAATGACTGCTTTGTTTTTCATGTATGTTTTAACTTGTTATTTCTTAGTCCTATTACTTAAATAATTGTTTCATAATATCCAAAATACAAAAAATTATATAACTATAATATATATTCAGTATATATGTATTTATATTAATCCATAAAATCTAGTGATAGGAAATGAAATACACCATTCATGGAGACGGTAGGCCATACATACACATGAACGTTATCTCCATTTTCTTGTCATATTGAAAGAAAGAAAATTAAGTGATATATATTATCATTAAAAAATAATTTTTATGTTATAAATATCACATATTTTCATTAAAACCATCCTTAATACCTTCCATGTAAATCATGAAAGAATCACATTGCTTCGCGAGGCGGTACCCCGCCGTACACATGAACAACGTTATCGTATTCCCATAAAATGGAAAATATGAAGGTATGTGTGATATAATAATTATAGAATCATAATAACATCATAAATATCATATATATCATATATAAATAGTATATAAATCATTATTTAAATTTTCAAGAGGTGGTAATGTTACTTAAACCCAAAAACGTTGTTAACTCCACCAATGGTAACATAAACCACTCTATACACAAACCATTAATTAGATCCAAGTTCATCAATAATATCTAATTTAATTATTCATATCCAAAATATATTTATCTAAACATCATTATATCAACATCTGTAATATATTAAGGGTTATATTCCCTTAATCAAAATATCACCTTTCCATTAAATCACTTTTCTATTCCATCGATACCATTTAACATATTTTTGAAAATACTTAATGAAAAACTTATACTAAAAAATACTTATATATTTAATGATTCATATAACATAATAATTTAATTAAAAAGCATTAATACTTAAATCATACCACTTTCTTCTCAAAACATTAACTAGGATTCATCATCTTATTCTTGAATACCTTTTTCCTTTCATATGTTATTCGTAATCTCTTCATCATCTGTAAAAAAACCATCAATCATACAACCTTTATGATTATCTTTGTGATATTTCCCTATAGTGAATTTATTTTTATAATTATCATACTTTCCAAATTTAAAACATTCATCCTTTGATAATACTTTAGGGAGACTAATATTCTCATATATTATGTTAACTAAACTTTTCATTTTTCCTTTGTAGTTACTTTTTATCCTTATTTTCCACACCCAAAACATCTTGTCGTCCCTCCAATACATTCAATTGAGTGATTATTACCACATTATTAACAAATATGAAACCGAATATTCTTCCATCCATGGTCTCTACTACCCGAAATCTCAACGAACACTATCCTTATCTTCTCTGTTGATTCTAAGAGTCGGTTAAGGTGGAAGTTGTTAATCATGTTTCTTGATTACTAATTAGGAATAATAAAAACATAATTTACTCTAGTTATCATCCCATTTAGATTATCATCAAAATTTTTTCCATCACATTCAATTTTAACCCAGTTTCTTCAAGTTCCCTCTATTGACTTAAACCAACAACATAGAGTAAGAAACAATAATCATAGCGGGGAACCATATAATCATAAAAGCCACTTATAGGATGTATTAATTACTAAAAATTATTTAATTTATAACAGCTTATATTTATCATAGTTTATTCATAGTCATAATCAATTTAAATCCTTTATGATGGTTCATAAATATTTTTTTAATTTCTAAATCATATACCCTAAGAGTGTCAAATCAGATGTGCAACAAGGCCTGTCATCGTGCACTAGTTCTCGATTGAGTCTAGCACAATTTTGTGTTTTCGGGGTTATTAACCCTATGTTTATCTATGATAGAGCCACATAAAATTTTAGTATCCATACAATGATGTAATTTATTGAAAACCAATCACTCTATCCTTTACAAAAATTCTAGGATATTTTTCTATACTCTGACTCATCCTTAAACTTATCCTTAGAGATATCTGTAAACATATCCTTAGAAATATCTCCAGGGATCACAATTAAGTTTTATCATCGTAGTTTCTAAATGTTAACTAAATCTTTCCTCTAATACCAACTATAGAAACCTAGGATTCTCATACATGGATATTACATCTTTTTAGAAGAATATTCATTACATTACCCAATTACATGCCTAGGGACCATAATATTTTAGTGCCTTTGGAAACATAGAATATAATATTATAATCTAGTGAAATACATTCAATGTTTCCCACAAAGACCTTCCCACTTATTACTTTTCATAGATATACCCTATATAAAATATTTCTTCAAAACTTGGGGAAACAAAGCATAAGAAAGGGTGAGCTCAGATTTTTAGTAAGGGTAAAAAAAGAGATATCAATATATGATTATATGAAAGAATGAAATAATAATAAGGGTACATGAGAATGAAAATAAACTATGAATTTCATACCCAAACTATCATATATCATAAAAATGAGTTATGTAATAAATATTGGAAGTTCATAAGAAATGAATCATAAGGGAATCAAAGAACATGAGCCATGAGAGCATAAAATTGGCACAAGACACAGATTTTTGGCATACACATAAGAATATAAAATATTATGTCAAGGATACCCAAAAATACATTCATAACATGTTATTATTGGGATAGCCACCCAGGTACCAACTTCAGGCTTGGTATTACCTCTTGTGCACCCACTTTCAGGCTTCCTTTTGGGATTAGGCTAACCACTCGTGTACCCTCTGACCTCGTAGAACATTTATCATTACCCAATGCATTGGAGGGAGAAATAGGTATCACCCATAAAATAATTAAAATAATAAATATGTGTTCCACATTATCATAAAAAATTAATCTTATCATAACCCATGAAAAGGAATGGGTTTCTTCATTATTTCATTATATCATAACCCATGAAAAAAGAAACGAGTTTCATAAAAATTCATCATTTTATAACCCATGGAAGATAAACAAGTTTCATAAAAATATTTTCATAATAATAATAAAACATTAAGAGAAAGAATAATAATTTTATACTTGGATCATATCCCCATAAAGACATAGGTAACATCAATATATTTCATCTTATATGAAAAATGTTTTTGAAATATCATTTAAAGAATTTCTTGAGGAAAATATCCTTTCCACTTTGAAAAATGATTTTTAAAACATAAATTTTTTGAAAACCTTTTTATTTTAAAATAAACTTGAAAAATTATAAATTAATATTTTAATAAATTATTGGTCATGACATAAAACATTTCCATTCATGTCGTACATGTTACAACAAATATTCCTTCTACATTTTTGGTAAAATCCAAACATACATAGTCTTGAAAATGACATGAATATTCCTTTAAAAAAAATCTATAAAAAATTAAAACATGGGTAAAAATTTCTTTTAAAAATAATAATATATAAATAAAAAAAATTGAAAACATTTTTAGAAAACATGGTTTTGGAAAACAATATATTTCCACTGAAGAGAGAAATTAAGTCGAATTTTCTTAAAACAATTTTTTAATAATTTTAACTACAAAAAAGTGGGAAAATGGTACCATTACTTGAATATATTATTAATAACAATATTAGAATAAAATTAATGAGTTTATTGAGATATTATTCATAATATTTCATCATTGGAAGCATAATCATAAACAATCCTGATAAACAATGAGATTGTAACATAAGACTTTTACCAATTTGGTAACATTGAATCGTAATCCCCATGAATGAATAATATTAAATGAAACTTATAATATCATTAAAATAATGATATTAATGATATAACATGTCAAAGTTTCAGTATATACACCTCATAAAATAATATAGTTATATAACACGACTTATGTCCCAAAGAAGGCAAATTGAGACAAAACTCCCTTACCGGTTTGTTAACATTTGAACCCTAAACCCCATGAAAAAGAGATACTCATATAAATATGTAAATACATATAATTATAATTATAAGAATAATAATATAAATTCATGGGTAGTATATATACCACATAAAAGAAATATGTGGTGAATATGGCATGTGTCTCATAGAAGTAAAAAGTGAGACAAAAATATCTTACCTTAAGTCTTGACTTCCTTTGTACATGTTAAAACCTCCTATAAAATAAATATAAGTTTATAATAAAACTATTATAAAAAAATAATCATATATATATATATATATCATTCCATATATTATTTTCTTATGACCTTATATTACTCATTTATTAACAATTCCTCATTAAAACCACGTTTCAAGTAATAATTGTTTTGTTTTTCACGTATGTTTTAACTTGTTATTTCTTGGTACTATTACTTCGATCATGGTTTAATAATATATATAATTTAAAACATGATATAAAAATTATATATATTAATTATATATGTATTTATAGTAATCCATAAAATTTATTGATAGGAAATGAAATACATCTTTCATGAAGACGGTAGACCGTACGTATGCATGAACGCTATTTCCATTTTTTTATCATATTGAAAGAAAAAAAGTAAGTGATATATATTATAATTATATAATTATTTTTATGTAATATATATCACATATTTTCATTAAAATTATTCTTAATACATTCCATGTAAATCATGAACGAATCACATCGCTTCACGAGGCGGTAGTTCACCATACACACGAACGAAATTATCACATTCCCAAAAAATAGAAAATATTAAGTAATGTGTGATAGAATAATTATAGAATCATAATAAAATCATAAATATATTTTATATCATATAAAAATAATAGATCCATAATTATGTACTACCTGAAGAGGTGGTAATGGAGAAACAAATTCCATCAGTTTGTGAGGTGGTAGTCCACCGTGCACACGAACGATGATTTCAAAACCCATTTGATGGAAGTGGAGATGGTTGTAGGTCATTAACTTAACCTAAAAACATATCAGTATATGGGAGATATTGAGGTTATTATATCATCATGGTATAATAATAATTTAAGGGTATGGAATAATAAACAAAACAAAAACACTCATTGATGAACATTACCTCTTCTTTAAGTATCCTCCTTAGGTTTGCACTAAAACCTTACTAGGTTGAATTTATGATCAAAATAAGGGTTATAGTATGAGAGGAGGTAATTTGAGAATTTATTTATTTAGGGTTTTGTTTATAATTTTTTTTAGAGGTTTGAATAAGCGAGGGGAGTGAGTGCCCTTTTATAGTTGAGGAGTAACATTTTTTGCAAATACCCAAAAGTATTCACTATTGGAAGGTCAATATTACCTAACGTGGCTCAAAAATTGATAAATACAGGATTCAAGGGATGATATGTTTTATAAAACCCCCCAAAAAACAATAAAATACATGTTATAAACATTTTGTTCCTTAGTTTCTAAGTTTCCCTACTGTTACCATTTTGATTTTTCATTACGGTAACTAGTTTTCTAACCCAGGAAATTTATCCTTACTAAACCAAAGTGATAATTATTAGATAATTTTACCCACTAATTATATAAAAAATTAATTTATCAAATAAAAATCCTATGTGTGTTGAAAATTATTTTTAACACAAGCGCATGTAACGTGAAAAAATATTGTTTTAACCTTAACCGCACTAACAAAGTTTTTACTATTTAGTAGTCAATATATACATTATAAAAGAAAAATTGGTCCATGAATGGAACATATTTTATATTTATTAAAATTTTAAAGTCACTTGGAAGAAGATATTTTTTTAGTAATTTTAAATAATTTAATAAAATATCATTTATTATAAAATAACATTAATGTCAATTTTAACATTATTCATTTAATTTGAATTTAAAAATTTCAATAATATGATAGAATTAAAATATATTATGTTCAAACCTATGTAACATAATATATTAATCTAAAAAATTAATGTAACGCAATATTTCATTCAATTTACATAACTTTTAATATTTTTAGTATCATTTATTTTATTTAATTTTTAACTAAATAATTCCTATGTTGGAATTTATTAAGAATTTTAAGTAATTATTTCATCTATAAAAAATTAAAATAAATTATCATGATAAATAAAAATCATTTATATTTCAAAATAATATTTATAACCAAACATATGATGCTTTTTTTCCTATCCCAAATATTTATATATATTAAAATCAAGGGAGTTTATTTTTTTGTCTTTTTATTTACTTAACTTATTATATAGGAAAATTTCATAAAAAAAGTGTCCCAAAAACTAATAAAAATAGATCCTAATGTCATAAGGGTTGAAATATGGTCATCCAATGTGTGTTGTACAAATTAGAAGGTCATTTTAACCCTTATTTTCTTAGTTTAACCCTATGGTAAACTCATTTTTACCTTAACCATGGTAAATAATTTTTACTATTTTCACTATTCATTTTGGTCAAAAATTAAGTTGACCTTATTATAAATTATAAATTATGATGATTCAAAAAATCAGAAAAATTTAATTTAAAATTAATCTTATATACACGACGAGAAAGTGAGTTTTTAAAGAGAAAATGTTCAAAAGTTTACAAAGTTTTTATATCTAAATTTAATATGAAAATGATTCCAATAAAATAAATTGGATTAATTTATATACAATTTAAATGAAAAGGTAGTTTTCAAATAAAATTTAGTATTTTTCACCATTACTCAAAAAAAGAAACTTTTCAAAAAAATATAATTTTTTACCTAAGATAATTTTTATATAAAAAATTTAAAAATTAAGTTTCTTTTTTCAAAATTTTTTTAATAAATTTTAAAAAATTATTTTTAAAATAAGTACGCCATAAAAAGGAAAACAACTTTTTTTAGAAAAAATAACGTTTTAAGCATAAAATTGGATTTATTTTTATCTTTTGTCTAGAAAAAACATAATATTAATGTTAAATAATTGATATAATATATACTATATAAATTTCATTAAAATAATTCACCAAATAATTCATTATATATACATGTGTAAACCATATATTTTCTTAATTTAGTTAATCCTATTCATACCTTCCATTCCAACGGTTGGGTGATAGCTAACATATGAAATTATAATATTTTAATAGTATGCCATGTTTTTTTAAACTGAGTGTTGCGTGTAATGAAATCTAAACTTGATATTATTTATAACACATGCTAAACTTAGTATTGAGTGTAATGAAAACTAAACTCAGTGTTACATGCAACACAAAATCACAAAAAGATAAAATTCATTTGAAAAAAAATATTTCACAAAATCTTAGGGTGTTAAAATAATTATTTATTACATATGAAAATAATTAATCATTTTATCATGAAAAACTCATGAAAAGAAAAATGGGTTTCATATCATTTCTAAATGGTATCACATAACATGACATCAACATAAGATCTATTTTCACTTTAAATTCAATCTTCTAAAAAGTGTATAAGATCATTTAAAGTATGATCTTAGACATAACTTTATAAGAGATTTATATTTTGGATGTAGAGAGGAAAATGGAAGAAAAATCAAGAAAATGATTTTCTTAAGGATTTTGCAACATATTTGTGAAATTTTTTTTATAAAACTATTAAAATAAGTGTAAAAATATTAAATTAAAAACCTTAATCTTAAATGAATTTAAATTTTAGAAACCTTCAAAATAAATAAAATTAAATACCAGAAATGTGCATTGGAAGATAAAAATTCATGTGTGAAAATGAAATTTCTTTATTATTTTAAAATAACTTATTGAAACCCCCATCATTAAAAAAAGATAACAAAACCTATATTTAAATAAAGTAAAGGTAAATATAAATATAGTTGTAGCTAACAAATATTTGAGTTTCCAATTAATAAAATAGAACATTAGTGGGGAGAAAAATATAGACATGGAAGGAAAATGTCATTAGAAAGGGTAGGAATTATTCTTAATAATGTAGCATTTTTAGGAAGAATAAAATTTATCAAAAAGGGATATTTTGATGATAAAATGTAAATTATATAGATAAAAAGAGGAAACATCATATATAATAGAGAAATTATAATATAACCGAAACTTGAAAGAGCATATTCAATGAAATTGTTTTATGAATAAATGAAAGAAAATTGAGTCGATGAAACCCTTACCATAAGTCCAGACTCACTTAGTTCATGTGTGTATAACTTCATGAATATCCAAATTATTTTATTAAATACATACATAAATACATTTTTCAAGCATATTTCATTTTTAAGGCTAAATTAGTATTGTAGAAAAAATATTAGGGCAGAGCCCTCTTATTAAAATAAAAATAAGTACAGGAAGGATATGGAAGGGGTCATACAAGAATCATTCCCTCATGCCAAAATAAACAAGAAAAAATCATAATTCATACTCAAAATGAAATGAATCATCATGATAATCATACCAATCAGATTCATCTAAGGGATCATGAGACCTGGTAACCATAGTCGGCTTGAGATAGGAATAGTGTTTCCTCCGTCTTGCTTTCCTAGGAGAAATAGGTTGAAGGACTTCATCATCCACAACAATAGCTTTATCTTTGGATACTACCTGACTATATGATGATTTTTTTTGAGGAAAAAATCTTCAATGTCCTCCCACCTTCCATGGATCCCATGGGTTTCCTTTAATTTATTGATTTCCTCCTGAATCCTTAAGATGTTCCCATCACCTAGATTTTGTTTCCCTTCAATTGCTTGATCAGATTTTTGCGTTAAAGTCACAAGATGACCCTCATCCATTTGGATATCTGGGTCCATCTCCCCTGACCTATGAGTCTCTTGTGTCAAATCCTTAGCTTCACCATCTCTAATCCCCACATCAACTTTGTCAAGAGTGGGTTTTGTGACACCAATTGGGTCCGCCTTATTCTGTGTCAACTACATCCTCAATCTCTTTCTACAAGAAGCTTCAGGGTGCCCTTTGTAGGAGAAAAACGAGAAAACCATGAACTTTTGGCATTTATCCTTGACTTTACCAATCATTTGTCACTCTGGAAAAAATCCACTAAGTCATTCATATTCCACCTTTAAAGGAATATCATCATCAAGTGCTGAAAAAACAACATTATATATCAAGTTAGTTCTTAAATCAACCTCAACCAGAACTCTATCATAGTGACCAAATCTGACATTCTTAGTATTCTTATCCATCTTTATTGGGATCCCCATAACATATGCAATATCAAATAATATTTTAGGATGCCACAATATCCAATTAAAGCCAATAATCTTGATCCATACTTGAGCTTTGGTGTTTTTAATAGTGAAAGGATTAAACCAAAAATCCTAATCTTGAAAGCATAACATACCTGGCCTTAAGGAGATTTATCCAATCCCCCAAGACCTTCACTTTATCTCCTCTGATGGAAACGTGATATGAAAATAACCCTGTCCTAGGGGAATGCACCTAAAGCTAGAAAAACCCCATACAGAGGTCAGCTTCTAAACTAAATCAAAAAGCTTCCAAGGATTTACTTCAGCGGGAAGAACATGACTAAAAAATATGGAGTGTTTACAAATTTTGAACCTATCAATAATTTCTTCTCTGCTAGCGGTCACACGGGTAGTTTCACCTTTCTTAACCATTCGCTCCGGAGTAATGTCTTTAACGTGTACAAAATAACTTTTTCTCAAATCAAATTTCTTGGCCTCCTGATGTGGGCACTCAGTTGCTACCCTATCCTTCCCAGCCACCATCAATGAAGGATCCATTGTCATCGAGCTATGTATCTGGTCCAATCCAGTGGCTTTAACATCTGGCACAATCGCACCTCCCACACTGGGCATCACTGCCTTACTCAAATCATCGAGCATCATCACGCTGACCTCACGATTCACAACATCCTTCATCGTCGCAACACCGGACGCCAGATCGCCACTTCCACCATTTGCAACAGTCTCTAACACCCTCACATCACTAGACAACACCACTGCCATGCCACCCATGCTATTCACATCAGTGACCATCGCCGAAATAATGCTACCATCTGAAGCAGGAACCGCCGCCATGGGTTTAGATGTACCCAAACTCATGCTACTCACACCACCCCTCACCAAAGCATGTCTGTAGCCCTTGAACCGACCCCGAGGAATAAGGTCTGCACCTGACAGTGGCGCAATCACCATGCCAAACCCTAGACCGCTAGGGGGTTGTTTGGTTAATTCCTCTAAAACTTATTTGGTGTGTTAAACTTGGTAAAAAGAGTTATAAAATAGTTTCATCATCTCAAAAATTATTGTGATATATTTCCCTATCATTATAGTATCACAAAATATTCATAGTTTAATAGGTTATTAAAAATAGATTCAAATTAATTCAAGTGTCTTGGTGAGCTCATTTTTAGGCAGTTAAATTTACAATGACCATTTATTATTAATATTATTAATTGAAACAAATAATATTTCTATAACAATAGTAATATTAGAAATATAAATTTTATTCATTAAATTTCTTTATAAAACCATCCATGTTAATCAGTGATGAAAAATGATAAGTTTCGTTTGTGGAGACAGTAATCCACACATACACATAGGCGGTGATATCATATTTCAATGGATGTGAGATAATGAAGGTAAATAATTATTTATATTTATATAATAATAATTATGTCATAGATTTCTTATTTATTCATTAAATCTATCTTTATAATTAGTAATGTGAGGTGATGATGAAAAATGAAATGCATCACATCATGGAGGTGATAGTCCACACATACACACGAGCAACATTTTCCTTTTCCATTAGATGCATGGGAATATGAAAATGGCTGTTCCATAAATATAACAAAATTTTAGCATCATAATGATACTTATTTTAATATATCAGGATGGTTACAGAAGATTTTGAGGAGGCATAAGAAGAAGAAAAACATAAAATCACTAGGTTTACATGATTACCTCTTCCTTGGATATCCTCCTTTAGATTTCTTCTTAATCCTTATTAGGTTGGTATTTTTGTGAGACAATAAACTCTAGGATGTTTATAAGGGGTTTTGGAAGTTATTTGGGTATATTTTGGTTTATATAATGTTCTCAAAGTGTGTGTATAAGTAAAAGGGTAAAATGCTACTTTTATAAGTGAGGGGAGTGACACTCTTGTAAATACTTATAACTTTAAAATAAAATAAATTCATTTTCAAAATAAATTGGTACTAAATAATTCCAATTTTATAGATAATGTGATATAGGCTCAAAATACACTCAAACAATCAAATTTTGAAATTTTTTAGTGATAATTATGGTCCTATCTCTTAGGTTAACCTCCCCTTTCAACTCTTTTAACCTTTATTGTGGTGACAAAATTTTACCATGGTAACTTATTTCTATTCCTAAAAATTAATTTGGCCTTATTAAATAATATTGATTATGATAATTAAAAATATGAAATACATTTTAATGTATTTTATTTCTTAAGGTGATAAAAATTAACTTCAATGTAAGTATGCATTACATAATAAAAACAATATTTTTACTTTTCACTAAAAAAATAATCTTTTCCAGATTTTACCAAAAATTTACCTTAAAATAATTTTGATATGATGAATTTAAAAATTAAATCCATTTTATCAAATTAAAATATTAAAGGTGATAAAAATTATTTTTTTTTATAATAACATATAATGTGGAAAAATAATTTCTAGAAGAGCATAAAATGAATCACAAAATGATTTATTATGAAAATAACTATTTATTATGTTAATAATTACATGTTTATATCATCCTAAATCCTACTTAAAAACCCCATTAATACCTATACATAAGATATAAGGGTGAGAGTCATGAGTGATGGTTCAACTAGTATGGATCTCATAGTGATTTCCATGATCTTGAACTTCTACCATAAATAATTTTTCTCAAGCCATACCTATTAAAGGTTTACTTGGGCTTGGTCTAGGGAAAAACTTAGTGATTATACCTCCTTTACAATCTTGGAAAAATGATATTTATAATAAATACTCATTACACTTGACAACATTGTTTCTCCTTTCTATATATATTTCATAATTCAGTTATCTCTATTTATATCTATCAATTCAACAAATATGTTATAACAATTGTATTTAATAATTTTATTTTATTAATATACCACAGTTCATCTTAGTTTAAAATTTCACGATAAAAAATCCATTGATAGAAAAAAATTTATTTAAATAGAATTATATATTGAAATTTTGGGATATTACATTCTACCCCTTAAAATAATTTCTCTTTTGAAATTTAATTACTTAGTTGAAATCAGGTGAGGGTACTTTTTTCTTATTACATCCTCAAGTTACCATGTATCAAAATCATGATTTCACTATAGAAATTTGACTGAATGGGTGGTATTATTTCACAACACATTATCTCTTAAATCGATGATCTCCACTGGTTATTCCTCATATGAGAGATCATGTTCCAATTGCATGGCTTCCGAGTTCAGTAAATGTGAAGGGTATGATATATAATTCTTCAAAAGAAATATGTGGAACACTCCATGTACTTGAGAGAGGTGTGGAGTAAGTGTTAAGTGATAATCTAAAACCCTGGCATGATCAATAATCTTGAATGGACTGATGCATTTAGGGATCAGCTTCCCCTTCCCAAATCTCATAACACACTTCTAAGAAGATATCCAAAGGAATACTTTATCACCCACTCCAAACTCTAAATATCATCAATGGTTACCAACACAACTTTTATATAAACTTTGTGCCACTTTTAAATTTCATTGAATGGTTTTAACCTCCTCTATCATTTTATAAGATCAGTTTTCTCACTCTAACTTCTTCTCATCATGTTGGAGTCATGCACCACCTCCCATAAAAGCCTAATATGTTTCCATTTGAATACTAAAATGAAAACCATTTTTATCTAAAAACTCTACCAGGGGGAGGTTTTGATCCTAAAATCATTGGAAATCCATTAAATAAGATCTTAATATGTCATTTAGAGTTTAAATGGTCCTTTCAGACTGAAAATCTATTTAAGGGTGATAACCAGTGCTAAAACTAAAATCCATGTAACATACTCAAATATTTAAGGATAATAAAACCCTCTTTGTAAATAATTTATGAGTATTTTTATGTGAAAAATGTAAATTTTCAATGAAAATCAATTAATAAATTATTTAAAGGCTTTATATAAGGGTAAAATCTCTATTAATACTTTGTAATATTCTATAGAATATTTTCAGAGTTAGGAGATGAGTTAGCGTGGAATTTTAAGGTCCGTAGAGCCTTAATATTGATTAGATAAAAATATTAAAAAATGTTATATTATTCTTATGTGTTATTTTTATAGAATAATGAAATGTATCTTGAGAAATGTCTCATATGAGAAATCTGATACCACCTTTACGTCTGGAATACATGGTTTACCCTAGGCACGACATAACATTTTTGCGCATCAGGCGTTTGTTCAAATAACACATGAGGATAATTTATTTAATATTTTAATTATATTTTTTATAAAAATAATGGAATATCACCTAAAATATGTATCATATGAGAAATATAAGACCACCATTAGGTCTCGAATATAGGTTTTACCCTAGACACGACATAACATTTGTGCGCGTCGGGTTTTTGGTTACATCGTACGTAAGGATAATAATAATTATATTATTATTATTTGTGTTAAAAAATGGAAATTTAATCTACAATTAAATAATTTTGAATTCTCTTAACTAATGAGCAATGTTTCTCCATGTGTGAATATTTATTTGGAGGTGAGGTAATAGTAGTGATATTTTTACTTTGTGTTAAATAAATGAAAATGTGTGGTTAATATTAATTTATTAACATTTATGTGTTTTTAATAAAAGTTGTGCTTAAAATATCAATAGTGGTAATAATGGGAGGTATTTAATAATAATAATTGTTTTTGATGTTATTATTATTATTAAATTGGGAAAATAATGTTGGTGTGTACATATATATAATGTGTATATATACATGGTATAAATATATATGTATTTATATATATATATATATATATGTTCAGATGTATATATATATATATAAAGTGTATATGTATATAAGTTAAATAAATAAATAAATAAATAATATATATATATGCTAGTGTATATATTTATATGTGGGTATATATATAAAATTTATATATGGATGAATTTTTTTAATATATATTAATGAATGATTTAATATATTTAAAAATGGGAATTAAAAAAAACACTTGGATAAGTGTTTTTGGGGGTGGCGCGTAAATTAAATATGAGAGAGAAGTGAGGAATTAATTAAAAGAATGAATTAATTTATTTAAAGTAAAAGGGAAAAAATATTTAAAAGAGGAAGATAGTGAAGACACCTAAGGAGGCATACATGATGCCTCTTCCACCCTTTCTATATCTCCAATGCCTCTCTCTTCTCTCATTCCCTCTCTAATATTTTTTTATTTTATTTTATTATTCTTAAAATTTCTTTCTTCAATATCTCATGAAATATTGATTGGATAGACACACCATCAGATTCATTGGATTCATATCAACAAGAAAAATTTTAGTCCAAAGTTTTTTTGAAGGCGGTGAGATATGTTTTTTAGATTTAATTTAATCCTTCATTTTTTCCTATTTTAAATATAAAAAATAATTGAAAATAATTAAGAAAGGATAATTATAATGAAATTATCACGTGACAAAGATTATCAAAATTATAAAATGTTAATTACATGTATTATCGAATAATATTTATAAAAAATTATCAAAAGTTAATTGTACTAAATTATCAAAGGATAATTTATAGAAAAAATATCAAAAGATAATCTCACAAGTAATCAAAGTATAATTTGTAAGAAATTATCATAAGTTAATTATAAATGGATAATTTATGAAATTTATTTAAAGATAATTATTTAGATTATCAAAGAATAATTATTTGGTTTATAATTATTCTTAAGGGGGATTTTGTGAGTGCATGCGTTAGACTAAAATGATAATTAAAAAATTATCCAGGAGGGAGAATATATAATCACATGTAATATTTTATTTCCTCTTAGAATAAAATATTTAGTTTTGATTCTAGGATTCCTTGGTGAACGATTGTATTCTGGTTAGCATGCGAACGCGGTTCGAGTGATGACACCTTCGACAGACATGCTGTTGACATCAATAAATTTGAGGTAAGAAATTACTTACCTTCTTGGGATCTCATTACACATTGTAATTATGGTATGATGTTCATATTGGAATAATTATATTCATTCTTGGATTTTGATCGTATGTGGGTGTGTGTGCTTCTCAAGATATGGTATGATTTGATTCCATGAGATTGATGTGACATCTAGATTCCATGATGATGTTTGATTCACATGTTGATGTATATGATGATGCTATATTTATTATGATGTGTGCTATGGTTGTTATCATTCTATAACATGTCATGTTTCCCTTTGGTGGATTGGTATGTGTTTCCATGAAAGGTGACCATTGAGGTATGATTACTCTTTGCGGGGTACGTGCATGGAGGTTCATCGATGATGATGGTGGTGCATGATAGCCTTATAACCTGGACCTCTACTTGATGCCTTGTGGATTTCAAAGTAGATGTCAACACTCGATGCCTTGTGAATTTCCAAGTGTTACCTAATTCCTTTTGGATTCTGGGTAGGTTATAGATACTCGATGCCTTATAGATTTCCAAGTATTACCTGATGCCTTGTGGATTCTAGGTAGGTTTTTTTCTCGATTCCTTGTATATTTATGAGCAACACACAAAAAACCTCCTGGATAGAGCCTAGTGGTTGGTTATGATCTCTTATAAACACACTATACATATTTTAGCATGGTTCCGAAGCAGGTATAGTTGTGGGTTTGGTGGACAATTGGTTATCACACTACCACTTGATTTTGGATTGTGTGTTTATGTTTCTCACATTTATTATTATTATGGAATCCACTTGTTATACTTGAGAAAACCAGGTAGTGACACATTGGTGGTGTCCTGATGAGTCTTGTACACACACCCTACCCAGGAATTTCAATGTGCTTGTAGATTTCATGAGAGACCTAGTGAAGGTAAAGGGCCTTGTGGTGGATGGATGAGCAGACGGAGCACAGAGCTAGAAAGAACCAAGATAGACACCATAAGACCCCATAGTTCTTTAATTTATTATCTACTTTCATTACTCTGCACAACTTTACACTTTATAAGATATAATTTATATATCATGTATTCCATACTTAGTTTCTGAATTTACTTTGTTTGATCATGTTATTATATTTTTTATTATTATATTTGGTTATTTATTTTTCCTGTGAACTCTAATGGAGGGTATAGTCTCCCCATGGTTCCACTTGAGACCCTCACTACTAGTTGGGAACCTCTAGCATATAGGGAGGTGCACATGAGGTCATGTGGCACTCTGGATTAGACCTTTTAGTTTAGGCTGGGATGTTACAAATTGGTATTAGAGCACTGGGTTTACTAATTTGTATTTTATATTTCCTTGATTTGGGCTAGGATAGGTAGGAGTTAGGATGGTTGGGACTCAGGAAGGAGAACTATCATAGTGTCTGGAAAAAACTATATAGTGGACCCGTCAAGTTACCATAAAATGGGAATTTATCATTTTATATTTCAATTGATTAAAATCACCTTGGGTGATGCACATGATGTTGATGTGTGACTTATGAGATTTTTCATATGTTTATGCATCATGACTAAGCACGTAGGTTCAAATGCCATATATATAACTATTATTATGCTTCATAGTAGTTCTTTAATTAAATGCCTTATTTTGTACTATCTATTCGGGATAGTTTTGTATGAAATATCTATTGACATGTTGTGTGATATATCTTTATTGGATTTAATTAGTTGAACTAATAATGATTTTGTGTCAGTATATATATGATGACCTCCAATATCTCCATGGGGGGGGGGGGGTAAGTCTTGTCTTTTTTCATTAGTTTATGCTAAGTGCGATGTTGTAGGAAGGAAAGAGCTCTAGGAGTGGTTATATAGCTACAATGTTGGTGACTCTACATGGATTATTGTGGGTGATTTTAATTATGTTACTGAGGATAGTGAGAAGAAGGGTGAGTCAAGTGTCTATCTTGACACAATGCATGATTTACGCAACTTCCTCTCTTCCAATGGCTTAATGGATATGGGGTTCTTAGGATCTAAATTTACTTGGTGTAATAATAGGAGGGGCCCTCAAAGAATTTGGTGTCAGCTAGATAGATTCCTTGTGAACCTCCAAGGTGTGGACTATTTTCCTCAGTCTTCGGTCACTCATTTTTCACATGCTCTATCTGATAATTCATTGCTTATAGTTCATATAAAGGAAGGGCCCTTCAATTCTAGTAGGTTTCTTTTCTCAAGTTTTTGGCTTCAGTGAGAGGGATTTATATAGGAGGCGAAGAGTTCACGGGATCAACCATCTAGGGTATTAGCTTGGGTTGGGCTTGTTAATTGGATTTAACATCTAAAAAATGACATTCAATCTTGGTCTATGAATTTACCACATTCTAGGGGCTTGGAGGATCTCAAATCTGATATTTTTATTATGGAATAAAAGTCTTGTTCAATATTGGGATGATGATGTTTTTTCATCTTTGGTGAGTAAACAAAATATAATGGATTCCAAGCTTCTGGACTTTGAAATGGTTTGCAGGATCAAGTCTTAATCCCTTTTGCTTAAGGAAGGTGATATGAACACTACTTTTTTCCAAGTGTATTTAAAATAGAGAAATTCCAGGGCACGTATCAATCTAAATATTTCTAATGGTTCTTTCTCAAGTGATGTGAAGGTGGTTGGGACCTTGGCATTGGAGCACTTCTCAGAGACCTGGCGGGTCCTGGATCCCTGGAAGGTGGGGGGAGAGCTTGGGTGGCGAGCAATGTTGAGTTTTTGAATAAGATTCATTGTCTTGTTCAGATCTGGGAGAATGATTCCTTGTGTGAAATATCACTTGAACCTGACATCAAGACAACTATTTTAAGCTTAAATATAGATAGTTTGGCGGGTCCTAATGGGTTACCAGAGGATTTCTTTATTTCTACTTTGGATGTCATCAGGGATTAGGTCATGGAGACTATCCAAGATTTTTTCAAGTTTGGTGCTTTGATTAGGGTGGATAGTGCTTCAAGGTTGTTCCTTATACCAAAAGTTAATAACCCTACTTCAATTAACCAATACATGACAATATTCTTGTGAAAATTTAGATACAAAATACTCTCCTGACTACTCAATAAAAGTTCAGGCTATATTCTTACAAGGATCATTTCTGAATAACAACATAGTTTTGTTCAGGGAAGATGCATTCAAGGGGCCATTGGTGTAGCTAGTGAACTGGTTACTGATATTAATAAGAATAATTTGGGGAATACTATTTTGGTTCAGGTGGAAATGAATAAAGCCTATTAATAGTTGGAATGGAGTAATATTCTAAGGGTCATGAGGCATTTTGTCTTCTCAATTTGGGCGTGTGACCTTTTCTTCAAATGATTGCCTTGCCCTGGGTGCCAACCTCATTTTTGGGCAAGGTGTTTGGTTTCTTCAATACTGTGAGGGGGCTAAGATAGGGTGATTTGATGTCCCAAAGCCTCTTTATTTTAAATCAATATGATTTATCCAGTAACCTTTATAGCAGTATGGAGGATGGGAGGATCCTACCATTTAGGTTCAGGGGTGTTCCTCCAAGTATATCTCATTTAATGTTTGCTGATGATTCTCTATTTTTTCTAAATGTCTAGTATAGGTCTATGAACAATTTCATCAACACTTTGGATTCTTATAAGTATTGGAGTGGGAAGCAGATTAATAAGTGTAAAAGTAGTGTGTTCTTGCCTAGAAACTGCTTAATCAGAAGAAAAAGGTGAATTCATGAGAGACTTGGGATGCCTCGGGGATCTATGCCTATAGTATATCTTTGGGTACATTTATTGGATGTTCATGTTAAAAAATAGATGTTCAATGGTATTATCAATAATATTATTGGGAACATCCTTAATTGGAAGAACCATTTTCTTTATTTTGGGGACAATATTACTTTGGTGAATTTTGTTTTTTTCTCAATACCAATGTATGTTATTGTAATTATAATACCTCCCAAGTGTACTATTTACATCATTGAGTGGATCTTGAAATGCTTAATTTGGGATGCTAATAAGTCTAATAGATGCAGTTGGGATTCTTGGGAGGGATTGTAGAAGCCCGTTGAGGCTAGTGGTGTTGGAATTAGAAGTTTCTAGGGAAATATGAAATCATTGCAAGCTAATATCACTTGGGAGATCATTGAGGGGAAGTTTTTATAAGAAATATGGCATTCCTCCTTTTTTATACACAACTTTTCATTATATTTTACAAACAGAGGATCTTTAAAGTCTAGTGTCTTGGAAATAGAAAACATAATACATGAAAACAACATAAAACATTATTCTAAACCACTCATAAGGATTCATCATAGGTCCATCCTATGTAAATTTACCACATCTAATATCCTAAAGACATACATAAAAGTAAAGGATGAGCATAAAGCTCAGTAAGGAAAACAAGTGAAATGGTTGGCATGTGATCTTGAGCAATATTAATAAGAACATGATATAAATCATAAAGGCATGAGAAATGGAAGAATAATAATATAATAATAAAAAGAACTTGAATAATAACTTTAATATGTGGCTACAACATCTCATTTAGACATTCATGAACATATAACCAAGGTTTATCCCCAAGGTGTCATAAAAATTACCAAGGTTATTCACCAAGGTATCGTGAAACTTTTCATCTTTAGAGATAAATTTCTTTACCCAATACATTAGAGCGCTATCTGGGAACACCCTTAATATTTATTTATTTTCATGTGATCCAAATAGATCATAATCAAACATTTCATAAATAACCCAAAGAGAGTAAAAGAAATGGGCTTCACTTCAAAATCGTGACGTTTTAAAAGTGCTTAAAAATAAGATCGTTATGTCATTTATATCCCATGGAAAGGGTGTGAGGGTTAAATGTATGTCAATTCCAGAATAAAATATACAATTTTTGGTATATTTATGAACAATCATAGAAACAAAATAGGTCTGGGTATTCACATAAATAAAACAAGAGAGAAAGAGAGAGAAATTTTGAGGCGAAATTTCTTCAGCATAACAGCTATATATCATGGTTTTAGAAAATAATAAAAAGAGAGGAGACAAAGGTCTCCCATAAATAAATTAATCATTTTAAAGTATTGGTACAAAATAAAAAAAATAATATCATGGTGTGGTCAATTTAATGACACACCACATGAAAAGGAAACTTGCAAGGAAAGAGAAAGCGCGATTTCTTTTATGAAAATTCGGCAGCCTAACAACGTCACATAAAAATTCAAAAAATAAATTGAGTGAGAAGAAGGGGTATCTCATAATTTTGAAATAAAATGGAAAGTAGTAAAGATATATAAGAACAATCCCCCTCATAATAAAATGGAACTATAAGACATAACATAAAGGAAGTCATGACTTAAAAGAGGAGGGTGAAAGATTCCTTTACCTTGAAAAGTAACTTCGAAATCTTGAAGGTCGGGACCTTGGGAGGATTTAGGGCAACTTTGGAGGAATAATTGGGAGGTAAAGATACCATAACATCATTGAGGAGGATTTTGGAATGAATAGGATGAGGGAATGGTCTGGTATTTATAGGATAAGTGAGGGAACAAATCATTAATTTCCAAGGGACACCTCAGTGGTGGTATTGGAAAAACCATGGGATTGACCTGGGTATTTGCCCATGGTATTGGAAACTTGGGACACCTCAAGGTATATATTACTATTCATAAGTCATCCAGAATGATTACATAATTATTACATCCTTAATAATGTCATTAAACACCCAAAACTCAAAACTATAAATTCACCGAAAATTCAACTATTTCAGAAGAATCCCAAAAATTCACCTTAACCTAATATCGATGCTCTAAATTCAAAAATTAACTCCATTTTATGAAAATAATTTTCTAAATATTTTTAATTTAATTTTTAAATAAAAACATTATTCACTGGAAAAAAATAATACTTAACTAATAATTTCTAAAATAGTTATTTACTTATTTTATTGAATCACATTACCTAATCAAGGTGACTAAAATATAATAATACTTTCTTAAGTGAGATTAATATTCCATTTGGTCACATTACTATTCATAAGCGTAAAATTACTATTCATAATTTACTATTCACCAAAAATTAAGTTGATCTTATTAAACTCTAAATTTCCTACTCAACACAACTGTAGAAGACCATTTTTTGAAAATAATTAAACATCATTAATTATTTAAGTTTTATATAAATATTTTAAAATAACATTTTTTTCAAAAAATTTATCAATAATATACATCCTATATTTATCCAGACATTTGAAATTTACAAACTTTACCATAAAAAGAAATAACAATTTTATTTATATCAAAGGATTACACAAATTAGATAAGGTCTCGTTACATATCCTCTTATAATACCAGCATAGGAACTAAGTGTAAGGTGTGTTAAGGTGATAAAATCTTGGGGCGGCTCAGCCAACATTACCCAAGTGGTGACCTTTATCAGCTTGAACTTCTCCTGTAGGCGATTCCATTCAAGATTCAAATGATGAAGTTCAGCTTGGGCTTGGTCCAGAGCAAATCCCAGTAGTGCAACCTCCTTCTCATGTTCTATCAGATGGGCTTCGAATGGCCCGAGTCTAATGGATTAGGCCACCAAACTTCTTTTTGTATTAATTAACCAAGATCACTTGTATTTATAAACAAAAATTGTAATGTTAAGAGTTTTTCTTCTAACGGTCATGTTGAAAAAAGGTCATATAACAGTCGAAAACCAATGATCTCATTTTAATTATACTCACTTCATTAATTAAAGAATATAGTTTTGTTGAGTATAGAATAAAATAACACACAAATTTAGGAAACAAATATTATTAAAAAGTTCAGGTCGTTACCAGAAAGGTTCATGCGCAGGAAGTATGGTGATGAATGGAGAGATTGGGGATAGGGTTCCAGGAGGCTATCGCATCTGGAACAGTGTATGTATGATTATCTATAAATTTTTAAAGAGAAGGTCATATGGGTGGTCGACAATGGCGATATACATTATTGGAAGGACAATTGGGCTGGTCCTGAACTGTTGTTTTTCTTAGTTATCCTTCTCCAGACATCTCCTTCAAGTAAGTGAGCCTATATCTGAGTTTTATCAAAGATACGATGGATTATTATCAGATTATACTTTAGGAAAGTATCTCCTTGGGGATCTTTAGATACACGAAGCTTGACGTACATGGACATTAAATTACTTTTTCGGAATACTTAGTACATAACAAAAACACACACACAAAAGGATCGTAATAGTTTAGTGTCTTTGGAAACTCAGAATATAATCTTCTAAACGTGGTGAAAGATCTTCAACATCTACCATAAAGATCTTCTCTTTTTTTTACCTAAAACCATTCTTTATATCCTGGGGAAATGAAAACATAAAAGGGTGAGCTCAAATGCTCAGTAAGGGTAAACAAAAGGAATATCAATCACATCATATTCATAAGAACATAACATTTTGGAAATCTTAACCTGCAAAAGAGAGCATAATTTCATAACATGGGATAAATCATAGTAGTGAAATGAAATCCCAACAATCATAACTTAAAACATGAAACTTTGTGGAATACACACATAATCATAGAGAATCATATCTTATTAGTCAAGACTCATTGCCAAGACTATCTTAGTGGAAAAAGTCCCTTTCTGAACCGAGTCACCCTCGTTTCAGTCCTGTTTCACTGAACCGGTATAACCTACCATTCCAGCCATGTCTATCTCATGAGATATAAAATCTTTACCCAATGCATTGGAGGGAGATATAGGTCCCACCCATCTCATAATTATACCATTCTTATGTGTGCCACAAAATCATAAACAATACATCATAGCATAACCCACGTAATAAAAATGGGAATCTTAAACATCATGACATCATAAAACAATTCATATAAGATAAAGGAATTAATAAAAATAATTCCATCACAACATAGTCAATTCAATGTAATAATAGGGATAGAAACAGAACCCTTTATTATCTTAGATGGAAAATAATTTTGATAAAACACTTGAACTCCATTCTTGAGGAAAATATCCTTTCTTCTTCAAAAACACTTTTCCTTTCATAACATGTCATACAATTCTAAACTAAAAGAAGTTGATT
This sequence comes from Viscum album, assembly GCA_963277665.1. NCBI lineage: Eukaryota > Viridiplantae > Streptophyta > Magnoliopsida > Santalales > Viscaceae > Viscum > Viscum album. Next base: position 344,813,505 of record OY728162.1, on the reverse strand, counting down.
AAAAATAAACTTGAAAATTTTTAAAGGAATATTCTTGGAAATAATGTTTTAAAAATCCATTCATGCCGTATAAGTTAAAAAAAACATTCTTCTCGTACTTTTGTCGGAAAAGTCAAAAAGTACCTCGTACGAAAAACGACAAAAGATTCCTTTCATATCCTTTACTAAAAACTCACCGAAGGGTAAAATTGGATTTAAAAAATTGTAGGTGGATGGAAATAATATTACATATTGAGGGAACATGGATGTGGATGATAAAATAAACCCCAGTAAATACCAAAGTATAATCAATCTCGGATAAAAATGAGATTGTGATATTTCCCTTACCTTAGGCCCGATTTGCTTCGTAAGTGTCCGAACCTCCTGTATAATGATTTAAATAATGTCATTGACTTGTTACAGAATCATATTCATTGTTATGATATCATATATGGTTCACTTATGACTTTATATTACCCGTTCTTTTGTAAATTCCATGTTAAAGAGCGTTTTGGGTAAAATTGTTTAATTTGTCGTCCGTGTTTTGACTTGTAATTATTCACATGATTACTTAGATCATGATTAATTAATTCCAGAATATAAAACATGATTTATATATATATATTCAGAATATAAATATATATAATAAATCAGTAAATGGAAAGAAATACACCGTTCATGGAGACGGTAGGCCGTACGTACGCATGAACGCTGTTTTCGTTTCCTTATTGAGTTGAACGGAATTAAGTAGATGACATAAATATATATACACATAAATCCAGTATCATTATTATGTCATATATTTCATGATTACTTATTATATATACTTTATAATCATTCATGAATGGTTAAAGTGGAGAATGAATCACATCGCGTCGTGGAGACGGTAGTCCGTACGTACGCACGAGCGATGATATCGTTCTCATGATCGTGGGACTATATTGGAGTGTATGTATACTATTTCAGAATCAATATAACTTTAAAATAATAATATATAGTTATTATTTACACCATTATACCCATCCAAGTAAGGTGGTGGTGGAAAATAGATTTCACCACGGCGTGGAGACGGTATTCCGTACGTACGCACGCGCGGTGATTTCATTTTCCGTAGGATGGATAGATGGTGAAATAGGATTGTTTCATACTTATAATAACATATCAGTATATGAGTGATACTGATGTTATTACTTCATAATGAAACAACCTAAGAAGAAGAAGTGGAAGAAGAAATAAAGGTGAAAGAATCGGTAACGGAAATTACCTCTTCTTTGAAGCGCCTCTTTGAGACCTCCTCTTAGGGAACTAAAATTGGTCTTTGAGGAAGACCAGAACCTCTAGGATGTTTCTAGGGAAGTGGAGAAGAGAATTTGGTAGGGGTTGGACGAGCTTGAAGGCTCAAAGTTGTGTGAGGAAGAGAGGGAGGAGGTGCCCTTTTATAAGGGAGGAGAGGGGCACCTTTGGAATAACTAAAAATATTATTTTATTATAAAGTAAAGTTCGGTTTTAAATAGCTCAAAATTGATTTATTTCGAGGATAAGGTGAGGATGGGTCGAAATCCTCTCATCCAATAGAATTTAGACAAGTTTAGGTTCCTATTTTAACCTTATCATTTAGATTTAACATTAAGTTAAATAATTTTAATTTTACCGTGTCTTCTTGTGTTCTTATACTTACTATATCAAGCCAAACTAACCCCAAGTTGTTTATTATTAATATATATAACCTTATCTAAGTCATTTGGCCGAACCTTAGATTTTTAGGAATAAAATAACAATTAATAATATAATATTTGTTTTAAAAACTATTTTATGTCAATTTTTACACTATTTAGTAATTGATTTTTGTGAAAATCATAACAGAATGATTAGTTCGAACAAAGTTAATTTAAACTATACTAACATGTCATATTAACCTCTAAAATTAGTGGAATTCATAAAAAGTCTCCAATTATATTTATTTGGGTATTTATAACATCAATTATGTCAATATTTCATTAATAAGATAATTAATGCATCATCGTTGTGTCATAAATAAATTAAATTATTTAATGTCCAAAAATTACAAATAAAATACCATTATGTAGGAAATCTTTTTATATGTCTAATTAATATTTATAGTCGAATTTATCTTATGTATAACCCCATATTAAAAATGTTTTAGTAAATAAACTTTGATTTTAACTCTTTTAACCCTTCTTTAAATAAATTAATAATAAATGTCCTAATCTAATCCAAGTGGGCCTAAATGGTCATATTTTATTCCTAAGTTTGTTTTTGGTAGAATTAAACTTTTCCAATAGAATTAGGACATGTTTTATTGTAATAATAATATCATTTCTACCCTTAATTACCCTATTTACTTTTAACCGTGGTAAAAAAAAGTAAAAAGTTACTATTCACCAAAAAATTATTTTTATTTCATTAAACCACATTTTACTTACTGAAATCAACCGTGTCTCTCGGATTTTTGAAATTCCACTCACAGAAGCGGTAAAATTAAGTTTTATGAACAATTCAGTTTTTTTTAACTACCACTTAGTGGTTTCACTATTCATCAAAAATTGAAAGTTTTCAGAAAAATACCAAAAATTAGACCTAAGCTATATTTGATATTATGAACTCAAAAATGATGTCTATTTTACCAAATTCAAAACATATCAGTTGCATTAACTAATTTAAAAATTAATTCCCGTCGTCAAAACAAATAGCATGTTTTTAAGAGATAATAACTATCAAAAGATTGAAACTTGTTTATAACTTGTTTAATTGTGAAATTACATCCAATGACCATCATTGTATTAAATTGTAAAAATATATTCTAAATATACTTTAAAACCACTAAAATTAATAATTTATCACTATTAATTATTTTGATTGAAAAAGTTGTTTTTAATTAAAATTTAGTAATTTCCACTATTCATCAAAATATGAAAGTTATCCGAAAATTACCAAAATTTCACCCTAAGCTAATTTCGATATTCCGAATCCAAAAATGAAGTCCATTTTGAAAAATAAAATTTACAAAATTTCAAAAAGTGATTATTACTATTCATAATGGCTATTTTTAATAATATTTTAATAGTTTATCGTTGTTTAGTGAAACTCGGTATTGCGTACTACACACGCTATCGAGGAAGGTCGCGATTGCGTGTAATGCAAGGAAAGTCAAGGATGCGTGTTGAGAAAGCTCCTTTTGGTGTAGCGTACAACACAAGACATTAATGAAATTAAAAAGAATATTTTTCATAAAATCTCAGGGTGTTACATTCTACCCCCCTTAAAATGAATTTCGCCCTCGAAATTCGTCGGGGTTATAAATGGTTTACTATTCGAAAGTTTCTTTAATATAAACCCACATCGTAAAAAAAGAATACCAAAACCAATCTTTAAAAACAAAAGTATGAAACGTAATGGTTACCCAAATAAACTAATCATTGGGTTTCCACATAGGTGAAAATATGGATATGGAAGAGAAATCTAACCATCATGTTCTAATGGAGAGTGGTCGAGAACATGGCTATGGAAAAGATAGCAATAACAAAGCCATAAATTTGTGACGATCTAAGGTACCATCTTATTCATCAGATATAAGAGCACTAAGACAACATTTTTGGTTTTCAAGATCATTTCCCTAAAGTTGATGAAATTGGAATTAGAAGAAATACTTTTGTGATTTTGGTATAGTCTCACCGTTTGTCGTTCTTTGGACAATTTCCACTTCATCTCTTAAAGAAATGAAGTTGAATTTGTCATTCGTGATGTGTTAGCAGATCATGTGATAGAATGATGGTTCATTCCATCTGTCTCAAAAAAAAATACATAAGTCCATCTATAGTGAGATTAATCATATATAGTTACTAAAATGGACTTATACTTCATATATCATACTGCTTAATATAATAAAACTAGTTTCTACTAAACAGGGACTTCCTATAGGCCAGTGGTAGGCGATAAAGGCCAGTTGCACTTCGGTTGTGGGTTCGATTCCCACGGCCTTGTCCTACGCGATGGGCTGTCGCCCGTCCTGCAGGTTGTCCTTTTTCTAAAGCTATATTACTATAACATCCCATCAATAATATCGAAAAAACTTATATCCTTAAACAATAATAACTTATGTCCAACATAATCCATCCCAATCTTTAGGCTTATCCAAAATACTTCGGTCCAAGCTCAATGTATAAAAATGATTACTTGAAATGTCACATAACAATCACGTGAATTCCATCATTTATCCCCCAGATATATCTTGTTGGTCAAATTCCAATCATGTGAATACCTTAATCATGTATTCTCTTGAAAAAATGAATACCCATTGAACCATAGTGAAAACATTAATGTAGTTAAAAGTTAACACTTTCCATATACCAAAATCCTCAAAATTCTATATACTCAAACCATGATATCACTTAGTCCTTATATCAATCATGAGCTCATGAATACTATTAAACATTTCATTTTCTCTTTTTCCCTTCATTATGCGCATATCATCTTTTTTTTTTCCAAAAAATATCTCAATCACTTTCCATGGTTACCGGTACCATTGAAAACCACAATATACCAATACATAAATATTCCAATATTCCACGATACTATATACAACATTATTTTGGAATCCCATTACATAAACACTTAATAATTCCATCACATTGTTGTCATATTCAACATCGCCAATAGTGATCGCATGTGACTTCCCTTTCTTCCTTTGCCTTAAGCGGTTGCTCATGTCGATCATCACTAACCCTTGGATTAGGGCATTTATTAGCATAATGCCCCATTTCCTTGCACTTGAAGCATTGAAGTGTTGGTGGTGCGTTCTCTGTAGTGTTTGCTTTATTCACATCATTAGAAACCCTTTTTCCATTACTTAGACACTCAGCTACTCAATGACCTTCTTTTCCACACTTAAAACATTTTCTAGTCCCTTTAAGACAATCTCCACCATGATTCTTTCCACACTTTGTGCATAAGGAAAGATTCATCTTCTTTTCACCATTATTCTGAGATTTCTCCTTGAACTCCATCTTTCGTTTCTTGTCAAAACCATGAGATGGATATGTAACACCAACTTCCATTTCTACCTTGATAGCACAACGCACAATTTCTTCATAGCTACTGAAGTCTCTTATAGATAATGCCCTTCAAAGACTTGGTTTTAAGCCACTGAAAAATCGATCAACTTTACTTTCATGTTGGATGATAATGCCAGATGCATACCTTGCAAGTCTTGTAAAATTCGCTTCGTATATACCAACAGATTCATCATCCTTCTGCTTCAGCTCAAGAAATTCATTTTCCATCTTTGTTCGAAGAATATGAGGGAAGTACTTACTGAAAAACAAGTTCTTGAACTCGTCCCATTCCATGGACTCAATTTCATCTCTTGGCCTCATATTCTTGATAAGATTCCACCATTGATCAGCTTCACCTTCTAAACGATATACTGTTAAGATGAATTTATCATGCTCAGAACATTGAATAACTGAAAATATATTTTCAGTGGTACTGATCCATTGTTCAGCAACAAGTGGATCAGAAGACCCACTGAAAGAAGGTGGACGTTGCCTCATGAAGGACTCAATAGAATATTGTTCCCTTCTCTGCTCATTTGGAAGCCCAGAATGATTCATAGCTTGTGTAAGTATAGCAATAAGATTTTTCACTCCATCTCCCATAACATTTGTTTGTTCAGGAGGGAAATCATTGCATTGTCCATTTCATTGATCAACACGGTTCCTTCGGGTTCCAGCCATCATCTAAAACCCAAAAAGAATAGTGTGAGAGACAAAAATCATGCTAGGGAAAACAACATAATAAAGGGGGAGTACCTTCAATGTCTAACATCTTAGGTTAAATTCTATGATCGTTACCGTAGTTCTAGGACTGTATCCTATACGTATACTTATCCTTAGGGACATCCCTAGACATACCTTAGAAATATCTCTAGGGATATCACTAACGTTTTCGCATCCTAGTTTCCAAAGGTTGACTAAACCTTTCCTCTGATACCAACTGTAGAGACCCGAAGCTTGAAGTACATGGACATTACATTACTTTTGCGGAATACTTAGTACATAACAAAAACACACACACAAGGATCGTAATAGTTTAGTGTCTTTGGAAACTCGGAATATAATCTTCTAAACGTTGTGAAAGATCTTCAACATCTCCCATAAAGATCTTCCCTTTTTTTACCTAAAACCTTTCTTTATATCCTGGGGAAAAGAAAACATAAAAGGGTGAGCTCAAATTCTCAGTAAGGGTAAACAAAAGAAATATCAATCACATCATATTCATAAGAACATAACATTTTGGAAATCTTAACCTGTAAAAGATAGCATAATTTCATAACATGGGATAAATCATAGTAGTGAAATGAAATCCCAACAATCAAAACTTAAAACATGAAACTTTGTGGCATACACAAATAATCATAGAGAATCATATCTTATTAGTCAAGACTCATTTCCAAGACTATCTTAGTGGACAAAGTCCCTTTCTGAACCGAGTCACCCTCATTTCAGTCCTGTTTCACTGAACCGATATAACCTACCATTCCAGCCATGTCTATCTCATGAGATATAAAATCTTTACCCAATGCATTGGAGGGAGATATAGGTCCCAACCATCTCATAATTATACCATTATTATGTGTGCCAAAAAATCATAAACAATACATCATAGCATAACCCACGTAATAAAAATGGGAATCTTAAACATCATGACATCATAAAACAATTCATATAAGATAAAGGAATTAATAAAAATAATTCCATCACAACATAATCAATTCAATGTAATAATAGGGATAGAAACAGAACCCTTTATTATCTTAGATGGAAAATAATTTTGATAAAATACTTGAACTCCATTCTTGAGGAAAATATCCTTTCTTCTTCAAAAACACTTTTCCTTTCATAACATGTCATACAATTCTAAACTAAAAAAAGTTGATTAAAAATGGGATTCTTAAACAACATGACATCATAAAACAATTCATATAAGATAAAGGAATTCATAAAAATAATTCCATCACAACATAGTCAATTCAATGTAATAATAGGGATAGAAATAGAACCCTTTATTATCTTAGATGGAAAATAATTTTGATAAAACACTTGAACTCCATTCTTGAGGAAAATATCCTTTCTTCTTCAAAAACACTTTTCCTTTCATAACATGTCAAACAATTCTAAACTAAAAGAAGTTGATTAAAAATAAACTTGAAAACTTTTAAAGGAATATTCTTGGAAATAATGTTTTAAAAATCCATTCATGCCGTATAAGTTAAAAAAACATTCTTCTCGTACTTTTGTCGGAAAAGTCAAAAAGTACCTCGTACGAAAAACGACAAAAGATTCCTTTCATATCCTTTACTAAAAACTCACCGAAGGGTAAAATTGGATTTAAAAAACTGTAGGTGGATGGAAATAATATTACATATTGAGGGAACATGGATGTGGATGATAAAATACACCCCAGTAAATACCAAAGTATAAGAAATCTCGGATAAAAATGAGATTGTGATATTTCCCTTACCTTAGGTCCGATTTGCTTCGTAAGTATCCGAACCTCCTTTATAATGATTTAAATAATGTCATTGACTTATTAAAGAATCATATTCATTGTTATGATATCATATATGGTTCACTTATGACTTTATATTACCCGTTCTTTTGTAACTTCCATGTTAAAGAGCGTTTTGGGTAAAATTGTTGCATTTGTCGTCCGTGTTTTGACTTGTAATTATTCATATGATTACTTAGATCATGATTAATTAATTCCAGAATATAAAACATGATTTATATATATATATATTCAAAATATACATATATATAATAAATCAGTAAATGGAAAGAAATACACCGTTCATGGAGACGGTAGGCCGTACGTACGCATGAACGCTGTTTTCGTTTCCTTATTGAGTTGAACGGAATTAAGTAGATGACATACATATATATACACATAAATTAAGTATCATTATTATGTCATATATTTCATGATTAAATATTATATATACTTTATAATCATTCATGAATGGTTAAAGTGGAGAATGAATCTCATCGCGTCGTGGAGACGGTAGTCCGTACGTACGCACGAGCGATGATATCGTTCTCATGATCGTGGGACTATATTGAAGTGTATGTATACTATTTCAGAATCAATATCACTTTAAAATAATAATATATAGTTATTATTTACACCATTATACCCATCCAAGTAAGGTGGTGGTGGAAAATAGATTTCACCACGGCGTGGAGACGGTATTCCGTACGTACGCACGCGCGGTGATTTCATTTTCCGTAGGATGGATAGATGGTGAAATAGGATTGTTTCATAATTATAATAACATATAAGTATATGAGTAATACTGATGTTATTACTTCATAATGAAACAACCTATGAAGAAGAAGTGGAAGAAGAAATAAAGGTGAAAGAATCGGTTACGGAAATTACCTCTTCTTTGAAGCGCCTCTTTGAGACCTCCTCTTAGGGCACTAAAATTGGTCTTTGAGGAAGACCAGAACCTCTAGGATGTTTCTAGTGAAGTGGAGAAGAGAATTTTGCAGGGGTTGGACGATCTTGAAGGCTCAAAGTTGTGTGAGGAAGAGAGAGAGGAGGTGCCCTTTTATAAGGGAGGAGAGAGGCACCTTTGGAATAACTAAAAATATTATTTTATTATAAAGTCAAGTTCGGTTTTAAATAGCTCAAAATTGATTTATTTCGAGGCTAAGGTAGGTATGGGTCGAAATCCTCTCATCCAATAGAATTTAGACAAGTTTAGGTTCCTATTTTAACCTTATCATTTAGATTTAACATTAAGTTAAATAATTTTACTTTTACCGTGTCTTCTTGTGTTCTTATACTTACTATATCAAGACAAACTAACCCAAAGTTGTTTATTATTAATATATTTAACCTTATCTAAGTCATTTGGCAGAACCTTAGATTTTTAGGAATAAAATAACAATTAATAATATAATATTTGTTTTAAAAACTATTTTATGTCAATTTTTACACTATTTAGTAATTGATTTTTGTGAAAATCATAACAGAATGATTAGTTAGAACAAAGTTAATTTAAACTATACCAACATGTCATATTAACCTCGAAAATTAGTGGAATTCATAAAAAGTCTCCAATTATATTTATTTGGGTATTTATAACATCAATTATGTCAATATTTCATTAATAAGATAATTACTGCATCATCATTGTGTCATAAATAAATTAAATTATTTAATGTCCAAAAATTAAAAATAAAATACCATTATGTAGGAAATCATTTTAGATGTCTAATGAATACTTATAGTCTAATTTATCTTATGTATAACCCCATATTAAAAATGTTTTAGTAAATAAACTTTGATTTTAACTCTTTTAACCCTTCTTTAAATAAATTAATAATAAATGTCCTAATCTAATCCAAGTGGGCCTAAATTGTCATATTTTATTCCTAAGTTTTTTTTTGGTCGAATTACACTTTTACAATAGAATTAGGACATGTGTTAGGGTAATAATAATATCATTTCTACCCTTAATTACCCTATTTACTTTTAACCGTGGTAAAAAAAAGTAAAAAGTTACTATACACCAAAAAATTATTTTCATCTCATTGAACCACATTTTACTTACTGAAATCAACCGTGTCTCTTGGATTTTTGAAATTCCACTCACAGAAGCGGTAAAATTAAGTTTTATGAACAATTCAGTTTTTTTTAACTACCACTTAGTTGTTTCACTATTCATCAAAAATTGAAAGTTTTCAGAAAAATACCAAAAATTAGGCCTAAGCTATATTTGATATTATGAACTCAAAAATGATGTCTATTTTACCAAATTCAAAACATATCAGTTGCATTAACTAATTTAAAAATTAATTTCCGTCGTCAAAACAAATAGCGTGTTTTTAAGAGATAATAACTATCAAAAGATTGAAACTTGTTTATAACAGGTTTAAATGTGAAATTACATCCAATGACCATCATTGTATTAAATTGTAAAAATATATTCTAAATATACTTTAAAACCACTAAAATAAATAATTTATCACTATTAATTATTTCGATTGAAAAAGTTGTTTTTAATTAAAATTTAGTAATTTCCATTATTCATCAAAATATGAAAGTTATCCGAAAATTACCAAAATTTCACCCTAAGCTAATTTCGATATTCCGAATCCAAAAATGAAGTCCATTTTAAAAAATAAAATTTACAAAATTTCAAAAAGTGGTTATTACTATTCATAATGGCTATTTTTAATAATATTTTAATAGTATATCGTTGTTTAGTGAAACTAGGTATTGCGTACTACACACGCTATCGAGGAAGGTCGCGATTGCGTGTAATGAAAGGAAAGTCAAGGATGCGTGTTGAGAAAGCTCCTTTGGGTGTAGCGTACAACACAAGACATTAATGAAATTAAAAAGAATATTTTTCATAAAATCTCAGGGTGTTACAGGATCAACCCTGATAGGTGCGCTTTCACTGACTCTATAACTGGGTGTTTTAGCAGCAGAGACTTCCACAAGGAGCTTCAGATTCTTCCAGCCTCTGATGTGTTGGCCCCTAAGATTTGGTGTAAGAAGCTTCTTGAAAAGTTCAATTTTATTATCTAGAGAATGAGGAATAAATCCATCCCACTTGATGATAATGTGCAAAAGAAAGGGTTCCAGATCTATTTATAATGTTAGTGTTTTTCATCTCTATCTATAGAATCTGCTTGGACCCTTTTTTCCAGGATGACTGAGCGATTTTTTTGTGGGGTATTTCTAGTAATATTGTGAGTGATTATATACAGGGAGAGTCTATGGAGGATTAAATGAAAAATTGGATTCATGATAAGCACTTGTTTGGTGATGATATGAAGGGATGAGTGGTGCTAACAACGAAAGTTTGTTAGACCATCTGGGAATCTATGAACTCTTCAAGGAATGGCGTCAGGGTCTCTTTGCTGGGTTTAAAGGTACAATTTAAATATTTTCCAGTTTATATTGGTTCTATATTTGGAGGAGGTGTTTTTAGGGGCCTAGTAAAGGGATTTTTCTTTCCAGATCCCTTGATTCAGGGTGGAAGTAGCAGACTGGGCAGGGGTTAGTGGGTAAAGTGGAATCCCCGATCACAGGGCCTGAAGCTGAATATTGATGTATCCTATTTGCAAGGAACAATGAATAGAGTTGTTCTGGTGTGGGATTCTGGTGGTACAGTGGTCCTTGGTTACAATTTATTCTTTGTCCTCGGGACTCCCTTGGAAGCTGAAGTTTGGGCCTAGCACAATGGTTTGGAGCTCTGTGATTTATTTAATATGAGGATATCTGTGTCTAAGTTTGACTCTTCTAATATGGTTGGCTTCCTCATCTCTAATACCCCATGTCCTTGGGAACTTTATTATCTCCTTAGGGAGTGCAAGATGCTCCTTAGTCATGGATTTGACATCATACACATGTTAAGAGAGGGTAATTCTACTGTGGATTTCCTAGATAGATGTGTGAGCTTTGATGAGATGATCATTATTCATCACTACTTGGATTCCTTTCCTTTAGTTTGTAAAACTTTTATTTGTGGTGATGCACTGGGCCTTCACCAATTTTGTCTCCCATGAACTTGTTGTTATTTATTTTCCTTCCTTCCCATGTTTTTAATAAAATGAAGTGATCTATGAGTGCGTGAATAACATGTGTTGAGTGGATCCTTAACCCATTTATGTTTTGATAATTACAAAGATTTATTCGTTTTTCCTTTCAAAATATTAAAATTTTGAATTATGTAAAGTATGATTAATAATTATCATATAATAATATTTACTTTCTTAAAATGTTTTTAGTTAAATATATTTTATAGTTTATAACATGTAATAAAAGTTTCATGAAGTGTTCATAGGCTAAATAAGTCATTTAAGACCATATAATATCATTTTACTTATTTTGGAACAAAAATTTGAAAAGTATGGAAATCAAAAATTTGGAACAGTCAGGAACCTACTATGTGGGAGTCAACTTACCATGTAAACCTACCACATGAACAAAATGTATTGACCGTGTGGGAGTCAACTGACCGTTTCAACCTACCGCATAAAAAAAATGTACAGACCGTATGGGAGTCAACTGACCATGTCACCTAACCATATCACCTAACCATGTCACCTAACCGTGTCAACCTACCAAATGAACAAAATTTACTGACTGTATGGGAGTCAACAAACTATGTCGACCAACCATGGAACCTACCATATTGAAAATTATCTTCTGTATTTTGACTATAACTTGGGCAAAAAACTCCAAATTAAGTTATTATTTTTGAGTTGAAAATATAAAAAATTATATAAATTTAATTATAATAAATAAAAATATTAATAGATGCCTATAAATACTGAAATTAGATTGAATCCATTTCATGTTTTCAGTTACAATTCTGCAGTTTTTCATAATAATTTTCTATTGTATTTTGGTGATAACATGAGATGTAGAAGTCCAATTAAGGTTATTATTGATTATATGGAAATATAATAAAATTATATAAATATAATTAAACTAAATTTAAATCTAATTATTCTGTTTTGAATCTATTTTCTATGTCTAAAACTTTATAAGTTAAGTTGTCTACAAATTTATAGAAACGCCTATGTGAAATTAGGTACGCTAATTTACTTATATAGATTCTGCTATGAAGATTTACCTACGTGAATCCACTACATAAATTACCTATTTAAAACCAATATGTGGATTTTTTATTTTCTATAGGATATTGTAAAATTTGGAAACATGCACTGTTTTACATAAAATTTTACTTTTCCATTTACCGCATGTTTATTATGGATATAATTAATATTTTATTTGTTTTATAATTACTTATTAATTATATAAAATCCATGAAAATTTATTTTAATTTTTTTATTAAGTTATTATCACATGGTTTGAAGTTTAACATTGATTTATTGGGAAAACATGGGTTCCACATTAAATTTTGTTCAAATGTGAATAGTTTGTATCGCATGATTTATGGGAGTTTTCTGAGGGACTTTAATATTGATTTTAATTATTCGTTAGTACTGTATTAATTATAATAATGGTTTATCACTGCACAATATGAATTCAATTTTATAAATTATTAAAGTAACCCACATGAAATAAATATATGGAGTTTAACAGATCCAAATCAATGACAATAGTTTGAGGATATTTTTGAAATGTATAAGGACTGCAAACTTTGACGACTGCTTATGGATCTCAACTGGACTTTAACTATTTTATCCTTTTCTTTTGGAGAGTTCACTACTGTTTTAGCACTCAAACATAGAATCTTTACATCTGTTTTTTTTGTTCAAATTCTTCATATCCTCTTTCCATGTGTGTAATTGTAACAAGTTATACTACCCATTAAAAGGTAGTGTTTTGGGCTGTGACTCCCAATAAAAAGTCAGGCATTGGGTTGTACCTCCAAGGAAAAAATTCCGGATGTTCGGGTTATGCATCCAAGTAGAAAAAGGAAAGTTTGTTTTGGGTTTAAGAATCCAAGGGGAAAAAGGATTTATAATTGGGTTTTGACTCAAGGCGGAAAAAATTCATTGTAAGATTTCATTATATTGTTTAGAGTGGGTTCAATCACTCTCAGTTCATGAGAGGTGTGAAGAGTATATATATGATCATTTATATCCAAACTACTATGAAAATATCATGTGTTATTTTTCTTTTATTTTTTGTTTCATTAACATTATAACTCTGATATAACCCCTAAATTCATTAATTAATTTTAAAAGTCTAATTCACCCCTATTTTCTATATAGTCATATTAACTTTAGACCAATAATTGGTATCAAAGGATGAACCCTATCACACACACACACTCTATATATATATATTATCATGCTAACTATTTCTCAACTTTACCATAAAGTGGAAAAGATATTTTTTAAGATAGTAGGAACAAGTTCTAATGATGGATGAATACCTCAAAACCACCTCATTTTAATGGCACTGACTATGGATATTGGAAATATTGAATGGAAGATTTCTTAAAGAAACATAGAATTGACCATTATATGATCATGGAAAGTCCATAAAAAATTATTAATGGTGAGCCTGAATATTTGGTTGGAAATGATGTAGTAAAGTATATTTTTAATTACAATGTGATGAATATATTATACTGTGTAATAAATTGGGATTTTTATAGTCATGTTTTAGAATGTAAAACTACTCATGGCATTTGTAAAATTCTGTAAGTTACACATCTTTATTATGATAAACTTATAAGAACTAAGTTTGGTATATTGAGAGCTGAATATCAAGAATTTAAAATGGGTGAATATGAAACAGTAAATCAAATGTTATATAGATTCACTAGTATTGTAAATGGTATGAGTTCTTTCAGGATAACTCTTGAAAATATTGTTCTTGTTCAAAGAGTTCTTAGATAACATACCAATAAGTGACATTCTAAAAATGTAGCTATAAATGAAAGTAATAATTTCAAGTAATATAATATTTATGAGATTATTGAATCATTATTACAATATGAGTTGGAACTAAAAAATCTTACTAAAGAAGATAATTCAAATAATAATATAATTTATTTTAAATAAAATGTATCTACCAACTCTTTTGATTACGAGTTATAGAGTAGTGATAGGAATGATACAGATTATGTTATAAAGGGTTGGTATATAAGGAATAAAGGTTAATCAAGGATATCTAGAAAAGACTACCCTAAGGATTATCAAAAGGAGAAAAAGAAAGGTAATTTCATTTCTAATGATTATCAAGATGTGATTTTTTATTTGTGTATGAAAAGGGGGAACATCAAGCTTGATTGACCAAGAATAAAGAAGGAAAAAAATAAAAGGAATAAATATAATAAATAATAGAAGGAAATGGATATTAGTTAAGTAATTTTAAAGAATCTAGTTCTGGAAAATATGTTGCAAACTTGTGTTTAATGGATTCTTCAAATTAAGTAAGTTATTCAACTTATTATTCATATTTTGGTTCTGAATCTAAAAAACCCATTGTTGAGGAATTTTTTAAATAATCTAATATAATTGAATATAAAGTTGAAAAAGTTACTAGTTTATACAAAAATATTAGAAGACAACATAAGGATGTTCTTAAGGAAAATGAAAATATGAAATCTGTCCATGATGATAACAATTCTACTCATACAGATCTAGAAAATGATCAAGAAAATATAAAAAATGCACTTGTTGAAAATTATAAATTAAAAAGAGAAGTTAATTTCATATCAAAATCTCATAAATTTTAAATAAATAATTTTGATACTATTCTTAAGGAGAATGAACTACTCAAAAATAATTTGAAAGTTTAAATACAAATCTATCCATTTTTGTTCAAGGTAGGGAAATTTTTGATAAAGTAAAGAGTTTTAATAAAGTGAATAATATCAGATCTGGTCTTGGTTATGATAATAATTTACATAAAATGTATACAAATTTCTTTGTTAAAAGATCTAATGGAAGTACATATGCTGTTATTTTTTTTAGATGTCATATTAAAGGTCATTATGCTAATGAGTGTTCCTTGATATTTCCAAAGTCTCTTAGACATACTAAGGTTTTTATTTCTAAATCACCATATTCTATATTTCCTATAAAAAAATGTTTGAAATCTATTTGGATTCCCAAGAATTCATATGCTAATCCCATTAGACCCAAACTTTCATGGGCACCAAATATTTCTTAATTCTATTTTTTTAGAAAATATGTATTAGGATAATAAAAAATGATGGTTGGTATATGGACAATGGATGATCAAGGTATATGACTGGTGATATTTTTAAATTTTCTATCATATAATCAATGTGATGGCAGTAATTTATCTTTGGCGATAATTTAAAAGGAAATGTAAAAGGTTTTGTTGAGGTTGGAATTTCAAATTCTATTATTGTTTCTAAATTATTATTTATTGATAGTTTGAAACATAATTTAATAATAATTTCACAACTATGTGATGATGGAATTTTGTTTAAATTTCAAAATGATAAATTCATTGTGTTTAAGGGTAAATCTGTTTTGTTTTATGAAAACCAAAAAGATAATATTTATTCAATTAATTTTGATTAATTAAATGATAAAAACATAAAATGATTGAATTTTTTACAATCTGGTAACATTTTGTGGCACATGAGGTTGGTACATTTTAATTTCAAGTTGATGTACAAGCTATATAAGAAACAAACTATTCTACAATGAACAAAACTGAAAGAGGACAACACCTTTGTTTGTGAATCTTGTTTGAAAGGTAAATAACAAAAAATAAATTTGAAGTTAGGTAAATAACTACAGACTGTAATACCTCTTGATCTCATTCATTTAGATTTATCTAGTCATATTAAACCTACTAGTTTTTTAGGTATAAGATATTTTTTATAGATGATTTTACAAGATACACACGAGTTTAATTTCTTACACTTAAATATGAAAATTTATCTAAATTTATCACTTTTTATAAATTAGTTCAAAATGAGAAAGTTCATTTAATTAATTCAATTAGAAGTGATCATGGTGGAGAATTTCTAACTTTGGAATTTATCCATTTTTTTGAATAAAATTGGCATTTTCACAATTTTTCACCCCCTAGGGAACCACAAAAAAATGGTGTATAGAGAGGAAAAATATAACACTTCAAGAAATGGATAGAACCATGATAAATGAGTTTAACTTACCTATATATTTCTAGGAAGAAGTTGTGAATACTTTCTGTTATGTTTCAAATAGAATCATTTTAAGACCATTATTGAAAAAGACTCTTTATGAGTTTTGGAAAGGAAGAAAACCTAAAATTAGTTATTTTATATTCATTAGATATAAAGTTTTTATTCTTAATACTAAGGATAATTTAGATAAATTTGAATCAAAATATGATGAAGATACTTTCTTAGGTTATTCAAATAATTAGAAAGCATATAGAGTATACAATGAAAGAACCATATTTTTTAAAGAATTGATTCATGTTATGTTTGATGAAAAGACTTTGAAAAAAATAGATGATGATATTGAACAACTTGAGGAATGATTTATAGACTTTAATTTTGAAGAGGAAGTATCTCAAGATAATGATGCACATATTGAGGGGTAGAATATTTATTCTCAATCTGAACCATTTCATGAAAAATATTGGAAGAATCATAGATATCATCCCATATATAATGTGATTGGTAATGTTCATTAAAAAGTTACATCTATAAAATATATTATGAATGTTCATGTTTATCATGATTTTAATTTTGATATTGTTTCAAAGAATATTGATTAGGATATATATGATGTTAACTGGATATTATCCATGCAATATGAATTAAATCAATTTAATAGGAATAATGTGCGGACCTTAGTTTTTCCACCAAGTAATTCTCATATTATTAGAACAAAGTGGATTTATAGAAATAAAATTTATGAATCTGTAAATATAGTTAAGAATAAAGATATATTATTAGAATAAGGATATTCTCAAGAAGATGATATTGATTTTTAAGAATCCTTTTCTCCTTTTTCTAGGTTAGAAGTAATTAGGATATTATTGTCTTATACTAATTTACATCATTTTAAATTATTTCAAATGTACCTCAAAACTGATTTTCTAAATGGATATATTTTTGAAGAAGTGTATGTTAGAAAAACCCGTTATTTTGAAAATTTTATGCATCATAATCATGTTTTTAAGCTATATAAGACATTATATGGTTTGAAACAAGCTCCTCGAGCTTGGTATGAAAGGCTGACTAGTTTTATTTTTATTTTTTTGAGAAAGGAAAGACTGATCCTATTTTTTTATTAATAAAATTACTAATGATATTTTTATTGAAAAAATATATGTTTATGATATTAAATTTAGATATTCAAATGAAAATATTTTTTATGAATTTTTAAAATTGATGACTTCTAAATTTAATATGAGCATGATGGGGTAATTGAAGTTCTTCCTTGGTTTAAAAATATTTCAAAGAAATGATGGTATTTTTCTAAATCAATCTATGTATGATAAAGAATTAGTTAAAATATTCATTTTATATTCTTCTAAAAGTAAAAATACTTCCATGAGTACTATTTGAAAGTTAGATTTGGATAAATCTGGAAAATCTATTGATGTTAAAACCTATAGAGGAATGATTGTAAGTTTATTATATTTAACAGATTAAAGGACTGATTTAATGTTTTCAGTTTGTATGTGTGCTAGATTTAAAAGTGATCCTAAGGTAATTCACATTAAATCTCTTAAAAGGATCATTATATAGTTAAAGGTTCTTTAGATCTTGGTTTATTTTATCCTTATGGAACTGACTTTGATTTGAAAAGTTATTCCAATTATGATTTTTGTGGATGCAAGATAAATAGAAAGAAAACTTCAGGTATGTTTTATTTTCTTGGTAAATATTTACTTTTATGGGATTCAAATAAAAAATCCTATCGTTCTTTCAACTGTCGAATATGAATATATAGTTTCTGCATCATGTTGTGCTCAATATTTATGGATCAAGCAAACACTTTCTAATTTTGGTTTTTATTTTGATAAGATTTATATCTTTTGTGATAATAATTATTCTATTTATATTTCCAAAAATCACTTACAACACTCTAGGACTAAGTGAATTGATGCTAAATTTCATTTTCTTAGAGATCATGTTCAAAAAGGAAATATAATTCTAGAATTTATTTCTATATAAAACCAATTTTATGATATTTTTACTAAGACTCTAGACTTTAATAATTTTGATAAAATAAAGTTTAAACTTGGCATAATGGATATTTAAATTTACATGGTATTAATTAATGTGGGTTTATGTTTGTTTATGTGATGAAATTTTAAGATTTATTTGAAATCCAGGAAATCTGGAATCAAATTTTCAGATTACTTTTATTTATTTTCTATAAATATTTAAGTATTATATTATTCTTTTTAGAATTATCATACTTACTAGATAATTTTAACTTGTTGTCTAAATATTTAGTTAGAATAAAAGGGTATTTTTATGAAAGTTTTTTCATTAATTTTTTTTCAAATGAATTTTAAAATTCTACTCGATGAATAGTGGATTCTTAATACATGTTTTGAAAATGGATGAATTTTTGGTGGCTCCTTTATATATGTTTTGAAATATGAATTTTTAAGAAAGTTATGGAATAAATTTTATTTTTAAAATATGTTTTTATTTTAATGGAATTAATATTTTATATTTTACTTTCAAAGAGAGAATTATTCTATTACAACTTTATATTTTTGATAATTTCAAAAGGGGGGAGACATTTTTGAAATTATACTTTGTTTTTTAATTATCTAAAATGGGGAGAATGTTGAGTGGCTCTTTGAACCACTTTATGTTTTGATAATTAAAAAGCATTATTTTTTTCCTTTAAAAGTATTAATAATTTTAATTATTTAAATTATTCTTAATCATGATCATATAATAATATTTATTTACTTAAAATGTTTTTAGTTTTATAGTTTTTATAGTTCATAACATGTATTACAAGTTTCATAAAGTTTTCCTGGGCTAAATAAGTTATTTGAGACAATATAATATAATTTTTCTTATTTTGGAACTAAAATTTGAAAAGTATGGAAATTGAAAATTTAGAAAAGTCTGAAACCTACCATGTGGAAGTCACCTAATTGTGTCAACCTCATGCATAAAAAAAATGCACTGATAGTGTGGAATTCAACTAATAGTGTTAACCCACCGCATGAACAAAATGTACTGAATGTATGGGACTCAACTGACCATGTTACCTAACTATGTCAACCTACCACATGAAAAAAATATATTGACCATATGGGAGTCAAATGACCATGTTAACATATCATGGAACCTATCTTGAGGAAAATTGTATTTTATATTTTGACTATAACATGGGCTACATAACTCTAAATTAAGTTATTCTAATTGTTCTAGAAAGATAAACAAATTATCTATATTTAATCATAATAAGAAAAACTCTGAATCTATCTCTATAAATGAATAAATTTAATTGAATTCACCATATGTTTTTAGTTAGAATTCTTAAGTTTTATAGAATAATTTTTATATATTATTTTGATGATAACATGAGCTGTAGAAGTTAATTTAAGGTGATTTTTGATTATATTGAAATATAATAAAATTATATAAATATAATTTAACTAGAGTTAAATTTGGTTGTTCTATTTTGATGGTATGTTTTATGTCTAAAACATTAAAAATTAAGTTGCCTACAAATTTCTAGAACCACCTATGTAAAACCAGGTATGTTATTTTCTTTAAATATATGCTACTATATAGATTCATTTATGTGAATACCCCACATAAATTTCCTATTTGAAACCCATATGTGGAATTAACTACATGAATTTTTTATTTTCAATAGGATATTGTAAAATATGGAAATATGATCTGTTTTACATAAAATTTCACTTTTCCATTTGATGCACGTTTATTATCGATATAATTAATGTTTTATTTTCTATATAATTACTTATTAATTATTTATAAGTAATGATAATAGATTTTAAAATATTTTATTAAGTTATTATCACATGGGTTGTAGTTTAACATTGATTTCTTGAGAAAACGTCAGTTCCACATTAAATGTTATTCGAATATGAATAGTTTGTCTTTCAGGATTTATGAGAGTTTTCCAATGGAATTTAATATTGATTATAATTATTCATTAGTACTATATTAATTATACTAATTTTTTATCACTATAAATCATGAATTAAATTTGACAGATTATCAAAGTAAGCCACATGAACTCGATATATGGATTTTGATAGATCTAGATCAATGATAAGAGTTTGAGGATATTTTTGAACTATGTAAGGACTAATTTTTTTTGATATTGTCTATGGATATCAACTAGACTTTAAATATTTGATCCTTTACTGGTGGAGATTTTACTACTACTTCAACACTCAAACACTATATCTGTACATCTGGTTTTGTGGTTCTACTTATTTATATCTTTTTTTGGTGTTTGAAATTGTAATGGGTTATACTACCCATTAAATGGTAGTTTTTTGGGTTATTAATCCCAATCAAAATTCAGGAATTAGGTCATACCTCTAGGGGGAAAATTTAGGTTTTTTGGGTTATGAATCCTGGTAGAAAAATCTAGGTTTGTTTTGGGTTTAAGCCTCAAAAGAGAAAAATGATTTGTAATCAGGTTATGACACCAGTTTGAAAAAATTCATTGTAATATTCCATTATATTGGTTATAGTGGGCGTCATCACTCTCAGTTCGTGAGAGGGGTAAAGAGTAGACATAAGATCATTTAGATTTAAATTACTATAAAAATATCCTGTGTCTTTTTTACTTTTATTTTCCACTACATTAACATTATAACTCTAATATAACCCTTAAATCCATTAATTAATTTTAAAATACCAATTCACCCCCTATTGGATATATTAATGTCTTAACTATGGACTAACAACATGAGGGGATAGATACTAGGGTCAGTGATAGGAGGGGTATACCTTAGGTTACAGGTACAGACTCCTAGGAGAACCTTGTTGATCCCTTAGATTGATTAAGGCCTCTTTATGTTCCTAAAGTTCCTCCTATTATAGAGATATGAAAACTGATGTCTAATGTTCAAACTCGATGATATGATTTTTCCAAACAAGGCCACTAAATATACTTATCAGGCATAAGAATTCAATAGAGATGGAGAATTGTAACATCCACAGAATTTTAAGGATAAGAAAACCCTCTTTGTAAATAATTTATGAGAATTTTTATTTGAAAAATTAAAATATTTAATAAAAATCACTTAATAAATTATTTAAAGGCTTTATATAAGGGAAAAATATTTGTTAACACTTTGGAATATTCTATGAAATATTTTCAGAGTCTAGAGCTAAGTTAGTGTGGAATTATGAGGCTCATGGATCCTCACTAGTGGAAATCCAACATATACAAACACTTATTTCCCAACAGTTTGAAAAACTATTGGGATAAACAACTTAAACCAAAGGTTCTATTTAACCACTGGTAAAGATAATTTTAGTTAGGTTTTACCTATGGTTTAACAAAACCATTGGAAAATATGAATTTTACCTACAGTTTTAATTAACCATTGGTAAAAACACACCCGATTTCAGGCTATTTTTGGGCTCCCTTCCGATTTTTCATCCCTGATCACGTGAACCGTCCCTGAATTCCACCTCTCAGTGATCTCCTCCCCTCCCCGACCTTGACATCCTCAACCTCTCGGCCTCTGCCTTAGCCTCCCGGCCCCCAGCCCCTCTCGGCTCCCTCTCCTCTAGTGACGTTTCCCCTTCCCCTCTCGAATCCCTCTACGACGATAATGTCCCCCTCCCATATCGTCTCCTGGTGACATTCCCCCCTCCCCTCTCGGCTACCTCTCCTGGCGACATCCCCCTCCCCTCTTGGCTCCCTCTCCTCCGATGAGGTCCCCCAACCCCTTCTCCAGTAACACGTGAGACCCCCCATGCCCGAACACCCCGCGCAACATCCCACTCTCTTGGATCCCTCTCCTCCCACCATTTATCCCAAATTTATTGAGAGTTTTTGATCAGTACTTCCAAGTAAGGATAACCATTCATATTAATCATTCATTTTCTAGAGTTTTGGTAAGTAACCAACTCATGGTGCGGTGAATTATTGTGTAAATTGCGAATTTTTTGAAAATATATTCTTCCAGAAATGTAGGGTTAGATTCACAGGTTGTAAACCATTCATTCCAGCAATGCATTCAATAAAAAGTTCATGATTTTTTAAAAACCTCATATTTTCCTCTATAGACCCTTATTAAACCTGATATTATGTTGGATTTTTTTGTTAATCATGATATATATGTGATGAGGTTGTATTTTCATTAAGATGTGAAATGATGTGGGTTAATTAGAGGCGAGTGATGCTATCTGATATTTTATGGGTTATTGTGAAGATTTTCTTTCTGTTTAATTGATTGGTTCATAAAACATAGGTTAGTGTTGCATATATTAAGTAATTGGAGTTGGTAAAGTAAAATGTTGGTCTCAGATTTCCAAGTTGGTTATTTGGATGGTATTCTCTATCAAAAGTGGGTATGTCTCTGTTGACTATGGGTGTATTTTCCAATTGACCAATGTATTTATTAAACTGACCATGAAATACACATTTCCCACAATATAGAAGCACAAAAAAAATCATAGATATACACTACACACCACAAGACACCCATGGGAGACACCCCTTGACATCTACTGATAGTTAAGGGGCCATTAACTTTGGAACTGAAGTTGATTGGCACTAAAGCCTTAAGAAATTTTCATTGCTGGTATAAAAGATAGCAACACCTTTATTCTTAGTATAGTATAATGAAATAGTTTACACCCTCATGAACAAGTAGACCATCTGGTTCATGGGATGGTTCCCGACTAGGTTCAATAGATGGATTAACTACCAAACATTGATTGTGGTCCCTGTGAGGTTCTTTCCATAGTGAATAGGGTTATGTGCACAATCTTCAACTCAACTACTGTAGTAGAGATTCATATTCATTGGCTAAGTGTAATAGTATGGTGTTTCCAACAATGTGCTATATAAAGAACATAATGAAAAATGAAGAGATTATTAAATGGAATTGTTTCCCCATTGCTTACAGGAACATGATTTGACCCATGGGGCGTTGTGGTTCTTATATATTGGGTGGTGACATGTATAGTCATAGGATACAAGTGTGTTTTTGTTAAGTTTTTATTTTATTTTCTTTATCTCATTGGACACTTAGGACTTTTACTGATTTCTATGGATGGAGGATAGTGATGCTATCCTAACTAGTTGGAGTAGATCACTTGTATACTGTAATACCATGAGGTGTGAGTGTGAGGAAACATTTAAAGCTAGAGTAGCCTTGGGGTCTTCCATGAGATGAAATTGTTTTTCTAAAACATTGTGTGGGAACATTTTTGGATCATGTTGGAGTCATGAAATAACCCCAAGTGTCTCCATGAGATAGCATAAATAACCCCAATTATCTCCAAGTATCTCTATACATCATATCATCCTCACATGGGTTGGCCACTCACCTAATCCTAGAAAACATATCCTAGTTTATCCTCTCAGTCACATAGTCTAGACTCATATCTTGAGGATTATATCATGCCTCTATGCACATCTCATCATCCAACTAGACAAAGAGGATTATTCACCTCATGATTGTCCTAGTCACAAAATCACACCATGTCGAACCCATATACATTCTTATCTCATCCACATGGAAATCCTCTAAGGTCCCTTAGACCCATCCTAGTCGATGCTCACTGACCATAATCCTCACCCACATAGTATAGTCTTCTCTCGGCATGTCGACCATTCCTTAATTATATTCTCAATCATCTAGTCAAGAACCTCATCAAAATAATGTATTATAACCCATCCCCACTAACCAGGTTCCATCCTAAGCTAAATCACACCAAGCCTCTTGGCATTATAATGCCCATCTGTCCGACAATACCCAATACCCACACTAACATATCATCCTTAATATCTTTAGTTGAACTCTTAAACCATTAAATGGAGTAAAACCTTTCATAATACATTTTATAGACTCAGAGGGACCATCCCACTCTAACAACCCACCAAGATTCCAATCTATCCTCACAAGTATTTCCTCATCAAACACTAGACGTACAATTTCCACACCTATCACTATAAGGACCAATACTCTTTGGAATATTTTACTTGATCTAAAACCTCATCTAGTTCATACACATATCATCCCAATTTTAAGACACGTGTTAGACCACTCATATCCCAATCGATATCTTATCTACTTGGAGACCTAGTGATAGGGTGATTTCATTTCCATAAAATTACTAAAGAACCTTCTCTAAAACAATAGATAAATGATTTGGTTAAGTAGAATTCCACCAAGAAGAGATATAGGAAAACATCATATAGGTTATTGGTGACACAATGAGTTATTAGACTCTATCACAGCCAACAAAAAGGGATTAATTACCAACATAACTGGTTCCTGTACTGACCCACCAAGGGTCAATATACATCCCTTGCATGGAGAGACTATTTAGTCGTCATCAAGATAAATATCACCATATGATCCATAATACCATTATTTAGAAGTAATATTGTGGTTCAACTATGTATAATACTTCCAATAAGTTATATAGAAAAACACCATATAGGTTTTTTTTAATTTAAACATTTTAGCCCTCATCATTAGTGACATCAATCACATTAAAGCGCATAAATGTCAACTAAACCCTACATTCCAAGAATTATTCATGTGGAAAGGCCCCATGCCAATAGTATAAGAACTAAAACCCATAAATAAGGTGGTGAGTGAGGGAATCGTGCTCGAATCCTTTGGTGAGCATTGTGTATAGATGGATTCTATGGGAAGAGATACTGTGGCCAAAGGATCTGGGATATCTTATCCTTGAGGCAACATTTCCATAATTAATCACATAAGGACTGTTAGTCAATGTACATAAATAATGTTTTCAAATGAAGAGAAAATATGTTAACCGTTGAGGATTTACCTTTTTCAGTTAATGTAGTAGCTAGTTATTTCACCTCAATGTTGACCCAAGGGATGATAGAAATGTGTTCCTACCACACATCATTGATGCACAGATGATGCCGCTTACAATCACACAATATGTTTAAGGATAATTCTAGGGAAACCACCACCCTAAAGGGGTGGAAGCATAAACAAAGGTACGAGGAATATTTCACCCACATCAGACATCAGGTTCAAACCTTCGTGGGCCTTGTTCATTTTATACTCTTCCTGGACCCTATCCAAGCCTTGGGGAATGCTGAAGGGATGGAAGGTGTATATTTCTTAGATATATAAGTTTTTTCCATAGGAACTTGAAGAGAACCGACACAGTTAAGTAGGTCAGGAAGAGATACTTAAGAAATTTGATGATTAAATTCAGAAAACACACTACTTACTTGATGACTTTGGGTGAGGTTTCTTAGCTGACTACCTCACACATTTCCTCTTGTATGTATTATTTGAGGGAAGTCCTTCATAAGGGTATGAAATTTGATGTGTTGAAGGTGGCACCAGTGGAGGTATACATCCCTTTCACGGTGAGACCACACATCAGATTCATATAAACAACATGAATAAACCATAGAGAGATGTTCAAGGATTTACTATATTATATAGTGATGATCTATCCATAAATCTTGACCTAATTAGATCATTAATTTATAGATAACTCATTGAATCTTATCTTGTAATATCTAATTATTTTTGGCTCTGTAACTACAAACACCAATGCCCAATATTCACCAAACATCAAAATCTCTACTCATCACCATAATTAATATCGAGACAGCATGAAACCGCACCCATCTATCCCAAGAAAAAATTGTACCATAGACCACTCATCCCCAAACATATGGTGATCCTCACCATAATACATGGATCATACAGATCAATTCCAACAAATGGTGGTCCGCATCATAAGAATGGCCTATTGATAATGTATCCCCAATGGTCCATCAACTATTGAAATACAGTTCCCACCTTACCAAAAATAGTATTATATAAAAACATTGGCCTATCATCCTCTAGTTGAATTGTCATCCTATAGTTAAATTAACCCAGAAATGCTCACTCCCACCCACCAATGTGATATCACATCCCTCAATAATGATGTTTAATTACTAGAAGGCATAAATAGATCATCTAAATTTACACACTTACAATTAGTCTAATTCCATGGGTATATCACCCACTTTCAAGCACCCATCCTTATTGAGAATTGGTATACTAGACCACCCACTCAAATATTAGGTCACATCTAGGAACATATAATGAAATAATTATATGATGATTCGTATCATGTAAAATAATAGATAAATGACTTGGTTAAGTAGAATTACACCAAGAAGCGTTATGGGAAAACATCATATAGGTTATTGGTGACACAATGAGTTATTAGACTCTATCACAGCCAAAAAAAGGGATTAATTACCAACATAACCAGTTCTTGTACTGACCCACTACACCCCTTGCATGGAGAGACTATGTAGTCATCATCAAGGAAAATCTCACTATATGATCCATAATACCATTAATTAGAAGTAATATTGTGGTTAAACTATGTAGAATACTTACAATAAGTTATATATAAATACACCATATAGGGTTTTTTCTAATTTAAACAGTTGATCCCTCATCGTCAGTGACATCAATCACATTAAAGTGCAGAAATTTCAACTGAACCCTACATTCCAAGAATTATTCATGTGTACAGGACCCATTCCAATAGACTAAGAACTAAAACCATAAATAATAATGGAAAACACATGAATCATAATTAAATAAATATCTCAACTGTAAACATAAAAACCAATAATAATAAGACCTCATCCCTTGTAACCTAGAATTCCCACCAGAAAAGGTATTCATAATTCACTTTTTTGAGATCCAACAAATTCTCAAAATTAATGACATTTCAGGTTTACTCAACAAACTAAACTAGAGTGATGCATAAAATTCATAACCATGACAGATTATCTTTGATGACATTACATGAACATCCAGTTAACTACACCATATTTTAGCATCCCTTATTTTGAAACTTGCTAAAAGTCTACTAATTTATGTAAAACAGTGGAATATTATAAATCCTTAAAAACATAATATTCGTAACCATGGTTCGTGATTTTACCCCAAGATAATTACCTGGACTATAGAAGGAACTAAAGCACAGAATCACTAATCCCCTGTTGTCTCTAAATAGTCTCTCCCCCATTTACAAAGAAATTCATGTTCCATCCACATTTAATTTCATACCGGTATTGGGTGGAATCCTCTTTATCCATTTATCATGAATACCTTGAGCACATTACATATTACTAAAAATCCTTAGTAGTAACCTTCATAACTATGAAGTGCACTCCCCTCCATTAATTAGTGCACCAAACTCCACCATAAGATGATTCACTCACAGCTAAAGGAGAAGGGAATACATAGAAGGGGAGGCCGTTGTACGTTGCTTGCTGGAATTACATAGGAGGGGAGGCTACTGGAATTGCAGAGGGGAGGTCGATGGAATTGTAAAGGGGAGGCAACTGGAATTGTAGAGTGGAGGCTGCTATATGCTCGTGGGGAGGATTATGTATTCTTGAGGGGAGGCTGCTGGAATTGCATAGAAGGGGAGGCCACTGTATGCTTGCTGGAATTATAGTACTGTATAGGGGAGGCCGCTGGAATTTCAGTGGGGAGGTGCAGGTTTTGTCCATATTATACTGTGGGAGGTGCATGTTTACAATGGGGGGAGTATAGGATATACTAATAGTTCTGTAAACCGTTGGTATACTGTATGCTGCTCTACATATCCCAACGGTTTCATTTTACCCGTTGGGTGAAAAACAGATGCTGCATGTATACCAACAGTTCAAAAACCATTTTTATACATATATTCCAATGGTTTCTTTAAAACCGTTGGAACATGTTAGATATTGGACAATATGTGTACCAATGGTTCTTGAACTGTTAATACACATATATACCAATGGCTTCCTTTAAACCGTTGGTAATCTATGCATTCAGACATCCTATACCAATAGTTTCTAATAAACTGTTGGTATAAGGCTATTGCAACGACTAACATACCAATAGTTCTTGAAACTGTTGAGATAGCCTATCCCAATAGTTTTAAACTGTTGGGATATGTCAAATTTCTAGCAGTTCCTTGATATTGATTTAATAAAAATATTAAATATATTATATTATGCACACATTCAAATTTTACAAAATAATAAAATATCTCTGGAATAGTGTCTCATATGAGAAATCTGAAACCACTATTAGGTCCAGGATATAGGGTTTACCCTAGGTGTGGCATAAAATTTTTATGCATCGGGTGTTTGGACAAATCACACATGAGGATAATAATAATTATATTATTATTATTATTATTTTTTGTTAAAAAAATGGAAATTTCATGTATAATTAAATAATTTTGATTTCTCTTAATTAATGAACAACATTTCTCCATGTGTGAATATTTATTTGGAGGTTTGGTAATAACGATGATATTATTGCCTTGTGATAAATAAATACGAATGTTTGGTTAATATTAATTTATTAACTATTATAGGTATTTAATAAAAGTTGTGTTTGAAATATTAAGTGGTAATGACGGGAGGTATTTAATAATAATAATAATAATTATTATTTTTGTTATTATGATTATTATTAAATTGGGAAAATAATATTGGGGTATACATATATATAATTTCTATATATATATATGTGCAATAAATATATATGTTTGTATATATATATGTAGATGTATATATATAGTGTATATATATAAAGTTCATATATATATATATATATGAGTTAAATAAATAAATAAATATATATGTATGTATGTATGTATGTATGTGTAGGTATATATATGTATAAGGTATATATATATATGGATGGATTTTTTTAATATATTTAAAAATGAAAATTTTAAAAAATACATAGAGAAGAGTTTTGGGGGGTGGAACATGGATTAAATATGAGAGAGAAGTGAGAAATTAATTAAGTAATAAATGAATTCATTAATTTATTAAAAAGAAAAGGGAAAAAATATTTAAAATTGGAAGATAGGAGAGACACCTAGGGGGGCGTACACAAGGCCTATCCCACATTTTCTATCTCTCCCATGCCTCTCTCTTCACTCCTTCTCTCTCTAATATTTTTTTATTTTATTCTATTATTCCTCAAATTTATTTCTTTAATATCTCACGTGATATTGATCAGATTGATGTGCCTTCAGAGCCATTGGGTTCATCTCGACAATCTGAATTTTAATCCAAAGTTTGTTTTGAAAGGTGGTGTGGAATTTTTTTCAAATTTAATTTAATCCTTCTTTTTTCTAATTTTTAAATATAAAAGATAATTGAAAAGAATTATAAATCAATAATTACAAATAATTATCAAAGGATAATTGTGTGATATTATAAAAAGATAATTATACAAATTATAAAAGGAAAATTATAAGGTAATTATCTTGTGAAAAATAATATTGAAATTATAAAAGGGTAATTATGTGTATTATCAAATGATAATTATCAATAATTGTCAAGAGGCAATTGCACTAAATTATAAAAGGATAATTTATAGAAAAATTACCAAAATATAATCACATAATTTATCAAAGGGTAATTTGTAAGAATTTATCATAAGGTAATTGTAAAAGGATAATTTATGCAATTTATGGAAGGATAATTATTTATATTATCAAAGAATAATTATTTGGTTTATAATTATTCTTGAGGGGGATTTTGTGAGTGCATGTGTTGATCTAAAATGACAATTTAGAAATTATTTAGGAGAGATAAAATATCATATCATGTAATATTTTATTTCTTATGGGAATAAAATAACTAGTTTTGATTCTAGGATTCGTTGGTGCATGATTGAATCCTGGTTAGTGTTTGAACGTGGTTTAGGTGATGAAACCTTTGATGGAATTTCTGTTGACATCAACAAATTTGAGGTAGGAAGTACCTTACCTTCTTGGGCTCTCATTACACATTTTTTTCATGGTGTGATGTTTGTGTTAGAATACTAATATTCATGCTTGAATCATTATCACATGTCAGTACTTTAACAATGTGAAAAATAGTTTTTAACAGTGCCAAAAAGAACTGTTTTTCTAAAGTATCAAAATAATTTGAATAAGTTTACTCAGTTTTGAGTAGGTAACTTGTTTTTTTTACTAAAATTTCATTTTAAACTGAAAAAACACACTTTGAGTCATACCGATCACATCATGTGTCAGTTTGACACGAGATTGATTGATACATATCACAAATGAATTATGAATAATTTTCCTAAATTATAAAGAAAATTTGAAGAGTTTTTTCTTAATTTTCAGTGACTGAAACATGTTTTGAATTAAAATGTCAATTTTTTACTAATAACCCACACTTTGAATCATACTGGGCACAACGTCTGTCAGATTGAGGTGCATATGATTCCTATATATCAAAATGGCTTATGAATTGTTTTACTAAAGTATCAAAATAATATGAATGTGTTTTCTTCATTTTGAGTATGTCACTTTTCTGTTTTACTAAAATGTAAATTTTAAATAAAAGGACACACTTGGATTCATACCATTAACACTGTTAGTCAGATTGATGTTTGACTGATTCCTACATATAAAAAATGACTTATGTATTATTTGCATGAAGTATAAAAACAATCCAAATGTTTTTTCATAGTTTTGAGTATGTCACTTGTCTTTTTTACTAAAATTTTATTTTAAACTGAAAACACACACTTGGATTAATATTAGCCACATAGTGTGTCATTCTAACATTAGACTGATTCCTACATGTCAAAAATGACTTATGATTAGTTTTCCTAAATTATCAAGACATCACAAGCACGTTTTCTTGGTTTTCAGTGGGTGAAACATGTTTTGAACTAAAATGTCAATTTTAGACTGATAATGACAATCTTGAGTGATACCAAGAACACCGGGTATTAGATTGAGGTGAGGTTGATTGCTACATGATAAAAATTAATTATAGATCAATTTCCAAAAGTATCAAAATAATATGAATGTTTTTGTTCTATTTTGATTATTTTACTTATCTTATTTACTAAAATGTCAATTTTAAATAAAAAGGTGAACTTAGAGTCATACATGTCATACCATGTGTTAGATTGAGGAGCGACTAATTACTATATGTTACTAATGACTTATGGATTGTTTTGATAAATTATTAAAATAATATGAATGTATTTGCTTATTTTTGAGTATATGATGTGTGTTTTGAACTAAAATGTAAATTATAAACTAAAAAAATATAGTTCGAGTCACAAAGATCACATTTTTTATCAGATTAAGGTGTGGATGATTCCTACATGTCAAAAATGACTTATGGATTTTTTCCTTAAATTATCATAATAACCCGAATGTGTTTTCTCAGTTTTGAGTACGTTACTTGTCTTTTTTACTAAAATGTCATTTTAAACAGAAAACACGCACTTTGAGTCATATCGGTCACTTCGTGTGTTTGTTCGATATGAGAATAATTCATCCACATCACAAATGACTTATGAATAATTGTCCTAAATTATCAAGAAAACACGAGTGTGTTTGCTTAGTTTTTAGTAAGTGATAGATATTTTGAACTAAGATGTAAATTTGAAACTAATAACAGAAACTTTGAGTCATACCAAAAAAATGTGTATCATATTTAGGTTTGACTAATTCCTACACATCACAAATGACTTGTGGATCATTGTCCTAAAGTATCAAAACAATCTGAATTATTTTTCTCATTTTTGAGCCTGTGATGTGTGTTTTTGAACTAAAATGTAAATTTTAAACTAAAAATATAAACTTAGAGTCATAATGGGAATAAAATTATGATAAAACAAAATGTATAATTAGAATAAAGTCATCTTTTCATGATGTTTATATACATTCTGACACCAGGTATGCTACCCATTCATTTCTAAACAAATATATTTTCTCTTGTGAATAATAGGACTATAGATAGTCCTGGTAGTTTAAAAAAAATATAAATAGACAAAGGATTAATAAATATTTTATATAAAATTTTAATTATCTTCGAAAATACCACTTCGAGGATGCAAGTTTATTGATGGAATACAATTTATTTTATAAATTTTCAAAACATAATAATGAAAATATTTTCCATTGGTTTGTTTTGGAAATTGTAGAAACATTTAGAAAAATAAGTAATTTTTTTATATATGTTTTGATAGTGAAATATTATTATATATAACCTAATATTTATCCATTTTTAGAATTAAATAGGCTCCTTTTATTCATGGACTGTCCTCATGCCATAATTTTGACGATATTTAAACATTTCCCTATCATAGAAAAATTATCATTAAATCATAATATTAGATGTATAACTTGAAGTTTAGTTGTAAAAAATTGCATGTAGTTATTAAAAATTGATAAACATCATCATGTGTGGTCAGTTTTTTTGGGTATCCATGCATTAAATCTAGAAAATAGATCTTTGGAGTATGCAAATTGACTGAAATGAGTAACAAATGCTGCCTAAAAACAAAAAAGTAATAATTAATTAAATGAATGTATATATATTAGATATGATTAAATTGTAGAGTTTTA
This sequence comes from Viscum album, assembly GCA_963277665.1. Lineage (NCBI taxonomy): Eukaryota > Viridiplantae > Streptophyta > Magnoliopsida > Santalales > Viscaceae > Viscum > Viscum album. Next base: position 344,780,417 of record OY728162.1, on the reverse strand, counting down.
CCCCTGCATCGTGGGTATTAAGAAGTGTCTATCTTCTATAAGTTTTCATTCAAATAGTTTGGCCAATTTCTCCCCTATTACATCAATTTTCTTTGATTCCATTTTGAATTTTTGTGTAGAAGTGATGTGAGGACTAATGATTACAAATATCTATTCATAGGGTTTTCCCTTAAAATTTTATTCATATATGCACATGAAAAAATATTAATAGTATTTATTCATAATCAATATAGTAGATCAACTATTGGAAAAAAATCATGAAAACACACCTCATGTATACATTTACAACTAAGACTCCTAGCCATTCATTCATGATGATTTCATTTACATTATCAAGACCAATATAGCCTATAATGGCCTCTATATGCATATGTTCTTCACAATTAATTGCAGTCATAACATGATTTATTAACATTGAATATGTTTGTAACTTTAATGTTAGTAAATGCGGAAGTTGAACAGAAGGGGTGAAGGTACTTTGTAAAAATATTTTTGACTTCTTGGTTGATCCTTTTGGTCATTTTAATTCAAACTTTCATTTCACCCCCTTCCCTTTGTCCATTTTAATAACATTCATCAGTTTAGGCCTTTTTTCATTAATTTTAAAGGTTTTTCATGAAAAATAAATTGAAAATGAATACATCCTTTTTGATATATTTTTTTACAAGATCGAATGACCATGATATGTATGTTTCAATAGATTTCTCAATCATATGAATATCTGAATCATAAAGTGGAAAAGGTAGCTCGACGCTTGGCTCTTGAGATATGTTAATCACCAATCTCACATAACCTATTGAAAGTTATATGTTTTGTATAATATCTCCATGGATATTGTACACGGTACCCCTAACAACAAGGTGATGGGTGTATGTTAATAGATATAAATCACAATCATTTTTACCCTGTAATGACTCGGATCCGGAGCCACTAAACTGGTGCCCCATACCCGGTTCTCCACATGACCTCAAGCGTGTTTCCCCAAATTCCAAAGGCTGTAGACTAGCAGCGAGGGCCTTGGTGATTCATTAGGGAAAGTATGCCCTCATTTGGTAAGGTATACAAAGAAAGGAAATAACAGTCAATAGCAGAAGCAGTAAACAACATACAACAACTAAAACTAAATACCGGAAGAAATGCATAGTATAATAATGATGAAAATGATGCAGCAAGTACAAATATCTAAGGAAAGAACCAAACACAACAACGTGCTGAAATACAACTGAGAAGAAAGTACTAAAAGTAACAACAACTCTAGCAGCATCACATGCCTAGGCTCAGTCCTATGCTCTCCAGCTCCAACCAGAAATCATGTACCTGAAGTAGAAGGGACACAATCCCTATCCACACCTGCAACCATATAACCTGTTTGGACCAAAAAGCAGGACCCAAACAAGGTGTGAGACTAATCCCATTAGGCAATCACCACAAGATCTGTTCCCTACTGTCAGTGAGAAATATAGTAAAAGTAAAGGAAATAAATGAAATAGAGAAACAGAAGTGAACTAGAGTAAACAATCCTAAAAATCTTTATTCACATTTATTTATTAATTTAATTCACTCATTAAATTATCAACCAAGGAATCTAGCAAACAACTCAATATTCTCAAGGCATAACAAGTAACACAACATGTATCTCATCAGACTACCTAAACAGAAAATAGTACAAAACTCAAGCTTGTTCTTTGTCTTGGGGGAATCATCAAAACCAACCAAAAAATATTCAAGGTGACTCTCTGGGTGGCTCACACTGGCAGACCACTCTAGTCAAGTAAACATACAAAGGAACAAACTCTCTGGGAAGCTCTCACCGTCAATTCCCCTACGGTCTTTCAACGATAGCTATAGAATCTCTAAGGAAGCACTTACATCTAATTCACCCTATAGTCTCGATATGTAACTAAGGAAACTCTAAGGAAGAACAAAGTCCCATTCCCATAGGTCCTGCGAACGATACTAAAATACAATAGACTCTTTTGGGAAGCCCTAATCGTCAATTTCCCCTTTAGTCTACCGCACCATGTTCACACAGCCTTGAGCAGTTTAGTCATGCGTAATCGATTGTTAGCAGCCTAACTAAGTTCAAAAACTACTTGGATAAAAGATACAATGCATCAAAATCATATAAACAATAGGCAATAAATGCAATCAATTATATCAAGGTAGGAAATAATGCAACACGGTATGCCTCACGGGCAACCTATGCCAAACGACAATAAACAACCAAACAGGGGGAACACCCAAGGGGTTATCCTCAAACATGATAACAAGAAATTATCAATCATCTAATAACCTCAAGAATACATGCAATCTAAGGCAGATAACAATACAGAAACAAAACCCTAACCCGAGATACCTGATACATGGGTATCCGGTACTTTTTCACCAAAAACTCAAAAACATTCAACGTAGGGCAACAAACCACCTACCTCGATCCTAGTAGATCGATATACTTGAACCACGAGGATTGATTCTCCTTATAAAGGTGTAGATATATGAAAATTCAAAAAACACTAAACCCTCAATAAATTGAGAAAGAATAGGAATTGGGAAACAAATCTCTAGGAGAAGAGAGATCTTACCGCTGCGGTCTCAACGCAATCGACGACGGTCGATTTGAATAACGGACAGAGGATTGGAGAAGATCCACGACCGTACGAAATGCTCTCGGTCGAAGAACCTGGAGAATAATACGGTTTTGTCGATGGGGCGTGACCCCATTCCGTTTAATGAAAAAAAGAAAATATATGGAATGTACTTCTGAAGTACACGACGTGTACTTAGATTTTCCGTACTCCACTTTAAAAGGCCTCCACATCTCTCCTACACACCATGTGTGTGGTTAGGACATGGCCAGCACATAGTTTCGAGTGAAAAATAAGTACACGGTGTGTACTCATAAAGTACATGGCGTGTACTTCAAAAATTTCCAGAAATTCATCTTTTTCCCAAAAATGACAAGAAAGGGAAAAATGTACCTGAAAATAATGTCCGAGTTCTTACATACTTCCCCCCTTAAAGAAATTCATCCCCAAATTTCCCTAACAAGGTAGTGATGAAGAAACCTCGAACAACTCTAGCCACTATGATCGCATATCGGCCTCCCTCTCCCAAGTCTCATCCTGTACACGGTCGTGCTGCCATAACACCTGTACCAGAGGAATAGAGCGGCCACGAAGTACCCTTGCACTACGATCAAAAATCCTGATAGGGTGATCCACGAATGATGCATCCTGCTCCAGCTCAACCTCCTCGGGTTGAAAAACATGGGACGAGTCTGATAAATAGCGTCGAAGTTGAGAAACATGAAAGTCGTCGTGCATAGCCTGATATCTCTAAGGTAACTGCAACCTATAAGCAACGGGAACGACTCTCTCTAGAACCTCAAACGGCCCGACATATCTCGGTGAAAGCTTACTCTGTCTCCTGATCCTATTGTGTCCCAACCTCAGGGTAACACGTAGGAAAACCTGATCTCCGACCTTGAACTCCAAAGTCCATCTCCGCTGATCGACATAAGACTTCTATCGAGACTGTGCTATAAACATCCTCCTCCGAATCAAGTCTATCTTCTCTAAGGTCTCCTGAACAAGATGAGGTCCCAACAAAGCTGCCTCTCCGGCCTCCAGCCATCACAAAGGTGATCGACATGACCTACTGTACAAATCCTCGTAAGGTACCATCTGAATAGTGGCCCGAAAACTGTTGTTATAGGCAAACTCCACAAGAAAAATATGCTTCTCCCAAGAACCACCAAAGTCCATAATGAAAGCTCGGAGCATATCCTCAAGCACCTGGATCGTGCACTCTGACTGGCCATCTGTCTGGGGATGGTAAGCTGTAATCAGAATTACCTGTGTACCCAAATACCTCTGTAGCCCTTTCCAGAAATGTGATGTGAAGCGAGCGTCCCTATCTAAAATGATAGTACTTGGAACCCCATGCAAGCATACAATCTCACAGATGTACAACCGTCCAAGCTCATCAACACCGAATATCTCCTTAATCAGCAAGAAGTGAGCAACCTTCGTGAGACTGTCAACGAAAACCCATACTACATCATTCCCTCGAGGCGATCTCGGTAACCCTGTCACAAAGTCCATCGCGACATCATTCCACTTACACTCTGGAATGGGTAAATGATGTAAAAGCCCTGCCGGCCACTGGTGTTCCGCCTTCACCTGCTGACAGCTGGAACATCTCATGAAAAAACCAGCAACATCTCTCTTCATACCTGGCCACCAATACTGGCGGTGTAGATCACAATACATCTTGGTGAATCTAGGATGAACTGCCCAAACTGAGGAATGAAAGTCTCGCATCATCTCCTCATGTATATCTGCTGGCACCAATATGCATCCCTACAAACTCAAGATCTCATCCTCGCCAACGGTCCATCCGGGAAGAGGGTCCTCTCCTGACATGCTTTCCTATATGACTAGGCCTTCAGAATCTGATAACTGCCTCATCCGAACTTGGTCAAGAAGTGTAGAGGTAACAACTAGAGAAGATACGAAAATATTCCCCTGCCTATCGTGCACCTCCAAATTCATCTCAGAGAATAGAGCCATAAGCTTCCACTCACTATTGGCCTCCTGAACTACCTGTATCTGAGTCTTCCTGCTCAGTGCATCAGCCACTGCATTTCCTTTCCCAGGCGTATAGGCAAGCTCAAAATCAAAAGACTGCAGGTACTCAACCCACCTCCGCTATCTCATATTCAGGTCACGCTGCGTGAAGATGTACTTGAGGCTCTTGTGGTCAGTATATACCACAAAACGCTCTCCCAGAAGATAATTCCTCCAAAAACGCAAGGCATGAACAACTGTAGCCAACTCCAGGTCATGCTTAGGATATTTCCTCTCATGTGGCCCCAACTGCCAAGATCAGTATGCAACAACACGATCCTCCTGCATAAGAACTGCTCCAATCCCGATGTCAGATGCATCACAGAAAACTGTATAACTCTTTCCTGGCTCTGGAAAAACTAGAATCGGTGCTCAAGTCAATCTCCCTTTCAGCTCCTGGAAGGCTAAATCACAAGCTTCTGACTAAACAAACTTCACCCCCTTTTTAGTCAAGACCATCAATGGCGCTGCTAAGTGTGAGAAGTCCTATATAAACCATCTATAGTAACCATCCAGCCCTAAGAAACTTCGAACCTCGAAGACATTCTTCAGCTGCTCCCAGGTAACTACTTCTCTCACCTTCTCTGGGTCTACTGATACTCCTATCTCTGAGATGACATGACCTAGGAAGTGAATCTCATCCATCCAAAAGTGGAACTTCGAGATCTTATCATATAACTGATGCTTCCTCAGTGTACTCAAAATGATCTCAAGATGGGTAGCATGGTCGTGTCAAGTGTGAGAGTACACCAAGATGTCGTCCATGGAAACCACCACGAAGGAATCCAAAGAAGGATGGAAAACTCTGTTCATCAGTGCCATGAAGACTACTGGTGCATTCGTGAGACCGAATGGAATGACTGTATACTCGTATAGACCATACCTGCTCCTGAAGGCTGTAAGAGGTATATCTGATGGTCTAACGCGTAACTGATGAAAACCAGACCTTGAGTCGATCTTTGAGAACACCCGAGATCCTCAAAGCTAATCAAAGAGGTCATAGATCCTCAGAAAGGGATATCAGTTCTTGACCGTTAATTGGTTCAGCTTCCGATAATCCACACAAAGATGAAGGGTGTCGTCTGCCTTCTTCGCAAACAGGATAGGCGAACCCCATGGAGAAGTGCTGGGTCGGATGAAACCCTTTTCCTGCAACTCCTCCAACAGCTTCTTGAGCTCCTAAAACTTAGGTGTAGCCATCCTATAAGGAGTAATGGACACCGATGTCACTCCGGGCACGAGCTCGATTGAGAAGTCTACCTCACGCTCTGGAGGAAAACCTGAAAATTTCTCTAGAAAGACATCCCTTAAACGATCCACCACTGGAGGAAAGTCTAACTGAGAAGTACTGTGGTCATCCAGATATAGAATAGAAATCTGGGATGTAACTCTGCCTAGCCCATGATGCTCGGGTCCAGCTCTACCCGCCTGGACATACCACTCGCCTCTATGAAGAAAGGACCCGCTGTCTGGTGATACGAAACTCACCCTACAATGATAGCAATCGACAACTGCCTGGAAGGGAACCAACCGGTCCATCCCGAGAATGAAATCATAGCCTGTCATCTCTAGGACATAGAGGTCCCATAATAAGTGACACCCTGCAACCTCAAGATGGCATTCTTTTCACTGACGTACACTAGATGTCCTCATTCCCAAGGGCGTGTCAAGGGTCAACATGTCAGCAAACAGAAAGATACAGAGCCCAAGGCTCTCCATGACAGCAACATAGATAAAGCTATGCGAAGCACCAGTATCAAAAAGAGATGAAGATAAAACTGAGGCTACTAAGATCGTACCTTGAACTGTAGAGGGTCTGAGATCTTGCCCCTGATGAACCTGCTCTACAGCAACAGTCTGGCCTGTACTGCGGCCCTGCGTAGCAGCCTGAGATCCCTGTATAGCTCATCCCTGAGACTGACCACAGTGTCCACGACCTCTACCCTAGACTGAACGACCTGAAGAACTCCAGCCCCCAGTCTGCTATGGAACTGGTAATCCTGCTCCTGTATGTGGAGTCAAAATTGATCATTATTCACTAGTTGCGGGAAGGAGAACCTTGAAGAAACGCTGCAGATGGCCTATCTTGCTACAAGATCGACACTCCATTGGGTCTCTCGATCACTGAGGCTTCTTATGCCCGCTCCTTCCACACTGCTAACACACCACTTGGGTTCCAAAATGAAGATCTCGTCTACCAGAAGGGACACCTCGCTTCCTCAGATCACCTCATGTAGACTCTCGGTGGCGCTTCCTACTGTCTGCCTGAAAAGAATCAGCCCTGGATGCTAAATCTCCCTGGTCCACAGCTCCAGTATCCCTCAGGTTCCTTTCCATGATGAGCGCCTGATTGACTATCAGAGTAATAAAAGTCAAATGAAAGATATTCACCTGCGACCTGATGTTCGGTCTTAGGCCTTCCTCAAACTTCCTTGCTAAGAATAGCTCTTCATTCCCCAGAACAGGAGTGAAATGCTGTAACTAAGTGAAGCGGGAGGAATCCTCCATAATTGAGAGAGTACCCTGCTAAAAATTAATGAACTCTCTGGCTCTGTCATCCCTCAGCGTCGATGGGTAGAAGTAGTCGTAGAACGTTCGCTGAAACTCATCCCAAGCCATAGCCTGTTGGCGCCCTGTCTGCGAAACCACATCCCACCATATCTTGGCATAATCTCACAGTATATTAGTTGTGAGTTTCAATCTCCTCTCTGGAGGTATCTCCAGATTCTCGCATATGGATAGTATGACTTCTAGCCATGACTCCACATACTACGGTCCCCCATCCCCTAGGAACGTGGGAGGATGCTGCTGTTGGAAAACCTGCGTCAGCTCTGCCATAGTCGGGGTAGGATGCTGATCTTTCTAGAAGGTCTGCATGAATCCCATGAAACCATATCTGAACTGAGTGTTGGCACCAGTGTCTGGAATCCCTACGGTTGCCATGTCCGGAACGATAGGCGGAACTACTGGTAGTCCGTGATCTGCCGTATCAGGTGTATGGTCACTGCCCGGTCCCTGACATGCAGCGGGAGAACGTATTGGTTCCATAGGTCTGAAAGATCAAAAAAACACACCTTCATTAACGATGAACACAGTTTCAACATAAGAGAGTAAAACTGAACAGGAGGAGAAAACCTTTAAAATTGGGAAAACATGACTACACGGCGTGTAGTACTACTACACGACTTGTTTCTTATAAGTTTACCCTGGGCGTATACCTTGGCCATATATGGTTGTGTAAACCACCCAGCTACACGACGTGTTCTTAAACTACACAGCGTATACCAACCCTTTTCTCCCTACCCGTTCACTCCTACACGGCTAGGAACACGAACTGTCCGAGTAGGAAACTACATGGCGTGTTTCTTAAGATTTCTCCCTTGTCTGTGTCGTTTGCCACAAATACTGGTACACAGTCCACTACTACATGACGTGTAAAAGGGGAAACGATGTGTACTTGACATGCCTTACTTATCCCGTGTTGTTAGTGACACGGCCTGACACACAGTCGGCACTACACGACATGTTCCATACAGACATAGCGTGTACACGGAGGGATAACACCAACCCGTGTCATTGGCTACACGGCCGACTACATGGTTAACTATACACGGCGTGTTCCTAAGGGATACGACGTTCACTTGAAGAAAAACCCCGGCCCGTGTTGTTCGTGACACGACCAGATACCTATTCCAGTCTACACAGTGTGCTAAACTGGTACACGGCGGGTTCCTTCAAGATTTTTTCAGGACCCCGTGTCCTTACCCACACTATTAGAGACACGGGTAAAAACTACATGGTGTGTATTCAAAAATTACACACCGTGTATTCTGGGTTTTTCTGGATAGTAACCCCAGAACTGCACCAGAGCCCAGAAAACACAGAAAAACCAGTGTTAAGGTGCCAAATTCCGATCCGTGGGGGCCCATACTCCCCGCGAATCAAATCTTGACATCATAACCATGAATATAACAAGTAAACTGTATAATAAACTCACAACCCACCAAATTCCGATCCTCGAGGTCCCGTAACACCTCTAAGACCAAAGTTTGGCGTCCATGATAAAGAATCTCTAAACAACTGATACCCTATCAACATAGTAGGTATTATATCGCAGCAATTATCACAACAACATGCATCATCTATCACAAATTCTATCACAACAGCATGCAATTTCTAATGCAACCTAGATGGCATGAAAAAATGCATGACATGTGATTTTCTAATAAGTTACTATATGATTCATGAGATGGCATACCCTCATCTTATCGGGTTGCAACAAAATAGAACCACAGTCATATAAATAGTAACAACACAAAACAAGTGCACCACCCAATGGTGAAATCAATTAAACTGTAACATTTGAAAAACTTTAAAATTGCAATATTCAAGGTAATCTAGATTTTCCCCTGTACACGGGTTCTAGAATGCCCGGGCACAACTATTTACCATATTCCTATTCCGTCCTATCCCTGTCTAATTTCGCTAAACAGTAAGTCAATATAAAAGGAAAGAAACTCCTCTGATACCACTTTGTAATGACCTGGATCTGGAGACACTCAACTGGTTCCCTGTACCCAGTTCACCACATGAACTCAAGGGAATTTCCCCAAATGCCAGAGGCTTCTGACTAGCAACGAGGGCCTTGGTGATTCATTGGGGGAACTATTCCCTCATTTGGTAAGGTATACAAAGAAAGGAAATAACAGTCAATAGCGGAATCAGTAAACAACACACAACAACTAAAACTAAACAGTAGAAGCAATGCATAGTATAATAAGGATGAAAATGATGTAGCAAGTACAAGTATCTAAGGAAAGCAGAAAACACAACAATGTGCTGAAATACAATTGAGAACAAATTACTAAAAGTATCAGCAACTCCAGCAGCATCACAAGCCTAGGCTCTGTCCTATGCTCTCCAGATCCAACCAGCTATCATGTACCTGAAGTAGAAGGGCCACAATCCCTATCCACACCTACATCCATATAACCTGTTTGGGCCAAAAAGCAGGACACAAACATGGTGTGAGACTAATCCCAGTAGGCAATCACCACAAGATCTGTGGCCTACTGTCAGTGAGAAGTATAGCAAAAGTAAAGGAAATAAATGCAACAGAGAAATAGAAGTTCACTAGAGTAAAAAATCTTACAAATCTCTATTCACATTTATTTATAAATTTAATTCACTCATTAAATTATCAACCAAGGAATCTAGCAAACAACTCTATATTCTAAAGGCATAGCAAGTAACACAACAGGTATCTCAGCAGACTACCTAAACAGCAAATAGTACAAAAATCATGCTTGTTATTCAGCTTGGTGGACTCATCACAACCAACCAAACAATATTCAAGGTGACTCTATGGGTGTCTCACACTGGAAGACCCCTCTAGTAAAGTAAACATACAAAGGCACAGACACTCTGGGAAGCTCTCTCCGTCAATTCCCCTGCAGTCTTGCAACAATAGCTATAGACTCTCTGAGGAAGCACTTATGTCGAATTAACCCTATAGTCTCGATATGTAACTAAGGAGACTCTAAGGAAGCACAAAGTCCCATTACCATAGGTCCTGTGAATGATACTAAAATACAACAAACTCTATAGGGAAGCCCTAATCGTCAATTCCCCCTTTAGTCTACCGCACCAGGTTCACACAGCCCTGAGCAGTTTAGTTGTGTGTAATCGACTGTTAGCAGCCTAAGTAAGTTCAAAAAATACTTAGCTAAAAGATACAATTCATAAAAAGTATATAAAAATCAGGAAATATATGCAATCAATTATATCATGGCAGGCAACAATACAACACGACATGCCTCACCGACAACCTAAGCCAAACACCAATAAACATCCAAACAAGGGGAAATGCCCAAGGGGTGATCCTCAAACATGATAACAAGCAATTATCAATCATCTAATAACCTCAATAATACATGTAATCTAAGGAAAATAACAATACAGAAACAAAACCCTAACCCAAGATACTCGATAAATTGGTATCTGACACTTTTTGGCCAAAAACTCAAAAACATTCAACGTAGGGAAACAAACCACCTACCTAGATCCTAGGAGATCGATATACTTGAACCACGAGGCTTGATTCTATTTATAACGGCGTAGATCTACGAAAATTCACAAAACGCTCAACCCCCGATAACTTGAGAAGGAAGAAGAATTGGGAAACAAATCTCTAAGAGAAGAGAGAGCTTACCGCTGCGGTCCCAATGCAATCTAAAACGGTTGATTTGGAGAATGGACAGAGGCTCGGAGGCTCGGAGAAGATTCGCAGACGTACAGAATGCTCTCAGTCGAAGAACCTGGAGAAGAAGACGGTTCTGTCGATAGGGTGTGACCCCAGTCTGTTTAATGAAAAAAAATAAAATACACGGCGTGTACTTCTGAAGTACATGGCGTGTACTCAACATTTCCGTACTACGCTTTAAGAGGCCTCCACATCTCTCCTACACACCGTGTGTGTGGTCCAGACACGGACAACACACGTTCTCAAGTGAAAAAGGAGTACATGGCATGTAATCATAAAGTACATGACGTGTACTTCAAAAATTTCCAGAAACTCATCTTTTTCCCAAAAACGACCAGAAAGGGAAAACATGCCTGAAAAGAAGGTCCAGGTTCTTACACACCCTATATAATGTTAGTATAGGAAATGTATCAGTGTCTTCCTAATTCACATTTCAAATAAAAAATTATGACAATATTGATTAACTCTTCTAATAAATATCTTTTAGGGGAATGGCTCACTTAAATATGGTGGTGGTGGGGATCTTCACACAATGGTTTTTCTTGTGTAGTTTCTTCTCTTTAATTCCTTCCCATAACATTTATAACAGCTCTGACCACCAATTAAATTTTTATTCAAGAGAATAAAATCATGCATGAAATTGTTCCATTTTATTATCTTTATCCCTCATTCATTTCTCTTCAAAAAATATGTTCAGGGTGACACCCAAAAACCTGCACCTCTGACGTGACCATACTGTTCTGGATGCTTCAAGGCCATTGATAGTATCTATTCATCTGGTAAAAGTGATGATGATTCTTGTGTCTAAGTTGGATAAAAAACATAGGAACATAAGTAATCATTGTTATATAATAATTATTTAAAGAAAAACAATTTTTTATATGTAATTCTTACACATGCTTCCCACACTTTTTGTGTCTTTTCATCTATTAGCATCCCTTCTTTATTTACACATGCCTCCTTCCATAGAACATGATGTGGGAATTAAGTGTCTTTGGATTTGGATCCCTCAATCTTCATATAAATAGAGGAACATAATTATTATTATTTTTTCATGTCACATAAAATTATTATAGTATATTTAAAATATGTACCATTTTTTTCAAGTGAAGCATACACCATACTTTCTTTACAGTAGGGGTACATTGGTTTTGTCACCCATTTCTTATTTTCAACACTCGGTTGTCGTTTATAAATTAAAATTTCTTAATCAAATTGATTAATAAACATATTTTCAATCAATGTATTATTAGACACAATGTTCTTGAAAAGATGTCACCTAATGACAACTAATAAATGCATCCCATGCTTGTTGGTCTATTTGGTGCGCATACATCTATGGTGGGTGTGGGTTTATTTTCCCTTCATCATATTTGATATGAAAATTCATAGTAATTGTGATAAATTGTCTCTCATCCTTTCTAGTAAGTATTAATACAAATTTTATTAGGGATTCATCTACTATAAATTCACTCTTCAATGGATAATGAATAGAAAGCCAACGTTTAATAATTTTGTTTTTTAGTAAAATAAAGAAATTATATCATAATTTTTCCCTAATATCTTCCCAAATTAGTGTCTTAAGCATGATAACAACATTGTACCCCAATATATATCAATAAATACATACATGTGAGTGGTAAGCCTAATGTAACTATTGATCATGGCCTTGTTGAAGTTAACAGGCTAATCGTGTTCATTCTATACAACCTAAAATTTTATGTCTTTGCTTCCCACCTTAATGATTTTTTCTAACATCCTCATGCTACAGTGTTCTTGTTTTTTAGGAAACCATTTGATCACTATCTACCTTTTGCTCAACTTTAAAATCATCAATATGTTGTTCTTATGGATTGGAAGAATAGAAATATGCATACGGTTGTTGTTCTTCTTCGTTTAGAGCACCAACATGTTGAGAAACCTATTTATCCTCCGGATTGAGAGAATCAAAATGTTCCTAAGTCATTATTTATAGAATTGGTTGGATATTTAATTTAGATTATGTAAATTCATTAGTGAACATATAATAATATGAGGTAACTCAATGTATATTACAAAAAATATAACCTGATTATTGAACTCTTTTTTTAAAGGTTGAAGGTATTTGAAACATCTATCGAGTATCCAGATCCCTTAATTGTGGCCTCCACTGGCATAAAAGACCCTATCTACATAGGGACCACTACAGAATGATTGAGATTTCACAATGAAAGGGTCACCCTAAGTTGAATTGACATCTGGACCTTCAGTGGTTTTGGTTGATAATAGAACAATTGACCATCTTTAGTTTGTAGGATCTGGAACATAAAATACTTGTAATACTAATGATGTCATTATAAATGATTCATATTTGTACCCTTCCTTACTAAAATCCACTTTCACAAACCCCAATTAATCTATTTTAACATAACTCCTATTATTAACCCACTTTCATTGAAAAATTGGAACTTAGAATGTTGTATAATACTACTCCCAATATTTTTTGATGATGAAAAAGTATAAAATATTCACATAAATTTGATTTTTTCCTTGGTATCAGATACATTCATCTCTTCAGGCATAAGTGTAACTCCACTATTTTTTATGGTACTGTGTTCATCTTGTTCATTTGTATATAACATATAACCATTAATTACATGAGCATTATAAGATAATACATTTAGACTTGGTCCTATAGATATCTGATTCTAGGGTTTTTTTCTTTAAACTCCAGTCAACAATTTACCCATAAAATATAGCACAGTGGTGACCACAATATTGTCTCACGAGGAGGTTGCAGGCTAAGATGTCAAACTGTCACTTTGTTAATTTGTTTTTGTTAATGTTAAAACTAAAATTAGGGATTAAAATTAGATAAAATTTGTTAAATGATACAAAAATATATTATAACTATAAATATACATTATTTATTTTAAATTATAAGAAAATCGGACTGAAGAAAACAAACTAAAGAAGGCAACAGTGGACAAACTTCAACCCTTAGACACTCCCTTTATCATTTTCGAAATGAAATATCCAATTGTATTTATCAATATAAACCTAAATAACTTAAGGTATATAGATAAATTACCTATAAACCATATTGATACCTCAAACATGGGTTCCTATCCTCTTATGAATGTGATTTGATTACTCGAAAACCTCCGAGAAACCGAAATAGATTACACTCGATGTGCTCAATGGGGAGACCTCACCCAAATAAATTTAAACAAGGATAATTGAAAATTTAAATTCATAATATGAAAATAATTATAGATTAATATAGAATAAATTTAATTCAATAAATAAAGAAACCTCCGTCATTAAATAAAAAAAATTTCTAGAGAAATACAAAGGAAAAAAATAAAATCACAAACTCAAAAGAGAACTATCATCAGATCTTTACTGAACACGATTGCTTGGATATTAGACCTTCATGAATTGATTATATTAAATTTAAATCCACTTATACAACATATATTCACTAGAACATCACCTTCCTTCTATACAAACATCCCTTGAAATGAAGTTTAGATGAGAATATAAAGAGAGGAGGGATGTAAATCTTCCGGCCAATTTATATCCCCTGAATGTTGGATCTGTTTAGGGATTCTTCCTAGAAGAATTTAACTTTGGTTACTTATCAAATTTTTTTATCACAATAGTTTTATTTATTCCTATAAAATTTCAGGATATGTTTACATGTTGAGAAAAATCTATGAATTTATTACTAAGTTGAACTGTTTCTGTCCGAAGTGACTCTTCAACTTCCTCTATTTGAATGCACCAAAATATCCTCTAAATGACTGAATTTAGGAATTGTATTTATCATGAAGATTAATATTTGAGTAATATCTATTTTAAAGGTATAATCAGTTCATTTTGACACCTATGGGAATAGTTATGCCTCATTTATTAAATAGGTATCAATTCAATCTGAAAATTGATTTTCCAATTTAAATGATTCTTTGGGCCCCCAAATGGCCAATTAATAAATTTTACTAGTTATATAAGTTGAATACCATAATTATAGGATTTAAAAAAATATTAAATTTTTTATTATAATATAAAATGTTATTCCCAAAAAAGAAACCGATGAAAAGCTATTAAAATTCCAGAATTAGGGAATTTTTACAATTTGGCTTAAAACACTTCAAAATTCAAAAAATTATGAAATTTAACATAAAATTAAATATTTGTGGGTTTTAAATCATTTAAATATACATGAAAATATCTAAAATATCATCTTTATTAATTCCCCCACACTTTTCACTTAGACTCCCAGACAAGTGAGCACTCAAAATTAATTTCCAATGAAAATTATAAACATGTGTCCATGAAAATCACAAGCTCAAAATAAAAACACCCAACTTATCATGACACTTCAAAAAATTCAATTAAAAATTATTTATTATTTTCATTCAGTCTATTCTAATTTAATTCATTTCTCCATGAACAAGTATGCCTACCTCACTTTTTGTTCTCTCAACACATGATTTTGATGTTGAAAAAAGTTTTTCTCATACAAATAAATGAAGGGGTATCCATAGGCTTGAAAATTTTCTAAATATCTACCCAATTGAGTTAAAGAATTTTATCCATCATGATTAATTATAAATGGTTGTTCTGACGTTTTAAGGTTGGTGGGTTTTCAAATGTGAAAAATTCTAAGGTAGAAAGAGATGGCTTGGCTCTTTGTTGAAGCAAAATTACATGATTATAGTATTCACTTAAGCATGGTATTCTACTAATAATTCATGGAATAAAATTCTCTAAAAAGTAAATTTAAAGTGTATTTCATGAATATCCCACAATATGTCCAAATCAGTAGCAATGTCACACCAATTTCTTCCCATTTTTTCCTGGAAATCTTCAGAAGGGCACAACTTTCAGCAAGAAATTTTCCAGTAGCAAACAAAATATATTCAATTTTTAATATAAACCCAAAGAAACTCTAGATAAGTTATAACACCATAATTCATCTTCCCCCCCACACTTAGGTTCAACTAGATCATGAATTTTCACTTCTAGAGTTGGTTGGAAAGGGAAAATTGGCTTGTAATGTGGCTAACCTAATAGGTTATTCATGGATATTATGAGCTCACAATGATCAAATGTACAAGGAAGGATATAATAAAAATTATTATCATGAAAAGGGGTCTTTGAACTCCAAATAAATGCCTCAATAATTTATATCAAAATTACTTCGACCCTCAAGTTTTGATATAAAGACATCAAGTTTTGGTTCAAACAATCAGGGATTGGTTCTATTGAGAAATGAGGTGAATTTGAAGAATATGTCCAAAAGGGTTCAAAATACTCATGGTAAGGAAATTTCAAAGATAAATACAATGATATTTGGGATGATATTCAAAAATCAGAGGTCTTTTCATGAAATTTCCAAAATCCTGAACTTGAAACAAAGTCATTTTCAACATTAATTTATGTTCATTTTCAATGGATAAACCAATTTATTCATTAAGATGGGTTTTAAAAATTATAATGATAATAATTTGAGCTCACAAGATCTTTTTTAAATTTTTTTATAAAAACTACACAAAATTTGAAATAAAAACTGAAAACAGAATTTTGAAAAGAAAAAGAATCCTAATCTACCCAGTATTTTCCTCCCCCCACACTTATTTTGTGAACTATATACATTGTGCATTGATTATATGAGAAATGAAAATAAAAAAGATAATACATGGAAAAAAAAGAGGGGAGAAAAGACATGATCTTGTTTTTATTGAGCAGAAGCATCATTGAGCTAGCCTCATAAAAGCTAAGACTTGGAAACCTACCTGAAAAAACAAAAAAAAGCATCAAAATTTTATTAAAAGCAAGGAAATAAAAAATAAAAATAAAGATAAGGAAAATAATCCTTGGTATCAACTCCCATGTGAGTGATAAGATTTCACTACTCCTAGTCCAACAGTTCCAGGTAATCATCCCCAATCTGAAGGTGGGTGTAGTTTCATCCTCATGAACCACCAAAAAGAAATTTATCAAATATTATTAAGCTCACACATCTTATAGAAGTTCCCAAAATAATATATCTTCAGGGTCCCCTTCATGAAATTGTGATTCCAATGATGCAGTGGAGAGGGAAAAAAATATAAGGGTAACTTCTCAAGACTTTATCCTCACAAATGACACCCAATGGTTGATGAAGTTTAATTTTAGGGTGTGTTTCATCTTCATTTAAAAACAACTCAATACCACTATACTAATGTGTACCAATGTACTCAAATGGGAACATCATTCTTTCTTCAATTTCAACCTTTACATCCTCTTCATATAAAAAATCAATTCACTCAAACATAATGGGAACTAGATATACATAGGGAGAAACATTTAGCAATTTATTATCAAAGTAATCAGAAAATATTTGAACAATATTTGAGAAATATCCCTATAGCTTCTCAAGTTCTAGATCTATTTTTGAATAAAAAATAGTTTTATTGAAATTGTGAAGCAACTCCGGTTCCTCCAAATACTCTTCAAAAGTGAATGAATATTGTTTCTCTTCCTATTTATCCATAGTTTCATACAGATGTTCTAAATTTTCAATTTCAAAAATAGTGGCTTCACATGAAATTTCATTTTCAAAAAATTAATCCCAATTATTTTCCTTTTTTTTTGATTTCTAAAAGACCCATCAGTTGGTGAATCAGTGATAATTTCTTACTTTAAATTTGATAAATGAGATTCCAAATCATTTTTCATCTCATCGAAAAAAGGTTCATCAACATCAAAAGAGGAGGGATAATATTTTCCATTTCTTGAGAATATTTTTTATCTTTCAATTATTTCAATTCTTTGAATGCATTAGAAAGAATATCCATTTGTTTGCTTAATTATTGAATCATGGAAGCTCAATGTTTAAGCTACAAATCATTTTTTTTACATTTGGAAAGCATTTTGTTAGAGTTGAAATTTTAAAAAATAATCATGAATAGGCTCCTCATATTATTGATAATCAGGATATACATAAGAGTAGTCACTATGAAAATCTATTTTTTTTGGTTTTTTAAAGGCTCTAAATTAGTGGTTAAAATCATAAAAAGTCAAAAATAAATCCAAAACAACTTAAGAAACATCCATGAAAATGGTTCCAAATTGACACTGGTATTTTTTTTAACAAAACCAAATTAATTAATTTCCCCATAAAATTTATCAAAGTGGTGACCATAGGGTTGTCTCGCGAGGTGGTTTAGGCTAAGCTGTCAAACTATCACTTTGTTAATTTGTTTTTGTTAATGTTAAAACTAAAATTGGGGATTAAAATGAGTTAAAATTTGTTAAATGACACCAAAAAATATTAAAACTATAAATATACGTTAGTTTTTGGAAATCATATGAAAAATGGACTAAATAAAAAAAACTAAAGAAGCTAGTGGTGGACAAACTTCAACAATCGAACAATCCCTTTATCATTATAAAAATGAATTATCCAATTTTATTTATCAGTGTATACCTAAATACCAAAATGAATGTACCTAAATTTAATAGAAACCATATTTAGATCTCAAAAATTAGTTTTAATCCACTTATGAATGTGATATGATTACCCGAAGACCTTCGAGTAACCGTAACAGATTACCCTCGCTGTGCTCAATGGGGAGACCTCACCCAAAGAAATTTAAACAATGAGAATAATAAATTTAAATTAATAATATGAATATAATTATAGATTAATTTTTAATTAATTTAATTCATTAAATAAATATACTGCCTTCATTCAATAAAAATAGTTTCCATAGAAATACAAAGAAAAACAAAGAAAAGCACAAACTCAAAAGGGAAGTGTCATTGGATCTTCGCTTCCCACCACCACTTGGAGCTTAGAAATTAATGCCTTGATTATATTACATTTAACTCCACTTCTATATCATATATTCACCATAATAGAACCCTCATTAAATCCAAACATCCATTTAAATGAAGTTTAGATGATAATATAAAGAGAGGAGGGCTGAAAATATTATGACCAGTTTCTGTCCCCCGAATGTTGGCTCAGTTTGGGGCCTCTTCCCATATAAATTTTCCTATGATTAATTATTAAAAAAATTTCAAACTTGATTTTTATTTATCCCTACAAATTTATGGATATTTGGACATATGGAAAAATATTATGAATCAATTACTGAGTTTAACTTTTTTTGTTTTAAGTGACTCTTCAACTTCCTATATTTTAACACACCAAAAGATAATCTTAATGACCTAATTTTGGCCCGAAATTTATCATGGATATGAATATTCTAGAACTATCTCTTTTATAGGTGAAATCATCTCATTTGGACACCTATGGGCTGAGTTATGCCTCATTTATTGAAGGTGTGTCAATTCTATCTGAAAACTGATTTTCCAAATTGAATATTGTTTGGGCCTCCATATAGTTGATTAATCACTTTTACCAGTTATATAATTTTAATCCCAAAATTATATGGTTCCTAAAAAAATAATATCAACAATTGGATCAGTATATAAAATTTTATTCCCCAAACAACAAACTAATGAAAAACTGTTAAAATTTTAGAATTGGGAATTTTCACAATTTAGATCAAAATACTTCAAAATTCCAAAAATTATACAATTTCACATAAAATGAAAAATTGGTGGGGTTTAAATCATTGAAATACACATGAAAAATATCTAAAATATCATCTCTATCACTATCTATCAAATTCATTCTGAAACCGAATCAAAACTTTCACCCGATTCCTTAAAAATATTATCTTGAACCCATCCTACAAATAGTTAATTATGAGTATTTTATATCCAAACTTCATACATTAATGGATTCAAATTACTAATAATTTCATTGTGGGTTTCAACATATGGTGTAACCTCTAAACTATTCTGAAAAATGTAAAGGTGGGTTTTCTCCTGATCTGTAATAGTGATTGTGACAACATCTATTCTGGAAATTCATTTACCAACAAGCCGCCCGATGTGTCGATATTTTGCTAGACCAATGGTTTCCATACCAAAAAAGCAGTCAGTATAGAATTCAACATCTTCCTCAATAATACATCACTCTGCAATACAAACTTCTGGACGACTTAAAATTTTAACATTCCCTTTAAAAATATTCATATAACATTAAATGGGGTACATCCATGTACAATGTACAAGACTAAATAGTTGAATCTATATTACTAAGTGAACCATCAAATGAACCATCATATAAAATAATGAAGGTGGGAAGAACATATTCAATTCACATAATATGACAACAATTTCCTTTTCTATAGTTGGTAGTTTTATCTAGTCTATAACTTTACTGCATATAGCTTTGAAAAAGAAAAAGATATTGGTTAATGTATGAAAGACATCCTTGGGAAAATTTTAATGTAAATATATGGACATTAGATCTTACATCAAAACAAGAAAATCATGTGATTTCAGACCCTTTAACTTTAAATTATTCATTGGAATGATATTATTGATATTTGTATAATACCCCTATGGAACCTCTAAATCATTCAAGAAGTTGAAAATTCATATCTCTCCTACTTGGAAATAGTGTAAGCAGTTGGTGGAAGAAAATTCTATTTTCACCCTTTACCAGCACCAAATCTTCACGTATTCTCATATCAATCTTGTTCAACCTAGTCTTAATTTCATCCTTTATTCTACTGGATGCATTTAGTACCATTTCAATGAAACTATCACATACATTTTTTTTCAATATGAATAACATCAAGAAAATGCTTGATGTACAAAAAATTATAGTATAGTAACTCAAAAAAATTTGATCTCTTTTTCCAACCAGTCTTTATAAGGTTTTTCAAAAAAGGTTTACTAAAAGTAAAGTCTATATCCTATAATTTCTCAAAAAAATTATCACATGTTAGTGGATACGATGTTGTACGTTCTTCTGAACTCCCATTGAATTATGTTGTCCAAGATCGATAATTATGTCACTAGGGTATAAATATACACTATCTTAGAAATATAGTCTTTGATGAATGTTTCAACCTAATTGACAGTGCACCTTATTAAAAAATAGTACAACCTTTAGTTAATTTAATGATATATCCTAACAAATTTCTATAAGTAGAAAATACATTTATCATCCCATAAAACATGAATCTCAATGTGAAATCTTCATTTCTATAATCATCATACAAGTTAATATTTGAATCCCACAAAAATTTCAAATCTGTTATAAATTGATCCAAATAAACATCAATATCATTACCTAGTTTTTTTGGTCCTAATATAAGCATAAATAACATAATGTATTTTCATTTCATGCATAACTATGATGACAAGTTATAACTCACCAACATAATTGGCTATGTACTATGAGTGTTTCTTTTAAAACAAAAAGGATTCACTTCATCTGTAGATAGCGAAAGATGAAGGTTTCTCAGCTATTTTCCAAATCTAGGATACTAGTGATAAATTCTCTTCCATTGAGGAGAGTATATAGAGTAGCAATGTTTCCTTTATTTATTTCTTTTATCTATGTGCCGCATTAATTGTCTTTTACTCTCCTCACTTCCATATAGGCTCATAAACCTTGGAATAATTGTAAATTACCATAAAACATCCATAGGACCCGATTCATATTTCTTGTATCGAGAAGCACAACAATTTGGATGTTTTTTTAAGTGATTTTTGGTCTTTGAGAAACAATATATAGTCATTTTGATATACTTGTATTATTTTAGAGATCATACCCACTAAACATAGATTTTTTTAGTATTATATGTTCTGAAAGGAAGCTCATTATCTTCTAGGAGAATATCATTAAAGATAGTGAAATATAATACTATTTTAAGAGGTGTAAAAATACTACATTGAAAAAATTAATCTCAAAAGAATTAAAATTATGAAATTCTTTAAAATAAATGAAATTAAAGACAATAAATGTGTATAGAAATATAAAAATTCACGTGTGAAAAATAAATTCCTTTTTTATAACAACCCTTCTCTTTATTTCATATTTAAAAATTATTTATTACATAAAATTACACTTAATAAAATTCAGAAGATCGCCAGTTCTAGTTTATTTTGGGTTTAGGAACATTAAAAAACAACTTAAAACATGAAATACAACAATATCTATATTGAAAAATTCTTTGACATGACCAAAACATTCCTTCATACTTAACACTGCATGGGATAACCTGAGGATATACATAAGAGAGGGGTGAGCTATAAAGCCCAGTAAGGTAATAAGAATGGAATAACATGAGGATAATAATACATTTTATACAATTCATATCAATGATTCATAAAGGAACATGAATAATAAGGCATGATATAACATGATAATCATAACATGGGAAATGTGGAAACAACTTAAAACCCCGCATCATCAACATAAGTCAAGGTTAAACTGCCAAGAATTCATGGTGGAAAAATGTACCATAAAAAAATATGGTAAACCCTCATCCCAACACGATTTATCATTGTAATAAATATTACCCAATTCATTGGAGCGC
Organism: Viscum album; assembly: GCA_963277665.1. Taxonomy (NCBI): domain Eukaryota; kingdom Viridiplantae; phylum Streptophyta; class Magnoliopsida; order Santalales; family Viscaceae; genus Viscum; species Viscum album. The sequence continues at coordinate 344,758,089 of OY728162.1, read as the reverse complement.
TATCAGGGCGCACCCTTCATAAACATTTCAATCTCATATTTAAGTGTGCCACATGGATCATATAACATGGATTCATTCAACATAATAATTCTATTCCAAGACCTAGAAATGTTTAATACATACATGTAAGTCCCAATAAATAGGAGTATGTGCATAAAGTTGAATACCCTTGGTAAAGAAATGGGTAAGGTATTCACTACCCAATTATTTTGGCATGGTAAATCATGGTGCAATTTCAACAGCATAACAAAATCATATAAAAATTCATAAAATGGGTTAATCAGGGATAAAGAGGTATATAATCATTTAGACATGAAATTTAAAGTAAAGGGGGGAATGGAAGGACATTACCCAACATAATTAATTGGAAATATAAGGTGTAACATAATAAATAATCTGGAAGAAAGAGGAGAAAGAAAAAGAACCATTATAAAATTTCAACATGGTAACAGGTGTACATAAAGTTTCTTAGGAGGGTTAAATGATAGTAAAATAGGATATTATCATTTAAAAAACAAGTTTAAAGTAAGTTGGATAGGTAATAATGTATCCTAACACAATTTAATGTAAATTAAAAAGGCATATCATAAATGAAGTGCTTGATTAAAAGAGGAGAGAGACAATCCCTTATGGAATTTCAGCATAGTAACGACTTAGGTAAGGGTCAAAATGAGGGGTATAAATGATATGTCATACAACTAAAATAAATTTTAAAGTAAGGTAATTATTATAAATTAATGTAAATAAAATAAATTGAAATTAAAAGAACTAATCTCAAAGAAGGTGCTTGAATTCAAAGGCAAGGAGAGAAATCCCTTACTTGGATGTGTGACTCCAAAGGATTAAGAGAGGCTTCTTAGAAGCTTGGGGTGACATTTTTAGGACTCTATGGATTAGATAGAATAGGGTTGAAGATATTAAAGGAGTTTTAGTGAAGATAAATGGGAGCTTGGGTGGGTTTATATAGGAAAGGAGGAAGATTTATTTATTATTTTGGTTTTAGACACTATATAATAAAATATTCAAAACCACAAACCATACCATGGTTTATACCAAAGGGGAGTGATATAAATTATTTTATAAGTCCATGTTCTGAATATAATAAAATATTTCTCTTTCTTTTGTGGAGGTGAGTTACAATTTCAAAGAAATGATTTTAAAATCATAAAATATATTATAAGTCTTGAAGGATTCACTAATGATTTATAAAATAAATAAAATAACCATAAAATTAAATTATTTTAAAGGGAAAAATATTTTTCCAAGGATACATTTTATAGTATTTATTACCTAACTATCAAGCTATTGTGATGTTATAAAACACATCGTATATTTATACGGTTTTTAATTTTTACCCAAAAATTCGACTATCTTAGAAAATTATGAAACATTAACTGTTGGATAATTTTGACATCATGATTCCAAAAATAATATTCATTTTATCTAAATAATTTTATAAATATGTGAATTTTTATTTTTAAAATAAAAACTAACATTTATTGAAAATTGTGGGTTTTTGACAACAACGGTTTTCAAACCCTAATAAAAATTATATTTGACTTCATAAAAATTATATGATAATTTATATTAAATAAATTAATTTAATAATATTTTATTAAAATATTATTTATTTCAAAAATCAATTAATTCATCAAAATAGATTTCCAAAAATACTATTTGTGCTTTAAAAATCATTTACAAAGTAACAATAATAGTAAGAAAATATATTCATTACTCTATAAAAAATAATGTAAATAATATTATTACTAAGGTATTGATGCATATACCTTTATTACACCAACATATTCCCTAAGATTAAGGTGCGTGATGATGGGGATTTCAAGGGGTTGTTTAATGAACATGGTTTTGGTCATGATCTCGATGATCTTGAACTTCTCTTGTAAATGGTTTCGCTCATGCTTATGTTGTTGGATATCAGCTTGGGATTGGTCTAGGGAAAATCCTAGAAATGATATGTCCCTTAGAAGCTCTGCTAAATGGGCTTCATAGGGTATGATCCTACCGGGTGTGGCCATCACTTCCTTTGTCTATGCCAAAAGGATTTGTTAAAACCCTATATTTATACTAGTCATGTGATCATTGTTCAACAGCTATATTATCAATGGTAAATATACTTAACGGTCATTTAAAATCTATCTTTATGTAATAAAATAAGTGAATTTGTTTTCTATAACCATGAGACATTTAATTAAATAAAAAAAGTAATTTTATTCATAAATGTTTGGGCCTTTACAACCTCCCCCGTAAGAAATTTCTCCCTCAAAATTTCCTTTCTTCACACTAATACAGATGATGGTAACTCTACTTCATCACCTCTTATGGTTCCCACTTTACTTCTTTAAACATGTGATTTATCCACAACACTTTTTTGAGGGGCACTGTCTTATTTCGTAGAACTTTTTTTCAATGATCTAATATCTTCACCAACTTCTCCTCATAGGAAAGGTCATTGTAAAATGGTACCACCTTTGGATTGAGTACATGTGATGGGTTTGTTATGTACTTTCTTAATAGGTATACATGGAATACATCATGTACGTGAGATAGGTTTGGTGGGAGTGTTAGTCGACATGACACTCTTCTGATACGATCAAGGATCTCAAAAGGGAAAATGTACCTTGTACTAAGCTTTCCCTTATTCCAAAATCTCAGCACTCTTTTTATGGATATATTTAGAGGAATAATATGTATACAGCGTCAAACTCTAGGTCTCTTCAACGATTGTCATCATAGTTCTTTTTTCAACTCTGAACATCTTTGATGTGATGTTGAATGGTTTTAACCTTCTCCACCATTTCTTTAACCATTTCTGACCAAAAAGTTTTCATTCCCCAAATTCATCCCAACAAGCCGGTGTTTTTCACCTCTTCCCATAAAGGGTTTTATAAGGATCTATTTGTATTCTTGAGTGGAAACTATTGTTGTAAGATAACTCCCCCAAAGGATGATATTGGTCCCATCCAACTTTGAAGTGCATTGAGTAATCTCTCAACATATCCTCAAGTGTTTGGATATTCTACTCAGATTGGCCATAAGTTTTATAGTGATAAGACGTACTGAAGTTCATCTCAGTGTTTAGAGAGTGTTGGAGACTTTTCCAAAACATGTAGGTGAATATTGTATCTCGTTCGGATACAATCAATAGTGGTACTTCATACAGACTTACGACTTATCTGATGTATATCTGTGCTAGTTGATCTAGTGAGAAATCCTCTTGAATCACAATGAAGTGTGCAGTCTTTGTAAGATGATCCACAAGATCCTAGATATCATTGTTTCCTTTGGATGTCTTTGGAAGTCCAGTGAAAAATTCTATGGTTATGTTTTCCCATTTCCATGTTAATATGGGTAATGGTTACACCATCCCCTTAGACTTCTTCTATTTAGCTTTCAATTGCTAACATACCAGACACTTTAATGTATATTTATAAATATCCTTCTTCATGTTATCCCACCAATAGTTCTACCAAAGATCTCGATACATCTTTGTGTTTCCTAAGTGAATGAAAAAAGTAAAACTATGTGAATAATCCAAAATTTATTTCTTTAACTCGTGATTTAATGAAACATATAGTTTTGAACCAAATCTCACAATTCCATCTTTATTAACATTGAACTCTGAGGATTTCCCTTTTCTGATAGTTTACACTTTCTTCTAAGTTCCCACACCATCTTTTTGAGCATCCTTTAAACATTCCAAAAGAGACTTTTGATCATTCATTTGTGAAAGGATTGATGATATTATTTTCTTTATGATTCCCATGTCCATCTTCTTTAAATCTAATAAGATTGGATCCTTATTAATTCTTATTAATGGTAGAATTACTGGGTCATTTATACTTAGAGCATCTACCACCTTGTTTGCTTTCCCAAGATGGTAGTGGATTGAGCAGTCATAATCCTTGATGAGCTCTAACCATCTTTGTTGGAACATATTTATCTCTTTCTGTGTGAATATATATTTGAGACTTTTGTGGTCTGTATTTATTTCATACTTCTCCCCAAATATATAATTATACTAGATTTTCAATGCAAAGATCATAGCTGATAACTCCAGATCATGTGTGGGATAGTTTTTCTCATGAATTTTCAACTTCCTTGAGGCTTAAACAATGACTGTCATTTTTCATGAACACACATCCTAATCCCTTCCGTGAATCAACACTAAAAATTAAAAAAATATCCCCAGTTATGGGTAATGTGAGAATAGGGGCAATGATATGACTCATTTTCAACTCCATGAATCTTTATTCACATTCATAATTCCAAGAAAATTTGACTCCATTCTGATTTATCTTGGTAATAGGGTTTCACAATCATGATAAATTTCTCACAAATCAGAAATAATATCCATCTAACCCAAGGAAACTACGAATATCTATCAAAGATGTTGGCCTCATCCAACCCTCAATTTTTTTTTGTATTTTAATGATCTATAGATATCTCATTTATTGTGATGATATTCCCCAATAATGATACTTCTTCCAGCCAGAACTCACACTTGTTGTACTTTGCATTGAGATTCTCCTTTATCAAGGTTTTTAGCATAGTACTCAGATTCTCCTCATTCTCCTCCTTGGTTTTGGAGTATATTATAATATCATCTATAAAGACTACCATAAATTTGTTGAGGTAATCTCTAAATACTCTATTTATCAAGTCCATGAATATTTCTAGAGAATTAGTGAGTCCTAAAGGTATCAATATGAACTCATAGTTCCCATACCTTATACAAAAGTAGTCTCAGGGATATCCTCCTTCTTCACCCTTACTTGGTAATATCCTGACTGAAAATACACCTTAGAGAATTATTATATTTCGTTAGATGATTGAACAAGTCATCAATTTGTGGAAAATGATACTTGTTATTTATCATGATTTTGTTGAGCTCTTGATAATCAATGAAAAAGCACATTGATCCATCCTTATTCTTGATTAAGAGGATTGGTGCACCCCATAGTGAAGCACTTGGGCATATAAACCCTTTATCCAGATTCTCCTATAGTTGTTTCTTCAGTTCCTCAAGTTCCACAACAACTATCTTATACAGAGTCTTGGATGTTGGAAATGACCCAGGTATAAGATCAATCTAAATTTCGACCTCTTGTATAGGAGTAAGACCAAACAATTCCTCAGGAAACACATCAGTGTATTCCCTCACATTAGGCATGTCTCCAAGGATTATCCTTTCCTTAGACTCAATCATTTGATATAGATACGCTTTCTCATTGGTTAGTAATATCAATTCTTGATATGATGGTTCTAAAGAAGATTCATCCTCTTCCTTGCTCTTTTATATAATCAGGGTTTGATTCATCATTTGTTAAATGGTTTCCCTCTCTTTGAAATTTATGTTGGCTCTATATAGAGAAATCCAATCCATTCCCATAATCGCATCAACTTATACTAAGGGAAGTATGAAAAGGTTCACTGGTGAGTTCAATCCAAAAATTGTTACATGGGAGGAGTTATATACGTGGGATGCAATAATTTCCCCATTTTCTATCTTTATCTACATCTATACTTCCATGATTTGTGGTGGTGTTTGAATAGTTCTACTAAACATTCATGATATAAAGGAAAGTGTAGAATTAGAATAAAAAATTACATTCACTATTATTTAATGAATAACTAAAGTACCTATCACCACTTCATTGTTGAGATTCACTTCGGTGATAGTGATGTAAAAAGATCACCCTTGTTGCCTTGGAGGTTGTTGGTTTCCTATAAAAATCCTTGGCTTAGGTAACTGGTTCGCAAAGTGCCCTTGTTCCTTGAAATTTTAGAAATGAACAACGTGTTGAGGGTCGACTGGGGTGTTTCTTTCCTCTATCACATTGGTGGGTTTCTCCTATCAGTAATCATTGGTCAAGTTCCCTTATCTTTCACACCAAAATAATTTCCTTATTCCCCTTAGGCAATTTTGGGGGTGCTTCTTTCCACACCTTTGGCAAGTGGGGTGGTAGAATTTCTTAGCACCATTGGATTTATCCATTAGACTAACAGAATTAAAGTCCAATTTCTGCTTCTTATCCCTATGATACAATTGATACTCACTGATATCCATCTTTAATTTGAGGTAACATCGGTAAATTTCTTCATATCTATTAAAGTCATGTATTTCTAAGGTTTTCTATAGGATATGATTTAGCCCACGAAAGAAGCGGTCAACCTTGCATTCGGGGGTAACAAAAAAACTAGAGGTGTATCATGAAAGCATTGTGAAGTTTTATTCATAAGTCCCAATAGATTCTTCATCCTTTTACTTGAGTTAAAGAAAATATTTTTCCATATTATTGTGGAGGGTGCAGGGAAAATATTTATCAAAAACCATTTTGGAGAATTCCTTCCACTCCATTAATTTGATCTCTTCCTCAGGCTTCAAATTCTTGATCAATGTACACCACTGATCTGCTTCACTCTCCAAATGATAAATATCCAGAATAACCTTATCTTGTTCAGAACATTGAAGGATATATAATATATTTCCAATCTAATTGATCCATTGCTCCGCGATTAAGGGATCAAATGATCCAGTGAAATTGGAGGCCTTTGTTGCATGAAGATATTGACTATGGGTTTCTCTATTTTAGGGTGGGTTGGGCCTTAATCCTGGTCTAGGTTTCTATTTATAACTTGAGTTAATTGAGTGAGTATTTTGAAAAAGTTTGTGATTTCTACTCCCATCAGGTCGGGCATCTCATTGGGACAATCATCACACTTCCATTCACATCAGTTGTTAGCATGATTCCTCATATTTCCATCTATTGGCTAGAATAAAAGGGAAATTAGGGATGAGTATCTTAAAATATTAAACACATAAAGGGGAATCCAATGAAGATAAATGAATAACTTATGAATTACATTTATCTTCTTAACTTATGAGTTTCTAACCTTCAATCTATGTTATCTATTATATACTTCCTAACATATATTCTTATGAGCATTTTTTTCTTTGTTACCTTAATAATGGTTTGTAATGAGTTTATGAATTTACCAAAGAATATCCCCAGGGAGTGTCAAACCATGTGCGTAGTAAGTCCCATTGTCTTGTACTAGGTTACCCCGAGTCAAGCTCAAAACACCTTGTTGGAGTTATTACTCCTAGGTATATCTGTTCTAGAACCACGTACACTTGTAGTATCTAGAAAGGGATTTATTTTCTTGATAAAACACTTTATCTATACTCAAAAAAATTTAGGTATGTTCTCTTACACTTAGTCTCATCCCTAAGGTTTTTCACTAGGGTTTTCTAATACTAATCCTAAAAATAACTAAACCTATCATCTGATGCCAACTATAACAACCTTAATCTTAATTTCACATTTAAACATGATTTATTACATAAAATTGCACTTAATAAAACTCATAATATTGAGAGGTCTAGTTTATTTGGGGTTTAGGAACATTACACAACAACTTAAAACATGAAATACAACAACATCTATATTGAAAAATTCTTTTACATGACTACAACATTCCTTCGTACTTAACACTGCATGAGATAACCTGAGGAAATACATAAGAAATGGGTGAGCTATAAAGCCCAGTATGTTAATAAACATGGAATAACATGAGGATAACAATACATGTTAGGAAAGGCATATCAATGAGGCCTAAATGAACATGAATAATAAGGCATGATATAACATGATAATCATAACATGGGAAATGTGGCAACAACTTAAAACACTATATTATAAACATAAGTCAAAGATAAATTGCTAAGAATTCATGGTGGAAAAAATTCCCATAAAGGAATAAGGTAAAACCACATCCCAACATGATATATCATGATACTAAAAATTACCCAATGCATTGGATTCTATCAGGGTGCACTCTTCATAAACATTTCAATCTCATGCTTAAGTGTGTCACATAGATCATATAAAATGGATTCATTCAACATCATAATTTTATTACATGATATAGAATTTTGGAAAACATACATGTAAGTCCCAATAAATAGGAATTTGTTCATAAAGGTGAATACCCTTGGTAGAGAAATGGTTAAGGTATTCACTACACAATTATTTTGGCATGGTAAATCAGGGTGCAATTTCAGAAACATAACGACATCATATAGAAATTCATAAAATGGGTTAATGAGAGAGAAATGGGTCTATCATAATTTATACATGAAATTTAAATTAAAGAGGACATGTAAGGACATTCCCCAAGATAATTAATTGGAAATAGAAGGTGTAACATATTAAATAATCTTGAAGAAAGAGGAGAAATCAAAAGAACCCTTACAAAATTTTGGCATGGTAACATGTGTACACAAAGGTTATTAGGAGGGTTAAATGGGTGTTAAATTGGATCTCATCATTTATAAAACAATTTTACAGTAATTGGGATAGGTAAGAATTTATCCCAACATAAGTGAACGAAAATTAAAAAGTAATATCATAAATGTAGTGCTTGATTAAAAGAGGAGAGAGAAAATACCTTACGGAATTTCGGCATAGTAACAACTTAGGTAAGGGTAAAAATGAGGGGGATAAATTATAAATCATAAAAATAAAATCAATTTTACAATAATTTAATGGTTAAAAATGAATTTAAATACAATAAATTTAAACTAAAAGAACTAATATCAAAGAAGGTTCCTGAATTTAAAGGTGAGGAGAGAAATCCATTACATGGATGTGTAACTCCAAAGGCATATAGAGGCTTATTAGGAGCTTAGGGGAACATTAGGAGAACTCTATGTAGTATAGGAAATAGGGTGGATTATCTTAAAGGAGTTTTAGTGAATAGAAATGTGATCTTGGGTGGGTTTATATAGGAATAGAGAGAGATTTCTTTATTATTTTGATTTGAGAAATTACATAATAAAAAATTCAAAACCAAAAACCATCCCATGGTTTTTCCCATGGTTTCTACCCAAGGATATTGATATAAATTATTTTATAAGTCCAAGGACCTAAGGTAATAAAATATTTCCCTTGATTATGTGGATGTGAGTCACACTTTCAATGAAATGATTTTAAAATCCTAAAATATCTTATAAGTCTTGGAGGATTCACTAAGGATTTATAAAATAAATAAAATAAATATAAAATTAAATTATTTTAAAGTAAAAACATAGATTTGTATTATTATACCTTTTATAGTATTTGTTACATCACTATTGGGCTATTATGATGTCATAAAACACACCATATATTTATACTGTATTTAATTTTTACTCAAAAATTCGACTATCTCAGAAAAGTATGAAAAATTAATTGTTTTATAATTTTAAAATCATGATTCCAAAAATAATATTTATATTATCTAAATAATTTTATAAATATGTTAATTTTCACTTTTAAAATAAAAACTGATATTTTTTGAAAATGACGGGTTTTCGACAACAACAGTTTTCAAACCCTAATAAAAATTACATCTGACTTCATAAAAATTATATGATCATTTATATTTAAAAAAAATTAATTCAATAATATTTTATTAAAATATTTTTTATTTCAAAAATCCATTAATTCATCAAAATAGATTTCCAAAAATATTATTTGTGCTTTAGAAATCATTTACAAAGTAATAATAATATAAAGAAAATATATTCATTATTCTATACAAAATAATGTACATAATATTATTTCTAGGGAATTTATAGACATACCTTTATTACACCATAATATTCCATAAGATTAAGGTTAATTATGGTGGGGATTTCATGGGGTCATTCGGTGAACTTGGTTTGGGTCGTGATTTTGATGAGCTTGAACTTCTCCCGTAAAGCATTTTGATCATACTTAAGTTGTTAGATCTTAGCTTAGGATTGGTATTGGGAAAAGTAAAAAAATTATATCTCCCTCAGATACTCTAATAAATGGTCTTCCTAGGGTATGATCATACTGGGTGAGGCCATCACTTCCTTTGTGCCAAAATAATTTATTACAACCCTAAATTTGTACTAGTCATGTGATCATTGTTCAATGACTATATTATCAAATTTAAAGATACTTAATGGTAATTTAAAATCCAATTGGATATAATAAAAGAATATCATGTGTTTTCTATATCCATAATACATTTAATTAAATCAAAATAAAGGGAATTTTATTCATAAATGTTCGGGTTGTTACATTTATTATCTTAAAAAACTTTATTGAAATCCACATCGTTAAAAAAAGATAACAAAACCTATATTTAAAGAAATTAAAGTTAAATATAAATATCATATAATATGAAAAATATTTGGGTTTATAATTAAGAAAGTATAACAATGGCGGGATGAAAAATATTTATATGGAATAAAAATTGACATTATAAAGGGTAGGAATTATTTTTTTACAACATATAATTTTTAGGAAGGAGGAAATTGATCAAAGTAGTATATTTTGATGAGAAAATATAAATTATATAGATATAAATAGAAAAAAACATATATAATATATAAATTATAGTATAATATAAACTTAAAAGATATTATTCAAGGAAAGTATTTTATGACTCAATTAAATAAAATTGAGTTGAATAAATCCTTACCTTAAGTCCTGAATTACTTGGTTTGTGTGTATAAATTCATTAATAACAAAATTAAGTCTATTAAATACTTTATGAATTATTTTTTTTAAATATATTTCATTTTTAATGTCTATTTAATGTTATATGTCACTCATTTATTATATAGTTTTTTCTCTCTCCTTGACCGCTAGGAGTTGTTCGATCAATTACTGAAAAACTCCTTCAGTGTGTTGATCATGGTAAAAGGAGTTGTAGAATTATTTTTTAATATAAAAAATTATATATATATATATATATTTCCTTTATCATTATAGTATAATTTTTTTTTTCATTGTTTAAAATATTTTTAAAAATATATTTAAATTAAGAAAAGTGTTTTGGTGAGATCATTTTTAGGAAGTTATACTCATAATGACCATTTATTATTAATATTATTAATATAATGGAAACATAATATTGAAAAAATAATATTAATATTATAAATATCATTTTTATTCATTGAATTAACTTATATAACCATCCATGTAAATCAGTGATGAAAAATGATAGGCGTTATTCGTGGAGGTGGTAGTCTACGCATACACATAGACAATGTTCTCATCTTTCAATTAATGGGGGAGAAGGGAGTTAAATAACAAGTTATATTTCTAGAATAATAATTATTTCATAGATATACTATTTATTTATGAAATCTATATTTATAATCATCCATGTGTGATAGTGAGTAAAAATGAAATACATTGCTTCATGGAGGCGGTAGTCCGCACGTATGCATGAGAGAAGTTTTGATTTTCCATTGGATGGATGGGAAGTAGAGAATGGTTTTTTACATTAAAATAATTAAATTTAAGTATATAAATGATACCAATGTAATTATATAAATATGATTATATAATATTTGAATCTGGTGGAAGAAGAAAGAAAACTTGAAAGTACTGGGTTGACATGATTGCCTCTTCCTTGAACATCCTCCTTTAAATCTCTCCCTAATACTTCTTAGGTTGGTATTTTTTTGATACCATAACCTATAATACATGAATAAGGATTTTGGGAAGTGATTTGGGTATATATTGTTCAAGATAATTTTCTTAAAGTGTGTGTATAAGTGAACGTGTGAAGGTGTGAGGGGTTCCTTTAATAAGTGAGGAGGGTGACTCTCTTGTAAATACTTATAAATTTAAAATAAAGTAAAGTAATTTTCAAGTAAAGTGGAAAAAACAATCCGAATTTAATATATAATATTAGAGACAGTATAAATCTACTCCAACAATCTAATTGGTACATATTTTAGTGATAATTGTGGCCTTATCTCTTAGGTTAACCCCCCTTTTAACTACTTTAACCTTTATCATGGTGACAAACTTTTACAATGGTAAATTATTTCTATACCCAATAATTGAATTGAACTTATTAAATAATATTGATTATGATAGTTGTGGCCTCATATCTTAGGTTAACCCCCCTTTCCTGTCTTTATTTCTTTTGTCTTTATGCCACATCAATTGTCTTACAGCCTCCTCACTCCCATATAGGTGCCTAAACCTTGTAATGATTGGAAAGTACAATAAAAATTTTGTAGGACTTGATTCATCATTATTTTATCGATAATCACTACACTTTGTAAAATTTTTAATTGTTTTTTTCCTTGAGAAATAGTATACAATCGTTTATACATGCATGTATTATTTTAAAGATCATACACATTGAACATAGCATTACTTTAGCATCATATGTTCTGCAAGTAATCTCATTATCTTTAGGTAATTTATCATTAAATAGAGAAATTATTTTAGTAAAACTGGCATCACTCCATCCGTTTCCAGCTTTTAAAGTATACTTCTTTAGTATGGATAACAATGCTCTATATTTAGTACAACCATCATACAAGGACATCTTTTAATAACTATTTAAATTCTCAAACAATTTTTAACAATCACGAAGTTTATCTTCAACTATCACTTTAATTTAATAAATACGATCTTCATAATATTTCATACCTTTAATCACATCCTCGATACAATCTTCATCATTATCCACACTTGTAATCATATTAGATGATCTATAAAACATAGCCTTATACCATTCATTAGCTACATTAATTTTTCCTCGTGTTTAGTATAACATTTATAAATTACATATATTCTGTGAAAGATCAAGTATTCTTACAAATCCTATGGACTAATTAGTCTTGAATAACAATATCATAAACATAGATAAAATATTTGAGAAGATTTATATGCATGATATTTTGCAATCATGATTAAATCTTTCACACCATCCTCATACTATTTAGTCATATGATTGAAATACATCCATTTTCAATTCATATCCATCCTATTTGATTCAGTAATATTAATATTTAACAAAATAAATAAAGCATAAAAACCATTTCATAGAAAAATTCCATCTTATGTTTAAAATATTACTGTAAGGTAAGATTATGAATGGTTATGATTTTAAATACATAAATTAGTTTATTAATGGATATTATTTTACTAACATGGGTTATCATTAATAATTTCTATATTATATGAACCTAATATACCATATCTTGTACTAATTTGAGTCTTAAGAGAGACCATTCCCCTATCAGAATCCAACATAGTGGTGATCCACATATATCCTTTAATACAAAGCTTCAAAATTATCTATCTATATCAACAATGGATTAAGGAAAGATATATTGGGTGAAACATGGGTGAAATAGGGATAATTAGAATATAGAGACTATTACTAGCTATGCACCTCAAAAACTCTACTTACTTATCATTTGGAGTCACCACCTTACATAAAAAGTGGGAAGGGTTTTTTGCAGTGCACAACTAGGAGCTCCATGTAATTAGATTGAGAAATAATGATGAATGAGCAATAATTAATGTGAAGGTTAGGTATAGATTGAACTAACAATGGCTCTAGGTAAGTGATATTAGGTGGAGAATCAGTGAGGCAGATTGAGGAAAAATAATATTTCTTACACACATGTTGTTCAAACCATTTGGGAAAATTTAAGAAAACAAAGATGTTCGAGGGGGAGAAAGAGATCACAAGTGATCACATGCCTTGATTTTAATATATAATTGTAATTTCAAGAAAAAAAATTATATAAAATTTAAACTAATAAAAATATATTAATTCAAATTTTAAAATAAAAAAAGTTTAAATAAAGAAATGATTTTAATTTTAATTTCTCTTTATTTTGACTCTATGTGAAATTTAGTAAAAGAAAAAGAAATAATTGTAATTTCTCTCTATCTTTTTTGGTGAAACATTTTAAAATAAAAGAAAAGAAATGTTTTGGAAATATGACAAAAATAACCCTTATTAAAAATATAGTTTTCCAATACTCAATTATTAAAAATAAAAAAATATTATAAATTTGAATTGTATCTTTGATTTTTTAATAAATAAATACATTTATTATAAATAAAAATATATAATTTTTTCCAAAAAAATATATATAATAATTATTAATTCAAAATGATTAATTCAATATTATTATTAATTCAAAATTTTCAAATGAAAATAAATATTAATTCAAAAATAATTAATTCAAAATAATTATTAATTCACAAGATCCAAATAATTAAAAATTAATCCTTTTAAAACATTTGAATCTATTCACTCTAATTTCAAATAAAAAACTCCATTTTAAAGTCAATGTGAAATTCAAAATTTACTTTATTGAGATTAACATTGAAATCCGAAATATCATCCTCATTATGAAACATCATAAAAATCCAATTTATTAAATTTAAAACCAATCATTTATCCTTAAAATCACATTTATATTATAAAAAACTGATGAATCTTGTCCTAATAAATCATCAGTACACTTTTTATTAGTTTTTAAAAATGATTTTCACCACTAAAAATCATGTTACCCTTTATTTAAAATCATTTTTAACAAAAATTTTACCCATAAAAAAACATTTATTGGAAAATCAAACACCAAATTAATTTTCAAACTTCCTTTGAAAAGTTACTCACTATTTTCAAAACCAATCCCTTTCCATTTTGAACCAAGATTTCAAAATTTTAAAATCATGAATCACCTAAATAAAATGTGAATTGTTTAATCAAGATAGTTTGTAAAAATGAAAATCTGACACAAAATCCAAGGATAATTAGTGACCATAATCAACCAGGCCACATGGTTAGAAATCCATGTTCCAATCACATTGTTGTCACATGGAGCCACTCATAGCTGTGTACAGGAGTTCCACATGGTTTACCAAACTCTTCCAGCTAACCATGCATCACTGTTTCAACTCCCACTTCACCCCAAACATGAATATAGAAATAAAAAACACAAATAATCATTAACTGAAGAGAAATAAACATAAATATAAATTCAAGTACACTAATAGTAGAGAAGGAAAACTCAAAACTCAAGACTCAGCAAAAATTTTCATGAAAACTTGAGGTTTAGAATTTGTAAGATTTCATGACACCTGAGTTATCTAGTTCGGAATGCGAAAGGTTAGTTTTGAGACTTAACCATAGATTATCAAGGAAAAGTCAGTGTGACCAAGTTGCTATGGGAGTAGGGTGGTGTCAAGTGGTGAGTAGTGGATCTTTAGATGCTAAAAAAATAAATAATCACATACTTTAGATTTGGAGAGGATCGATTCGTCCAGAAGACCGAAGAAGAGTGAGAGCGGTGGTGACAATCAAGTTCCGTGAGAGCTTGAATGGTGTGAGAGAGGAGACTTTGTTAGAGTTCTTTTTACCCATAGGAAATCTATTCTATAACCATCTGTTGTAGGAAAGGGGTACGACAAGTAAAAAAAGGCTAGTAATGAGGATGTGACAGGAAACATAGTGCTTGGTGATTCTCTAAGAGGGAAGGCGGCAGAGGTTTTCAATGTACCACCAAATCCTGATCTGGGTAGATTTCTTCTCTTGATGTTCTAAATAGGCTCTTAAGTAAGGATGTGTTCCGTAAAAATTTTAGTGTTGTTCATGAGGAAAGAAGTAGCCCTCAGGATGAATCTGGATTGCTATTAAAAAATGTTTCCATGGAAGATCATTCTAATTCTTAGTCTCATATTGAGGATGACGATTCGTTGAGTGTGGATGAGCATGAAATCACTTAGGAGGCTCCTAAGTAGTGGAGGCATGGTAGACATCCTAAAGGAAGGGACAACTCTTAAGGAAGGGGAATCATACATAAACAGAGGTGGATGCATAGTATTTTTCTCTTTGGTGGTGCGACCACTTAGATTGTATTGTTTTCCCTCGCTTTCTGTGTCTTTTGTACTTTATTTTTATTAATAAATTTTCTAGAATCATGGGTTATAAACCACGGTTCACACTATTTTGAGTATATATAATTATATATATTTGTATATAATTATGAATATAATAAATATATTTCTTATAATTTTTTAATTATATATAAATTGTAGCAGGGGTTTGGATTAGTGGAAAGCACCCTATAATTAAACATCAAAGGTTGAGGGTTCAAATCCTATAGAGCACAGCTACTATTGTAACACCCCAGGTAAATAAAGAATATGACATTTTCATATTTATCCATATTTTTTAATAAAATATTAATATTACTTTAAAGGGAACGCTATGCTCGATGGCGTACCCAATACGCAACAACGAGTTTCTTTGAAATCTTACGTTGCACTCTAATAATAAAATATTATTATTTTATATGGTAGTTAACGCCTAGCCGTTGTAATGGCAGGAATGAGCGGAACTAACTAGAAAATGATTATATATGTTTTTCAAATATTTTTACTTTTATCCAATAAATGTTAGAGGCTTAAAATTCAAATGAAACCAATTTTAAGCATAAATCTTCTAATATTCTTTAAAAGGTTGATTAACCGCCTTTTGATGGAGAACCCTTTTTAAATATACTTTTGGAAATTTTATATGTTTTATTTGACAAAATAAAATCCTTCTTTATAATCTGGACATCAAAATTTACTTTGTGTAAAATTTTGTTATTTTTCCGATAAAGATCATATTTATTGAAAATATTGCATTTTAATTCAAAACCTCCTTTTAATCTGATTTATTTATATGGATAGATTATATTTTTAATTTAAATTAAAGTGTATTTAGAATATATTTTTACCATTTAATCTAATGGTGGTCATTATAATTAATTTCACTTTGAAATTGGACTTAAACTAGTGTCAATCTTTTAATAGATATTGTTTCTTAAAAACACGCTATTTGTTTTGATAGCAAGAATTAATTATTAAATTAATTAATGCAACATATATGTTTTGAATTTTGTAAAACAGACAACATTTTTGAATTCAGGATATCAAATATATCTTAGGGTGATTTTTTGGTATTTTTCTGAAAAACTTCAATTTTTGATGAATAGTGAAACCACTAAGTGGTAGTTAAAGAAACTGATTTTTCGTTTAAATGAAACTTTTCAACTTCTGGGATTTGATTTTCAAAAATCCGACATACATGGTTGTCATTAATAAGTAAAATGTGGTTCAATGAGATTAAAATAATTTTTTGGTGAATAGTAACTTTTAAGTTTTATTAATCGCGATTAAAGGTAATTAGTGTAATTTAAGGTAAAAATAATGTTTTAATAGTATGAAATGACCTAGAATCATGTCCTACACTCATTTTATGTGTCATGGACGACCAATACAATCCATGGGTCAACTTGTGGACCCTATGGATCCACTTTGGTAGGAAAATGACATAAATAACTTTTTATTTAAAGTTAAAATAAAAATGTCACAAACATGAGTTGTTTTACTAAAACAATTTTTAAATGGGGTTATACAAGTCATATTATTGACTATAAATATTAATTATAAAGATAAAAATATTTCCTACATAATGATATTTTTTTTATAATTTTTAGACATTAAATAAATTAATTTATTTATGACACCATGATGATGCAGTGATTACCTCATTATTTAACAATTTAAATAAAATGAAAAGATACTGTAAAATCTAAGACCTAAATTTGTCAAAAACCTATTGGATGGGTGTATTTATAACTCTTATTACCTTATCCTAAAAATATATAATTTTGGGACCTTTAAAATCCGAAAAGAATTTTATAATAAAGTAACCTTTTATAACTTTCCAAGAGTGCCTCTCCTCTCCTCTTATAAAAGGCCCGCACCTCTACCACCTTACCCACACCTCTCAAGCCTTTGTCTCGGCAAAAACCTGCCCATTTTTTCTCTCCAAATCCCTCTATTACTCCTAGAATCCCCAATTTGTGTAGAAGACTTCCCAAGGAAGCCTTTGAGCTCAGATAAAAAAGAGTTACCCGTTTTAAAGGTAGTGTCTTCTCTTGTGTTCTTATGTTTTATTTTGCTTCTCCAACCCTCTAAACTCTTTTTATTCCTTTATTTTATAACAAAAAAAGTATCTTAAATATACTAGGATGTTGTTATGTGAAGTATTAGAGCTACACTTACACAAACCTTCGTCTAATGGTTAAAGAACATACTGTTTCTGTGGATGGCGCATTTCTGCCTCACGAAGCGATGATTGTTCAATATTCTATTAACACCTTTCATGGTGGCCATTATGATGTCACTATATTTTATATATTATATATATGGTATTTATGTTTTATATATTCTTCTGAATTTTATATTTAAAACATTCCTTTATGCTTTTCATGTTGTGCAAATGCGATAATTTCATACGAGGAAGTGTGGACTACCGCCCCCTCAAGTGATGTGACTCGTTCATGCAATACATGGAATGTATAAAGAATGAAATTGATGAAATTATGTGATATATATAACATATATATTATACTGGAATTATAATATATATATATATATATATCATCTAGTTTTAATTCCATGAATGTGCCAAAGAAATGAAAGTAGCGTTCATGCGTACGTACGACTTATCGTCTCCATGAACGATACATTTCATTTCTTATCTCCAAATGTCATGTACTATTATAAGTACATATATATAATGGATATATATTTCATATATTACATATAAATGATGGATATAATTCTAGAATTATAATATATATATATATCTCTTTTAACTTTAATTCCATTAATATGACAAAAAAATGAAGTAGCGTTCATGCGTACGTACGACCTACCATCTCCATGAACGGTACTTTTAATTTTTTATCTCCAAATGTTATGGAATAGTAAAAAATGAATATATAATGGATATATATGATATTTAAAACATTAATACTATTCTGGAGATGATGTACCTATAACTACATGGAAAATTCTTTTCCAACAAGTTCAATTTTTATTCATGTACCGAACATCGACAAAAACGTCTGATATGAACTCACTTTATTAACCAATTATTATAACATTATAATATGTGATATTAACTGAATAATAATATTTAAAGGAGGTTCTTAAGCAATTATAAATTTACCAAATATTATTATTTAGGGGATTAAAGAACGATAGAGTCATGTCGGACACGAGGTAAGGGATCCAACCTCTCTCGTTTTTTTTAAGTACTCTCTTTTATTTCATTTATTTTAAGCTCATCTTTCTTATGTTTGGAGATGTTATTTTATATTCCTCATACTGTAATTTTTATGTTCATATTATGAGAGACCCTATTTTATCTCATAAATCCATTTTTGGAAGTTTTAAGTGGTGTCGTTAGGCTGCCGAGTTTTCGTAAGGGATTTTTCATCTCACTTTTATTCCCGTAACATTTATGCTACGTTTGCCACTATTTCCTTTGAGTGGTGTATGTACTGCCCATTATTATACACTTTGTGTAGTATAATTTTATTTATGGGTATTTACATCTTCATTGTATGACCCTTCTTCCATGGGGTGTACGTTTCGAAAGTTACCCAACTCGGTAAGGGGACCTTTCACCCTCCTCTTTTTAAAATACTTCTTTTGATATGTCTTTTAATTCACATAATATTATGTTGGGATATGTTCTCCTATATCCTTATTTATGTAAATTTTATGTCCAAGTGATGAGATACCATTTTCTATCTCATCAACTCATTTTCTGAATTTTAAAGTGACGCCGTTAGGCTGTCAGATTTCTGTAAGGGAACTTCTTAACCCACTTTCAATTCTTTGGGTTAAACCTCTACTTCCTGATTTTATAATACCAAGATTATGTGTGGAATCTCTATATTGTAATTTCCACAATCCTTTGTGTGGATATACTATTTCTACATATAATCATCTCATTGATAAATTCTTACGAACTTGTATGGGAAATCATAACTCAATCTCATTTCATTGAGTTAAATATCTATTTAATCGGTTCTGTTTTTCCAGGATTATGTGTGAATGACCTATGATTGTTCCACACTTAATATCCACTTATATTGGGTGTATTTATATTTCTCACACATAATTATGTGATAGATTTATCCTTAATTTAAGGATACCATCTTTATAATGGATTTCATATCAATTTACATTTCCATTGAGACTTTATTGTTGTTATACACCAATTCAATCTTATATGGTGTGTATACTATCCTTTGACATATTATATCATGAATCCCTTTATTCTCATGATATTATAAAGTTCGGATTAAATGTTATTTGGAAATTATTTGTATTCAAGAGTCTCTCATTTTGTTAAAAACTCTTTAACAAAAATATCGTTTTAAATGTTTTAAAGATTCATTATTCTAAATCTTTATCTTTAATGTCCATGTTTTCAAAATGGTTTTCAATATTTATTTATATGGACATTAATGTTTTAAAATTATAATTCCATTAAAATCTTCAAAGTGGTATGAGACACTTTGATTCAAAAATCTCTTTTAAATGATAATTGAAAAGGGATTGATTAATTCAATATCATGGAATTACTTATTGTGATTGAAAATGAAATGTTGTTATTTAAATGTTTATATTTTCAATATTTTATGTGAAATTATGGTACTTGGACATTTTACGGGTGGTTACGTGATAAACCATATGACGGGTGGTGCCGTGAATACTAGGATGGGTGGTTACGTTATAACCTCCAATGCATTGAGTATGGAAGTTGGCCGTATGGCTATTCCATTAAGTATGTGTGGAAGTCGACCGTATGGTTATTCCATTTAAGTATGTTTATGTCCCAAGTTACCTTTATATGTTATGTGTTCTTTATATGGGTTTTATGGTAATATTTTGGTTACAAAAGTGTAAGTAATGGTCTTTTATTCGGTGAAGAGTTTTTACTACTTCATAAAGGCGAAAAGTATTACTTTGGTAAAGTACTCATAGTTTACATGTTGTTTTTGAAAAACTAACAGTTTTCCTTCTTTGTGTATCCTTTACTGGTCTTTTTATGCTCATCCCAAGTTTTTTAAATGTTTTCCACAGGACTTAAAGATGAATAGGGTCAAGGATGGGATCAAGGAAAGACATTCTATCTAAAACATGGAACTGGACATGTTTTTTAAGTGTTTTTTTTATTTTATGGAAACTTAGTAGAAGTGTCTACTTTGTAATCTTTTGAGATGTAATAGTCATGTACTAATTATCTAAAACTCTAAACCTGAAAAGATCCTCTATGTAAATTATTCATTTAATTCGTGATTATGTAATGTTTAAGGACGAGGACTTATAGTTGGTATTAGAGGTCGGTTTAGATAACTTTAGAGCTTAGGGTATTCTCTAAGCATAAGTGACATTACCATAATGTCTAGGATTTTAGAAATAGTCATAGTTTTTAGATAAAGTAAATGAGTAAGTATATCTTAGTGTTTATCTTCCTCATTAGTACATTATAATTTTGTTGATATTCGCACACTGACATTTATGTTTTTAGTAAATGGACGGATATAACAAGCACCAAAGTGACAATGGGTTTGATGGAAACTGTGGTGGTTCTCTTATTAAGGGACTGGATGAAATGGGGGATTAAATGAGGAATCTTGTGGTTGTGTTAAACCAACTATCAAGGAGTCATGATCAACCACTTGAACCTTGGTGAGTTCTCTAATTCATCATGTACGAGATGACCAACTCGATGTGGAAGTTCAGGTAATAATTATAAAGGTAACCATTAGGGTTTATATGATCCTTACTTTTTAGGTAATTATGGGTTAATCTATGATATGATGGAAAATGAAAGGAATGAGATAAACTTGAAGTTAAAATATGTTATGATTATTTCTTAAGATTTTATCTCGTTTTGGGGAATGTTTTAATAATTATATAGTTTTGGAAAAAGGACAACACGCAGATCGTGTGACAACCCGTCGTGTCGGACAAAGCTGTGGGAATCGAGCCCACAACCAAAGTGTGACTGGTATTTATTGCCTACCACTGGACTATGTGAATTCCCTGGTTATTTTGACTAATTATTTTTAGTTAGATGATTTTATTAATTAAGAGTAAGTTGATTTTGGGTTATCTATGGAAATTATTAGCCTATCATGGAGGATATGTGATTAGGTTAATTACTTTTCAATATGAGACTTTAAGAACAACTGATGTTATTTGGAGATAAATGTTAATTTTTACCTTGAAGACTATGTGATTAAATCCTTCAAATATTTGGGTTTCAATCTTAGTTTGGTTTACTTTGAATAATTTTATGGACAATTGTTTATCGAATGGTCTTCGTTGAACTTTGGGTTTTGTTGGACAAATTTTGGAGATTAAGAATAGATTTTCTTTTTATAATGGATTATCCTTTTGTGGATTATCTGATCTCGTACTAACAATTTTTGGTTTTTGTTTTTTTCTAAAGAAATATGAAATATATAGTTCTCTTTTGTGGATTAGGTGATTCTCTAGAAGTTGATTATAGCTCTCTTAATGCGAACAAGTCTTCCTAAATACTCGTCTTTCGGAGAAAATATGAGTTTGATTAAGGAATCTAGTAAAATTTGAAAGTCTACGTGACAAGTAAGTATGTTTCATTATGATTTAGTTAAGCACAAAAATAAATTCCTCAATTAAGAGTAACTTAAAACAAAAATGTTGTATGTTAACTTTTCCTACTGGGGAATCGAATACCGTTTAACACAACACAAGTTTGTGATTTTCTGGTAGATAAATTTCTCCTAGACATGTTTACTATCACACTCCATCAGAACATGACCCTTTGTTTTTTTCTCCATATCCATATTTTCATACTTGGAATCCTAGTATGGGTTAACTCGGGTGACATTTGTACTTCTCTCCCATTCTTTTAAAGTGATAGTTTTACTGACTCTTGTTTCGATGTGGGATTTTCAATGAAGCTTCCAAGCCCAATTTTAAAATTGCGAGGACACAATTTCCAAAAGGGGGGAAGGATGTAACACCCTAGGTAAATAAAGAATATGAAATTTTCATATTTATCCATATTTTTGAATAAAATATTAATATTACTTTAAAGGTAACACTATGCTCGATGGCGTACCCATTACGCAACAACGAGTTTCTTTGAAATCTTACGTTGCACTCTAATAATAAAATAATATTATTTTAAATGGTAGTTAACGCCTAGCCATTATAATGGCGGGAATGAACGGAACTAACTACAAAATGATTATATATGTTTGTCAAATATTTTTACTTTTATCCAATAAATGTTAGAGGCTTAAACTGCAAATGAAACCAATTTTATGCATAAATCTTATAATATTCTTTAAAAAGTCGATTAACCACCTTTTTATGGAGAACCATTTTTAAATATACTTTAGACAATTTTATATGTTGTATTTTACAAAATCAAATCCTTCTTTAGAATCTGGACATCAAAATTTACTTTGTGTAAAATTTTGTTATTTTTCCGATAAAGATCATTTTTATTGAAAATGTTGCATTTTAATTCAAAACCTCCTTTTAATATGATTTATTTATATGGATAGATTATATTTTTAATTTATATTAAAGTGTATTTATAATATATTTTTACCATTTAATCTAATGGTGGTCATTGGAATTAATTTCACTTTGAAATTGGACTTAAACTAGTAGCAATCTTTTAATAGATATTGTTTCTTAAAAACACGCTATTTGTTTTGACAACGGGAATTAATTATTAAATTAATTAATGAAACATATATGTTTTGAATTTTGTAAAATAGAAATCATTTTTGAATTCAGAATATCAAATATATCTTAGGGTGAATTTTTGGTATTTTTCTGAAAAACATCAATTTTTGATGAATAATGAAACCACTAAGTGGTAGTTAAAGAAACTGATTTTTCATTTAAATGAAAATTTTCCACTTATATGATTTAATTTTTAAAAATCCTACATACATGGTTGTCATTAAGAAGTAAAATGTTGTTCAATGAGATTAAAATAATTTTTGGTGAATAATAACTTTTAAGTTTTATTAATCGCGATTAAAGGTAATTACTGTAATTTAAGGTAAAAATAATGTTTTAATAATATTAAATGACCTAGAAACATGTCCTACCCTCATTGGATGTGTCATAGCCGACCAATAAAATCCATGGGTCAACTTGGGGACCCCATGGAGCCACTTTGGTAGGAAAACGACATAAATAACGTTTTATTTAAAGTTAAAATAAAAATGTCACAAACATGAGTTGTTTTACTAAAACAATTTTTAAATGGGGTTATACAAGGTATATTGTTGACTATAAATATTAATTATAAAGCTAAAACTATTTCCTACATAATGATAGTTTTTTATAATTTTTAGACATTAAATAAATTAATTTATTTATGACACCATGATGATGCAGCGATTACCTCATTATTTAACGATTTAAATAAAATGGAAAGAAAATGTAAAATATAAGACCTACACTTGTCAAAAACCTATTTTATGGGTGGATTTCAAACTATTATCACCTTATCCTAGAAATATATAATTTTGGGACCTTTAAAATCCGAAAAGAATTTTATAATAAAGTAACCTTTTATAACTTTCCAAGAGTGCCCCTCCTCTCCTCTTATAAAAGGCCCCCACCTCTACCACCTTACCCCCACCTATAAAGCCTTTGTCTCAGCCAAACAATGCCCATTTTGTCTCTCCACATCTCTCTCTTATTCCTAGAAGCCTAAATTTTGGCAGAAGTCTTCCCAAGGAAGCCTTTGATCTCAAGTCAAAAAGAGTTACCCGTTTTAAAGGTAGTGTCTTCTCTTGTGTTCTTATGTTTTATTTTGCTTCTCCAACCCTCTAAACTCTTTTTATTCCATTCTTTCTTAACAAAACCAGTATATTAAATATAATAGGATGTTGTTATGTGAAGTATTTGAGCTACACTTACATACACCTTCGCCTAATGGTTAAAGAACATATTGTTTCTGTGGATGGCGAATTTCTGCCTCACGAAGCGATGATTGTTCAATCTTCTCTTAACACCTTTCATGGTGGCCATTATGATGTAACTATATTTTATATATGATATATATGGTATTTATGTTTTCTATATGCTTCTGAATTTTATATTTAAAACATACCTTTAATCTTTTCATGTTGTGAAAATGCGATAATTTAATACGAGGAAGTGTGGACTACCACCCCCTCAAGTGATGTGAGTCGTTCATGCAATACATGGAATGTATAAAGAATGAAATTAATGAACTTATGTGATATATATATAATATATATTATACTGTAATTATAATATATATATAAATATCTCATCTAGTTTTAATTCCATTAATGTGCCAAAGAAATGAAATTAGCGTTCATGCGTACGTAAGGCTTACCGTCTCCATGAACGGTATATTTCATTTCTTATCTCCAAATGTTATGTACTATTATAAGTACATATATATAATGGATATATATGTCATATATTACATATAAATGATGAATATCATAATATAATTATAATATATACATCTCTCTTTTAACTTTAATTCCATTAATATGACAAAAAAATGAAAGTAGTGTTCATGCGTACGTACGGCCTACCGTCTCCATGAACGGTGCTTTTAATTTTTTATCTCCAAATGTTATGTAATAGTAAAAAATGAATACATACTGGATATATATGATATTTAAAACATTAATACTATTATGGAGATGATGTACCTATAACTACATAGAAAATTATTTTCCAACAAGTTCAATTTTTACTCATGTACCAAACATCGACAAAAACGTCTGATATGAACTCACTTTATTAACCAATTATTATAACATTATAATATGTGATATTAACTTAATAATAATATTTAAATTAGGTCCTTAATAAATTATAAATTGACCAAATTTTATTATTCAGGAGATTAAAGAACAATCGAGTCATGTCAGACACGAGGTAAGGGATCCAACCTCTCTCGTTTTTTTTGAAGTACTCTCTTTTATGTGATTTCTTTTAAGCTCATATTTATTATGCTTGGGGATGTTATTTTATATTCCTCATAATTTAGTTTTTATGTTCATATTATTAGAGACTCTATTTGATCTCATAAATCCATTTTTGGAAGTTTTAAGTGGCGTCGTTAGGCTGCCGAGTTTTCGTAAGGGATTTTTCATCTCACTTTTATTCCCGTAACATTTATGCTATGTTTGACACTATTTCCTTTGAGTGGTGTATATACTACCCATTATTATAAACTTTTTTTAGTATAATTTTATTTATGGGTATTTACATCTTCATTTTATGACCCTTCTTCCATGGGGTGTACGTTTCGAAAGTTACCCAACTCGGTAAGGGGACCTTTCACCCTCCTCTTTTTAAAAGACTTCTTTTGTTATGTCTTTTAATTCACATAGTATTATGATGGGATATGTTCTTATATATCCTTATTTATGTAAATTTTATGTCCAAGTTATGAGATACCATTTTCTCTCTCATCAACTCATTTTATGAATTTTAAAGTGACGCTGTTAGGCTGTCGGATTTCTGTAAGGGAACTTCTTAACCCACTTTCAATTCTTTGGGTTAAACCTCTACTTCTTGATTTTATTATTCCAAGATTATGTGTGGAATATCTATGTTGTAATTTCCACAAACCTTTGTGTGGATATAATATTTCTACACATAATCATCTCATTGATAAGTTCTTACGAACTTGTATGGGAAATAATAACTCAATCTCATTTCATTGAGTTAAATATCTATGTCATTGGTTTTGTTTTTCCAAGATTCTGTGTGAATGACCTCTAATTGTTTCACACTTAATATACACTTATATTGGGTATATTTATATTTCTCACACTTAATTATGTGATAGATTTATCCTTAATTTAAGGATACCATCTTTATAATGGATTTCATCTCAATTTACATTTCCCTTGAGACTTCATTGTTGTTATGCACCAATTCACTCTTATATGGTGTGTATACTATCCTTTGACATATTATATCATGAATCCCTTTATTCTCATGATATTATACAGTTCGAATTAAATTTTATTCCGCAATTATTTGTATTCAAGAGTCTCTCATTTTGTTAAAAACTCTTTAACAAAAATATCATTTTAAATGTTTTAAAGATTCATTATTCTAAATCTTTATCTCTAATGTCCATGTTTTCAAAATGATTTTCAGTATTTATTTATATGGACATTAATGTTTTAAAATTATAATTCCATTTTCAAAGTTTTATGGTACACTTTGATTCAAAAATCACTTATATATGATTTTTGAAAAGGTATTGATTAATTCAATATCTTGGAATTACTTATTGTGATTGCAAATGAAATGTTGTTATTGAAATGTTTATATTTTCAATATTTTAGGTGAAATGATGGTACTTGGACATTTTACGGGTGGTTACGTGATAAACCATATGACGGGTGGTGCCGTGAATACCAGGACGTGTGGTTATGTTATAACCTCCAATGCATTGGGTATGGAAGTCGGCCGTATGGATATTCCATTAAGTATGTGTGGAAGTCGACCGTATGGTTATTCCATTTAAGTATGTTTATGTCCCAAGTTACCTTTATATGTCATGTGTTCTTTATATGGGTTTTATGGTAATCTTTTGGTTACAAAAGGGTATGTAATGGTCTTTTATTCGGTGAAGAGTTTTTACTACTTCATAAAGGAAAAAAGTATTACTTTGGTAAAGTACTCATGGTTTACTTGTTGTTTTTGAAAAACTAACAGTTTTCCTTCTTTGTGTATCCTTTACTGGGCTTTTTATGCTCATCCCAAGTTTTTGAAATGTTTTCCACAAGACTTAAAGATGAATAGGGTCAAGGATGGGATCAAGGAAAGACATTCTATCTAAAACATGGAACTAGACATGTTTCTTTTTAAGTGTTTTTTTATTTTATGGAAACTTAGTAGAAGTGTCTACTTTGTAATATTTTGAGATGTAATAGTCATGTCCTAATTCTCTAAAACTCTAAACCTGAAAATATCCTCTATGTGAATTATTCATTTAATTCATGATTAAGTAATGTTTAAGGCCGGGGCCTTATAACTATAGTGGAACTGTAGCAGGGGTACTGTAGCGGTGACAGGGAACACTGTAGGAGTGGCATGTACTACAGTGAGGACTATAGAGGTGGCAGTACTATAGCGGTTGTTGTAGCAGTCGGGGTACTATAGAGATACTATTTACATAATTGGCCTTGGACCAAAATTTCGGGCCTACGGGCCATGTAATGGGCTTCATGACCATTGGGTCTTCGGGCCAAAAATATATATAATTTAATAAAGCGGCTGGTTGGGTGGGTTATCCCTTGGGGGGAGCTATTACCTACCTTTTGGGCCTGAGTGTGCGCGGTGTGTGTGCATTTTTAATGTATTTGTACCCCAAACACCTAATATAATATATATACTAATATATAAATATATAATTATAAATATAATAAATATAATTATTATTTAAATATAATTATTATAATTATTATAATTATTTAAATATATATAAATAAATATATTTAAAAAGTATTTATATACAATTAGAAATATATTTATATAATTGTATATTATATATATATATATAAATATATAATTATATATAAATATATTTATAAATATATTTATAAATATATTTATATATATTTATATACTTATATGTGTAATTATATGTATATTTTTATTAATATATTAATATATATAATTATAAATATAATAAATATAGTTATTATTTAAACATATTGATTATATTTTATAATTATTTAAATATTTATATATTTATAAATATAATTATAAATAAATATATTTATAAATATTTGTATATAATTATATATATGTATATAATTATATATATTGATATAATTATAAATATATATTACATAATCATAAATATTTATATAATTATATTTATTTATTAATACATGAATATATATAATTATAAATATAACAAATATATTTATTATAATTTTATATATAGTAAATAAATATATTTATAAATAAATATTACAAAATGATTAAATATATTTTTAACATTATTAACAAATATATAATAATAAATGAATAAATAAAATTTAATAAATTAAAAAAATATTAAAAAGAGAATTTGTAACATTTACACATACATGTACACATGACATACATACATTTTTACACATACACATCTACACACACACACACATACATATAATTATAGATGTACATATATTTTAAATTATTTAATATAAATATAAATATATATTTAAATAAATATATTCATTATATATTATATAATTTTTTAAATAAAATATTAAAATATTATATTTATTTTAATCATATACATATTTTATAATTAATGTATCTAAATAAACCATTAATTTTTTTGAATAATATAAATTAGAAATTGTTTTATATGTAAAATTATGAATACAAGATTCATTTTTTATTAAAAGTTATATAAATCATATTTATATATTATATTTACATGTATATACTTATTGTAATATAAATATTTTTTAAAAAAATATATTTATATATAAATTAAATTACTCACTATGACCTTTATTAGCACTGGAAAAAAGCACTGATAAAGGTGATAATTTTATCAGTGATGATAAATAAGAGACCTTTATCAGTGCTAGAAAAAAGCACCGACAAGGGGTACTCTTTTATCTATTCTTTTTTTATTGCTGATAAAAGGCTACTTTATCAACCTTTTTTGTGATCATTGATAAATGTTCCTCCTTTATCAGTTTTTTTATTTAGCATTGTTAAAGGTCAACGCTACATAAGGCATGATCTGTGGTAGTGACTTGTGATCGCATGTGAGTGTGTGTATAGCCCATGATATGACATGATATGATTCCATGAGATTGATGTGATAGGTAGATTCCATGATGATGTTTGATTAACATGTTGATGTATATGATAATCCTACATTTCTCATGATGTGTGCTATGGTTGTTATTTTGTTATGACTTGTCATGTTTCCCTTTGGAGTATTGATATGTGTATCCATGACAGGTGACCATCGAGGCACAATTACTCCTAGTGGGGTACGTACATGGAGTTGTGGTAATGATAATGGTTGTTTTGGTCGAGATATTACTAAATGGTATTAGAGTGGGGAAGAATTGTAACATCCTCAAAATTCTAAGGAAAATAAAACCCTCTTTGTAAATAATTTATGTGTATTTTTATGTGAAAAATGTAAATTTTCAATAAAAATTAATTAATAAATGATTTAAAATATTTATGTAAAGGTAAAACCTCTGGTAACACTTTGGAATATTCTATGGAATATTTTTTTAGTCAGGCGCTAAGGGAGTGCGGAATTCTGAGGCCCGTAGTGCCTCGATATTGATTTAATAAAAATATTAATTATAAAATATTATGCGTGTAGCACATTTTTCCAAAATAATGAAATATCCCTTTAACAATGTATCATATAGTAAATCCAAGATCATCATTAGGTATGGAATATAGGGTTTACCCTAGGTACAACATAGCATTCATGAACGTCGGTATTTTGCGCAAATCGCATACGAGAATATTTTTTGTAATGTCTTGGAAATTCCGTGTAATTTTTTTTAAATTATATATAATTATTCTAAGACTGTGCGCTTTGACATAACATTATTCTAAGTCCCGGAGAGATGAGAATGAAATTTTAAACTTTTTTTAAGGTATGTTTAGTAAAGATGCAATCAAGATTTTCTAACTTTTGAACTGATGCTCAGATCGTAAATCTGAGTGCACCGTTGAACTCGAAACACCAGGATTCACCTAGAAATGACTTAACTTTGGTCAGGAAGGGACGGGTAGAAAATTTATTTTTTAGACTTTTTGAGAAAAATAATAAAATAATTTAAAAGAATTATTTTATATTCTTTCTCACCCGTTGAGCGGCAGACGATGACGTTGCGGTGTGGAAACATGGCATATTAATGAGGCTCGTTAATGGCCTGTATCATATAGCATGATGATGTAATAAAGGGAGCGTAATAGCGATGCTGTTTCATAAATGAAACAACGTAACGATGGGACATCGCAGCGTAACTGAAACGCTGCAACATGTTTCCTTTAATTATTTGGTATGTTGGAGATGATGAAATTAAACATTGCAAAATCTCTAATGAATCTATAACAGAATTCCTCTCCAATGAAGAACAATGAAGAACACCAGTGAGACTTCATCATCTTCGACACAACCTTGAAGAACAGATCCAGAAGTGACAAAATCGACGACTTTAATTATCAAGCAAGAATGCTTAGGCATCGAACATAAAATAAGTAGAGGTTTGATTTTTTATTTCGAAGTTCTTCCCCACTCTTATCTTTTTCTAGAAATGACAAACACAAACCAAATCACGAACAAGTTGATATGTGATTCGTGTGTTTATGCGGGATGGTAAATTTTCTTGGGGATTTATTATTCAAGATTTAAACATTGCATTAAACGATTGAACTTAAATCCCCGAACCTCCCCCTTGATTTAAACCACTAACACGGGGGGCCCAGATAGACATGAACAAGGCCCGAGAACCTTAGCTCATGCATTCTTGGTGGCCATATTCTTTAATTGGTAGTAATTTGATTCTGAGGCCTGAGTAGGGATGGTGATGACCTGAGGGAACCTTTGGCGCAGACGGGTTGAAGAATAGACCACCAGAGCAACTCCGGTGACCCGGTGAAAGTGCCGCTGGCGCGGTAACACCGGTGAACGACCGCGTGAAGGTGGTGGCACCCAATGGCGCCGCAACAGATACGGAGGCGGCCAACCCTCACTGGTTGTATTGGAGGACGACTACGTGCTGTGACAGCAGGAGGTCGTGACCAACTGACCATGGCGGTGGCAATCGTGGCGCTATACGGGCACCGTGTGGAGAGGGTGGCCCGTGTCCGGGCCACCCGAGTGATGCAGGCTACGGTCCGTTGACCACAACTGAAGGCTAGAGGGCCTCTGAATCTACGAGGACAGCTAAGGCCATACACGGTGTGGTTGTTGCATCTGTGTGGAATGGCCCACCACCGGATGCTGCAGCAGCCGGTCCTTGCTGGCGGGCCGAGTACCTATTAAGCCAGGTCGTTCCCGCGACCCGGTCCCTCGCCCAGTGGGCCGGACCTACACCGACGGGCTGAACCTGCATCGTTGGGCCAGAACCACACCCTGCGGGCCAGACCCGTGCCGACAGGCTAGGTTGGACTAGACCGGGTCGCTGGGCGACCTGACGGGTTGGACCCCCAGCTAAACCAGGTCAGGCCCAGTGAGACCCATTGGGCCTAGCCCACTGGCTAGGCCGGACCAGACCGACCCCAACCTAAACCAAGTCAGGTCAAGTCCATCTAAATTAACCAGTGTGTGTGGGTCCCTCGGGCTGGGTTGGTCGGGTCGGTCTGATCGGGTCGGACCGGGCCTCGTCGCAACCGGTCCCCTGGTTACTAAAACACTCGTGTCTTGCAAAATACGTGTTCAATTAACGAGCCATTTGCGACGTTGAGACCCTCTTTACCAGGAAAATATTTTGGCATGCTTTGTAGGGACATTCATGGACATTGGGATGTGACGAATGACTTGAGGAATGGTTCTCCCAAGTGTGCTACATACATAACCCTGCAGTTGGCTGAGACCCGATGACCGCTCGGTGATGGACCAGTGGGAAGCGGCTCTGTGTGACCCGGAAGGCCCATTGTGGGGAGAAGATCTGTGTGACCCGACAAACCCACGATACTTGACTGGAGGAGTAACTTAGTTCAGCCAAGGTGGGAAGCAACTCTGTGTGACCCGACATAACCAAGGTAGGGAGCGACTTTGTGTGACCCAACATACCCAGGGTACTCATTGGGAATGAGTACCACAACAGTCCAAGGTTAATGGGAAGTGACTCTGTGTGACCCGGCAGACCCACTGTACTCGATAGAGGAGGATTTCTCCACCAGCTGAGGAGTTTGATGATATGACTAATGATGCTAATATCACTACCCTAGAATATACCTTGTGTGAGATATCTTGTGTTTCTTGCTTTACTTTGAGGATTGCTATGTGGTATTTACGTTTTTTATCGGGGTCCCTACTGAGTATTGTTATACTCACCCCTTCACGGGCTTTGTCTGCATGTGTTGTGTCTGGTGAAGATGACCAATGTTTCGACAGAGGTACTCAGGGGGATGAGACTGACAGATTCTACGATGGTGGACTTGGAGTCCTAGGACTAGGTGGGGCCAAGTAGGACCAGGAAGACATGAAATACTAATTTGGATTCTAGTAGCTTCACTAATCTTATGATCAGGTGGGGTTTTCTGTGGATGGCCATTAGAGATCCTTTTTATACTTTTCTGTATCAGTTATTTTGTTGGGTTTGTATTCTGGCCCACTCACTTTCAGCTGTACTTTGTACTCAGTATTGTTTTAGTATAATTTTTCCCTTTTAGTGTGTTGGGATGTGGTTGGGAATGTGTGTACATATAGGTACTCAAAAAATCCCTCCCACTTGCAGGTTGATGCCTTCGGCACTAGTTGCCAGCCCCTGGCTTTCGGGAGGCAGGCGTGGGGTAGTCACAGCACGAGCCCCGGGGGATAGGTCATGAACAAGTGGTATGATAGGGTGTTCATTCCTACCACAAAGATCTGGAGTCCGTGTTTTTTTGGGGGCAAAAATGCTTAGTGTTTCGAGTATGAATTTGAAATTTAGGGAGTCCAGTGTTAGTGCGGTGGTCGACGTAACCATACACCAGGACCTTGAATTCTGCTTTCTGGATCAATACATGAAAACATTGGTTACATAAGTGTCTCCTTATCTTCTTTTAAATAAGAGTTAGCTCACCAGGTAGAACCTTCTAACCATGGTATATCTTGATCTATTTTAGGATGCCTCTACGTGGACGACTAGTCAGGATCCTGATACGAGGTTGTGAAGACAACCCACCTAGTGACAAGGCATTTATTTAGGGACTAGTGCTTGAGAGGGCCCCATCGGGTGATGCATCAATGCTACCACCACCTAGTGGTCAGTATCTACTTCCGGAAGTTCCGAAAAAGGATACTCATAGGATTAGTTCCCTACATTAGTTTCAGAGAAAGTTACCTCTTAGGTTTACGGGAGATATGGATCCTTAGGTCACTAAGGATTGGTTGGAGGCTGTGACATGGGTCTTCCACTTAGTGAGGACACTGCCTGACCAGATGGCGTTCTTGATAGTGAGCCTTTGGTAGGGCTCATATAACGACCCATAATTTACATACAATGTTAGTACTTCAAAATTGAAGTACACTTATTACAACATATAACAAAACCATGAAAGGACTGTATAGGTATAGTGTCTTTAGAAACTGGGAAACATAAACAACTGGTTCATAAAGCGTCTACACTTTCTCCCATTTATTTCATCATATCTATAGTTACTTTTGGCATATCTTACTTAATAACCTTATTCCTGACCTGGGGAAAGAAAAAATAAAAAAGAGTGAGCTCAAATTCTCAGTAAGGGTAAACAAAAGAAATATCAATCAAATCATATTTATAAGAACATAACATTTTGGAAATCTTACCCTGCAAAAGAGATCATAATTTCATAACATGGGATAAATCATGGAAGTGAAATGTAATCATAATAATCATAACTTAAAACATGAAGCTTTGTGGCATACACACATAATCATAGAGAATCATTTCTTATTAGTCAAGACTCATTTCCAAGACTATCTTAGTGGACAAAGTCCATTTCTGAACCGAGTTCATTCCCCGTTTCAGTCCTGTTTCACTGAACCGATTTAACCTGCCGTTCCAGCCATGTCTATCTCATGAGATATAAAATCTTTACCCAATGCATTGGAGGGAGATATAGGTCCCACCAATATCATAATGATACCATTCTTATGTGTGCCACAAAATCATAAACCATACATCATAGCATAACCCATGTAATAAAAATGGGATTCTTAAACATCATGACATCATAAAACAATTCATATAAGATAAAGGAATTCATAAAAATAATTCCATCACAACATAATAAAATCAATGTAATAATAGGGATAGAAACATAACCATTTATTATCTTAGATGGAAAATAATTTTGATAAAACACTTGAACTCAATTCATGAGGAAAATATTCTTTCTACTTCAAAAACACTTTTCCTTTATTAACATGTCATACAATTCTAAACTAAAAGAAGTTGATTAAAAATAAAATTGAAAAATTGTAAAGAAATATTCTTGGAAATAATGTTTTAAAAATCCATTCATTCCGTATAAGTTAAAAAAACATTCTTCTCGTACTTTTGTCAGAAAAATCAAAAAGTACCTCGTACGAAAAACGACAAAAGATTCCTTTCATATATTTTACTAAAAACTCACCGAAGGGTAAAATTGGTTTTAAACAATTGTAGGTGGATGGAAATAATATTACATATTTACGAAACATGGATGTGGATGATATAATACACCCCAGTAAATACTTACGAATAAACAATCTCGGATAAAAATGAGATTGTGATATTTCCCTTACCTTAGGTCCGATTTGCTTCGTAAGTGTCCGAACCTCTTGTATAATGATTTAAATAATGTCATTGAATTATTCCAGAATCATATTCATTGTTATGATATCATATATGGTCATATTCTTAGCTTATTATTAGAAATATTTCATTGCTACTTGTTATTCGGGTGTTTATTACTTTTTGTTCTTATGCGTGTTTTGTCAAATAAATTCTTATTCTTATTTTTAGGTTATAGATACCTCATTTACAGAATGGTATTAGTGTAATATATATCATATGTATTCACTCAATTCATTTATGTAATCATTATGCAATGAAAATCATGTAGAACGAGTCTCATCACATCGTGGAGACGGTATTCCGTACGTACGCACGAGTGATGATATCGTTCCCATGATCATGTAATTGTATTGGAGTGTATGTATACTATTTAAGAATAAATATTACTTTACAATAATCATATATATTCATTCTTTACACCATTATACACATCCAAGTAAGGTGGTGGTGGAAAATAGATTACACCACGGTGTGGAGACGGTATTCCGTACGTACGCACGCGCGGTGATTTCGTTTTCCGTAGGATGGATAGATGGTGAAATAGGGTTGTTTCATACTTATAATAACATATCAGTATATGAGTGATACTGATGTTATTAATTCATAATGAAACAACTAAATAAGAAGAAGTGGAAGAAGAAACAAAGTTGAAAGAATCGGTAACAGACATTACCTCTTCTTTGAGATGTTTCATTGAGACCTCCTTTTTGGGCACTAAAATTGGTCTTTGAAGAAGACCAGGACCTCTAGGATGTTTCTATGGAAGTGGAGAGGAGAAATTGTCAGGGGTTGGCTAAGATTGAAGGCTCAAAGTGTTCTGAGGAAGAGAGGGAGGAGGTGCCCTTTTATAAGGGAGGAGAGGGGCTCCTTTGGAAAAACTAAAAATATTATTTTATTATAAAGCCATATTCGGTTTTAAATAGCTCCAAATTGATCTATTTCGAAGCTAAGGTGGGTATGGGTCGAAATAATCTCATATAATAGAATTTGGACAAGTTTATTTTACTATTTTAACCTTATCATTTAGATTTAACTTTAAGTTAGATAATTTTACTTTTACCGTGTCTTTTTGTGTTCTTACACTATAAGGTTAATAAACTTACTATAACAAGACAAAAGAACCCTAAGTTGTTTATTATTAATATATATAACCTTATATAAGTCATTTGGCCTAACATTAGATTTTTATGAATAAAATAACAATTAATAATATAATATTTGTTTTAAAAACTATTTTATATCAATTTTGAAACTATTTAGTAATTGATTTTTGTGAAAATTATATCAGAATGATTAGTTCGAAAAAAGTTAATTAAATCAATAATAACATGTAATATTAACCTATAAAATTATTTTAATTCATAAAAAGTATCAAATTACATTTATTTGGGTATTTATAACATCAATTATGTAAATATTTCATTAATAAGATAATTACTGCATCATCTTTGTCTCATAAATAAATTAAATTATTTTGTGTCTAAAAATTACAAATAAAATACCATTATGTAGTAAATATTTTTATCTTTCTAATGAATATTTATAGTATAATTTATCTCATGTATAACCCTATATTAAAAATTATTTACTTATTAAACTCTGATTTTAACTATTTTAACCCTTCTTTAAATAAATTAATAATAAATGTCTTTATCTAATCCAAGTGGCCCTAAATGGTCATATGTTATTACTAAGGTTATTTTTGGTCCAATTACACTTATCCAATAGAATTAGGACATGTGTTAGGGTAATAATAATATCATTTTTACAATTAATTACCATATTTACTTTTAACCGTGGTAAATAAAAGTAAAAAGTTACTATTCACCAAAAATTATTTTCGTCTCATTGAACCACATTTTACTTACTGACATCAACCGTGTCTCTCGGATTTTTGAAATTCCACTCACAGAAGCGGTAAAATTATGTTTTATGTAAATTTGCAA
Organism: Viscum album; assembly: GCA_963277665.1. Classification (NCBI taxonomy): domain Eukaryota; kingdom Viridiplantae; phylum Streptophyta; class Magnoliopsida; order Santalales; family Viscaceae; genus Viscum; species Viscum album. The sequence continues at coordinate 344,720,880 of OY728162.1, read as the reverse complement.
ATTCTCCTAGGAGGTGGGTAAAAGAAGGTGAAAAGTTCAATAAAATTTCTATATATCTAAAATTATTATAAAATTACTCCAATGAATTAAATTGAACTTATATAGGTATTATGTATCAATTTTGACCTAAAATAAATTTAAATAAAATAAATAATTATTTAAATAAAAAGTCGGTTTTTAAATAGTAACCTAGTGTTTTCACTATTCATCAAAAAATTGAAAGTTTCCAGAAAAATGCCAAAATTTTACCCTAGGCTAATTTCAATATTCTGAATCCAAAAATGAAGTCCATTTTGAAAAATAAAATTTCAAAAATTTCAAAAAGTGGTTATTACTATTCATAACGGCTAGTTTTAATAATATTTTAATAGCATATCGTTGTTTAGTGAAACTCGGTATTGCATACGACGCAAGCTATCAAGGAAGGTTGTGATTGCATGTAAAGAAAGCCAATCTAGTGTTGTGTGTAGTGAAATATTCTTTTGATGATTTATATAAAATAAAAACAAAATATTTATTATAAAAGTCTCGGGTGTTACAACTCAACAAGGAGATGGTGGAGCTTGACCACCCATACACACGATGAGGTGACCCTCGTTTGGTCATAATTTGAGCATATTTTTTGGGAGGAGTTTTTCCCCGTGACCATGCGCTCTATGCACATTCAAGAACTGCTTCACCTTCAGTAGGGAATCAAGACAATAGCTAAGTACACAACAAGGTTCACCGAGCTATCCCTCTACTCTACATACTTAGTGTGAGACCATTTATTCAGGGCTTGAGCCTTTGATCAGGGACTCAGGTGGGAGATCAGGGTATTAGTGTTGTCTCTCAACATCCCTACCCAAGCTAGGGTGCTAGAGAGATCCCTTCTTGTGGAGAGATTCTTGGCAGAGCAGGTTCCGAAAGCTAGAGACACTAGCAGACCCCAGGCGACAGAGTATTCAGTAGGTAGCAGATAGCATACATGTGGGCCCAAGCTGGCCAAGTCTTTCAGAGGCCGACCCCAGGACTCAGGGTTGGTAGTGAGGGGCTCCCAGTCTAGGGGGAGTCAGTAGGGAGCCATGTAGTGCTTCATGTGCGACGGGAAGGGACACATGGAATGTGACTGCCCGAACCACCGTATAGATGACCAACAGACGATGAAGGGGCCACAGAGGCAGCAACAACAGTTCGACCGAGGAGGTCCACCGGGCGACGGATGTGGCAAGGGAGCTGGCCGAAAAGCAAGTGTTGGGTGATGGTTTGAGGTGTTACCGCCACCACCCTAGGTGGTCCACCATGACCTCAGGGGGCAGGAGGACATGGGCGAGCTTAGCACCAGGAAGTAGAGGCTTATGACCATGATGCTCCAAAGATGATCCAAGGTACGATCTATGTCTTCTCCACCCTAGATGAAGTAATTATAGACATAGGTTCTAGTCACTCCTTCCTTTCCATGACTCTAGTTTGGAGATTAGAGATTTCGGTGGAGCCGTTGGCTTGATTCTTAGGGCTAGATACTCCTAAAGGAGACGACTCGATGATTACACACTGGTGCCAGCAGTGTGAGATCACTCTAGGAGGTGAGAGCTTAGACTAAAATTTCATAATAGCAGTATCAATGCCTTACTATGTCATCTTGGGTATGAACTTGTTATCCACAATCCATGATCAGATCGACTGTTTTAGGCGTACAATGCAGTGTGTCTGCGGAGATGGGACCAGGTTTTCCTTCATCGGTGAGAAGGAAACCCTTGCAGCACAGGATGGAATCTCTCAGAGGAAGGTGTAGTCGATCACTCACTAATTGTCTAGCCTCACCATCGATGAAGTGTATGAGAGGAATCCAAGCTTCCCTATAGTGTTGGAAAATTACGAGGATGTGTTCCCTGGGGAAGTTCTGGGACTACCTCCTCACAGAGAGGTGAACTTTTGCATCGACCTGTACCCCGAGACAACACCAATATCCACACTAGAATATCATATGGATCCGGAGGAGATTCACGAGATGAGGGTACAACTAGAGGAATTGTAGGAGAAGGGGTTTTTAAGGCCCATCATTTCACCATGGGCATCCCTGATGCTTTTTTCCAAGAAGGAAGGTGGGAGTTTGAGGTTTTGTGTGGACTTTCGGTGCACGAACTAGGTGACCGTGAAGAACAAGTATCCACTATCAATAATTGATGACCTCTTTGACCAGATTAAGGGAGCGAAGTGGTTATCAAAGTTAGACCTTAGATCATACCATCACTAGCTTCAGGTACGGGATGTGGATGTACGAAAGACAACATTCAGGTGCCGGTACTACCACTATGAGTTCTTGGTGATGCCTTTCAGTGTGATCAATTCCCCAGCAGTGTTAATGAGCCTCATGAACAAGATATTCCAAAATTACCTTGGTCGATTCATCGTGGTATTCATCTATGAAATCTTGGTGTACTCAGCATCGGAGTAGGAGCATGCTACACACCTGCAGATAGGCCTGGATACACTCCGAGAGAACCAAATTTATGGTAATCTCTTGAAGTTACAGTTCTAGATTTGGGAGGTCCACTTTTTGAGACACGCCATCTCAGAGGATAGATTTGTGGTGGATTCAGAAAAGATAGAGGTGGTGCTTGCTTGGGAGCCTCCCAGGAGCGTGACTGAGATGTGAAGCTTCTTGGGGTTGGCTGGTTGCTATCGAAGGTTCGTGCCCTACTTTTCCAGAGTTGTGGAATCCTTATCAGCCTTTACACAAAAGGGAAAAACCTTCCTGTGGATAGAAAAATTCCAATATATTTTTTAAGATATGAGGCCGAGACTAACTAGTTCCCCCCATATTGGGACTACCAGAGGAGGGTGTTGGGTATGTAGTTTACTGAGACGCATCAGGGACCAGACTAGGTTGTGTCCTGATGTAGGAGAAAGAAGTGATCACCTACATCTCATGCTAGTTGAGGAAGAATGATCAGAAATATGTGACCCACAACCTAGAGTTAGTAGCAATGGTCTTTTCTTTGAAGATGTGGTAGAATTACTTGATGGGTGAACACTTTACGGTTTAATCCGACCACAAGAGTCTCAAATATATCTTCTCCTAGAAGGACCTGACCCTGAGACAATGAAAATGGCTAGAGTTCCTCCAAGACTATGACTTAGAGATAGTCTATACTTCTGAGAATGGGAACTTAGCAGCAGGAACAGTCAGCAGGAGGATGGGTTTGCAGCAGCTGAGTGAGGCGACAAAGTAGTTGACCACGATGCAGATATCCTTTGCGGATGATGATAGAGGAGCTTACCTTCAATCGATTACTGTTACTCCCCCACTCTTACAGTGAGTCAGGGAGGCACAACTAGTGGATGTTGACTGTGAGGCCCAACATGCTCAATTATCCTCAGGATGGGCTTCTGATAGATTTTTGTTAGGTGGGGAGCACACCATCCTTTTCAGAGGGCGCACCATAGTACTAGTGAAGTTTTGGGATGAGGTGTTGAGGGAGTTCCATACATCCCCCTTGGAGGTACATCATGGAGTGGAGAAAATGTACTAGCACCTCCGACGTCAGTACTAGTGCCGAGGATGAAGAAAGCAGTGGCTGGGTTTGTTTCATGATGCCTCACTTGTCAGCAAGTGAAGGCCAAGCATTAGGTTCCAGCAGGCCTGGAACAACCACTCGAGGTACCGGAGTGGAAATGCGATGGTATCTCGATGGACTTCGTGATGGGGTTACCACATATTTCCAAAGTCCATGATTCTATTTGGGTGTTCATTGACTGACTTAACAAGTTGGCTCACTTCCTACCCATTTGGGAGCAGGGTTCAATAGAGGGATTGGGACGCCTCTATGTCCAAGAGATAGTGCAGCTTCATGGGGTTCCTTCAACGATAGTCTCATATCATGATGCCAAATTTACATCCCAAATGTGGAAGGGATTACATGAGGTGTTCGGGATGTAGCTGCATTTGAGCACAACTTTTCTTCCCCAGATGGATGGTCAGACGAAGCAGACCATATAGACCTTGAAGGACATGCTTTGTGCTTGCTTCCTTGACTTTGGTCATAGTTCGGAGGACCACCTGACTTTAATTGAGTTCAAATACAACAAAAAATATCACTCTACCATCAACATGGCACCGTTTGAGGCCTGGTATAGGTGGCCTTGCAGATCAAACTTATGCTGGATAGACCCAGGGGAGTCAACACTCATGGGTCCAGAGTTGGTATGGGCTACCACCGAGAAGGTGCAAATCATCTAGGAGAATATGATGACTGCATAGATTAGGAAAAAGTCTTATGACTATAGGAGATGGAGACCCTTGGAGTTTGAGGAGGGAGACCATGTGTTCCGTTGAGTCTCTCCCCGACGATGGTTACAAAGATTTGGCCCAGGCGAAAAGCTATCTACGAGGTTCATGAGACATTTTCCAATCCTGATCAGAGTTTTCATAGTGGCGTACCACATAGATCTCCCACCATAGATGCATCGGGTGCATGATGTTTTACACGTGTTGCAGTTGAGGAGTTATGTGCATGATCAATCACACATCATCAAATGGGGTGAGATGGACATTGACGATGGAGCGACGTTTGCAGAGTTCTCGGTGGAGATAGAGGATCCACAGGAGTGGGTCCTATGTCGGTGTTTGATTATTTTGGTGCGAGTTTGGTGGAAGCACATGAATCTCTAGGAGAGTACATGGGAGTGGGAGGCTCAAATTCATGCTCATACCCCCCATCTGTTTGATTTTTTTTTAGATTTTGGGGACGTAAAGCTATAAGGTGGGGAAAAATTAATGTATAATAAACTCCATGTAATTTTTCTTAAATTATATGAAATTATTCTGAGACCGTGTGCTCTGACTGCACGTGATTCCGAGGCCCAGAGAGCCCAGAATTGAATTTTGAACATTTTTAAGGTACATTCAGTAAACACGTGAGAGAGATTTTATAACTTTTGAACCAGTGCTCAGGTCATAAATCTGAGGGCATCGTTGAAATCGAAATGCCAAGATTCGCCTAGAAATTACTTAAATTCAACCGGTAAGGGTTGAGCTGAAAAGTTATTTTTTGGACATTTCGGGAAAATAATAAAATAATTTAAAAGAATTATTTTATATTCTTTCTCATCCGTTGAGCGTCGGACATCAACGCTGCGGTGCAGCAACGAAGCGATGACACGATGTATTAATGAGGCTCATTAATGGCCCATATCACGCAATGTAATGATATAATAAAGGAAGCATAATAGCGATGCTATTTCATAAATGAAATAGTGCAACAACATGACATCACAGCGTAACTAAAACACTATTAAATGTTTCCTTTATTTATTTTTCATGTTGGATATGATGGAATTAAACCTTAGAGACTCTCTAACGAATCTCCAACAGAATTAATCTCCAACAAAGAATGATGAAGAACACCAGAGAGAATTCATTGTCTTAGACACAACCTCAATGAATGGAGCTGGAAGTGATGACATCGACACATTGAATTCTCGAGAACGAACTCTTCATCATTGAACGTCAAAGAAGTAGGGGTTTGTTTTTTATTTCTAAGTTCTTCCCCACTATTCTATTTTTCTAGAAATGACGAACACAAATCAACTCACGAACAAGTTTATCTAAGATTCATTCATTTATGCGGGCGGGTGAATTTTACTATGGATTTATTATTTGAGATTCAAACCTTGAATGAAACAATTGAACTTCAATCCCCAACCTTCCACCTTGATTTAAATCTCTAACACGGAGGGCCTGAGCTGACATGAACAAGGCATGAGCGCCTCTGATCGTGAGTTATTGGGGGCCGCATTCTCAAAGTGGTGGTAATTTGATTTCGGGGATAGAGGAGAGTTGGTTATGACCCTAAGGACCATTTAGAGGAGACAGGTCGAAAAGCAGACCAACAAAGCAACCCCGGTGGCCCACAGAAGGTGCCGCTGGTGGGGCGGCACCGATGACCGGTGGCGGCAGCCGGACCAGGCCGACTACGTGAAGGGGGAAGTGCCAAATGACTCCACGATAGCTACAAAGGTGAACAAATCTCACCGACCGCGCTGGAGGATGGCAGCGTGCCCGTCGACGCACTACGACGATAGAAGGCTGCGGCCAACAAGTCATGGTGGAGGGAATTGAAGTGCTAGGCGGGAGCTGTGTGAAGAGGGTGGCCTGTCTTCGGGCTACCTAGGCGATGTGGGTCGTGGTCTGTCGACTGCGGCGAGAGGCTAGAGGGACCCCACATCAGCGGGGCCAACTGAGGCCAGATTCGGCACAACTACCTCATTCGGGTGGGACAGCGCACCACTGGTCACTCCTCAGCTAGCGGGTCGAGACCCCAGTGGTCCGGGCCCACACCGGCTAGCCGGACCTGTGACAGTGGGCTGAAACCACACCTTGTGGGCCGGACCCACACCCTGCAGGCTGGATCTGCACATTGCGGGCTAGACCCGCACCCTTCAGGCCGGTCCGAACTAGACCGGGTCATCGGGTGACCCGGAAGGCTGGACCCCTAGCTAAACTAGGTCAGTCCCATCGAGACCCAATGGACCTGGCCCACTGGCCAGGACAAACTAGACCGACCTTGACCCAAACTAGGTCAAGTCAAGTTTGTTTAAATGAATCGGGGTGTGTGGGACATCCAGGCTGGGTTGGTCAGGTCGGTTCGACCGGGTCAGACCGGACCCCATTGTAACCGGTCCCCTGGTTACTAAAATGCCCATATCTTGCAAACCGTGCATAAGATTTATGATCTATTTGTGATGTTGAGACCCTCCTGACGAGGAAAATATTATGGCATGATTTGTGGGGACATTCATGGACATTGGGATTTGAAAAATGACTTGAGGAACGGTTCTCCCAAGTGCACTATGTACATAACCCTACAGTTGGCTGAGACCTGATGACTGCTCTGTGATGACCCAGTGGGAAGCGGCTCTGTGTGACTCGGAAGGCCCATGGTGGGGAGAAGCTCTGTGTGACCCGACAAACCCACAGTAATCGACTGGAGGAGTACGTCAGTTCGGACAAGGTGAGAAGTGGCTCTGTGTGACCCAACAGACCCAAGGTAGGGAGCGACTCTGTGTGACCTAACATACCCATAGTACTCATTAGGAATGAGTACCACAATATTCCAAGGTTAGTGGGAAGTAACTCCGTGTGACCTAGAAGACCCACTGTACTCGATAGAGGATGATTTCTCCAGCATCTGAGGAGTTTGATGATATGACTCATGATGTTATTATCACTACCCTAGAATATACCTGGTGTGAGTTATCTTGTGCTTCGTGATTTACTTTGAGGATTGTTGTGTGGTATTTCATTTTTTTTCTTGGGGTCCCTACTGAGTATTGTTATACTCACCCCTGCACGGGCTTCACCTGCACGTGTTGTGTCTGGTATAGACGACTGATGTTTCGACAGAGGTGCTCAGGGGGACAGGACTGACAGATGCTACGACGGTGGACTTGGAGGCCTAGGACTAGGTGGGTCCAAGTAGGACTAGGCAGACATGAAATAATACTTTAGATTCCAATAGCTTCACTACTCTTATGATCAAGTGGGGTTTTACACACATGACCATTAGAGCTCCTTTTTATACTTTTTTATTTCAGTTTTTTTGTTGGGTTTGTATTCTGGGCCACTCATTTTCAACTGTACTTTATACTCAATATTGTTTTAGTATACTTGTTTTTCCCCTTCAGTGTGTTGGGACGTGGTTGGGTGCGTGTGTGCGTATAGTTACTCAAGAAAATGCCTCCCACTTGTAGGTTGACATATTCGACGCTAGTCTCCAGCCCCTGGCCTTCTAGAGGCGGGCTTGAGGTAGTCACAAAACGGGCCTCGAGGGATGGTTCCTAACATTTTTTTTAATATTTTTAGTATATTTTTTCCAAAAATATTAGAATATATTATAAATGGTGTATTATATGAGAAATCTGAGATCACCATTAGGTCCAGAATACAGTTTTTATGCTAGATGCAATATAACCATTATGCACATTGGGTGTTTGGTTACATCGCATGTAAGGATAATAATAATTATATTATTATTCACTACAAAAGAACATGCTTTAAATAGTGCTAGAAAGTGGCTTTATCAGCCTTAAGAAATCATTGACTACTTAAGCGATGTTAAAATATAACCTTGCCCCTCACCCACTCTCATGCACCCCCACTCCTTTAACAGTGCTTTTGACCACCATTTCTCTGTGTTAGAAATTTTCTCAACCACCCACACACTCCTGGACTCGAACTAGTGGCCTGCATTCTATAATGCGAACTCCTTTACCATTGCCTTACCTTGTTTTATTCTACACTTTATGATATTTATATTTATTTTTATATATTTGTATACATCATATATATATATATAATTATTTTTAAATATATTTATAAAATATATATTTGTGCCTACACACATGTGATGTATATACACACACTTAAATTTATTTAAATATAGTATATATTAATATTCATTTACATATATTAGAATAAAACTAAAAATATATATCTGTTTATTAATATGCACACATATGTATATATAAACATTATATATACATTTGTATAAGTATAAATATATTTATATATTTTTATAATGTAAAAAATGGTTAGATATTGTTTTAAATAAAATGGATAATAACTAATTACGTATGATTTATATAATTATTTTTAAAAGTATTTTTAAAATATGTTTTTATATTGTATATTTAGATATAGGTTTTATACATTATACACACATATATATATATATATATTTATACATATTTACATATAATTCTATATTTAGATATAAATTTATTATAATATATTTATAAATATTTACTATAAATAAATTTATATACTATATTTAGTAATATTTATATAATTAAAAAATACATTTATATATGATGTATATACATAATAAATACAAATATATCTACACGCATACGTACACATTTGTATTTCTCACATACACACACAAATATTCACATACATGCATTTATTTACACATATTAGAATATATACATAAATATATATTTTTTTTATTGAAAGTCACATGTTTATATATAAACATTACTTAGGTGTATATATATATATATCAATGCATTTTTATAATGTAAATAAAATGGATAATTTTTTATTTTAATTAGAATTAATAATAAATATTTATTTTCATATGGTTTATATATTTAAAAATAAAATTTTAGGTAAATATTTTTAAATGTGTAATTATACAATTGATTAATTATATGTAAATATAGGAAAATATGCATATATTTAATTATAAATTAAACTAAACTATGAAAAATGATAAAATTTCAAAACCATTATATCTATATGAATGTAATACTTGGGAATAAATTCAATCTCCACTGAAAAAGGAAAAAACACTCTTTAAAATGTAGTTGAAATCCCATCAAATATGAAAAAATTTGGGCATCCCAATTAAAAAATAAGTTTTAGAGGACTTATAGGCCTTTTTTGACCTTGAAAAAATAGTGATTAAGGTTCCCCTAATTAATATGGTGTATATCTCTTTATGTAATTTGAATTGATATGTGGTATAGCCCAAATGGACACCTGGATCAAAAGTTATGTTTGTTTGAAGTTTAAGTCAACTTTTAAACTTATCTTATATCGTTCATTCATTATTAAATTTTTATGTCATCCAATTCTTATAAAATGACTATTATTAAATAATGGTTCTTAGGGGTACAATTGTATTAAACACACACACACCACACACACAGGATGGAAAGACATGCCATACCCCCCCAAGGGATAACATACCCATCAAGCCTTATTTATTCAGTACACGAACTGAAGGCCCAGTGGAAATGAAGCCCATTACATAGAAAAAAGGCCCATTGACTAGCTTGAAGGCCCATTTCATCATCATACCTACATCATAATGCCTATTTCACTAGGCCCACATCATGCCTGCGTCACCGCCTTCCCACGTCATGCATCAGGTTTGCATCACCTCCTACCTGTGGAAATTCTCTCCCACCTGGATTTGAACCTGGGTTTGATGTAGGATTATGGGGAGCCTTTACCACTCAGGCAAGCCCCCAACTGCTTATTCAGTAATAATTAGAAAATTATTAATTAAAATTATTTTTTAAATTATTTTATAATTCATTTTTCAATAAATATCTTATATATTAAGTGTAAAGGCATATGTACTCTTATATAAATTATATGTAATAAAATATATTTTATTTATATGAATATGAATATATTTATATATTAATATATTCTTTTTAATGATATATACATATATATATATATATATTAAAATATACCCTTTATCAGTGCTCGAAAAAAATGTTGTTAAAGGTGATCTTTATCAGTGCTAAAACAAAAGTGCGCCCCTTTATCAACACTTATTACTAGCACTAATAAAAGAGGGATTTATCATCACTTTTTTAGCATTGATAAATGAACTCTTTATCAGCAATAGAAACAAGCGATGATGAAGTTTTCCTTTTATCAGTGCTATAAAAAGCACTGATAAATGGTGACCTTTATCAGCATTTGAAAAAAACACCGATAAAGGGGGCCTTTATCAGTTATTTTTGTTAGAGCTGATAAAGTCACCGTTTATCATCATTTTTTAGTGCCAACAAAGTCCCCCCTTTATCAATGCATTTTTCTAGTGTTGATAAAGGTTAGCGCTGTATTTTACCCATTATGTAGTAGTTATTATGGTTTGTGTTAAAAAAACAGAAATTTCATGTGTAATTAAATAATTTTGAATTCTATTAATTAATGATAAATGTTTCTCCACATATGAATATTTATTTTTAGGTTAGGTAACAAAAGTGATATTATTATCTCGTAAAAAATAAATGCAAATGTGTGGTTAATATTAATTTATTAACAATGTTTGAAATATTAATAGTGGCAATGATGAGAGGTATTTAATTATAATAACTATTATTGTTATTATTATTAATTTTGAAAAATAATATTGGTGTGTACATATATATAATGTCCTTATATATATATGGGATAAATATATATATGTATATATATATATATGTGGATGTATATATATATAAAATGTATATATATATATGAGTTAAATAAATAAATAAAAAAATATTTATATATTTATATATTTATTTATATGTGGGTATATATATATGGTATATATATATGGATGAATTTTTTTAATATATATTAATGAATGATTTAATATATTTAAAAATGGGAATTTAAAAAAATATATGGGGAAGAGTTTATAGGGGTCACAATGGATTAAAGATGAGAGAGAAGTGAGAAATTAATTAAGTAATAAATGAATGAATTAATTTATTGAAAATAAAAGGGCAAAAATATTTAAAATGGGAAGATAGGGGAGATTCCTAAGGAGGCATATAAGAGGCCTCTCTCGCCTTTTATATCTCTCCCACTCCTCTCTCTTCTCTCATTCCCTCTCTAATATTTTTATTTTATTTTATTATTTTTCAAAATTATTTCTTCAATATCACATGAGATATTGATTAGATTGACACACAATTGGAAACATTGGGTTCATCTCAACAACTGGACACTACCACATATATGAACTTTAAGAGTGCACAAAAAGTCTTTTAACAGTGCTAAAAAACACTGTTAATCTCAACAATGTTGGGGGGGGGGTCTCCTTTATCAGTGTTATTTCTAGCACTGATAAACGTCTCACATTATTAGTGCTTTTAATAGTGATGATAAATGGTGGCCTTTATCATTACTAGAAATTTCACTGATAAAGGATCTATTTGTTGTAATGTGTTGTTTGTATAAGAACACACTACAACAGCCCCCTGTAACCTATACACAAAATATATAATTTAATTGAAATAAATTTTACATATCGAATGAAAGAATAAAATAAAAAACACTACTATATAAATTTAAAACAATGTTTTTTATAATTACTTTTACAATTACTATCCACAAACAATTTAAAACATTAATTTTTGTGTTTGGAACCCGTGACCCCTCTCAAAAAGGTCCGCCCATGGTATTTATTGCTGAAAAAATCAGCTCAACCTAAGAAAAATAATCCACCTATATAAGAAAACAAATATTATTCTAGTAATATTATAAATAAATTAATTAAACATTAAAATGAATAAATACATTAAAATTTTCAACTTTAAATAAAAATAGACATTATGAGTTATACCGGTCACATCGTGTGTCACAAACCAGATCTGGTCGCCATCAAAACTGGCACCCGACCTGGTCCATGGAAAGGCCCAAAGAGTGGTCCCTATCCCCATAGTCTGACACAAGTTCCCGGGTATCATGAATAATGGTTTGGGAATGATTTACCCGAGTTTAGAAGTATTAAACAACCAAAAACAATAAATAAACTGAATCTGAAAATTTAGTCCAAACAATCCTATAATAAAATTCAGAACTGAAATACATGGTTTTAGACAAAGACCAAGAGGTCCACAACTCCAAATTAGCAACAACTATAAATCTAGAACCACCACATGGTAAGGGTCCATCATCCCCAAGCCTTCTCCACAACACCGCATCATGGATATTAGATAACAACCCGAACCGTCGTCTCCAATGACCTTTTCCTTACTTGTGTCAAACATTAACAAGTATAATTAAACCTAATGGTCTAAGTAGTGTGTGAGACTAATTCCAATAGGATTACACTGAAAAAAGATTCCATGTGATGAAAATTTTAAGATAAATAAAGCTTGCAAGTCTTATAAACAAGAAATGCTAGTAATAATTCTAAAAGGATGAAAATTCAAATGAGAATAGTTTTTAAGGAAGTAACTTTAAGAAATGAACACATTTAAAGAAAATATCCATGATACTTAATTTTTCCATCCAATCACACCATATACCGATGGTAAGTAAAATATGTTTGATGAGAACCAATCATGGGAACACCCCTAGACACTAGCTAGCTGTGGTCCCTAGGTACATCATATCTCGGTGTAAAAGAAACCATAATACATATCCTTATCATGCATAAGCCACTATTAAAAGAAAACCCAATGTATTAGTGGTCCCCAACATCATCAAAGTTTAGTTAGTGTTGTCATCATCAAACTTTATAAGTGAAACAAGGATGATACCACTCCGGATCACTAGCATACTAGTCCTTGTCCGCCCACCTAGATACCTGGGTTTCCCTATTTATGCTCAAATAAGTTACACATGTTAAAGAATACTATTTTCACATAAAAACACCATTTTTGTAACATACACACACTAAAAAGTACCTAACATGACTTTTCACCCTTTGGGTAACTCAATCAACCATTCAAAATTTTCATAAAACAACTTCAAGTAGTAAAACAAGGTTTTTCCCCACCAAATCCATTTAAAACCCCTCTTTCAAGGAAAAATTCACACCAATACTATACCCTACAATATTTGGGATCCCACACAAAATTTAATAAAATAATTTCATGGATCACCAAATAACCCCAAATGACACAACATTGAATACACATGAAAAACACCCATTTTAATGTCAAAATGAAACTTTAAAATTAAATTCTCAGTTAACACTACCAAAAACGACTTTAAAACCACACACAAAGGATATAAAACATGCCAAATAGGTTTAAAAAGAAAGATAAATTCATCCAATGATGTCTACACGTGGAATCACCAACCTTATATGTTAAAAATACCAAATCCTTGATTGAAACTTCAACCGCACCACTAACACACTACAAGGGAGTAAAAACGAACCTAAATCCACAGTATTAGACCAAGAAACCCAAAATAAAACCCTAGGTACGAATAAATAGATATTTTACATTTGGAACTTCAAGAAAGGTTGAAGAAACCATAAAGAAATGGAATAAAAACAAGAGGAATCAATTACTTGAAGAATATTGAAGTTTCCCCAACAAAACCCCCTTAAAAAATGTGTTCTAAGAGAGGTTGAGGGATCTTGTGAGCCTTCCATAGATGCTAGGGTCAAATGGGGGAAAATGGGTGAGATAGGTTAAATTTCAAAAGGGGGAAATAGGAATTAGAAAACATTTTTTATGACCTGGACACCCCTGCACAGATTGGCTGCACGGTTTAGTAAACCCTGCGGCCAAACTATGTGGCCTATTATGGACACCCAAAACCACCCAATTTCTTCCAAATTCAAGGGGGGGGGGGGCTAGGATAAACTTAGGGGGAAAGTTAGGCCAAGAATAGAATATAAAAAATTACCTTAAAAGAAGGTTATGGATGTGACAATTCCCCCCACCATGAAAGATTTCCACCCTAGAAAGTCAACCCAAAGATTGATCAAAAAAAAGAATGGGTAATTTCACGACCCGTCCCCCGAGGCCCATGATGTGATAATCTCATTCCCATATCTAATAGGCCAGGGGATGAAGACTAGACCGATTAGAAATATCCCATAAATGGGAGGCATTTTCCTAAGAACCTGTACACACACACCCAACTCCAATCCATAGGGTTGGAGAGTGAAAACACTAAGTAAAGAAAATGCACGCATACCACTACAACCCAACTACAAAGTATAACAGAAAGTAAAGCAGTAAAGTAAAACCAGGCCATAATACAAGCCAAATAAAATAAGGACAACCACAATGTATGACATGTAAACACGGGGACTGAAGCTACTATAGGAAGCTTCCGAAAATCCCTTGGATTGTCTAATCTCACAAGGCACCATCCAGTCCTACTCTACCTAGGACTCCACCAAAGCATTGGTCAACTACACAAGACATGACATGTGCAGGCAAAGCCCGTGCAGGGGTGAATAAAACAATACTCATTAGGGGACCCCGAAAACCATAAAGCAAAAGACCATAAAGGAAACACCACCAAGAAGGTACAGTCAGCTCAACACAGGTATATTTCATCAACACATATAACAAGAACATCCAGTTATACTCATAAAGGATTCCAAGATGTAACATCTCATCCACTTCCAGCAATATGGTTTCGTACGTAGCACACTTTATTATGAGAGATCAACACTCCTTAAGCTATCTGATAGTAACTGCGTAGATAAAGTCTATCAAAAGTATCTGAGAAAATATTTGGTCTTGATACATCATGAAGTTTCCCTAAGGTGACTGGTCTCACTGAGATAAGAAGTCTCAATATCATAGACAATCCTTTATCAAAAGATTTTTCTCAAGGCATGATCGTCCTGGGAGGAATAGCTCCCTGAGCCACCAAGTCATCTGATACCTTCGCAAAGAGGTCCCACTTCTTTGGGCCCCGCCCAAAGGGAACACACTAAGAGCTACCTGAATTACACTGCTTCAGTTGTAATGCTAAACATCTGATACTACTGAGGCACTTATCCCTAATGAGTCACTAAGGTCTGTTGGGACACTGAGGTCCACTCATCTACCAGGCCACTAAGGTCCGCTCGACTACCATGCCATTGAGATTCACTCCTCTATCGGGTCACTAAGGTCTGCTCGACTACTGGGCTACTGAGTTCTGCTCATCTTCCAGGGAACTGAGGTCTTATTGGCTATCGGGCCACTATGGTCCACTCATTTGTTAGGCCACTGAGGTCCACTCATCTTCTGAGCCATTGAGGTTAGATCAGCTACTAGGCCACTGAGGTCCGCTCATCACTTCCTTCTCGTCACATCCAACCATAGGATTTCTGATCATAGTATTCTTGATTCAGGGAGACTCTAATACTAAATCCATCAGTCATATCCCAACTTCCATTAAAACTCACTTGGAGTATGTCAAAAGGATCTTCTCATCACAAGGGTTCCAATGCCACAAAAGGCTCATCAATCAGAAATACAATTCAAAATTTATGCCTTTTTTACTGAAAAGGGGATGATGGGGTCTGGGACGGGTCAGACCAACCTGACCCAACCCAACGGGTCTAACCCAGACAGGCTAGGATGTGGGTCTGGCCCATTGGGCCTCCTAAGGTGGACCATCTTCTCCAGCCTAGCCCATCATGAGTGGGCTGGCTTACTTTGCTCGAGACGCGGTGCCTTCCCTATATCCCATCCACCCTATCGATCACCGAGTTCCAGCTGGACTGCGGCCCTTCAGCCACGTGACACGGCACGACCGCCGTGTTTTCTCGCACCACCACTGGTGGCCTTTGACCACTACCCATGGAGGGTTCCATGGGCACCCTTCACCGTCACGACGCGCCACCCCTACACTACTGTGACCGTTGAGCCATGACCTCCCGTATGCCGCTCGCGGCCTCCTTCCATGGGCCTCCTCTACCGCCGCAGTGTGCCACCATTGAAAACTGCCTCTCACGCCGCCACGACCATCGAGTCGTGGCCCTCTGACATTGCCGCCACTTTCCAAGACCTTTGTTTTCCATTGTGGTCCCTGCCTGGACCACAGATCGCTGCCGCCATTTGGGTTCTTGATTCCTTCCTGAGTTATTGCGGCGACGAAGATCAAGGAAATCAAAAGAATAAGGGAGGAATAAATTCACATAAATACCTGAGGTGGGAATATTGGTACTTGTTCGTGTCGGCCTTGATAGTCCCATTTTAGAGTTTCAGAACGGCTAAACCGAACCAATTATAATCATAGGTTCAACATGGATCCAATTTCCCAATGATTAGACCAAAATCAAACCCATCCTGCAATAGCATACATGATCCATGAATCATTACATTTGTCAGATGATTCATGTTGATTGCGGAGATTTAAATAAATGGGGAAATAGAAATTGAATCAAACAGATACCTTACCTTGAGTTTGGATCGTTCGATAGAAAAGATCAGTGTTTCACCACCATCATTCTTCATTCCTCAATCCTCAACCCGTCATCATTGGTGATTCTTCGTTCACGAATGGAAATATTCCAGCGGTTTAGGTAAATCCTGAATCACTTCCAATGATCTTGTATTCGGTTAATCCATTAAATTAAGGAAAAATGTTTTAGCGTTTCTGTTACGCTGAGTCACTTTGTTACTATGCTGTTTCATTTATGAAAACACATTTCTGTTATGCTCTGGTTACAATGTTGTTTCATTGCAGTGAAAATCTAATTTTAATAAAATAAATTACTAAAGTTTATTTTATTTTCTTCAAGTAACTTTATTTTAAAAATCCCAAAAAATAACCTTTTCCCTCGACCCCTTCCGATCAAGGTTAAGTCCTACTTAAGTAAAAAATATAATTACAAACTCAACGGTGGTCTTGGATATTTAATCTGAGTTACCATTTATGAGTTATGAGGATTCAAAAATAAAATAATTTTTATTTAAATTATTTTATTTACGGTTACGTCCTAGAAACCAAATTTCATAGTTGACCCGTGCTGGCCGATGTTAGGCTTCGCCTAAAGAAAGAACACCCTCATGAGCTCAATGATGGTCTAAAATTATCAATCTCAGTTACCATTATTGAGTTATAAGGACTTGAAAAATAAAATAATCTTATTTAATTAATTTATTTATAGTTATGCTATTTTTTGGTTTTTTCACTGGAGACCCGTGCCGGATAAACTTAAGTCACGTCTAGGGTAAACCCACTACTTTGAATGCAAAAATGCCCTCAAACTTATGATCTAAGAATCTGTTTAAGAGTTATTCCTATTTTTCTAGAAAACTGCTCATGCATGCTATTTTAAAAATTAAATTTTTTTGAAGGATTATGCCGTGAACTCTGGGACTTTGAATCGCACACCGTCTCAGTGCTTGGTCTAGTAAATTTCCAAGAAATTTCTAAAAATAGAACTGAGAAAATATGAGCCATTAAAGGTAATATTTCTTAACCCACAACCTCCACTCCCAAGTCTGATTCACATCATTAAAATACTACTAAAGGACCCAGACCAGTGGAATAGACTTCCCTCGAAGCACCTTCTCTTGAGAATACACTATTCACATTGGATGCCCAAACATTGATAAATCATGCTCTATCTCTAACTCTTCCCAATTCAGCACATGATATAGATTCTGATTGTACTTATTCAATTGAGATACATGGAATACGTTGTGAATATATGTCAAATGAGAGGGAAAATCTAATCTGTATGCCACCTTTCCAATGTGTTGGGTGATCTCAAAAGGTCTGACAGACCTCAAAATTAGCTTTAAGATCCCGATATTTCCATTAAGGTATGGATCTTTCCTTTTTTAGTTTATACTTAAAAAAATGGGGGAAACGAGGTCAAGGGAAGGATTTAGTCCAGTTACACGATGTCACTAGGAACTAGACACCGTGTACTTATAGGTACACACCATGTATGTTAGGCTACATGCCATGTAATCCTAGTACAAGACCATGTAATGGTCTATCTAGAAACTGTACAGACATGACGTGTAGTCTCAAGTACACACTGTGTACTTTTTTTATTGATTAAAATGAGTAGCAGCACAATTTTTGTGAAAACAGATAGGGGATCTCCTGAGTTGATGAACAAGAAGTGCCGAACCTTTAATCCCTTCCTGGTTGATTATCCAAACCCCGTTTCTTTCACTATTAGTTGCATTTTAACCCGATTAGCAAGCTATCGATTCCTCTTGAGCCATTCTTCATGATTTTTTCTCTCAAAAAAGTTATTTAAGGTCAATAGTTTATCATCGTTTGTATATATATGCCATTCTAGATTGAATTGGAGATTAAGGCTGGATGAAGAGAGTCGTACTATGATGAGGTAGGTGGTCTTGTGCCTTTCGCTTGATGTCGAGCTGTTTATATGTGCCATAGTGTCGTTTTCCCATGTTTAGGGTATAAACTTGAATGGTAAATGACCATTGTTGTTGTATAATGATGATTAGGTCATGAATTAAATTAATTTGTGTATGTTTGAACTTGTTGGTTTGATTAAGGGACACCTTGTGGGTGCGTTTCCCTTAAATGACCACTGTTTGGCCATTTGGAATAGGATGCCTATGGACTTGCCTTTGATTACCTTTTTGGGATTTTTTAAAATGAAATTGGTGAATTGAATGTTACCCATGTGAGATGACAACTACTTAAGCCTTGTGATAGTTTAATTCACATGTTTTCTTGTTATACATAAATTGACCATGCGAGTATATTTGTTTAAGCCTTGTAATTGTTAGATTACATACCAGGCTTGTGATATGAACTTCCCATGTGAGTATAATTATTTGAGCCTTGATATAGTTTAATTCAATTGTTTCTTCTTTTGTATGGTGCCCATGTGAGATATTATTATGTTAACCAGGTAATAGTGTAATTACATGTGTTGTCTGTTATGCTAAAATACTGATATACCAGGATCGACCCTGTTGACTACTATGCCTATGGGTGAGGATTTTTATGCCTTTAGGCGAGTATTTTTATGCCTATGGGTGAGTATTTGTTATGCCTGTGGGAAAGGATTTGTTATGAATGCAGGGGGGGGGTGCTCTGCATACGGGCCATGTGTTGAATTGAATTTTGAAATGGAATAACTTATGATGTGTTTCCAAGACAAATCACAAGCTTGTATTTGGTACTCACTTTACTTGTTTATATAGCCTTCCGAGGTATCTATTAAGAATCCTTTATATGGGGGATTTATAGGCTTAGTCTGGAACTTGAGATTTATGTAACTCAATGTAATTGAATGGTTTAACTAAACATAATGAATGAAAATGGAAAAAACAACTTGTAGGATTTTTCTACTTTTGGGTGGTTTCCTACTGGGATTTATTTCTCACAACCTATTTGGGTCATTATTTTGGGCCCCAAAAGATTATATTTTTGCAGGTGTCGATAAGGTAAATCACCCTTCTATAGGTACTTGAGATGGTGTTTAGGATCCAGGGAGCATGGGACTAAGCTAAGGCTTGCGATGCTTCTTAGTTTCCTTTGTTTTATTTTTTTATTTTGGAATGTATATTGTGGATTTCTGTAGTAGAACTATTTTGGATGTTTTCTTAGAACATAATATACTACATCATCTTTTGTATGAAATGATTCTTAGTTATTCATCTTATCAGTCTCCCAATGTTTATTTTAGATATATATTGTTTTCTATTTCCACTATTGTATTATTATTTATTCTACTGTCTTACACTTTTCCAATGAGGTCATATTTTCCTCACTATCACACCCTAGAACCTCACTGCTATTCGAAAGCCTCTGACATTTGAAGAAATGCGCTTGAGTCCATGTGGCCAACCGAGTATGGGGCACCAGTTGAGTGGCATCCAGATTCAGGACATTACAAAGTTCTATTAGAGATTTTCTTTTCTGGTTTGATTTATTGTTTTGAAATGATATACAGAGATATAAATTCAAGGGATTTGGTACTAATATGTTCCTAGGAGTAGCTACCCCCTATACAGGGTAAAACCAAATTGCCTTGAATGATATTGTAATTTTTTTTATTTTGAGTTATTATAGTTGATTTTATTTCACCATTGGGTGACACACTTGATTTGTGCTATTATTATTGATATCATTATGGTTCTATTTTGTTGCAACTCGATGAGATG
This sequence comes from Viscum album, assembly GCA_963277665.1. Lineage (NCBI taxonomy): Eukaryota > Viridiplantae > Streptophyta > Magnoliopsida > Santalales > Viscaceae > Viscum > Viscum album. The sequence goes on along the minus strand of OY728162.1, from coordinate 344,700,525 downwards.
AGGGTATTCCATCTCATGCATCATATATGAACTTGCTAGAAATCACATGCCATGCATTCTTTCCATGAAATTTAGGAGAATTACTGATTGCATGTTGTTGTGATAGATATCATGCTAGATATGCATGATGTTGTGATATGTACTGTGGTAGATATGCCAACTATTGTGATAGGTGTATTGGTACGTGTTATGGTTGAATTGGATAGATTCCAAAATTTGGTCCCTAATGAGTATGAGCCCTCTTGGATCAGAATTTGGTGGATCATGTTTTGGGCATGGGATATAGATTTTGTTGTTATGTGCTATATGTGGATTCCAAGATTTGATTCACAGGGAGTATAGGCCCACACATATCAAAATTTGGCCCACTGTTTCTTTATTTTTCAAAAACAGGGGTTTCGAGGAAGTTTGTGAGGATTACTATATGAAAACCTAGATAACACGGTGTGTGGTCCTATAAACACACGCCATGTGCTCATCTATTCAGGAAGAAAAGAACTTTTCCGAGTACACACTGTGTACTCTATGTACATGCTGTGTGGTAGATGACCGTGTCACCATCTGTAAGAGAGAAAACATGAGTTGTTGAGTTTTGATTAGAACATGCTGTGTACCTTATGTAAACCCTGTGTATCTTTATCTAGGCAGACCCATGTAGCTCTGACCATGTAAAAGTTCTTGGCCAGGAGAGAATACTTGTGTACATGCCTGTGTACTTGACTAATACGCCGTGTACCTGGGGTTTCTACATTCCCAGGATGGAAGGAGTACACAACCATGTAATAGCTTTAGTTTACACTCCATGTATAGTCCCTACACACCGTGTACCTGGGGTTTTTACATGACCATGCTAGAAGGAGTACACGACCATGTAAGGGATCAAGTGTATATGCTGTGTATGGTTCCTAAATGCCGTATACTAATATTTTGTGAAATTTTGAGTATTTTCTCTTCCTTTTTAGTTCTTTCACTCTTGAACTAGTACCTTGATGAATAATATTGTACTGAGGTGTATGTGATGGACTTTACAGAGCAATGCCACCACAATGACATCTAGTTGTACGCCAGGAGAGTAGTAATGATCATACCCCGAAGGTGGTAGGCCATGGGCTACCAGTGGAAACTCCAGACGTTCCAGTTGTAGCACTAGCTATTATACTGGATACAGGTGATGATGCATAGTTATATGAAGGCTTCATGTGGTTTATACAGACCTTCCAGGGAGTACCCCATCCTGCCACATCTATGGAAGAACTAACATGGATATTCCTGTATCAGCATCTGCCTAAGTTTTTAGGGGATGGTGAAACACAAGCTGTAGAGTCATGACTGGAGTCCATGCTTACTATCTTCAAGCATCTAGAGATTTCTATTGAGAGGAGGGTCAATCTCATGACTTATATGCTGTGTGATTTGGAAAATAGGTGGTGGGATGTTATCACTCAGACAGAGCATCATCGGGACATGGCATGGGGAGATTTTCAGATGGTCTTCTATGACTATTATTTTCCCAAGACGCTGAGGTCCGACAGAGCTTGAGAGTTCATGAATCTAGAGTATGGTGATATGTCAGTGGTGGAATAATCTGACTTTTTCACTGATATTCAAAGATTCACACTTATTTTGATGGGTGAAGAGACATCAAGGGCTAGGAGATTAGAGGATGGTCTCAAGTACTACATCCAATCGTAGGTGAACGATTTCAGGTTTCCTTCTGTATATGCCATCATAAATCAGGTGCTGATTTCTGAGCATAATCTACGAGAAGATGAGGGTGTGAACCAGGGTGATTCAGCATCGAGATATGGTACCATCTCGACTGAAAGAAAGAAGTGTCATATGGAGATTTTATGTGGTGAAGAATGTTTCTTTCGGTATCAAGGTGAGGTGCTACCAGTGTAGAAGAGCAGGGCATATGAGATCGTAGTTCCCAATGGACCCAGTAGAGTTCCAAGTTTGTGGCAAGATGGGACATCTACAATGCTTCTATAGGCCGTTTCCACCAGCATCTAGTGAGAGAGGTTTTGTACTGACTCTCTGTTCAGGAGCAGGGTCATAAACTTCTCACTAGTCAGGGAATTGGAATACGTTAGGCCATTCAGGCCGAGGAGGTGGTCGTGGCCACAATATCTAGACCCTAGGATCTTAGCAACAGTAGGGTAGGTCAACTCAGGGTAGCCAGACAGTGTCTTAGGGCTGTGGTACATGTCAGAATTATGCAATGTAACAGACCCAGTAGGATTAGGATCCCATACCTTCCTACTATCAGAGGTACTATTCTAGTCACATCAATTTTATCTTTTACACTCTTTGAGACATGGGATTCACATAGTTTTATATCTTTTCCCATTATAGAGGGAATTGGGATCTATATTTCCTATTCTGATGATGTTATGATGCTAGACACTCTGTTAGGGATAAGGATGACATGTGTGCGTTAGTGTAAGGAGTGCCCCCTTGAGGTTTGTGGGTGTCACTTCTTTTGGGATCTCTATATCTTAGAGATTAAATGATTTTATTTCATACTCATAATGGACTTATTAGTCTCCTTTAAATCATTTGTTGATTTCTATCACCATAGGGTGGGTTTTACATCACCATAAGGTGGATCATTTCTATACAAGGGAGAGTGGGATGTCCAGGAAAGATGAGCTGGATCTGAACAACGTGGGTTGAGTGGGATGACTACACATATTTATAGTTTATATATATATGAATAGGGAACACTTAAAATGGATTTCCCTCTAGTGGTTGATCATTTCCAGGACATCTTCACGGACAACTTTTCAGGCTTACCTACAGTGAGAGAGGTGGAATTCATGATCAAGCTAATACCAGGAGCTTCACCGGTATCCATTCCTCTATATAGGATGGCTACAACGGAGTTGCAATATCTCAAGAGGTAGCTAGAGGATTTAGAATAAAAGGGGTTTATTTGACCCAATAATTATCTATGCGGTTCACCAGTCCTTTTTTGGGAAAAAGGCGGATGGTACCCTCAGGATATGCATGGACTATTGGAAACCAAACTAGATAATTGTTAAAAACTGATATCCCTTGCCACAGATAGATGACCTTTTTGATTAGCTTTGATAAGCCCAAGTTTTCTCAAGAGTCAACTTAAGGTCAGGATATAACTAGGTATGTGTTAAACCTTTAGACATACCTCATACCATGTTTCATAGAAGATATAGTATATATGAGTATCTGGTTATGCCGTTCGGTCTCACGAACATGACATTACATTTCATGGTGCTGATGAATTGAGTGTTCCATACTTGGATTCTTTTTTGGTGGTTTTTTTGGATCATATATTAGTGTATTATCACAATATATATGACCATTCCAACCATCTTGAGATCATTTTGACTACATTGAGAGAGTATCAGTTAAATTCTAAGATCACTAATTTCCACTTTTGGATGGATCAGATTCACTTCTTGGGTCATGTCATCTCAGAGACAAGCGTATCAATGGAACTAAAGAAGGTCACAGTAGTAGTTACCTGGGAGAATCTCTAGAACATATTTAAGGTGTGTATTTTTCTAGTGCTGGTTGGTTACTATAGGTGTTTCATACATGACTTCTCACACTTAGAAGCACTGATGATGGGATTAGTAAAGAAGGTTGTGAAGTACGTATGGTCAGATTCTTGTAATATGGCATTTTAGGAGATAAATAAGAGATTAATGTTAGCACAAATACTTATTTTTCTAGATCCGGGTAGGAGTTACACTGTGTACTGTGACACATCAGGTATTGTGCCGAGAGTAGTGCTTATACAGGGGGATCGAGCCGTTGCGTACAAGTCTTGGTAGTTGAGGCCGCATGAGAGGAACTATCTAATGAAAGATCTTTATTTCGCTGTGGTTGTTCATGCCTTATGATGTTTAAGACATTACTTATTGGGTGAGAATTTTGTGGTGTTCATGGACCACAAAAGTCTCAAGTACATCTTTACTCAGCGTGATCTAAATTTTAGGTATAAAAGATGGGTGGAATAACTTCAATTTTTTGACTTTGAACTTGCCTACACACCTAGAAAATTAAATTCAGTGACTGATGCACTGAGTAGGAGGAATTAGATGCAGGCAGTGCATGAGGCCAGTAGCGAGTGGCAACTTTTGGCGTTGTTCTCTGAGATTCACTTGGAGGTGCACGGTAGCCAGGGACATACTTTACTTTATTCTTTAGCTGTGAATTCAACCCTCGTAGACAGAGTGAGGATGAGACAACTATCAGATTATGAGGGCCTAGTCCTGCAAGAGAGTGTGGCAGGTGATGATCCACCTCCTGGTTGGATGGTGGTTGATGATGATATTTTGCGGATCCATGGACGTGTCTGGGTTCCAGTGGAAATATATGAGGAGTTTATATGGGAGTTTTATGATTTAGCTTGGTTCGTACATCCTGGATTTACCAAGATGTACCATGACTTGCGCTGCTAGTACTGGTGGCTGGGTATAAAGAGAGAGGTGGCTGGTTTTATTATGAGGTGTTCTACATGTCAGAAGGTGATGATGAAACATCAGTGGTCAGCTAAGATTTTATATAAGTTATGTATTCTAGAGTAGAAATGGGATGATGTTAGGATGGTTAAACGCATGGATGATTGTCTCCTATCGACTGGTCAAGGTTTCGGTGCTCTGCTAATGTGTATAATAGCACTCGGGTCGAATCCTCGACGATGATACTTTGTAATAGTCGTTTGTTTTTAGTTGATTTTATTTTTATTGGGGGGTTTATTTGCAGAGCTTATGAAATAATTTATGGATGATGTTTGATTTAAAAAATTGATAAATATTGGGGTGATTTCATCATTAGGTTAGTTAAGCTTGTGATATCCTTGAGCTTTTCTTTATATTGCATTTAAATTAACACCAATGTCACAAGTTGACGTTGATTTGAATTCCCAAGTGTTAAGGCTTTAATCCAAGCCTTAACTTAACTAGGATTCTAATCTAAATCAGTACTTGTTTATGGTAGTGTATTTATGGTTCCAATAATCCATGGAAGCCACATGATGAACAAAATATGTCATTAATCCATGACATATTAAGTCCAACATACACAATGTTAAATTAACGAATACTCATCAAGAAAATACTCTCAATCACTTAACATCCCTAAATTTTGACTCACCCCAATTAGATGTTTACTCATACATTTGGGTGTTTAATATTCTAGTTATAATAATTATGATGATAAATTAATAATAGAAGAAAAAAAAGGGATTAGAAAAGAGTGGTACGTCGAACACACACACACACGAACAATGATGATAATTAAAAACAGATTTTCGATTGAATGAGGAAGAAAAAGAAGGGAATGAGATTCAACTAAATTTAAACTATTTTAAGAACATTAATATAAAACTAGAGAATATTTATGAGAATAAGTGATATTGAATAAGTAACTTGAATTAAAACAGAATTACAAAGAAAGAGACTTACAAGATTACAAAAACGAAGAACACGAAAGTAAGTGAAAACAAAGAGAGGAGGAAAGGTCTATCAAGTGAAAACTTGAGTATGGAAGATCCAACCAAGACTTTTTCAAGGAATTGGTCGTGAAAATATGATCTCATATCTTCTGAAATGCCAACCCTTTTGAAAGGAGAGGAGGGTATGCATTTATAGCCCAAGATGGTGGACTGTTTTGCATTCCAGAATTACCCCTCCACTTGGATCGCCGATTTGGACACTCATACAGCCGAATCATGAACTATATCCTTATTAAAAGTTGTAGATATATAAGTCCTATGTCTAATGTGAGAATTTGGATTCCATTGTACTTATGAAACACAGGTTATGACGTTTTTACTAAACAATTATGATATGTCCATTTCAATCCATAATTTTTCAAAGTTCATAATGTAAATGGGTTTTGGAATAGGAAGATGACCTCAAATAAAAATAATTTTTTCAAAAGCGTTGTCCGTCCATATCACCTCTTTCACACAGAAAAATATTAGCTCGAATGGATATCCACATCAGTAGAAATGTAAATAGTTGTGTGCTGATTTTATTTCACGTCCAGAATGGTGGGATGGATTTAATTGTATCATTTGGGCCCATTTTTATTATTATTAGGAATTAAAATTTTTATCCTGGACTCCATAAATTGTACCCTGAACTATGGTGGAGAAAAATGAAATTTGGACTTCTGTATTTATCCCAGTAAATCAATCTTCATTAATAGTCCAGTTACTTTACAAATTCTTTGGTCTTGTTTGTTAGGACCATATGACCCTTCAAATGGAAGAATTGGATCCTGGTACCTTCTAATGAAATGTTTTATATTTAAAGTAGAATCCTAAAAAAAAACTACACAATTTGGATTATTATAGTGATAGTTATTATTAAAATAGTAAACTGACTCAATTGGACTACTTCTAAAAATGCTCAAAAATTATACTTAGTATTAAAACATTAATATTTCACATAAATTATGCACATTTTATATAAAATCAGCGATGGGAGTATTTAATAATTCATGAAAATATTAATAACATCAAATCCATCACACTTAGTCTTGTGCATGTCCCCATGTGCAACAAATTTAAAAACATAACAAAATCATTTTCACTTACCAACAAATATTAAAATTTTGTTTTCTCCAATCAGGGGATGTTTAGACTATTTCACTCATTCATTTTGAATTCCACCCCAAGTTGTTACAAAAACAATGTTCCAAAACTAATTCAGTTTTTTTGCTCAAATTTAGAAATGGAAAATGTGGAAACTCAAAACTCACACCTCTCAAGATGATAAAATTCATTTGTGGAGGTTCACCCTTTCACCAACCAAAAGTAAAAATCTTAGAGTTTGAAAAGATCTCTCAGCTTCCAATCCCTATCCAAATTGCACAAGAATCAAGAGGTCTTTTTAAGGGGTTTTTTCTGTAGCTATTGGACGGTAGGAATATAATGTCCAAGAGAGAGAAGAAGAGGGTTAAAACACCAACATAGAAAAAGAAATGCACATTTTTTTGAAATAAAACATGGAAGGAAATGAAAACACATATTTACAAGGGAATTATTGTGTAAATAAAGACACAATAGAGGAAGAAAATATGAAGGTAATGAGAATATGAAATATTTACAAAACACAAAACTTCTCCCAATAAGAATATAATGTAAGTGTTTTTTTCTTTTTTTCTTTGTTTTTTTGAAAGTTGACCTTGAAAAAGTCTCATACTCATATCCCAACCCATGTTTGATCTCCTCACGACACTAACTCTAATAGTTATAACAAGATCAAAGGTTGAGGAAGAGTGATTTTTGACCTACCTAAGACACAACCCCTTTTTTCCTTTTTTTTATTTTTTTTCATCATTTTTGATTTTTTTGAACACTTGTCAATAAAATTTAAAAAATTACATAAATGGAAGTAAATTACATTCCACAAAAAATAATGAATGACAACCTCTCCCCCACACTGAAATGGATTCTTTCCCTCAAGTAGATGATAACTTGTTGAAATCAATAAAAGAGTACCCAAACAATGAAATCCATTCCCACCACACTTAAATTTCAAAAACTTATGCAATGAAAATCCATGTTGATATTGGGTGGGAAAAGGTATTGGGATTGTAATGTGGATATCAAAGAAAGATTTTCCATAGGCTCAAAGGGGCTTTAAAAAGGAGGATTAATGTATGGTTAATGGGAGGCTATTTGGATATTGTGATTCTCATGTGGTTCATAAAATGCCTCTATCATATTAATGCACACTAAAGTAGGAAATTAAGCTCGAAGGTCCACAAACTCAAGACTCACAAATGGGGGTGAAAAAACATATTTTGAAAAGATGTCCATAGGTGGCCTTTCCATGAAAGCAAATTTTGTTCCTCACGGGTGGGAAAATCATTTTCCAAATAAAAAAATTGAGCATTCAAAATGTGTTGGTTTTGACACATAATTCTTTATCCAAAGTCATGATGAAAATACAAAATTTTTTAGATGAAAAAATTCATGTTGACTCCCCAAAAATGTTGGAAAAAATTTCAAAACTTGATGGTGAGTAAGCATAACTCTTAATTTTTTTGTATTATTTTTTTTGTTATGATTCTTGTTTTTTTGTATTTTTTTTAGTTTTTAATAAAGAAACACTCACACAAAAGATAAAGAGAAAAATAAAGGGTTTGAAAAAGAAAGTGGTAAAAAAATGAAAGATAGATGAAGAATAAGAAAGAGGTAGAGAGAGGAAGAGATATAGAGAGAGTTAAAGGGAAAGAGGTTCCCCTTAGTTTGGATTTGGTGGGTCGCCATCTCTATCTAGTGGTGGGTCGACTACAGAAGTTGGGGATCCAATGGAAGTTGAGGTGGTTCCTGGGATGTGTTGCCTTTCATGGTGATGCTTTAACCGATGTTCATTAATTGTGAATGTCCTTTGGGAAGAGGGGTCTTGGACTTTCACTACACCAAATGGGTAAACATTAGTAATAACAAAAGGACCTTCCCAACGAGAATTAAGCTTACCTGGGTGAAGATGAAATCAAGAGTTGAAAAGCAATAACTTTTTCACCTTCAGGGAATAACATTCTCAGGATGTGTTTGTCATGGAGTACCTTAGCCTTTGCTTTGTAGATAATGGAATTCTCATAGGAATCAAGTCGAAGCTCCTCTAGTTCATTAAACTTTAACAATATATCTTCACCAGATTTTTCACAATCAAAATTACATGTTTTCACAGACCAAAATGACTTATGTTGGATTTCAACTGGTAAGTGAAATGCTTTACCAAAAACTAGCCTAAAAGGAGACATCCTAATGGGTATTTTATAGGCAGTTCGATAAGCCCAAAGTGTTTCACCAAGTCTTACAGGCCAATCTTTTATAGTGGGTTTTACAATTCTCTCAAATACTCTTTTCACTTATCTATTATAAAGTTTAGCCATTCCATTTGTTTGGGGGTGATATGCAGTTGAAGTTTTATGTACAACCCCATTCTTTTCAAAAGAGATTCCATGGTTCTATTATAAAAATGGGTTCCTAAGTCACTTATCAAGGCACGTGGTGTGCCAAATCGGTGGAAGATGTGCATATTTAGGAACTCACTAACAGTATGTGAATCATCCTTTCTAGTGGGTTTATCCTTGACCCACCTAGAAACATAATCAACCACAATAAAGATGTATGAGAATCCATTGTAAGGGGGAAATGGTCCCACAAAATCGATACCCCAAATATCGAAGATCTCACAAAAAATTAAAGGCTTTTGGGGAATTTTATTTCTCTTTGAAATTGTGCCAAACTTTTGGCAAGTGGGACATGATTGAAAGAACTCATGTGAGTCCTTAAAGAGTGAAGGCCAGAAGAATCTAGAGTCTAGGACCTTTCGAGAGGTCCTTTGTGGTCCAAAGTGGCCACCTCCGGGAAGTGAGTGATAGAATTCTAATATGAAAGAATGTTTGTTTTCATCGACACATCTCCTTATTACCATGTCAGCCTCAGTTTTCAAAAGTTTATTTTCTTCCCAAAAATAGTATTTTGAATCACTTTTCAACTTCATTTTTTGTTCTTTTGAAAAATTTTCAGGAAAAAAAAAGAAAAAAAGTAATTTACAATTGGGGCATACCATGGTATTTTTAGAGTGAGAGATGAAATGTGCTCAGTGGGGAATTCAAGATCGATGATTTCAGAATGAGAAGAATTAGAAATTATACTCAAGTGATCAGCCATAGGGTTTTCTTTTCCTGGTCTATCTTTTATTTCAAGTTCAAACTCTTAGAGCATTAGGATCCATCTTATTAGCCTCAGTTTGGAATCACTTTTCTTGAGTAAGAACTTTATAGAAGAATAGTCTGTGTAGATGATGATTTTGGAACCTAAGAGATAGGGCTATAATTTATCGAAGGAAAAAACCACTGCTAAAAGTTCCTTTTCAGTGACAGTGTAGTGAGATTGAGTTTCATCCAATGTTTTTGAGGCATAATAGATGACATGAGCAATATTTTCTCTTCTTTGACCAAGAACAGCCCCAACAACTCTATCAGAAGCATCACACTTCAATTCAAAGGGTAAGGACCAATCTGGGGGTTGGATTATCGGGGCAGATGTAAGAGAAGTTTTGAGTTCAATGAAGTCTCTCTTGCAAAACTCATCTAAATGGAAAGTGACATCATTTTGGAGTAACCGAGTGAGTGGGAGGGAAATTTTACTGAAGTTATGGATGAATCTCCGATATAAACCGGCATGACCGAGAAATGAATGGATTTATCGAACAGATTTGGGTTGAGGAAGTGATTGGATCACTTCTATTTTGGAAGGATCGACTTTAATACCATCTTTTGAAACTATGTTCCCTAGAACAATCCCATTTTCAACAATTAAGTGAAATTTTTCAAAATTTAACACAAGGTTGAACTTGAAACACTTTTGGAGGACTAGAGAGAGTGAATTCAAACAAGATTCAAATGACTCACCATAAATGGTGAAGTCATCCATGAAGACTTCCATGGAGTGTTCAATGAATTCAGAAAAGATAATCATCATACACCTCTGGAATGTTGTAGGAGCATTGCAAAGGCCAAAAGGAATTCTCCTATATGTATATGTTCCAAAGGGGAATGTGAAAGTAGTCTTTTCTTGGTTCTGAGGTAAGATTGGGATTTGGAAGTAGCCTATGTATTCATTAAGAAAGCAATAGTGTGACTTTATAGCTAATCGTTCCAGCATTTGATCAAGGAATGGAAGACGGTAGTGATCTTTTCTTGTTTCAACATTCAATTTCCAATAGTCGATGCACACACACCATTTTTTTTTCACTCGAGTTGTGACTACCTCCCTATGTTCATTTGTGACAACAGTTATCCCACCCTTCTTAGGTACAACTTGAATTGGACTAACCCAATCAGTATCAGAAATTGGGTATATAATATCAGCTTTAAAAAGCTTGGTGATCTCTTCCCTAACTACCTCAAGTATGAGTGGATTGATTCTTCTTTGTGGTTGTCTAATTAGTTGGATGATTCCTCAAGTTGGATTTTATGCATTCAAAGAGTAGGTTTTATTCCTGGTATGTCATCTAGGGTCCAACCTAAGGCCTTTTTGTTTTACTCTAACACCTGAACAAGTTTTGAATCCTCAATTTCTATAAGTGAAGAAGAGATAATGACCGTATAAGAGTGATCATGGAAAAGGAATGCATATTTCAGGTGTTCAGGAAGAGGTTTTAGATCAGTCTCATCTTTCATTTGTGGGTTAGACAACTCAGGAATGGATGAAGGGACTTCAGTTGCTTCAGATTCATTTTCTTTAATACTGTCCAAGGTGGATTAGTAGAGATCAGAGTTGATGTGGGATTCAAGAGAGTTTTCAAGTTCCTCTAGATTTATAGAGTCTATGAATGAGATGTCCACATAAACTTCACCATTTATGACTTGGTTAATCATGGTGAAAATTTCACAAGATCCTTTATCATCATAACAGGATGAACATGATGAAATGGGGTTTAATTGACTCTTAGAAGTGTCCTCAAAAGCATGGATTGATAATTTAGAGTGATCCTCAGATGGGTATCGCATGGCTTGGAAAATGTTGAACTTGACCAGTTGGTCACCAAATTCCATGGATAAGATGCCTGAATGGAAATCAATCTGGGTTCTCGCTGTCATTAGGAATGGTCTTCCTAGAATTAGGGGAGATCGAGAAGAGTTCTTCTCACCTTCCATGTCATGGACATAGAAATCAGCAGGGAAGATAATATCATTGACTCGGACAAGGATATCCTCAATTATTCTCTCAGGACTGGCTGTGCTTCGATTGGCTAATTGAATGACAATACCCGTTGGATGTAAGGGAACTAGACCAAGGTTGGAGAATATGGATTTGGGAATGAAATTAATTGAGTCTCCTAGATCTATGAGTGCATCATCAAAGTTGGAACTTCTAATTTGGCATGAGACAGTAAAGGTCCCTGGTTCCTTGCACTTTATGGGAATAGACTGCTGGGTGGAAACATTTTCGAAGGTCCTAAGTTGCCTCTTGTGGGTACACAAATCCTTAAGAAACTTGTCATACTTAGGAATTTTTTTAGGGCATCTAAGAGGGGAATGTTGACTTCAACACGTCTGAACATGTCGAGCATTTCAGGATCAGGTTCAAAGGACTTCTTTGGCTTAGAAACATCTTGAGGAAAAGGAATTGGGTTCCTAAGTGGAATTGAAGGAGATGAGGGAATGGTTTTAGGTTCCTTTTCCAGTTTCTTTTTCTTTTCATTTTCTAGGTCAACATTCAAAGGAGGGTTGGAGGACTTATCTTGAGGCATAGAAATTTTCTTTCCCAATCTAAGTGCAATTTCAATTACATTACCCTTGGGGTTGGGTAATGGTTGAGCTGGAAGTTGGGAAGAATTAGATGGTTGCTGCAGACTAAGGTGGGATTCCAGTTGAAAAATTTGGGTTTCAATATTTTTAAGGTTGGAACGGGTGAAAGAGGAAGGATCTTCAACTGCACTTTCCCATGGTTTCTTGGAAGAATAGGCTTGTCCTCCATTGGGATTTCCTTGATATTGGTTCTTGGGAAAACAATTGTATTGGTTTTGGAATTGGGAAGTCTCACTAGGATAATGAAATCCAGGAGGAGGATCGTTCCTTTGAGTTTAAAGAAGAAAAGGATAAGGTTGTTGGAAGTTACCAACACCTTGACCATATTGAAACTGGTTTGGGTTTTGAGGAGGAAATTGAGGGGGATGAGATATGGGATTACCATACCTAAGACCTTGGTTATAGGAAGAATAGAAGGGCTCAGAGTGAGGTTGTTGAAGTTTCTAACAAACTGACCTGATAGTTGAGGGTTGGTGTTCTGCTGAGCATATGCTGCTTTGAGCTCCGTTGGTCCAGATGAATCAGATTGGTCCTCTTGAAGTTGTGGACATATGTTAGTTGGATGAGGTGGAGAGTTGCAGATTCCATAGTTTTTGATAGGTCCAGGAAACATTGACTGCAGAGAAGACAAGGTTGGGGATTTGGATGCCACAACTAGTTGTTGCACAAGACCTGTAAGTTCTCTCATCCACTCAGTCATCTTATTCAGATCAATTGATTGATTATCTTGGGCTTGTTTTACTTGAGCATCTTCTCGAGTATGGAATTGTTGTGTGTTTGCAGCCATGTTACCTATGAGATCTCTTGCAGCTGCATGAGTTTTATCAACAAGAGAACCACCACTTGCGGCATCAATGAGAGTTCTATCCATAGCCAATAAAACCCGTATAGAAGTATTGGATCAAGAGTTGGTTAGGAATTTGGTGATGTGGACAGGTTGCAACAAGCTTTTTGAACCTCTCCCAGTATTCATGGAGTGATTTAATTGGGAAATGATGGATACCACTTATTTCCTTTCGCATAGAAGCAGTACGAGAAGAAGGAAAGAATTTCTCTAAGAAGAGTTGCTTCATGTGATTCCATGTGGTTATGGAACCCGAAGAAAGGTAGTAGAGCCATGACTTAGCAGTGTCAGCTAGGGAGAAAGGGAATGCTCGAAGTTTGATTTGTTCCTCAGAAACCCCTTGAGGCTTCATCGAAGAGCACACTACTTGAAACTCTTTAAGGTGGAGATGTGGATCCTCACCGGCTAGCCCGTGGAAATGAGGGAGAAGATGAATCAAACCTGATTTGAGTTTGAAGCCAGCTTATATGTTTGGATACTGAATACCAAGTGGTTGGTAATTCATATCAGGGGAAGTAAGTTCTTTTAGTGTTTGTTCCCTAGGATTGGCCATTTCTAATTCAACTGGTTGGACAAGGACTGGTTCTTGAATTATTTGATTATCGCTTATGTTCCTCCTAAGTTGGCGAAGTGTTCACTCAATTTTAGGGTCAAACAAATCCGAGGGATTGTTTGGGAGGCTATGGGGCATTCAGAGAAATTTTGGAAAAAAGAGGAATACGGGTTTTTCTTTGTATTTTTTTTACAGTTTATGATTTTTATGAGAAGACGGGTTTTTCTTTGTGTTTTTTTAAATTTTTTTTAAATTTTGTTTTTTTTTGTTTTTTTTAAAATAAACAGAAACTAATGAATACTTAAAGCACCATCCCTGGAAACTACGACATTTGAAACGCATGACCGATTGTTGCCTATCGACCAATAAAGGTTCTGGTGCTCCGCTAATGTGTATAGCAGCACTCGGGTCGAATCCTCGGCGATGATAATTTGTAATAGTCGTTTGTTTTTAGTTGATTGTATTTTGACTGGGGGGCTTGTTTGCAGAGCTTATGAAATAATTTATGGATGATTTTTGATTTAAAAAATTGATAAATATTGGGGTGAGTTCATCATTAGGTTAGTTAAGCTTGTGATATCCTTGAGCTTTGCTTTATATTTCATTTAAATTAACACCCATGTCACAAGTTGATGTTGATTTGAATTCCCAAGTGTTAAGGATTTAATACAAGCCTTAACTTAACTAGGATTATAATCTCAATCAGTACTTGTTTATGGTAGTGTATTTATGGTTCCAATAATCCATGGAAACCACATTCTAAAAAAATATGTCATTAATCCATGACATATTAAGTCCAACATAGACAATGTTAAATTAACGAATACTCATCGAGAAAATACTCTCAATCACTTAACATCCCTAAATTTTGACTCACCCAAATGAGATATTTACTTAAAAATTTGGGTGCTTAATATACTGGTTATAATAATTATGATGATAAATTAAGAATAGAAGAAAAACAAAGGGATTAGAAAAGAGTGGTACGTCGAACACACACACACACGAACAATGATGATAATTAAAAACGAATTTTCGATTGAATGAGAAAGAAAAAGAAGGAAATGGGATTCATATGAATTTAAAATATTTTAAGAAAATTAATATAAAAATACATAATTTTTATAAGAATAAGAGATATTGAAGAAGTAACTTGCATTAAAACAGAATTACAAAGAAAAAGACTTACAAGATTACAAAAATGAAGAACACGAAAGTAAGTGAAAACAAAGAGAGGAGGAAAGGTCTCTCAAGTGAAAACTTGAGTATGGAAGATCCTTCCAAGATTTTGGAAAGGCATTGTTCGTGCCAATATGATCTCATATCTTCTGAAATTACAACCCTTTTAAAAGGAGAGGAGGGGATGTATTTATAGCCCAAGATGGTGGACTGTTTGCATTCCAGAATTACCCCTCCACTTGGCTCGCCGATTTGGACACACATAAAGCTGAATCATGAAATATTTCATTCTTAAAAGTTGTAGATATAAAGGTTCTATGTCTAATGTGAAAATTTGGAGTCCATTGGACTTATGTATCAAAGTTTATGGTGGTTTTACTAAACAATTATGATCTGTCCATTTCAATCCAGACTTTTTAAAAGTCCATAATGTGAATGGGTTTTGGAATAGTAAGATACCCTCAAATAAAAATAATTTATTCAAAATAGTTTCCCGGACATATTTTCTATTTCACACTAAAAAATCTCAGCTCTAATGGATGTGCACATCAGGAGAAATGTCAATATTTTTGTGCTGCTTTTATTTCTCAACCAGAATGGTGGGATGGATTTCAAAGCATCATTTTGGCCCATTTTTATTATTATTAGGCCTTGAAATTTTTATTCTGGACTCCTTAAATTGTCCCCCAAACTATGTTGGAGAAAAATGGAATTTGGAATTCTTTATTTATCCCAGTAAATCAATATTCTTGAATATTCCAGTTTCTTCACAGATTCTTTGGTCTTGTTTGTGAGGACCATATGACCCTTCAAATGGCAGAATTGGCTCATGGTACCTCCTAATGAAATGTTTTATATTTAAAGGAGAATCCTAAAAAACAAGAAACACACAATTTGGATTAGTATAGTGATATTTATTATTAAAATAGTAAACTGACTCAATTGGACTACTTCTAAAAATGCTAAAAAATTATACTTAGTATTAGAACATTAATATTTCACATAAATTATGAAAATTTTATATAAAATTAGTGAAGGGAGTATTTAATAAGTCATGAAAATATTAATAACATCAGGTGGATTTAGTGACTAGGTTACTGAGGTCACTTAGAGGTAACGATGTCGTGTGGGTGGTGGTCGACAGACTTACAAAGGTCTCTCACTTCTTGTCGATCAAGGAGACTTTTGGTGTTGATGATCTTAGGAAGTTGTATATTTGTGAGGGGGTAAGAATTCATGGGGTCCCTCATTATATTATTTTAGATAGGGACACCCACTTTATGTCTCATTTCTAGTATAGTTTTCAGAGGGTGCTAGGTACACAGGTTCTTCTAAGCACATCATACCACCCTCAGACCGATGGCCAGTCAGAGCGTACGATATAGATGCCGGAGGACATGATACAATCATGAATCCAAGATTTGGGGGCTCTTGGGAGAAGAATATTACCCTGATTGAATTTTCCTACAATAACAGTTTCGAGGAGACTATAGATATGGAACCTTATGAGGCTTTGTACGGTAGGACATGCCAATCAACCCGGTGCTGGCTGGAGGTGGGTGAGGCAACTTTACTAGGACCACATCTCATGCAAGAGACTTCTGAGCAGGTACAGTTGATTCAGAAGTGGATGGATACTGCGTAGTCTTATCATAAATTTTATTCCACTCGTCGCAGATTACCATTGGTGTTCGAGGTCGGGGATTGAGTTTTCTTTCATGTTGCATCAAGGTTGGGACACAAGAGAATCAGGAGACATGGTAACCTTTCACTGAGATACGTTGGTCCGTTTGGGATTCTGGAGAGGTTCAGGACAATTTCTTATCAATTGTAGTTACCTTTGTGGTATGGGTATATGCATGATGTCTTCCACATTTTTCAATTATGACATTATTTTTCAGACCCATCTCACACCTTTCATCCCAAAGAAGTGGAGTTGCAGGAAGATGCGTCCTTTGAGGAGCATCCCATTCATATTGTGGATCATAGCATGAAGATTCTCTATGGATGGTCTGTTCCTTTTTTACAGGTTATATGGAAGAATAGCCAAGTGCATGATGAGACTTGGGAGAGGGAGGCTGACGTACGATCACAGTGGTCAAAGTTGTTCTTAGATAATTATTCATCACCCTTGGAAGGGCAATTTGGGGATGAATTGCTTTAGTGGGGGGGGGGGTTGTAAGAACCTGGTTCTTCCTTTGAGGTATGGATCTTTACTTTTTTAGTTTATATTTAAGAAAATGGGGGTAAAATGGTCAAGGACTAGCTTCAGGCCTGTACATGATGTGACTAGGAACTACACACTGTGTACTTATAGGTATACATCGTTTATGTTAGGATACACACTATGTAATCCCAGTATATGGCCATGTAATGGCCTGGCCAGAAACTGTACGGACACAGTGTGTAGTCTCAAGTACACACTATGTACTTTTTTATTTATTAAAATGGGAAGTAGCATTGTTTTTGTGAAAATGGATAGGGGATCTCATGGGTTGATGAACAAGCATCACTGGACCTTTAATCCCTTCCCGATTGATCATACAAACCCTATTTCCTTTGCCGTCAGTTGCATTTGAACCCGATCGGAAAGATCTTGATTCCTCTTGAGCCGTTATTCATGATTTTTGCTCTCAAATAAGTTATTTATGGTTGAGAGTTTATCATTGTCTTGTAGATCTATGTCATTATAGCTTGAATTGGAGGTTGAGGCTAGACGAGGAGAGTCATAATACGATGAGGTACGTGGTTTTGTGACTTTCGCTCGATGTCGAGTTGTTTATATATTCCATAGTGCCATTCTACCATGTTTAGGGTATATCCTTGAATAGAAAATGACCCTTTTTGTTTCCTAATGACGATTAATAAACTTAAGCATGTTTGAGCTTGTTGGTTTTATTAAGGGACACCCCATGGGTGCGTTTCCCTCAGATGACCATTGTTTGGACATTTGTCCCAGGATGCCTATGAGAATGCCTTTGTTTCCATTTTTGAGATTGTTTAAAATGAAATGGGTTAATTGAATGTTGTCTATTTGAGATGACAACTAATTAAGCCTTATGATCGTTTAATTCACATATTTTATTGTTATACACAAACTAACCATGTGAGTATATCTATTTAAGACTTTTAATTGTTAGATTATATATTAGGATTATGATATAAACTGCCCATGTGAGTATAATTGTTTATGCCTTGTGATAGTTTAATCCACTTGTTTCTTGTTTTGTATGGCACCCACATGAGATGTTATTAGTTTAAACAGGTAATAGTGTAATTACATGTGTTGTCTATTATGATGAAATGATGATATAACAGGATTGTTCCTATCGATTTCTATACCTACGAGCAAGGATTTTTCTTTCTACAGGTGTGGATTTGTATTCCTATGAGCAAGGATTTGTTATGCATGCGGGAAAAGATTTTTTTATGCCTATAGGCGGGGTTTTTCTATGCCTTTTTTCTAGTTGTTGAATTGAATTTTGAAATGGAATAACTTATGATGTGTATTCCAAGACAAAGAACAAGCTTGGATTCATTCCTCACATTACTTGTTTAGATACCCTTATGAGGTATCTGTTAAGCATCCTTTATATGGGGGTTTTATAGGCTTATGATGGATATCAAGATTTATGTAACTCAATGTAATTTAATGGTTAAACTAGACATAATGAATGAAAATGGACAATAATACTTTTAGGATTGTTTACTTTTGAGTACTTCTTAGTTTACTGTTTTTCCTTTTTGCACACTACTGGTCTCATATAATCACTAAAAGAAAGGCACAGATCTTGGGTGGTTGCCTACTAGGATTTATTTCTCACACCCTGTTTAGGTCATGCTTTTGGGTCCAAACATATATATTGTTGCAGGTGTCGATAAGGATAAGCACCCTTCTTCAGGTACTTGAGATGCTATTTAGGATCTAGAGAGCATCAAACTGAGTTGAGGCTTGCGATGCTTATTAGTTTCCTTTGTTTCATTTTTTTATTTCAAAAAATATATAGTGTATTTCTATAGTGTACCTATTTTGGCTGTTTTCTTATAAAATAATATGATGCATAATCTTTTGTATGAAATGATTCTTGGTTATTCATCTTATCAGTATTCCACTATTTATTTCAGATTACTACTTCCACTATTATATTATTATTTATTATGTTGTGTTACACTCTACTAATGAGGGAATATTTTCCCCAATATCACACCCTAGTCCCTCACTACTAGTCAGTAACCTCTATAGTTTGGGGAAATGCGCTTCAGACCATGTGGCCAACCAGGTATGGGGAACTAGTTGAGTGACATCCGGATTCAGGATGTTACATTAGCTTTCCATGATTTTCTAAACAACGGTGACCCAAACGAGGGACCACTTTCCAGAATACCTGATCACCCACAGAAAACTCTAGATCTCAACACTTTTGTTCTACATAATATGTTTGATGACTCTATGCTATCAATAACCACTGCCTAACCAACTCAACCTTCTAATATGCCTCTTGAACAAGGCTCGACCCCAACAGTGAGGTCTCACATACCTCAACCCAACATGGGGGGACCGAAATGGAAGACCATAGAGAACTTCAAAAGGATCCATTTGAATTGAGGATTGGTAACTATTATTATAAGAAAAAATGACCAATCACAAATGGCTTTCCCACAAACCACCAAATTCCAAGACACATGCACATAGAATGTCTTCAATAATCGAATTTCCCACTATGTCTGACCATCCTTCTGAGGATGGTATGTCGTGTTCATCTTAATCTATGACCCCAAAGACTTATTAAGGCCTTAACAAAACCTATAGGTGAATCATGGGTCTCTATCTAACATAACTATTTATGTCACAACATGAATCCTTACCACCTCATAAATATACAATCGACCCAAATCATCCAATTTTTTCTATGATCAGAATGAAGTGGGATTATTTGGTCAGATGATCAATCACCACCCAAATATAATTCTTACCCCAAGGGGTATGGGGTTATCCAACAGTAATGTCCATGGAGACCTCATCCCACTTTCAGGTAGGAATGGGTAACAGCTAAAGAAAACAAGAGGGCCTCTGATGCTCTATTTTCACCTATTGACATGTATAACATATCGACATGAAATAAGCTATATCCCACCTCATAAATGGACACTAGAACTACTGAAGAACATCATAGTACATTTTGGTATCTCCAGGATGAATGACCCACTGAGACTGGTGGCTATCCTACATCATCACCTTCCTCATAGACAATGACACCACTGAACGGTCCTTGAAGCACAAGATGTCCTCAAGAGATAAAGACCAATCAGAGGTCGTCTCCCCACCATGAAGAAACTACATCGACTGATAACATAGCTCATCACTAGGCTACAACCATTGAATCAAATCTAAAAGAGAAGGAGAAAACTGACCGCTTTCCAAGAACGCACCTCCACTGTGCTCCTTGGTCTCCACGTGCATCTAAGAAAAGCACCCCATCAGAGTCCACTCATCACTGGACTTCCTTAAAGCATGAACCGATACTCTTATACTCAAGGAAACATCCACCACATAACCCTTACCTAGGGTATAGATGATATCAATGTCGATCCCCTATAGATATTCGATCCAATGGCGATGCCTCAAATTAAGATGATTTTATGAGAAAATGTAGCCTAAACTATTTTGATCAGAGTAGATCATAAAATTCCCCCCAAAGAGGTAGTGACACCATGTCTTAAAAGTATACATCACCACTAATAACTCCAAGTTGTGGGTAAGGTAGTTCTTTTCTGGTGGTCGGAGTTAGCGAGAGCCATACGCCACTACGTGATCACCGTTCATAAGCACACACCTTAGACCCATACCTAAAGTGTCAAAATACACCACGAATCCCTTTCCAGATTCTGAAAAGATCAACACGGGGGAGGTAGTTAACAACTTCTTAAACTCCTTGAAGTATTCTTGAAATTCTATGCCCCATTCAAACTTCACCCCTTTCCGAGTGAGTGTGGTCATGGGTGAAGCAATCTGAGAGACATCCCGAACAAAATACCTATAATAACCTTCTAGGATAAGAAAACTCCAGATCTCAAACATATTCTTAGGCTTCTCACATTACATAACCACACCGATATTATTAGGGTCCATTGAAACAACATGATTTGAGATCACATGGCCCAGAAACTTCACTTCCCTGATCCAGAAATCGCACTTGGAAAACTTTTCATAAATATGATGATCCCAAAAATTTCCTAACATGATCCGTAAATGAGACTCATGTTTTTCCTTGGATATAGAATAAACCAAGATTTCATCCATGATTTCCATGAAGAAGGAATTGAGATACTGGCATAATAATCTATTCATGAGTTCCATAAATACCACTAGAGCATTCGTCAATCCGAAAGGTATGACCAAGTACTTGAAGTGTCCATACCTACTTCAGAAAACCATCTTCGAGATATCTGCCTCTCTCACCCAGACTTGGTGGTAACCCCAATGCAATTATATCTTAGAAAACCAATTTTTCCCATTAAGCTGATGAAACAATTCATCTATTTAGGGAAAAGGGTATTTGTTCTTAATGGTTACCTTATTCAACTTTCAGTAGTCAATGCACAACTGGAGGGACCTGTCGGCCTTCTTAGAAAAAATAATAAGAGGGAACCAAGGAGAGATGCTCAAGTGAACAAATCCTTTGTATTCCAAATCATCCATATGTATATTTAATTCCCTCAACTCAGTGGGGGCTATACAATATGAGGGAAGAGATATTGGTGATGTTCACGGTGCCAAATCAATCGAGAACTCCACATCCCGCTCTTGGGGAAAGACGAAAAAATAATATGGAAATACCTCCGGGAAATCATCCACTACATGAGTTAATCCAACCTTAGGATCATGACCATCATCCTCTAGCACAAGAGAAAATAACTAAAAGATAAGATTTCAAAACTCTAGAAGTGTAGGTCTCGTACAACCCGATCGAGGATCTCATTCACCAAGAAAAACCGGAGGACTCCCATCAAGTACATTAAAACTCACACGCAACTTGTAACAATTGATATGTGCTTGAAAGTGCACTAATCAATCCATGATGATTATTAAATAGAAAAGTCCCATATCTAAGACAAGGAGGTCCCACTCCATCTCAACCCCTGACATGGAAAGCGTACACAACGGGCACCTGAGACCATTGCTCATTATTCTTACCCAACAACATCAACAACTCCATAACAAAGGACAAAAACTCAATTAGAAAATTTAGTAGGTTCAAAATATGAGCAGAGATAAAATAAATATAACTATTATAAAAAAGAATGGTAGTTATAGAATATGCAATAAAAACGACACCTCAAACTGTCGAAGGCCCTGGATCCGACCCTGCTGGTGCCTGATCCACCGCATGAAGATGCCTAGCCTCTAACTGAGAATGGCCACTCACCTGTGGATCTTCCCTAAACTGGATCTTCCCAAAGGAAAATATGGATTTTCCTCCATATCCACCAATCCAAGATTCTTCCATTTTTGATAGTTCTGACTGAACTGACACTCCTATAGAAGCCATAGATCTAGCCCCACTCTGGAGTGGAATTTATGCCTTGCAAAAGCATTGTAAGTGTCCCATAGATCCACAATGATAAAAAGTATTCAAAGGAGATGTACATGAAGTTATATTGTTCCCTAGACTCCCATACTAGTGGAACATAGTGGACCTCGCATCAGAAGCCATAGATGAGAACTGTCTAGAAGGATGGCCTGAACTACCACCTCCCTTCTTCCCCTGCTCATCTTGCTTCCTTTTCTTCTCAGATGAGATACCACTTCCTATAGTAAAAACCGCTCCAGAAAACCCAGAATTTCATTTTTTATCCATATCAACCATACAATCATGATCAAACACCTCAGAATAAGTTCCCTTCTTGAACAAGAAGACCTGAGAGTAAATTTCTAGTCGCATCCCCTTCTCAAACTTCTAGGATTTTAGGGACTCATTAAAAACAATCTCAGGTGTGTACCACACTTTCTCAAAAAAACGGTTATCATATTACATCACTGACCAATCTCTGTGGGAAAGATCCATGAACTCTTAGGATTTGGAATAGGTCAGAACCTCCTGGAAATACCTCTCATTGAATATGGTCTTGAAATCCTTCCAGCTCATATGCTCATTCTTCCCAGTTTGAATCACTGATTCCTACCACCTACAACTGGGACCCTCTAGCTGAAATGAGGCACATTTTTCCCTAACCTCCTCAGGTGCATATAGGAACTCTAACATACAATCTATATTCTCAATCCATTCCTCTACCTCTTTAGGTTCTGAGATACCTCATAATGAAGGGGGTTTATTCTTCAAGAACTCCTGGGATTTATCCTTCTTAGAACCAGACTCATCTTCTATGGCTGGAGTAGGAGCAAGATCTGATCTATTCCCTAGAGCCTAGACCACCCTGACCATATCTTCTACCAACCTTTGATAGAGCGGTGAGGGAGAACTCTCTCCAGCTTCCTCATGTGGGTTCAAGGGAGGTCTTTAGGGAAGCATGTTTCTATAAAAAGCAAGAGTCACAAAATAAAACATTAGTAAAACAATTATGAAAAATTACAGAAACAAAATCAAATATAAATAAATCAAACACATCACAATAATGAAATAAACAATAACTTCGCTCCCACTCAATGTCCATGTGCAGTCTATAGCCCGCACGCCCGACCTAGAAGAGAAGTAAAACAAGAAATCCCGACATCCCATGTTGAATTAAGGTTTGTCACAAGAGGTGAGGGACAGGAACCCTAATTTCATCCAGAAATATAAGAACCAATAGTACTATATCCTTTATAACTAGACTCATCCCAAATAATAAAATAACTTAAAGATCTTAACCTGCTCTAATACCATTTTTTCACGAACCAGATCTGGTTTCCATCAAAACTGACACCCAACCCAGTCCATGGAAAGGCCCTAAGGGTGTTCCCTATCCCCACAATCTGGTATTAGTACCCAGGTACCATGAATAATTTTTTTAGAATGATTTACCTGATTTTATAAGCATTAAAAAACCAAAACAATAAATAAACTAAATTTGAAAATTTAGTCCAAACAAGCCTGTAATATAATTCAGAACTAAAATACATGGTTTTTGAGAAAGCCAAAGAGGGCCACAACTCAAAAGTAGCAAAAACTACAACTCTGTAACCACCACACAATAAGGTTCTATCATCTCCAAGCCTTATCCACAACACCACATCAAGGATGGAAGCTAACAACCCGAACCACCATCTCTAAGGACCTTTCCCTTACCTTTGTCAAACATAACCAAGTGTACTTACACCCAAAGGTGTAAGTTGGGAGTGATCCTAATCCCAATAGGATTCCACCCAAAAATATTCCATGTGATGAAAATTTTAAGACAAATAAATATTTCAAGTCTTATAAATAAGAAATGCTAGTAATAATTTTATAAGGATGAAACTTCAAATAAGAATAGTTTTTAAGGAAGAAACTTTTATAAATGAAAACTTTTAAAGAAAATATCCATGATACTGAATTTTTACAGCCAATAACAGCATATTATGATGGTAAGTACAATATGTTCAATGAGAACTAATCATAGGAACACCCCTAGGCACTAGTTAGCAGTGGGCCCTCAGTACATCATATCTCCATGTAAAAGAAACCATAATCAATATCCTTCCCATGAATGATCTAATAGGAGGGGAAACCCCAATTTATTAGTGGTCCCTAATACCATCAAATTTTAGATATTGTTGTCATCGTCAAACTTGCTAAGTGAAACAGGGACGACACCACTCTGGATCACTAGCATACTTATCCTAGTCCACCCACCTAGATACTCGGGTTTCCATATTTATGCTCAAACAAGTTCCACATGTTAAAGAATACCATTTTCACATAAAAACATTTCTATAATATATACACACCAAAAAGTACCCAACATGAATTTTCAACCTTTGTGTAACTCAATAAACCATTCAAAATTTTCATAAAATAACTTCAAGTAGTAAAACAAGGTCTTTCACACCAAATCCATTTAAAGCCCCTCTTTAAAGGCCAAATGCACACCAATACCATACCCAATCATAGTTTTAAGCCAAAAAAAATTTAATAAAACAATTTCATGGATCAATAAATAACCCCAAATGATACAACATTTAATACATATGAAAAAACCCATTTTCATGTCAAAATGCAACTTTAAAATTAAACTCTCAATAAACGCTACCAAAAATGAAGTTTTCACCACAAAAAAGGATAGAAAATATTCCAAATAGGTTAAACAAGAAATATAAATTTATCCAAGAATGTCTACACATGGAATCACCTACCTTATATGTCAAAAACCCCAAATCCTTGTGTGAAAATTCAACTGCACCACCGCTGCACCACAAGGGAGTGAAAATAAACCTAAATCCACAATATTGGAGAATGAAACCCAAAATAAAAACCTAGGTACAAAACCCTAGATACTTTATATTTGGAACATCAATAAAGGTGGAAGAAACCCTAAGTAAATGGAAGGAAAATAAAAGAGGAATCACTTACTTGAAGAATCTTGAAGTTCCCCCACCAAAATCCCCTTAAAAATGAGTTCCAAGAGAGGTTGAGGGAGTTTGGGAGACTTCCATGGCTACTAGGTTTGAATGGAGAAAGAAATTGGAGAGATAAGTTTAATTTCGTAAGGGAAAAATAGAAATTACAAAACATTTTTTATGACATGGACACCTGTGCACGGTTTGTCCGCATGGTTTACTAAACCATGCGGCCAAACCGTGTGGCCTGTTCTGGCCACCCAAAAACTACCCAATTTCTTCCAAATTCAAGGAGGGACTAGAGGAAACTTAGGCAGGGGGGGGAGTTAGTCCAAGAATAAAATAGAAAAAATTACCTTAAAATAAGGGTATGGATGTGACATCATGCATTGTATTGAGGCACGGTTGATTCTAAAATGTCACAAATGAGGTATGAATCATTGTCCTAAAGTACAAAAAGAATTCAAATGTGTTTGATCTAGTTTGAGTATGTCACATGTTATTTTTAATGAAATTAATGTCAATTTTAAATAAAGAAACATTTGGAGTTATACCAATCACACCGTGCATGAGATTGAGGTGAGGTTGATTCTTATACATCAAAAATTACTTAAGGATCGTTTTCCTAAAGTATCAAAACAATATGAATGTATTTTCTTGGTTTCTAGGATTTCACTTTCATTTTATACTAAAATGTCATTTCAAACTGGAAACACACACTTTGAGTCATACGAGTCACATAGTGTGTCAGTTTGATGTGATACTGCTTCCCACATGTCAAAAATGACTTATGAATTTCTTTCCGAAATTATCAAGACAATTGAAGTGCATTTTATTGGTTTTTAGTGAGTGACACATGTTTGGAAGTAAAATGTCAATTTTAAATTGATAATGAGAACTTTGAGTCATATCAATCACACCGCGCATCAGTTTGAGGTATTGGGGATTTATACATGTCACAAATTACTCATGGAACATTGTCCTAAATTATCAAAAATTAGAATGCATTTTCTCACTTTTTTTAGTATGTCACTTGTTCGTTTTGCTAAAATTAATTTAAATTTAAAATAAAAAGACACACTTGGGGTTATATTGATCACACAGTGTGTCGGATTTTGGTTCAGTTGATTTCTACATGTCATAAATGACTTATGGATCATTTTTTCTAAAGTATGAAAATAATCCAAATTCATTTTCATAGTTTTAAGTAGGTCAGTTGTTCTTTTTACTAAAATTGATGTCAATTTTAAATAAAAAGATGAGATTTTAGCAATAATAGTCACACTATGCATTAGATTGAATCACATATGACTTTTACACATCTAAAATGAATAATAGATCATTTTCATAAAGTATAAAAATAATACGAATGCATTTTCTCAGTTTTGAGTAGGTCAATTGTCCTTTTTACTAAAATTAATGTCAATTTTAAATAAAAAGACACACCTGGAGTCATACCAGTCACACTGTGCATCAAATTGTGGTTTGGATGATTCCTAAATGTCCCAAATTACTCAAGGATCATTTTTCGAAAGTATAAAAACAATATGAATGCATTTTCTCAGTTTTTTGTACAACACTTGTTCCTTTTTCTAAAATTGATGTTAATTTTTAAATAAAAAGATTTACTTGTAGTCATACCGGTGAAACCGTGCATCATATTAAGGATAATATGATTTATATATCTCTGAAATGATGCATGGATAGTTCTCATAAAGTATAAAAATAATTAAAATTCATTTTCTTAGTTTCGAGAAGGTTAATTGTCCTCTTTACTAAAATTGATGTAAATTTTAAATAAAAAAGATGCACTTAGAGTCATACCAGTCACACCGTACCTTGGATTAAGGTGGAGATGATTCATAAACATCCCCAATAACGCATGTATACTTTCCATAAAGTATCAAAACAATAAAAATATGTTTTATCAATTTTTAGTATATCACCTGTTCCTTTTTACTAAAAATGATATCAATTTTAAATAAAAAGACACACTTGGAGTCATACCGGTCACACTATTCATATGATTAAGGTGAGGCTAATTCCTACACATCTAAAATGAATCAATGATCATTTTTATAAAGAATAAAAACAATAATAATGTGTTTCCTCAATTTTGAGTAGGTCAATTCTACTTTGTACTAAAATTAATGTAAATTTCCAATAAAAAAGATGTACTTGGAGTCATAACAGTAACATCGTGAATCATATTGAGGTATGTATGATTACTACACATTCCAAATGACGCATGGTTATTTTAACTAAAGTAAAAAAAACAATCCTAATGTGTTTACTCATTTTTCTGCATGTCACTTTTTCCTTTTCACTAAAATTTATGTCAGTTTTAAATAAAAAGATGCACTTGGAGTCATACCGGTGACACTGTGTGTAATATTGAAGTTAAATTGATTTAAATACATCCAAAATGACTCTTGGATCATTTTAATAAAGTTTCAATACAATCTAAATACATTTTATTTGTTTTCATAACATTACTTATTTTTTTACTAAAATTTCACTTTAAACTAGAAACATTCACTTTGACTCATACCAGTCACATTGTGTATCTATTTGACATGAGACTGATTCCTACACATAAAAAATTATTTATGAATAGATGTCCTAAATTATCAAGATAATATGAGTGTGTTTGCTCAGTTTTCATTGAGTGGAACATTTTAAAGTAAAATGTCAATTTTAAACTGGTAACAGGCACTTTGAGTAATACTGGTCACACCATGCGTCAGATTGAGGTACGATTGATTCCTACATGTAATAAATGACTTATTTATCGTTTTACTATAGTATCAAAACAATGTGAATGATTGTTTTTTGGTTTTGAGTACGTTAGTTTTCTATTTTACTAAAATTAATGTCAATTTTAAATAAAAAGATACACTTGGAGTCATACCAGTCACATCATGTGTCGGATTGAGGTGTCACTGATTCCTACACACCTCAAACTATCAAAAACAATCCTAACTAGTAATGTTACCATGATTACCATTTTATTTATTTTTCGAACTACGAACACTGTATATTTTTTCGAGAAAGGATTTTTAGCTAAGAACATCAAATCAATATGCAGTGTTGGAAGTTTGAAAAAGAGAATAAATGGAAAGCATGGTAACATTGGAAGAATATGGATTCCCAAAAGATCTATAAAAATAAATAAATAAGTATTAGTTAAAGATGATAGGGAAAATAAATTACATATATTATATAAAATGATGAGAAAATTAATTAAATAAGTAGTAGTAATTCACCTTTTCATGATAGTTGTATATATTCTTAACCCATAGATATGATAAGAATACACCTATATAAGAAAAAATTCTTATGTGAGTAATAATTAAAATAAATAAATTAAACATAAATATGAAACCATCCATTACTTCTATGGAAGTCACATATTCCTACTATTTGTGTATGTTCAATGAGTAATTATGATGCCTATTCATTTCTAAGAAAACATATATCATCTTGTGAATAATTTTTTTTTGACAGTCATAGTAGTACTAGAAAAATATAAATACACAAAGGATTAATAAATATTTTAAATTAAGTAGTAATTAAATTTGAAAATACCTCTTTGGGGATGCGTGTTTTTTGATGGAATATGATCTCTCTCATAAATTTACAAACACAATAACCACAATATTTTTCATTTGTTTGTTTCAGAAACTATAGAAAAATTGATCAAAATAATTAATTTGTTTTAATATGTGTTTTGATAGTGAAATATTATTATATATACCCTGATAATTATCCTTTTTTAGAACTTTTCAAGGTCCTTGTGCACAATTCTTATCCTCATTCCATGATTTAGATGATATTTACACACCTCCTTATAATAACAAAATCCTCATGAAAACATAATATAAATTATACAACTTGAAGTTTAGTTCTAAAACATTGGATGTATTGTACTAAAAATTGAAAAATTCCATCATGTGTGGTTGGTTTGTTGGTAATCCATGAAATGAATCCAAGAAATAAATCTTTGGAGTATCCAAATTGACCGTAATAAGCATCCATGTTTCCTAAAAACACAAAAACGAATAAGTAATGAAAGAAAAGAAAATATATTTGATATGATGAAATTGTAATATTTTACCTCTGAATCCTTGGTATTATGAAGAGTATGTTATCCCCAAGTTTTATTTCAAATCATTTGGCCAGGTTTTCCACTATTTCATCCATTTGTTTGAATTCAAATTTTTTTATTGAGGCGGTGTGAGGACTAATGAGTCGAATTTTTTTTCATGTGGAAATCCCTTCAATTGGTATTTATATATATTCCTATAAAAAATATGAAATGTATTTAGTAATAATTAACATAGTATATCATCTTTTGGAAAATTAAGTCATGAAAACATACCTCATGGATACATTTACAACTAAGGATCCTAGACATTTATAGTTGAGGATTTAATTTAAATTCTAAAAATCAATGTAGCTAGTATCTTCCTCTACGTACATTTTTTATTAAAAATCAACTATGTGACTACTACCACTTTGTAACTTTGTATCCGCACAAACCTTTAATGTTAGTAAATGTAGACATTCAATGGGTGGGGTAAAGGTTATTTTGAAATATCTTTTCGATCAGTTGGTTGATCCTTTAGATGGTTTTGAGTTTAAATTTCATTTACACCCCTTCCCTTTGTCCATTTGTAATAAAATTCATCATTTTAAACCTTTTTTCATTAATTGTTAAAGGTTTAGTATGAATCATAAATGTTAAATGAATACCTATTTATTGACATGTGTTTTTATAAGATCTGATGGCCATACAATGAATGTTACAATAGCTTGGTCGAACTTATTAATATCTTTTTTATCAAGTGGAACAGGTAGCTCGATGCTTGGATCATGAGCTATGCTAATCACCACTCTCAGATGACCTATTGGAAGTGGTCTATTGTGTATCCTATCATCTTGAATATTTAACACCATAACCCTTTATACAATGGGATGGGTGGGCGTTGATAGATATAAATCTCAATCATTTTCAACTTGTAGATCATCAGTATAGGAAAGGTATCAATGTATGTCTGATTCAAATTTCACAGAAACCATTATTATAATATTTATTACCTTAACTAAAACAACTATTTAAGGGGAATGGATCACCTCAAAGTTGGTTGGGGGGATCTTTACGTAATGGTTGTTCTTGAGTTGATTCTTCTCTTTTTCTTCCCCTTATAACATTTTCTAACAACCCAGACTACCAAATAAAATTTCCTTCAAGGATAGCTATTCTTGATTTCATCTTTTCCACTTCTATATCTTTATCCTCCTTTTTTTCCTCAAAATATGTTCAGGGTGTCACCACAAAACCTACACCACTCACACAACCATACTATTCTAGCCACTTCAAGTCCATCGATAGTAGGTGTTCAACGAACATAGGCGTTGATGATTCCTATGACTATGTTGAATAAAAAATATACAAAAATAAGTAATCATTATTATGTAACAACAATTTAAAGTATTTTTTATTATGTCATACTTACACACGTTTCCTATACTTTTGTGTTTTAATCTATTAGTATCCCATGATTATTTACACATGCATCCTTCCATAGCACATGAGATGTAATGGAAGTGGATTTGGATTTGGATTCATCAATCTGCATATAAATAGAGGAACATGATTATGTTGTTTTTTAATGTCACAAAAATTATTATGTTATATTTCAAAATATGTACCATTTTTTTTCAAGTAAATCATACCCCATCCTTTCTTTACAGTAGGGGTATGTTGGGTTTTCTACTCATTTACAATTTTCATCCCTCAGTTGTTGTTTCATAAATAAAAAATTCTCAATTAAAGCGATGAATTCACATGTTGTAAAAAAATGCATTATCATTCACAATGTACCTAAAAGGACAGCTCCCATGATGACCAGTAAACACATCCCATACTTCTGGGGTTATCAGGTGTGTATACATAAGAGGTGGGTGTGGGTTTATTTTCCCTTATATATCTTTAAGATAATGACTCATTAGAATTATACAAAAGCCTCTATGAATCCTTTCAGTAAGCATTAATTCATATTTATTTTGGGAATCCTCTACTATAAATGTACTCTACAAGGGATGATGAATAGTAAATCAATATTTCAATATTTTAGTTTTTATTAAAATTAAGAAATGATATCATAATATTACTATAATCTCTTCCCACATCAGTGTCTTAAGTGTGGGCAAAACATGGTGCCACAAATCTACATCAATCGACACATGTTTCTGATGGATAATTCCAATGTAACTAATGTACATGGCTTTATTGGGGTTAACATGTTGGCCTCATGTATTCCATCCGACCTCAAATTTGATACATTTTCTTTTTTACTTAATGATTTTTGCAAACATCATTAAACTATGATTCTCCTATTTTTTCTGCATCACTGCTCCTTTTTCTCCAACCATTTCCCCATATTCAATATCATCAATATGTTTTTCCTCTTTAGTAGTAGCATCAACATGTGTAGAAGGTTGTTTTACCTATATAATGGGAGAAACAGTTGGTTGAGAAACCTATTGTTTATCTGGAGTGGTGGCATCGACATGTGTATGAGGTCATCATTCCTCTATAATAGGAGTAGTATCATCTTGATAGACCTGTTGTTCTTTATGATTAGGAGAACCAACATGTTCAAAAGTAATTATCTACATAATTTATTGAACATTTAATTTAGATTACATAAATGCGGCAGCTAACAGATAATAACATGAGGTAACACAATGTATATTACAAAAAAATATAACCCAATTATTGAACTCTTTTTTTAAGGCTAAAGGGATTTTAACCCTATATCAAGTATCAAAAACCCTTTATTGTAGTCTCCCATAACATACAATACCCCATATACATTGGGACTACTGCGAAATGATTGAAATATCCCAATGAAAGGGTCATCCTCAATTAAATTTTTATCTAACCCTTCAGTGGTTTTGGTTGATAACAGAACAATTGAACACTTTCAGTTTATGGGATTTGGAACATAAAATAATTGCACTACCTGTGATTCTATTATAAATAGTTCATATTTGTACCCTTACTTACTGAAATCCACTTTCATGAATCCCAATTCATCTATTTTAATAACACTCCTATTATCAACCCACTTTCATTGAAAAATCATCACTTGTAATGTTGTATAATAAATCTCCCATATTTGATTTATGATACTAAAGTATGACATATTCATGTAAATTGTATTTCTATCCTTTGTACTAGAAACATGCCTTTCTTCAGCCATAAGTGTAACTCCACTATTTTTTATGGTATTGTCTTCATCATATTCATTTTTATAGATAATATAACCATTAATTATATAACAATTGTAATATAATACATACAAACTTGTTCCTCTAGCTATCCATCTAATTATTTCTAAAATTGAATCTAGATTTTCATCTAACTTCTTAAAAATATGGCCCCAAAACCATCCTATAAACTGTTGATTATGTGTATTTGATATGCATATTTCACCCCTTAATAGATTCAAATGACTAATAACTTGTTTGTGGGTTTAAAAATATGTGGAAACCTCCAAAATGTTATAAAAAACATAAAATTGGGCCTTCTCCTGTTATATAATATTGATTGTGACAACATCTCTTCCAAAAATATATTCACCAAAAAGACGACCAATTTGACAAGATTTTGGTAAACTAATGATTTCCACATCAAATAGGTATTATATATATAATTCAACATCTTCCTCAACAATATATCTCTTCGTAATACAATCCTCCGGACGACTTCAATTTTTGACATACCCTTTCAAAATATTCATATACCATTCAATGGGGTACATCCATCTATAGTGTACAGGACCACATAGTCAAATCTCTCCCACTAAGTGAATCATAAAGTGAACCATAATATCAAAGAATATTGGAGAGAAGAACATTTACATTTCATAAAATATGATGACAATTTATCTTTCCATAGTTGTAAATTTCGTGGGGTCTATAACTTTGTTGCATATAGCTTTTAAGAAGAAACAGAGTTTGGTTAATGTTTGATAGACATTATTAGAAAATATTCAATGTAAAGCTATAGGAATTAGATCTTTCATCAAAACATGAACGTCATGTGATTTCAGAACCTTTAACTTTAGATCAGTCATTGATACAATATTCTTCATATTTGATAAAAACTCTTCCGAAACCTTTATTTAATTTGAAAAATTCAAAAACTGACATCTCTCCTACTTGTAAGGAGTGTAAGAAACTAGAGGAAGAAACTTTTATTTTTCACCTTTCTTTAGTTCCAAATCTTCTCATATTCCCATGTAAACCATGTATAACCTAGACTTAATTCCATCATTTTTAGGTGAATTTAGAAATGTTCTGATGAAACTATCACATATATTTTTTTTCAAGATTCATAACATCAACAAAACATCTGACGTATAAAAAACCCCAGTATGGTAATTAAAAAAACTGATATCGTTTTCCAATCAGTCTTCATAAGGTTTTTCCAAAATGGTTTACCAAAAGCATTGTCCACATAGTTTAATTTCTCAAATAGTTTATCACCTGTTAGTGGAGATGGTGTTGTATATTCTTATAAACTTCCATAATTTGATGTTGTCCAAGATCAGTACTTATGTCTTCAGGGTAGAAATATATTATTTCCTAGAAACTCAATATTTTATTAATGTTTCAACCTAATTGATTGTGTACCTTGTTCGCAAATAAGTCACCCTTGGGTTTCTTTAATTATATATCCTAAAAAAATTTCATAAGTGGGAAAGTCATTTATTTTCCCATATAACATGACTCTCAATGCGAAATATTCATTTCTATAAGAATCATACAACATAAAACCTGAATCCCACAATAATTTCAAATCCTTGATCAATGGATCCTAATAAACATCAATATCATTACTTGGTTGTTTCAGTCCTAATAAAAGCATAGATAACAGGATGTATTTTTGTTTCATGCATAACTGTGGTGGAAAGTTATAATTTACCAACATAACTAGCCATGTACTGTGAGTGCTAATTTAAAAACTAAAATTATTCACTCAATCTATAGATAATTCAAGATGAAGGTTTCTAGACTCATTTCCAAATTTAGGATACTCATGATCAACACTAGTGCAGAAAACGTTTTTTACGTCACCATTTTTTACGTTGGTTATATAAAACCGACGTCATAATATGTAAAACGAGGTTTTTACGTCGGTTATTTAATAACCGACGTAAAAATCTGTGTTTAGTACACCTTTAACGTCGGTTATTTTTATAACCGACGTTATTAATCGCGCGACTTCGTTTTTTACGTCGGTTATACATTAACCGCCGTAAAAAACAGAAGCGGGGGGTGTTTGTTACGTCGGTTATTCAATAACCGACGTAACAAATCGACATATGTACGAGTTATTACGTCGGTTATTGAATAACCGACGTAACAAACGCGGATTTTGAGCCCTTTATAACGTCAGTTATAAAATAACCGACGTAAAAAAAGAATCGGAGGAAGGTTTTTACGTCGGTTATTGAATAACCGACGTGATAACTCATTTAAAAATTTACCCAGACCCGTGGATTGTCATTCGCGAGTTTACCTTCGACAGTCGCGACTCGTCTCTCTCACGCGTAAACCCGAATCGGCTCGTCCATTTCGTTGGTTTATATTCGTTTTACGATCATCGTTTCTCATATTTAATCTCCTCGGATCAATCATCTAAACTCGCAGCACTCAGGTAATCCTCCCACTCGTTCGTTTTTTTTCGCGGATAGTATATATATATGTGTTGTGATTTTTTTGTTGAAACTAGCTAAGATTCTTTGATTGCGAACCCTTTTAACTCGTTTTGGCACCATAATCTTATTTATCATCCCTAGATCTATTAGTTCGACTTGCAATATTGACTAATTTTATGATTTCACTAATTTTTCATCGTTTTCTATAAACCCCCGAGAGGGTTGGGGAATGTCCATTTGGATGGGTTGCCCTTTTACAGTTGTTACTACTTTATTCACACACAACCATGGCATAGGTGCATGGATTTGGGATCACATCACCATTTTCACCCCCTGCAAACAAAGTTTCACGAGGAGGACTTGCCAGATTTCCCCTCGGCATGTTAAAAATTTTAGATACCCTCTTTTCAGCAAGTAAAAAATTAACTAGTTTTTTCTTCACTACTTATCCTAAACAAATAAAACCACCATTCTTTCTAGAACCTCTACTAGATCCATTGCATCCATCAACATACATATTTGGATCTGAAAGCATCCCTTAAGCCTTATGTTCGATGCTAACATCCTTTACTGATCTATAGAAAATATGATTGTCTGCTAAGCTCTCCATTTAAAAGTCGAACCCCACCAATTATTCATCCTCATCATGAGAAAATGGCACAACATCTGAATTTCTGATTCAATCTCTTGGGTCACTGAACAAACATTAACTCCTTCAAATCCACACCTGGAATAGACAACCTAATGTCGAGTTCCTTCTCTATCTATTGAAACTCAGTTCTTCCTCCACACCTAAAAACATTCTTTGAATGGCCCAACTTCTTGTTATGGTAAATTTTCAGTGATTCCAGGGGGGTGGAAGGGCTATCAAGAGGGTTGGGGGGTGTCCAGGGGGTGTCCAAGGGGGTAGGGTGTGGGGGGTGGTGTCCAGGAGGGGTGGGGGGCTGTCCAGAGGGGTCGGGGGGTGTCCAGGGGGGTTTACAAGGGGGTGGGTGGGTGTGGGGGGCTGTCCAAGGGTGTGGGTGGGTGTTGGGGGGTGTCCAGGGGGGTGTCCAAGGGGGTAGGGGGTGGGGGGTGGTGTTTAAGAGGGGTGGGGGGGATGTCCAGAGGGTTGGGGGGTGTCCAAGCAGGTCGGGGGTGGGGGGTTGTGTCCAGGAGGGGTGGGGGTGCTTTCTAGAGGGGTCGGGGGCTGTCCAGAGGGGTCGGGGGGTGTCCAGGGTGGTGTCCAAGGGGATGGGTGGGTGTGGGGGGCTGTCCAAGGGGGTGGCGGCCTATCCAGAGGGGTCGGTGGGGTGTCCAGGGGGTGTCCAAGGGGTTGGATGGGTGTGGGGGGCTGTCCAAGTGGGTGGCGGCCTCTCCAGAGGGTATTTGGGGTTGTCCGGGTGGGTGGGGGGGCTGTCCAGAGGGTTGGGGGATGTCCAGGGGGGTGTCCAAGGGGGTAGGGGGTGGGGGTTGGTGTCCAGGAGGGGCGGGGGGCTGTCCAGAGGGGTCGGGGGGTGTCCAGGGGGGTTTACAAGGGGGTGGGTGGGTGTGGGGGGCTTTCCAAGGGTGTGGGTGGGTGTTGGGGGGTGTCCAGGGGGGTGTCCAAGGGGGTAGGGGGTGGGGGGTGGTGTTTAGGAGGGGTGGGGGGGCTGTCCAGAGGGTTGGGGGTGTCCAAGCAGGTCGGGGGTGGGAGGTTGTGTCCAGGAGGGGTGGGGGTGCTTTCTAGAGGGGCCGGGGGCTGTCCAGAGGGGTCGGGGGGTGTCCAGGGTGGTGTCCAAGGGGATGGGTGGGTGTGGGGGGCTGTCCAAGGGGGTGGCGGCCTGTCCAGAGGGGTCGGTGGGGTGTCCAGGGGGGGTGTCCAAGGGGGTGGATGGGTGTGGGGGGCTGTCCAAGTTGGTGGCGGCCTCTCCAGAGGGTATTTGGGGTTGTCCGGGTTGGTGGGGGGGCTGTCCACAGGGTTGGGGGATGTCCAGGGGGGTGTCCAAGGGGGTAGGGGGTGGGGGGTGGTGTCCAGGAGGGGTGGGGGGCTGTCCAGAGGGGTCGGGGGGTGTCTAGGGGGGTTTACAAGGGGGTGGGTGGGTGTGGGGGGCTGTCCAAGGGTGTGGGTGGGTGTTGGGGGGTGTCCAGGGGGGTGTCCAAGGGGGTAGGGTGTGGGGGGTGGTGTTTAGGAGGGGTGGGGGGGCTGTCCAGAGGGTTGGGGGGTGTCCAGGGGGGTGTCCAAGCAGGTCGGAGGTGGGGGGTTGTGTCCAGGAGGGGTGGGGGTGCTTTCTAGAGGGGTCGGGGGCTGTCCAGAGGGGTCGGGGGGTGTCCAGGGTGGTGTCCAAGGGGATGGGTGGGTGTGGGGGGTTGTCCAAGGGGGTGGCGGCCTGTCCAGAGGGGTCGGTGGGGTGTCCAGTGGGGTGTCCAAGGGGTTGGATGGGTGTGGGGGGTTGTCCAAGTGGGTGGCGGCCTCTCCAGAGGGTATTTGGGGTTGTCCGGGTGGGTGGGGGGGCTGTCCAGAGGGTTGGGGGATGTCCAGGGGGTGTCCAAGGGGGTAGGGGTGGGGGGTGGTGTCCAGGAGGGGCGGGGGGCTGTCCAGAGGGGTCGGGGGGTGTCTAGGGGGGGTGTTATATCTTACTATATTTTGTTTAAAAAATAATATTCAAGCATATTTTTTTAAATACACATCGATTTGTTTTATATTTCAAAATTGTTTACATTCAAATTATGATTTTTTTCATATAAACATATATTTGTCTTATCTAAAAAATATATATATTTTTGCTATTTGTTATAGGTAATAATGAGTCGAAGTTGGATTATGGCACATCGAATGAGCAATGAATATGAGGAAGGTGTTGATGCCTTTTTGGAATTTGCTAAACGAAATGTTCCAAGTAGTGACATTTTTTTCTGTCCATGCCTGAAATGTCTGAATATGAAGAAGTTGAAAAGTAGAGAGATAAAAGATCATCTTATTTGTCATGGTTTCAATCCGAGTTACAACCCTTGGATTTGTCACGGAGAAACTGGACAGAATGTCACTGATGATAATGAATCGCAAGATGGTAACTCCGATGGAATTGAAGAAATGATTCGCGATATTGTAGCAGAACAAATTGAGATAGAACCGACAGTTGCACGTCTATATGGTGATGCCGAAAAACCATTATATCCTGGTTGTACAGATTTTACGGTTTTGTCGGCGGTGTTAAGATTGATTAACCTGAAGGCGAAACATGGATGGAGTGACAGAAGTTTTACAGAGCTGCTAAAATTGATGAAAGACATTCTTCCAAAAGATAACGATCTTCCAGATTCACATTATAAGGCCAAAAAAATATTATGCCCGATGGGATTGGGATACAGGAAAATACATGCCTGTCCGAATGACTGCATTATATATAGGAAGGAATATGAATTTCTGAAAGAGTGTCCTAAATGTGGGACATCACGGTATAAGGTGAAAGAAAAATCACAATCTGATGTAGAGATTACAAAGCTCCCTTCAAAGGTATTTTGGTATCTTTCTATAATTCCTCGTTTCAAACGTTTATTTGCTAATTCACATGATGCAAAAAGGTTAAGATGGCATGCTGATGAGCGGGTATGTGATGGAAAAATACGTCATCCAGCTGATTGTCCACAATGGAAGAAAATTGATGCCCAATACCCTACATTTGGAAATGAAATTAGAAATCTGAGACTAGGCTTGTGCACAGATGGAATGAATCCATACCGAACCCTCAGTAGCACACATAGTTCATGGCCTATTTTATTGGTAATTTACAACCTCTCTCCTGAAGTTTGTATGAAGTGCAAATATGTCATGTTGAGTATCATGATCTCTGGTCCAAAGCAACCCGACAATGATATTGATGTATACTTGTCACCGCTGATTGATGATTTGAAACTGTTATGGGCTGATGGTATTAGGGTGTATGATTCTTATAAAATGGAATATTTTCAACTGCATGTAGTGCTTCTATTCACTATAAATGACTTCCCAGCATATGGAAATTTGTCTGGATATAGTGTTAAAGGGCATAAAGCATGTCCAATTTGCGAACAACAGACGTCATATTGTCAATTGCATCATGGGAGGAAAACAGTGTACATGGGTCATCGAAAGTTTTTGCCTATGGATCACCCTTATAGAAGACTAAAAAAGGCATTCAATGGCTCACAAGAATTTGATACTGCTCCAAAACCTTTATCCCCAGATTTGTATTTTGAGAGGGTGAAAAACCTTGATGTGACATTGGGAAAGACACAGAAATCTGGTAATGATAGACATATTTGGAAGAAAAGGTCAATATTTTTTGAGCTACCATATTGGAGGTATCATGAAGTCAAACGTAATATTGATGTCATGCACGTGGAGAAGAATATCTGTGATTCTTTGATCGGAACATTTCTAGATATTAAAGGAAAGACAAAAGATGGGTTGAATGCAAGGTTAGACCTACTATCAATGGGAATACGTTTGGAGTTAGCTCCCACTCCTAAAGGAAGACGGACATTTCTTCCCCCGGCTTGTCATAAATTATTGAAGAGGGAGAAAAGTAGCTTCTGTCAGTGTCTTCATGATATCAAAGTGCCTCAAGGTTATTCTTCAAATGTAAAAAATTTTGTCTCATTGAAAGACTTGAATTTGATAGGTATGAAATCACATGATTGTCACGTCATGATGCAACAAATTCTACCAGTTTCACTGCGTGGAATATTGCCCATCCGTGTCAGAAAGACTATAATGAGGTTGTGTTATTTTTTCAATTCAATTTGTAACAAGGAGATTGATGTGAATGCTTTGAACATTTTGGAAAAGGATGCAATTTTTATACTTTGTCATTTGGAAATGTATTTTCCTCCAACTTTTTTTGATATGATGGTGCATTTAATGATTCATCTGGTTCGAGAAATAAAGCTTTGTGGACCTGTATATCTTCGTTGGATGTATCCTTTTGAAAGGTATATGAAAATATTAAAGGGATATGTTAAAAATCCATATCGACCTGAAGCCTCCATTATTGAAAAGTATATTTCTTAGGAGGTAGCAGAGTTTTGTACGAGCTACTTGGCTACGGCGCAACACATAGGTTTGCCTCCATCTCACCATGAACGGGTTAATAATGAGGGAAAGGGGATTCGTGGCTTGAAAATCAAATCACTGTCAGCTGAACAGATGAAGAAGTTAGAATCATACATCTTGAATAACATAGCTGATGTTCAACTGTATATCACATTGCATATTAATGAGTTGAAACAATGTCATCCAAAGAAGAAAGAAATGTGGATTTTGAATGATCACAACAAAACTTTTTTTCCATGGTTTAAAAAGACCTTGCTTGGTAGATCAGATGTATCAGAGACATTAAAATGGATAGTGGGTGGTCCATATTTAAATGTGATAACATGGTCCGCTTATGACATTAATGGCTATACATTTCATACGAAAGCTCAGGACAACAGAAGTGCAGTTCAGAATAGTGGTGTATTGGTGTTTGCAGAAGCAATGCATTTTTCGAGTGCTAAGGACAGAAACCCAATTTCGGCATCAAGTGCATATTATGGAGTGATTGAAGACATATGGGAGGCTGATTACTTTAAAAATTAAAGTTCCTGTTTTTAACTGTAAATGGTTTATCGGTAACAACAGTGTCAGACACGATGAATTTGGAATGACACTTGTTAATCTGAATAGATTGGAAGACACAGCTGATTCTTTTATAATGGCAACACATGCCAAAATTTTTTTTATGTAGTAGATCAATCAGATATGCAGTGGGATGTTGTTTTACAAGGGAAAAAACAATATGTTGGTGAGGATGAATTTGATAAAGATGCTGATTTATGTGAGATACCTACTTCCATGGAAATATTAACAGAACATAATGATGAGTATGTTGAAGACATGGTTTGTGCCATAAGGAACGATCACGACGAAGGAATTTGGGAAAACAATCCAGCTGTACCTTACTAAAATTACAGGTAACACATGTTTATTTCTTGTTTACATTTAGTTTTTTCATATAATGTTAGATATTGTAAATTTTTTACTTATTAAAACATGTATCAAACCAAAATGATAAAACAATAAAAACCGTAAAGAGGAGAAGTCCTGGGCGCACCGGCTGGCCGGTGGTGGATCACCGGTTGGCCGGTGGTCCAGACAGCAAAGCTCTGTCTGGTCCACCGGCCGGCCGGTGATGATCCAGCGGCCGGCCGGTGGTCTAGACAGAGGAAGGCTCTCTGTCTGGTCCACCGGCCGGCCGGTGGTGATCCAGCGGCCGACCGGTGGTGATCCAGCGGCCGGCCGGTGGTCCAGACAGAGAGGAAGGCTGTCTGGTCCACCGGCCGGCCGGTGACACCAGGAAGTGGGCAAGTCTACTGCCTGGGTCCTCCGGCTGGCCGGTGAGCTCACACCGGCTGACCGGTGGACTCAGTGAGTCCACTTTTCAGCTTTCTTGGGCCAACTCCTTGGCAACCTTTTGCCTATCAACAAAAACACTTGAAAACAAGTTAGAACATAATAAGAGTTATTGTGATCATTAAAATCCAAGAGAGAGGGGTACAACAGACTGTGTTTACCATGTTTATCATTGTTTAACATGATTACCATATTACCAATGTTTACTATTATGTAATTTAGTACACTTTTCTGTTTTCTGATTAAGTAGTATTACAATATTTGAATTTGTATATTTGTGAACTAATGTTTGTTTTTTTGATTTGAAGGAAAATGACATATCAATCAGTTGATCAGCCACATGATTCTGGAGATGAGAATATTGGTCATACATCTGGGGAGGAAGATTCACATTCTCCTATTATGAAAAAGAGTTCAAAGGTTGGTAAGCGTGGGTGCACACGTTTACCAAAATTATCACTTGCCCGTACGAAGGAGGGGAGGATAGTCGTGGAGTTTGATGATGATGATCTTCCTAGAGGTCCAAATGCTAAAGATTTTAAGGGTTTTGTAGCAACTCAGGCTAAGATCAAAGTAAGCATTCTCTATGATGATTGGAGAAGTGTGGATAAGGCGATAATTTCTCAGCTGTGGGAGACCATTTTGGTAAGATCTTTTGCTATTGTTTGACTGTTCTTTAAATGTTTCTAGTATATATAATATTTTTAACCTCTTTTTTATCATATGACATTTGATATTCCTGACACTGGAGGAGTCAGGAAGAAATGCTTATCGTTGGCTGCTAGGAGATGGAGGGATTTCAAATCAACCCTCTCATCTGATTTCATTTATGGTCATAGGAGTCGTGAGAATCCATGTCGTATATATCCTTTTATAGATGAAGACACATGGAGACAATTTTTTGAAAGTGGAAGAAAAGAATCATTTTTGGTAAGGGCAATGTAAACTTTTATAAGCTTTCTTATATAAATTATCTTATTATTGTTTTGTTAATGATTACTTATTCTTAATTTACAGCAAACAAGGAAAGATCATCAAGAGATCCATTCTAAAAATGTATACCCTCATAGTTTATCTCGGGGAGGGTATGCATTATTAGAAGAACAAATGATGGCAGAAAAATTTCAACAACTAAGAGCTGAGTCTTCAAGCTCTGGAGAGGTGGCCCCTCCATCCCCTCCATCTAGACATGAGAAATGGAAAAGAGCTCGGAAGGGCAAAAAAGGACAATATCTTTCGGAAGAATCGAGACTCGTAGTTGAGAGGATTGTAAGATATCTATTTTATTTATTTAAGTTTACTATTTTCGTCATATATTTCCAATCATTATAGAAATGTTCAATTAATTATTACAGGACTCTCTTGAGGAGCAGAGTTCACAGGGGACATTTACACCATCTGGGAGGGAAGATATTTTATCTGTGGCATTGGGAAAGCCCGAACATCCTGGCCGTGTAAGAGGATATCCGGCAGGTGTATCGGTAAGAAAAGTGTTTCCACGTTCCTCAACTTCTAACGTTGAGGGAGTTTATAAAAAAAAATAGAATCCTTGGAGGCTGAAGTCCATAATATTAATGCGACAATGGAGGACAAGATTAGAGCATCGGTGCAGTTTATGTTTGCAGACTTGCAAAGACAATTTCAGGGTGCAGCTCCCACTCCACCTCTCCCAGTAGCTCCCACTCCCCCACCTCAGCCTGCGGACCCCATTTTTGATCCTCCTCCTCCGCCGCAGCTACCTACTTATTGTGAGTTGTATGTTGATGATCCTCAACATCATATAGTTGCATATGGGATGGTATATTGTATAGGAGATACAGTTCATCATCAACAGTTAGAGGTAGAGAATCAGAGGGTCACTGTACAGGATATTATAGATAGATCAGCTCGGATACCATTACCTACAGATGTGGTGACGACAGTTGGACATAGTATCGGCCATTTTTTACTTTGGCCATCCAGACTTCTTCGACTCATTACCATAGAGGTATGGATGTTATATCTTTTATTTTATATTTTTATTAATGTTTTATCATTTGAAAACTAATATATTTTTCAATTTATTTTTACAGGAATACTTCAAAGGTAAAGAAATACTGTATAGACAACAACAAAGACAGATAGCTATGACATCAGATGCAGATACTAGCAGTCTTGACAAATTGTCAAGATATTCAAATTTGTTGGCGCATCATTATGACTTTACAATGGAAGCTCATGTCTGTGGACGTGAACTAAGTGTGGGGATTATGAAAACTGATATCATGGAGTTTGTCATTGGAGATAAGTTGGGCATCAATGTGGTGCAAATTTTTATCATGTAAGTCTTAACACCTTTTCCTTGCGTTATATTTATTAAAAATGTATACTTATGTCTGTTTTGTATTAGGTATCTGTATAAAATTTGTGAGAGGAATGAGCTCACAGATGTATATGGATTCGTGGACCCACAATTGATTTCCCCTGAAGCATGTGCATTGGATGAGGAACAAAGAATGATTTATATTGCTGATATATTTGAAAAGAATGTAATCACACAGTGTTGGATGATGACTTTTTGTGAGAGGTATGAAACACATCCCTCTCAAAGAGTTAATTATCTTTTAACATAAAAAACCACTAACGTTAAATTTCCTTTTATCAGGGATCATTGGATGTTAGGGGTTTTTTGCCCTAGGGAGAAAGCACTTTATTGGATATGCTCTCTCCATGATAATGTGCGAGAAAGTTTTAAGAATATATTGGAAATGTAAGTTTCAATTTCACAATAGTTTTATATATTATAATGAATTTTAAATTTACCCCATTCGTATTATTTTCTAACAGGGCATGGGTCCACTTTCGAAAAAGCGCAAAGAAAAGGAATTTCAAGATCAAATATGTACATGCGAAGGTAAATATCCATTTATAATTTTTACATTTTGATTTATTACATAAAAATAATATATTGAATTTACACTCATTCAAACAGAAATGTCATGAGCAACAAGGCATCATCGAATGCAGA
The DNA here is from genome assembly GCA_963277665.1 of Viscum album. Lineage (NCBI taxonomy): Eukaryota > Viridiplantae > Streptophyta > Magnoliopsida > Santalales > Viscaceae > Viscum > Viscum album. The sequence goes on along the minus strand of OY728162.1, from coordinate 344,655,950 downwards.
TATTACATGTTAATATTTATGTATGAAATAATAACAACTGGGACAGTTCTGAGTTTTGAACTGGTAAGATTTACTCTTTCTCATAATATTTCAATTTGATTTATTCATTATACACGTTGACTACTATCCTTATCCTTTGTAGCTTTTTGATGACCCTCAACCCTTTACTGCTGAAGATATCGAACACTTACAAGTGGAGTGGTCAAATTATTTTACAGGTTTGATTGACTTTTAGTTGTTTGTAATGTAAAATGTAATTTTGAATATTGTCAATGTAATTGTGTATTTCGTAGTCGTTTAGGTTGGATTTAGTTTTTTTTGAAGTTGACAGTGTAAGTTTTTAATGTTATATAAGTGAATGTTTAATTTTTCTCTACTTCTTGTTTTGGTCTACTGTTGATGGTTTTTCTGGTCTGGATTTTGGTATGGGGGAGAGGTTCCAAGGGGGTGGGTGGGTGTTTGGGGGGTGTCCAAGGGATATAGGAGGGGTGTCCAAGGTGTGTTTGGGGCTGTCCTAGGGGTCGGGGGGGTGTAAATGAGGGTGGGGGGTGTCCAAGGGGTGGGGGGTGTCCAAGGGATATGGGAGGGGTGTCCAAGGTGTGTTTGGGGCTGTCCAAGGGGTCGGTTGGGTGTAAATGAGGGTGGGGGGGGGATATCCAAGGGGTGAGGGGGTGTCCAAGTGGTGGGGGGTGTCCAAGGGATATAAGAGGGGTGTCCAAGGGGTGTTTGGGGCTGTCCAAGGGGATGGGGGGGTTTCCAAGGGGTCGGGGGGGGGGGGTGTCCAGGGGGTGGCGGGCTGTCCAAGGGGTGGGGGGTGTCCAAGGGGTGGGTGGGGGGTGTCCAAGGGATATGGGAGGGGTGTACAAGGGGTGCTTGGGGCTGTCCTAGTGTTCGGGGGGTGTAAATGAGGGTGGGGGGGCTATCTAATGGGTGGGTGGGGGGTGTCCAAGGGGTGGGGGTGTCCAAGGGATATGGGAGTGGTGTCCAAGGTGTCTGGGAGTTCTGTCCAAGGGTCCGGTTGGGTGTAAATGAGGGTGGGGGGGCTGTCCAAGGGGTGGGGGTCTCCAAGGGGTGGGGGTGTCCAAGGGATATGGGAGGGGTGTCCAAGGGGTGTTTGGGGCTGTCCAAGGGCTCGGGGGGGGGGGGGGGGGTGTCCAGGGGTCGGGGGGGTGTCCAAGGGGTCTGGGAGGGCTGTCAAGGTGTGGGGGGGTGTCCAATGGGTGTTTGAGGCTGTACTAGGGGTCTTGGGGGGTGTAAATGAGGGTGGGGGGCTGTCCAAGGGGTGGGGGGTGTCCAAGGGGTGGGGGGTGTCCAAGGGATATGGGAGGGGTGTCCAATGGATGTTTGAGGCTGTACTAGGGGTCGTGGGGGTGTAAATGAGGGTGGGGGGCTGTCCAAGGGGTGGGGGGTGTCCAAGGGTTGTGGTGGGGCTCCAATGTGGTGGGGGAGGGCTGGCCAGGTTGTTAGGTGGGTATAGATGAGGGTGGGGTTCAGTTGGGGCTTGGGGGAGGGATGGCATGGTTATTTTTGTTGTTTGGTTTCTGGTTGCTTTTTGGTGAGAGCAGTGTAATTATTTTTTTAAAAAAAATATCGCTTTCACGTCGGTTATTTTATAACCGGCGTGGTAAATAAATCGGCAGGGGTTTATCACGTCGGTTTTTTCGAGAACCGACGTGATAAACTGTTCCCGGGCCTTTTATCACGTCGGTTCTTAATATAACCGACGTGCTAAAAGGCCTGGGAATCGATTTACCACGTCGGTTATTGGATAACCGACCTGCTAAAACGTTTCCTAGGCCTTTTTATCACGTTGGTTATTTAAGAAACCGACGTGATAATAGGCCCGGGGAAGGGTTAATCACGTCGGTTATGTCATAACCGACGTGATAAACGATATCCCAGGCGTTTTATCACATCGGTTTAGAAATAACCGACGTGATAAACCCTTCCCCGGGCCTATTATCACGTCGGTTATTATATAACCGACGTGCTAAACCCCCCACCCACGGTTTATCACGGCGGTTATATAATAACCGCCGTTATAAATCCCCATCCCCCATCATTTTTCACGTCGGTTATTAATGAACCGACGTGATAAACACCGTGATGTTAGGGATGTTACGTCGGGTTTTAAATAATTGACGTAAAAAACGTTATTTATAACGTTGTCCGTATTAACGTCGCCTAAAAACCGACGTAAATAATGAAAAATAACCGACGTAAAAAATGTTTTCTGCACTAGTGCAATTCTCTTCCATTGAGGAGACTCTGTCGGGTGACATAGTTTCTTATATTCATTTTTTGTATATGTGTTCTATGTTAATTTCCTTATAGTATCATCACTTACATATAGGTGTATAAACTTTGGAATGATTGTAAAGTACCAAAAAAATTTCATAGGACTGGATTCATCTTTCTTATATCGAGAAGCACCACACTTTTGGTATTATATAAGTAATTTTTTGGCCTTGAAAAATAGTATATAGTCATTCGAGAAGATGTGTATTATTTTCAGAGATCATATTCATCAAACTTATCATTCATTTGGCATTTTATGTTCAGCTAGGGAGCTCATTATCTTCAGGGAGAATATCATTCAAGAGAGAAAGTAGTTCCGTAAAACTGATGTCACTGTATCCATTGGTTATTTTCAAATTATACAGCTTTAGTATGACTAACAATGCTATATATTTAGTGTAACCAACATACAATGGCATATTTGGACAAATATTTAACATCTCAAACAATTTTGGGAAATCAAGAAGTTCATCATCAACTGTCCTTATCATTTCCTCAATAAAATCTTGATTATCATTCACATCTGTAATCACATCCTTGATATGGTCTTCTTCACTATCCACACACGTATTAATATCATATGATCCATAAAATACAGTGTTATCCCATCCAATAGCTAAATTCACTTTTTCCCATGTTTATTCCAACATTTATAACTTCAATATATTCTATGATAGATAAAGTGTTCTTCCAACTCCTCTGAAAAAATTATTCTTGAATAAAAACAGCATAAACATGGACCAAGGATTTGAGAAGGGTCATATGCATGATCTTTTGTAAACTTGATGAACTCTTTTACTCCATATTCATAATCTTTTGTCACACAATTTACATACATCCATTATTTATTCATATCCAACCTATTTTATTTAGTAATACTAATATTTAACAAAATAAATACACAAAATATGTTTTACTAGGGTCACCATCCAAATATATATCCCTCTCAAAAGATACAAAGGAAGAGAAATGATCTAGAACAAACCTGAAACTATAAAATATAGGCGTGATCTAAATGTCTATTAGGTCACCAGAACCTACAAAATCTAAGTGATCACTTTAGTATTACATTCTAAAAAATATATTTTAAAATACATTATAACAATAAACATTTTATATAATTTTTTACCAAATAAGTAGTAACACATAAAAGTGTATTATAACTTTTTTTCTAATATTTTCATTAAATGAAAACAATCACTTTAAAAAAATTCCTCAACCAATATCTCTTAGTCAAATCAAAATTTTAAAATCCATATTTAAAATATTTCATAAATACCCATATTTTAAATACACATTTCAAAACTCAAAGAGGTTTCCAACCATCATAAAATTTTCTAAATCATGTTTGAAAACCAACCATTTCCATAAAACTAGGCTTGGTGACCTAAAACACCATTTTCAAAACTCACACATTCTTGGAGTTTCAAATAAAAACCATTCTAAATTTTATCATTTGAGATCACTTTTCAAACTCATTATTAAAATAGTTTGAAAACACTTCAAAATGACACTTTCCTTTTTAACTTATTTAAAAACCTTTCACAATCCCTTTTCAAAAAAACTGAAAAGTAAACCATACAAAGAAGGAAGAAATACATGGTCAAGCACCACTATGTCAAGTCACACAACATGGGGAAAATGACAAGAAAATATTTGCCAAAAAATAATATAAATATTAGGGGATACAATAGAAGTAGAGAGATAAAACCACTAAACGATCCTAAAAAGTATTTTAGTTTAATGGGCATCATCACTAGGCTATATTAATAAAAAAAATTAATAGGAGATAAGGAAATTAGGTCATCACTACTAAAACTATCCACACCCCAAAAAGTCCCATCAAACTAGGTCATCAATAATAAACATCCCCACATAGGATCACAAGCTACAATGGTCATACAATAATCAAAGGGGCTTAAGAGGGTATCACACCTTTTATGAAACCTCAATTTTTTATAAAATTTAAAATGGATATTATCTTTTCAAAATATACTTTGAATGACAAGACATTTTATCATTTATAAAATCCATCCCAATCTACTCTTCAGACCAATTTTATCAACACACCTTTGAAACTCAAATGGGAATTTACACTACCCTTTTAATGCCCATTGAAAAACATTCAAAGAAAATAATTTTCAAAATCCAATCCATACAAGAGAACACACCCTTTTGAAATAATTCATATGATTTGGGAATCTTAAAATCTTTAAACACCCCAAAATGTTGATATAAAATTTAACTAAGGATAAAAAAGTGGTTTTAAATATTGATCACAAGGGTTAACTCACTACTTTAAAAAGAAAACAACATTTTCCAATATTTTTTACACTTTCAAATCACCTAAACTCTTGGTTTGAAATCCAATTAACATAAGAATAATTTTTAAAATATCACGTCGGTGATTACCACTGATTTTAAAATGAAAATAATTATTTTAAAAAATTCATTTAAGAATTTTCCAAAACACTTATCATTGAATATAATTCCATAAAAAGGGATAAACCCACTTGGAAAGTGCCATTTATCTCTCATGGGAACTCATATAGGCATAATTATAATAAGGAAACACTTTCAAAACAAAAAAAAATTAAATATAAATAAAATATGAAGGAGAAAGAAAAATAAAGGGAACATGGTATATATGAAATCTAGTAAAAATAAGAGAATGTAGCAAGGACTGAGAAGGACACATCAATTCTAACCAAAGTATATCCGTAAGTGACACATAATCCCATTATAAAGAGGATGATCCATGGAATGGATTAAGAGTAATATAAAAAGTTAATGGAAATGTTCAAGCAATAGTACATCAACATCCCATTTTCCATTGAAATATCATAGATGTCATCATGTGCCAATTTCCTTTAGGAAGTCATTTATAATAAAAATAAATAAGAAGATATAGGAGAGATTTTTCTATGAGAGGATTTATTAGTTATTTTTCAATGAAATATTTCACTAAAACTTCAAGATCCACACATCTTTTCTATTCTATAAAATATTAGTGCTCGAACATTCTAGAATTCCATTTTTGATTTATAGGGGCTATCCAACCTATGACACTAAATATTTTCAAGAAATGTGGGAAAAGTAATCCAAATATAATAGATGTTATTATTTAACTATAGGACCAGTCCATCAAGTATGTCATTGGAAGTTAGGATGATTTCTTGGCCTATGTAGGGAAATTAATCATTCCCTTTGATATTATCATTCTAGAAATTGTGTAAGAATGATAAGTAAAAATAATCATTGGATAAAATTTCATATCCATGGGGAAGTTGTTCATTAATTTTAATCTAGGATAGTTGATATTCTAAATTATAGAGGATAATGTCCAATTTGTCTTGATGAAAGAGGTGAATCAAGTAGATGAACAAAAAGATTTTCATGTCTTCTTCACTACCAATGAAGATTATAGATAATTAAAAATAAAACCGGTTCAAGAAAAAGGTATGATATACTTGATTGATGTAAAATCTAAAAGTAATAATATGGAAAGTCATGAGAATATGGAATAAGAAGAAAGATTCACTACAACATAACTAATTTTAAGGGTTCCTTTACTAATCACTTCTCTAAATTTTGGTTTCACAAAAGTTAGAGCTATAGGAATTCTTGAAAAAATTGAGGTACTCATTCTTAAGAATAAGAGAAAACATAATGGTGATAGTGAGTGATGAGATCTCAAAGGGGATTACATTTCAAGGAGCTATACTGGAAGGGAGGGACAACGACAGTATAGGGAGTGACGGTGGTGGGAGAGATGATGACAGGGCAGGGAGAAATGGCGATGATGATGGAGAATGTGAAGAAGAAGGTAGGGAGAGAGGGTAGATGAGTAGACAGAGGGGGTGATGGGGTAGGGAGAGACGATGATAGGGTAGCAATACAGATTCGTGAAAGCTTTGAAGGTGCGATGGAAAGAGACTGTTAGAGTTATTTTTATAACATCTGGAGAAGACTTTCGTCAGCGCTTTTAAAAAAAAATGTTGATAAAGGTATGTTTTATCAGTGCTAAAATAGAAATTGCTGATAAAACTTACCTTTATCAGCACTAAAAAAGTGTTGATAAAGGCATATCTTTATCAGTGCTAAAAAAGCGTTGATAACGATACAATATAAATAATTTATTTATATTATTGTATATATTTATAAAATTATATATATAATGAATATTTATTTATTTATTTATAATTATAACTATATATATATAATAAATATATTTATATAATTATATATATTTATAAAATTATAAATATTACAAATAAATAAATATTTATTTATAATTATAAAATTATAATAAATATATTTACTATATTTATAATTATATATAATAAATATATTTAATTAATATATTTATTATAAATAATCATAAATATATAATATGAATATTTATTATAATTTTATAATTATTTAAATAAATAAATAATTATTTATATTTATAACTATAAAATTATATTTATTAATTTAAATAATTATAAAATTATAATAACTGCATTTCATATATTTATAATTTTATAAATATATATAATTAATATATTAATTATATATATTTATAAGATTATAAATATAATAAATATATTTATTATAATTCTATAATTATTTAAATAAATAAATATTTATTTATAATTATAACTATAAATAAATAAATTATTATTTATAATTTAAAATTTTTAATAAATATATATATTTTTATTATTATAATTATAAATGTATATATATTTATTTATATATAGTAGGTGCTTGGGGGTAAATGTATATTAATATATTTGTTATAAATTTATAATTATTTTAAAATATTTATATTTATTTATAATTATAATTATAAATATTTGTACATATTTATAAATATATTTATTTAATTATATATATTTAAAACATTATAAGTATAATAAATATATTTATTATAATTTGATAATTATATATATATATTTATTTATAATTTTAAGTATAAATAAATAAATATTTATATATAGTTAAAATTATAAATATATATATTTATTTAAATAATTATAAAATTATAATAAATATATTTATTATATTTATAATTTTATAAATATATATAATTAATATATTTATTATAATTTTATAATTATTTAAATATATCTATAATTATTTATAAATTTAATTATAAAAATTTGTATTTATTTATAAATATTTTTATATGTTTATAAATATATTTATTTAATTATTTATATTTATAACATTATTTTTATAAGAAATATATTTATTATAATTTTATAATTATTTAAATAAATAAATATTTATTTATAATTATAACTATAAATAAATAAATATATTTATTGATTTCAATAATTATCAAATTATAACAAATATATTTATTATATTTATGACTTTATAAATATATATAATTAAGATATTTATTATAATTTTATAATTATTTAAATATATCTACATTTATTTATAATTACAATTATATATATTAGGTGTTTGGGGGTAAAATTACATTAAACACACACACACCACACACACAGGCCAGAAAGGTAGACCATAACCCCTCCAAGGGATATCACACCCATCAAGCCTTATTTATTCAGTACATGGACCAAAGGCCCAATGAGCATGAAACCCATAACATGGACCAAAGGCCCAATGAGCATGAAACCCATAACATGGACCAAAGGCCCATAAACTATCCCAAAAGCCCAGTGTAGTGTCATGCCTCCATTATACTGTCACCATCATCGGGCATGTGTCATGCTTGTATCACCTCATGCCAGCAGATATTCACTCCCACACAGATTTGAACCCAGGTATGATGCATGATTACGGGGAGCTTTTACCACTCAGGAAAGCCCCCAAGTGCTAATTACAATTATAAATATTTGTATATATTTATAAATATATTTATTTAATTATATATATTTAAAAAATTATAAGTATAATAAATATATTTATTATAATTTTACAATTATATATATATATATATAATTATAATAGATTTATCTATTGTAATTTTATAATTATATATATATAGTTATAATTATAATTATAAATAAATATATTTAAAAAGTTTATATGTATAATTTAAAATTTAAAATTATAAATATAATAAATATATTTATTATTTAAATATATTTATTGTTTTTTTATAAGTATCTATGGGAACATAATAGATTCATGAGTATAACATGAATGAATCATATACCTAGTAAAGTATAGATCATAAACAATGTGTCATCACATATATGAACAACATGAATAATATAATAAGTGTGTAATGTATAAATGAACATTCATGATGAATATATAACATATGCACGTCAATTATACTCACACATCAATATATTTATTCATCAAATTCATTGGAGATATATATTTATTTATATTTATAATTATAAATTTATATATTTAAAAAGTATTTATATATAATTATAATTTTATAAATATTTTTTAAAAAACATTATATATATATTTTAATTATTTAAAAAAATATATTAATTATAAGCAAGCATTTTTTATTTAATGTATATAAATAAACATTATTTTTGAATATAAATATTATAATTTTATATAAATTAATAATATTTTTTATTAAAAACTTTTATCATTACTAAGAATAGCTCTGATAAAGGGTACACAATTATCATCACTTTTAGGTAGCACTGATAAAGGTGAGGCTTTTATTAATTCTTTTTTCTTAGTGCTGATAAAATCCAGTGTTGCCCTTGCGTCGATCTATGGTAGTGAGAATATTAATCCAAAGTTTTCTTTTCTAAAGGCGGTGAGGTATGTTTTTCATATTTAATTTAATTCTTCTTTTTCCACTTTTTAAATATAAAATATAATTGTATATAATTATCAAGAAATAATGAATTATCAAAGGATAATTTCATGAGATTATCGAAAGATAATTATATAAATTGTGAAAGGATAATTATAAGGTAATTATCATGTGATAAAGATTATTGAAATTATAAAAGGATAATTACATGTATTACCAAATGATAATAATCAATAATTATCAAGAGATAATTGCACTAAATTTCTAAAGAATAGTTTATAGAAAAATTATCAAAAGATAATCGCACAATTTATCAAAGGATAATTTGTAAGAAATTATCATAAGGTAATTTATGGGGATTTTGTGAGCTCATATAATGACCTAAACTGATAATTCATAAATTATCTAAGAGAGAGAAAGTATCATCACATGTAATATTTTATTTCTTATGGGATTAAAATAGCTGGTTTTGATTCTAGGAGTCCTTGGCACGTGATCATATTCTGGTTAATGTGCAAACGTTGTTCATGTGATGAAACCTTCGACGAACTTGCTGTTGACGTTGAAAATTTTGTGGTAGGAAGTTCCTTACCTTCTTAGGATCCCATTACACATTGTTGTCATGGTATGATGTTTGTGTTGAAATACTGATATTCAAGCTTGACTTGCAATTTCATGTGGGTGTGTGTGTAGCCCATGATATGGTATGATTTGATTCCATGAGATTGATGTGATAGCTAGATTCCTTGATGATGCTTGATTCACATGTTAATGCATATGATGATTCTATATTTTTCATGATGTGTATTATGTTTATTATCATTTTATTTCCTATCATGTTTCCTTTTGTATGATTGGTATGTGTATTCATGAGAGGTGACAGTCGAGGTATGGTTACTCATTGTGGGGTACGCATATGGAGTTGCAACGATGGTGGTGGTGGTGCATGATAGACTTGTAACTTGGACTCTACTCGATTCCTTGTGGATTTCCTAGTATATGGTGACACCCAATGAGTTATGGATTTTTTAGTGTTACCTAATGCCTTATGGATTCTAGTTAGGTTACAAATACTCAATTCCTTGTGGATTTTCAAGTATTACACTATTCCTTGTGGATTCTGAGTAGGTTAGTTGCTTGATTCCTTGTGTATTTCTGAGAGATACACCAAAAACCTTGTGGCTAGAGACATGTGAATGGTTATGATATCTTAATAACACACTGTAAATATTCTAGAATGAAACTGAAGTAGGTATACCCAGAGATTTGGTGGTAGCTTGGTTAGCATGCTACCGCTTGGTTTTGGATTGTGTGTTTACACTTACTAGATTTGTTATTATTATGGCATATACTTGTTATACTTGAACATACCATGTAAGGACACATTTGTGGTGTTCTATTGATTCTTGTAATAAAACCCTACTTGTCCATTTTGATGCAATTTTCAATTTCATGAGAGACCTAGTGAAGGGAAAGGGCCATGTGGTGGATACTAATTAGGTGGAGCACAAATATTGAGCAGACCAAGACCGACACTGGAGGACCCCGTAGTTCTTTTATTTATTACATTCTTTGATTACTCTACACTTCTTTCCAGTTTGGAAGATATTATTTATATACCATGTATTCCAGCTTTACTTTTCACATTTACTCTTTTTGATCAAGTTATTATATTTTTTATTGTCATATTTGGTTATTTATTTTTCATATGCACTCTGAGGGAGGGTATAGTCTCCCCATGGTTCCACTTGAGACCCTTATTTATTGTCAACAACTTCTTGCATATGGAAGGAACACATGAGGTCATGTGGAACTCTATATTAGACTTAGTGATTTGATTTAGGATGTTACACTCTATCTCTAATGTTTTTTTGAAGACCTTTCTAGAACCTCGAGGTAAATGTTGGATATTAATTAGATACAATGAAGAGTGGTAATCTATACAGCCTTACCACTTTATTCACATATATCATGGTGACTTGGTTAAGTAAAAATCTTCTTTGATGGAAATAAAATGAACTGGATTTGTAAGGTGATCAACTATAACCGAAATGGAATTCTGACCTTTAGATATCATGAGGCGTCCTATAATAAAATCCATGGTGATGTTTTCCCATTTCCATATTGGTATGGGTAATGGTTTCATCATTCCATTATAATTATATCTTCTAGGATTAACATGTTTACATACAAAATATTGAGATATGTACTATGTAATTTCCCTCTTCATGTTATCCCACTAGAAGTTTTCTTTAGATCTCTATACAAATTTGTGATGACTAGATGAATATGTAAGGATAATCTATAAGCATCATCCAAAATGTCCCTATCCAATTCTGGTTTTTATGGGATACATATATGAGTTCCAAACCTTATAACTCTAGCTTTATCAAAGTTAAACTCTGGAATACTCTCTACCATTTTCTATAGCTCCATATCATCTTTTTAGGCCTCCTGTATCTTCATATGGATGGATGGTTGAGTATTCATTTGAAAAAGGTTGGATTCCTCCCCTTACCTTATGAATTCAAGATCTATCATTTTTAAATCCATGAATATTGGTCCTTTTTCAATCCTCATCATGGATAAGGTAGCATGATCTTTCTAGATCATAGCATCATCCACCTTGTTTTCCTTTCCCATGTGTTAATTTATTAAGCAGTCATTGTCTTTGATCAACTCCGATCACATCTTTTGGAATATTCTCAACTAATTTTGTGTGAATATATATATTTCATGATCCTTTAATTTATATATATATATATATATATCATAATTTTCATCATAGAGACAATGACAACAAATATTCAATGCAAAGATCACTGCTATCAGCTCCAAATCATTCATTGGGTAATTTTTCTTATGATTTTTTAATTAATGCGAGGAATAAGCAATTACCTTATCATACAACATGAGGACACATCATAATCACTTCTTTGAAGCATCACTGTATATTACAAACACTTCTCCACTATAGGGTAATGTAAGTATAGGTGTGGTGACCAACCTCTTCTTTAGTTCTTTGAAAATTTATTCACATTCCACTATATAAAGGAATTCCACTCCCTTTTGTGTTAACTTGGTTATTGTATTTGACATCCATGAAAAATTTCTCATAAAGAACCAATAATATCCAACTAATCTAAGAAAATTATAGATCTCTGTTATATTGGTTAGTCTAGGCCATTATTCAATAACTTCCATCTTTGAATGTTCTATAGATATTCCCTCACCTATGATTACATTACCCACGAATGATACTTTTTGTATCAATAATTCACACTTGATAAATTTTACATATAATTTATCATTTATCATGGTCTTCAATAAAATCCTCAAATTATCTTCATGCTCTTACTTAATCTTGAAATATATGAGAATATTATCTATAAATACTACCACAAATTGGTCATGGTAATCTATAACTCTATTCATCATATCCTTGAATATTTCACGGTAATTTTTATGTCTAAATGTAATAACTATAAATTCACAATGTCCATACCTCATATGGAAGGATATATTTGGTATAACCTCCATTTTAACCCTTAATTGATGATATCCAAACTGAAGTTCAATCTTTGAGGGGTATTGAGATCATATGAGTTGATTAAACATGTCATAGATACCAAGTATATATACTTATTCTTGATCATTCTTTTTCTAAGATCATGATAATTAATGAAAATATGTATTGATACATCCTTATTTTTTACAAAGAGGTATAGTACACCACATGGTGAAGGAATGGGTCATATAAAACTCTTATCAAGGTTTTCCTAAATTTTATTCTCTAATTATTCCAATTCAATTGAATCCATTCTGCATATACTATTTGAGATATGGGTGGATCCATGTATGAGTTCAATCAAAAACTCAACCTCACGATATAGGGGAAAACCAGGTAGTTCATCCATAAATATATTGGTATATTACAACATAATAGTAATGTCTTCGATGCTGAATTCCTCTTCAATCATTTGAGATAGAAGTCACTTGTTGCTTGGTATTGGGATACATATTATATATTCCACTTCTAAAGAAAGATCATAATCATTCTGTAATTTATATTTGATAACGATATGGTTAAGGATATAAAATGATATTTCATTATCCTAAAAATTGATATGAGCTCTATATAGATAAATCTAATATCTCGTTGAATTCTACCAATGGAAGAAGAAGTATATCTATAGGAAGTTTCTTACCACATATCTCAACCCAAGAAGAGTTTTATATCTTGGGTGTAATCCTAGTGACACCATGTATTTTCATAGATAGTTCAATATCCAATGTTCAATGTGGTGAATCAATATTCTTATCAAATTTCATGATATAAAATAATGCAAATAACCAAAATAAAATAATATATTTATAGATCTAGAATTAAGAATAAGTGTACCTTTCACCACTTCATAATCTAATTTATCTATAGTGTTTCATTATATCTTCCATGTTACCCTGGCCTAAGAGGTTGTTGATTTCCATGTTCCTCATTAGCTCTAGGGTTGGTATATTGATGTGAATAATTCCTGAAATCCTTTCACTTGAATAATTGAATTGTGGGTGGTGCATTATTTAAGGCCATCTTCTCATACATTGTGTTAATTTTCTTATTTTAATTACTCTAAAAATTGCGTACTTGGAAACCTACTTTAGCACATGTAAAACATTTTCTGGATCCTTTGAGACAAATACCCAGTTGATTCCTCCCACATTTTTTTTCATATAGATAGTTAAAATTTATTTCCCTTATAATTTGAGTTTTTATAAAATTCCATTTTTCTTTCTCTTATCCTTGGAATAATGAGATTCTCCAGTTTCTATTTCCACCTTAAGCATACATCAAATAATTTTTTCTATCCTTAAAATCTTTTATAGAAGATGAATTTAAAATAATTAGTTTTAGGCCACTAAATAATCGATAAATATTTCATTCAGATTCAGTAGTAAAACCATATTAATATCTTTCAAGTCTTGTGAAGTTATCCCCATAAGTACTAATTGATTAATTATCCTTTTGTTTTAGATCTAGGAATTCACATTCCATTTTCATGTGAAGAGTTTGGGGAAGATATTTGGTGAAGAATATTTTATTGAACTCCTCCCTTCCCATAGATTCAACATTTTTTCCTTTTCATTAAATTCTAAATTAAGGACCACCATTGGTTATCTTCACCATCCAAATGATAGATGACTATAACAACCTTCTCATGGTCTGAGCATAGTAGAATGGAAAATAATTTTTCTATTACATCAATCCATTACTTATCAATTATTTTCTAGGTAGACCCAATAAAGGAGGGTGTGTGTTGTAAAATAAAGGACTCGATAAAAAATTTCTCCTTCCATGGAATTTTCGGGATCTCAACATGGTTAGTATTATTATTTATATCTTGGGAAAGTTGGGAGTGAATTTTCATGAGGCTTTTCAGCCCATATACCATCCCATTTTGTCTCTCATTAAGATAATCAATGCATTGTCCTTCTCACACATTGTTAACTCCATTACTCTTGGTTCCATCCATTTACTAAAATAAAAGAAAGTTAAGGATGAGAATAATTATAAAAAGAAAACTATAAACTTAGAAGAAATAACCCTTAAATAATGTTTATACCCAAACCCATGAACTTATAGGATTCAATTTAAGTTTTCTATACTCATTTCATATTATGATTTCTAATATAAATATATTCACATCCATTATAATCGTTCATAAAGATAATGCGAAATAACCAAAGAATAACCCCTAAGAGTGTTAAACTAGTTTCTCATTTAGGCATATTTATCATTCACTGAGTGAAGATCAAGTTAATACCCAAATATCCCTTTTTTAGGGTTATTACCCATGGGTGAATCTATGCTAGAGCCTATATCCACTTGTTTGTATCTAGATAGGGATTTCACTTCTAGGAAACTACACACTCCATAATTTACCAAAATTTTAATATATTTCCTATATTTAGACTTACCCCTAAGGGGTTCACTAAAGTTTTATAATCTTAATCCCCAGAAATAACTATCCATGTTATGATACCAACTAAGATGACCCAAGATAAAAAATATATAAATCTTATATTATTTTAATAATTTAATCATTGAACCTCATAAGTAATATCATAATCCCGGAACCTAAATTTTTAGTGTCTTTAGAGATATTATAAAATAAACATCTCATTAAATATTATTACTTAAACATATCTCATAATCAAATCTATATAATTTTTCCTTCTACATATAGTCCAACATATAATTCTATGGGAAAGGGAAAACAAAATAATGGGTGATCTCAAACTCTTAGTAAGAGAAAATTATTAATGATCCATAATATGTTAGATCATAAATGTTTGAGAAAACATGAATCAGAGGAGAAATATCTAATTAAAAGGACCTTGAATCATAAGAGATAATCAAAAGCAGTGATAAAACATCCTGGATTATGGAATGATATAAAAGATCCATCATGGAAGTATAAAACATACACCATGGTCTAGAAGCATGTGAAAGTAAACATAAATTATGAAAATATAATGTAAGAATGTGGAATAAAAGTGGCATAATATTAAGCATAGGTAATCACAACATTATGATAAAACTATATCATGACCACACATTAAATTGAAAACAAACCCAATTATGTCCATGCTTTATGATGTGTGAAAACCCAATCATGTTCATACATTATATTGTGAACAAACCCAATCATTTCCACACATAATAATCATCTCATGATATATAAATCTTTAACTAATGAATTTGTGGGTGATATAGGGACTTTATGGTCATATAATGATAAATCATACTTATGTATACCATATAAAAATAATCAATCATCTTATCATGAAACCCATGAAAAGAAAAAGGGGTTTTGTATCATTTTAAAATGGCATCACATAATATAACATAAATATTAGATTAAATATTACCATAAATTAAATATTATAAAAAGAGTATAATTTAATTTAAAAAATTATCATGAACATTACTTCATAAAAGAAAGATCTTTTGGTGGTAGATAAAAAAATGGAATCCAAATCAATAAAATGATTTTCTTAAGTATTTTGAAACATTGTTGTAATTTTTTTATAAAACTATTTAAAGAGGTGTAAAAAGATGAAATTGGAAAAATTAATCTTAAAATAATTAAAATTATGGAATCCTTAAAAATAAATGAAATTAAGGACAATAAATGTGGATCAAAATATAAAAACTCACACGTGAAAAATAAATTCTTTTATTATTTTAAAATAATTTATTGAAGCCCACATCATTAAAAAAAGATAATAAAAATTATATTTAATGAAATTAAAGGTAAATATAAAGGTCATATAATTTGAAACATATATGGGTTTCCAATTAATAAAGGCTAACATTGGAAGGAAGAAAAATATGGACATGAAAGAAAAAGTGACATTAGAAAGGGTAGAAATAATTTTTTTAACAAAAAAAAATTTTAGGAAGGAGGAAATTGATCAAAGAAGAATATTTTTTTTAGAAAATATAATTTATCTAGATAATAATAAGCATAATATAATATTATATAAATAATAGCATAATATAAAAATGAAAGATCTTATTTAAGGAAAGTAGTTTATGACTCAATGAAAGAAAATTGAGTCAAAGAAACCCTTACCTCAAGTCACGAATCACTTGGTTTGTGAGTATAAATTCCTTAATAACAAAATTATGTATATTAAATACCTTATTAAGATAATTTTCAAATATATTATATATTTTATGTCTTATTTAGTGTTATATGTTATTCATTTATTATATAGTTTTTTCTCTCCTTGACTACTAGGGGTTGTTTGGTCAATTCCTCCTAAAATCCTTCGGTGTGTTGATCATGGTCAAAGGAGTTATAGAATATCTTCATAATATATAAAATTATATATATATATTTCCTTTATCATTATATTATAACAACATTTTCATTGTTTAATAGGTTGTTAAAAATATATTCAAATTAAGAAAAGTGTCTTAGTGAGATCATTTTTAGGAGGTTCAATTCATAATGAATATTTATTATTAATATTATTAATATAATGAAAACTAATATTTAAAAATAATAATATTATTATAAATATCATTTTTATTCATTAAATTTATTTATATAAGCATCTATGTAAATCAATGATGAAAAATGATAGGTGTTATTCGTGGAGGCGACAGTCTACACATACACATAGACGATGTTCTCATCTTTCAATGAATGGAGGAGAAGGGAGTTAAATAATGAGTTATATTTCTAGAATAATAATTATTTCAATGATATCCCATATATTAATTAAATATATATTTACAATCATCCAGGTGTGATAGTGATGAAAAATGAAATACATCGCTTCACGGAGGCAGTAGTCCGCATGTACGCATGAGCAACATTTTAGTTTTCCATTGGATGGATGAGAATTATATAATGGTTTTTAAATTAACATAGTTAAATTTAATTATAATAATGATACCAATTTTATTATATCAATATGTTTGTAGAATATTTGAAGGTGGTTGAAGAATAAAGAAAACTTGAAAGTACTGGATTGACATGATTGCCTCTTCCTTGAATATCCTCCTTTAAATATATTCTTAATACTTCTTAGGTTAGTATTTTTATGGTAATGAAACCTATAATACATGGATAAGTATTTTGGGAAGTTATTTGGGTATATATTGGTCAAGATAATTTTCTTATTGTGTGTGTATAAGTGAAGGTATGAAGGGTTCCTATAAGCAAGGAGGGTGACTCTCTTGTAAATACCTATAAATTTAGAATAAAATAAAGTCATTTTAAAGGTAAAGTAGTACCAAATAATCCCAATTTCATATATAATATTTGAGAAGGTATAAATACACTCCAAAAATCAAATTGTTACATGTGTTATTGATAATTGTGGCCTTATCTCTTAGGTAGACCCCCCCTTTTAACCCCTTTAACCTTTATCATGGTGACACACTTTTACAATGGTAACTTATTTCTATAACAGATAATTAAATTGAAATTATTACCTAATATTTATTATGGAAATTTAAAATATTAAATCCATTTTAATGAATTAAATTTATAATGGTGATAAAAATAAACTTCAATGTAAGTACACATTACATATTAAAAACAATATTTTTACTATTTTCTAAAAAACCAACTTTTATAAAAAATTCAAAAAAATAACCTTAAGATAATTTTTATATTAAAAATTTAAAAATTAATTCCATTTTATCAAATTTAAACTCTAAAGGTGATAAAAATTAATTTTATTATAAGAATTAATAATGTGGAAACACAATTTCTAAAGGAGCATAAAATGAATCAAAGAATGATTTATTATGAATGTAAAAAAATTATTAAGTTTATAATTACATGTTTATATCATCCTAAATAAAACTTTAAAAACCCCTTAAAACCTCTTCATAATATCTAAGTGTAATATAATTAGTGGTGGTAGTCATGGGTGTGGGTTCAACTAGCATGGATTTCATAGTGATTTCCACAAGCTTGAACTTCTCCCACAAATGATCTCACTCAAGCTATACTAAGTGAAGTTCAAATTAAGATTGGTATAAGTCAAACCATATCAACTCTACCTCATTTCCATTCCCATAAAAAAATTATATTTATAATGAATACGTATATTTCTTGAAAAAATTTCTTATCCTTTATATATAAATTTTATAATTCAGTTATCTCTATTTATACAAACCAATTCAATGACTGTTATAATAGTTATATTTAATATTTTTATTTTATTAATATATCATGGTTAGTATTAGTTTAAATTTTCATGAGAAACTTTCCATTTATAACAAAAAAATTATTTATAGAGAATCATATACTGAAATTTTGGGATATTACAGGTTCCATGCATAAGGGTTCCATACATAAAGGTTAATTCCTTTGTGTGATAGAATCACATGTAAGGGTTACACGATATGTAAGGGTTAATTACTTCACATGATACTCCCATATGTAAGGGATAGTCGATACATAAGGGTTACTAACATTTCAAGAGACTCATACGTGAGGGTTACTTGATATGTAAGTGTTGCTAACTTTTCATGATAACACTTATTCTAAGTTCCTATTCCAATATTAGATTATGATTGACAATACCCTTATCGATAATAAAATAATACTCAAGTGAAAAATGAATAAAATTAATATTTTGGATTAAAACGATTATGGTTTATAAATTATTTATAAAAGATAAGTTACAATAATTTAAAATAGGATATTTTCTTGCCTAAATAAAATATAAAAAGTTGATATTAATATATCATGTTTAGAAAATAAATAAAATGTTTATTTATTTATTTATTCCTTTTTAATATTCCTGTTTATAAATTATTTATGAAATATGAATATTTTTCATGCTTTAACTTTTGTGGTAAATTTATTATTATAAAATAGTCATGTAATGCACTACATGTTAGGCATGAGGCCATAAGATTTAATTTTCATCTGCCTTTACCTTAGTTTTTAATTAAATTTATTATCTTGAATTTTGTTGTTGAATATACTTTATACATATTAGGTATTAAAGTTATGATGATTTTGAATATCTCATGAGTAAATTATCCCTGACTAGAGGGACTTTGGTTAAGAATTCCTACTAGCCTAGAGGCTTAAGCCCTATTCTAGAAAGACGAGGGTCAACTATCTATAGCCCTAAGATTACTCATGTGGGGATTTCTTATTTAATATAATTCTAAATATTTACATGAAAAGTTCTTGTACCTTATGTATAAGATGAATTTTTATATGTGTAAATATGTTTGGATTCTATTTTTGGAGGTGTAACAAAAACTGTGGTTTTTGTAAAGAGTTAAACATTAATATGTTTCAAACATAATAATTTGGTGTATGGAATGAGAATTAAAAAACTAAACCATTAGAAACAAGTATACATAAATGAATAAAACATGATATAATAAATATTTCATGGGATTTAATAGTTATTAATTTAATATCTATATGATGTATATTAAATTGGTAAGACTTTGAAAGAAAACCCCTCAAATACAAAGTGTGAAATCCCTACTGAATAAAACACATTTCAAGACATTGATCATTAAAAAATGTAGGTTCTTCTAAATTATGGTGCCCATTAATTATCTTTTATAAGGTATGGTGGAAATTTCTAACCCTATGAGTTAAGAAACCAAACCCTATTGTATGATTTGTGAGACACTTAGCTGGAAAACCCTAAGAGTTAGGATATCAGGGGAATGAAGTTGAGTTTATATATATATAATGGGTTTAGGAATTTTTTTCCACTTAACTATAAAAGAGTCACATGTGACATGATTTTAAAAGTTTTACTAACCAAATAACTAAGTGGCATGAGGAACATCAAAGAGGAATAATTTCTTAGTGAAATATAGATCTTGAATTTATAAATAGATATGGTGTGTGAGGCCATTTTTTTAGTGTCAGTACTTTCATTAAAATTTCATAGTGAAAAAATATAAAACTTGATACTTCCCCATAGATGTGAGGAATTATTACTTAGTGAAATATAGATCTTGGATTTATAAATAGATATGGTGTATTAGGGAATTATTTTTAGTGTCAGTACTTTCATTAAAATTTCATAGTGAAAAGATATAAAACTTGATACTCACCCATAGATGTTTGTTTTTTTAGATTATGGAATATATCATTTTGAGATATATTTTAGTTATGATCTATAAAACCATTATATATTGGACCTAAGGTTGATAAGTGTTATTAAATATAATCATTCCAATCATTTGAATATGAAAGTTATATAGATAAATTTCTCCAACTCTGAATCACGTGTATTGGATACTAGGTATGCATCATATATTTCTACTAACAAATAAAAACTCAGATATAAAAGAGATTTAAATAAAGGTGAAGTATATATATGTATTGAGAATAGGGTAATAGTTGCTACAATGAAGGTAGACACTTATGATTAAGTCTACCTTGTGAATTGGTACTGGAATTGGAAAATTGTTACCATTTTACTTCTATAAATAGAAATTTGATTTATATATTTTGTTTAGAAAAGATGAGATTTTCATTCATTATTGAGAGAAAGATTTATTATATATATATATGGATGAAATGTTTTATTAAATCATGAATATGTTAAATGGTTTATACATTTTGGATATGGAAAATCCTATCTATAACATTTATAATAAAAGGTAAAGGTTGATTCTAACACCCACCTACCTTTGGCATTGTCATATTGGACATATAAATGATAAACTCATTAAAATACGACATAGATATGGATTGTTGGAATCATTAAATTATAAATCATTTAATAACTCTAAATTTTGATTATTAGGAAAAATTGAAAAAACACCTTTTAGTGGAAAAGGTGAAAGGGATAGGGGACTGTTAGATCTTATACATAGTGATATATGTGGACCATTGAGTACACAAGCTAGTTGTGGGTTTAAGTACTTTATAAACTTGACTGATGAATTTAGTCAGTATGGTTATGTGTTTCTAATCAAACACAAGTATTAAACTTTTTAAAAGTTCAAAGAGTATTAGAATGAAGTATATCATCTATTGAGAAAACGTATTAAGATTCTTATATCAGATAAGAGTGGTAAATACTTGATCTAAGAATTCATTGACCAGCTAAGAGATTGTGGAATTTTTCTATAACTTACTCCTCCTAGGACACCATAGTGTAATAGTGTGATTGATAGGATAAATCGTACCCTATTGAACATGGTTCGATCAATGAAAAGTCAGTGTGACCTTCCTATTTCATTTTGGGGATATGCTTTGGAAACTGTTGCATTCATATTTTACCTCATTCTATCAAAGTAGTCATGAAGATTTCATATGAGATATGGACTAGAAAATGTCCTAGTATGAATTTTATAAGGATTTAGGGCTGTGAATCACCCATAAAATGATTGGATTATAATAAACTTAACCCATAGTCTGATAAGTGATTATTTGTTGGTTATACCAAGGAAACTAAGTGATTTCATTTATATAATCATAATGATAAAAAAGTGTTTATATCCTGATTTTTAACATTACTTGAGAAATAATATATCAATAAAGGAGTTAATGGGATGAAATTTTAACTTAGATAAGTTTAAGACCAACAGACAAGAAGTGTTCATGATATGGAAGTTGAATCAGTTCCACAAAGAGTTATAGAAGAAAAAACGACTTAGGTTTCACATAAACCTCAAAGATTAGGTAAGACTCATCAATAAACCAAGAAATATATATTTATTATGGTGAATGAAGATAAATTAATGTTTATAGATGATTAAAACACTACTTACAAAGATGCCATTGAGAGTTTTTATTAGAAGAGATGGATAAAATCCATAGAATCTAAAATGAACTCTATGTACACTAACCAAGTTTGGAACTTGGTGGATACACCTAAAGGGGTGAGATTCATAGGGTGAAAGTAGGATTTTTATAATAAAACTAACATTTATGGAATATTTTCTACCTATAAAGGTCACCTAGTTCCAAAGGGTTACAAAATATTCATGTTGTTGACTATGAATAAACCTTTTAAAAATTATATTGATAAATTACATTCAAACATTTCTTTCTATAATAGATCTTTAAAATTATGAGAAATATAAAATGGATATAAAAAATAATTTCCTTAAAAATAATTTAGTAAAGGATGTGTGTATGATATAGCCCATAGGTTTTAAATTTCTAAATGAGCTTGTTAGGATTTTCAAGTTTCAATGATCAATTAATGGATTAATGAAAGCCTTTTGGAGTTGGAATATCCATTTTTATGATACAATCAAAGAGTTTAGTTTCATCAATAATGTAGATGATTATTGTTTATACAAGTTAATTAGTGTGAGTGTGGTGGTATTTATGATATTGTATGTGGATTACATACTATTTTTCAGAAATGATATTCTAACTTTACATTTTATAAAGGTGTGGTTGGGAAAATGATTCTCAATGAAAGACATGGGTGAAGTAACCTACCAAAAAGGCTTGAATATTTGTAGAAATAGATCAAATAAGACACTTTTATTGAGTCAAAAAACATATATTGGTAAAAAGATAAAGTATTTTATCATAGAGAACTCTAAGAAGGGGTATTTACTAGTGTTTTATGAAACACATTTTTCTAATATTTAAAATACTTTTAAAGAGTTATAAAGGATAGATATAATTTCTTATGAATCCACTATAGTATTTATCATGTATTTAATATTGTTTACTTGACCTGATTCCACTCATGATTTGATCATAATTAGAAGATACAAATCTAATCCTAGCGAGAGTCACTATATTACTATTAAAAACATCCTTAATTACTTAATAAGAATTAATAATATGTTTTTGGTCATTGGAGGAGGTAATGAGATCATTGTAAAGGTTTAAATTGATGATAGTTTCAAATACAAAAAAGTTGATATGAAATATCAATCTGGTTTCATGTTTTTCTTAAATGGTGGAACAATTAATTGGAAGAGTTCCAAACAAGCCACCATAATACACTCAAAAATAAAGGTAGAGTACATTACTACATCAGATGTTATGAAGGATTTTTTTTAAATCAGGAAGTTCATTTATAAACTTAGGGTGGTTCTTAACATTAAGAACTTAATAAATATTTTCTATGAAAACAATGGAGCTATTTCTTAGGATAAGGATCCCCAATCTCACTAAAGGACCAAATAAATTCATTATAAGTACCATCTCATTTGAGAGACCATTGAGAGGGGTGATATGAAGATCTATTAGGTGGATACAAAGGATAATTTAGTGGATCCATTTAAACAACATTAGTGAAAAAAAATCATAAGGGTTATGTTAAATATATTAGTATTAGATATATAAGATATTGGTTGTAATGGTCGTGAAATGTATCATGTTTTTATAGTAAAGGAAGTCTCCATTTATGATTTATTCATGTGTGATACATTTGTTGAGGTGTGACATTAATTTCATCAGAAGGATGGGATGTTAGTTCACTGGAAGGATAAAATACAGTGATCATTTTTTCCAATAACTACATGAGAATGGAGAGATAGTAAAAGAGTGTCATGTCACCATAAGATGCAGGTTGGTGATGTAGAAATTAGTCAATGGAAGTTCATCCGTCAGATGATATATAGGATTTCATATCTATGATATCTTTGGAAAGAGAATATTCAACCAGATAAGCACATTGAGGTGGTGAGTTTCTTTGACCATACGAGAGGTTCTTATACATATCTTAAAGGATATGGAATTCATCCCATACAAATCAATTAGTAGTGGAGACTTGAATCACCAAAAGGATGCTACTTTAAAGGTAGTGTGGATCAACTATAATTAGGACTATGAATTTGATGAAAATGTTACTTCAAAGAATTTGTGACATCATGATCATTATAATCACCCCCTTGATTATCTGAATAAAAGTGAGGTAAAATTACCCTATAGATAAGGGCACAAGATTGAACCATGTAATCTCTTTTTGTTATTATTTTCATTTCATGATTTTTTTTATTGTTGTTTCTAATAGCCTTTCTTACATTCATTTTTGTATTTTTAAATTGTATTTAAGTGACTTGGGTACTCATTATTCCTTGTTCTGGGAATCATACATGGGGTGAATTCTAGAGTTGTTACTTCTACAAGTCAATTCCTAGTAGAGTAGCTTCCGGTGGTTTAATCAGAAACTGGTCATGATCTAAAAAAAATGGTATCATCAATCATGGTTAGAGTGATTTTAGAGGGTTAGAAACTAGTGAAAGTGGTATTATAGATCTTGATTAGAGTGATTATAGAGGATTCATCCCTGGTGAAGGAATTTTATAGCACAATTTAGTATCATAATTATTCTTTTTTCCTCACAGAAGAATATTGATAAATAGTGAAGATCCTTTGTGATGTTTTGTTTTAACAATGTTTTTTTGTTGACAAATAACTTTATATAAATGAATGTTTTTATAAATCTGGTGACATATGTGTTGCTGAAAGTTTATAACTTGTTTTTGAGAATTTTCTAATATTTTGGATAAAATAAAGTGTTTTAAAATGTTAGGAATTAGATTCTTAATTAGATGATATATAAGACTAAGTTCATTGGATTGAGTTTTTGATGGAAAGTCAAAAGTTATTGAAATGAAGTAAGTTTTAAAATTGTTGAGACTTGGAAAGTTTAGAAGTTTTAAAATATTCCAAAACCATTCTAATGATGTTTTTATATTTTTTTAAGTTCTTAAAACATCATGAATATGTCATGATAAAATATTTATTTTTTAGAAGTAAAGAGAAGTATGATGTATAATGATTCATATTTATAAAGAGAAGTTTTCCAGACACTAATCATCTGACCAAGAAGCACCAGAAGTAGAATTTTTCAGACTGAAAATTTATATTTACTAAAATTTGAGAGTTTGGAAAGTTATTGATTGAAGTAGATATAGATACCAATCCATCAGAAAATGATCTTTTTTAAAAATATAAAAAAATTATAAGATTAATAAGATGTGATTTTGATGCTGATTCATTGAATAATCTGTTACCACTGATTCATTAGAAAATATTTTGACACTGATTCATCGGTCAAAGATGTTTTATGAATCTATAAGGTTATTTTACTACATAAGTTGATCAAATGAAGAAGTTTTCAGAAAGTCTAATGTGTTGTGATTGATGAGATCATGCTTTTTTGATAAAAGTGAAAGAAGAAAATATTATATATTATTCCAATTCATTAAATGAGATGATTAACACTGATACATCAAAAAATCTATTGATGTTGATCCATCAGATGAGAGTTTGATACTGATAAGTCATCAGACATAGATTTCTATTGGAGCAAGCATTTTTAGTTGTTTTTTGGTAGATCTAGGAGAAAATATCTGTGTTATTTAAAAAATTTATCAAGAGAACCAGAATGATAAACAAAGTTTCACACTGAGATTCTTAGGACTTGAAATTTCTAGATGAAGCATTTACAAAGTGATAGATGATAATTGATTATATTTCAAGTGGTTCAAGTGGTTCAGACATATAAAGAGTTTTATGGATCATCATTTCTAGACTTATGTTTTTTTTCTTTCAATTGGTTTTGTATCTTGTTTGAAAATATTTGAGAATATTAAAGAGGATTATAGATTACTATAGAATAATTGATAAGAATTTGAAGTGGTCAAATTAATTTTTAATTTTTAATAAATTTAGTTATGTGAATATTTAGTTGAGGAAGAAAATATTTCAGTTTCCCACCTTTTCAATTTTTGGGGTGCCTATAAATAGAGTGGAAAAGTATAATGATACTTATAACTGTTCACCCATTCATAAAAGATTTTATTCTATATAATTCTTGTAAAAATTGATTTTTCAAACTGACGTTTTTTTGTGCTGAAGAAAAGTTTTCAGATAGAGTATTCTGATAAGAAGATGATACCTATCTAAGTTCATATTATTAGACAGAGAGAATCAGACAGAGTTAATCTATTTGAGTTTTGAGAAGAAGTTTGAGAAGAATTTTTTTAAACAAGAAGTTAAAAAACTTTGATTTAGGTGAATATTTAAAAAGGTTCATCATACTAGGGATATCATACTAAGGCCATCTGATACTGGTAGATCAGACAAAGGCTGATCAAACACAGATTTCTGGATAGACCTTTGGTGGAGTAGTTTTAACAATGTTACCTATTTTTGTTGTGGATCAAATTTTTTGTATGAAAATTTTGTAAACTGATGGGAGTCAGTATAATAATTCCTATTTGGATATAGAATTATTCTAATGGGAGTTGAAATAATTTGTATTCACTTCTTCATAATTGTGAATTTCCATAGACCCATGACAGTGGATATGGAAAAGATGTATGTTCTCACCCTGAGTCCAAACCTTGTAAACCATGAATTCTATGTTTAATTTTATATTTATTCATGAACTTAGGTTTAATAAAAATTTATAAGTAAGAAACTCTAACAAGTTATAGGGGTTGTTTTTTCTAAAGTTGAACTTTGTAAAAAAGGAAACAACCGATTCAACCCCCCTTCTCAGTTGTTCTATGATACTTTGTAACTTCGATGGGTATTAGGGAGAAGGGTAACTTGTTAAATACTTATCATATTTAATATCAATTCCATCAACAGCAAAGAAATTCCTACTTTTAATGGAAAAATTTATTATGGGTGAAAAAACAGGATGATTCCATATCTCCCATCTATTATCCTGAAAGTTGCTGATGTTGCTAAAATTGTGTTTTCACCCATTCAGAAAGATATTACTAGGAATTTTAATATCACACCCTGACCTCAGATACTCCTTAATTTTATCCTTTTACTAGTCTTGGGATGTTTGGTTGAAGTTCAGGTTGGAGTCCCGGTCAAAATTTTTGGTTTTTGAACTTTTCAGGTAGTTTTTCTAGGCGGAGCACGATTACCACATGGTTAGTAGAAACCGTGCGGTAGGTGCATAAAACCGTATGATAATAGTAATCCTCAGAAAAAACCTACCACACAACCACCACATGGTCATGCAGTCAATTCTAGGTAAGCACATGGCTACTTCCAAAACGGACAGAGGCATCTATACGGCTACCGCATGGTTTGGCAAACAGTGCGACCAAAACGTGTGGTCATGTCGGGTCATTAAAATTTCGAAACCCTCTTTTCTCTCCCCCTATTTTACCCTAACTCTATTCTCCTCTCATATCTCTCATTTTGGCACACCAAAGGGGTCCCAAGGCCCCTCTTCCTTGGATATCCCTCCCTCTATGGTGCTTCTTCTTCAGATTTAAGGTAATTTTTAGGGTTTTTAGGTTGTTTTCGTATCCTTTCTCTATTCCCCTCTAATTTTCTTAATTTTTTGTGGATTTATTTCCTTAGAAGAAACTTAATGTATATGATTTATATTTGGTTAATTTTTCCTTGGTTCTACGGTGTGTGGTTGGTCTGTGGGGCCATGTTCTTCCTCCCGTTGAAGCTTTGTCGCATCCGCACCCCTTGGAGGTAGGTGTTTCCATGTTCTTCCATCCTAATAAATTATATTTGATGCTTGGTATTTTAAATAAATTTATAAACTTGATTCACACATTTATGGAACCCTTGTTTAACTTATTATGGCATTTTGGAATTGGTTCGATTTGTTAAAAATGGGTTTTTAAAGTAATCCTTGAAATATATATAGTGTTGTGTGCACTTTTGGTGTTGGTTGAAATTCCATGTATCCCTTAAAGTGAAATTGTAACACCCCAATCTTTCATGGTACGTTTCCCATTGAATAATTCAATAGCTTGTGTTGTATTCAAATTGGAGTTTTAACACACCATGACCAATCAAATTAGCTATTATGAATAGTAATACCAACTTTTTGAAATTTTATAAATTTTATTTTTCAAAATTGACATCATTTTTAGATTCGGAATATCAAAATTAGCTCAGGGTGAGTTTTTGGTATTTTTTTTGAAAACTTTCATTTTTTGATGAATAGTGAAAAACATTGCGTTATTATTTAAAACCGACTTTTTATTTAAATAAGTAGTTATTTTATTTAAATTTATATTAGATAAAAATAGATACATAATACCTATATATGTTCAATGAAATTCATTGGAGTCATTTTATAATAATATTAGATATATAAAATTTTATTGAACTTTTTACCGTCTTTTACCCACCTTCTAGGCGCATTTGAAAATTTGCATAAAATGTAATTTTACCACTTCTGTGAATTGAATTTCAAAAATCCGAGAGGCATGATTGACATCAGTAAGTAAAATGTGGTTCTATAAGATGAAAATATTTTTTGGTGAATAGTAACTTTTGACTTTTATTTACCAGGGTTAAAAGTAAATAGGGTAATTAAAGGTAAAAAAATGATATTATAATTACCCTAACACATGTCCTAATTCTATTGGATAAGTGTATTTCGACCAAAATCAACCTTAGGAATAAAATATGATCATTTTGGTCCACTTGGATAAGATTAGGACATTTATTATTATTTTATTTAAAAAAGAGTTAAAAGTGTTAAATTCAAAGTTTAATAACAAAACTATTTTTAATATAGGGTTATACATAATATAAATTAGACTATAAATATTTATTATAAATATAAAAATATTTCCTACATAATTGTATTTTACTTATAATTTTTAGACATTAAGTAATTAAATTTATTTATGATAAAATGACGATGCATTAATTATCTTATTAATTAAATATTAAAATAATCGATATTATAAATATCCAAATAAATGTAAATTCAGACTTTTGATGAATTAAACTAATTTTCTAGGTTAACATGACATGTTAGGGTTGATTAAATAAATTTTGTTCGAAGTGATAGAATTGTTATCACTTTCACAAAAACAAAATACCAAATAGTTTCAAAATTGACATAATTGAGTTTTTAAAAAAAATATTATATTATTAATTGATATAATATTCCTAAAAATATAAGGTTTAGAAAAAGGACTTATATAAGGTTATATATTTTAATAATGAACCACTTGGAGTTCTATTAGATTTTTATAGTAAGTTTATTAACCATTTATTATAATAATACAATAATACATGGTAAAAGTTAAACTATTTAACAAAGAGATAAATCTAAAAGATAAGGTTAATATAGTGACCTAAACCTTTCTAAAACCTATTTATTGAGAGGTTTTAAACCCATCCCCACATTATCCTTGAAATAAATCATTTTTGAGCCATTATAAACCAAATATTATTGTATAATAAAATAATATTTCAAGCTTTTCCTAAAGTGACCCTCACCTCTCTTATAAAAGGGTACTTCCCCTTCTCTCAAAATCACATCTCCAAATCCATTTGTCTTAGACAAAACCTGCTCCAATATCCTCCAAACTAACCTTAATTATACCTAGAGGCATTAATTTTATCAGAAAGACAACCGAAGGATCCATTTTGATCAACTCAAAAGGAAACACCCGAAGAAGAGGTAATAATTTCACCACCTCTTTCAAAGTTATTTTCTTCTTCCACTTCCTCTTTCTTTGTTGTTTCCATAAAAAAATAATAACTATTGTAACTTAGACATAATGTGATGTTATTATAAATATTTTACAACCATTTTCATTATTCTATCCATCCTATGAATGACAAGTCACCATATATGCGTACATACGACTTACCGTCTCCACGTCGTGGTGTAGTTTGTTATTCAAACACTTTGTTATTTAGATGAGTATAATAATGAGTATAACTGATGTTAATAATAAATATAACATGTTAATGATTCTGTATATATGATATTCCATCCAATTACATACGATTTCACCATCAATAGAATGATATTTTAGCTCGTGCGTACGTACGGATTACCGTCTCCACGAACGCGATGAAATTCATTCCCCATCATAACCATTCAAGAATAATTTTCATTTTATGATTAAAAATACTGTTTAATAACATAATATAATTTTGGATATGAATAAAATACATCCTATCAATAAAAAACATGGATTACATAACCAAGTATATAAAAGAAAACAAATTATTTAACACCTGAAACAATGATACTACTGAAATATTATTAACAAAGAAATATTAGAAGATCATATATGATATCATATTTATTTTTTTGGTTCTTTTATAATTTAATAAAAATGATTTAACTATTATATATTAGTTTAACATATCCTCGATCAAGGAAAATTTAAAGGTAATGGTTAATTCTAAAATCTCTTTATTATTCGAGGTTGTTTATACATGAGTATCTATTGGGACCCCTTTATCATCCACATCCATGTTTCTTAAAAATGTATTTCAAAACATTTCTAATATTTCTTAGACTAAGGGTTAAAGTCATTTATACCATTGTTCTAGTTTTTATGATATTTTTATAAAGAATCTATTTGTCGTTTTCCAAACAAGGTCCTTTACGACCTTTTCGACAAAATTAAAGAAAGAATGTTTTTTTAACTTATACAACAGGTGCAGCTATTTTCCACCATTGTAACACCTTCGAATCTTCCCTTAAAAGATTATAAGAATATTTTCAAAATAAATTTTTTCTTTTAAAATGAAAGGACTTTTAAATGATTTCAAAATATAAAGAGACATTTCTCTCAAATTGTTTTGATTTCATCTATGTCAACATCTTTTGTTGGATTTTACACTTTCTTGAAGTTGATTTATTATGATACAATCTTCCATATTATATTGAAGGTTTTGTGATATGTTTAACTATGGATGTTATATTTTTATACCATTCATGGTTTATGGTTAATGTATTGACATTTTGTATAATAGTTTTAATACAAATGTTTATGTTATGTTTCAACTTTTTCATATGAGGAATGCATTGGACTTAGTAAGTGATGGGTGGAGCCCACTATAGCTCCTTGATGCATCGGTAGGTCTCATGAGACAAACTAGTGTCTTGTCATAAGGCCTTGAAAAAATATTATTTGTAGTCTTGGCATGAGGCCTTGGCTATGTAGTTATGATGTCTGACATTATGCATTTCTCCATTATGAAATTGGATATTGATATTACATGTGATTATTCGACTAGTAGAATATCCATGTGAATTTGTAAATTACATTATTTTATTTATATTTTCCATATTATTCTCATGTTTAAGTTTAAAAGGCTTTTGTTTTTTTCATATACATTGCCTTAAATGTTTATGCTTATTTATGAATGTTTCCACTATATTGTTATCCTTACTGAGCACATAAGATCACCCCTTTATATGTTTTATTTTTCCCAAGATGCGAAGAAGTATATTATGACTGACCTGTAAGGATAGTCTAATGGAGATGATTGTGTTAAAAGGAGACACAATGTTGTTTTTTTATTTCATGATATAATGTAAAATTTATGTATGTATCTAGTACTTTCGAGGATACTAAACTGATCAGTATTTCGGGACATGATTCCTTGTATCATACCAATGTAATGTAATAATGCACCGACTTTGGGTAACTGGGGTCGGGGCGTTACAGTTGGTATCATAGGAAGTTTAGTATAATCCTTGGAAGATAGATTTAAAAAAACTCTGATTAGAGAACATTACCATATGATAGACTTTGAGGATTAGTATAGAAGAACTTCCTAGAATTTTGGTAATGTAGAGATTTTTGATTTTTCCAAGAAATATATCCCTTTCTGGATACGATCAGGTAGAGGCGGCTCTGGAACAGATGTACCCACAAGTGAAAAATCTGACAAGGAGTTTTGGGCTTGACTCGGGGTATCCAGGTACATGACAACGAGCCTTATTTCACTCTTGGTTATGACACTCCTAAGGGATATGCTTAGGATAATTCACATTTTCTTTACAAACTATTATGAAGGATTTATGAGTATATACCTCCTCAAAGAAAACATTTTTATGATTATGGATTATATGCATAAACTGTTCAATTTATGTTAAGTGTTTTACTAGTTTAGAATTATATATTGTGATTCATAAACTAATCTACTTTATGTCATTGTTTAGAAATGGTGCCTTGTGGAATGAATGGAAACCGTATCAATGCAAGTAATCTATGTAGGGATCGACCTCCTACTCAAGATAATTATAGTAGAGACCTGATCCATAATGCAGAGGATCAATGTTAGAACTCTTCATGAGGAAACAACCACCAACATTTAATGGGACTACAAATACACTTGTAGTTGAGAAATGGATAAGTTCCTTAGAGAAAATATTTCATTCTTTGGGGAGTATCAAAAGGGAAAAAGTTTTCATGGTATTTTATCACCTCATGGGAGATGCAGATCAATGGCTGTCATTAATTCAAAACACAAAAGAAGATGAATAAGTTTCAAATACGGAATGAAGGGAGTTTATATAGCTTTTATTATAAAAATAATTTCCTCGTGACCATCGAGCAGATATGTAATGGCAATTTATGATTCTAAGGCAAACGGAGGATGATAATGTTGTAAAGTATGAGGCTAACTTACAAGGTTATCAAGACATGCAGCAAATTATATATGTACCCCAAGGAGTAACATTGATCAATTATTTGATGGGTTAAAACCATTTCTCCATTGAGCATTAGTCTCACAATCCTTCTCATCATATGAAGATAATGTCTCATGTGCTATCAAGACAAAAAAGGAATTCTCTAAGTCTTATGACTTTAAAGCAAATAAAGAGAAGAAGTGACCTGCTGAACACTCTGGAAATGGAAATAAGGGGTAGAAGGGAAAAGTTGAATTTCCATCCCGTGATAAATATGGGAAGAAACACCCTGGTACTTGCCTGAAGGGAATGTGAGTTTGTTACAAGTGTGTTGAAAAAGTCCACCAAGATCGTGATTGTAAGGGAAAGACAGAGGCCGTCAATGTTGAATGCTACAATTTTAGAGAAATGGGGCATTATGGAAATGAATTTTCTAAGAGCCAAAGGAAACTTACCTCAGAAAAGGACAAGGGAGAAAGGAAAAGCTTATGCGATCACTACTACTGAGGTTGAAGCTCCGAATGATGTAGTGGCAGGTAATTTAATGGTTTCCTCAAATTTATCCAATGCCTTATTTGATTCTGGGTCATCGCATTGTTTCATATCTTCCCAGTTTACTAAGAAAATTAGACATTTTAAATTTGATTTAACAAGGAAGTTTTTATTCAAAAATCTTAAGGGAAGTATCATTGCAACAAAGTTTTGTGATTCAGTCCCCATTACAACATATAAATTATCTTTATCTTCTGATCTCATCATCATAACCATGATTGAATTTGATATAATCCTTGGTAAGGATTGGATTTCGGACCATGATGCAAAAAATTATTATAGGAAGAAGGAGGTTACAATTTTTGATGATGATAAGGAGTACCTTATCTTTATAGCAGAAACGCAACCACTAGATTCTTATCTAGATCCACCCCTAGTAGCTCAACTAAATTCAATTATTGGGGAGGAAGAGAATGAAATAACTATAGGTGAGTAAAGGAATGTTCAAATAGAGGATGTACCTATTGTGCAATAATATGTTGATGTGTTTCTTTAGGATTTACCTAAACATCCTCCAGAATGAGAAATTGAGTTTTCCCTTGATTTAATTCTTGGTTCAAGGCCCATATTGAAGGCCCCTTATTGAATGTCCACTATGGAATTAGTGTTACCAAAGAAACAACTAGAGTAATTGAGTAATAAAGGATTTATTTTCCCTAGTGTTTCTCCATGGGGATCCCCTGTTATTTTTGTTAATAAGAAAGATAGATCTATGAGGTTGTGCATTGACTACAGGAAGATCGATGCTATAACAATAAAGAAGAAGTATCCTCTACCTCACATTGATGATTTATTCGATCAAATTCATGGAGCTCAATATTTTTCAAAGATTGAAATTTGATCTATATATCATCAGTTGTGTTTGAAAAAGGTAGACATTATAAAAACAACATTTCAACCCAGGTATGGGCATTACGAGTTTACAGTAATGCCTTTTGGACTGACTAATACACCCTTTGTTTTCATGGATCTAATGAATAGAGTTTTCTAGGAATATCTTGATGACTTTGTAGTGATATTTATTGATGATATCTTAGTTTACTCCAAAATCTATGAAGATCATGAAAATCAATTACATATTATTATGAAAACCCTCAGAAGAAATGAATTATAGGGGAAGTTTAGAAAGTGTGAATTCTGGATTTAGGAAATTTATTTTCTTGGATATATTTTCTATAAGTATGGATTCTATGTTGATCATTATAAGACAAGAGCAATACAAGAATTTTCAACACCGATGAGTATAACTGAGGTACACAATTTTATTGGTTTAGTAGGTTATTATCAGCGTTTTGTCCATAATTTTGCCCGATTGACTAACCCATTAACCAGACTCTCACGTAAAGGGGTTAAATTTGGTTGGACAAAAGAATGTGAAGAATTTTTTTAAGAACTGAAGAGAATATTAGTCAATTCTCCTATCTTGAATCTACCATTAGGGAATGATGGGTTTATTGTTTATAGTAATTCTTTAAAGAAAGGACTTGGTTGTGTCTTTATACAAAATGATAGAGTTATTTCCTATGCATCATGATAGCTAAAAATTCATGAAAAAAACTATCCCACTCATGATCTTGAGTTATCAGCTGTAATATTTTCTTTATATATATAAAGACACTATCTCTATGGTGAAAAATGTGAGATATATACTGATTACAAGAGTTTGAATTATATTTTCTTACAGAAAGAACTCAACATGAGGTAAAGACGATGGCTTGAACTACTAAAGGATTATGATTTCACTATACACTACCACCTGGGGAAGGAAAATAAGGTGGAAGATGCTTTGAGCAGAAAGGATCATGGAGTTTTGAACAAGATGAGAGTTGAAAGGGATCCTATGTTCATGGATATAGTAAAGATGGATATGAGAATAGTCATGGAAGGTGAAACATCAATACTTTTTCAAATGGTTGCTAAACCATATTCACTAGAAAGGATAAAAAGTTCTCAAACTGATAATGAGGAGTTTTAAAAGAAATATTAAAGTCGTGAACAATGGGATATTGATCAAATTCGTATATAAAGATGGGATTTTAAAATTTGGGAAGTGAATTTGTGTTCCTGACATACCTGATCTAAAAAGGGAATTGTTGGATGATGCTCATAGCTCCAATTTCTCTATACACCCTAGTATCACTAAGATGTATAGAGATTTGACAGAACATTTTTTGTGGGACAACATAAAGAGAGAGATTGCTGATTATGTGTTAAGATGTATGATTTTTTAACAAGTTAAAGCTGGAAGACAACATCCTAGAGGAGTCATGAAACCTCATCCCATACATGAGTGGAAATGGGATGATATTATGATGGACTTTTTCATGGGACTAACAAAGAATCTTAGAAGGAATGATGCAATATGGGTCATTATGGATCGTCTTACAAAGTCAGCATATTATCTTGCTATAAGAGAAAATTTACCACTTGAACATCTAGCAAGAATATATATTAATGAAGTTTTAAGACTTCATGGAGTACCCTTCTCGATTGTTTCTGATCGTGATCCCCGTCTTACATCAAGATTTTGGAAAATTCTTCAGAATGCCTTCGATACTGAACTTCATTTGAGCACTGCCTACCACCCTCAAACTGATGGACAGTCAGAACGAACTATTAAAACCTTAGAATATATGTTGAGATCTTGATCACTTGACTTTAAAGGTATGTGGGATCAATATTTACCTTTGGCAGAATTTTCTTATAATAATATCTTCCATTCAAGTATTAATATGGAATTATATGAAGTGTTATATAGAAAAAGATAAAGCACACCAAATTTTTGGGATGATGTTGGTAAAATAAAACTCGTAGGCCCATAAGTTGTTGAGGAAACAATGGAAAAGGTGAAGGTTATCCAAACCCACATCAAAGCAGCTCAAAGTAGGAAAAATAGCTATACTGATAACTGAAGGAAGGATTTGTAATTTCAAGTAGAAGAACATGTTTTCTTGAAGGTATCTCCATGGAAGGGTGTTATACGTTTTGGTAAGAAGGGTAAATTCAGTCCCAGGTACATCAGACCTTTCAAAATTCTTGAACGAATTAGAGTTGTATCTTATCGTTTGGAAATGCCGCCAAGTCTCTCCAAAGTTCATGATGTGTTCCACGTATCACTGTTGAGAA
Organism: Viscum album; assembly: GCA_963277665.1. Taxonomy (NCBI): domain Eukaryota; kingdom Viridiplantae; phylum Streptophyta; class Magnoliopsida; order Santalales; family Viscaceae; genus Viscum; species Viscum album. The sequence continues at coordinate 344,619,334 of OY728162.1, read as the reverse complement.
AATACATGCCTGACCCAACGCATATACTCACCTATGAAGAAATAGAATTGGAACCCAACCTGTCTTATTGTGAAGAGACTATCAGAATTCTTGATACCAGGGAACAAGTGTTGAGAAACCAGACGACTCGTTTGGTAAATGTTATATGGAGAAATCATAAGATCGAAGAGGAAATGTGGGAACCCAGAGGAACTTATGATGGAGAACCAGCTGAATATTTTTATGCAGTAATAATCTAGAAATTTCAAGGAGTAAATTATTTGATGGAGGGGAGAATGTAACACCCGAAGCTTCCACGATATGTTTCCCTTTGAATAATGCAATAGCTTGCGGTGTACGCAACTTGGAGTTTTAACACACCACAAACAATCAAAATAGCTATTATGAATAGTAATACCCACTTTTTGAAAATTTATAAATTTTATTTTTCAAAATTGACTTCATTTTTGGATTCAGAATATCAAAATTAGATTAGGGTGAATTTTTGGTGTTTTTTTGAAAACATTCAATTTTTGATGAATAGTGAAAGACACTACGTTATTGTTTAAAACTGAATTTTTATTTAAATAATTAGTTATTTTATTTAAATTTATATTATGTAAAAATAGATACACAATACCTATATATGTTCAATTTAATTAATTGGAGTCATTTTATAATAATATTAGATATATAAAATTTTATTGAACTTTTTACCGTCTTTTACCCAACTTCTAGGCGCATTTGCAAAGTTGCATAAAACATAATTTTACAGCTTATGTGAAATTAATTTCAAAAATATGAGAGACAATATTGACATCATTAAGTAAAATGTGGTTCAATAAGATGATTTTTAGGTGAATAGTAACTTTTGACTTTTCTTTACCACGGTTAAAAGTAAATATTGTAATTGAATGTAAAAAATTATGTTATAATTACCCTAACACATGTAATAATTTTTTGGATAAGTGTATTTAGACCAAAATAAACTTTAGTAATAATATATTATCCTTTTGGTCCACATGGATTATATTAGGACATTATTATTATTTTATTCAAAGTAGAGTTAAAAGTGTTAAATTCAAAGTTTAATAGCTAAACCATTTTTAATATTGGGTTATACATAAGATAAATTAGACTATAAATATTAATTAGAAATATAAATATATTTCATAAATAATGGTATTTTATTTATAATTTTTATATATTATATAAATAAATTTATTTATGATACAATGATGATGCAGTAATTACCTTATTAATGAAAAATTAAAATAATTGATGTTATAAATATACAAATAAATGTAAATTGAGACTTCTTATGAGTTACACTAATTTTATAGGTTAATATTACATGTTAGTGTTGATTAAATAAATTTTGTTCGAAGTGATAAAGTTTTTATGATTTTCACAAAAACAAAATATCGAATAGTGTCAAAATTGACATAAATGAGTTCTTAAAAAAATACTATATTATTAATTGATATAATATTCCTAAAAATATAATGTTCGGCCAGAGGACTTAGATAATTTTAGATATATTAATAATGAACCACTTGGGGTTCACTTGTATGTGTATAGTATGTTTATTAACCATTTATTATAATAATACAAGAATACATGGTAAAAGTTAAACTATTTAACTAAGAGTTAATTCTAAAAGATAAGGTTAATATGGTGACCAAAACCTATCTAAAACCTATCAGTTGAGAGGTTTTATACCCATAACCTTCTTATCCTCTAAAAAAATCATTTTGGATCCATTATAAACTTAATATTATTGTATAATAAAATAATATTTCAAGCTTTTCCTAAAGTGACCCTCACCTCTCTTATAAAGGGTACTTACCCTTCTCTCAAAATCACACCTCCAAATCCATTTGTCTCAGCCAAAAAATGCTCAAATATCCTCCCAAATAACCTCAATTTGACCTATAGGCCTTACTTTGATCATAAACTTAACCTAAGGATCCCTTTTTATCAACTCAAAAGGAATGACCCAAAGAAGAGGTAGTAATTTCACCACCTCTTTCAAAGCTCTTTTCTTCTTCCACTTACTCTTTCTTTGTTGTTTCCATACCAAAATAATAACACTATTACCTTCTAAATAATGTGATGTTATTATAAATATGTTAAAACCATATTCATTATTCTATCCATCCTATGAATGACAAGTTACCATACATGCGTACGTACGACTTACCGTCTCCAAGTCGTGGTGTAGTTTGTTATTCAAACACTTTGTTATTTGAATGGGTATAAAAACGAGTATAAATTATTTAAATAATAAATATAACATGTTAATTATTATTTATATATAATATATCATCCAATTAAATATGATTTCAACATAAATAGAATGATATTGTCGCTCGTGCGTATGTACGGATTACCGTCTCCACAAAAGCAATGAAATTCATTCCCTGTCATAACCATTCAAGAATTATTTTCATTTTATGATTAAAAATAATTTTTAATAACTTAATATCATTATTTATATGAATAAAATACATCCTATCCATAAAAAACTTGGCTTATCTAACCAATAATATAAAGAAAAACGAATCAGTTAACACTCGAAACAATGATACTACTGAAATATTATTAACAAAGAAATATTAGAGGATCATATATGATATCATATTTATGTATTTGGTTCTTTTATAATTTAATAACAATTATTTAAATATTATACAGAAGTTTAACATACCCTCAATCAAGTAAAATTACAAGGTAAGGTTTAATTCTACAATCTCCTCATTATCCGATGTTATTTATACGTGAGTATCTACTGGGACCTCTTTATCATCCACATCTGAGTTTCTTAAAAATATACTTCAAAACATTTTTAATATTTCATAGTCTAAGGTTTAAAGTCATTTATATTTTTTTTTACTTTTTATGATATGTTTATAAAGGAACCTTTCCATCATTTTCCAAACAAGGTCATTTATGACCATTTCGAAAAAATTAAGGAAAGAATGTTTTTTAGATTATACGACGGGTGCGACTATTTTCTACCATTGTAACACCTTAAAATCTTCCCTTACAATATGATAATAATATATTAAAAATTAATGTTTTCTTTTAAAATTACATGACTTTTAAATGATTTCAAAATAGAAATAGATATTTCTCTCAAATAGTTTTGATTTCACCTATATCGACATCCTTTGTTGGATTTTACGCTTCTTTGTAGGTGATTTATTATGATACAATATTCTATATTTTATTGATGTTTTTATGATATGTCTAACTGTGGATGTGATATTTTTATACCATTTATGGTTTATAGTTAAAGTTTTGACATTTTGTATGCTAGTTTTAATACGAATGTTTATGTTATGTTTCAACCTTTTCATATGAGGAATGCATTGGAATTGGTAAGTGATAAGTGGAGCCCGCTATAGCTCCTCGATGCATCGGTAGGTCTCATGAGACAAACTAGTGTCTTGGCACAAGGCCTTGAAAAAATCTTATTTGTATTCTTGTCTTGAGGCCTTGACTATGTGGTTATGATGTTTGACACAATGCATTTCATCATTATGAAATTGGCCATTGATATTACATGTGATTATTCGACTAGTAGAATATCCATGTGAATAAGTAAATGGAATTATTTGATTTATCTTTTCCATATTATTCCCATGTTTAAGTTTAAAAGGATTGTGTTTTAGTCTTATACGTTGCCTTAAATGTTTATGCTTATTTATGAAAGTTTCCGCTATATTGTTATCCTTATTGAGCACCCGAGCTCACCCATTTCTATGTTTTATTTTTTCCAGGATGTGAAGAAGTATATTATGACTGGCCTATAAGGATAGTCTATGGGATATGATTGTGTTAAAAGGAGACATAATGTTGTTGTTTTTTTCATGATGTAATGTAAAACTTATGTATGTATCTAGTAATTCCAAGGCTACTAAACTGACCGGTGTTTCGGGACATGATTCCTTATATCATGCCAATGTTATGTAATAATGCATCGACTCTAGGTAACTGGGGTCGGGCGTTAAAGAAATTGGATATTTTTGAGAATTTTTTAGCCCTATTTTTTTTGGAAGTAATATTGGATTGTTGGTTTCTCTTTATACATGTGATTTGGTGAACTTGTGGACTTGGTTTGAAATAAAGTGACGATTTTGTAAAAAAATGTTTGTTGAGTGTTATCTTAGAATTTGGAGAGTTCCATTAGATGTTGGAACATCCATGGGTGTAATAGGTTCACACATGGATGTGCATTCAAATGAATAGGGCACTCTAAATTCTTTTCCTTAAGATTTTATCATTTCTTCTTCCTTTCATTTTTCTTGAAATGGTCCCATTTCCTTTCAAATGGTAAAGTGTTTCTTCAAGTGTTTTGGAAAAAATGGATTTAAATTTGTTCCTCAAGGTTTGACCCATTTGGATTTGAAACATGTTTTGGTGTTATATTGAAAAGGTTAAAGGCTCATTTGGTAGTTGTGAAGTGTTTAGGTGTGTGTTTGGAACTTAAGGTCCCATTTGGCATTGTAAATTTAAAATCAGTGTTTGTATGATGTTTTGGTAAATGCATTTAATTATGTATAGATAAAGAACCATTTGGAAATTCAAACTCAAAAGTGATGTTTGTGTTAATTTTTAGAAAGGAATGTAGTTTGGTAAATGTGAGTGCCTGATTGGCGATTCAAAATGTTTTACCAAATGGTTTGATATTTTTCTGATGTGATGGACTTCTTGGAACCTTAATGAAGTGTGATATATATAGGGTACCTATATAGTATGAATTTTACTTTATGGGTTATCATATATTGGTGTCTGTGTTTGGGGTTGGTAAGTGCGGTGATGACATGTAAGATGAGTCAAGCACATGTTGGCCTCCTACTTACACAGTTTTAATTCCACCATGGGTTCCTAGGTGTCTTTTAGTTTATTGAGTGATTGTATCTTACCATCCCTGATCAGATAGTCTGATACCCTCTTGGGTTTGTAGACATGCCAGGAGGGTTGTGCCACTGGTGAGGCTTGGATAGAGTAGTCACTTGGTTATTAACTTAGGAGCTTCACCATACGCCGACAAGTGGTTCAAAACCAAGTATGTCCAGGGGTCTTCTAGGGATGTTTTGTATTTCCCATGGTTTATTTATATATCTTCTTGTTCATATTTTTCTGAACTTAGTTTTCTATTTACCCTTCCTATTTATTTTCAGCGCAATCCTAGTATCTTTTGGTTTGGGTGTTGTTTATAAAATGGTAGTTTTTTTGGAAATGGAAGGTGGCATGTGTTGGATTTCAACATGGGAAATATATTCATGTTTATTAAAATGTGAAAAATTTATTTTTATAGTTGTATTTCAAACTAGTGTTAATGAATTTATTTGGGATAGGAAACACCTAGATTTTTTTGTGATTACCTATTGAGGTGTCGATCTCACATCCTACTTGTACCACTTGATGCCGGTTGGATGGAGCTATTTTAAAGGTTCAAACTTTTTATTAGGTTTCTATTTCATCTGCTCGTGGTTGGAGCGGGTTGGTTGGTAGAAGGTGGTGACCTTGAGGTCACATGGTGGTCGTGTTGGTAGCATTTCAGTTTATCTTTGTTTTAGTTTTAGTTTTGTTTCCATTAAGTTTTATTTTGTATCTAAACCAACTATTTATTGATTTATGCTCGGTTATCATTGTCTGCTTGTACAGATTACTTTGTTGATACCAAATATTTTTTTTCCGGCTTAAATCATTCCGACATGTATGTTTTGTTCCCCAACACTAGTTTCTAGCTTGTGGGGATCAAGAATTCCCTTCGAGTCATTTTGCGGACTGATTCAGGTGTCGAGTCAGATGAAATCTTAGGATGGTTCCTGATAAAATGGTATCAGAGGAGGTTCTTTATTATTTAGGGTGTTTGGTAGTTTTATACTAGGGATTTTGGGGATTAGGAGGTTGGTTGTGGGTCTGTGCTTGGTCACCACTGCCCATGAAGAAACCTGAGTTACCAGGTGTAGTTCGGGTTTTGAGTCATTCTCTTTGCTTTGGATTGAGGAATGAAAATAGAGGAATGATTATATTATTTTGTGATTTCACATAGATTAGTGACCCATGTGGAGTCCGAGTACTTGGTTTAAGTCCCTCCTAGTTTTTAATACTTAATTGTGGCTTGACTCACTACCATATTTCTAGGTTAAGCATAGCTGATAGTTCCTCATTCTAGTGGTTCGCGGTAAATTTTTTTTTGTTTGGTTCCATTTGGTGTGATTTAATTCTAAAAATAGAAATGGGTTTGTTAATGAAAATTATCTCTATCTAGTGGTTTCAAATAGGTAAGGTGTCATTTAAAATGAAAGCGGCTTTTGAAATAGAAAATGGATTCTTCTCAGTGTTTTTTTAAATTGGTAAAATGGATTTCAAAGGAAACTATTTTTATTTAAATCATTGGTGCACACTTGTATTTGGTGAGGAAAAGATATATGGGGACCTTTTTACTCTCTATGTAAGGTCACATGTGTGTAGGGTTTGTACATAAGGTGTGTGGGGGGAAATTGTTCATGGATCATGTAAGTGGAATTGGATAGACACACATGTGACGGTCCATAAGATTCCATGGGTGTGTGATTGGGCATAAAGTCATGGCCTTGTACTTCTAAATTTAATTTTAAAAATTAAAAAAATGGTTTTGGAAAACCATTTTTATTTTAGAATATGGGCATTGTTTTGTGGAAGGTAGATTTTGCGTTTGGAAAGTAGTTTGTAAATGAGGTGGTTTTGAAAGTTGATATGAAAAGGGGGGATTTTTAAAAGAGGTGATCTTTGTTCTTTTTTATATTTTATTGGATTTTGAGCCAACTGTTTTGATTCAATATGTTACATTTGGTTGTGCCTTGGTTTGATGATGGTTTTATTTTTTTCGTGTTGTTTGGAATGTGCCGCCTAAAAAGGTAGCTCAAATTTATAATGATTCATGCCCATTTATTGAGTTTTATTGAACATTTCCCTTCTTTTTCGGTGTTATAGGTCCATTAGAGGAAGTTATATGACTCAAATATGTAGAGTGTGTCTTCAGGGGGTTGGGAACTCTCGAGGCAATCAGGGTCCGTGTTGTTCTAGAGTTGTTTGAGAGTCCAACTTTGGACCAATGGAGGTTAGTTGTGTTGGAGTTGGTGCCCTAGAACCAAATTATTTGTACTTTATGATAAAATTATATTCATGATTTTGAATATTAAGAAATTATATATCACATCATGATTATTCTTCTACGTAACATAGCACGTGATAATGTCCCAAGGGTAGTTGTCGCACTAAAAGGTCATAGTAGTTCCCCGCTATGGTGAGAACCTGGAAGTGTCATGACACTATTCTTGAATAAATATTATATGGATAGATGATATCATTTGAAGGTTTAGAAATGATCTAGGATATCAAGGGTGGAGACTCATAGGAATTTGAGTCACCTTCTCATGATGTACACCCCTGGTAATATCCAGTATGATATTATGAGAACGAGACTCGATAGTAGGAAATACACATTATAGGTTTCATTGGATGTTCCTATATGTAGACATGTGTAATGGTCCTTATACTTTAATATTATTATTATTTTATAGTATGAGTCTTGTACTTTGATGTACTTTCAAAAACTATGACGAAATATGCTCCAATTGAGGTAAAATACATTGGGTGTGTCTTGGGTAATATAACATTAATGAATAACACGAGAAATGATTTATCCCTTCTATTCATTAATGGAAGTAAATATCCCAGGCCCTTTGATGAAGATTATATAGCCTAAATAAATCCATTTCCATGGTTTTCACTAGGCATGATCTATTTTCAAAAACTCAAAGAATGAGTTATCGAGCATATAGGTTGATGACACTAGCATGCAACCTCATTGATTGGAGATATTTTGATAAAGGGATTTTAAGAGTTTATATGAGGTGACATGTAATTGTAGCATTAACATTTTTCTATATGGGTGCCTTGGTGTGTTGCTGGACTCTAACCTTGTACTTTAGGAAGGCTCTCCTAATGCCACTAAGAAAGAGGCCTAGAGGGTCACACACTAAGTGTATCCGAAATCTCTTTAAAATAATTTATTATTTAACAATTTAAATAAATATTGTTCCCAGTTGTGGTTTAATAATTATTCAGGCATGCCTAACCTCATTTTATTTATTTATCAGTGAATAATGCAGTTAGATTTATTTATTTATTTAACAAATAAATTGTCATTATTCAAGGTATGATAAATATTTAGGAGGATGGGTGGACCGAGTTAAATGGTCCAGTAAGAAAATAATATTATATATTATTTTTTAATATTTGATTGTAACTTTTAAGATAAGAACATGTCATGGAAATAATGGTATTGCTGTTATTATTTGATATGAGGGTTTCACATAGAATAATAAAATAAGTAATAGAATTTGTATTAATTATTTATTATTACCTAGTGAATTAAATTTTCGATTATATATTATTATCTTATTATCCAAATGGTAAACCTATAGGCTAGATATCCAAATTTGGTTATATACAAAATTTTGGAGAAAATTATCTCAAGCTTTGAGAGACATTTTTTTATCCAAGAATGATTTCAAGAACAAGAGCTTCCATCCTCCACCGGATTAGAGAATGCTTTGGAAGCAGCTCTTAAGAAGACTGAGGGCGGACGACACCAGTACAAAGACCTTCCATTCAAGAAATCAGAGACTCCTTCAGTGACATTCAGATATTTGCGGAGTACAAGTGGATTACTTATAGTGGAGATCTACTCTTGATCTCTAAAAATCAACGAAAGGATCATCGTAGATCTATGGTCAGACACATCAATGAAGAAATAAAACCTTGGAGTTATTTCTTTAATTTAATTAAATTAATTATAAAAAATATATCTCAATCCACTCTATGGGTTCTGGGCCTCTTTCTTATTTATCTAAATATTTTATTTTATTCCATGGATATTGGAATTCATTTTCATATTGATCCTGAAATAATCCTTGATCACGGTAACATTTAATGTTGGGTGTAGGTCCAACCACGCTTCCGCTATGCCCAAAACCATCAAGTGGTATTAGATCAGTTCATATTTTTGTTTATAATTATTTAAATAATTCATTGATGATTTACTCTTTAATAATTTTTTTTTTCAATTCATGTTTAATCATTCTTGTAATCTAAATTTTGAGATTTATTCTTCCTCTTTGGTTTCTCACAGATCTAACAGAAATGAAAAATTTTTGGATTAAAATTACATCTAGGATCTCATTTGGAGGTGCCAATGATTTTATCCAAGTAACACAATAGTACACTCTATGTATTTTGAATTACACACTGTGTAATCTACCAAAAAAACCGTGTAGTTTTGTTCAATATACTAAGAGTAATTCAGAAATTACTCAAGTCATATTCATTCATGATATGCAGTGTAGTTAATTCTTATACCATGTGTTGACTAGGACTGACTGGCGCAAGGTTAGTCAGACTACACGTCATGTGGATCATTGGACACAGTGTGTCATCCCTTTGGGTTAGGGTCAAGTTGTGTATCCCATAAATGGCTTGCTAGGCTGGTGATCATGTAACACAGAGTCTACACAGAGTGTGGCCCACTAGTCATGCCATATACCCCGAAGATTTCCAAATTACACTTCATATGTTGTTTCACTAAGTGTGTACTTCAGATGGACAGTGATGAGGGTACACACCATGTAGTCGGATCTACACACTATGTACTTTTTCCCGATTACATAGATTTAAAATTTATTATTATATTATGTAACCCTTGAGACATGTACCTTAGTGTGGGCGTAAAGCTGAGACACAACATGTGATAGGTTTTTGATATATATATATATAAATGTTTAATTAATATTAGTGTAATGTTTAAAGATCTTCACATCATGTTTGAGTTGTATTATAATTATAATATTGTGTGTATGATACATATCACAGAGAATAAAGTGTATACAAGTATAATACATGTTGGGTAGTTTTGGATGGGTATTAATCAGCTTTCCTCCAAGGTACAAGTTATATACATGATTAATTTTAAATGAATTGATTAATTTGTTTAAAATTATAATGGATGAAAATATCAAGAAAATTCATAAAAAGGATTAAGATAAAAAGATTGATTAATTAAAGATAATAATTAATCGATTTAAGTGTGATTTATCTTAATAATAACAATTAAAGTATTGAATGATAGTTTTATTAAATATGTAACTTGTTGCATGTTTGTGCATGATCAAGAGCTAGACCGGACCTTTGTATGTGATTGGTTTCCTTTTAATTTATTTTTTAAATTAAAATTATAGACCTACATTCCTTTTCCTCATTAATATGTAGGTCCAGTATGCCCATGTTTTATTTTATGTAAACCCCCTTTTACCCCTCACCTGTGTGTGAGTTAAAAACATATGTAATGGATGGAGCTCCCAAGCTAGTCGAGGCGGTTCAAGTTTGGAGTCGAGGTGAAACCAATCCAAGGAGATACAAAGGTGGACATGTGGAAATCTATAAATAAAAACCTTAACAGGATAAAGGTGTTTCTCCCCTAGGTCAGAATTATTTTATCAGTAGTTAGATAAACTAACTATTAGAAAAGATCATGATCCTACCCTTTATTTTATTTCTGTTAGTTTCATGGCTATTAATTATGGATGTATTTTCACGATCACATAATTAATGAATTAACAAGCATGAAATATGGAACTAAAATAAAATGGCTTATGCGTACATATTATCAAGACATGGTTAATCACTTAAGTATATCCCACATAATATTAAAAATCATGTGAAAAGATACTAATAGGAAATTTATTCATAAAGGATAAAATCCCTCAATAAAATATTAAGTCTGTATAGCCTTCCATTACTTTGGTTATAATCAAACCAATAGTTCCAAGTGCTTGACCAACCAAAGTTGGGGTGATTTCAATTATCATGGAATTATAATTGGAGATTATGGGTTGAATTAACTTGGTTTACATCAAGGGTTGACTTCCAAAGTAGGACTTTGTGTAATTGAGAGGCAAGGGTTGAGGAAATCTAAAATAATGATTTCAGGATTGGGGAGTGCACTCAACGGATCAAGAAGCTATGAGTTAATGTAGTTGGAATTTGGAATACCTACCTAAAACCAATCAAGTTGCTTGACCAGCCATATTGTGGGATATGATAATGGAATATGGATCCTTTCCACTAGAATATCCAATAAATTGGATATTCTGATGCCAATGGTGAGGTATATTGGGTTTTTATAAAATAGTGGGAGACTAATGAATATTTATTTATTTATTTGTCTTAATTTTATCAGATAAAGTACTAAAAATATGTTCATCTTATTTGTAGAAATGGCATTAAAAATGATATCAAACATATCATTGTGATCCATACTTGAGAAGAAAAACCTTCTCATTGGAACTAATTTCTAGGAGTGGAAAAGGAACCTTCATGTCATCCTTCACCATGAAAGGAAACTATATGTTCTATAAGAACCTTTACCAGGTGCACCTAGGAATGAGGTGAGTGATGAGGAGATCTCTGTGTATGAGAAAAATCTGAATGATGCTACAGATGTTTAGTCCCTCATGCTATCATCCATGACCAATGAGATCTTGAAGCAACATGAGGAAATGGATACTTATAAAATGATGTATTACCATCAGGATATTTATTAAGAGAAGGAGAAACAAGAGAGGTATGAGATCTCTAATGCTTTGTTCACCACTAAGCTTAGATATTCTGCACCAATGGGACCTCATGTAGTCAATCTTATCGAATACATTGAGCATCTAGATATCTTAGGGATTAAATTACCGGATGAGTTGCATATGAATCTCATAATACCATTACTAAAAAAGTCCTTCTATAGTTTTATTGTCAATTATAATATGAGAAACAATGAGAAGAGCCTATCAGAACTTCTGATCCTGATTTTCCATGTGGATAAAGACATGGGGCATGAAAAACCCACAATCCTTATGGTGAATAGAAAGAGGAAGGAAAAGGGAAAAGGGGCCTAAGATTTATAAATAGTATAAATCCCCCAATCACCATCCAAACAAGAAGAAGAAGATCTTGAAGAAAGGAAATGAAAAGGTGGAAATGTGTTTTGCATGTGTAAATTTAGGCCATTAGAATAGGAACTGCACCCATAGGAAAGGGGAAGCCAAAGGTGTGTTCATTATCAAGTGATATTTTTCTATCTATACACATTGGGTATCAGATATAGCTTGTGGTGCTCACATCTATATTCAAATGCATGAACCAAGTAGATTTCAAAAAAAAAATCTAGAGAGGTGGACCTGTGAGCTACCAATGGTTTGAGGTTGGATGATCTTGCCATTGGTGACTACCACCTTTCATTTTCGACCGAGATGATTTTGGTTTTACATGACTGTTATTATGTACCAAGTGTTACCAAGAACATAATTTCTATATCAAGTTTAGATACAGATGGGTTCATTTTCAAATTTATAAATAAAAGTTTTTTATTTTATATGGAAAACATATAGTATGGTATGGCACATTTAAATAACGGTCTGTATGTATTAAATTATGAAAAACAAGTGTTGGAAATCGATAATGAATCAATTTCACATGACTCATATAACACCCAGTTGTGGCATCACTGCCTTGTTCTTGTAAATGAGAAGCACTAGATAATGCTATGTCAAGATGGTTATTTAGACTCTTCCAAGCTAAAACCACTTGATAGATGTCATGATTTTTTACAAGGGAAAATGACCAAACCACCATTTGGTGGGCAGGGTGAAAGGGCCATAGAGATTCAAGGATTGGTACACACTGATGTTTGTGGACCATTTACAGTATAATCTAGAGGTGGATATTCTTACTTCATAACTTTTAATGATAAATTGAGTAGATATGGATATATTTACTTGATGAGGTATAATTTTGAGTCCTTTGAGAAATTAAAGGAATTCAATATTGAAGTAGAGAATCATCTTGGTAAGAAGATAAAGAATCTTCAATTAGATCGAGGTGTAGAATACTTAACCATGAGTTTGTAACACCCCGAGATTTTATGACAAATATTCTTTTTAATTTCATTAATGTATTGTGTTATACGCTACACCAAAAGGAGCTTTCACAACACACATCACTGACCTGGCTTGAATTACACGCAATCGCGACCTTCCACGATAGCGTGTGTTGTACGCAACACCAAGTTTCGTTAAACAACGATATGCTATTAAAATATTATTAAAACTAGACGTTATGAATAGTAATAACCACTTTTTGAAATTTTGTAATTTCTATTTTTCAAAATGGACTTCATTTTTTGATTCGGAATATCAAAATTAGCTTAGGGTGAAATTTTGGTGATTTTCAGATAACTTTCATATTTTGATGAATAGTGAAAATTACTAAATTTTAATTAAAAAACACTTTTTCAATCGAAATAATTAATAGTGATAAATTATTAATTTGAGTGGTTTTAAAGTATATTTAGAATATATTTTTACAATTTAATACAATGTTGGTCATTGGATGTAATTTCACATTTAAACCAGTTATAAACAAGTGTCAATCTTTTGATAGTTATTATCTCTTAAAAACACGCCTTTTGTTTTGACGACGGGAATTAATTTTTAAATTAATTATTGTAACTGATATTTTTTGAATTTGGTAAAATAGAAATCATTTTTGAGTTCATAATATCAAATATAGCTTAGTCCTAATTTTTGGTATTTTTCTGAAAACTTTCAATTTTTGATGAATAGTGAAACCACTAAGTGGTAGTTAAAAAAAACTGAATTTTTCATAAAACTTAATTTTACCGCTTCTGTGAGTGGAATTTCAAAAATCCGAGAGACACGGTTGATGTCAGTAAGTAAAATGTGGTTCAATGAGATGAAAATAATTTTTGGTGAATAGTAACTTTTTACTTTTATTTACCACGGTTAAAAGTAAATAGGGTAATTAAGGGTAAAAATGATATTATTATTACCCTAACACATGTCCAAATTCTATTGGATAAGTTTAATTCAACCAAAAACAATCTTAGGAATAAAATATGACCATTTAGGCCCACTTGGATTAGATTAGGACATTTTTTATTATTTAATTCAAAGAAGAGTTAAAAGAGGTAAAATCAAAGTTTATTTACTAAAAAAAATTTAATATAGGGTTATACATAAGATAAATTAGATTGTAAATATTCATTAGAAATCTAAAACAATTTCCTACATAATGGTAGTTTATTTGTAATTTTTAGACATCAAATAAGTTAATTTATTTATGACACAAAGATGATGTAGTAATTATCTTATTAATGAAAGATTGACATAATTGATGTTATAAATACCAAAATAAATATAATTTAAGACTTTTTATGAATCCCACTAATTTTCTAGGTTAATATGACATGTTAGTATTGATGTAATTAACTTGTTTAGAACTAATAATTCTGTTATGATTTTCAAAAAAATCAATTACTAAATAGTGTCAAAATTGACATAAAATAGTTTTTAAAAAAAATATTATATTATTAATTGTTATTTTATTCCTAAAAATCTAAGGTTCGTCCAAATGACTTAGATAAGGTTATATATATTAATAATAAACAATTTGGGTTTCTTTTGGCTTCTTATAGTAAGTTTATCAACCTTATAGTGTAAGAACACAAGAAGACGCGGTAAAAGTAAAATTATTTAACTTAATGTTAAATCTAAATGATAAGGTTAAAATAGGAACCTAAACTTGTCTAAATTCTATTGGATGATATTCTTTCGACCCATCCCCACCTTAGCCTTGAAATAAATCAATTTGGAGCTATTTAAAACCGAAATTGACTTTATAATAAAATAATATTTTTAGTTATTCCAAAGGTGCCCCTCTCCTCCCTTATAAAAGGGAACCTCCTCCCTCTCTTCCTCACACAACCTTGAGCCTTCATGCTCGAACAACTCCTGACAAATTCTCTTCTCCACTTCCCTAGAAACATCCTAGAGGTTCTTCTCTTCCTCAAAGACCAATCTTAGTGCCCTAAGAGGAGGTCTCAAAGAGGCGCTTCAAAGAAGAGGTAATTTCTGTTACCGATTCTTTCACCTTTATTTCTTCTTCCACTTATTCTTCTTAGATTGTTTCATTATGAAGTAATAACATCAGTATAACTCATATAATTATATGTTATTATAAGTATGAAACAATCCTAATTCACCATCTATCCATCCTACGGAAAACGAAATCACTGCGCGTGCGTACGTACGGAATACCGTCTCCACGCCGTGGTGTAATCTGTTTTTCCACCAACACCTTACATGGATGGGTATTATGGTGTAAAGAATAACTATACATAGTTATTATAACATCATAATTATTCTGATATATTTTATCATCCACTCCAATTCAATTCAATAATTATGGAAATGATATCATCGCTCGTGCGTACGTACGGACTACCGTCTCCACGACGCGATGAGATTCATTCTCCATGTTAACCATTTAAGAATGATTATAAAGTATATATAAGCAATAATAATGAAATATATGACATTATAAAGCTACTGGAATTATGTGTATATATATGTATGTCATCTACTTAATTCCACTCAATTCAATAAGGAAACGAAAACCGCGTTTATGCGTACGTACGGCCTACCGTCTCCATGAACGGTGTATTTCTTTCCATTTACTAATTTATTATATATATGTATATTCTGAATATATATTATATATAAATCATGTTTTATATTCTGGAATTAAGTAATTATGATCTAACCAATCATATGAATAATTACAAGTTAAAACACGAATGACAAATGAGACGATTTTACCCAAAACTCTACTTTAACATGAATTTACAAAAGAACGGGTAATATAAAGTCATAAGTGAACCATATATGATATAATAACAATGAATATGATTCTGTAATAAGTCAATGAAATTATTTAAATCATTATACAGGAGGTTCGGACACTTACGAAGTAAATCAGACCTAAGGTAAGGGAAAATATCACAATCTCATTTTTATCCGAGATTGTTTATACTTTGGTATTTACTGGGGTGTATTTTATCATCCACATCCATGTTTCCTCAATATGTAATATTATTTCCATCCACCTACAATTGTTTAAATCCAATTTTACCCTTTGGTGAGTTTTTAGTAAAAAATATGAAAGGACACTTTTGTCGTTTTTTTTGTACGAGGTACTTTTTGACTTTTCCGACAAAAGTGCGAAGAATGTTTTTTAACTTATACGGCATGAATGGATTTTTAAAAACTTATTTCCAAGAAGCTTCCTTTACAAGTTTTCAAGTTTATTTTTAATCAACTTCTTTTAGTTTAAAATTGTATGACATGTTATGAAAGGATAAATGTTTTTGAAGAAGAAAGGATATTTTCCTCAAGAATGGAGTTCAAGTGTTTTATCAAAATTATTTTCCATCTAAGATAATAAAGGGTTCTGTTTTTATCCCTATTATTACATTGATTTGATTATGTTGGGATGGAATTATTTTTATGAATTCCTTTATCTTATATGAATTGTTTTATGATTTCATGATGTTTAAGATTCCCATTTGTATTACATGGGTTATGCAATGATGTATGATTTATGATTTTGTGGCACACATAAGAATGGTATCATTATGAGATGGGTGGGACCTAAATCTCCCTCCAATGCATTGGGTAAAGATTTTATATCTCATGAGATAGACATGGCTGGAACGGTAGGTTATACCGGTTCAGTGAAACAGGACTGAAACGAGGGTGACTCGGTTCAGAAAGGGACTTTGTCCACTAAGATAGTCTTGGCAATGAGTCTTGACTAACAAGAAATGATTCTCTTTGATTATGTGTGTATGCCACAAAGTTTAATGTTTTAAGTTATGATTATTGTGATTACATTTCACTGCCATGAGTTATCCCAAGTTATGAAATTATGATCTCTTTTACAGGTTAAGATTTCGAAAAGTTATGTGCTTATGTATATGATGTGATTGATATTTTTTTTGTTTACCCTTACTGAGCATTTGAGCTCACCCTTTTATGTTTTCTTTTCCCCAGGATATAAAGAAAGGTTTTAGGTATAATAAAAAGGAAGATCTTTACGGGAGATGTTGAAGATCTTTCACCAGGATTAGAGGATTATATTCCGAGTTTCCAAAGACACTGAACTATTAAGGTCCTTGTGTGTGTGTTTTTGTTATGTAATAAATATTCCGAAAATGTAATGTAATGTCAATGTACGTCAAGCTTCGGGTCTCTATAGTTGGTATCAGAGGAAAGGTTTAGTCAACCTTTGGAAACTAGGATGCAAGAACTTTAGTGAGATCCCTAGAGATATTTATAAGGTATGTCTAGGGATGTCCCTAAGGATAAGTATACGTATAGGATACAGTCCTATAACTACAGTAACGATCATAGAATTTAACCTAAGAAGTTAGATATTGAAGTTACTCCCCCTTTATTATGATTTTTTCCACTTACACTATTCTTTTTGGGTATTAAACGATGGATGGAACCCGAAGGAACCGTGTTGATCAATGCAATGGACAATGCAATGATTTCCCTCCTGAACAAACAAATGTTATGGGATATGGAGTGCAAAATCTTATTGCTATACTTACACAAGCTATGAATCATTCTGGACTTCCAAATGAGCAGAGAAGGGAACAATATTCTATTGAGTCCTTCATGAGGCAACGTCCACCTTCTTTCAGTGGGAATTCCGATCCACTTGTTGCTGAACAATGGATCAGTACCACTGAAAAGATATTTTCAGTTCTTCAATGTTCTGAACATGATAAAGTCATCTTAGCAGTATATCGTTTGGAAGGTGAAGCTGATCAATGGTGGAATCTTATCAAGAATACGAGGCCAAGAGAGGAAATTGAGTCCATGGAATGGGACGAGTTCAATAACTTGTTTTTCAGTAAGTACTTCCCTCGTATTCTTAGAAAAAAGATGGAAAAGGAGTTTCTTGAGCTGAAGCAGAAGGATGATGAATCTGTTGGTATATATGAAGTGAATTTTACAAGACTTTCAAGGTATGCATCTGGCATTATCATCCAACCTGAAAGTAAAGTTGATCGATTTTTCAGTGGCTTAAAACCAAGTCTTAGAAGGGCATTATCTATAAGAGACTTCAATAGCTATGAAGAAATTGTGCATTGTGCTATCAAGGTAGAAATGGAAGTTGGTGTTACATATCCATCTCATGGTTTTGACAAGAAACGAAAGATGGAGTTCAAGGAGAAATCTCAGAATAATGGTGAAAAGAAGATGAATGTTTCCTTATGCACAAAGTGTGGAAAGAAGCATGGTGGAGATTGTCTTAAAGGGACTAGAAAATTTTTTAAGTGTGGAAAAGAAGGTCATCGAGCAGCTGAGTGTCGAAGTAATGGAAAAAGGGTTTCTAATGATGTGAATAAAGCAAACACTGCAGAGAACGCACCACCAACACTTCAATGCTTCAAGTGCAAGGAAATGGGGCATTATGCTAATAAATGCCCTAATCCAAGTGTTAGTGATGATCGACATGAGCAACCTCTTAAGGAAAAGGACAAAGGGAATTCACATGCTATCACTATTGGCGATGTTGAATATGACAACGATGTGGTGGAATGATTAAGTTTTTATGTAATGGGATTCGAAAATAATGTTGTATCATGGAGTATTGGAATATTTATGTATTGGTCTAATGTGGTATTCAAAGTGATTGAGATATTTTTGGAAAAAAGATGATATGCACATAATGAAGGGAAAACGAGAAAATGAAATATTTGACAGTATTCATGAGCTCATTATTGATATAAGGACTAATTGATATCATGGTTTGAGTATATAGAATTTTGAGGATTTTGGTATGTGGAAAGAGTTAACTTTTAACAGAACTCATGTTTTCAGTAAGGTTCAATGGGTATTCAAGAGAATACATTATTAAGGCCTTTTAATGTTTGGAATTTGACCAACAAGACATATCTTATGATGTATGGGGATCAAAGATGGTATTAAATCTCTGGTAATCGTTTTCTCTATATTATGAGAGTGGAATGAAGTATTATGGATAAGCCTAAAGATTTTAATGGATTATGTTGGACATAAGTTAGTATTGTTTAAGGATAAAAGTTTTTTTTTCAATATTATTGATGGGATGTTATAGTAATATAGTTTTAGAAAAAGGACAACCTGCAGGACGGGCGACATCCCATCGCGTCGGACAAGGCTGTGGGAATCGAACCCACAACCGAAGTGCGACTGGCCTTTATCGCCTACCACTAGCCTACAGGAAGTCCCTGTTTAGTAGAAACTAGTTTTATTATATTAAGCAGTATGATATATGAAGTATAAGTTCATTTTAGGAACCATATATGATTAATCTCACTATAGAATGATTTATGTATATTTAATAACTTTTGCTAACCTTTTGTTTGAGACAGATGGAATGACCTGTCATACTAACACTTCACGAATAACAAATTCAACTTTATTTATTTAAGAGATGAAGTGGAAATTGTTCAAGGCACGAACAACAGTGAGATTGTACCAAAATAAAGTAAGTATTTATTCAAATTCTTCAACTTTAGGGAAACGATCTTGAAAACCAAAAATGTTGTCCTAGTGCTCTTATATCTGATTAATCAGATGGTACCTTAGATCGTCACAAATTTATGGATTTGTGATTGCTAGCTTTTCCATAGCCATGTTCTCTACCACTCTCCATCAGAACATGATGGTTAGATTTCTCTTCCATATCCATATTTTCACCTATGTGGAAACCCAGTGATTAGTTTATTTGGGTAACCGTTACGTTTCATACTTTTGTTTTTAAAGATTGTTTTTGGTATTCCTTTTTATGATGTGGGTTTCGATTAAAGAAACTTTTGAATAGTAAACCATTTATAACCCCGACGAATTTCGAGGGCGAAAATCATTTTAAGGGGGGTAGAATGTAACACCCCGAGATTTTATGAAAAATATTCTTTTTAATTTCATTAATGTCTTGTGTTATACTCTACACCAAAAGGAGCTTTCACAACACACATCACTGACCTGGCTTGAATTACACGCAATCACGACCTTCCACGATAGCGTGTGTTGTACGCAACACCAAGTTTCACTAAACAACGATATGCTATTAAAATATTATTAAAACTAGACGTTATGAATAGTATAACCACTTTTTGAAATTTTGTAATTTCTATTTTTCAAAATGGACTTCATTTTTGGATTCGGAATATCGAAATTAGCTTAGGGTGAAATTTTGGTGATTTTCGGATAACTTTCATATTTTGATGAATAGTGAAAATTACTAAATTTTAATTAAAAACAACTTTTTCAATCGAAATAATTAATAGTGATAAATTATTAATTTGAGTGGTTTTAAAGTATATTTAGAATATATTTTTACAATTTAATACAATGTTGGTCATTGTATATAATTTCACATTTAAACCAGTTATAAACAAGTGTCAATCTTTTGATAGTTATTATCTCTTAAAAACACGCCTTTTGTTTTGACGACGGGAATTAATTTTTAAATTAATTAATGTAACTGATATGTTTTGAATTTGGTAAAATAGAAATCATTTTTGAGTTCATAATATCAAATATAGCTTAGGCCTAATTTTTGGTATTTTTCTGAAAACTTTCAATTTTTGATGAATAGTGAAACCACTAAGTGGTAGTTAAAAAAAACTGATTTTTTCATAAAACTTAATTTTACCGCTTCTGTGAGTGGAATTTCAAAAATCCGAGAGACAAGGTTGATTTCAGTAAGTAAAATGTGGTTCAATGAGATGAAAATAATTTTTGGTGAATAGTAACTTTTTACTTTTATTTACCACGGTTAAAAGTAAATATGGTAATTAAGGGTAAAAATGATATTATTATTACCCTAACACATGTCAAAATTCTATTGGATAAGTGTAATTCGACCAAAAACAAGCTTAGGAATAAAATGTGACCATTTAGGCCCACTTGGATTAGATTAGGACATTTATTATTATTTAATTCAAAGAAGAGTTAAAAGAGGTAAAATCATTGTTTATTTACTAAAACATTTTTTATATAGGGTTATACATAAGATAAATTATATTTTAAATATTCATTAGAAATCTATAAATATTTCTTACATAATGGTATTTTATTTGTAATTTTTAGACATCAAATAAGTTAATTTATTTATGACACAAAGATGATGAAGTAATTATCTTATTAATGAAATATTGACATAATTGATGTTATAAATACCAAAATAAATGTAATTTAAGACTTTTTATGAATCCCACTAATTTTATAGGTTAATATGACATGTTATTATGTATTTAATTAACTTGGTTCGAACTAATAATTCTGTTATGATTTTCACAAAAATCAATTACTAAATAGTGTCAAAATTGACATAAAATAGATTTTAAAACAAATATTATATTATTAATTGTTATTTTATTCATAAAAATCTAAGGTTTATCCAAATGACTTAGATAAGGTTATATATATTAATAATAAACCATTTGGGGTTATTTTGGCTTCTTATAGTAAGTTTATTAACCTTATAGTGTAAGAACACAAGAAGACACGGTAAAAGTAAAATTATTTAACTTAATGTTAAATCTAAATGATAAGGTTAAAATAGGAACCTAAACTTGTCTAAATTCTATTGTATGAAGGGATTTCGACCCATCCCCACCTTATCCTCTAAATAAATCAATTTGGAGCTATTTAAAACCGAACTTGACTTTATAATAAAATAATAATTTTAGTTATTCCAAAGGTGCCCCTCTCCTCCCTTATAAAAGGGAACCTCCTCCCTCTCTTCCTCACACAACCTTGAGCCTTCATGCTCGGAAAACCCCTGCCAAATTCTCTTCTCCACTTCCCTAGAAACATCCTAGAGGTTCTTTTCTTCCTCAAAGACCAATCTTAGTGCCCTAAGAGGAGGTCTCAGAGAGGCGCTTCAAAGAAGAGGTAATTTCCGTTACTGATTCTTTCACCTTTATTTCTTCTTCCACTTCTTATTCTTAGGTTGTTTCATTATGAAGTAATAACATCAGTATCAATAATATACTGATATGTTATTATAAGTATGAAACAATCCTAATTCACCATCTATCCATCCTACGGAAAACGAAATCACCGCGCGTGCGTACGTACGGAATATCGTCTCCACGCCGTGGTGTAATCTGTTTTTCCACCAACACCTTACATGGATGGGTATTATGGTGTAAATAATAACTATACATAGTTATTATAACATCATAATGATTCTGATATATTGTATCATCCACTCCAATTCAATTCAATAATTATGGAAATGATATCATCGCTCGTGCGTACGTACGGACTACCGTCTCCACGTCGCGATGAGATTCATTCTCCATGTTAACCATTTAAGAATGATTATAAAGTATATATAAGCCATAATAATTAAATATATGATATTATAAAGCTAATGGAATTATGTGTATATATATGTATGTCATCTACTTAATTCCACTCAATTCAATAAGGAAACGAAAACAACGTTCATGCGTACGTACGGCCTACCGTCTCCATGAACGGTGTATTTCTTTCCATCTACTAATTTATTATATATATGTATATTATGAATATATATTATATATAAATAATGTTTTATATTCTGGAATTAAGTAATTATGATCTAACCAATCATATGAATAATTACAAGTTAAAACACGAACGACAAATGAGACGATTTTACCCAAAACACTACTTTAACATTAATTTACAAAAGAACGGGTAATATAAAGTCATAAGTGAACCATATATAATATAATAACAATGAATATTATTCTTTAATAAGTCAATGACATTATTTAAATCATTATACAGGAGGTTCAGACACTTACGAAGCAAATCGGACCTAAGGTAAGGGAAAATATCACAATCTCATTTTTATCCGAGATTGTTTATACTTTGGTATTTACTGGGGTGTATTTTATCATCCACATCCATGTTTCCTCAATAATTAATATTATTTCCATCCACCTACAATTGTTTAAATCCAATTTTACCCATTGGTGAGTTTTTAGTAAAAAATATGAAAGGAAACTTTTGTTGTTTTTTTTGTATGAGGTACTTTTTGACTTTTCTGACAAAAGTGTGAAGAATGTTTTTTAACTTATACGGAATGAATGGATTTTTAAAAACTTATTTCCAAGAAGATTCCTTTACAAGTTTTCAAGTTTATTTTTAATCAACTTCTTTTAGTTTAAAATTGTTTGGCATGTTATGAAAGGATAAATGTTTTTGAAGAATAAAGGATATTTTCCTCAAGAATGGAGTTCAAGTGTTTTATCAAAATTATTTTCCATCTAAGATAATAAAGGGTTCTGTTTTTATCCCTATTATTACATTGATTTGATTATGTTGTGATGGAATTATTTTTATGAATTCCTTTATCTTATATGAATTTTTTTATGATGTCATGATGTTTAAGATTCCCATTTGTATTACATGGGTTATGCAATGATGTATGATTTATGATTTTGTGGAACACATAAGAATGGCATCATTATGAGATGGGTGGGACCTAAATATCCCTCCAATTCATTGGGTAAAGATTTTATATCTCATGAGATAGACATGGATGGAACGGTAGGTTATACCGGTTCAGTGAAACAGGACTGAAACGAGGGTGACTCGGTTCAAAAAGGTACTTTGTCCACTAAGATAGTCTTGGCAATGAGTCTTGACTAACAAGAAATGATTATCTATTATTATGTGTGTATGCCACAAAGTTTAATGTTTTAAGTTATGATTATTGTGATTACATTTCACTGCCATGAGATATCCCAGGTTATGAAATTATGATCTCTTTTACAGGTTAAGATTTCCAGAAGTTATGTGCTTATGTATATGATGTGATTGATATTTCTTTTGTTTACCCTTACTGAGCATTTGAGCTCACCCTTTTATGTTTTCTTTTCCCCAGGATATAAAGAAAGGTTTTAGGTATAATAAAAAGGAAGATCTTTATGGGAGATGTTGAAGATCTTTCACCAGGATTAGAGGATTAGATTCCGAGTTTCCAAAGACACTAAACTATTACGGTCCTTGTGTGTGTGTTTTTGTTATGTACTAAGTATTCCAAAAATGTAATGTAATGTCAATGTACGTCAAGATTCGGGTCTCTACAGAGTTCATCGACCATTTATGGGAGTTTTTGATTCTATCTCAAATCACTCCACCTTATACACCACAGTGGAATAGTGTTTGTGAAAGTATGGACCATACCTTGTTGGAAATGGTAAGGTATATGATGAGCCATGAAAATATTCCATTATCCTTTTGGGAATATAAATTAAAAAATACGACATACAAATTAAACCGAATACCAACTAAGGAGGAAACTGGAATCCCTTTGAGTTATGGAGTAGAAAGAAACATGTTTTATCACATACATATGTATGGGGATGTGAGGTGTTTGTTAAGGATTTCTTCAAAAACAAACTAGCACCCTGGGGAATAAGGTGTATCTTTATAGGGTATCCCAAGGAAACAAAGGAATAATACCCATAAAAACCCTCATACAAGAAAGTGGTTGTTTCTATATATGATATCTTTATTTAGAGGGAGAACATCCTTAAAAAGGATAGTGAGAGAAAGATTGACTTTGATGAATTTGATGCTCAAGATGCACAGGAGTTGGTATAGGAACAATTTCCACAGGTCCCCGTGGAAGAAGTAGTTCCTGAAACACAAATACTGTGTAGGAGTGTAAGAGAGGTAAGGGAACTAGAGATATATGGTTTTCTTTTTACCGAGGATGAGGGATCATTAATATTAGACAATGATGAACCTCTCTCTTACAAGTATGTAGTAGAGAGCTCAGAAGGTGCAAAATGCCTAGAAGCTATAAATTTTGAGATGGATTCCATGTATCATAACCAAGTTTGGGTTCTAGTAGATGTTCCAATTAATGTAAAGATGGTTCGATGTAAATGGGTATTCAAGAGAAAAATGGACATGGAAGGTAAAGTAAATACCTATAAAGAATGGCTAGTGACTAAAGGGTTTAAACAATGTCAAGGAATTGACTACGATGAAATTTGTTCACCAGTTTTCATTTTTAAATCCATCGAAATCATATTTTCCATAGCAGATTACCATGACTATGAGATTTGGTAGATGGATTTCAAAACTGCTTTCTTTAATGGGAACCTTCAGGAAGTTTTCTATATGACACAACCTGAATGGTTTGTGACACCAGGTCATTCCAAAAGGGTTTTAAAGTTGCATAGGTCCATTTATGGATTGAAGAAATCATGTAGGTCATGGAATATTTGATTCGATGAAGCCATAAGGGAATTTGGTTTCATTAATAAAGAATGTGATCAATGTGTTTATAAATGTTTTAATGGGAATGCAGTCCTTATCCTAGTAGTATATGTTGATGACATATTACTTATTGGAAATGACATACCAGTATTATAATATATTAAGAATTGGTTGAAAAAGTGCTTCTCTATGAAATAATTAGGTGAAGTAGCGTACATTCTAGGGATTAAGATCAATCGTGATAGATACAGGAGGATTCATGGGCTAATTCAGAGTACATACATTGACCAGATACTAAAGATATTTAGTATGGAACAATCAAAGAGGGGATTGGTTCTAGTGTCACATGGAAAACATCTTTCTAAGAAAATGTGTCCCTATATATAATAGGAGAAATATAGAATGAGTAAGATCCCATATACTTCAGTGGTAGGATCAATCATGTATTCCATGCTTTGTACTAGACTTGATGTTGCCTATACAGTGAGCATGGTGGATAGATATCAAGAAGATACAGGAGAACAACATTGGAATGCTGTTAAAGATATCCTTAAGTATCCAAGAAGAAATAAGGATATGTTCCTAGTGTATGGAGGAGACTAGGATCTTTTCATTAGAGGGTATGTGAGTGCTGGTTTTCAGATAGACCGGAATGATCTAAATATGAAATCAAGATATGTTTTCTATGTCAATGGAGGAGCTGTGAGTTGGAAGAGTTCAAAGAAGCCATTTGTCACTAATTCTATAGCAGAGTTCGAATATATAGAGGCTTCTGATGCAGCCAAGGAAGCCGTATGGAATCAAAACTTTTTCCAGAAGTTTTATGTAGTACCTAGAAGTAGAGACCCTGTCACGTTGTATTGTGATAATACTACAACGGTGGATCTTGAAAAGGATCCAGGATCACATCAACAAACAAAGAACATACTCCAAAAGTATCTCTTGAGGGATTTTCATCAAAGGGGTGAAGTTGAAGTGATCAGAGTGCCCACGAAGGAGAACATGGTAGACACCTTGACTAAATTCCTATCTCAATAAAATTATTAATATCATGTGAGAGCTAGAAGACTGAAAGTTGCTAGCAATTGGCTCCAGTGAAAGTGAGATTTTATTAGATTTGGTGACCTAGAACCAAATTCTTTGTACTTTTTTATAAAATTATATTCATTTTTTTAATATTAATAAATTCCTTATCACATCATGATTATTCTTATACGTAACATAGCATGTGATAATGTCCCAAGAGTAGCTGTCATACTAAAATGTCATAGAAATTCCTGGTATGATGAGAACCTAGAAGGGCCATGAAACTATTCTTAAATAAATGATCCATGTCTGGATGATATCATTTTAAGGGACACAAATTATACAACCTATCAAGGGTGGAGAATCATAGGACTTTAAGGTAACTTCTCATGGTGTACGCCCCTGGTAATATCAAGTAGGATATTATGATAACGAGACCCAATAGTAATAAATCCACATTATAAGTGTCATGGGATGTTCCTCTCTGCGGATGTGTGTAATGGTCCTTAGAATTTAAGATTATTATTAATGGATATTATGAGTCACGCACTTTGATGTATTGGGGAAAACTGTGACAACATATGCTCACAATGAGGTAGGATACATTGGGTGCATCACAAGTAATATTACATTAATTAATAATGTAAGAAAGGATTTATCCCTTTTATTCATTAATGAAAGTAAATATGTCAAGCCCTATAATGGAGATGGTATAGCCTAAATAAATCAATGGCCATGGTTTTCACTAGGAAAGTTCTATTTCTGGAAAGTCAAAGAACGAGTTATTGAGCATATAGGTTGATGACACTGACATGCAACCTGCTCGATTGGAGATATTGTGATAAAGGGATTATATTACATGGTAAAAATTCATATGAGGTTACATGTCATTGTGACATTAACTTCTTTCTATATGGGTGCCTTGACGTGTTTCTAGATGCTAACCTTGGACTTTAGGTTGGCTCGCCAAATGCCATTGAGAAAGAGGCCTAGAGGGTCACACACTAAGTGTATCTAAAATCTCTGTTAAACAATTTATTATTTAACAAGTTGAATAAATATTATTCTTGATTGTGGTTTTATAATTATTTAGGTATTATTGGTGTCATTTCATTTATTTATCAACGAATAATGAAGTTATATTTATTTATTTAATAAATAAATAATTATTATTCAAGGTTTGATAAATATTTTAGAGGATGGGTGGACTGAGTTAAAGGGTCCAATCAAAAAATAATATTAAATATTATTTGATAATATTTAAGTGTAAATTGAAAGTTAAGAACATGTCCTGGAAATAATGGTATTGCAGTTATTATTTTATATGAGGGTTTCAAATGTAATAATAAAATAAGTAATGACACATGTGTTAATTATTTATTATTACCTAGTGAATTAAATTACAAGTTATATAATATTCTCTTATTATCCAAGGGGAAAACCTATAGGCTAGATAGCCAATTTTGGTTGTCCACAAAATTTTGGAGAAAAATCTCTCAAGCCTTGAGATCTCTTTTTTTCTCCAAGAACATTCTCAATAATGAGAGCGACTATCCTCCCCTGAATCAGAGAATGATTTGGAAGCAAATCTCTAGAAGATCAACGACGGATGACACAAGCACAAGGACCTTCCGTGTTAGCACCAATAGACTCCTTTGGTGATATCCAGATATTCATGAATCACGTGTGGATTACCACTAGTTGAGATATACTCTTTATCTATACAAAGAAATGAAAGGCTCATCATAGATCTATGGCCAGAAACATTAGCCAAGAAAGAAAATATTAGAGGTATTTCTTTAATTTAATTAAATTAATTATAAAAAAATATGTAAATCCTCTCTTTGGGTTCTGAGACTCTTTCTTATTTATCAAAATATTTGATTTTATTCCATGGATACTGAAATTCATTATCATATTGATCCTTGAATAATCATTGATCACGATAAAATTTAAAGTTGGGTGTCATCCCAACCATGCTTCCGCTGCTCCCGGAACCTTCAGGTTGTACCATAATTGCGGAAGTTGGAGTAACATGAAAAGTTTCCAAGGACACATTCATCCAAAGGTTCATAAAAAATGACGTGAAGTTGAATAAGGTGGTAGAGTTGTGGGATGTTCCCTAGGTTCAGCGGTTGGTAAAGGTTTATATTGACCACTTTAAAGGAGCTGGTTCTTCTTCTTGGTTGGGGTTTTCACTTAGAGATTTCAGGAGAAGTGACCTCATCAAGTGAAGCCTGTTTTGAGAGATGTGTGGATGAGACATTCTTGGGAATTGGTTCCTGGGGTGTAGTCAATGGTGGTTGGAAATCTGGAACCTCATGTTGTTCATAAGGGTTCCCTATCTAGAAAGAAGTATATGATAGAGGAACCTACCCCTAGGAGTCTTCTTCATTGGTTCTGAAATTTAGTTCTTCATAACACTTCTTGGTGTCCCCCAGTATGGTGGGTCTGATAATTCGAAGTTGTCTTGTAGCATCCATCCAAATTCCTTCTCTCATTGTGGCCGTTCAGGTCACCTGGAGAATTCCTATAGGAAGCATTTCTTGAAGAAAGAGTTGTGATAAGGGAATGCTCGTGCCTGACTATGAGGCAGAAGATGCTTCAGCCATAAGATCCCCAACCACAGGTCTTGAGGTGAAGCTCGCGCACAGTCAAGAGTTTCCAGGGATGTGTGAAACCTTGACCCAGTTTTGTTCCCTAGGCCAGGATGGAAATATTCTAAGCCTTCTAGTTTCATTTTTTTTAATTTTGTAAGTTGTATTCTATTGTAGTGATGTGATGAACATGTTTTTTTGTAATATAATTATTTTTGTTCGTCTGGATGTGGCCTTGAAATCAGTTGTTTTTTAAGGGGTTCTTGGATCTTAGAGGGGTCTATTTTGGTTTTAATTTGAGCTGTGATCATTTGGGAATGTTTAGGATTTGTGAGATTAGTGGAAGGTGTTTCTAGTCCTTTGTCCCATTCAGGTTCTAATGTGGGTTATCCCTAGTGTTGGTGGGATTTCTTCCGGTGGGGATAATTTTTAATTCCAGTAGTGATGTTGTTCACCCTTGTGCAGAGGGTTGTTGGTTCTTATTGGAATTTTCCCTATCCCGATGTTTTGGTATTTCAGGTTGCTTCGTAGTAAGTTTTTTTTTGTTTGAGTCCTTATGGTGGAATTTTATTTCTTGTGATAAGAGATTTGGTTTAGTTCAGGTTAAGAGTTCCTTAGTTTCTAGTTGTTGTAAGGCCGTTGTTTGATTTGTGTGAAGAATTTTGGTAGGTTCAGGTTGGGAGTTCCTGCGTGAGCCCCTCCCTGGGGTGGTGTGTTCGGATTTTCAAATTTATTTGTTAATGGAATTATTGTGGTGGGGACAAACCTATCATGTTTCCCCCTCAATCCTAGGATTTGGTTCTATCTTGAGTCAGTCAGGTGTGACCTGTGTAGAAAAAGGTCATCCTGAGGTTTATGGTCTTTCTCTGTTTTGATCAGGTATGAACTTAAGTTCTTATTGGATTTTGGTTTGGTGACATTATAGAGGAAGAAAGTGTCTATGGTGGGGATAATTTTCACACCCTGACCTTGGAAACTCCTTCATTTTATCCTTTTACTAGTCTCGAGTCTTTTGGTCAAGGTTCGTGTTTGAGTCCTGGTTGAAATTTTTGGTTTTTGAAGTTTTTGGGTAGTTTTTTTAGGTGGATAACGGTTACCACATGGTTAGTAGAAACCATGAAGTAGGTGCAAGAAACCATGCGGCAATAGGAATCTTCAGACATAACCTACCACACAACCACCACACATCCATGTGGTTGATCCCAGGTAAGCATGAAGATTCTCCCATCATGGGTAGAGGTATCTGCACGGTTACCACACGGTTTTCCAAACCGTGCAGTTGTTCCAGGTCATTAAATTTTTGAAGCCCTCTTTTTTTCTCTCCCCTCTTTTACCCTAACTCCATCCCCCTCTCCTCCCTCTAATTTTGGAACACCAAAGGGGTCTTGATACCCCTCTCCCTTGGATCTCCTTCCATCCACGGTGCTTCTTCTTTGGATCTAAGGTAATTTTTAGGATTTTAGGAATTTTTCCTCTCCTTTATCTCTTCCACTCTCATTTTCTTGGTTTTTTGGGGTCTTCATCCCTTGGATGAACCTTAATATCTGGGGTTTATATTTGGTTTGTTTTTCCTTGGTTCTAGGGTGTGATATTGGTCTGTTGGGCCTTGTTCTTCCTCCCATTGAAGCTTCGTCACATCTGCACCCCTTTGAGGTAGATGTTTTCATGTTCTTCCTTCCTAATGCATTTCCTTTTATTCTTGGTATTTTAAATAAATTTATAAACTTTATTTGTACCTTTATGGTACCCTTTTTTAACTTATTATTGTATTTTAGAATTGGTTTTATTTGTTAAAAATAGGGTTTTAAAGTAATCCTTGAAATATGTATATCATTATGTGCAATTTTGGTGTTATTTGAAATTCTATGTATCCCTTAAAGTGAAATTGGGTATTTTTGAGAATTTTTTATCCCTATTTATGTTTTGGTAGTATTATTGGACTGTAAATTTCACTTTGGACATGTTATTTGGTGAACTTTTGGTCTTGGTTTGAAAGAAAGTAATGATTTTCTAAAAAAATGGTTGTTGAGTGTTCTCTTAGACTTTAGAGAGTTCCATTAGATGTTGGAACATCCATGGGTGCAATAGGTGCACAAATGGATGTGCATTCAAATGAATATGGAACTCTAAATTCTTTTCCTTAAGAGTTTCTCATTCCTTCTTCCTTCCCCTTTTTATTGAAATGGCACAATTTCCTTTAAAATGGTAAAATGTTTCTTCAAGTGTTTTGGAAAACATGGATTTAAATTTGTTCCTCAATATTGGGCCTGTTTGGCCTTGAAACATGTTTTGGTGTGAGATTGAAAAGGGTGCAGTCCTGTTTGGTAATTGTGAAGTGTTTGGGTGTGTGTTTGGAACTTAAGGACCTGTTTGGAATTGTAAATATAAAATATGTGTTTGTATGATGTTTTGGTAAATGAATTTAGTTGATTCGAGCTAAAGGACCATTTGGAACTTCAAACTAAAAAGTGATGTTTGTGATAATTTTTATAAAGGAATGTAGCTTGGTAAACGCGAGCACCCGATTGGCGATACAAAATGTTTTACAAAATGGTCTGATATTTTTATAATGCGATGGATCGCTTGGCACCTTAATGATGTGTGATATATATTGGGAACCACTATAGGAGGGATTTCTCTTTATGGGTTATCATATATTAGTGTTCGTGTTTGGGGTAGGAAAGTGTGGTGACGATAAGTAAGATGAGTCACACGTGCATTGGCCACATACTTCCATAGTTTTTCTACCACCATGGGATCCTGGGAATCTTTTAGTTGATCGAGTAACGATAGCTTAACGAACCCGATTAGATGGTTTGGTACCCTCCTAGAGTTGTAGACATGCTAGGAGGGTTGTGCCATTGGTGTGGCTAGGATAGAGCAGCCAGTTGGTTATTGACTTAGGGGCTTCACCATACACTAACAGGTGGTTCTGAACCAAGTACATCCAGGGGTATTCTGGGGATGTTTAGGATCATCCATGTTTACTTTCAATATCTTTTTATTCCTATTTTTTTATACTTAGTTATCTGATTACCATGCCTATTTATTTTCAGCACAGCCCTAGTATCTTTTGGTTTGGGTGTTGTTTATAAAACAGTAGTTTGTTTTGGAAATGGAAGGTGGCGTGTGTTGGATTTCAACACGGTAAAGATATTATTTTTTATTAAAATATGAAAAAAATTATTTTTATAGCTATATTTAAATCTAGTGTTAATGGATTGCTTTGGAAAGGAAAACACATGGATTCTGTGGTGATTGCCTACTGAGCTGTTGAGCTCACACCCTACTTGTACCAGTCGGTGTCAGTTGGCCTGAGCTGTTTTGTAGGTTCAAAATTTTTATAAGGTTTTTGGTTTATCTGCTCATGGTTGGAGTGGGTTGGTTGGTATATGGTGGGGACCATGTGGTGACATGGAGTTCGTGTTGGTGGCGGTCCAATTTAGCTTTTTTTCAGTTTCAGTTTTGTTTCCATTCAATTGTATTTTGTATCTGGAACAACTATTTATTGATTTATGATCAGCTATGGGTGTCTTCTTGTCCTATTTACTTTGTTGATCCTGGTTATTTATTTTGAGATTAAATATTTTCCACTTGTATGTTTGGTTTCCCAACACTAGTTGCCAACTCGTGGGGATCGAGAACACCCTTTGGGCCATGTCACGTACTAGGTCAGGAGTCAGGTTGGATAAAATACCAGGTTGGTTCGTGACATTTAATAATTATAGAAATATTGAATTTAATGAAAAATATATAAATTCTATTATTATTTCACTATTATAAAATTTTTATGTAAAGGTCATGGGTCCCAAAATAGAAAACATTATGTGGGAGAAGCTCGAAAATATTTTCGAAGGAAATACTAAGGTGAGGGAAGTGAAGCTAAAAATATGGAATATTAATTTTTAGTACATAAGAATGAGAGACAAGAAAAATATTTATGAGTACTTCAACAGAGTAAATGAAGTTTTTTGTAACATCAAAGTTTTTAGAGATGTCTTGTAAGATTGTACAATTGTTAATAAACTCATGAGAAGCTTTCTATATAGGTTTGATTCTAAAATTTATGCTTTAAAAGTTAAATATGATTTATCTCTTGGTGAAATGAATAAATTTCTTAATTCTTATGAAATGATAAAATATCTAGTTTTTATAAATAATATGAAGGATAAAATATATTTTAAAGCTTTTATAAAAATGAAAATTCAAGGTATCAAAGATTGTAATCCTTGTGATCCTGAAGATAAGAAGGATGATGAGTTGAATGATAAAATTATGTCTCTTATCTCCAAGAACTATTTAAGAGGAAATGGAAAGTATTGAGAAAAATTTCCTCTCAAATGTTTTGAGTGTGGTGGAATCAGGCACTTTTCTATGAATTTCCCCTAGAATAAATTTAGAGAATATTGAGATGATTCTATGAAAAAAACTCGATGGACGAAGTGGAAAATGTTTCTAAAGAAGAAAAATCATCCAAAAAAATATAAGAATAAGATCACTAGAAAAAAAAGTAACTATGTTGAGTAAGAAAGCTAAATCAGACTCAATTGAAAGTAATTATTCAGAAGATTA
The DNA here is from genome assembly GCA_963277665.1 of Viscum album. Taxonomy (NCBI): domain Eukaryota; kingdom Viridiplantae; phylum Streptophyta; class Magnoliopsida; order Santalales; family Viscaceae; genus Viscum; species Viscum album. The sequence goes on along the minus strand of OY728162.1, from coordinate 344,585,904 downwards.
ATGTTTGAAAAAGTTTAAAGCATTCATTGAAAAAGGTTAGAAAATTGAAGATACCTCAGACAGTGAAAAAGAAGAAGGTTGTGAAGAATCTTAGAGGGAGTATCTGACCCGATCATAAATTGTTGCATGTCTTGATCAAAATATTACTCCAAATAATGAAATCAGAATGATAAATAAATAAAGTAAAAAATATATTGTCAAGAATAAAGAATAATACATCCAGGAGATCTTTGGATACAAACTCATAATTTTTTAACAGGTAAATATGGATGAAGATCTCTGTAATAATTTGGAAACTAAGGATGATGAAGTTAACCGGTCTCAATCAAAACTTCTTGAGGTTAAAAATACTTTAAGAAACTTGAATGAAAATTTCAACAAAGATTTGGAAGTAAAATATTAATCATCTAAAGTTGCAGAAAAAAACACTTTCCAATAATGAGGTGAATTATACACCTTCCAAAAATAATGTTTCTTCTAGTTTTTTTTACATTTTAGGTGTTAAGAAAATTTTTGGGAAAACATGGGTTTATAAAGGTTGTGAAAAATCTACCACATTCCCAAAAGATAAAAATTCCCCCCAGTATAAGGTTTCCACACACATAGAATATGTCAAATAAGAAAGAAGTTATCAAACTTGAAAAAGTTTCTATAGAAAAATATCCTAATTCAACATAAAAACAATATTTGATAGATTCTATTAGAGTTTTGTAATTTATTGGCATAGAGCTGACAACTGTTGGAATAACATGTCTCTTTTAGGAAAGAGTTTGGAACAGAGTGGAAGAAATGGTGAAAGTAGAATGAGAAACTTTCCTAACCCTCAAGAAGAAATAAAAGTTAAATATAAATATGTTAGAAACATTCCAATAGAAAATTAGTTTGATTTCTAGGAGTAAATATGTGTAAGATTCAACTAACCAGGTCACTCTGCTAAAAAATTTATGACAATCCTTCCCGAATTTTTTTCATATAATAGAAAAGTAAAGGAAACCAGAAAGAAGAAATTTGAGGAAAGAGATTTTGTTGTTAATATGGATATAAAAGTTAGAAAAAATAACAAACCATGGATTCTTGATAGTGTTTTTCCATCATAGAAAATAGATGATTTAAAAATATTAAAAAATGTTGAAAATCATGATGGAAGAGATAATACCTTTGGGAATGATAGTTCCTTAAAAACTAGAGGAATCATAACAACAAAGATTAAAGAATACAAATTTAAATCTAAAGAAGTTATTTTTTATGAAATAAAATATAACTTACTTAGTGTAATTCATCTTTTTGATGATGGAAAAGAATTAATTTTCATAAATAAATTCTTGTATCATCAGAAGTACAAGATATGGAAAAGTTGTTATGAGAGGAGAAAGAACTAGTGGAAATCTATTTTAGATTATATAACTTGATAAATCATGTTATCTAAGTACTAAAGATGAGAATAAGTTATGGCATCTTAGAATTGTGCCTCTTGGGTAAAAAAGCATAAAAAACATTCTAAAGTTGATGCTGTATGAAATTTTTCTAAATTGAAAAAAAGAGAGAAGAATATACTTTCATTTCCTGTTAGAAAGGGAAAATAATTAACAAAATTCATAAGAGAGTTGAGATTCAGTCTACTAGACCTCTTGAACTTATTCATTCTGATTTATGTGGGCCTATGAGACATCAATCAATAAAATTTTATTTTTAATTTATCACTTTTATTTATTATTTCACTTGGATGACTAAAATTATGTTTATGAAACAAAATTCAGAGGTTGCTGAGATGTTTCAATTCTTTAGAAATTAAGTTGAGAGAGAAATTGGGAATTTATATAAAATTTTTTGAACAAATAATGGTAAAAAATTCACATGAAATGATTTCGAATCTTATCTAATAAATCATGAAATAAAATATCAGTATAGTGATCCCTACAATCCACAACAAAATGGAGTCACCGAAAGGAAAAATAAAAGTTTGGTGGAAATGGGAAGTAGCATGTTAGAAAAATAAAAACTTTAAAAGTTCTACTGGAGAGAAGATATTATTACTATTGTTCATGTACAAAACAAATATTTTATACAATCAGAATCAAACATTAATTCCTATGAAATTTGGTATAATAAAAAACTTTCATTTATGAACTTAAAAGTTTTTAGAGGTCCATGTTTACTAAAAATAAAAAATCCAGATCTTGGAAAATTTGATAAGAAATAAGAAGAAGGAATTTTTATGGGATATTCATCAAATGGAAATATTGGAACAAACATTTACAAAATTTTATATACTTCTATGATGTGAAATTTATTGAAAATATGAACTCCTTAACAAAAAATGTTGAAATTTTTGAGTAAGAAAAACTAGATATTTCTAAAGAAAGTTAAAGTGAGTCAAAACAAAATTATCAAGATTTAGAAGAATTGTGTGATGAGGAAAGTGAAGCAAGAAGAGAAATTGTGAAATTTCAAACTTTAAAAAACATGTTGAAACTAAAAATATTATTGGGAATAAGAACAATATGGTTCAAACAAGAAGAAGATTGAGATTATAAAATCATACATTACTCTTTTCACAAGTTGAACTATAATCGGTTTGAGAAGTAGTTGAATAAAAATAATGGGTTAATGTACTGAATGAATATTTGGATTAGATAGAGAGAAGAAAATAGTTGGGAAATTGTTCCATGTCTAATAAATAAACATGTTATTAGAACAAAATGGGGGTATAAAAACAAGTTTAATGAGCATGGAAAAGTTTGAGGAAACAAAGAAATACTTGTTTGTAAAGGCTATTACCATGTGGAAGGTATGGAATTTGAAGAAATTTTTTTCCCTATTACATGATTAGAATCTATTAGAATATTTCTATCAGTGGCTGCACATCAAAATTATAAAGTTTATTAGATGGATGTAAATCCATATTTTCATAATAGTGATATTGAATAAGATGTTTCAATTGATAAAACTTATGTGTTTCTAATTTATGAAGATATAATAAAGGTCTATAAATTGAAGAAACCTTTTTATGAGTTGAAACAAGCACCATGTTCTTAGTATTAAAAATTAGATAATTTTTTGAGAATGTTGATTTTTTCTAAAGTAAAAGTTGATAGTAATGTGTAAGTGAATGAATTTAATTCCATCAATTTGATTTTAATTGTGTAAGTTGATGATATAATTTTTATTGTAGATAAATAGAAATTTTGTAAATAATTTTCTGAGGAAATGAAGAATAATTTTGAGGTGAATTAACTTTCTTCTTTGGTTTACAAGTTCAACAAAAGGAAAAATACATTTTCCTATCTCAATAAAAGTATGATAAGGAAATTTTATAAATTTTTGGTATGGAAGAATGTAGAGTAGTTTCTACTCTGATTTCAATTGGGATAAGTATGAGTAAAGATGAAGCTGGAAAAAGTGTGTATCATAAAGAATTTAAAAAACTGATAGGGTGTTTTATTTATCTAACAACTTTAAGTCACAACATTTTTTATGTTGTATCCTTGTGTTCCATATATCAAAGTGATATGATATAATCCCATATATTATAATCAAAGATAATTATAAGATATTTTAATATAAATACTTCACATGGGTTATTATACAAAATATGTTGTGACATGAGCTTTCATATTTATACTAATACTGATTGGGATGGAGATTGAAATGATAGAAAATAACCTTATGAAGGAGCATTTTACATGGGAGAATTTTGTGTGAGTTGGAATAGTAATAAACATAGTTTAGTAACTTTTAGCATATAATATTCAAAATATGTTTCTTCTACACCATCTTGCACTCAAATTTTGTGGATGAAAGTTTAGTTGGAAGATTTGAAAGTTGAAGTTTTCAAACCATTGAAGATAATTTTTTATAATCAAAGTTCAATTAATCTTTCTAAAAATACTCTCTAACACACGAGATCAAGAAATATTGATCTTAATTTTCAATTCATAAAATAGAAAGCTACTGGTAGAGATGTTTTTCTAGAATAAATTTCAACCAAATATCAAATTTTTGATATCTTTACAAAAGAAATTCCGAAAGAGATATTTGTGTAATTGAGGCTGCAAATTCATATTCATTCTACACCAAAGTCTTCCTAATAATCATAAGGAATACCACCAATGTACTTTATATTATGACGAAAATAGGAAAAAATTTGTGAAAAATTATCCTATAATGGAGAAAGAATTACTTTTTTCACTTAATGAATCTGAAGCTATGGTTATCATAAAATGGGGGAGAAAAAGAAAATTGATAGGTAAAGGTAAATGTAACTAGGGGTTTATCATAACATGACCAAAAAATTTATTGTCACCGAGGGATGATATTCTTTCAAAAAAATTACTTTATCTGGTAGTGTGGTTTCATGACACTCTCTTTTGAGAAAGTTTGTGTTTTGGTAAATGTTCAAAAATGAGTTGTGAAAAGGTTTTAGTTGTTTAAAAATTATGTGAGTTGATGAAATAATGAGTTTTAAAAGTTGTTAATGATAGTTTTCAAAAAATACAAATGGGTATATTGAATATCCTTTGTGATGTTTTTTAACAAATTGTTGTTTTTTCTGATAACTAACTTTTTGTAAAAGAATGTTTTTTTGAATCAGGTGACAGTTGTGTTGATAGAAGTTTATAACTTGTTTGTTGAGAAGTTATTGAGATTCCATATAAAAGAAATAATTTTGAAAAGTTGGTGATCAGAAGTTTTATTAGATGTTCTATGAGACTCATTTCATCAGATTGAGTTTTTTATTGAAATTCAAAAGTTATTGAAATTAAGTAAGTTTGAAAGTTGTTGAGACTTGAAAATCTTGGAAGTTGTAAAAATTTACAAAACTATTCATATGATTCTTTTTTGTCTTTTAAGTTCCTAAAACATCAGGAATAATTCATGATACAAGTTGAAGTTTATAAAATGAAAGATAAGTTTAGTTTCTAAAGATTCATATTTCTAAAGAGAAGTTTTTTGGATATTGATCATCTTAATAAGAATCACCTGATATTGAATTTTTTAGACTAGAAAATTGGATTTTTGATATTTAAGAGTTTGAAAAGTTTTCGATCCAAGGATATGCATATATCTATCTATTAGACAAAGATATATTTAGAAAATATAAAAGAAGTAGAAGATTAATCAGACCTTATGTTGATGCCAATTCATTAGACATGTTGTTACCACCTATTAATTGGATGATAATTTCATGTCGATTCATCGATTAGAGAATTTGTATGAATCTCTAAGTTTGTTTCACCATAGAATTTGATCAAAAAAAGAAGTTTTTAGAAATATGAAAGTGTTGAAATTGCTAAGATCATGTGGTTTTGATAAAGGTAAAAGAAGAAAAAAGTACATCTGATGCCAACTCATCTGACAAGATGATTTATACCAATCCTTCAGATGAGATTTTGACGACAATCCATCACATGAGCATTTGACACCAATAAGTCATAAGATATATTTTTTCATTAGATAAATCGTTTTTAGTTGTTCTTTAGTAGAACAAGGGAAAAATATATGTGTTATTTCGAAATTGTTTTATTAGCTAAAGGAAGAGAAATATGATAGGTGTAAGTATAAGATAGAACTACTTGTAAAAGGATTTCTATAAAAGGAGGGAGTGTATTTCTTTGAAATATTTTCTTGTGGTAGTTAAGACTATGAATATATGAAAAAATTTGAGTATGATTGCTTCTTGGATATTTAGTGAAAGAGATCTAGATAGAGTATCCGACTATTTTCTAGGATTAACAGAACTAGGTACTTGTGTTCTTGCTCAAATGTAGCCTTTATAGTCTAAATAAAGCACCTAGGTGTTGGTATCAAAACTTTAATTACTTTATTATGAAAAAAATTTCATCTAGATCAATTTTGATGATTACTATTACTGTAATGTGCTTGATGATGGGAGTTTCATCACAATTTTACTTTATGTGGATGATATGCTGATTGTGGGTTTTATGAAAGAATGCATTATTGAGATAAAGGTTGAGTTATCTAGAAGCTTTGAGATGAAGGATATTGGTCTAATAAAAAGGATTTTGGGGATTGGGATTGTACAAGACTGAAGTTACGGTACACTATACCCAACCAAAGTCAAATACATCAGAATGATGGCGGGACACTTCAATTTTTCAAAAATGAAACCTATGACCACAACCATGGATAGAAATTTCAGGTTAAGTAATAATAATTTACTTTGAAAATAAAATAAGGTTGAGTATATAGATAAGGCTCCTTATGTATCAACTATTAGAAATTTTATGTATTCCCTAGTCTATACTCATCTAGACATTGTACAACTAGTGTGAGTTTTCATCAAGTTCAGGTTAAACCCTAAAAGGGAGTATTGAGAGGATATGAAATATATCCTTCGGTATTGAAGGGTTCTAGAGACTTATTAATTTTATTTGGAATAGATAAGTATTTTCAAGTCTTTGTAGGCTTCTACTTTGGCGAGATTTAGATTCACATAAGAAAACTGCAAGGGATGTGCTTACATTTGGTAGAATTGTAGTTAGTTTTATTTCACAACATCAAATAGTGGACAAAACTTATATAATATAAGCATAGTACATCACTTTTATGGAAATAGTAATGGATATGGTAAGACTGAAGGGGTTGTTAGAGGATCTTAGAAAATACCCAGAAGATGAGGAAATATTTTTGTAACACGCAAAGAACAATTAATTTAGAAAAAAAATCCAATGTTTCATTCTTGAATAAAAAATATTCAGCTAAATTACCACTTCATTAGGGATTTTTTGGAGGAATGAGTGTTAGTTCTGTGAAATATTGAAGGGAAACATAATCCAGCTAACATGTTGATTAAGGTTATGACCCAGGTAGTGTTGCGCCTTAGTACGATTGGATTTATCAAAAGGAATTCATGGTGGGGAACCATGATACTACTTTATGAAAATTTGAAGGAGAAATTTTTTATGGGGTTTGGTAGAGGACTTATTTTCAAAACATAAAAAATAATAAAGTGGGAGTTTATTGATTTGTGAGATTCATTTCAACAGAAGGAGGGGATGTCAGTTCACTGGAAAGAGAAAATAGAGTGACCATTTCTAGAAAACTACATGAGGATGAATCTATAGTAATAGAGTGTCAGTGAACTAGAAGATACAGGATGGTGCTATAGTACATATTCAATAGAAGCTCAGCCACCAGAAGATATGTAGGATTTCATATTTGTGATATCTTAGGAAAGGGAATAGTTGGCTGAATGGGAATATTGTGGTGGTAGGTTACTTTGACTAGTTTAAGGTTTCATACACATATCCCAGAGGAGGTGGACCTTAACCTGTGTAAATTGGCTAGAATTGCTAACTGGAAGTACCAAAATGACACTAATATAAAGGCAGGGTGGATCACTTTTGATCGATGCTATAACTTTTATGACAATATTATTAGAGTTGGTGTCATAGAACAAACTATTTGTACTTTTATTACATGTAAATTTAATGTATTTAAATATTAAAAATCTTATTACATATTGTTCATTTTCCTGCACGACTATGATGTAATAATTTCCTAGAGCATTTGTTGCATTGATAAGGTCATGGCAGTTCCCTACAACGATGAGAACCTTTAAATGCTATAACAATATTCTTAAATATAGTTCTACGGTTTGATGACATACTATGATGGGACACATAGAATATATACCGTTAGGTGTGAGTACTCATAAGAAGATGAAACTTCCTCTCATGAAGTTTGCACTTGGTAATCTCCAAGATAGGAGATTGTGAGAATAGACCCGCCAGTAGGAATTCCACATATTTTGGTGTCATCAGATATTCTTATTTTCAAGCATGTGTAATAATACTTAGACTTTAATATTATCATTAATATGTGTCAATACCCACTCAATTTGATTTACTGAATAAAACCTTCACGCATACAGTTGGCGGGAATTAGGGTACGGTGTGTGAATCACAATTGGCATGTTATTAATGAATAAGTCAAGGAAGAATTTTCCCTTCCATTTATTGAAGTTTATATCTCAACCCTTTGATTGAAATAGAACCATCACGCAAAATTCCATGTCCATGGTGTAATGATGAGTTTATTTTAGGTAGTCAAAGAATGATGTATCAAGAATAAAGGTTGATGACACTATCATGAAACCAGATTGATGAGATATTGAGATAAAGAGATTATATTACACAGTGAGCATTCATATGTGGATGTCGTTGTTGCAACTTTAAGTTCTTTCTCTTAGGTTCCTTAACCCATTTCTAGACAGTACTCTTGGACTTTAGGCAAGCCCACCTAATTCCAATGAGAAAGAATCCAAGAGGGTCACACACTAAGTGTTTCTAGTGGTCTCGATTAAATTATATTTGAATTTAATTAATAAATAATATTCTCAAGATAGTGGAATAATTTTATTCAAGTTAAAATGATTTCATAAAATAAATAAATATTTATTAAGCGGATTGTTGGTAAAATATATTTATTTTATTGAACATTTAATAAATATATATTTACTAGTTTGTAAATAAAATATTTATTTAAGAGAATAATTTATTTATTTATTTATTTGGGTGTTCAATAAATGGAAGTTGAGTTTGAGTGGACCAGGACTGGTCCAGTAGTAAAATAATTATTTGCAAGATGGTAAATAATTATTTAACTAGTTGGTACAAATTAAAAGAATGATAACGCTGCTATTATTTTGTGACGCAAGATTTTATTTATAATTATATTTTACATAAGTTGGCACATCATAAATAATGACAAGGTATTATAATTAAGAGCATGCATTTTTTATAAGGTTATGAATGTAATTAATTGCTATTACGCAATTAAATATTGTAATCGAAGATCCATGTCGATAAATAGACATGTATGTCTACTGTTCCATGTACCAAACTGCATGCCTGGTGAATTGAGAATTGTTGAGCTAAAAAATTTCTATCTTGAATTCTCTTTCCGCCCCTCTAAAGAATGAGAGTTGTTCTTCAAGGCCGAATAACAAGCAACCAAGAACAACTGACACAATACACTCACTTCGCCATGCTAGAACCCAGAGAACGGGTGGTGTCGATCAGAGGCCATCAGATCATTTGGGAATCACCACTAGATGGATTCTAATTTGGATCCTCACACGTGCAACGAAATAATCTTGAAGGGTCATTCCAGATGATCAACATCATCAATGAAGAAAATACCAAAGATCCAGGTATTATTTTCTTTATGAAATTAATTAAATTAATTATAAACATGATGTGTAATATCCTCTCTAAAGGTTTTAGGTCTCTTCCTTATTTATCTAAATCTTTGATTCTATTACATGGAGACTGGAGTTCATCGTCGTATTGATCTCGGAATAATCATTAATCATGGTAAAAATTAAATTTGGGTACCGACCCAACCGCTCTTCCACTGCGCCCAGAACCTATAAGTGGTCTCAGAGCGGTTACATCATAGTTGATAATTATTTAATTTTCTTTGATGATTTACACATTTAATAATTTAGTTTTTTCAATTCAAGTTAATCATTATCTAAATCTAAATCTCAAGATCTGTTCCTCTTCTTTCATTTATCGTTCACCGTACAAAAACAATCTTTTTCTTTTAATTTTGATTATAATAAAATAAAGGATCTCATCCAGAGGTGCCAAAGGTTCCTAACTGTATAAAACAAGAAAACACAATGTGTATTCAGCAGTACATACTGTGTAATCAAGGTTCAATGCATCGGGACTGGTCCGCCAAACCAAGCTATGTGTTGGCGTTTATCTAAGTATTTATGACTCTGTGTGTTGACCAGGACCAGGTGGCACATGATTTCCATATTACAGGCCATATGTCCCAAAGGACATAACGTGTATTCCCTTAGGGTTAGGGTTGGACCGTGTACCCCATACATGACTTGCCCGAATGGAGAGCATGCAAGACGGACACTACACACTGTGTGGCCCACTGGACACATCGTGTACTCTGAATATTTCTAAATCACATGTACACGTCGTATCCCCAGGAATGTACTTCGAATGGATGGTGAATGATAGTACACACTATGTAGTAGGAACTATATTCCATGTACTCACCCAAATTATATAGATTTATTAAAATTTATTATTATATTATACAAACCCTTGAGATGTGTACCATGGTGCGGGCGTAAAGCTGAGGTACAACACGCGATAGGTGTTTTATACATATATTTTTAATTTAATATCTTTATAATGTTCATTTCTACTCATTTTGTAGTTATGAATGGGAATTCACCAGGTTGTCTCCAAAGTAAAAGTTACATACAAAGATAATTTTAAATGATTTTTTTTAAATAATGATAGATGAGAATCTCAAGGAAATTAAAAAAAGGGTTTAAGATAAAAGAATTAATTAATTAAATATAATTAATTGATTTGAGTGTGATTTATCTTAAACAAGAACGATTAAAGAATTGAATGCTAGTTTTATTTATGCATAAATATCATTGCATGTATGGATGATCATGAGATAGACTAAGACCTTTGTATGTGGGTAGTTTATTTTAATTTATTTATTTAAATTAAATTTGTTGTCCTGCAATCCTTCTTCTCATTAATACATAGAGCCTACATTCCCAAGGTTTCTTTTATTTAAAACCCCCTTTTATCCCTCACCTGTGTGTGAGATAAAATCATATGCAATGAATGGAGCTCCCAAGCTAGTGGAGGTAGTCCCAGTTAAGAAACTAGGTGAAACCAACTCAAGGATATGAAAAGGTGGACAAGTGGGAATTTGTAAACACAAACCCAAAAGGTTCAAGGTGTTTCTCCCCTAGGTCTTGGGTTAGTTTATCAAACTTCTAGATAAAATAACCAATAGAAAAATCTCATGATCATGCCATTTATTTTATTTCTGTCAGTTTCATGGTTTATTTATTATGGGTGTGTTGTCGCGATCACACAATTAATGAATTAGATAAGCACAAAAGATGGAACTAAAATAAGACCGTCTTATGCATAAATATTATCCAGACATGGTATTCACTTAAGTAAGTTCCACTTAATATTACAAGAATGAGATAATGATAATAATAAATTCACACATAAGAGATAAAAAATCCCTCAAATAAAATATTGAGTCAGACCAAGCCTTCCTTTACTTGATTAAGGAAAAAACTCAATAAAACTATGTGTTTTACCAACCCTTGTTGGGACACTTACTTTTATATGGAAATACCTTATGAAAGGTTTCAGGTTGAATTAACCATATTACATCATGAGGAGTATCCCTTTCTAGACTTGGTGTTATATTGGAGTTAAGATTTAAGGAAATCCAATGTCGGGATTTCAGGATTGGGGGGTCCACTCAATAGATCAAGGAGATACACGCCCATAGTTGGAAAAGACCTACCTAACTAAATACCTTCAAATAGATTGACCCACCCTTGTTGGGGTTATGATAAGGGGAATATGGATTCTTTCCAATAGAATGTCATGGAAATTGGACATTCGGATTTCAATGGTTAGGGCCATTGGGACTTGATAAAATAGTGGGAGACTTAATAAAATTAATTTATTATTTCATGTAATCAAGAAAGTACAAATGATATGCTATTTTAATTGTAGAAAAAAAATGACAAGCTCTTGAACCACTCTATCCATGTGATCAATTTTGGATAAGGAGAACATCATCCTTCGCAGTAACTTCCAGGAATGGTTTAGATGCCTTCGGGTTATCCTACGTCATGAAAAGATGTATTACATGTTGGAGTCATCATTACCTGATCCACCTTCCGAAGAGGTGAGTGATGAGGATTTCCTGGTCTATGAGAAACATATGAATGGCGCGGTCGATGTTCAATGTTTGATGCTATCATCAATGTCTAGTGATATCATGAAGTCTAAATAAACATGGATGCCTATAGTATGATCGAGAACCTCTGTGGTCTTTATGAGGAGAGATAAAGACAAGAAAGGTTTGAGATATCCAATGCACTCTTTCAGAGTAATCTTGGAGAGGGCACCCCAACTGGGCCTCATGTAGTCAAGATAATTGGCTATATTGAGCACCTAGAGGTTCTAGGGTTTAAAATCCCTAAAGAACTGGGAACCAATATCATTCTCGCTTAACTCCCTTAGATCTTCTCCAGCTTTTTTGTTAATTTTAATATGAACAACATTGAGAAGTCTCTATCCAATCTTCTTATCTTCATTCACCAAGTGGACAAAGATATGAAGCGTGAAAATCCTTCTATTCTTATGGTGAATAAGAGGAAAGGGAATGAAAAGAGATTTAATCCCAAAGCTTCTTTATGCACTTCCAAGAAAAGGAAGACCAAAGGGGAGGCATATAGCATCCCACCTTTTTATCACATAAACTTTAATTACATTTTACCAAACCGAGGATCTTTAAGGTTTAGTGTCTTGGAAACCAAGAACTTAAAACATGAAAACATAAAACATTCTTATTAAACACTTGAAAGGCTTATCCTTTTGTTTAGCCTAGGTTCATCACTGCATCTCAAAACCTGGGGACATACATCAAAAAAAGGGTGAGCAGAAGGCCCAGTAAGGGAAACAAGGGGAAATATTTAACATGTGAACTTGAGATACATCAACAATGTCATGAAAAAGAACTTTAAGGAATAAGAAAGAAATCATGAGGAATATAATAATAAAAATAACATATTTCATAACTTGAAGATGTGGCTAAAACATTTAATATTGACAATCATTTCCGTTTCACCAAGGTACATCCCCAAGGTGTCATTAAAAATTACCAAGTTTATTCACCAAGGCGTCATTAAAAAATGGTCATCTCTAGAGATTAAGTCTTTACCCAATGCATTGGAGCGCTATCAGGGCGCACCCTTAAATTTGAGTTTATTATCATGTGATCCACATATATCATCATCAATCATTTCATAAAAAACCCATATATCATAAAAAAATGGGTTTCATTTCATAGTCATAACATTTTTAAAACTACTTTAAAGACGTGATCTTTATGTCACTTTAAACCCACGAAAAAGGAAAGCGGGTTTTGTATATGTAAATCCTAGAATTTAAAATAGAATATTTTGATATATATGTGAATACCCCTTTAGAAGAAAGATCTTTGACTATTCACATAATAATATAAACTAATTTGAGAAAAAGAGAGAGACATTTTGAGATGGAAATTCGGCAGCATAACGACTACGTTGTAGGGTTTTAGAAAACATTGAAAAGAGAGGGGACATGGGTCAACCACTCATAAATGATCCATAAAAAATTATGCGGATAGAATATAAAGGATTTAAGATCATGGTATTTAAATTTTAAAGATATACCATATGAAATGAAAACATTGAAGGAAGAAAAAAATAAGTTTTCTCTTATGAAAATTCGGCAGCCTAACGGCGTCACTTAAAACCTCAAAAAAAATGAATTGATGAGATCAAATAGGGTATCACATCATATGAAAATAAAATATCCGTATTATATAAATAGATATCATACCCCAACATAATAAAATGAACTTTAAATACTTGACATGAAAATCGATCTTGAAAACGAGAAGGGTGAAGTTCCCTTAAAAATTCAGCAGCCTAACGGCGCCACTTAAAACATCAAAATACTGAATTGAAGAGATAAAATAGGTTATATCATCATATGAACATAAAATATCAGTATGATAGATATATAGATCATACCCCAACATAAGAAAAGGAACTTTAAAGACTTGACCTGAAAATCGATCTTGAAAACGAGAAGGGTGAAAGATCCCTTAAAAATTCGGCAACCTAACGGCGCCACTTAAAACTTCAAAAATAATGAATTGAAGAGATCAAATAGGGTCTCTAATCATATGAACATAAAATATCAGTATTATAGATATAGAGATCATACCACAACATAATAAAAAGAACTTTAAAGACTTGACATGAAAATAGAACTTGAAAAATGAGAAGGGTGGAAGAATCTCTTAAAAATTCGGCAGCCTAACGGCGCCACATAAACATTCTTAAAACGAATTGATGAGAGAAAGAGGGGGTATCTCATCATATGAACATGAAAAGGAGAGTATAATTAATATAAAATAACATCCTCCAACATAAGAACATGGAGCATAAAAGAAATGACATAAAAGAGAGTACTTGGAAAGAAGGAGAGAAGTATGATCCCTTACCTTAAAACGTAACTCTTAAAACTCAAAGGTTGGGACCTTGAGGGATTGGGGGAACCTTGTTAGGACTCCTTGGGAGGTAATGAGACCAGATATTAGTTGGGGGAGAGTTGGGAGTCGAATGTATGAGAGGATGATTCGATATTTATAGAGAAAGTGAGGGGACAAGGCATTAATGGCCAAGGGACACCTCACAAGTGGTTTTCTCAAAACCATGGGCTCTCCCATGGTATTTCCCATGGAGTTAGGCCACATGGGTCCCCCATAAAATAATTCATCACCTTTGGTCGGCCAACCCTTAAAATATCTCATGACATCATCATGACACTGTTATGATGTCATTAAACATACCAAAACCCTAAAACTGTATTTTTACTATTCACTGAAAATTCAACTTTCTCAGAAAAATCCCAAAATTTCACCTTAACCAAATATCAATGCTCTGATTTCAAAAATTAACTCCATTTTATAAATATAATTTTCTAATTATTTTTAATTTAATTTTTAAATAAATACACTATTCACCGAAAGTTCATCTTTTTTAGAAAAATCCCCAAAAATTACCTTAACATAATATCGATCCTCTGAGTTCAAAAATGAAATCCATTTTATAAAAATAATTTTATAAATATTTTTAGTTTAATTTTTCTTTAAAAAACAATATTCACTCGAAAAAAACTAATACTTGAATAATAATTTATGAAACCGTTATTTAACCATTTTATTGAATCACATTACTTAATCAAGGTGCCTAGATTATATTAATACTTTCTTTAAGTGAGATTACTAATCCATTTGGTCACATTACTAATCCTAAGTATAAAATCACTATTCATAATTTACTGTTCATCAAAAAATTAAGTTGATCTTATTAGACTCTAAATTTCGTACTAAACATAATTGTAGAAGACCATTTTTTTAAAATCATTACACATTTTTAATTATTTAAGGTTTACATAAACATTTTTTTAAAAATATCCTTTCTCTAAAATTCACCAAAAATATGCATACTATATTTATCTGGACATTTGAAAATTCATAAACTTCATCATAAGAAGAAATCAAAATTTTTATTTAAAACAAAGGATTACACAAGGCAGTTACGGTCTCCTTACATAGCCCCTTATCACACCAGAATAGGACCTAAGTGTAAGGTGTGATAAGGTGAGAGAATCCGAGGGAGGCTCGGGCAACATCGCATGAGTAGTAGTTTCTATTAGTTTGAACTTCTTGCGAAGGTGATTCCATTCTAGCTTCACACAATGAAGTTCAGCTTGGGTTTGGTCCAGTGAAAAGCCCAGTGGTGCTTCCTCCTTCCCAAGTTCTTTTAGATGGGATTCGATCGATCCAAGAATACTGGGTGAGACCATCAAATCTTATTTCTATATTAATTAACCAAGATCACTTGTATTTAGAGACAACAATCGAAACGTTTAGTTTCTAGTGGTCATATTGACCAATGGTCATATAACAGTCAAAACCCAACGGTCTCATTTTAATTAAACTCATGTTATCAAATGAAACAGTTTTTTTGAGTATAAAAAATAAAATAACACACAAAATTTGGAGAAAAGATTTATTCAAAATTTCGGGTCATTACAATCTTCCCCCTTTTAGAAATTGCCTCCTCGTAATTTTTAAAAAATTGGTTTTTGAAATTTCATTGAAAATCCCACTCCGGAAAAGAAGTCAGTAAAACTATTACTTTAAAATAAAGAAAGGGAAGTACAAAGGTCACCCGAGTTAACCCACACTAGGATTCCATGTAGGAAAACATGGACATGGAGGAGAAAACAAAGGGTCAAGTTCTGAGGGAGAGTGACATAAAAAATGATTAGGAGAAATTTAACCACGAGAAAATCCCAAACTTATGATGTGTGTAAACGGTCTTTGATTACCTAGTAGGAAACGTAAACCAACAACGTTTTTGTTTTACGTTCCTTTTCATAATTTTGAGGGATTCATTTACAACATAGAATAAAAACATAAGGAAATATACCTACCTTCAAGTAGAGTTTCATCCTTTAATAAGTTTCTACCAAAACTAATCTTTTATCCAAATGATGACCAGTCAAAACTACTTAGTCTCATCAAAGCACAAGAATCATCTTCTAGAGAATCACATAATCCCCAAGAGATTAACTATCAATTTCTTCTATCTTTAAACATTATCCCAAAAAACAGAAAGGGTAAGATAAAAAACTCTTCAAAAAGAAAGAATCCCATAGGAAGGGAAACTAATTTTAAATCTTCAAAGTTCCATGGTACTACCCAAAGTTCATCATAGACCATTCCATAAATAACTGTCCTTAAAATTCCTCAAAATAAACCAAACTAAGATTGAAACCCAATTATAAAAATGATCTCATAACATATTCTTCCAAGATAGACTTTATCATTCATCTTCAAACAACATCAACCACTCTTATCATCTTATAACAAAAGTAACTAACCTAATCACATTTTCCCCAAGATAGGTTATTCATTTCCATACGTAACCTAAATTATTATAAGTCCGCCTTAAATTAATTGATTCTTCAAAATATAAGTCAACCTTTAATCCTCAAAGAAAATACCGTAGTAATCTATTTACCTCGATCAAATAGGGTTCCCAATATAGTGAACGTCTTCCAAAATAATAATCATCTTTTAATCCCCTAACCACCTTTTTAAAGAAGAACAACTTTACTACATCAACATATGGTAAATAACAATAGATTTTTCCCTTAATGATATAAAATCATCTTAGGTAGTGACTCGATGATCCTAGAAAACATAAAAGATATGCTCATAGAGCACGAACTAAAATACAACATGACATAGAAAATTATTGTGAAGAAGTTACATGTACTTCAGTCATCATGATCCATATCAGCATAGGACTTGCATTGTTCCCTTGTCCTTGAAGATTGTTGATTCTCATCATGCTTCTCATCCATTCCAAGAGAGATTTGCCTTGGATAATGTCTAACTTCTCTACATTTATGACATCTAAATGTATAAGGTACATTAGATCGAACCTTATCTCCATTCATCACATTATCCATTTTTTTAAAGAAATTGGCTACTTTATACCCTATCTTACCACACCTAAAACATCTCTTGGTTCCTTTGTGACATTCTCCTTGGTGCCTCTTCCCACACTTTTTGCAAAAAAGAAATTGGGTCTTCTTTCCCTTATCAACTTTATCATATGAATATCCTTGAGACTTTGTCTTCTTCTTCCTTGATGAATTTAGGCATTCAACTAGGTACCAGTTATTAATTGTGATTTTTGATAGCTAGTTTGGCATAATCACAATGTGTTCAACTTGATCTTTTTTCATCTCTGTCACATTAATAGGGAAATTGTCACATTTCCTATCACATTGGTTGTTGGGACATGCTCTTCCATTTCCCGCCATTAACTAAGAAAAGAACGTATAATTAGGGGGCTTAAATATTTAGCCAAATCATGAAAAGGAAACATAAAGCATAGAAGGATAAACTTGTAGAAGAAAAGTATACCCTAACTTTTGATCTCCTAGGTCCCAATCTAGGTTATCCATGATCATATATTCTTATGTGAATCTTTATTTTATTATATCTTTGTTCCTTTAATAATGGTTCATACTAAGCTTAAGAATTTACCAAAGCATATCCCCCAGGAGTGTCGTAACCAAGAGTGAAGCAAGGCCCGTTGTCGTGTACCAGTTCCCATTCGAGTCTAGCTCAAAGCGGTGTTTTCGGGTTTTACCCCTATGTAAATCTATGCCAGAGCCACCTCTACCTGCTCTTATTCAGACAAGGATGTATTTTCTTGGGAACCCCTTACTCAATACTCACCAAAATACCAGAAAGATTTCCTATATTTAAACTTCTCTATAGGGTTCTTCCAAAAGTTTTCATATCATAATTTCCAAAAATAACTAAACCATCCTTTGATACCAAATATAGCATCCCACATTTTTATCACATAAACTTTCATTACATTTTACAAAACTGAGGATCTTTAAGGTTTAGTGTCTTGGAAACCAAGAACATAAAACATGAAAACATAAAACATTATTCTTAAACACTTGAAAGGCTTTTCCTTATGTTCATCCTAGGTTTATTATTGCATCTCAAAACCTGGGGACATACATTAAAAAAAGGGTGAGCAGAAGGCCCAGTAAGGGAAACAAGGGGAAACATTTAACATGTGAACTTGAGATACATCAACAATGTCATGAAAAAGAACTTTAAGGCATGAGAAAGAAATCATGAGGAATATCATAATAAAAATAACGTATTTCATAACATGAAGATGTGGCTACAACATTTAATATTGACAATAATTTCCATTTCACCAAGGTCCATCCCCAAGGTGTCATTAAAAATTACCAAGGTTATTCACCAAGGCATCGTTAAAAAATGGTTATCTATAGAGATTAAGTTTTTACCCAATGCATTAGAAAACTATCAGGGATCACCCTTAAATTTTATTTTATTATCATGTGAGCCACATATATCATCATCAATAATTTCATAAACGACCCATATATCATAAAATAAATGGGTTTCATTTCATAGTCATAACATTTTAAAAACTACTTTAAAGACGTAATCTTTATGTCACTTTAAACCCACGAAAAAGGAAACCGAGTTTCGTGTATGTAAATCCCAGAATTTAAAATAGAACATTTTGATATATATGTGAATACCGATTTAGAAGAATGATCTTTGACTATTCACGTAATAAAATAAAATAATTTGAGAAAAAGAGAGAGACATTTTGAGACGGAGATTCGGCAGCATAACGACTATGTTGTAGGATTTTAGAAAACATTGAAAAGAGAGGGGACATGGGTCACCCACTCATAAATGTTCCATAAAACATTAGGGGTATATAATATAAAGGATTTAAGATCATGGTAATGAAATTTGAAAGATATACCATATGAAATGAAAACATTGAAGGAAGACAAAAATAAGTTTTCTCTTATGAAAATTCGACAGCCTAACGACGTCACTTAAAACTTCAAAAAAAAAATTGATGAGATAAAATAGGGTCTCTCATAATATGAACATAAAATATCAGTATGATAGATATATAGATCATACCCCAACATAAGAAAAGGAACTTTAAATACTTGACATGAAAATCGATCTTGAAAACGAGAAGGGTGAAAGATCCCTTAAAAATTCGGCAGCCTAACAGCGCCACTTAAAACTTCAAAATACTGAATTGAAGAGATCAAATAGGGTCTCTTATCATATGAACATAAAATATCAGTATTATAGATATATAAATAATACCCCAACATAAGAAAAGGAACTTTAAAGACTTGACATGAAAATCGATCTTGAAAACGAGATGGGTGAAAGATCCCTTAAAAATTTGGCAGCCTAATGGCACCACTTAAAACTTCAAAATACTGAATTGAAGAGATCAAATAGGGTATCTCATCATATTAATATAAAATATAAGTATTATAGATATAGAGATCATACCCCAACATAATAAAAAGAACTTGAAATACTTGACATGAAAATAGAACTTGAAAAACGAGAAGGGTGGAAGAATCTCTTAAAAATTCGGCAGTCTAATGGCGCCACATAAACATTATTAAAACGAATTGATGAGAGAAAGAGGGGTTACCTCATAATATGAACATGAAAAGGATAGTATAATTAATATAAAATAACATCCTACAACATAAGAAAATGGAGCATAAAATAAATGACATAAAAGAGAGTATTTGGAAAGAAGGAGAGAAGTAAGATCCCTTACCTTAAAACACAACTCTTAAAACTCAATTGTTGGGACCTTGAGGGCGTGGGGGAACCTTGGTAGGACTCCTTGGGAGGTAATGAGACCAGATCTTCATTGGGGGAGAGTTGGGAGTCGAATGGATGAGGGGATGGCTTGGTATTTATAGGGAAAGTGAGGGGACAAGGCATTAATGGCCAAGGGACACCTCACAAGTGGTTTTCTCAAAACCATGGGCTCTCCCATGGTATTTCCCAAGGAGTTAGGCCACATGGGTACCCCATACAATAATTCATCACCTTTGGTCGGCCAACCCTTAAAATATCTCATGAAATCATCATGACACAGTTATGATGTCATTAAACATACCGAAACCCTAAAACCGTATTTTTACTATTCACTGAAAATTCCACTTTCTCAGAAAAATCCCAAAATTTCACCTTAACCAAATATCAATGCTCTGATTTTAAAAATGAACTCCATTTTATAAAAAAAAATTCTATATATTTTTAATTTAATTTTTAAATAAATACACTATTCACTGAAAATTCATCTTTTTTAGAAAAATCCCCAAAAATTTCCTTAACATAATATCGATGCTCTGCATTCAAAAATGAAATCCATTTTATAAAAATAATTTTCTAAATATTTTTAATTTAATTTTTTATTAAAAAACACTATTCATCTGAAAAAACTAATACATGAATAATAATTTATGAAACCGTTTTTTAACCATTTTATTGAATCACATTACTTAATCAAGGTGCCTAGATTATATTAATAATTTCTTTAAGTGATATTACTAATCCATTTGGTCACATTACTAATCCTAAGCATAAAATCACAATTCATAATTTACTATTCATCAAAAATTAAGTTGATCTTATTAGACTCTAAATTTCGTACTGAACATAATTGTAGAAGAACATTTTTTGAAAATAATTACCCATTTTTAATTATTTAAGGTTTACATAAACATTTTTTTAAATATCATTTCTCTAAAATTCGCCAAAAATATGCATACTATATTTATCCGGACATTTGAAAATTCAAAAACTTCATCATAAGAAGAAATCAAAATTTTTATTTTAAAAAAGGATTACACAAGGTAGTTACGGTCTCCTTACATATCCCCTTATCACACCAGCATAGGACCTAAGTGTAAGGTGTGCTAAGGTGAGATAATGTGAGGGAGGCTCGGGCAACATCGCACGAGTAGTAGTTTCTATTAGTTTGAACTTCTCGCGAAGGCAATTCCGTTCTAGCTTCACAAGATGAAGTTCGGCTTGGGTTTGGTCCAGAGCAAAGCTCAGGGGTGCTACCTCCTTCCCAAGTTCTGTTAAATGGGCTTCGATCGGTCCAAGACTACTGGGTGAGGCCATCAAATATTCTCTCTATATTAATTAACCAAGATCACTTGTATTTAGAGATAGTAATCAAAACATTTAGTTTCCATCGGTCATATTGACCAATGGTCATATAACAGTCAAAACCCAACGGTCTTATCTTAATTAAACTCATGTTATCAAATGAAACAGTTTTTTTGAGTATAAAAAATAAAATAACACACAAAATTTGGAAACAAGATTTATTCAAAATTTCGGGTCGTTACAAGGCAAGGGAACAAGAAGTTGTTTGTTTCGCATGTGGCAAGAGGGGCCACTGGAAGAACTACACCCAACCTAAGAAGCAAGGGGAAGCTTCAAGTGTGTTTTTTATCGAATGTAATCTATCTATTTCTAAAAATTGGGCATTAGATTCATCCATTGGTGCTCACATATGTATCCAAATATTGGAACCAAGTAGATTCAGGAATATTAACCCAGAGGAGGCAGATCTATGAGCAACCAACAGAGCTAAACTCGTTGTTGTAGCTGTCGAGGAATACCAAATCACATTGCCAACTGGGATGATCTTGGTGTTAAAGGGTTGTTATTATGGGTCTTTTGTTAATAAATACATTATTTATGTATTCAGATTAGATACAGATGGATTTGTTTTCATGTTTAGAAATGAATGTTTCTTCTTTTAAAAAGATAACATTTGTTTTGGTAGGGAACATTTATACAATGGTCTTTATGTGATGGATTACAAAAACCAAGTAATAGCAATCGATAATAGAGATACTTCACATGACTCATACCACACCCAACTTTGGCATCACCGGCAAGGTCATGTAAACAAGAAACGCTTGAAAAAGTTAGATCAAGATGGATATTTATATTCTTTCGAACTAAAACCACTTGATGTATGTCATGCATGTTTACAAGGAAAAATCAACAAATACTCATTTAGTGGGAAAGGTGAAAGTGTTAAAGAGCTTATTGAATTGTTTCATACCAATGTGTGTGGACCATTTACAATTTAATCAAGAAGAGGGTACTCATACTTCATAACTTTTACTGATTATTTTTGTAGATATGGATATATCTACTTAATGAGGTATAAGTCAGATTCTTTTGATAAGTTCAATGACTACAAGAATGAATTTGAGAACCAGCTTGGTAAGAAGATTAAGAAACTCTACTCAGACCGAGGTGGAGAATATCTTAATCAAGACTTCATTGATTACTTACAGGAGTTTTGGATCCTATCCCAACACACTCATCCTTACACACCTGAGTGGAATGGTGTGATCAGAAGGATGAAACACACCTTTTTTGACATAGTGAGATCAATGATGAGTCATGCGAGTCTTCCATTATGCTTTTGGGGATATGCATTACAAACAACGACACACATACTAAACCAAGTACCAACTAAATTGATAAATGGTATTACATACAAGTTCTATAGTGGAAAGAAAGCCATGTTATCAAATTTACATGTGTGGAGAAGCGATTCATTTGTTAAGGCATCTTCAGGTAACAAACTTTCACCCTGACGCACAATGTGTACCTTTATAGGATACCCCAAGGGAAAAAGGGGATATTACCTATAAAAACCCTCAAAAAAAGGTTATAGTGTAAAGACACTCCATATTATTTGAGAGAGAGAACATCTCTAAAAGAGATAGTGGGAGCAAGATAGACTTTGATAAAGTCAAGGCTCAAGGTACACAAGAGTTGGTACATGAATAAATTTCACAAAGCCCTGTGGAAGAAAGAACTATTCCAGAGACACAAGAACTGCATATGAGTACAAGAAAGGTTAGACAACCTAAATGGTATGGTTTTCTAGTTTCCAAGGATGGTGACTCATTTTTTGTTGATAATAATGATCCTCTAACCTACAAGGAAGTAGTAAGTGGAATAGATGTTTCCAAGTGTAAAGAAGCCATGAATTACAAAATGGATTCCATGTACCAAAACCATGTCTTGATTTTGGTTGATCTTCTAGTTGATGTAAAGCATGTTGGTTGCAAATGGGTATTCAAGAAGAAACTGGACATAGAAGGAAGATTCAGTACCTATAAGACACAACTGATTACAAAATGGTTCAAGCAATGTTAAGGAATTTAATACGAAGAAACCTTTTCACTAGTTACAATGCTGAAGTCTATCATAATTCTATTGGCCATTGTCGCTTACCATGACTATGAGATTTAGAAAATGGATTTCAAAACGGACTTCCTTAATAGGAACCTTCAGGAAGATGTCTACATGACACAAATTGAAGGTTTTATGACTCCAAAGGAGGCCAATAAGATATTCAAGTTGCAAAAATCAATTTATGGTATAAATAAAGAATCTAGGACATGGAACATTCTTTTTTATTTAGCTATAATGAATTTTGGTTTAATCAAGAATGAATGTGATACTTGTGTCTACAAACAGTTTAGTGGGAGTTCAGTCATTTTCCTAATAGTATATGTTAATGACATATTACTTATTGGAAATGAGATACCAATCTTATAGTCTGTTAAGGTATGGTTGAATCCATGCTTCTCCATAAAGTAATTGGGTGAGGTAACATATATTCTTGGGATCAAGATCTATTGTGATAGATCCAAGAGATTGCAGGGCCTAAGTCAAAGTTCATACATTGATAAGATACTGAAGAGATTCATTATGGAACAATCCAAGAGGGGATTGTTGCCAGCGTCACATGACCTTCATCTTTCTAAGAAAATGTGTCCTCAGACACATGAGGAAATAAATATAATGGAAAGGACTCCATACACATCAACGATAGGGTCATTCATGTATGTAATTCTATGTACTAGGATGGATGTCGCCTACGCATTGAGTGCGGTAGGGAGATATCAAGATGACCTAGGAAACCGCCATTGGATGGCAGTCAGAACTATCCTAAAGTATCTGAGGTGTACTGAAGATATATTCATGGTTTATGGAGGTGATTATGAACTAGTCATCAGAGGATATAAAAATTCTAGTTTCCAGATTGATCAAGATGACATGAAGTTGAAAACAGGATACATCTTCACTTTGAATAGAGGTGCAGTGAGCTGGAAGAGCTCAAAGCAGAGTATAGTCACAGATTCTATAGTAGATTCTAAGTATATCATAACTTCTGAGGCATCTAAAGAAGAATTTTGGATGCAAATATTTGTCTTGGAGCTGGATGTGGTACCTAGCAGTAAAGATCCCATCACACTCTACCACAGCGGTGGATCCTGAAAAAGAGACAAGGTCACATCAGTGGACAAAGCAAATACTTCAGAAGTATCATCTCTTGAGGGATTTTTCTCATAGAGGTGAAGTTGCAGCGAGAAGTATTTCCATGGAAGACAACATGGTGGACCACTTAACTAAAGCCTTGACTCAAGAGAAACATGATCATCATGTGAGGTCTAGCAAACTGAAAGTCGTAGGCAGTTGGCTCTAGTCCAGGTGGTAGTTTGTTAGAGTTTGTGTCCTTGAACCAACTATTTGTACTTTGATTATGTAGAGACCCAAAGCTTAATGTACATTGACATTACATTACATTTTCGGAATACTTAGTACATAACAAAAACACACAGACAAGGATCATAATAGTTTAGTGTCTTTGGAAACTCGGAATATAATCTTCTAATCCTGGTGAAAGATCTTCAACATCTCCCATAAAGATCTTCCTTTTTTTATACCTAAAACCTTTCTTTATATCCTGGGGAAAAGTAAACATAAAAGGGTGATCTCAAATACTCAATAAGGGTAAACAAAAGAAATATCAATCACATCATATACATAAGCACGTAACTTTTGGAAATCTTAACCTGTAAAAGAGATCATAATTTCATAACCTGGGATAACTCATGGAAGTGAAATGTAATCACAATAATCATAAATTAAAACATTAAACTTTGTGGCATGCACACATAATCATAGATAATCATTTCTTGTTAGTCAAGACTCATTGCCAAGACTATCTTAGTGGACAAAGTCCCTTTCTGAACCGCGTCACCCTCGTTTCAGTCCTGTTTCACTGAACCGGTATAACCTACCATTCCAGCCATGTCTATCTCATGAGATATAAAATCTTTACCCAATGCATTGGAGGGAGATATAGGTCCCACCCGTCTCATAATGATACCATTCTTATGTGTGCCACAAAATCATAAACCATACATCATAGCATAACCCACGTAATAAAAATGGGAATCTTAAACATCATGACATCATAAAACAATTAATATAAGATAAAGGAATTCATAAAAATAATTCCATCACAACATAGTCAATTCAATGTAATAATAGGGATAGAAACAGAACCCTTTATTATCTTAGATGGAAAATAATTTTGATAAAACACTTGAACTCCATTCTTGAGGAAAATATCCTTTCTTCTTCAAAAACAGTTTTCCTTTCATAACATGTCATACAATTCTAAACTAAAAGAAGTTTATTAAAAATAAACTTGAAAACTTTTAAAGGAATATTCTTGGAAATAATGTTTTAAAAATCCATTCATGTCGTATAAGTTAAAAAAACATTCTTCTCGTACTTTTGTTGGAAAAGTCAAAAAGTACCTCGTTCGAAAAACGACAAAAGATTCCTTTCATATCCTTTACTAAAAACTCACCGAATGGTAAAATTGGATTTAAAAAATTGCAGGTGGATGGAAATAATATTACATATTGAGGGAACATGGACGTGGATGATAAAATACACCCCAGTAAATACCAAAGTATAAGCAATCTCGGATAAAAATGAGATTGTGATATTTCCCTTACCTTAGGTCCGATTTGCTTCGTAAGTGTCTGAACCTCCTGTATAATGATTTAAATAATGTCATTGACTTATTCCAGAATCATACTAATTGTTATGATATCATATATGGTTCACTTATGACTTTATTTTACCCGTTCTTTTGTAAATTCCATGTTAAAGAGCATTTTGGGTAAAATCGTTTCATTTGTCGTCCGTGTTTTGACTTGTAATTATTCATATGATTACGTAGATCATGATTACTTAATTCTAGAATATAAAACATGATTTATATATAATATATATTCAGAATATACATATATATAATAAATCAGTAAATGGAAAGAAATAAACCGTTCATGGAGACGGTAGGTTGTACGTACGCATGAACGCTGTTTTCGTTTCCTTATTAAGTTGAATGGAATTAAGTAGATGACATAAATATATATACACATAAATCCAGTATCATTATTATGTCATATATTTCATGATTACTTATTATATTTACTTTATAATCATTCATGAATGGTTAAAGTGTAGAATGAATCTCATCGCGTCTTGGAGACGGTAGTCCGTACGTACGCACGAGCGATGATATCATCTTCATGATTATTGAATTGAATTGGAGTGGATGATACAATATAATAATAATCAGTATAATGTTATAATAACTATGTATAGTTATTATTTACACCATTATACCCATCCATGTAAGGTGTTGGTGGAAAAACAGATTACACCACGGCGTGGAGACGATATTCCGTACGTACGCACGCGCGGTGATTTTGTTTTCCGTAGGATGGATAGAAGGTGAAATGGGGTTGTTTCATATTTATAATAAAAAATAAGTATATTAGTGATACTGATGTTGTTACTTTATAATGAAACAACTAAAGAAGAATAAGTTGAAGAAGAAAGAAGCTTGAAACAATCGGGAGAAGAAATTACCTCTTCTTCGATACGCCTCTTTGAAACCTCCTCTTAGGGCATTAAGATTGGTCTTTGAGGAAGACCAGAACCTCTAGGATGTTGCTAGGGAAGTGGAGAAGAGAATTTGGCAGGGGTTGGCCGATCTTGAAGGCTCAATGTTGTGTGAGGAAGAGAGGGAGGGGGTGCCCTTTTATAAGGGAGGAGAGGGGCACCTTTGGAATAACTAAAAATATTATTTTATTATAAAGTCAAGTTCGGTTTTAAATAGCTCAAAATTGATTTATTTCTAGGATAAGGTGGGGATGGGTCGAAATCCTCTCATCAAATAGAATTTATACAAGTTTAGGTTCCTATTTTAACCTTATCATTTAGATTTAACATTAAGTTAAATAATTGTACTTTTACCGTATCTTCTTGTGTTCTTATACTATAAGGTTAATAAACTTACTATATCAAGCCAAACTAACCCCAATTTGTTTATTATTAATATATATAACCTTATCTAAGTCATTTGGCAGAACCTTAGATTTTTAGGAATAAAATAACAATTAATAATATAATATTTGTTTTAAAAACTATTTTATGTCAATTTTTACACTATTTAGTAATTGATTTTTGTGAAAATCATAACAGAATGATTAGTTCTAAAAAAGTTAATTTAAACTATACTAACATGTCATATTAACCTATAAAATTAGTGTAATTCATAAAAAGTCTCCAATTATATTTATTTGGGTATTTATAACATCAATTATGTCAATATTTCATTAATAAGATAATTACTGCATCATCGTTGTGTCATAAATAAATTAAATTATTTAATGTCCAAAAATTACAAATAAAATACTATTATGTAGTAAATCTTTTTATCTGTCTAATGAATATTTATAGTCGAATTTATCTTATGTATAACCCCATATTAAAAATGGTTTAGTAAATAAACTTTGATTTTAACTCTTTTAACCCTTCATTTAAATAAATTAATAATAAATGTCCTAATCTAATCCAAGTGGGCCTAAATGGTCATATTTTATTCCTAAGTTTGTTTTTGGTAGAATTACACTTGTCCAATAGAATTAGGACATGTGTTAGGGTAATAATAATATCATTTCTACCCTTAATTACCCTATTTACTTTTAACCGTGGTAAAAAAAAGTAAAAAGTTACTATTCACCAAAAAATTATTTTCATCTCATTGAAACACATTTTACTTGCTGACATCAACCGTGTCTCTCGGATTTTTGAAATTCCACTCACAGAAGCGGTAAAATTAAGTTTTATGAAAAATTCAGTTTTTTTAACTACCACATAGTGGTTTCACTATTCATCAAAAATTGAAAGTTTTCAGAAAAATACCAAAAATTAGGCCTAAGCTATATTTGATATTATGAACTCAAAAATTATTTCTATTTTAACAAATTCAAAACATATCAGTTGCATTAATTAATTTAAAAATTAATTCCCTTCGTCAAAACAAATAGCGTGTTCTTAAGAAATAATAACTATCAAAAGATTGACACATGTTTATGTCTGGTTTAAATGTGAAATTACATCCAATGACCAACATTGTATTAAATTGTAAAAATATATTCTAAATATACTTTAAAACCACTCAAATTAATAATTTCTCACTATTAATTATTTCGATTGAAAAAGTTGTTTTTAATTAAAATTTAGTAATTTTCACTATTCATCAAAATATGAAAGTTATCCGAAAATCACCAAAATTTCACCCTAAGCTAATTTCGATATTCCGAATCCAAAAATGAAGTCCATTTTGAAAAATAGAAATTACAAAATTTCAAAAAGTGGTTATTACTATTCATAACGTCTAGTTTTAATAATATTTTAATAACATATCGTTGTTTAGCGAAACTTGGTGTTGCGTACAACACACGCTATCGTGGAAGGTCGCGATTGCGTGTAATTCAAGCCAGGTCAGAGATGTGTGTTGTGAAATCTCCTTTTGGTGTAGCGTATAACACAAGACATTAATGAAATTAAAAAGAATATTTTTCATAAAATCTCGGGGTGTTACATTCTACCCCCCTTAAAATGAATTTCTCCCTCGAAATTCGTTGGGGTAATAAATGGTTTACTATTCGAAAGTTTCTTTAATCGAAACCCACATCGTAAAAAGGAATACCAAAACCAATCTTTAAAAACAAAAGTATGAAACGTAACTGTTACCCAAATAAACTAATCACTGGGTTTCCACATAGGTGAAAATATGGATATGGAAGAGAAATCTAACCATCATGTTCTGATGGAGAGTGGTAGAGAACATGGCTATGGAAAATCTAGCAATCAAAAATCCATAAATTTGTGATGCTCTAAGGTACCATCTGATTAATCAGATATAAGAGCACTAGGACAACATTTTTGGTTTTCAAGATCGTTTCCCTAAAGTTGAAGAATTTGAATTAGAATAAATACTTACTTTATTTTGGTACAATCTCACTGTTGTTCGTGCCTTGAACAATTTCCACTTCATCTCGTAAATAAATGAAGTTGAATTTGTTATTTGTGAAGTGTTAGTATGACAGGTCATTCCATCTGTCTCAAACAAAAGGTTAGAAAAAGTTATTAAATATACATAAGTCATTCTTTAGTGAGATTAATCATATATGGTTCCTAAAATGGACTTATACTTCATATATCATACCGCTTAATAAAATAAAACTAGTTTCTACTAAACAGGGACTTCCTGTATGCCAGTGGTAGGAGATAAAGGCCAGTCTCACTTCGGTTGTGGGTTCGATTCCCACAGCCTTGTCCGACGCGATGGGCTGTCGCCCGTCCTGCAGGTTGTTCTTTTTCTAAAGCTACATTACTATAACATCCCATCAATAATACTAACTTATGTACAAAATAATCCATTCCAATCTTTAGGCTTATACATAATACTGTCGTCCACTCTCAGAGATTTAATACCATCATTGATCCCCATATATCATAAGATATATCTTGTTGGTCATATTCCAAACATTCAAAGGCCTTAATCTTGTTCTCTCTTGAATACCCATTTAACCTTAGTGAAAACATGAATGCAGTTAAAAGTTAACACTTTCCACATACCAAAATCCTCAAAATTCTATATACTCAAACCATGATATCACTTAGTCCTTATATCAATCATGAGCTCATGAATACTGTTAAACATTTCGTTTTCTCGTTTTCCCTTCATTATACGCATATCACCTTATTTACAAAAATATCTCAATCACTTTGAATACCACATTAGACCAATACATAAATATTCCAATACTTTATGATACAACATTATTTTGGAATCTCATTACATAAACACTTAATCATTCCACCACATCGTTGTCATATTCATCATCGCCAATAGTGATCGCATGTGACTTCCCTTTGTCCTTTGCCTTAAGTGGTTGCTCATGTCGATCATCACTAACCCTTGGATTAGGGAATTTATTAGCATAATGCCCCATTTCATTGCACTTGAAGCATTGAAGTGTTGGTGGTGCGTTCTCTGCAGTGTTTGCTTTATTCACATCATTAGAAACCCTTTTTCCATTACTACGACACTCAGCTGCTCGATGACCTTCTTTTCCACACTTAAAACATTTTCTAGTCCCTTTAAGACAATCTCCACCATGCTTCTTTCCACACTTTGTGCATAAGGAAACATTCATCTTCTTTTCACCATTATTCTGAGATTTATCCTTGAACTCCATCTTTCGTTTCTTGTCAAAACCATGAGATGGATATGTAACACCAACATCCATTTCTACCTTGATAGCACAACGCACAATTTCTTCATAGCTACTGAAGTCTCTTATAGCTAATGCCCTTCGAAGACTTGGTTTTAAGCCACTGAAAAATCGATCAACATTAATTTCAGGTTGGATGATAATGCCAGATGCATACCTTGCAAGTCTTGTAAAATTTGCTTCGTATATACCAACAGATTCATCATCCTTCTGCTTCAGCTCAAGAAACTCCTTTTCCATATTTGTTCGAAGAATACGAGGGAAGTAATTACTGAAAAACAATTTCTTGAACTCGTCCCATTCCATGGACTCAATTTCATCCCTTGACCTCGTATTCTTGATAAGATTCCACCATTGATCAGCTTCACCTTCCAAACGATATACTGCTAAGATGACTTTATCATGTTCAGAACATTGAAGAACTGAAAATATCTTTTCAGTGGTACTTATCCATTGTTCAGCAACAAGTGGATCGGAAGTCCCACTGAAAGAAGGTGGACGTTGCCTCATGAAGGACTCAATAGAATATTGTTCCCTTCTCTGCTCATTTGGAAGTCCAGAATGATTCATAGCTTGTGTAAGTATAACAATTAGATTTTGCACTCCATCTCCCATAACATTTGTTTTTTCAGGAGGACAATCATTGCATTTTCCATTGCATTGATCAACACGGTTCCTTCGGGTTCCAGCCATCGTCTAAAACCCAAAAAGAATAGTGTGAGAGGCAAAAATCATGCTAGGGAAAACAATATTATAAAGGGGGAGTATCATCAATATCTAACTTCTTAAGTTAAATTATATGATCGTTACCGTAGTTCTAGGACTGTATCTTATACGTATACTTATCCTTAGGGACATCCCTAGACATACCTTAGAAATATATCTAGGGATCTCACTAACGCTTTCACATCCTAGTTTCCAAAGGTTGACTAAACCTTTCCTCTGATACCAACTGTAGAGACCCAAAGCTTAACGTACATTGACATTACATTACATTTTCGGAATACATAGTACATAACAAAAACACACAGACAAGGATCGTAATAGTTTAGTGTCTTTGGAAACTCGGAATATAATCTTCTAATCCTGGTGAAAGATCTTCAATATCTCCCATAAAGATCTTACATTTTTTATACCTAAAACCTTTCTTTATATCCTGGGGAAAAGTAAACATAAAAGGGTGATCTCAAATGCTCAGTAAGGGTAAACAAAATAAATATCAATCACATCATATACATAAGCACGTAACTTTTGGAAATTTTAACCTGTAAAAGAGATCATAATTTCATAACCTGGGATAACACATGGCAGTGAAATGTAATCACAATAATCATAACTTAAAACATTAAACTTTGTGGCATGCACACATAATCATAGAGAATCATTTCTTGTTAGTCAAGACTCATTGCCAAGACTATCTTAGTGGACAAAGTCCCTTTCTGAACTGATTCACCCTCGTTTTAGTCCTGTTTCACTGAACTGGTATAACCTACCATTCCAGCCATGTTTATCTCATGAGATATAAAATCTTTACCCAATGCATTGGATGGAGATATAAGTCCCACCCATCTCATAATGATACCATTCTTATGTGTGCCACAAAATCATAAACCATACATCATAGCATAACCCACGTAATAAAAATGGGAATCTTAAACATCATGACATCATAAAAAAATTCATATAAGATAAAGGAATTCATAAAAATAATTCCATCACAACATAGTCAATTCAATGTAATAATAGGGATAGAAACAGAACCCTTTATTATCTTAGATGGAAAATAATTTTGATAAAACACTTGAACTCCATTCTTGAGGAAAATATCTTTTCTTCTTCAAAAACACTTTTACTTTCATAACATGTCATACAATTCTAAACTAAAAGAAGTTGATTAAAAATAAAATTGAAAAATTTTAATGGAATATTCTTCGAAATAATGTTTTAAAAATCCATTCATACCGTATAAGTTAAAAAAAATATTCTTCTCTTACTTTTGTCGGAAAAGTCAAAAAGTACCTCGTACGAAAAATGACAAAAGATTCCTTTCATATCCTTTACTAAAAACTCATCGAAGGGTAAAATTGGATTTAAAAAATTTTAGGTGGATGGAAATAATATTACATATTGAGGTAACATGGATGTGTATGATAAAATACACCCTTGTAAATACCAAAGTATAAGCAATCTCGGATAAAAATGAGATTGAGATATTTACCTTACCTCAGGTCCGATTTGCTTCGTAAGTGTCCGAACCTCCTGTATAATGATTTAAATAATGTCATTGACTTATTACAGAATCATACTAATTGTTATGATATCATATATGGTTCACTTATGACTTTAGTTTACCCGTTCTTTTGTAAATTCCATGTTAAACAGCGTTTTGGGTAAAATCGTTTCATTTGTCGTCCGTGTTTTGACTTGTAATTATTCATATGATTACGTAGATCATGATTACTTAATTCCAGAATATAAAACATGATTTATATATAATATATATTCAGAATATACATATATATAATAAATTAGTAAATGGGAAGAAATACACCATTCATGGAGACGGTAGGTCGTACGTACGCATGAACGTTGTTTTCGTTTCCTTATTGAGTTGAATGGAATTAAGTAGATGACATACATATATATACACATAAATCCAGTATCATTATTATGTCATATATTTCATGATTACTTATTATATGTACTTTATAATCATTCATGAATGGTTAAAGTGGAGAATGAATCTCATCGCGTCGTGGAGACGGTAGTCCGTACGTACGCACGAGCGATGATATCATTTTCATGATTATTGAATTGAATTGGAGTGGATGATACAATATAATCAGAATTAGTATGATGTTATAATAACTATGTATAGTTATTCTTTACACCATTATACCCATCCATGTAAGGTGTTGGTGGAAAAACAGATTACACCACGGCGTGGAGACGGTATTCCGTACGTACGCACGCGCGGTGATTTTGTTTTCCATAGGATGGATGGAAGGTGAAATGGGGTTGTTTCATATTTATAATAACAAATAATTATATTAGTGATACTGATGTTATTACTTTATAATGAAACAACTAAATAAGAATAAGTTGAAGAAGAAAGAAGCTTGAAATAATCGGGAGAAGAAATTACCTCTTCTTCGATACGCCTCTTTGAAACCTCCTCTTAGGGCACTAAGATTGGTCTTTGAGGAAGACCAGAACCTCTAGGATGTTTCTAGGGAAGTGGAGAAGAGAATTTGGTAGGGTTTGGCCGAGCTTTAAGGCTCAAAGTTGTGTGAGGAAGAGAGGGAGGGGGTGCCCTTTTATAAGGGAGGAGAGGGGCACCTTTGGAATAACTAAAAATATTATTTTATTATAAAGTCAAGTTCGGTTTTAAATAGCTAAAAATTGATTTATTTCGAGGCTAAGGTGGGTATGGGTCGAAATCCTCTCATCCAATAGAATTTAGACAAGTTTAGGTTCCTATTTTAACCTTATCATTTAGATTTAACATTAAGTTAAATAATTTTACTTTTATTGCGTCTTCTTGTGTTCTTATACTATAAGGTTAATAAACTTACTATATCAAGCCAAAATAACCCCAAGTTGTTTATTATTAATATATATAACCTTATATAAGTCATTTGGCCGAACCATAGATTTTTAGGAATAAAATAACAATTAATAATATAATATTTGTTTTAAAAACTATTTTATGTCAATTTTTACACTATTTAGTAATTGATTTTTGTGAAAATCATAACAGAATGATTAGTTCGAAAAAAGTTAATTTAAACTATACTAACATGTCATATTAACCTCTAAAATTAGTGGAATTCATAAAAAGTCTCCAATTATATTTATTTGGGTATTTATAACATCAATTATGTCAATATTTCATTAATAAGATAATTACTGCATCGTCGTTGTGTCATAAATAAATTAAATTATTTAATGTCCAAAAATTACAAATAAAATACCATTATGTAGAAAACCGTTTTAGCTGTCTAATTAATATTTATAGTCGAATTTATCTTATGTATAACCCCATATTAAAAATGTTTTAGTAAATAAACTTTGATTTTAACTCTTTTAACCCTTTTTTAAATAAATTAATAATAAATGTCCTAATCTAATCCAAGTGGGCCTAAATGGTCATATTTTTTTCCTAAGTTTGATTTTGGTCGAATTACACTTGTCCAATAGAATTAGGACATGTGTTAGGGTAATAATAATATCATTTCTACCCTTAATTACCCTATTTACTTTTAACCGTGGTAAAAAAAGTAAAAATTTACTATTCAAAAAAAATTATTTTTATCTCATTGAACCAAATTTTACTTACTGACATCAACTGTGTCTCTCGGATTTTTGAAATTCCACTCACAGAAGCGGTAAAATTATGTTTTATGAAAAATTCAGTTTTTTTAACTACCACTTAGTGGTTTCACTATTCATCAAAAATTGAAAGTTTTCAGAAAAATACCAAAAATTAGGCCTAAGCTATATTTGATATTATGAACTCAAAATGATTTCTATTTTACCAAATTCAAAACATATCAGTTGCATTAATTAATTTAAAAATTAATTCCCGTCGTCAAAACAAATAGCGTGTTCTTAAGAAATAATAACTATCAAAAGATTGACACTTGTTTATGTCTGGTTTAAATGTGAAATTACATCCAATGACCAAAATTGTATTAAATTGTAAAAATATATTCTAAATATACTTTAAAACCACTCAAATTAATAATTTATCACTATTAATTATTTCGATTGAAAAAGTTGTTTTTAATTAAAATTTAGTAATTTTCACTATTCATCAAAATATGAAAGTTATCCGAAAATCACCAAAATTTCACCCTAAGCTAATTTCGATATTCCAAATCCAAAAATGAAGTCCATTTTGAAAAATAGAAATTAAAAATTTTCAAAAAGTGGTTATTACTATTCATAACTTCTAGTTTTAATAATATTTTAATATCATATCGTTGTTTAGCGAAACTTGGTGTTGCGTACAACACATGCTATCGTGGAAGGTCGCGATTGCATGTAATTCAAGCCAGGTCAGAGATGTGTGTTGTGAAATCTCCTTTTGGTGTAGCGTATAACAAAAGACATTAATGAAATTAAAAAGAATATTTTTCATAAAATCTCGGGGTGTTACAGATTACATGTATATTTAATGTATTTAAATATAAAAAATCTTATTACATATTTTTCATTGTTCTACATAACTATGATGTAATAATGTCCTAGAGTATTTGTTGCATTGATAAGGTCATGGCAGTTTCCCGCTATGATGAGAACCTTTAAATGTTATAACTATATTCTTAAATATAGTTCTATGGTTAGATGAAATACTATTATGGGACACATAGCATACAAACCATTAGGTGAAAGTACTCGTAAGTAGATGAGACTTCCTCTCATGAAGTTTGCACTTGGTAATATCTAAGATAGGAGATTATGAGAACATACCCTCCAATATGAATTCCATATGTTTTGGTGTCATTGGATCTTCCTATCTGTGAGCATGTATAATGATACTTATACTTTAATATTATCATTAATATGTGTCCTGACTCGTGCACTTTGATTTACTGACGAAAACCATCACGCAGACAGTTGGCGGGAAGTAGGGTATGTTGGTTGTGTCACGAGTGGCATGTTGTTAATGGATAAGTCGAGGAAGGATTTTTCCCTTCCATTTATGGAAGTTGATATCTAGGCCCTTTATTTGAAATAGAACCATTGTGAGAAATTCCATGGCCATGGTGTAACAACGAGTTTATTTCAGGTAGCCAAAGAATGACGTATCAAGCATAAAGGTTGATGAAACTATCATGAAACCATGTTGATGAGATATTGAGATAAAGGGATCATATTACACATTGAGCGTTCATATTTGAATTTTGTTTTTACGACTTTACGTTCTTTATCCTGGGTTCCATGATCCGTTGCGAGATAGTACTCTTGGACTTTAGGTAAGACTGCCTAATGCCAATGAGAAAGAATCCGAGAGGGTCACACACTAGGTGTTTCTAGTGGTCTAGGTTAAATTCTATTTGAATTTAATTAATACATATTATTCTCAATATAGTGGAATAATTGTATTCAAGTCAAAATGATTGCATAAATTAAATATATATTTATTCACTGGATTGTGGGTAAAATATATTTATTTTATTGAAAATTTAATAAATATTTATCTACTAGTTTGTAAATAAAATATTTATTTATGAGAATAATTTATTTATTTATTTATTCAGGTGTTCAATAAATGGATGTGGAGTTCGAGCAAACCAAGGCTGGTCCGGTAGTAAAATAATCATTTTCATGATAGTAAATAATTATTTAACTAGTTGGAACAAATTTAAATAATGATAATGCCGTAATTTTTTGTGATGTGGAATTTTATTTATAATTCCATTTTGTGCAAGTTGGCACATCATAAATAATTATGTGGTATTATTATTAAGATCATGGGGTTTATCTAAGGATATAAATGTATCTTTTATTCAATTAAATATTGTAATCTAAGCTCCATGTCAATAAATAGACATGTACGTCAATTGTGCCATGTACCTAACTACAAGCCCAGTGAATTGAGAATTGTTGAGATAACAATTTCTCTCTCGAATCCTCTTCCCACCCCTCTCAAGAATGAGAGACGTTCTCCAAGGCTAAGGAACAAGTGATTAAGAATGACTGGCACAAGACACTAATTTCACCGTGCTAGCATCCAGAGAATGAGGGGTATCAATCAGACGCCATTGGAGCACATGTGGTTCACCGCTAGAGGGATTCTAGTTTGGATCCTCACAAGTGTAACAAGATAATCTAGAAGGGTCATTCTGGACGATCAACATCATCAACGAAGAAAATAATGAATATACAAGTATTCTTTTCTTTATGAAATTAATTAAATTAATTGTAAACATGATGTGAAAGATCCTCTCTAAAGGTTTCGGGCCTCTTCTATCTTTATCTAGATATTTAATTCTATTCTATGGAGACTGGCATTCATCGTCGTATTGATCCTGGAATAATCATTGATCTGGGTAAAAATTAATGTTGGGTATCATCCCAACCACGCTTCCACTACACTTGGAACCTTCAAATAATACTTTATATCATTTGTGAGATTGATATCATTGTAATCATCCCTTTTTATCATTTGAATAAAAGAGAAGCAATGTTCTCTCAGGGGTTAAGACATAAACCAAAACCACATAATGTAGTTGTTTTATTTTTTTCCTTTCATGATTTATTTTAATCATTGTTTTTATAGTATTTCTCATGTTATTATAGTGGTTTTACACTATAGTGTAGTGAACTGTGTAAGATCCTGCACCCAGACGATTTGGAAATTCTATAAGAAACTTGAATTTTAATTTATTAGACAATTCAAATTTTGAACCCAGACTTAGAATTTGATTATAAGAGTTTAAATTCCTTAAAAGAATGTTTTGAGATAATGAATGAGGCTCAAAAGGTGGCTCGGGTGTTCAGATGAGTTTCTGAGGATTCAGGTTAAGTTTTTGGGGTGTAGAGTTTTCTATCTAGGGTGTATGGTTTGGTGTGAATGGTTTAGGGAAAACCATGTGAAACCTTGACACTTAGAATGTTTTTAATTCATTTCAAACTGATCATGATAATTTTTCATGGTTAGATCACAAATTGGGGCATGTAGTGAAAACCAAAGGGGTAACCATGTGAGATGGTGGAGAGAATGGGGCATGGTGTATGTCCTATGCACAATTTCAGACAAAAAATGTGCCTTGATATAGAGGGGTCCCACTACAGAAAAATAGTGTTTTAGAGGCAATTTTTTCACGGTGTTTTTAAAAACTACTGCTAAATATTTTTAAAATATTTTTTATAATTGTTTTAATTTTTTTTCCAAAAAAAATATGTAAAATTATTTTTATTGGTGGTTTTTTAAAAACCCCACCGTAAAATTAAAGATTTTTTTTTAAAATTTTATTTATTTATTATTTTTTATTTATTATTTATTATTTACTGTCAAATATAGTTTATTTATTATAATTTTAATTATCTATAATGTTTCAATTAATTAATTTTTATAAATATTAGTTAAATATATTTTTTAACAGAAAACAAATCTTCAATAATTTGAAAAAACACTTCTGAGAGTCAGTTTTAGCTCTAAATCCAGTCAAATCAAAGCTCATGAAATGAGATAAAACCAAGTTACATTCAAATTGAGTGAAAATGAAATGAATAAAAGTAATTATAGTTTTAAAAAAGTCTGAAATCGAACTCGAACTTCAAACGACCACGACTTTTGATCCGTGTGTCCGTTTAGGATCTACTTGATATCAAATTGAACCCTACGACGAGATTTATGCCATGTAGGTCTGGTACTAACTATTAGAGAAATTTCCCACTTTTCCCCATAAAGGCCCAAAAGGCCACTGAAATAGAGTTTTTAGTCGTCAATCTTGATTTCATAAAATTCAAACAACTATAACTTTCGATCCAGGTGTCCGTTTGGCCTACACCACATACCATATCAAATCCCATTCTATGATATTTGATTTGACTATTTGTGGAATTGATAAAGGAGTCCCATATCACATTTTATGGTTATTTTATTATTTTTAGGGTTTTAAGAGTTTCTTAACATTTTATGATATATATATATATCTGTTATTTTTTATTTATTTAACATTAATTAATTAATTAAATATTAATTACATAATTAATTACTATTTATTTATTTATTAATTATTATATATTATTATTATTTATTTATTTATCTATTTATTTATTTGGTTAATATTTTATATTTATTTATTTATTTTATTTATTTATTATAAATTTATTATGCACACATTAATTATTAATTTATTTATAATGTATTAATTAATTATTAATTATTTATTTATTAATAGTTTATTATTAATTAATTATTTATTATTTATTCATTATTTATTTATTATTTATTCATTATTTATTAATTAGTTATCAATTATTTATTAATTATTAGTTAATTAATTATTCATTATTTATAAAATATTGAATATTAAATATTACCTATTAATTGTGAATTATGAATTATGAATTATGAATTATGAATTATGAATTATGAATTATGAATTATTGATGGTTAATAATTATTAATTTATTTTTAATTTATCAAATATTTATTTATAATTAGTTTATTATTCATTTATTATTTATTTATTTAGTATTAATTTATTTATTTAATAATAATTTATTAATTATTTATTAATTATTTATAAATTTACAAATATTAATTATTAATTATGAATTATGAATTATTAAGGATCAATTATTGGTTATTAGTTATTATTAATTATTAATTATTAATTATTAATTATTAATTATTAATTATTTATATATTATTCATTCATTCATTCATTCATTCCTTTATTAATTTATTAATTTATTAAGAAAGTAACTAAGTAAGTAACTACGCATGTAACTGTGTAACTAACTAAGTAGCTAAGTAAGTAGCTAAGTAAGTATCTAAGTAAGTAACTAAGTAGGTACCTAAGCAAGAAACTAAGAAAGTAACTAAGTAAGTAACTAAGTAACTAAGTAAGTAACTATTTAAGTAACTAATTAAGTAACAAAGTAAGTAACTAAGTAACTAACTAAGTAAGTAATTAAATAACTAAGTAAGTAACTAAGCAAGTAACTAAGTAAGTAACTAAGTAAGTAACTGTGTAAGTAACTAAGTAAGTAACTAAGTAAGTAAATAAGTAACTAAGTAACTAAGTAAGTCACTAAGTAACTAAGTAAGTAACTAAGTAAATAAAAAAGTAAGTAACTAAGTAAGTAACTAAGTAGCTAACTAAGTAACTAAGTAACTAAGTAAGTAACAAAGTAAGAAAGTAACTAACTAACTAAGTATGTAAGTAAGTAAGTAACTAAGTAAGAAAGTTAGTAACTAAGTAAGTAACTAAGTAAGTAACTAATTAAGAAAGTAACTAAGTAAGTAAGCAATTAAGTAAGTATTTAAGTAAGTAAGTAAATAAGTAAGTAAGTAAGTAACTAAGTAAGTAACTAAGCAAGTAACTAAGTAAGTTACTAAGTAAGTAACTATGTAAGTAACTAAGTAACTAAGTAAGTAACTAAGTAAGTAACTAAGTAAGTAACTATGTAGGTAACTAAGTAAGTAACTATGTAAGTAACTAAGTAAGTAAATATGTAAGTAACTAATTAAGTAACTAAGTATAAAACTAAGTATGTAACTAAGTAAGTAACTAAGTAAGTAACTATGTAAGGAAGTAAGTAACCAAGTAAGTCAATAAGTAAGTAAGTAAGTAAGTAATTAAGTAAGTAATTAAGTATGTAATTAAGTAATTAACTAACTAAGTAAGTAACTAAGTAAGGAACTAAGTAAGTAACTAAGTAAAAGTAAGTATCTAAGTAGCTAAGTAAGTAACTAAGTATGTAACTAAGTATGTAACTAAGTATGTAACTAAGTAAATAAGTAAGTAACTAAGTAAGTAGCTAAGTAAGTAACTCAGTAAGTAACTAAGTAAGTAACTAAGTAAGTAACTAAGTAGGTAACATAGTAAGTAACTAAGTAAGTAACTCAGTAAGTAACTAAGTAACTAAGTAACTAACTATCTATGTAACTAAGTAAATAACTAGGTAAGTAACTTTGTAAGTAACTAAGTGAGTAACTAAGTAAGTAAATAAGTATGTAACTAAGTAAGTAATTAAATAACTAAGTAACTAAGTAAATAACTAAGTAAGTAACTAAGTAAGTAACTAAGTAAGTCACTAAGTAAGTCACTAGTTAAGTAAGTAACGAAGTAAGTAAGTAAGTAAGTAAGTTACTAAGTAAGTAACTAACAAACTAAGTAAGTAAATAAATAAATAAGTAAGTAAGTAACTATGTAACTAAGTAAGTAAGTAAGTATGTATTTATGTAAGTAACTGAGTAAGTAACTAAGTAAGTAAATAACTAAGTAACTAAGTAAGTAACTAAGTAAGTAACTAACTAACTAAGTAAGTATGTAAGTAAGTAAGTAAGTAAATAACTAAGTATATAACTAATTAAGTAAGTAAGAAACTAAGTAAGTAACTAAGTATGTAACTAAGTAAGTAACTAAGTAAGTAACTAAGTAAGTAACTAAGTAAGTAAGTAACTAACTAACTAACTAAGAAAGTAACTAAGTACGTAACTATGTATGTAAGTAAGTAACTAAGTAAGTAACTAAGTAAGTAAGTAAGTAACTAAGTAACTAAGTAAGTAACTATGTCAGTAACTAAGTAAGTAACTAAGTAAGTAACTAAGTAAGTAACTATTGGGATCAAGTTAGCTAATTATGGTTTTGGATGAATGAAGTGTTGTCTTTTGTTGTCAAGGAAGTTTGAGAAGAAACGAAATCACTTCACTTTGTATAAGTGGGTGAGGAAAGATAGGAAAGTTACCTTACTTCCCATGGTAAATCTGACAATGATTTTCTGATATGTATTTCACAAAGATCACAAGTTGGTTGGAGAACTTATGATGAAATCCATATGAAGGAAATGGGGATAAAACATGCGGTCAATCATCATGGTTGGTCTTCCAGAAGCATTTGTCTAAGGTGGCACAGTTTCCCAGTGTTTGCCAATTTTTGGGGTCCAAAATTTGGAGTTGGGTTAGCATTACGAAAAGTGAATTTCCTTGAATATCTCATAAAAATATGGAAAATGAATAAATTTTGCAAATATGGGCCTCATGAAGTAGATTTCGTGAAGACATAAAGAATGTTTAAGGTCTTCTTCATGATTATGATGAGCTTTGCAAATGGCAGAGGTGAAGAGCTTTGTAAGCGGGCATTGTGGTGGTGAAGAACATTATGAGCGAAGCATTGCGGTGGCTCAAAGGAATAAGGAGCATCATGGAGGCGCAAAGTATTTGGCGGAACGCTTCACGATTACAAAGAGATTTGCAAATCTGAAAAATAGCTATGGTGCTTCGTGAAATAGAGTGAATTTCGGAAGAAATTTTGGAGCTCTGTGATTTGGTGCTGACATGGTGTTGAGGTGGCAGGAAGGTTCTAGAGTCGGTGGGAAACACCTATAAATAGGTTGATACCCCCCAGGAAAAGTAGAGACACATAATGAGAATTTTAGAACTCTCGAATTGCGAATAAGGTTTGCAAAGAAAGTGAGCTTTGCAAAGGCAGTAAGCTCTATGAAGGAAAAGAGCTTTGCAGTGAGCTATTGTGCTTTGAGAAACATGTGAACTTTGCAAAGACCAATCTGTGCTCTGAAAAATAGTGCGCTTTTTGATCTAGTGATCTTTGCAAACTAGAGTGCTCTGCGAATCTAGGAGCTTCGCGAAGGAGCTCTGCAAAGGAGCTCTGCGATTTGAAGATTTGAGTACCCAAATTAAGTGAGAAGTGATTTCAAGTGAATCAAGATATGATTGGTGTATAGGAATAAGTATTATTACGAAGTCCATGGAGTTCCTATTAGCTTCTGGATAGAAAAGAGAAGAGTTTTTTTCAATGATTATATTTGTGAAGGTTTTTCAAGAAAAACAGAGATATTGCATTACCCTATTTGTGCAAAGAGGGTGCACACAGACTTGAGGATTATCTCCTAAGTGCTACATGAGTGTAAGGGTATATCCTACTCATTGTATTCCACATCAAAGGATTTTTTTTCTAGTGGATTGTGTGGTACTGTATTATTTTCATACCATACCAAGGATGTAACTACTCTTATTGAGTAGTGAACCTTGTAAATTTTGTGCTCATGTGGTTGTGTGTATTTATCAAGGAAATAATTCTTTAATAGGAGGCTAATGTTGTTTTAGAAAGAAAAGAAACATAAAATAAAAAGATATCATTGATTCACCCCCTCCCCTTCTCAGTGATACTTGGATATTGACTGAGTAAATTTAATTGGTATCAAAGCGGCAGGTTCGCTTCATTCATTCTTTGTTTATGTTTTGAAGAGAAGTTTTGATGGATAATATGAATTGTGTGAACAGTAAGGGGATTACAATATTTTATGGGAAGAATTATCATATCTGGAAAGATATAATGATGCCTTATCTTATGTCTCTTGGATATGAAGTTATTGAAAATAAAATAGATGGATTTACTACTATTGATGAAAAGGTTCCACTTACTCTTGCCGATAAGAAGAATCTTGGGAATGATGGAAGAGATAAAAATTCATTACTCTCATATATTTTTTAGAGTGAATTTTTAAGAGTGAAAGGTGTTGCTACAACCAAAGGAATCTGGTACAGACTGAAAAACATCTATGAAGGAAATACAAATGTGAAGAAGGAAAAACTTCAAATCTAGAGACTGAAGTATGAAGACTTAATGATGGGTGAGTATGAATTAGTTTGAGACTTCTTTACAAGGGTCAATAAAATTGTCAGTGCAATCAGAAGTTTCAGTGAAAAGTTAGAATATTGTATAGTTTTTGAAAAGATAATACGAATTATGCCTGACAAATTTGATGCTAAAGTTTCATCACTGGAAGATAGAGTCCCTGAAACATTATCTATGGATTATTTGTATAGCACTGTCATAACTTATGAAATTATAAGGGAGAATAATATGAAGATAAAATCAAAAGATGATAGAGAAATGTCTTTCAAGGTTTCAAATAAAGAGAAGTCTAAGAAAATTCTTACTGAAGAAGAAGATAGTGAATCCAACTCTGAAAATGAGGTATGTTAAAATTTTGATGAAATTTTATCCTTGTTTTCTAAAAAAGTTAAAAGAGGCACATGGAAATAAAAATGGAAACTTCCTTTGAAATGTTTTGAATGTGGAGATATTGGCCACTTTGCGGCTAATTACCCCCAAAAAGGGGAGGATGAAGACAGTGATGAAGAAGATAGAAGACCAAGAAGGTCATGGAAGAAACAGGGTGAAAAATATAAATATTCTGACAGAGGTAAGGATAAAAAGTTCTTCAAATAAAAAAGAAGAATATTTTTTTCCAAAAATGATGAAGATGATGATAGTGAGACCGAATCAAAAAAATCTATTGCTGAGAAAGCTAGAGAGAGTACCTTTTTTCAACAGTGAATAATGATGATTATTAGAGCAGTAACACTGAAGAAGAGGAAACTAAACTTGAAAAACATCTGAAAGAATGGTTGAAGGAATGTTTGAGAAAGATGAGTAGGCTTGAGAAGGAAAACACGAAATTGAAAAATTAAAACTCTTCATCAATTGACCAAGAAGGTTTTCTTGATAAGAAAGAAAAATTTGAAAAAGAGATTTATGATATGAAAAACTATCTTGAGAGTGAAAAAAATTAT
Source organism: Viscum album (assembly GCA_963277665.1). Lineage (NCBI taxonomy): Eukaryota > Viridiplantae > Streptophyta > Magnoliopsida > Santalales > Viscaceae > Viscum > Viscum album. The sequence continues at coordinate 344,541,033 of OY728162.1, read as the reverse complement.
AATGATCATCTTGAAGTAATGTTGAAGGCAAAGAAGATGAGTTGGAACTTGTGAAAAATATACTTTCTAAAACTGTGGAAAATAACACTATGTTCAAAAATTCTGTTATAGAATTTGGTGAATGTTCTGCTAAGAATAATCCTGAGAAGGATAAAAAAAGTTACCTTCAAAGGTTGAGAAGAAATATGGAACTAGTTCTGATAAGAACAATGCTAGAAAGGCTATGTATGTGGTCAAAGTTAGCAATACTGAAAAATTAGAAACATCTATAAACCCCAAGTCCAGAAATATTTCTACAACTTTTGGTTATGGTAATTCTGAATAGAAATATAAGCTGAAGAAGAAAGTTACAATTGAAAATATGAAGACATATGGTCAGAAGAGTTCTGATAAGAATATATTTGTGAAACATGTTCCCAACTCCGGTCAGTATAGAAGTTTAAGAGGGAAATATTCATATCATGGCTACTGTTGGTATTGTGGTGGATTGGGACACATGGAAAATATGTGTTGGTTTAACCAACAACATTACTACTAATTCACAAGCTTTGAAAGACAAGGATTGAGGGGGATTCAATCTTTCCAAAAAAAAAAACCTCAAAACAAAGTCTAGAAGATATCTGAGAAGGTTGGTTTGAAATTTGAGAATAAGTTCCAACAACTAGAAACTATCTACAAAATATGTGATCGACTTGGACATCTTGTTATGGGATATTGGATTGTGTTACCAGAACAAGAATTTTTTTTTAAAAAACCTCAAAAGATGAAGATTTTAAAGGATAATAAAGGCAAACTTTATAGGTCTGAAAAAAATAGTGCTTGGTTGTTTGGCCATAACACATTGACTTGGTTAGGAAATTGGAGGAAGCACAACAGAAAGTGGATGAAAAGGATGAAAAGAAAACTCTTATTGTTGAAACCACTTTGAAAGCTGTGAAAGGAGAATGACCATGGATCCTTTATATTCTTTGTTCGTATCATATGAAAGACGACTTAAATCTGTTAAATAATGTGAAAGATTTCAAAGAAGGAACAATGACATTTGAAAACGATGAATCTATAAGGATCAAAGGTGTTATATCAACCATAATTAGAAAAGAAAAGATAAAACAAAAGAAAACACTATATGTTGATGGGATGAAACACAAACTATAAGTGTTTCCCAAATCTATGATGAGGGTAACAAATTTATCTTTATAAAAGATGGGTTTGTTGTGAAAAGTGAAAATTATGGAAATGTAGTTACAAGAGGCCAACGTACAAGAGGGAATTTGTTCCTAGTTGGTAAAGTACAAAACTCTTGTTACATGGGTGCGGTGGATGAAAATTAGTTATGGCATAAAAGGCTGGGACATATGTGTCAGAGAAATATGTGAAAGTTATCAAAGCAAGACAATGTCTGAGATAAGCCCGATTTATCAAGAAGAAGAGATTGGTGTTAAACTATTTGTGAGAAAGAGAATATTAAAAACTCTATGCATAAGGGAGTTATCATTCATTCAAAAATACCCTAGGAACTCATACATTATGATTTATATAGACTAATGAGAAAGAAATCTACAAATGGAGATAAGTACTTCATTACTTTCATTGATGACTTTACTTGCATTACTTACGTTATGTACAGATACATAAGTCAGATGATCTGAAAATTTTTAAGAGTTTTAGAAGGAGATCAACGAAGGAATGTGAGTATTCAGTGAAGAAGTTGAGAACTAATAATGGTGGTGAGTATAAGAAAAAAGATTTTGAAAGTTATCTTGAGAAGCAAAGACTTCAGCATGAGCTCAGTTCACCATACACACCTCAACAAAACGGGGTTGCTGAAAGAAAGAATAGAATTCTGGTGGAAATGGGGAGAACTATGTTACTTAAATATATTATTTATCATTATTATTGGAGTCAAGACATGAGAACTATTTTTTATATGCAAAAATAATTTTTTATAGTCCAAATCCAGATATGAGTCCATACAAAATGGTCAATGGAAAAACTCCATGTCTGAAACACTTAAGAGTTTTTGGGAGTCCAAGCATTATAAAGAAGAAAGGTGGAAACCTTGGAAAGTTTGAGCAAAGAGGATATGATGGAATTTTTCTTGGCTACGCTCTAGAAGGAAGAGGATATAGATGTCTCAAAAATGAAATAGGAAGAATTATTGATTCTGAAGATGTGAAAGTTCTTGAAAATGTTGTGAAAGAAAAGTATTTATATGCTGATGGATTAAAAAATATCGATCTTTTCAGGTATTCAGATGCTGATTGGATAGGAAACGTTGATGATAGAAGATCCACATATGGTGGAGTTTTTTCTGAGGAAAATTTGTGTATGTTAGCATACAAAGAAACAAAATTTAGTAACTATTAGCACAGCTGAAGTAGAGTTTGTTTCTTCTACTCAAGTTGATACCCAACTCATGTGGATAAAGACTCAATTGAAAGATCTACTTTTTGAATTCAAACTACCCTTTCTCTTGGGTTGTGATAATCAGAGTGCAATAAATCTCACAAGGAATCTGGTACAACATTATAATTCAAAACATATTAACATAAAGTAACACTTCATCAAAGGGTAGGTGGAGAAGAATGAAATAAGGCTATAGTATATTCCTACATCGGAACAAGTTGATGACATATTTACAAATCCTTTACCTAAGGAACCATTTTCTAAATTGAGGCTAAACATGGGTGTCCGACCTTCTTCACATCAAGGTTGAGGTACGTTTTTATGTCCCCTCTCTCATCTTACCTTTGGATAATCTTTTAAAGGGAGAGAATTGTAATAAATGTATCCATATGGATTAATTCATAAAGGAGGATTTTGGGGTAAGCTGTGAATTCAGCATGTAAGTGTGTGAACTATTCTAACTATTTATTAGAATGGTTACAGAATGATTATAGAGTGGTTGTAGGAAATAATTTTTTAATGATAGGAATTTTGATGAAATGAGGAAGCTTGAGGAGGAAAAGATTATGTGATGTGGTTTCATAGTCACTAATTTTGGATACCATGGTCTTGCTGTCAATAATTCTTGACTCCTATAATGAGTTAGCTCACGTAGGATTAGAATTGTTGATAACTGACTCATTTCTTGAGGTTTCAAAGTTCAATGATTTATGAATCTTAGTTGAAAACAAAATCTAAATGGGGTTATTCTTGGGACCAAGTTGGGAGATTAGGTTTTTGGATGAATGAAGTATTTTATTTTGTTTTCAAGGAAGTTTGAGAAGAAAGGAAATCACTTCACTTTGTATAAGTGGGTGAGGAAAGACAAGAAAAGATACAATACTTTCCACAGTAAATATGAAAATTCTTTTCTGGTCTGTATTTCACAAAGATCACCAGTTGGTTGGAAAGCTTTTTATGAAATCCATATAAAGGAAATGGGTAGACAACATGAGATTAATTAGCATGGTTGGTTTTGCAGAAGTAGGTGCCAAGGGTGTAATAGTTTCCCAATGTTTGCCAATTTTTTGGGGTTCAAAACTTGGAGTTATTATAGCATTCTGAAAAGTGTATTTCCTTGGAGATCTCATAAAAATATGAAAAAGGAATGAATTTCATGAATATGGGCCTCATAAAGTATATTTTTCAAATAAATGAAGAATGTTGATGGTGTTTTTCGTGATTATGATGAGATTCATGAATAGAAGAGGTAAAGATCTTTGCAAGCGAGCAATGTAGTGTTGAAGTTCATTGTGAGTGAAGCATTGTAGCGACACAAAGGAATAAGGATCATTTTGTCAATGCAAAGGATTTGATGGAATGCTTTATGATTACGGTGACCTTTGAGAATCCAAAAAATAGCTATGGTGCTTCATGAAAGAGAGTGAATTATGGCAAAAATTTCGGAGCTCTGTGATTTGGTGCTGACTTGATACTGAGGTAGATGGGAGGTTCTGGAGTCAGTGGTAAATTCCTAAAAATAGGCCCCTACCCCATCAGGAAAAGTAGAGAGAATTAAAGATAATTTTAGAGAGCTTGAATTACAAAGAAGGTTCGTGAAGAAAGTGATATCTACGAAGGTAGTAAGCTTCATGAAGGAAAGGAGATTCATGGTGATCCATTAAGATTTTAGAAACAAGTGAACTTCATAAAGGATAATTTTTTCTCCGTGAAATAGTGAGATCTACGATCTACTGATCTTTGTGAACTATAGATATTTGTGAACTAGAGTGCTCTGCGAATCTGGGATCTTTGTGAAGGAGCTCTGTGAAGGAGCTTTACGAACTGAAGATTTGAGTATCCAATTTAAGTGAGAAGTAATTTCAAGTGAATAAAGATATTACTGGGGTATAGGATTAAGTATTATTACAAAGTCCAAGGAGTTCCTATCAGCTTATGTTTAGGAAAGAGAAGATTTGTTTTCAATGATTATATTTATGAAGGTTTTTCAAGAAGCACATATATATTTCATTACCCTATTTGTGCTAAGAGGGTTCACACAAAATTGAGGATTATCTACCGTGTGTTACATGAGCATAAAGTTACATCCTACTCATTGTATTCCATAAAAAAAGATTGTTTTCTAGTGTATTAGGTGGCACTGGATTATTTCTGTACCATACCAAGGACGTAGCTACTCTTGTTGATTAGTGAACCTTGTAAATCTTGTACTCCTATGGTTGTGTGTGTTCAGTAGGGAAATAACTCTTTAAAAGTAGGAAAAGGTTGTTTCTAAAATAAAGAAAACATTAAAGAAAAATATATCACTGATTCACCCCTCCCCCTCTTAGTGATACTTGGATCCTGACTGGGTAGCTTCAGTAACTATGTAAGTAACTAAGTATGTAACTAAGTATGTAACGAAGTAAGTAACTAAATTAGTAACTAAGTAAGTGACTCAATAAGTAACTAAGTAATTAACTAAGTAAGTAACTAAGTAAGTAACTAAGTAATTAATAACTAAATAATTAATTAAGTATATAAATAAGTATGTAACTAAGTAATTAACTAATTAAGTAACTAAGTAAGTAAGTATGTAAGTAACTAAGTAACTAAGTAACTAAGTAAGTAACTAAGTAAGTAAATAAGTAAGTAACTAAGTAAGTAACTAAGTAAGTAAGTAAGTAACTAACTAACTAATTAAGTAAGTAAGTAAGTAACTAAGTAACTAAGTAAGTAAGTAAGTAAATAAGTAATTACCTAAGTAAGTAACTAATTTAGTAACTAAGTAAGTTACTAAGTAAGTAAGTAACTAAGTAAGTAAGTAACTAAGTAACTAAGTAAGTAAATATGTAAGTAAGTAAGTAAGTAAGTAATTAATTAAGTAAGTAACTAAGAAAGTAACTAAGTAATTAATTAAGTAAGTAACTAAGTAATTAACTTAGTAACTAAGTAACTATGTAAGTAACTAAGTAAGTGACAAAGTAAGTAACTAAATAAGTGACTAAGTAACTAATTAAGTAACTAAGTAGGTAACTAAGTAAGTAACTAAGTAAGTAACTAAATAAGTAACTAAGTAAGTAACTAAGTAACTAAGTAAGTAACTAAGTAAGTAACTTAATAAGTAACTAAGTAAGTAACTAAGTAAGTAAATAAGTTGGTAACTAAGTAAGTAACTAAGTAATTATGTAGGTAAGTAACTATGTAACTAAGTAACTAATTAAGTAACTAAGTGACTAAGTAAGTAAGTAAGTAACTAATTAAGTAACTAAGTAAGTAACTAAGTAAGTAACTAAGTAAGTAACTAAGTTTGTAACTAAGTAAGAGACTAAGTAAGCAACTAAGTAAGTAATTATTGGGACCATGCTGATGATGAAGGTGATGAAGGTTTAAATAGTTTTCTTTTGTTGTGAAGTTTGGTTTTGAAGAATAGAAATCAATTCACTTTGTTTTAGAAACAATTGTTTTGATATTTGTTTTCTAAAACAATTGATCGGTTTCAGGAAGAATTAGTTTCACAGGATAATGTATTGTGTTGGAAGTGAATCGTAATCGGTTTCACACTGGAACTGATGTGAAACTTGTGTTTCAATTGTGATGATGCTTTGCTGATTTTTATTTCATATTAATCATGAGTAATATTAAAAACTTGTGATTGAGTCTTGGTAGAAGAAAGGGGGAGTGAAAGATATTCTTCCAATAAGTAAAGAATTGTATTTAGATTATTTTTCAAAACAATCATAAAATAATCATATTGAGATTTATTGTATCCTGATGGCAGAGAGAAAGAAGGGGCCCCAATTTTTTTCAAAACAATCGTATCCAGATTGTATCGATTGTTTTTCAAAACAATCATATCCAGATTGAAGTGGTGGTGCTAATTTGTATTCAAGTGGTGCCGATGGAATTGGTGATGTCGTTGGAATAGATGGTGCTAATGAAAAGTGGTGCCAGTGAAAGGTGGTGCCAATGAAAAGTGGTGTCGATGGAAATTGTGATGCTGATGAAAAATGGCGTCGATCGAAGTGGTGCCAATGAAAGAGGTGATGCCAATGGAAGATGAGACACTGATTATTTTTAAAAAAAATTGTATTCTGGTAGAGGAAAAGGAAAGAGATGGTGTATATTGTGAGTGAATCACATTTATATTGTTTCGTATCGTATTTAGGAAGATCTTCATTATCGGATTTTTTTATCATATATGAGTATATCTTCATTATCAGGTTGTTTTGAATCATATCTAGGCAGATCATCCTTATCATATTGTATTGTATCATATCTAGGAAGATCTTTGTTTTCAGATTGTATTTGATCATACCCAGTAATCATAACCATAATGATCATAACCAGAAATGATCATATCTAGAATGATCATATATAGAATAATCGTAACCAGTGATCGTAAATAGAATGATCATAACTAGAAATGATAATATTCATTATGATCGTATCTAGAATGATTGTATTCAAGATGATCATATCCAGACCATTTGTATTCAGAAAAGATCATTCTTGGGTTGATATAAAAAGAAATAAGTAGGAATGAATGGAAAGTTAGAATACTTTCCAATTAAAATCAGACGATGCTAAAGCTGATCCTCAATGAATTCAAATCCATGAATTAAGTCATGATACAAGAACATGTTGGTGAATGAAGGTAGTTGATGGAGATGATTTGTTTTCTCATGTGGTAAAGAGAAAAGAAAAGAGAAGGATACTAATGAATGAATTGTCAAAGAGGAAGTATTTCATTCGAAAGAGTCTTTTGTGGAAGAATGAATTTATTCAAACATTTGTTTTCAAATAGTACATACCTTTTTTTTGAAGAAATCAGTATGAGAGAATCAGACTCAGATGATCAGACCCATTTATTTCTCAAAAATTGAAATCAGTTTTAGCAATTGAAATCGGAGTCTAAAGAAGTAGTGGTGAAGAATGTTGAGTCAAAACAAGTTTTGACTTTCCCATTGATAATTTATTTTGGAAATCACAAATCACACATATCATAATCACATATATTATTTATCATGCATGTTGTTTTACAATTGTAATCAAATATTTTTTTCCCATATATGTTGTATTATTATCATAATCATGTATACTTTTTACATCATTTTATATGTTTTATTCTCATCATAATTACATATATCGTAATCACATACAATCTTAATCATAGTTTTTGTTTTCCATCATAATCACACATGTTGTTGATCTACATTATAATATTATTTTGTTTTTATTTCAATCATAATCACATATATTGTTTCTAGTTGTAACCACATGCATCGTAACTAGGTCATGTATTGTATTCATCTTATGTATTGTAACCACATGCATTATAACCACATGTATCATAACCACATGCATCATAACCACATGCATCGTAACCATGTTTAGTATTTTATCATATTCATGTTATGCATAATAACCACATGCATCGTAACCACATGTATTGTAACCAGATCATGTATTGTAACTAGGATATGTATTATAATCATAGTATGAATTGTAATAATGTATCATAACAAGAATATACATTGTATTAACATCATGCATTGTAACCAAGTGATGTATTGAAATTACAATATGAATCGTAACCATGATATGAATCATAATCACAACATGAATCATAACCATGATATGCATCTTAAGCATTGTAACCAAGTTATGCATCGTACTCATGTAATGATTTGAATTCATGTCTTACTTCAATACTGATTACATGATTCTCATACTCATTGTTTAGTACTTTTGTACTTACTATTTTCTAACTAAAATGATGTCGTAGAGTTAGTAATGCACTAAATAAAATTATGTTGTGTATTTTGTTTTTTTTTGACCATTGTAATGTCAGGTGTCCAAGTCCCTCTAAATTTTTCAGAGAAATATGACCACTAGAGGAAATATGATCGTTGGAATCTGAGGCCTATAAATAGGATGAAATTTGAACCAAATAGAACAACTTTTTTTCTATCAAGTTCTAGAGAGTGATAGTGTGAATTCTCTCTTGGTTCGTGTGAAATCCTTGAAGATACAAGAAGTGAATGGCTTGTTCCAAGTTCCATTATTTCTATAAGTGATTTGTTTCAGCCTTTTGAGTCTGATCATTGTGATAATGATTGAGGGATTCCAGGGATAGGAATATGTGATGTAGATCATCATATCGAGGGATTTTAAGTGTTTGAAAGAAAGAGGTGTCGATTACCTTCTTAATCGAGGGATTATGGGGATAGGAAGAAAGTCGTGCTGATCATCATATCGAGGGCTTACCAAGGTGGTGGTAAGACATAACTTTTATCCTAGGTGAAAGGATTCCATACTCTTTGGGATTAAAGAGGTGTAATACCTTTTTATTTCCATTGCTATTTGTAATAGAAAGGAAATCACTTTGTTTCTTATTTATATTCATATACTTTTATTATTTTAATTGTTTCAATTATGATTCATTCATTACATATTGTATTAAGAGATTCTATACACTGTATGGTAGAATCATTTTCTTTTTTATTACTCTGATCATTGTATTGAATTCAAATACTATTTTTTTCATTACTTGTGGTATTACCTTATATCCTATCCATCAGATCCAAGACCCATATGGTTATTTGTATTGGTTTTGAATTTTATTAGTTTAAGACCTCTTAAACTAAGTTCTTTCTTGAGTGTTCTAAATAAAAAGTTTTTAAACCTACAATTCACCCCCTCTTTTATTATTCCATCTCATATAAATATAAATCTATATTACGATCCAACAAAGATTGTGGAAGTTTCGAGAAGAATTGAGAAGCGTTGAAAAAGTCATAATTTCTCCGAGATTTCAAGAGAAACTTGTATTTGGGTGGATTTGTGTGAGCAGGAAACATTTTGGGATTCGTGACTAAACATGTTTTGGGTTTCCTATAAAAGGAGAATCACATTGTACTTTCTATGTGTACACTATTCACTATAGAAGAGAGAGAATCTCTGGGTTTCTAGAGAGAAAAAGAGATCAATTCCGTTTGGATTGAAAATTATTTTGGGTAGTGTTGATTAATTCGTATTCTATTCAACTTGACAATTGTATTCAGGAATTGAAGTGGTTTTATTTCTACTCTATTTTTTTCGATCAGAAAATTAGACTGGGAGTATTGTTTTGTAAGAATCAGACTCGAAGTAATCAGACTCAAAAAATACTAGACTTAGTGTTTCATAACAAAGTCCAGGTGGTTCTTACCTTTCTTCTGGGTAAGGAATTGAGGAATTATATTACAATTTGAATACATCTATTGAATTGAAAATAAGCACATGTAACATGAGTTGTTACAAAATAATTGTATTACCTTATTGTGCTAAGAGGATGCACATGAACTAGTTATATTGTTTCCCAGTGCTATACAAGTGAAAGGGAACATCCTACTCTTTGTATTCTAATGATTTATTTCTAGTGGATTGTATGGTATTGGATCATTTCCAAACCATATCAAGGACATAGATCTTCTTATTTAATAGTCAAACTTGTAAATATTTGTGTTCCTTTAGTTTTGTGTTTATTTATTTCTCATTAGGGAATTGAAATCCTTAACAGGAGGTGAAGTTTATTTCAATTGAAAAGAAACATAAAAGAAAAATAGTATCAATGATTCACCCCTCCCCCTCTCAGTTATATAATACTTATACTGGGCACTTTCAATTGGTATTAGAGCAAGGTTACCTTCATTATTCTTTACTGGTGGAGGATGTGAACTGTGTGAACAGTAAATGTATTTCAGTATTTGATAGAAAGAACTATCATATCTGGAAAGATATAATGTTTCCATATCTTATGTCTATCAATTATAATGTTCTTGAATCTCCAACTATTGGGTTTCCTTCCATTGTTGATAGTTCTCCACTTACACCTGTTGACAATAAGTTTCTTGAAAATGATGGTAGGGCCAAGAATGATATATTATCATCACTTTTTAAAAGTGAATTCTTGAGAGTGAAAGTTGTTGCCACAACTAAAGGTATATGGGATAAATTGAAAAAAATATACGAAGGCAATACAAAATTGAAGAAGGAAAAGTTACAAATATGGAGATTGAAGTATGAATATTTGAAGATGGGTGAGCATGAATCTTTTTGGGAATTCTTTACCAGGGAGAATGACATTGTGAGTACTATTAGATGTCTTGGTAAAAATCTAAAGGACTTTATATTTGTTGAAAAGATATTTAGAATCCTTCCTAACAAATTCGATGGAAAAGTTTCTTCATTGGAAGATATAGATCCTGAAACATTTTCCTGTGATGGTTTATATAGAACTCTTATCACTTATGAAATAAAAAGAGAGAACTCTATGAATAGAAAAAAATGTTCATAGAGAAATGTCTTTCAAATCAATGAAGAAAGAAAAGTAAAAGAATATTTTTATTGAAGATGAAGCTGGTGATTCTATGTTTGAAAATGAAGTATGTAAAAAATCTCAAAGAAATCTTATCCTTGTTTTCTAATAATGTGAAAATAGGAACAAATAAATATAAATGGAAACTTCCCTTGAAATTATTTGAATGTGGAGGTGTTGGTCACTTGGTGGATAATTTTCCTCGAAGAAATAAAGAATAGGATAGTGATATTGAAGAAGGAAATACAAGAAGATCATGGAAGAAAAAGCAAGACAAAGGAAAATAAAAGAAATTATTCAAATAAAATAGAAGAATTATCTTTTCTTAAGATGATGAAGAAGAATAAAGTGATGTTGAATCCAAAAAATTAATTGAGTATGGTAATGAAAATACATTCATTGAAAAAGTGAATGATGAGGAATTCGGAAGCCGTAGTTCAGAATAAGAAGAAACTTAGCTTGAAATTCATTTGAAAGAAGAGTTGAAAGAATGTTAGAGAAAGGTCAGAAGGCTTGAAAAGAAAAAAAAAGTTGGAAGATGAATGATCAAGAAACCAAGAATTTTTTGCTGGTGAGAAATAAAATCTGGTTAAAAAAATTGATGATTTGAAGAATTCTTTTGAATATTAAAAGAATCGTAATGTTCATTTGGAAGTGAAGTTGAAGGAAAAAATAAGATTAGTTGGAACTTGTCCAATAAAAACTATCTAAAGCTGAAAATAAAAGTCTAAGCTTCCAAAACTCTATCATTGAAGTTGGTGAATGTTCTTGTAATGAGAAACTTGAGAAGGTTCAAAAAAAGATACCCTCAAAGGGTGAGAAGAATAATGGAACTGTGTCTAAAAAGAATAATGTTGGGAAAGTTATGTATGTGGTTAAAGTGAAGAATTTAGAAGTTACAACACATCCTGAGTCCAAAAAGGTTTTATTTGGATCTAAAAAAGTTTCAAATACTTATGAACCTATCAAGGCTAAAAAGAAGAAGAAAAATTGAATTGAAAGTAAAAAAAGACGGTTGAGATTTTTTTTCACAATTCTGATTAGTATAGAGGTTTCAGAAGAAAATAACCCTTCTATGGGTATTGATGGTATTGTAGGGGATTCAGACACACATAAAATATGTGTTAGTTTAATTAACAAAATTTCTATTTTCCCACAAGTTATGGAAGATATATATTGAGGGGGGTCAATCTCCTTAAATAAGGAAGAATGAGAGTGTTGTCATGAAGAAATCTGAGAAGAATGAATTAAAGATTGAAAATAGGTTCCAACCCTTAGAAAGTATTTTTGAAAGATGTGAAAAACCTGGAAACCTTAAAAAAGGATGTCTTGTTTTGTTACCAAATCAACAAAAGATTCTCAATTCTCAAAATTCAAAGGTGAAAAATGAAAAGAATGGAGAAATGGCTCTTGTTGTTGAAACTGTATTGAAATACATGAAAGGAGAATGGCCTTTGATACTTGATAGTGGGTGTTCTGTTGGGGTTGGTGGCCTAGCACCAACTAATTTATAATTTATTCGTTAATAAATACCTTATCACATCTTTATTGTTCTTCTATGTGAAAATGTATGTAATAATGTCCTAAGTATAACTGTTTCACTAAAGGGTCATAGCAGATCCCTTCTATGATGAGAACCCAGAAGTGCCATAACACTATTCTTGAATATATGTTTTATGGACGAATGATGTTATTTTAGGGACACAAATAATACGGGACATTATGGGTGAGGACTCATAAAAATTTGATACACCTTCTCATGGTGTGGGACCTTAGTAATATTCCAGAGGATATTATGAGGACATGACCCGTTAGTAGGAAATCCAAATTTCATAGTGTCATTGGATGTTCCTATTTGCGGACATGTGTATTGGTCCTTAGAATTTAAGATTATTATTAATGGGTATTACAACTCATGCACTTAGATGTATTGAAAAAAACTTTGATGACACACTGTTCATAATGAGATAGGATATGTGGGGTGCGTCACGAGTAATACTGCGTTAATATATAATGTGAGAAAGGATTTTTCCCTTTTTTTCAATAATAGAAGTTGATATCTCAGGCCCTTTTATGGAATTAATATAGCCTAAATAAATCCATTTCCATGGTGAAGAATGGGTGAGTTCAATTCTGGGAAGTCAAATAATGAATAATCGAGCCATGGGTTGATGGAACTAACATGCAACCTGCTTGATTCGAGATATCAAGATAAATGGATTACATTAAATGGTAAGCACTCGTAGGAGGTGACATGTCATTGCAGCATTAAATTATTTCTCTATGGGTGAGTTGGCATGTTTCTAGATGCTAAACTTGGACTTTATACAGGCTTCGCCTAATTCCACTGAGAAAGAGCCCTATAGGGTCACACACTAAGTGTGTCAAATTATCTCAGTTAAATATTCATTGAAAAAGTTGAATAAAGATTATTCCTGATTTTGGTTTAATAATTATTCAAGGATGCCTGATCACATTTACTTTAACACTAGTTATTCGATAGAATATATTTTGGGTGAAATAATATATTTATTAGCGAGTAATACAGTGATATTTATTTGATAAATAAAGTCATTATTCAAGATCTTATAAATGTGGTGGATGAAATAAAGAAAATATAAAAACAAGAGTACATGACGTGTATATTAATATACACACTGTGTATTTTTTCTGGGGATTTATGAGAAATAATATTATTTATTTAATTAAATAATATTTGTTGTAATTTGCTGGGTGCATTTCATGTGATAATAATAGTTAATTGTTATTATTAAACATGGGGTCTTATTAAGAATTAAATGAAATGAATAAATGATTTCGGGTAATTATTTAATTTTATTATTCTATGTCATAAAATCTCAATTAGATTATTCTCATTAACTTATACATTCTCGATGATTGTGAACAATAGATCTGGAAAAGCTCTCAATCCAAGAGAGAATTATTTTCCACCAAGAACGCTCTTAAGTTATGAGAGAGATCCTCCTCCACCAAATCAAGGAGAGTGCTTTGGAAATGGATCTCAAGGTGATTGAAGGCAGACATCAAAAGCATAGGCTCTTCCATGCTAGCACCTAGAGATCCCTTCGACAATGTCCAGAGATACGTGGAGTATCTGTAGATCATCTCTAGAGGAAGCCTACACTTGGATTATATGATACAACGATGGATCACATTAGATCATGGCTGGAAACATCAAAAAAGAGAGAATTCCATCAAGGTAATTCTTGTTTTTTAATTAAATTAATTATAACCAACATATGATGATCCTCTCTATGGTTATGGGATTCCCATATTTTCTTTCATTCTTTGTTCTATTCCTAAGATCTGGAATTGTGTCATCGTGATGGATCTCAGATTGATCTTTGTTAATGGAAAAATTTAAAGTTGGGTACACCCACCCACACGCTTCCATTGTGCCCAGAACTAATAAGTGGTATCATAGTGGTCATATAATTGATTATAATTTTTTAGTTTTTTCATTGATGATTTACGCATTTAAAAATTTAGTTGTTTTAATTCAAGTTAATTTTTCTAAAAATCTGAATCTTGAGATCTATTCCTTCTCTTTAATTTCTCATTCACCTTATAGAAACAATATTTTTTTTAATTTTGATTAAAATAAAATAGATTAACTCATCCATAGATGCCAGAGGTTTTGGTCCATACAACACTAGAACACATGGCATGTATTCGGTAGTATACGCCGTGTAGTCAAGGTTTAATGCATTAGAAAGGTCTGCCAAACCAAGTTATGTGTTGTAGTTTATCTAAGTCTTAAATGACTCTGTGTATTGACCAGGAACATGTAGAACACAGTTTCTATATTACATGCCATGTGGACCATAGGACACGTCATGTAGTCCCTTCGGGTTATGTTTGGATTGTGTACCACATACATGGCTTGCTTGGATGAAGACTATGTAATGTGGATACTACACAGTGTGTGGCCCATTGGACATGCCATGTAATTTGAAGATTTCCAAAGTAAATCTACATTCCATATCCCTAGGAATGTATTTTGGATGGATGGTGAATGATGGTACACACCATGTAGTCAGAACTACATGTCGTGTACTCATCTAAATTATACAAATTTATTAAAATTTATTATTATATTATACAGACCCTTGAGATTTGTACCATGGTGAGGGCGTAAAGCTAAGTCACAACATGTGATAGGTATTTTATATATGTGTGTTTAATTTAACATCCACATAATGTTCATTTCTACTCATTGGGTAGTTATGAACTGGAATTCAATGGGTTTCCTCCAAGGTACAAGTTACATACAAAGATAATTTTAAATGAATGTATTTGTTTAAAATTATGATGGATGAGAAACTCAAGGAAATTCAGAAAAGGGTTTAAGATAAAAGGATTCATTAATTAAAGATAATTAATTGATTCGAATTTGATTTATCTTAAACAAGAACAATTAAAGAAGTTAATGATAGTTTTATTTATGCATAAACATCAGTGCATGTATGGATGTTCATGATCTAGACCAATACCTTTGTATGTGGATGGTTTCTTTTAATTTATCTATTTAAATTAAATTTTTTGGACTTTGAGCCTTCTCCTCATTAATATATAGGGCTTGTGTGCCCAAGGTTTATTTTATGTAAAACCACTTTTACCCCTTACCTACATGTGAGATAAAAACATATGTAATGGATGGAGCTCTCAAGCTAGTGGAGGTGGTCCAAGTTAGGAACCGAGGTGAAACCAACCCAAGGAGATACAAATGTGGACAAGTGGAAAACTGTAAACATGAACCCAAAAAGGTTCAAGGTGTTTCTCCCCTAGGTCTTGGGTTAGTTTATCAACTGCTAGATAAACTAACAAATAGAACAAGATCATGAACATACCACTTATTTTATTTCTTTCGGTTGCATGGTTAATTTATTGAGGGTGTGTCATCACAATCACAAAATTAATGAATTAAACAAGAATGCAAGATAGAACTAAAATAAGACTGGATTGTACATAAATATTATCTTAGACATGGTTAATCACTTAATCATATCCCAATAAATATTTACAAGAATTTAATCAAAGATATTAAAATGGAAATTATGTATAAGGATAAAATCCATCAAATAAATATTAAGTCGTTATAGCCTTCCATAATCTTGGTTAGAATCGAAAAATAGTTCAAAGTGCTTGACCAACCCTAGTTGTGGTGATTTCAATTATCGGGGAATTATAATTTAAGGTTTTGGGTTGACATGACTTGGCTTACATCAAGGGTTGACTTCCACAGTAGGACTTGGTGTGACCAAGAGGCAAAGGTTGAGGAAATCCAAAATAAAAGGATTTCATGATTGGGGAGTCCACTCAATGGACCAAGGAACTACGAATTAATGCAGTTGGCATTTCAAATGCCTACCTAAAACCCTTCAAGTTTCTTGAACAACCCTAGTTGGGGTAATGAAAAAGGGAATATGGATCCTTGCCACCAGAATATTCAGGCAACAGGATATTCCAAATTCAATGGAGAGGGCTAATGGATTTCGATAAAATAGTGGGAGACTAATAAGTATTAATTTATTTATTTTTCTGAGTTTTATCATGATAAAGTAATGAATACTTTATCATCTTAATTTGTAGAAACAACAATAAAAATTACTTCAAACATATCATTGTGAACCACACTCAAGAAGTAAAAACCTTATCACTGACACCAATTTCCAAGAGTGGAAGAGGCGTTTATGCGCCATCCTTCACCACGAGAGAAAATTGTATGTGCTGGAGGAGCCTATTATAATTGCGCCTAGAAAAGAGGATAGTGACGAGGAACTATCTCTATATATGAAGCATATGGATGATTCCATAGATGTCCAATGTTTCATGCTATTTTCCATGTCAAATGAGCTATTGAAGAAACATGAAAACATGGGCGCGTATAGCATGATGTCTCACCTTAAGGATATCTATCAAGAGAAGATGGGATAAGAAAGACATGAGAAATCTAATGCTTTATTCAAAAATAAGCTTGGAATATGCCCCCGTTTGGGCCTTCAGGCCACCAATTTGGCCTCTGAGTCCTGTAAGGCCTTCGGGCCACCCAGGCCTTCAGGGCAGTAAGGCCTTTGGGCCACCTCAAGGCCTTCGGGCCACCTTAAGTGCAGATGCAAACCAGACAACCTACAAGGAAAAAGCTCTACAAGGAGGATGAGAAATGATCCTTCACCACAGCAGAAGATAAAGGGATTGTAAGAATGAGAGGGTATGGAACCTGCCATCGGGAAAAGCCTGTGCATGCATAGGAATGCCTAGCCGAATAGTCATGCGAAGGTGGAGAGCTGATTTCATGATGAAGATGCTGGGGAGGAGTAGTTCCAAGTAATTTGTCTGGGTTGTATGTAATGTTTCAAGCCTATGGGCAATTAATTCCTCTAAGGCCTATGGGCCATGTAATACTTACGCCTACGAGCCTTGTAAGGGTTCCACCTGACCCCTTGAAACGTGTATTATCAAAATCAATAAAAAATGAAGTCCTTTGGGCCATTAGAGGAATCTTGGAGAGTCTGTGCCAACTGGGCTTCATGTAGTGAAGCTTATTGGCTACATTGAATGCCTGGACATCTTAGGGATTAATTTCTTGGATGATTTGCATATAGATATCATCCTATCATCACTTCCCAAGACCTTCTCTTGCTTTATTGTAAACTAAAACATGATAAACAATGAGAAGAGTCTATTAGAACTTCTAACCTTAATTCTCAAGGTAGATAAGGACATGGGGCTTGAAAAATTTGTAGTCCTTATGGTGAATAAGAAAAGAAAGGACAAGAAAAAGAGTCCAAGGATTTATAAATGGTCTAAATACCCTGAGAACCATCCCTCCATGAAGGGAAAGATCTAGAGGCAAGGAAAGGAACAAGAGGTGGTGTGTTTTTCATGTGGTAAGATGGGCCACTAGAAGAGGAACTACACCTAGAAGCATGGGGATGCTAAAGGTGCATTTTTTATCAAGTGTAATATTTCCATCTCTACACATTGGGTATTGTATTACATACCACTTGTGGGGATCACATTTGTATCCAAATATAGGAACCAAGAAGATTTAGAATAATTTCTAGAGAAGAGGTGGATCTTCGAGCTACCAATGGCGTGAGTCTAGCTGCGTTAGCCATTGGAAATTACCATCTCTCATTGTCAACTGGGATACTTTTGGTTTTACATAACCGTTATTATATGCCTTGTGTTTCCAAGAACATAATTTTTGTATCATATTTGAATATGGATGGATTTATTTTAAAGTTTGGAAATAGGGGTTTTTTATTTTATAATAACAACGTATGTTATGTTATGGAACATTTAAATAATGGTTTGTATGTATTAAATTAAAAAAACCAAGTGTTGGAAATCGATAATGAAAAAAACTCACATGGCTCATACAACATTCAGTTATGACATCACCATATTGGTCATGTAAACAAGAATCACCTGAAAAATCTATACCAAAATGGTTATTTAGACTCTACTAAGCTAAAACCACTTGATAGATTTGACGCTTGTTTATAAGAAAAAATGACAAAGGCACCTTTCGATGAATAGGGTGAAAGTGCCACAGAGCTTCTAGGATTTGAGAACACAGATGTGTGTGGACAATTTCTAGTAGAATATAGAGGTCGATATTCTTACTTCATTACTTTTACTGATGATTTGAGTAGATATGGATATATCTACTTAATGAGGTATAAGTTAGAGTCCTTAGTGAAATTTAAGGAATTCAAGAATGAAGTAGAGAATCAGCTTAGCAAGAAGATAAATAAGCTTTGATCGAATCGAGGTGGATAATATATTAACTAAGAGTTAATAGAACTTTTATGGGAGTATAGGATTCTATCTCAACTCACTCCCCCTTATACACCACAGTGGAATTGTTTTAGTGAAAGGAGGAATCAAACCTTGTTGGACATGGTGAGGTTGATGATGAGTCATGCAGATCTTCCATTATCCTTTTGGGGATATGCAATAAAAACTGTAGAATACACATTAAATCGAGTACCAACTAAGGTGAAAAATGGAGTTACCTCTAGTTATAGAATGGAAAGAAACCCATTTTGTCTCACACACGTGTTTGGGGATGTGAGGCATTTGTTAAGGCCTTACCAGGCAACAAAATTGCACCCCGAGGCATGAGGTGTATCTTTATAGGATATCCCAAGGAAATGGAAGGATATTACCTATATAACCCTTCAGACAAGAATGTGAGACAATCCGTAATTCTTGAGAGGGTGCACATCCTCAAAAAGGATAGTGGGAGAAAGATTGAATTTGACAAAGTTGATGCTCAAGATACACAAGAGTTGGTACAGGAACAAGTTCCATAGGTCCCCGTGGAAGATGTTCTAGAAACACAAGTACTACATTGGAGCTCAAGAGAGGTAAGGTAACCATAGAGATTTGGTTTCATAGTAACCGAGGATGGTGAATCATTACTATTGGAAAATGATGATCTTATCTCCTACAAGGAAGCAGTAGAGAGCTCAGAAGCTACAAGACGGCTAGAAGCTATAAATTCTAAGATGGATTCCAGGTATTAGAACAAAGTATGTGTTCTGGTCGATGATCTAGTTAATGTAAAGAATGTAGGATACAAATGCGTATTCAAGAGAAAGCTGGAAATAGAAGGTCAAGTTAGAACCTATAAAGAAATTCTAGTGGATAAAGTACTCAAACAACATCAAGGAATTGACTGTGATGAAACCTTCTCACCAGTTTCCATGTTTATATCCATAAGAATAATTATTTCCATAACAGATTACCATGGTTACAAGATTTAGAAAATGGATGTAAAAACATCATTCCTTAATGGGAATCTTTAGGAAAATGTCTATATGACATAATCCGAAGGGTTTGTGACACCAGGTTAAGACAAATAGGCTTTAAAGTTTAAGAAATCCATTTATGGACTAAAGAAACAATCCAGGTCATGGAACATTTGATTTGATGAATCCATAAATTAATTTGGTTTCATTAAGAACAAATTTGAGGCATGTGTTTATAAATGGTTTAATGGGAATGTGGTTGTTATCCTAGTAGTATATGTTGATGACATATTACTTATTGGAAATGATGTACCAGTCTTACAATCAGTTAAGGAATGGATGAACAAGTGTTTCTCTATGAAAGACTTAGGTGACGCAGCCTACATTCTAGGGATCAAGATTATTCATGATAGAACCAAGAGGATACTTGGACTAATTCAGGGTACATACATTGACCAGATACTAAAGAGATTTAGTATAGAACAATCCAAGAGGGGATTGGTTACAATGTCACATGGCCTACATCTTTCTAATAAAATGTGTCCTATGACACAACAGGAGAAAGATAGGATGAGTAAGATCCCAAACGCTTTGTCTAAAGGATCCATCATGTATGCCATGTTATGTACCGGGCTTGATATTGTCTATGCACTAAGAATGGTAGTCAGATATCAAGAAGATCTAGGAGAACAACATTGTAATACTATTAAGACTATCATTAAGTATTTGAGAAGAAATAAGGATATGTTCCTGGTGTATAGAGGATAAGAGGATCTTTTCATCAGAGGGTATGCAGATTCTAGATTTCAGACAGATCAGATCAATATGAATTCGTAATTAGGATATGTTTTCTAACTCAATGGAGGAGCTGTGAGTTGGAAGAGTTCAAAGTATCCATTTGTCTCCAATTCTACAGTGGATTCCGAATATATGACGGCTTATGATGTAGCCAAGGAATCCATCTGGATTCATAACTTTGTCTCAGAGCATGATGTGGTGCCTGGCAGTAAAGATCCTATCACATTGTACTGTGATAATACTACAACAATGGATCTTTCAAAAGAACCAAGGTCACATCAACAAACAAATCACATTCTCTAGAAGTAACACCTCTTGAAATATTTCTATCAAAGGGGTGAAGTTTCAGTGAGTAGAGTGTCCATAGAAGAGAATGTGGCAGACCCCATGACTAAAGGCCTATCTCAGCAAAAGCATGAATATCACATGAGATCTAGTGGGTTAAAGGTTGTTAGTAGTTGGATATAGTCCAAGTGGGAGGCTATTGGAGTTGGTGGCCTACAACCAACTACCTTGTACTTTATTCATTAATAAATACCTTATCACATCCTGATTTCTCTTCTGCATGACAATGTATATGATAATTTCCTAAGGATATCTATTGCACTAAAGGGTCATATTAGATCCCTTATATGATGAGAACCCAGAAGTTCCATAACACTATTCTTGAATATATGTTCTATGTACAAACGATGTTATTTAAGGGACACAAATAATACATGACATTAGGGGTGGGGACTCATAAAACTTTGAGACATTTTCTCATGGTGTGCGCCCTTGGTAATATCCAGGAGGATATTATGAGAACAAGACCCGTCAGTAGGAAATCCACATTTCATAGTGTAATTGGATGTTCCTATCTGTGGACATGCGTATTTCTCCTTAGAATTTAAGATTATTATTAATGGGAATTAAAACCCACACACTTAGAAGTATTTAAGAAAACTATGATGAAAAACTATTTGTAGCGAGGTAGGATATGTTGGATGCGTCACGAGTAATATTGCATTAATATATAATTCGAGAAAGGATTTGTCCCTTCTGTTCCATAATGGAAGTTGATATCTTAGGCCCTTTTATGGAATTAATATATCCTAAATAAATCCATCGACAGGGTGAGGAATGGGTGAGTTAAATTTTGGGAAGTCACAGAAAGAATAATCGAGCACATGGGTTGATGGAACTAGCATGAAACCCACTTGATTCGAGATATCGAGACAAAGAGATTACATTACACGGTAAGTTTTCATAGGAGTTGACATGTCATTGCAGCATTAAATTATTTATATATGGGTGCCTTGGAATATTGCAAGACGCTGACCTTATAATTTAGGTAGGATCTTCCAAATGCCACTGAAAAATAGGCCTAGAGGGTAACACACAAAGTACGTCCAAGTTTCTCAGTTAAATATTCATTTAATAAGTTGAATAAAGATTATTTCTGATTGTGGTTTAATAATTATTCAATGATTCCTGATTGCATTTATTTTGAACCTAGTTATTTGAGATAATATATTATGGGTGAAATAATATATTTATTTGTGAGTAATGTAGTGATATTTATTTGAGAAATAAATAGTCATTATTCAAGGTCTAATAAATGTGGTGGAGGAAATAAAGAAAATGGAAAAACAAGAGTACACACCATGTATATTAATATACATGTCATGTGGTTTTTCTAGGGATTTGTGAGAAATAATAATATTTAATTAATTAAATAATATTAGGTGTAATTTGCTGGGTGCATGTCAAGTGATAATAATCGTCAACTGTTATTATTAGACATGGGGTTTTACTAAGAATTAAATGAAATGAATAAATTATTTTGGGTAATTAATTCATTTTATTATTCTAAGTAATAAAATCGCAATTACATTATTCTTATTAACCTATCCATTCTCAATGGTTGTGTACAATAGATCTAGAAAATATCTCAAGCCAAGAGAGAATTCGTTTTCCACCAAGAATTCTCTATAGCTACGAGAGAGATCCTCCTCCACCAGATCAAGGAGAGTGCTTTAGAAGCAGCTCTCAAGGATATCAAAGGAAGAAATCACAAGCATAGGCTCTTCCACACTAGCACCCAGAGATCCCTTCAATGACATCTAAATATACATGGAGCATGTGTGAAGTTCTCAGTCAGGATCTAAGTATCACTGAGAGGGGGAGGGGGTGAATCAGTGATATCATTTTCTTTTTATGTTTCCTTTGAATTGAAACAACCTTCACCTCTTGTTAAAGATTTTATTCTCTGCTGAACACACACAACCATCGGAACACAAGATTTACAAGGTTCACTACTCAACAAGAGTAGCTACGTCCTTGGTACGGACAAAAATAATCCAGTACCACACAATCCACTAGAAAACAATCCTTTGATGTGGAATACAATGAGTAGGATATACCCTTACACTCGTGTAGCACTTGGAAAACAATCCGCAAGTGCATGTTCACCCTTTTAGCACAAATAGGGAATTACAGTATTTTAGTGCTTCTTTACAATTGAACAGATGTATTCTCTGAAGTACAGATCTTCACTTTCCTACCCAAAAGCTGGTAAGAACTCCCATACACACAACTGAATATGTGTGAAGGCCCCAAGTTTTTTGCGCAACCTTTAGGACATCTTGCGCGCAATTCAAATGCCTTGAGCGTAAAAATTCCATTTTGGTGTGAAAAACTCTTTCATGCAGCTTCCCATTTTCAAGCAACTTTTTCTCTTTTTGCGCAGCTGTCCTCTTTTCGCGCAAACAACTTCCTTTTCATGCAACTCACTTATCATATAATATTACGTGCACTAGAGCTCGGGATTTCTTCTAAGTGTCGAGAATTAACAAATGAGAGGGGTTCACCTCATATTTATAGGCATTTTTGACCATGTGCGAAAAACAATAATCCGCATGTAAAACCTCCTTCATGCGCGTAAAAACTCTTTCACACAACTTTATATTTCATGCAATGTTCCAATATTTTGTGCACCTCATGCCTTTTCCAATTTTTGAGCTTCTGATCTTGAAACACCTTTTGCACAAAAAACTTATTTCTTCTATTTCGCGCACAACACCATTATTTCGCACAACCATTATTTTTTCCATGCATCCCGCTGATATTTCGCGCATCCCGCTACTATTTCTCGCACCACTTTAATTTTTCACGCAACCTGCCAAAATTTCCGCGCAATCCATTCCTTTTCCATTATTCGATGTTATGACCTTAAATCATGACTTGCACGCCACCTTAAACTGTTCTTTTGTGTCGCCCCTAAATTGTCCATTTCTTTTTCATTTCTCTCTTCACTGCTTCCCATAACCATTCGTCAGCTTTCATCACAAACTCCACTATCTTGATTTATATATCCTTTGATAGATCAGCTTTAGCATCGTCAGAGTTACAATAGGAAGTACTGAAACATCCCATTTTCCAGCAGCATCATTCCTTCCAATCAAAACTGTATATGATTGGCATCATCATTTATACCCCTTTACTTTATAAGGCTTGCATCACAAGTTTTCCTAACTTATGATATTTTTTAAATACAAATCAGCAAAGCATCATCTGGTTTCTGGTCCTTCTACAAAGTGAATTGATTTATCTTCTTTGAAAACAAAATACAACACTCTGCAAAGGCTAACTCTTCAAACTTCCTTCTCCATTAAACTTGGTCCCAACAATGTGTGGATCACTGCTAGAGGAATCCTACACTTTGATTCTATGACACAATTATGGATCACATTGGATCATGACCGAAAAAATAATCAAAGAGATAATTCCATCAAGGTAATTATTGTTTTTGAATTAAATTAATTATAACCAATATATGATGATTGTCTATATGGTTCTGGGACTCACCTATTTTATTTCATTCATTGTTCTATTTTGAAGATCTAGAGTTTTATCATTAAGAAAGATCTCGGATTGATCATTGTTAACGACAAAAATTATAGTTGGGTACACCCATCCATGTGTTTCTGTTGTGCCCAAAACCAACATGTTCTTCCCGCGTGATAGGAGACTTGAAATTTTTGAATGATGTGAAAGATTTTAAAGAAGGAACAATGAAATTTGGCAATGAATAATCGTTGAAAATAAAAGGTGTTGGGTCAACCATTACTGGAAAAAAATATGAAATCTAAGAAAACATTGTATATTGATGGGCTGAAACACAACATGCTAAGTGTCTCACAATTGTGTGATGAGGGTAACAAGGTTATATTCAAAAAATATGGATTTGTTTTAAGTATTGAAGAATATGGAAAGATTGTTACAAGAGGCCAACATACAAAAGGAAATTTGTTTCAGGTTGGTGATTCACAAAACTCTTGTTACATGAGTATGGTGGAAGAGAATCAATTATGTAATAAAAGGCTTGGACATATGTGTTAGATAAACATGAAAAATGTATCTAAAATAGATAGTGTTTGAGACATTATTGATTTTCCAAGAAGAAGAGATTGGTTTTGCACTATCTTCCAGAAAGGAAAGATTACAAATGTTGTGCATAAGAAAGTTGATATTTGTTCAAAAATAAAACCCTAGAGCTAATCCATTCTGATATATATGGGCCAATGAGAAAACAATAAAAATATAGAGATAATTACTTCTTTAATTTTATTGATGATTTTAATCACATTACTTGAGTTATGTACATGAAACACAAATTAGATGATTTAAAAATGTTTAAAAGTTTCTAAAGAAAAGTTTAGAAAGAATGTGAGTATTCTATGAAGAAGTTTAGAACTGATAATGGTGGTGAATACATAAGTTAATATTTTGAAGACAATATTGAGAAATATAGAATTTGGCATGATTATAGATCTCCATGCACTCCCCAACAAATTAGGGTTTCTAAAAGAAATAATAGAATCCTGGTGGAAATGGGAAGAACTGTGTTACTGGAGCATGGTCTTCCTCATTACTTTTGGAGGCAAGCCATGAGTACTGCTGTTTATATTCAGAATTGTTTCTTCTATAGTCCTTAATCAAGTATGACTCCCTATAAAAATTTTTATGTTAAAAATCCAGGTTTGAAGAAATTTATAGTTTTCAGAAGTCCTTGTATTATAATGAAGAAAGGTGGAAACTATGGTAAGTTTAAGCAGAAAGGTGAGGATGGAATCTTTCTTTTCTATTCTCCAGAAGGAAGAGGGTACAAATTCATCAAAAAAGAAACAAAAAAAATTATTGATTCAGTTGATGTAAAAGTGATTGAAGTATCTGAGAAAGATTAACATGTTTTGGTGAACAATGAAGTTAATCAAGTTGAAGAAGATAATTCTGATAAGGATACAAATGATTTTAATAATAATAATGGTGAAGAATCAGACTCATCCATTTACAATGACGAGGAAGGAAAATTAAGATCTTCTCCAAGGCTGAGGAAACGTGTGGAAGCAAATAATTTAATTGGTGATCAACATCTAAAGTTTCAAACAAGAAGAATAACCAATTCCATTACACAAACTTCTTTGTATTCAAAAGTGGAACCAAATGATGTGGAAAAATCCTTTGAGTATTTTTAATAGGTTCAAGCCATGAATGAATAATTGGATGAAATTGAAAAGAATAATACATGGGAAATCATACCCAATTCTGAAAACAAAAATATCATTGTCACAAAATGGGTTTTTTTTGGAAAAATCTAAATGAAAATGGTTAAGTTATAAGAAAAAAAGAAATATTGGTTTGGAAAGGTTATTCACAGATTGAGGGTATTGACTATGATGAAATATTTTCTCCAGTGGAAATACTAGAAACAATCAAAATCTTTCTTGATATTTCCACACAACGGGGCTAAAAGATCTTTCAAATGGATGTTAAATCTGAATTCCTAAATGGTGATCTTGAATAAGAGGTTTATATTGAACAACCTTGTTTCTTTGTTATTGGAAAAGATGATAGTTATGTGTGATGATTGAAAAAGGCATTGTATGGACTAAAACAAGCTCTGAGGTCATGTTATTCCAAATTGGATACATGCTTAAGAAATATGAATTTTAACAAAGGAAGAGTGGATAACAATCTTTACATCAAATAAAGTCCAGAGTATTCCCTCATTGTAATTTTTTATATTGATGATATTACCATTACTAAGAATGATGAGAGAAGCTATGAAATATTTTCTAAAGAAATGAATAATGTATTTTAAATGTATATTCTATTATAAATTAAATACTTTCTTGGGTTACAAATATAGAAAAATAAAGAATTCATTTTCCTCTCCTAATAAAAGTATGAAATAGTTCTCCTCAAGAGGTTTGGAATGGAAAATTAAAAACTAGTTTCCCCACACATTTTGGTGGGAACAAAGCTGAGTAAAGATAGAGAAGGAAAAGAAGTTGATAAAAAATAGTATCGATAGATAATTAGAAGTCTATTGTATTTGACTACCTTAAGACCTAACACTATTTATGTTGTTACCATATGTGAAAGATTTCCGAGTGCTCCAAATGAATCACATCTTATTTCTGGAAAAATAATTCTTAGATGCATCAGAGGCATAATAGAATTCTGAATCAGTTATTTCATCTCAAATAGTATTTATTTATTTGGGTATTCTGATGCATATTGGGAATGAAATTTTGATGATAGAAGATCCACATCTGGTGGTGTATTATTTTTGGGAAATAATTTTGTTAGTTGGAATTTGAAGAAACAAAACTCAATAACTCTCAGTATAGATGAAGCTGAGTATGTTGCTGCTACTCAAGACACTACTCAACTTATGTAGATGAAAACACAATTGGAATATTTACTTTTTGAAGTAAAGTTACACTTACTCTTGGGTTGTGACAATAAAAGTACAATCAATCTCACCAAGAATCCTATCCAACATTCTCGTTCAAGACATATTGATATCAAATATCATTTTAATGAAAGAACATGTGGAGAAGAATGAATTGATGCTAGATTATGTTCTAACATCATAACAAGTTTCTGATATTTTCATAAAACCTTTATCAAATGAATCATTCTAAAAAATGAGGTTGAACATGGGTGTCCAACCTCTTTCTCTTCAAGGTTGAGGTATGTGTTTCTGTCCCCCCTCTCATCTTACCTTTGGATATTTTTTAAAGGGGGAGAATTGTTTTTTTTAATAAATCTATTTCATAAAAGAGAGATTTGTGGGTAAGTTGTGAATTCAGCATTATTTTGTGTGTGAACTATTCTAATTGGTTATTGGAGTGGTTGTGGGAAAATAAATTTAATTTTTTTCTAGGGAGAATGAAGAAAAGATAGAGAAAAGAAAAAGTTTGTCATGATCAATATTTTTGGATGGCATGGTTTTTCTATTCATGGTTCTTGTATCATATAATGAGTTATCTCACATAGGATTAGAATTATTGATATATAATACATTTCTTAATGTTAAAAAGTTCAATGATTTATCAAACTTGGTTCAAAACAAAATCCAAAGGGGGGGATTGTTGGGAACAAGGTAATGATGAAGGTGATGACAGTTTAAAGAGTTGTATTTTTTTTGTCAAGGTTGGTTTTGAAAAAAAGAAATCACTTTAATTTGTTTTCACAAAAAAAAATTGAGATTTTTTTATAAAATAATTGATTAGTTTTAGGAAGAATATGTTTCACAAGAAGAATGTATCATGTTGTAAGTGAATTTTCATCGGTTTTACACTGGAACAGATGTAAAACTTGTGTTTAAATTGTGACAATTATTTATGGATTTTTATTTCATTTAAATCATGAGTTTTATGGAGAACTTGTGATGCAAGCTTGATAGAAGAAAGGGGGAGTGAAAGAGATGATTCCAATTAGAAACGAATCATATTAATTTTTTTTCAAAATAATCAAAAAATAATCATATTCAGATTGTTTTTCGAAACTATTAGAAAAGAAGTGGTACCGATTTTTTCACAACAATCAGAAAACAATCATATCCAAATCGAATAGGTGGTGCTGATTTTGTTTAAAAACAATCAAAGTGGTACTGATGGAAAGGTGGTGTTGATGAAAGTGGTGCTGATGGAAAGGTGGTGTCAGAGGAAAAGGAGGTGCCAATGAAAAGGGTGATACCGATGGAAGAGGTGATACCAATGGAAGATGAGAAACCGATTGTTTTTCAAAGAAATCATATTCAGGTAGAAGAAATGGAAATAGTAGGTGTCGATTGGGAATGAATCACATTCAGATTTTTTTGTATTGTATCCAGGAAGATCTTCATTATCAGATTGTTTTCAGATTGTATTGTATCTGGGTGGATCATTGTTTTCAGATTGTATCGTATCATATCGAAGATGATCGTAACCAGAATGATCATATCCAGAATGATCGTATCCAGAATGATTGTAACCAGAATGACCATATCTAGCATGATCGTAACCGAAATGATCGTATCTAGGATGACCGTAACCAGAATGACCGTATCCCAAATGATTTTAAGTAAGTAACTAAGTAAGTAACTAAGTAACTAACAAAGGATCTAAATAAGTAACTAACTAAGTAACTAAGTAATTAAGTAACTAAGTAAGTAAGTAAGTAACTAACTAAGTAAGTATCTAAGTATGTAACTATGTAAGTTACTAAGTAAGTGACTAATTAAGTAACTGAAGAAATAACTAAGGAACTAACTAAGTAAGTAACTAAGGAAGTAACAAATTAAGTAACTAAGTAAGTAACTAGGTAAATAACTATGTAAGTAACTAAGTAACTAAGTAAAGAAGTAAGTAACTAAGTAACTAAGTATGTAACAAAGTAAGTAACAAAGTAAGTAACTAATTAAGTAACTAAGTTAGTAACTATGTGAGTAACTAAGTAAGTAACTAATTAAGTAACTAAGTAAATAACTAACAAACTAAGTAAATAATTAAATAAGTAAGTAAGTAATTATCCTGGATGGCCCCAATGGCCAGAAAGCCTTCTAAGAAGTAACTAATTAAGTAACTAAGTAAGTAACTAAGTAAGTTACTACGTATGTAACTAAGTAATTAACTAAGTAAGTAACTAAGTAACTAACTAAGTAAGTAAATAAGTAAGTAACTAAGTAACAAACTATATAAGTAACTAAGTTAGTAACTAAGTAAGTAACTAACTAAGTAACTAAGTAAGTAAGTAAGTAACTAAGTAATTAATTAAGTAAGTAACTAAGTAATTAACTAAGTAAGTAACTAGGTAAGTAATTAAGTAATTAACTTGTAAAGTAACTAACTAAGTAACTAAGTTACTAAGAAACTAAGTAAGTAACTAAGTATGTAACTATGTAAGTAACTAAGTAAGTAACTACATAAGTAACTACGTAAGTAACTAAGTAAGTAACTAAGTAAGTAACTATGTAAGTAACTAAGTATGTAAATAAGTAACTAAGTAAGTAACTAAGTAAGTAACTAAGTAAGTAACTAAGTGAGTAACTAAGTAACTAAGTAAGTAACTAAGTAAGTAACTAAGTAAGTAACTAAGTAAGTAACAAAGTAAGTAACTAAGTAAGTAACTAAGTAAGTAAATAAGTAAGTAACTAAGAAAGTAACTAAGTAAGTTACCAAGTAAGTAACTAAGTAAGTAACTAAGTAAGTAACTATGTAAGTAACTAATTAAGAAACTAGGTAAGTAGCTAAGTAAATAACTAAGTTAGTAACTAAGTAATTAGAAAAGTAAGTAACAAAGTTTGTAACTAAGTAAGTAACTAAGTAAATAAGTAAGTAACTAAGTAAGTTCCTATGTAAGTAATTAAGTAACTAAGTAAGTGACTAAGTAAGTAACTAAGTAAGTAACTATGTATGTAATTAAGTAACTAAGTAACTAATTATGTAACCAAGTAAGTAACTAAGAAAGTAAACAAGTAAGTAACTAAGTAAGTAACAAAGGAAGTAACTAATTAAGTAACTAAGTAAGTAACTAAGTAAGTAACTAATTAAGTAACAAAGCAAGTAACTAAGTAAGTAAGTAAGTAAATAATTGAGTAAGTCACTAAGTAAGGATCTGAGTAAGTAACTATGTAAGTAAATAAGTAAATAACTAAGTATCTAACTAAGTAAGTAACTCAGAAACTAATTTAGTAACTAACTTACTAAGTAAGTAACTAAGAAATCAACTATGGTAACTAAGTAAGTAAGTAACTAACTAAGTAAGTAAGTAAGTAACTAAGCAAGTAAATAAGTATGTAACTAAGTATCTATTAAGTAAGTAACTAAGTAATTAACTAAGTGTTGGGACCATGTTGGATGGAGAAGGAAGTAAGAAGAGTCTACTGTTATTGAGTGCTTTCTTTTGTTGTCAAAGAAGATAAATCAATTCACTTTGTAAAGGACTTTCAAACCAGACAATGCTTTACTGATATGTATTTCAAAAATATCATAAGTTAGGAGAAATTGTGATGCAAGACTTATGATGTAAAAGGGGGAGAAATGATGATGCCAATCATATACAGTTTTGATTGGAATGAATGATGCTGATAGAAGATAGGGAAGTTGCAGTACATCCCGTTGAAAATATGATGATGCTAAAGTTTTTTGATCAAAGGATACATACCACAATAGTGGATTTCGTGATGAAATATGAATAATTTTTATGGGATTCATTGAAGATAGAAATGACAAAGTAATAGATGATATAGAGGCGTCACAAAAGAATTTTTTAAGGTGGTGTTGTTTTCCAGCGTTTGCCAAATTTTTGGTCCCGAAAACCGGGAGATGATTAAATGTGTTTTTGGAAAAGGATGTTGTGCGTAAGTTTGAATATGGCTTGGTATGTTGCGCACAAGTGGAGTTCCATGATCTAAACCTAAAAATATGACAAAGGAAAGGATTTCTCGAAAGAATTGTTTTTGCGCGAAAGATTTGTTTTTTCATGAAAGATTGAAGGGAGTTTGGAATCTTACGTGCAAGGCATGATTCAAGGTCCAAACATCGAAAAATGGAAAAGTAATGAAGTGTGTGAAAGATTCAAGAAGATCATGAATGATGGGGTTGGCATGAAAGAGACTTACATGCCCAATGCAACGTCAAATGGGGTTTTTTCACGACACATCAGGATCTTGTGCGACACATTAGGGTTTTTGTGAACAGGGGTCGAAGAGGTTTATAAATAAGAGGTGACCCCCTAACATATGTAAGGATCAACACTTAGAGAAATCTCTATCTCTGAGGCGTGAAAAAATTCTAATAAAAGGAGAGTGCATGAAATAAATGTAGTTGCGTGCAATAAGGATAAGTTTCTCACAAGAAGAGAGTTGTGCGCAAGATTGAAGTTACGCATAAGAGGTGTTTCATGAAAAAAGTCATATCTTCCGCATGTGGCATAAAAGTTGCATGCCAGACACCTAAAAGGGTGCGTTAAATATTGGGGTTCTTCTCACGTATTTAGTTGTGCGTAAGATAGTTCTTACTGGCTTATGGGTAAGAAATTGGAGATTTGTACTTCAGGGAATACACATGTTCAATTGTAAAGAAGCACTAAAATACTGTAATTCCCTATTTGTGCTAAGAGTGTGCACACACCCATGTAGACTGTTTTCCAAGTTCTATAAGAGTGTAAGTGTATATCCTAATCATTTTATTCCAAATCAAAAGATTGTTTTCCAGTGGATTTTGTGGTATTGGATTATTTCTGTACCGTACCAGGGATGTAGCAACTCTTGTTGAGTAATAAACCTTGTAAATCTTGTGTTCCCGTGGTTGTGTGTGTTCAGCAAGGAAGAAACTCTTTAACATGAGGCGAAGGTTGTTTCAAAAAGAAGGAAACATAAAAAGAAAAAGATATCACTGACTCACCCCCTCCCCCTCTCAGTGGTACTTAGATCCTGACTGGGAACTTCACTAAGTAATTAAGTAAGTAATTAAGTAAGTAACTAACTAAATAAGTAAATAAGTAAGTAAATAAGTAAAAAATTAAGTAACCGAGTAAGTAACTAATTAATTAACTAAGTAAGTAACTAAGTAAGTAACTAAGTAAGTAACTAATTATGTAACTAAGTAAGTAACTAAGTAAGTAAATAAGTAAGTAAGTAAGTAAGTAAGTAAGTAACCGAGTACGTAACTGAGTAAGTAACTCAGTAATTAACTAAGTAAGTAACTAAGTAAGTGACTAAGTAAATAGCTAAGTAACGAAGTATTTAACCAAGTAAGTAAGTAAGTAAGTAAGTAAGTAAGTAAGTAACTAAGTAAGTAACTAAGTAAGTAACCAAGTAAGTAAATAATTAAGTAAGTTTTTTTGTATGCATGTAATTAAGTAAGCAAGTAAGTAAGTAATTAATTAATTGAGTAATTAAGTAACTAAGTATGTAACTAAGTAAGTAACGAAGTAACTCAATATGTAACTAAGTAAGTAACTAAGTAAATAACTAATTAAATAACTATGTAAGTAATTAAGTAACTATATAAGTAACTAAGTAAGTAACTAAGTAAGTAATGAAGTATTTAACTAAGTAATGAACTAAGTAAGTAACTAAGTACGTAACTAAGTAAGTAACTACGAAATTAAAAAAGTATGTAAATAATTAAGTAAGTAAGTAAGTAAGTAAGTAAGTAACTAAGTAAGTAACCAAGTAAGTAACCAAGTAAGTAACTGTGTATGTAACTAAGTAAGTAACAAAGTATAAAACTAAGTAAGTATCTAAGTAAGTAACTAAGTAAGTAACTACGTAAGTAACTAAGTAAGTGACTAAGTAAGTAACTAAGTAACTAACTAAGTAAATAATTAAGTAAGTAACTAAGTAAGTAACTAAGTAACTCAGTAACTAAGTAAGTAACTAAGTAAGTAACTATGTAAGTAACTAAGTATATAACTAAGTAACTAAGTAAGTAATTAAGTAAGTAACTAAGTAAGTAAGTAAGTAACTTAGTAAGTAACTAAGTAAGTAAGTAAGTAAGTTATTAAGTAAGTAAGTAACTAAGTAAGTAACTAAGTAAGTAATAAGAAAGTAACCAAGTAAGTATCTATGTAAGTAACTAAGTAAGTAACTGAGTAACTTAATAACTAAGTAAGGAACTAAGTAACTAACTAGGTAAGTAACTAAGTAAGTAACTAAGTAAGTAACTAAGGATGTAACTAAGTAATTAACTATGTAAGTAACTATGCATGTTACTAATTAAGTAAATTAGTTAGTAAGTAAGTAAGTAACTTAGTTAGTAACTAAGTGATTAAGTAACTATGTAAGTATCCAAGTAAGTAAATAAGTAAGTAACTAAGTAAGTAACTAAGTAAGTAACTAAGTAAGTAACTAATTAGGTAACTAAGTAAGTAACGAAGTAAGTAACTAAGTAAGTAACTAACTAAGTAAATAAGTAAGCGAGTAACTAAGTAAGTTAGTAAGTAAGTAACTAACTAACTAACTAACTAACTAACTAACTAAGTAAGTAAGTAAATAAGTAAGTAGCTAAGTAAGTAACTATATATGTAGCTAAGTAATTAACTATGTAAGTAACTAGGTATGTTACTATGTAAGTAACTAAGTAAGTTTCTAAGTAACTAAGCAAATAAGTAAGTAATTAAGTAACTAAGAAACTAAGTAAGTAACTAAGTAAGTAACTAAGTAAGTGACTGAGTAAGTAACTAAGTAAGTAACTGTTGGGACAAGCTGATGATAAAGGTGATGGAGGTTTCAAGAGTTGTCTTTTTTTGTCAAGGTTGGTTTTAAAGAAAATAAATCACTTCACTTTTTTTTGAAACAATTTTTTTTGAGATTTTGTTTTAGAAAATAATTGTTCGGTTTCAGGAAGAATAAGTTTCATAGAAGAATGTATCTTGTTGGAAGTGAATTTTCATCAGTTTCACACTAGAACAGATGTGAAACTCATGTTTCAATTGTGACGATGCTTTGATGATTTATATGTCATATAAATTATTTTTTTTATTGAGAACTTATGAATCAAGTTTGATAGAAGAAAGTGGGAGTGAAAGAGATTCTTCCAATAAGAAAATAATCATATTCAGATTGTTTTCTAAACAACCAGAAAAGAATCATATTCAGATTTATCGTATCTAGATGATAGAGAGAAAGAAGGGGTAAGAATTGTTTTTCAAAACAATCGTATTCAAATTGTATCGATTGTTTTTTAAAACAATCCTATCCATATTGAATAGGTGGTGTCTATTTGAATTCAAGTGGTGTTGATGGAATAGGTGATTCCATTTGAATAGATATCGCTGATGAAAAGTGGTGTCGGTGGAAGGTGGTGCCGATGAAAAGTGGTGTCGATGGTAAAGGTGATGCTAATGGAAAGTGTTGTTGATCTAAGTTATGCCGGTGAAAGAGGTGATTTCAATGGAAGATGAGACCCTGATTGTTTTTTAAAACAATCATATTCGGGTAGAAGAAAAGGAAAGAGATGGTGTAGATTGAGAATGAATCACATTCAGACTTTTTTGTATCATATCTGAGTAAATCTTCTTTATCATATTGTTTTGCATCATATCTGAGTAGATCTTCTTTATCTGATTGTTTTGAATCATATTTGGGTAGATCGTCCTTATCAGATTGTATTGTATCATATCCATACAAATCTTTGTTTTCAAATTGTATTTGATCGTACCCAACAATCGTAACCAAAATGATCATAACCAGAAATGATCATATCCAGAATGATCGTATCTAGAATAATCATAACCACCGATTATATCCAGAATGATCATAACCAGAATGATCGTAACCAGAAATGATTGTATCTAGAATGATTGTATCAGGAATGATCGTATCCAGACCATCTGTATTCAGAAAATATCATGCTTTGGTTGAGAGGAAAAGAAATAAGCAGGAATGAATTGAATGTTACAATACATTCCAATTGAAATCAGGTGATGCTAAAGCTAATCCTCAATGAATTCAAATTCATGAATTAGGTCATGATATAAGAACATGTTGGTGAATTAAGGTAGTTGCTGGAGATGATGTGTTTTATCATGTGGGTAAAGAGGAAAAGATGGAGAAGGAGACTGATGAATGAATTTTCAAAGGGGGAGTCTTCCATTCGAAAGAGTGTTTTAGGGAAGAATGCATTTCTTCATACATTTTTTTTCAAATGGAACATACCTTTGTTTTGAAGAAATCAGTATGAGAGAATCAGACTCAGATGATCGGACCCATGTGTTTCTCAAAAATTGAAATTGGTTTCACCAATTGAAATGGGATTCTGAAGAAAAATAGGTGAAGAATGTTGTGTCAAAACGTGTTTTGGATTTCCCATTTATCATGTATGTTGTTTTACGATCATAATCACATATATTGTTTTCTATATTTTTTGTATTCTTATCATAATCATGTATTCTTTTTACATCATTTTATATGTTGTATTCTCATCGTAATTACATAAATCGTAATCACTTATAATCATAATCACATTTTTTGTTTTCCATTGTAACCACACATGTTGTTGATCTACATTATAATATTATGTTTTTTGTCTTTCAATAGTAATCACATATATTGTTTCTCATCGTAACCACATGCATCATAACTAGGTCATGTATCATATTCAAGTTATTTATCGTAACCACATGCATCCTAACCAAGTTAAGTATTGTATCATATTCATGTTATGCATCGTAACCACATGCATCGTAACCACATGTATTGTAACCAGATCATGTATCATAACTAGGATATGTATCATAATCATAGTATAAATCACAATCATGTATCGTAACCAGAATATATATTGTATTCACATCATGAATCATAACCATGTTATGTATTGAAATTACGATATGAATCGTAACCATGATATGAATCGTAATCACAACATGAATTGTAACCATGATATGCATCTTAAGCATCATAACCAAGTTATGCATCATAATCATGTAGTGATTTTAATTTATGTCTAACTTCAATACTGATTAAATGATTCTCATACTCATTGTTTCATACTTTTTTACTTACTATTTTATAACTAAAACAATGTCGTAGAAGTGAACGACTTGTTCCAAGTTCTTGTATTTTTATAAGTGATTTTTTTCTGCTTTTTTCATCCAGTCATTATGATATTGATCGAGGGATTCTGAGGATAGGAAGACGTGCTGTCGATCACCGTATCGAGGGCTTTCAAGTGTTTGAAAGATAGAGGTACTGATTACCTTCTTAATCAAGGGCTTCTGTGGATAGAAGGACAGTCATGCCGATCATTATATCAAGCTCTTACTAAGGTGGTGGTAAGACATACCTTTTATCCTAAGTGAAAGGATACCCTACTCTTTGGGATAAAATAAGTGTAATACCTTTTTATTTCCTCTACTATTTATAATAGAAATTCAATAAATTTGTTTCTTCTTTCTATTCATATTCTTTTACTATTGTAATCATTTCAATTATAATTCATTCATTACATATTGTATTAAGAGATTCTAAAGGTTGTATGGTAGAATCATTTACTTTTGTATTACTATGATCATTTCATTCAATTCAAATATAATTGTTTTTTATTACTTGTGGTATTACATCATTTCATATCCATTAGATTCAAGACCAATATGGTCATTTGTATTGGTTGTTAATTGTATTAGTTTAAGACCACTTAAACTAAGTTCTTTCTTGAGTGTTTAAAATACAATTTTATTAAACCTAAAATTAAACTCCCCTCTTGTATTGTGCCATATCATAGACATATACATCTATATTAAGATCCAACAAAGATTTTTGATGTTTCAAGAAGAATCGAGAAGCATTGACAAAGTCATAATTGAACCAAGATTTCAGGAGAAATTTGTATTTGGGTGAATTTGTGTGAGTGGGAAACATTTTGGGATTCCCACATAAACATGTTTTGGGTCACCTATAAAAGGAGAAGTACCTTGTACTTTCTGTGTGTCCACTATTCACTACAGAAGAGAGAGAAGCTCGAGGTTTCTAGAGAGAAGAAGAGATCAATTCTATTTGGATTGACAATTGTTTTGGGTTGTACCGATTCATTCATATTCTATTCGTATTGAAAATTGTATTTAGGAATTAAAGTTTTTCAATTTCTACTCTATTGTTTTCTATCAAAAAATCGGATTGGGAGTATTGTTTTGTAAGAATCGAACTCAGAGGAATCCGACTCAGAAATGATCTATCTTAGTGTTTCATAACAAAGTCCAGGTGGTTCTTCCTTTCATTTGGATAAGGAATTAATGAATTGCATTACAATTTGAATACATATATTGAATTGAAAATAATATCAAGTAACATGAGTTATTAAAAAACAATTTTATTACCTTATTGTGCTAAGAGGATGCACATGTAGTAGTTTTATTGTTTCACAGTGCTATACAAGTGAAAGGTAATATCCTACTCATTGTAATCCAAGGATTTATTTCTAGTGGATTGTATGGTATTGGATCATTTCCAAAACATACCAAATATGTAGCTATTTTTATTGAATATTGAACTTTGTAAATCATTGTGTTCCTTTAGATGTGTGTTGATTTGTTTCTTAGCATGGAATTTAAATCCTTAATAGGAGGTGAAGTTTGTTTCAATTGAAAATAAACATAAAAGAAAAAGAGTATCACTGATTTATCCCCTCCACCTCTCAGTGATGTAATAATTCAACTGGGCACTTTCAGTTGGAATCAGAGAAAGGTTCTGTTCATCATTCTTTGCTGATGGAGAACATGAACAATGGGAATAGTAAAGGTATTATGGTCTTTTATGGAAAGAACTATCATATCTGGAAAGATTGATTATTTCCATATCTTATGTATATCATTTATGATGTTCTTGAAGCTGCAATAGTTGGGTTTCCTTCCATTGATGATAGTGCTCCACTAACACCTCTTGAAAAGAAGTTTCTTGAGAATAATGGAAGGGAAAAAATGCTATATTATCATCACTTTTTGAAAGTGAATTAATGAGAGTGAAAGGTGTTTACACAGCTAAAGGTACATGGGATAAATTGAAAAACATATATGAAGGAAATAAAAAAGCGAAGAAGGAAAAGTTACAAATATGGAGATTGAAGTATGAAGATTTTAAGATGGGTGAGGATGAATCAGTTGGAGAATTATTTACCAGGGTGATTGACATTGTGAGTACTATTAGATGTCATGGTGAAAATACAAAGGACTCTACAAATTTTGAAAATATCTTGAGAATCCTTCCTGAAAAATTCATTGCAAAAGTTTCTTCATTGGAATATATAGATCCTGAAAAATTTTCTCTTGATGATTTACATAGCACTCTAATCACTAATGTAATGAGAAGAGGGAATGCTATGAAGAGAAAAACAAAGGTTTATAGAGACATTTCTTTCAAATCTATGAATAAAGAAAAGTCAAAGAATATTGTTATTGAAGATGAATCTGGTGATTCTGACTCTTAAAATGAGGTATGTAAAAATCTCAATGAAATCATATCCTTGTTTTTTAACAATATAAACAGAGGTAAATGGAAATACAAAGGGAAAATTCCATTGAAATTCTTATAATGTAGAGGTGTTGGTCACTTTACGGCTAATTGTCCTCGAAGAAAGAAAAAAGAGGATAGTGATATTGAAGAATGAAAGGCAATAAGATCCTAGAATAAAAAGGGAGACAAAGGAAAATAAAAGAAATTATTCAAATCAAAAAGAAGAATTTTCTTGTCCAAATATGATGAAGAAGAAGGGAGTGATGTTGAATCCAAAAAATCCATTGAGTATGGTAATGAAAATACTTTCATTGAAATAGTGAATGATGTAGAATTCATAAGCAGTAGTTCTGAAGAAGAATAAACTCATCTTGAAATGCATTTTAAAGAAGAGTTGAAATTTTTTTTGAGAAAGATTAGAAGGCTTGAAAAGAAAAATAAAAAGTTGGAAGATGAATGCTCAAGAAACCAAGAATGTTTTGTTGGTGAGAAATAATATCTAGTAAAATAGATTGATGATTTTAAGAAGTCTTTTGAAGATGAAAAGAATCATAATGAGAATTTGGAAGTGAAGATAAAGGCAAAAGAGGATGAGTTTGAACTTGTCCAACAAAAAATATCAAAAGCTGAAAAGAAAAGTCTAAGTTTCCAAAACTCTATCACTGAAGTTGGTGAATGTTCTCATAATGATAAACTTGATAAGTTTCAACAAAATATACCCTCAAATAGTGATAAGAAGAATGGAACTGTGTTTGTAAAGAATAATGTTGGTAAAGTTATGATTGTGTTTAAAGTGAAGAATTCAAAATTTACAAAACATACTAAGTCTGAAAAGGTTTTATCTAGATCCAGAAAAGTTTCAAATACTTTTGATCCTATCAAGTATGAAAATAAGAAGAATCAAATTGAAATTGAAAAAAAATGGTTGAGAAATTTTTTCACAATTCTGATTAGTATAGATGTTTCTGAAGAAAATACTCTTTCTATGGGTATTGCTGGTATTCTGGGGGATTCAGACACACAGAAATATGTGTTGGTTTAGTCAACAACATTTCTATTTTCCCACAAGTTATAGAAGTCAAATATTGATGGGGATTCAATCTCTTAAAAGAAGTAAGAATGAGAATGTTGTCATGAAGAAATCTAGAAAGAATGAATTAAAGATTGAAAATAGGTTCCAACCCTTGGAAAATATTTTTAAAAGATGTGAAAAACCTAGACACCTTGAAAGAGGATGTCTTGTTTTGTCACCAAATCCAAAAAATATTCTTAATTCTCAAAATCCGAAGGTGAAAAATGAAAATAATGGAAAAGTGGTTCATGTTGTTGAATTTCATTGAAATACATGAAAGGATAATGACCCTAGATACTTGATAGTGGGTGTTCTGTTGGATTTAGTGGCCTAGAACCAACTACTTTGTACATTATTCACTAAAAACACATTATCACATATTTATTGTTCTTCTGCCTGAAAATTCATGTGATAATGTCCTAAGGATATTTGTTACACTAAAGGGTTATAGAGGATCCCAACTATGATGAGAACCCATAAGTTCCATAACACTATTCTTGAATATATGTTCTATGGACAAATGATGTTATTTAAGGGACACAAATAATACAGGCGATTATGAGTGAGGACTCATAAAACTTTAAGGCACCTTCTCATGGTGTGCTCTCTTGGTAATATCTAGGAGGATATTATGAGAATAAGATCCATCAGTAGGAAATCCAATTTTCATAGTGTCATTGGATGTTCTGATCTACATACATGTTTATTAGTCCTTAGAATTTAAGATTATTATTAATGGGTATTACAACTCTCACACTTAGATGTATTGATGAAAATTTTTATGACACAATGTTCGCAACGAGGTAGGATATGTTGGGTACATCACGAGTAATACTTCATTAATAGATAATACGAGAAAAGATACATCCCTTATGTTTCATAACATAAGTTGATATCTTAGGACCTTTGATGGAATTAATATAGCCTATATAAATCCATGTTCATGGTGAGTAATAGGCGAGTTCAATTCCTAGAATTCAAAGAAAGAATAATCGAGCACATGGGTTGATGGAACTATCATGAAACCTGCTTGATTTGAGATATTGAGACAAAGGGATTACATTACACGATAAGCATTCGTAGGAGTTGACACGTCATTGAGGCGTTAAATTATTTCCCGATGGGTTCATTTGCGTGTTTCTAGATGCTAGCCTTGGAGTTTTGGTAGTTTCCACCTAATGAAACTAAGAAAGAGGCCTAGAGGGTCACACATTAAGTGTGTCTAAGTATCTTAGTCAAATATTCATTGAACAAGTTGAATAAAGATTATTCCCGATTGTGGTTTAATAATTATTCAAGGATGTCCAATCACATTTATTTCAACACTAGTTATTCGAGAGAATATATTATGGGTGAAATAATATATTTATTAGTGAGTAATGAAGTGATATTTATTTTAGAAATAAATATTCATTACTCAATGTCTAATAAATGTGGTGGAGGAAATAATGAAAATGGAA
This sequence comes from Viscum album, assembly GCA_963277665.1. Taxonomy (NCBI): domain Eukaryota; kingdom Viridiplantae; phylum Streptophyta; class Magnoliopsida; order Santalales; family Viscaceae; genus Viscum; species Viscum album. The sequence goes on along the minus strand of OY728162.1, from coordinate 344,499,905 downwards.
AAATAAGAGTACAAGCCATGTCTATTAATATAATTACCATGTAGTTTTATGGGGATTTGTGAGAAATAATATTATTTATTTAATTAAATAATATTAGGTGTAATTATCTGGGAACATGTCAAGTGATAATAATAGTCAACTATTATTATTAGACATGGTGTCTTACTAAGAATTAAATGAAATGAATAAATGATTTTGGGTAATTATTTTATTTTATTATTCTTTGTAATAAAATCCCAATTACATTATTCTCATTAATCTTTCCATTTTCTGTGGTTGTGTACACACGATCTGGAAAAGCTCTCAATCCAAGAGAGAATTATTTTTCCATCGAGAATGCTCTTAAGTTACAAGATAGATCCTCCTCCACCGGATCAAGGAGAGTGCTTTGGAAGAGGTGCTCAAGGCGATCGAAGGCGGACATCGCAAGCGGAGGATCTTTTGTGCTAACACCTAGAGATCCCTTCAGCGACGTCCAAAGATATGTGGAGCACATGTGGATTACCACTATAGGAAGCATATACTTGGATTACATGATGCAATGACGGATCAAATTAGATCATTGCTGGAAACATAAAAAAATAGATAATTACATCAAGGTAATTCTTGTTTTTTAATTAAATTAATTATAAAAAACATATGATGATCCTATAAATGGTTCTAGGACACCCTTATTTTCTTTAATTCTTTGTTCTATTCTTAATATCCAATGTTTTATAATGGTAAATGATCTCATATTGATCATTTTTAATGGAAAAACTTAAAGTTGGTTACACCCACCCACGAGCTTCCATTGTGCCCAAAACTGAAAAGTGGTCTAAGAGGGGTCATATCGTTGATTATAATTATTTAGTTTTTTCATTGATGATTTACACATTTAATAATTTAGTTGTTTCAATTCAAGTTAATCTTTTAAAAATCTTAATCTCGAGATCTATTCCTCCTCTTTAGTTTCTCGTTCACCTTACATAAATGATAGTTTCTTTTATTTTTTTATTAAAATAAAAAAGAGGATCTCATCTAGAGGTGCTAGAGGTTCCTGCCCACACAACACCAGAACACACAATGTGTATTCAGTATTACACACCGTGTATTCAAGGTTCAATGCATCAGAACGGTCCTCCAAACCAATCTATGTGTTGGTGTTTATCTAATTCTTAAATGAATAAGTGTGTTGACTAGGAATATGTGGCATGCAATTTCCAGATTACATGCTGTGTGGCCCATCTGACATTGTGTGTAGTCCCTTAGGGTTATGGTTGGACTTTGTACCCCGTACATGGCTTGCCCAGGTGGAGGCCGTGTAATGCGGATACTACATGGAGTGTGTCCCACTGAACATACTGTGTACTCCAAATATTTCCGAAGTACATCTATATGCCATATCCCCTGGCGTGTACTTCAGATGGACGGTGAACTATTGTACACGCTGTGTAGTCAGAACTACATGCCATGTACTCATCTAAATTATGCAGATTTATTAAAATTTATTATTATATTATATAAACCCTTGAGACGTGTACCATGGTGCAGGCGTAAGATGAGGCACACCACATGATAGGTGTTTTATATATATGTGTTTAATTTAACATCTGTGTAATGTTCATTTCTAATCATTGGTTAGTTATGAAGAACAATTCACTGGGTTTCCACCAAGGTACAAGTTACATACCAAGATAATTTTAAATGAATTTATTTGTTTAAAATTTTGATGGATGAGAATCTCAAGGAAATTCCTAAAAGTTTTTAAGATAAAAGGATTGATTAATTAAAGATAATTAATTGATTCAAACATGATTTATCTTAAATAAGAATAATTAAAGAATTGGATACTAGTTTTATTTATGCATAAACATCATTGCATGTATGGATGATCATGATCTAGACCATGACCTTTGTATGTGGATGGTTTCTTTTAATTTATTTATTTAAATTAAATTTGTTGGCCTGGGAGACTTCTCCTCATTAATATGTAGGGCCTGCGTGCCCAAGGTTTCTTTTATGTAAAACCCCCTTTACCCCTCACCTGCATGTGAGACAAAATAATATGTAATGGATCGAGCTCCTAAGATAGTGGAGGTGGTCCAAGTTAGGATCCTAGGTGAAACTAACCCAAGGAGATACAAAGGTTGATATGTGGAAATCTGTAAACACAAACCCAAAAAAGTTCAAGGGGTTTCTCCCCTAGGTCTTGGGTTAGTTTATTAATCACTAGAAAAACTAACCAACATAACAAGCTCATGACCATACAATTTATTTTATTTTTATTAGTTGAATGGTTTATTTATTGTGGGTGTGTTTTCACAGTCACACGATTAATGAATTAAACAAGCATGCTAGATAGAACTAAAATAAGACTATCTTATGCATAAATATTATCTTAAACATGGTTAATCACTTAAGTATATCCCACTTAATATTAAAAATAATTTAATAAAAGATAATAAAATATAAATTATGTATAAGGATAAAATATATCAAATAAATATTAAGTCGGTATATCCTTCTACAATCTGGGTCAGAATAGAACTATAATTCAAAGTGCTTGACCAACCCTAGTTTGGGTGCTTTCAATTATCAAGGAATTATAATTCAAGGTTTTGGGTTGACTTGAATTGGATCACATCATTGGTTGACTACCACTATAGGAATTGGTGTTACCAATAGGCAATGGTTGAGGAAATATAAAATAAAAGGATTTCAGGATTGGGTAGTCCACTCGAAGGATCAAGGAACTGTGAGTTAATTTTGTTGGAATTTGGAATTCCTACCTAAAACCATTCAAGTTGCTTGACCAACCCTATTTGGGGTAATGAAAAGAGAAATATGGATCCTTTCCACTAGAATATTCAGGAAACAAAATATTCCAAAGCCAATGGTGAGGGCTATTGGATTTTGATAAAATAGTGGGAGACTAATAAGTATTAATTTATTTATTTGTCTCAGTTTTATCATGATAAAGTAATAAATCTTTACTCATTTTAATTTGTAGCAATTAAAATAAAAATTAAATCAAACATATCATTTCAAACCATACTCGAGAAGGAAAAACCTTCTCACCTTCACCAATTTTTAGGAGTGGCAGAGGCGTTTACGCGTCATCCTTCACCACGAGAGGAAATTTTTTGTGCTGGAGGAGCCTATTCTAGTTTGCCCTGGAAAAGTAGCCAGTGATGAGGAAATATATCTCTATATGAAGTATATGGATAATTCCATAGAGGTACAATGTTTCATGCTATCAGCCATGTATAATGAGATCTTGAAGCAACATTAAAACATGGATGCATATAGCATGATGTCTCACATTAAGGATCTCTATCAAGAGAAGGCGAGACATGAGAGATATGAGATCTCAATTTTTTTGTTCAAAACTAAGATTGGAGTGTCTGTGCCAGCTGGGCCTCATTTAGCCAAGCTTTTTGGATACATAGAATGCCTAGACATCTTGGGGATTATGTTCCCAGATGAGTTGCATATAGATCTCATCCTATCATCCCAACCCAAGATCTTCTCTAGATTTATTATCAACTACCACAAGAGAAACAATGAGAAGAGTCTATCATAACTTCTGACATTAATTTTTCAGGTAGATAAGGACATGGGGAGTTGATAAAACACTATTTTGTTGAATATTTTATTGATAATAAATGACATAATTTCCTCACATTGTGCTAAATATGTTCATTTAGGAAATATTTGAGATTAGATTATTCATTTGAAAATTTGATGAATATTATAGTTTTACCCTTTTAAAATGCACTGTAGAATTTCACACATAAATATATTATTATGAATTATTTGAAATTAAAATTTTGTAATAGTGTTCCACGCTTAATTTTCTACAACTTTATTTCAGGGCATTGAAGCTAAATATTTCATTTGGTTGGAATAAATAGACCATGAATGAAAAGGTGGTCTGGACTTTCCAGATTGGAAATTAGTTCTTTATTTGGGTCATAACGTCTTCATCCAAAATTTTATTGGTACCAAATTTTGGGAGGAACTCTCCAACCCAATTGTTCACAAATAATTATTCTGGAAGAACAGCTGGTTCACACGTTTTGAAGGTCAAATGGGCGGAAGAATTTGGATTAAAATATTTGGCTGAGATTCCCTATTCACACTTGAAACATCATTAAACCTAGCCTCCCCTCCACTCAATAAATTAGTGATTTTCTCATTTGGAGGGGTTGGGACATGAATTAGGAAGTTGAGGGAATAAGAGAAGAGGTTCCACTCCAATTATCCAATAAATTCAATAAGGGTAGCTCTTGAAGAAAGGATCCCTTCGTCGAAGCCTTCTTCTTCTTCCTCATGTTGTAATGTTTGTGTTTTCATAATAAACTTATTTATTCTTATTTTATTTATTCCCTTTTATTATAATTTATTAAAATTTATTCTTCTATTGTCTTACTCTTTGGGCTGGAATTATTGAGTAGAAACAATATTGGGTTCTACCCTTTCTAAACCTTTGCACATGCAAACCGTTTCTACGATGACTACACTGCCCATAGAAGAGTAGTTTTATTAGTAATCGATCTACCTATTACCTTATTCATTAATTTATTTTGAATGAATGAGATATTGTAAGTCACTTAATATTATATATTAATTGAGTTTTAAATTTAAATGAAATTGAGCAAGAAATTTAACAATAAACACAAATCACACGAGGTTGAGATTTTGGGTAAATTGTGAGAGCACGAACTTAATCGGTAGTAGAAGACCACACGAGATAAGTTTGTAGAGTTAAAATATAATACTTAAACTCAATTAATCCTCATTTACAGAGTTGATATGTTCTCTAATTAACCAATGATCATAATCTAACCTTAGAACATCAATTAATGTAGGGTGTTGTGATTGCGTGTTCCGAAGCTAGCCTTGGGTTTAAGTAATTTCATCTTTGTGGTTAAGTTAACTCCTGTAGGGTTCGAGGGTTAAAAAATTAGGGGATCCTAATTAAGTGGATATTAATTTAAATGATAATTATTAATAAGTAAATGAATATGTAGAGTTATATTGATTACACTTTCTAAAAATAGTTTTCTAAAAAAACATCTTCTCATTGTGCTTTGTTAATCAACTTTTATTTCAAAATTAAAAAAATGCAATCTTCTTCCAACAAACTTCTTCTAGATTTATAAATAATAATAAAAACCCCATACTTTCAAGTAGTGTTTTTATTCTATTTTATTTTATTATTATAATACCTTTAAGAAGTTGTTTTAATTTTCTTGCTCTATTGAGAGACGACCTTAGTCAGCCACTCTGCTGCACCTAAGTAACCCAAAATCGAACATCATTTGAAAGCTCCCACAATATCGCCTTTCAAATTGGTGTTGTTTACAGGGAGTAAAGTAATTATTTCAACTAACTCGAGTAATTTTTTTTATTTTACATTTTATTCTCCTTTTTTTGTTCCTTCTTTACCCAATTTGAATTTTTTTCTTCTTTTATTTTCTTCTACTTCTTTTTGGACCACCAACTCGAACTTATCATTTTTATTTTACTATGGTCTACTTTTATTATTTCCATTTTTATTTGATTTATGACATGAAATAATCTTGAGGATATTTTAGATATTGACCCTGAGATTGAGTGTAGTCTTCAGGCTCGAATCAGACATTCTCAGTCTACAGGAAGTTTCAACATTCAACTAGTTGGAGAATTACTCCACTCTCAGAACATTGAAATTGGAAGTAATTCAAATTAAACCATAAAAAAGATCCAATGGCTGAAAATAATAAAAATTAACTTAAAATAACTATTCAATAATTGGTTGCACCTGATATTAATTATCAACTAAATTTCATTGCATACCCAAATCTTGAATCGGACTTTGAACTAAAATCTGGATTAATTCACCTGCTTCCAAAATTTCATGGCCTCTCTGGTGAGGATCCCAATAAACACCTTAAATAATTTAATGTAGTTTTCTCAACCCTAAAACCAATAAATTTATCTGGAGACCAAATCAAACTAAGATCATTCGCATTCTCACTTGATGGAGTTGTGAAAGATTGGATGCATTATTTACAACAAGAAGATGTAACTTGTTGGAACAATTTGAAACATCTTTTATTGCAGAGATTTTTTCCAGCATCAAGGACCACTTCTATTCATAAGGAGATCTTAGGGATCAATAAAGTAGAAGGGTAGTCAATGTATGAGTACTGGGAGTGATTCAAGAAGTCTGTGCAAGGTGTCCACATCACCAAATCAGTGATAAACTCCTCATTCAGTACTTCTACGAAGGACTCACACTTATGGAGAGAAGCAAGGTGGATGTTGCAGATAGAGGAGAATTTTTGGACAAGACATGAGTAGATGCACGTGTTTTGATCGAAAAAATGAAAAAAAAAACTCCCAACAATTTGGCGATCGAGGTACACCACATGTTTGGGGAGTACATCAGGAAGTCCATATTCTCTTTAAAGTAATTTGATTGATACAAAGTTGGAATAATTTAAAACTATGGCGAGACCTATTTATTTTTCTGAAAAGACATACCAACCCCCTCCTTCAAGGCCTTGTGGTATTTGCACTGAGACAAGCCACCCAACGACTGTTTTCCCCAACTACAAGAAACAAAAGATTGTGCAGCCGTGTTTCCTAGGAGACCATATCAGCAACAACAACGGCCATATCCCCAAAAGAATCTTGATTCCTTTGCAGTAGCATACAACCAAGGGTGGAAAGATCAATCAGACATGAGTTATAGCTCTGGACAACAACAAAGGCCCCCTTTTCGACAAAACTTCTAGCAGTCTCCACCTTACCATTATGGTTTCCAACAACCCCAAAGGAGATTTGAATCCCAAGCATCAACATGCCAGTGACAAGGGAATCCCCCACCCAAGGTAGATTCTAACACTGATGACCTTTTGAATAAAATTGTTCTTAATCAATTGAATGAGCTGAAGAGTCAAGGTTCAGAGATGAGGGAGTTGAAGACTCAAATGATCTAGATTTCCATTGCCCTCCATGAACTGGTAAGTAAGAATTCTAGAAACCTACCTTCCCAACCTACTCCAAATCTCAGGGGGAATGTTAGTGCCATCACATTAAGAAGTGGGAAGAAATTGAATGATACATTTGTACCTACCATTCCACTGTGATTCACCTCAACTCAAGAAAATCCCCATTCCACACCAACTAATGAGCAATCGAAGGAGAAAGACAAAGGTAAGAAAAAGATTGATGATGTTCCTCCTAAACCACTTCCATTTCCAAACAGATTTGTACAAACCAAAAATATGGATGAAGAAGCAATGCAAATGGAGGTTTTGGACACATTAAAGCATGTGGAGATCTACATTCCTCTACTTGAATCCATCAAGCAAATCCCAAGGTATGAAAAATTCTTAAAATAAATTTATACCAATTGAAGAGGGGTCAAGGGAAATGAGAGGATCAATATTGGAAGGAATGTTTCAACACTCATTACACAAAATCTAGAAATTCCAACAAAGTATAAGGATCTAAGGACATTCATCATACCATACACCATAGGGGAGTTACACTTTTCTGATGCCCTTTGTGATTTGGGAGTTTCCATAAATGTGATGTCGCACTCTGTATTCTCTATTTGCATGTTGGTGATCTGAAACCAATGATAGTAGTGGTGAAGTTGGAAAATAGAGCTACAACATATCCAGTAAGAGTCCTTGAGGATTTACTTGTCTGGGTAAGAGACTTGATCTTTCCAGCAGATTTCTACGTGCTTAACATGGAGGATGATCAGGTAAGTTCTCATGGTCACATTATATTAGGTAGACCCTTCCTCAAAACTGCAAAAAATATCATAAATGTCAATGAGGGTACACTTTACATGGAGTTTGGGGATGCAGTTGTAATATTTAATGTTATGGAATCCATGAAGTACCCCTTAGAGGACCATTTTGCATTTGTTATCTCTCATTTTGAACAACCAAATAAAAACCCCATGGAATTTTATTTTCCTATGCTTAGGGAAATTATGATTATTGGTTCTAGTTTTATGTCTAAGAGTACTTCCACACCTATTTCTAATGCACAAGACTCTATTAGATTTGACTTTGATATGGAATCACATTATGATCATTTGAACTCTGATTATGACATGGCTATTGAGTATGCTGATGGATTTGATGATTTATTCATTGATTGTGATGATTTTTATTCTGATGTTGTTGCTCTTTGTGCACATATTTCAGTTCCTTAAATGTCTCCATCCATACACCACCCCCCTTCATTGGATCTGAATCCATTTCCACAAAATCTCAAATACTCATACTTGTTGAGTGGTGAGAGATTACCTGTTATAATTGCTAGTAATCTTCCTTTTGAACATGAAGAAAATCTTTTGAATCTTTTAAGGGAGAACATTAAGGAAATTGGGTGGACCTTGGATGACATATCAGGTATTAGCCCCTCCATTTTCATGCATATGATTATTTTTGAGGATGGGGCTAAACAAGTGAGGTAACCACAAAGGAGACTCAATCCAACCCTTTTGGAAGTAGTTAAAAAAGAGGTAAAAAAATTTCTCAAGGCAGGTATAATCTATCCCATTTCAGATTCTCAGTGGGTGAGTCCTATTCAAGTTATGCCTAAGAAAATTGGTGCTACAGTTGTTACAAATAAGAAAGATGAGTTAGTTCTAATGAGGTTACTAAACAGTTGGCGTGTGTGTATTGATTATAGGAAACTAAATCAGTCCACTCGCAACGACCATTTTCCCCACCCATTTATTGATCAGATGCTTGAGAGACTAGATGAAAAAACACACTACTGTTTCTTGGATGGATTTTCTAGATATTTTCAGGTTCCTATGGCTCTGGAGGATCAAAAGAAGACAACATTCACTTGTCCATTCAGTACATTAGCCTACCAAAGGATGCCATTTGGACTTTGCAATGCCCTAGGTACCATATAGAGATGCATGGTGAGTATTTTTTCTAATTTTATTGAGACCTACATAGAGGTATTTATGGGTGATTTTACAGTGTATGGGTCTTCATTTGGTGATTGTTTCTCTAGTTTGGGAAAGGCGTTGAATCGTTTTATTGAGAAGAATCTGGTCTTGAACTTTGAAAAGTTTCATTTCATGGTAGATCATGGAATTGTCTTAGGGCATGTAGTTTCAAAACATGGGATAGATGTTTATAGATCTATGATAAACATCATTTCATCCTTACCATATCCTTCATGTGTGTGTGATGTTAGATATTTCCTAGGGCATGCGTGATTTTATCGGCACTTCATCAAAGATTTTTGTAATATTTCTCTTCCTATGTCGCGATTACTTCAAACGGATTCTGATTTTGTGTTTGATGATTCTGGCAGGACTTCCTTTGATGAGATAAAGAAGGATCTGACCACTCCATCGATCATAAAATCCCACAGTGGGATATTCTTTTTGAGATTATGTGTAATGCCTCCAACTTAGTAGTTGGAGTTGTCTTATCTCAAAGGGTGGAGGGACATTCACATGTGATTGTCTATTCATCGAGGACACTAGATTTATCCCAATAAAACTAAAAAACCATGGAAAAGGTGTTTCTTTATGTCATTTTGCTTTAGATAAATTCCGTTCAAATTTATTAGGCTCTAAAGTAGTTGTTTTTTCTTACCATGCAGCTCTGAGGTACATCTTGAAGAAGCCAGACGCAAAGCCCAGGCTAATCTGATGGATGCTCCTTCTTTAAGAATTTGATATTGAGATAAAGTACAAGAAGGGGTCAGAAAACTTGGTGGAAGACCACATGATTAGGCTTACTCACACACAAGAGTATGACACCATGGACTAGGTACCACTTTAAGATACTTTCCTTGATGATAATATTTATTCCATCTCAGGTATGATCCCTTGGTATGCATATTTAGTTAACTACCTTGTTGCCTCTAAAATCCCTGAAAATTTAAAGAAACATCAAGTCCAAAAATTAAACAGTGACTCAAGATTTTATGTTTGGGATGATCCATACTTATGGAACATGTGTAGTGACCAAGTTATTAGGAGGTGTGTTCATAATCATGAGTTTGAGTCTGTTCTACAATTCTATCATACACTTGATTGTGGTGGACACTTTGGACCCCAATGGATAGCTAGAAAATTTTTAGGCTCTGGATTATATTGGCGTAGATTATTAAATGATTCTCATGTGTATTGTAAGTCGTGCTCACGTTTCCAACACACGGGAAATGTTTTTAGGATACATGAGATGCCTCAACAACCCATATTATTCTGTGAGATTTTTGATGTGTTGGGAATCAATTTTATGGGTATTTTTCTAGTTCATTTGGGTTTTTGTATATTTTGGTTTCTATTGATTATGTGAGTAAATGGGTGGAGGCAAAGGCCACCAGGACAGATGGTTCTCATGTTGTTGTGGACTTTGTAAAAGTATAGATTTTTTGCAGGTTTGGAGTACCGAAGGCCATCATCGGTGACCAAGGAACACACTTCTGCAATCGAAATCTTTCTTCCCTTCTTCATAAGTATGGGGTGACACACAAAACATCAACATTATACCACCCCCAAACAAATGGCTAGGCTGAGGTTTCAAATCGTGAGTTGAAACAAATTTTGGAGAAAATTGTGCAACCAAATAGGAAAGATTGGAGCAAGCGCTTGGATGATGCATTGTGGGGTTATAAGACAACATACAAGACACCCATTGGTATGTCCCCATTTTGGATTGTTTTTTGGAAAGTGTGTATTCTCCCTATGGAAGTTCAGCATCAAGTTTATTGGGCTATAAAGAAATACAATTTGGATTTGCCCCAAGCTGGAATCCAAAGGAAGCTGCAAATTCAAGAGCTTGAGGAGATTCGATTGTATTCATATGAGAACTCAAGTCTCTACAAGGAAAGATAAAAATCATCTCATGAAAAAATGATCCAACAAAGGGAGTTTCATGTTGGAGATAAAGTCCTCTATATTTCACGGTTGATGTTGATGCCTGGTAAGTTGCATTCCAAATGGTTAGGTCCTTATGTTGTGACTAATGTTTTTCTTTATGGTGCATTGGAGATCATGAAAGAGGACACTAAAAGGATCTTTATAGTAAATAGGAAACATTTGAAGAGATGCATTGAGGGAATTCTTACTGATGCAATGGATTTCATCACACTACGTGACCTCACTACCATTTGAGCATTTCAGGCAGTTCCTAACCCTTTAACTTTTATATTATTTTTACTATTTAAAATTATGCATTTCATGTGCATATATCATCTCATGATTTCACATTGAGTACAATGAAATATTTTAAGTGCGGGGGAGGGAACCTTTTAGTTTAGTAATTTCAATTGTTTTTCTATTTTTTAATGATTTAAAAAAATTAGTGTTTTTCAAAAAATTTGTGTTTATTTTTCAATTTTTTCTGTGTTTTTGAAACTTTTGAGCTGAAATGATTTTTATAAACATTTCGAAATCCATATAAATAATTGGAACAATTTATCCATTGAAACTGAGCTTAAATGAATGCTAAAAATGACTTTGTTTCAAGTTTAAATATTTAGTAATTTCATGAAAGGTACTCTGAATTTTGAATCCCATGCCACATCTCACTGTATTTATATTTGAAATCACTTTCTTATGAGGCTTCTGAATGATTCTTTTAATATTATTTACATTTACCTCATTTCTTGAGAGAACCAAATCATGCTTGATTTGACCAGAATTTGATGTATTCCTGTCAAAATATGATGGTTTGAGGTACTTATGTTTAAATGACTGAGGAATTTTTTTGGTATTAAAGCCCCCATTTCAAAGAATCCTTTTTTATAATGGCCTACCTTGAACATTTAATCCATTTATCCCTAAGAATCCATGAACAACCTGTTAGGTTAGCCACATTACAAGCCAATTTTCTCTATCCAACCAACTCTTGAAGTGAAATTGCATAATCTAGTTGAACTTAAGTGTGGGGGAAGCTATCTTGTGTTGTGCTACCAAATTATGTGATATTTTGGATGGAAAATAAAATTCCAAAGAGATGTGTTTACTATTAAAAAAAATAATTTTGTTGAAAGCTATGACTTTCTGGAGCTTTTGATGAAGAAAAAAAGTTGTGCCTATCTGGAGCTTTCATGAAAAACTATGTTTGAGAGGATTGACATTTTTGTTACTGAAATGATGAATGGTGTAAACATTCCCCGAGTCTTCATGATGATGGATCTGAATTGATACAAAGAGCTGTGAGGAGGAGATCATACTTGAGTGACAATTAGAATAATGCAATTTTGCTTCAAAAAGAGTCAAACCCCCCCTCATTAAGCCTCATAATTTTCACATCCTAATCCTACCAACCGAAAGCCAGAGAAAAACTCTAAAAATTTCCCATGATAAACCTATTCTCTTGACTCACATCGGGTGGTGATGTAGGAATTTATCAAGCCTATGGTGACCCTTGTATGATTTTGGATGAAAAAGACATTGCTAAAAAAATTGACATTTGTGTGATAAGAGAAATTTTAAGTGAGGTAAGTGTTCTGTGAATGGGATGATAAATTAAGTGGAAATATATTGAATAATATATATGGAGAACTTGAAATAATGGTTTTTGATAATGCATTATATCTTTTTTTTCTTGGGGTGGAATTTTTGGATCTCAAGGGTATGTGTTTTAAAATTTGTTTTGATTTGATATTGAAGTGTACTTAATATGAGGTTTTTCCCAGAAGTGCAAAAGAGTAAGTGTGGGGGAGATGATAAAACACTATTTTTTGAATATTTTATTGATATTAAATGACATAATTTTCTCAAATTGTGCTAAATATGATCATTTATGAAATATTTGGGATTAGATAATTCATTTGAAAATTTGATGAAAATTCCAATTTTACCCTTTTAAAATGCACTGTAGTATTTCACACATAAATATTTTAATATGAATTATTTGAACTTAAATTTTGTAACAATTTTCCTCACTTAATTTTCTACAACTTTTATTCAGAACATTAGAGCTAAATATTTCATTTGGTTGGACTAAATGGACTATGAAGGCAAAGGTGGGCTGGACTTTCTAGATTGGACATCAATTTTGTATTTGGGTCATAACTTTTTCATCCGAGCTTTCATTGGGCCCAAATTTTGGGAGGAGCTCTCCAACCCAATTGTGCACAAATACTTCTGCTGGAATAATAGCTGTTTCACGATTTTTGGAGGTCAAATGGGTGGTGAAATTTGGATTAAAATATTTGGATGATACTTCCCATTCACACTTAAAACCTCTTTAAACCTAGCCTCTCCTCCACTCTATAAATTAATTTTTTTCTCATTATGTGGGGTTGGTATATGAATTAGGATGTTTAGGGAAGAGGAGAAGATGTTCCACTCCAATTATCCAAGCAATTCAATTTGGGTAGCTCTTGAACCAAGGATCCCTTCATCGAAGCCTTCTTTTTCTTTCTCATGTTGTAATGTTTGTGTTTTAATAATAAAATTATTTGTTCTTATTTTATTTCTTCTATTTTATTATGTTTTGTTAAAATTTATTCTTATTTTATCTTCCTCTTTGGTATGGAATTCTTAAGTAGAAACGAGATTGGGTTCTACCCTTTCTAAACCTTTTCACATGCAAATCGTTTCTACAATTACTACACCACCCATGGAAGAGTAGTTTTTTTAGTAATCAATATAATTATTACCTTCTTCATTAATTTATTTTGAATCAATGATCTTATTTAATTAAAATAATATGAACTATTAATTGAGTTTTCAATTTAAATGAAACAAATCAAGCAATTGAACAATAAACACAAATCATGCGAGGTTGAGATTTTGTGTAAATTGTGAGAGCGCGAACTTAATCAATAATAAAAGACCACACGAGATAAGTTTTTAGAGTTAAAATATAATCCCTAAAATCAATTAATCCCCATTTATAGAGTTTATATGTGCTATAATTAATCACTGGCCATAATCTAACCTTAGAACACTAATCAAAGCAGGTTGTTGCGATTGCGTGTTCCGAAGCTAGGCTAGGGTTTAAGTAATTTCATCTTTGTGATTACGTTAACTCCAGTAGGGTTTGTGGGTTAAAAAATTAGGGGATAATAATTAATTGGATATTAATTTAAATAATTATGATTAATAATCAAATGAATACGTAGAGTTAGATCGATTACACTTTTTAAAACCGATTTTCTAAAAAACATCTTCTTGTTGTGCTTTGTTAATCAACTTTTATTTCAAAATTAAAAAAAATGAAGTCTTCTTCTAGAAAAATTATTCTAGAATTATAAATGATAAAAAAAAACCCATCCTTTCAAAATAATTGTTTTTATTCTCTTTTATTTTATTTTTATAATACCTTGAAGAATTTTTTTTAATTTTCTGCCTCCTTTGAGAGACGACCTTGGTCAGCCACTCTGTTGCACCTAAGTAACCCGAAACCGAACATCATTTGAAAGCACCCACGATAACCCATTTCAGCATGAAAAACCAAGAGTCTTTATAGTGAATAAGAGAAGGAAGAAAAGGCAAAGGGTCCAAGGATTTATAAACAGTCTAAATCCCTCGAGCATTGTCCCTCCAAGAAGGGGAAGATCTAGAGGTAGGGCAAGGAATGGGGGTGGTGTGTTTTTCATGTGGTAAGCTAGGCGTCTGGAAGAGGAACTACACCTAGAAGTGTAGGGATGCTAAATGTGTGTTCATTATCTAGTGTAATCATTCCAATTTCTACACATTGGGTATAAGACACAACTTGTGGGGCTCACATCTGTATTCAAATGTAGGAACCAAGTAAATTTAGGAAGATTTCCAAAGGATTGGTGGATCTTAAGGATGCCGATGGTGTGAGGCTGGTTGCATTATCCGTTGATTATTACCATATCTCATTTCTGACTATGATGATTTTGGTTTTACGTAACTGTTATTATGTGCCTAGCGAAACCAAGAACCTAATTTCTGTATCATGTTAAGATATGGATGGATTTATTTTTATGTTTGGAAATAAGGGTTTTTTTTGTTTTATAAGAACAATGTATGTTATGGTATGATGCATTGAAATAATGGTTTGTATGTATTAAATAACAAAAACCAAGTGTTGGAAATAGATAATGAAACAAACTCGCATGACTCATACAACACCCAGTTATGGCATCACCATATTGGTCATGTGGATGAGAAGCACTTGAAAAAGCTCTACCAAGATGGTTATTTAGACTCTACTGAGATAAAACCACTTTAAAGAATGTCACGCTTGTTTATAAGGTAAAATGACCAAGCCGCCTTTTGGTGGATAAGGTGAAAGAGCCACAAATCTTCTAGGATTGGTGCACAGGGATGTGTGTGGACCATTTCTAGTAGAAACTAGAGGTGGATATTCTTACTTCATTACTTTTTGTGATTATTGGAGTAGATATGGATATATCTACTCAATGAGGTATAATTTAGAATCCTTAGAGAAATTTAAGGAATTCAAGAATGAAGTAGCGAATCAGCTTGGTAAGAAGATAAATAAACTTCAATAGGATCTAGGTGGAGAATATCATAACCAAGAGTTCATCGACCTTTTATAGAAGTATAAGATTCTACCTCAACTCACTCCCCCTTATACAACATAGTGGAATGGTGTTAGTGAAAGGAGGAATTGCACCTTGTTGGAAATGGTGAGGTTTATGTTGAGTCATGTAGAACTTCCATTATCCTTTTTGGGACATGCATTACAAACTACAACATACACATTAAACTAAGTACCAACTAAGGTGACAAATGGAATTCCCTCTGAGCTATGGAATGGAAAAAACCCATTTTGTTGCACACATGTGTATAAGGATGCGAGGCATTTGTGAATTACTTCTTAGGAAACAAACTATAACCCTAGATCACGATGTTTATCTTTATAGGATATCCCAAAGAAACTAAAGGATATTACCTATATAACCCTTCATACAAGAAAGCGAATTTCTCCAGAGAAGACATATTTCTTGAGAGGGAGCACATCCTAAAAAATGATAGTGGGAGAAAGATTGACTTCGAAGAAGTTGATGTTCAAGATACACAAGAGTTTATATAGGAAAAAATTCCACAGGTCCCCATAGAAGAGGTTCTAGAAACACAAGTACTGTGTAGGATCCCAAAAGAGGTAAGGGAACTAGATACATTTAGTTTCCTAGTCACTGAGGATGGTGAATAATTATTGTTAGAAAATGATAAACCACGCTCATACAAGGAAGTGGTAGAGAGATCTGAAGCTGTAATATGGCTAGAATCTATGAAATCTGAGATGGATTCCATGTATCAGAACCAAGTATGGGTTCTGGTCGATGGGCCAATTGTTGTAAAGTCTGTTGGATGAAAATGGGTTTTTAAGAGAAATATGGAAATGGAAGGTAAATTTAGTACCTATAAAGAAATTCAAGTGGCTAAAGGATCTAGACAGTGTTAAGTAATTGATTATGATGAAACCTTATCGCCAATTTCCATGTTTAAATCTCTAAGAATCATGCTTTCCATAGCAGCTTAACTTGACTAAAAGATTTGAAAAATGGATTTCAAAACAAAATTCCTTAATGGGAATCTTCAGAAAGATGTCTATATGATACAACCAAAAGGTTTTGTGACACTAGGGTAATCCAAATAGGTTTGCAAGATGCAAAAATCCATTTATGGATTAAAGTAAGAATCCAGGTAAGGAAACATTCGATTTGATGAAGCCATAAAGGAATTTTTTTCATTAAGAACGAATGTGGTCCATGTGTTTATAAATGGTTTAATGGGAATGTGGTCGTTATCTTAGTAGTACATGTTGATGAAATATTACTTATTAGAAATGATATACTATTCTTACAGTCAGTTATGGACTGGTTGAACAGGTGTTTCTCCATGAAAGACTTAGGTAAAGCAGCATAAATTTTGTGGATCAAGATTATTCATGATAAATCTAAGAGGATGATTAGACTAAGTCATGGTACATACATTGACTAGATACTAAAAATATTTAGTATGGAACAATCCAAGAGGGTATTGGTTACAGTGTCACATGGCCTACATCTTTCTAAGAAAATGTGTCCTCAAACACAATAGGAGAAAGATAGGATGAGTAAGATCCCATACACTTTGGCTATAGGATTCATCATGTATGCCCTGTTATGTACCAATCTTGATGTTTCCTATGCACAGATCATGGTAGGAAGATATCAAGAAGATCCAGGAGAACAATATTGGACTGCTGTTAAGACTATCCTTAAGTATCTGAGAAGAACTAAGGATATGTTCCTGGTCTATGGAGGAGACAAAGAGCATGTCATCAAAGGTTATGTTGATGCTGGTTGTCAAACAGATCAGAACGATATGAAGTCAAAATCAGGATATGTTTTCTGTCTCAATGGAGGATCTGTGAGCTGGAAGAGTTCAATGCATCCAGTTGCCACCAATTCTACAGCGGAGTCTGAATATATAGTGGCTTCTGATGCTGCCAGGGAAGTTGTCTGGATTTTGAACTTTTTCCAGGATCTTGATGTGGTTCCTAACAATAAAGATCCTATCACATTGTATTGTGATAATACTACAATAATGGATCTTGAAAAATAACCAAGGTCACATAAACAGACAAAGCATATTCTTTGGAAGTATCACCTCTATAGGGATTTCTATAAAAGGGGTGAAGTTGTACTGAGTAGGGTGCCCATAGAATAGAATGTTGCAAACCCCATGACTAAAGGCTTATCTTAGCGGAAGCATAAATATCATGTGAGAGCTAGTGGGTTAAAGGTTTTTAGTAGTTGGATCTAGTCCAAGTGGAAGTCTGTTGGAGTTGGTGGCCTAGAACCAACTACATTATAATTTATTCATTAATAAATACCTTATCACATCATTATTTTTCTTCTGTGTGATAATGCATGTGATAATGTCTTAAAGATAGTTGTTTCACTAAAGGTTCATAGCAGATCCCTGCCAGAATGAGAACCCAAAAGATCCATAACACTATTCTTGAATATATGTTATATGGATGGATGATGCTATTTGAGGGAAACAAATAATACAAGTCATAAGGGGTGAGGAATCAAAAAATATTGAGGCACCTTCTCATGGTATGTGTCATTGGTAATATCCAGAAGGATATTATGAGAATGAGACCCGTCAGTAGTAAATAAAAATTTCATAGTGTCATCGGATGTTCCTATCTATGGATGTGTGTATTGGTCCTTAGACTTTAAGATTATTATTAATGGTTTTTTACAACTCGTGCACTTAGATATATTAATGAAAACTATGACAACACACTATTCATAGAAAGGTAGGATATTTTGGGTGTGTCATGAGTAATACAACATTAATAGATAACTCTAGAAAGGATTTTTTCCTTCTACTCCATAACAGAAGTTGATATCTTAGGCCCTTTAATGGAATTAATATAGCCTAAATAAATCAATGTACATAGTAAGTAATGGGAGAGTTCAATTATGGGAAGTCAAAGAAAGAATAATCGAGCTCATGGATTGATGGAACTAGCATGAAACCTTCTCGATTCAACATATCCAGACAAAGTGATTACATTACATAGTAAGTGTTCGTAGGATGTGACACGTCATTGTGGCATTTAATTATTTCTTTATAGGTGCCTTGGCATATTTATAGATTCTAACCATGGACTTTAGGTAGCCTCTGCCTAATTCCACTAAGAAAGAGGCGTAGAGGGTTGCACACTAAGTGTGTCAAGTATCTTATTTAAATATTCATTTAACAAGTTAAATAAAGATTATTCCCAATTGTGGTTTAATAATTATTCAAGGATGCCTAATCACATTTATTTAGACACTAGTTATTCAAGAGAATATATTGTGGGTGAAATAATATATTTATTAGTGAGCAATGTAGTGATATTTATTTGAGAAATAAATAGTCACTATTCAAGGTCTAATAAATGTGGTGGAGGAAATAAAGAAAATGGAAAAACAAGAGTACACGCCGTGTATATTAATACACATGTTTCATAGTTTTTCAGAGGATTTTTGAGAAATAATATTTTTTATTTAATTAAATAAAATTAGGTGTAATTCACTCGGTGCATGCCAAGTGATTATAATAATCAACTGCTATTATTAGACATGGGGTCCTACTAAGAATTAAAAGAAATGAATAAATTATTTCGGGTAATTAATTAATTTTATTATTATAAGTAATAAAATCTCAATTACATTATTATCATTAATCTAGAAATTCTCTATGGTTGTGCACAATAGATATGAAAAATATCTCAATCCAAGAGAGAATTATTTTTCCACCAAGAATTCTTTCAAGTTATGAGAGAGATCCTTCTACACTGGATCAAGGAGAGTGCTTTGAAAGCGGCTCTCAAGGTGATCAAAGGTGAACATCGCAAGCAGAGGATCTTCTATTCTAGCACCCAGAGATCCCTTCAACAATGTCTATAGATACGTAGAGCATGTGAGGATCACCGCTAGAGGAATCCTACAATTGGATTCTAGGACGCAACGATAAATCACATTGGATCATGACAGGAAACATCAACTAAGAGATAATTACATCAAGGTAATTATTGTTTTTTAATTAAATTAATTATAACCAACATATGATGATCCTCTCTATAGTTTTAGGACTCCCCTATTTTCTTTAGTTCTTCGTTCTATTCCAAATATCAGACATTTTATCATCATGGTGGATCTCAGATTGATCGTTGTTTTTAGAAAAAATTAAAGTTGGGTACACCCACCCATGCACTTCCGCTGTGCCCAAAACCAACATGTTCTTCCCACATGACAAGAGACATAAAATTGTTGAAGGATGTAAAATATTTTAAAGAATACACATTGACATTTGACAATGATGAATCATTGAAAATCAAAGGTGTTGGGTCAACCATTATTGTAAAAGAATAGATGAAATCTATAAAAATAGTGTATGTTGATGGGATGAAACACAACCTGCTAAGTGTCTCATAATTGTGTGATGAGGGTAACAAGGTTATCTTCCAGAAAGTTGGATTTGTTGTAAAGAGTGAAGAAGATGGAAATGTTGTTACAAGAGGCCAACGTACTAAATGAAATTTGTTTCAGGTTGGTGATTCACAAAACTCTTTTTACATGAGTATGGTGTAAGATAATCAGTTATGGCATAAAAATATTGGACATATGTATCAGAGAAACATGAGAAAGTTATCTAAAAGTGACATTGTTTGAGACATTTGTGATTTTCCAAGAAGAAGATATTGGTGTTGCACTTTCTTCTAGAAAGGAAACATTACAAATGTTGTGCATAAGAAAGTTTATATTTGTTCAAAAAAACCCTGGAGCTAATCTATTCCGATATATGTGGGCCAATGAGAAAACAATCAACATGTGGAGATAATTACTTCATTACTTTCATTGATTATTTTACAAACATTACTTGTGTTATGTACATGAAACATAAATCAGACACTTTAAAAATGTTTAAAAGTTTCAGAAGAAAAGATAAGAGAGAATGTGAGTATTCTGTGTAGAAGTTGAGAACTGATAATGGTGGCGAATACAAAAGTAAATAGTTTGAAGACTTTCTTGAGAATCATGTAATTCGGCATGAGTATAGCTCTCCATACACTCCCCAAAAAAATGGATTTTCTGAAAGAATGAATAGAAGACCTGTGGAAATGGGAAGAACCATATTACTAGATCATGGACTTTCTAATCAATTTTGGAGGCAATCCATGAGTAATTTTGTTTATATTCAAAACCGTTGTTTCTACCGGACTCAATCAGGTATGAATCCCTATGAATTGTTTTATGGAAAAAATACGTGTTTGAATCACTTTAGAGTTTTTGGGAGTCCTTGTATTATAAAGAAGAAAGGTGGAAACTATGGTAAGTTTGAGCAGAAAGGTGAGGATGGAATCTTTCTGGACTATTATCCAGAAGGAAGAGGGTATAAATGATTCAACAAAGAAAAAAAGAACTGTTGATTTAGTTGATGTAAAGGTGATTGAAGTATCTGAGAAAGAGAAACATGTTTAGGGGGACAATAAATTTAAGCAAGTTGAAGAAGATAACTCTGATAAGGATACAAATGATTGTAATCCTAGTAAAGGCGAAGAATCAGAATCATCTATTTGAAGTGATGAGGAAGAAAATCAAAGATCTTATCCAAGGTTGAGGAAATATGTGGAATCATAGAATATAATTGGTGATCAAAATCAGAAGGTTCAAACAAGAAGAAAAACCAATTCCATTACACATACTTATTTATATTCAAAAGTGGAACTAAATGTTGTGAAAGAAGCCTTTGAGCATCCAGAATGGGTTCAATACATGGATGAATAATTGGATAAGATTGAAAAGAATAATACACGGGAACTCATGCCCAAGCCAAAAAACAAAAACATCATTGGCACAAAATGGGTTTTTCAGAACAAGTTGAATAAAAAAGGTGAAGTTATTAGAAACAAATCAAGATTGTTTTGCAAATATTTTTCATAGATTTAGGGTATTAAGTTTGATGAAACCTATTCTCCAGTGGAAATACTTGAAACAATCCGAATCTTTCTTGTTATTACTGCACAACGGGGTAGCAAGATCTTTTAAATGGATGTTAAATATGCATTCCTAAATGGTGATCTTGAAGAAGAGGTTTTTATTGAACAAACTTGTGGCTTTGTTATTGGAAAAGATGAAGGTTATGTGTGCATATTAAAAAGGGAAATATATGTCCTAAAATAGACTCTGAGGGCATGGTATTCCAAATTGGATACATTCTTAAGAAAGATGAATTTTAACAAAGGAAGAGTGGATAAAAATATTTACATAAAAGAAAGTCAATATTATTCTGTCATTGTAATTGTTTATGTTGATGATATTAGCATTGCTGGGAATGATGAGTGAAACTATGAAGGATTTTCTAAATAAATGAATAATGTATTTGAAATTTCCATGTTGGGATAAATGAAATACTTTCTTGGGTTACAAATCCAGCAAAATAAAGAATAAATTTTCCACTCCAAAGAAAAGTATGAAAAAGATCTCTTCAAGAGGTTAGGAATGAAAAATTAAAACCTGATTCCACGCCCATTTTAGTGGGAACAAAGCTGAGTAAAGACGGAGAAGGAAAAGAAGTTGATGAAAAAGAGTATCAGAAGCCGATTGGAAGTCTATTTTATTTGACTGCCTCAAGACCCAAAATTGTTTATGATGTTGCCTTATATGAAATATTTATGAGTGGTCTAGGAGAATCACATCTTATTTCTGGAAAAATAATTCTCAAATATATCATAGGAACAATAGAATTAAGAATCAAGTATTTTATCTCATATAGTATTGATTTATTTGGGTATTCTGATGCATATTGGGAAGGAAATTTTGTTGATATAAGATCCATATTTGGGGGTGTATTCTTTTTGGGAAAGAATTGTGTTAGTTTTAATTTGAAGAAACAGAACTCAGTAACTCTCAGTACCTCTGATGTTGAGTATGTTGCTGCTACTCAAGCCACTACTCAACTTATGCGGATAAAAACACAATTGGAAGATTTACTTATTGAAGTAAAGTTACCCTTGCTCTTAGGTTGTGGCAATAAAAGTAAAACCAATCTCACCAATAATCCTGTGCAACATTATCATTCAAAACATATTGATATAGAATATCATTTCATTAAAGAACATGTGGAGAAGAATGAATTAGATATGGAGTATATTACAACATCAGAACAAGTTGCTGATATTTTCACAAAACCTTTATTAAAGGAATCATTCTCAAAAAATGAGGTTGGACATGGTTTTCCAACCTTTTTCTCCACAAGGTTGAGGTATGTGTTTCTGTCCCCTCTCTAATCTTACCTTTGTATTTTTTTCATGGGGGATTATTGTTTTGTTTCCTAAATCTATTGCATATAAGAGAGAGTTGTGGCGAAGTTGTGAATTCAACAACGTTTTGTGTGTGAACTATTCTAACTGGTTATTGGAGTGGTTGTAGGAAAAGAAATTGAATTGTTTTCTAGGGAGAATGGATAAAATATAAGGAAAATAAAGAGGTTGTCATGATCACTATTTTTGGATAGCATGATTTTTCTATTAATGATTCTTGTTTCTTATAATGAGTTATCTCACATAGGATTAGAATTATTGACATGTAATACATTGATTGGGGTTACAAAGTTCCATGATTTATGAAACTTCTTTGATAACAAAATACAGAGGGGGGTATTTTTGGGACCAAGCCGATGATGAAGGTGATGAAGGTGTCGAGAGTTGTCTTTTGTTGTCAAGGTTGGTTTTGATGAAAAGAAATCACTTGACTTTGTTTTGGTGACAATTGTTATGAGATTTTGTTTTATGAAAGAATTGATCGATTTTAGGAAGAATCTATTTCATAGGTTAAGTTATCATGTTGTAAGTGAATTGTCATCAGTTTTACACTGGAACTGTTATGAAACGTGTGTTTCAATTGTGATGATTCTTTGGTGTTTTTTATTTCATATAAATCATGAGTTGTATTGAGAATTTTTTATGCAAGATTGATTGAAGAAAGGGGGAGTGAAATAGATACTGCCAATCAGAAATGAATCATATTCATATTGTTTTTTAAAACAACCAGGAAAAAATCATATTCAAATTTATCATATCTGGATGGCAGAGATAAAGAAGGGGTACCGATTTCTTTTCAAAACAACAGTATCTATATTGTCTTGATTATTTTTCAAAACAATCATATCCTGATTGAAGAGGTAGTGCCGATTTGTATTCAAGTGGTGCTGATGGAATAAGTGATGCCATTATAATAGATGGTACTGATGAAATGTGGTGCCTATGAAAGGTGGTGTGAATGAAAAGTGGTGTTGATGGGAAAGGTGATGCCGATGGAAAGTGGTGTCGATCAAAGTGGTGCCGATGAAAGAGGTGATTCCGGTGGAAGATGAGACACCGATTTTTTTGGAAAACAATCGTATTTGGGTAGAAGAAAAGGAAATAGATGGTGTTGATTGAGAATGAATCGCATTCATATTGTTTTGTATCGTATTTAGGAAGATCGTTGTTATCAAATTGTTTTATATTGTGTCTGATTAGATCTTCATTATTAGATTGTTTTGAATCGTATCTGGGTAAAAAATATTTATCATATTATATTGTATCATATCTAGGAAGATCTTCTCTCTCAGATTATATTTGATCATACCCATCAATCGTAACCAGAATGATCATAACCAGAAATGATCGTATCCAAAATGATCGTTTCCAGAATAATCGTAACCAGTGATCGTATCTAGAATGATCATAACTAGAATGATCGTAACCAGAATGATCGTAACCAGAAATGATCGTATCCATAATGATCATATCAAGAATGATCATATTCAAGATGATTGTATCTAGACCATTTATATTCAGAAAAGATCATGCTTGGTTTGAGATGAAAATAAAGAAGCAGGAATGAATGGAAAGGTACAATAATTTCCAATTGAAATCATGTGATGCTAAAGAAAATCCTGAATGAATTAAATGTCCTGAATGAATTGATGATACAATCACATGTTAGTGAATGAAGGTAGTTGTTGGAGAAGATGTGTTTTCTCATGTGGGTTAAGAGAAAAGAAAAGATAAGGAGACTGATGAATGAATTTTCAAAGGGTAAGTCTTTCATTAAAAAGAGTGTTTTGTGGAATAATATATTTCTTCATACATTTGTTTCAAATGGTACAGACCTTTGTTTTAAAAAAATTAGTATGAGAGAATCAGAATCAGAATCAGATGATTAGACCAATGTATTGCTCAATAATTGAAATTGGTTTCAGAAATTGAAATGGGAGTCTGAAGAAGAATAGGTCAAGATTGTGGAAGTTTTAATAATAATCTAGAAGCCTAGAAAAAAGTAATAATTTCTATGAGATTTTACGAGAAATTCACATTTGGGTGAATTTGTGTGAGTGGGAAACATTTTGGGATTCCCACCTAAAAATGTTTCGGGTCGCCTATAAAAGGATAAGTATATTGTACTTTTTTTTGTGCATTGTTCACTAAAGAAGAGAGAGAATCTCTAGGTTTCTAGAGAGAAGAAGTGATCAATTCAGTTTGGATTGAAAATTGATTTGGGTGGTGCCGATTCATTCATATTCAATTCGAATTGACAGTTTTATTAATGAATTTAAGTGGTGTCATTTATACTCTATTTTTTTATCAAAAAATCAGACTTGGAGTGTTGAATTGTAAGAATCCAACTCAGAATATATCAGACTCAGTGTTTCATAACAAAGTCCAGATGGTTTATAACTTTCTTCTGGGTAAGGAATTGATGAATTGTTTTAAAATTTGAATATATCTTTTTAATTTAAAATAAGTGTAGGTAACATGAGTTGTTACAAAACAATTGTATTAATTATTTTTCTAAGAGGATGCATAAGCACTAGTTCTATTTTTTGATAGTGATATACGAGTGAAAGGGGACATCCTACTCGTTGTAATCCAAGGATTGATTTCTAGTAGATTTTTTGGTATTGGATCATTTCCAAACCATACCAAGGACGTAGCTATTTTTACAAAATAGTGGACCTTATAAATCATTGTGTTCCTTTGGATGTGTGTTGATTTGTTTCTTAGAAGGGAATTTAAATCCTTAATATGAGTTGAATGTTGTTTCAATTGAAAAGAAACATAAAATAAAAAGAGTATCACTAATTCACCTCTCCCCCTCTCAGTGACACAATACTTAGAATGGGAACTTTTAGAAACTAATTAAGTCACTAAGTAAGTAAGTAAGTAAGTAACTATGTAAGTAACTAAGTAATTAATTTACTAACTAAGTAAGTAAGTAAGTAAGAAATTAAGTAAGTAAGTACGTAAGTAACTAAGTAAGTAACTAAGTAAGTAACTAAGTAAGTAACTAAGTAAGTAACTAAGTAAGTAACTAAGTAAGTAACTATGTAAGTAACTAATTAAGTAGATAAGTAAGTAGCTAAATAAGTATCTAAATAAGTACCTTAGAAAGTAACTAAGTAATTAACTAAGTAAGTAACTAAGTATGTAACTAAGTAACTATGTAATTTACTAAGTAAGTGATTAAGTAAGTAAGTATGTAAGTAAGTTTGTAAGTAACTAAGTATGTAACGAAGTAAGAAACTAAGTAAGTAACTAATTAAGTAACCAAGTAAGTAAATAATTAAGTAACTAAGTAAGTAACTGAGTAAGTAACTAATTAAGAAACTAATTAAGTAACTAAGTAAGTAACTAAGTATGTAACTAAGTAAGTAACTAAGGAAGTAACTAAGCAAGTAACTAAGTAAGTAACTAAGTAAATAACTAAGTAACTAACTGAGAATTAAGTAAGTAACTAAGTAACTAACTATGTAAGTCTGTAAATAAGTAACTAAGTAACTATGTATGAAAGTAAGTGACTAAGTAAGTAACTAAGTAAGTAAATTACTGAGTAAAAAAGTAAGTAACTAAGTAAGAAACTAAGTAAGTAAGTAACTAAGTAAGTAAGTAAGTAATTAAGGAAGAAACTAAGGAAGTATCTAAGGAAGTAACTAAGGAAGTAACTAAGTAAGTAACTAAGTAACAAAGGAATTAAATAATTAAGTAACTAAGTAAGTAACTAAGTAAGTAACTAATTAAGTAACAAAGTAAGTAACTAAGTAAGTAAGTAAGTAAGTAACTGAGTAAGTAACTATGTAAGTAACTGAGTAAGTAACTATGTAAGTAACTAAGTAAATAACTAAGTATATAACTAAGTAAGTAACTTAGAAACTAAGTTAGTAACTAACTAACTAACTAAGTAAGTAACTAAGAAAGCAACTATGGTAACTATGTAAGTAAGTAACTAACTATGTAAGTAAGTAAGTAACTAAGAAAGTAAATAAGTATGTAACTAAGTATCTATTAAGTAAGTAACTAAGTTATTAACTAAGTGTTGGCACCAAGTTGTATGGAGAAAGAAGTAATAAGAGTCTACTATTATTGAGTGTTTTCTTTTGTTGTCAAAGAAGATAAATCAATTCAATTTGTAAAGGACTTTCAAACCAGACAATGCTTTACTGATATGTATTTCAAAAATATCATAAGTTAGGAGAACTTGTGATGTAATCCTTATGATGTAAATGGGGAGAAATGATGATGCCAATCATATACAGTTTTGATTGGAATGAATGATGCTGCTGGAAGATAGGTAAGTTTCAGTACATCCCGTTGAAAATATGATGATGCTAAAGTTTTTCGATCAAAGGATACATACCACAATAGTGGATTTCATGATGAAAGATGAATAATTTTTATGGGATGAATTTAAGAGATAAATTAAAAAGGAATAGACGATCTAGTGGCGGCACAAAAGAATGTTTTAAGGTGGTGTTGTTTTCCAGCGTTTTCCAAATTTTTGGGCCCGAAAATCGGGAGATGATTAAATGTGTTTTTGGAAAAGGATGTTGTGCGCAAGTTTGAATATGTCTTGGTATGTTGCGCACAAGTGGAGTTGCATGATCTAAACCTAAAAAGATGACAAAGGAAAGGATTTCGCGAAAGATTTGTTTTTGCGCGAAAGATTGGTTTTTGCATGAAAGATTGAAGGGAGTTTGGAATCTTTCATGCAAGGCATTATTCGAGGTCCAAACATCGAAAAATGGAAAAGGCATGAAGTGTGTGAAAGATTAAAGAAGAGAGTGAAAGATGAGGTTGGCATGAAAGAGACTTACATGCACAATGCGACATCAAATAGGGTTTTTGCGTGACACATCAGGATCGTGTGCGACACATTAGGGTTTTTGTGCACAGGGGTCGAAGAGGTTTATAAATAAGAGGTGACCCCATAACATATGTAAGGTTCAACACTTAGATAAATCTCGATCTCTAAGGCGTGAAAAAATTCTAATAAACGGAGAGTGCATGAAATAAATATAGTTGCGTGCAATAAGGATAAGTTTCTCGCAAGAAGAGAGTTGTGCACAAGATTGAAGTTACGCATAAGAGGTG
Source organism: Viscum album (assembly GCA_963277665.1). Taxonomy (NCBI): domain Eukaryota; kingdom Viridiplantae; phylum Streptophyta; class Magnoliopsida; order Santalales; family Viscaceae; genus Viscum; species Viscum album. The sequence continues at coordinate 344,472,024 of OY728162.1, read as the reverse complement.
TTTCATGACAAAAGTCATATCTTCTGTGTGTGGCATAAAATTTTCATGCCAGACACCTAAAAGGGTGCGTTAAATATTGGGGTTCTTCTCACGTATTCAGTTGTGCGTAAGATATTTCTTACTGGCTTATGGGTAAGAAAGTGGAGATTTGTACTTCAGGGAATACACATGTTCAATTGTAAAGAATCACTAAAATACTGTAATTCCCTATTTGTGCTAAGAGTGTGCACACACCGTTGTGGATTGTTTTCCAAGTGCTATAAGAGTGTTAGTGTATATCCTACTCATTTTATTCCAAATCAAAAGATTGTTTTCCAGTGGATTTTGTGGTATTGGATTATTTCTGTACCGTACCAAGGATGTAGCAACTCTTGTTGAGTAGTAAACCTTGTAAATCTTGTGTTCCTGTGGTTTTGTGTGTTCAGCAAGGAAGAAAATCTTTAACATGAGGTGAAGTTTGTTTCAAAAACAAGGAAACATAAAAAGAAAAAGATATCACTGACTCACCCCCTCGCCCTCTCAGTGGTACTTAGATCCTAACTGGGAACTTCACTAAGTAATTAAGTAAGTAATTAAGTAAGTAACTAACTAAATAAGTAAATAAGTAAGTAACTAAGTAAAAAAGTAAGTAACCAAGTAAGTAACTAATTAAGTAACTAAGTAATTAACTAAGTATGTAACTAAGTAAGTAACTAAGTAAGTAACTAAGTATGTAACTAAGTAAGTAACTAAGTAATTAAATAAGTAAGTAAGTAAGTAAGTAAGTAAGTAATTAACCGAGTAAGTAACTGAGTAAGTAACTCAGTAATTAACTAATTAAGTAACTCAGTAAGTAACTAAGTAAGTGACTAAGTAAATAACTAAGTAACTAAGTATTTAACCAAGTAAGTAAGTAAGTAAGTAAGTAAGTAAGTAAGTACGTAAGTAACTAAGTAAGTAACTAAGTAAGTTACCAAGTAAGTAAATAATTAAGTAAGTTTGTTTGTATGTATGTAATTAAGTAAGCAAGTAAGTAATTAATTAATTAATTGAGTAATTAAGTAACTAAGTATGTAACTAAGTAAGTAACTAAGTAACTCAATAAGTAACTAAGTAAGTAACTAAGTAAGTAACTCAATAAGTAATTGTGTAAGTAAGTAAGTAACCAATTAAGTAAGTAACAAAGTAATTAACTAAGTAATTAACTAAGTAAGTAACGATGTAAGTAACTAAATAAGTAATTAAGCAAGTTACTAAGTAAGTAACTAAGTAAGTAACAATGTAAGTAACTTATCAATTAAGTAAGTAAGTAACAAAGAAAGTAACTAAACAAGTAACTAATTAAGTAACAATGTAAGTAACTTAGCAAGTAAGTAAGTAACTAAGCAAGTAACTAAATAAGTAACTAAGTAAGTAACTAAATAAGTAACTAAGTAAACAACAAGTAAGGAACTACTTAAGTAACTAACTAAGTAAGTAAGTAATTAACTAATTAAGTAACTAATTAAGTAACTAAGTATGTAACTAAGTAAGTAACCAAGTAAGTAAGTAAGTATATAAGTAAGTAAGTAAGTATTTATGTAAGTAATAAACTAAGTAATTAACTATGTAATTAACTAAGTAATTAAGTAAATATCTAATTAGTAACTAAGTAAGTAACTAAGTAAGTAACTAAGTTAGTAACTAAGTAAGTAACTAAGTAAGTGACTACGTAAGTATCTAAGTAAGTAACTAAGTAAGCAGCTAAGTAACTAGATAAGTAAGTAACTAAGTAAGTACCTAAGTAAGTAAGTAACTAAGTATGTAAGTAAGTAAGTAAGTAAGTAAATAAGTAAGTAAGTAAGTAAGTAAGTAAGTAAGTAAGTAAGTAAGTAAGTAACTAAGTAACTAACTTAGTATAGAACTAAGTAAGTAACAAAGTAAGTAACTAAGTAAGTATCTAAGTAAGTAGCTAAGTAAGTACGTAAGTAAGTAACTAAGTGACTAAGTAACTAACTATGTAAGTAACCCAGTAGCTAAATAATTTACCATATAAGCTACTAATTAAGTAAATAAGTAAGTAAGTAAGTGAGTGAGTAAGTAACTTAGTAAGTAACTAAGTAAGTATCTAAGTAAGTAACTAAGTAAGTAACTAAGTAAGTAACTAAGTAAGTAACTAAGTAAGTAACTATGTAAGTAACTAAGTTTGTAAATAAGTAAATTTTTAAATAAGTAACTAAGTAAGTAACTAATTAATTATCTAAGTAAGTAACTAACTAAGTAACAAAGTAACTAACTAAGTAAGTAAGTAAGTAACTAAGTATGTAACTAACTAACTAAGTAGCTAACTAAAAAATTAACTAAGTAAGTTACTAAGTAATTAACTAAGTAATTAACTAAGTTACTAAGTAAGTTAGTAACTATGTAACTAGCTAAGTAACTATGTAATTAAGTAAGTAACTAAGTAAGTAACTAACTAAGTGAGTAACTAAGTAACTTACTAAGTAACTAAGTATGTAACTAAGTAAGTAAGTAAATAATTAAGTAATTAAGTAAGTAGCTAAGTATGTAACTAAGTAACTAATTAAGTAACTAATGAAATAACTAAGGAAGTAACTAAGGAAGTAACTAAGGATGTAACTAAGTAAGTATCTATGGAAGTAACTAAGTAAGTAACTAAGTATGTAAATAATTAAGTAACTAAGTATGTAACTAAGTAACTAAGTAAGTAAGTAACTAACTAACTAAGTAACAAAGTAAGTAACTAAGTAAGTAACTTAGTAACTAAGTAAGTAACTATGTAAGTAACTAAGTAAGTAACTATGTATATAAGTTAGTAATTAAGTTAGTAAGTAAGTAAGTTAGTAAGTAAGTATGTAAGTAAGTATGTAAGAAACTATGTAAGTAACTAATTAATTTACTATATAAGTAACTAAGTAAGTAACTAATTAAGTAACTAAGTAAGTAACTAAGTAAGTAACTAAGTAAGTAACTATGTAAGTAACTAAGTATGTAACTAAGTTAGTAAGTAAGTAACTAACTAAGTAAGTAACTAAGTATGTAAATATGTAACTAACTAAGTAAGTAACTAAGTAAGTAACTAGGTAAGTGACTAAGTAAGTAACTAAGCAACAAAGTAAGTAACTAAGTAACTATGTAACTAACTAAGTATGTAACTAAGTAAGTTAGTAATTAAGTAAGTAAATAAGTAAGTAAGTAAATAAGAAAGTAAGTAAGTAAGTGACTAAGTATGTAAGTAAGTAAGTAACTTAGTAAGTAACATTGTAAGTAACTAAGTAAGTAACTATGTAAATAACTAAGTAACTATGTAAGTAAACAACTAAGTAAGTAAGTATGTAAATAAGTATGTAAGTAAGTAAGTAAGTACGTAACTAAGAAAGTAAATGAGTTAGTAACTATGTAATTAAGTAAGTAACTAAATATGTAACTAAGTAAGTAACTGAAAGTGCCCAGTCAGAGTATTGTATCACTGAGAAGGGGAGGGGTGAATCAGTGATACTCTTTTTCTTTATGTTTCTTTTCAATTGAAACAACCTTCATCTCCTATTAAGGATTTCAATTCCCTACTGAGAAACAAATCAAACCACATCCAAAGGAACACAATGTTTTACAAGGTTCACTATAAAATAAGAATAACTATGTCCTTGGTATGGTTTGGAAACGATCCAAGACCACACAATCCACTATAAATAAATCCTTGTATTACAACGAGTAGGATGTACCCTTTCACTCATGTAGCACTTTGAAACAATCCCACTTGTACGTGTGCACCCTCTTAGTACAAGAGGGTAATACAATTGTTTTGTAACAACTCAGGTTTCCTACGCTTATTTTCAATTAAACAAATGTATACAAATTATAATACAATTCGTCAATTCCTTACCTAGAAGAAAGGTAATAACTACCTGGACATTGTTATGAAACACTGACTTTGATTCCTCTGAGTCCAATTCTTTCAAAAGAAATCTCCCAGTCCAATTATTTCAAAACATAGCTCTCGGTTTGATTCTTTCAAAACAAAGCTCCCAGAATGATTTTGAAAACAAATCTCCCAGTCTGATTTTCAAAACAAAGCTCCAAGTCTAATTTTATGATAGAAAATAATAGAGTAGAACCAGCACCATTTCAATCCCTGAATACAATTATTGATCTAAATAGAATACTAATTAATTGACTCCACCCAAAAAAAGTTTCAATCCAAATAGAATTGATCTCTTCTTCTCTCTAAAAACCTAGAACTTCTCTCTCTTCTATAGTGAACAGTGAAAGCCTCCATGTACAACGTACTTCTCACCTTATATAGGCGACCCAAAACATGTTTAGGTGGGAATCCCCAAACACTTTTCCACACACATAAATTCACCCAAATTTGAATTTCTATTGAAATATCGGAGCAATTATGACTTCGTCAATGCTTCTCGATTCTTCTTGAATCTTCTACAATCTTCATCTCTTGTTTTCCAGACTCCCATTTCAAATGTCAATACGATTACAAATGGTGAGAAATACATGGGTCTGAATCCGATTTTCTCATGTTGATTTCTTTAAAATAATGCTTGATACCATACTAATTGAATGTATTTGAAGAATTTCACTTCTCCAATTGAGATACAATCACTATTTTAAAAGAAAGTATCCCCCTTGAAAATTCATTCAACTATCTCCACTTTATTTTCTTTTCTCTTGACCCTCTTGAGAAAACACGTCCTCAAATTCAAAAACCAGTTCTTGAATCATGACTACCTTCATGACTTTGAATTCATTGAGGATCATCTTTTGCATCATTTGACTTTAATGGGAAAGTATTATAACTTTCCATTCATTCTTGATTATTTATTTTTCATCTCAACCCAAGAATGATATTTTCTGAATACAAATGGTCTGAATAATATCATCCTGAATACAATCATTCTAGATATGATCATTTCTGATTACAATCATTCTGGTTATGATTGTTGGTTACAATCATTCTTGTTACAATTGCTGATTATGATCATTCTGGTTTATGATCGATGGGTACGATCATTCTGGTTACGATTGCTGGGTACAATCAAATACAATCTGAAAATGATGATATGCCCAGATACGATATAATATGAAAACGATGATCTACCCAGATATGATACAATTCAAAAACAATGATCTATCTAGAAAAGATACAATTAATTCTGAATACGATTCCTTTTTGAATGGTATCACCACTTCTCTTTTACCTAGATCCAATCAATTACAATATGAATATGATTCATTCTTAATTGAAACCATATATTTCAATTTCATTTACGTAAATATGATTGTTTTGAAAAACAATTGGGCTCTTATCTTTTATCATCACCACCTCTTCCATCAGCACCACTTCGATCGACACCACTTTCCATCGGCATCACCTTTCCCATTGGCATCACCCCTTTTAATCGGTACCTTTTTTTCCTTTGGTAACACCTTCATCGGCCCCACCTTTCCATCGGTACGACTTTCATCAGCACCAACTTTCCATCAGTACCACATTTTACTTTCACCTAGAATCTAATAGTTTTGAAAAACAATCGGTACCCACCTCTTCAATCTGAATACAATTGTTTTCGGATTGTTTTGAAAAACAATCGGTACCACTTCTTTCTCTTTTCCATCCAGATATGATAAATCTGAATACGATTCTTTTCTGACTGTTTTTGAAAAACAATATTAATACAATTATTTTCTAATTATTTTGAAAAACAATCTGAATATGATTCTCTTGTTATTGTTTTAAAAAACAATATGAATACATCTATTTTATGATTTTTTTTAAAAACAATATGAATATGATTATTTTATAATTGGAAGCATATCTTTCAATCCCCCTTTCTTCTATCAATCTTGCATCACAAGTTATCAATATAACTCATGATTTATATGAAATAAAAATAAACAAAGCATTGTCATAATTGAAACACAAGTTTCACATCAGTACTAGTGTGAAACCCATTACAATTGACTTCCAACCTGATACATTATCTTATGAAACCTATTCTTCCTAAAATCGATAAATCATTTTATAAAACAAAATCTCAAAACAATTATTGCCAAAACAAAGTGAAGTGATTTCTTTTCTTTAAAACCAACCTTGACAACAAAAGAAGACTCTTCAAACCTTCATCACCTTCATCATTATCTTGGTCCCAACAATGTACCCCTTTGGATTTTGTTGTCAACCAAGTTTCATAAACCACTGAACTTTGTAACCTCAAGAAATGGACTAAATTTCAATAATTCTAAGCCTACGTGAGTAAAATCATTGTAGGAAACACGAATCATTAATAGAAAAACCATGCTATCCCAAAAAATGATCATGACAACCTCTTTGTTTACTTCATTCTCCCTGGAAAACAATTCTATTTATTTTCTGATAACCACTTCAATAAATAGTTAGAAGAGTCCACACACTAAACAATGATGAATTCACAGATTACCCACAAATCTCTATTTTGTGAAAAATATTTATGAAACAAAAAAAATTCTCCCCCTTGACAAAGCAATACAAAGGTAAGATGAGAGAGGGGACAGATACACATACCTAAACCTTTAAGAGAAAGAGGTTGGACACCCATGTCAAACATCATTTTTGAGAATGATTCCTTTGAAAAAGGTTTTGTGAAAATATCAGAAACTTGTTCTGATGTTGGAACATGATCCAGCTTCAATTCATTCTTATCCACATGCTATTTGATGAAATGATATTTGGTATCAATATGTTTTGAACGAGAATGTTTCACTGAATTTCGGGTGAGATTGATTGTACTTTGATTGTCACAACCCAAGAGCAAGGGTGAATTTATTTCAAAAAGTAAATCATCCAATTGTGTTTTCATCCACATAAGTTGAGTAGTGGCTTGATTTCCAGCAACATACTTTGCTTCAGCTATACTGATATTTACTGAGTTTTGTTTCTTCGAATGCCAACTAACAAAATTAGTTCCCAAAAAGAATAAACCACTAGATGTGGATCTTCTATCATCAACATTTCATACCAAATCTATATCAGAATACTCAAATAAATCAATACTATCTGAGCTATAATACCTGATTCTGAATTCTATTATGCCTCTGATATATCTGAGAATTATTTTTCCATCAATAATATGTGATTCTCTTGGATCAATCTGAAATCTTTCACATAAGCTAACAACGTAGACAATGTCAGTTCTTGAGTTATTCAAATACAATAAACTTTTAATCAGCTTCCAATACTCTTTTTGATCAACTATTTTCCTTCTCCATCTTTACTCAGCTTTGTTCCCATTGAAATGGGTGTGGAAATAGGTTTTAAATTTTCCATGACAAACCTCTTGAGAATCTCTTTTGAATACTTTTCATGGGAGAGGAAAATGTATCCTTTCTTTTGCAGGATTTGTAATCCAAGAATGTATTTAATTTCTCCCAGCATAGGCATTTCAAATACTTTCTTCATTTCTTCAGAAAATCTTTCACATCTTCATTCATCCTTCCCATCATTGATAATATTACAATCATAAACAATTAAAAAGACGGAATACTCTTGACTTTATCTAATGTAGAGATTTATATCCAATATTCCTTTGTTAAAATTCATCTTTCTTAAACATGTATCAAATTTGGAATACCATGACCTCGGATCTTGTTTTAGGCCATACAATACCTTTATCAATCTGCACCCATAACCTTCATCTTTTCCAATAATAAACCCACAAGGTTGTCCAATATAAACCTCTTCTTCAAGATCACCATTTAGGAATGAAAATTTAATATTCATTTGAATGATCTTTTAGCCTTTTATGTGGCAATAGAAAGAAATATTATAATTTTTTCAAGTCTTTCCACTGGTTAAAAGGTTTCGTCAAAATCAATACCCTCAATCTGTGAATACCCTTTACAAACCAATCTTTCTTTGTTTCTTATAAGTTCACCTTTTTCATTCAACTTGTTCCAGAAAACCCATTTTGTGACAATGATATTTTTTGTTTTCAGTATTGGATATGAGTTCCCATGTATTATTATTTTCAATCTGATTCAATTATTCATTCATGGATTGAACCCATTCCGGATGCTCAAAAGCTTCTTTCACATCATTCAGTTCCACTTTTGAATAAAAATAAGTGTGTGTAATGGAATTGGTTGTTCTTATTGTTTGAGCCTTCTGATGTTGATCAAATATTATATTATATGATTCCACATGTTTCCTTAGACTTGGATAATATTTTCTATTGTCTTCCTCATCACTGGAAATAGCTGAGTCCATTTCTTCAGCTTTATTAGGATTACAATTTTTTGTATCCTTATTAGAATTGTCTTCTTCAACTTTATCAACTTCTTTGTCTTCTTGGATGTGTTTATATTTCATAGAGATTTCAATAATTTTTACATCAATTGTATCAACAATTCTTCCTATTTCTTTTTTGAAGCATTTATATCCTCTTCTTTCTGGAGCGTAGCCAAGAAAGATTCCATGCTCACCTTTCTGCTCTAAAATATCATAGTTTCCACCTTTTTTCTTTATAATACAAGGACTCCTGAAAAATCTAAAGTGCTTTAAAATTTGCTTTTTTCCGTAAAAAAATTTATAGGTTGTAATACCTGATTGAGGCATGTAGAAACAAAAGTTCTAAATATAAACAACAGTACTCAAGGCTTTCCTCCAAAAGTAATGACAAAGTCCATGCTCAAGCAACATGGTTCTCCCCATTTCCACCAGGATTCTATTATTTCTTTCAGTAACCCCATTTTTTTGGAGAGTGTATGGAGAGCTATACTCATGCCAAATTCCATGCTTCTAAATATAGTATTCAAACTCTTCACGTTTTTACTCACCACCATTATCAATTCTCAACTTTTCTTCTGAAACTTTTAAATATTTTTAATGCATCTGATTTGTGTTTCATGTACATAGAACAAGTAATGCGAGTAAATTCATCAATGAAAGTAATAAAGTACTTATCTCCATGTTTTTATTTTTTTTCTCATTGGCCCACATATATCGGAATAGATCATCTCTAGGGGTTGTTTTGAACAAATATCAACTTTCTTCTGCACATAATTTGTAATTTTTCCTTTCTGAAAGATAGTGAAACACCAATCTCTTCTTCTTGGAAAATCAAGAATTTATCAGTCAATTTCTCTATTATATAACTTTAACATGTTTCTCTGACACATATATACAATCCTTTTATTCCATAACTAATTCTCTTCCACCATACTCATGTTACAAGAGTTTTGTGAATCACCAACCTGAAACCGATCTCCTTTCATACGTTGGCCTCTTCTAACAATCTTTCCATATTCTTCACTCTTTACAAAAAATACATATTTTTTTAAGATAACCTTGTTAACCTCAGCACAAAATTGTGAAACACTTAGTAGGTTGTGTTTCTTCCCATCAACATACAATGTTTTCTTAGATTTCATATTTTCTTTTCCAATAATGGATGACCTAACACCTTTAATTTTCAATGATTCATCATTTAAAAATGTCACTATTCCTTCTTTATAATCTTTCACATCCTATAACAATTTCATGTCTCCTGTCATGTGAGAGGAACACCCACTATCATGTATGCTGGGTTATTCTCCTTTCATGGATTTTAATGAAGTTTCAACAACAATAGCCTTTTATCTATTCTTTTCATTATTCACCTTTGGATTTTGAGAATTGATAATCATTTTTGGAGCTAGTAAAAAAACAAGACATCCTTTTGCAAGGTGTCCAAGTTGTTTACATCTTTCACAAATATTTTCCAAGGTTTGGAACCTATTTTCAATCTTCACTTCATTATTTTCATATTTTTTAAGGAAAACTTTGCATTTTTCTGTATTTGAGGAGATTGACTCCCCCTTAATCTCTTACTTTCAAAACCTATGGGATAATAGTAATTTTTCTGATTGAACCAACACATACTTGTTGTGTGCTGAAATCCCCCACAATACCGGAAATACCCATAGAAAGAGTATTTGCCTCTGAAACTTCCAAACTGATCAGAATTCTAAAATCATTTGTCAACCATATTCTTTTCACTTTCAATTAGATTCTTCTTCTTATTTTCAGCCTTGACAGGATCAGAGGTATTTGGAAATTTTCCAGATCCATGATGTTTTGAAACATTTTCGGATTTAGATTTCCATAATATTTCAGAACTTCTAGCATTCTTCTTCTCACCCTTTGAAGGTATATTTTATTGAACCTTCTCAAGTTTCTCATTACGAGAAAATTCAACAACATCAGTGATTGAGTTTGGGACACATAGACTTTTATTTTCAATGTCATAGAGTATTTTTTGGACAAGTTCCAACTCTTATTCTTTTACTTTCAGCATCACCTCTAAATTCTCATTACGATTCTTTTCTTCTTCAAGAGATTTCTCCAAATCATCAATCTCTTTAACCAGCTTTTATTTCTCCCTAGAAAAACATTCTTGGTTTATTGAGAATTAATCTTCCAAATTTTTGTTTTGATTTTCAATCCTTCTTATATTCCTCAGAAATTCTTTAAACTCTTCTTTAAAATGAATTTTAAGTTGATTTTCTTCTTCTTCTTCAGAACAACTTCTTATGAATTATTCAACATTCACCATTTCAATCAAAGTATTTTCATTACCATACTCAATGGATTTTTCAGATTCAGAATCACTCTCTTCTTCTTCATCATATTTGGACAAGAAAAATCTTCTTTTTGATTTTAAGAATTTATTTTCTTTTCCTTTTTCTCCCTTTTTATTCCATAATCTTCTTGTATTTATTTATTCAATATCACTATCCTATTCTTTCTTTCTTCGAGGAAAATTAGCCTCAAAGTGACCAACACCTCCACATTCAAAAAAATTAAAGGGAAGTTTCAGTTTGTATTTCCATGTACCTCTTTTCACATTGTTAGAAAACAAGGATATGATTTCATTGAGATTTTTACATACCTTGTTTTCAGAGTAAGAATAACCATTTTCATCATCAGTAACAATATTATTTGACTTTTCTTTCTTCATATATTTGAAATACATTTCTCTATCAACCCTTTTTTTTCTATTCATAGAATTTTATCTTCTCATTTTATAAGTGATAAGAGTGCCTATGTAAATCATCAAGAGATAATGTTTTAGGATCTCTATCTTCTAATGAAGAAACTTTTGCATCAAAATTTTCAGCTAAGATTCTCAAGATCTTTTCAACATATGACAACCCTGCTTTTATTACAAACTTAAACATGATTTATTACATAAACTATTCACTTGATACAAAATAGAAGATCGATAGGTCTAGTGTCTTTGGGGAATAGGATCATTACATGACAACTTAAAACATGAAATACAACATCTTTATTGAAAACTTCCTTTACATGACCACTATATTCCCTCGTACTTAGCATTGCATGGGATAACCTGAGGACATGCATAATAAAAGGGGTGAGTTATAAATCCCATTAAGGGAATAAACATGGAATACATGAAGAGTACAATACATGTTATACAATAGGAATATCAATAGAGAAGAAGTGAAACATGAACATAAAGGCATGATAAAGCATGATAATCATAACATGGAAATGTTGCAACAACAGTTAACATGGAATTAGCATGATCCAAGGCTAATTGCACATAGAGCATGAGTAAATAATCATTGCATATGAAGCACGAGTAAACCTTAGTTGCACTTGAATTATCATGAGTCAACACTCATTGCACATGACGTATCATGATACTATACTTTACCCAATGCATTGGAGATCTGTAAGGGTGCACCCTTCTTGAACATTTCATTTCATACATAAGTGTGCCACATGGATTATAAAACACGGATTCATGAAACATAATAATTTATTCCATGATAAAGGAATGTGGAATTCATACATGAAACTTAATAATCAATAAGTAAATGTGCATAAAGTTGAATACCCTTTATGGAGAAATGGGAAATGGTATTCACTACACAATGAAATTGGCTTAGAAAATTGGTGCGATTTCGGCAGTGTAATGGCGTGACATAAGAATTCATAAAAATGGTTGATGAGAGAGAAAGGGGTTCCTCGTCATATTTACATGTAATGGACAATAAGAAGTTTATATAGATTCATGTCCCAAAAATTGTATTGGAATTTAGATTCATGATACAAAAGTATTGCTTGAATGTAAAAGAGGAGAGAGAAGTTCCTTTCAGAATTTCGGCATAGTAACGGGTGTACATGGGAGGCATTTAATGAGAGAGAAAGGGGTCTCCCATAATTCAAACATAAAGAGGGAAGTATTAGGGAGGTGAAAAACCATACCTCAACATTCATAATTGAAATTAAAAGTGAAAAAAAAACTTAAAGAAAATTGGACAAAAATGAGAAAGGAAGAAAAACCCTTACTTGGAAGTGTGCTTCCAAAGGCTTGAGAGAGGCTTGAGAGAGGCTTCTTGGGAGCTTAGGGCACCTTGGGAGGATTCTATAGAGAGTAGGGCAGAGGTTGGATGAACTCCGAAGGCTTTGAGTGAGGAGGAAGTGGGAGATTGGGTGGGTTTATATAGTAAAGGTGATAGAATTCTTTATTATTTAGGTTTGGGACCCCTTATATTATATAATCCAAACCACTAACCATCCCATGGTTTTTGGAAAAGGGAAGAGGAAAAAAATATTTTATAAGGCTAAAGTCTGAACTTATTAACATAATAGGGTTTCTTATGTGGAGGTGAGTCACACTCCCATGGAAAACAATTTAAAAAGACAAGGTGTTTAATAAGTCTTGAAGGGTCCATTAATGCTTTGAAAAGTAAGTCAAAAAAACCCAAAATCACATTATTTTAATGTTAAAACATATATTGGCCGAACATAAAGCTTATATTATTTTATTACATCACTATTGGTTCATTATGATGGCATAAAACACATTATATATTTAAACAGTATTTAATTTTTACCCAAAAATTTTACTGTCTCAGAAAATTATGAAAAATTCAACTTTGGATAATTTTTATGTCCTGATTCCAGAAATAATATTTATTTTATCTAAATAATTTTCTAAATATTTTAATTTTCACTTTTAAAATAAAAACCGACATTTATAAAAAATTCACGGGTTTTGACAAAAATGGCTTTCAAACCTTAATAAAAATTACAATCGCATTCATAAGATTATAAGATTATTTATCTTTAATAAAAATTAATTTAATAATAATAATAATATTTTATTAAAATATTATTTAATTCAAAAATCCCTTAATTTAATAAAATAGTATTCTTAATTAAATAATAACTAAATACACTATTTGTACTTTAAAAAATATTTACAATGTATCAATAATGACAAGAAAGTATATTCATTATTATATAAAAAAATAATATACATGAACATAGTACTAGAGATTTGTTACATAACCCCTTAAAACAGCCGCATAATACCTAAGGGTAAGGTGTGCGATGGTGACATACTCTTGGGGTGGCTCAGATAACATTGCTCGAGTGGTAATCTCTATCAACTTACACTTTTCCCGTAGACGGTCCCATTCGAGCTTGACATGATGAAGCTCAGCTTGGGCTTGGTCAAGAGTGAAGCCCAAGGATGACACCTCTTTTCCGAGCTCAGACAAATGGGCTTCATATGGAGCAATTCTACTGGATGAGGCCATCACTTCTTTTGTCTGAGTAAATTAGATTTGTTAAAGCCCTATATTTATAATAATCATGTGATCACTATTCAACGACTATAAAAGCAACAGTCACAATTATTAACATAAAACCAAAGAAGTTGACATTTTATATAAATGTTTTACATAAAGATACATTTAACTAGATCAAGAGGGATTTACATTAATGAAACTTTGGGTCATTACACAACAACTGTATAATATTTCAGATTTCCACCAAGATATCTAATATTACTCAAAATTGTATTCACCCTGGTAAAGAATTCCCCAATAGATTCATGCTCACCTATCTTAAAATATTCATACTTCAATCTCCATATTTGTGACTTTTCCTTATTTACTTTTTTATTAACTTCATATATGATTTTCAATTTATCCCATATACCTTTATCTATGGAAACACCTTTTACTCTCAAGAATTCACTTTCAGAAAGTGATGATATTATAGAATTCTTAACCCTACCATCATTCTCAAGAAACTTCTTATCAATAGGTGTAAGTGGAGCACTATCATCAATGGGAGGAAACCCAACTGTTTAAGCATCAAGAACATCATAACTGATATACATAATATATGGAAACATTCTATATTTCTAGATATGATATTTCCTTCCAACAAAGATCACAATACCTTTACTATTCACATAGTTCACTTTGTTGTCAAGGTTTGTTTTGAAGAAAAGAAATCACTTCACTTTGTTTTGGAAACAATTGTTTTGAGATTTTGTTTTATAAAATAATTGATCGGTTTATGGAAGAATCGGTTTCATAGGAGAATGTATCATGTTGGAAGTGAATTATCATCAGTTTTACACTAGAACTGATGTGAAACTTGTGTTTTAATTGTGATGATACTTTTCTGATTTGTATTTCATATAAATAACAAGTTGTATTGAGAACCTGTGATTAAATCCTGGTAGAAGGAAAGAGGAGTGAAAGAGATGCTTCCAATCGGAAAATAATTGTATTTAGATTGTTTTAAAAATAATAATAAAATAATTATATTCAGATTGTTTTTTAAAACAATCAAAAAAGAAGTGGTACCGATTATTTTTCAAAAAAATCAGAAAACAATCATATCCAGATTGAAGAGGTGGTGCTGATTGTGTTTCAAAACCATTGAAGTGGTATCGATGTAAAGGTGGTTCCGATGAAAGTGGTACCAATGGAAATGTGATGCCAATAAAAAGTGGTGCCGATGAAAGGTGGTGCTGATGAAGAGGTGATTTAGATTGAATAGGTGGTTCTGATGGAAGAGGTGATGTCGATGGAAGATGCGACACCGATTGTTTTTTCAAAACAATCGTATTCGAGTAGAAGAAAAGGAATGATATGGTGTTGATTGATAATGAATTAGATTCAGATTTTAATTTATTGGATCTGGCTAAAAGAGAAGCGGTGATACAGTTCAAAAAGGAATCATATTCAGAATGCATTGTATCATATATAATAAGATCGTTGTTTTTAGATTGTATCATATCCTGGAAGTTCATCGTTTTCATATTGTATTTGATTTTACCTTGCAATCTTAACCAGAATGATCATAACTAGAATGATCACACAAAAAATTGTGACCATAATGATCGTACCTAGCAATCGTAACCATAATGATCATACCCAGCAATCGTAACCAGAATGATCATAATCAGCAATCGTAACCGGAATGATCGTAATCAACAATTGTAACTAGAATGATCATAACCAGCAATCGTAACTAGAATGAACATAACTAGAAATGATCATATCCAGAATGAGCGTATTCAGGATGATCTTATCCATACCATTTGTATTCAGAAAAGATCATGCTTGGGTTGAGTTGAAAAATAAAGTAGGAATGAATGGAAAGTTACAATACTTTACAATTGAAGTCATATGATGCTAAATCATATCCTTAATGAATTCAAATTCATGAAGGTAGTCATGATTCAAGCACTAGTTTTTGAATGTGATGATGTGTTTTCTCAAGAGGTTCAAGAGAAAAGAAAAGAAAGTGGATATAGATGAATGAATTTTCAAGGGGGAGACTTTATTTTAAAAGAGTGATTGTATCTTAGGTGGAGAAGTGAATTTATTTGAACACATTCAATTGGTATGGTATCAAGTATTGTTTTGATGAAATCAGCATGATAAAAATGGATTCAGACCCATTTATTGATCATCATTTGTAATCATATTGACATTTGAAATTGGAATCTAGAAAAGAAGAGATAAATATTTTATAAGATTCAAGAAGAATTAAGAAGCATATATAAAGTCATAATTGTACATATATTTCAGAAGAAATTCAGATTTGGGTGAATTTAAGTGAGCAAGAAAGTGTTTTGGTATTCCCACCTAAACAAGTTTGGCCACCTGTAAAAGGGCATCAAGTACATTGTACTTTATAGTGATGTGTACTGTTCACCATAGAAGAGAGATAAGCTTTGGTTTTTTAGTGAGATAAAGTGATACCATTTTGTTTTTTATTGAATACATTTCGATGGGTATTGTATTTAGCTTCATTTGGAATCATTCTGAATTAATTGAAACAATACTGAAGTGGTTCTGATTCTACTCTATTGTTTTCTATCAAAAAATTGAACTGGGAGCATTGTTTTGAAAGAATTAGAACGAGATATTTATTTTGAAATAATCAGACTCAGAAAATATCAGGCTCAGTGTTTCATAACAAAGTCCTGGTAGTTCTTACCTTTCTTTTGGGTAAGGCATTGATGAATTATATTAAAATTTGAATACATTTTTTGAATTGAAAAGAAGTGCAGGATACATGAGTTGTTACAAAACTATATTATTACCCTATTGTGCTAAGAGGGTGCACACGCACTAGTGGGATTGTTTCATAGTGATATACTAGTGAAAGGGTACGTCCTACTCATTGTAATCCAAGGATTTATTTCTAGTGGATTGTATAGTCTTGGATCATTTCCAAACTATACCAAGGACGTAGCTATTCTTATTGAATAGTTAACCTTGTAAATAATTGTGTCTCTTTGGATGTGTGTTGATTTGTTTCTCAGTATGGAATTGAAATCCTTAATACAAGGCGAGGGTTGTTATAATTAAAAAGAAACATAAAAGAAAATGAGTATCACTGATTCACCCCCTCCCCCTCTCAGTGATACAATACTCTGACTGGGCACTTTCAACTAAGTAAGTAAATTAGTAAGTAACTAAGAAACTAACTAAGTAAGAAACTAAGTAAGTAACTAAGTAAGTAATTAAGGAAGGAACTATTGTAGTAACTAAGGATGTAACTAAAGAAGTAACTAAGGAAGAAACTAAAGAAGTAACTAAGTAAGTAACTAAGTAATTAACTAAGTAAGTTACTAAGGAAGTAACTAATTTAGTAACAAAGTAAGGAACTAAGTAAGTAACTAATAAGTAACTAAGTAAGTAACTATGTAAGTAACTAAGTAAGTAACTCAATAAGTAACTGAGTAAATAACTGAGTAAGTAACTAAGTAAGTAACTGAGTAAGTAACTGAGTAAGTAACTGAGTAAGTAATTGAATAAGTAACTGAGTAAGTAACTGAGTAAGTAACTCAGTAAGTAAGCGAGTAAGTAACTAAGTACGTAACTAAGTAAGTAACTCAGTAAGTAACAAAGTATGTAACTTAGTAAGTAACTAAGTAAGTAACTATGTAAGTAACTAAGTTAGTAACTAAGTAAGTAACTAAGTAAGTAAGTAACTAATTAAGTAACTAAGTAAGTAACAAAGTAAAGTAACTAAGTAAATAATTAAGTAAGTAACTAAGTAAGTAACTAAATAAGTAACTAAGTAAGTTACTAAGTAAGTAACCACAAAAGTAACTAATTAAGTAAGTTAGTAAGTAAGTGAGTAAGTCCCTAAGTATGTAACTGAGTAAGTAACTTTGTAAGTAACTAAGTAAGTAATTGAGTAAGTAACTAAGTAAGTAACTATGTAAGTAACTCATCAAGTGACTGAGTAAGTAAATATGTAAATAAGTAAGTAACAAAGTAACTAACTAAGTATGTAACTAAGTAATCAACTGATTAAGTAACTAAGTAAGTAACTATGTAAGTAATTGAGTAAGTAACTAAGTAGGTAACTAAGTAAGTAACTTAGTAATGTAACTAAGTAAGTAACTCGGTAAGTAACTGAGTAAGTAACTAAGTAAGTAACTATGTAAGTAACTAAGTAAATAACTAACTAACTAACTAACTAAGTAAGTAAGTAAGTAACTAAGTAACTAATTAAGTTACTAACTAAGTAAGTATGTAAGTAACTAAGTAATTAACTTAGTAAGTAACTAACTAAGTAACTAACTATGTAACTAAGTAACTATGTATGTATGTTACTAAATATCAAACTAAGTAACTAACTAAGTAACTAACTAAGTAACTAAGTAAGTAACTAAGTAAGTAAGTAACTAAGTAAGTAACTAAGTATGCAACTAAGTAAGTAATTAAGTATGTAATTAAGTAGGTAACTAAATAAATAACTAAGGAAGTAACTGATGAAGTAACTAATGTAGTAACTAAGGAAGTAACTAAGGAAGTAACTAAGTAAGTAACTAAGTAAGTAACTAAGTAAGTAACTTAGTAAGTAACTATGTAACTAAGTAAGTAACTAAGTAACTAAGTAAGTAACTAAGTAGGTAACTAAGTAACTAAGTAAGTAAGTAAGTAAGTAACTAAGTAAGTAACTAAGTAAGTAAGTAAGTAAGTAAGTAAGTAAGTAAGTAAGTAACTAAGTAAGTAAATATGTAAGTAAATAAGTAAGTAACTAAGTAAGTAAGAAATAAAGTAAGTAAGTAAGTAACTAAGTACCTATGTAAGTAAGTAAGTTACTATGTAAGTAACTAAGTAAGTAACTAAGTAAGTAACTAAATAAGTAACTAAGTAAGTAAGTAAGTAAGTAAGTAACTAAGTGTGTAAGTAAGTAAGTTAGTAACTAAGTAACTAATTAAGTAACTAAGTAAGTAATAGATTAAGTAACTAAGTATGTTACTAAGTAAGTAACTATGTAAGAAACTTTGTAATTAACTAACTAACTAAGTAAGTAAGTAAGTAACTATGTAAGTAACTAACTAAGTATGTAACTAACTAAGTTACTAAGTAAGTAACTATGTAAGTAACTAAGTAGGTAACTAAGTAAGTAACTAAGTAAATAACTAAGTGTTGGGGCCAAGATGATGATGAAGGTGATGAAGGTTTCAAGAGTTGTCTTTTGTTGTCAAGGATTGTTTTGAAGAAAATAAATCACTTCACTTTGTTTTAGAAAGAATTGTTTTAAGATTTTGTTTTATAAAAGAATTGATTGGTTTCATGAAGAATCAGTTTCACAGAAGAATGTATCATGTTTTAAGTGAATTTTCATCGGTTTTACACTAGAACTGATGTGAAACTAGTGTTTTAGTTGTGACGATTCTTTGCTAATTTTTATTTCATATAAATCATGAGTTGTATTGAGAACTTGTGATGGCAGCCTGATAGAAGGAAATGGGAGGGAAAGAGATACTGCCAATCGAAAAATAATTGTATTAAGATTGTTTTTCAAAACAATCAGAAAAGAATTGTATTCAGATTGTTTTTCAAAACAATTAGAAAAGAACTGGTACCGATTGTTTTTCAAAACAATCCAAAAACAATCGTATCCAGATTGAATAGGCAGTGCTGATTTTTTTTCAAAACAATCGAAGTGGTACCGAAGGAAAGGTGGTCCCAATGAATTTGGTACTGATGGAAATGTGTTGCTGATAAAAATTGGTGCTAATGAAAGGTGGTGTCGATGCAGAGGTAATGTGGATTGAATAAGTGGTGCCGATGGAAGAGATGATGCTGATGGAAGATGAGACACCAATTGTTTTTTCAAAACAATCATATTCAGGTAGAAGAAAAGGAATAAGATTGTGTTGATTGAGAATGAATCATATTCATATTATAATTTATTGGATCTGGGTAAAAGAGAAGCAGTGATACCGTTCAAAAAGGAATCGAATTTAGAATGCATTGTATCGTATCCGAGAACATCATTTCTTTTAGATTGTATCGTATCTGGGTTGATCATCATTTTCATATTGTATTTGATCATACCCAACAATTGTAACCAGAATGATCATAACCAGAATGATCGTACATAGTAATCGTAACCAGAATAATGATAACCAGAATGATTATACCCAACAATCGTAACTAGAATGATCGTACCCATTAATCGTAACGAGAATGACTGTAATCAGCAATCGTAACCAGAATGATCTTAATCAGCAATTGTAACCAGAATGATCATAACAAGAAATCATAACTAGAATGATCATAACCATAAATGATCATATCCAGAATGATCGTATTCAGAATGATATTACCCAGACCATTTGTATTCAGAAAAGATCATGCTTGGGTTGAGTTAAAAAACAATGAACCAGGAATGAATGTAAGTTACAATACTTTCCAATTGAAGTCAGACGATGCTAAATCCGATCCTCAAGAAATTCAAAGTCATGAAGGTAGTAATTATTCAAGAACTGGTTTTTGAATGTGATGATTTGTTTTCTCAAGAGGGTCAAGAGAAAAGAAAAAAAGTTGATATCGATGAAAGAATTATCAATGGGTAGAATTTATTTTAAAAGAGTGATTCTATCTCAAGTGTAGAAGTGCATTTCATTAAACACATTCAATCGGTATGGTATCAAGAATTTTTTTGAAGAAATCAACATTAGAAGAACTGATTGAGACACATGTATTTATCATCTTTTGTAATCATATTGACATTTGAAATGGGAGTCTGGAAAGGAAGAGATGGGGATTGTGGAAAATTCAGGAAGAATCGAGAAGCATTGATGAAGTCATAATTACCCCTAAATTTTAGGAGAAATTTAGATTTGGGTGAATTTAAGTGAGCGAGAAAGTGTTTTGGGATTCCCACCTAAACATGTTTTGGACACCTATAAAAGGTAATAAAGTACATTGTACTTTGTAGTATTGTGTACTATTCACCACAAAAGAGAGAGAAACTTCGAGTTTTCAGTGAGATAAAGAGATACTGTTTTGTTTTGTATTGAATATGTTTCGATGGGGATTGTATTCATCTTTGTTTGGAATCAGGCTGAATTAATCGGAACATGATAGAAGTGGTGTCGATTATACTCTATTGTTTTCTATTAACAAAATTAGACTGGGAGATTTGTTTTGAAAGAATCAGACTGGAATATTTTCTTTGAAAGAATCAGACTTAGAAAAGATCAGAATTAGTGTTTTATAACAAATTCCAAGTAGTTATTGCCTTTATTCTGGATAAGGAATTGATGAATTGTATTACAATTTGAACACATTCGTTGAATTGAAAAGAAGCAAATGTAACATGAGTTGTTACAAAACAATTTTATTACCCTATTGTGATAAGAGGGTGCACATAAACTAGTGGGATTGTTTCATAGTGCTATACGAGTGAATGGGTAAATACTACACATGGTAATCCAAGGATTTATTTATAGTGGATTGTATGGTCTTGGGTTATTTCCAAAAGATACCAAGGACATAGTAATTCTTATTGAATAGTGAACTTTTAAATCTTTGTGTTCCTTTGGATGTGTGTTGATTTGTTTCTCAGTAGGGAATTGAAATCCTTAATAGGAGGTGAGGGTTATTTCAATTGAAAAGAAACATAAAAGAAAAAGAATATCACTGATTCACCCTTCCCCCTTTCAGTGATACAATACTCTGACTGAGAACATTCAATTGGTATTAGAGCCTGGTTCCCTTCGTTATTCTTTGTTGATGGAGAACGTGAACTGTGTGAATAGTAAAGGTATTCCAGTCGTTGATGGAATGAATTATCATATCTGGAAATATATAATGTTTTCAATATCTTATGTCTATCAGTTATGATGTTCTTGAAGCTCCAACAGTTGGGTTTCCTCCCATTGATGATAGTTCTCCACTTACACCTGTTGAAAAGAAGTTTCTTGAGAATGATGGAAGGTCCAACAATTCTATATTTTCATCACTTTCAAAAAGTTAATTCTTGAGAGTGAAAGGTGTTTCCACAGCTAAATGTATATGGGATAAATTGAAAAACATATACAAAGGAAATACAACAGTGAACAGGGAAAAGTTAAAAATACGGAGATTGAAGTATGAGGATTTAAATATGGTTGATCTTGAATCTATTGGGTGTTCTTCTCACATGATAGGAGACATGAAACTGTTTAAGGATGTAAAATATTATAAAGAAGGCACTGTGACATTTGGCAATGACGAATCGTTGAAAATCAAAGGTGTTGGGTCAGCCATTATTGGAAAAGAAAAGATAAAATCTAAGAAAACATTGTATATTGATAGGATAAAACAAAACCTACTAAGTGTCTCACAATTTTTTGATGAGGGTAGCAAGGTTATCTTCAAGAAAGATGGATTTTTTTAAAGAGTGAAAAAGATTGAAAGATTGTTACAAGAAGCCAAAGTACGGAAGGAAAATTTTTTTAGGTTGGTGATTCACAAAACTCTTGTTACATGATTATAGTGGAAGAGAATAAATTATGTCATAAAAGTCTTGGACATATGTGTCAGATAAATATGAGAAAGTTATCTAAAAGATACAACATTCGAGAGATTCCTAATTTTCCAAGAAGAAGAGGTTGGTGTTGCACTATCTTCTAAAAATGAAAGATTACAAATGTTGTTTATAAGAAGGTTGACATTTTTTCCAAAAAAACCCTAGAGTTGAACCATTATGATATATGTGGTCCAAAGAGAAAACAATAAACACATGTAGATAAGTACTTAATTAATTTAATTGATTATTTTACTTTCATTACTTGTGTTATGTACCTGAAACAAAAATCAGATGCTTTGAAAATGTTTAAAAGTTTCAGAAGAAAAGATGAAAAAGAATGCTGATATTATCTGAAGAAGTTGAGAATTGATAATGGTGGTGAATACAGAAGTTAAGAGTTTTAATACTATCTTGATAAGCATGGAATTTGGCATGAGAATAGCTCTTCATACACTCTCCAAAAAAATGGGGTTACTGAAAGAAACAATAGAATCCAGGTGGAAATGGGAAGAACTATGTTACTTGAGCATGGCCTTTCTCATTACTTTTGGAGGCAACCCATGAGTACTTATGTTTGTATTCAGAACCATTTTTTCTATAGGCCTCAATTGGTATAACTCCATGTGAATTGTTTTATGGAAAAAATCCAAATTTGAAGCACTTTATAGTTTTCGTGAGTCCTTGTATTATAAGGAGGAAAGGTGGGGACTATGGTAAGTTTGAGCAGAAAGGTGAGGATGGAATATTTCTCAGCTACACTCTAGAAGGAAGAGGATATAGATGATTTAACAAATAAATATGACGAATTTTTTATACAATTTATGTAAAATTTATTGAAAGCTCTGATAAAGATAAACATGTCCAAGCAGATAAATAAGTTGAGCAAGTTGAAGAAGATAATTCTGATAAGGATACAAATAATTGTAATCCTAATAAAGGTGAAGAATCGGACTCAACTATTTCCAGTGATGAGGAATACAATAAAAAATTGTATACAAGGATAATAAAACATGTGTAAGCACATAATATAATTGGTGATCAACCTCAGAAGGCCCAAACAAGAAGAACAACCAATTCTATTACACACACTTATTTGTATTCAAAAGTGGAACCGAATGCTGTGAAAGAATATTTTGATCATCTGGAATGGGTTCAATCCATGAATGAAGAATTATATCAGATTGAAAAGAATAATACATGGGAAATCTTACCCAATCCAGAAAGAAAACATCATTGGCACAAAATGGGTTTTTTAGAACAAGATGAATGAAAAAAGTGAATTTACAAGAAACAAAGCAAGATTTGTTTTCAAAGGATATTCATAGATTGAGGGTACTGATTATGATGAAACCTTTTCTCTAGTGGAAAGACTTAAAACTATCAGAATATTTCTTGCTATTGCTGCACAATGAGGCTACAAGATCTTTCAAATGGATGTTAAATCTGGATTCCTAAATGGTGATCTTGAAGAAGAGGTTTATACTGAACAACCTTGTGGCTTGGTTTTTGGAAAATATGAAGGTTATGTGAGGAGATTTAAAAAGGATTTGTATGGCCTAAAAAAGCTCTGAGGGCATGGTATTCCAAATTGGATACATTCTTAATAGAGATAAATTTTAATAAAGGAAGGGTGGATAACAATATTTACATCAGAGAAAGTCAATAGTATTCCCTCATCGTAATTGTTTATGTTGATAATATTTTCTTTGCTGGGAATGATGATGGAAGATTTGAAAAGTTTTCTAAATAAATGAAGAATGTATTCGAAATGTATAGGGAGGAATGAAATACTTTATTGGGTTACAAATCTATTAAAAGAAAGAATACATTTTCCTTTCCCAAGAAAAGTATTCAAAAGAACTTCTCAAGAGGTTTGGCATGGAAAATTCAAAACCTGTTTCCACACCCTTTTCAATGGGAGAAAACATGACTAAAGGTGGAGAAGGAAAACAAGTTGATCAAAAAGAGTATTAGAAGCTGATTGGAAGTCCATTGTATTTGACATCCTAAATACCCAACAATGTTTTTGTTGTTACCTTATGTGAAATATTTCAGAGTGTTCTAAGAGAATCACATCTTATTGATGGAAAAAAAATATCAGATACATCATAGGCACAAAATAATTCAGAATCAGGTATTGTAGCTCAGTTTTTTTTTAATTTATTTGGGTATTCTGATGCAGATTGTCCATGAAATGTTGATGATAGAAGATCTATATCTGGTGGTGTATTCTTTTTGGGAAATAATTGTGTTTGTTGGAATTCAAAGAAACAAAACTTAGTAAATCTTAGTACGAATGAAGCTGATTATGTTGCTTCTACTCAATCCTCTACTAAACATACGTAGATGAAAACACAATTGGAATATTTACTTGTAGAAGTGAAGTTACCCTTTCCATTGGGTTGTCACAATCAAAGTACAATAAATCTCACCAAGAATCTTATGCAACATTCTAGTTAAAAACATATTGATATCAAATATAATTTCATCAATGAGCGTGTGGAGAAGAATGAATTGAAGCTGGAGTATGTTCCAACAACATAACAAGTTACTGATATATTCAAAAAACCTTTATCAAAGGAATAATTCTAAAAAATGAGGTCGAACATGGGTGCCTAACCTCTTTCTTTTCAAGGTTTAAGGTATGTGTACCTGTCCCCTCTCTCATCTTACATTCCGATTTTTTTCCAAGGGGGATAATTTTTTGTTTCATAAATCTATTGCAAAAAAGAGAGAGTTGTCGGTAAGTGGTGAATTCAGCATTATTGTGTGTATGAACTATTCTAACTATTGGTTTGAGTGGTTGTAGGAAAATAAATTGAATTGTTTTCCATAGAGAATGAAGAAAATAAATAGAATAGAAATAGGTTGTCATGATCTTTTTGGATAGCATGGTTTTGAAATTAATGATTCTTGTTTCCTATAATGAGTTAGTGAATGTGCCTAGTCAGAGTAATGTATCACTGAGAGGGGGAGGGGTTGAATCAGAAATAATCTTTTTCTTTTATGTTTCTTTTCAATTGAACCAAACTTCACCTCATGTTAGATATTTCAATTCCCTGCTGAAAACAAACCCGACACACATCCAAAGGAACACAAAGATTTACAAGTTTCACTATTCAATAAGAATAGTTGTGTCCATGGTATGGTTCGGAAATGATCAAATACTATACAATACACTAAGAAACCAATCCTTGGATTACAATGAGTAGGATATACCCTTATGCTCATGTTGAACTATGAAACAATCCCACTAGTATGTGTTCACCCTCTTAGCACAATAGTGTAATAATATTGTTTTGTAATAACTCATGTTACCTGCGCTTCTTTTCAATTCAAAAAATGTATTCAAATTATAATACAATTAATCAATTCATTACCCAGAAGAAAGGTAAGAACTACCTAGACTTTGTTATGAAACACTGAGTCTGATTCCTCTAAGTAAGATTCTTTCAAAACAAAGCTCCCACTCCGATTATTTCAATACAAATCCCCCAGTCAGATTATTTCAATAAAAGCTCCCATTCTGATTTTTCAATACAAATCTCCCATTACGATTATTTCAAAATGAATCTCCTAGTCTGATTTTTTCAATACAGATATCCCAATACGATTTTCAGATAGAAAACAATAGAGTTGAGTCAGCACCAATTCAATTCCCGAATAAAATTTTCATGCCGAATAGAATATGAATGAATCGGCACCACCCAAAACAATTTTCAATCCAAATGGAATTGATCTCTTATTCTCTCTAGAAACCCAGAGCTTCTCTCTCTTCTACAAGTCTCACATGTACAATGTACTTCACCCATTTTATAAGTGACCCAAAAAAAATTAGTCGGGAATCCCAAAACACTTTCTCGCTCACTTAAATTCACCCAAATATAAATTTCTCCTAAAATATCAGAGTAATTATGACTTCGTCAACACGTCTCAATTATTATTGATTCTTCTACAATATTCATCTCTTTTTTCTAGGATCCCATTTTAAATTTCAATACAATTACAATTGATGAGAAATACATGGGCCTAAAACCAATTCTCTCATAATGATTTCATCAAAACAATGCTTGATACCATACAAATTGAATGTGTTTGAAGAAATGAACTTATCCACTTGAGATACAATCACTCATATGAAATGAAAGTCCCCACCCTTTGAAAATTCATTCATCAGTATCCATAAATTTTATTTTATCCTTACCCACATGAGAAAACACACTTCATTCACCAACATGTGCTCATATCATGACTACCTTCATAACTTTTAAATCATTGAGGATCAGCTTTAGCATTGTCTGAATTCAGTTGGAAAGTTTTGTAACCTTCCACTCATTCCTTCTTGTTTCTTTTCATCTCAACCCAATAATGATATTTTCTGAATAAAAATGGTCTGGATACTATTATCTTGAATACAATCATTCTGGATTCAATTGCTGGTTAGGATTGCTGGTTATGATCATTCTAGTTACAATAATTATGGATACGATCATGCAGGATATGATCATTCTGGTTACGATCATTTAGGATATGATCAATCTGGTTACAATCATACTGGATACGATCATTTTGATTACGATCATTCTGGTTATGATAATTTTGTTTACGATAATCCTAGTTACAATTGTTGGGCTGATCAAATACAATATAAAGACAAAGATCTACCCAGATACAATACAAAACAATCTGAATATGATGCATTCTCAATTGAAACCATCTCATTACTTTTATTCTACACGAATACGATTGTTTTGAAAAACAAATGGTGTCTCATCTTCCATCGAAATAACCCTTTTCAACTAGTATTACCTATTCAATAGGCATCACTTTTCACTTCCACTCGATATCCAATTGTTTTGAAAGACAATCAATACAATCGGGATATGATTGTTTTGAAAGACAATCAATACAATCAGGATACGATTGTTTTCTGATTTTTTTTTTAAAAACAATAGGTACAACTACTTTCTTTTTTTCTTCATTTTGTAAAATAATAGGCACCACTTCTTTCTTTTATGATTGTTTTGAAAAACAATAGGCACCACTTCTTTCTTTTTTGATTGTTTTGAAAAACAATAGGAACCACAACTTTCTTTTTTAATTGTTTTGAAAAACAATCTAAATACAGTGTATTTTCAATTTTCATCATCTCTTTCACTCCCCCTTTCTTCTATCAAGCTTACATAAAAAGTTCTCACATCAAATCAGGATTTATATGAAATACAAACTAGAAAAGCATCGTCACAATTAAATTGGGTCTGATTATTTTCAATGAAAACCCAAAACAATTGTTTCCACAAAACAAAGTGAAGTGATTTCCTTTCTTCAAAACATACCTTGAAAAAAAAAAGACAACACTTAAAACCTTAATCACATTTATCATCAGCTTAGTCCCAACAATCTTCCCCTTTGGATTTTGTTTTCAACCAAGTTTCATAAATCACTAAACATTGTAAACTTAGGAAATGGATTACATATCAACAATTATAAGCCTAAGGGAGCTAACTCATTTTCAAAAACAAGAATCATTAATAGAAAAACCATACTATCCAAAATAGTGATCATAACCACATCTTTCTTTTATTAATTATTCTTGGAAGACAATTCAATTTCATTTTCTACAACAACTCCAACAAACAGTTAGAACAGTTTACACACAGAACAATGCTGAATTCACAGTTTACCCACAACTTTCTCTTTTGTGCAATAGATTTATGAAATAAGACAATTCTCCCCCGTGAAAAAACAATCCAAAGGTAAGATGAGATAGGGTAGAGATACACATACCTCAGCCTTGAAGACAAAGAGGCCAGACACCCATGTTCAACCTCATTTTTTAGAACGATTCCTTCAATAAAGCTTTTGTGAAGATATCAGCAACTTGTTCCAATGTTGGAACATACTCCAGCTTCAATTAAATCTCCTCCACATGATATTTGATGAAATTATATTTGATATAAATATGTTTCGAATGAGAATATTGTGTTGGATTCCTGGTGAGATTTATTTTACATTGATTTTCATAACCCAAGAGTAAGGGTAACTTCAATTCAACAAGTTTGTCTTCCAATTGTGTTTTCATCCACATAAGTTGGGTAGAGGCTTGAGTAGCAGCAACATATCCAACTTCATCTGTATTGAGATTTTCGGAGTTTTGATTATTAGAATTCCAACTAACACAATTCTTTCCCAAAAATAATACACCACCAGATGTAGATATTCTATCATTAACATTTCCTACCCAATCTGTATCAGAACACCAAAAATAATCAATACTATCTGAGATGAAATACTTGATTCCTAATTCGGTTGTGACTATGATGTATATGAGAGTTATTTTTCTAGCAATAAGATGTGATTCTCTTGGAGTACTCTGAAACATTACATATAAGGTAACAACAACAAAAATGTTGGGTCTTGAGGTAGTCAAATACAATAGACTTCTAATCATCATTTGATACTCTTTCTAATCCACTTATTTTCCATCTCCATATTTACTCAGTTTTGTTCCCACTAAAATGGGTGTGGAAAAAGGTTTTGAATTTTCCATGCCAAACCTCTTGAGAAGTACTTTTGCATACTTTTCTTTGGAGAGGAAAATGGATTCATTCTTTTTCCGGATTTGTAACCCAAGAAAGCATTTCCTTTATCCTAGCATGGACATTTCAAATACATTCTTCATTTCTTCATAAAATCTTTCACAACTTCCTTTATCAATCCGAGAAAAGATAATATCATCAATATAAACAATTACAATGAAGGAATACTCTTGAATTTATCTGATGTAAAGATTTTTATCCACTCTTCATTTGTTAAAATTCATTTTCTTAAACATGTATCCAATGTGGAATACCATGCCCTGATAGCTTGTTTTAATCCATACAATGTCTTTTTCAATCTACACACATAACCTTAATCTTATCCAATAACAAATCCAAAAGGTTGTTCAATATAAACCTCTTCTTCAAGATCACCATTTAGGAATGTAGATTTAACATCCATTTGAAAGATCTTGTAGCCTCATTCTGCATAAATAGCAAGAAAGATTATGATTATTTCAAGGATTTTCACAAGAGAAAAGCTTTCATAAAAAATCAATACCCTCAATCTATGAGTACCCTTTGCACATAAATCTTGCTTTGTTTCTTATAACCTCACCTTCATCATTCAGATTGTTTTGGAAAACCCATTTTGTTCCAATGATGTTTTTTCAGTCTTGGGTATGAGTTACCATGTATCATTCTTTTCAATACGATCCAATTCTTCATTCATG
This sequence comes from Viscum album, assembly GCA_963277665.1. Taxonomy (NCBI): domain Eukaryota; kingdom Viridiplantae; phylum Streptophyta; class Magnoliopsida; order Santalales; family Viscaceae; genus Viscum; species Viscum album. The sequence goes on along the minus strand of OY728162.1, from coordinate 344,442,631 downwards.
GCTTGAACCCATTCCGGATGCTCAAAAGATTCTTGCACATCACTCGGTTCCACATTTGAATACAAAGAAGTATGTGTAATGGAATTGGTTGTTCTTCTTGTTTGAACCTTATGTTTTTTATCACCAATTATATTTCGTACTTCCACATGTTTCCTCAGCCTTGGATAATATTTTATATTGTCTCCATCCCTTGAAATAGTTGAGTCTGATTCTTCTTCTTGAGAAGGAATACACTTGTTTGTATCCTTATCAGAATTGTTTTCTTCAACTTGCTCAACTTCATTGTTTTCCTGAACATGTTTCTCTTTCTGAGATAATTCAATCACTTTCACATCAACTGAATCAACAATTTTTTTTGTTTTTTTGTTGTATAATTTTTATCCTCTTCCTTCTGAAGAGTATCCGAGAAATATTCCATCCTCACCTTTCTTCTCAAACTTACCATACTTTCCACCTTTCTTCTTTATAATACAAGGACTCCCAAAAACTCTAAAGTGATTCAAACTTGGAGTTTTTTCATAAAACAATTCATATGGATTCATACCTGATTGAGGCCTATAGAAACAATGGTTCTGAATATAAATAGCGGTACTCATGTCTTTCCTCCAAAATTAATGAGAAAGGCCATGCTCAAGTAAAATGGTACTTCCCATTTCCATCAGGCTTCTATTCTTTATTTCATCAACCCCATTTTGTTGGGGGAGTGTATGGAGTGTTATACTCATGATTAATTCCATTATTATCAAGATTGTTTTCAAACTCTTCACTTATATATTCACCAAAAGTATTAATTCTCAACTTTTTCATAGAATACTCACATTCTTTCTCAGATTTTCTTCTGAAACATTTAAACATTTTCAAAGCATCTGATTTTTGTTTCCTGTACATAACACAAGAAATTTGAGTAAAATCATCAATGAAAGTAATGAAGTACTTATCTTCATGTGTTGATTGTTTTCTTATTGGCCCACATATATCAGAAGGGATCATCTCCAAGGGTTGTTTTGAACAAATATCAACATTCTTATGCCCAGCATTTGTAATCTTTCCTTTCAAGAAAATAGTTCAAAACAAATCTATACTTCTTGGAAAATCAAGAATGTCTCAAACATTGTCTCTTTTAGATATTTTCCCCATGTTTCTATGACACATATGCCCAATACTTTTATGCCATAACTGATTCTCCTCCAACATACTTATGTAATAAGTGTTTTGTGAATCACCAACATGAAATAAGTTTCCTTTCGTACGTTGACCTCCTGTAACAATATTTCCATCTTCTTCACTCTTTACAACAAATTCATCTTACTTGAAGATAAATTTTTTACTCTCATCATACAATTGTGAAACACTTAGTAGATTGTGTTTCATCCCATCAAAATGCAATGTTTTCTAAGATTTCATCTTTTCTTTTCCAATGATGGCTTCCCCAACACCTTTGATTTTCAATGATTCATCATTTCCAAATGTCTTCATGCCTTCTTTAAAATATCTCACATCCTTGAACGATTTCAAGTCTCCTATCATGTGTGAAGAAAACCCACTATCAAGTATCCATGGTCTTTCTCCTTTCATGTATTTTAATGTAGTTTCAACAATAAGTGTTTTTTGTACATTATTTTCATTTTTCACCTACATCTTTTGAGAATTGAGAATATTTTTCTGAGTCGGTAGTAAAACAAGATATCCTTTTTCAAGGTGTCCAGGTTATTCACATATATCACAAATAGTTTCCAAGGTTTGGAATGTATTTTCAATCTTCACTTCATTCTTTTCATATTTTTTCAAGACAATCTTATAAATTTTCTTTCTTTGAAGAGATTCAATCCCCATCAATATCCTCCTTTAATAACCCATGGTATAATAGTAATGTAGTTGATTGAACCAACACATACTTGATCTGTGCCTGAATCCCCCACAATACCAGCAATACCCATGGAAAGAGTATTTGCCTCTAAAACCTCCATACTGACCAGAATTGGGAATGTGTTTTTCAGCCACCTTCTTCTCTTTCTTTTCCGATTCACCATCCTTTCTATTATCAAGTAGATTACTTCCCTTATTTTCAAGATTATCAAAACTATTATTATTGGAAACATTTATAGATTTATAATGTTTCAAAATATTCCCAACATTGTTGGTCTTCGACCCATACATAACATTCCTAGGTTTCTTCATTTCAAAAAAATCCATTCTTCTTATCACCCTTTGAAGGTATCTTTTGTTGAACCTTATCAATTTTCTCATTACATGAACATTCACTAACTTCAGTGATAGAGTTTTGGAAACATAGACTTTTCTTTTTAGATTTAGAGAGTTTTTTGGAAAAGTTCCAACTATTGTTCTTTTACTTTAAACTTCACCACTAATTACTCATTACAATTACTTTCTTCTTCAAGATATTTCTTCAAATCATCAGTCTCTTTAATATACTTTTCTTTCTCACCAGCAAAAAATTCTTGGTTGCTTGAGCATTCATCTTCCATATTTTTGTTTTTCTTTTCAAGCCTTATGATCTTTCTCACACATTATTTCAACTCTTGTTTCAGATGAATTTCAAGATGAGTTTCTTCTTTGTTCTTCAGAGCGACTGCTTCTGGATTCTTCATCATTCACTGTTTTAATGAAAGTATTTTCATTACTATAATCGATGGATTTTTTCAGATTCATTATCACTCTCTTATTCTTCATCATCTTTGGACAAGAAACTTCTTCTTTTTTGATTTGAAGAATTTCTCTTCTTTTCCTTTGTCTCCCTTTTTCTTCCATGATCTCTTTATCTTTCTTTATTCAATATCACTATCATATTCTTTCTTTCTTCAAGGAAAATTAGCCAACAAGTGACCAATACCTCCACATTAAAAACATTTCAATGGAAGTTTCCCATTGTATTTCCCTATACCTATTTTCACATTGTTATAAAACAAGGATAATATTTCATTGAGATTTTTACATACCTCATTTTCAGAGTCAGAATCACCATATTCATATTCAATAACAATATTCTTTGAATTTTCTTTCTTCATAGCCTTGAAATACATTTCTATATCGACCTTTATTTTTATCTTTATTGCATTATCTATTATCATTTCATAGGTTATAATAGTTCTATGTAAGTCATCAAGAGATAATGTTTCAGGACCTCTGTCTTCCAATGAACAAACTTTTGCATCGAATTTGTCAGGTAGGATTCTAGAGATCTTTTAAAAAACTTTAGAATCCTTCATCTTTTCACCAAGTCATATGATAGTAATCACAATGTCATTAACCCTGGTAAATAATTCCCCAACAGATTCATGCTCACCCATCTTCAAATATTCATACTTCAATCTTCATATTTGTAACTTTTCCTTCTTCGCTTTTATATTGCCTACGTATTTTTTTTTCAATTTATTCCATATACCTTTAGTTGTGGAAACACCTCTCACTCTCAGAAACTAAATTTTATAAAGTGATGGTAATATAGAATTATTGGATCTTCCATCATTCTCAAGAAACTTCTTGTCAACCGGTGTAAGTGGAGCACTATCATTAATGGGAGGAAACCCAACTGTTGCAGCTTCAAGAACATCATAACTGATATACATAAGATGCGACAAAATTATATATTTCTAGATATGATAGTTCTTTCCATCAAAAAACTATAATACCTTTACTATTCACATAGTTCATGTTCTCCATCAGCAAAGAATAACGAAGAAAACCTTGCCTCTGATACCAATTGAAATTGCCTAGTCGGAGTAATGTATCAATGAGAGGGGGAGGGGGTGAATCAGTGATACTATTTTTATTTTATGTTTCTTTTCAATTGAAAAAACCTTCACCTCCTATTAGATATTTCAATTCCCTATTGAAAACAAACTCAACACACATCCAAAGGAACACAAAGATTTACAAGGTTCACTATTCAATAAGAATAGATACATCCTTGGTAGGCTTTGAAAATGATCCAATACCATACAATCCACTAAGAAAACAATCATTGGATTACAAAAAGTATGATATACCCGTATACTGGGGTAACACTATGAAACAATCCCACTATTGTGTGTGCACCCTCTAAGCACAATAGATTAATACAATTGTTTTGTAACAACTCATGTTAAATGCTCTTATTTTCAATTCAACCAATGTATTCAAATTGTAATACAATTCATTATTTACATACCTATAAGAAATGTAAGAACTACCTAAAATTTTTTATGAAACACTGAGTCTGATTCCTTTGAGTACGATTCTTTCAAAAGAAAGCTCCCAGTTCGATTATTTCAATACAAAGCTCCCAGTCTAATTGTTTCAATACAAATATCTCAATACGATTATTTTAATACAAATATCCCAGTCTAATTATTCAATACAAATCTCCCATTACAATTCTTTCAAAACAAAGATCCCGGTCTGATTTTTTCATTACAATGCTCCCAAACTGATTTTAATATAGAAAACAATAGAGTTGAATCAGTACCACTTCCATTTCTGAATACAATTTTCATGTCGAATAGAATATGAATGAATCAGCACCACCAAAAATAATTATAAATATGAATGGAATTGATCTATTCTTATCTATAGAAACCTGGAGCTTCTCTCTCTTTTTTAGGTCACACAAGTACAATGTACTTTACGCCTTTTATAGGTGACCCAAAAACATGTTTAGGCAGGAATCCCAAAACACTTTCCCGCTCACTTAAATTCACCCAAATATGAATTTCTCTTGAAATATCAGAGAAATTATGACTTCGTTAATGCTTCTAAATTCTTATCGAATCTTACACAGTATTCATCTCTTATTTTCCAAATTCCCATTTAGAATGTCAATACAATTACAATTGATGAGCAATACATGGGTCTGTAACCGATTCTCTCATAATTATTCTTTCAAAACAATGCTTGATACCATACCAATTGAATTTCTTTGAAGAAATGAACTTATCCACTTGATATACAATCACTCTTTTGAAAGGAAAGTCCCCCTTTGAAAATTCATCAATCAGTCTCCTATTTTATTATCTCTTTAACCAAATGAGACAACACACTTCATTAACCAACATGTTCTTGTATCATGACTACCTTCATGACTTTGAATTCATTGAGGATCATCTTTAGAATCACTTGAATTTATTTGTAAATTATTGCAACTTTGCATTCATTCCTACTTCTTTCTTTTCATCTCAACCCAAGCATGATCTTTTCTAAATAGAAATGGTCTAGATACTATTATCTTGAATACAAACATTCTGGATATGATTCTTGGTTATGATTTCTGGTTATGATCATTCTAGTTACGATCATTATAGATATAATCATGATGGATATGATCATTCTGATTATAATCATTCTATATATGATCATTCTGTTTATGATCATGCTGGATACGATCATTCTGGTTATGATCATGTTGGATATGATCATTTTGATTATGATCGCTCTGGTTACGATCATTCTGGATATAATCATCCTGGTTACGATTACTGGATATGATCAAATACCATCTAAATACAAAGATCTGCCTGAATACGATACCAAAAAATCTGAATATGATTCATTCTCAACCGACACCATCTCATTCATTTTTTCTACTCGAATATGATTGTTTTGAAAAAAAATCAGTGTCTCATGTTCTATCAGCATCACCTTTCACATCAACATTACACTTTTCAAATGGTATTACCTATTCAATCGGCATCACTTTTCACTTCCACTCAGTATCCAATTGTTTTTAAAGACAATCGATACAATTTGGGTACAATTGTTTTGAAAGAAAATCGATAAAATCTAGATACGATTGTTTTCTGATTGTTTTAAAAAACAATAGGCACCACTGATTTATTTTCTATTTGTTTTGATAAACAATAGGCAATATTTCATTCTTTTCTAACTATTCTGAAAAACAATAGGCACCGCTGCTTTCATTTCTGATTGTTTTGGAAAACAATAGGCACCACTACTTTATTTTCTAATTGTTTTGAAAAAAAATATGAATAAATCTATTTTTTGATTTGGAAGCATCTCTTTCACTACCCCTTTCTTCCATCAAGATTACATCCCAAGCTCTCCCATCAATTCATGATTATATGAAATAAAAACAAGATAATCATCGTCACAATTAACATGGGTTTGATTCTTTTCAAAACAAATCCAAAACAATTATTTTCATAAAACAAAGTGAAGTGATTTTCTTTATTCAAAGCATACCTTGACAACAAAAGAAAACACTTGAAACCTTCATCACCTTCATCATAAGCTTTTTACCAACCTTTATCTCATGTAGGATTAGAATTATTTATATTTAATCCATTTCTTGAGGTCACAAAGTGCAATGATTTATGAAACTTGGTTGACAATAAAATCCAAAGGAGGAGATTTTTGGGATCAAATAGATGATGAAGGTGATGTAGGTTTCAAGAGTTTTATTTTGTTTTCGAGGTTTGTTTTGAAGAAAATAAATCAATTCACTTTGTTTTGGAAACAATTTTTTTGAGATTTTTTTATAAAAGAATTGATTTTTTTAGGAAGAATCGGTTTCAAAGGAGAATTTATCATGTTGGATGTAAATTGTCATCAGTTTCACTTTAGAACTGATGTGAAACTTGTGTTTTAATTATCATAATAATTTTATGATTTTTATTTCATATAAATCATGATTTTTATTGAGAACTTGTGATGCAAGCTTAATAGAAGGAAAGGGGAGTGAAAGAGATGCTTCTAATTGGAAAAGAATCGTATTCTGGATGTTTTTCAAAAAAATCAGAAAATCATTTGATTCAGAATTTTATTTAAACAATTAGAAAATAAGTGGTACATATTTTTTTCAAAATAATCAGAATACAATCGTATCCAGATTAAATAGGTGGTGCAGATTATGTTTCAAAACAATCAAAGAGGTACTGATGGAATGATAGTGCTGATGAAAGTGGTACCAATAAAAATGTGATGCCAATAAAAAGTGGTGTCGATGAAAGGTGGTGCTAATGCAGAGGTGATACTGATTGAATAGGTAGTGCCGATGGAAGAGGTGATGCTGATGGAAGATGAGACACCGATTGTTTTTTCAAAACAATCTCATTCGGGTAGAATAAAAGGAATGAGATGGTTTCGATTAAGAATTAATCATATTCAGATTGTAATTGATTGTATCTGGGTAAAATGGAAGTGGTGATACTATTCAAAAAGGGATCTTATTCAGAATGAATTATATCATACAGGGTATATTATTGTTTTCAGGTTGTATTGTATCTAGGAAGATCATCATTTTCAAATTCTATTTGATCGTACCCAGCAATTGTAACCAGAATGATCATACCCAATAATTGTAATGAGAATGATCGTAACCAGAATTATTGTACCCATCAATCATAACCAGAATGATCATACCCAACAAATGTAACTAGAATGATTGTAATTAGAAATCATAACCAGAATGATCGTAATCAACAATCGTTACCATAATGATCATAACCAACAATCATAACCAGAATGATCATAACTATAAATGAACATATCCAGAATGATCGTATTCAGAATGATCTTATCCGGAACATTTTTATTCAAAAAATATCATGCTTAGGTTGAGATGAGAAATAAAGAAGCAGGAATGAATGGAAAGTTACAATACTTTCCAATTGAGAAGCATTGATGAAGTCATAATTGCCCTAATATTTCAGGAGAAATTCATATTTAGGTGAAATTATGTGACCAGGTATGTTTTTTTGGATTCCTGCCTAAACATGTTTTTCCCATCTATAAATGGAAATCAAGTACATTGTACTTTGTAGTGTTGTGTACTATTCACCGTAGAAGAGAGAGAAGCTCCAAGTTTTCAGTGATAAAAAGTGATACTGTTTTGTTTTTTATTGAATACATTTCAATGGGGATTGTATTCAGCTTTATTTGGTATTAGTCTGAATTAACCAGAACATGATTTAAGTGGTACAGATTCTACTCTATTGTTTTCAATAAAAAAAATCCGACTGGGAGCTTTGTTTTGAAAGAATCTGACTGAGATATTTGTTTTTAATGAATCAGACTCAGAAAATATCAGACTCAGTTTTTCATAACAAAGTCTTGGTAGTTATTACCTTTTTGTGGGTAATGAATTGATTAATTTTATTACTATTTGAATACATATGTTAAATTGAAAAGAAGAACAAGTAACACAAGTTGTTACAAAACAATTGTATTACCATATTGTGATAACAGGGTGCACATTCACTAGTGGTATTGTTTCATAGTTCTACACGACTGAAAGGGTACATTCTACTCATTGTAATCCAAGGATTTATTTCTAGTGGATTGTATGGTCTTGGATCATTTCCAAACCATACCATCGACGTAGCTATTCTTATTGAATAGTGAACCTTGTAAATCTTGGTGTTTCTTTGGATGTGTGTAGATATCTTTCTCATAAGGGAATTGAAATTCTTAACAATAGGAGAGGGTTGTTTCAATTGAAAACAAAAATAAAAGAAAAAGAGTATCACAGATTCACCCCTCCCCTTCTCAGTGATACAATACTTCGACAGGGCACTTTCACTAAGTAACTAAGCAAGTAACTATATAAGTAACTAAGTAAGTAACTAAGTAAGTAACTAAGTAAGGATCTAAGTAAGTAACTAAGTAAGAAACTTAGTAAGCAACTAAGTAAGAAACTAAGTAACCAACTAAGCTAGAAACTAAGTAAGTAACTAAATAAGTAACTAGGTAAGTAACTAAGTAAGTAAATAAGTAAGTAACTAAGTAAGTAACTAACTAAGTAACTAAGTAAGTGACTAAGTTAGTAACTTAGTAAGTGACTAATTAAGTAACTAAGTAAGTAACTAAGGAAGTAACTAAGGAAGTAACTAAGCTAGTAACAAAGTAAGTAACTAAGTAAGTAATTAAGTAACTAAGTAAGAAACTATGTAAGAAACTATGTAAGAAAATGAGTAAGTAATTAATTAAGAAACTAAGTAAGAAACTAAGTAAGAAACTAATTATGTAACTAAGTAAGTAACTTAGAAAGTAACTAAGTAAGCAACTATATAAGTAACTAAGTGAGTAACTAAGTAAGTAACTAAGTAACTAAATAAATAACTGAGTAAGTAACAAAGTAACTAACAAAGTAACTAACTAAGTAAGTAACTAACTAAGAAACTAACAAAGTAATTAACTAAGTAACTAACTAAGTAACTAAGTAAGTAACTAAGTAAGTAATTAAGTAAGTAGTTATGTATGTAACAAAGTATATAACTGTGTAATTAACTAGGTATGTAACTAAAGAAATAACTAAGGAAGTAACTAAGGAAGAAACTAAGTAACTAAGGAAGTAACTAAGTAAGTAATGAGGCAATTAACTAAGTAAGTAACTATGTAAGTAACTAAGTAAGTAACTAAGTAACAAACTATGTAAGTATGTTACTAAGTAAATAAGTAAGTAACTAATTAAGTAACTTTGTAAGTAACTAAGTACGTAACTAAGTATGTAATTATGTAAGTAACTAAGTATGTAAAAAAGTAAGTAAGTAAGTATGTAATTAAGTATGTAGGAAACTAAGCAAGTAACTAAGTAAGTAACTAAGTTAGAAACTAAGTAAGTAACTAAGTAAGTAACTAAGTAAGTAACAAAGTATGTAACTAAGTAAGTAAGTAACACATTAAGTAAGTAACTATGTAAGTAAGTTAGTAACTAACTAAGTAAGTAACTAGGTAAGTAACTAAGAAAGTAACTAAGTAACTAAGTAAGTAACTAAGTAAGTAAGTATGTATGTATTTATGTATGTATGTAAGTAAGTAAGTAAGTAAGTAAGTAAGTAAGTAACAAACTAAGTAAGTAAGTAAGTAACTAAGTAAGTTACTAATTAAGTAACTAAGTAAGTAAGTAACTAAGTAAGTAAGTAACTAAGTAAGTAAGTTAGTAACTGAGTAAGTAACTATCACTATTAGAAACCTAGGGTTTCCCAATGCTCCTATACCAACGGTTCATCAAAACCATTAGTGTAGGAGGCATTTACCAAAGGTTTCATAAAACCGTTGGTAAAGGAAGACATATGTGATGATTTCCCAATGGTTTTATGGAAACTGTTGGGAAATAATTCCCTTTACCAACGGTTTTACACAAACCATTGGCAAAGGTTGGGAAATGTTTCCCTTTAGCAACGGGTTAGAAAAACTGTTGATAAATATAATGTTTTCCTAGTGGTTTTTAAAATCCGTTGGGAAAAGATACCCAGATTTAGACTAAATCGGGCAGTACTGCCTGCATTCGGCAGTTCTCCCCCAATTTTAGAATCCCCTCTCCCCCAATTTGCAGAAGCCCCACACGTTCCCTACTCCATTAAATCTGCTGCTCCCCAACCAGGTTATAAGTCCAAATATTCATGTATTCTTTCTCATTTCCCACTTATATTGCATATTTATCCATTTATGAAGGTGGAAACTTTAAATTTGGTGTAAAAAACATATCAATTTTAATTGGGGATTTGGTTTGTTTTTTTAGGGATTAGGTGTATGAGGCCTTCCCATTCCTATTATGGGTGGTTTTAATCAAAAGATATGATTTTGGAACCATTTATGATGTTTTTGTCTCTATTTAATCTCATTTTCCCAGAATTAATATTAAATTATATATCACATTTGGTTTATGTTTTTTTAATTTGCAGTTGAGTTATTTGTGGTTGATGATTGTCCCATGTTAGTTGTTTTCAATGGTTTGGTGTGGAAATTGTGCATTTAATGTGACTTTTCCAAATGGTGGTTCCTTGAGAATACTCCAAATATTTTGTTAAAAATGATCAAAGGAATTTTATTATTTAAAATGGATTTCAAAAGATATTTTAGAAATGATTTCATATTGAGGAAAGTGTTTTATTAAAATGAGAATTTTTTTAATAAGGCTAGTGTAATGTAATTTGTTATAGTACACTTGTTGTCTGAATATGATTAGTATTTAGTAACACATAAGATAACTGGTGTGTGAGAATGTGTTGTGAAAGATATTCCATTGTTGGTTCATGATTATATTTACGTTTTGAGCCTATTAATGAGTTGTTTTAAAGATATTTTGAGATATTTACCATATGTTTATTGGTGAAAACTGGGAGTTGTAGAGGTGGTTCATGATTAAGACATATAATTACTGCTAAACATGTGGATAAACCATACATACTAGTGAATTCTTAAAATGTTTGATGTTTTTAGTCCTTTTTTATTTGGAGTTTCTTTTTATGCTGATGTTTCTTATTGATACCTATGATAGGAATTTATTTTAGTTTCTAAATCGGCTAAGACCCCCCAACCATGCACATTGTATGCAACCTCTACCCTTATTTAATCATTTTGTTTACACAACCTATGCAACCTCTACCCTTATTTAATTAGTGAACTCAAGTCATTAATTCAAGCCTTCATTCTCACTAGCATGTAAGAAATTGAATGATGTATACCCATCCTCACATGATTTCTTACCTTAGATAGTGTCCAACATATGGAATATGAGCTTTTGAATTCATCAGTTAACCAAGATCATATATTCTATTTCCCCCAGGATGACTGTACTAAGATAACTTTAGGGACAATTAAAAATGGTTCTCATTGTACGTTGCATATTAGGTGTCCTTCTTGGATAATACTCACTTTTATGAGGGTGGGGTGCTTTTCACTAGCCATGATGGCATGTGTAGACATCCATAAAAATGTTAGATAAGTCACAAGTTTAATTCAGTAATGTTGTTATCATTGACATACTTTATTATTAATCTCAAATTTAAAAATAAATGTTTTTGTCTATAATTTATGAAATTAAATCTTTTTACAAGACATGAACAACCTATTAGTGCAGAAGCCTAAAATTTATTCACACATGGGGTGCGCTTGACTTGGAGAAGTAATTCGGTAATGAAAGGTATGGCCATAGTGGTGCCAATAATGAGTTATTGAACATGAGTGAATAATTTTTGGATGCCTATAACGAATAATTGGACCTGAGGCATGTACCTCTTATAGACCTAATTAAAATGAATATAAATAAATTTTAATTTAGTTTTTGAGTACTTGTTCTTTACATTATTTTAATAGTTCACTACATTGACTAGAAACTTCTTCCTTTATCATTTACTTAAATTTATTTTTTGTTAAAGTTCAATCCTATTAATTTTTTTATGACAAAATGACTTATATAAATTATTTTTACAGAATGGACAGAAGTTGGATGTATGAAACCAATCGGATCTCAAGTGATTTTCAAAAAAAATTGGAGAGCTTTATAGATTTTTCATTTCACAATGATTCAGATAGTGGTCTCACACACTGCCCATGTTCCAATTGTGTTGGTAGACCTTGGTTGAGCCGTGAAGAAGTCAGCTACCACATAAAAAAATATGGTTTTCAAGAAAACTACTTTGTGTGGTATCATAATGGGGAGAAAATTAAATCTCAAATTTGTGATGATCGAAATGGAAGGACTGTAATGGAGAATTTGTTAGATGATCAGTTTTCGTTTATTCGTCATCATGAAAAAGAAAGGATTTTGACTTAAGAAGACTTCTACATGAGGATAGATGATGCATCTAGTGAAAATGATGATATTGATAGGGCGATAAAATTGAATGATGCTGCCATGACTCCAGTATATCGACAATACGATAATATGAAAAAGCTGGAATTTTTAATCCGATTGTTTCATGGGAAAACTATGTATGAGATTTCTAATACAGCAATCAATTACATTCTTACCCTCTTGAAGGATTTACTTCCAGATGATGCAGATATTCCCTCAAACCACTATATTCCATGGAATTTAGTTAAGGAACTTGGATTTTCAAGAAACAAAATTCATGCTTGCCCGAAAGATTGCAGTTTATTCTGGGAGGAAACCGCTGAATGAAATGATTGTATAAAATGTGGAACATCCCGCTAGAAGTCAAAATATGATGAAACACCATCCCACATTCCATATAAAGTAATGTGTCACTTTCCATTGATCTCCAGACCCCAGGTTCTTATTATGTCTGATGAAATATCAATAAAAATGAGATGGCATGATATCGATAGAAAGAAGACTAATGATGAGTTGGTTCATCCTGCAGATGGATTTTCATGGCAAAGATTTTATGCTCAACATCCTGATTTTTCAGCTAATGTGCATAATGTGAGGCTGAGTTTTTCAAGCGATAGTTTTAATCTATTTGGGCAGATGCTTGCTTCGCAGAGCACATGGCCAGTTTTTATACACATTTATAATCTTCTCCCATGGTTGTGTATGAAAAAACCTTTCACATTCATGAGTATACTCATATCTGGCCCTTATGATCCCAGAATTGATATTGATGTATACATGAAACCTTTAATAAAAGAGTTGAAACTTCTTTGGGATGTGGGTGTGCGCACATACGATGCATGATCAAAAGACATATTTCAGATGCGTGTTGTGCTTATGTGAACAATCAATGATTTTCTGGATTATGCAACGATGTCTGGATGGAGCACGAAGGGAAAACTGTCATGTCAAGTTTGTATGAAGAATACAAGATTCAGAGGACGGAAACATCACTGTAGTTTCAGTTTTATGGGACATAGACGATTCTTGCCAATGGACCATTCATAGTGTCTCTTTTTTGTTTAAAATAGGCATCATTTTAAGTGAAAACAACAACTGACATATGAAAAACTGACCAAATGCATTCTGAATGTGTTGATGCTTTAGTAAAATAATCCATGAGTCATATGTGATGTGTACGAGTCAACTCTGCCTCAATTCGAGGCACGGTGTGGTTGACACCACTCAAAGTGTCTCTCTTTTGTTACAAAAGGGCATCATTTTAAGTGAAAACATCAACTGGCATATAGAAAACTGGCCAAACACATTCGGATTGTGTTGATACTTTAGGAAAATGATCCATGGGTCATTTGAGATGTGTATGAGTCAAACCCGTCTAAATTTGAGGCGTGGTGTGGCCGGTACCACTCTAACTGTGTCTCTTTTGTTTAAAATAGAAAGGATTATATTTGAAAAGAACAACTGGAATACAGAAAACTGACCAAACACATTTGGATTCTGTTTATACTTTATCACAATGATCCATGGGTCATATTTGGTGAGTATGAGCCAACCCGGGCTCAATCCGAGTTGCGGTGTGGCGAGGATCACTCTAAGTGTCTCTCTTTTTTTTAAAATGGAAAACATTTTAAGTACATACAGAAAACTGACCAAACGCATTCAGTTTCTGTTGAAACGTTAGGAGAACGATCCATGGGAAATATGTGATTTGTAAGAGTCAACCTCTCCTCAATCCGAGGTGTGGTGTGGCCGACACCACTCAAAGTGTCTCTCTTTTGTTTAAAATGGACTTTATTTTAAGTGAAAACAACAACTAGCGTACGAAAAACCGACCAAACAGATTCTTATTGTGTTGATACTTTAGAACAACAATTCATGGGTCATATGTGACGTGTACGAGTCAACCCATCCTTAATTCGAGGTGTGGTGTGGCCGGAACCATTCATAGTGTCTCTCTTTTGTTTAAAATGGACATCATTTTAAGTGAAAACAACAACTAACATAAGAAAAACTGACCAAATGCATTTGGAATGTATTGATGCTTTAGGAAAAAGATCCATGGGTCATATGTGATGTGTATGAGTCAACCCTGCCTCAATCCAAGACGTGGTGTGGCCGACACCACTCAAAGTGTCTCTCTTTTGTTTCAAAAGGACATCATTTTAAGTGAAAACATCAACTGGCATATGGAAAACTAACCAAATGCATTCGGATTGTGTTGATACTTTAGTAAAATGATCCATGAGTCATCTGAGACGTGTACGAGTCAACCCCATCTAAATCCGAGGTTTGGTGTGGCCGGTTCCACACTAATTATGTCTCTTTTGTTTAAAATGGATAGGATTATAAGTGAAAAGAACAACTGGCATACGAAAAACTGACCAAACACATTCGGATTCTATTTATACTTTATCAAAACGATCCATGGGTCATATGTGACATGTAAGAGCCAACCCGGGCTCAATACGAGTCACGGTGTGGCCGGGATCACTCTAAGTGTCTCAATTTTTTTTAAAATGGACAATATTTTAAGTACATACAGAAAACCAACCAAACACATTCGGTTTCTATTGAAACTTTAGGAGAATGATCCATGGGTCATATGTGACGTGTACGAGTCAACCTTTCCTCAATCCGAGGTGCGGTGTGGCTGAAACCACTCAAAGTGTCTCTCTTTTGTTTAAAATGGACTTCATTTTAAGTGAAAACAACAACTAGCATACAGAAAACTGACCAAATGGATTCTAATTGTGTTTATAATTTATGGAAACGATCCATGGGTCATAGGTGACATTTACGAGTCAACCCCGCCTCAATCCAAGGTGCGGTGGGGCCGGAACCACTCAAAGTATCTCTCTTTTGTTTCAAAAGGATATCATTTTAAGTGAAAACATCAACTGGCATACGGAAAACTGACCAAACGCATTTGGATTATGTTGATACTTTACAAAAATGATCCATGGTTCATTTGATATGTGTACGAGCCAACCCCGTCTAAATCTGAGGCGCGGTGTGGCCGATACCACTCTAATTGTGACTCTTTTGCTTAAAATGGACTGGATTATAAGTGGAAAGAACAACTGGCATATGGAAAACTGACCAAACGCATTCAGATTCTATTGATACTTTATCACAACAATACATGGGTCATATGTGACGTTTAATATCCAACCCCAACTCAATATGAGTCGCAATGTGGCCGGGATCACTCTAAGTGTCTCTCTTTTGTTTAAAATTGACAAAATTTTAAGTACATACGGAAAACTGACCAAATGCATTTAGTTTACATTGAAACTTTAGTAGAACTATCCTTGGGTCATATGTAATGTGTAAAAGTCAACCTAACCTCAATCTGAGGTGCATTGTTGCCGACACCACTCCAAGTGTCTCTCTTTTGTTTAAGATGGACTTCATTTTAAGTGAAAACAACAACAAGCATACGAAAAACTGACCAAACAGATTCTTATTGTGTTGATACTTTAGAACAATGATCCATGGGTCATATGTGACGTGTACGAGTCAACCCCACCTCAATATGAGGTTCGGTGTGGCTCACACCATTCATAGTGCCTCTCTTTTGTTTAGAATGTACATCATTTTAAGTGAAAACAACAAATGACATACGAAAAATTGACCAAATGCATTCAGAATGTGTTTATGCTTTAGGAAAATGATACATGGGTCATATGTGATATGTAAGATTCAAAACTGCCACAATATGAGGCATGGTGTGGCTGGGATCACTCTAAGTGTCTCTCTTTTGTTTAAAAAGGAAAACATTTTATGTAAATACAGAAAACTGGCCAAACAAATTCTGATTGTGTCGATACATTAACACAACGATCCATGGGTCATATGTGACATGCACAAATCAACACCTCCTCAATCTGAGGCGCATTGTGGCCGGCACCACTCAAAGTTTCTCTCTTTTGTTTCAAAAGTACATCATTTTAAGTGAAAACATCAACTACCATAAGGAAAAACCGACCAAACGCATTTTTATTTTGTTTATACATTTGGAAAATGATCCATGGGTCATTTGAGACATGTAAGAGTCAAACCCATCTAAATCCGAGGCTCGGTGTGGCCGGTACCACTCTAAATGTGTCTCTTTTGTTTAAAATGGACAAGATTATAAGTGAAAAGAACAACTGGCATACGAAAAATTGACCAAACGCATTCAGAATCTGTTGAAATTTAGGAAAACAATCCATGGGTCATATGTGAATTGTAAGAGTCAATCGCGCCTCAATCTGGGTTGCAGTGTGGCCATCACCACCCAAAGTGTCTCTCTTATGTTTAAAATGGACAACATTTTAAGTATATATAGAAAACCGACCAAATGGATTCTGATTGTGTTGATACTTTATCACACCGATCCATAGGTCATTTTTGATGTGTACGAGTCAACCTCGCCTCAATCTGAGGTGCGATGTGGATAGAACCACTCCAAGCATCTCTCTTTTATTTAAAAAGCACTTCATTTTAAGTGAAAACAACAACTGACATACAGAAAACTGACCAAACGATTTCGGAATATGTTGATACTTTAGGAAAACGATCCATGGGTCATTTATGACATGTACGAGTTAACCTCACCTCAATCTGAGGCACGGTGTGTCCAGTATCACTCCAGGTGTATGTATTTTGTTTAAAATGGACATCATTTCTAGTAAAAACATCTGGTATACGAAAAACCGATCAAATTATGAATAGAATTCCTAATTCCACATATAATTATCATCTAAATTTTAAATTTAATTCTATATGAATTATGTATGTTTATAATTACGTTATGAATTCTGATTTAATTCTAGAATAGTATAGTTCCCGGATGCATTATATGTTAAATGTGTATGGATTTGTTCTGTATATGTATGTGTTAGTTGGCTATTTCAGGTAAAGTAATTGTATATGTATGTGTTAGTTGATTATTGTAGGTACAATAATTGTAAATGAGAGGGAATTAGAAAGGAGAGGGAATGGACACCCTGCTCTGTGCCTGCTGTGCAAATTTCAGGCTACTGTGCAATTTGCACAGCACATGCTATGCCAATAGTTTCAAACCGTTGGCATAGGATTCTCATTATTTGTTTTACCAATGGTTCTCTATGAACTGTTGGTAAAAACCTTTCCCAATGGTTTAGAAACCATTGGGAAAGAAGTCATATGGTTGGTTTCCCCAACAATTCAAACCAACCCGTTGGGAGAAACTATCCCAATGGTTGTGCCAAACCGTTGGGATAGGTTCATTTTTCTAACCTATCCCAACGGTTCTGTGTAAACTATTGGGAATATCTTTCCCAATGGATTACTTACAAACGGTTTGCAGAACCATTGGTATAAGATATACCTACAGTTCTGAAGGCTTTCCCAACGGTTCAAAACCGTTGGGAAATTATCCATTTCTAGTAGTATATGTAAGTAACTAAGTAACTGAGTGACTACGTAAGTAACTAAGTAAGTATCTATATAAGTAACTAAGTAAGAAAAAAATTAATTAACAAAATAAGTAACTAAGTAAGTAACTATGTAAATGAGTAAGTAACTAAATAACTAAGTTAGTAACTAAGTAAGTAAATAAGTGAGTAATTAAGTAAGTAACTAAGTTAGTAACTAATTTAGTAACTAACTATGTAACAAAGTATGTAATAGAGTAAGTAACTAAGTAAGTAAGTAAGTTACTAACTAACTAACTAAGTAAGTAAGTAAGAAATTAAGTTAGTAACTAAGTAAGTATGTAAGTATGTAACTAAGTAACTTAGTAAGTAACTAAGTAAGTAGCTAATTCAGAAACTAACTAAGTAAGTAACTAACGAAGTAACTAACTAAGTAAATAAGTAAGTAACTATGTATGTAACTAAGTAAGTAAATAAGTAAGTAACTAAGTAAGTAACTAAGTTAGTAACTAAGTAAGTAACTAAGTAAGTAACTAAGTATCTAACTGAGTATGTAACTAAGTAACTATGTAACTAAGTAACTAAGTAAGTAAGTAACTAACTAACTAAGTAAGTAAATAAGTAACTAAGTAACAAATTAAGTAACTAAGTAAGTAATTAAGTAAGTAACTAACTAACTAACTAAGTGAGTAACTCTATAACTAATTAAGTAAGTAACTAAGTAAGTAACTAAGTAAGTATCTAAGTAACTAATTAAGTAACTAAGTAAGTAACTAAGTACGTAACTAAGTATGTAACTAACTAACTAAGTAAATTACTAAGTAGTAAGTATGTAAGTAACTGAGTAAGTAAATAAGTAAGTAACTAAGTTAGTAACGAATTAAGTAACTAAGTAAGTAACTAAGTAAGCAACTGAGTAAATAACTAAGTAAGGAACTAAGTAAGTAACTAAGTAAGTAATTAAGTAAGTAACTAAGTAAGTAACTAAGTATGTAACTTAGTAAGGAACTGAGTAAGTAACTAAGTAAGTAACTAAGTAAGTAACTAAGTAAGGAACTAAGTATGTAACTAAGTATGTAAATAAGTAAGAAACTAGGTAAGAAACTAGGTACGAAACTAAGTAAGAAACTAAGTAAGAAATTAAGTAAGAAACTAAGTAAGTAACTAAGTAAGTAACTAAGTAGGTAACTAAGTATGGAACTAAGTATGTAACTAAGTATGTATCTAAGTAATTAACTAAGTAAGTAACTAAGTAAATAACTAAGTAACTGAGAAAGTAACTAAGTATGTAAGTAATTAACTAAGTAAGTAACTAAGTTAGTAACTATGTAATGAAGTAAATAACTAACTAAGTAACTAAGTAAGTAAGTAACAAAGTAAGTAACTAAGTAAGTAACTAAGTATGTAACTAAGTAAGAATATAAGTATGTAACTAATTGAGTAACTATATAAGTAAATAAGGAAGTATCTAAGGAAGTAACTAGGGAAGTATGTAAGGAAGTAACTAAGGAAGTAACTAAGTAAGTGCTAAGGAAGTAACTAATTAATTCACTCAACAAGTAACTAAGTAAGTTACTAAGTAAGTAACTAAGTAATTAACTAAGTAAGTAACTAAGTAAGTAACTAAGTAAGTAACCTAGTATATAACTGAGTAACTTAGTAAATAACTTAGTACGTAACTATGTAAGTAAAGGAGTAAGTAACTATGTAAGTAACTGATTATGTAACTATGTAAGTAACTAAGTAAGTAACTAAGTAAGTAACTATGTAAATAATGAAGTAAGTAAGTAGGTAACTAATTAAGTAACTAAGTAAGTAACAAAGTAACTATCATGACCCGCCTTTACCAAGAGGAGGCAAGGGACAACAAACTTCATGTACCTTCCTTCTTCACATTGCAGGAGAGATATTGACCCCCCGAGTCCCACCTTCAATAGGCCCCAAAGTGGAAAATAGAACCATGGGCATAGAGTCTCACATAATATGGAAGGAATTACCCTTTTTTATAAAATGGGATCAGGATATAAGATAGTAAATCCCAAACAACTCCAAATACTGAAAGTAATAGTAAAGCCCAAATTCAATTCATGTATACATGTCCAACATAAAGTGACACAAGGTATAAGAAACTATGAAGGATAGTACAAAAAGAAAGAAAAACATCAACAACAACTATCCCAATGCCGAGCTAGTAAGGTTCATAATGGTCCTCAATGTCCTCATGGAAACCTGAATGCATTTTTATATACGTAGGGTGATTATACAGGTATACACAGTAGGGAAAACCAAAATCTCTTGTGAAAAAGTGGGGGGACATTCTAAATCCCCATGAGAAAAGAGATAACCAAAACACCTAGCAAGGAAGCTATCCACCCAACCTCACCAAGGCACATTCCCCAAATAAGACAAGTCAGGTAAAGTAATAGTAATAACATATCAATGTTTGGGTACCCCGCACCGCTTTCCCGCTAGTTATTTAGGACCTCCTATGAATCAGAACTCCCCCATAGGTTCCACTACAGTCCCACTGTCTCCCCAAGAACAACCTTATAGGGCACCATAACCGCACATCCCGCCCACACACACCTGGGCCACCACAACCACACATAACCATGCCCGAAGACACTTGGGCCACAATAACCACTGCCACACCGGAAGACAGTTGGGCCAAAAAAACCACTGCCATGTGCCTGAAGACACCTGGGCCAGAATAACCACTACCATTATTGAAGACACCTGGGTCTCATCCTGAAGGCACTTGGTAAACAAACCTGCCCACACAAACCTAGTCCAACCACCACAACACACCCTGTCTAAAGAGACATTATCCATAATGAACCTTAGGCCATCACATCCTTCCGAAAGAATCTTGGGCTACTGAGAGAGGGAGAAGAAATGGAGATAATAACCAACCACTCATAAGAATGTTGGGAAAAAACCCTCCCCTATGAAATGGGGGTGTTCGTCATGAAATGATCAACATGGGTGGGGAGCATATAATAAACAAAATAACTAAATTTTATACATATAGGTAATCAAGAACTCACCCAACCTAAGGATCCATAAACAAATAGCCATCCCACACATAACCATTCTTACTACTACCCCTACATGCCCAAGTATACAACAACCACAACTAGAGAACAACCCATTTCTAGAAAACAATTCCCTCATTGTACCCATTCTCATTATCATGTTCAATTGATTCCATTTAAAACATTCCTCCAATACTAGCCAACTAACAGGTATAACCACAATCCAAACAAAAACTGAAGGAAAATAGCCAAGTAGGATTTTAAGCATTCACACCAGGTTCTCATGTAAAGTATCTACATAAAAAAGGATCCATGAGATCCCTAAAAGAATTGGAACCAAACCAATCCCAAACATACCAGCTCTACATGACCTCAGATTCATAAAACAACAACCCCTCAACCCGAGGTTCCATTCCCCTCTACGCACCCCACTAGGCATCAAACATAGTAACCATACATATCACCATAATGGAGCAAATAAGTTTTTAGATTTATCAAACACCACTCATTGATCTCCTTATTTCCATTTGGTTAACTGGGGTGATCAAACATGGGTTATTATTTATCAGGTATCCAATTAATCAACCAAGTTTACATGATTAACTAGTTTCCATGTTACATCCATTCAATCAATAGATTGTATAGAAAAACAGAGCTTCATTAGTGTGTAAGAAAGACAACCAACATACATGATTTTTAGTGGACATAAGCCCATACAATTCACAACATAAAAGAAAATGTATAACACAACAACATCATCAACTTTCCCACCCCTTCATTCTTTAACAATCTGCTTATTATCTTTGTTAAAGTTGGTTTCATCTATGTCTTGAAGGATCATCATCATACCCTCCCCACATGATTCACAGTAAAGAGAGATGAAGGGAAAACCCTACATAGATGATCAAGGATTGAAGTTCTCTCTTTGCACCAAGAACTAAGGATGACATGACTTGTAGGAAAGGAAAAATCCAAGGCCGAGCGGGATGGTCTCCAGTATGGGAACATGATTCGCCTTTGGAAGAATTCTCAAGGTGAACTAATGGAAATGAAAAGGAAGAAGGAAAAGAGGATCTTAGATTAAGAAGAGTCCAAATCCTAAAATAAGGGAGACAATTTAGAAGTACTTAAAAGTTGGATTGTGGCTCAACCACATGGATCGACAGTTTCACATGTTGGGATTAATTTAGATTTAATAATTTTACTTGGAGATGGTGGAGATAATGGTTGTGAGTTAATATATTTCCTTTAAAAGGTAAAAAACATGTAATAGGGGCGAAACTGGAAAACATAGGAAGCTGAAAAACGCAGCAAGGGGTGTGACAGGCCACAAATTTTGGTAACTCAAGGGTATCTTGACACTTGAGAGTTTAAAACATCTTTTAAAAGCCTTAAATTTCTTTGAAAGGGGTATTAAAACACTTTTATGTCAAAATATACTTTACTGGGGTGAAACTGGAAAGTCCTGGAGAAACTGGAAATGGCTCACTGATGAGTGAGTCATCATCGCCCTGGAACTAATGGCGATCAATGATACTCACATCCCATTGGTGACACCAATACCCATCAGTGCCACCAATGGTCCACTGGTTCCAACAATGCCCATTGGTTCCACTGATGCCCATTAGTGCCACTGTTCGTTCGACCTAAAATTTGGAAATCTTTTTAATGTGTCACCGATGGTCCCCATGATACCCCAAACACAAGAATTTGACAAAGTAATGGAACAAGAGGGCCCAAGCCATTACATCAGATACCTATAAAACTACTCTCACCCTCGATAATTCAAGAGTAAACTGAAGAAAAGAGATGGGTCCGAACAACCACCTCGTAAGATACCTCTAAGGGACAAACCACCCCAGAGTTGTTCAAAATCTAGAATAAAACCTGACATCTAGGAACACATCTCTCATATATCTTCTAAACAACCATGGAAACACTACCGCTCCTATCCTCCATGAAACCAAACAAACATAGAAAGGTCACACTATAGAGACTTATGGATTTGGGAGTCCCTTCCTCCATGTTAAGATACTATTCACTTTGGGCAGCACTGACTCATCCGCACGGGTTTAATCGCATCCAGATTAACGCGTCAGGACTTCAGGGATTTAGTTCTACCTTCCCCATAGTCTGGAGTTCTCACAAAAAACAAAGAACTAGGAAACAAATTGTCATAGAGTATGCACATTCAAACATTATATCATTAGAAAGGCATAAAGAAAACATAAGATCAAAACTTAGAACAACTATGGGTAATGGGAATACATCTGTGCCTACCATTCCTAGGTACTCTCCTCAAGGCCACCATGTCTCAAAAACACACGAACCAAGGTAATGGTCCATCCATGAAGCACCTTCTCGTTATGATCCTCAATTTTCATTGGTCACTCAACAAATGTAGCATCATCCTCGATATCCAACTCTCCACAATCGAGGGCATGAGATTCATCATGTAGATACCGATGAAACTGAGATACATGGAAGAACTTGTGGATCCTCCCAAGTAGTGGAGGTAATTCCAGCTAATATTCCACCTCACCAACTCACCCCAACACCTCTAAGGGTCATATGAACCAAGGGGAAAGCTTACTCCCCTGCCAAACTTCCATTTTCCATGCCAAGGGTATACCTTTAAGAACACATGGTACCCAACCTCGAACTCTAAGGGTCTCCTCTTATGATTGGCATACAACTTCTGCCGATCCTAAGCTGCCTTCATCCTCTCATGCGCAAGATGAACTTTCCCTGTCATTCTCTACACCATCTACGGGATAAGAAAACCTTGTAAGTGTTGGTGTCCTAGAATAAACTAGTTGTGCTTGGATTACAAGGATATTTAATGTATTTAAATATTAAACATCTTATTATATATTGTTCATTGTTATGTATGACTATGATGTTATAATATCCTAGTGTATTTGTTTAATTGATAATTGAAACGCACATCTGATTTTCACCTATCGATCGGTCAAGGTTCCGGTGATCTGCTAATGTGTATAGCAGCACTCGGGTCGAATCCTCAACAATGATACTTTGTAATAATCGTTTTTTAGTTGATTGTATTCTGATGGGGGGGGGGGGTTGTTTGTAGAGCTTAAATAAAGTGATTAATGATTGGTGTTTTATTTAAAAATTTGATAAATATTGGGTTGAGTTCATTTTTAGGGAGTTAAGCTTGTGATATCCTAGAGCTTTGCTTTATATTGCAGTTAATTTAACACCCACACCGCATGATAATGTTGATTGGAATTACTAAGTGTTAAGGCTTAAATCCAAGCCTTAACTTAACTTAGGGTTATAATATCAATCAGATCTTATTGATGGTAGTATATTTATGGTTCCAATAATCCATGGAAACCACACTTTAAACAAAACAAGTCACTAATCCATGACATGTTAAGTCCAACATACTCAATATTAAACTAAAGAATATTCATCGAGAAAATACTCTCAATCACTTAACATCCCTAAATTTTTACCCACACCAATAATATATTTAATCATCCATTGATATTAATATTAATCTATTTTATATATTTATGATGATTAATTAACAAGAGATGAAAAAGAAAGGGATAAGAAAAGAGTAGTACGTTGAACACACTCACACGAACAATGATGAGAATTAAAAAAAAGGACTTTCGATTGAATGAGGAAGAAAAAGAAGGGAAGGGGATTCAACTTTATTTAAACTATTTTAGGAACATTAATATTAAACTACAGAAGGTGGATGAGAATAAGAGATATTGAAGAAGAAACTTGCATTAAAACAGAATTAAAAAACACAAAATTACAAGTTTACAAACAAAGAACAACACAAAAGTGAAAAGAAACAAAGAGAGGAGGAAGGGTATCTCAAGTCAAAACTTGAGTATGGAAGGTCCTCAAAAGCCCTTGTAAAGTATTTTTTCGTGCCAATATGTGCTCCTCTCTTCTAAAATGTCACCCCCTTTGAAGGATAGGAGGGGGATGTATTTATATCCCAAGGAAGTGGACTATTTGCATTCCCAATCTGTCCCTCCAATTGGCTCAACGATTTGGATATCCAGATAGCAGAATCTTGAGATATATCCTTCTTCAAAGTTTTAGATAGTAATATTGGACGACTACTCTAAAACTTTTGAGGCATTTGGATAAATGGATAAAAGGTTATGGATGGTTTATTAAACAATCTTAATCTGTCCATTTCAATCCAGTATTTTTGAAGTCCAAAACATGAAAGGGTTTTTGAATAGGAATATGCCCTCAAAACCAAATGATTTATTCAAAAAAGTCTGCCTCCTATATCTCCTATTTCACAATACAAAATATCAGCTCTATTGTATGATTACATCATGAAATATGTCATTAATAGTGTCCGTATTTTAATTGTCGACCAGAATGGTGGTCTAGACTTAAAGGCATCATTTGGGCCCCTTGTTCATAGAGTTGGGACCTGAAATTTTTATCCCTGATTCTTTTAGATAATAAAGAACACATGGCACAGTTTCACAAAATATAGGCTTCGAGAGTGAGACCAGTAACTCAATCATCATGGATTTTCCAGTTTCTTCACAAATTCTTTGGGTCATCTTGTGTGGTCCATATGAGCCTTCAAATGGAAGAATTGGTCCATGATTCCTTATAATGATATTTGAAAAATTGAATATTTAATACTAAAAAACAAAATCCACACAATTTAAATCTGTAGGCTGAGAGTTATAAATAAAATAGTAAACTGACTCAATTGGACTACTTCTAAAAATGCTCAAAAATTATAGTTAGTATTAAAACATTAATATTTCACACAAATTATGCACATTTCATATAATATCAGTAAAGGGGGTATATAATAAGTCAATAAAATATTAATAACATCCATAGGTTCATTGAAGTTACCTTCTATGATGAGAACCTTGAAATGATATAACAATATTCTTAAATATAGTTCTATGATTGGATGACATACTATGATAAGACACATAGTATATAGACTATCAGGTGTGAGTACTCGTAAGTAGATGAGACTTCCTCTCATGAAGTTCGCACTTGGTAATCTCTAAGATAGTTGATTATGAGAACAGAATCGCTAGTAAGAATTCTACTTGTTTTGGTTTCATCATATATTTCTATCTATGAGCATGTGTAATGATCCTTAGAATTTAATATTATCATTAATACATTTCACGAATCACACACTTTGATTTACTAACGAAAACCATCACGTAGACAGTTGGCAGGAAGTAGGGTACATTGGGTGTGTCATGAGTGGCATGTTATTAATGGATAATTCGAGGAAGTATTTTTCCCTTTCATTTGTGGAAGTTGATACCTTGACCATTTGAATGAAATAGAACTATCACATGAAATTCCATGGCCACGGTGTAATGACGATTTTATTTCATGTAGTCAAAGAATGACATATAAAGAATTAAAGTTGAAGAAACTATCATGAAACCTACTTAATGTGATATTACAAGAAATTTATTATATTATACAATCAGCGTTCGTATGTGGATGTCATTATTGTGACTTTAGGTTCTTTCTCTTAGTTTCCTTGACCCATTGAAATACAGTACTCTTGGACTTTAAGCAATCCCGCCTAATGCCAATGAGAAAGAATCCTAGAGGTCCACACACTAAGTATTTCTGGTGGTCTCGATTAAATTCTATTTGAATTTAATTAATAATTTTTAGATTCAAGATAGAGGAATAATTTTATTCAAGTGAAAATGATTTCATAAATTAAATAAATTTTTATTCACCGGATTGTGGGTAAAATATAGTTATTTATTTAATTGATCATTTAATAAATATTTATTTACTATTTTTTAAATAAAATATTTATTTAAGAATATAAATTATTTATTTGGTAGTTCAATAAATGTAAGTGGAGTTCAAGAGGACTAAGGCCAGTCCGGTTGTAAAATATGTTTTTTCAAGATGATAAATAATTATTTAACTAGTTGGTACAAATTAATATAACACTACTATTATTTTGTGATGAAAAATTTTATTTATAATTTTGTTTTTCACAAGTTGGCACACCATAAATAATGACGCGGTATTATTATTAATAGCACAAGTTTTCTCTAGGGTTATGAATGTATTTAATTGTTGTTATGAAATTAAATATTGTAACTGAAGCCCCATGTCAATAAATAGACACGTAAATATATTGTTCCATGTACAGAACCACACACCCAATGAATTGAGAATTGTTGTGATAAAAAATTCCTCTCTCAAATCTTATTCCCGCCCCTATCAAGAAAGATAGATGTTCTTCAAGGCCAAAGAACAAGAGATAAATAACAAATGACACAAGACACTCACTCCACTGTGCTAGCACTCAGATAATGAGTGGTGTCGATTAGAGGCCATCAGAGCACGTTTGTATCGCTACTAGAGGGATTCTAGTTTGGATCCTTGAATGCACAACAAGATAATATGGAAGGGTCATTATAGACAATAAACATCATCAATAAAGAAAATACCAAAGATCTAGGTATTATTTTCTTTATGAAATTAATTAAATTAATTATAAACATAACTTTCAAGAACATATCTAAAGGTTTTGGGCCTCTTCCTTATTTATCTAAATCTTTGATTCTATTTTGTGGAGACTGGTGTTCATCTTCGTATTGATCCCGGGATAATCATTGATCATGGTAAAAATTAAAGTTGGGTGTCAGCCCAACCGTGCTTCTGCTGTGAACAGAACCTACAAGTAGTATCAGAGCGGTTACATCATAGTTTATAATGATATAAATAATTCGTTGATGATTTACGGTTTAATAATTTAGTTTTTCAATTCAAGGTTAATTGTTCTTGTAATCAGTATTTCTATATTTATCTTCCCTCATTTTGTTTCTCATTCACCTTACAAAAATGATATTTTCTATTAATTTTGATAAAAATAAAATTTAGGATCTCATCCAGAGGTTCCAAAGTTTCCTGGACATACAAAACCAGAATACACAGTTTGTAGTTGGATTCACACGCTATGTATCAAGGTTCAATGCATCAGGACTGGTCTGTCAAACCAAGTCGTGTCATTAGAGTTTGTCTAAGTCTTAAAGACTCTATGTTTTGACTAGGAATATGTGGCACAATGTTTCTAGATTACATGCCATGTGGCCTACTGGATATGCCATGTAGTACCTTCAGGTTAGGGTTGGACTGTGTACCTCGTACATGGATTGACTAGTTAGAGACTGCGTAATGCGGATACTACATGGCGTGTGGCCCACTAGACACACCATGTACTCCGAAGATTTATGAATTACATTTACATGCTGTATCCATGGGCGTGTACTTTAGATGTATAGTTAATGATAGTACATGTCGTGTAGTTGGAACTACACTCCATGTACTCATCCAAATTATGCAGATTTATTAAAATTTATTATTATATTATACAAACCCTTGAGATGTGTACCATGGTGCAGGCGTAAAGCTGAGGCACAACATGTGATAAGTGTTTTATGTATATGGGTTTAATTTAATATCTATGTAATGTTATTTTATACTAATTGGGTTTTTATGAATGGGAATTCACTGTGTTGCCTCCAAGGTACATGTTATGTACAAATATAATTCTTAAGGAATTTATTTGTTTAAAATTATGATGGATTAGAATCTCAAGGAAATTAAGAAAAGTATTAAGAAAAAGATTGATTTATTAAAGATAATAATTAATCAATTAGAGTTCAATTTATCTTAATAACAATGATTAAAGAATTTAAAACTAGTTTTATTAAATTTTTAACTTGTTGAATGTATGTGGGTGATCATGAGATTGACCAAGACCTTTGTATGTGATTGGTTTCCTTTTAATTTATTTATTAAAATAATTTTTGGACTGTGATTCATCTCTCCTCATTAATATATAGGGCCGGTGTGCCCATGGTTTGTTTTATGTAAACCCCCATTTTACCCCCTCACCTATATGTGAGTTTAAAATCATATATAATGGATGAAACTCCCATGCTAGAGGAGGAGGTTCAAGCTAGAGTTGAGATGAAACCAGTCCCAGGAGATACAGAGGTGGATAGGTGGAATGCTGTAAAAATGAACCCAAAAGGTTCAAGGTTTTTCTCCCCTAGGTCAGGGTTAGTTTATCAACTTCTAGATAAACTAACCATTAGAAAAGATCATGATAATTCCCTTTGATGTTTTTTTTATTTTTTTTAGTTTCTTATTTTATCATTATGGACGTGTTGTCGTGATCACATAATTAATGTATTAAACAAGCATGCAAGATGGAACTAAAATAAAATAGGCTTATGCGTAAATATTATCAAGACATGGTTGATCACTTAAGTAAGTTCCACTTAATATTAACAATCATGTGAAAATTATAATAATAAATTCACGCATAAGTCATAATAATCATTCAAATAAAATATTAAGTCAAACCAAGCCTTCCATTATATGATTAAGGAAAAAAATCAATAAAACTATGTGTTTGACCAATCCTTCTTAGGACAATAACTTTTATATAGGAAGACCTTATGAAAGGTTTTGGTTTTACTTAACCATATTAAATCATGAAGAGTATCCCTTGCTAGACTTGGTGTAATATTGGAAGTAAGAGTTGAGGGAATCCAAATTCAGGATTTCAGTATTGGGGAGTCTGCTCAATAGATCAAGGACCTGAAAGACCACACTTGGAAAAGACCTGCCTACCTAAATACCTTCCAATAGCTTGACCAACCCTTGTTGGGGTTATGTGAAGAGGAATATAGATCCTTCCCACAAGTATGTTAGGACAACTGGACATTCAGAGTTCAATGGTTAGGGCCATTGGGACTTGATAAAATATCCAGAGACTTAATAAAGTTAATTTATTATTTCTCATTAAAATGTAATCAAGAAAGTACTTATGATCTTATCTTATAATTTTAGAATAAAAATGACAATATTTTCAACCACAATATCCCTATGATCAATTATGGATAAATACAACATCCCCATTGGCAGTAACTTCAAGGAATGGTTTAGACACCTCCAGGTTATCCTATGCCATGAACAGAAGTCTTATGTGTTGGAGTCAACATTACCTGATCTGTCTTCCAAAGAGGTGAGTGATGAGGATTTCCTAGTCTATGAGAAACATATGAACGGCGTGGTATACGTTCAATGTTTGATGCTATCATCAATGTCTAGTGATCTCATGAAGTCTCATGAAAACATGGATGCTTATAGCATGCTCGAGAACCTCCTTGGTCTTTACCAGGAGATAGAAACACAGGAAATTTTTGATATATCCAAGGAACTATTGAAGAGTAATATTAGAGATGGTGCCCTAATTGGGTCTCATGTTGTCAAGATCATTTGCTACATTGAGCACTTAAAGGTTCTAAGGTTTAAACTCCCAGAAGAACTGGGCACCAATCTCATTCTCACATAACTCCCTCAGAGCTTCTCCAACTTTATTGTCAATTTCAACATGAGTATCATTGATAAGTCTTTATCTGATCTTTTTATCCTCATTATCCAAGTGGAAAAAGATATCAAGCGTGAAAAGCCTTCTATACTTATGGTGAATAATAGGAAAAGGAAGGAGAAGAGATTTATGCCCCAATCTTCTTCATGACCTTACAAGAAAAGGAAGATCAAAGGGGAGGCAAGGGAACATGAGGATATTTGTTTCACATGTGGAAATAAAGGACACTAGAAGAAGAACTTCACCTAGCCTAATAAGAAAGGGGAAGCATAAGGTGAATTTTTTATCAACTGAAATCTATCTGTTTCTACAAATTGGGTATTAGAAATAGATTTTTGTGATTAAATATGTATCCAAATATAGGAACCAAGTAGATTTAGGAAGATTTACCAAGGGGAGGTTGATCTTCGAGTAGCCAACAAAGCCAGACTTGCTATTGTAGCTATCGGGGACTACCACCTCATATTGCCAACTAGAATGATCTTGGTGTTAAAGGGTTGTTATTATGTGTTGTCTGTTACTGAAAAGATTATTTTTGTATCTAGATTAGATACAAATGAATTCTTTTTCATGTTTAGAAATGAATGTTGCTTCTTTTACAAATATAGAATTTTTTGGTAGGTAAATTTTATACAAAGGTTTTTACGTGTTGGATTACACAAACCAAGTAATGGAAATCGATAACGAAGATACTTCACATGAATCATACCACACCCAACTTTGGCATCAAGGTCTAGGTCATGTAAACGATAAATGATTAACAAAGTTAAATCAAGAAGGATATTTAGATTATTTCAAACTTAAAACACTTGGCGTATGTCATGCATGTTTACAAGGAAAATTTACCAAAGCCCCATTTAGTGGGAAAGGTGAAAGGGCCAAAGAACTTCTTGATTTTTTTTCATACTGATGTGTATAGACCATTTCTAGTTGAAGCAAGGGGAGGGTACTCATACTTCATTACTTTTATTGATGATTTTAGTAGATATGTATATATCTACTTAATGAGGTATAAGTCAGATTCTTCTAATAAGTTAAAATAATTCAAGATTGAATTTGAGAACCATATTAGTAAGAATATTAAGAAACTCCGCTTAGACTGAGGTAGAGAATATCATAATCAAGACTTCATTGATTACTTATGGGAGTTTGGGATCCTATCCCAACTCACTCCTCCTTACACACCCTAGTGGAATGGTGTGAGAGAAAGAAGGAACCACACCCTATTGAACATGGTGAGATCAATGATGAGTCAGGCGAGTCTTCGATTATCCTTTTGGGGATAGGCATTACAAAAAACGATGCACATACAAAACCAAGTACCAACGAAATCAATAAATGGTATTCCATATGATTTATGGAGTGGAAAGAAAGCCATGTCATCAAATTTTCATGTGTGGGGAAGCGATGTGTTTTTTAAGGCCTCTTTAGGTAACAAAATAGAACCCCGAGGCACAATGTGTACCTTTATAGAATACCCCAAGTAAAAAAGGGGATATTACCGATAAAACCCCTCAGAAAAAAAAGTTTATAGTTTTTTGACATGCCATATTCCTCGAGAGGGAGCACATATCCAAAAGATATTGTGGGAGTGAGATAGACTTCGATGAACTTGAGGCTCAGGGTATACAAGATTTGGTACATGGAAGAAAGAACTATTCCAAAGACACAAGAACTACATTGGAGTACAAGAGAAGTTATAGAACTATAGTGGTGCATTTTTTTAGTTACTGAGGATAGTGACTCATTATTATTAGATAATAATGATACTCTAACCTACAAGGAAGTAGTAAGTGGCACAGATGTTGCCAATTGGCAAGAAGCCATGAATTCTAAAATGGATTCCATGTACCAAAACCAAGTCTAGATTTTGGTAGATCATCTAGTTTATGTAAAGCCAATTGGTTGAAAATGGGTATTCAAGAAGAAACCAGACATGGAAGGACAATTCAGTACCTATAAGGAATGACTGGTTGCAAAAGGGTTCAATCAACGTCAAGGCATTAACTATGATGAAACCTTTTCAACAGTTTCAATGCTGAAGTCCATCATAATTCTATTAGACATTACTACTTACCATGACTTTATGATTTGGAAAATGGATGTCAAAACAGTCTTCCTTAATAGGAACCTTCAGGAAGATGTCTACATGACACAACCTGAAGGGTTTATGAATCCAAAGGATACCAATAAGGTATGAAAGTTTCAAAAATCCATTTATGGATTAAAGAAAGCATCCAGTTCATGGAACATTCGTTTTGATGAATCCACAACGAAATTTGGTTTTATCAATAATGAATGTGATCCTTTTTTCTATAAACGATTTAGTAGGAGTGCAGTCATTTTCTTAATATTATATGTTGATGACATATTACTTATTAGAAATGAGATACAAATTTTATAGTCTGTTAAGGCATGGTTTAATCAATTCTTCTCCATGAAGGACTTGGGTGAGGCAACATATATTCTTGGGATCAAGATCCATTGTGATAGATCCAAGATATTTCTGGGCCTAATTCAAAGCATTTAAATTGATAAGATACTGAAGAGATTCAGTATGGAATAATACAAGAGGGGATTGTTTCCAGCGTCACGTGGAATTCATCTTTCCAAGAAAATGTGTCCTCAAACACATGAGGAAAGAAAGGTAATAGAAATGACTCCATACACATAAACGATTGTGTCAGTAATTTATGACATGCTATGTACTGGGTTGGATGTCGCCTATGCATTGAGTGCGATAGGCAGATATCAAGCTGACCCAGGTGGACACCATTAGATTCCATTCAAGACTATCTTAAAGTATCTAAGGTGTACTAAGGATATATTTTTGGTTTATGGATGATATGAGGAACTAGTCATAAGAGGATATGTCGATACTAGTTTCTAAACTGATCAAGATGACATGAAGTCGCAAATAGGATATATCTTCACTTTTAATGGAGGTGCAGTGAGCTGGAAGATCTCAAAGAAGAGTGTGGTTGCAGATTCTACAACAAATTCAGAGTATATCACAGACTTTGAGGCAGATAAATAAGCATTTTGGATGCAAAGAATCATCTAGGAGCTAAATGTGATACCTAGCTATAAAGATCCCATCACATTGTACTGTAATAATACTACAGTGGTGGATCTCACAAAAGATCCATGGTCACATTAGCGGATGAAGCACATACTTTAGAAGTATCATATATTGAGGGATTTCTCTCGGAGTGGTGAAGTTACAGGGAGTAGTATTTCCACAGAAGACAATGTGGCAGACCCCTTGACTAAAGACGTGACTTAGTAGAAACATGATCATCATGTGAGGTCTAGTGGACTGAAATTCATAGGCAGTTGGCTCTAGTCAAAGTGGGAGTTTGTAAGATTTGGTTTCCTAGAACCAACTGGTTGTACTTTGATTACATGGATATTTAATTTATTTAAATAATAAACATCTTATTACATATTGTTCAACGTTCTGCATGACTATGATGTAATAATGTCCTAGAGTATTTGTTGCATTGATAAGGTCTTGGAAGTTCCCTGCTATGATGATAACCTTAAAATTCTATAACAATATTCTTAAATATTTTTCTATGGTTGGATGACATACTATGATGGGAAAAATAGCATGCAGATTGTCAAGTGCGAGTAATCGTAAGCAGATGGGGCTTCCTCTCATTAAGTTCACACTTGGTAATTTCCAAGATAGAAGACTATGAGAACATACCCACTAGTAGGAATTACACATGTTTTGGTGTCATTAGATATTTATATCTGCAAGTGTGTGTAATGATCCTTAGACTTTAAGATTATCATTAATATGTTTCATGACTCGCGCACTTTTACTGACGAAAACTATCACACAGACAGTTGGAGAGAAGTAGGGTACGTTCGGTGCATCATGAGTGGCATGTTATTAATGGATAAGTCAAGGAAGGATTTGTACCTTGCATTTATGGAAGTTGATATCTCAGCCCTTGGATTGAAATAGAACTGTCATGCAAAATTCCATGGCCATGGTTTAATGATGAGTTTATTTCAAGTAGTCAAAGAATGTTGTATCAAGCATAAAAGTTGATGACACTATTATGAAACCTTCTTGATGAGATATTGAGAAAAAAGGACTATATTACACAGTGAGTTCTCATATGTGGATGTTGTTGTTGCAACTTTAATTTCTCTCTCTTGGGTGCCTTGACTCGTTGCTAGATAGTACTCTTGGACTTTAGGCAAGCCTGCCTAATACCAATGACAAATAATCCTAGAGGGTTACACACTAAGTGTTTCTGGTGGTCTTGATTAAATTATATTTGAATTTAATTAATAAATATTAATCTCAAGAGAGTGGAATAATTTAATTCAAGTTAAAAAGATTACATAAATTAAATAAATATTTATTCACTGAATTGTGGGTAAAATATATTTATTTATTTTATTAAACATTTAATAAATATTTATTTACTTGTTTGTAAATAAAATATTTATTTAATAAAATAAAATATTTATTCGAGTGTTCAATAAATATAAGTGGATTTTGAGCGGACCAAGATTGGTTCGGTAGTAAAATAATTATTTCCATGATGATAAATAATGAATTAACTAGTTGGAACAAATTAAAATAACGCTGCTATTATTTTGTGACACAAAATTTTCTTTATAATTCTCTTTTTCACATGTTGTCTCGCTATAAATAATGATGTGGCATTATTATTAATATCATGGGTTTTCTCTAAGGTTATGAATGAATTTAATTTCTGTTACGCAATTAAATATTGCAACTGAAGCCCCATGTCAATAAATAGGCATGTACGTCTATTATTACATGTACCAAACCGCACACCCAGTGAATTGAGAATTGTTGAGATAAAAAATTTTGCTCTCGAATCCTCTTCCCACCCCTCTCAAGGGAAATCGTAATTCTTCAAGGCCAAAGAACAAACATTCAAGAACGACTGACATAAGACACTCGTTTCACAACCTTAGCATCTGGAGAATGAGTGGTGTTGATTGGAGGCCATTAGAGCATGTGTGGATCACTGCTAGAGGGATTCTAGTTTGAATCCTTGCAATCACAACAAGATAATCTGTAAGGTTCATTCCAGACAATCAACATCATCAACAAATAAAATACCGAACATCCAGGTATTATTTTTATTATGAAATTAATTAAATTAATTATAAACATGGTGTGAAGGATCCTATCTAAAGGTTTTAGGAATCTTCCTTCTTTTTCTAAATATTTGATTCTATTTCATGGAGACTTGAGTTCATCAGCATATTGATCCCATAATAATCATTGATCATGATAAAAATTAAAGTTGGGTGTCAGCTCAACCACGCTTCTGTTGTGCCCGAAACCTACACACCTTCCTCCCCAACCTCTGTACATCACATAGGTGAATGACACAGTCTCCCATAAAAGGCTTTGAATGGAGCCATGAAAATGGTATAGTGATAGATATTGTTCTAGGAAAACTCTACCAGAGATAAGTGTCGTAACCGCAATCCTCCGAAGTCCAGAACACATGCCCGCAACATATCCTCCAACATCTAAATAGTCTTCTCTGTCTTCCCATCCATCTGAGGGTGTAAAACAATGCTAAGGGATTTTTGGGTGATGAAAGCATGCTAAAATCCCTTACAAACTCATGAATTAAAGCGTGTATCCCAATCCGAAACCATGGTTTTGGGAATTCCATGCAGCTGCACAACATCACCCACGTACTTCTGTGTTAAGGCATCCAGTGCGCTCAACTCCTTAATCGCTAAGAAGTGAGCCGATTTTGTCAAACAATCCAACACTACCCAGATATAATCACCTACTTCCTAATCCTTGGGTAGTACTATGATTAAATACATCGATACATAATCCCACTTCCACTTGGTAATGTCTAAGGGCTGCAACAGACTGCCGAGAACACAATGTTCAGCCTTCACCTGCTGACACACGAGGCACTTTTCCACAAACTCTGCCACTGCATGATTCACCCTGAGCCACCAAAACTAACATCTCAAGCCCCAATACATCTTGGAAACTCTTGGGTGTACCTCTAGGGGTGATTTATGGAACTCACCAAGAACCCTCTCGCACATTTCCATCAGAACAAACAGCTTCCCATAGAACGTAATCTAGTTCTAACCATCCTCCGACCATCCTTCTAGAGCGTTTCCTTGGTAAACATGATCATAAATCACTTCATCCTCTAAGTCTCCCCACTATGACTCATCCACTTACCATACCAAGGAAGATTGAAATGTCATCTGAAATAGACAACCTCTACCATACTCCACTCTCATGTTCAGATGTAAAGCAGCCAACTCCTTGATTTCTCTCCAAGAATCTACTGACTCCTAATCCACATCCTTCTGTGACTTCCTACTCAAGTCATTGGCCACCACATTCCCCTTTCCCAAGGTATAAAAGATCCTTAAGTTATAGTCCAAAAGAAACTCCATCCACCGTCGTTGTCGCAAGTTCATGTCACACTAGGAGAAGACATACCTCAAGCTCTTGTGATCTGTGAAGACCATAAAGAATTCCTTGATGAGGTAATTCCAATAGAACTTTAGTGCGAACACCACTACTGTAAGCTCCAGTTCATGGGTGGAATAGTTACATTCATGAGGATTTACCTGCATAGACTCGTAAGAGATCACTCCCTGCTTATGTATCAGCACACACCCCAATCCTAGACTAGAAGTATCACAAAACACTTCAAACTTTACTCCTTCATTGGAAAGCTAAGAACTAGGCCATAGAACAGATTCCCTTTCAAATAACTAAATTCTTTTTGGCAATACTCACACCATATGAAAGCCTAGTATTTTTTGTCAAGTATGTCAAAGGTGTTGCAACTCAAGAGAAGTCGGGTACAAAATTTCGGTAGTAACCTACTAGTCCTAGGAAACTACAAACCACTTACACATTCTTGGGTGCTTATTAAGAAACGACCTCTTTTAACTTTTATGGGTCCACTTATATTCCTTACTGGGACACTACGTGTCCATGGAAGTGCACCTATCATGTCCAGAACTTGCACTTGGACAAATTCTTGTAGAGCTGGTGGTGTCGAAGGACCTCAAAAAATATCTTGAGATGATCAATATGATCCTCATGTGATATTGAGTAGAGCAGGATGTTGTCAATGAACATGACTACAAAACAGTCCAGATACTCCTATAAAATATACTTCATGAGCCCCATGAACACAACTGGTGCATTCGTAATGCTAAATGACATGACCATGAACTCCAAGTGCTCATACCTGCACCTGAAAGAAGTGTTCAAGATATTACACTCCTTTACACTCAACTGGTGATATCTAGACTACAGGTCAACCTTAGAGAACCAACATGCCCTCTTCAATTGGTCAAACATGTCATCGATCCTTGGGAGGGGGTATCGGTTCTTGACTGTCACCTGATTCAGTCTTCGTTAGTCTATGCATAGCCTAAGAGCACTATCTACCTTCTGTGCGAACAAGACTGGAGCACCCCAGGGTGACGCTCTTGGTCGGATAAAACCCTTCTTCATCAGGTCATCAACCTGAATCCAATACTCCCATAACTTAGAAGGAACCATCTGATAGGGAGCCATCAAAATCGGACGAGCACTAGGTTGTAAGTCTATCCCAAACTCAACATCACATCAATGGGTTAGAGTCACAACCGCTTTGGGGAAGATGTCCAGAAATGCAATGACAGTCCCCAGAACTCCCACCATTTATGAGTCTTTTGACTCCATTGAAAGCTTAGCTAACAAGGATAGAAGGGGCACCACTCACTGGATGCCCTCCTGGAAACCCTGCTCGCCAACGAAAGCTACACACTGGCTGCCTGTATCTGATAACACAACCCTTATTCTGAAGTAGTCGATAATAGAACTCATGAAAAATAGATAGTTGATTCCCATGATGACATTTTATGGCTACATTTGTAGTAGAAAGAGATCCCACTAGGGTGATCCTACCCCAACATCAGCCTACATCCTTGACAAAGATAAAATAGGCTGGTCTGACCTCAAATAGGCGTACTCAGCACCAGGGGCATGGAAAGTCTCTCTACGTCTAGACCCAAGGAATGGGCTAGATTGGGTGTAAAAAAAGAGTGCAAAGTTCCCAAATCAAACATGGTCAAAGCAAGAGTGCTAAATAAACTGATCATACCTCAAACGAACTCTAGCCCTACTGAAACTGCTTCCTCTATGGCGTGCAACTGACCACACCCATCTCTTATGCCCCTTGGCTATAGGCCACCTCCCTGACCAATCCCTGGTCAAGTTCCCTAAGGTGGGTGTTGAACCTGCCCAAACACACTATACTGCACTCAGTTTGGGAACTGATTCTGAAGGTTCCCATGAATGCCATCAATAAATCACCTCAGTCCTAGGATCTTGGAGAAAGGGCATGGACTGAGATATCAGAACTGGAATTGTTGAGGCCTTCCCCCCACCGGCCAAAACCTAGAAGGCCCTGATGTTGGAGGCATGCTGCTAACGACCTTCCCCTCTGATGAGCTCAATTGGCTCCCCTATCATGGAAATCATCCCATATTTTTCATCATCTCCACCACTTCAGCCTTATTTTGAAACTCCAAGTACATCGGTAGAGTGAAGGGAGTAACAACGTATTGAAGATAAGGTCAGAGCACCTCCTCTAAGCGTCCTGCCTGTGACTCCTCATCCGGGAAGAGGTCTGGAGCGAAATGAAGGAGATCCTTAAACTTTATCCACAACTAATTTACCAACATACTTCCTCACTAGAGGGAGATAACCTATTTCCACTTTTCATCCTTCATCGTGGAAGAAATAAATTCCGTCCAGAACTCCTTCTCAAAGTCAGTCCACGAAACCTCATCTCCCATATTCTCCCTGAGATAAATCATCCACAAATGACACACCATTCCCCTCATATGCCTCAAAACCAGAGGAACCCAGTACTCTTCTAGAGCCCAGATTAAGATAAATGCCATCACCTGCTCCTCGAGCCAGCTCTCCATCTCCATGTTTGAGATGTTTCCCTCATACTTCCCAAGGGTTTGCTGCTGAAAGGCATAGAGAATCTTCTACCACAGGTGTTCCTCCTCCTCTGGATAAGCCCTTCAGTTATTAGACAAATCAACCTAATTGACCTAGATCACCCACACTACTCGGGGACACTATCCGGGTGCCATAGCTGCAAGGTAATCAAAGAATGCCTAAGCCCGAGTAGTCCATGATTGCTAGGTACGATTGTTTCTGTGTATGATCACTGTGTACGATACATTACAATCTGATAACAATCCTTGTTCTATGTACGATCATTTTATTGGTACCATCATTTCTTGTGTACGATATTTTTCTAGGTACGATCATTTCCTGTGTACGATCATTTTCTAGGTATGACCATTTTCTAGGTACAATCATTTCTGGGTACAATCATTTTCTGGGTACAATCATTTATGGGTACGATCATTTTCTAGGCATGATCATTTTTGGGCATGATCATTTTCTCTGTATGATCATTTTCTGGGTATGATCATTTTCTGGGTATGATCATTTCTGGGTACGATAACTTTCTGGGTACGATCATTTATGGGTACAATCATTTTCTCTATAGGATCATTTTCTTAGTACGATCATTTTCAAGGTATGTTCATTTA
This sequence comes from Viscum album, assembly GCA_963277665.1. Classification (NCBI taxonomy): domain Eukaryota; kingdom Viridiplantae; phylum Streptophyta; class Magnoliopsida; order Santalales; family Viscaceae; genus Viscum; species Viscum album. The sequence continues at coordinate 344,402,611 of OY728162.1, read as the reverse complement.
TGGGCACAATAAAATACAATGTAAAAATGATGACTTGGTTGGATATGATATAATATGATCTGAAAACAATTCCTTCTTGATTGACATATTTTTTTCTTTTTATACCCGAATTCGATGTAAAAAAATCAGGTAATGATGACTTTCTAAGGTACGATGAAAAAAAACTGATAATGCTTATTCTCCCAGGTACAATGATCATTGATCAGTAACTTCTCTTGTCCTTATCATTCACCTCAGTATGTTGAAAAACAAATCCATTACCTCATTGGCATGCCATGGATCATATCTTATCATTCTCTTCCACTTCAGTCTAATGCAAAACTATGGTATTACCTCTTCGACTTCACATGAACAATCTATACTGCGATCTACACCACTGATTTTTTATTAGTATCAGTTCCTCCTATTTTTAAAATTCATCACCATTCACAGATTTTCAATATTCACTACCATTCGCAGCTTTTCAATAGTCACCACCATTCATAGATTTTCAATAGTCACCACCATTCAAAACATTTCAATAGTCACCACCATTTTTACTTTCCTGTTTCTTTTATCAAGCTTGAATCATAAGTTTTACCACATACTTAGAATTTATGGGAATTCCAAAAAATAAAAGAATAATCACAATTACCTTGTAAAGTATCATAAATTTCTATTCATTCTTGTTTCTTTATTTCCTTCTCATCCTGAGGACATACATTCTGAAAACAATTTTCCGATTCTTTTAAAAAAACGCAAAACAATTATTTCCAAAACAAAGTGAAGTGATTTATTTTCTTCAAAACCAACCTTGAAAACAAAATAAAAATCTAGAAACCTTCATCACCTTTATCATCATCTTGGTCCCAACATAAGTAACTAAGTAAATAACGAATTAAGTAACTAAGTATGTAACTAAGTATGTAACTAACTAAGTAAGTATGTAACTAAGTAAGTAAGTAACTAAGTAAGTAAGTAATTAAGTAAGTCAGTCAGTCAGTCATTAACTAATTAATTATGTAAATATGTAAGTAAATAACTAAGTAAGTAATAAAGTAACTAAGTAAGTAACAAATTAAGTAACTAAGTAAGTAGCTAATTAGTAACTAAGTAAGTAACTAGGAAAGTAACCAAGTAACTAACTAAGTAAGTAAATAAGTAAGTAACGAAGTAAGTAACAAAGTAAGTAACTAAGTAAGTAACTAAGTAAGTAACCAAGTAAGGTACTAAGTAAGAAAATGAGTAGGCAACTGAATAAGAAACTCAGTAAGAAACTATGTAAGCAACTCAGTAAGCAACTATATAAGTAACTAAGAAAGTAACTGAGTAAGAAACTAAGTAAGAAACTAAGTCAGTAACTAAGTATGTAACTAAGTATGTAACAAAGTAAGTAACTAAGTAAGTAACTAAGTAAGTAACTAAGTAAGTAACTAAGTAAGTAACTATGTTATTCACAAAGTAAGTAACTAATTAAACAACTAAGTAAGGAACTAAGCAAGTAACTAAGGGAGTAACTAAGAAAGTAACTAATAAAGTAACTAAGTAAGTAACTAAGTTATTCACAAAGTAAGTAACTAATTAAACAGCTATATAAGGAACTAAGCAAGTAACTAAGGGGGTAACTAAGAAAGTAACTAAGGAAGTAACTAAGTAAGTAACTAATTAAGTAACTAAGTAAGTAACTAAGTAAGTAACTAAATAAGTACCTAAGTAAGTAACTAAGTAATGAAGTAAGTAAGTAACAAAGAAACTAACTAACTAAGTATGTAACCAACTAATTAACTAACTATGTAAATAACTAAGTAAGTAAGTAACCTAGTATGCAATTAAGTAAATAATCAAGTAAGTAACTGAGTATGTAAATAAGTAAGAAACTTAATAAGTAACTAATTAAGTAACTAAGGAAGTAACTAAGGATTTGACTAAGGAAGTAACTAAGGAAGTAACTAAGTAAGTAACTAAGGGATTAACTAATGAAGTAACTAAGCAAGTAACTAAGTAAGTAAATAAGTAAGTAACTAAGTAAGTAACTAAGTAAGTAACTGAGAAAGTAACTGAGTAAGTAACTCAGTAAGTAACTAAGTAACTAAGTAAGTAATTGAGTAAGTAACTAAGTAACTAACTGAGTATGTAACTAAGTGGTAACTCAGTAATTAACTTAGTAGCCAAGTAAGTAACTTAGTAAGAAACTAAGTAACTAAGTAAGTAACTAAGTTAGTAACTAAGTATATAACTAAGTAAGTAAGTAACTAAGTAAGTAAATAATTAAGTAACTATGTAAGTAACTAAGTATGTAACTAACTAAGTAACTAACTAACTAACTAACTAACTAAGTAACTAAATAAGTAACTAACTATGTAATTAAATAAGTAACTAACTATGTAAGTAACTTACTATGTAACTAAGTAAGTAGCTAACTAAGTAACTAAGTAAGTAAGTAACTAAGTAAGTAAATAAATAAATAACTAAGTAAGTAACTTACTAAGTAAATAAGTAAGTAACAAAGGTAGTAACTAAGGAAGTAACTAAGGAAGTAACTAAGTAAGTAACTAAGGAATTAACTGTAATGTCCCGACCGAGCTCACCCCTGAGCTGTTGGCTGGACCATCACCACATGACCTCAAGTGAGTCTCCCTATACTCCATAGGCTGCCAACTAGCAGCAAGAGTCTATGGATAGTAAGTGGGGAGACTATACCCTCTTATCAGTGTAAAAACAGTGGACAATATCAGAAAATGGGGAAAGTAGTGTGAATAATAATAAAGCAGCAAAAGAAATAATTTTATAAATCTTTTATAAAACAAAATGGCCAACACCAATGTTGTACAATGCATGCATGTAATGATGGTATAAATATGAAAGCTATAAATAATACATCATCCTTTACATATCAATAAAGAAATAAATAAAAGACTCAATGACACAAGTTAAAACTCCACAAGCATCCTGATCTCTAGCTCAGTCCTTTGCTCTTATCTCTAGGTACTAGCATACAACAAAAAGCAAGGTCCAAGGTATGCAGTCCTGCGAAAAAGAAAGGTCTACTCAGGTACCCTAGTGTAATGGTGGCCTAAGCAGGGTGTGAGATATACATCTCAGTAGGTCGGTACCACCAGTGTCTACCCCTATTCAGACAGTTAAATATAAATAGTGTGTAGGTATAATGAAGTGAAAACCAAATTGAATAAATAAACTACAACTCGTCCAGGTTCCTAAGAGACACCTGAAAGAGATACCTACTTCCACTACTGGAAATAATGGCTTTTGCGACGGGGCATTTGCGTCGGGATCCCGTCGCTAATAGGCTTTTACGACGGGGGCCCGTCGTAAATAGCCCGTCGCGGAAAATGGCGTCGCAACAACAATTATATGCGACGAGCCCGTCGCTAAAGGTATTATTTGCGATGGCGATCCTTCCTGTCGCAAATATTAGTCCGTATATTTGGGAAAACTTTTTAAAATCGTATTTGCGATGAGCCCGTCACAAATACTAATTGCGACGGGCCCGTCGCAAATACTAATTGTGGCGGGCCCGTCGCAAATACTATTTTTTAAAAAAAAATTAAAAAATATTAATAAATTATTTTAATGAATATAATAATAATACTATTTGCGATGGGCATAGTATCCCATCGCAAATACTATAAAAAAATAAAAATAAATTAATTAATAATAAATTATTTTAATTAATATAATAATAATCCAATTATAATTTAAAAATAAAAAAATATTAATAAATGATTTTAATTAATATAATAATAGAATTATAATTCACAAATAAAAATAATAAATTATTAATAAATTATTTTAATTAATATAATAATAATAGAATTATAATTCAAAAATAAAAGATAATAAAATATTAATAAATGATTTTAATTAATATAATAATAGAATTATAATTCACAAATAAAAATAATAAATTATTAATAAATTATTTTAATTAATATAATAAAAATAGAATTATAATTCAAAAATAAAAAATAATAGAATATTAATAAATGATTTTAATTAATATAATAATATTAGAATTATAATTCACAAATAAAAATAATAAATTATTAATAAATTATTTTAATTAATATAATAATAATAGAATTATAATTCAAAAATAAAAAATAATAGAATTTTAATAAATGATTTTAATTAATATAATAATATTAGAATTATAATTCATAAATAAAAAAAATATTAATAATTTATTTTAATTAATATAAAAACAATAGAATTATTTTACATTCAAATATTAAAATAATTCTAATATTACAAAAAAATATAATTAAATTATAATATTATAAAAATTTAATATATATATAAAATTTAATATTATAAAATATAAATAATAATATTATTCATATTAATATTGTTATTTCAAAATATAATATTATTAATATTTTATAATGAGACAGAAACTACGAATAGAAAAAAATTCATATTTTGATTTAACAAAATTTATAACATAAAAAAAACTCTAATCTAAAGGAGGGGGAGGGGGAGGAGGGGATCTGCAGATGCTGGTGCAGGAAACTCCATCCCTAAAGCATGAGTGGGTCGGCACATGTACTTCATCTGCTCCTGATGCTGCTACTGCCACCGACTCATCTGCTCCTCGTACAGCTGCTGCTGGCGTCGACGCTCCTCCTCATGCTGCTGCTGCTGCTGATGCATCTGCTCCTGCTCCTGTCGGAGACTCTCTATCAGTGCAGTCTGAGATCGCAGGTGATCCTCATACTGTGTAGCAGAAGAAGATGCACGAGCTCCTCTCGAGCTGGACGCCGACATCGCAACACTGCCATAATAATCTCTGGGAGTCAGTCGAGAGCTGATACTGTAACACCCTGAGATTTTATGAAAAATATTCTTTTTAGTTTCATGTCTTGTGTTGTACGCTACACCAAAATGAGCTTGCACAACACGCATCCTTGACTTGCCTTGCATTACACGCAATCACGACCTTCCTCGATAGCGTGTGTAGTACGCAATACCGAGTTTCGCTAAACAACGATATGCTATTAAAATATTATTAAAACTAGCCATTATGAATAGTAATAACCACTTTTCGAAATTTTTTAAATTTTATTTTTCAAAATGGACTTCATTTTTGGATTCGGAATATTAAAATTAGCTTAGGGTGAAATTTTGATACTTTTCAGATAACTTTCATATTCTGATGAATAGTGAAAATTACTAAATTTTAATTAAAAACAACTTTTTTAATAGAAATAATTAATAGTGATAAATTATTAATTTGAGTGGTTTTAAATTTTATTTATAATATATTTTTACAATTTAATACAATGTTGGTCATTGGATGTAAATTCACATTTAAACCAGACATAAACAAGTGGTCAATCTTTTGATAGTTATTATCTCTTAAAAACACGCTATTTGTTTTGACGACGGGAATTAATTTTTTAAATTAATTAATGTAACTGATATGTTTTGAATTTGATAAAATAGACATCATTTTTTAATTCATAATATCAAATATTTCTTAGGCCTAAATTTTGGTATTTTTCTGGAAACTTTCATTTTTTGATGAATTTTGAAACCACTAAGTGGTAGTTAAAAAACTGAATTTTTCATAAAACTTAAATTTCCCGCTTCTATGAGTGGAATTTCGAAAATCCGAGAGACACGGTTAATATCAAGGACTAAAATGTGGTTCAATGAGATGAAAATAATTTTTGGTGAATATTAACTTTTGACTTTTTTTTACCACGGTTAAAAGTAAATAGGGTAATTAAGGGTAAAAATGATATTATTATTACCCTAACACATGTCTTAATTCTATTGTATAAGTGTAATTCGACCAAAAAAAACCTTACGAATAACATATGACCATTTAAGCTCATTTGGATTAGATTAGGACATTTATTATTAATTTATTTAAAGAAGGGTTAAAATAGATAAAATCAATGTTTAATAAGTAAAGCATTTTTAATATAGGGTTATACATAAGATAAATTCAACTATAAATATTCATTAGAAAGATAAAAATATTTCCTACATAATGATATTTTATTTGTAATTTTTAGACATTAAATAATTTAATATATTTATGACACAACGATGATGAAGTAATTACCTTTTTAAGAAAATATTAACATAATTGATGTTATAAATGCCCAAATAAATGTAATTTGAGACTTTTTATGACTTACACTAATTTTCTAGGTTAATTTGACATGTTATTGCTGATTTAAGTAACTTGTTTTGAACTTATCATTCTGTTATGAATTTCATAAAAATCATGTACCAAATAGTGTCAAAATTGACATAAATTAGTTTTTTAAAACAAATATTATATTATTAATTGTTATTTTATTCCTAAAAATCTAAGGTTCGGCCAAATGACTTAGATAAGGTTATATATATTAATAATAAACAACTTGGGGTTCGTTTGGATTGATATAGTAAGTTTATTAACCATATTGTGTAAGAAAACAAAAAGACAAAAGTTAAATTATTTAACTTAGAGTTAAATCTAATTGATAAGGTTAAAATAATAACCTAAACTTGTCTAAATACTATTTCATGAGAGGAGTTCGACCCATCCCCACTTTATCTTCGAAATAAGACCCTTTGTAATCATTATAAACCGAATTTGACCTTAATATAAAATAATATTTTGAGATTTTCCTAAGGTGCCCCTCTCCTCCCTTATAAAAGGGCACCTCCACCCTCTCCTCCTCACACCAATTTGAGCATTCAAGCTCGGCCAACCCCTGAAAAAATCTCTTCTCCACTTCCCTAGTATCATCCTAGAGGTCCTGGTCTTCTTTAAAGACCATCCTTAGTTATTTAAGTGGAGGTTAAGAAAAGGCGCGTCAAAAAGAAGTAATATCCATTACCGATCTTTTTCAATTTCTTTCTTCTTCAACTTCTTCTTCTTTAGTTGTTTCATGATAAAGTAATAACATCAGTATTTCTTATATACTGATATGTTATTATAAATATTAAACAACTCTAATTAAACTTCTATCCATCCTACGTAAAAAAGGAAATCACCGCGCGTGGGTACGTACGGAATACCGTCTCCACGCCGTGGTGTCATCTAGTTTCCGCCACCACCTTAATTGGATGGGTATAATGGTGTAATGAGTAACTATATATGATTATTATAAAGTGATATTGATACTGAAATAGTATACATACACTTCAACACAAGTTCATGATCATGAGAACGATATCATCGTTCGTGCGTACGTACGGACTACCGTCTCCACGACGCGATGAGATTCATTCTCCACTTTAAACCATTCATGAATGATTATAAAGTATATATAATAAGTAATCATGAAATATATGAAATAATAATGATACTGTATTTATGTGTATATATATTAATGTCATTTACTTAATTCCGTTCAACTCAATAAGGAAACGAAAACAGCGTTCATGCGTACATACGGCCTACCGTCTCCATGAACGGTGTATTTCTTTCCATTTACTGATTTATTATATATATGTATATTATGAATATATATATATATATATCATTTTTTATATTCTGGAATTAAGTAATCATGATCTAATTAATCATATGAATAATTACAAGTCAAAACACGGACGACAAATGAAACAATTTTACCCAAAACGCTCTTTAACATGGAATTTACAAAAGAACGGGTAATATAAAGTCATAAGTGAACCATATATGATATCATAACAATGAATATGATTCTTTAATAAGTCAATGACATTATTTAAATAATTATACAGGAGGTTCGGACACTTACGAAGCAAATCGGACCTAAGGTAAGGGAAATATCACAATCTCATTTTTATCTGAGATTGTTTATACTTTGGTATTTACTGGGGTGTATTTTATCATCCACATCCATGTTTCCTCAATATGTAATATTATTTCCATCCACATACAATTGTTTAAATCCTATTTTACCCTTTGGTGAGTTTTTAGTAAAAGATATGAAAGGAAACTTTTGTCGTTTTTCGTACGAGGTACTTTTTTGACTTTTCTGACAAAAGTACGAGAAGAATGTTTTTTTTAACTTATACAACATGAATGGATTTTTAAAACATTATTTCCAAGAATATTCCTTTACAAGTTTTCATGTTTATTTTCAATAAACTTATTTTAGTTTATAATTGTATGACATGTTAAGAAAGGAAAAGTGTTTTTGAAGTAGAAAGGATATTTTCCTCAAGAATGAAGTTCAAGTGTTTTATCAAAATTATTTTCCATCTAAGATAATAAAGGGTTCTGTTTTTATCCCTATTATTACATTTATCTGATTATGTTGTGATGGAATTATTTTTATTAATTCCTTTATCTTATATGAATTGTTTTATGATGTCATGATGTTTAAGATTCCCATTTTTATTACATGGGTTATGCAATGATGTATGAATTATGATTTTGTGGCACACATAAGAATGGTATCATTATGAGATGGGTGGGACCTATATCTCCCTCCAATGCATTGGGTAAAGATTTTATATCTCATGAGATAGACATGGATGGAACGGTAGGTTATACCGGTTCAGTGAAACAGGACTGAAATGAGGGTGACTCGGTTCAGAAATGGACTTTGTCTACTAAGATAGTATTGGCAATGAGTCTTGACTAATAAGAAATGATTCTATATGATTATGTGTGTATGCCAAAAAGTTTCATGTTTTAAGTTATGATTATTGGTATTACATTTCACTACTATGATTTATCCCATGTTATGAAATTATGATCTCTTTTGCAGGTTAAGATTTCCAAAAGATATGTTCTTATGAATATGATGTGATTGATATTTCTTTTGTTTACCCTTACTGAGTATTTGAGCTCACCCTTTTATGTTTTATTTTCCCCAGGATAAAAAGAAAGGTTTTAGGTAAGAAAAAAAGGAAGATCTTTATGGGAGATATTTAAGATCTTTCACCATGATTAGAAGATTACGTTCCGAGTTTCCAAAGACACTAAACTATTACGGTCCTTATGTGTGTGTTTTTGTTATGTATTAAGTATTCCGCAAAATTAATGTAATGTCCATGTACGTCAGGCTTCGGGTCTCTACAGTTGGTATCAGATGAAAGGTTTAGTCAACCTTTGGAAACTAGGATGCGAGAACTTTTGTGAGATCCCTAGAGATATTTCTAAGGTATGTCTAGGGATGTCCCTAAGGTTAAGTATAAGTATAGGTTATAGTCCTAGAATTGCGCTAATGATCTTAGAGTTAAACCTAAGAGGTTAGATATTGAGGATACTCCCCCTTGATTATGTTATTTTCCTTGTATGATTTTTGCCTCTCACATAATTATTTTTGTGTTTTAGTCAATGGAGGGAACCAGAAATAATTCGGTTAGCATTGAATCCAATGGAAAAATTGGTGATTATGAGCAAAAAAAATTGCGTAATTCCTAGAGAGAAAGATATTGTGATTATTCCAAATCAGTCATCGCGATATATGATTAACAAGGTGAAATTTAGTGGTATGCCTAATTCATCAAATAAGAGGAAGATAGACTTTTATGCATGTTCTCATGTTGAGGAGCATAAAGAAAGAAATATTGAGATTTCTAAAGAATGGAAGAAGAACCTTGAGGAATACCTCAAATGGAGGGACAGATGTTATCTGTGTGGAAAAAAGGGACATAGAGTGACAGACTGTTATGTAGTTCAATTTCTTATTTGTGGAGAACATGGGCATTACCCAACTCAATGCCCTGACCTAAAAAGTTACTTCTAATTAAGGAAGGACTTATTCCAGGACAATCATTGGAGATGATGGTTTGAAGTGTTTATGTATTGGTATTCAAGAATAATGTTATTGAGGTACTTTTATGGTATATTGGAATATCTATGTATTGGTCCATTGTGGTTTTCTATAAGAATATGACATCGGTAACCATGAAAAGTGATTGAAATATTTTTGGAAAGTAGATGATATGCGCATAATGAAGGGACCAGAAGATAATGAGATGTTTGATTGTATTCATGAGCTCATGATTGATATAAGGACTAAGTATATAGAATTTTGAGGATTTTGGTATGTGGAAAGAGTTATCTTTTGACAGCACTCATGTTTTCACTAAGATTCAATGGGTATTCATTTTTCAAGAGATTACATGATTATGGTATTCACATGACTAGAATGTGACGAACAAGATATATGAGGGATAAATGATGGCATTCACGTGATCATTTTCTCTATACTATGAGCTTGGACCGAAGTATTTTAGATAAGCCTAAAGATTGGAATGGATTATGTTGGACATAAGTTAGTATTTTTTAAGGATAAAACTTTTTTTGATATTGTTGATGGGATAATAATGTAGTTTTAGAAAAAGGACAACCTGTAGGATGTGCGACAACCCATCGCGTCGGCCAAGGCTGTGGGAATCGAACCCACAACTAAAGTGTGACGGGCCTTTATCGCATACCACTGGCCTACAAAAAGTCCCTGGTTATTAGAAACTAGTTTTATTTTATTAAGCGGTATGATATATGAAGTATAAGTTCATTTTTGGAATCGTATATGATTAACCTCACCAAAGACGGACTTATGTATATTTGATAACTATTGTTAAACTTTTGTTTGAAACAGATGGAATGACCCATCATTCTATCACATGATCTGTTAACACTTCACGAATAACAAATTCAACTTCATTTATTTAAGAGATGAAGTGGAAATTGTTTAAAGCACGAACAATAGTGAGATTGTACTATAATCAAGTAAGTATTTCTTCTAATTAAAATTTTTCAACCTTAGGGAAATGATATTGAAAACCAAAATTGGTGTCCTAGTGATCTTATATCTGATGAATCAGATGGTACCCTGGATCATCACAAATTTATGGCTTTGCGATTGTTGGCTTTTTCATAGCCATGTTCTCTACCACTCTCCATCAGAACATGATGACTAGATTTCTCTTCCATATCCATATTTTCACCTATGTGGAAACCCAGTGATTAGTTTATTTGGGTAACCGTTACGTTTCATACTTTTGTTTTTAAAGATTGGTTTTGGTATTCCTTTTTACGATGTGGGTTTCTATTAAGGAAACTTTTGAATAGTAAACCATTTATAACCCCGACGAATTTCGAGGGTGAAATTCATTTTAAGGGGGGTAGAATGTAACACCCCGAGATTTTATGAAAAATATTCTTTTTAGTTTCATGTCTTGTGTTGTACGCTACACCAAAAAGAGCTTGCACAATACACATCCTTGACTTGCCTTGCATTACATGCAATCACGACCTTCCTCGATAGCGTGTGTAGTACGCAATACCGAGTTTCACTAAACAACGATATACTATTAAAATATTATTAAAACTAGCCGTTATGAATAGTAATAACCACTTTTTGAAATTTTGTAAATTTTATTTTTCAAAATGGATTTCATTTTTGGATTCGTAATATTAAAATTAGCTTAGGGTGAAATTTTGGTACTTTTCGGATAACTTTCATATTCTGATGAATAGTGAAAATTACTAAATTTTAATTAAAAACAAATTTTTTAATAGAAATAATTAATAGTGATAAATTATTAATTTGAGTGGTTTTAAAGTATATTTAGAATATATTTTTACAATTTAATACAATGTTGGTCATTGTATGTAATTTCACATTTAAACCAGACATAAACAAGTGTCAATCTTTTGATAGTTATTATCTCTTAAAAACACGCTATTTGTTTTAACGACGGGAATTGATTTTTTAAATTAATTAATGTAACTGATATGTTTTGAATTTGATAAAATAGACATCATTTTTGAATTCATAATATCTAATATTTCTTAGGCCTAAATTTTGGAATTTTTTTGGAAACTTTCATTTTTTGATGAATTGTGAAACCACTATGTGGTAGTTAAAAAACTGAATTTTTCATAAAACTTAATTTTCCCGCTTCTGTGAGTGGAATTTAGAAAATCCGAGAGACACGGTTAATATCAAGGACTAAAATGTGGTTCAATGAGATGAAAATAATTTTTGGTGAATAGTAACTTTTGACTTTTTTTTACCACGGTTAAAAGTAAATAGGGTAATTAAGGGTAAAAATGATATTATTATTACGCTAACACATGTCCTAATTCTATTGTATAAGTTTAATTCGACCAAAAACAACCTTAGTAATAAAATATGACCATTTAATCCCACTTGGATTAGATTAGGACATTTATTATTAATTTATTTAAAGAAGGGTTAAAATAGTTAAAATCAATGTTTAATAAGTAAAGAATTTTTAATATAGGGTTATACATAAGATAAATTCGACTATAAATATTCATTAGAAAGATAGATATATTTCCTACATAATGATATTTTATTTGTAATTTTTAGACATTAAATAGTTTAATATATTTATGACACAACGATGATGAAGTAATTACCTTTTTAAGAAAATATTAACATAATTGATGTTATAAATGCCCAAATAAATGTAATTTGAGACTTTTTATGACTCACACTAATTTTCTAGGTTAATATGACATGTTATTGCTGATTTAAGTAACTTGGTTCGAAATTATAATTCTGTTATGAATATCATAAAAATCATGTACCAAATAGTGTCAAAATTGACATAAATTAGTTTTTTAAAACAAATATTATATTATTATTTGTTATTTTATTCCTAAAAATATAAGGTTCGGCCAAAGGACTTAGATAAGGTTATATATATTAATAATAAACAACTTGGGGTTCTTTTGGCTTGATATAGTAAGTTTATTAACCATATAGTGTAAGAAAACAAAAAGACACGGTAAAAGTTAAATTATTTAACTTAGAGTTAAATCTAATTGATAAGGTTAAAATAATAACCTAAACTTGTCTAAATCCTATTGGATGAGAGGATTTAGACCCATCCCCACTTTAGCTTCGAAATAAGACCCTTTGGAATTATTATAAACCGAATTTGACCTTAATATAAAAAAATATTTTGAGATTTTCTTAAGGTGCCCCTCTCCTCCCTTATAAAAGGGCACCTCCTCCCTCTCCTCCTCACACCAATTTGAGCATTCAAGCTCGGCCAACCCCTTCCAAAATCTCTTCTCCACTTCCCTAGTATCATTTTAGAGTTCCTGGTCTTCTTCAAAGATCATCCTTGGTTATTTAAGTGGAGGTTAAGAAAAGGCGTGTCCAAAAGAGGTAATATCCATTACCGATCTTTTTCAATTTATTTCTTCTTCAACTTCTTCTTCTTTAGTTTTTTCATGATAAAGTAATAACATCAGTATTTCTTATATACTGATATGTTATTATAAATATTAAACAACTCTAATTAACCTTCTATCCATCCTACGTAAAAAAGGAAATCACCGCGCGTGCGTACGTACGGAATACCGTCTCCACGCCGTGCTGTAATCTATTTTCCGCCACCACCTTAATTGGATGGGTATAATGGTGTAATGAGTAACTATATATGATTATTATAAAGTGATATTGATACTGAAATAGTATACATACACTTCAACACGAGTTCACGATCATGAGAACGATATCATCACTCGTGCGTACGTACGGACTACCGTCTCCACGACGCGATGAGATTCATTCTCCACTTTAAACCATTCATGAATGATTATAAAGTATATATAATAAGTAATCATGAAATATATGACATAATAATGATACTGGATTTATGTGTATATATATGAATGTCATCTACTTAATTCCGTTCAACTCAATAAGGAAACGAAAACAGCGTTCATGCGTACGTACGGCCTACCGTCTCCATGAACGGTGTATTTCTTTCCATTTACTGATTTATTATATATATGTATATTCTGAATATATATATATAAATCATGTTTTATATTCTGTAATTAATTAATCATGATCTAAGTAATCATATGAATAATTACAAGTCAAAACACGGACGACAAATGAAACAATTTTACCCAAAACGCTCTTTAACATGGAATTTACAAAAGAACGGGTAATATAAAGTCATAAGTGAACCATATATGATATCATAACAATGAATATGATTCTGTAATAAGTCAATGACATTATTTAAATAATTATACAGGAGGTTCGGACACTTACGAAGCAAATCGGACCTAAGGTAAGGGAAATATCACAATCTCATTTTTATCCGAGATTGTTTATACTTTGGTATTTACTGGGGTGTATTTTATCATCCACATCCATGTTTCCTCAATATGTAATATTATTTCCATACACCTACAATTTTTTAAATCCTATTTTACCCTTCGGTGAGTTTTTAGTAAAAGATATGAAAGGAAACTTTTGTCATTTTTTGTACGAGGTACTTTTTTGACTTTTCCGACAAAAGTACGAGAAGAATGTTTTTTTAACTTATACAACATGAATGGATTTTTAAAACATTATTTCCAAGAATATTCATTCACAAGTTTTCATGTTTATTTTCAATAAACTTCTTTTAGTTTATAATTGTATGACATGTTAAGAAAGGAAAATTGTTTTTGAAGTAGAAAGGATATTTTCCTCAAGAATGAAGTTCAAGTGTTTTATCAAAATTATATTCCATCTAAGATAATAAAGGGTTCTGTTTTTATCCCTATTATTACATTGATCTGATTATGTTGTGATGGAATTATTTTTATGAATTCCTTTATCTTATATGAATTGTTTTATGATGTCATGATGTTTAAGATTCCCATTTTTATTACATGGGTTATGCAATGATGTATGATTTATGATTTTTTGGAACACATATGAATGGTATAATTATGAGATGGGTGGGACCTATATCTCCCTCCAATGCATTGGGTAAAGATTTTATATCTCATGAGATAGACATGGCTAGAATGGTAGGTTATACCGGTTCAGTGAAACAGGACTGAAACGAGGGTGACTCGGTTCAGAAATGGACTTTGTCTACTAAGATAGTCTTGGCAATGAGTCTTGACTAATAAGAAATGATTATCTATGATTATGTGTGTATGTCACAAAGTTTCATGTTTTAAGTTATGATTATTGGGATTACATTTCACTACTATGATTTATCCCATGTTATGAAATTATGATCTCTTTTGCAGGTTAAGATTTCCAAAAGATATGTTCTTATGAATATGATGTGATTGATATTTCTTTTGTTTGCCCTTACTGAGCATTTGAGCTCACCCTTTTATGTTTTCTTTTCCCCGGGATAAAAAAGAAAGGTTTTAGGTAAGAAAAAAAAGGAAGATCTTTATGGGAGATGTTGAAGATCTTTCACCATGATTAGAAGATTACATTCCGAGTTTCCAAAGACACTAAATTATTACGGTCCTTGTGTGTGTGTTTTTGTTATGTATTAAGTATTCCGCAAAAGTAATGTAATGTCCATGTACGTCAGGCTTCGGGTCTCTATAGATACCAACTACCCGGCCCTTCTCGAAGGCATACTGGGTGGCCTTCATCCATGCCGCCTAATCAAACTGATGACCAGTGGTCTGATCTGATGACTCGACCTGACTCTTCGGCCGGGTCTGTGACGTTGAGGCCTCATATGACTCCTGTAGTTACAATTTAAAATTAAAATTGTGAATATATTATATGCAGTTAATTTTTAAACTTGAAAACAAATAATACTGACCACGATGTGACGCTGATGATCACCTCTGAGCTCCCCAGTAGCAGGATCACTATACATCCTCCGATATACGTCGTACTCCGTAATATCGGGGTGCTCGACAGCCTATAAGAATAAAAAATAAACGGTTAATATTTATAGTAATATAAAATATTTATAAATAATGTACGTATCAGATGCTGTCTATGAGTACAGAAAGTACGACTCCCAGCTCGATGAGTCACCTTCTGTCTCCCTCGATTCTGCCTCCCCACCGATGATCTCCTATGAAAGGCATCACTCAACTAGTGCGCAAATAATCCATCCCATACATGGGTTGAAATGTACTCTGGTCGGTGTGCTCTACATGACTCGTCAAAATCTGACACTTGTGCTTTCTTCATGGCATCTTTTCTTAAATTGTGCAAAAACTGACGAAAGCGATCACACATGACCACCTCTCATGCCTCGTGGATGGCGTCATGCATGGTATCCTCGATCGGATACCATAAACCCTAAAAATAAATCAAAATATCAAGTTATAAATGAAATAATTTTCAAAATAAAAATTATTTATTTACATACATACCAACCAATGGCCAAACATGGCATGCTGCACATCAATGGGAATCTTCTCCCATGTGGTCCAAGGCTGAGAGAAATAGTTGCGCAAAATAGCGCCGCCCTGTCCGAATACTATATGCGGAAAACTGTAAAAATAATAAACATTTATTATGTGAATATATTAATGAAATCTTAGTCAAATACACAGGTTATCACACAGGCTATCACACCTCCATGTGTGTGGATCAAACCCAAGACATGGACGTCGCTCGGGGATAGGGTCAGGAATCATCAATCGTGCAAGACCGCGCCCCCTCCGCGTACTCCCTGGAGTGCCTGCAGGCTGAGGGTCATCTGCCCGCAACTCATCCGCATCGAAAGGCAGGTTAGCATTCGCCAACTCACAAAATGTGTCGTCATCCATCTGAAACAGAAAATGTTAATGTTTTTAGCAAATAATTGATAATTACTATTATATATACATATATATTAGTTATGATTGTATATAACTACCATGGAATTCTATCAGTGTTCATCTTCATCATCATCTTCATATATGTCAATTTCATCTTCATATTCCTCATCAACATCATCGATATCCATTCGAGTTCCAGTTTCTTCATCTCTTACCATTTCAAATTCATATGTGACATCATTAACATCATCGTCATCACCGACTCTTAAATGTGGGGTGTCGTCATCGATACTCATGTCTCTTTGTAAAAAAGACTGATTTTGAGTACTCTCTTGAAAAACTTCAATTCTTTGCACATCAGTGAAAGAAAATTCACTTTGACTGAACTGATTATCTCGAATTTTGATTTTTATTATACTCCACCAATCAGTCAAGTATCTTGATGTAGCACAGTACTTTGCGTAATAAACTTTATGTGTCTGTTGAGCCAATAAGAATGGTTCATTTACTGCGAGAACACTTTTACATTTAATATCGATGATTCCATGAGTCGGATGAACACGCACACCTCTCTCTGTATCCAACCACCGACATTTGAGCATGGTTATGTAATGTTGTCCAAGATAACAGAGTTCAATGATTTCATCAAGTATGCCATAAAAGTCAACTTCATTTTCTCTATGATGAGATCCTCTCAAGCTAACTCCACTGTTCATTGTTTTTTTTGATTCCCCATATGCATGTGTGTGAAATCTAAATCTATTCACCACATATGCATTATAAGTTTTAACAAGTTTGGAAGGTGGGTTACTCAATATACACAGCCGTTTGTCAATTTTCTCAGCATGTTGAGACACCTGAAAATTTGTGAAATAATTATCAATATAGTAAACTATACATTAAATGAGTTTCTAAAAGATAAAGAATTTATGTTACCAGTTTTTGAAACCACTGAGAGAAATTTTTCTGTCGGCATTTTTCGAGAGCAGCTGCTGTAATTTGTGGAATTTGTTTCTTGATATGATTATCATACAACCTATAAAAAACAAAGTTATTTACTGTAACATAAATGATATAATAAGTGATATAAACACTTACAGTACAACTGATGTCATCTCTTCACAGTTGAGCAGAACATACGTATGAGCTTTGTGGTGTTCATCATCCGAAAGCCAGCGTTCATAAACTCCACCAAAACCAAGCTCTGGCTGGTTGAAAACGGATAATTGATTTTCAATTTCATAAATATTCCTCTCGTTCTGTTCCATTCGGTTGTGTTTTGAAGGATACTCATATTCAAAATAATGGGAGCAGAAAAAAGATATTTCCTCTTGCAAATAAGCTTCTGCAATAGATCCTTCAACAGATACTTTGTTAAGTACTTTTATTTTCGATTTTTGCATGCATCTTTCAAATGGGTACATCCATCGAAAATGTATTGGACCTCCACATTTGGCTTCATATGGAAAATGTAACATCAAATGTTCCATTGAGTCGAAGAAAGACGGCGGAAATATTTTTTCCAGTTTACATATAATTACAACAACATATTCTTCAAGTTTGCATAGAGCATCATAATCTGCTGTAGCCGCACAAATTTCCCGAAAAAAATGAGACATGTCTGTTATGGAATCCCAAATCACAGAATTCAACAGACCTCTTAATACAATGGGTAGAAGTCTTTCCATTATAACATGATAATCATGACTTTTAATCCAGTAATATGACCATTCTTTACACATCTACCCAAATTGGAAGCACAACCATCTGGAAGTCTCAAATCTGCAATCCACTGACAAAATAATAAACGGTTTTGTTTAGACAGTGTATAAGCTGCTTTTGGTTTCAGTAACCTTTCTGTTCTGACATTCTCAAACAGTTCCAGTTCTGGACGCCTACAAATTTGGGAAAGATCTAAACGTGCATTTACATTGTCTTTTCTCTTTCCTGGCGTATCCAAAACTGTATGAAACAAATTATCAAAACAGTTCTTCTCAATATGCATGACATCCAACATGTGGCGGACCAACAAATCATACCAATATGGCAAATCCAAAAATATGCTACGTTTAATCCAATTGTGTTCTTTCCCAAAACCAGAAATTTTTTGTTGGTTTATTGTGGGACCAAAAGTGATGGGAGGTAATGAAAATACAACAGATTTTAACTCCGAACCTGATAGCATTTTTGGAGGTCCATCCCTTTCAACTGTTCCTTTTCTGAAATGAGGTCTGTTTCTGCGAAAAGGATGATCAGCTGGAAGAAATCTGCGATGACAGTCAAAATAACAAGGTTTCTATCCATGAATGATCATAAATGCTTTGTTCTCTCCCATACAGTAAGGACATGATTTCTGACCATGTGTACTCCAGCCAGATAACATCCCATAAGCCGGGAAGTCACTAATTGTCCACATCAATGCTGCTCTCAGTATGAAATTCTGTTTCGTAGCAACATCATATATACTGACACCAGTACTCCACAATAAACTTAATTCATCAATCAATGGTTTCAAATAAACATCAATATTCTTCTTCGGATGTCCTGGAATTAGTAAAGTCAAAAAGATATATGGCTCCTTCATCAACATCCATGGAGGTAAATTGTACGGAGTTAAAAAAACAGGCCAACATGAATATTGACTACCATAAGATCCGAACGGACAGAAACCATCAGTGGAAAGTCCTAGTCGAACATTTCTATCTTCTAAAGCAATGGATGGATGCACTCTATCAAAATGTTTCCATGAATCACCATCGGCTGGATGATTCAAGTTTTTATTGGTTGAAATATTCTCTTTATGCCATGACATCATTGTTGCTGTATTCTTAGACATGAATAAACGCTGAAGTCTGGATGTAAGCGGAAAATATCTCAACTGTTTTACAGGAATCAAACCAGACTTCCCATGTTGCCCTTCTTTATATCTCAGTTTCCCACATGTGGGACAACTATCCAACGACTCATTTTCCCCAGAATATAAAATGCAGTCATTTGAACATGCATGAATCTTCTGAAAAGTAAGTCCCAAATATCGAACCATCCTCTTACTCTCATAGTAATTTGCTGGCAAAACATTTCCTTCGGGTAACAGTGTTTTAAGAAAAGAAAATATCTGGTCAAAACAGGAGTTTGACATTCCGTTATCTGATTTGATAGCCATAAATTTTTCAACTGCTTCTAATTTGCTCATCTTGCAGCCAGGATATAATGCATCCTCAGCAGACCTCAATAACTCATAAAATTTAGATGGTTCCAACTCAGGATTTGAAGCTATATCAGCCGGAGTTTCTGTATGTTGAACAGATGAACCTGCAACATCATGTACTAGATCTTGAAAACGGGATGGATCCAGAATCAAGTTGGTATCACCTACTCTGGAACTGTGTTCACCGTGTTGATACCAAAAAACATAATCTGGTTGAAAACCAAAACGCAAGAGATGTCCTCCCACTTTGTCAAACGTGTCAAACGTTCTCAATGCACATTTTCTACAAGGCAATTTAATTTTGCCTTCTGAAATAAATTCTGGATTTGATGCCGCAAATGATAAAAAAGTCTCCACACCCTCTATATATACTGTATTTAAACCAGAACTGTTTGGATTTCTACGTTGATTTATCCATATACGGTCATCTAATAATGACTATTGACGACCTCATTGTTCCATATTTTTCTATAAAATATAAAATCATTATTGGTTTTGAATAATTTGTTAGAAAAAACACTCAAGAAAGGATAATTATAGAGTTTACATCATACACGACTGATGCAAACTTTTTATTGATATAGACCTAAAAATTGACCCTTTAAGAATTGAATATGTTGAGAATAAAGCAAAACCTGTTACAAATATTGATAATTTTAATATTATATAAATTTTTTATTATTTTAATAATACTAATATTATTTTTTCATAAATATTAATTATATAATAATAACATTATTATATTATTAGTATATTTTATTATTAATATTAAAATAATATAATTTTCTATATTATATACAATTCTCCTTTCATCTATGTGTTTAACATTCAGTCTCCACATATAATATTTTCATTCACTTTCACCTCTCCATTGGTGAGTAGGTTGATAATTTTGAAAAAGAATGTAAATATTACATGTGGAGACAAAATGTTAAACACACAGATGAAAGGAGAATTTTATATAATATAGAAAATTATATTATTTTAATATTAATAATAAAGTATAATAATAATGTAATAATGTTATTATTCCTAATTATTGGTAATTATTCCAAATTATTGGTAATTATTCATAATTATTGGTAATTATTGGTAATTATTACTAATTATTGGTAATTATTGGTAATTATTGGTAATTATTACTAATTATTGGTAATTATTGGTAATTATTACTAATTATTGGTAATTATTACTAATTATTACTAATTATTACTAATTATTGGTAATTATTACTAATTATTAATAATAATTGGTAATTATTGGTAATTATTGGTAATTATTGGTAATTATTAGTAATTATTACTAGTTGTTGGTAATTATTGTTAATTATTACTAATTTTTGGTAATTATTATTAATTACTACTAATTTTTGGTAATTATTACTAATTATTACTAATTATTACTAATTATTACTAATTATTACTAATTATTATTAATTATTTGTAATTATTGGTAATTATTGGTAATTATTACTAATTATTACGAATTATTACTAATTATTACAAATTATTAATAATTATTGGTAATTACTGGTAATTATTAGTAAATATTAGTAATTATTGGTAATTATTACTAATTATTGGAAATTATTACTAATTACTAGTAATTATTGGTAATTATTGGTAATTATTACCAATTATTAGTAATTATTGGTAATTATTCGTAATTATTACTAATTAATGGTAATTATTGGTAATTATTTCTAATTAATGGTAATTATTGGTAATTATTTCTAATTATTACTAATTATTGGTAATTATTACTAATTATTGGTAATTATTACTAATTATTGGCAATTATTACTAATTATTAGTAATTATTGGTAATTATTGGTAATTATTACTAATTATTCCTAATTATTGGTAATTATTCCTAATTATTGGTAATTATTCCTAATTATTGGTAATTATTGGTAATTATTGGTAATTATTGGTAATTATTGGTAACTATTACTAATTATTACAAATTATTGGTAATTATTATTAATTATTACTAATTATTGGTAATTATTGGTAATTATTTCTAATTATTAATAATTATTGGTAATTATTACAAATTATTACTAATTATTGGCAATTAGTGATAATTATTACCAATTATTACTAATTATTGGTAATTATTGGTAATTATTACTAATTATGGATAATTATTGGTAATTATTACTAATTATTGGTAATTATTACTAATTATTGGTAATTATTACTAATTATTGCTAATTATTGGTAATTATTACTAATTATTACTAATTATTGGTAATTATTGTTAATTATTACTAATTATTCCTAATTATTGGTAATTATTACTATTTATTACTAATTATTGGTAATTATTACTAATTATTGGAAATTATTACTAATTATTGGTAATTATTGGCAATTATTGGTAATTATTACTAATTATTGGTAATCATTACGAATTATTACTAATTATTTGTAATTATTGGTAATTACTGATAATTATGGGTAATTATTGGTAATTATTACCAATTATTAGTAATTATTGGTAATTATTGGTAATTATTACTAATTAATGGTAATTATTGGTAATTATTTCTAATTAATGGTAATTATTGGTAATTATTTCTAATTAATACTAATTATTGGTAATTATTACTAATTATTGGTAATTATTACTAATTATTGGTAATTATTACTAATTATTGATAATTATTACTAATTATTACTAATTATTGGTAATTATTGGTAATATTTACTAATTATTACTAATTATTGGTAATTATTACTAATTATTACTAATTATTGGTAATTATTATTAATTATTACTAATTATTGGTAATTATTGGTAATTATTTCTAATTATTAATAATTATTGGTAATTATTACTAATTATTACTAATTATTGGTAATTAGTGATAATTATTGCCAATTATGACTAATTATTGATAATTATTGGTAATTATTACTAATTATGGACAATTGTTGGTAATTATTACTAATTATTGGTAATTATTGGTAATTATTACTAATTATTGGTAATTATTACTAATTATTGCTAATTATTGGTAATTATTACTAATTATTACTAATTATTCCTAATTATTGGTAATTATTCCTAATTATTACTATTTATTACTAATTATTGGTAATTATTACTAATTATTGGAAATTATTACTAATTATTGGAAATTATTACTAATTATTTGTAATTATTGGTAATTATTGGTAATTATTACTAATTATTGGTAATCATTACGAATTATTACTAGTTATTGGTAATTATTGGTAATTATTGGTAATTATTGGTAATTATTACTAATTATTGGTAATTATTCCTAATTATTGGTAATTATTCCTAATTATTGGTAATTATTCCGAATTATTGGTAATCATTACGAATTATTACTAATTATTGGTAATTATTGGTAATTATTGGTAATTATTACTAATTATTGGTAATTATTCCTAATTATTGGTAATTATTCCTAATTATTGGTAATTATTCCTAATTATTGGTAATTATTCCTAATTATTGGTAATTATTCCTAATTATTGGTAATTATTCCTAATTATTGGTAATTATTCCTAATTATTAGTAATTATTCTTAATTAGTGGTAATTATTCCTAATTATTGGTAAATATTGACAATTATTTGCAATTATTGGTAAATATTGGTAATTATTGGAAAAAATATTGACAAATATTGGCAATTATTGAATATTGGGAATTATTATTAATTATTACTAATTATTAGTAATTATTACTAATTATTGGTAATTATTATAAATTATTACTAATTAATGTTAATTATTTCTAATTACTATTAATAAATTCAAATTAATTTTAATTTTTCATAATTACTGCTAATTAACTGTAATTACAGCTAACTATTTTAAATTAATTAGTGTTTAATTGTCTCTAATTACTATTAATTATTAATACTTATTCATAATTATTTCTAAGAAATCAAAAAAAAATTCTAAAAATTTAAACTAAATAAATATAATAAATAAAATAAATATTAAATTTAAATTCAGATAAAAACCTTAAACTTGATGTCAATGTTGAGCCGCTGTAATTGTAGAACACCACCAACTGAATCCTCGAAGTCGGAAAAAAAAAATTTACAACTGAAAGTCATAAAAGATTCAGAGTGAAAAAATTGGAACGGTTGAGAGTTGAGAGTGGGGAAATTGTAATGGTTGGCAGTATTTATAGGTTGGATTAATTGCGACAGGCTTTTTTGCGACGGGTTATCCGTCGCAAATAACGATTTTTGCGACGGGACCCGTCGCAAATAACCCTGACCGCATTTAATTATTGGCGGCATTAAAATGGTTATTTGCGACGGGGTTCTATCCCCGTCGCAAATAACCATTGCGCGGTTTGGCGCACATTTCGCGCCAAACTATTTGCGACGGGTAAAAAAACTCGTCGCAAATAACAGATTATTTGCGACGGGAATAGTTGCTCGTCGCAAATACTCCTTTGCGAAAGGTATTTGCGATGGGAATAATTCCCGTCGCAAATACCTCGTCGCTATTAACCATTTTTTCCGTAGTGGGGAGACTATACCCTCTTATCAGTGTAAAAACAGTGGACAATATCAGAAAATGGGGGAAGTAGTGTGAATAATAATAAAGCAGCAAAAGAAATAATTTTATAAATCTTTTATAAAACAAAATGGCCAACACCAATGTTGTACAATGCATGCATGTAATGATGGTATAAATATGAAAGCTATAAATAATACATCATCCTTTACATATCAATAAAGAAATAAATAAAAGACTCAATGACACAAGTTAAAACTTCACAAGCATCCCGATCTCTAGCTCAGTCCTTTGCTCTTATCTCTAGGTACTAGCATACAACAACAAGCAAGGTCCAAGGTATGCAGTCCTACGAAAAAGAAAGGTCTACTCAGGTACCCTAGTGTAATGGTGGCCTAAGCAGGGTGTGAGATATACATCTGAGTTGGTCGGTACCACCAGTGTCTACCCCTATTCAGACAGTTAAATATAAATAGTGTGTAGGTATAATGAAGTGAAAACCAAATTGAATAAATAAACTACAACTCGTCCAAGTTCCTAAGAGACACCTGAAAGAGATACCTACTTCAGATCATATTCAGAAATAAGAGTCTAAATAGGAACTATCCATATATATTGCATAAATAAACTATTTAATTGATATTCATTATTTAACCGCATAAGTCCATGGGTTCCCCTAGACACCAGTGTCTCAATAATTTCGTTGGTCGTGCTAGGGTCTAAAGCATTCCCCATATTCAATTCACAATTAATTACATTACATTGGCTTTCATTACCAATTTAATTCTGTTTATGTACATCCAATTGGACCCAAAGTCTAATTTCAATTAAGGGGTGTAGAATGTCATGTCTAGCAACCACGTGAGTATTTGGAGTATCAGTCCTTATCTCACATCCCATGGGTATTTGGAGCATCAGTCCTTATCCAATAAATGGATATTAACATGAAAGCTGGGTGTAGAACTCCATGTCTAGCACCCTGTGACTATTTGGAGCTTCAGTCCCTATCTCACAACTTGTTTATCAATGATACATATATATTTATCATTGGTGTATAATGTCGTGTCTAACACCTCAAAACCATCCATTAATTAACTCATAAATTAATTAATCAAATCCATTAATTAATTCAAAAACTAATTAACAACATAAATCTCCCATCAAATAATTCTATAATTAAATAACCATTCAACATCTTAATAGTTAATAATTAATTAAAAATTTATTATTCTTAACCACAAGAAAGTCAACTTGATAATTAACTCAACATTTAATTATCCTAAATCCTTAACCAAAAACATGATAAATAAATCACTAATAAATTGTCTTTAATCCCTTACTAATCTAATTGATTAGTTAATTATTCCAAATATATTAGTCAACACAACAATTAACTAAGTACACATTACCATTAATTAATCCATCAATTAATTAATCTACAAAACAAATCACATCTCATAATTAATTTTCCAGAATTAATTATCTCATTCTAAAAGTCAACTCTCCATAATTAATTCATCACATCATTTCCATTTAATTAATTCAAAATTAATTAACTTGGTTCAACAAGGTCAACATCCCTTAATTAATTCAATAATTAATTAACACTATTCAAGAACCACATCATCCCTTGATTAATTCAACAATCAAATATTCATTCTGTGGCATCAAACCATCATATATCAATACTAACAGAAAGATATATGGAAAAATCAAACCACAAGAAATCATGATATAACACTACCACTACTTTTTGGTTTTAAGGTAGTGCACCTCGATTGAGGGGTTTTATTATAAAAACATGATATTACCTATCAAAAAAATCACTTATGACATTTATCTTTTTAAATCATTAAACATGATAAATTCACATTAAGAGGAATTCAATATAAATACTTCACTGCATGGATTTAATTTCTAATAAAAGTGAAGTAAGAAATTTATTAATGCATTTATAAAATTTTGGACTTGGAAAGGGAACCTACCTCAGGGTGGAACCAGATTGAATATGAAACCCTTTGATTTACTTGGCGGAAACCAGTTGCAATTGGCACGTAGTCGCACATACACACCATTAACTGACACCCATAAATAGTGCGGTGGGGACCAACGCACACCCAAAATATTAACCGCAACACAAAAACACCATAATCATCCAAATCATGGGGTGTGAAACCAAATAATGGGTTTAAACCTTTACCTAAATATGGCATCGATAAACCGAAACTGAGCCTAAATGCTTCACCCTTGGAAGCATTAGTCAGAAAATGGACCAATGGGTCTAGAGGATCCAATTTCACAACCCTAGAACCGAAGAAACAAGGAAACATAATTAATCCCGAGCCTTATGGTTTCAGATGAGAAAACAGGGAGAGGTAGGAGACAAACGGTTGATGGGAATCATGAAACATACACAGTGAGACTCACATTGATGAGGCAGACAAGACTCATGAAGGCAATGGAAGGATTTGACGTGTGAAGAGGAGCCCAGTTGAAGGTTTGTAGTGTGCCTCATAGGGGGCCAGGTGTGGGTCGTGCTGCTCATGTAGTGTGCCTCCTCCTTTCAATCACCTCCCTCAATCATCTAATTGATACCCTATTAAACTAATATATTTAAAATAATAATAATAATCATCATCATCATATTATCCTTATCATTAATTATTTTACACCCCTATTAGGTAAAACCCAATAATTCATTAACACATCGAAATAATTATATTCTCTCCAATATAATTTAATTAAATAAAAAATATAACTCATTTATTTAATTAATTATCTCAACATGAATTAATTAAATAAAACCACAGCTTCAAATCTATTAATTAAATACTTTTAAACCATAAATTTAATTAAAATAAACCTCCATTTCACCTTAATTAATTAAATTCATCATTTCCTTGAATTTAATTACACTAAACCTAAATCCACATTTATTCCTCATTTAATATTACCATTTAATATTACCATTCATTGATAACCTCCAAATCCCCACTACACACCATTTAATTAAATTCCGTTTAACTCAATTTAATTAAATGAAACCACTGTTTCAAAAACAAAAATTTAAATCCCCGTTTTACTTGGATTTCATTAAAAAAACTACCAAATTACATTATTATTATTTTCAAAATAATAATAACAACCATAATTAATAATTATTATTATACTCATAAAACCCTAATAATAATAATCTTATTATTATTATTATTATTATTATTCCTTAGATAAAACCCAAAATCTCTATTAAATAAAAACACTTCTGTATTAATTTTGAAACTCCATATTTAATAAAATGTATCTTCATTAAATTTGAAAATAACCATTAAAAAAACATTTCTTTGAGATACCCAAAGGCCTCATTAATTTCAAATAACTATTACACCTCATTAATCATCCAATTGAAATATTTTAACATTAAAATAATTTATGACACCATAATAATAATAATAACATTATTATTATTAACACATTCTCCCATTTAAACATAAATCTACAATTTAGTATTATTTAACTAATATAAATGAAATATTAAACTAGGTGAGATGCACGGGTTGCACCGCAACCATGCGCAGCCCGTGAAAATCCATTAAAGTGGACTTTTCCAGACATGGTACCCTTGAGACTTATCAGAACACCCGTGAAAATTATCCGATATTCACCCAAGTCCAAAAACAACACCTTTAAGTGTTCTCACACTCAGAATAAAGTTCCGGATCTTAGTTTAAAAAATTGACCAGTCAATAAATGAGAAAAAAAAATTAAAACCTTCGTATTTAAACCTAGTTAAAAAACACGGTACTTTACAATCTACCCACCTTAAAAACTTCTCTTCCCAAGAAGTCATCAGAAACTATTACAACATCTGCTGAGCTACCAAGGTAGAGAAAATATTTCATTTGAACAAACATGTTTCATATACAAATGCCAAAATTGCTTTCAACTGAAACATTAGTCCAACTGCTTATTTCTTTAAAACCCGAGCCAAATCTCACTGAATCAGAGCTTACATATGAGGCCATTATAGGAACCTCACTGAAGAAAAAGGTCGAATCTCTATCTACCAATAGAACTAGTTGCACATGATTTCATGGAAAGATATTATGGTCCCAAAACCCACACTCACCCTTAAACTGGAAACATACATTTTAAAATTATTACATGACCAACCAAATGTACATCAAAGTCCTTACCTGACCTCTAGTAACAGTCCATGTCAATCCATCACAAGGATATTTAAAAAAACTAACATTACCCAACATGAATGAAGGAATATCCCAAAGAAACCACGCATCCCATGTACAACTCGGATAACAACCACTCATCAAACCCAACAACATTTAAAACTTTAGAGTGGTGTAACACTGACGCTATCTTAGTGTCTCCATGAAGAGGTCAAGATAGGGGACATGCTCATCATATTCGGAAGAGCGCACTAATAGAAAACCAAGGTCACTAAAAAATCAGTCAAACTACAACCAGACAAATCTGTTCAAAAAGATCGGCATGACCTACCGACACATTTACTAAAATTGATGCGACACTATGCACCTTTGAATTTTCCATGATGGTGAAATAAAAGTTTATCTACTTACTAGTGTGTTATTTCTGAAACACCTTAAACACATGTGTGATGTTCCTTGAACCACGATCACCATGTCAAATATTCTCGCATGAATGACAAAATTTAAACCAACTGGTGTGTCCAAACACTCGAGTCCCATTGGATAGTCTCTTACGAAACATAAACATCGAACCACTCTCTTGGTCATGCAAAAACAATATCACTATTCTCAAAAGATCCTTTTTTCATTTTATCCATTTATGTAATTAATTTAAACCTATAAAAATTTGAATAGATTTCAACAAAACCACAATTACTTTTTCATAACAAGTAATTTGGTTTAAAAAACAATGCCACATGAGAAAAACATGTAAGCTATTGAAAACTTCCTTTTTAAAAATTTAACATTTATTGTTATTCAAATATAAATAGGAAATTTAGAATCTAAATTCCTTTTAACAAAAAGGAGACCACCGAGGGTCCCATTTATTCAATCTAGGTTCTTCAAAAAAAATCCAATAACAGTTTTAAATTCATAACCATTTTCAAACATACTGGGGTTATATAAAGTTCAATCACATGGGTTTCCACCTACTAATCTATAAGGAACCAATACAACTTACCATTGGAATTTGGCTACCATTTAATCAAAATAAATTTACTTTATGATTTAATTTAGAATCCTTTTCTATAAGTTCGAATACATGGGTTACCCTCTACCTAGTTATAAGGCACCCATACACCTTACAACTAAAAACTGGTTCTATCGTAATCACAACCAAATAAATTTATCCAAAGTAACCAATAATTTATCTGCAAGCTAACGCATCACTATAAGTAGCTAACATAGATAAACTTGTTGAATCCACTAAAACATGCCATAACACAGAATCATGGCACATAAGCATTGCATATTATCACTCAATCATGTTAATTATATAACTAAAACATGATATCTAAAAAGTCATGCTAAATAAGTACAAGACATGGCATATATTCAAGTCACACAATCCATTTTAGGAGGCATACTACCAATGAAACTACATGGCCTGACATATAAGCATGACATGTTAATCTCTAAGTTCCTAATATGATTCATGTAATGCAACTTCCTTTCCATATCAGGAAAAGGTAAATTTTTCAAAATTTCCATAATCAGTAAACAAAAGAAAATACACCAGTCACTCAAGGTGAAATCATATCAACTGTAACAATGAACAACATGAACAGAAATTCCAAAACCTGGCCACTTGGTTATTTTTCGTACATGGGGTGATCAGTCCCAAGAATGACTATTAACCCAAGCACTGACACATTCCTAGTATCCTTTCTATCAATCCCCAAAATAGTAAGATAACGAAAAGAACCCTTTGATACCACTTTGTAATGTTCCGACCCGGTTCACCCCTAAACGAGTCACCACCTGACCTCAATCACGTCTCCCCATATGCTAGGGGTTACCGACTAGCAGCGAGGGTCTAAGGATAGTCAGTGGAGAGACTATACCCTCTTATCAGAGTAAAAACAATGGACATTATTATCAAATGGCGTAATTAGTGTGAATAACGATAAAGTAGCATAAGACATAATTTTAGAAATCTTGTATAAAACAAAATGGCCAATTCCAATGTTATACAATGTATGCATGTTATGATGGTACAACTATGAAAGTGATAAAAAATACATCATGCTTTAAATATCAATAAATAAATAAATAAAAGACTCAAAGCCTCAAGGGAAAACTCCACGAGCATCCTGAGCTCCAGCTCAATCCTTTGCTTCTATCTCCAGGTACTAGCATACAACAACAAGAAAGGTCCAAGGTATGAAGTACTGTGAACAAGAAAGGTCTAATCGGGTACCCTAGTGTAATGGAAACCTGAGTAAGGTGTGAGATATATATCTCAGTAGGCCAGAACCACCAGTGTCTAGCCATATCCATATAGTGAAATATAAATAGTGTATAGGTATAATGAAGTGACAAACGAATTGAATAAATAATATATTACCCATCTAGGTTCCTAAGGGACACCTGATGGAGATACCTACTTCAGCTCGTAGTTGGAAATAAGAGTCTGGATAGGAACTATACTTATATATTGCATAAATAAATTATTTAATTGATATTATTTATTTAACTGCATAAATCCCTGGGTTCTTCTAGACACCCATATCTAAATACTTTCCTTGGTCGTGCCTACATCTGAACCATTTCCCATATTCAATTCACAATTCATTACATCACATCGGCTTTCATTTACCATTTAATTCAGTTTATGTATGACCAATTGGACCCACACTCCAATGTCAATTAATGGGTGTAGAACTTCATGTCTAGCACCCTCGTGAGTATTTGGAGCATCAGTCCTTTTCTAACAACCCATGGGTATTTGGAGTATCAATCCCAGTCCCATAAATGAATATTAACTTGCAAGATGGGTGTCAAACACCATGTCTAGCACCTCATGAGTATTCAGAGCATCAGTCCCTATCTCACCAACCATTTATCAATCATAAATATATATTTATCATTGGTGTAGAACACCATGTCTAACACCCCAAAACCATCCATTAATTAACTCATAAATTAATTAATCAAATCTATTAATTAATTCAATGACTAATTAACAACATAAATGTACTATCAAATAATTCTATAATTAATTAACCATTAAACATATAAATAGTTAATAATTAATTAATAATTAATTATTCTTAACCACAAGAAAGTCAAATAGATAATTAACTCAACATTTAATTATCCCAAATCTTTCACTGAAAACATGATAAATAATTCACTAATAAATTATCCTTAATCCCTTAATAATTCAATAGAGTATTTAATTATACCAAATATATTAGTCAACACAACAATTAACTAACTACACATTTCCATTAATTAATCCATCAATTAATTAATCTACAAAACAAATAACATCCCATAATTAATTTTCCAGAATTAATTATCTCATTCTAGAACTCAACTCTCCATAATTAATTTATCATATCATTTCCATTTAATTAATTCATAATTAATTAACTTGGTTCAAAAGGGTCAACATCCCTTAATTAATTTAATAATTAATTAACACTATTAAATAACCTCATCATCCCATGATTAATTCAATAATAAAATATTAATTATGTGGAATCAACCCATAATATATCAGTACTAACAGAAAGATATATGGAAAACTCAAACCTTAAGAAAACATGATATAAAACTACCAAAACTTTGAAAGGGAACCTACCTCAGGGTGGAACTAGATTGAATATGCAGCCCTTTGTTTTACTTAGCGGAAACCAGTTGCAATTGGCACGTAGTCGCACATACACACCATTAACCACCACCCATAAATAGTGCATTGGGGACAAACACACACCCAAAATATTAATCGCAACACAAAAACGCCATAAGAATCCATATCATGGGGTGTAAAACCAAATAGTAGGTTTAAACCCTTACCTAAATATGATGGAAATAAACCGAAACTGAGCCTAAACGCTTCACCCTTAGCAGAAGTAGTCAGAAAAAGGACCAATGAGTCTAGGGGATCCCATTTCACAACCCAAGAATCGAATAAAAAAGGAAAACCAATTAATCCCAAGCCTTAGGGTTTCGTCCAAGAAAATAGGGAGATGTATGATCCAAACAGTTGATGTTAATCACGAAACATATGTAGACATACTCACCTTGACAAGGCAGACAAGACATGTGAAGACATTGGAAGGATTCGACGTGCAAAGAGGATCCTGATTAAGGTTTGTAGTGCACCTCATAGGGGGCCGGTGCGGGTTGCGCTGCTCATGCAGTGCACCTACTCCTTTCAATCACGTCCCTCAATAATATAATTACAACCCTATTAAACTAATAGATTTAATTAATAATAAAAATAATAAAAATAACGATCATATTATCCTTATCACAAATTATTTTACACCCCTATTAGGTAAAACCCAATACTTCATTAACATGTCAAAATAATTAAATTCTCTCCAATATAACTTAATTAGATAAAAATTCTAACTCATTTATTAAATCAATTATCTCAACATTAATTAATTAAACAAAACCCCCACTTCACAGTGATTAATTAAATTCATTTTAACCATTAATTTAATTAAAATAAACCTCCATTCCACCTTAATTAATTAAATTCCCCATTACCGTGAATTTAATTAAATTAAACCCAATTCCACATTTGTTCCCCATTTAATATTACCATATAATATTACCATTCTTTTATAACCTCCAAATCCCCACTACATATCATTTAATTAAATTCCGTTTAACTCATTTTAATTAAATGAAACCACCATTTCAAAAAAAATTAATTAAATCCCCATTTTCCTTGTATTTAATTAAAAAACACCAAATTCCATTATTATTATTATTCACAATAATAATAACAACCATAATAAATAATTATTATTATACTCATAAAACCATAATAATAATAATCTCATTAGTTTTATTAATCAACCTTAGATAAAACCCAACACATATATTAAATAAAAACGCTTCTCTATTAATTCGAAAACAACATTTTTAATTAAACACATCTTCATTAAATCTGAAACTCCTCATTTAAAAAAATGTTTCTTTGAGATAAACAAAGGTATCATTAATTTCACATAAATATTACACCTCATTAATAATCTAATTAAAATATTTTAACATCAAAATAATTTATGACACTATAATTATAATAACAATAAAATTATTATTAATACATTATTCCATTTAAACAAAAATCTTCCATTTAATATTATCTATGTAAAATAAATAAAAAATTAAACCGAGTATGCTGCATGGGTTGGTCCACAACTGTGCACAGCCCGTGAAAATACATTAAAGTGGAATTTTCTGGATCCGATGCTCCCGAGACTTATCAGGACACTCGTGAAAATTATCATGTATTCACCTAATTCCAAAAACAACACCTTTAAGTGTTCCAACAATCAGAATAAAGTTCTGGATTTTAGTTTAAAAAATCGACCCATTGATAAATAGAAAAAATTGAAAACCTTCACATTTAAACCCAATTAAAAAACATGGGACTTTATAGTAACTAAGTAAGTAACTAATTAAGTAACTAAGTAAGTGACTATGTAAGTAAGTATGTATGTAACTACGTAAGTAACTAAGTAAGTAACTAAGTAAGTAACTAAGTTAGTAACAAAGGAAGTAAGTTAGTAAGTAAATAAGTAAGTAATTAAGTAAGTAATAAGTAATTAAGTAAGTAGGAAACTAAGTAAGAAACTAAGTAAGTAACAATGTAAGTAAATAAGTAAGTAACTAAGTAAATAATTAATTAAGTAACAAAGTAAGTAAGTATGCAACTAACTTAGAAATTAACTAAGTATGTAACTGGGTAAGTAACTAAGTAACTAACTAAAAAAGTAAGTAAGTAACTTTGTAAGTAAGTAAGTAAGTAAGTATGTAAGTAACTAAGTAACTAAGTAAGTAAGTAACTAAGTAAGTAACTAAGTAATTAAATATGTATGTAACTAAGTAAGTAAATAAGTAACTAAGTAAGTAAGTAAGTAACTAAGTAAGTAAGTAACTAAGTAAGCATGTAAGTGTGTAAGTAAGTAAGTAAGTAAGTAAGTAACTAAGTTAGTAACCAAGTAAGTAACAAAGTAAGTAAATATGTAAATAAGTAACTAACTAACTAAATATGTAAGTAACTATGTAACTAAGTAACTAAGTAAGTAACTAAGTAACTAAGTAAGTAACTATGTAAGTAACTAAGAAAGTAACTAAGTAACTAAGTAAGTAAGTAAGTAAGTAAGTAAGTAAGTAAGTAAGTAACTATGTAAATAACTAAGTAAGTAACTAAGTAAGTAACTATGTAAGTAACTAAGTAAGTATCTAAGTATGTTACTAAGTAAGTAACTAAGTAAGTAACTAAGTAAGTAACTAAGTACACAACTAAGTAAGTAACTAAGTAACTAAGTAAGTAACTAAGTAATTAACTAAGTAAGTAAGTAAATAAGTAAGTAAGTATGAAAGTAAGTAAGTATGTAACTAACTAAGTGAGTAACTAAGTATGTAAGTAAGTAACTAAGTAAGTAACTAATTAAGTATCTCAGTAAGTAACTAAGTAAGTAAATAAATACGTAAGTAAGTAACTAAGTAAGTAAGTAAGTCAGTTAGTAACTAAGTAACTAAGTAACTAAGTAAGTAACAAAGTAAGTAACTAAGTCAGTAACTAAGTAAGTAACTAAGTAAGTAACTGAGTAAGTAACTAAGTAACTAAGTAAGTAAGTAAGTAATTAAGTATGTAACTAAGTAAGTAAGTAAATAACTAAGTAAGTAAGTAAGTATGTAATTAAGTAAGTAAGTAACTAAGTAAGAATTAAAGTTGTGTGCCCACCCAACCGTGCTTCTGATATGCCCAGAGCCTACATACTTGCCTCCCCAACCTCAGTCCAACACTCGGGTGAACAACACGATCTCCCATACAAGGCTTAGAACAAAGAAATGCCAATGGTATAGTGATCACTATTGTTGTAGGAAAAATCTACCAGAGACAAGTGTCGTACCCACAATCCTACGAAGTTTGGAACATATGCTTGCAGCATATCCACCAATATCTAGATGGTCCTCTCTGTCTTCCCATCCGTCTGAGGGTGGAAAGAAGTGCTAAGGCATAACTGGGTTCCAAAAGCATGTTGTAACCCCTTCCAAACTCATGAAGTAAAGTGTGTATCCCCATCTGAAACGATGGTTCTGGGAATTCTATGCATCCACACAACTTCACCCTCATACTTCTGCGCTAAGGCATCCACTATGCTCGACTCCTTAATCGCTAAGAAGTGAGCCAATTTAATCAAACGGTCCACCACTAACTATATGGAATCATAGCCTCCTTCAGCCCTGGGTAGTCCTATGATGAAATCCATAGAGATGTCATCCCACTTCCACTCGGGATTGTCTAAGGGCTACAATAGACCACCGGGAACACAGTTTCAACCTTCAACTGCTGACACATGAGGCACTTTGCAACAAACTCCGCCACTACCCACTTCACCTCAAGCCCCCAAAATTGACCTCTAAAGCCCTTGTACATCTTGGAAACTCCTGTGTATACCACTAGGGGTGAGTTATATATCCCACCAAGAACCCTATCGTGCATTTCCATTGGAACAAACAGCTTCCCATAGAACAAAATCCGATTTTGACCATCCTCTAGACATCCTTTCGGAGGATTTCCCTGGTCAACATGATCACACATCACTTCAGCCTCCATGTCTCTCCACTAAAACTTATACACTTCCCATACCAAGGAAGACTGCACTTTCATTTTAAATAGAAATCCTTTTCCATCCTCTACTCTCATTCTCATATGTAAATCAACCAACACATCTATTTCTCTCCAAGAAAATTTTAACTCCCAAACCACATCCATCTATGAATTCCTACTCAAGGAATAAACCACCACATTCCCATTTCCTAAGGTGTAAGAGATCTCGAAGTTGTGGCCCTGAAGAAACTCCATCCACCTCCACTTCTATAAGTTCAGGTCCCGCTAGGAGAAGACATACCTCAATCTATTGTGATATGTGAAGACCACAAAGTGTTCCCCGATGAGGTAATGCCACCAAAAATTTAGTAAAAACACCACTGCTCCAATCTCCAAGTCGTGGGTGGAACAGTTGCGTTCGTGAGGACGTAACTTCCTAGACCCATAAGAGATCACTTCCCACTACTGCATCAACACACACCCCAATCCTAGACTGGAAGTATCACAGAACAATTAAAACATTACTTCTTCCTATGGAAACCTCATCACTAGGGCACTGACCAGATTCCCTTTCAGATTACTGAATGATGTATAGAACTTCTCACTCCATAAGAAAGCCAGGTCTTTTCTGGTCAAGTCCGTCAAAGGTGTTGAAACTTGAGAACATTCAGGTACGAACCTTCAGAAGTAACCTACCAGTCCCAAGAAACTATGAACCTGTACCACGTTCTTGGGTTCTACCCAAGAAACAACCGCTTGAACTTTTATGGGTACACTGTTATTCCTTGTTGCGACACTACGTGTCCAAGGAAGTGAACCTCTCGTGTCCAGAACTTTCACTTATACAACTTCTTGTAGAGTTAGTGGTGTCAGAGGACCTCCAAAACTATCCTTAGATTCTGGGAATAAACCTCCTTTAATATTGAGTAGATCGGGATGTCATCAATGAACATGACTATGAACTAGTCAAGATAATTGAAGAAAATATATTTCATGAGCCCCATGAATACAACTAGAGTGTTCGTAACGCTGAATGGAGTGTCCATTAACTCAAAGTTCCCATACCTGAACTTTAAAGAAATATTTAAGATATCACCCTCCTTTACCCTCAACTGGTGATATCCAGACCATAGTTTGATCTTAGAGAACCAACCTTCCCCCTTTGATTGGTCTAACAGTTCGTCGATCCTCGAGAGGGGGTATTGGTTCTTGATCGTCACCCGATTCAATCTTCGGTAATGTATGAAAAGCCTAATACCACCATCAATCTTCTTTGAGAACAATACTGGAGCATCCCATAGTGATGCTCTTGGTCGGATAAACCCCTTCTTCATCAGGTCATCAACATGAATCCAAAACTCCCATAAATCAGAAGGCACCATTCGATAGGGATCCATAGAAATCGGATGGGAACCAAGTTGTAAGTCTATCCCAAACTCAACATCATGTTGAGGGGGTAGAGTCACAACCTCTTTGAGGAAGACATCCAGGAACTCATTGAAAATCCCCAGAACTCCCACCATCTCTGTGTCTGCTAACTCCACTGATAGCTCGGCTAACAAGGAAAGATGGGGCTCCACTCACCATCTGCCCTCCTAGAAACCCCAATCACTGATGAAAGCTACAAAATGGCCACCTATATATGAGAACACAACCCTTATACACAAGCAGTCGATAACAACTCACATGTAAAACATACATTCGATGCCCATGATGACATTGTATGGCTGCATTTGCTAGAGAAAGAGATCCCAACTCAACTGATGTGTCCCCAACATCAGCCTACATCCTCGAAAAACATCAAACATGCTAGTCTAACCTCTAACTGGAATACTCAGAACCAGGGGCATGGAAAGTATCTCTATGTATAGATCACAAAGGCATGGGATAGACTGGGTGCAATAAAAGAGTGTGAAGCTCCTGAATCAGACAAGGAAAAATCAAGAGTGCTAAAAAAACTGATCGTACCTTGAATGACCTCTAGCTCTTTTGGAACTACTACCTCTGCGACATACAAATGCCCACACCCAACCCCTATTCCCCTCGGTTGTTGGCCACCTCCCCAACCATGCCCTTCCTGAGGTCCTTGATGAGTTCCCTGAGTTTGGCCTCCTCTGGTACCGTTCGCCCTCGGTGGTGCGGGAGTTCACTGTCTCTGCAGCAACTACTAAAAAGGTCTGGCTAGAAATTGGTGTTTCTAAGGTGGGTGTTGAACCTATCCACCCCCACTGTACTTCATTTGGTATGGGCACTGATTCCTAATGTTCCCACTATTTTTACAGATAAAGCACCTCGGTCCTAGGATCGTGGATAAAGGGTGAGAACTAAGAGATCAGAATTGGAACTACTAAGGCCTGCTCCCCACTAGTCGAAACCTAGAAGGCCCTGATGATGGAGGTATACTGCTAACGACCTTCCCCTTTGATGGGATCAACTAGCTCCCCTCTCACAACACACCTCCCAGTGTGTACATCCTCTCCACCACTTAAGCCTTCTTTTGAATCTCCAAGTGCGTCGGTAGAGTGAAGGGAGTAACATCATGCTGAAGAGAAGGTCAAAGTGCCTCCTCTAAGAATCTTTCATGTGACTCCTCATTCATGAATAGGTCTGGAGAAAAACAAAGTAGATCATTGAACTTGATCCCCAACTTCCTTACCGACATACTCCCTTGCTGGAGGGAGAGCATCTCTTGCCTCTTTTCATCCTTCATCGTGGAAGAATGGAATTCTGCTTCGAACTAATTCTCAAATTCATCCTATGAAACCTCAGCTTCCTTCTTCTACCTAAGATAAAGTGTCCACAACTGACGTGCCACTCCCCGTATATAGCTCACAGATAAAGGAACCCAATACTCTGTCGGATCCCGGATCAAGATGAAAGTTATCACCAGCTCCTCGAGCTAGCTCTCCTTATCGATGTCTAAGATGCTGCCCTCATACTTCCTAAGGGTTTTACATTGAAAGGAATGAAGCATATTTTACAACTAGTTATCCTCGTCATATGGATCATCCCTTCATTAATTAACCAAATCATCCTGCTAAGCCTCGATCACTCACATTATTCATGGATGTCGTTTGGGTTCCATATCTTCAAGGTAAACAAGGAATGACTAAGCCTGAGTAGTCCAAGATTGATGGGTATGATTTTTTCTACATAAGATCACTACGTACGATACATTACAATATGAAAATGATCTTTTGTTCTGTGTACGGTCATTTTCTGGGAATGATCATTTCCTATGTACAATCATTTTCTGGGTACAATCATTTCATATGTATATTCATTTTTAGGGTATGATCATTTTCTAGGTACAATCATTTCTGGGTACAATCATTTTCTGGGTATGATCATTTCTGGGTACCATAATTTTCTGGGTATAATCATTTCTAGGTATGAGCATTTTCTATGTAAGATCATTTCCTAGGTACGTCCATTTTCTGGGTACGATCATTTCTGGGTATGATCGTTTCCTCAGTACAATCAATTTCTTGGCATGATCATTTTTTGGGTACGATCATTTCTAGGTATGATCAAATACAATCTGAAAACAATGGTCTTCCTAGATATGATACAATACGATGTGAAAAATATTCCTTCTTGATCAGCAACATTTCTTTTTTTTTCTTCTACCTGAATTTGATGTAAAATAATCAGGTAACGAAAAATTTATCAGGTATGATGCAAAACAAACTGATAACTCTTGTTCTCCCAGGTATGATGATCATTGATCGGTAACTTATCTTCTCTTTCTCTTTTACCTTAGTCCTATGTAAAACAAAATCATTACCTCGTCAGCATGAAATTCATCATATCTTCTCATTCTCTTCCACATTAGTCTAATGCAAAAAAAAATTATTACCTCATCGACTTGACAAAAACTATCTATTATATGATTGGCACCGCTACTTTTCAATAAACATCAGCTTCTCCAATTTTCAAAAGTCATCACTATTCAAAACTTTTCAACAGTCACCACCATTCACATCATTTCAATAGTCACCACCATTCACAGCTTTTCAATAGTCACCACCATTCACAGTTTTTTAATACTCACCACAAATTTTTACTTTCCTCTTTCTTTTATCAATATTGCATTATAAGTTTTACCACATACTTATGATTTTTGGGAATTAACAAACATAAAGGAATCATCAAAATTACCTTGTAAAGTATCATAACTTTCCATTCATTCTATTTTCTTTATTTCCTTCCCATCCCGAGGAAATAATTTCTGAAAATAAGTGTCTGATTCTTTTCAAAACAAAAACCCAGAACAATTATTTCCAAAAAATTTGAAGAGATTTATTTTCTTCAAAACCAACTATGAAAACAAAAGACAACTCTTGAAACCTTCATCACCTTTATCATCAGCTTGGTCCCAACACAAGTAACTAAGTAAGT
Organism: Viscum album; assembly: GCA_963277665.1. NCBI lineage: Eukaryota > Viridiplantae > Streptophyta > Magnoliopsida > Santalales > Viscaceae > Viscum > Viscum album. Next base: position 344,362,215 of record OY728162.1, on the reverse strand, counting down.
AACTAAGTAATTAGCTATGTAAGTAACTAAGTAACTAACTAAGTAAGTAAGTAACTAACTAACTAACTAAATAACCAAGTAAATTAGTAATTAAGTAAGTAAGTAGCAAAGTAAGTAACTAAATAAGTAACTAAGTAATTAACTATGTATGAAACTAATTAAATAACTAAGTAAGTAACTAAATAAGTAACTAAGTAATTAACTATGTATGAAACTAAGTAAACAACTAAGTAAGTAACTAAGTAAGTAACTAATTAAGTAACTAAGGTAGTAAGTAAGGAATTAACTAAGGAAGTAACTAAGAAAGTAACTAAGGAAGTAATAAAGTAAGTAACTAAGTAAGTAACTAATTAAGTAACTAAGTAAGTAACTAATTCAGTAACTAAGTAAGTAACTAAGTAAGTAACTAAGAAAGTAATTGAGTAAGTAACTCAACATGTAACTATGTAAGTAACTAAGTAAGTAACTAAGTAAGTAACTAAGTAAGTAACTAATTAAGTAAATTATTAAGTAATTAAGTAAGTTACTAAGTAAGTGACTTAGTAGTTAACTAAGTAACTAACTAATTAAGTAACTAAGTAAGTAACTAAGTAAGTAAATAAGTAAGTTAACAAGTAAGTAAATAAGTAAATATTTAAGTAAGTAACTAATTAAGTAACTAAGTAAGTAACTAATTAAGAAACTAAGTAATTAACTAAGTAAGTAACTAAGTAACTACGTAAGTAAGTAACTAAGTAACTAACTATGTAAGTAACTAAGTAACTAAGTAAGTAACTAATCAAGTGTGTCTACCCTTACACCAGAGGCTGCCAACTAGTAGTCAGGGTCTAAGGATAGTTAGTGGGGATACTATACCCTCTTATCAGAGTAAAAATAGTGGAAAATATCAGAAAATGGTGGAATCATTGTGAATAACTATAAACTAGCAGAAGACATAATTTTATAAATCTTGTATAAAACAAAATGGCCAATACCAATGTTATAAAATGCATGCATTTTATGATGGTACAACTATGAAAGAGATAAACAATACATTATTCTTTACATATCAATAATAAAATAAATAAAAGACTCAAATCCCCAAGGGAAAATTCCATGAGCATCCTGAGCTCTAGCTCAGTTCTTTGCTCCTATCTCCAGGTACTAACATACAACAAAAATCAAGGTCCAAGGTCCGCTGTCCTGCAAATAAAAAAGGTCTACGTAGGTACCCCAGTGCAATGGAGGCCTGAGTAGGGTGTGAGATATACATCTAAGTATGCTAGAACCACCGGTGTCTAGACCTATCCATAGAGTGAAATATAAATAGTGTGTAGGTATAACGAAGTTACAATTGAATTGAATAAATAATCTACAACCTATCCATGTTCCTATGGGACACCTAACGTAGATACCTGTTTTGGATCATATCCAAAAATTAGACTTTGAACAGGAACTATACATATATATTTTATGACACTTTATTCAGTCAAAGAGTCTAAAAGACATGAAAAAGGGAATCCATTAGAAAGAAAATAGGGAATGCATAAATAAAAGTCAAAAAAAAATTCAAAGGCATAAGTTTTTGGCCCCCTTAGTTTAGCCAAAACTCATTTGTTGTGTAGCCTGCTTGCGCGCCCTCATATGTCACGCAACCCACTCATGCACCACCATGCTGGAGATGAATGAAAGTGTAATTTTGGCTAAGTCCTAAAGGTGTCGCCCCTATCTAGTCAAAACACCATCAGCACGCAAGGTACTTGCACACCCCAATTTTGCGCCCAAGTCACTTTCTCACCCAAAATTATTTCTCCCAAGGTTATTTATTTTCTTATAAATAGACCCTTGTGGACCCCATTTGTATGGAAGAATTTCTTTGAAGCTTGATTGATTCTCTGGTCACCCAAGTACTTCGCCCTAATATTCTGAAACTTTGAAGGTAATTCTTAAACACCTTGAGCATAGGATTTAAGGAAGGATCATTAGAATTAAGTCTTTTTAGTGTTTGAAAACCATAACACTTGCTCTACTAAAGAGCCCAACCTCTCCACGTCATAAATACTTGTGATCTACCTATTCCTCTCACCAGAACTTGAGCGCCCCACTTCTCGGATCACCTGTGAATACTCTTGAAGGATTCAACAAGGTCTAGCCCAAGTATTACCATACATGTTGTTCATTGCCTACGTGAACATCAGGTCGCCCAAGCTTACTTTCATGCCCATACTTGTGTTCCCTTATCTACTTGGGTGCCCCTCCTTGGTTCACTTAATTCTCTACACTCTCTTCAGTTTACAAGCCATCAAGTATTCCTCAAATCCATTCATGGTAAGGCTACTTCTTCATTGGATACATTGTCTGAAAGGGATTTTGTTGAGACCTCCACCAAAACATCCTAACTTATCAAACCATTGGGAAAGGCACATTAGTGTGTCTCTTATTTGGGTTTGTATTTCCACAGTCAAAAGTTTCCCACATTTGTTTTACAATGGGGTTTGGATTCATGGAGTGTTTGTGGGTTTGTATATCCATAGTCACATGGACCTTTCTCCCTGAAACAATGTTGGGAAGTTCCCAGTTTGAAGAAGGGTTGGGTCCTGGCCTCTCCCTTATCGAAGAGATGACCCGAAACCTCAGGTCTCTGGTAGATAAGGTATAGTTCATGCCTACTTTTACTTTTAAAAAAATAAAGGATAAGTCTCCCTTCCCCTAACAGGATCAATTCTAGGCCAACCAGCTTGGTGTAAGCCCCTAGATTTTCTTGCAGGAGGTGGGATCATTGCTCCTCCTCTCTTCTTCGGTGCCAAAGACCAGAGGGGAGATAGACACATGTACTCTTGTTACCCTTTCCCTCTCCCGCTGCGCATTGTTACATTGGAAAACCATCCTGGTGTAAGCCCCTAACCTCCATCCCTTCCTCCTTACATTGGGCCCCTATCCAATGTAAATAGAATAGAGGGAAGGCTCGTCACCTCACCCTCTTCCACAGTCTCCTCAACCTCTTTCACCTTGGACACCATAGATGCACTATCTTCCACCAGCGGAAGAGGAAATATTTTAAAGTGTGAATGCCTTTGTTGAATCTCTTACATCCTCTTGTTTCTCACACCAAGAATGACTCACGTGGGCTTAGAGATTTGTCATGGTCACAACATTTTCACAATCGAAGGAACTACAACAACTCTGATTCCCACCATAACTGGGATACATAGGAATCCTTCTCAAGGATCGATCTCACTGGACATATTCTTGAGGAACACAATCCTAATTCCTTTAATCTCGGAAACCTCCTTAGAAACAAGACCCAAATTAAACCCCAAATCATCAAGGCATCCTTTTCAGTAAGTAATCCCAAACACATCTCTCTCAAAGGACCATACTCTCCTATGAGACTTATCGAACTACGTGGGCTTTGATTCCCATCCATATGGGATATGTAGGAAGCCTCCTTGAGGTTCAAACCCAAAACTTTAAATCAAACTTGTTCTCCTTGGTCCATATTCCCAACAGGGTCTAATCTTACTTGGAAACCCATATCCTTTCCAAGTTCCTTGGGCTGTTTCAGCATAAGTCCCACACTAAGTTCTGACCAAGCCCCTTTCTTTTAGAGGTCCTTATCACATGACCATAAAATGTATGATGTGTCCTATTAAGCGACATAGAACTATGAGGGTTCTTATTTCTTTCACAATGATACATAGGTAGACCATTTTATGGTCACGATTGCAAGATCAAAACAAACCTTCATATCCCTAGATGACAATAAACTCCAGAGTGCCCCACTGAGTGGCTTAAAAACAAGTATCATCACAACGATGATTAAAATAATCTCTAATCAGTATATTAGAGGATACCATTGATGTAAAACCTCTAATGTATACAGGTATTTCCATTAATGATGAACCTTGAATTCATACTGATGATTCTAAATTTTACACATGTTAATAAGTGATTGTAAATTCCAAGTACATGGTGAATTAATAAGGATTCATGAAAATATCGTAAATTTACCAAGAGAGTCCCGTAGTAGACGATTATTCCCCCAAAAGGGTGTGATGAGTCCAACCTCTCATCCTCTCGACCAATGAACGTTCCAATGTATCGTAATGTTCAAACTTAACGTGTGTCTTCCTTTGGAAAGTAGGTCCCCTTTAGATAAAAAACTGTTGGAAGTTTCTGATTCCATAAATAAATCAAATGGAAACTTTCTGGAAATAGTGATTCTTAAAACTAGAACATATGTTTCAAGGAACTACAAAATAAAAATGGTGAAACCGACATGAATCTTTAACCAAGTTAATAATGTTACCCACCTGTTCGGACCCTATCAATTGATTAAGGAAGGCCAGACAGAGGAATCAATCACGCCTGTATCCATCTAGAAAGATGTTTCTTTAATGGAGTTTATTGTTGTTCAAGTTTTTATTCTTAGAATTCCCTTCATTCCAAAAAATGGATTTCTCCAATACAATATCTGTGAACTTCTTGACCACTGCTCAAGCTGGATCTCCATCCACGGGAAGGACATCATCACCAATCCAGCATCTTCATCACTATGTCTCTAATGTGATGGTAAATGAATATCTCCAGAATGGTACAATTCTAACCTTGGAGGCTTCTTGACTGGTCCTATAGATTAAGAACAATCCTCGATCATCAGGCCAATGTCGACCAACAATCAAGAAGAAAATGGTGCTAACCACCGTTTCTAACCATTTCAGTTACTTATCCCTGGAACACAATAATATATCCCTCTCGTACTACAGGGAGGTGGATCAAGAGGTTATTCAAAGCCTCAGTTCAAGAATGCAGGAGTCTTTCCTGAGGACTCCCACCAACAGTCTCTTCCTGAATCGTGCGGTAGTGTACACCAACATGATGGGGGTGTTTCCTCTGGATGTTTGGCCCAAATATCTTAGACCCAAGCATGCAAGATGAACTGACAGGGACAACGTCTGGTCAATAGGAAGCATGTTCTCACCTCTGCCTCCTCCGGAGAATTCTGTCAATTTAACTTGATGGAAAACAACAAGAGGTCACATACAGCCATCCGTCCTAATTTTACTGCTCAGTAGACTCATCTGAAAGCAACCCACCAATCCCACCAAATAAACTAAGTGGAGTACTGTGAATAGGAACATACACCTTCTTAAAAGTCATCAACCAGTCAGGATGGTCATCTGACTGCATTTAAAGAATCCCGTCAATCTAATGTGGTGGAAACTAGTAAACAAGAACATACACATGTTTACAATCACCAATCTGTCAGTAGTCTCGTATTCCAGTATTGAAGGAAGTATGTCAACCATAATTTATGGAAAACATCCAACATGCACATACACCTACGAATGTTCATCAAGCCTGCCAACAGTCTCATTTGGTAAAACCCGGAGAATCCAGTCAGAAAGATCCGATGACAAATTTGGGGCAGACCCGACTCTCTGCCCACATGAATGAGTAATTTAAATATCAATCGATAGGTAAAGAAGGACTTGAGAAGGAACGTACACCTTCTCCAGATTCGGAATGGACTTATATTCCCTTTCTGGCCGCTGAAGTCACCAAACACATCTTATCAATGGTGAAAGGGAAGATGCATATCCCTACCCATATTCTGGAAGCATGCCGGGATATTTTAACAACTAATTTAGCAGTATCAGGGGAACCAACACATAAATCTATCCCCACACATGGGATGACACATCGGAATTCCATCCCGGGGTGGATACGTACCTCTATTCCAATCCAGGAGGGTCACGGGGCATATTCCCCCATATCATACTGACAACAAGATCGGAAACATACACCCTTTACAATTGGAGGTAATTGGTTCATTATGGTAACCACTCCAAGGTAGTAACATACACTTTCCCATGATAACCACTTTTCCCAGAAAGTGGCCCCAACTAAGTATAAGAGATCATTGAATAAGTCTCACCAAATACTATTGGAAAATCAAGATTCAAGCTGTGATTTGGATCCACTTAATGCTGTAGTTCTTGAATCCCTCAGACATTTATCTGTTACAGCTCAAGATCATACCCTCTCCTCACCAAATTATGGGAGTGGTAGTTGTAATTCTGAAGTTCCTCGTCAGAAACTTCATCAGGATGGCTTACTTCATGAAAATTTGGTCAATCCAGAGTGATTATCTCCGAATGAGAGCCATGGAAACCCTCTGTGTTTCCAGAAGACCAAGGATCATGAAGTTTTATCCCTTTCTATAATCAATCATGTCAATCCTACCCATAATGGAATTCAATAAAAAAGTCACATCTGTATTAGTATTTCACATTGTCGATAAAATTCCATAATTGACAATGTAGCGATGAGAAAGCCATCCTATCTCAAGGCACTTGAAAACACAAGGCCAGTCATGTCTGATGCCTTGTCATTTACGGGTGAAACACTTTCTCAACCAGAAGACATATTAAGGTAATGACCATTCTCTGAACCTCCCTTGGGTTATTTGTCTTCTAATACAGTGCATCCACTTTTGTTAGACCAAGTGGAGAAACCTATAGTGAAAGATGATGAAGTTGTGTTAAACATGAGGAAACAATTAGCTAAAGGTAAAATAACAGTCATGTTTTGGCATTTGGAAAATTCATAGTATAACATTCTAGAATTTATGATAGAATATTGAATTCATGATATTCACCTCAACTTATGGAAAAATCTATGTCATTTTAAAACCAAAGTATTACCACATGATGAATATCAAAATCATGTAAAGGTAATATAAGGGTTGCAATACCAAATTGACTTGGAATCTCTCTCAGTTTCACAAAATCCAAAGTTTAAAAGACAGTAGAGAACCCTTCATCGTGCATTTCTCAATACTCTAATGATACTATGTCAGTTAATTTCTGATTCCCTATCTAGTGTTCGTATCAGAGGATGGGGTGCATATGGAGCATTTCATTTCACCGCACTCCAAAATCAGAAAAGTTCTCCAAAGTGGTTTCATGAAATCTTATTTCCCACAGTCGACCAAAATCAATGGATTTTGTATGTAATCATATGTACGCTCAAGAACAGGTCTCAACCAATTCTCATCAGAATCAGGCCCAAGGAAAAGTATTTGTTGAGTTACTTTTACATCAAGTATATGATAATCTTGAGAATGTATCCTACTTAGAGGATTTTAGGAATCATTGAATGAAAATGTCGAAAATAGCACAACGATCTTCCAAAACAAGTGATTTTAATGGTTGTTAGATGATACACTGAACTAATGTCTGAACCAAAATCCACAAAATCAGAAGATCAGTTTCACAAATTTCAGCCATAAAAGTTCAAGAATCACCCCATCTTTCAAGGGTGGGGGATCATTTAATTCAACCTTCAAGTTCATTCAACAAATTTCAGAGACATGAATAAGAAGTACATGAACAACCCCATCCTATAGGGCTGGGGGCTTTTTTACATATGTAATCCCCTCCTCAATGGAAGTCACTTTTCTCCTGATTAGGGAAGAATACACAAGGAAAGCATACAAGGGAACTATCCGAGGATTACCTTTGGGTTATTTTCCACCAAACAGTTCTAGGTAATTCATCATATAGGTGAACTAAGTCTCGTGAAGAACACAAAGGAAGGCGATCTCGCAAAAATACTAACAAAATTCCAATGATTCATTACGCTTCAGTAAATGTCATTAACATCATTGTAGAAGATACTCCAGAAAATAAGTCCAATTCTGGGGAATCAGAAGATGAATTTCTTGTCCAAAATATGGTACACACTAAGGAAAATGAAGAAGGTGTGTGCACCTAAAATCAAAGGCTTACCCAAAATCTAGGTATGCCTTCAAATAATTAACTCCCCCCTCTCTGAAAGGCATATAACAAGAGGAAAGGCAAAAGTCAGACTGCATCTCACTTTTCCACTGGAGAAGGTCAATATATTTTTCTTGAAGAGAGATTTTCATAGTAAGAAGAGGAAATTATGGAGTTGAAAATATGAAATACATAGTTACTTCGAAATAGAATTTCTTCTAGACATACTCCCCAGACAGGTCCCCAACTTGACAATCATGTAGAACCTCCTCAGAAAAGAGGATTTGTAGTAACTACAGATGTAGATAATGAATTCCCTCCACTGATTACACAATCAAGGTTGGATCAAACACATATTGATAGGCCTATTACCGTGGGTTATCCATGGCAGATATCAGCACTACCATCAGTGGTTTTTCCAGTCGTTGCACCGGCTCAAGCTCCAATTTCTATACCTGCACAAGTTCCAGCTCATCCATATGTTCCCCAAATTCTTATAAACATAATTGAGGCATTAACAAATTGATTGGAAGCTATGGAAGAACGACATGTACCAGTTCATCTGGAAAAGAGAGCTTACCCTAAATTAGTGGATGCAATCCCCCCCCCCACCAAATTTTGTGAATACCACATTCCCAATCTTTAATAGTTCGGGAGATCTAGAACAACACTTAACACATTTTGTTTCTTGTTGTGATCCCCTGATGGGAACTTCTCAACAACAAGAAGCCATTAAGATTAGGCGTTTTGCGCATTCATTATAAGGACTAGTTTTGTCTGGTATACAAGTTTATAATCTCGATCAATTACCGGATGGGAATATCTCCGTCATAAATTCATTCTTAAATTTAGCTCAATACCACCGAAGATGATAATTTTTTATCTTACCAATTGTAAACAAAGGGAGAATGAAAGAGTTTCAGATTTCATTGTACAATGTAAAGAATTACCATATTCCTTAAGTCTATCACTCCCTCAAGAAGAGTTGATGCCAATTTGTGTGGAAAATATGTGTGATGAATTACGCACACCATTGATCCCTGTAAAATAAACAGGATAGTTTCAAGACCATACTTTAATCACTCAATAGATAGAATACTCTACTATAGAAACTATGTCTAAAACTATTGTAATTCCATACGCTCTATGGAGGAGGATAGGAAAGGTAGAGGATGATATAGTCACACTCAAACAGGCACCTATACATGCTTCTACTTCAAGACCTTCATCATAATAAAGGGCTTCGCCTCCTAAGTATCAGCAACAATGACAGCATTATCAAGATGATAAAAGAGATCAAAGGTGGAAACAGTTTGAGGAATTAAAGAATAAAGTATATTTTTTCAAGAATGAACAAGTTCCTGGATACTTCATCTCGGCATTAAAAAATAATTTGGTTTAGTTGACAAGCCCGAAGAATCCAAATAAAGACGGAGATAAAGATCTAATGAATTATTGTCCCTTTCACCAGATGTTGGGACACCCCATTCAAGAGTGTTTTGTTTTCAAAGACCTTATGAAAAATATGGTAGACTCTAGACAAGTAAAACTAAAAATTTCATCATCTCAAGTAGCATGTGTTACTGATACTGAGCCATAGGAAGAAGGTGAATGGAAAGGGGTCAAAAGTAAAAATGTGCATAAATATGATGGTTGGATGATCAAGAAAATGATCAACCAGACTCATGCCATTTTATGAACATGGTTGAATCAGCCGATTGTGTCTTCTTCCACTCCTACCACAACAAAAACACCTTCACAAAAAGGTCGTTCCTCAAAGAAGCAAGGTGATTATAAAGAAAAAGAGCAGTCAGAAGTAGATGAGCTCATTTCAAGGCCAAATTTGTCCTCAACCCTAACAGATTTTATGCCATCTGTTTCAGAAGAACAGGCACCACCCCGCCAAATGGAACAACTAGAATTAACCTATCAACAAGAATCTTCATCAGATAAAGAACTGATCTTTGATTCTATTAATATTATCCATCTAACAGATCCTTATGCCAATGTTGATTCTAATTATAATGAGCCAAAATTAATTGTACCAAATTGGGGAATAAGAGGAAGAGGCCAAGTTCAAGGATACAGGGGAAGACGTGGGAATTCTAAAACCCACCATTTTAACTCTACCCCATCTTGAACCATATATGCGGCAGAAAATCTTGGAAGAGACCTTCCACAGGATCAAAAAGAACAAGGAGTTTCTTCCATGAAAGATTGGTTCTGTTCTGACATAATTATTTTGGAATACTGATTAAGAGTCACACAGTCTTCTTCTCAGAAAATTAATAGACCTAGTTAGTCAAATTTACCAAATCCAGGAGTATTTTCGGTTTCTGCTCTGACAGAGAGTATGTCTACATCAGAAGCATCAACTTCCAAAGCCCCTGAAAAACCACTACTCTATGCTAGGAAATGCAGAACTTTGGACCAAAAGTATGATGTCTTGAAACAATTGTCCCAAATACCATCCATGTTTTCAATTTTGTATGCCTTGAATCTTTCAAATAATCTTCAAGAAACACTAATTGAGGCTTTGTTAAGTCCTCAAGAGTTTGAAACCAAAGTTTTTAGTGTTGAGGTCTACCATATAGAGAATTATCCCACAGAATGTCATGCATTCATATCTTTTATAGATAAAGATGAACATGATGTGGTGCATGGGTATATCAGACCCTTGTATTTGTCATGAAAGGTCAATGACGTAGACATTCGACAAGCCTTCATTGATAATGGCTCTGGAGTCAACCTCATTCCTATTCGTACACTTCGTCGATTGGGTCTGACTGAATCTGAATTATCTCCTTCGACTTTAATATTTCAAGCTTATGATAAGAATGAACAAGAACCTCTGGGCGATATTACACTCAGAACTCAATTTGGAGATCTTGTGTCTAATTCAGATTTCATGGTTGTTCGTTAAGACACAACCTTCAATATTTTTCTTGGAAGGCCTTGGCTACATCAACATGCATCCATACCTTCTTCATACCACCAATGTCATAATTACTATTTCAATGGTCAAATTGGGACATTGTATGGTGATAAGGATCCGTTAAAAAAATGTGAATCTCAATACATTGTGGCAGAGTTTTATCACACAAAGGAATGAAGCCGATGACAAAGGAAATAACCAGAGTTAATGCTCCAAATGGACAGGAAACGATTCCAGAAAATCCATTTATGAATTCGAGTACAGATTATGTGTTACCCATCAATCAAATTGAAAATTTAAACCCAAATCTGGGAAATCATCCAGTAACTTCCATAATTTCAATTACAATAATTCAGCCTAACAATATGTAAGAAACAGTTGATCCTCATGAAATCCTAAATAGATATGGATTCATTTCATCCACTGAACTTCCAAAAAGCCTATACTTTGTCAACCAGAGTAGAAGAGATTGTAGCAATTCTAGGTAAAGACAAAGATGTTTATTCTCAATCCATCAATCCATATTTGTTACCACATGAAGACCCTTCATCATCAGGAAGGTCAGATATGGTGGCCTCTTGTTTAGGATGTTCAAAAAATGATTTCCCCTCTAACTCTGGGAATTTTTTCTCGTCATATACTATAAAAATGAAAAAAAATAAGAAATAACACATAATTAAAAAGAAGAGGAAGATCATGGGGATGCTCCTCCATCATTTTAGGAATGTGTCTCTACCACCATGGATGAGATCAGATAAATAAATTTGGGTACAGAAGAAGATCCACACCCCACTCTAATTAGTGCGTCCATGACCTCTGAAGAGTAAGAAGTGTCTACTTCAATCCAAAAGCAACATAGAGATATATTTTCTTGGAATTATACATAAATTCCAGGTCTTAATCCTGATGTATCCACCCATCATTTGGGTTTTCCAGAAGAACATCGTGTATTCAAAAAAGAAGCAAGAAGAACACACCCAACTCATACCTTTAAAATTTAAGCTAAGGTTGATGAGATTATAAAGGACAATTTTTTAGGGAAGTTCAGTATCCCAAATGGGTAGAAAATATTGTCCCAGTGAAAAAGAAGAATGGGTAAATTTGAGTCTACATTGATTTCAGAGATCTTAACAACCATTGTCCTAAAGATGATTTTCTAGTTCTGATTACAGAGCTTCTAATTGATGAAATAGCTGTCTATAAAGATCTTCTCTTCATGGATGGGTACTCTAGGTATAATCAAATTCATATAGCCCCAAATGATGAAGAATCTATAGCCTTCAGATCCCCTCAAGGTGTGTTTTTCTATCGATTAATGCCCTTTGGCTTAAAGAATTCTGGTGCAACTTACCATCTTTCCATGAACCATATCCTCAAACCCTTCTTAGGTAAATTTGTTGAATGTTATTTGGATGATTTTGTGGTCAAATCTAGACAATGTTCCAATCACTTGGATAATTTGGAAACCATATTCAATAAACTTTGGCAACACAGTTTGAAGATGAACCCCTTGAAATGTGATTTTGGGGTAACTTTAGGAAATTCCTTGGATTCATTTTATGCCATTGTGGTGTTGAAGTTGATCCCCAGAAAACAAAATCTATTATTGGTATGTCACCTCGTAAAAATTTGAATGAATTAAGAGGAATCCAAGGAAACTTGGCCTATATTCGGTGCTTTATCACCAATTTGGCAAGAAAGTGTTTTCCCTTCACCAGATTAATGAAGAAGGGAGTCACCTACCAATGGATTGAATACTGCCAAGAAGCATTTGAAACCCTCAAGAAATATCTCTTGAGTCCACTAGTATTAATGCCACCTGTTGAAGGAAGACCACTTATTCTCTATGTGACAGCTTTAATGAAATCACTAGGTGCCTTACTCGCCCAAAATAATGATGTGGGGAATGAAAAACACATTTAATATCTCATTCAAAATATTCTTGATGCGGAAACATGATATTCAAGTATTGAAAAGTGATACCTGGAATTAATATTTGCAGTTCATAAATTGAGGCACTACCTACAACATCATAAGGTCCAATTGGTATCTTGAAATAATCTGCTCAAATTTATCCTCAGTCGTCCTATGATCACAGGGCATCTGTCATGGTGGGAAGTTATTTTTCAATAGTTTGATATCCAATTTGTGCCTCAAAAGGCAATAAAATTCCAAGATCTAGCTGACTTCCTTGCTGAGCATCCATCTGCGGAAGATACATCATTTAATACTGAACATCCTGATGAAAAGGTCTTCTCTATTAAAGATAATTCCCAAACATGGGAAATGTATTTTGATGGTGCTTCCAGAATTTCTATAGGGAAAAGAATAGAAAACCCTAAACTCAACAAATTTAGGTTAAGAATTATTCTTATTTCCCCAGAAAAGGAAGTATTGCCTTATTCCTTCTTCTTATCAGAAGGTCGTACCGACAATGAGGTAGAATATCAAGATCTCATTGCAGGTTTGGGATTGGCCCTTCAGGTACAAATGGATCATTTAAAGGTGAAAGGTGATTTAGAATTAGTAATAAAACAAATCAATGAGGAATATTATATCAGAAAAGAAGAGTTAATTACTTTGTGTGATTATGTCAGAGAGTTAATGAATGAATTTCCCTTAGATCCGACATTGTCTTATGTCCTGCGATCACAAAATGCCCAAGTAGATGCACTGGCTAATGCAGCTACAACCTTGGCTGATCCAAATCAGGATGAGACAGTTATTAGCATAGCTCATCATCATGTGGTCTCACCCTTTTTTTAAACCAGAATGGAGGAAATTAATAAAATTTTCCCTATTTTTTAACCATATGGTCATACCGTAGGATGGAGAACATCCATCATGGAATATCTCCAAAATGGGGTACTTCCACTAGATAGAGCTGAAAAAGAATAGATCCAATGACGAGTAGCTAATTTTACTCTTTATTATAGTCTAGATCACCAAAAGATCCTCTACAATCGAGGCTTTGATGGAATTCTCTTCAGATGTATTGATGGAGAAGAGACTGCAGTTGTCATGAAAGAAGTACATTTAGGAGTTTTTAGTGCCCACATGTCTGGGTATAAACTCTCTGATCAGATCCAAAGGCTTGGATACTTTTGGCCTTCAATAACGTAGGATTATACATATTTCACTAAAAAATGTCATCCCTTCGAAGTTCATGAAAACTTATTCAACAACCCCCAGAGTTGCTACATACAGCTAAATACTCTTGGTCATTTTCCACATGGGGAATGAATATAATAGGGCCATATCCTTTAGCCACAACTAAGCATTTCAAGTATATTCTTACTGCTACTGACTTCTTCTCTAAATGGGCTGAGGTAATACCTCTCAAGGAATTTGGATCCATAATCATTTTTAGTTTTGTCAAAATTAATATTATCACCAGATTTGGTGTCCCTCATACTATTTTGACAGACAATGGCACCAATTCTTGTTCTGCTGAGGTAAAACATTATATGAGGAACATAATATCAAATCCAACCATTCATCTCGCTATCATGCGGTGGCCAATGAAAAAATAGAGGCCTTCAACAAGACCTTATAAAATATACTCCAGAAAATGGTGGATAAAGATAAGAAATCTTGGCTGGATAAACTTTTGAATTCTTTATGGGATTATCAGACAACTAGCCATACTGTTACCCAAGAAACTCCTTATTCATTGGTATATGGAACTGAAGTAGTTTTTCCAATTGAAATACAATTTCCTTCACTTAGATTTGCAATCTATGATCAGTTGTCTACAGATGAGAGGTCTTAGAAATGGTTCAATGAGTTGGAATGATTAGACAAGAAAATATTTCATACTTTGCATCATTTAGAAGTTTATTAGAATAGAATAGCACAAGAGTTTAACAATAAAGTTCACCTCTGTTCATTTCTTCAAGGAGAATTGGTATTGGTCCTTATAACTCCAATGATACCCTAAATTAAACCTACAAAACAGGAGACAAAGTGGGAAGGAACTTATTCCATACATAAGGTATATTAAAATGGAGCTTATTCCATAATCTCAATGTATGGAGAGTTTATTACAATTCCAACCAATGTGAGATTCTTGAAGAAATACTTTGTGTAGTTGTGCACATTTGTCCTCACTGCAAGACTTTAAACTGCACAGGACTATGCCCTTACTACAAGGCTTAAAACTGCACAACCCTCATGTTCTTGCTGCAAGACTTAAAACTGCATTGCCCTCATGTCCTAGTTTCAAGACATTAAATTGCATAACAACCATAAGTGTCCATGCTGCATGACATAAAATTGCATAACATCTCCATCCTTATCGCATGATGTTAAACTGCATGACATCATTTGTACAACTAACATTATCTCTATTTGACGTTAAGAGCTTCCATAAGTAAACATCATTGACATCATTGCTACTCCTTAGTAGTACATGAGTCCCTTTCTTTCCTATGTCTGAGTCTAATCTGCATAGAGACCTAATTTCAAGAACTACATATTGCTTGATTCTCATATTTTTTAATAAGATACATAGAGATGCCTAAATCTCCAATTTTGGGCCTATCCAAAATCATAAAATTTTCTTATTTTATTTTCTACTATTGTATATGAATCATATCTATATAGAGTGTTTCCTTAAGATATATGATTTGGTCCTTATACCATTTTATGTCTTAAGATTTACTGTTCCCTCAAGATGTGTCAAAATCCCCCATTCTTCATGTCAAACTCCATTAGCGTGTGGAATGATTGTTTAAAGAACTATGTACGACTATATTCTCATCTATTTTTAGATACATAGAGACTCCTAGATCTCTAATCATAGGCCTAGATACGATAAAAAAACCTTTATTTATTGTATAAGAATTAAATCGGCATAAAGAATGTTTTAAGAACTATTTATGACTTGATTCATTCCCCAAAAAGACAAATAGTGACACTTGGGTTCTATCCCTCAATCCAGTTACAATATGTCTTTCCTTTGACATCGGTTCATTGTCGTCCTTACCGCATGATGTTAAACTGTATAGAAATATGACACCCCCATTCTTCATTTTTGTCACCTTTGTATTATAAAAGAGACCCCTACTACTCATTGTTTCTCACAATGAGCATAGATCAAGTGAGATTAGGAATTGTATAATATGATTCTTTATATAATTAAGGTGTTTTAATTCCTTATAGGGGTGAAAATTTCCTCATTGGACAACATTAAACTACACATCATAATATTAATTCAAAAGAAACAAATAAAGTCTCCATTTTACACATGAGTCAGATCTATATAAAGGATATCAAACTCATGGCCAATACCGGTTCAAATATTTCTCATATTCATTAAACACAAACCCTTTCCATATTTCATACTCTTAATTTTGAATATTTTTTAGATCTTCATAATCTTTCTTACAGTTTCTGGTAACATGGTTTCTAATATCTAAGAGCTCTTTTTCTGGACTATGTAGCACGTGCCCTTAGGTGGCCATGCATAAGTTTCCTACATAACATGACTGTCAGTCAAAAGATGCCACTATTTTGCTATGCAACATATGCCCCAGTTGGCCCTGCATAATACGGTCCCCATAATGGGTTTTTCCAATAATGGTACCTTAGTTATTGGTTATAGTATCTTTGTCCCCTTTAATCTTTGATGAAAATATATGAGAATCTATATTTTAAAATAGTCATTCGAGTATACTTGTCCCATTATCGTTCTCACAATCTGATAGTCTTCAAGACCATGGTTTACACATTTCCCTCACCATGTGTTCGATGCACTATGAATTAACTTTGAAATCTCTTGGCCACAAGTTATATATTGTTGTTTCCGTTTCTAGTCCTAGTTGTATGACCTAAAACTACATACACCATATCTCTTACATTTGGGTCAGACCTTCGTAAAATCCCTATTCCTTCAGTTCTTTGGACATCTAGGTTGGAAATACCCTTTCTATATTCATGTAACTTTATCCATAAACCAAACTCTATGATTCTAAAAATCTGAATCTCCATAAACTTTATTCGACTTTTAGCAATATAACGTCAAAACTTCTGAGATCTCTTTTGCCTGATTGTGCAGCACGTGGCCTTAAGCAGCCTTGCATAAGTTGCCTACATAATAGGCTTGCAGACAGAAGATTCCACTATTTGGCTATGTAGCATATTCCCCAGTTGCCCCTACATAATACAGCCCCCATAACAGGTTTTTCAAGAAATGGTAACTTTTTTATTGTAAAAGACTTCCTCTAATTATTTTATCCCTTTCCCCATATCATTCCTTGGTTCCAGAAATTCCCAAATCACAGTTTACAATTTTCCTTTCCATACTTGAATATTATAGCATGTTTCTAAACAAATTATCAAGAAATTGGGAGGTTTTTCTCATAACTTTGGTCAGAGATAAAAAACTTAAATTAAAGCCAGCAAATGTCCTCACTACATGACTTAAAACTGCATAGTACCCAATGTCCTCACCGCATGACTTAAAACTGCATAGTACCCAATTTCCTCACTGCGTGACTTAAAACTACATAGTGCCCAATGTCCTCACTGCATGACTTAAAACTACCCAGTGCCCAATGTCCTCACTATATGACTTAAAACTGTATAGTGCCCAATGTCCTCACTGCATGACTTAAAACTACACAGTGCCCAATGTCCTCACTACATGACTTAAAACTGCACTATGCCCATTGTCCTCACTGCATGACTTAAAACTTCACAACACCAAATTTTCTCACTACATGAATTAAAATTGCACAGTATGATATTAGAAATTACCCTTTCTGATAAATTTTAACCATTAATCGTACATCAAATTTGTATAGAAATGGTTTTACTATTCATGACTTATGTCGGTCTAAAATAGCCCTTTTTCATTCATAAAATTCATTTTCTTGGAAAAACCACCTACTGTGGTCTGGAGTCACCAAAATCTTATTTTCCCCTATCTATCAACAGTAAAATTTTAAAATTCAAAGAGCTATTTTTCCTAATTGTACAGCACGTGCCCTTTGGTGGCCTTGCATTAGTTTCATACATAACAGTCTTTTCAGTTAAAAGATGCCTCTATTTGGATAAGTAGCATATTCCCTAGTTGGCCCTACATAACGCAGCCCCATAATGGGTTTGTCAAATAATGGTAACTTCGTTCTTGGAAAAGAAACCCCATATGTTGATATGAGTTTTAAATTTGGTGACCATGAAAATCATGGCTCAAGATTCCCCTTAGAAATATTTAAAGAATATTAAAGCAATTCTTAGCCACATAGTGTTTTTTGGAATCTAATTTCAATATTTATGGAAAAATCTATTCGAACTTAAATATTAGTCCATTATAGTCCAACATGCATGACTCTAAACTTCAAAAAAACAAAAGACTTGGTACTTATTAGATTGAGAACCCACAAAGGAAACTCTGAACAAAAGTTGAGTTCCAGCTCACTAAAAGTTCATTTTGTATGGTTTAGGTAATATTGAGGAATAAAAAGTCAAGAGATATAAATGTTATAAGGTTTTTCATATAACCCTAGGGAAAAAATCATATTATGATTACTAGGCCCAATGGCTGGGGAAAAACAAAAGAAATTAATGAAAGTGAAAACATAAAAGTTTAAAGACAAAATACTTTTCATTTTTGAAAATTTTCACAGAGGAGCATCAACAAATTAGAGTCTCTCTCTCAAAAGTTAGAAAAGGATTTCAACATAATTCCTCATTTGTTTGACAGCTTCTTGATCCCCATCAACTGCTTGTTGGAGTTTGTCTATTTGACCAGCCATGCTCTCTTCAGCATGATGAAGTGCATCTCCAGCATATGTGATTACTTTTGTACCATCCTTATAGACTTCTGCTAATGAGCTATGAAGCTGTTCAAGCTCCCCTGTAATGATATCTAACTCTTATTGAAGGCGCAGTTGCTGAATATTATTTTCTTTAATTGTCTGCTTTAGTCCCTTCAACTTTTCATTATGATTAGCCTCAGCTTGGGATAGTGTTACTTGGAACTCTACCATCTTGATTGACAGTTAGGCTTTTATCAAGTCTTGTTGAAGTTTTTTCTCTTGCTCCCTCCTCTGAATATTCTCTTTCACTGTAGTATGAATTTTACTGTATTCAAAACCGCCAAATCCTATAATGATAAACAGAGATGATAGTTTTGGAATTCTTGAAGGCAATTATTCAAGGGGAATCTTATATATTATCTTCCAAATGATTTTACATGCTTTGGGATGAGCAAGACAAAGATCCTTATATAGTTCTGGGTCCGATTTAGAATCACTGTCATAAGGAGGGATATATTCTGAGACTAATGCACTTAAAGAAGTACCCTGATGTATTCCTTCTTGGACAATGGTTGCTTCACCTTCCTATATTGTTTGGGCTGATGCAGAGGCTTCATCTCCAGAACTAGCCATTAAAGTTGATAACCCTATATGTTAAATCAAGAATTATGGTTATATTCAAGAGATAACAAAATTTAATGTAATCACAATATCAGTATATCTTACCTAGCAGTAAGTTAGTAGCTTGTGAAGAATCCTCCACAATTTTCTCAATTTCAGCAATTTTATTTGATGTCTCTGGATGAGGAGTGATATCTTTAGCATGATAAATATTTTCAGAATGAATCTCAAGAAGACCTACTATCTCAAGATCCACTTGAGCCAATGCCTCCACAATTTTAGGGTTGACATTAATATCATAACTTCCATAAAGTATCGTTGTGCCAGTAGTTTCTTTATATGGAACTGCATATTTCAATCAGACATGGTTAGTAGGTTAATCATAAGAAGATTAATAGGACGAATAATGAGAACTAATGTCCAATTGATTATATACAAGGAACTCCAAAATCTTCTAAAGCATTTGATATTTTAACATGTTATAATATTTCTTCAAAAGACATGCCAAGGTTCATCATTTCATTCAAAGATATCTCAGATCCCAGGTTAGTCTCACCTATGGGAGCACTTGGCATGTGTGCTTCACAACCTTCCTCCAACAACCTTTGACCCCGAATAGCTTCTTCAGCAACAATTGTGGGGTCAACGTTAGTTGGTACCAGATGTTCTGGTGCATGTGATGAACCTAAAAGTATCATAGAAAGGAAGTTATCTATTGCATCATTTTGATGCTTTATGAAGTATTATTGATTTACCAGAATCTTCCTCTTCTCTGATAGCAGGAATCACAGTAGTGATAGGAACAGAAGTTGGTTCCATTGGCTTCAATGCCTCTTCAGGAACCACTGGATTTGGAATTTGTGTTTGCTCAACAACATCTTATACGGCTCCTTGAATATTATTAGTAGTTTCTTTCAAAGAAGAAACATAACAATCCCCTCTAATCTTAAAATGTTTAAACAATTTCTCATGAATAAAGACTAAAATTCATGATTATCAGGGATACATACCCCTACTAAGAAAGCACTTAACAATGTTCTTCTTTCTTCAATGCTTTTTCTTATTCATCTTTTTAGAAGGGATTACATCATCATATATAAAGACAGGTATCAGAGATCACAGTACCCTCTCTATTTCCTCCTCCATGGTCTATTGGCCCAGAGATATTTCTCCCAATTCATGGGGTGATCTGGTAGCTCCAAGAGCAGTGCCTCTAGGGCTATATTGTGGTTAAGGAACTTCAATTTTCTTTCCTTTACCCAACTGTAAGTTAAGATAATGTTTCTCCTAAGTAACAATGTTTGGATTAGAATTCATGTTGAAAAATGGAAGAAGATACAAAAGAAAGGGAACTTACATCCTCAGGATCTACAAAGTCACACCACTCTTCATCTAATGAAGGATTAATCCCTTCGGTAGTACCATGATCTATCATTTTCTTTACCCACTTTGTGATAGGAATTGAGTCATCAGTGGAATATATGAGAATTTCCATCTCTCAAATGTAGTTATTTACCTCATTGGGATTATCTTTAAAATGAATGTCAGAAGAAGCCCACAAATCCACTACTCTTGGAATATGCAGCCCTTCAGACAAATCCATCCACATGGTCTTAGCATCATAGTACAGGCTCTGCCATGTTCGAATAGCCTTCAGTCATATATATTCAGAATGTATGTCTGAGGGTTGTGAGGAGGATCCTACAACCTTGAATTTGAGTTTCTTCCCAGCACCTACAGTCATGGATGAAGGATAAGAAAATAGAACTCACCACTCTTCAGAATGATGTCGACTAGATCACTTTGATACGACTTTAGTAGGGATTCATGGAGTGTCACTCTTAATTCTGATAGGTGGGTCATATCTGGTGAAATGTCTCTTTAGTGAATTTGGAGCATCATCACCTACACTCTCTGATTCTTTCAAATTGGCCCTTGATGATGAAGAATTATCTTCCAAGCGATGGGGTTCCTTCCTGCTACTTCTCTTTATTCCCACTCGAGGGAAGACATGATTTAATACCCCTTCAGGGTAAGATGCAACCCAATTTTTAGCATACCAGATAGTCAATATTCTTACTGCATTAGTAACTAGTAAATTAAATACTACCCGACTCTTCTTTGCAGATGTCAACAACTATAGTTATCGGGAAACCATTGGGTGTTTCTCTAATATGACATGCACAAGAGGAGATACAAAATTCTATTGTAGACATTTGAATTGACGTGAAAATCTATAAGGAGCATAGGCCTCACATATTATTTCTCCATCAATTCTGGTGGCCAACATGCCATCACTACAAGCTAGCATATATGACCTTAGTTCCAAAGTGGTAGTTCCATCATCAACAAATTTCCCTGTAGGAAGATTCCCATAATGAACGAAATGGAATTGCTTATGCATGCTCAATCAAGCCTTATTGTCATAAGCATTCAAAGAAAAGTGTGAAATACTAGAAAAGTCTTGAACAGACGGTCAGAAAGAACATCCAAAAACATGTACTCCACTTTATATGGAATAAGTTCAAAATGAGTAGCAATCCATCCTCACAACACTTGGAATGGTCCTGCTATTATAAAAATAGATTTCCCTTTGTAAATATGAATCAAACTCCTATGAATATTTTCCAAAATAGAAGTATCCAACCCTACAATCCTTTTCTCTGCTAGCTTAGCTATAATAACAAAGGTTCCCATCCTCACGCCTTCTTTGGAGTCTCGGACTGGTAATAAATACATGTTGAGCCACATGGTTAAGGAACCTGCCAGACATGTGTTTACAGGAATTGTTGGGTTGATATCATATCAACATTTTTTTAAATTCTCCCTTCTCCAATGTTGACCAAAATGTGTCATGAGTGCCTCTCTTATCTTCCATTGGACAGCTAGTTGGACAGGTGTAAGTGGACCCCTCTCCCTTATTATTTATCAAAAAAACTTCCATCTATTCCACCGAATGAATATCCCTCCTGGGGAGAGTTTTCACGGTGATTTAATTCTTGAGTTTTGTAAATATTTTCATCAACTCATGAACCAAATATGGTGTCTTCTCCGAGTCATTCCATGTCACCTTGGGAGTAATAAACTCATCATACATGTCTCCAAGAATTGGAGATTCGGAAATCTTATAAATGTACCACAAGATGATACCTACCTCTCCATGTGTTAAATGGAAGTAATTGGTTTCTAGACTCTAGTGACTTAATAACTCTAACACGAAACCATAATTCCTATACACATAGGTTTTCCCAACCTACACAGCTTCATAAATCTCGACGATTCTAAAATCATCTGCAAATGCTTCACATTTCCTTCTCACCCCGTATGCCCACATCCAAGTAGGTTTTACACCTCCTCCTAGGCATAAATACCAACTTTTATTCCATCCCTTGGACTGATCTGTCTGAGAATCTTGAAAGATGGATGAATAGAAGTGTGGTTTCAGCTCGGGTGTGTGTGCCTTCATATCTAGATCACACAGGCTATGATGCATAATATGGGCTTTATCTACAATTACAACATTATAAAATGAGCCCCCAATAGAAACATTGGCTGATGAGAAGTTGGTATAATCCTGAAACCAAAAATGTGGGACATAGTTCTTTGGATTTGGAATGTTATCATCCTATAAATGGTCATAGTTGTACGAAGGCATATAGATGTTTCGAGGAAAGTTGAAATGATAATTATTCAAAAAAAAATTCTAAGTCTAGAAGGGTGGTTTCATAAACATCAATGTAATCATGACCAACGACATTCATCATGTCATCAATCCTCTTATTTGTGATCTCATCAGCAGTTCCAACTCTCTTGGGAGCCATTGAACTTGCAAAAAAGATAGAGATCGTCTTTTAAAAATAAGTTCATTTTTGGTGTTTTGCAAAAAAAATGGCATTAATGTGCACAAGTATAAGTAGACACGCAAGTATGGCACCCCACTTATGGTGTGCAGCTCAAAATATATAGAAGAAGCACGGAAAAATAGAAGCGTCTGAATAAAAGAAGACTTGCGCGCTGAGATCTGAAAATTTGGATGTTGTGAGAATTTTAGAGGAATTGAATCTAGTATATATAAGAAACGCATGTACCCCTACATGCCATAAATCTTATGCATTCCAAACTTGTGTGCCCAAGTCCATTTAAGAGCCAACACTTGCACACCCAATTCTCTTTTCTTTCTCATCTCCCCCACTCCTTCATTTCTTTACCTTAGTATAGGATCCTCTTTTCATTTTCGGATCCAATTATGAAAGGAGGATTTTTTTGACACTCCATTCCATCAAAGAGTCTAAAAAACATGAAAAATGGAATCCATTAGAAAGAAAAGAGGGAATGCATAAATAAAAGTCAAAAAAATTCAAAGGAATAAGTTTTTGGTAGACTTAGTTTATCCAAAACTCATTTGTCGTGCAGCCTACTTGCATGCCATCATATGGCGTGCATCACAATTATGCACCACTATGCTGGAGATTAATGAAAGTGTAATTTTGGCTAAGTCCTAAAGGCGCTTCCCTAGTCTAGTAAAAAAATCGGCGGTGCTCAAGGTACTTGTTCACCCAAACTTATTTCTCCCAAGGTCATTTATTTGCCTATAAATAGACCCTTGGGGCCCCCATTTGTATGGATAGATTTCCTTGAAGCTTGATTACTTCTCTGGTCACCCTAGTACTTTTCCCCAGTCTTTAAAAAATTTCAAGGTAATTCCTCAACACCTTGAGTAGAGGATTTAATGGAGTATCATTGGACTTAAGTCCTTTTAGTGTTTCAAAACCATAACACTTGCATGCCTAAAGCGCCCAACCTTTCCAAGTTATAAATACTTGTGCGTCACCAATTCCTCTCACAAAAACATGAGAGCCCCACTTCTCGGACCACCTGTGAATACTCTTGAAGGATTGAGCAAGGTCTCACCCAAGTATTATCATACAGGTTGTTCGTCGCCTAAGTGAACATCAGGTCTCCCAAGCTTACTTGCAAGCCCAAACTTGTGTTCCCTTCACTACTTGGGAGCCCTTCCTTAGTTCACTTACTTCTCTTCACTCTCTTCAGTTTACAAGCCATCAAGAATTCCTCAAATCCATTCCTGTAAAGGCTTTTTCTTCATTGGCTCCCTTTTCTGAAAGGGATTCAGTTGAGACCTCCACCAAAACCTCCTGACTTATCAAACCTTTGGGAAAGGCACATCAGTGTGTCTCCTATTTGAGTTTGTATTTCCATAATAGAGGTTTCTCACATTTTTTTCATAATTGGGTTAGGATTCATGGAGTTTCTGTGGGTTTGTATATCCACAGTCACATAGACCTTTCTCCCATAAACAATGTTGGGATGTTCCTGGTTTGGAGGAGGGTTGGGTCCTAGCCTCTCCCTTCTCGAAGAGAGGACCCGGAACCTCAAGTCTCTGATAGGGAAGGTACAGTTCATGCCTACTTTTCCTTTTAAAAAATAAAGGATAAGTCTCCCTTCCCCTACCAGGATCAATTTTAGGGAAATAAGTTTGGCGTAAGCCCGTAGCTTTTCTTGCAGGAGGTGGAATCATTGCTCCTCCTCTTTTATTCAGTGCCAAAGACTAGATGGGAGATAGGCATACGGACTCTTGTTACCCTTTTCATATCCTGTTGCGCTTTTTTACCTTGGGAAGCCATCCTGGTGTAAGACCCTAACCATTATACCTTCTCCCTTACATTGAACCCTTCTCCAATGTAAATAGAACAGAGGGAAGGCTCGTTGCCTCACCCTCTTCCACGGTCGCCTCAACCTCGTTCACCTTGGACACCATAGGTGCGCCGTCTTCCACCATCGGAGGAGGAAACATTTTAAAGTGTGAATGCCTTTTTGGAATATTTGACATCCTCTTGTTTCTTACATCGAGCATGACTCACATGGAATTAGATATTTCTCACAGTCACAACATTTTCACAATCAAAGGAACTACGATAACTCTGATTCCCACCATAATCGGGATATGTAGGAAGACTTCTCCAAGGCTCGAGCTCACTGGACATCCCCTTCAAGAAACTAATAATAATTCCTTTAATCTGGAAATCCTCCTTAGGAATAATCCCCAAATTAAACCCCAAATAATCAAGGCATCATTTTCAAGAAGTAATCTGAAACTCATATATCTCTAAGGATCATACTCTCCTGGGAGACTTATCAAAGTACGTGGGCTTTGATTCCCATCGATATGGGATACGTAGGAAGCCTACTTGAGGTTCAAAACCAACACTTCAAATCAACCTTGTTCTCCATGATCCATATTCCCAGCTGGGACTAATCTTACATGGAAACCCATATCCTTTCCAAGTTCCTTGGGATGCTTCAACATAAGTTCCACACTAAGTTTTTACCAAGAACCTTTCGCTTGGAGGTCCTTATCACAAGACCTTAAAAGGTATGATATGTCCTATTAAGCAACACCGAACTATGAGGGTTCTGATTCCTTTCACAAGGATACGTAGGTAGCCCATTTTACGGGCACAATCCCAAGATCAAAACAAACCTTTGTCTCCCTAGATGAAAATAAACTACAGAGTTCCCCAGTGAGTGTCTTAAAAACCGGTATCATCACAATGATGATTAAAAGAATATCTAATCTATATATTAGAGGATACCATTGATGGAAAACTATGAATACATATGGGTATTTCCATTAATGGAGAACCTTGAATGCATACTGATGATTCTAAATTTTACACATGTTAATAAGTGATTGTAAATTCCAAGGGATACTTATGATATACTTGGTGAATTAATAAGGATTCATGAAAATATCTTAAATTTACAAAGAGAGCCCCAGAGTAGATGATTATTCCCCCCAGAAGGGTGTGTTTAGTCCAACCTCCCATCCTCTCGACCAATGCACATTCCTAAGTATCATAAAGTTCAAACATAATGAACACCTGCCTTTGGAAAGAAGGTCCCATTTGGATAAATAATTGTTGGAAGTTTCTAGTTCCATAAATAAATCCATTGGAAACCACCTGGAAATAGTGATTTTTAAAACTTGAACACATGTATCAAGGAACTATGAAACAATATTTCATAAATAAACTATTTAATTGATATTATTTATTTAACCGTATAAATCCCTGAGTTCCCCTGGACACCTATATATCAATACTTTCCTCAGTCGTGATGGGGTCTGTACCATTTCCCATATTCAATTCACAATTCATTACATCACATTGGATTTCATTTACCATTTATTTCAGTTTATGTACGTCCAATTGGACCCATACTCCAATGTAAATTAATGGGTGTAGAACATCATTTCTATTACCCTCGTGAGTATTTGATGCATCAGTCCTTACCTCACAACCCATGAGTATTTGGAGCATCCGCCCTTGTCCCATAAATGAATATTAACATTCAAGCTGGGTGTATAATGCCATGTCTATCACCCCATGAGTATTTGGAGCATCATTCCCTGTATCACAACCTATTTATCAATCACACATATATATTTTTCATTTCTGTATAACATCATGTATAACACCCCAAAACCATCCATTAGTTAACACATAAATTAATTAATCAAATCTGTTAATTAATTCAATAACTAATTAACAACATAAATCTCTTCTAAAGTAATTCTACAATTAATTAACCATTCAACATCTCAAAAGTTAATAATTAATTATCAATTAATTATTAGTAACCACAAAAATTCAACTAGATAATTAACTCAACATTTAAATATCTGAAATCCTTAATAAAAAACATGATAAATAACTCACCAATCAATTATCCTTAATCCCTTACTAATCCAATCAATTAGTTAATTATACCAAATCTATTATTCAACGTAACAATTAATGAATTACACATTACCATTAATTAATCCATCAATCAATTAATCTACAAAACAAATCACATCCCATAATTAATTTTCCAGAATTAATTATCTCATTCTAAAACTCAACTCTCCATAATTAATTTACCACATCATTTCCATTTAATTAATTCACAATTAATTAACCTGGTTCAAATAAGGTCAAAATCCCTTAATTAATTCAATAACTAATTAACACTATTCAACAACCTCATCATCCCATGATTAATTCAATAATTAAATATTCATTAGGTTGCATCAACCCGTCATATATTAGTACTAATAGAAATATACAAGGAAAACTCAAACCACAAGAAAACATGATATAACACAAACACGACTTTTTGATTTGAAGGAAACACACCTTGATTGAGGGGTTTTATTACAAAAACATGATATTACATATCACACAAATCACTTATGAATTTTAGCTTTTTAAATCAACAAACATGCTAAATTCACATTAAGAGGCATTCAATATAAATACTTAACTGCATGGACTTAATTTCTAATAAAAGTGAAGTAAGAAATTTATTAATGCATTTAAAAAATTTAGGACTTTGAAAGGGAAACTACCTCAGGGTGGAACCAGATTGAATACACAGCCCTTTGATTTACTTGGAGGCACCCAGTCACAATTGGCACATAGTCGCAAAAACACACCATTAATCGACACCCATAAATAGTGCGGTGGGGACCAATGCATACCTATAATATTAACTGTAACATAAAAACAATATAAGAACCCAAAACATGGAGTGTGAAACCAAATAATGGGTTTAAACCCCTACCTAAATATGGTGGTGATGAACCAAAACCGAGCCTAAACACTTCACCCTTGGCGGTGGTAGTCAGAAAATGGACCAACGGGTCTAGAGGATCCCATTGCACAACCCTAGAACCGAAGAAACAAGGAAACTCAATTAATCCCAAGCCTTAGGGTTTCGGCCAAGCAAACAAGGAGAGGGAGGATCCAAATGGTTGATATGAATTTCGAAACATACGCAGACAGAATCACTTTCACGAGGAAGACAAGACTTGTAAAGACAGCATAAGGATTCGACACATGGAGATGAGCTCGATTGAAGGTGTGTAGTGTGCCTCATAGGGGGCTTGGTGCAGGTCGCGTTGCTCATACAGTGCGCCTCCTCCTTTCAATCACCTCCCTCAATCATCTAATTAATACCCTATTAAACTAATAGATTTAATATAATAATAATAATAATAAAAATAACAGTCATATCATCCTTATCATTATTTATTTTACACCCCTATTAGGTAAAAAGAAATACTTCATTAACACATAAAAATAATTAAATTCTCTCCAAGAGAGTTTAATTAAATAAAAACTCTAACTTTTTTATTTAATTAACTATCTCAGCATGAATTAATTGAATAAACCCCCCAATTCACAACGATTAATTATATTGTTTGTAACCATCAATTTAATTAAAATAAACCTATATTTTACCTTAGTTAATTAAATTCCTCATTACCTTGAATTTAATTTAATTAAACCCAACTCCACATTTATTCCTCATTTAATATTACCATTTAATGTTATAATTCTTTGATAACCCCCAAATCCCCACTACACATCATTTTATTAAATTATTTTTAACTCAATTTAATTAAATGAAACCACTATTTTATAACAATTAATTAAATCCCCCTTTTCTATGGATTTAATTAAAAAAATCCAAATTCCATTATTATTATTCTTCAAAATTTTAATAACAAACATAATTAATAATAATAATTATACTCATAAAACCATAATTATATTAATCACATTTTTATTATTATTCAACCTTAGATAAAACCCAATACCTCTATCAAATAAAAATACTTATTTATTAATTCTAAAACTCCTTTTTTAATTAAACGCATCTTCATTAAATCTGAAAACTCCTCATTTAAAAAAATTTCTTTGAGAAGCCCAAATGCCTCATTAATTTCACATAAATATTACACCTCATTAATCATCCAATTGAAATATTTTAACTTGAAAATAATTTCTGACACCATAATAATAATAATAACACTATTATTATTAACACAGTCTTACATTTAATCAAAAATATACCATTTAATATAATTTAATTAAAATAAATAAAATATTAAACTGGGTAAGTTGCATGGGTTGGACCACAACCGTGAGTAGCCTGTAAAGATCCATTAAAGTACACTTTTCCAGATCCAGTGCTCCCAAGACATATCAGGACACCCGTGGAAATTATTGAGCATTCACCCAATTCCAAAAATAATACCTTTAAGTGTTACAACACTCGGAATAAATTTCCGGTTCTCAGTTTAAAAAATGGACCCGTCGATAAACAAACAAAAAATTGAAAACCTTCATATTTAAACCTGGTTAAAAAACATGGGACTTTATAATCTACCCACCTTAAAAACTTCTCATCCCTAAGAAGCCATCAAAAACTATTACAACATATACTGAGCTACCAAGGTCAAGAAATTTTTTCATTTTAAGAACCATGTTACGTCTCCAAACACCAAACATAATTTTAACTAAAACATAAGTCCAACTGCTTATTTCTTTAAAACCCGAGCCAAAGCTAACCGAAATGGAGCTTAAATATGAGGATATTACAGTGACCTCATTGAAGAAAAGGGTTGAATCTCAATCGACCAATAGATTATGGTTGCGCATGATTTCCTAGAAAGATATTATAGTCCCAAAAACCCACACTCACCCTTAAATTTTCGACCCACCTTTTAAAATTATTACATCACCAACCACATGAACACCAAAGTCTTTACCTGACCTTTGGTGACATTCCAAGTCAATCCATAACTAGTCTATTTAAAAAAACAAACATTCCCCAACAGAAATGAAGTTATAGCCCAAAGAAACCATACATCCCATGTACAACCTGGATAACAACTACTCAACAAGCCTAACAACATTTAAAACTTTAGCCCGACGTAAGACCAATGCTATCTTAGTGTCTCCATGAATAGGTCAATATAGGGTATATTCTTTCCATATTCGGAAGATCACACTATGAGAAAACCAAGGTCACTAAAAAATTATTTGAACTACTACCAAACGACTCTGTTAAAAAATATCAGTGTCACATGCCGACACGTTTATCGAAATCGATGTAACACTACCCACCTTAGGATTGTACATGATGTCAAAATAAATGTTTCGCATCTTAATAGTGTGTTATTTATGAAAAACCTTAAACACAAGTATGATGTTCCTCGAACCACGATCACCACGTCAAACATTCTCGCATGAAAGCCAAAATTTAAACCAACTGGTGTGTCAAAACACCCGAGTCCCACATGCTAGTCTCTTATGAAACATAAACGTCGACCCTCTCTATCAGTCATTCAAAATAGATATCACTATTATCAAAATATATATATTTTTCATTTTATCCATTTATGTAATTAATTTTAACCTTTAAAATTTTGAATAGATTTCAACAAACCCACAAGTACTTTTTCATAAGAAGTAACTTGGTTTTCAAAATAATGCCCCTTGGGAAAATTAGGAAAGCTATTGAAAACTTAATTTTTAAACAATTAACATTCCATGTTATTCAGACATAAATAATCAATTTAGTAGTTAATTCCTTTTAACAAAAATGCAACCTTCGAGGATCTCATTTATTCAATCCGGGTTCTTCAAAAAGCAACCGAACAACATTTTTAAATTCACAAACATTTTCAAACATACTAAGGTTATATAAGGTCTAGTCAAATGGGTGGCCACCTACCAATCGATAAGGTTCTCATATACCTTACTGCTGGCATTTGAATCCCATTTAATCAAAATAAATTTACCTTCTGATTTAAATTAGCATCCTTTCCAACAAGATCAAATACACGGGTTATTCTTTACCTAGTTTTAAGGCGCCCATACACCTTACAACTAAAAACTGGTTCTGTCGTAATCACAATCAAATAAATTTATCCAAAGTAACCAATAATTTATCAGCAATCTAACACATAACTACAAGTAGCTAACACAAAACAACATGTTGAATCCACTAAAACATTCCATAACACAAAATCATGGCATATAATCATTTCATATTATCACTCAAGCATGTTAATTATATCACTAAAACATGATATCTAAAAATTCATGCTAAATAAGTACAAGACCTGGAATATATTCAAGGCACAAAATCCATATTAGCAGGAATCCTACAAATGCAACTACATGGAATGGCAATTAAGAATGGCATGTTAATCTATAAGTGCCTAATATGATGCATGTAATCAAAATTCCTTGCAATATCAGGACAAGGAATATTTTTCAAAATTTTCATAATCAATAAACAGTGGAAAATACACCAGTCACTCAAGGTGAAATCATATCAACTATAACAACGAACAACATGAATAGCAATTCCCAATCCTGGACACTTGGTCATTTCTTATACATGGGGTGATCAGTCCCAAGCACGACTATTAACCGAAGCACCGACACATTCATATTCTTCTGTCTATCAATCCCAAAAAGAGTAAGATAAGGAAAAGGACCATTTGATACAACATTGTAACATCCCGACCTGTCTCACCCCTGAACCGGTGGCAGGACCAGTCACCACATGACCTCAAGCGCGTCTCCTTGTACACAAGAGGCTGCCAACTACCAATAAGGCTATAAGGATAATCAGGGGGAGACTATACCCTATTATCAGAGTAAAAATAGTGGAAAATATCAGCAAATGGAAGAAGTAGTGTGAATAATGATAAAGCAGTGGAAGAAATAATTTTATAAATCTTGTATAAAACAAAATGGCCAATGAAAATGTTATAAAATGCATGAATGTTATGATGGTACAACTATGAAAGCGATAAAAAATACATCATGCTTTATATATCAATAAATAAATAAATATAAGACTCAAATATCTAAGGGAAAACTTCATGAGCATCCTGAGATCTAGCATAGTCCTTTTCTCCTATCTCCAGGTACTAGAATACAACAATAAGCAAGGTCCAAGGTCTGTAGTCCTACGAACAAGAAAGGTCTACTCAGGTATCCCAGTGCAATGGTGGCCCAAGTAGGGTTTGAGATATATATCTCAGTAGGCCGACACCACCGATGTATAGCCCTATCCAGAGAGTGAAATATAAATCATGTGTAGGTATAATGATGTGACAACTGAATTGATTAAATAAACTACAACACGTCCAGGTTCCTAAGGAACACCTGATAGAGATACCAGATTCAGATCATAGTTGGAAATAAGAGTCTGAATTGGAACTATACATATATATTTCATAGATAAATTGTTTAATTGGTATTCTTTATTTAACCACATAAATCCCTGATTTTCCCTCGACACCCGTATCTCAATACTTTCCTCATCCATGCTGAGGTCTAAACCATTTCCCTTATTTAATTTAAAATTCATTACATCACATCATCTTTCATTAACCATTTAATTAAGTTTATGTATGACCAATTGGACCTACAATCCAATTTTTTTCAATGGGTGTAGAACGTCATGTATATCACCCTCATGAGTATTTGGAGCATCAATCCTTGTCTCACAACCCATGGGTATCTGGACCATCAGTCCATGTCCCATAAATGAATATTAACATGCAATCTAGGTGTCCAATTCCATGTATAGAACCCCAGGATTATTTGGAGCATCAGTTCCTATCTCACAACCCATTTATCAGTTATACATACATATTTATCATTAGTGTAGAACACCATATCTAACACCCCAAAACCATCCATTAATTAACTCACAAATTAATTAATCAAATCCGTTAATTAATTCAAAAACTAATTAACGAAATAAATATCCCATCAAATAATTATACAATTAATTAACCATTAAACATCTCAATAACTAATAATTAATTAACAATTAATTACTCTTAATCACAATCAAGTCAACTAGATAATTAACTCAACATTTAATTATCCCAAATCCTTAACTGAAAACATGATAAATAATTCACCAATAAATTATCCTTAATCCCTTAAAAATCCAATCAATTAGTTAATTATACCGAATCTATTAGTAAACACAACAATTAACAAAGTACACATTACCATTAATTAATCCATTAATTAATTAATCTACAAAACAAATCACATCCCATAATTAATTTTCCCGAACTAATTATCTCATTATAGAACTAAACTCTTCATAATTAATTTATTACATCATTTCCATTTTACTTGGCGGAAACCAGTTTCAATTGGCATGTAGTCATACAAACACACCATTAACCGATAAC
Organism: Viscum album; assembly: GCA_963277665.1. Taxonomy (NCBI): domain Eukaryota; kingdom Viridiplantae; phylum Streptophyta; class Magnoliopsida; order Santalales; family Viscaceae; genus Viscum; species Viscum album. The sequence goes on along the minus strand of OY728162.1, from coordinate 344,329,056 downwards.
CATAAATAGTACAGTGGGGACCAACATATATCCAATATATTAATTGCAACACAAAAACACCATAAGCATCCAAATCATGGGGTTCGAAACCAAATATAGGTCTTAAACCCTTAAGAGAATATGTCGAAAATGAACCAAAACTGAGCCTAAACACTTCACCCTTGGCGAAGGTAGTGGGAAAATGGACCAACGAGTCTAGAGGAGTCCATTAAACAACCGTAGAATCGAAGAAACAAGGAATCCCAATTAATTCCTAGCCTTAGGATTTCAGCTGAGAAAATAGGGAGAGGGAGGAGCCAAACGGTTTATGAAAACCATGAAACATACACAAACAGACTCACCTTGATGAGGTGAACAAGACTCATGAAGACACCAGGAGGATTTGACGCGTGAAGAGGAGCCCGGTTGAAGGTGTGTAGTGCGCCTCATTGGGGGATTGGTGCAGGTCATGCTGCTCATGCAATGTGCCTCCTCCTTTCAATCACCTCCCTCAATCATTTAATTAATAACCAATTAAAATAATAGATTTAATATAATAATAAAAATAACAATAACAATAATATTCCTTATCATTAATTATTTTATACCCTTATTAGGTAAAACACAATACATCATTAACACATCAAAATAATTAAATTCTCTCTAACAAAATTCAATTAAATAAAAACTCTAACCCATTTATTTAATTAATTATCTTGACATGAATTAATTAAATAAAACCTCTTCTTCACAGTGATTAACTAAATTCTTTTTAACCATAAACTTAATCAAAATAAACCAACATTTTTCCTTAATTAATTAAATTCCTCATTACCTTGAATTTATTTAAATTGAACTCAACTCCACATTTGTTCATCATTTAATATTACCATTCTTTGATAACCACAAAATCCCCACTACACATCATTTAGTTAAATTATATTTAACTAAATTTAGTTAAATGAAACCACTGTTTCGCAAAAATTAAATGAATCCACCTTTTCCATGGATTTATTTAAAAAACCCCCAAATTCCATTATTATTATTCTTCACAATAATAATAACCATAATTAATGATTATTATTATACTCATAAAACCATTATAATAATAATCGCATTATTATCATTATTCAACCTTAGATAAAACTCATAACCTCAATTAAATGAAAATTCTTCTCTATTAATTCAAAAACTCATTATTTAATTAAACACATCTTCATTATATCTAAAAATAATCATTAAAAAATGTTTCATTGAGATAACCAAAGGCCTCATTAATTTCACATAAATATTACACCTCATTAATAATCCAATTAAAATCTTTTAACATCAGAATAATTTATGACACCATATTAATAATAGTAACATTATTATTATTAACACATTCTTCAATTTAAACACAAATCTCCCATTTAATATTATTTAAGTAAAATAAATAAAATATTAAAATGGGTAAGCTACACGGGTTGGTCCACAACCGTGCGTAGCCCGTGCAGATCCATTAAAGTGCACTTTTCCAGATTCGGTGCTCCCAAGACTTATCAGGACACCCATGAAAATTATCGGGTATTCACCCAAGTCCAAAAACAACACCTTTAAGTGTTCAAAAACTCGGAATAAAGTTCCAGATCTCGGTTTAAAAAACTGATTTTGGTGGTGAAAAATGTGTCCCCTTCATTCCCTAGACTCAACAATGTGATCGGGGAAAGCTGCATATCCAAAGGATCAAACGTCTCTCCAAGAAATCTCAAAAGGGTCCTTCGCAAAACTCTCTACACAGTAGGCACAACTCAGTGCCAACACCACTGCAAGGGGCTCCATAGCATCTTGGTCAGGCACGAGTCCAATGTCGACCGAAGCCCCTTCGTGGCATTATCACCCTCCACTGCCTGTTATGTGGCGGCCGAGGCGACAAGCCCCTCTAAGGCGTCCTGCACCCTCCATGAGACAGGCACATGCTGACAAAGTGATTCCTCTCCATGGCATCACCCATCCCTGTGGTGGGTTCTACGACCCCAATGATGGTGGTTACCTACAAATTTAAGGCTCACCCCTCTTCCAAACCATTGTGACTCTTTTATTTTAACTTCAAAAGATCCAATTTTGCATAGAACTTCATGAAACCATCAAAAGGGTCACCAAAGGTACTTGGACTCTTCAAGACGTACACCTTCACATGCTTTTAACCCTCCACAAATGGAGAAGAATCCCTTCACGAAGGCCTATTCCCTTCGCGGAGGAAGGGGCCCCTTTGGTGTGCTCAAGGTTTCACGAAGCATAGAGCCTTTGAAAAACTCTCTCCCAACAAAGAGGTATTCGAAAATGTGAATATCTACCCCCTTAAAAGGTTTCTCTTCGTGAAGCCTTGTACTTTTGTGAAATGCCCTCATTGTGAAGCCCCTTGACTTCACGAAGCCCCTCGACTTTGGGTAGTTCTTTCCTTTTGCAAGTACCATCCTCTTCACGAAGCATCCATCTTTAGAGAATCTCATCCTTTTCACAAAGCACCTCTTTACAAGGCCTAATACTTCACACACCCCTTTCCCATATGAACTGTCACGACCCGACCCTACCCGGGCTCGAGCCGCAACTACCCCAATCCCGCCTCCATAGGCCAGGGGCTAGCGACCAGCGCTGAAGGCACAACAACTCAGGGAGGCCTTTGCTTAAGCACCTGTACACATGCACACGCAGAAAACTCAATGCAACAGTGCAGAGTAAAAGAAAAGACAAGTAAAGAAAAGGGCAGCTGCTATAAATATATAAACCTCAGATGTGCATCGACCTCTAAACAGTACAAGTACAAACTGAAAAGAAAAGGGAAAAAACACGCGCCCAACCGAAAAGTGCCACAACCCGGCAACAGGTAAACAAAAAGAGAAACAGCTGGCGGATCTCCCACCTGCATCCCAGCCATGACCACCGCACGCGGTCCAAGCTCCCAAGCTCCTACGCTCCACTAAAGTCATGCTCCACATGTCCGTCATCTGCAAGGGCACACCAAGTGCGGGCAAAGCCCAAGAAGGGGTGAGTATAAAAATACTCAGTAGGATACCCCGAAGGCTCGCGGGAGCAACAAAAGGAGGTACCGAAGGGTGAGAAGTAGAGCGAACAAGGAATAGAAAAGAGTACAACCAAGGGTGCAGTAAAGAGTAACATCTCAACCCATCAAGAGAAAGATAGAAGACTCATCCTACCACGAGAAGCTGGACGCGGAAATCACGTGGCATACCTCGCACGTCTTCGCCTCTCCTGAAGGAGAGTAGCCAAAACCCAAGGAGTGGGTACTCAAAACATGGTATATACAAATCTTTATGCTCAATCAAGAAGCCCGAACAAACTCGTAAGGGGATCTCCATCCCGTAGCTCAGCCCAAGAAAACAAGCGGCCAACAGTCCCAAAAAAATAAACCATCGATGCCCAGCATCTCGTATGTCTTCCCTGAACCACAAGCCAAGGGGCTCAGTCACCGCACCTTGATACTATCCGCTTTGGGCGGCACTGACTCGCCTGCACGGTTTTAGATCGCGTCTCAAGAACGCGTCTCGGTGGGGAAAGTGCCCCTCGTACTTGAGAGTTCTAGGGAAATTCAAACCACACCTCATCACTGCCCCGCAGTCGAGAGGTCTCCTCAAAGCCAAGCCGTCACAACAATGACCCGTATAACCAAGGGTCCCGCTCCGGAAATCACAGAGGAAAGCCACAGACTATCCTAGTCGGAAGGACTGAGTCTGGAATGCAAACTGGTGTCCCCACTGCCCAGCCCTGCTGGAGGGTAATTCATAACCAGATATCAGGTGACCCACTGCCCAGCCCTGCTGGAGGGTAAACCTTAATACATCGTCAGGCGACCCACTGCCCAACCCTGCTGGAGGGTAAACCATATTCAGACATCGGGTGACCGACTGCCCAGCCCTGCTGGAGGGTAAACCCTAATACATCATCAGGCGACCCACTGCCCAGCCCTGCTGGAGGGTAGACCTGGAATAAGTCGACAGGCGACCCACTACCCAGCCTTGCTGGAGGGTAGACCTGGAACTAGACGACGGGTGACCCACTGCCCAGCCCTGCTGGAGGGTAGGCCCTAAGAGGTCGTCGGGAGACCCACTGCCCAGTCTCTGCTGAAGGGTAGACCCTAAGCACGTCGGGTGACCTACTGCCCAGACTCTGCTGGCGGGTAGACCCTAAAAGTGTCGGGTGACCCACTGCCCAGTCTCTGCTGGAGGGTAGACCCTAGAATTGTCGGGTGACCCACTGCCCAGTCTCTACTGGAGGGTAGACCCTAGAAGTGTCGAGTGACCCACTGCCCAGTCTCTGCTGGAGGGTAAACCCTAGAAGTGTCGGGTGACCCACTGCCCAGTCTCTGCTGGAGGGTAGACCCTAGAATCTGATGAGTAACCCACTGCCCAGCCTCGCTGGAGGGTAAAACTCAGAAATGCTCTGGCCACATCCACTGAAGGGTACAACACTGGCCAACTGAACACGGAGTGGGTAACACGCGACCACCCAACTCCAGCACAACTCACCCAAAGGGGGGTTCAACACCTGTTCCATCACTAGGTGCCACTGGCCCCGCTACCGGCCAATCCATCGAGAACAAAACCAGGGGGAGACCACTCAACCCTGCTGGTCAACAAACGCGCACCGAGCCAGGGGAAAAACTCCACCCTGGTGGTCAAACAACCACACCGAGGGACCCTCTATGTCGAAAGAGGTCAAGTACATAAGGCAGAACACGACACGCACATGGGGACCACACGATGTGTGGCCCCAAGTCAACCCCAACCAAGCGCACGAACATCTCAGGTACAAACCAGACGTACCTCCAAGCGCTCTCATATACCCCCAGAGTATACCTCGTTCCAGCCCATAGGCTATCGTGCACACGGCACCCAACGTCAATGCGAAGGCGTGACGTAACCACTCCAACCTGCCACCTCAAAGGCCCAGGCACGGCCAACCACGTCACCTCAAGCATTTACATCACTCACACGGGAGTGCACGCGATCCCTCGCCAAAGGTCCGCTACTAGCAAAGTAGGGCGAACCACCACTAGAGCACCTTCTGTGCTTCCACATTTCTCAATATCGCGCAAGAGGCTCTGTACAGCCAAACTGATCACACCATTGTTATCCTTGCGGAAAAACACGCGAGTTAGACTACTCACTCACCCGAAACGGTCAACAGGTGGAAAGGGTACTATTCACCGTGACCAACCCGCATGGGGCCCACCCCAGAATCCCGAAACTGAACCAACGGATCACGCCATTGTGATCCCCTCGGAAAAACACACGGGATTGACTACTCAATTACCCAAAACGGCCATCCGGTGAAATAGGTACTATTCACCGTAGCCCGGTCGGGTGGGACCCACACCACATCTCCGAAAGAGGTCGGGCGGACTGCGCCATCGCAGTGCTCTTGGAAAAACACGTCGAAAGCACTACTCACATGAGTAGAACGGGTATCCGGAGAAAAAGATGTGTTCCGGTACACCGCACACGAGCGGCTCCAGGTGGGACCCGCAACTCGGTCCTGAAACTCCACGAACGGATCGCACCGTTGCGATCCTCTCGAAAAAGCAGACAAGATGGACTACTCATTCGTCCAAAACGGTCGCCCGGTGATAAAACTGGAAATCACCGTCAACTCCCGAAACGGACCTCATGGGCCCCGCACCATCGTGCCAAATTAGGGTGGGCAGACTGCGCCTACGCGACGCCCTCGGAAAAACACCCAACAACGACTGCTCGCACGCCCCGAACGGACGACCAAGAAAAAAAGTCGCTAGAAGCTGCACGTAGCTCAAAAGACGGGCCGTGGGGCCCGCGCCTTAACTCCAGCCTCAACGCCCGAAACCACCCTGGAAACCTCCGCCTCGACGCCAGGGTTCCAACGCCACTGACGGCGCTCAAAACGGACGTCGGACGCGTCTGCGCCGCTCAAAACAAGAAACTCGGGAGAAACGCTCGTCCCCTTAAGGATGCGTCGCGCCTCAGCGACCCCTCATTTCGGGAATTAAAAATTCATGAAACCATCTCAAACAAATCCCCCCCGACTCACGCTCCGCGCTGCCACAGACGGCGCGCAAAACGGACGCCCGTAGCCCGAAATACGGGCGTCCGAAATCTGAGGGGCAAAGCCCCTTTGGGCCGGACCGGGCCGGACCGGCCGGTCCGCCCTGCTTGGGCCGGCCCGCGCCGGCCGGCCCGGCTCACCCCGCCGCGGCCAGTTGGCCGCAGCTCGCTTCAGCCGACCGGCCGCCTCGCGGCCGGTTCTTTCCCCACAGCGACCCGCGATGTGCGGGTCGCGGTCGACGCACGGGGGTCGCGCGGTTCGCTGCCCCCCTCTCCTCCGCCTGTCGACGCCCGCGGCCGGCGCCGCGGCCGGCTTCCGGAAGCCGCCGCCGAGGGCCGCCGCTGCCTCCCGGCAAGCACCGCCGCCGCCTCCGAGGTCCCGGCCGACCGCCCTGCTGCGCCGCGCTCCGCCCCGCGCTGCCGTCCGCCGCCTTCGGCACCCGCCGGAAACCGGCCTCACGGCCGGATAATTCCAAGGACCACCGGAAACGATCCGGTGGTCGAAATTTTGATCCGGATAGCTTTCCGGAAAGCTCGGGACGGGATCTACGCATCCACGGGATTTTTTCGAGGATCCAATGGTGCGATTGAGCATAAAAGAGGATTAAAATGGGGAGGGGGAGGAAAACTCAAATCCGCCTACTTCGTTGGGCTTCGCCCGGCGCTTCCCGCGCGATCCGCCGCGCGCCATCATCTCGCCGGCGCCACCTCGCCGGAATCAACTCGCCGGAGCTCGCCGGAGCTCGCCGGAAAGGTGGAAGGGAGGGAAGTAGGGTTTGAGGTAGAAGAGGAAGAAGAAGAAGGGGGGGGGTGCGTGTTTAAATAAAAACACTTAAACACCCCGCCCGACACGCCCCCGACTCCGATCCCGAAGCAGAAAAAAACAAGGGCGTCCCTGGGATAAACATGACCTCCCGAGCACAACTTTGGTCTCGGAATTTTAATCCGAGACCCCGTTCACAAGTTATTAAACTTAGCGCTCGAGGCCGCCAAATTACGAAAACGCCCCTGGGGCCATTTTTCACAAACGGCCCGCGCCCGCGAAACTTACACCCCTCCTAGGGTAAACGGCACGCTCCGAACTCAACGGTGCCCTTGGTTTTCCAATCCGAGCCACCGTTTAAGTGATACTAGCGTTTCTCCATTAAACGAATAAATAAATTAATTAATTTATCCGTTTAACATTCCAGAAGCGGGCGAGGGGTCCAAACTTCCCGCGCCGACAAATTTTATTTCGCTCCTAGGGTAAACACCCCATTCTGGACCCATACATACACTCAGATCCCTGATCCGGAACTCCGTTTAGGAGTTATCTCATTTATTTAGCATTTCCAGTGTGAACGCACTGAAAATTTAATTCCAGCCACTCCGGGGCTCAGAATCGCACGCCGTCTGAAGGCGCTGCTCTGGAATATCATTAAGAATATTCCAAAGTCTTCCACAGCAAAAACCGGGTTCTTAAATCATTCCCTACTTCAATATTTTCGTCCTCGAAAAGCAAAACTAGGGAGCAACACAGGGTACTAAGCCCACACCTGGCTTTCCCATACCCAGAAGAACCCACGCGCAACTCTGCGTCACCACACACAGACCAACGAGTTGTTCCGTTCACGCGAGGTCGGCCCATTCCGACTTCGTGCACCCACTCCAGACCTTGGGATTAGGTCAAGGTGGTAGGGTACCTCTCCACCCCTTTTCACGGTCTCAAACAGCCCGAAGGCCCTCGGGGGTAGCTCACCTCCCCGGTCAAACCTCTTCGTCGCATGTCGCGACTGGAATCCCTGCCTGCACCTAGAGCAAGGCCCGGTGATTCCCTCCTTCAGAATATCCATATGGTGAAGCACCCAAGGATATCTGGTCACGAAAGATCTCACAATCGATGTTCTCTTACACGCTCAAAAGGCGAAGGAGTCAACACTATCGACTAAAGGAAAAGGTCTCGCGCCTTTCTCCTTACCACCATAGGGTTACACCCGACGCCCTGCGTCACCTTGGTAACACCTCAAACAAGGAGCCGGGAGAGAAGCATTTCACACGCAGAGCCTAACAATTCTACTGCAAGAAGTAGAAGAGTCGCAAGGGGTACCTCTCACCATCCCATGCTCTACAGGGTCGTAGATATCCAAAGCTCGCGACTACCCGCGGTCCCAACCGTCAGAACCCAGAGATTGAAATGGACCACCTAGTGGGGATGGGAAAACATCGTAACGTCTTCCCCCACTACCAGCTCCTCCCGCTCCTCTGCTAGCACCACCTCTCTGGGTACTACTCCGATCACGGCGCTGCCTCTGCCATGGTGGTGCGCCTGCTGCCTGCCCGAAGCTCTCAGCAACTCGGGGCGAGCAGTCTCGTGCCAAGTGACCTTGCCCGTCACAAGCATAGCACCAGCGCTCTCTGGGCTGCCCTGGTGCCCTCCGGCGCCACTGTGGTGTACGACCACGGCCCGGGATCCACTCACGGAAGGGCATCCTCGGCTGAGGCCCTGCGCCTTTTTGCCACAGTGGTAAACGACCACGTCTCCGAAACCGGCAGTGGGAAGGCTACCTGTATCGAGGTCCTGTCCTCCGGCGCCTGCTAGCTACGGCAGACGTCCCGGCTCCGTCGCGCCGACTGCCACTACCAACTGCAAAACATGACAGGAAGCCCTCTGTCACCAGCGCCTGCTCTAGCACCCCGACATACATGGAAATGCCCAAGGATACCATGACAGCACGAATCTCTCAGCGGAGACCCTGCTCAAACTTTCGCGCTCGGAGGTTGTCGTCACGGACCAAGTCTGGGTAAAAGCGTGCACGGTCTGCAAAACTAGCCACATACTCGGCCACCGTCATCCCTCCCTGCTAAAACTGCAGGAGCTCCTGAATCCGAATGGAGCACAAGCAGGAGGGGAAAAACTCCTCACGGAGCAACAACTGAAAGTCGTCCAACGAAAACGACGACTCGTCAAGAAACTGAGTCTCCAGACTCCACCAACGCCAAGCCGATCCACGTAAAAGGCTGGCTGCCAAAGCCACTCTCTGATCTTTCGGCGTCTGCACAAGCCTGAAAAGGCGAACCACTGCCTCGAGCCATACCTCTGCTGCATGAGGGTCTAGCTCACCACTAAACCTCAGCGGTCTCTGCCGCTGGAACTCACGGAGCACGCTCAACCTGCGCTCAAACTCAGCCTACTCTGCTGAAATTGCCTGCTACACAACAGATGGGGGGTGCTTCTACCGGCCCACCCGGAGAAAGGGCTCGCATGATGGGTTCTGTACTGAGGCCTCGTAGCTCACAGGGTCGTCGTCACGTACCCAAAACTGGTATCCTGGCTGGCTGTCCTCGCGGAGACATCCTAAATATTATCAAGGAGTGCCGCGGTCAGATGAGCATATATGTATATACCAACAACAACGATGGGGAGCTGACTCAAGAAGGACGGTCAAAGACTCGATCCTATGTGATGCACAAACAAATTTTCCCTGTAACAAGTGTCTCAGTATGCCGAGTCGACAAGCGGGTTATCAAGGTCCTGGTGAATGGATACGTCGGCCGCCGCACCTTCTCTGGACTCCCTGGCCTGAGAGCCTCTCTCGAGACACGTTAACACTATTGCCCTATATCCCAACCAATTCCTCTTTTAGGGACTTCCGCACAACGCCCCAAGGAACGAACCTCCCTCTGATACCACTTTGTCACGACCCGACCCTACCCGGGCTCGTGCCGCAACTACCCCAAGCCCGCCTCCATAGGCCAGGGGCTGGCGACCAGCGCCGGAGGCACAACAAGTCGGGGAGGCCTTTTCCTAAGCACCTGTACACACGCACACGTAGAAAACTCAATGAAATAGTGCAGAGTAAAAGAAAAGACAAGTAAAGAAAAGGGCAGCTGCTATAAATATATAAACCTCAGATGTGCATCGACCTCTAAACAGTACAAGTACAAACTGAAAAGAAAATGGGAAAAACACGCGCCCAACTGAAAAGTGCCACAACCCAGCAACATGTAAACAAAAAGAGAAACAGCTGGCGGATCTCCCACCTGGATCCCAGCCACGACCACCGCACGCGGTCCAAGATCCCAAGCTCCTACGCTCCACTAAAGTCACGCTCCACCTGTCCGTCGTCTGCAAGGGCACACCAAGTGCGGGAAAAGCCCAAGAAGGGGTGAGAATAAAAATACTCAGTAGGATACCCCGAAGGCTCGCGGGAGCAACAAAAGGAGGTACCGAAGGGTGAGAAGTAGAGAGAACAAGGATTAGAAAGGAGTACAACCAAGGGTGTAGTAAAGAGTAACAGCTCAACCCATCAAGAGAAAGATAGAAGACTCATCCTACCATGAGAAGCTGGACGTGAAAAGCACGTGGCATACCTCGCACGTCTTCGCCTCTCCTGAAGGAGAGTAGCCAAAACCCAAGGAGTGGGTACTCAAAACATGGTATATACAAATCTTTATGCTCAATCAAGAAGCCCGAACAAACTCGTAAGGGGATCTCCGTCACGTAGCTCAGCCCAAGAAAACAAGTGGCCAAAAATCCCAAAAAAATAAACCATCGGTTCCCAGCATCCCGCACGTCTGCCCTGAACCACAAGCCAAGGGGCTCAGTCACCTCACCTTGATACTATCCGCTTTGGGCGGCACTGACTCGCCCGCATGGTTTTAGATCGCGTCTCAAGAACGCGTCTCGGTGGGGAAAGTGCCCCTCTTACTTGAGAGTTCTAGGGAAAGTCAAACCACACCTCATCACTGCCCCGCAGTCGAGAGGTCTCCTCAAAGCCAATCCGTCACAACACTGACTCGTATAACCAAGGGTCCCGCTCCGGAAATCACAGAGGAAAGCCACAGACTAGCCTAGTCGGAAGGACTGAGTCTAGAATGCCAACTGGTGTCCCCACTGCCCAGCCCTGCTGGAGGGTAATTCATAACCAGATATCAGGTGACCCACTGCCCAGCCCTGCTGGAGGGTAAACCTTAATACATCGTCAGGCGACCCACTACCCAGCCCCGCTGGAGGGTAAACCATATTCAGACATCGGGTGACCCACTGCCCAGCCCTGCTGGAGGGTAAACCCTAATACATCATCAGGCGACCCACTGCCCAGCCCTGCTGGAGGGTAGACCTGGAATAAGTCGGCAGGCGACCCACTACCCAGCCTTGCTGGAGGGTAGACCTGGAACTAGACGACGGGCGACCCACTGCCCAGCCCTGCTGGAGGGTAGGCCCTAAGAGGTCGTCGGGCGACCCACTGCCCAGTCTCTACTGGAGGGTAGACCCTAAGCGCGTCGGGTGACCCACTGCCCAGACTCTGCTGGCGGGTAGACCCTAAAAGTGTCGGGTGACCCACTGCCCAGTCTCTGCTGGAGGGTATACCCTAGAAGTGTCGGGTGACCCACTGCCCAGTCTCTGCTGGGGGGTAGACCCTAGAAGTGTCGGGTGACCCACTGCCCAGTCTCTACTGGAGGGTAGACCCTAGAAGTGTCGGGTGACCCACTGCCCAGTCTCTGCTGGAGGGTAGACCCTAGAATCTGATGAGTAACCCACTGCCCAGCCCCGCTGGAGGGTAAAACTCACAACTGCTATGGCCACATCCACTGGAGGGTACAACACTGGCCAACTGAACACCGAGTGGGTAACACGCGACCACCCAACTGCAGCACAACTCACCCAAAGGGGGGTTCAGCACCTGTTCCATCACTAGGTGCCACTGGCCCCGCTACAGGCCAATCCACCGAGAACAAAACCAGGGGGAGACCACTCAACCCTGCTGGTCAACAAACGCACACCGAGCCAGGGGAAAAACTCCACCCTGCTGGTCAAACAACCACACTGAGGGACCCTCTACGTCGCAAGAGGTCAAGTACGTAAGGCAAAACACGACACGCACATGGGGACCACACGACGTGTGGCCCCAAGTCAACCCCAACCAAGCGCACAAACATCTCAGGTACAAACCACATGTACCTCCAAGCGCTCTCGTATACCCCCAGAGTATACCTCGTTCCGGCCCATAGGCTATCGTGCACACGGCACCCAACATCAACGCGAAGGAGTGACGTAACCACTCCAACCTGACACCTCAAAGGCCCAGGCACGGCCAACCACGTCACCTCAAGCATTTACATCACTCACACGGGAGTGCACGCGATCCCTCGCCAAAGGTCCGCTACTAGCAAAGTAGGGCGAACCACCACTAGAGCACCTTCCGTGCTTCCACATTTCTCAAGATCGCGCAAGAGGCTCCGTACAGCCAAACGGATCACACCGTTGTAATCCTTGCGGAAAAACACGCGAGTTAGACTACTCACTCGCCCGAAACGGTCAACAAGAGGAAAAGGTACTATTCACCATGACCAACCCGCGTGGGGCCCACCCCAGAATCCCGAAACTGAACCAACAGATCACGCCACTGTGATCCCCTCGGAAAAACACACGGTATTGACTACTCAATCACCCAAAACGGCCACCCGGTGAAATATGTACTATTCACCGTAGCCCGGTCGGGTGGGACCCACACCACATCTCCGAAAGAGGTCGGGAGGACTGCGTCATCGCAGTGCTCTCGGAAAAACACGTCGAAAGCACTACTCACTTGAGTAGAACGGGAATCCGGAGAAAAAGATGTGTTCCGGTACACCGCACACGAGCGGCTCCACGTGGGACCTGCAACCCGGTCCCGAAACTCCACGAACGGATCGCACCGTTGCGATCCTATCGAAAAAGCACACAAGATGGACTACTCATTCGTCCAAAACGGTCGCCCGGTGATAAAACTGGAAATCACCGTCAACTCCCGAAACGGCCCTCGTGGGCCCCGCACCATCGTGCCGAATTAGGGCGGGCAGACTGCACCTACGCGACGCCCTCAGAAAAACACCCAACAACGACTGCTCGCACGCCCCGAACGGAGGACCGAGAAAAAAAGACGCTAGAAGCTGCACGTAGCTCAAAAGACGGGCCGTGGGGCCCGCACCTTAACTCCATCCTCAACGCCCGGAACCACCCTGGAAACCTCCGCCTCGACGCCAGGGTTCCAACGCCACTGACGACGCTAAAAACGGACGTCGGACGCGTCCGCGCCGCTCAAAACAAGAAACTCGGGAGAAACGCTCGTCCACTTAAGGATGCGTCGCGCCTCAGCGACCCCTCGTTTTGGGAATTAAAAATTCCCGAAACCATCTCAAACAAATCCCCCCCGACGCACGCTCCGCGCTGCCGCAGACGACGCGCAAAACGGACGCCCGTAGCCCGAAATACGGGCGTCCGAAGTCTGAGGGGAAAAGCCACGTTGGGCCGGACCGGCCCGGACCGGCCGGTCCGCCCTGCTTGGGCCGGCCCGGTTCACCTCGCCGCGGCCAGCTGGCCGCGGCTTGCTTCAGCCAACCGGCCACCTCGCGGCCGGTTCTTTTCCCACTGCGACCCGCGATGTGCGGGTCACGGTCGACGCACGGGGGTCGCGCGGTTTGCGGCCCCCTTCTCCTCCGCCTGTCGACGCCCGCGGCCGGCTTCCGGAAGCCGCCGCCGAGGGCCGTTGCCGCCTCCCGGCAAGCACCGCCGCCGCCTCCGAGGTCCCGACCGACCGCCCTGCTGCGCCGCGCTCCACCCCGCGCCGCCGTCCGCCGCCTTCGGCACACGCCGGAAACCGGCCTCACGGCCGGATAATTCCAAGGACCACCGGAAACGATCCGGTGGTCGAAATTTTGATCCAGATAGCTTTCCGAAAAGCTCGGGATGGGATCTACGCAACCACGGGATTTGTTCGAGGATCCAATGGTGTGATTGAGCATAAAAGAGGATTAAAATGGGGAGGGGGAGGAAAACTAAAATCCGCCTACTTCATTGGGCTTCGCCCGGCGCTTCCCGCGCGATCCGCCACGCGCCATCATCTTGCCGGAGCCACCTCGCCGGAATCACCTCGCCGGAGCTCTCCGGAGCTCGCCGGAAAGGAGGATGGGAGGGGAGTAGGGTTTGAGGGAGAAGAGGAAGAAGAAGAAGGGGGGGTGCGTGTTTAAATAAAAACACTTAAACACCTCGCCCGACACGCCCCCGACTCCGCTCCCGAAGCAGACAAAAACGAGGGCATCCCTGGGGTAAACATGACCTTCTGAGCACAACGGTGGTCTCGGAATTTTAATCCGAGACCCCGTTCACAGGTTATTAAACTTAGCGCTCGTGGCCGCCAAATTACGAAAACGCCCCTGGGGCCATTTTTCACAAACGGCCCACGCCTGCGAAAGTTACACCCCTCCTAGGGTAAACAGAACGCTCCGAACTCAACGGTGCCCTCGGTTTTCCAATCCGAGCCACCGTTTAAGAGATACTAGTGTTTCACCATTAAACGAATAAATTAATTAATTAATTTATCCGTTTAACATTCCAGAAGCGGGCGAGGGGTCCAAACGTCCCGCGCCGACAAATTTTATGTCGCTCCTAGGGTAAACACCCCATTTCGGACCCATCCGTACACTCAGATCCCTGATCCGGAACTCCATTTAGGAGTTATCTCATTTATTTAGCGTTTCCAGTGTGAACGCACTGAAAATTTAATTCCAGCCACTCCGGGGCTCGGAATCGCACGCCGTCTGAAGGCGCTGCTCTGGAATATCATCAAGAATATTCCAAATTCTTCCACAGCAAAAAACCGGGTTCTTACATGGACCTCCAGGATCGTGCGAAGTGATTTCAAGGTCCCTTGGGTGGTGCTTCATGTTGAGTTTCTTAACCTCATGATTCTTCACAAAGTCATGCTAACGGCTATTGCTTCTTCGCATAACTATGCTAATATGAGCCACTCAATGGATCACTCCATGTCACTACCTCACTATGAAATTGTTGATGCCTCCCCTTCCCCTAGGTTGGGTAGGTATAATTCATGTAAGTCCTAGGGGTGTGGAGTGAACCCACCTCATCTGAGCTCCAGGATGTTAAACTGCAAAGCACCATCTTCCTCAGCACATGACATTAAACTGTGGCCTCACCCAGTGCAATATACACAAGGTGACTCATCTCAGACATTCTCCACACCCTCTCATATTCATGGGAGTGTGATCTTCCTCACATGGAATGAGATCCTCTTTGTGGGAATGACATCTATCCGCGAGGAAGGGAAACCATCTTGGTGTAAGCCCCTATCCTTTCTTGCGGGAGGTAGCATCACTAATCCTCCACTCTTATTCTGTTCCAAAGATGAGTGGAGAGATGGGAACCAAGACCTTTGTTTCCCCATACCTCTCCCTATTGGATTTGTCTCCATCAGGCCTCCATCCTGTAGTAAGTCCCAATCTCCATATCCCTAGGTGGATAACCAATCATATACCCTTGATTCTTCTTTGGGCCACTAACCATGTGTAAGCCCCACTTAATTTCCCACATACGCACCTTTATCAATGTGATCGTCAGGTCTTTGTTGCCTCTTGTTTCTCACATTGAGTATGAATCATGTGGGCTTAGAGTAAGCATCAAAACTAACATCCCCTATGGGCCACCCTAGTGTAAGTCCCAAGCCACCCTTCCAAAGTATGTGGACTTAGATCCTTGCCTCTTCCAAGCATGGTATGTAGGAAGCCTCCCCGAGGTTTAATCCCAACACCCATCTATCCTGACCACTTCAAGTTGGTTCACTCTTATCCTAAACGATGTTAAAATTTATGCCCCCTTTTCGTCCAGCATGACATTAAACTGTGTACCCTTGAACTACGTGGGTTTGATCATTGTCTCCCAGACAGGGTATGTAGGAAGCCTCCATGAGGTCCAACCGTAACCAGTGTTAAGCCATTGTAACCCCCCAATTTGTGGTATACCATTGTATTCCTCTTTTATAGGACCCACATCCTTGGTCCAACCTAGTGGGGTCAGACCAACCTGGGCTGCTAACTATGTGTGAGCCCCAGCATATCATCGGGTCGTTGTCCTATGTGTACACCCCGATTATATGCCCCCACCCTAAACTACATAAACTTTGATTCCCTGCCATGAGGATACGTAGGAAGCCTCCCTACGGTTCAAGCCAAACATTCATATCCCATCATGGTCTCTCCCTTGAGCACTAGTGTTTCGGGAAGATCATGCCCCATCTTGTAGGTTTTACTTCCTTTGGGTCCCTTCTATATTCATCCTGACTCTTACCCAGGCTTCCACATCATAGTGAGATCATGTAATCTAACTTTTTACTGCTCCTAGTAGTATCCAGGACGCTAACAACACATAAGACCCAACATGCCTTCAGGTCATTTTCCTCTGTGCACACCCTGATTCATCGCCTCTTCAAACTATGTGGGTTTTGATCCTTTTCTCTCGTTACAGGGTAAGTAGGACCCCCCCCCCCCAAATTTCAATCCCAACCAATGGTAAACCCTGGTGTTCCCATTGTAGGGACCCAAGCATCCTCATATCCGCCTTTATTGGGAATCTTGATCTAGTAAGACCCTCAGGTGATCCCTCTTGGGTATTCACCCATTTGATCAGAACACTGACCGAAGTGGATAAGATGGGTGCATCCCCAAGAGGGAGCACCTGAGGGGCTTAATTAGTTTCTCACTTACTTACTTACTTACTTATGTAGTTACTTATTTAATTACATAGTTACTTTATTAGTTACTTACTTAGTTACTTACTTAGTTACTTATTTACTAACTTAGTTACATACTTAGTTACTTAATTAGTCACACACTTAGTTACTTACATAATTACTTAATTAGTTAGTTACTTAGTTACTTACTTAGTTAGTTACTTACATAGTTAATTAGTTACTTACTTAGTTACTTACTTAGTTACTTACATAGTTACTAACCTATTTACATATTTATTTACTTAGTTATTTACTTAGTTACTTACTTAGTTACTTACTTTTTTACTTACTTAGTTACTTACTTAGTTACTTACTTTGGTACTTAATTAGTTACTTAATTAGTTACTTAGTTAGTTAGTTACTTACTTAGTTACTTACATAGTTACTTACACAGTTACTTACTTAGCTACTTACTTAGTTACTAACTTAGTTACTTACTTAGTTACTTACTTAGTTACTTACATAATTACTTAATTAGTTACACACTTAGTTACTTACTTATTTATTAACTTATTCACTTACTTAGGTACTTACATAGTTACTTACTTAGTTACCTACTTAGGTACTAACTTAGTCACCTACTTAGGTACTTACTTACTTAATTACCTAATTACTTACTTACTAAGTTAATTAGATACTTAATTAGTTACTTAGTTAATTACTTAGTTACTTACTTAGTCACTTACTTAGTTACTTACTTAGTTACTTACTTAGATACTTACTTAGCTACTTACTGAGATACTTACTTAGCTACCAAATTAGCTACTTACATAGTTACTTACTTAGCTACTTACTTAGTTACTTATATAGTTACTTACATAGTTACTTACATAGTTACTTACATAGTTACTTACTTAGTTAGTTACTTATTTACTTACATATTTACTTACTTACTTAGTTACTTAATTAGTTACTTACTTAGTTAATTACATAATTGCTTACTTAGTTACATACTTAGTTACTTACTTACTTACTTACTTACTTACTTAGTTAGTTACTTACTTAGTTACTTACTTAGTTACTTACTTACTTACTTAGTTAGTTACATACTTAGTTATTTAGTTACTTAGTTACTTACTTAGTTACTTGATTAGTTACTTACTTATTTAATTACTTAGTTACTTACTTCGTTACTTAATTAGTTACTTAGTTAGTTAGTTAGTTACTTAATTAATTAATTACTTAGTAACATACTTACTTAGTAACTTACTTACTCAGTTAATTACTTAGTTTCTTACTTAGTTACTTACTCAGTTACTTTGTCACTTACTTAGTTACTTACTTAGTTACTTATTTAGTTACTTACTTAGTTACTTAGTTAATTAGTTACTTTGTTACTTTCTTACTTACTTAATTTCTTTCCTACTTTATTACTTAGTTTGTTACTTACTTACTTAGTTAGTTACTTACTTACTTAGTTACTTACTTAGTTACTTACTTAGTTTATTTCTTAGTTAGTTATTTAGTTACATACAAAGTTAATTAGTTAGTTACTTAGTTACTTACATACTTACTTACTTACCTAGTTACTTACATAGTTACTCACTTAGTTACTTACTCTGTTACTTACTTAGTTACGTACTTAGTTACTTACATAGTTATTTACTTATTTACTTACTTAGTTACTTACTTAGTTACTTACTTAGTTACTTACATAGTTACTTACTTAGTTACTTACATATTTACTTACTTACTTACTTACTTGGTTACTTACTTAATTACTTACTTACTTAGTTACTTACTTAGTTACTTACTTAGTTACTTACTTAGTTACTTAGTTAGTTACTTAGTTAGTTACTTACTTAATAACTTACTTAGTTACTTACTTAGTTACTTACTTGGTTACTCACTTATTTACTTACTTAGTTACTTAATTAGATACTTACTTAGTTTTCTACTTAGTTACTTACATAGTTACTTAGTTACTTAGTTACTTACTTACTTACTTACTTACTTACTTACTTACTTACTTAGTTACTTACATAGTTACTTACATAGTTACTTACTTAGTTACTTACTTAGTTTCTTAATTATATACATACATACTTACTTACTTACTTACCTACTTACTTATTTACTTAGTTAGTTACTTACTTGATTACTTACTTAGTTACATACTTAGTTACTTACTTAGTTACTTATTTAGTTACTTACTTATTTACTTACTTAGTTACTTACCTACTTACTTAGTTACTTAGTTACTTTGTTACTTACTTACTTAATTAATTGCTTACTTACATACTTAGTTACTTACTTAGTTTCTTAATTAGTTGCTTACTGAATTACTTAGTTAGTTACTTACATAGTAACATACTTTGTTACTTACTTAGTTTTTTACTTACTCACTCACTTAATTACTTACTTACCTATTTAGTTAATTACTTACTTAGTTACTTAATTACATACTTAGTTTCTTACTTAGTTAATTACTTTTTTACTTACTTAGTTACATACTTAGTAACTTACTTAGTTACTATAAAGTCCTGTGTTTTTTTAACCGGGTTTAAATACAAAGGTTTTCAATTTTTTTTATCAATGGGTCAGTCGTTTCTGACACTTTAGCCAAGGGAACATCCTTACTTTTGGAGGAAGTTCTGTTTGTTGCCCCACATTCCCACATTCTAAAGGTGGGAGGTATCCATCCCTTATTTAGGGATGTTTGCTCCTTGATCAAAACAGGATGATGGGATGTCAGTTTCTCCTTCAGTGGATTCCTCCTCTGAGCTTGTCACCTAGTCTGGGTGTCCCTTAAAGATTAATATTTTTTTCATGAAACTCTTCCCTATTCCACTTCTTCATGTAGACCAGTTAATCATTATGATTCTATTTGGATATTCCAAGGGGTCATGTCAGGGAGGCAACCTTCGATCGAGCGAGTAGTCATTTTGGAAATCACTGGAATGTTTGGATGCTAGAACAATGATGCATCTATGTTTCTTCCCCTTATGATATGGCTTTTAAAGGGCATAGGAGACCAAGAAATCCCACATTTAGTGTGGGTAATTATATGACATAGGAATGCCTCTATGGTTTTCCTCAACTTCCCTTATTTAACATAGGGTATGCTGCGAGTTTAACGTATAGCAGAGACATATCAAACTTAACAGAACACTGCTAGAAGTGGATATGATGGGTGCATCCCCAAGAGGAAGCACTTGAGGGGATTACTGAATGAGTGGATCAAGACACCCAATTAAGGAGGATATGGGGATGCTTGGGTCCCTACAATGGGAACACATGGGTTTACCATTGGATGGGATTGAACTGTGGGGAGGCTTCCTATGTACCCTGTCTCAAGAGACAAGGATAAAAATCCACGTAGTTCGAAGAGGTGATGAATTAGGGTGTGAACAGAGGAAAATGACCTGAACACATGTTGGGGGTTATTTGTAGTTAGTGGCCTTGATATTTCTAGGAGTATTAAAAAGGTAGATGACATGATCTCACTGGGATGTGGGAGCCTAGGTAAGAATCAGGATGAATATGGATGGGACCTAGAGTAATTAGAACCTCTGGGATGGGGCACGATCTTCCCGAAACACAGGGTCTCAAGGGAGAGACCATGATGGGACATGAATCCAAGGATTTAGCCTCAAGGAGGCTTCCTACATATCACCGTGGTAGGGAATCAAATTTGAAGTAGTTTAGGGTGGGGGCATAGAATTAGGGTGTACACATAGGACAACAAACTAAAATTATACTAGGGCTCACACGTAGTTAGCAGCCTGGGTTGGTCTGATGCCACTGGGACGAACCAAGGATGTGGGTCTCAACAAAGGGAACTACAATTACTTACCACTGATTGGGGGTTACAATGGATTATCGCTAGTTGGGGTTGAACCTTAGGGAGGATTCCTACATACCCTATTATAGACGCCGAAAAATTCTGTAACTCCCGGAGGAAGTTTTGAAATGACCAAGCGAAGTCATATTCGGAATCAGAGGCCTAATTCGAAGGCCTGGGAAGTGTTGCGTGAAATAAAGTAGGACTTGTGAGAAATAATGTTGTGCATGAAAAGCATCCCTGGGATTCACGTAATCAAGCCGGTGGTGTGCCCAATTTTGCGTGCCCCAGTTCCATGTGGTGAAGCTTTGTGCGCCGACGGTTCCCGGCGCGGAAGATTTCGCGTGCCACCCATATTCTCTGCCGGCCAATGCATATAAATAGAAGGCGACCCCAAATGGTTTGGGGTTGCGGAATTTAGAATGTCTCCCGTGCGCGCAATTCGGACTCCCCCGTGTGCAAAATTACTTCCAGGTAATTCCTCTTTTCACACAACCTTGCCCCGGGGTTCTCCTTTGCGCGCAACTCCACTGGCTTAAGTGAATTTTCCCCCTCTTCCGATTTCTTCCCTTGCGCGCAATCCTTGCCCCGTGCGCGCAATCCCCTTCTGTGTGCACAATCCCAATACATTGCACGCAATCACCTATCCATGCAATACTCTGGTCCTATTGCGCGCCATCCCGATGTTTTTCGCGCAAACCTTCTCTTTGCGCGCAACACCCAGGACCCTTTACCTTGACGCCCCTTGGCTGCCTCTCCGCGCCGGAACCTGATGTCTTCCCTGCCGGGCATGCGTGCCATGCGTTGTTTTCCCGTACGGCCTTCCAAGATTGTACGAAAAAACCTCAAGGTCCCTTGGGCGGTGTTTCCCATTGCGTTGGTTTTCCTTATGCTTCTTCGCATAGGCACGCTAACGGCTATTGCTTCTTCACATAACCACGCTAACGTGGACCCCTCGATGGTTCGCCCTGCAGCCCCCCTTCACTAAGGCCTTGCTGATGCCTTCCCTCT
The DNA here is from genome assembly GCA_963277665.1 of Viscum album. NCBI lineage: Eukaryota > Viridiplantae > Streptophyta > Magnoliopsida > Santalales > Viscaceae > Viscum > Viscum album. Next base: position 344,307,661 of record OY728162.1, on the reverse strand, counting down.
CACCAAGGGTAGAGGGAATTGGGCATGTAATCCCTAGGGGTGTGGAGCGAACCCACCTCGTCCAAGGTGCAGGACGTTAAACTGCTAAGCACCACGTCCCTAACACATGAAGTTAAACTATGGTCCGACCCCGTGCCTCGCACACAGGGTCCCCCCGGCTTGGACATTATTTACGCCCACTCATCTCCATGGGAATGGATTCTTCCTTGCATGGAATGAGATCCTTCTTGTCGGAGTGGCGTTTTTCCACGGGGGAAGGGCTGCCTCAGAGCGTAATCCCCTAGCCTCTCTTGCGGAAGGTTGCACCCATGCACCTCCGTACATCCCTCCTGCCAAGGCCAGTGGAGTCCCTTTCCCACTACGCTTTGTTGCACCACGGGCCTCCAACCTGGAGTAAGCCCCGACACCAAGGGATGCTAACCACACATAAGAACATGTTTCCTCTTTGGGCCGCTCAACGCGTAAGCCCCTTTCCGCTTCTCACGGACACACCCATTGCGACGTGATCGTCTAGTCCCTTCTGCCTCTTGTTTCTCACACCAAGCATGACTCACATGGGCTTAGAGCACGCATTGACCATGAAATCCTCTTATGGGCCACCCCAGAACGTAATCCCCATCCTAGCGAACTACGTGGACTTTGATCCGTGCTAACGCATGGTATGTAGGAAGCATCCACGAGGTTCAATCCCACCACCCAGTTGTTCCGTCTTCTTCACATCTGTTCGCCAACACTTTGGGCTGCCTCAGTTCGTAAGCCCCAAATTCCTTGTCCCGCATGACGTTAAAATGTATGCCCTCGTCCCGCATGATGTTAAACTATATTCTCGTCCCACATGACGTTAAACTATATGCCCCGAACTACGTTGAATTTGATCTGTGGTAATGCATGGTACGTAGGAAGCCTCCACGAGGTTCAAGCCCATCACCCATTTGTTCCGACCCCTTCGTGTCGGTTCACCAGCACCATTATGGGCCACCTCAGAGCGTAACCCATGTATTCCCCTTCATGGGCCGCCTCAGAGTGTAAGCCCCATGCCTCACACCCACATCTCATCCTGACCTCTCCCTCGAGCCCACGTGCCTTGGGAAGCTCATGCCCTAGCCCGGAGATTTTACTTCCTCCAGACTCCAATCCATGCGTCCATTCTCATGGGTTGCCTCATTAGGTGTCCCACCGTATCACCAAACTACGCGGACTTTGATTCCCTACCAGGGGGATACGTAGGAATCCTCCACAAGGTTCATGCCCGTCACTCCATCACCCATCCTGATCCTTACCCGGGCTGCCAAATCCTGGTGAGATCATGCCACCCCATTCCACTCCATAGTATCCAGGAATCCGCCCACATGTGGGCCCCAACATCGGTGTTCCCCCTAGGGGGTCCTTCAATCTGATACGTCTCTGCAAGACGTTAAACTCATGGCATACCCCATGTTAAACATGGGAAGCTGAGGAAAACCTTAGATGGTACACAATCCCCGCGTTTGATGTGGGATACCTCAGGCTTCCGCGCCATCGAGAAGCCCTATGATAAGTGACATAAGACAAAAATTCTGATCTCCAATGTCAAGACATGCTGATGACACCCCAATGTGACCATTCTCCTCACCGAAGGTTGCTGCCCCAACAAGACCCCTTGGAGTGTCTCGATGAAAGCAGCGTAATTAACTGGCGTCCATGCAGATATGGTGCTGGGAACGAGCTTCACGAACCCGTCTTAAATCTATGAGGGAGACCCGGACTAGGTGACGAGCTCCGAGGAGGAATCCACGGAAGGAAGAACCGAAATCCCATTATCCTGGTTTCGATCAAGGAGTAGACGTCCCTGAACAAGGAACGGATGCCGCCCGCCTTTGGAAAGCGGGAATGTGCCGACGTAAAAGTGTCGGAAATTAAAAATGGTGAACCCGACGTGAAGATATTCTCCTCAATATGGGGACTGGTAGCGTTCGGGATGTTGGAAGATTAGCATGTCACCAGGTCCGGGTACCTATCACCGGGACGTGAAACCCACTAGGGGTTGAGGCAGTCAGGATGTTGATCATTCCGTTCTGCAACATTGTCAGCATGGATCCCTCTCGCCGACCATGGAAGATGGAATGATGTTGTACTATTGGTTGTTAATTTCTTTTCCTGTTAGTACTGATGGGTTCAACTCCTTTCTTCCAGGAATCAGATCACTGCATCCAGAGCTCGATCTCCACCTGCCCACCGGCGCAGGGGCAGGGGCAGGGGCAGTACCGACGCGGCTACCCCACGCGGTCCCACCTTTTCCACAGTAAATTTGGCTCAAATTTCTATGACTGTTGGGCACTCACGCCCCCTCTCCCTGTCATAAATCATCCAGGGAAGGGTGATCAATGACCTGGTTCGTAGGTATGATGAGGAAGGGATCGTCCCCACTAGGGGCATGGCCCGTTTGGATCTAGAGGTAGCTGCGACTCACCATCGTTTCCACCCCCGAGGGCCGCGCAGGGAGCCACCTCTCCCCACTCCGACATTCAACCGCTTTGGTAGCCTATCCTCTGAGAGCCTTGACACATCCCTCCCCTACGCCAATGAGGTGGGGGATGTCCGGGTCCGCCCGATCGGAGACCCGTCCCAGGGGTTCACGACAAGAGCCCCCGCCAGGCTGCGTCGACGCCGCCGCCTGACTCCCCGGGCTGAGGAGCAGGCAATCCTCATGCCCGCACCACCGGCTCCAACCCATCTGACCTGACTCCAGCGTCGGGAGCGAGCATAAGAGAATGCCCACCCCGGGGTACCAACATCAGCAACCACTATGGCCCGATCCACTACTGACTCCTGTTACCAGAGCCCCGCACACGTTGAGCAGGGGCATCCACATGCCCGACTGGGATTGAGGCCCCCACTGCCCTGCAGGATGGTTGGGTCGACTCTCCCGGTCGTGGGCATAGGCAATGGACACCGCGGACCAATCCGTGGTAGTGCCACCCACCATGAAGACTCATTCCATGCCACTGATATGGAAAGTCGAAGGCTTCTTCGCGACAACTACGCTTTGGGTATGACTCTTTCCAGCACCCACTGCACTGGTTATGAGGTCAGTCCCCCTACCGCTGGCCACGAGTATGGAGCCGTTGCGTATCTGGTTTCTCACTCACATGGAGGTCCTCCCCATGTCCATTTCGACATCTGTCCCGGTGCTTCTCACACCCCGGCCTTCCGTCCCCTCTGCCCCAGTGCTATTTCGGCCAGGGGACTCCTTGACAGAAATCATCCTTACCCTGAGGAGCCACCCAGGGGCAGGAAGGTGGGGCGTCATCGCTGTAAGAGGAATGTCAGGGGAGTCTGGACGAAAATTAGACCAGTCCGTTTCTCAGACTCTGAGGCGGAGTATAACTCGACGATGGAACCTTCCCCCCAACCCTTTGAGTCGAGGGCAGGGAAGGGGACGCAGCGCGTCAGCCTTTTACTCCCCTAATGAAAGATGTGTATGACTCCCTCCTCTATCTGAAGGTATATCCAGGAGGACGGGGACTTGGCGTACCCCCAGGGGTCAAACCCGCAGTTACCACTGGCCTCCCCGGAAGCACCTTCCACCTCAGTCAGGGAGGATGGGGAACTTTTCTGGGGACCGATGGAAGAGTCGCGTCATGAAAAACCCTCGGCAAGCATCGATACGATGACATGAGTCCTGTTTTCCAGCCCATCCTATTGTGGCGTGGCATCCAGGGAACTGAAACCCTTGGAGGATGACTCAGGGATCAACGGCCAATCGGCCTGTTCGCCGTATTCCCTGTCGGCCAGCCTACCGGCCCGACGGCCTACCTCGGCGCTATTTTCAGCTCCCCATCCATTATCGGTTGATGAGTAGGGGCAACCAAGTCCGGATCCCGATCCAGAGTCGTGGATCTTCTGGACCATCCTCGCAGCGGGCCACTTCCCCGAGAAGTTTTGGTCGGTCGCAGGATCAGATTTTGATATGCCAGAGTCACTCACCCCGGGAAAGTTTGAATTTTTTTTCCAGACTCTTCGGCTGACTCACTCCCGTATTCTCCATCATCTAGTTCCTTATCCCGGGAGTCAAACACATCTCGAGGATATCGGTGAGCAGTGCCGTCGGGTTGACCTGGCTGCGCTCTCCGCGGTTCGGCACCCCGAGTCACTTGGCCACCACAGGGCCCTCCAGCAACAATGCATCCAGAGTTTTCAAGCACTCCGCAAAGTTATCAAGGAAGCCACCCCCCATGTGCACATCTACTTATGGGGGCAGTACACTGCCCTTATTTTCTGTGTGATCCGCCGATAGCCCGATTCACTGGGCGGCCCTGAGGGAATGTCGCCAAGGGAAGTGGAAGTAAACATGGCTGACCTTTCAGATGAGGGAAACGGTGTGGATCTCCTCGATGGGGACTCGCCCCCTGAGGAAAAACCACTACTGGAACCATCTGGGAAGATTACTCGCCAATAGAGGAGCCACCTAGGTCTCCCTGCACCTCGAGAAGGCCACGCTATGCCAACAGCTTGCTGAGCAATAGAGGCTGGTTGATGAGCTCTTGGCCGAACGCATTGCAGAGCGGCGACCTGACTACGGTAACCCTAGGCCAGGACAGCAGGGGCAAGAGCACCTACCTCTTGATGAGATTCCCCCGGGAAACCATGAGCATGTTGTGTTCACCTACATGGGAGAGGCCGGAGCCTATGGAAAGAGGGAACGATACGTCTCTCCGAACCCTCCCGAGCGGCGGGATCACTTGGGGGACCCTGCTCAGTTTCCTCCCACTGCCCCGAGAGTCGCTCCACCAGCCGCCCTGCGAGCTACTGAGCTTGACTACCAGATTGAAGAGCCCGGTAATGCACTTGTAGTTAGATATCCCCGTCAGGACAGGAATCCATGTCTGGACGATCTAATGGAAGTACTCATCGCCCACTTAGAGGCCCTGGAAACTCGGCATGTGTAAATCCCACCGGACGGAAAGCCATACCCAGTGTGGGTGGATGATATACCGGCCCCACCAGGATTTGGGAACCCTACTTTCGCCTCCTTTAACAGGACCGGAGACCCGCCACAGCACTTGGTCCACATCAACTTGAGGTGCGGGCCTATGTTAGGGACTCCGGCGCAGCAGGAGGCTGCCAAGCTCCGTTGCTTCATTCAGACACTAGAAGGACCAGCATTCGTCTGGTACAGCCAGCTCCCTCTCAGATCTGTGACTAGCTGGGAGGACCTTCGCCGGCAATTCCTCTACCAGTTCAGTTCCAAAACCCGAAAGATGAACATCGAAGGCCTCTTCAGGTGCAAACAGAGGCCTGATGAGCGGGTCGCGGACTTCGTCGCCCAGTGGAAGGGGTCACGTATTACCTTGACATGCCACTAACTCAGGAGAAATTACTGAAAATGTGTGTAGGGAATGTCAAGGCAGAGCTTCTTCCTTCTCTGATCACTCAGAATTACCCCGGAGGGTTCCGGGACTTCTCAGACAAGGCTCAGCACCTCGAAGAAGCCCTACAACAGGCCAGTAAGGCACGCCCGCTGCCTCCTGTAATCCCTACAAGGAGAGACGCCAGAGCTGAGCCCGCTGCTGTGGCCCAGATAGAGGCCCCCAGACAGCTAAAGTTGCTACTAGTAAGGCCAGCTCAGCAGCCCCATAGGGGTCCACCCCCATGGGAATAGCCTCCGGCCCAGCAGCGACCGCCTCAAAATCGGCAGGCGCCTCCACGTAACGCACTTCCACCACCTAGGTGAGATAATCAGGTTCCACCTCCTCAGCATGCTCCTCTAGCCCCTGGTCATGGTCAGCCTCCAAGAGCCCCCTTTCCAGACAGAAGGAATCGTACTTACTCGTTTGATGAGGCCCAGGTCCCCGGTTATTTCCGTAGCGCCTTGGAGAAGAGGATTGTGCGGCTGCCTGAGTGTCGGAAGACAGAAGAGGCACGTCTCACTGATCACCCTAACTACTTCCCTTATCACCGGACCCTGGGGCACACCATCTAGTGATGCTATGTGTTCAAGGACTGGCTCCAAGACCAGATTGACAACAACATAGTCAGGTTGGGCCCAGCCCCGGTGCAAGTGGCGGGTGTCTTCGTGAGATCAAATGGTAGCGGTGGCAACGAGGATGAGTGGAAATAGGTTTCCGACTGTGGGTCCTAGAAGTATAATGACTGTATGGCCCGCAGGACGGTCCCCCGTGCCCATGGCCTCATTCGTGCTCGCCTGAGTCAGCCAGAGCCCTCAGAATCTACGAGTGTCGCTTTGGCATCGTCGTCCCAGCCTACCTCTTCCTAGAATATCAAGCGGCGGTTCAAGAAGACAGAACACGCCCTTTCAATGTCTTCATTATCCCGCATGCTTGGCGATTTTATGCCCCCAGAAATGGGGATCCCTCTGAGACTCCGTCTAGTAGTGTATGACTCCTCAAGTGAAAGCCCGGGGGTACACTTCAGTTAACATCGTAGAGTTGGTAAATCCCTTTTTGACTCCTGACGATGAGGAACGCTAGGTGGACCTCCCCAATGTCCCCAGCCGTCACCAACATCGGCGGAGCCGTGGCTACGTGAATCGCCGGGGCATGGCAGTCGTCACCTCCAGTCAGGTCGTGCACGCTACTAAGACCTGGCAGTAGGCCCGATACAGAGCTCAGCACACACGACCCCCTCACCCGGTGTCGACAGGTTCGACTCCACCACCGTTTGTGTTGCTGGATCAGGCGGGACCACCTCGGTCGTGTCGTGACCAGCCCTACCCTGCCACCGGCCGACTACAGCCTTCCGGTCCTAACATGGAAGCCACCTCCCGGGCTTTGACTAGTGAACAATGAGACGTGCCTAGTACCAGTCAGTCACCGGTCCCGCCGACAGGGCCCGTCATGCCTCCAATCGCAGAGCGTCTTCTTGTAAGCAGAATCTCGCGTTTGGCTCGTAAGTATGATGTTTTGAAGAACCTTTCCGGCATTCCGGAAAGTCTTTCTATCCTTGAGGCTCTTCGTCTATCGTCTGAAATGCGTGAGGCGCTCGCCGAGGCTCTAAGGAGCCCCTTCCAGTGTGAGACGGAGGTGGCGGCCAGAGAATCATTCCACCCCGAGGCGATTGAGGACGCCGAATGTTAGGTAGTTATCTCGTTTTCCGGTGAAGATGAAGACCTTACCATATAGGGGAACATTTTCCCACTGTACATCACCGACCAGTTCAATGGCGTGGAAGTCTTTCGCTGTCTTGTTGACACGGGTTCTGGGATTAACCTAATCCCAACTCGGACACTGCGGAAACTGGGCCTGTCTAAGGATGATTTAACTCCCTCCGACCTCCGGATCCAGGGGTATGATAGGACCGAGCAAACTCCACTTGGAAAGATTCGTTTGAAGACCCACTTCGGCGACCTAATTGCCAATAACGAATTCATGGTTGTCTCTCATGGCACTGCCTACAATGCATTGATGGGTAGGCCGTGGATCCACTATCACGCAGCGATCCCCTCATCATATCACCAGTGAATCAAATACTCCCTTACGGGTCGAGTGGGCGTGCTCCAAGGAGATGCGTCTCCTTTTTCCTCTTGTGAAGCCCGTTATCTGGAAGCTGACTATTACAAGAGCAAGGACAAGCAGATCCTGGCAGGTGAGGTTAAGCCCGCCACTATCACGAGTGATCCATGGGCAGGTTTGGATGATGCATATGTCTTCCCAATCCATCGACTGGAGTCCACAACCCCCGACATAGGGCAGTGCTTTGTTGTTTCAGGTACCAGAGGAAGGCATATTTCCGGGTCCAAGCGACGGTGGGAAATCACCTCGTACTCTTACACCAACCAGGCTTAGGTGATCCCCGAGCCTCCTACCCCTGTACGATATCAGGATGTTAGGCTCATGGAAATGACAGTACGTCATATGCATCTGTTTCGCCAGGCCAGAATCGACTGGCTCAAGCCGACTCTCCACTACTGCTTTGATGTCATCAAGTGAGGCCCCTTGGGCCGAAGGCCGTATGGGATTGGATCAACCGCCATTGTCACCATGGTCTCCGCAGTGCACGAGTCTCCTGACGTGACGACCTCTGCCGCCCAAGCCGGCACCATCTTCCCATCAGGGTCTGGTAGCCCCGAAATGGATCCCCCCATGGATGATCCCTCCAAAAGCGGAGAGGAGGACATGGAAGATGCTCATCCTGCCTTTGAGGAGGGCGTCCCCACCACGGTCAATGAGTTAGTGCAGGTGAACCTTGGTAGCAAGGAGGACCCGAGACCCACATTGGTCAGCGCCGTTATGCCCCCCCGAAGAACGACAACAGTACGTAGACTTCCTAAGAAAACACCGTGATATGTTCTCCTGGAGTTATGATGATATGCCAGGGCTAGATCCCTAGGTATCCGTCCATCGCCTTAGCCTTCCAGTAAACCATTGTGGGTTCAAGCAGCCACCCAGAAAGATGCACCCCTCTCACGGTGCCATGGTTGAGGCTGAAGTTGATAAGCTCATCAAATCCAACTTCATCAAGGAAGTCCAGTACCCCAGGTGGATAGCCAACATTGTGCCAGTCAGGAAAAAGAATAGGTAGATTAGGGTCTGTATCGACTTCCACGATCTCAATCGCCACTGTCCGAAGGATGATTTTCCCCTTCCCATGACAGAGTTGTTGATCGATGCCACGGACGGGTTCCAAGCCCTCTCATTCATAGATGGGTACTTTGAGTACAACAAGATCCAGATGGCCCCCGAGGATGAAGAGTTCACTGCCTTCAAGGCCCCCCAGGGTACTTTCTGCTACCAGGATATGCCCTTCGGCCTAAAGAATGCGGGTGCCACCTATCAACGGGCTATGCATCGCATATTCAAGCCGATTCTCGGGACACTGGTGGAGTGCTACATCGACGAACTGGTGGTTAAATCTTGTCAGCGCTAGGACCATCTGAAGGACCTTGAGAAAGTGTTCGGCTTCCTCCATTCTCGCCACTTGAAGATGAACCCGTTGAAGTGTGCCTTCGGGGTCACCTCTGGAAAGTTTCTTGGCTTCGTTGTAAGATATCGAGGCATCGAGATCGACCCAGAAAAGATCAAGGCCATCAGTCAGATGCCTCCCCTGAATAATATTCGGGAGCTGAGAGGCCTTCAAGGCCACTTAGCCTATATACGCCAATTCATTGCGAATATGGCTGGAAAGTGTAATCCATTTTCTCGACTCATGAAGAAAGGCGACGCCTATGAATGGGACGAAGAGTGTAAAATCACTTTTGAGGAAATCAAGCAGTATCTGCTCCAACCTCCGGTCTTGATGCCACCCGTTTCTGGAAAGCTGCTGGTCCTTTACGTGACTGCCCTGGAGCAATCCCTCGACGCACTTCTCGCCCAGAAGAACAATGAGGGAACAGAGAATAGCCTCTACTACCTCAGACGAATGCTCCTCAATGCAGAAATTAGATATTCTCCCATCGAGAAGAGCTTCCTGGCGCTCGTATTTGCCGTGCAGAAATTGCGGCACTACTTGCAGCACCACGAGGTACAGCTGGTCTCTTGGGTAGACCAGTTGAAATACATCCTGAACTGACCTATGTTGACCGAACGATTGGTGTGCTGGGCGGTGATCCTCCAGCAGTTCGACATCAGGTTTGTACCACAGAAGTCCATCAAAGGACAGGCATTGGCAGACTTCTTTGCTGCCCACCCAACCTCTGTGGACCAGCCACTGGATCTAGGCTTTCCTAATGAGGCAATCCTATCAGTTGATCACGCCATCACATGCTGGCAGATGGACTTTGACGGTGCCTCCTGGAGCCCCACCCGTAGAAGGATCAATGATCCTAGGCTCAACAGAGTGGCCCTAGGTATCATCTTCAGCACCCCAGAGAAAGTCGTTCTTCCATATTCATTCTTGTTGTCAGAAGGATGCACCAACAATGAGGCAGAATATCATGCCCTCATCACTGGCCTCGAGTTGGCTCTCGAGATTGATGTACCCCATCTGTATGTAAAAGGGGACTCTGAGCTAGTCATCAAGCAGGTCAATGGTGACTATGCTGTCAGAAAGCCAGAACTCATGAAATTGCGGGAGTGCACCCTCCGTCTAATGGCTAAGTTTCCCTCCCGGCCAGAGGTCGTTCACATTCCCCGGTCACAGAACAGTCGAGCAGATGCTTTGGCCAGCCTGGCCGCATCACTTGCGGAGCCCGAACAGGATGAACTAATTATCCACGTGGCACAGCGGAGAGTCATTGCTCCTGTTATACCAGAGAACGATTGTGGCCCGCGGGTGAACTATCACACCGCTGGTGCCCCTATGTTAGGATCCCCAGGGGATTCAGGTGTGGTAATTGAGACAGTTCCTAACTGGAGGACGCCCTTGGTTGAATATCTCCATAACGACAATCTTCTGTCGGATTGAGCCGAGTGCGAGAGAATCCGAAGCCACGCGCCGCAGTTCACCCTTCCGAGTGGTCCCAGCCTTGAGTATCTCCTTTACAGGCACAGATTTGATGGTGTTCTCCTCCATTGCCTTCAAGGAGTCGCGATCCCACAGGTCATGCAAGAAGTGCATGTTGGTTCCTGTGGCGCCCACCAGGCCGGGTCGAAGTTGTCCCACCAGATTCGGAGGCTGGGATACTTCTGGCCCCCCATGATCTACGACTGCATCGAGTATGCCAAGAGGTGTCATGCATGCCATGTTCATTCTAAATTTGTTCATCGGCCACCGTAGCCTCTCCATACTACCAAGTATTCTTGTCCCTTTGCATTCTGGGGGCTGGATGTCATAGGACCTTACCCGTCGGCGACGGCCTGCCAGTGTCGGTTCATCATGACCGCTACAGATTTCTTCTCCAAGTGGTCAGAGACAATCCCACTCAACTAAGTCAAAGCCTGTTCTATCATTGACTTCGTGAGCTCCAATATCATGTATCAATTTGGAGTACCTCACGCTATCCTCACGGATAACGGAACCAACTTCTGAGTAGCCAAGCTGATGAAATTGTATGCCAAGTACAACATTCTCTCTAACCACACCTCCCGCTATCATGCGTAGGAAAATGGGAAGATCGAGGCGTTTAAAAAAACCCTCTCTAACATTCTGCAAAATATGGCTGGTCAGAACAAGAAATGTTGGCCGTACATGCTCCCCAATGCCATCTGGGCTTATAGGAAAATGAATCGTAACTCCACCCAGGTGACTCCTTATTCCCTGGTATACAGAGCTGAGGCCATCCTGCCCATCGAGATTCAGTTTCCCTCATTGCGCACGGCGGTCTACGACCAGCAAGCGCTAGATAGAGTTTCCGAAATCCATCTAGACAAATTGGAAGCACTGGATGAAAGTAGGCTTCTCCCTTTACATAAATTGGAAAGTCATCAGATCAGGATGGATCGAGCTTTCAAAAAGAAGGTTCACCTCCGCTCCTTCCTACAATGTGACCTAGTGATGGCTCTCAGAGCGCCAATGATTCCCGACAGGAAACCACCCAAGTTGGAGCCCAAATGGGAGGGGCCATTCATTGCCCATAAGGTCTATTCCAATGGCATGTATTCCCTGGTGACTACGGATGGCGAGCGTGTCACTCCTCCCACCAACGCCAGGTTCCTCAAATGGTATTTTGTATGACTCCTTGGTTCGAGTTCTAAGACCTTAAAACTAAGATCCTTACACAGTCCAGCTTGACCTTAAACTACATTTTTCCCTACATATGGGCCCCTTTGGTCCGAGTTCTAAGACCTAAAACTAAGATCCTTTTCCCGTCCCGCATAACGTTAAATTGTATTTCGTCCAACATGACGTTAAACTGCGTCTTTATAACTATGTGTGGCTTGATTCCCATCTTTATGGGATATGTAGGACCACATGAACACTTAGATTTCAGGTCCAGCCCCATATCTTAGGAGATCCCATGATCTCCCGGTTGCCTTGGTCTTTTGGCCTGCCCTTCCCTATGGAATCCTCCATCTTTTGGCTTCTCTTAGACTAAGCCCTCTGACCCTTTCCAGTGGTCTACTAATGTGTTCAGAGTACTCTGGTCTAGGACTTGGAGTGTCAGATTCGACTTAGGAAAGTTTTTGTCCGCTTGTCAAGCTTCGTGTTCCCCTTCATTCGGGCCCCACCATCTTTCACACCTAGAGGGAACCCCAAGAACAGCTTGGATACAACGCCTAAGGGATCTCCTACCATCACAGTCCAACGCCCCCGAGGGTTTCAGGAAACAAATTGATAAAAATCCCGTGTTGCGAATGTGGTCAGCGGTTGATGCTCATTTTTTTGTCCCTACCTCTAGGCTAACGCGACAGGATGCTCTGTTGCGAACATGGTCAGAAGTAATCCTCAGTCGTCACGCCGACTTCTTCGGGCCCTGAATATTGGTTGCATGATTCACATTATATTCCGCCCCATCGTGTCAAGGTGGAATCTCGAAACTCTTTGTACTAACCCTCAGTACACCCCCACACATCATACGGACTAAGCTACGCAACAGTGTCTCTCGGGGCTCCCGCGATCTGAGCGCCAGAGTATGTGCTTGGGTTTCTTCTTTATAGGTTGCGTGCAGCTTGACCCTCATCCCCATGGGGAACGAGGAGTCACCCATACATTGCGTTTTGGGCCCAGCATAGCTGGGGGATAGCATCTCCTGCCCCCCGATTGTTGAACCCTCATAGGCCCCTTTGGCCCGAGGCTCCTCTCTTGGAGTCGCGCGTGATGATGGTATGAGATTACACCCTCAACCACATCAGTTATGCTTTATCGCATCGTGCGTGTTCCCCCAGGTCCAAGCCATACGACCTTAAACTATGCCACCAATTCTAAGCCATACGACCTTAAACTATGCCGCCAGGTCCAAGCCATACGACCTTAAACTATGACGTCAGGTCCAAGACATATGACCTTAAACTATGCCACCAGGTCCAAGCCATACGACCTTAAACTATGTCGCCAGGTCCAACCACATGACCATAAACTGTGATGGTATCATCCCGTTAAGATGATACCTCTCAAGAACTACGTATGGCTTGATTCTCATCCTCGTGATATACGTAAGAGCACCGGGGAACTTCCCCACAGGCCCAGCCTAACTTTTCATGTTCGGTCTCTCGGCCTAAACGCGTCCCTAGGAGAACATTGTAAGCAGGGCTTTTCCCCATTCACATTGGGTTTTGCAACCGCTTTACCATGTGGCCCTCATTCCCCTTATCCTTTGGTATGACTTATAACACCTAAAAATAAGATCCTTTCTTTGGCTTTCCATGACTCGATCTCTCTTGTGGGATTGTACGGTGTGTTGTGGGATTATGTCCTCATTCACGTCAGGTTACTCGCCATACCGTGCCTATCCCCAGATGAGATGTGTCCCTCGTCCCGCATGACGTTAAACTGTATTTCATCCTACATGACATTAAACTGTGATTCTATAATTATGTGTGTCTTGATTCTCATCCTAATGAGATATGTAGGAACGCCCGGACATTTCGTCCTGGGTCCAGCCCCAGGGACTACAAAATCATGTCCCTCCTTATTTTTGGCCCCTCGGCCTGACTTCTTGGGAAGTGGTGTAATCGTGACATCTACGCCGAATAAGTTCAAGATTCCCCATATTAATAATGGGAAGTGGCAGTTCTCTCGCCAGAGAGGTCCTGTCTGAAAATTGAGATGATCCGTGATCAGGTTGGTACGTCCGCCTAATGCACCTCTGCCATGGTGGTGCAATTTTGGGAGTGTTGGACTCTATTCGAACAAAACACTGCTCCACTTTCCACACTTTGTGTGCCCCTTTATTAGGATCACCATTCTCTTTCATGTTCGATGGGACCCCCTGACAGTATGGATGATAGACCTACGGTCCGCCTACTATCCTGGGCCAATGTTCCGGAGGACTGGTCATGTTTGACGGGACCCCCTAACAGTATGGATGATAGAATTTGGTCCGCCTACTGCCACAATATGGATGATAGACCTTTGGTCTTCCTATTGTAGCAATATGAATGATAGACCTATAGTCTGCCTGCTGTCCTGGGACAACGTTCCAGAAAACTGACCGGTGATATTTGAGTTAGGCCCCATGTTGCGAACATGGTCAGTGGTCAGCCCTCAATTATTGTCTCCATTCCGGTCCAACACGATATGGATGATTTGTTTCCGTCACGGTTAACAGTTATCCTCCATCATCACGCCCCAGAGTGTTCCGAATTCGGGTAGCATGATTCACCTTTCCTTTTCATCTCCCTATGTTCGGATGGATTTCAATGCCCCCAGCATTGCCCCGCTTGTGTGTCAGAGCACATTGTGAAGGTGATATATCAATCGGTCTGAGGTCTTCTCCTCAGAAATCCAGGCCCAATTTCGGATGCCTGAAGCTTGGTTAATTCCCCACAGTTGGACGAAATGATAACACGAGTATCCTTTGCTTCTCACGTTGGGTGAGACCCATAAGAGCTTAGGGTTGATTTGTTATTCATTTCAGAATTATGGTTGAGCATATTAAACCAAAGGTACAAATAAATGGATTTTTCCATGTATTGGATTGATATGATGAGCAGTACAAGAAAGAAGTTCATGAGATGGCCAAAACAAAGCCCTTAAGGATCAGCGTGCTGAATCGATCTTTCCAGCACTGCAACCCTTTGGCTGGTAGCCTCCAGGACCGCTTCTTGCTCCATGAAGACTCTCTCCTCATCAGCTGCCGCAGAGCGCAGATCGCCAACCCTAGCTTGTGCCTGTCCCCGCTCGGTTCGAAGTACGGGCATCTGGTGACTCGCCTCCATCAGTTGTTCCTGCGCATCAGCCAACTGGGCCTTCAGTTGCTCCATAAGCTTAGAGAATGTTGCAATGAAGGCCTCCTTATCAGCCGCCTACCATTCGAGGTGTCGGACTTCCCACTCCACCCTCAGCAACGTTGGGGCGCTCACCGATCTTTGCCAACACTAGGCAACGTTGGTGCGCCGGCTTCTCTCGCGTATCTTCTCGGCCATGTAATCACGGATCGTCAGATGAAGGCGCTGAGCGTCAGCCCCTCTGGTGCACAGGAAGAACATCCAGGTCTGGAGTGATCCCATCCGCATCAGCCAATCCGACTGGGGCTGTCTGAGAAAGCACTGGATACACTTCCACCCTTTGCGCCGTGTCATCCGGCTCTCCTTGGCTGCCTCGGAGTCTGAGTCGTCTATCTCCTCAGGGTCAGCGGGTCGGTACGTAGGGAAGGCAGCCGGCAGATCGGCAGCAGGATCTGCCTCAGTGATGTCTTCATGAGTAATTAGATCCTCGACGTTCGGGCGACCTTCCTCTCTCACCCCAACAGCGACGGTGCCTCCGTCAGCTTCCGGCCTCACCTCAAGAACAGTGCCGCTGATGTAGACTTCCCCCTGCTCACCAATTGCTGGGGCCGACTCAGTGTAGGGACCATGTTCTGAATGAGATGGTATGTCCGCCACTGGTCCTCTCACGGATGGCCCAGGCTCCATAGCTTGACGAGCCTCCAATTTCGAGATCATTGTGCAAGGCGTACGCTGATTAGTTGGGATCTTTTGATAAAAAGTTCCAGTAGTGAAGCGTGAGACTTACAGGAATCCAGAGCGTCAGCCTCCAGTGTTCCGGCCGCTTCAGGAACCTCCATGATGGGAGACCCCTCTGCGCTTGTCAATTCAATGATGGGTGTCAGATCCCCATCCTGTCCCATCTATTCCCTTCCTCCCTCCTCTAGTGGGGATGCCTGACCAACATTTAGGCACTCCTAAGTGAGGTAGAGAGATGGTTTGGAAATTGAAAAGGGGAATGGACGAAGAAGGGAAATGAATGAAGATAGAGACAAACCTCGAGTATCTCGGTTATGTCGAGATCAGAGCCGAAAATCTCTCCGCTCTCTCGGAGACTCCCTTGGTAGGTCGCCCCCTGCAACCCCTCACCTTCAGGTTCTCCTTCTTCATCATGTTCTTCTTTGCCTTTGTTTTCTCCGGTCTCCTCCTCCCCCTCCAAATCCTCGTCACTGTCGCCTTCTCCCGGTGGCATCACTTCCGGATCATGCTCCTGGCCAAGCATCACTTCCACTAGGAAAGGTGGCTCCGCACACCGACCCCTTTGGCGCACGTATGTGTTCATGGCCGTCAGATAATCATGCCGCTGATGGAAGTTTACCAGGTCGGTAACTCGAACGAGCCCGACCTCTGGCAGCTGGATCCCGTTTTGCATTATCTTCTGCCAGATGGCTTCAACGCTCAGCGATTGCCGCAGGGTCATCCAGGTCGTCCACAGTGCCGAGAGAATTGAATCTTGGGAAGGTTCGAGCATGTATCTTATCTGCTTCCCGGGCAGCTCCCTGGCTGCCTCATGTGACCCCCAATGCGCAACGAGGTCATGGCGGCACTGTCTGATGTTCCCTCTGCTGAAGTCCCGGCATGCACAGGCCTCGCTGCCTGACGCACCCCTGGTTCCCCCCTTCCAGTTGCACCTTGCCTTCTCCCCCGTCGCCCAGTTTCCGCGCGAGTAGCCTCGAGTTGCCGGACATGCTTGCGTAAAATCCCCTCAAGGTACGCAATGGTCTAGTGCTCGACATACTCGGTTGCTAAGCCAGCGTCAACCCCGATGGGAGGAATAGTAATGACGTCGCCAGAGCTGAAATTGGTAAACATCAACCACATCTGGCACAGAACGCAAGGATTCTTCTCCTGCCAGACAGCCCTGAATACCTTCTTCTGCATTCATTGGAGGCACCCGAATTGCCTGGAAAATCGGGATGGCACGTAAGGCTCGCAGATCACCTTCCCGTCGATTTGAGCCATGAGAACCCCGCCCCGAATGCTCTGGAAATACTCCTGTTGTTCCAGAGAGCCTCTCCCATTTTCCACCATCTGGGTGACCAGGGTGGGGAACGGGCTGAAGTGGAAGTTGGTGTGGTTACCAATGCAGATTCTCACGCCCTCTTCATTGAGTGTCATCGGTGCCATCTGACGATGTTTAGTAGGTACGGTCGTAGGCCATTTCCCGGAGGACGGATAGCGTTTGGGAAAGTGTACCCACCAAGATGAGCCGCCACCCAGCCATGGAAGATCTGGAAGGGGCCACATACTCTCTGAGGTGACCCCCCTCGTGAGCTGCGTCCCAGGATGGAATACAGCTTGGCCAGAACGAGGACCCCCCAAGTTGAACCATTTGTTGGTGACCATGGTGCCCGCCATCACCAGTGTTGCTGGATGGACGCCCATCCTCGCGTCCCGAACCGGCAGGAGCCACCCGCTCAAGAAGGCGGCGAGGAACCCGGCGTATCGAACGTTCGGGTCCTGGGTCTCAATGACGCGGTAGCCCCATGGTTGGTATTGCCCTGCCTCCAGGGACCTCCAGTATGACCCATCCCTTCTCCTATGAGCCGTGGTTGGGCACCGTTTACCCTGTCCTGGCATCTTGATTGTCGGATCCTTCTCAAAGAGCTGGTTGAACCAGCCCTTGTAGGCGATGTCCTTCCGGAAGTCCTTGACTGCCCAACCTCTCTTTGGCCAGCTCCAACAGGTGCCACGTCAGCATGGGGGTATGTGACCTGTCTTCCCAGGTGTTCTTTGAATGAACGAACTCGTCGTATTGGTATCCCTCCTGTGGGATACCTCCGATGTAGTGAACATCCCAGATACGGATGCCAACTTCCCCATGGTGAAGGTGGAATGTTTTGGTATCAGGAGACCACCGGGTGAATATCTCCGGCCCGAGCTCGGGTTGACGGTGGAAGTGGAATTGCGACGTCTATACCGCCTCGAACAGGACAATATACCGCAGTTCATTTCCAAAATGGTCATAGGTATGGCGAACCCAGAATGCCCAGGCCCACTCGCTGGTGAAGTTTCCCCCGGACCGCAGGTCCCAATCCTTCAGCCATCCCTTCGTGTCATCTGTGACTCTCTAACGGAATGTTCTCGCGTAGAGGTCCGGAGAATTCTTTGTGACAGGCTCGTCCCTGGTAATGGTCCTAGTCCTCGGGTTTAGGACATATACGTCCATATGTCTGGTTTCCCTGGCAGGATGGCTGTTGTTGGTGATTTTGTAGAGAGGAAGATCATCCTCCCGGGTCACCCATGACTGCGGTGTGTCCACCTCGAAGCCCGGAAGGGGAACCTCCTCCAGGATGCCAAAGTTCTAGAGCGGGAGGTTGTCAGACAGGGGATACGTCTTCTAGGCTGGGGTCAGTAGATTGAACAAGGTCAGGTTGTTGGAAACGATCACCTTGGTGCCATAAACCTCCTCGTTCGCCGCCATTTCGGTCCTACGAGTGCTGGCTTCCCCCTCATCAACTCGGTTTGTGGCCATCTCAAATATTTTAGGAGTTGCACGAAATCAGGATGTAGTGCATGGAATCAGAGAGTGCTGTGTGAAATCTGAAGTGGCGGCGTGAAATCCAGGAGTTGGGCGCGCAATCGGCATGCTAGGCGCGGAATATCCCGAGTAGGCGCGCAAGTGCGGCTAAAATTCGGAAGGAATTACGCGCTGCCAGAGCTTTTTTACGCGCAGCCACGGGAGCAATTTCTCACATGAGAGCGGTAAGCCTATCGCACAGAAAAGCTTGAGTACGGATTCGGGACCCAGCGCCCCTTTTTATAGGCGATGCCAGGGTTCCGCGCCGCGCGGAAAGAGAATTCCGTTTGGATCCGTCGTTATGCGCGTCACGTCGGTTTTTTGCACGCTAAGTGCCCAGGAGAGGCCCTAATTCGGTGTTTCCCTCGGAATCTGACTATTGTGACCTCTTGCCGATCCAATTTTGAGGGGGGGCATTTTTAGATGCCGAAAAAGTCCGTAACTCTTAGAGGATGTTTTGAAATGACAAAGCGACGTCAAATTCGGAATCAGAGGCCCGGTTTGGAGGCCCAGGAAGTGGTGCGCGAAATAATGGAGGACTTGCGCGAAATAATGCTATGCGTGCGAAGCATCCACAAGATTCGCATAATTGAGCTGGTTGTGCGTGCAATTTTGCGCGCCCCGGTTTCGCGTGGTGAATCTTTGAGCACCGACGGTTCCCGGCAGGGAAGATTTTGCGCCCCACCTGTATTCCGCGTCGGCTGATTCCTATAAATAGAAGGCGACCCCAAACGGTTTGGGGTTGCAGAATTCAGAATGGCTCTCGTGCGCGCAATTCGGACTCCCCCGCTTGCAAAATGACTTCCCGGTAATTCCTCTTTTCACGCAACCTTGCCCCGGGGTTCGCCTTTGCGCGCAACTCCGCTGGCTTAAGTGAATTTTCCCCCTCTTCCGGGTTCTTCCCTTGCGAGAAATCCTTTCCCCGTGCACGCAATCCCCTTTTGTGCGTGCAATCCCAATCCTTTGCACACAATCACCTATCCACGCAATCCTCTGGTCCTATTGCGCGCCATCCCGGTGTTTTGCGTGCAAACCTTCTCTTTGCGTGCAACACCCATGACCCTTTACCTTGACACCCCTTGGCTGCCTCTCCGCGTCGGCACCTGATGTCTTCCCTGCTGGGCATGCACACCATGCGTTGTTTTTCCGTACGGCCTGCCAAGCATGTACGAAGTAACCTCAAGGTCCCTTGGGCGGTGTTTCCCATTGCGTTGCTCTGCGTTATGCTTCTTCGAATAGGAACGCTAACGACTACTGCATCTTCTCATAGCCATGCTAACATGGACCCCTCGATGGTTCGCCCTATGGCCCCCCTTCACTACGGCCTTGCCGATGCCTTCCCTCCCACCAGGGGTATAGGTCATTGGGCATGTAATCCCTAGGGGCATGGAGCAAACCCACCTCGTCCAAGCAGCAGGACGTTAAACTGTTAAGCACCTCATCCCTAACACATGACTTTAAACTGTGGTCTGACCCCGTGCCTCACACGCAGGGTCCCCCCCGGCTCAGACATTCTTTACGCCCACTCGTCTCCACAGGAATGGATTCTTCCTCGCATGGAATGAGATCCTTCTTGTCGGAGTGGCGTTTGTCCACGGGGGAAGGGCTGCCTCAGAGCGTAAGCCCCTAGCCTCTCTTGTGGAAGGTTGCACCCATGCACCTCTATACTTCCCTCCTGCCAAGGCCAGTGGAGTCCCTTTCCCACTGCACTTTGTCGCACCACGGGCCTCCAACCTGGAGTAAGCCCCGAAACCAGGGGTTGCTAACCACACGTAAGCCCCTGTTTCCTCTTTGGGCGGCTCAACGCATAAGCCCCTTTCCGCTTCTCACGGACGCACCCTTTGCGACGTGATTGTCTGGTCCCTGCTGCCTCTTGTTTCTCACACCGAGCATGAATCACATGGGCTTAGAGTGCGCATTGACCATGACATCCTCTTATGGGCTGCCCCATAGCGTAAGCCCCATCCCAGCGAACTACGTGAACTTTGATCCGTGCTAACACATGGTATGTAGGAAGCCTCCACGAGGTTCAAGCCCACTACCCAGTCGTTCCGACTTCTTCACGTCGGTTCGCCAACACTTTGGGCCACCTCAGAGCGTAAGCCCCAAATTCCTTGTCCCGCTTGACGTTAAACTATATGCCCTCATCCCGCATGATGTTAAACTGTATGCTCATCCCGCATGATGTTAAACTGTATGCCCCGAACTACGTGGACTTTGATCTGTGCTAACGCATGGTACATAGGAAGCCTCCATGAGGTTCAATCCCTTCACCCAGTTGTTTTGACCCCTTCGCATAAGTTCACCAGCACCATTATGGGCCGCCTCAGAGCGTATGCCCCGTATTCCCCATCATGGGCCACCTCAGAGCGTAAGCCCCATGCCTCACACCCATGTCTCATCCTGACCTCTCCCTTGAGACCACGTGCCTTTGGAAGCTCATGCCCTAGCTCAGAGAATTTAATTCCTCCAGGCTCCAATCCATGCATCCATTCTCACGGGTCGCCTCTTCAGGTGTCCCACCGTATCACCGAAGTACACGGACTTTGATTCCCTTCCATGGGGATACGTAGGAAGCCTCCACGAGGTTCAAGCCTATCACTCCACCACCCATCCTGATCCTTACCTGGGCCGCCACATCCCGGTGAGATCATGCCACCCCATTTCACTCCATAGTATCTGGGAATCCGCCGATGTGCTAGCCCCAACATCGGTGTTTCCCCTAGGGGGTCCTTCAGTCCGATCCATCTCCGCAAGACGTTAAACTCACGACATACCCCGTGTTAAACATAGGAAGCTAAGGAAAACCTCAGATGGTACACAATCCCCGCGTTCGATGTGGTATGCCTCGGGCTTCTGCGCCCTCGAGAAGCCCTATGATAAGGGACAGAATACAGACATGCCAATCCCCAACATCAAGACATGCCGATGACACCCAAACTTGACCATTCTCCTCACCAAAGGTTGCTGCCCCGACAAGACCCCTTGGAGAGTCTCGACGTAAGAAACATAATTAACTGGCGTCCATACAGATATGGCACCTGGAACGAGCTTCATGGACCCGTCTTAAATCTATGACGGAGACCCGGACTAGGTGACGATCTCCGAGGAGGAATCCACGGAAGGAAGAACTGACATCCCATCATCCCGGTTTCGATCAAGGAACAGACGTCCCTGAACAAGGAACGGATGTCACCCGCCTTTGGAAAGCGGTAATGTGGGGCAACAAGCCGTGTGTACTCCCACACGTGACGAACACACGCGCGCGCCCCGGCGTAAAAGCATCAGAAACACCTATCCAGGAGACAAGGATCAAACCCAAGTAGTTCAAGGGTATACAGTTTAACATTGTTCTGGATGAAAACGGGGTGTACATTTTAACATCATGTAGGATGAGAGTGAACCAGTGTGAAGTGGTTAGGATTGATGGGTGTTGGGCTTGAACATCATGGAGGATTCCTACATTACTTTCTTGAAAAAGTAAAAGATCAAAGTCCACATAGTTTGGAAGGGTGTCTTGGGACTTACACTAGGGCGTCCTAGAGAGGATGTCAGGGTCGATGATTACTGTAAGACCATGTGTGTCCTTAATTATGTCAGAAACAAGAGGCCTCAATGACCTGAATATCACATTGAGAGAGGTGTGTATGTGAGGAATTAAGTGGGGTTTACACAAGGTTAGCAGCCCAAATAGGAAACAGGAGCTTATGCTTGGTTATCCACCTAGGGAGATGGAGATTGGGACTTACTCTAAGATGGAGGATTGATGGTGACAAAGCCCAGAGGGAGAGGGATAGGGTAGCGAAGGTCCTGGTTCACATCTCTTCTCTAGTCTTTGGCATGGAATAAGAGAGGAGCAGGGATGCTACCTCCCTCAAGAAAGTCTAGGGGATTACACCAAGATGATTTCCCTTCCCCGTGGACAGATGTTGTTCCTACAAATAGAATATCATTCCATGTGAGGAATATATTACTCATATAGAGACGAGTGGGCATGAATAATGTACGAGAAGTGGCACCCCATATATATTTCACGGGGTGCAGCCACAGTTTAATGTCACGTGTTGAGGATGGTGGTTCTTGGAAGTTTAATGTCCCGCATCTTGGACCAGGCGGGTTCACTCCGCACCCCTAAATCATACATGACTAATACCTACCCACCTTTGGGGAAGGGAAGGCATCATCAATGTTGTGGTGATGAAGTGCTCTGGAATGATACAATTAGGGGCTCACATTAGCATGGTTATGCAAAGAAGAAATAGCCATTAGCATGCCTATGAGAAGAATAATGATGCTAAGAAACACAACATGAAGCACCACCCAAGGGACCTTGAAATCACTCAATATGAGCCTAGAGGGTCATACATAAAAGGGGTGTGTGAAGCATTCAGCCTTAGAAAGAGGTTCTTCGTGAAGAGGATGAGCTTTTCAAATAGGATGGTCCTCGTGAAGGGAAAGGAATACCCAAAGCGGAGGGTCTTCGCAAAGGCAAGGGGATTGATGAAGAGGGGGTCTTTTCAAAAGGAAAAGGATTCATGAAGAGCATCATTTATGGGAGAATGGCTTCACCTTAGTGAATACCTCTTTGTTTGGAGAGAGTTTCATGAAGGCTCTACACTTCGTGAAATCTCGAGCACCCCAAAGGGGCCCATTCCTACATGAAGGGAAGAGGCCTCTGTGAAGGGAATCTCTGCAATTAGAGGAGGATGAAAAGCATGAAAAGGGGTACGAATCATAGAGGCAAAGTACCTTTGGTGATCCATTTGAAGGTTTCAAAAAGGTATATGCAAAATGGGAGATTTGGAAGTTGAAAGTGTATAGTCACAATTGTTTTAAAGAGGGGTGAGAATTATAATTATAGGAAACCTCCATCGGTGGGGTCATGGAACCCGCTGCAGAGAAGGGTGACATCGTGGAGAGGACTCACTCCATCATCATGTGCCAGTCTCGTAGAGGGTGTGGGACACTACATAGGGGCTTATTGACTTAGCTGCCGTGAAGTGGGCCACAGAGAGGATGATGATACCCTAGAGGGGCTTCGTTCGGCATCAGACTGGCACCTAGATAGGATGCCACAGAGAGCTCAAAATGCGCAGCCTCCTCATATTGTTTCACCCCGATTACCTTCACCATTGTTTGTGCTTCTTGATCAGGCAGAGCAACCACAGTCATTTAGCCCTCATCTGATAGTCACTTTGTGTGTTTTGGCTAGTGAATAGTGGGATATTCCTAGCACCAGTCAGCCACTGGTTCAGCCGGAAGAGCCTGCCATACCTCATGCCACATAGTGACCTCCTGTCAGCAGAAGTTCATCATTGGCCTGAAAGTATGATGTTTTTAAAGATCTTTCTAGCATCCCTGCAAGGCTCTCTATACTCAAGGATCTTCATTTATTATCAGATATGCACAGAGCCCTTGGAGAGGCTTTACGAATCCCCCTCCAATTTGAGATGGATGTAGCAGCTGCATAATCCATCCATGCTGAAGAAGCCGAGCATGCATAATGTCAAGCCATCATCTCTTTCTCCAGAGAAGAAGAAGGATATCCCATATAGGGGAACATCCTCTCAATGTAAATCACTATCCAATTCCATGGAATAGAGGTTTGTTTCTGTCTTTTCAACACAGAATCTGGGATCAACCTTATCCCAACCCATATGGTCCAAAAGATGGGGTTTTTCGAGGATTATCTGAGCCCCTCTGACCTAAAAAATCAAGGTTATGACATGACAGAACAAACACCAGTTGGAAAGATCCTCCTAAAGACCCAGTTTGGTGGTCTGGTATCTAGCACCGAGTTCATGTTTGACTAGCAAGACACTGCCTACAACACATTGATGGGTAGGTCATGGCTCTACCTACACGCGACAGTCCCCTCTTTTTTATCACCAATTCCTTATGTACTCCCTCAATGGTCGAGTAGGTGTGCTCCAGGGTGATGCGTCTCCATTTTCTTCTTTTGAAGCCCACTACCTATATGTGGACTATTATAAGAGAAAGGATAAGTAGATCCAGGATAATGAGGTTGAACTTGCTACAGCTGCAACTGACACGTGGACAAGCCGAGATGATGCCTACAATTTCTTAATTCACTGATTGGAGTCTATGACCCCGGATATGGGGCAATTTTTTTTATAATGAGGGGTAAGAATATTAACATGTCTAAGATATGATGAAATATTACCTCGTATTCCTATAACAATCATTCTCGGATAATCCTAGAGGCCCCTACTCTTATAAGGTATCGGGATGTCCGCCCCATGGAAACAACAGTACGTCATACTTACTTATTTCACTGGGCTAGGATAAACCAGATCAAGATGATGCACCACTATTTCTTTAACATCACAAAGTGTGGACCCTTGGGATAAATACTAGATGGGATTGGGTCGGCAGCTTTCATCGCTATGGTTTTGGAAACACAGTTGTCCCCCAATGTAGTGTCTATCGCCGCTCTGGCTAACACCAGTCTCTCATCAGGATCTGTTGAATCAAAGGAATCACCTCCTGATAATGATCCCTCCTACATAAGTGAACAATATGACTTAGAGGATTCTCATCATGCTTTCTAAGAAGGTGTCTCTACCATAGTTGATGAATTGGTACAGGTGAACCTCGGTAGAGAGACGAATACGAAACCCACATTGATTAGTGCCTCCATGCATGTTGAAGAGAAACAATGATATGTGTACTTACTGAAGCAACATCATGATGTATTTTCTTGGATTTAGGAAGAGATTCTAGGACTAGATCCTCAAGTCTCCGTCCACCTCCTCAGTCTTCCAACAAATCATTGTGGGTTCAAAAAGCCTCCCAGAAAGATGCACCCTTCTCAAAGTGCCATGGTTGAGGTCGAGGTTGATAAGCTCATCAGGGCCAACTTCCTCATGGAGGTCCAGTACCCTATATGGTTAGCCAACATTGTACCAGTTAGGAATAAGAACATATAGATCATAGTTAGCATCAACTTTCTTGATGTCAATCATCACTGTCTGAAGGATGATTTTACCCTTACCACAACAGAACTATTGATTGATACCACTGCTAGGTTCCAGGATCTCTTCTTCATGGATGGGTATTACGTGTATAACCAAATCCAAATGACCCCCCGAGAACAAAGAGTCTACAAAATTTAGGGCACCACAAGGTACTTTCTGTTACCAAGTGATACCCTTTAGTTTGAAGAATGCAGGGCCCCCCTATCAGTGCTCCGCTCATCTTATATTTAAGACAATCCTTGGGAAATTGGTGGAATGCTACATAGATCATTTTGTGGTTAAGTCTCACCAGTGCTCGGACCACCTCAAAGATATTGAGAAAGTGTTAGGATTCCTCCGGTCCTGCCATCTGAAGATGAAACCGTTGAAGTACGACTTTGGGGTTACCTCTAGAAAATTTCTTGGCTTTGTTGTTAGATATAGAGGAATTGAGATTAATCTGGAGAAGATCAAGGACATCAGCCAAATGTCTCATCCGAGCAAAATTTGAGAGCTTCAAGTTTTTCAAAGCCAATTAGCCTATATAGGCCGATTCATCGCAAATCTGGATGGAAAGTGTAAGCCCTTTTATCATCTCATGAAGAAAGGGGTTTATTATCAGTGGTATGAGGAGTGTCAGGCTGATTTCAAGGAAATCAAGTAGTACCTGTTACGTCTTTCGATTCTGATGATGTCTGTTTTTGGAAAGCTGGTGGTCCTTTATGTGACTACTCTAGAGAGATCTCTCAGCACCCTGATCACCCAAAAAAAATTACAAGGGAATGGAGAATATTTTGTATTATCTTAGTTGCATGATCCATGATACAGAGACTAGATATTCCTCTATTGAGAATATCTACCTCATGATGGTATTCACAGTGCAAAAATTGCGACACTACTTGTAGTATCATGAGATACAGCTAGTGTCCCGAGTGATCCTGCTGAATTACATCATTAACCACACCATGTTGATAGGCTTTCTAGATTGGTGGGAAGTGATCCTCTAATAGTTCGACATCAGGTTTTCCCCTAGAAGGCCATTAAGGGATAGGCATTGGAAGACTTCCTCACTGCCCATCCAGCTCCTGCGGACCAGTCCCTATATCTTTATTTTCCCGATGAGGCAATTCTCTCAGTGTATCAAGCCATTATTTATTGGGAGATTCATTTTTACGGCTCTTCACGAATCCCTACTGGAAGAAGACTCAATGAACCCAAACACAATAGAGTGGTCATGGCCATTGTCTTCATTAAAACCGCACAAGTTATTATGCCATAGTTATTCCAGTTGTTAGAAGGATGTACCAACAATGAGGTAGAGTATTATTCTCTCATTACTAGTCTTGAGATGGCCCTTGATATTAATGTTCCCCACTTATATGTGAATGGGGACTCTGAACTAGTTATCAAACAGATCAACGGTGACTATGTCATCAGGAAGCCAGAGCTTGTACCACTGTTGGACGTACCTGCCAATTGATGGCCCAGTTCCCATCTCGGCCAGAAGTTACTCATGCCCCTCAGTCCCAGAACGGTCGAGCTGATGCCTTAGCCAGCCCGGCTTCATATCTTGTAGAGAATTATTAGGATTATTGGATTATTCATGTGGCCCATCAGAGAGTCATTGATCCCATAAATCTAGATGACGATGATGGCCCACATGTGAGGCACCTTACTGTCGATAACTTCACATAAGAACCCCATGTCCCCCTGACATAGTGTTGGAAGTGACTCATGACTGGAGGACCCCCTTTATCGAGTATCTCCAACACAACAATCTTCCGACATATTGAGCTAAGCGTGAGCGAATCCGACGTCGTGCATTGCATTGTACCCTCCTGAGTGGTCCTGATCTTGAGAAGATCCTCTATAGACATGGGTTCGATGGGATTCTCCTCTGTTTCATTTACCAAGGTAATATTTCTCAAGTCATGAAGGTAGTTCATGCCGGTTCCAGTGGGGATCATCAGACCAGTCCAAAACTATCTCACCAAATCCAAAGTTTGGGGTATTTTTGGCCCTCCATGATCCGTGAATGTGTCGAGTTTTCCAAGAGGTTCCATGCATTCCAAATCCATGCTAATTTTTTGCATCAGCCACCAGAGCCTCTCCACACTACCAAGTACTCTTTTCCCTTTGTGTTCTGGAGACTCGATGTTGTGGGACCCTATCCACTGGTGACAGCTCGCCAGTTCAAGTTCATCCTAACCGCTACGGATTTTTTCTCTAAGTGGGAAAAGGAAATTCCACTCAAAGAGGTCAATGAAAATTATATCATTGAATTTTTGAGCTCCAATGTCATCTAATGTTTCGGAGTCCCTCGCGTCATCCTCACTGATAACGACACCAACTTCTGGGCAGATGTACTAAAGAAGCTATACACCAAGTACAACATATATTCTAACTATACCTCCTTCTCTCACGCACAAGAAAACGGGAAGATTGAGATGTTTAACAAAGCCCTATCCAACATTCTATAGAAGATGGTTGGTCAGAATAAGAAAAGATGGATCGAAAAGCTCCCCAATGCACTCTGGACCTATCATACAATGACTCAAAATTCCACTCAGATGAATCTGTATTCCCTGGTGTACAAAGCAGAGGCAATCTTTCCCATCAAGATTCAATTTCCTTCATTGCACATAACTATATAAGATCAACATACACCTGATAAGGTATCTGAAATCCATCTGGATGAACTGGAATCACTCGATGAGAATAGGCTTTATGCCCTACATAGTTTGGAGAGGCATCATAACATAATAGCCAGAGATTTCAATAAGAAAGGTCTCCTCCGCTATTTCTTACAAGGTGACATGGTGTTGGCTATGAGAACACTAATGATACCTGGTAGTAAACCACCCAAATTGGATCCCAAATGGGAAGGAACTTACATCACTCACAAGGTTTACCCCAATGGAATGTACTCCCTCGTTACCATGGATGGTGAGCGTATAACCCATCCCACCAATGCCAAATTTCTAAAGCAATACTTTTCCTGAGAATACAATCTTGTATAACCAGAATCTGTGACATCTTCAATGTATAATTCTAAAATGTGTGATCCTTCTGAGCTAAATTACAGAATAATACTCATCACTTGTCCCACATGAATTTAAATTGCATTTCGTCTCGCATGACGTTAAACTGTATATGGTCCTACATGACCTTAAACTGTTTCTTCTTCACCATGATGTTAAACTGTGTTACCCATCCAAGTTGAAAGATGTAAAACCATTCAGTACCCTATCCTACATGGTGTTAAACTGCGAGTGGCAGATATACTATTATGGTCCGAGCTCTATGACCTTAAACTAAGATCTCCCCACATCCTAACTGTAAGACGTAAACTTTAAGATCTCTGTCTGGGTCAAAACACATGGTGTGGTGCCAGATTTTGCTTTCATTCATGTCAAGTTCACCATGAATGAACCATGTATCCACCTTATTATAGATCTATACCTTTTTCATCATCCCACATGATGTTAAATTTCATGGTCATACTTACGCTTCTCACGTACCCTTTATTTGGATTTCCCTCATCATTCACATTTGAAAGGACCCCCAAATAACATGGATGATAGGCCCTAGGGATCTCCTACAATTTTAGTACAACGCCTTGGAGGGTCTTGAATGACAATTTGATACAAGTCCCACGTTGAGAATATGGCCAGAAGTCAACACTCATTTCTTGTTCCCATTTCAGGTCACACGATATGGATGTTTTTTTTGAACGCGGCCAACAACCATCCTTAATCGTTATCACCACCTCTATATGTCCCAAATATTGGGTACAGTGATTCATTTTGTCCTTATATCCCTTCAAAAATCAGTCTTCCTTGAACATGAGTGTTGGTCTAGTCGGGATCGACCCTGCCCGATCTCTTTCCCTTATTTCCATGCTTTCATATGCCGGGTAGAACCTGATCTCGTTCCTTATTTCCCACATCTAGATTTTCTCACATGGGATTATGATCTTGGGAATGGAATACCCACATGAAGGGTCACATATCTATGGTCCAAGACCTATGAACTTAAACTAAGATCAACTCCGTCCTCACTACAAGATGTTAAACTGCAAACTGGCTGAGACTTCATATCTTGAGTCCCTCGGCCTTTTCATCCCCCTAGCCCAAGTCCTAATTTTGGATTGCGCGGTGTGGTATGGTCTCATATACTCATTCAAGTTGGGATATTGTTAGCCATGCCACACGACATCCCTCCATCCATATTCCTCATTGCAATATGTTAAACTACATAGGTCCCACCACGAATTAAGTATCCTATCATTTGGTTCTTCACCATTTTTGACATCTTAAGGACCCCCAAACGACATGTATCCCAGGACCTAGTGATCTCCTACCATCTCATGCCAACGTCCTCGAGGATTCTGGATGATAATTTGACACATGTTCCACATTGAGAATATGGTCAGTGGTCGACGCTCAATTGTTTGTTCCTTTTCCAGGCCACACAAAATGGATATTGTGTGGTGAAAATGTTCAATAGTTATCCTCAATCTTTATTTCTATATGATTGTCCCATATAGGTTAGGCACAATAATTCCCCCTTTTTACCCATCTGTCCCATGTACATGACATTAAACCGGGCACCTATAGTCTGAGATCTATGACCATAAACTAAGATCTATCTTCATCCTTACCACAAGACATTAAACTGAATGGTACTGCTAGAACTGTGTGTGGGTTGATTCCCATATTCATGGGAAATGTAGGAACATACAGACCCTTTGTATGCAGGTCTATCCATATTCCTTAGAAACCATCTATTCCTTCCGACCACTTTGCCTAAGCCCTCTGAAGGGGGTATGTGGTGTGGTATGGACTCCATGTCCTCATTCAAGTTAGGTTTGTAATAGCCACACCACATACCTCTCTCTCTTGAGAGCTCTCCATCCCCCATTCCTCTACTTATCTTTTTGAGTCGGCTACTCTTGAATTTCCCACCTAGACCCACTTTAGCAATTCACAAATGTGCCTAGGAGAACTATGGTTCAGGACCTATAGTGTTGGATTCTACATAGATATGTTAACACCCATTTTAATTCTTCATGTTCCCCTTTATTTGGGTTTTTCATCATCTTTCTCTTTCTAAAGGACCCCCGTACAACATGGATGCTAGGCCCCATTGCTCTCCTACTGCCTTAGGATAATTTCCCTGAGAATTTTGAATGATAAATTGATGCAATACCCACATTGAGAATATGGTAAGCAGTCGACGCTCATTTACTGTTTCCATTTCTGGTCACATGATAGGGATACTGTGTTTCGATCATGGTAAAAAATAGACCTTCATTGTCATGCCATCCCTATAGTGTTCCAAATTTTGGGTGTCATGATTCAAAATTTCTACTCCCGAATGTTTAGATTGATTCTAACTCCCCTGGTGTTACTCCAATCGTTCACTAGAGCACATTGGGAAAAAAACAATTCGACTGTTTTGAGAACATCATTCTCCATTCAGACCACCCTCTTTCTTCCCGGAATCCCAAATTGGTCACCTATACCCTGGATACACGAAGATTGGTTGGAAATATCCCATTCAAATTAAATAACGATGATGCCATCCCTTGTTTCTCACATCAGGAACGACCCACGTGCGCTTAGGTATTGACTAATCGATGTTTCATGAATGTAATGGAAATGAAACAATTAAAACAGATAATGGAGCTCTTGTATGTGATCAACATAAATAATTAAAACATAAAAACATGTTCATGAGCTCATATAAATTACAGTTCCCAGCCCCCCCCCCCCCCCCGTAGATGGGTTGACCTCTTCAACAGAGAATTTTAGCTCTGCCACTCACTGGCCAATGGCATCCAGAATCTGTTGTCTCTTGCTAAGCTCCTGCTCCTCCTCGATGAAAATGGGGCATAGTTCATCAACCTCGATCTGGGTCCAATCCTCATTGGCCCAGATAAGGTACATATCCTTAGAGTATCGCCTCATTTTCTCTTCAACCACTGCCAACTGGGCCTTCAGTTGTGATATGATCCCTGGTTTCGTGTCAAGAAAAGCATATTGCTCATTCAATCGCGCCCTCAACCATTGAATATCATGTTCAATCTCATGGAGTCTTTGAATATTGATGTCCTTTCTCCACTTCCAACCAAAATTGAGACAATGCGGGTCCCCCCACACCCTCTCAAAAATGTAGTCCCAAATAAGCATGTGAGGGAATTGGGAATTTACCCCTCCAACACATAGTTCACGCAGCTGAAAATGAAGCCTCACCATATGATCTATCCATTGTTCTTGAAAGGTCTCCATAACAAAGTGCTTGATCAGATTCCATGATCAAAGATGAACATATGTCCTCTTCCTCAGAAGCAGTTTCATCCTAATCTCGTGGGTCGACATGTTCATATTCAGGAAGGGCCTCTAGGAGTTCAGCAGTAAGGTCTTCCTCGGGCATATCTTTGTCATTGGATTCCACTTCGATGACATCTACATGGTTAGTGTTAAACTCTCTTCCACTAGTATTATTTCTCGCTTCCGCCAGCCGTTCATAGGGAACTATGGATTTTTTACCTAAGGCACTTAATGCAATACGGAGTGGAACCTCTATTTGGAGCGGAGCCTTGGTTCTTCTAGCCATTTTCATTATAAATGTACGCACTATCCTGGAAACTATACTTGCGCGGGTCGTGTTATCTAGTTTGACCAAACAAACAATGGGTACATCTCTAGAGCAGGAGACTTACCCTGGTCTGCTTCTTGGTCTCGCCTTGGGTCTCCCATCATCGGGAGGCCAGGGCACAACCCTCCAAATATAATTGTGGGCTCTGAGAATTCTGAGAAAGATTCCCCTGCTTCCTCAACATCTATTGACTGCACAACCATCATCACTCTGGCTACAAGCTCTGGTGTTGGGTCCTCTACGACTGTTGTGCCTTCGTCTTCATTGGTGAGAGTGTCCGACTAAAGGCTGTCCTGTACAAATATGTGTTATTTGGGAAATCAAGATACAATTGGGAGGTTGTTAGTGCATTGAAAGGGAGTGGAGACTTACTTCTAAAGTTATGGAAAACTCTCCCAAGGATATTCCCCCCGAGGCTGGTATCTCACCTTCTTTAGGAGAGGCCCTCCTAGAAGTCCCCTCCATTGCTTAATGTATATCTCCCTCATTAACTTCTTTCCACCATGGTTCGTTTTCATGGTCAGGCAAGGGTAAATGCTCCTCCAGTTGAGCCACCGACGGTTCTTCAGGAGTAGCCATATTCAACAGCACCCTTTCTTGGTGAGGCATTGGCCACATGTCTCCATGGGAACGTATTACATCTTCTAGCTCCATTACAAACTTTCTTTCCTCGGTAGGGGTATCATTGAATCCACCCTTTACAAATCCATGCTCCCCCAGCAACATCCCGTGCATGTTCAAGTTTGTCCATAAACTGTTGATGCTAAGGTATTGTTTTCTCTTTTCCCAATCTTTCCATGCCTATGGAAAGATGAAATTGGAGGGGATCGATACCAGATGCAGCTTCTTTTTGGGATATTGAGTGGAAATCTTGCAGAATCCCTGAGATGATTCACCTCCCTACTAGGATCTCCTAGATTGAGCCACCGGGCTTGGCCCTGCCCTCTCTCCCTCTTCACTTCCAGCCAGCACTAGCCTGGGATTTTCCAGTTTGTGTCCTTCTTCCCCTGCTATTATAGCTTGGCCTCCCTAGATAATGTTTTCACTACCTTCTTGACATCCCTCTATCATCACTGTCTGGTGTCATGGTGTAGAAACTACCTTACTGGCACGGATTGTCACTTGCTTCAGCATTTCACTAGGGTAGGCAACCTCCCAACTTTTTTGCATACTCATGGACCAATCTGAATGTGACATCAGATGGGGGAAACTCATTCAACATCTTCCCATCCCCCCTTGTAAACATTATCCAGAGTTGTCGCATCATGCATGGGTGATTCTCATGGAGCACATTCATATACACCCTGGGAGTCAGCCTCTACAGGCAACAAAATTGTCGGGCAAACTAGTACGAGGTATATGGATCATATATGGGTTAAAAATATAATTGTTCCACTAGAAAAACTCCACCAAAGGACAAAAGATATGATCATTTCTCTATTGTATTCGTTCCTTCATCGGTATAGGCCCTGGATGGCATGGGGAATGGGTGGAAGATGAATTGTTCTGCTCACCCCATCTTGTCCAGCATAGTCGTAGCATCCAACTTCAATGGGGAACTCCCCACAATGTTCAAAATGGTCAGTCAAGAATGTATCCCTGGTGGAGAAATGGAGTTATGATATTTGTATCCCCCCATGTGCGCCACAATCCATCTGTACAAAAAGTGGAATGACCCGCACACTCGCAATAGCCTCTTCCCCTCACTAATGTGCCGAAGTAGATGGTACAACTTTTCCAGCACTGGTATTCCAAGATTGATGTGATCCCCACCATCTAGTTGAGCCTCCATGATGAATGTACTTGGTTAAACCCCCCATGTGGGCATCTCTTACTGGTAAAATCCACCCATAGATCAGTGTTGAGATGAACCCAGCAAGACTGAATATCAGCTGCTGCTCTATCTTAGTATTGTATCCCCATAGCTTCTAGTGGATATCTTTTAGGGTACCCCAATATGTGCCCTCTTTACCACACTAAGATCCTCACAAGAAAATAGGGGTCCATGCAGGTATTGTTCCCTCTTCCAAGGGGAAATTCATGAAGTAATAGAACCACTGATTGAAGTGGATGTCTTAAGTGTTCTGTTTTCCCTTATCTGTTCCTAGAACAAGTCTCTGCAATTCCATTTCCAATGGATGGATTTTCTCCCTGTCCCTCTATACATTCATGGTGGGGAGGAACTCATTATACATTCCTCCCAGGATTGGGATGCTTGAAATCTGATGAAGGTCCTAGAGGCTAATTCCAACCTCCCTGTGATGTAGATGCAAAGTGTTGGTATCAGGAGAACTCTAGCTCAACAATTCTAGTATAAATTACTTTGGCTGGGAAATGCTGAAATGGGAGGCCCAAGATGCTTTATAAATTCCAACCCACCTAAAGACATTCTCAAACTCTTCACATGACGCACATTCCAAATTGGTCCAGGCCCAATCATCTGTGAATTTTCCTCGCTAGCATAAGTCCCAGATTTTGATCCACCCCTTGGCCAGATTTCTAATCCTGACCTTGATGATCATCATGTACAGGGGTGGGTATGTCTCATGTGCCAATTCCCTTCCATCGATGTTGTTGACATGATTATACAAACAATGCACTGTGATAGGAGTATGATCTTTCATGATGCGCCCATCCATGACCCTATGCCACTAATATTGCTCTAGGGTACTCCAAAACCAGTAGTCTAGATCATCCTTGCTGGTGTTGGGAATGAATAATTTTTCCTGCAAGCCAAAACTATATAATGGCAGGTGCTTGCACAACGAATATTCCCATTAAACCTCTGTCAGCCACTCATTCAATGATTTGTGATCATAAGTGTGTTAGATGTACTCGCCTATTTTCAGGTTGTTGGCCATGGCCTCCCCCAGAGAAGAATCAACACGAACCTCTCACCCAGCCTCCTAAGCGTCCATTAGATCTGAGGACTTGGAGAAAAATCATGGTTCATGCAGAAAAGTTTTGCAAAGACCTTTCGGTACAACCCTTTATAGAGATAATGGTAGTCCCTCTACGCCTCAATGAAATTTGGGCTTCAGACTTCATCGCAAATGAATCCACATATCACAATGCTCCATTTCTCTAAAAAGTGTTTGCAAAGCAACATACCAAAGACTCTGGTTCGCTAAAGCATTTGTGGAGAGGATCGTTTGCGAAGAGAGTGAAAGCATTTTCACCTGTAAAGATCTAGGTGTGGACATAAAAACCTATAATCCCATATATATAGGCATCAGAAGCACTATCTTTGAGGAAATACCTGATCTCTTCTCAATGCCACCAAGTTCTTTGTGGTGCCCTGTGCCCCGTGAACCGAGCCCTCTTCGTGAAGACCCTCCGCAAGAATTGTAAGGTGCTGCCCTTATCGAACAAGCTTTTCCCCTACCTCCGTGATCCGTTTCAAATTCGATTATCAAGGTATCTTTGGCATATTTCCCTCAGAATTCGACCCTCTCTTTCCATTGGCTCCAATTATGAGGGGGGGGATTTTTTGGTTCCAAAAAATATGTCCCGCTCATTCCCCAGAATCAACGATGTGATCAAGGAAATCCTCTTATCGAAAGGATTGAACGACCTTCTAATAAATCTCAAAATAGGGCTTCGTGAAATGATCTGTGCAGCAGGCGCAGCTCCGTGCTGACGCCTTTGTGAGGGGCTCTGCGGAGTCCTGTCCAGGCATAAGTTTGATGCCGACCAAATCCCCTCCGTAGCATCATCACCCTCTATAGCCCGCTCCATGTAGGGTGAGTTGACAAGCCCCTCTGAGGTGTCCCTCACCCTCTGTGAGACTGGCACAGGCTAACCGAGTGACCTCTCTCTGCGGTAGGTTCTACGACACCACTGACATTGGTTGCTTATAAATATAAGGCTCACCCCCTCTTCCAAACCATTGTGACTCTACCCTTCCAATTTCCAAAGCTCCCATTTCGCATAGACCTTCGCGAAACCATCAAATGGATCACCAAAGGTACTTGGCCTCTATGAGATGTACCCCTTCACATTCTTTTCATCCTTCAATGATGGTGGAGATTCCCTACATGGAGGCCTCTTCCCTTCGTGGATTAAGGGGACCCTTCAGGGAACTCAAGGTTTTTCAAAATGTAGAGCCTTCATGAAAATCTCTCCAAACAAAGAGGTATTCTCTAAGGTTGATCCCATCTCTCTTAAAGGATTCTCTTTGTGAAGCCTTGTCCTTTCATGAACACCCCTCTTCATGAATCCCCTTGCCTTCACGAAGCCCCTCCGATTTGGGTAGTCCTTTCCCTTCACAAGGACCATTATCTTTGCGAAGAGACCATCCTCTTCATGACACTCATCCTATTTGAGATTTTCCTCTTTCTAAGGTCTAATGCTTTACAGAAACCTTTCCCATACAATTCTCTAGGCTTGTTTGAAGTGATTTCAAGGTCCCTTGGGTGGTGCTTCATGTTGCGTTTCTTAGACACATGCTTCTTTTCATAGGCACGCTAACAAAAATTGCTTATTCACATATCCATTCCAACGTGATCCCCTCAATAGATCTCTCCATAGCTCTATCTCACCACGACATTAATGATTCCTTCTCTTCCCCAAGGGTGGGTTGGTATCAGTCATGTATGTTCTAGGGGTGCTGAGTGAACCCACCTCGTCCGAGCTGCAGGACGTTAAACTACCAAGAATCATTGTCCTCAACACATGATGTTAAATTGTGGCCTCACCCCATGCAATATACATGGGGTGCCCCATCTCAGACATTCTCCATGCCTGATCGTCTCCATGGGAGTGAGATCTTCCTCACATAGAATGAGATCCTATTTGTGGGAATGACATCTGTCTGTAGGGAAGGAAACCACCTTGGTGTAATCCCCTAGACTTTCTTATGGGAGGTAGCATCTCTGCTCCTCCTCTCTTATTTCATGAAAAATACTAGAGGATAGATTGGAACCGGGACCTTCTTCACCTCATCCTGATTCCTCTGGGATTTTTCCCCATTGGGTCTCCATCATGGACTAAGACCCAATGTCCATCTCCCTGGGCTGATAACCAAGTGTAATACCATGTTTCCTCTTCAAGCCTCTAAGCATGTGTAATCCCTACTTCATTCCCCATATATGCACCTTTTGTGACGTGATCGTCAGGTCTTTACTGCCTCTTGTTTCTCACACTGAGCATGACTCATGTGGGATTAGAGTAAGCATCGACCCTAAAATCCTCTTTGGGCTTCCCTATCATAAGTCCCAAGCCACGCTTCCAAACTATGTGGACTTTGATCCTTAACTTTTATAATCAAGTTATGTAAGAAGCCTCTTGGGGGTTCAAGCCCAACACCCATCGACCTAGACCACTTCATGTTGGTTCACTCCCATCATACACAATGTTAAACTATACACCATCTTTTTGTCTAGAACGATGTTAAACTGTATACCCTTTAAGTATGTGGGTTTATATTTTATCTCCCAAACTAGGTTTGTAGGAAGCCTCCCTGATGTTTAACCCCAACCAGCGGTAATCCGTTGTAACCCACAATTAGCAGTAAGCTACTGTAGTCCCCTTTGCTGGAACCCACATCCTTGGTCTGTCCTAGTGGCATCAGACCAACCTGGGCCGCTAACTACGTCTGATCCCCAGTATATCATCAAGTCGTTGTCCTATATGTACACCCTAATTCTATTCCCCCACCCTGAACTACATGGAATTCGATTCCCTACCATGGGGATATGTAGGAATCCTCCCTATGGTTCAATCCCAACATTCATGTCCCATCAGGGTATCTCCCTTGAGCCCCTGTGTTTCGGGAATATCATGCCCCATCCTGGAGGTTCTACTTCCTCTATGTCAAATCCATATTCATCCTGATTCTTACCCAGGTGGCCACATGTTAGTGAGATCATGTCATCTACCTTTTTGTTGCTCCGACCAGTATCCAGGACACTAACCACACATAAGACCCAACATGTCTTTGGGTCTTTTTCCTCTGTGCACACCCCAATTCATCACCTCTTCAAACTACATGGATTTTGATCCTTGTCTCTCAAGACAAGGTATATAGAAAACCTCCCTTAGGTTCAATCCCAGCCAACGGTAAACCCTGGTGTTCCTATTTTAGGTACCCAAGCATTCTAAGATCCACCTTCATTGGGTGTCTTGATCCACTCATCTAGTAATCCCCTCAGGTGCCCCCTCTTGGAAATTCACCCATTTGATCTACTTCTATCGGTGTTCTAATCAGTTCAATCTGTCTCAGTTAGATGTTGAACTCACGGTATACCCTATGTTAAATATGGGATTCTGAGGAAAACCTTACAAACATTCCTATGGAATATAATTCCCCACACTCGATGTGGGATGCATTGGGCTCCCTCACCCTAGAGAAGCCCTATCATTAGGGGAAGAAACCTAGAAGCATCATTGTTCTAGAATCCAAACACACTAGTGATGTCTAACCCGAATACTCCCCCAATTGAAGGTTTCTTCCCTGACATGAACCCTTGGAATGTTTAGATAGAATTAGCATGATTAACTGGTGTCCATGAAGACATGACACTGAGAAGAGTTTCATGAACAACATCTTAATCTTTAAGGGAGACCCAGACTAGATGATGATCTCATAGGAAGAATCCATAGAATGTGAAACTGACATCCCGTCATCCTGTTTCAATCAAGAAGGAAACTTCCCTGAATAAGCGATAGATGCTGCCCACCTTTGGAAAGTGGGAATGTGGGAAAAAATAGCTTGTACTCCAAAAGGAAGGATGTGCACCCCGATGAAAGCATAAAAACAAGTAACCCATCTATAAATGGACTTTTTTTAAACCTTCATATTTAAACCCTGTTAAAAACCACAGGACTTTATATTAACTATGTATGTAATTAAGTAAGTAACTAAATAACTAAGTAAGTAAGTAACTAAGTAAGTAACTAAGTATGAAACTAAGTATATAACTATGTAAGTAAGTAAGTTTGTAAATAAGTAAGTAAGTTAGTAAGTATGTAAGAGACTAAGTTAGTAACAAATTAAGTTACTAAGTAAGTAACAAACTAAATAACTAAGTAAGTTACTAAGTAACTAAGTAGTCAAGTAAAAAAGTATGTCTGTAACAAAGTAAGTAAGTAAGTAACTAAGTAAGTAACTGATAGAGAAAATATTTTCAATTAATTTATATTGAATATCATTGTTTTAAACTCACAAAAGTGTTCCTCTAAGATGAATTGTTTCATTTTTATGATTTTGGTGTTATTTTGAGCTGAATAGTAAAAATTGGCCATTTTGGATTTTTAACAGTTTTAATTTATTTCTTTATTTTGGCTATAACATTATCTAAACTAATCCAAATTGCAAAATTCTTTCTTTTAAAGATTCTTCACATCTAGGGCTTCATTTACTATATTTGGAAAAAAGTTGAATCGGCCATATGGAAGCTCAAAAGAAGCTCACAAGTGGGCGAAAGAAAACTGTTTTCAGTTATGCCTTGTTTTGGTGTGGGATCCATAACGCCTTCATGGTGGGTCCAAATGTTGTGATATTCGGTGGGTAGACGCGAAAGGAGTTTTAGCACATCTTTTATGAAGGAAAGACCGCGGGAATCGGCAGTTTGAGGGTCCATTAAAGCTTTCTAATCTGGGGGTGGCGTTTTGGAGAGTCTGACTGGACAGAATAAATTCTCATAGTCAAACGGACATAACTCTCGGAATACATATCCAAATCCGATTAGATTTTGAGGGGACACGACCAAGGGAATTATAAAAAACATTGAAGAAGGTCTCAATGCGTGAAGATGTCATTTAATGGGTCTAAAATGTGTCAACATTCGGGGGAAACATTCTGGATATAAAAGGAGGAGAGCTCCACCCTCTCAAATCATCTGACTCTCCATCCCATTCCTTCTGGGACACCAAGGAGAAGAACTTATCAGATTTTTCTTTTATTTATTTTATTTTAAAATGTCTCTCCTCTCCCGAATTATCTCGCTTACCCCATCCATGGAGGGGTAGTTTCATTTGAGTGATCGGATAGAGGGGAGGCTGGACCTATGTGTTGTGTTTGAGTTTTTGTGCTTGAAATGAATAAAATTTGTTCTTCTTTCTTCTTCTGGTTCCAATTTTTAATTCAGTATTAAATTCCGAATGCGGTTTTGTTAAGGTTTTGATTCTGAAATTATAAATTTCTTTGGTCGATGATCACATCTCCCTCCACCCAATTCTAATCTGTATATGGTGGAACATGATTAGGGTTGGGTGGTGATTGCTCGACGGTTGTCAAGCATGTGTGTAGGATTGTATGTCAAAATCTTGGTTTATTAGGGAACAACAATTTCAGGTCTCAGATTGCTCTAATTAATCAATAGATCTTCTACAACCCTAAACACATTGGAAGGAGGATAGACCAATCTAAGGTTTTAGAAAGGAAAATTCTCATCACATCTCTTTTACTAGTTTAAGGAAGAAGAAGAGATAAAATTTAAAAACCATGATGGCACAACACTAAGTCTTGCCGAACCCAATCCGATCACCGTCTTTATCCTTTGTTAAAATCAATAAATTTCTATTGTTTGTTTCTCTCATAGTCATTCAAATTAATTAAAACTAATCTTTTTATGAATACCAACAAAAAGTGACAACCTTGTTTTGTGTGAACTCATCTTTGGGAGACTACCTAGGATCAACTGCTATACTATACTTAGGTAAATAAAATATTGTTTTTCCACGCCCCACGACAGGCATGCGTCAAACTTGGTGTCGTTGCCGGGGAGGAAGTGCCACAACCTATTTGTAAATATTTGACTTTTTCAAATTTAAAAATAAATTTAAAAAAAAATTCTTTTTTCCATGATGTATTCAAATTCAAATTTTTATGCATGGGAAGATTACTCGCAGGTGAAATATCAAGAACCAGAAATTGATTATCGTGATCTCAATGATCGGGTTGAAAGGATTAGTAATAATTTGGATGATTTGGGTAGCAAAATGGAATGGGCATTGGACTATGTTCGTGCAATGATGGAGCAACCCGACCCTAAGCCGGAGCAAGAACCTAAGATAGTGGTGGAAGAAATTTCACCACTCATCATTGAAGAACTAGAGGAGGTAAATGTTGAGGTACCTGAAGACTCATTCATCATCACTCAACCAATTCTACCCGAGATTGATGAAAATAAAGATAACTTCTGTACTAAAATACATATGGGGGATCAAAAAGACCTGGATAACTTCTGGAACGAGTGTGAGGAACTAATTGATCCCCCTATCCCTAATAATGTAGATTATTCAGCAACATTGAAGGAAGAAACCAACCGAGCAGTGGAATTTGAAGAGAAGATAGAGGAGTCTGACTACCTACCTCTATCTAGTGAAATTAAACTCCAAGAGGCAGCTCACATTGAAGAAGAAATTGAAGCTGAAAAAACTCAAAGAGTTAATCTTTTCATAAACTCATTGTCTTTTAATTTTGTTGAAACTAAATTGAGTATTTCCTCCCCTTATTTTAATTTTTCAGATTCAGCCAACACATGTATTTCTTTGGAGGAAGACAATGAAAAAGGATATTCATCCATGGAGGAACATCTAGTCTTCCCCAAACCTGTTGAACATTTAATGGAGGGAGTACAAGAGAAGATCAAAGTGGATTTTCTAGTGGAAAATGAGACACAAGCTACT
Source organism: Viscum album (assembly GCA_963277665.1). Taxonomy (NCBI): domain Eukaryota; kingdom Viridiplantae; phylum Streptophyta; class Magnoliopsida; order Santalales; family Viscaceae; genus Viscum; species Viscum album. Next base: position 344,266,127 of record OY728162.1, on the reverse strand, counting down.
TATATTGAATGTGAAGAATTTGATATTGATTCTTCGTGCTTTAATTTTTTTCAAATAGAATTAAACTCTGACATTCCCTTTGATTTTTCCCCAGATTTATCATACCATCAGCAACCACAGGATAATAAAGAAGATGTTGTTCATTCGGAACGCAAGAAAGAGGAGGACTCATTCATTGTCCTAACCCCACCATGCATGTTTTATCTCATTACAATGAGGGTGGACTTGGTGAATTTGATCGATGTATTCCTCAAGAAAAACGAATAATTTCTTCCTGGAAAGAAAAGTTTTTGTTGGTTCATGAGAAATAAACTTCACCCACCATCAGATTGGGGATAACTGACTAGAACTGCCCCTCTGGAGGCAGTCAAAACCTAGGGCCCACTTGGGGGATTAAACCATGATCTGTCCTTGTTTTCTCATCCTATTTTTGTTGTTGTTTCATTCAATAAATGTCTTAGGTTTTATTTTGTTCTTTTTCATAGGTTATCAGTGTGAAGCACTTATGATCTTAAATCAATGTTGCACTACCAATAAATCAAGTTATACCTCTCCTTTACACTTTCTTGATGTGTGATTCATTTTCAAATCTTCTTACATGTTAAATCCTTTTGAAGGCATTGAGGACACTGCATCAATTAAGTGTGGGGGAGGGAATCTTGTAGTCCAGAAGATTTTTCAAAAATTTTAATTTTTTTTTGTTTTGTCAAGCCAAAGATATTAAACAAAGGCGCTACCGGGAGGCAACCCGCATTTTTCCCCATTGTCCACTTGTCTTCTTAGTCATTTACCAGCATGATTGAATATTCCTTCACTATCAATTGTTTTCATTTTTTTTATTTCAGGTCCATTAATGAAGAGGGTGTAGTGGTATTATACACTGTGAAGAAAATAATCCATTGACAGGGGAGTAAGAGTTTCAATTCTATATTATCCAACTTTATTCCCTACATTTTTAGTCTTTTAAAGAATTAATCAAAAAAATGCATACCAACGCTTGAATTCATGTTTTACTTGACTTCTCTAGGAGACATGAGTTTCATAGAAATCCAGTGATTCTATGTTTTATATTTCAATTTTAATGAGATTGAATGATTAAAATGGATAATTGTATGATTAAAGTGAATCAAGGATATTGAAATAAGGACTCATGATTTGAGGGAATTAATTGATTCATGTAAATGAAATTCCCCTTCCATTTTTCATTCTTTGAATTTCTAAAATTCATGTGAATTAATTTGTTATTATTGATCATGCCATGAGTGATTTTCCAATATCATATTCTCATTCCTGAGAGTATTTCTAGACCAAATATTTCCTATTTTATCTTGACCGTATTTCTTGAGTGAACTTGGGACGTGCCACCTGCTAGAACTTGTATTGAAACTTGTCAAAGCTATGAATGTACAAAACCACATTTAAAATGATTGAGGCACTACATTGGCTAGCCACATATTTACCTGAGACCCACCCTTACATTTATCCTTCGTTTTCCCATAGAAGCCATGAATTGCCTTATAGTTTTAAGCCACATTACTTGCTGATATTTCCTTACCTACCCACACTTTTAGTATTTTTGCATGGTAATTCAAGTTTGAGTGTGGGGTAAGGGCCTTTAGTGTGCGTTTATTGAGATATGTATCATTTTTTGGGAGGTTTAATGTGTGCGTCATCATTTTTGGCAACATATTATTAGAAAATTGGGCATGAGTAATCATTTCATTATTCTTCTTTCATTTCATCTGGTTCTCCATAAAAAAAGAAAAAAAAATTCAAAATCAAGCTGTGTCTGTCTGGAGATTTACAAAAAAAAAAAAAAAAAGCTGTGCCTTTTTGGAGCTTTACAAAAAAACAGGGAGAACTTGGATGATATCATTCTTTGTAAACATTTATTGACTCATGACCCATGTCATTGAAAGGTGAGTGGTGTTGTGATTCACATTTCAAGGGGATTTTAGTGAGGTTTATCTTGTGTTTTCACTTGATTAATCATGCATTGTACTTAAGAGTCAAACCTCCTACTTCTGGCCTAAAATTATTTCAATCATTTACCCACCAACCCTAAGCCACAGAGTCATTTGAACCTTTATTGCAAGTCCTCATGATTTTATGTGTGTTTTGTCTTTACAAAGTGGAGAAAGTAGTTACTTTACAAGCCTATGGGTAAGGATCATGTTCTCATGATATGAGCATAAATCCACTTTTAATTGTATCATGAGTGATGAGAGAAAAGATTCAAAAGAGAGTTAGATCATGATTTGGCATGTTTAATAATAATAAATTGAGAAGCTTGAATGAATGAAAGGAGAAGCTTCATTATTTTTCAAAGGGGAAAAGTAAAATGCATGAATTGATTGTTTCTTTGAAAAATGGAAAATTAAATTTGTATTTTTGTGAAACTAGAAAATTTGATTGGACATTGATAATCATTTGATTTTATTTCATTTGAAATTTAAATATTGGTGACATTGGTGCCCTTTGAATTCCATGTTGAGATTTTATGCTTGAGGACAAGCATAGTTTAAGTGTGGGGGAATTGATAGAGAAAATATTTTCAATTAATTTATATTTAATATCATTGTTTTAAACTCACAAAATTGTTCCTCTAAGATGATTTGTTTCATTTTTATGATTTTGGTGTTATTTTGAGCTGAATAGTAAAAATTGGTCATTTTGGATTTTTAACAGTTTTAAGTTATTTCTGTATTTTGGCCATAACATTATCTACACTAATAAAAATTGAAAAATTCTTTCTTTTACAGATTCTCCATACCCAGGGATTCATTTACTATATTTGGACAAAAAGTTGAATCTGCCATATGGAAGCTCAAAAGAAGCTCACAAGTGGGCGAAAGAAAACTGTTTTCAGTTATGCCTTGTTTTGGTGTGGGATCCATAACGCCTTCATGGTGGGTCCAAATGTTGTGATATTCGGTGGGTAGACTCGCAAGGAGTTTTATCACATCTTTTATGAAGTAAAGGCCGTGGGAATCATCCGTTTGAGGGTCCATTAAAGATTTCTAATCCGGGGGTGGTGTTTTGGAGAGTCAGAATGGACAGAATAAATCCTCATAGTCAAACGGCCATAACTCTCGGAATACATATCCAAATCCGATGATATTTTGAGGGGACACGTCCAAGACAATTATGAACAACATTTAAGAATGGATCAACACGTGAAGATGTCATTTAATGGGGCTACAACGAGTCAACATTCGGGGGAAACATTCTGGCTATAAAAGGAGGAGAGCTCAACCCTCTCAAAATCATCTGACTCTCCATCCCATTCCTTCTGGGACACCAAGGAGAAGAACTTCTCAGATTTTTCTTTTATTTCTTTTATTTTAAAATGTATCTCCTCTCCCAAATTATCTCGCTTTCCCCATCCATGGAGGGGTATTTTCATTTGAGTGATCGGATAGAGGGGAGGTTGGACCTATGTGTTGTGTTTGAGTTTTTGTGATTGAAATGAATAAAATTTGTTCTTCATTCTTCTTCTGGTTCCAATTTTTAATTCAGTATTAAATTTCGAATGCCGTTGTGTTAAGGTTTTGATTTTGAAATTATAAATTACTTTGGTCGATGATCACATCTCCCTCCACCCAATTCTAATCTGTATACGGTGGAACATGATTAGGGTTGGGTGGTGATTGCTCGACGGTTGTCAAGCACGTGTGTAGGATTGTATGTCAAAATCTTGGTTTATTAGGGAACAACAATTCCAGGTCTCAAATTGATCTAATTAATCAAGAGATATTCTACAAACCTAAACAAATTGTAAGGAGGATAGACCAATCTAAGGTTTTAGAAAGGAAAATTCTCATCACATCTCTTTTACCAGTTTAAGGAAGAAGAAGAGATAAAATTTGGAAACCATGATGGCACAACACTAAGTCTAGCTGAACCCAATCCGATCACCGTCTTTATCCTTTGTTAAAATCAATCAATTTATATTGTTTGTTTCTCTCATAGTCATTTAAATTAATTAAAACTAATCTTTTTATGAATACCAACAAAAAGTGACAACCTTGTTTTGGGTGCACTCCTCTTCGGGAGACTACCTAGGATCAACTGCTATACTATACTTAGGTAAATAAAATATTGTTTTTCCACGCCCCACGACAGGCGTGCGTTAGTAACTAAGAAAGTAACTAGATAAGTAAGTAAAAAAGTTACAAAGTAAGAAACTATGTAATTAACTAAGTAAGTAACTACATAAGTGGCTAAGTATGTAACTAGGTTAGTTCGAAAGTAAGTAACTATGTAAGTATGTAAGTAAGTACGTATGTAAGTAAGTAAGTAACTAAGTAACTAAGTAAGTATATAAGTAAGTAGGTAACTAAGTAAGTAACTAAGTAAGTAAGTAAGTAAGTAAGTAAGTAACTAAGTAAGTAAGTAAGTAAGTAAGTAAGTAAGTAACTAAGAAAGTAAGTAAGTAAGTAAGTAAGTAAGTAAGTAAGTAAGTGAGTTAGTAACTAATTAATAACTAAGTAAATAACTAAGTAACTAAGTAACTAACTAAGTAACTAACTAAGTGTCTAACCAAGTAATTAATTAAGTAACTAAGTAATTAAATAAGTAAGTAACCAAGTATGTAACTAAGTAAGTAATTAAGTATGGAATTAAGTAAGTAACTAAGTAGCTAAGTAAGTTATATGTAAGTAAGTAATTAAGTAAGTAAGTAACTAAGTAAGTAACTAAGTAAGTAACTAAGTAAGTAACTAAGTAAGTAACCAAGTAAGTAACTAAGTAAGTAACTAAGTAAGTAACTAAGTAACTAAGTATGTAACTATGTAAGTAACTATGTAACTAAGTAACTAAGTAAGTAACTAAGTAAGTAACTATGTAAGTAACTAAGTAACTACGTAACTAAGTAAGTAACTAAGTTAGTGTTCGGACCAAGCTAAAGATGAAGGTGATGAAGGGTTCAAGAGTTTTCTTTTATTGTCAAGGTTGGTTTTGATGAAAAGAAATCACTTCACTTTGTTTTGGGAAAAAATCTTTTTAGATTTTGTTTTATGAAATAATTGATCGGTTTCAGGAAGAATTGGTTTCATAGAGAGTGTATCATGTTGGAAGTGAATTGTCATCGGTTTTACACTGAAACCAATGTCAAAATTTTGTTTTAATTATGATGATGCTTTGCTAATTTGTATTTTATATAAATAATTATTTGTATTGAGAACTTTTGATACAAGCCTGATAGAAGGAAAGGGAAGTGAAAAAGATGATTCCAATCATAAAAGAATCATATTCAGATTATTTTCCAAAATAATCAGAAAAGAATTGTATTTAGATTGTTTTTATAAAAAATTAGAAAAGAAGTGGCACCAATTGTTTTTTCAAAATAAATCAGAAAACAATCGTATCTAGTTTTAAGAGGTGGTGCTTATTGTGTTTCAAAACAATTGAAGTGGTACTGATGGAAAGGTGGTGCTGATGAAAGTGGTACTGATGGAAATGTGATGCTGATAAAAAGTGGTACCAATGAAAGGTGGTACCGATTCAGAGGTGATGTCGATTGAATAGGTGGTAATGATGGAAGAGGTGATGCCAATGGAAGATGAGACACCATTTTTTTTCAAAACAATCATATTCGGGTAGAAGAAAAGGAATGAGATGGTGTCAATTGAAAATGAATCATATTCAGATTATAATTGATTGGATCTAGGTAAAAGAGAAGTAGTGATACCATTCAAAAAGGAATCATATTCAAAATGCATTGTATTGTATCCAGAAAAATCATTATTTTCAGATTGTATCGTATCTGGGTAGATCATCATTTCCATATTGTATTTGAATATACCCAGCAATCGTAACCAGCAATCGTAACTAGAATGATCATAACTAGAATGATCATACCCCATAATCGTAACAAGAATGATTGCACCCAGGAATCATTACCAGAATGATCATACCCAGCAATCGTAACCAGAATGATCATAATCAGCAATCATAACTATAATGATCTTAACCAGCAATCCTAATCAGAATGATCATAATCAGAAATGATCATATGTAGAATGATTGTATTTAAGATGATCTTATCCTGACCATTTGTATTCAAAAAATATCTTGCTTGGGTTTAGATGAAAAATAATGATGCAGGAATGAATAGAAAGTTAAGATACTTTCCAATTGATGTCATATGATGCTAAAGACGATCCTCAATGATTTCGAAGTCATGAAAATAATCATTATTCAAGCACTAGTTTTTGAATGTGATTATGTGCTTTCTCAAGAGTTTCAGGAGAAAATAATAAAAATTGAAGATAAATTAATGAATTGTTAAGGGGGATATTTTATTTTAAAATAGTGATTGTATCTCAAGTGGATAAGTTCATTTCGTGGAACACATTCAATTGGTATGATATCAAGCATTGTTTTGAAAAAATCATCATGAGAAAATGAGATTCAGACCGATGTATTTCTCATCATTTGTTATCATATTGACATTTTAAATGGGATTCTAGAAAAGAAGAGATGATGATTGTAGAATATTTGAGAAGAATCGAGAAGCGTTGAAAAAGTCATAATTGCCCTGATATTTCAAGAGAAGTTCAGATTTGTGTAAATTTAAGTGAGCAGGAAAGTGTTTTGGGATTACCACCTAAGCATGTTTTGGACACCTATAAAAGGGCATCAATTACATCATAATTTGAAGTGTTGTGTACTATTCACTACATAAGATAGATAGGCATTGGGTTTATAGAGATAAGAAGATATCAATTCTGTTTATATTGATAATTGTCTTGGGTGGTGCCAATTTATTCGTACTCTTTTGGCTAGAAAATTGTATTTTGGAATTGAAGTGGTTCCAATTCTACTCTAATATTTTCTATCTGAAAATCGGACTAGGAGACTTTTTTTTAAATAATCGTACTGGGAACTATATTTTGAAACAATTCGACTTGGAGCTTTGTTTTTAAAGAATTGGACTTGGAGGAATCAGAATTTTTATTTCATAACAAATTATAGGTAGTTCTTACCTTTCTTATGGGTAAGGAATTGATGAATTGTATTAAAATTTGAATACATTTGTTTAATTGAAAATAAGCACAGGTAACATGAGTTGTTACCAAACAATTGTATTACCCTACTGTGCAAAGAGTGTGCACAAGCACTAGTTGTATTGTTTAATAGTTCTACATGAGTTAAAGGGTACATTCAACTGGTTTTAATCCAATGATTTATTTCTAGTGGATTTTATGGCCTTGAATCATTTTCATACCATATGAATGGCGTAGATATTCTTATTGAATAGTGAACCTTATAAATATTTGTGTGCCTTCAGATGTGTGTTGAGTTTGTTTCTCAGCTGGAAGATGAAATATCTAACAGGAGGTGAAGGTTGTTTCAGTTCAAAAGAAATATAAAATAAAAAGAGTATCAATGATTCACCCCCTCCCCCTCTTAGGGATACAACATTCCGACTGGACACATTCAGTAAGTAACGAAGTAAGTAACTAGGTAAGTAACTAAGTAAGTAACTAAGTAAGTAACTAAGAAAGTAACTAAGTAACTAAGTATGTAACTAAGTAAGTAACTAATTAAGTATGTCAGGAAGTAACTGAGTAAGTAACTAAGTAAGTAACTCAGTAAGTAAACAAGTAAGTAACTTAGTATGAAACTATGTAAGTAACTAAGTAAGTAACTCAGTAAGTAACCAAGTAAGTAATTGAGTAAGTAAATAAGTAAGTAAGTAAGTAAGTAAGTAAGTAATTAAGTTACTATGTAAGTAACTAAGTATGTAACTAACTAACTAAGTAACTAAGTAAGTAACTAAGTAAGTAAATCGGTAAGTAAATGAGTAAGTAACTAAGTAAGTAATTATGTAAGTAACTGAGTAACTAAGTAAGTAACTGAGTAAGTAACTATGTACGTAACTCAGTAAGTAACTAAGTAAGTAACTAAGTAAGTAACTAAGTAAGTAACTAAGTAAGTAACTCAGTAAGTAACTATGTAAGTAACTAAGTAAGTAACTAAGTAAGTAAGTAACTAAGTAAATAACTAATTAAGTAACTAACTAAGTAACTAAGTAACTAAGTTAGTAAGTAACTATGTAACTAACTAAGTTACTAAGTAAGTAACATAGTTACTAAGTAAGTAAGTAACTAAGTAACGAAATATGTAACTAACTAAGTAACTAACTAAGTAACTATGTAAGTAAGTAACCAATTAATTAAGTAACTAAGTAAATAAATATGTAAGTAAGTAACTAAGTAAGTTACTAACTAACTAAGTATGTAACTAAGGAAGTAACTAAGGAAGTAACAAAGCAAGTAACTAAGGAAGTAACTAAGTATGTAATTAAAGAATTAACTGTTAGGACCAAGTTTTGTTTTGGTTGTATTTGTTGTCAATCGATCCATATGTTAGAGAAATAAAGGAAGTTTAGAAATACGATGAATGTGAATTTGGATTGAATGGGATTTAAAGAAAGAATAAAGGTTTCATGACTCTTTTTTTAGCAAGAATTGTATTGGTTTTAAAACAATAATATTGAGGATTCTTTTGAAAGGAATCAAATCTAGTTTTTTTTTGAAAGGAATCAGATCCATGTTGTTTTGAAAGGAATCAGATCCATGTTGTTTTGAAAGGAATTGGATCCATGTTTTCAAAAACAATCGGATCCTTCTTTTGAAAGGAATAAGATCCATGTTTTTTTGAAAGAAATCCAATTCATGTTTTTAAAAATAATCGGATCCAGGTTTTGAAAAGAATCGGATATATGTATTTAAAAGAAATAGGAATCACTATGAAAGTCAACTGTTATGGGAAGAAGTGGCTTTGAAAGTGAAAACATATTGCTGGAAGTAGATGGTCATTAGGTTCACTCTAAATACGATGAGGAATACGTTTTTGTTTTTCTAGAGAATCAGAGTCATTATGACTATGATTGAATTAACTGTGATGATGATTTTCTGATTTGTATTTCATATAAATCATGAGTCCTATTGAGAACTTGTGATGCAATATTTATGGAATAAAGGGTGAGTGAAAGAGATGATTCCAATCTGAAAATAATTATATTCAGATGGCAGAGAGAAAGAAGTGGTACCGATTGTTTTTGAAAACAACTGTATCTAGAATGAAGAGGTGATACCAATTTTTTTCAAAATAATTGTTTTTAGATGGAAGATGCAATTCCAATTGAATAATCTATACCAATAAGAAGAGAAATAGAAAGTATTGATTTTGTTTCAAAACAATTGGATTCCTGGTGGAAGTAAAAGAAGTGGTGTTGTTTTCACTGTAGAAACTGCTTACGATTTCACTGTAGCAGTTGCTTATGATTTCACTATAGCAGGAGCTTATGATTTCAATGTAGAAGCTCATTACGATTTCAGTGTAGAAGCGGGTTACAATTTCAGTGTAGAAGCTGGTTACGATTTTAGTGTAGAAGCTGGTTACGATTACAATGTAGAAGCTGGTTACGATTTCCGTGTAGAAGCTCGTAACGATTTTAGTGTACAAGATGGTTATGATTTCAATATATAAGCAGGTTACAATTTCACTGTAGTAGCTTCTTACGATTTCACTATAGCAGATGGTTATGATTTCAATATATAAGCTAGATTCAATTTTACTGTAGCAACTGGTTACGATTTCATTGTAACCGTTGGTTATGATTTCACTGTAGCTGGGTGGTTACGATTTCACTATGGAAATGTGGTTACGATTTCACTATAACAGTGTGGTTACGATTTCACTGTATTAGGGGGTGCCAATTGAAAATGTGATGTCGAATGGATAGTAAGAGATGCTGCTGATTGGTAAAGGATCATATCCGGATGTATCGTAACCAGTTAGTAGAAAGAAAGAAGTGGTACCGATGGAAAGTGGTGCCGATGGAAGAGCTGGGGCCGATTGAGAGTGAATAAAATTCAGTTTGTTTTGTATCATAACCAGAATGATTGTAACCTGAAATGATAATATTCAAGATAATAGTATCTAGACATTTTTATTTAGAAAAGATCATGCTTGGGTTGAGTTGAAAATAAAGAAGCGGGAATAGATGGAAAGTTACAATACTTTCCAATTGAATTCAGACGATTCTAAAGTTGATCCTCAATGATTTCAAAGTCATGAAGGTAGTCATGATACAAGCACATGTTGGTGAATTAAGTGTGTATTCTCATGTGGGTAAATATAAAATAAAATAGAAGGATAATGATGAATTAATTATCAAAGGGGGATCCTTTCTTTTAAAAGAGTGATTGTATCTCAAGTGGAGAAGTGGATTTCTTCAAACTCATTCAATTGGTATTGTATCAAGCATTGTTTTGAAGAAATAAATATGAGATAATCGGATTATGACCCATGTATTTCTCAACAATTGTAATTGTAATGACATTTGAAATAGGATTCTGGAAAAGAATACATGAATATTGTAGAAGATTCGAGAAGCGTTGATGAAGTCATAATTGCTTTGAGATTTCACGAGAAATTCAGATTTGGATGAATTTAAGTGATTATGAAAGTGTTTTGGGATTCAAACCTAAACATATTTTGGGTCACCTATAAAAGGAATGAAGTACATTTTACTCGTGTAACTGGTGAAAGAGAGAGAATCTCTGAGTTTCTGGAGAGAATAAGAGATCAATTCCATTTGTATTGGCAATTGTTTTGGGCGGTGCCAATTCTTTCATATTCTATTTGGCATGAAAATTGTATTTGGGGATTGAAGTGGTGTCGATTCAACTCTATTGTTTTCTATCTGAAATAATCTTAATGGGACCTTTTTTATTGAAATAATCATAATGGGAGATTTGTTTTGAAAGAATTAGGATGGGAACTTTGTATTGAAAGAATTAAGACTATGAGCTTTTGTTTTGAAATAATCATATTCAGATAAATCATACTTAGTGTTTCATAACAAAGTCCAGGCAATTCTTACCTTTCTTCTGGGGTAAGTACTTAAGGAATTGTACTACAATTTGAATACATTTGTGTAATTGAAAAGAAACACTGGTAACATGAGTTCTTACAAAATGATTGTATTACCCTATTGAGCTAAGAGGGTGCACACCCACTAGTGGGATTGTTTCATAGTGCTATACGAGTGTAAGGGTACTTCCTACTCATTGTAATCCAAGTATTGTTTTCTTAGTGGATTGTATGGTATTTGATCATTTCCAAACCATTCCAAGGATGTATTTATTCTTATCGAATAGTGAACCTTGTAAATCTTTGTGTTCTTATGGATGTGTGTTATGTTTGTTTTCAACAGGGAAATGAAATATCTAACCGGAGGTGAAGGTTGTTTCAATTGAAAAGAAACATAAAAGAAAAGGAGTATCACTGATTCACCCCCTCCCCTCTTAGTGATACATAACTCCAAATGGGAACTTTCTATAAATAAATAAGTAAGTAATTAAGTAAGTAACTATGAAAGTAACTAAGTAAGTAATTAATTAAGTAAATAAGTAAGTAACTAAGTAAGTAACTAACAAACTAAGTAAGTAAGTAAACAAGTAAGTAAGTAAGTAAGTAACTATGTAAGTAAGTAAGTGAGAAACTAAGTAAGTAACTAAGTAACTAAGTAAGTAACTAAGTAAGTAACTATGTAAGTAAGTAAGTAAGTAAGTAAAAAAGTAAGTAAGTAACTAAGTAATTAACTATGTTAGTAACTTGGTAAGTAACTAAGTAACTAACTAAGTAAGTAACTAAGTAAGTAACTAGGTAAGTAACTAAGTAACTAACTAACTAACTAAATAACTATGTAAGTAACTAAATAGGTAAGCAAGTAAGTAAGTATGTAATTAATTTAGTAAGTAAGAAACTAAGTAAGTAACTATGTAAATAACTGAGTAAGTAACTAAGTAAGTAACTAAGTAAGTAAGTAAGTAAGTATGTAACTAAGTAAGTAACTAAGTAAGTAACAAAGTAAGTAACTAAGTCAGTAACTAAGTAACTAAGTAAGTAACTAAGTAAGTAACTAAGTAAGTAACTAAGCAAGTAGCTAAGTAACAAAGTAACTAACTAACTAAGTAAGTAACTAAGTAACTAACTAAGTAACTATGTAAATAAGTGACTAAGTAAGTAAGTAAGTAAGTAAGTATGTAACTATATTAGTAACTAAATAAGTAACTAAGTAAGTAACTTAGTAATTAACTAAGTTACTAACTAACTAACTAACTAACTGACTAAGTAAGTAACTAAGTAACTATCTAAGTAAGTAAGTAACTAAGTAAGTAACTAAGTAAGTATCTAAGTAAGTAACTAAGTAAGTAAGTAATCAAGCAGGCAAGTAAGTAAGTTACATAGTAAGTAAGTAAGTAACTAATTAAGTAAGTAACTAAGTAAGTAACTAGGTAAGTAACTAAGTAAGTAACTAAGTAAGAAACTATGTAAGTATCTATGTAAGTAACTAAGTAAGTAACTAAGAGAAAGTGCCCAGTTAGAGTAACGTATCACTGAGAGGGGGAGGGGGTGAATCAGTGATACTCTTTTTCTTTTATGTTTCTTTTCAATAGAAACAACATTCACCTCCTGTTAGAGATATGAATTCCCTACTGAAAACAAACTCAACACACATCCAATGAAACACAAAAATTTACAAGGCTCACTATTCAAGAAGAGTAGTTATGTCCTTGGTATGGTTTGTACATGATCCAACACCACACAATCCACCAAGAAAAAAATGCTTGGATTTCAATGATTAAGAAGTACCCTTACATTCATGTAGCACTATGAAACAATACAACTAGTGCATGTGCATCCTATTAGCACAATAGGGTAATGCAATTGTTTTGTAACTACTCATGTAACCTGCACTTCTTTCCATCTCAACAAATGTATTCAAATTTTAATACAACTCATCAATTCCTTACCCAATATAAAGGTAAGAACTACCTGGATTTTGTTATGAAACACTGAGTATGATTCCTCCAAGTCTGATTCTTTCAAAACAATGCTCCCAGTACAATTATTTCAAAAAAATCTCCCAGTCCAATTTTAAAAACTATGCTCCCAGTATGATTTTCCGATAGAAAACAATAGAGTATAATTTACACCACTTCAATTCCCATACACAATTCTCAAGCTGAAAGATTATGAATGAATCGACACCGCCCAAGACAATTATCAATCAGAACGGAATTGATCTCTTCTTCTCTATAGAAACCCTGAGCCTCTATCTCTTTTGTAACAAATAGTATACAACACTTCAAAGTATAATTTACTAGATTCCCTGTTATATGTGTCCAAAACATGTTTATGCATGAATCCCAAAACAATTTCCTACTCACTTAAATTCACCCAAATCTGAATTTCTCTTGAAATCTCGGGGCAATTATGACATCATCAACGCTTCTCGATTTTTCTCAAATCTTCTAAAATATTAATCTCTTCTTTTCTACACTCCCATTTTAAATGTCAATACGATTACAAATGATAAGCAATACATGGGTCTGAATCCGATTTATGATGCTGATTTCTTCAAAACAATGGTTGATACCATACCAATTTAATGTGTTTGAAGAAATTCACTTCTCCACTTGAGATACAATCACTCTTTTAAATGAATGTCTCCCCCTTGACAATCCATTCATCTATCTCCACTTTTTTTTTCTTTTCTCTTGACCCTCTTAAGAAAACACATCATCATATTCAAAAACCTTTTCTTGAATCATGACTACCTTCAGGAATTTGAATTCATTGAGGATCATCTTTAGAATCATCTAACTTAAATTTGAAAGTATTAAAAATTTACATTCATTCCTACTTCTTTCTTTTCATCTCAACCTAAGAATGTTATATTTTGAATACAAATGGTCTGGATACTATTATCCTGAATATGATCCTATTTGGATACGATCATTCTTGTTACGATCATTTTGGTTATGATCATCCTTGATACAATCTACAGGATAAGATCATTCCAATTACGATCATTCTAGATACAATCATTCTAGTTATGATCATTCTGAATGTGATTATTCTGGTTAGAATAATGCATGATACAATCATTCTGGATACAATAATTTTGGTTATGATAATTCTTGTTCTGATTGCTGGGTAATATCAAATACAATATGAAAATGAAGATATGCCCGTATACGATACAATATGAAAACAATGATCTGCCTGGATATGATACAATGCATTCAGAATATGATTCCTTTTTTAATAGTATCACCATTTCTCTTTTACCTAGATCTAATCTATTACAATCTGAATATGATTCATTCTCAATTGACACCATCTCATTCCATTTCTTCTACCCAAATATGATTGTTTTGAAAAAACAATCGGTGTCTCATATTCCATTAGTAACTCCTCTTAAATAAGAACCACTTATTCAATTGGTATCACCTCTGCATCGACACCACCTTTCATCGGCATCACATTTCCATTGGTATGAATTTCATCAGCACAACATTTACATTGATACCACTTTGATTGTTTTGAAACACAATCTGCACTGCCTCTTTAACATGGATATGATTTTTTTTTCTGATTGTTTTAAAAAACAATTGACACCACTTATTTTTTGATTAGTTTGAAAAATAATCTGAATACTATTCTTTTTTTATTGTTTTGAAAAACAATCTTAATACAATTCTTTTCCACTTGGTAGAATCTCTTTCACTCCCCTTTCCTTCTATCAGGCTTGCATCACAATTTCTCAATAAAACTCATGATTTATATGAAATAAAAATCAGTAAATCTTCATAACAATTAAAACACAAGTTTTACATTGGTTTTTGTGTGAAAAATATTACAATTCACTTCCAACATGATACATTCTCCTATAAAACCGATTCTTCCTGAAACCAATCAATTATTTCATAAAAAAATCTAAAAAAATTGTTTCCAAAACAAAGTGAAGTGATTTATTTTCTTCAAAACCATCCTTGACAACAAAAGAAAACTCTTGAACCCTTCATCACCTTTATCATCAGCTTGGTCCCAACAATCTCCCCCTTTGGATTTTGTTGTCAACCAAGTTTCTTAAGTCACTTATCTTTGTAACCTCAAGAAATGGATTACGTATCAAAAATTATAATCCTACATGAGCTAACTCATTATAGGAAACAAGAATAATTAGTAGAAAAATAAAGCTATCAAAAAAAAGATCATGAAAACATCTTTCTTCTAACTTTCTTTTCTTCATTCTCCCTGAAAAAAAAATTCAATTTATTTTCCTTCAACCACTCCATCAAACAGTTATAATAACTAACACACTAAACAATGCTGAATTCATAGATTACCTAAAAATCTCTCTTTTGTGCAGTAGATTTATAAAACAAAACCATTCCCCCATTGAAAAAACAATCCAAATGTAAGATGAGAGAGGGGAGAGATACACATACCTCAACCTTGAAGAGAAAGAGGTTGGACACCCATGTTCAACCTACTTTTTGAGAACGATTCCTTCGATAAAGGTTTTGTGAAAATATTAGCAACTTGTTCTAAAGTTGGAACATACTCCATATTCAATTCATTATTCTCCACATGTTATTTGATGAAATGGTATTTGATATCAATATATTTTCAATGAGAATTTTGAACTGGATTCCTGGTGAGATTGATTGTACTTTTATTGTCACAAACCAAGATAAAGGGTAACTTCACTTCTAAAAGTAAATCATCCATTTGTGATTTCATTCACATAAGTTGAATAGAAACTTGAGTAGAAGAAACATATTCATCTTTATCCATACTGAGTGTTAGTGAAATTTTTTTCTTCAAATTCCAACTAACACAATTCTTTCCCAAAAAGAATACACCACCATATGTGGATTTTCTATAATCAACATTTCCTGCCCTTTCTGCATTAGAATACACAAATAAATTAATACTATCTGAGCTAAAATACCTAATTCCAAATTCTATTGTGCCCCTGATGTATCTGAGAATTATTTTTCTAGGAATAAGATATGATTATTTTGGAGCACTCTGAAATATTTCACATAAGCACTACTGTAAATCTAGGTTTTCCCAACGCTTCTTTACCAACGCTTTAAGCAAACCATTGGTAAAGGAGCCCTTTCCCAATGGTTTTAGGAAACTATTGGGAAAGGGGTGTCAAAGGCACCCTTTCCCAACAGTTTTTGATAACCGTTGGGAAAGGGTGACCCTTTACCAATGGTTCTATTGAAACTTTGGGAAAGGGTTCCTTGGACATCCATTTCCCAATAGTTTTAAAAAACCGTTGGGAAATGTTTACCCCAAATACAGAATCGGCCGCTGCTCTCCTCCATTCGCGACAGAACCCTAATCTGTCCAGGGCTAGGCTCCTCTCATGACTTCCCCCATCCGAACCTATCAAACTCCATCTAAATCGTCTCAAATCAGGTATTCTATTCTTCATGCACATAAAATATTTAAGTGCTACCTTGTTTTTATTATTATTCATCTCATATTTTAGTTTTATGTTTTTATTTTGATGTGTATATCATTTTTTTGTTTTTTTATTTAATCTATACTTTATCCATTCCAATCCATTTAATTAATTAAATCCTTAACCCTCCATCAAAGAAGAAGCATCTCAAATTCATTGCGGTTGGATTCTAGATTTTCTAAGTATGTGTTTTTATGATTTTTTTCATCTTGTAATTAATTGTTACTTGGAAATTTATTTATATGTGTTTATTAATTTTTAGAAATGTTTTTATGAATTTTTTCCTTAAAATTCCTTGAGGAAAGTATTTTATTAAAATGAAAATTTTTTAATAAGGCTTGTGTAATGTAATTTGTTATAGTACACTATGTGACTATGTTTGGTATTTAGTAACACATGAGATAACTGGTGTGTGAGAATGTGTTGTGAAAGAGATTCCATGGTTGGTTCAAGATTATATTTACGTTTTGATCCTATTAATGATTTGTTTTAAAAATATTTTGAGATATTTACCTTATGTTTATTGGTGAAAACTGGGATCTGTATATGTGGTTCATGATTAAGACATATAATTACTGCTAAACATGTGGATAAACCATGCATAGTAGTGAATTCTTGAAATGTTTGATGTTTTTAGCCCTTTTTTATTTGGATTTTCTTTTGATGGTGATGTTTCTTATTGATACCTATGATGGGAATTTATTTTAGTTTCTAAATCGGCTGAGACTCCCCCACCATGCAATGTGTATAAATCCTCTACCCTTATTTAATCATTCTGTTTACATAGCCTATGTAACCTCTACCCTCATTTAATCAGTGAAATAAAGTCATTAATTCAAGCCTTCATTCTCACTAGCATATAAGAAATTGAATGATGTAAACCCATCCTCACATTATTTCTTACCTTAGATAGTGTCCAATATATAGAATACGAGCTTTTGAATTCATCAGTTAACTAGGATCATATATTCCATTTCCCCCAAGATGACTATACTAATATAACTTTAGGTTCAATTAAATATGGTTCTCATTTTACGTTGTATATTATGTGTCCTTCTTGGCCAATAGTCACTTTTATGAGGGTGGGGTGCTTTTCACTACCCATGCTGGCATGTGTAGACATCTATAAAAATGTTAGATAAGTCACAAGTTTAATCTAGTAATGTTTTTATCATTGACATACTTTATTATTAATCTCAAATTTAAAAATAAATTTTTTTGTCTATACTTAATGAAATTAAATATTTTTGCAAGCCATGGACAACCTATTAGTGTAGAAGCCTAAAATTTATTCACCCATGGGGTGCGCTTGACTTGGGGAAGTAATTGGGTAATGAAAGGTATGGCCATAGAGGTTCCAATAATGATTTATTGAACATGAGTGAATGATTTGGGATGCTTATAACACATAATGGGACCTGAGGCATGTGCCTCTTATTGAACTAATGAAAATGAATATAAATAAATTTTAATTTAATTTATGAGTACTTGTTCTTTAAATTATTTTAATAGTTCACTACATCGACTAGAAACTTCTTCCTTAATCATTTACATAAATTTATTTTCTATTAAAGTTCAATCCTATTGAATTGTTTATGACAAAATGACTTATATAAATTCTTTTTACAGAATAGAAATAAGTTTCATGTATGAAACCGATCAGATCTCAAGTGATTTTCAAAACAATTTAGAGAGATTTATAGATTTTTCATTTCACAATGCTTCAGATAGTGGTCGCATACACTGCCCATGTTTCAATTGTGTTGGTAAACCTTGGTTGAGCCGTGAAGATGTCAGCTACCACATAACCAAAAATGGTTTTCAAGAAAACTACTTTGTGTGGTATCATAATGGGGAGAAAATGAAATCTCAAATTGGTGATGATCAAAATGAAAGGACTGGAATGGAGAATTTGTTAGATGATCGGTTTCTGTTTATTCGTCATCATGAAAAAGAAAGGATTTTGACTCAAGAAGACTTCGATATGAGGAAAGCTGATGCATCTAGTGAAAATGATGATATTGATAGGGTGAAAAAATTGAATGATGCTGCCACGACTCCAGTATATTGACAATGCGATAAAATGAAAAATCTAGAATTTTTAATCCGATTGTTTCATGGGAAAACTATGTATGGGATTTATAATACAACAATCTATTTCATTCTTACCCTCTTGAAGGATTTACTTCCAGATGATGCAGATATTCCCTCAAACTAGTATATGGCATGGAAGTTAGTTGAGGAACTTTGATTTTCAAGAAACAAAATTCATGCTTGACCGAAAGATTGCAGTTTTTTCTGGGAGGAAACCACTGAACGAAATGATTGTATAAAATGTGAAACATTCCCCTGGAAGTAAAAATCTGATGGAACACCATCCCACGTTCCACAAAAAGTAATGTGGTACTTTCCATTAATCCCCAGACTCCAGAATATTTTTATGTCTGATGACATGTCAATAAAAATGAGATGGAATGATACCGAGAGAAAGAAGACTAATGATGAGTTGGTTCATCCTACAGATGGATTTTCATGGCAGAGATTTGATGCTCGACATCCTGATTTAACATCTTACGTGTGTAATGTGAGGCTGGGTCTTTCATGTGATGGTTTTAATCCATTTGGGAAAATGCTTACTTCGCACAACACATGGCCAGTTTTTATAAACATTTATAATCTTCCCCCATGGTTGTGTATGAAAAAACCTTTCACTTTCATTAGTATACTCATATCTGGTCCTTCTGATCCTGGCATTGATATTGAGGTATACATGAAACCTTTAAAAAAAGAGTTGAAACTTCTTTGGGATGTGGGTGTGTGCACATATGATGCATGTTCGAAAGACATAGTTCAGATGCGTCTTGCGCTTATGTGGATGATCAATGATTTTCCAGCTTATGCAATGATGTCTGGATGGAGCACGAAGGGAAAACTGTCATGCCCAGTTTTTATGAAGAATACACGATCCAGAAGACTGAAACATCGTTGTAGTTTCAGATTTATGGGACATCAACGATTCTTTCCAAATGATCATCCATATAGAATGAATCGTCAAATATTTGATAATACCATAGAGACCGATGATCCACCTCAGTGTATGTCTAGAACTGATGTGCTTAATGAATTGAAAGATTTCAGTTTTTCATTCGGGAAGTGTCAAATGAAATCTAGAAAGAGAAAGAATGTTTCCACTGAAACCTATTACAATTGGAGGAAGAGGAGTATCTTTTTTTATTTTCCTTATTGGTCAACCAATTTGTTATGCCATTGATTATACGTAATGAATATTGAAAAGAATATATGTTAAATGTTGCCTTCGGTTCTTCTAAATGTCAAGGGGAAGAAAAAAGATAATTTATGATCTCAGCGTGACTTGGTGGATTAGGGAATCAGACCAGAATTGCATGCTGTGCGTATTATTGAAAATAAATGGAAACATCCATGTGCTTCTTATGTGATGACACCTACGAAAAAAACAATTTCTGGAAGTATTAGAGACTATTAGAGTTCCTGATGGCTATTCAAGCAACATATGTAAATGGGTCAACATAAGAGTGTTGAATCTAAAATCTTTGAAGACTCATGATTATCACGTTCAACTGCATGAGTTGCTTCCAATAGTAATCCGTCATATTTTGTCCAATAATGTAAGGGTGAATCTTATTTGGTTGTGCCATTTGTTTAGAGATATTTGTGCTAAGAATTTGTCCAAGTATTTCTTGCAAAAAATGTTGACAGATGCCCCATTAATTTTTTGTGAGTTGGAGAAAATATTTCCCCCATCATTTTTCATGTGCATGCTGCATCTGAATTTCCATATTCCCACTGAAATAATTCTCAAAGGACCTTTTTCTTTTCATTGGATGTATCCAACTAAAAGAAATATGTTCACATTAAATCTTATGTCCGAAATAGAAATCATCCCGAAGGTTCTATTATGAATGGTTACTTGGCTCAAGAATGTATGGATTTCTGCTCAATGTATTTTTCTGATCTTACTACAAGAATGAACAGACCAATGAGAAATGAAGAAGAACAATATGAGAAAATTGAACTCAGTTTTCTATCACTTCCTCAAACAGGAGGAATTCATGGATCATATACATTGAAGACATTAAGCCATGAAGAGCGGGAGATGGCACATCGCACAGTTTTGTTCTACTGTGATTTGTTCGATGAATATATTAGGTAACTAAATTGAATATGTATATCTTACATATATATCTGTTAAACTATTCATATTTTTTATCTACAGTGAACATAAAACAATGATAAATAGGAAGAATCGTTCTTTATCTTTGAGAAGGAGAGAGACTTTCCATAGCAAATTGTTTTCTTCTTGGTTAAAATTTAAGGTAAAAATATTACTGTTTAAAATAATTATATCAATATTTAATTAAGTTTAATAGTCATTTATATTGTAGGTATTGAGTTTTTTTTGACTCTATCTCTGAGGAAATAAGAGCTTTGGATTTTGGTCCTAATACCGTGGTTTGTGACTATAAATCAATTGTTATCAATGGGTACAAATTTATTGTCACTGAATGAGAAAAGAACATGAGAACACAACATGGTTGTGTTATGGTTACTACCACAATAGATTGTTATTCCAGTGAATCAGATAGTAGACTGCGATTTGAAAATGTGGGTTATTATGGAGTTGTTGAGAAAATAATAATATTGGATTATTACTCTCATGGACGTGTCACAATGATGAAATGCTATAGGTTTGATTCGATGATGAGACATGGCACATTTATTGAAGATTGTGGATTTCGAGTAATTAATATGACTCGCACTCTTGCTACCGAAGAACCATATGTGTTGGAATTAATGGATAAAAAAGTTTTTTAGGTCAAAGACCAACTTCGACCTGAATTTGGTGTCATAGTTGAAGTAATTACAAGACATATTTTTGATGATGGTGATGATGGAATTGAAACTGTCCCTAGTGCCGTTGGAACCAATCCATTTATTTCTTTCGATGACTCCAATAGCTCAATTGTCAGAGTTGATTGTGAACCTGAAGTTGTGGTTAAAAATATATAGAATCATTCATCCATGTTCTCAATTCTTTTGGTTTACCTCGAGTTGGGTTGTTAAGGTTGGTAATATTCAAATTGTTATAGTATTGATCACAAATATGTTTTATCTGACTTGACTGTTATGTGAATTTTCAATGTTTATTGGTTGCAGTTTTATTTGAATTGCATTTTATAATTTGGAATTGAACTGTATTCAAACCTAGTCAAACAATATTTCTAACTTGGTGAACATTACAACTTGTATGATTTATTAAATCCATTCAAGCTCTTCTAAAACAATTGATAGCTAAATTACCAATGAATCCCCCTATTCCCTCATATATTTAGTTTTTTGGTTTACACATTATTTTAATTTTTCTAATTAATTACATTTTTTTTCAAAAGTAGGAAATGCATCCAATTGAAGAGAGACAAAGGAAAAAAATGATGGAGAACAATCGTCGAATGGCGGAGATAAGAGTTCCACCATTAATGCCTACAGTGAGTACTCTATTTCAAATATATATATTTAAAGAATAAATAATGTCATGTGATTAATTTTTTTGTAAAATTTTTTGTAGGATCCACCTATACATCGACAGTTATTCGACAAGGAGCATATTCATGGTCCTAGTACTTAGGTCGGTGGTACGAGGAGGGTTCGTACCAGAGGTGGAAGAGCAGCTGTGCATACACAACTAGACCCTGCCCCTCCCACTGACATGTCATCCTTCCCACATTCTAATCTCGGTGTGTCATTAGGGACACACGGGATATTTAGGCCTCCCATGTTTTTGCTACCTTTTGCATCTTCTGGCCCATCATTTTCACATCCCATGATGATTCCCACTCCCCAGTAATAATCTGGTCATACAGCTGTCCCATATTCTTTTCATCCTACTTCTGTCTCTTTGAGCTTCTATATTCCATCGTCTTCGACTCCTATTCTACGACAGGGTGTTCCATCAGTTTCTGTGGATCCATCGGCGCTCAGCAATCAGACTGGCGCAGGTATATTTATAGAACCCTAACAAATTTTTATAGAAATATTTATTTTCATTATAACATGTTTTGATAAAATATTTATTTTTCTTTCATGATAGATACATCTACTGATAGGAGGCGGGGCGGGGGTGTACATGCATGCATTCGGTGTGGAACCGCCGCACACAGGTTATGGTGGATTACAATGAAGACAACCAAATGGTTGAGAAAACAGGGTTGCAATGTCGGAGTTTTTTGGAGACGCTTTCCAAATACTCCGACATCATTCCCGTCAGCCCACTATCATGGAGACATTTGCCAAATGAGGTCAAGGATAGATCTTGGGAAGAGATATGGGTAAAAAAATATATTTTATTTAGTTCCATGAATTATTTTTGTATTTATATGAATTAATATTTTAATGCCAGCTTCGATTTAATTTTCCCAATAGTGAGGGTGAACGACCGGAACGTCTAAAGGATTTAGGTGAGCTTTGGAGAGCCTACAAGCATGAGTTTTATATTGGCTGGTGTGCTAGAGTTGGAACTAAGTTAGAGGTGGTACCAGTCATGGATGATTGTCCTATAGAGCAGTATTGTCAGATGATTACTCATTGGACGAGTACCCAGTTTAAGGTATGAATTACATTTGAGGTATTTAAATAATAACTTTCATGTTTTGAATTAATATTATCCTTTGAATTATCGAATTTTATTTAGGAATCATCTGAAAAAAAACATTGATGCAAAAAAATACCTCCACACACTAGGACGTACTACGATGTCGGATCATGAGAGGAAGTAGGTATGACAATTGTTTATAAGTTTTCTTTACGACTTGAATTTTATTTTGTTTCCTAAATTATTTAATTTTATGCTAAAGTTTTCATGTAACTTTATTTTTCAATGTCATTGTAGAGGAAAATACAGAATATTGAAGGACGTGTGCCTCGAGAAAAACTGTTTTGCTTGAGTAGACGGAAAAAGGATGGAAGTGCCATCAACGAAGCAACTCATCAGCATATTGTAAGTTTTAATCTGTTGATTTTATATTTTAATATCTATTTTGTAACTTAATTGTATATTTATATTTGTAATAGGCTGCTTTAGAGGCCCTCGTCGCCCAAGAACCAGATAATTTTGGGCCAACTGATCACTTACATCAAGTGTTGGGAGAGGAACATCCTGGAAGAGTACGCTGCCGACCTAGGATAGCCCTGATGAGGTATTGGACCTCCTAAGGTACAAGTTGTAGTGCCATCGAGCTGCAGAAAGTTAGGGCACAGGCAGAACAGGCTGAGAAAAGGGCCACAAAGACGGCAGAACAGTCTGCTAGGGCAAACAGTGCATTTTAAGTACATATAGAAAAATTGACCAAACGGATTCTGATTAGGATGATAATTTAGAAAAACGATCCATGGATAATATGTGATGTGTACAAATCAACCCCGCCTCAATCTGAGATGGGGTGTGGCCGCTACCTCTCAAAGTGTCTGTCTTTTGTTTCAAAGGACATCATTTTAAGTGAAAAACATCAACTGGCATACGGAAAACCAACCAAATGCATTCGGATTGTGTTGATACTTTATAAAAATGATCCATGGGTCATATGTGATGTGTACTATTCAACCTCTCCTCAATATGAGGCGTGGTGTGGCCGGCACCACTCTAAGTGTCTCTCTTTTGTTTAAAATGGACAACATTTTAAGTGAAAACATCAACTAGCATATGAAAAAATGACCAAACGCATTTGGATTGTGTTGATACTTTAAGAAAATGATACATGAGTCATTTGAGATGTGTAAGAGTCAACCCCTTCTAATCCTGAGATGCGATGTGGCCGGTACCACTCTAACTGTGTCTCTTTTGTTTAAAATGGACAAGATTATAAGTGAAAAGAACAACGGGCATACGAAAAATCAACCAAATGCATTCAGAATCTATTGAAATTTTAAGACAATGATACATGGGTCTTATGTTACGTGTAAAAGTCAACCGCGCCTCAATCCAAGTCGCGGTGTGGCCGGGACCACTCTATGTGCCTCTCTTTTGTTTAAAATGGACAACATTTTAAGTACATACAGAAAACTGACCAAACGCATTCGGTTTCCATTGAAACTTTATGAGAACGATACATGGGTCATATGTGACGTGTACGAGTCAACCTCACCTCAATCTGAGGCGTGGTGTGGCTGACACCACTCAAAGTGTCTCTCTTTTGTTTAAAATGGACTTCATTTTAAGTGAAAACAACAACTAGCATATAGAGAACTGACCAAACGGATTTTGATTGTGTCAATAATTTTGCGCAACAATCCATGGGTTATATGTGACATGTACGAGTCAACCCCGCCTCAATCAGAGGTGTGTTGTGGCCGACACCATTCATAGAGTCTCTCTTTTGTTTTAAATAGACATCATTTTAAGTGAAAACAACAACTGGAATATGAAAAACTGACCAAACGCATTAGAAATGTGTTGATGCTTTAGGAAAACGATCCATGGGTCATATGTGACGTGTAAGATTCAACCCCTCCTTAATAAGAGGCACGGTGTGGCCGGGATCACTCTAAGTTTCACTCCTTTGTTTAAAATGGACAACATTTTATGTACATACAGAAAACAAACCAAACAGATTCTGATTGTGTTGATACTTTATAAAAACGATCCATGGGTCATATGTGACGTGTAATAATCAACCCAACCTCAATATGAGACGTGGTGTGGATGGAACCACTCAAAATTTCTGTCTTTTGTTTCAAAAGGACATCATTTTAAGTGAAAAACATTAACTGGCATACAGAAAACTGACCAAATGCATTCGGATTGTGTTGATACTTTAGGAAAATTATCCATGGGTCATTTGAGATGTCTAAAAGTCAAGACCATTTAAATCCAAGATGCGGTGTGTCTGGTACCACTCTAATTGTGTCTCTTTTGTTCAAAATAGACAAAATTATAAGTGAAAATAACAACTGGCATACGGAAAACCAACCAAACGCATTCGGAATCTATTGAAATTTTAGGAAAACGATCCATGGGTCATATGTTACGTGTAAGAGTCAACCGCGCCTCAGTCCAAGTCACGGTGTGGCCATGACCACCCAAAATGTCTCTCTTATGTTTAAAATGGACAGCATTTTATGTACATATGGAAAACCGACCAAACATATTCTGATTGTGTTGATATTTTAGCACAAAAATCCATGGGTCATTTTTGAGGTGTACGAGTCAACCCCACCTCAATCCGAGGTGCGGTGTGGCTGCACCATTCAAAGTGTCTCTCTTTTATTTAAAAAGCACTTCATTTTAAGTGAAAATAACAACTAACATACGGAAAACCGACCAAACGATTTCGGAATATGTTGATACTTTAGGAAAACGATCCGTGGGTAATTTGTGATGTGTACAAGTTAACCTCGCCTCAATCCGAGGCACAGTGTGGCTTGTATCACTCCAAGTGTATGTATTTTATTTAAAATGGACATCATTTCTAGTAAAAATATATGGTATACGAAAAATCGATCAAATTATGAATTGAATTCTGAATTCCACATATAATTGTCATCTAAATTTTAAATTGAATTCTAAATGAATTATGTATGTTTATAATTACGTTATGAATTTTGATTTAATTATGGATGTGTATAGTTCCATGATGCATTATATGTTAAATGTGTATGAATTTGTTCTATATATGTATGTGTTAGTTGGTTATTGCAGGTACAATAATTGTATATGTATGTGTTAGTTTGTTGTAGGTACAATAATTGGAAATGATTGAAAATGATAGGGAATACTGCTGTGCAAATTGCACAAAATAAGAGCTGCTGTGCAAATTGCAGGCTGCTGTGCAATTTTCACAGCACAGGCTATGCCAACGGTTTGAAACCGTTGGCATAGTCTTTTTGAGTATTTTTTTACCAACGGTTCTATGAACTGTTGGTAAAAATCCTTTACCAAATGGTTTAGAAACCGTTGGGAAAGAATCCCTCTACTTGGTTTTCCCAACGGTTCAAGGAAAACCGTTGGGAAAAACTATCCCAACGGTTTGGCACAACCATTGGGATAGGTTAATTTTTTCCCAACATATCCCAATGGTTCCCTGTAAACCATTGGGAAAATCTTTCCCAATGGCTTACTTCCCTATGGTTTGCAGAACCGTTGGTATAACATATACCAACGGTTCTGCATCCTTTCCCAATGGTTCAGAACTTTTGGGAAAACCTGCATTTCCAGTAGTGAAGGTAACATCATAAACATTGTTGGGTCTAGAGGCAATCAAATACAATATGATTCCAATAAGCTTTCAATTATTCTTTCTGATCCACTTCTTTTTCTTATCCATCTTTACTCAGATTTGTTCCCACTTAAATGGGTGTGGAAACATGTTTTGAATTTTCCATGCCAAACCTCTTGAGAAGTTCTTTTTCATACTTTTCTCAAGAGAGGAAAATGTATTCCTTATTTTTTTGGATTTATAACCCAAGAAAGTATTTCATTTGTCCCAGCATGGAAATTTCAAATACATTTTTCATTTATCAGCAAATCTTTCACAACTTCCTTTATCATTCCCAACAATGATAATATCATCAACATAAATAATTGCAATGAGAGAATACTCTTGACTGTCTCAGATGTAAATATTTCTATCCACTCTTCCTTTGTTAAAATTCATCTTTATTGAGCATGTATCCAATTTATAATAACATGAACTTATAGATTATTTTAGTCCATAAAATTCCTATTTCAATCTGAACACATAACCTTTATCTTTTCCTATAACAAATCCACAAGGTTGTTCAATATAAACCACTTCTTAAAGATCACCATTTAGGAATTCATATTTAACATCCATTTGAAAGATCTTGTAGCCTCATTGTGCGGAAATAGAAAGAAAGATTATAATTGTTTCAAGTCTTGATACAGGATCAAAGGTTTCATCGAAATAAATACCCTCAATCTGTGAATACCCTTTGCAAACCAATCTTGCTTTGTTTCTTATAAATTCACCTTTCTCATTTAGCTTTTTCTGGAAAACCCATTTTGTGCCAAGGATGTTTTTGTTTTCAGGAATGGGTATGAGTTCACATCTATTATTCTTTTCAATCTGATCCAATTCTACATTCATTGATTGAATCCATTCTGGATGCTCAAAATCTTCTTTCACATCATTCAGTTCCACTTTTGAATACAAAGAAGTGTGTGTAATGGAATTGGTTGTTCTTCTTGTTTGAAAATTATAATTATATTATTTTCTTCCACATGTTTCCACAAACTTGGATAATATTTTTGATTGTCTTCCTCAACACTAGAAATAGTTGAGTTCGATTATTCACCTTTATTAGAATTACAATTGTTTGTATTTTTATCAAAATTATATTCTTCAACTTTCTCAACTTCTTTGTCCTCCTAAACAAGTCTCTCTTTCTTAGATACATCAATCACTTTTAAATCAACTAAATCAAAAATTATTATTTTTTCTTTGTTGAAGCATCTGTACCCTCTTCATTCTGGAGAATATCCAAGAATGATTCCATCCTCACCTTTCCACTCAAATTTACAATAGTTTCCACCTTTTTTCATTATAATACAAGGAATCCTGAAAACTCTAAAGTTATTCAAACATGTATTTTTCCATAAAATAATTCATAGGGATTCATACCTAATTGAGGAATGTAAAAAACAAAGGTTCTGAATATAAACATCAATACTCATGGCTTGCCTCCAAAAGTAATGAGAAAGGCTATGCTCATGTAACATGGTTCTTCCCATTTCCACTAGGCTTCTATTATTTCTTTTAGCAACCCCATTTTTTTGGGGAGTATATGGAGAGCTATACTCATGATGAATTCCATGCTTATCAAGATAGTATTCAAACTCTTCACTTCTGTATTCATCACCAATATTAGTTCTCAACTTCTTCACATAAAACTCATATTTTTTCTCAGATTTTATCCTGAAACTTTTAAAAAATTTCAAAGCATCAAATTTGTGTTTCATGTATATAACACAAGTAATGCAAGTAAAATCATCAATAAAAGTAATTAATTACTTATCTACATGTTTTTATTGTTTTCTAATTGGTTGATATATATCATAATGAATTATCTCCAGGGGTGTTTTTGAACAAATATCAACTTTCTTATGCACCGAATTTGTAATCTTCCCTTTCTGGAAAATAGTGAAACACCAATCTCTTCTTCTTGGAAAAACAGGAACATATCAGACACTGTTACTTTTGAATAACTTTCTCATGTTTCTCAGACACATATTTCCAAGCCTTTTATTCCATAACTGATTCTCTTCCACCATACTCATATAGAAAGAGTTTCATGAATCATCGACTTGAAACAAATTTCCTTTCGTACGTTGGCCTCTTGTAACAATCTTTCCATCTTATTTACTATTAACAACAAATCCATCTTTCTTGAAGATAACCTTGTTACCCTCATAAAACATTTGTGAGACACTTAGCAGGTTGTGTTTCAACCCACCAACATACAATGTTTTCTTATATTTAATATTTTCTTTTCCAATAATGGATGACCCAACACCTTTGATTTTCAATGATTCATCATTTCCAAATGTCATTGTGCCTTATTTATAATCTTTCACATCCTTCAACAATTTCATGTATCCTGTCATGTGATAAGAACACCCACTATCAAGTATCTAGTGTCGTTCTCCTTTCATGGATTTTAATGCAGTTTCAACAACAAGTTCCTTTTATCCATTCACTTCATTCTTCACCTTCGGCTTTTGAGAATTGAGAATCTTGTGCTGATTCGGTAATAAAACAAGACATACTTTTTCAAGGTTTCCAGGTTTATCACATCTTTTACAAATAGTTTACAAGGGTGGGAACCTATTTTTGATCATCGTTTCATTCTATTTAGATTTCTTCATGACAACCATCCCAGTTTTCTTTCTTTGAGGAGGTTAACTCCACCTAAATCTCTTCCTTTAATAACCTATGGGATAATAGTAATGTTGTTGATTTAACCAACACATACTTGTTGTGTTATAGAATCCCCCACAATACCAGAAATACCCAGAGAAAGAGTATTTTCTTATGAAACCTCCATACTGATCAGAATTGTGAAAACATTTCTCAACCATATTCTTCTCTTTCTTTTCCAATCCATCATCCTTTCTGTTATCAATCAGATTATTCCTTTTATTTTCTGAAATATCATATCTACAAGTATTTTAAAAATTTCTAGATTCATAATGTTTCAAAACATTTTTGGACTCAAGGTTCTTTAATACTTCTAAATTCCCAAGATTGTTGGTCTTAGCCACATACATAAAATTCCCAGATTTCTTCTTTTCAAAAACAATTCCATTCTTCTTCTCACACTTTGCAGATATATTTTGTTAAACCTTATCAAGTTTCTCATTATGAGAACATTCACCAAGTTCAGTGATAGAGTTTTGGAAACTTACACTTTTCTTTTCATCTTCAGAGAGTTTTTGTTGGAAAAGTTTCAACTCTTCTTCTTTTACCTTCAACTTCACTTACAAATGAAAATTATGATTATTTTTATCTTCAAATGACTTTTTCAAATCATCAATAACTTTAAACATCTTTTCTTTGTCACAATAAAAATATTCTTTATTTCTTGAGCATTCATCTTCTATCCTTTTGTTTTTCTTTTCAATCCTTTTGATCTTTCTTAGACATTCTTTCAACTCTTCTTTCAAATTAATTTAAAGATGAGTTTCTTCTTCTTCAGAACTAATGATTTTGAATTCTTCATCATTCACTATTTCAATGAAAGTATTTTTATTACCATACTCAATGGATTTTTCGAATTCAGAAACACTCTCTTCTTCATCATCATCTTTGGACAAGAAAATTCTTCTTTTTGATTTGAGGAATTTCTTTTCTTTTCTTTTGTCTCCATTTTTCTTCCACACTCTTTTTGTCTTTCTTTATTCAATATCACTATCCTCTTCTTTCATTCTTTGAGGAAAATTAGCTTCAAAGTGACCAACACCTCCACATTCAAAGAATTTTAAGGGAATTTTCCATTGAATTTCCTTTTACATCTTTTCAAATTGTTAGAAAATAAGGATACAATTTTATTGATATTTTTACATAACTCATTTTCAGAGTTAGAATTACCAGCTTCAACTTCAGTGAAAATATTATTTGAATTTTATTTATTCATAGACTTGAAAGAAATTTCTCTACCAACCTTTGTTTTTCTCTTCATAGCATTATCTCTTCTCATTTTATAAGTGATAAGAGTGCTATGTAAACAATCAATAGATAATGTTTCAGGATATCTATCTTCCAATGAAGAAACTTTTTCATCAAATCTTTCAGGTAGGATTCTCAAGATTTTTTCAACAACTGTAGAGTCTTTCAGCTTTTCAACAAGACATCTGATAGTACTCACAATGTCATTCACACTGGTAAAAAATTCCCCAACAGATTCATGCTCACCCATATTCAAATCTTCATACTTCAATATCTATATTTGTAACTTTTCTCTCTTCACTTTTGTATTTCTTTGGTATATGTTTTTCAACTTATCCCATATACCTTTATCTATAAAAACACATTTCACTCTCAAGAATTCACTTTCAAAAAGTGATGATAATATAGAATTTATGGCCCTTCCATCATTTTCAATAAACTTCTTATCAAAAGGTGTAATTGGATAACTATCATAAATAGGGGGAAACCCAACAGTTGCAGTTTCAAGAACATAATAAATGATAGACATAAGATATGGCATCATTCTATCTTTCCAGATATGATAGTTCTTTCCATCAAATACCTCAATACCTTTACTGTTCACACAGTTCATGTTCTCCACCAGCAAAAAATAGCAAAGGGATCCACCCTCTGATACCACATGAAAGTGCCTAGTCGAAGTAATGTATCACTGAGAGGGGGATGGAGTGAATCGGTGAAACTCCATTTCATTAATGATTCATTTAAATTGAAACAACATTTTCCTCCTATTAGAGATATCAATTCCCTACTTAAAACAAACTCCACACACATCCAAATAAACACAAATATTTACAAGGTTCACTATTAAATAAGAATAGATACATCCTTGGTATGGTTTGGAAATGATATAATACCATAAAATCCACTAAGAAAAAAATAATTGGATTACAATGACTAAGAAGTACCCTTACACTCATGTAGCACTATGACATAATACAACTAGTGCATGTACATACTCTTTGTACAATAGGGTAATGCAATTGTTTTGTAATAACTCATGTTACCTACCCTTCTTTTCAATTCAAAAAATGTATTCTAATTTTAATACAATTCATCAATTCCTTACCAAGAAGAAAGGTAAGAACTACTTGGACTTTGTTATGAAACACTTACTCTAATTCCTCTTAGTTTTATTCTTTCAAAACAATGCACCCAGTTCGATTCTTTCAAAACAAAGATCCCGGTCCGATTTTCAAAACAAAGCTCCTAGTCTGATTTTCTGATAGAAAACAATAGACTATAATTGGAACCACATAAATTCATAAATACAATTTTCAAGTCAAATGAGTATGAATGAATTGGCAACCCCCAATATAATTTTCAATCCAAATGGAATTTATCTCTTCTTCTCTCTATAAACCTAGAGCTGCTCTCTTATCTGTAGTGAACAATACACCTCACTTTAAAGTACAATGTACTTGATTCCCTTTTATTTATAGGTGTCCAAAAAATATGTAGGTGGGAATCCCAAAACACTTTCCTACTCACTTAAATTCACCCAAATCAGAATTTCTTTTAAAATATTGGGGAAATTATGACTTCGTCAACGCTTCTCGATTCTTCTCGAATATTCTACAATATTTATCTCTTCTTTTCCAGACTCCCATTTGAAATATAAATACGATTACAAATGATGAGAAATACATGGGTCTAAATTCGATTTTCTCATGCTAATTTCTTCAAAACAATGCTTGATGACATACCAATTGAATGTGTTTGAAGAAATACACTTCTCTACTTGATCTACAATCACTCTTTTAAATGAATGTCTCTCCCTTGAAAATTCATTCATTTATCTACACTTTATTTTCATTTCTCTTGGACCTCTTGAGAAAACCCATTATCATATTTAAAAAGGATTTCTTGAATCATTACTACCTTAATGACTTTGAATTCATTGAGGATCATCTTTTGCATCATCGGACATCAATTGGAAAGTATTATAATTATCCATTCTTTCCTGCATCTTTTATTTCATATCTACCTAAGCATTATCTTTTCAGAATACAAATGGTCTAGATACTATTATCCTGAATACAATCATATCATGTTACGATCATTCTAGTTACGATTATTCAGGTTACGATCATCCCGTATATGATCAACTAAATACGATCATTCTGGTTACAATCATTCTGGATACGATCATTCTGGTTGTGATCATTCTGGATACGATCCTTTTGGTTACGATCATGTTGGATACGATCAATCTGGATATGATCATTATAGTTATGATCTTATTGGATACGATCAGCTCGATATGATCATTCTAGTTATAATAATTCTGGTTACGATTGCTAGGTACGATCAAATACAATATGAAAATGATGATCTACCTTGATATGATACAATCTAAAAACAATGATATACCTAGATATGATTCAATATATTATGAATGTGATTCCTTTTTGAATGGTATCACCACTTCTCTTTTACTCAGATCTAATCAATTATAATCTAAATATGATTCATTCTCAATCGACACCATCTTATTCCTTTTCTTCTACCTGAATACGATTGTTTGGAAAAAACTATCAGTGTATCATATTCCATTGGCATCACCTCTTCCAGCGGAACCACCTATTCAATCGGTATCACCTCTACATTGGCACCACCAATCATTGACACCACTTTTTATTGGGATCACATTTCCATCTTTACAACTTTCATCGGCACCACCTTTCCATCGGTACCACTTCAATGGTTTTAAAACACAATCAGAACTGCCTCATCAATCTTGATATGATTGTTTTCAAATTGTTTTGAAAAACTATTGGTACCACTTATTTCTTGATTGTTTTGAAAAAAAATATGAATACAATTCTTTTCTGATTGTTTTGAAAAACAATCAGAATATGATTCCTTTCCGAATGGCAGCATCCCTTTCACTCCCCTTTCCTTCTATCAGGCTTGCATCACAAGTTCTCAATAAAAATCATGATTTATATGAAATATAAAACAAAAAATCATATTCACAATTAAAACCCATGTTTCACATTGGTTTCAGTTTGAAACTGATGACAATTCACTTCCAACATGATACATTCTTCTATGAAACCAATTCTTCCTCAAACAGGTTAATTCTTTAATAAAAAAAAATCTAAAAAAATTGTTTCCAAAATAAAGTAAAATGATTTATTTTCTTCAAAACCAACCTTGACAACAAAAGAGAACTCTTGAACCCTTCATAACCTTCATCATCATCTTGGTCCCAACACTAAGTAAGTGACTAAGTAAATAAGTAAGTAAGTAGCTATGTAAGTTATTAAGTAAGTAAGTAATTAAGTAATTAAGTAATTAAGTAATTAACTGACTAAGTAAGTAAGTGAGTAACTAAGTATGTATCTAAGTAAGTAACTAAGTAAGTTACTGAGTAAATAACTAAGTAACTATGTAAGTAAGTAACTATGTAACTAAGTAAGTAATTAAGTAAGTATCTAAGTAAGTAACTAAGTAATTAAGTGAGTAGCTAAGTATGTAACTAAAAAAGTAACTAAGTAAAAAAGTAAGTAACTATGTAAGAAACTAAGTAACTAAGTACGTAACTCTATAATTAAGTAAGTAAGTATGTATGTATGTATGCATGTATGTAAGTATGTAAGTAAGTAAGTAAGTAAGTAACTAAGTAATTAAATATGTAAGTAACTAAGTAAGTTACTAAGTAAGTGACTAAAAAACTAAGTAACTATGTAATTAAATAAGTAACTAAGTAAGTTACTAAGTAAGTAACTATGTAAGTAACTAAGTAACTAAGTTTGTAACTATGTAAGTAACTAAGTAACTAAGTAGATAAGTAAGTAAATAAGTAAGTAACTATGTATCTAAGTAAGTAAGAAACTATGTAAGTAAGTAAGTAACTAAGCAGGTAACTAAGAAAGTAACTAAGTATGTAACTAAGTAAGTAACTAATTAAGTAACTAAGTATGAAACTAAGTAGGTAACTAAGTACATAACTAACTAAATAAATAACTAAGTAATTAAGTAAGAAAGTAACTAAGTAAGTAACTAAGTATGTAACTCAGTAAGTAATTGAATATGTAAATAAGTAACTAAGTAAGTAACTAATTAAGTAACTAAGTAAGTAATTAAGTAACTAACTAAGTGATTAACTAACTAAGAAAGTATCAAAGTAACTAAGTAAGTAAAAATGAAAGTAACTAATTAAGTTACTAATTAAGTAACTAAGTAACTAAGAAACTAAGTAAGTAACTAAGTATGTAACTAAGTAACTAATTAAGTAACTAAGTGAGTAACTAAGTGAGTAACTAACTAAGTAACTAAGTATGTAACTATGTAAGTAAGTAACAAACTAAATAAGTAATTAAGTAAGTAAGTAAGTAAGTAAGTAAGAAACTAAGTAAGTAACTAAGTAATAACTAAGTAAGTAACTAAGTATGTAACTACATAAGTAACAAAGTAAAAAAGAAAGTATATAATTATGCATCTAAGTAAGTAACTATGTAAGTATCTAAGTATGTAGATAAGTAAGTATCTAAGTAATTGACTATGTAAGTAACTATGTAAGTAACTAAGTATGTAACTAAGTAAGTAACTAAGTAAGTAACTAAGTAACTTAGTTAGTAACTAAGTAACTTAGTTAGTAACTAAGTAACTAAGTGAGTAACTAAGTAACTAAGTAAGTAACTAAGTAATTAATTAACTAACTGACTATCTAAGTAAGTAAGTAACTAAATAATAGAGTACTTAACTATCTAACTAACTATATAACTAAGTAAGTAATTAAGTAAGTAACTAAGTAAGTATTTAGGTAGGTAACTAAGTATGTAACTAAGTAAGTAAATAAGTAAGTAACTAAGTAAGTAAATTAGTAAGTAACTTAGTAATTAACTAAGTAACATAGTATGTAACTATGCAAGTATCTAAGTAATTAACTAAGTAAGTAACTAAGTAAGTAACAAAGTATGTAACAAAGTAAGTAACTAAGTAAGTAACAAAGTATGTAACTAATTAAGTAACTAAGTAAGTAACTAACTAAGTAAGTAACTAAGTAAGTAAGTAAGTAGTTATGTAAGTAACTAAGTAAGTAACAGACTAAGTAACTAGGTAAGTACCTAAGTAGGTAACTAAGTAAGTAACTAAGTAGGTAACTACGTAAGTAAATAAGTAAATAACTAAGTAAGTAACTCAATAAGTAACTAAGTAAGTAACAAAGTAAGTTACTAAGTAAGTAATTAAGTAACTAAGTAAGTCACTAAGTAAGTGACTAAGTATGTAACTAAGTAAATAAATAAGTAACTAAGTAAGTAAGTAACTAAGTAAGTAACTATGTATGTAACTAAGTAAGTAACTAAGTATGTAACTAATTTTTTAACTAAGTGAGTAACTAAGTATGTAACTAAGTAAGTAACTAAGTAAGTAGCTAAGTAAGTAAATAAGTAAGTAACTAAGTAACTACGTAACTAAGTATGTATCTAAGTAACTACGTAACTAATTATGTAATTAAGTTACTACATAACTAAGTAAGTAACTAAGTAACTACATAACTAAGTAAGTAACTAAGTAAGTAAGTAAGTAAGTAACTGTGTAACTAATTAAGTAACTAAGTAACTAGGTATATAACTTAGCATGTAACTAAGAAATTAACTAAGTAATTAACTAAGTAAGTAATTAAGTAAGTAACTAAGTAAGTAACTAACTAAGGATGATGCTGATAGAAGATGAGACACCGATTTTTTTTCAAAACAATCATTTCAGTTAGAATAAAATGAATGAGATGGTGTTAATTGACAATGAATCATATCATATTGTTTTGCATTGTATCTGGTCAGTTTATCCTTATCAGATTGTTTGTATCGTAACCAGTAATCATAACCAGAATGATTGTAACCAGAAATGATCATATCTATGTTGATCATATCCAGAATGATCATAATCAGAAATGATCATATCCAGTATGTGTAAGAGTTGGTGTCTTAGAACCAACTGGTTTTACTTTGATTACATGGATATTTAATGTTTTATTACATATTGTTCATTGTTTTTCATGACTATGATGTAATAATGTCCTAAATTATTTGTTGCATTGATAAGGTTACGACAGTTCCTCACTATGATGAGAACCTTGAAATCCTATAAAAATGTTCTTAAATATAGTTCTGTGATTGGATGACATGCTATGATGGAACAAATAGAATGTAGACCGTCAGTTGTGAGTACTCGTAAGCAGATAAGACTTCCTCTCATGAAGTTCACACTTGGTAATCTCTAAGATAGAAGCTTATGAGAATAGACCCGCTAGTAGGAATTCCACATGTTTTAGTTTCATCGGATATTTCTATCTATGATAATGTGTAATGATCCTTGGACATTAATATTATCATTAATATGTGTCATGACTCAGGAACTTTGATTTACTGACAAAAACCGTCACATTGGGAGTTGGAGAGAAGTAGGGTACATTGGGTGCATCACGGGTGACATGTTATTAATGGATAATTCAAGGAAGGAATTGTCCCTTCCATTTATGGAAGTTGATATCTTGACCCTTTCGTTGAAATAGAACCATCACACGAAATTCCATGGCCATGGTGTAATGATGAGTTTATTTCAGCTAGTCAAACAATGATGTATCGAGCATAAATGTTAATTACCCTATCATGAAACCTTCTTGATGAGATATTGTGACAAAGGGATTATGTTATACAGTGAGTGTTCATATGTGGATGTCATTGTTGCGTCTTTACATTCTTTCTCTTGGGTGGCTTGACTCATTGCTAGACAATACTGTTGGACTTTAGGTATGTCTGCCTAATGCCAACGCGAAAGAATCCAAGAGGGTCACACACTAAGTGTTTTTGGTGTTCTCGATTAAATTCTATTTGAATTTAATTAATGAAATAAATTTAATTCTCAATATCATGGAATAATTTTATTCAAGTTAAAATGATCGTATAAATTAAATAAAATATATTTATTTATTTATTGAACATTAAATAAATATTTATTTACTAGTTCGTAAATAAAATATTTATTTAAGAGGATAAATTATTTATATATTTATTTAGGTGTTCAATAAATGGAAGTGAAGTTCGAGTGAACCAAGGTCGGTCCCGTAGTAAAATAATTATTTTCTAGATGGTAAATAATTATTTAACTAGTTGGCATAAGTTAAAATAATAATGATGCTGCTATTATTTTGTGACGCAGAATGTTATTTTAAAATTCTATTTTTCACAAGTTGGTGCACCATGAATAATTATGAAATATTATTATTATGAACATGGGTTTTCTCTATGTTCATGAATGTATTTAATTGTTTCTATGGAATTAAATATTATAACTGAAATTCCATGTATATAAATAGACAAGTAGGCCTATTATGCCATACACCACACCACATGCCTGGTGAATTGATAATTGTTGAGACAAACAATTTCTCTCTCAAATAATCTTCTCTCCCTCTCAAGAACAAGATACATTCTTAAAGGCTGAAGAACAAGCGATCAAGAACGAATGACACAAGACACTCGCTTCATTGCGCTAGCACCTGGAGAACTTGTGGTGTCGATCGGAGGCCATCAGAGCATGTGTGGATCACCGCTAGAGGGATTCTAGTTTGGATCCTTACAATCACAACAAGATAATCTGAAAGGGTTATTCTGGATGATCAACATCATCAATGAAGAAAAATACCAAAGAACCAGGAATTATTTTTCGTTATGAAATTAATTAAATTAATTATAAACATGATGTGAAAGATCCTCTCTAAAGGTTTCAGGCATCCTTCTTCTTTATCTAAATCTTTGATTATATTCTGTGGAGACCAGCGTTCATCGTTGTATTGGTCCCAGAATAATCATTGATCATGGTAAAAATCAAAGGTGGGTGATGTCCCAACCATGCTTCTGCTACACTTGGAACCTTCAAGTGGTATTAGAGCGGTTACATCATAGTTTATAATTATTTAAATATTTTGTTTCTGACTTACACATATAATAATTTAGTTGTTTCAATTCAAGTTAATCGTTCTAAAAATATGAATCTCGAGATATATTACTCCTCTTTCATTTTTTGTTCACCTTACAGAAATGATATTTTCTTTTAATTTTGATTAAAATAAAATAGAGGATCTCATCTGGAGGTGCCAAAGCTTCTTGGCCATACCACACCAGAACACACGACGTGTATTTGGAAGTACACGTTGTGTAGTAAAGATTAAATGCATCAGACCGATCCGCCAAACCAAACCATGTGTTGGAGTCTTTATAAATCACAAATGACTCTGTGTGTTGACCAGGAACATGCATCACGCGGTTTCAGGATTACATGCCATGTGGCCCAATGGACATGACGTGTAGTCCCTTCGGGTTAGGGCTGGACCATGTACCCTATACACATATTTCCTGGCTTGAGACCATGTAACAAGGAACTATACGGCGTGTGACCCACTGGACACACCGTGTACTCCAAATATTTCTGAAGTACACTCACAAGATGTTTCCCCGGGTGTGTACTTCAGATAGACGGTGAAAAATAGTACACATTGTGTAGTTGCAACTACAAGTCGTGTACTCATCCAAATTACGTATATTTATTAAAATTTATTATTATATTATACAAATCCTAGTGACATGTACCATCGTGTGGGCATAAAGCCGCGACACAACCCGTGATAGGTGTTTTATATATATGTGTTTAATTTATCATATGTGTAATGTTAATTTATACTCATTGGGTAGTTCGGAATAAGAATTCATTGGGTTTCCTACAAGGTACAAGTTACGTACAAAGATAATTTTAAATGAATTTATTTGTTTAAAATTATGATGGATGAGAATTTCAAGGAAATTCAGAAAAGAGTTTATGATAAAAGGATTGATTAATTAAAGATGATAATTAATTGATTCAAGCATGATTTATCTTAAACAAGAACTATTAAATAATTGATTTCTAGTTTTATTTATGCGTAAATATCATTGCATGTATGGATGATCATGAGCTAGACCAAGACCTTTTTATGTGTATGGTTTCTTTTAATTTATTTATTTGAATTAAATTTGTTGGCCTCCAAGCCTTCTCCTCATTAATATGTTGGGCTTGCCTTCCCAAGGTTTATTTTATGTAAAACCCATTTTACCCCTCACCTACATGTGAGTTAAAAAGGGCATATTTAATGGATGGAACTCCCAAGCTAGTGGAGACAGTTCAATATGGAGTTGAGATGAAACCATTCCCAAGAGATACAGAGGTGGATAGGTGGAAGCTGTAAACACGAACCCAAAATGTTCAAGGTGTTTCTCCCCTAGGTCAAGGTTAGTTTATCTACCGCTAGATAAAATAACCATTAGAAAATCTCATGATCATGCAATTTACTTTATTTTATTTCTTTCAGTTTCATAGTTTATCATTAAGGATGTGTTGTCATGATCACATAATTAATGAATTAAACAAGAATGAAAGATGGAACTAAAATAAACTAGACTTATGCATAAATATTATCAAGACATGGTTAATCACTTAAGTAAGTTCCACTTAATATTAACAAGCATGTGATTATAAGAAATTCATGTATAAAAGATAACAATCCCTTAAATAAAATATTAAGTCAGACCAAGCCTTCCGTTACTTGATTAAGGGAAAAACTCAATAAAACTATGTGTTTGACCAACCCTTGTTAGGACACTTACTTTTATATAGGAATCACTTATGAAAGGTTTCAGGTTGTCATAATCATATTACATCAAGAGGATCATCCCATTCTAGACATGGTGTAATATTGGTGGCAAGAGTTGAGGAAATCCAAATTCATGATTTTAGGATTGGGGAGTCCACTCAACAGATCAAGGAACTGAAAGCCCACAGTTGGAAAAGACTTTCCTACCTAAAAACCTTCTAATAGCTTGACCAACCCTTTTTGGGGTTATGCGAAGGGGAATATGGATTGTTTCCACTAAAATGTCATGGAAACTGGACCTTACATGTTCAGTGGTGAGGCCATTGGGACTTGATAAAATAGTGAGAGACTTAATAAAATTTCTTATTTCTCGTAACATGTAATCGAGAAAGTACTAATGATTTGATCTTTTAATTGTAGAATAAAAACGAAAAGCTCTTCAACCACACTATCCCTATGATCAATTCTAGATAAAGACAACAACCTCACTAGTAGTAACTTCTTGGAATGGTTTAGAATCCTTCGGGTTATCTAATGCCATGAACAGAAGTCTTACGTGTTGGAGTCAGCATTACCTTATCCGTCTGGCAAGGAGGCAAGTGATGAGAATTTCTTGGTCTATGAGAATTATATGAACGACATGTCGACATTAAATGTTTGAAGTTATCATCAATGTCTAGTGAGCTCATGAAGTCTCATGAAAACATGGATGCTTAGAGCATGTGATGTGGATCTAGTTTTACATAGTTTTGCCACGTCTTTTTACTTAATTTTTAAGGATTTCATTAATTATTTTCACACTTGTTATTAAATAAATGGACTTTTGTATTTTTATAATTTAGTTTGTCAAATATTCATTCTTTATAACATTTTATATAATTATGGACCCTTAAATAGTTGATTTATTCCTTCTTTGTTTTTAATATGACTAATTTTCAATTTGTTTATTTAACCTATATTTGTTTATTTTATTTTATTTTTCATTGTTAATAATTATTGAGTTTGAAAAATTAATTTAATTTTAATTTTTAAGTTTATACAACTTAGTTACGGATTTCCAGACTACCGGTAGCTTAGCTACCGATAGCAGGGTTACATTTTCTCTATCGGTAGTCAGGTTACCGGTATTGTCTATCAGTGACTTTTTTCACCGATGCTCTTTTCTACCAGTATCTCTTATTTAACTATAACGGTTGCCTTTAATTTCTACCGGTGATCCCTTTAATTTTATCAGTAGTGGTTAGTATTTAGTTTGGTTAAGTTAATTCTGCTCGATTTTTTAATAAGTTAATTTTTATTTTAAACATTTATTTAATCAATGTAAATTCTATTTAATTGAGTTAGACTTTTTCTTAATATTTTATCTAGTATTTAAGTTTCATTAGAATAGGTTAGCAATGTTAAAAATGTGTTTAGTCTTCCTGCCAGTTAATTAAGTTAATAAATTGTGTTTTTAGTTAAATTTAGTAGTTCACTTGTAATTTTATTAGCTCAATTAGTTAATTAATTAATCAATTAATAGTTTTTAAATATTAATTATATTATTTTATGTATGCAGATTGATTTTTTAATTCATTTTATAATTGTTTTAGTCTACCGTTGAGGTAGATAAGTGTTTGCGGTGACCCAAGTCACTGATTCTCTTTTATTTTATTTTCTGCTAATCTTTGCAATTAATTTGTTTAGTTATTTTAATTATAAGTCTTTTATTAATTTAGTTTAGAAATTATTTAGTTTTTAACTCTAGTGTTTTCAATTAAAAATTTTAATGTTTTAAAGGTTAAATAAAAAATTTTCTTTAAATTAAAGGTGTTTAGTTTTAGCTTCCTTGTAATTAATTGTTTTTATTATTTTTATTTTTATTTAGTTTTAATTTAAGTTCAATTTATTTTTCATTAGTTTTCTATGGGTGAGGGTCTTCTTTTGGTCTACCGGCTTTGCTGTAACGGTGACCCGCGTAATTATTTTCATTAAAAATAATGAGGAGGGAGGGTCGACTTTGGCATCAATATCATAGTTTATGAGGCTGGAGTACAGTTGCATACCATGGGCCCACAACCGGCTGTTACAGCACCATTTGAAGGAGCTTCGCAATAATGAAGAGGATCGAGCTGATCCCTATTGCTGATGAAGGATGCCGCACTATTGCTGAGATGAGGCGGAGCTGTTGGCCAACGCAGTGCATGCGCCATTTCCAGTACCGTATTTGTCTTCGCCGAGCAAAGCCGAAGTCGAAGCCCACTGAGATACGCCATTGTCCACCATGAGCAGGAGACATGCCACACCTACTTGAGGTTCTCCGCGCCGCACCAGAGCCGCTGGACGAAGGCGAAGAGTGAACCGAGGCCGCGACACTTGCTGGATGCGCACCGTCGGTAATAGAGGTTGACGCTACTTCTAGATTTGCGCTACAAACCCTAC
Source organism: Viscum album (assembly GCA_963277665.1). Classification (NCBI taxonomy): domain Eukaryota; kingdom Viridiplantae; phylum Streptophyta; class Magnoliopsida; order Santalales; family Viscaceae; genus Viscum; species Viscum album. The sequence continues at coordinate 344,223,463 of OY728162.1, read as the reverse complement.
CACTGGGTGGTTTGGAGAGCCGAGGCCAAGCTAGGAGAACGGTGTCGCGCCGCACTGGAGTCGGGAGGAGCTGTTGCCGCCGGTTCTCCAGGAAGAAAGCCTCCCCCTATGCGCTAAACTTGGGGGGGGAAGAAGGGAGAAGACACAAAAAATAATAATTAAATAAGATATAATAATAAAAAAAATTTATTATATTTAAAACTTAAGTATTATTATTAATTTATTATATTAAAACAAACTAATTAAAAAATTTATTTTTACTTAAATTAATCTAACAATTTAATTTCTTAAATAATAATTACAATAATGATAATTAGTGTAGTAATACTAAAATTTACTAATACAATCTAAGTTATAAATTGATTACATCTTTACTTATGATGTCAAATTTTAATGATTTAGTTAAAATATGATAAACTAAAATAATTTAGTATTTAGTATTTATATTTATTAATTTAATTAAATTAAGAGCGTTTTGATAAACTTTTTAATTAAGTTATTTAGTAATTAACTCTAATTACTTTTAATTAGTATATAATAGTAAACACAAATAATAACTTTAAAAATTTAGTTAACACTCGTTGAGTTTTGTTTATTTCATTTGGTTTAAAACATGGCAGGTTCATTTAGGAGTCAAGTTTACATCCAGGTACATGCAACTAACTCATCCGGAGTTAGTTATGGGGGAAAAACTCACGCGAAGTGTCTGTCGTGGGTAAAACACACGTGTGCAGTGCGCTTGTGAGAAAAACATGAAATCGGTGGAGGACGTGCGGTGACGTGCAGCAGTTGACAGTTGATATATAAAGCAAAGAAAGCAGCAAAATTGTGGGGACTCTCATTTTTTCTATTCCACGACCACATCCATCCAAGAGCAGACTCTGAGGAGCAACGCTGGAGATGAGCAGGAGACCAAGGAGCCCGAGAACAGAGCAGTACTTGGGGAGTACTTCTTCCCCATGCCCTTAATATGTTGTACTCTGTTCTTGGATGTTTTTTCATTTCTTTAATCAAGAAGATCAAAGGATGAATTGTTTAGCTCAGGAATTCAATTCTGTTGGTTAATCTTCCAATCTTCTTCATTCACTTTGCAATTTTCAGAATCATATTCAATTGGCGAGATTGAATAATGATTCTCTTTTTAGTTGTTTTCACCCCTTTAATGTTTTAAAATTCATAAATTCAAGAACTACTGGTGAGGTAATTCTTGAATACTTTTTTCATAGCATTAACATTTTGCATCTGGAAATTTATGGGGAGTTTATTTCCAGATGTTATCATTTAATAATTGTCAAGTAGTTTGTCTGATTTTGGAGTGACGAACTCCTAAAGCCAGTCTTCTGCGGGTTGAGTTTCCTGGCGAGGGATACTTTTCACCTTTATTTCTTGAGGTGTGATGCAATAAAGTGTAGTGGATAAGACATCATTTAAACCAATAGTTTGGAATTCTCGATTGTTACAAATTGATCATTGTTCCTTGTCTTGCTGCTTAATATTAGTATATTGTAATTCTCTAGTTTATCATACTTAGTGTTAGTTTTAGTTTCTATTAAAAAATACTTGTACTATCATCCTGTTTCAGCATCATTTTAATAAAAAGAATAAAAAGTAAAAAAAATGCACACTCACTTCACTGCTGACAACAGTGGAGTTTAAAAAAAATAAACCTCTAGAAAACTCATCTACCTTCCCTTGGGTTCGAACCTTCACTACTATACTAGTGTAGGTTTCTAAATATCATTTTGAGTGCCGTGACAACCTCCGACATCTTCAAAATTTGGCACCGTTTCCGGGGAAGGCATGCACTGAAAGTCTAGGGTTTGAAAAAATATAATAAAAAACAATAAAAAAACATAAAAAAAATTATTTAAAAAAAACTGCTTTAAAAAACTGTGAACATTTGCTACTTGTGTTTCTGTTGGAAGTTTTTGAGTGTGTTTAATCTGAAAAATTTAAAAAAATGGAACATTATGAAGGCTCAAACTACTGTACTGGGCCTTACTGTGTTTGCTGTGGAGGTTATGGACACAATGCCTGACAGTGTGTCTATAACCAGCCACAACAGACTGCTTTCATTGAAGAGAATGAACACAACTTTGAATCTAATCCTGAATTCGTAGAAAAAATTGAACTAATCGATTCTAAACTGGATGCTAGGGTTGAACTAATTAACAATTGGTTAACTCAAACCCAAGAAATTCAACTTAGAGATTCTCAAGAGCGATATCAAAGACTGATAAGATTGGGAAATATGCTCTTGGAATTAAAACAAAGGGTTAAAGAACAAGAAGAATATGAAGAATGTAACACCCCGAGCTTCCACGATACGCTTCTCATTCAATAATGCAATGGCTTGCATTGTACGCAACTTCGAGTTCTAAAACACAACAACTAATAAAAGTAGCCGTTATGAATAGTAATAACCACCTTTTAAAATTATAGAAATTTTATATTTCAAAATGGACTTCATTTTTGGATTCGGAATATCGAAATTTGCCTATGTTGAATTTTTGGTATTTTTCTGAGAACTTCTAATTTTTTATGAATAGTGAAAAATACTTAAAAACAACTTTTTTAATCAAAATAATTTATAGTGATAAATTATACTATTTAGTGGTTTTAATGTATAATTAGAATATATTTTTACCATTTTATCCAATGGTGGTCATTAGAATTAATTTAACATTGAAATTGGACATAAACAATTGTCAATCTTTTGATATAAATTGTTTCTTAAAAACACGCTATTTGTTGTGACAGCGGGAATTAATTATAAAATTAATTAATGCAACTTATAAGTTTGGAATTTTGTAAAATAGACATCATTTTTGAATTCGGAATATCGATTATAGCTTAGGGTGAAATTTTGGCATTATTCTGAAAAACTTCAATTTTTGATGAATAGTGAAACCACTAAGTGGTAGTTAAATAACTGATTTTTCGTTTAAATGAAATATTACCACTTCTGTGGTTTGATTTTAAAAAATCCGACATACATGGTTGTCATTAAGAAGTAAAATGTGGTTCAATGAGATTAAAATAATTTTTGGTGAATAGTAACTTTTAAGTTCTTAATCGCGATTAGAGGTAATTAGTGTAGTTTAAGGTAAAAATAATGTTTTAATAATATGAGATGAGCTTGACACATGTCCTAACCTCATGGGATGTGCCATGGCAGACCAAGACAATCCATGGGTCAACTTGGGGACCCCATGGAGCCACTTTAGTTGGAAAATGACATAAATACCTTTTATTTAATGTTAAAGTAAAAAAATGACACAAACATGAAATGTTTTACTAAAACAATTTTTACATGGAGTTATACAAGTCATATTTTTGACTATAAATTGTCATTGGAAAGATAAAAAGATTTCCTACATCATAGTATTTTTTTTTTATAATTTTTAGACGTTAAATAAATTAAATTATTTATGACATCATTATGATGCAGCGATGACCTCATTATTTAACGATTTTAATAAAATGAAAAGATAATGTACAATACAAGGCTTACACTTGTCCAAAGACTATTGGATGGGTATCTTTCAAACCCTTATCACCTTATCCATGAATTATATAATTGTGGGACCTTTAGAATCCGAAAATCATTGTATAATAATGTAAAATTTCCTTACTTTCCAAGAGTGCCCCTCCTCTCCTCTTATAAAAGGCCCCCACCTCTACCACCTCATTCACACTTTCAAGCCATTTGGCTCGGCCAACCTCTGCCCAAATACTCTCCCAACTTCCCCCTCTTACTCCTAGAAGCCTCACTTTGGGCAGAACGCTTCCCAAGGAAGCCTTTGGCTCAAATCAAAAAGAGTTACCCGATTTTGAGGTAATGTCTTCTCTAATGTTATTTTGTTTTATTTTTCTTCTCCAACCCCCTAAACTCTTTTTATTCATTTCTTTTGTAACAACACCAGTATCCTCAATATACTAGGATGTTGTTATAATAAGGATTCGAGCTACACTTACACACACCTACATCTAATGGTTAAAGAACATACGGTTTCTGTGGATGACGAATTTCTGCCTCACGAAACGATGATTGTTCAACACTCATATAACACCTTCAAAGGTGGCCATTAAGATGTCACTATATTTATATATGATATATAATATGTTTATGTTTTACTTATGCTTCTATATTTCTCATTTATGGCATACTTTATGATTTCCATTATGGGTAAACGCGATAATTTCATTTTAGGAAGTGCGGACTACCGCCCCCTCAAAGTGATTTGAATCGTTAATGCCATATGTGGGATGTATAAAGGATGGAGTAAATGGTATTATACACTATATTATACTGGAATTATATTATACATTTATATCATTATGATTTCATTAAATACGAAATAGAAATGAAAGTAGCGTTCATACGTACGTACGGCTTACCGTCTCCATGAACGATGCATTTCATTTCTTACCTCTAAATGTTACGTAATATTATGAATGAATGTATATACTGGATATATATGATATATATGATATCTAAATCATGAATATAATTCTGGATATAATGGATATTTTACCACATGAACAACTTGTAATTATAAGAAGTTTATTGTTGACTCAAGTCCCAAAGATCGACAAAACGACCGTTATTAACTTAAATAATTACATAATGTTAATAACATTGTAATAAGTGATATAAAAAGGATAATGAAATTGAAAATGGTTCTTAATAAGGTAGATATTAACTCTAGTTTATTATTCAGGAGGTTAAAGAACGGTTGAGTCAAGTTAGACACGAGGTAAGGGAACTTCTTATCCCAATTTCTATTCTTTGGGTTAATCTCCTACTTTCAAATTATGTCATGATATTATTATGTCATATCTTGTATTTTTACATTATTTATGTGTACTTATAGTGAATACACATAATAGACCTACTTTATAAAAAAAATGATCTTTTTAAGGACTTCGTCTCAATCCCCTTTCATTGAGGCATATTTGGTTTTATACATAACTTTCTTTTATACGGTGTATAAACCCCTTTGAATTTTAAGTTTATTCAAAAGGAATCTTTTTTATATGAAGCGTTTTGTGAAACGACAAAAGGGAATGTTTTTCTTTCCGTACTTATGTGGCGACAATGACTTCTCCGCCGCCGTGACCATTATTTGAGTTTCGGCTTCCTTTACAAGCCATCATTTTTTCTAATGAAAAATAAATACAAAGTTTTAACTTTCTTTTATTTTGGTATTGAAAATGGTTTTGAAAGAGTTTTTATTATATCAATGTGTTGTATTGATATCTTGTGATTGAAATGTGGAAATGTTATGTTTCCTTTATGCATGTTTTATGTGATACGATTATGTTATGGTTTATGATATGTTTAAACCTATTCATATGAGGAATGTATTGGACTTAATAAGTGAAGGGTGGAGCCCGCTATAGATCCTCGATGCATCGGTAGGTCTCATGAGACAACTAGACGTGGAATTGGCCGAGGCCCTTTCCCAATTTGATTTATGGTTTTGGCCGAGGCCTTAATCATTTTAGACGTCTTGGCTGAGGCCTTGACAAAATGTTTCAGAATGTTTGGCATTATACATTCCCTCATTATGAAAGTGGTTATTGATATTGCATGTGATTATTCGACCAGTAGAATATCCATGTGAAGAAGTGAATGGCATTATCTCATTTTACTTTTGCCATATTATGTTGATGTTCAAGTTTAAAAGGCTTTTGTTTTAGTTATACATTACCTTAAATTTTTATGTTTATTTATGAAAGCTTCCGCAATATTGTTATCCTTACTGAGCATCTGAGCTCACCCCTTTCAATGTTTTAATATTATCCAGGATGTGAAGAAGTATTTTATGAATGACCTGCAGGGATAGTCAGAAGAGGATATGAGTGTGGACTATGAAGACTTTGTTATTAGTTTTTCACTTTATGATGTAATGTAACATTTATGAATGTATCTAGTGTTTCCAAGGCTACTAAACTAATCGGTCTTTTGAGACTTGATCTTTTGTGATCATGCCAATGTTACGAAGTAATGCACCGACTCCGGGTAGCTGGGGTCGGGGCGTTACAAAGAAAATGAAAAAGAAAATGTTTATAAAAGATTTGAAAATCAAGTGGAAGAAGAGAGTGATTGTGAGACTGGACAACAACACTTTATTTCTGAATAATCTGATATTGTTGAACCAAATTTGGAAATAACTGACTCAAAAATTCAAGAAAACAACATTGAAAATCCAATGTATAAATTTAATGCTGGTGAGTTGGAAAATTTTGAAACTGAATTAAAAAATATTGAAAAAGAATGCCCAGTTCTCTTCATAATTCCTACTTTGGAGAAAAATCACTGTTTTAGGAGTTTTTAGAGTGAAGTCACTCAGGTTGAAGATAAACTTGAGAATGTAAATTTGAATGTTAAAAACTCTTCACCTAGTATTTCTAATTTTGTAAACAATGAGTTTGAACTTGAAATTGGGAACACATTGGAAGAGAAACTTAAGCTGGATAACATGGAATCTGAAATCATTGAACTTGAACTGAAAACCACTCTTCCATGTTTTGAACCTGTAAACCCAATAAATTTTCAAATGTTTTTGGAAAATGAGGATGAGGGAATGATGTTTGAAGAAAGGATAACTGATGAGTCCTCAGTTTCCTATTCTATTAGTAATCACTTTTCTGAATCATTGTGCAATGGAAGGGAAGTCAGTGTTGGCCAACTTGAGGAGAATTGTCTTAATTTGAACATTCTGGAAACTGAATTTATTGAAGTTGAATTGAACATTTCTTCCCCTGAACCTAACTTACTTGAACACACTACCGACATGGTTTTGGAAAGTGATCCTTTTGAACTTGAACATAAAGTAGAGGTTGAGCACACACTTGATCTAGGCAAAATTTATTTGTTAGAAGAATTAGATGTTCAATGTGAGTTAACAGATGAGGATCTTTTGGAAGAGATTTACAATATTGTTAGACCTGAATCTGTTGGTGATAAAATAAATTCTCTTCCTTGTCTGTCACTTCCATCCTCAACTGAGTTGGGTGCAAAATATCATCATGATACTGATAATATTTTAGAGGAGGAATCAGACTTGAGTTCCAATGTTCATAATTCTGTTCAGCACATAATTGAATTCCCTTTTGAACTTGCTAATCATAATTTACCCATGAGCATCCTTGAAATTGAATATGTTAATGATATAGTTAAGAAAGATAGCTCTGAAGTCAATTCTACACCCTTTGAAGAACCTGGTTCTATGTTTTCCCTTCACGTGTCTTCAAATCCTGAAATGTTTGAACTTATTCTAGAAGTGGACAACACTATACCCACAACTGTTAAAGGGTGCTACATAGGGGTTAATTTAGGATATGAGAATTCAGTTTTTGTTGTGCTGAGTCTTGTTGCCCACAATTATCATTGTTCTATTAAAAATAATTGGTCCAAGCACATGTGGTGGTTCCTATTAAGGAAACCACATCCACCTAGTGACTACGGTTAGTTTCTAGGTGAGTCCGGCTGAGGACTATAAATCAAGCACTGCATGGGAGGAAACCCATGGTTCTTCTTTTATATAAATAAATAAAAAAATTGTGATTAAATAAAGTCTAACTGAAGACTTTAAATTTAGTGTTTCATGGGAGTCAACCCATGTTCTTTCTTTTGTGTTTACTTTTATTTCTGTTCTTATTTTACTTTGAATAAAATTCTGTTGTGATGCCTTCTGTTTGCACTGTCTATTCTAGTTATATATTTTTGGTTCTCATGCTCGGTGTTTTTAGGATGCTGCTGCTTGTGTCAATAAAGAGAGTGGAATTACCATGCTGAAGGAGTAATGGAAATCTAGTCAGGGAAGTACCTTACTGTAAAATTCTGTTTCTTATTTCTTCTCCTTAATGCTTTGCGGATAATCTGATGCATATATTGGAATAAAATCATGCTATATGTCACTTTTATGTGCATAAAATTTTCATTTACTTCACTACTGGAAACTGAAATCCATTGTTTTTAATAATCTTCTCACTACTTGAAATTAAGTGTGTGTGTGGGGGGGGGGGGTACATGAGTTTTTCATTGGAACTGATTAGTCTTTAAGGTGTTTAGCATGTTTTCTTCTTCAATATTGAACATCCATTTGAATCATACTTTTTTAAAATTCTTACACCCAAATAATTGTGCACCCACACCTTATATAATTATTTTGAGCTTTATTGAAAATCCATGTCACATTAATGTGTGTGTTTGGATATGAACCAGCTAATTATTGAACCTTTGTGGCAAAAAATATTTTTGAACTTCATTGAGACCATTTATACATCTCATAAATCTACTTAATTGAAAATCTGTTTTGAACATTAATTTATTAATTGTTCTTCTCCATATTTAGAAGTCAAATTTGGGGGCAAAGTTGGGTTTTAAGTGTGTGGGAGGGGGTCAATTATTGACTGTGCTTAACTATGCTTTAATTATATTCCCATCAATTCCCACTGCAACTTCAATTTTTTTAAAGAAAATGGATAAATTTTTCAAAATTCTTGCATAATTTTAGGCTTTTCATTGTACTCAATTGGGTATCGTCATAGGATAAGTTCCTTTATGGTAGTTAAGGACTGCTTAGAACATGAAATTGATGATAATGGATGATTACTGAGTGTTCTTACTTAGTGATTTGATGGAAATTTAGTTTAGAGTCTATTTCTGAAATTGATATGGGTTACATGTTTATGGAGTTATGGTCATACCCTTTGGAACTCTAAGTTTGATTCTGTTTCTAGGGGCCTCATTCTTTTCTTTTAATTATTAAAAGTAATTGCTTTAATGAGCAAATGTAAATTATTTTTATATAAATATTTTGAAACTGGAGTAATTTGGGCATCTGAGATCCCACGGTGAGTCTCTGAGACCTTAGATGCTGGGTGCATTTCTGTTTACTATAATCCCTCTATTTAGCTTGAATAAGTGTGTTGCACAGCGCATAACACAATGTTACATGGCTTGGGATAAATAAATAAAGTGTCTAGGGTCAAAAATGAGCTCATTAAGGTGAGGGGAACGATGAACGTCAGATGAAGAAGGGGTCAATTGGTTTATATAAGAATCATTTAGGTTGTGTCAATAAGGTGATTCAAAAAAAAATTAATTATTTTTGGAGTCTATGTGAAAAATTAAAAGTACAAAGTTCCACGGTTAAGGTCATAATTTCATTAATATTTTATCTCCTATCATTTTTGGACTTAGAACTTAAGCCTGGACTGAAATGAGTCACTAAGTTGTATCATGTATGAGGCATGACATCTTCATTGTTTGATGATTCATAGCTCTCTTAATTACCCGTGAGTATTTTCCCTATGAAAGATTCATATGAGAAATTCATTTTCTAAAAGCCTGCTATTATGTATTGTCCTATGTTTTGAGTGCTGGACATGTTACCTTTTGAACAAAATCTTAAATACAATTTATTGTTTTTAAAGATAATAAAGCATGAGATTGTTTGAGGACAAACAATGTGTAAGTGTGGGGGAATTTTTTGTGGCTCAATTTTTACATAGTTTTGCCACATCTTTTACTTAATTTTTAATGATTTCATTAATTATTTTCACACTTTTTATTAAATAAATGCACTTTTGAATTTTTATAATTTAGTTTGTCAAATATTCATTTTTATAACATTTTATATAATTATAGACCCTTAAATAGTTGATTTATTCCTTCTTTGTTTTTAATATGACTAATTTTCAATTTGTTTGCTTAACCAATATTTTTTTATTTTATTTAATTTTTCATTTCTAATAATTATTGAGTTTTCCAAATTAATTTAATTTTAATTTTTAAGTTTATTCAACTTAGTTACTGCTTGCTAGACTACCGGTAGCTTAGCTACCGATAACAGGGTTACATTTGCTCTATCGGTAGACAGGTTACCAGTATTGTCTATCAGTGACCTTTTTCTCTGATACTCTTTTCTACCAGTAGCTCTTATTTAACTATAATGGTTTCCCTTAATTTCTAATGGTGAGTCCTTTAATTTTATCAGTAGTGGTTAGTATTTAGTATTTAGTTTGGTTAAGTTAATTCTGCTCGACTTTTTAATAAGTTAATTTCTATTTTAAACATTTATTTAATCAATGTAAATTCTATTTAATTGAGTTAGACTTTTTCTTAATATTTTATCTATTATTTAAATTTCATTAGAATAGGTTAGAAATGTTAGACAATGTGTTTAGTCTTCCTGTCAGTTAATTAAGTTAATAAATTGTGTTTTTAGTTAAATTTAGTAGTTCGCTTTTAATTTTATTAGCTCAATTAGTTAAATAATTAATCAATTAATAGTTTTTAAATATTAATTATATTATTTTATGAATGTATATTTATTTTTTAATTCATTTTATAATTGTTTTAGTCTACCAGTGAGGTAGATAAGTGTTTGCGGTGACCCAAGTCACCGATCCTCTTCTATTTTATTTGATGCTACTCTTTGTAATTAATTTGTTTAGTTATTTTAATTATAAGTCTTTTATTAATTTAGTTTAATAATTATTTAGTTTTTAATTCTAGTGTGGTCAATTTAAAATTTTAATGTTTTAAAGGTTAAATAAAAATTCTGTTTTAAATTAAAGGTGTTTAGTTTTATCTTCCTTGTAATTAATTGTTTTTATTATTTTTATTTTTCTTTAGTTTTAATTTAAGTTCAATTTATTTTTCTTTAGTTTTCTATTGGTGAGGGTCTCCTTGTGGTCTACCGATGACCCTTTGCTGTAATGGTGACCCCGCGCTGCTTTCCATCCTCACCGATAAACAGCCGCTTCATTTCCTCACCGATACAACCTTTTATTTTCTTCATTGCCTCACTGATATTTTCTTTCCCTTTATATTAATTCCCAATCGGTAGCTCTCTCTCCCCATAGAACCTCACTGATAGGCCTTTTTCTTTTCACTCTATCGGTAGCTCCCTCACCGATGTACCTCTTTTTCTAGTTTTCCTCCTCACTCACTTTTTTCCCTGCTACCGATAGCCCTCACGGATATCCCTCACTCCCCTGCCTCTATCAGTTATTTCCTCACTGTTGGCCTCTTGCACCTCACCGATACATTTTTGCTACCTCACTGTTGGCCTCTTTCCCTCACCGATAATTTCTCCACCTCTGCAATTCCTGCCCCCTCACCATCGACAGAGCTACTGCCATCGAATGCCTCCTCTAACATCTCTTCCTCACTGCTCCTTCTCACCCCACCTATGACGCAATGATATATTTACTGGGAAATAGCGGAGATGAACGAGGAGGGGGGGTCGACTTTGGCATCAATATCAGAGTTTACGAGGGTGGAGTACAGTTGCTTGCCATGGGCCCACGACCGGCTGTTACAACACCATTTGAAGGAGCTTCACAACAATGAAGAGGATAGAGCCGATCCATGTTGCTGATGAAGGATGCCACACTGTTGCTGGTGGAGGCCGAGAGAAGAGTTGGAGCCAAGGATCCATCAGACCTGCTGATCCGAGGAGGAGACCACATCACCACCGGACTACTGTTGGGATGTAGCTGAGAGGAGGTCGAGCTGTTGGCCGACGTTGTGCACGCACCATTTCCAGTACCATATTTGTCTTCACCGAGCAAAGCCAAAGCCCATGTCAACTAAGATGAACCGCTATCCACCATGAGTAGGAGACATGCCACACCTACTTGAGGTTCACCGCGCCGCACCAGAGCCACTGGAAGAAGGCGGAGAGTGAAATGAGGCCACGACACCTGCTGGATGCGCGCCGTCGGTAATAGAGGTTGACGCTACTCCTGGAGTTGCGTTACAGACCCCACCGCTGGGTGGTTTGGAGAGCCAAGGCCAAGCTAGGAGAAGGGTGTCGTGCCGCACTGGAGTCGGCAGGAGTTGTTGCCGTTGGTTCCCCTGGATGAAAGCCTCCCCCTATGCACCGAACTTGGGGAAGAAGAAGGGAGAAGACACAATAAATAATAATAAAATAAGATATAATAATAAAAGTAATATAAAAGTAATGTAAAAAGAAAAAGAAAAAAAAGTTAAAGTTAAAGTAAATAAACTTTTAAAAGTCAAATTAATATAATTAAATTTATAAAAGTTATGATTTAAAAAATCATAAATTTAATAAATAGATAAATTATAAATTGTAATACAAAAGTAAATTTATAATAAATTTTGATAATAAATTAATTTAATATTAATAGTATAAATATATAATTATTAATAATCATAAATAAACTATAAATATACTTATTAAGTAAAAAAATATTTAAAACTTAAGTATTATTATTAATTTATTAAATTAAAACAAACTAATTAAAAAATTCATTTTTACATAAATTAATGTAACAATTTAATTTCTTAAATAGTAATTACAATAATGATAATTAGTGTAGTAATAAGAAAATTTACTAATACAATCTAAGTTATAAATTGATTACTTCTTTACTTATGATGTCAAATTTTAATGATTTAGTTAAAATATGATAAACTAAAATAATTTAGTATTTAGTATTTATATTTATTAATTTAATTAAATTAATAGCGTTTTGATAGACTTTTTAATTATGTTATTTAATAATTAACTCTAATTACTTTTAATTAGTATATAATAGTAAACTTAAATAATAACTTTAAAATTTTAGTTAACTCACATTGATTTTTATTTATTTCATTTGGTTTAAAACATGGCAGGTTTATTCAGGAGTCAAGTTTACATCCAGGTACATGCAACTAACTCATCCGGAGTTAGTTACGAGGGAAAAACTCGCACGGCGTACATGTCGCGGGTAAAACGCACGCGTGCGGTGCGCTTGTGAGAAAAACATGAAATCGGTGGAAGACGTGTGGTGACAAGAAGCAATTGACAATTGATATATAATGCAGAGCAAGTGGAAAAATTGAGGGGACTCTCATTTTTTCTATTCCACGACCACATCCATCCAAGAGCAGACTCTGAGGAGAAACTCTGGAGACGAGTATGAGACCAAGGAGCCTGAGATCAGAGCAGTACTTGGGGATTAATTCTTCCCTATGCCCTTAATATGTTGTACTCTGTTCTTGGATGTTTTTTCATTTCTTTAATCAAGAAGATCAAAGGATGAATTGTTTAGCTCAAGAATTCAATTTTGTTGGTTAATCTTCCAATCTTCTTCATTCACTTTGCAATTTTCAAAATCATATTCAATTGGAGAGATTGAATAATAATTATATTTTTAGTTGTTTCACTCCTTAAATGTTTTAAAATTCATAAATTCAAGAACTACTAGCGAGGTAATTCTTGAATAATTTTTCAGAGCGTTAACATCTTGCATCTGGAAATTTATGGGGAGTTTATTTCCAGATGTTATCATTTAATAATTGTCAAGCAGTTTGTCTGATTTTGGAGTGGCGAACTCCTAAAGTCAGTCTTCTGCGTGTTGAGTTTCCTAGAGAGGGATACTTTTCACCTTTATTTCATGAGGTTTGATTCAATAAAGTGTAGTGGAGAAGACATCCATTAAACCAATAGTTTGGAATTATCGATTGTTACAAATTGATCATTGTTCCTTGTCTTGCTGCTTAATATTAGTATATTGTAATTCTCTAGTTTATCATACATAGTGTTAGTTTTAGTTTTTATAAAAAATACTTGTTCCATCATCCTGTTTCAGCATCATTTTAATAAAAAGAATAAAAAGTAAAAAAAAATGCACACTCGCTTCACTGCTGACAACAGTAGAGTTTAATAAAATAAACATCTAGAAAACTCTTCTACATTCCCTTGGGTTTGACCCTTCACTACTATACTAGTGTAGGTTTATAAATATCATTTTGAGGGTCGTGATGACCTCTGGCCTCTTCAGCATGCTAGAGCACCTCTATGGTCTTTACCTGAAGAGAGCAAGACAAGAAAGGTTTGAGATCTCTAAGGCACTCTTTCAGAGTACGCTTGGTGAACGTTCCCTAGATAAACCTCATGTAGTCAATCTCATTGGCTACATTGAGAACCTAGAGGTTCTAGGGTTTAAATTCCCCGAAGAACTAGGCACCCATCTCTTTCTCTCATCACTCCCTTAGATATTCTCTAACTTTTTTTGTCAATTTCAATATGAACAACATTGTTAAGTCTCTATCTGATCTTCTTATCCTCATTCACCAAGAAAACAAAGATATGGATCGTGAAAAACCTTTTGTCCTTATAGTGAATAAGAGGAAAGGGAAGGCAAAGAGATTTAATCCCAAAGCTTCTTCACGGTCTTCCAAAAAAAGGAATATCAAAGGGGAGGCAAGGGAACAAGAGGCTATTTGTTTTGTATGTGGATAGAAGGGCCACTGGAAGAAGAAATGCACCCAGCCTAAGAATCAAGGGGAAGCTTTAGGTGAATTTGTTATCAAATGAAATCTATCTATTTCTAAAAATTGGGTATTAGATATAACTTTTGGTTCTCACATATGTATCCAAATATAGGAACCAAATATATTCAATAAGATTGATCAAGGGGAGGTAGATCTACGAGAAGCCAACAGATCCAGACTTGGTACTGTAGCTGTCGGGGACTACCACCTCATGTTGCCAATTGAGATGATCTTGGTGTTAAAGGGTTGTTTTTATGCACCTTCTGTAACCAAAAACATAGTTTCTATAACCAAACTAGATATAGATGGATTTATTTACATGTTTGGAAATGAATTTTGCTTATTTTATAAAGATAAAATTTGTTTTGGTAGGGAACATTTATTTAATGGTCTTTATGTGTTGGATTACACAAACCAAGTAATGGAAATCGATGTCAAAGATACTTCACATGAATCATACCACACCCAACTTTGGAATCACCAGCTAGGTCTTGTAAATGAGAAACACTTGACAAAGCTACATCAAGATGGATATTTAGATTCTTTTGAACTAAAACAACATGGTGTATGTCATGAATGTTTACAAGGCAAAATGACCAAAGCCCCATTTAGTGGGAAAGGTGAAAGGGCTAAAGAGCTTCTTGAATTAGTTTATACCGATGTGTGTGGACCATTTCTAGTTGAATCAAGGGGTGGGTACTAATACTTCATAACCTTTACTAATGATTTTAGTAGATATGGATATATCTACATAATGAGGTATAAGTCGGATTCCTTTGATAAGTTCAAGGAATACAAGAAAGAAGTTGAGAACCAACATGGTAAGAAGATTAAGAAACTCCACTCAGACTGAGGTGGGTAATATCTTAATCAGGACTTCATTGATTACTTACGAGAGTTTTTGATCCTATCCCTACTCAGTCCTCCTTACACACCTCAATGGAATGGTGTAAGATAAAGAAGGAACCGAACCTTGTTGGACATGGTGATACCAATGATGAGTTATGAAGGTCTTCCATTATCCTTTTGGGGGTATGCGTTACAAAAAATGGCACACATACTAAAATAAGTACCAACTAAATCGATAAATGGTATTCCATACGAGTTCTAGAGTAGAAGAAAATCCATTTTATTGAATTTACATGTGTGGGGTAGAAAATAGTTTGTTAAGGCCTCTTTAGGTATCAAACTCTCACCCAAAGGCACAAAGTGTACCCTTATAGGATACCCCAAGGAAACAAAGGGATATTACCTATACAAGCCCTTATACAAAAAGGTTATAGTGGAAAGACATACCATATTCCTTGAGAGGGAGCACATCTCTAAAAGAGATAGTGGGAACAAGATAGACTTCGATGAAGTTAAGGATCAAGATACACAAGAGTTGGTATATGAATAGTGTAATGACCCACGTTTTGAACAGGGTTAAAAAGTGGAGAAATATGATCTTTTCCAATTACTGAACCGGTCGAATTTAAGATCAAAATTCAGAATGAGATTCTAAAGGTTTGGATCCTTATTTTTACTATTTTTAGACATGGGCGAGTGCCTGTTAAGATTTTTGAGTGGCTTGAGGTGTTCCAGGCGTGTCGTACCCGAAGGAGGATAGTTTTTAAAGAGATGCCGAAGGTGCACAGTTGGCGCAAAGTTTCCCAAACTATGTTTCCCAAACTGTGCAGCTTAAAATAGGGTGGCAGAGAAGTCTGCATGGCCTGCGAACGGTTTACCCAAACCGTGCGGCCAACCTGTGCGGGGTGCCCTGGGTGTCCAGAGGGGTACCACACGGTTTGTGCATGGTTTGGAAAACCATGTGGGATAAACCGTGCACCGTGCCCAGTTTTGGGTTTTTAAAACTTTTTAAAAGAAATTCTAAAATAAAACCTAAATTAATAAACTCTCCCCTCTTCCTCACAGAACCTGCACAAACCCCCTCCCTTTGGAGCTGTCGGCCTCGTGTGCAATCCCCCTCAGCCTAACCTCTTCACTTCCTCTGGTTTCTCCCAATTTATTGGAAATTCCTCCTTCTCATCTTCATGGCAGGTTACTCTCCTCCTTCCCTCTCCTTCCTTGGCCGATTTTCGGCCTCCCCTTTGCCCTAATCTATTTCGACTGAACCCCCATGTTTAGGGGTTTTGTTTAATTCGTTTTGTTCTTGTTTCTTCTTTTGTAAAGGGGTGAGAAAGGTCCGTCGGGACCTCGTTGGTGTGCGTATGATGTCCTCCACCAAAGGCGAGGCAGATTGTGGTTGTTTCGGTCAGCCGGGTTGCTTTCAAGGTAAGGGGTTTTCCCATTTAATGTTTGTGCATCCTCTAATTTGATGTCTTAGGTTGTTAAAGAGATCCTGGTATGTTTTACCTTGTGCATTAGGCTTTCGGGTTGGTTTTGGGTTGCTGGAGCTTAGGCGGCTCTTAGTTAGAAAGCACCAAGAGCCGGAGTGGACAGATGAATCCACCTTGTGGTAGGGTCCCTCTCCTTGCGTTAATTTAAAGTGAAGTATTAATGAGTTATTTCTACACTGATTTAGTATATTAATTATGCAAGATAGTTTCAGTTAAATGCTTTCGTGCAAAAAGTTTGAATTGCAGGGACCTGATTAAAATGGTTGCTTGGTCACTAAACCAACGAATTAATAAAAAAACCCTTTATCATAGGTGTGCTGTCTTCGAGATAAAAGTAGGAAGTAGAAACTTATGCTTGCCTGATAAATTCTTTTTGTTCTTGGGTGATAATTGATGATTCCATGTTCCCTCTGATTTGTTCCAAATGGTTAAAGAATGAAAATTGTGTTCTCTTGATGAAATGGTTAAACGTGAATGAAATGGACTAGGGTGGTAAGACCATGCCTTAGGATAATGGAATGAGCACGAATTATGTTAATGTTTTTATGTGGATACTTAATAGGAGTTTCCTTAGGTATAAATGTGATGAATTTGATAAATGATGTGATAATGATACTTGAGATGGTTTTCCTTAAGTATGTTTGTATGGATGTGATTACAACCTTTTACATGGATGTGGGATATATGATTGATTTTTTATGTGATATGATATAAGAAGGATTTACTTATATAATGTTTATATGATATAAGATGGATTTCCTTATATTGTGATGTGAATAGTTATTCCATGCTGTGTTGACATGCTTATGAATCTTCATGTGTGGGCGTGAAGCTTTCTTACCCTGTGCCGTATGAATCTACATGTTTGGGTGGGAGGCAGTTATACCCCATTCCAGTGTGACAATACATTTCTGGAAGGGAGGCATTCTTACCCCTTGCTAGTTGATTGACAGTGTGATAGTATGTGTATGGAAGGTAGGAATTCATACCCCTTGTCAGTTGACTTATAGGGATGAGAGGCATTCTTACCTCGTGCCCACTATTCTCACTACGTTGATGGAAGGGAGGCATTCGTTCCCCTTTCCAGTTGACCGATAGGGATGAGAGGCATTATTACCTCATTCCCACTAATCACATTGATGTAAGGGAGGCATTTATACCCCTTTCCAGTTGAATTATAGGGAGGAGATGTATTCTTACCTCGTGCCCGCTATCTTCGGCTAATGGGTGGGAGGCATGCTTACGCCCACACCACATTTTCTAAATATTTACATATGTAACTGTAGTGTCATGATCAGACTGATATCCTAGCAATGAGCCGAAGCTGTTATAGACGTCAGGTTTCCTTGGGAAACCTAGACAAGTGTTGTTATTCTATTTTGTTCTTCTTATTGAATCCTGCAACACTTTCTCACTATTTAATTATTATACACTGTCTGGTTTGGGTTAGACACCGATGGTGCCAGCCTACTGAGATTTATATCTCACACCCTACTCAGGCCGCCATTGCACTGGGGTACCTGAGTAGACCTTTCTTATTTGTCAGACCTAGGTTGGTTGTTGTGTTGTTTGTATCTAGGGATAGGATCAAAGGACTAAGCAGGAGCTCGGGATGCTCAGGAGAACGCCCGTCGGGCCTTGGCGTCTTTTCTTTATTCTTTTACATTGTATTGTATGCATGCTATATTATTTCTTGTTTTCACATTGTATCAATCATCATCCCTATAACGTGTAAAATGGCTTTGGCCACCTTTTATAAAAATGATCACTATCTGTATTCTGCTGCTGTTTGTTCATTGTTAATCTATTACTGCTTCCACTATTTTTGTGTTTCACTCTAATAATACCGTTGTGAAACTCTGATAAGAGGGTATAGTCTCCCCACTATCACCTCCCGAGACCCTCGCTACTAGTCGTCAGCCTCTGGAATATGAGGAGATGCTCTTGAGGCCATGTGGCAACCGGTCCAGCCACCGGTTTGATGGTGAGCTGGGCCGAGATGTTACAATGTGGTATCAAAGGAGTTTTCTCTTCTGATTTGTTTTACTGTCTGGGAACATTAGACAGGGATAGGAAGGAATTGGAATTTGGTAATGAGATGTGTCTAGGATTGGCCACCCCGTGCATAGGGAAAAACCAAATTTCTTTGAATTCAATTTTTATTTTAATGATTTTGATTATTACGGTTCATTTGATTTCACCGTTGGGTGACACACATGTTTTATGTTGATACTGTTGATTCAATTTTGGGTTCTATTTCTATTTCAACTCGATGATATGAGGGTATTCCACCTCATGCATCATATAGTCACATTGTTAGAAATCACATTCCATGCCATCCAGGATGCATTAGTAATGCCTGCTGTTGTGATAGGTACTGTGGTAGTTATTATATACTTTTGTGATATAGCATGTTTGGTGTTACTGCTTACAATAACATGTTGTTTTTGATCAAAAATGAAATTGGTTACGTTTGCTAAATTAAGTGATTGCGGTTGCAACAGGAGCCAATTTTTAGTTGTAAGGTGTATGGGCGCCTTATAGCTGGGAAATGATAACCTGTGTAATTGGATTTCTGAAAAAGGGATTCTAAAGTTGTAATTGTAAAATGGAATTGATTTTGATTAAAGGGAGCCAAATTCCAAACTATAATGTGTATGGGTGCTTTACATATTTTTAGGTGGCCAGCCGTATGAGTGGATGATTTCTTTGAGCGTGTTTATTTATGAAATGTGTTTTGTTTTGTCTGTTGGGAGCCAATTTTCAACCCATGGAGTGTATGGGCACTTCATGAGTTAAGGATTGGAAACCCATAATGAATGTGATGACAGCGTGCTTTGTGAAATGATTATGTGTGTAAAGGATGTTTGGTTATGAACTGGTGTGTTTTGGCCTATTGGGACCCTCGTAGGTCACCTCAATGGATTAAAAAGGAATTTATTAAGATAAATTTCCTAGAAAAGACGAACTGTCTGATAAATGTTTATTGGTTAAAAGGATGTTTTTTGAAACTTGCCTATTTTTCTTTGACTTGTTTGTTAAAAATCAAGTTACTGGGGATTTTTGGTTTTTAAAGGTTACTTGAAGTTTTTATTTGAATCTCTAAAGTGATTAAAAGAATAAATGTGAATAAATATAAAGGGCTTGAAAAAAGGAACCTATAGTGGTGTCCTCTGTTGAGACCCCGTGTGTAGGTAGGTTAAGTCTTTCTTGTGAGTACCTTGGAACAGAACCTTACGTGTTTTCCGTAGGCTATTTTCTTTTAGCAATGACGTTAAATGTTAGGCTTTGAGCCGATGACATTTGTTGGGTGTGACCAAGTGCTTGGGTCAGTGCTTGTTTTTCGTGAGGGGCTAGCCGTGGTAGGTAGTGCCCTTAGGGTTTATGTGCTTGGCTTGTTCGGTGATCTTTATGATGTTTGGTACTATTCGGGTACCTTTTTCCCATTTAATACTTCTAGTTCTAATGAAACCCTTGGTTGGATGGGTGGTCATGCTTCTTTTGATCTTGTTAAGTGTTTGAGCATCGGGTAATGCTCTGTATTAGTGGGTTGGACATGCCTCGGGCATGGTCGATCGCCTTGTTGGTCGTTTGAACCTTTCTTTTGCGCATAAATGGATGACTTGACATGTCATCATCCAAGCGAATGGTCGTATGCGGAAATACGACATTTGGCTGTATCTATTGCGCTGCTGTGTACGGTCTCGGGTCATCTCCGTGGTAGAGTGACCTGAGCGTTTGAGAATCAAGTTGTCCCAATGCTCGGGATCATTTTTGGAAGACTCGAGTGGTTGACACGCCGATCTTGTTGCTTTGGTTTCCTTGTGCGTTTGACGTGGTGATCGTGGCTCGAAGGAGTGACGCACGTCTATTCAGATAATTATGAACAAGTCTTCTTATGAGAATCTTGTCTTTCTCCTTTCGATGGCGCTGACCCTTCTAAGGTGGGAAGCATCTTGCCAGTTGAGTAAAGTGTGTTTTTTCAGGTAGAAGGAACACATCAAGAAGGACCATCTGTGAATGGTCGGGTTTTTTTGAATTCCTTTGAGGCTTGAATGTGTTGTTATGTGTTGATACTTGCTCGGTAGCACGACATTGATCTGGTTGGTGGTGTATGCAACCCTTTTTAAGAAACACTGTTGGTCGTGGAGGACTTTGGTGGTAAATTGTGAACGATCACAGAATTCCTTGTGTGGGAAAAAGGCATTGTGGTTGGTTTAGAACTCTTGACGTGTCGGTAGGTGAAGCCAAGTTTCTTCTTTAGAGTTGAACAGGGCTGGTTCGAATAATATCCTTTCCAGTTTTTGGGTATAAATAACTGAAATCCATTTTCAATCCTCATAGTGTACTCTGCTACGCGACGAGCTTGTCCCCTATCTTGCTTTCATTCTGGATGCACTAAGAGAGCGTCGGTCTTATGCCGCGCTAAAGTTTTAAAAGGGTGTTGTGCTTGGTTGGTTGTTCCCTTTCGGCGTTGCACGCTGCATGCGTGGTTTTGTTCGTGGTTTGATCTTTGAGACGTCACTAAGAGTCGGGTATGACCTTTTCGATGAACGTTCTCGTGGTGAATGCGGGATGCCTTGGGAGAAGGCATCGTTGTTTAGCTTGTAAAGCACCGGCCGCCTAAGAATGGAGTCTTCTTGAATAGTCAGCCGAAGTGTCTTGACTCTTTTCAACTTGGGTTTAGAGGTCGATGGGGAAATCGACCGTTTGATCGTTTCAAAATCACGTTAGGTGCGTCTTTGGAACACTTAGAGCGTGATTTTGAAAGACAGTTCAAAAGGTGGTGGAGCTGTGGTTTGAGTCTTGACCGTTTAACGAGAAAAATCTATGGTGGGAAGTACCTTTGTTTGGTTTCTTGATGAGATAACTATGTGATCATGTTGCTTGTGGAATGGGCTCAGGTAAGTGCTTTCGTGTTGGTTCGGTGGGAGAACGAGCGTTGGCTCGGGTGTCGACGACTTATGTGACGTGTGCTTAAGTGTATGATCGTGGAGCGTCGAACATTTGGAAATGTAACGTGATCGTGGAACGAAGATTCACGACCCTTGTAGGTCGAATGAAGTATGCATTGTTTCCGAGGGCTTCATGGGGACAAGAAGTTATAAGGTGGGAAGGTTGTAATGACCCGTGTTTTGAACCGGGTTAAAAAGTGGAGAAATTTGAACTTTTTCAATTACTGAACCGGTCGAATTTAAGATCAGGCTACAAAATTAGATTCAAAGGTTTGGATCATTATTTTTACTATTTTTAGACATGGTCGAGTGCCCGTTATGTTTTCCGAGTGGCTCGAGTTGTTCCAGGTGTGTTGTACCCGAAGGAGGCTGGTTTTTAAAGACCAGCAGAAGGCGCACGATTGGCGCATGGTTTCCCAAACCGTGCGGCCCAAACCGTGCGGCCAGCCCGTGCGGGGTGCCCTGGGTGTCCAAGGGGGTACTGCATGGTTTGCACATGGTTTGGAAAACCGTGCGGGATAAACCGTGCATCGTGCCCAGTTTTGTGTTTTTAAAATTTTTTAAAAGAAATTCTAAAATAAAACCTAAACTAATAAAATCTCCCCTCTTCCTCATAGAACCCGCACGAACCCCCTCCCTTTGGAGTCGTCGTCCTCACGCGCAAGCCCCCTCAGCCACACCTCCTCTCTTCCTCCGGTTTCTCCCAATTTCTTGGCGATTCCTCCTTCGATTCTTCATGGTAGGTCACTCCCCTCCTTCCCTCCCCTTCCTGGGCCGATTTTCGGCCTCCCCTTTTCCCTAATATATTTTGGCCGAACCCGCATGTTTAGGGGTTTTGTTTAATTCATTTCTTTCTTGTTTCTTCTTTTGTAAAGGGATGCGAAAGGTCCCTCGGGACCTCTTTGGTGTGCGTATGATGTCAGCCACCAAAGGTGAGGAGGATTGCGGTTGTTTCGGTCCGTTGGGTTGTTTCCGAGGTAAGGGTTTTCCCGTTTAATGTTTGTGCATCCTATAATTTGATGTCTTAGGTTTTTAAAGATCTCCTGGTATGTTTTTCCTTATGGGTTAGGCTTTCGGGTTAGTTTCGGGTTGCCAGATCTTAGGCAGATCTTAGTTAGAAAGCGCCAAGAGCCGGAGTGGACGGATGGATCCACCTTGAGGTAGGGTCCCTCTCCTTGCCTTAAATTTAAAGTGAAGTGTTATTTTTTTTAATTTTTTCATTGCTTTAGTATGTTAAGTATGCAAGTTAGTTTCAGTTAAATGCTTCCGTGAAAAGAGTGTGAATTGCAGGGACATGATTAAAATGGTTGCTTGGTCACTAAACCAATGATTTAATAATAAAACCCCTCTATCAGAGGTGCGCTGTCTTCAAGATAAAATTAAGAAGTAGAACCTTATGCTTGCCTGCTAAATTCTTTTTGTTCTTGGGTGATAATTGATGATGTATTGTTCCCTTTAATTTGTACCAAATGGTTAAAGCATGACAATTGTGTTCTCTTGATGAAATGGTTAAACTTGAATGAAATGGACTAGGATAGTAAGACCATGGATTAGGATAATGGAATGAGCACGACTTATGTTAATGTTTTTATGTGGATACTTAAGAGGAGTTTCCTTAGGTATAAATGTGATGAATGTGATAAATGATGTGATAATGATACTTGATATGGTTTTCTTTAAGTATGTTTGTATGAATGTGATTACAAACTTTTACATGGATGTGGGATATATGATTAATTGTGTATGTGATATAAT
Source organism: Viscum album (assembly GCA_963277665.1). NCBI lineage: Eukaryota > Viridiplantae > Streptophyta > Magnoliopsida > Santalales > Viscaceae > Viscum > Viscum album. The sequence goes on along the minus strand of OY728162.1, from coordinate 344,200,103 downwards.
ATAAGATGGATTTCCTCATATAATGTTTATATGATATAAGATGGATTTCTCTATATTATGATGTGAATGGTTATGCCATGCTATGTTGACATGCTTATGGATCTTCTTGTGTGGGCGGGAATCATTCTTACCTCGTGCCGTATGAATCTATGTGTTTGGGTGGGAGGCAGTTATACCCCATGCCAGTGTGACAATACATTTCTGGAAGGGAGGCATTCTTACCCCATGCCAGTTGACTTTAGTTGATGATACGTGTCTGGAAGGGGGGAATTATTACCCCTTTCCAGTTGATTTCCAGTGTGACAGTACGTGTATGGAAGGGAGGCATTCATACCCCTTTCCAATTGACTTATTGGGACGAGAGGCATTCTTACCTCATGCCCGCTATTATCTCTACATTGATGGAAGGGAGGCATTCATACCCCTTTCCAGTTGACCGATAAGGACGGGAGGCATTCTTACATCATGCCCACTAATCACGTTTATGGATGGGAGGAATTTATACCCCTTTACAGTTGACTTATAGGGACGAGAGGTATTCTTACCTCATGCCTCATATCTTCAACTGATGCGTGGGAGGCATGCATACCCCACACCATCTTTTATAAATATTTATATATGTAACTTTAGTGGCATGATCAAACTGATATCCCAGCAACGAGCCGAAGCTGGTATAGCCGTCAGGTTTCCTTGGGAAACCTGGATGGGTGTTGTTATTATATTTTGTTCTTCTTATTGAATTCGGCTACACTTGCTCACGGTTTAATTATTATACACTGCCTGGTTTGGGTTATACACCGGTGGTGCTGGCCTACTGATATTTGTATCTCACACCCTACTCGGGCCGCCATTGCACTGGGGTACCCGAGTAGACCTTTCTTGTTTGCAGGACCTAGGTTGGTTGCTATGTGGTTTGTATCTGGGATAGGAGCAATGGACCGAGCGGGAGCTCGGGATGCTCAGGAGAACACCCATCGGGCCTTGCTATCTTTTCTTTATTCTTTTACATTGTATTGTAATCATGATGTATTGTTTCATGTTTTCACATTGTATCAATCATCATCCCTTTAACGTCTAAACTGTCTTTGAACACCTTTTATAAAAATGATCACTATCTGTCTTCCGCTGCTGTTTGTTCATTGTTTATATATTACTACTTCCACTACTTTTGTGTTTCACTCTGCTAATACCGTTTTGAAACTCAGATAAGAGGGTATAATCTCCCCACTATCACCTCCCGAGACCCTTGCTGCTAGCCGGAAGCCTCTGGCGTACAGGGAGATGCACTTGAGGCCATGTGTTGACCGGTCCGGCCACCGGTTTGATGGTGAGCTGGGCCAAGACGTTACAAATAGATTCCACAAAGCCCTATGAAAGAAGAATATGTTCTAGAGACATAAGTACTATGTAGGAGTACAAGATAGGTTAGAGAACCAGAACGATACAATTTTCTAGTTACCGAGGATGGTGACTCATTATTAGTTGATAATGATGATATGATAACCTAAAAAAAGTAGTAAGTGGCACAGACATTGACAAGTGGCAAGGAGCCATGAATTCTGAAATGGATTCCATGTACCAAAAACAAGTCTAGATTTTGGTAGATCCTCTAGTTGATGTTTAAAAATGTTCATAGAAAATAGGTATTCAAAAAGAAACTGGACATGGAAGGACAAGTCAGTACCTATAAGTCACGACTAGTTGAAAATAGGTTTAAACAAAATCAAGGAATTGAATACAATGAAACCTTATTACCAGTTGCAATGCTGAAATCCATCAAAATTCTACTTTCCGTTATGGATTACCATGACTATGAGATTTGTAAAATGGATGTCAAAACAATATTCATTAACAGTAACCTTCAAAAAGATGTCCACATGACACAACCTGAAGGGTTTGTGACTCCAAAGGATTCCAATAAATTATGCAAGTTGTAGAAATTGATTTATGAATTAAATCAAGCATCCAGGTCATAGAATATTTATTTTTATGAATCCATAAAATAATTTGTTTTTATTAAGAATCAATGTGAGCCTTGTATCTACAAATGGTTTAGTGTGAGTGTAGTCATTTTCCTAATAGTATATGTTGATGACATATTACTTATTGGAAACGAGATACCAGTCTTACAGTATGTTAAGGCATGGTTGAATCAATGTTTCTCCATGAAGGACTTGGGTGAGACAACGTATATTCTTAGGATCAAGATCTATCATGATAGATCCAAGATATTTCTGGGCCTAAGTAAAAGTACATACATTGATAAGATACTGAAGAGATTCAGTATGGAGAAATCCAAGAGGGGATTGTTGCTAGTTTCACATGACATTCATCTTTCTAAGAAAATGTGTCCTCAGACACATGAGGAATGAAAGATAATGGCAAGGACTCCATATGCATCAACGATTGGGTCAGTCATGTATGTCTTGCTATGTACTAGGCTGGATGTCACCTATACATTGAGTGTGGTAGGAAGATATCAAGCTAACCAAGGTGACTGCCGTTGGATGGAATTAAAGACTATACTAAAGTATCTGAGGTGTACTAAGGATATGTTCTTGGTTTGTGGAGGAGATGAGGAACTAGTCATTAGAGGATATGCAGATTCTAGTTTTTAGATTGATCCAGATGACATGAAGTCACAAACGGGATACATATTCACTTTGAATGGAAGTGCAGTGAGCTGGAAGAGCTCAAAGAAGAGTGTGGTTGCAGATTCTACAGCATAGACCGAGTATATCGTATCTTCTAAGGAAGCTAAAGAAGAAGTTTAGATGTGAAGCTTCATCCATGAGCTATATGTGATACCTAATAGTAAATATCCCATCACATTGTACTGTGATAATACTACAAAGGTGGCTCTCGCAAAAGAGCTAAGGTCACATCAGCGGGCGAAGCACATAATTTGGAAGTATCATCTTTTGAGGAATTTTTCTCAAAGAGGTGAAGTTGAAGTGAGCATTATTTCCGTGAAAGACAACGTGGTGGACCCCTTTACTAAAGCCTTGACTCATCAAAAACATGATCATCATGTGAGGTCTAGCGGACTGAAAGTCGTAGACATTTGGCTCTAGTCCAAGTGGGAGTTTGTAAGAGTTGGTGTCCTAGAACCAACTGGTTTTACTTTGATTAAATGGATATTTAATGTATTGTTACAAATTGTTCATTGTTCTGCATGACTATGATGTAATAATGTCCTAGAGTATTTGTTGCATTGATAATGTCATGAAAGTTCCCCGCTATGATGAGAACCTTGAAATCTTATAACAATATTCTTAGATATAGTTTTGTGATTGGATGACATACTATGATGAGACACATATCATGCAGACCACCAGGTGTGAGTACTCGTAAGCAGATGAGACTTCCACTCATGAAGTTCACACTTGGTAATCTCCAAGATAGGAGATTATGAGAACATACCTGCTAGTAGGAATTCCACATGTTTTAGTGTCATCAGATATTTCTATCTGTAAGCATGTGTAATGATTCTTAGACATTAAGATTATCATTAATATGTGTCAAAACTCACACACTTCGATTTACTGACGAAAACTGACATGCAGGCAGTTGGCGGGAAGTAGGGTACGTTGGGTGCGTCACGAGTGACATGTTATTAAAAGATAAGTCAAGAAAGGACTTTTCCCTTCAATTTATGGAAGTTGATATCTTATCCCTTTGATTGAAATATAACTGCCATGCAAAATTCCATGGCTATGGTGTAATGATGAGTTTATTTTAGGTAGTCAAAGAACGACGTATCAAGCATAAAGGTTGATGGCACTATAATGAAACCTTCTTAATGAGATTTTGCGACAAAGGGATTATATTAGAAAGTGATATTTCATATGTGGATGTCATTACTGCAACTTTACATTCTTTCTATTGAGTTCCTTGACTCGTTTCCAGATAGTACTCTTGGAATTTAGGCAAGCCCGCCTAATGCCAATGAGAAAGAATCCTAGAGGGTCACACACTAAGTGTTTTTGGTGGTCTCGGTTAAATTCTATTTGAATTTAATTAATGAAATAAATATTATTCTCAAGATCATGGAATAATTTTATTCATGTTAAAATGATCGCATAAATTAAATAAAATATATTTATTTATTTTATTGAACATTTAATAAATATTTATTTACCAGTTTGTAAATAAAATATTTATTTAAGAGAATAAATTATTTATTTATTTATTCGGGTGTTCAATAAATGGAAGTGGATTTCGAGTAGACCAAGTTTGGTCCGGTAGTAAAATAATTATTTGCAAGACTGTAAATAATTATTTAACTAGTTGGCACATGTTAAAATAATAAAGACGCTGCTATTATTTTGTGACACAGAATTTTATTTTATAATTTCGTTTTGTGAATGTTGGAACACCTTGAATAATGACGCAATATTATTATTATGAGCATGGGTTTTCTCTAAGTTCATGAATGTATTTAATTGTTTCTAGGAAATTAATATTGTAACATAAATTCCATGTATATAAATATACAAGTAGGCCTATTGTGCCATAAAACATACCACATGCCCGGTGAATTGCGAATTATTGAGCCATAAAATTTCTCTCTTGAATCCTCTTATCTCCCATCTGAAGAATGAGAGACGTTCTTCAAGGCCGAAGAACAAGTGATCAAGAACGACTGACACAAGACACTCACTTCACCGTTCTACCACCCAGAGAATGAGCCATGTCGATTGGAGGCCAACGGAACACGTGTAGATCACTACAAGAGGGATTCTAGTTTTGATCCTTATAAGAAAAATGAGATAATCTGGAAGGGTCATTCCAGATGATCAACATCATCAATGAAGAAAAATACCAAATATCCAGGTATTATTTTTCTTTATGAAATTAATTAAAATAATTATAAACATGATGTTCAAGATACTCTCTAAAGGTTTCTGCCCTCTTTCTTCTTTATCTAAATCATTGATTATATTCCATGGAGACTGGTGTTCATCATTGTATTGATCCTAGAATAATCATTGATCATGTTAAAAATCAAATTTGGGTGCCATCCCAACCACACTTCCGCTGTACCTGGAACCTTCAGAATGATCATATCTAGCAAGATCGTAACCAGAATGATCATATCTAGAATTATCCTAACTTGAATGATCAAATCCAAGATGATCGTAACCAGAATGATCATATCCAGAATGATTTTAACCATAAGGATCATATCCATCATGATTGTAACTAGAATGATCGTATCCAGAATGATTGTAACCAGAATGATCATATCTAGGATGATCGTGACCAGAATGATCATAACCAGAATGATCATAAACAGAATGATCATAACCAGATATGATCATATTTAGGATAATAGTACCCAGACCATTTGTTTTCTGAAAAGATCATTCTTGGTTTGAGATGAAAAGAAATAATCAGGAATGAATGTAAAGTTATAATACTTTCCAATTGAAGTCAGACGATGATAAAGATGATCCTCAATGAATTCAAAGTCATGAAGGTATTCATGATTCAAGAACCAGTTTTTGAATGTAATGATGTGTTTTCTCAAGAGGGTCAAGAGAAAAGAAAATAAAGTGGAGATAGATGAATGAATTGTAAAGGGGGAGACTTTATTTTAAAATAGTGATAGTATATCAAGGGGAGAAGTGCATTTATTCAAACACATTCAATTTGTATGGTATCAAGCATTATTTTGAATAAATTAGTATGAGATAATTAGATTCATACCCCTGTATTTCTCATAAATTTTAATTGTATTGACATTTGAAATGGGAGTCTGGAAAAGAAGAGATGAAGATTGTATAAGATTCCAGAAGAATCGAGAAGCATTGATGATGTCATAATTGCTCTATGATTTCAGGAGAAATTCAGATTTAGGTGATTTTATGTGAGCAGGAAAGTGTTTTGGGATCCCCCATAAACATGTTTTGGGCCACCAATAAAAGGCATGAAGTATATTGTACTTGTGTGACTTGTAGAGAGAGAAGATCTAGGTTTTTATAGAGAAGGAGAGTTTAATTCTGTTCAGATTGACAATTTTCTTAGGTGGTGCCGATTCATTCATATTCTATTTGGCATGAAAATTGTATTCAAGAATTGAAGTGGTGCTAATTGTACTATATTTTTTTCTATCTGAAAATTGGACTGGGAGATTTGTTTTGAAAATTGGATTGTGAGCTTTGTTTTGAAAGAATCGGACTGGGAGCTTTGTTTCGAAAGAATCAGACTGGGAGCTTTATTATGAATGTATGAGACTAGGAGCTTTATTTTGAAAGAATTGGACTTGGAGGAATCAGACACAGTGTTTCATAACAATGTCCTAGTATTTCTTACCTTTCCTCTGGGTATAGAATTTATGAATTGTATTACAATTTGAATACATTAGTTGAACTGAAAATAAGCGCACGTAACATGAATTGTTACAAAACAATTGCATTACCCTATTGTGACAAGAGTATTCACATGAACTAGTTGTATTTTTTCATAGTGCTACATGAATGTATAGGTACTTCTTAGTCATTGTAATCCAAGGATTTTTTATTAGTGGATTGTATGGTATTAGATTATTTCCAAACCATACCAAGGACGTATCTTTTCTTATTGAATAGTGAACCTTATAAATCATTGTGTTTCTTTGGAGGTGTGTTGAGTATATTTTTAGTAGGGAATTGATATATCTAATAGGAGGTGATGTTTGATTCAATTTAAAAGAAACATAAAAGAACAATAGAATCATTGTTTCACCCCTCCCCCTCTTAGTGATACATTACTCTGACTGGGAACTTTCATGTGGTTTCAAGGGGTGGATCACTTCAATATTCTTTACTGATAGAAAACATGAACTATGTGAATGGTAAATGTATTCTGGTATTTTATATAAAGAACTATAATATCTGGAAAGATAGAATTCTTCCATATCTTATGTCTATCAGTTATTATGTTCTTGAAGCTGCAACAGTTGGGCTTCCTCCCATTGATGATAGTGCTCCACTTACACCTTTTGAAAAGAAGTTTATTGAGAATTATGGAAGTGACAAGAATGCTATATTATCATAACTTTATGAATGTGAATTCTTGAGAGTGAAAGGTGTTTCCATAGCAAAAGGTATATGGAAAAAATTGAAAAACATATATGAAGGAAATAAAGAAGAGAAGAAGGAAAAGATACAAATATAGAGATTAAAGTATAATTATTTTAAGATGGGTGAGCATGAATCTTTTGGGAAATTTTTTACTAGGGTGAATGATATTGTGATTACTATAAGATTTCTTGGTGAAACTCTGAAAGAATCTACAGTTTCTTAAAAGATCATGAGAATCCTACCTAAAAAATTCGATGAAAATGTTTCTTCATTGGAAGATAGAGATCCTAAAACATTATCTTTTGATGATTTACATAGCACTCTTATCACTTATTAAATGATAATAGAGAATTATATGAATAGAAAAACAATATTTGTAGAGAAATGTATTACAAGGATATAAAATAGAAAAGTCATAGAATATTTTTATTAAAGATAAAGCTGGTGATTCTGACTCTGAAAATGAGGTATGTAAAAATATCAATGAAATCCTATACTTGTTTTCTAACAATGTGAAAAGAGGTATAGGTAAATTCAAAGGGAAAATTCCTTTGAAATATTTTTAATGTGGAGGTATTGGTCACTTTGCATCGAATAGTCCTCGAAGAAAGAAATTAGAGGATAATGATATTGAAGAAAGAAATACAAGAAGATCGTGGAAGAAAAAGGGTGATAAGGGAAATCAAAAGAAAATTTTCAAAACAAAAAGAAGAATTTTCTTGTCCAAAGATAGTGAATAAGAAGAGAGTGAAGATGAATAGAAAAAATACATTGAGTATGGTAATGAAAATATATTCATTGCAACTGTGAATGATGAATAATTCAGAAACAATAGTTTTGAGGAAGAAGAAACTCAGCTTGAAATTCATCTGAAAGAAGAGTTGAAAGAATGTCCAAGAATGATCATAAGGATTGAATGGAAAAACAAAAATATTGAAGATAAATACTCAAAAAACTAAGAATTTATTACTAACGAGAAAGAAAAGATGGTTAAAGAGACTAATGATTTATAGAAATCTCTTGAATAAGAAAAGAATCTTAATGAGAATTTAGAGGTGAAGTTGAAAGTAAAAGAAGAAGAGTTGGAACATGCCCAACAAAAAATATCTGATGCTAAAAAGAAAATTCTATGTTTCCAAAACTCTATAACTGAAGTTGGTGAATGTTCTCGTAATGAGAATCATAAGAAGGTTCAACAAAATATACTTTCAAAGGGTGAGAAGAAAACTGGAATTGTTTTTGAAATGAAAAATTATGGGAATGTTATGTATGTGGCCAAGACCAACAATATTGGGAATGTTTTGAAACATTCTAAATCTTAAAATGTTTCCAATACTTATAGTGATGATAATTCAGAAAAGAAATGAAGTAATCTGATTGATAATAGAATGTTTGGTGAATCGGAAAATAAATAGAAGAAGGTGGCTGAGAAACATATTCACAATTCTGGTCATTATGGAGGTTTTAGAGGAAAATACTCTTTCTATGTGTATTGTTGGTATTTTGGGGGATTCGGGCACATGACAAGTATGTGTTTTTCTATCAACAGTATTACTATTATTCCACAAGTAATGAAAGGGAGAGATTTAGGGGGATTCAATCTCCCCAAATAAATAAAAATTATAAGGTTGTCTTGAAGAAATCTGAAAGGAATGAAGTGAATATTGAAAATAGGTTCCAACCCTTGAAAACTATTTGTAAGAGATGTGAACAACCTGGACACCTTGAAAAAGGATGTCTTGTTTTTTTATCGGCTTAGAAAAATATTCTCAACTCTCAAAAGCTAAAGGTGAAGAATAAAAAGAATGGAGAAAAGGTTCTTGTTGTTGAAACTGCATTAAAATCCATGAAAGGAGAATGACCCTGGATACTTGATAGTGGGTTGTCTTCTCACATGACTAGAGACTTGAAATTGTTGAAGGATGTGAAAGATTTTAAATAAGTAAAAGTGACATTTGGAAATGATGAATCATTGAAAATCAAAGGTTTTGGGTCATCCATCATTGGAAAAGAAAAGATGAAATCTAAGAAAACATTATATGATAATGGGATGAAACACAATCTGCTAAGTGTTTCAAAATTTTGTGATGAAGGTAACAAGGCTATCTTCAAGAAATATGGATTTGTTGTAAAGAGTGAAGAAGATGGTAATATTATTAAAAGAGTCCAACATACAAAAGGAAACTTGTTTCAGGTTGGTGATTCCCAAAACTATTGTTACATGAGTATGGTAAAAGGTAATTGGTTATGGCATAAAACGATAGAACATATGTGTCATAGAAACGTGATTAAGTTATTCAACATAGCCAGTGTCCGAGACATTCCTATTTTTTTATGAAGCAGATATTGGTGTTCCACTATTTTTTAGAAAAATAAGATTACAAATGTTGTGCATAAGAAAGTTGATATTTTTTTCAAAACAACCCCTAGAGTTTATCCATTCCGATATATGTGGGCCAATGAAAAAACAAACAACACTTGGAGATAAGTAATTCATTAATTTCATTGATGATTTTACATGCATTACTTATGTTATGTATATGAAACACAAATTAGATGATTTGAAAATGTTTAAAAGTTTCATAATAAAATATGAGAAAGAATGTAAGTTTTCTTTGAAGAATTTGAGAACTGATAATGGTGGTGAATAGAGAAGTGAAGAGTTTGAAAACTATCTTGAGAAGCATGGAATTTGGCATGAGCATAGCTCTCCATACACTCCCTAGAAAAATGGGGTTTCTAAAATAAATAATATAAGCCTAGTGGAAATGGGAAGAACCAGGTTACTTGGGCATGGTATTCATCATTAATTTTGGAGGCAATCCATGAGTACTGTTGTTTCTATTCAGGACCATTGTTTTTAGAGGTCTCAATCGGGTATGACTCCCTCTGAATTTTTTTATGAAAAAACTCCCTGTTTTAAGCACTTTATAGTTTTCGGGGTTCCTTGTATTATAAAGAAGAAAGGTGGAAACTATGGTAAGTTTGATAAAAAAAGGTGAGAATGGAATCTTTCTTGGATATTCTCTAGAAGGAAGAGTATATAAATGCTTTAAAAAATAAAAAAATTAATTTTTGATTCATTTGATGTGAAATTGATTGAAGTATCTGAGAAAGAGAAACATGTTCAGGTGAACAATGAAGTTAAGAAAGTTGAAGAAGACAATTCTGATAAGGTTTCAAACAACTGTAATACTAATAAAGGTGAAGAATTGAAGTTATTTATTTCTAGTGATGAGGAAGAAAATATAAAATCTTATCCAATGTTGAGGAAACATGTGGAAGAACAAAATATAATTGGTCATCAATATTAGAAGTTTCAAACAAGAAGAACAACCAATTCCATTACACATAATTCTTTGTATTAAATGGTAGAACTGAATGATGTGAAATAAGATTTTGGTCATCTTGAATGGATTCAAGTCATGAATGAAAAATTAGACCAGATTGAAAAGAATAATACATGGGAACTCATACCCATACCTGAAAATAGAAACATGATTGGCAGAAAATGGGTTTTTTGGAATAAGATGAATGAGAAAGGTGAAGTTATAAGAAACAAATAAATATTGGGTTTTAAATGATATTCACATATTGAGGGTATTGATTTCGATGAAACCTATACTCCAGTGGAAAGACTTGAAATAATCATAATCTTTCTTGCTACTGCTTCACAATGAGGATACAAGATCTTTAAAATGGATGTTAAATCTGTATTCCTAAATGGTGATCCTGAAGAAGAGCTTTATATTGAACAACCTTGTGGCTTTATTATTGGAAAAGATGAAGGTTATGTGTGGAGATTGAAAAGGGAATTGTATGGCATAAAAGAAGATCTGATGGAATGGTATTCCAAATTGGATACATGCTTAGGAAATACGAATTTTAATAAAGTAAGAGTAGATAACAATCCTCACATCTAAGAAAGTCAAGAGTATTCCATCATTTTAATTATTTATGTTTATGATATTATCTTTGCTGGGAATGTTGAAGGAATCTATGAGAGATTTTCTAAAGAAATGAAGATTGTATTTGAAATTTCCATATTGAGATAAATGAAATACTTTCTTTGGTTACATGTACAAAAAAAAAAGAAAGAATGTATTTTTCTCTCCCAAGAAATGCATGAAAAAGATCTTCTAAATAGATTTGGAATGGAAAATTAAAAACTTATTTCCACAACCATTTTAGTGGGAACAAAGATGAGTAAAGATGGATATGGAAATGAGGCGAATTATAAAGAGTATCAAAAGTTGATTGGAAGTCTATTGTGTTTGAAAACCTCAAGACCCAACATTGTTTATGATGTTACCTTATGTGCAAGATTTTAGAGTTCTCCAAGATAATCAAATCTTATTACTGAAAAAAGATTTCTTAGATACATCAGAGGCACAACAGAATTCAGAATCTGGTATTTTAGCTAGATAGTATTGATTTATTTGGGTATTCTGGTGTATATTGGTCAGGAAATGTTTATGATAGAAGATATACATCTGGTTGTGTATTATTTTGGGGAAAGAATTGTGTTAGTTGGAATTCGAAGAAAAAATAATCAGTAACTCTTAGTACAGATCAAGTTGAGTATGTTGTGGCTACTCAAGCCACTAATCAACTTATGTGGATGAAAACACAATTGGAGATTTACTTGTATAAGTGAATTTACCCATGCTCTTGGGTTGTGACAATCAAATTACAATCAATCTCACCAGGAATCCAATGCAATATTCTCATTCAAAACATATTGATATCAAATATCATTTCATCAAAGAGCATGTAGAGAAGAATGAATTGAAGCTAGAGTATGTTCTAACATTGGAACAAGTTGCTGATATCTTCACCAAACCATTATCAAAGGAATCATTCTAAAAAATGAGGTTGAACATGGGTGTACAACCTCTTTCTCTTCAAGGTTGAGGTATGCGTATCTGTCCCCTCTCCCATCTTACCTTTGGATTGTTTTGTCAAGGGGGATAATTGTTTTGTTTCATAAATATATTTCACAAAAGAGAGAGTTGTGGGTAAGCTATGAATTGAACATTGTTTAGTGTGTGAACTATTCTAACTGGTTTTTGGAGTGGTTGTAGGAAAATAAATTGAATTGTTTTCTAGGAAGAATGAAGAAAATAAATAGGTGGTCATGATCACTATTTTGGATAGTATGGTTTTTGTATTAATGATTCTTATTTCCTACAATGATTTAGCTCATGTAGGATTAGAATTGTTAATATGTAATCCATTGCTTGAGTTTACAAGGTTCGGTGATTTATGAAACATGGTTTACAACAAAATAAAAAGGGGGAGATTGTTGGGGCCAAGCAGTTGATCAAGGTGATGAAGGTTTCAAGTGTGGTCTTTTGTTGTCATGGTATGTTTTGAAGAAAGGAAATCACTTCACTTTGTGTTGTGGAAACAACTGTTTTGTTTTTTTTTGAAAAGAATCAGACCCATGTTAATTGTGATGATGATTTGCTGCTTTTTATTTCATATAAATCATGTGTTGTATTGAAAACTTGTGATGAAAGCTTGATATAAGAAAGGGGTAGTGAAAGAGATGCTTCCAATATGAAAAAATTGTATTCAGATTATTTTCCAAAAAAATTAGAAATGAATTGTTTTCAAATTGTTTTTCAAAACAATCAGAAAACAATCATATTCAGGTTTATCATATCTAGGTGGAAGAGATAAAGAAGTGGTACCCATTGTTTTTTAAAAAAATCAGAAAAAAATCATATCCATATTGTACCAGTTGTATTTTAAAACAATAGTATCCAGATTGTATCGATTTTCTTTCAAAATAATTGGATTCTGTGTGAAAGTAAAAGAAGTGGTACCAACGGAAAGGTGGTGCTGATGAAACTGGTACTGATTAAAAAGTGATACTGATGAAAATTTATGTTGATGGGAAAAGTGATGCAGGTGGAAAGTGGTGCCAATCAAAGTGGTGCCAATGGAAGAGGCGATGTTGATAGAAGATGAGACACCGATTTTTTTTCGAAATAATCATTTTCGGGTAGAAGAAAATGAATGAGATAGTGTGAATTGATAATGAATCATATAAAATTGTTTTGCATTTTATCTAAGAAAATAATCCTTTTTAGATTTTATTATATTATAACTAGCAATCATAACCAGAATGATCATAACTAGAAATGATCATATCCAGAATGATCATATCGAGAATGATTGCATCCATAATGATCGTAACAAAAAATGATCATATCTAGAATGATCGTATCCAGTAAGATCATAACCAGAATAATTGTATCTAGAATGATCGTATCCAAGATGATCTTAACCAGAATGATTGTATCTAGAATGATCGAAACCAAGATGATCGTATACAGGATGATCGTAACTAGAATGATCGTATCCAAAATGATCATAACCAGAATGATCATATCCAGGATGGTCGTAATCAGAATGATAGTAACTAGAATGATCGTAACCAGATATGATATTATTCCAGAAAATAGTATCCAGACCATTTATTTTTAGAAAAGTTCATTCTTGGGTTGATATGAAATGAAATAATAAGGAATTATTGCAAAGTTATAAAAATTTCCAATTGAATCCAGACGATGAAAAATCTAATCCTCAATAAATTCAAAGTCTTAAAGGTAGTCATGATTCAAGCACTAGTTTTTGAATGTGATGAAGTGTTTTCTCAGGAGGGTCAAGAGAAAATAAAATAAAGTGGAGATAGATGAATGAATTTTCAATGGGGAGAATTTCTTTTAAAAGAGTGATTGAATCTCAAGTGGAGAAGTGTATTTCTTCAAACACGTTCAATTGGTATGGTATCAAGCATTGTTTTGAAGAAATCAGTATGAGAGAATCAGATTCAGGCCCATGTATTTCTCATCAACTGTAATTGTACTAAAACTTGAAATGGGAGTCTATAAAATAAGATATGAAGATTATATAAGATTCGAGAAGAATCGAGAAGTATTGAAGAAGTCATAATTGCTCCAAGATATTAGGAAAAATTCAGATTTGGGTGAATTTAAGTGAGCAGGAAAGTGTTTTGGGATTCCCGCCTAAACATGTTTTGGGTCACCTATAAAAGGCACAAAGTACATTTTACTTGTGTGAATTGAAAATAGAGAAGCTCTAGGTTTCTAGAGATAAGTAGAGTTAAATTATATTTAGTTTTAAAATTGTATTAGGTGGTGCTAATTCATTCATATTCTATTGGGAATGAAAATTGTATTCGGGAATTGAAGTGGTGCTGATTCTACTCTATTTTTTTCTATATGAAAATTGGACTGGGAGCTTTGTTTTGAAAATAGGGCTTGGAGATTTGTTTTGAAATAATTGTACTGGGAGATTTGTTTGGAAAGTATTTGACTAGGATCTTTGTTTTGAAAGAATCATACAAGGAGATTTGTTTTGAATGAATCAGCCTGGGAGCTTTGTTTTGAAAGAATCGGACTGGGAGCTTTGTTTTGAAAGAATCAGTCTTGGAAGAATTAGATTCAATATTTCATAACAAAGTCTAGGTAGTTCCTACCTTTGTTCTGGGTAAGGAATTGATGAATTTTATTACAATTTGAATACATTTGTTGAATTTAAAAGAAGTGCAGGTAACATGAGTGGTTACAAAATAATTGTATTACCTTATTGTGCCAAGAGGGTGCACACAAACTAGTGGGATTGTTCCATAGTGCTACATGAGTGAAAGGGTGTATCCTACTCATTGTAATTCAAGGATTGTTTTATTATTGGATTGTATAGTATTGGATCATTTCCAAACCATACTAAGGACTTATCTATTATTATTGAATAGTGAACATTGTAAATCTTTTTGATCTTTTGGATGTGTTTTTATTTGTTTATCAAAAAGGAATTGAAATCCTTAACAGGAGGCGAATGTTTTTTCAATTGAAAAGAAACATAAAAGAAAAAGAGTGTCACTGATTCACCCCCTCCCCCTCTCAGTGATAAAATAATATGACTGGGAACATTCAATAAATAAGTAAGTAACTAAGTAAGTGACTAAGTAAGTAACTATGTAAGTAACTATATAAGTATATAACTAAGTAACTAAGTAAGTAATTAATTAATTAAGTAAGTATGTAATTAACTAAGTAACTAAGAAATTAAGTTAGTATGTAACTAAGTAAGTAATTAAGTATGTAATTAACTAAGTGACTAACTAACTATGTAAGTAAGTAACTATGTAAGTAACTGAGTAACTAAGTAACTATGTAATTAACTAAGTAAGTAACTAAGTAAGTAACTAAGTAAGTAACTATGTAATTAACTAAGCAAGTAACTAAGTAAGAAAATAAGTAAGTAACTAAGTAACTAACTAACTATTTAAGTAAGTTAGTAAGTAAGTAACTGAGTAAGTAACTAAGTAAGTAACTCAATAAGTAACAAAGTAAGTAACTAAGTAAGTAACTAAGTACGTTACTAAGTAATTTTTTTTAAATTTTCATTTTTTTGAAGGCCTTAATTTTTTATTTATTTTGATAATCCACCTTTCAAGGGGTGAGGTGGAACCCTTACAAGTCCTATAGGCATAAGTATTACATGGCCCGTAGGCCTTAGACGAATTCATTTCCCGTAGGCTTCAAAAAATTCATACAACCCAGAAAAAATACTTGGAACTACTCTTCCCTAGAATCTTTATTGTGAAATTATCTCTCCACATTCGCATGGATGTTCGGCTAGGCTTTCCCATGCATGAAAAGGCTTGTCCTGATGGCAGGTGACATACCCTCTCATTCATGCAATCCATTTAGCTTCTGCTATGGTGAAAACTCATTGCTCCTTCTCCTTTGGAAGTTTGTTCCTTATAGGTTGTCTGGTTTTCATCTACACTTAATATAGCCTGAAGGCCTTGAGGTGACCCGAAGGCCTTACTGACCTGAAGGCCTAGGTGGACCGAAGGCCTTAAAGTAATCAAGGACCAAATTGGTGGCCCGAAGGCCCAAATGGTGGAATATTCTCAGATGCTACAGTGTCAAACAGTGCCTGCGGCAGCACCTACTATAGTTTCTACTACAGTTCCTGCTATAGTACTTCTATAGTTCCTGCTATAGTACCAGAAATTAGCCTCCACTTGGATTTGATCCTGGGTCTCTAGGATACACTTAAGGTGCCATCACCGACTAGGCTGAGGCTCATGTGCTACAAAGTAATTAACTAAGTAATTAAGTAACTAACTAACTAAGTAACTGACTAACTAAGTAACTTAGTAAGTAACTAAGTAATTGACTATATAGGTAACTAAGTACGTAACCAATTAACTATCTAACTATCTAACTAAGTATCTATGTATGTAAGTAAGTATGTAAGTAACTATGTAAGTAACTATGTAAGTAACTAATTATGAAACTAAGTAAGGAACTAAGTAAGTAACCAAGTAAGTAACTAGATAAGTAACTAACGAAGTAAGAAAGTAACTAAGTAATTAAGCAAGTAATTAAGTGAGTAAGGAAGGAATTAACTAACTAAGTATGTAACTAAGTAAGTAACAGAGTAAGTAACTAAGTATGTAACTAAGTAATTAACTAATTAATTAAGTAAGTAACTAAGTAAGTAACTAAGTAAGACAGTATGTAAGTATGTATGTAAGTAAGTACGTAAGTAAGTAACTAAGTAAGTAACTAAGTAACTTTTTAGGACAAAGCTAATGATGAAGGTGTTTTGTATTCAATTGTTGTGTTTTGTTGTCAAGGTATGTTTTGAAGAAAGGAAATCACTTCACATTGTTTTTTAGAAAAAATTGTTTTGGGTTTGTTTTAGAAAAGAATCAAACCCATGTTTTCTGACAATTGAACTCATGTATTCAGAAAGTTTGTTCTCCAGATGAGAATGAGAAGGAAATAAAGAAACATGAGTGAATGGAAAGATATAATACTTTATGATGTAATTGTAATGATTCCTTTCTGATTTAGAATTCATATAAATCATGAGTTGTATTGAGAACTTGTGATTAAATCTTGATTGAAGGAAATGGGAGTGAAAGAGATGCTTCCAATAAGAAAATAATCGTATTTAGATTGATTTTCTAAACAATCACAAAATAATTGTATTCAGATTTATCATATCCATATGGAATATATAAAGAAGTGGTACCAATTATTTTTCAAAAACAATCAGAAAACAAGCATATCCATATCGAATCAATCATATTTCAAAACAATTTGATTCTGGGTGAAAGAAAAAGAAGTTGTGCTGATGGAAAGGGAGGTGCCAGTGAAATGGATGATGCTGATGGGAATGGTGGTGCTGATGAAAAGGGAGGTGCCGATGAAATGGGTGATGTCGATAGGAAAGGTAATGTTGATGAAAAGTGGTTCTGATCAAAGTGGTTCTGATGGAAGAGGTGACGATGACGTAATATGAGACACCGATTGTTTTTAAAACAATCATATTCATGTAGAAGAAAAGGAAAGAGATGGTATCGATTGAGAATGAATCAAATTCAAGTTGGATTGTTTCATATCCGAGCAGATCGTTGTTTTCATATTGTATCATATTTAGGTAGATCATTGTTTTCAGATTATTTCATATATGGGAAGATCATTGTTTTCATATTTTATTGTATCCAGAATGATTATACCCAGAATGATCGTTACCAGAATGATTGTAACCAGAATGATCGTTACCAGAATGATCGTATCTATAATGATTGTACCCAGAATGATCGTAACCAGAATGATTGTAACCAGAAATGATCAAATACAGAATGATGAAATCCAAAATTATTGTATCCAAGATGATCGTATCCATACCATTTTTATCCAGAAAATATCATTCTTGGGTTGTGATGAAAATAAATAAGTAAGAATGAATGGAAAGTTAAAATACTTTTCAATTGAAGATAAATGATGCTAAAGCTGTTCTTCATTGAATTCAATGTCATAAAGGTAGTCATGATTCAAGTATATGTTTTGAATGTGAAGATGTGTTTTCTCAAGTGGGTCTAGATAAAAGTAAATAAAGTGGATATTGATGAATGTATTGTCAAGGGGGAGACTTTCATTTAAAATAGTGACTGTATCTCAAGTGGAGAAGTGTATTTCTTCAAGAACATTCAACCGGTATGGTATAAATCATTGTTTTTAAGAAATCAACATGAAAGAATAATATTTAGTTGATTAGACCCATGTATTTCTCATCAATTATAATCTTATTGAAATTTTAAATGGGCGTCTGGAAAAAAATATTTGAATATTATATAGGTTTCAAGAAGAATAGAGAAGTATTGACATAGTCATAATTGCTCTGAGATTTCAGAAGAAATTCAGATTTGGGTGAATTTAAGTGTGTGGGAAAGTGTTTTAAGATTCCCACCGAAATTTGTTTTGGGCCACCTATAAAAGGGAAAAAAGTAAATTATACTTTTTTTGGGTGTGTACTGTTCACTACAGAAGAGAGAGAAGCTCTGAGTTTCTAGAGAGAATAAGAGATCAATTCCATTCAGATTAAAAATTGTTTTATGTAACTCCCCCACCCCATAAGCCCAGACTCAGTGCATTATTATGTATCATTGGCATGATTTGGAAAGATAAATTCTCAAAAGACCGATTAGTTTAGTATCCTTGAAAGTACTAGATATATTCATAAGGTTTACAATACATCATAAAATGGAAAACTACAACAACATTGTTTACATAGACAACACTGAGATCCCATAGACTATCCATGTAGGTCAGTCATAATATACTTCTTCGCATCCTGGGAAAATTAAAACATAGAAAGGGGTGAGATCATATTCTCAGTAAGGATAACAATATATCAGAACCTTTCTGAAATAAGCATAAATATTTAAGGCAATCTATAAAACTAAAACAAAATTCTTTTCAACATAAAATTCATCATAATATGGAAAATATAAATCAAAATAATTCCATTTACTTACTCACATGGATATTCTACTAGTCGAATAATCACATGCAATAACAATAGCCACTTTCATAATGATGGAATGGATAATGCCAGACTTTGATAACCACATATTCAAGGCCTTGTGCCAAGACTAAAAATAAGATTTTTTCAAGGCCTTGTTCCAAAACACTAGTTTATCTCATGAGATATACCGATTCATCGAGGAGCTATATTAGGCTCCACCCATCACATACTAAGTCCAATGCATTCCTCATATGAAAAGGTTTAAAAATAACATAAACATTTTTATTAAAACTAGCATATGAAATGTCAATACTTTATCCATAAATCCTGAATGGTATGAAATAACACATTCACAGTTAGAAATATCACAAAACCTTCAATACAATATAGATGTTTTGTGTCATAATAAATCAACTTCAAATAGACTTAAAATCTATCAAAGGATTTTGACATAGATGAAATCAAAACCTTTTTAGAGAAATATCTCTTTCTATTTTGAAATCATTTAAAAGTCATGTAATTATAAAAGAAAACATTTATATTTGAAAATATTCATATGATATTTTAAGGGATGTTTCGACATTGTTATAACGGCGTAATATAGCTACACCCTCCGTATAAGTTAAAAAAACATTTTTACCTTAATTTTGTCAAAAAGGTCATAAGGTACCTTGTTTGGAAAACAACGGAAATATTTCCTTCAAACCATTTTATAAAAATTCAATAAAGGGTATAAATGACTTTAACCCATAGTCTATTAAATAGTAAAAATGTTTTGGAATACATTTTTAAGAAACATGGATGTGGATGATAAAGAGGTCCCAGTAGATACTTACGTAAAAAACAACCTCAGATAATAAAGAGATTGTGAAATTAACACTTACGTTGTACTTTTCCTTGGTCGAGGGTAGGTTAACCTCCTGTATAATGGTGAAATAATTTTTATTAAATTATAAAATAATCATATACATTAATATGATATCATATATGATCTTTTAACATTGTTTTGTTAATAATATCTTAGTATTATCGTTGTTTAGGGTGTTAATTGATTCATTTTCCCTTATATGTTTTGTTACGTAAGTAATGTTTGTTATGGATATGATGTATCTTATTCATATTAAGAATGATATTATGTCTCTAAACATTATTTTTAATCATCTAATGAAAATTAGTCTTGAATGGATACAATGGGGAATGAATCTCATCGCATTCATGGAGGCGGTAATCCGTACGTACGCACGAGCGACAATATCATTATTTTGATATTAGAATAATATATAATTGGATGGTATATCATATATACAGAATAATTATCATGTTATATTTATTATTTAAATCAATTGTACGTCATTATTATACCCATCCAAATTATAATGTATTGAATAACAACTACACCACGACATGGAGACGGTAAGCGGTAAGTCGTACGTATGCACGTATGATGACATGGTATTCATAGGATGGATAGAATAATGAATATGGTTGTACCATATTTATAATAAAATCATATTATGTAGAAGATACTGGAGTTATTATTTTATAATGGAAACAAAAACGAAAGAGGAAGTGGAAGAAGAAAGGTTCTTGAAAGAGGTGATTAAATATTTACCCCTTCTTCGGGATATTCCTTTGGATTTGATCAAAAGGGATCTTTAAGTTGGTTTTCTGACTAAATGAAGGCCTATAGGATTAAGGGAGGAAAATTGAGAGGGTATTTGGTTAGGTTTTGGCCAAGACAAATGTCTTTGAAGGTGTGAATTTGAGGGAAGGGGGAGTTCCCTTTTATAAGAGGGGTGAGGGGCACCTTAGGAAATGCTAGAAATATTATTTTATAATTAAATAATTTTCGGTTCCTAATGGCTCCAAAATGAATTATTTAAAGGATAATGGGGGTATGGGTCTAAAACCACTCAACCAATTGGTTTTAGATAGGTTTGGGTCACTATATTAACTTTATCATTTAGATTTAACTCTTAGTTAAATAGTTTGACATTTACCATGTCTCTTTAAATATTTATATTATATGGTTAATAAACTTACTATATACTTCCAAGAGAACCCCAAGTGGTTCATTAATGATACACCTATCATTATATAAGTCTTTTTTTTGAAAATTATATTTTTAGGAATAGAATATAAATTAATAATATAATATTTTTTTTAAAAACTCTTTTTTGTCAATTTTGATACTATTTGGTATTTGGTTTTGCTAAATTCATAACAGCATTATTACTTTAAAAAAAATCATATAACCAATCCTAACATGTCATATTAACTTATAAAATTAGTGTAATTTATAAAAAATCTAAAATTACATTTATTTGGATATTTATAATACCAATTATTTTAATATTTCATTAATTAGGTAATTACTGCATCATCATTGTGTCATAAGTAAATTAAATTATTTAATGTCTAAAAATTCTAAATAAAATAAAATTATGTAGGAAATCATTTTATATTTCTAATGAATATTTATAGTTTAATTTATCTTATGTATAACCCTATATTAAAAATGTTTTATTTAATAAAAGTTGATTTTAACTCTTTTAACTCTTCTTTAAATAAAGAAATAATAAATGTCCTAATATAATCCAAGTGGACCAAAGAGGTTCATATTTTATTCCTAAGGTTGTTTTTTGGTCCAATTATACTTATGAAATATAATTAGGACATGTGTTAGGGTAATAATAATATCATTTTTACCCTTAATTACCCTATTTACTTTTAACCGTGGTACATAAAAGTAAAAAGTTACTATTCACCAAAAATTATTTTCATCTTATTGAACCACATTTTACTTTATAATATCAACCGTGTCTCTCGGAATTTTGAAATTCAACTCACATAAGCGGTAAAATTAATTTTTATGTAAATTAGAAAATGCTCCTAGGAGGTGGGTAAAAGATGGTAAAAAGTTTAATAATTTTTTTATATATCTAAAATTATAATAAACTGAATACAAAGAATTAAATTGAACTTATATAGGTATTATGAATCTATAATTACCTAAAATAAATTTAAATAAAATAAATAATTATTTAAATAAAAATTTGGTTTTAAACTATAACTTAGTGTTTTTCACTATTCATCAAAAATTGAAAGTTTTTAGAAAAATACAAAAAATTCACCCTAAGATAATTTTGATATTTTGAATCAAAAAACAAAGTCCATTTTGAATGATAAAATTTATAAAATTTCAAAAAGTGGGTATTACTATTCATAATAGATAGTTTGATTGGTTGTGGTGTGTTATAACTAGAAGTTACGTACAACACACGCAATTTTATTATTCAAAGAGAAGCGTACCATGGAAGCATGAGGTGTTACATTCTCCCCTCCTTCAAATAATTTCATCCTCGAAATTTCTTGAATATTACTGCATCAAAAGACTCGGGTGGTTCTTCATCATAAGTTCCTTGGGTTCCCACATTGCCTCTTCCATCTTATGGTTTCTCCATAGAACTTTTAACAGACGAGTCGTCCGGTTTCTCAATACCTTTTCTCTTGTATCAAGAACCTTGAAATTCTCTTCGCAATAAGACAAATCAGGTTCAAGTTCTAATTCCCCATAGGTGAGTACATGCATTGGGTCAAGAATGTATTTTCTAAAAAATGATATGTGGAATACATCGTGAACTTTGGAGAGACATGGTGGCATTGCCAAATGGTAAGATACATCCCCAATTTGTTCTATAATTTTGAAAGGTCTGATGTACCTGGGACTCAATTTTCCCTTCTTACTGAAACGTATAACACCCTTCCATGGAGATAACTTCAAGAAAACATGATCTCTTACCTGAAATTCAAAATCCTTCCTTCGGTTATCAGCATAGCTCTTCTGCCTACTTTGAGTTGCTTTGATTTGGGTTTGGATTACCTTCACCTTTTACATTGTTTCCTCCACAAGTTCTGGGCTTACAAGTTTTCTTTCACCAACATCACCCCAACAGGTTAGTGTGCGACATCTCTTTCCTTATAACATTTCATATGTTGCCATCTGAATACTTGAATGGAAGCTATTATTATTAGAAAATTTTACCAGAGGTAAATATTGATCCCACATACTTTGAAAGTCAAGTGAGCATGATCTCAACATGCCTTATAAGGTTTAAATAGTCCATTCTAATTGTCCATCAGTTTAGTGGTGGTAGGTAGTGCTCAAACTAAGTTCAGTATCCAAGGCTTTTTGGAGACTTTTATAGAGTCTCAATGTAAAACATGGATCACGATCAGAAACAATCTATAGGGATACTCCAAGAAGTCTCATAACTTCATTAATATATATCCTTGCTAAACATTCAAGTGGTAAATCTTCTCTTATAGCAGGAAAATGTGCTAACGTGGTAGGACAATCAACAATGGCCCATATTGAATCATTCCTTCTAGGAGTCTTTGGTAGCCCCATAACAATGCCTATCGTAATATTATCTCATTTCCACTCAGGTATGGGAAGAGGTTTCATGACTCCTCTAGGCTGTTGCCTTCCAACTTTCACTTGTTGACAAACCATACATCTTGACACAAAATTAGCAATCTCCCTCTTTATGTTGTCCCACCAAACATGTTACTTCAAATCCTTATACATATTAGTGCTACTAGGGTGTATAGAGAAATTTTATCTATGATAATCATCCAAAAATTCCCTTTTTAGATTAGGTATATCGGGAACACAGAGTCTCTTCAAAAATTTCAAGATTCCATCTTCATAAAAAAAGTCACTCAATATCCCATCATTCACAACTTTAATCACCTTTTGAAACTCTTCATCATCAGTCTAAGAACTCTTTATCCTTTCTAGTAAAGATGGTTTGGAAACCATTTGAAAAAGTACTGATGTTTCACCTTCCGTGGTTATTCCCATATCCATATTTAATAGATCCATGAAAATAGGATCCCTTTCAACTCTCATCTTATTCAAAACTCCATGATCTTTTCTTATCAAAGCATATGCCACCTTATTTTCCTTCCCCAGGAGGTAGTGTATCATGCAATCATAATCCTTGAGAAGTTCAAGCCATCGCCTTTGCCTCATGTTGAGTTCTTTTTGTGAGAGAATATACTTCAAACTCTTGTGATCTGTATAAATCTCACATTTTTTCACCATAGAGATAATGTCTCCATATCTTCAAAGAAAATATTGCAGATGCTAACAAAATAGCATGAGTAGGATAGTTTTGCTCATGAATTTTTAGCTGTCATGTTGCATAAAAAGTAACCCTATCATTCTGCATAAGGACACAACCAAGTCCTCTCTTTGATGCATCACTATAAATAACAAACCCATCATTCTCCAATGGTAGAGTTAATATAAAATAATTGAATTATCATATTTTCAGTTCATTGAAACATTATTCACACTCTTTTTTCCACACAAATTTAACCCCTTTACGTGTGAGCTTAGTTAATGGGTTAGCCAATTGGGCAAAATTCTGGACAAAACGCCGATAATAACATGATAAACCAATAAAACTGCATACCTCTTATATAATCGTTGGTGTTGGCCATTCTTGGATTGATCTTGTCTTAGAAGGATCAATAGAGATTCAATCCTTAGAGATGATATGTCCAAGAAAAATATTCATTTGAATCCAGAATTCATACTTGCTAAACTTCCCATATAATTAATTTCTTCTAAGAGACTTTAGGATAATGAACACGTGATTTTCATAATCTTCATATATTTTGGAGTATACCAAGATATCATGAATAAATACCACTACAAATCCATCAAGATATTCCTTGAAAAGTCTATTAATTAAATCCATGAAGACAGAGGGTGCATTAGTCAATCCAAAAGACATTACTGTAAACTCGTAATGCCCGTACCTGGTTTAAAATGCTGTTTTTGGAATGTCTTCCTTCTTCACACACAACTGATGATATCCAGATCGAAGGTCAATCTTTGAAAAGTATTGAGATCCATGAAGTTAGTTTAATAAAGCATCAATGTGAGGTAGGGGGTACTTGTTCTTTATTTTTAGAGCACTAATCTCCCTGTAGTGAATGCACAACCTCATAGATCCATATTTTCTCTTAACAAAAAGAACAGGGGATCCCCATAGAGAAACACGAGGGTGAATAAATCCATTATTGCTCAATTCCTCTAGTTGTTTCTTTATTTACACTAATTCTATAGTGGTCATTCTATAAGGGGTCATTGATATGAGCCTTGACCTAGGAATTAAATCAATGGAAAACTTAATTTCTCGTTTTGGAGGACGTCCAAGTAAATCCTCTAGAAACACATCAACATACTCTTGCACAATAGGTACATCCTCTATTTGAACATTCTTTTCCTCACCCAAAGTTATTTCATTATCTTCCTCCATAATAATCTAATTTAGTTGAGATACTGAGGGTGGATCTAGATAAGAATTAGGTGGTGATGTTTCTACTCTAAAGATAAGGTACTCCTTATCAACATCAAAAATTGTAACCTCCTTCATCTTACAATAAATTTTTTCATCATGGTATGAAAACCAATCCATACTGATGATTATATCAAATTAAATCATTGGTATGACGATGATATCAGTAGATAAATAACGTTTATATGCATTAATGGGAAGTGATTCACAAAACTTTGTTGCAAAGATACTACCCTTAAGAGTTTTGACTGACAAATCCCTTGTTAAATAAAATTGGAAATATCTAATTTTCTTAGCAAACTGGGAAGATATGAAATAATACAATGATCCAGAATCAAATAAATCATCTTCTAAACTTGAAGAAACCATTAAATTACCTGCCACCATGTCTTTCAGAGCTTCAACCTCAGCAGTAGTGATAGAATAATCTTGGACTTGATCCCTTGTCATTTTCTGAGGTATATTCCCCTGATTATTAGGAAATTTATTCGCATAATTCCCCATTTCTATATAATTGTAGCATTAAACATCAACAACCTCTTTCTTCCCCTTGAAATCACGAGTTTGTTGTCCTTTTTCACCACACTTATAACAGACTCCCATTGCATTCAGGAAAGTACTAGGGTGTTTCTTCCCACATTTACTACAGGATGGATATTAAACATTTCCCTTCTTCCCCTTATTTCCATTTCTAGAGTGTTCAGAATATCTCTTATTCTCTTGCTTTTCTTTGAAGTCATAAGACTTAGAGAATTCTTTTTCTGTCTTGATAGCACATGAGACAATATCTTCGTATGACGAGAAGGATTGTGAGACTAATTCTAGATGGAGAAATGGTTTTAACCCATCAAATAAATTATTAATCTTACTTCTTGTGTTATGTATATAATCTAAATCATGCTTCGCTAACCGTGTAAAGTTAGCTTCATACATTGCGACATTCTCATCCTCCTTTTGCCTCAGACTCAGAAATTGTCTTTCCATACCCGCTCGATGGTTATGAGGAAAGTATTTTTCTAAGAAAATTTCTTTAAAATCTCTCCATTACATATTTGATACTTCATCATCTTCCTTTTTGTTTTGAATCAATGACCACCATTGATCAGCATCTCCAGTGAGGCGGTAAACTTCCATGCAACCTTTTCCATTTTTCTTCTCCCCAAGGCGTGGAATATTTTCTCTAAGGAATTTATCCATTGCTCTGCTACTAGTGGATTTGTACCCTGATTGAATGTTGGTGGTTTTTGCCTCATGAAGCAATCTAACATTGATTATCCATGCTACGGATTAGGGTGCTTCATATGGGTAAGGTTATTATTCATAACTTGAGTGAGTTGTCATAGTATGGTAATTAGCTGATCATCACTTATTGCATCACCAGCTCCACTATAATTATCTTGAGTAGGAGGGAAATCCCTAAATGGAGTGCGTTCATTGATACAGTTTCCATTCCTTCCACTAGGAACCATTTCTAAACAGTGGCATACACTAGATTAGTTTATGAATTGCAATACATAAATCCAAACCTGTAAAACACTTAACATAAATTGAACAGTTTATGGATATAATCCATAATCATAAAAATGTTTTCTTTAAGGAATTATATACACATAAACCCTTTATAATGGTTTTTATAGAAAATGAGAATTATCCTAATCATATCCCTCGAGAGTGTCATAACCAAGAGTGTAGCAAAGCCCATTGTCGTGCACCAGTTCCCATTCGAGTCTAGCTGAAAGTGGTGTTTTTGGGTTTTACCCCTAGGTACATCTGTGCCAGATCCACCTCTACCTAATCGTATCTAGACAGTGATTTATTACTTGGAAAACTCACAAAATCTCATCAATACCAAAATTCTAGGAAGTTCTTCTATACTAATCCTCAATGTCTATCTTAAGGTAATGTGATCTAATCAGAGTTTATCTAAATCTAGATTCCAAGGGTTGTACTAAACCTCCCTATGATACCAACTGTAACGCCCCGACCCCAGAATCCTAGAGTTGGTGCATTATTACGTATCATTGACATGATCACAAAAGATCAAGTCTCAAAAGACCGATTAGTTTAGTAGCCTTGGAAGTACGAGATACATACATAAGGTTTACATTACATCATAAAATGGACAACTACAACAACATTGTTTCCATAGACAACAATGAGATCCCATAGACTATCCCTACAAGTCAGTCATAATATACTTCCTCGCATCCTAGGAAAATTAAAACATATAAAGGGATGAGCTCAGATGCTCAGTAAGGATAAAAATATAGCAGAAACATTATTAAATAAGCACAAAAATTTAAGGAAATGTATAAAACTAAAACAAAAGACTTTTCAACATAAACATCATCATAATATGGAAAATATAAATCTAAATAATTCCATTTACTTACTCACATGGATATTCTACTAGTCGAATAATCACATGCAATATCAATATCCACTTTCATAATGATGGAATGCATAATACCATACTTTCATAACCACATAGTCAAGGCCTTGATCCAAGACTAAAAATAATATTTTGTCAAGGCCTTGTGAAAAGACACTAGTTTATCTCATGAGACCTACCGATGCATCGAGGAGCTATATCGGGCTCCAACCATCACTTCCTATGTCTAATGCATTCCTCATATGAAAAGGTTTAAACATAACATAAACATTCATATTAAAACTGGCATACAAAATGTCAATAATTTATCCATAAACCATGAATGGTATGTAATAACACATCCATATTCAAACATATCACAAAACCTTTAATACAATATGGAAGTTTTGTATCATAATAAATCAACTTCAAACAAACTTAAAATCCATCAGAGGATGTTGACATAGATGAAATCAAATTTTTTTAAAGAAATATCTCTTTTTATTTTGAAATCATTTAAAATTCACGTAATTATAAAAGAAAACATTTATATTTTAAAATATTATTATGATCTTGTAAGGGAAGCTTCGCCATTTTTGTAACGGCGTAATATGGACTTACCCTCCGTATAAGTTAAAAAAGCATTCTTACCATAAATTTGTCGAAAAGGTCATAAGGTACCTTGTTTGGAAAATGACAGAAATATTCCCTTCAAACCATTTTATAAAAATTCATGAAAGGGTATAAATTACTTTAACCCATAGTCTAGTAAATAGTAAAAATATTTTGGAATACATTTTTAAGAAACATGGATGTGGATGATAAAGAAGTCCTAGTAGTTACTTACGTAAAAACAACCACTACTGGAATGGGAGGTTTTCCCCACAGTTCTTTACCAACGGTTTGCTTAAACTATTGGTAAAGAAGGGCCAGGACACCCTTCACCAACAGTTTCCTAGAACTGTTGCTTAAGGGGTGTTTGAGTCACCCTTTACCAACGGTTCACTAGAACCGTTGGTATAGGGTGACTCAAACAACCCTTTACCAAGAGTTTTAAAAAATCGTCGGTAAATTTTTACCCCAAATACAGTCGGCTGCACCTCTCCCCCATTCGTGAAAGAACCCTAAATCTGTAGCGCTCAACTCCTCTCACGACTTTCCCCATCCAAACTACTGAAACTCTATAGAATTCATCTCAAATCAGGTATTTTCTTCTTTTTACACATTAAATATTTAAGTGCTACTTTGTTTTTATTGTTATTCATCTAATATTTTAGTTTTAAGTTTTGATTTTGATGTGTATATCATTTTTTGTATTTTGATTTAATCTAGACTTTCTCCATTCCAATCCATTTAATTACTTAAATCTTTAACCCTCCATTGAAGAAGAAACATCTCAAATTCATTGCGGTTGGATTCCAGATTTTCTAAGTATGTGTTTATATTCTTTTTCTTCATCTTGTATTTAATTGTTACTTGGAAATTTATTTATATGTGTTTATTAATTTTTAGCAATGTTTCTATGAATTTTTTCCTTGAAATTATTTTTGAAATATTATTTTACCCTATTCTCATTGAATTGAACAAGTCATGAATTTAATGACTATAATTTTGACATCTTTCAAGTATTTATGAATTATTCATTTCCATGAATGTTTAGATTTATTTTCAAAGAATATTTAAAGAATGAATTGGGGAAATTGAGTGTTTGTCTCGAGTTTTTATTCAAAGAATGATGTAAATTGATTTGCATGAAATGATTTGACCTATTTAATGTTTTCTAAGTAGTTTCAAATGATTTAATTTGTGAAATGACAATGAACCCTCTTGGAATGATTTTTTTTTTGAAATGAGATTTCTTTGGTAATTTTAAATTGCATATTTATTCAAGTGGAAATAGGTTGTAATCCCATGTTTTGAATTTATATTGAAAATTTTTAATTGTAAAACATCCTTTAATGCCTTTGGGATGTTTTGAAATAAAGGATTTTTTAAAGGCCTATTTAGAATTACAAGATAGTTTTTTTGAAGGAAGTTGGTATAGATAACCTTTCCAAATATTGAATTAAATAAGGGTTTTTGAATTGAATTGAATATTTTTTACCACTCAGTTGGAACTTTATGAAGATCCTCAATTGTAATAATTCATTAATGAAACTTTCTCAATTCTTGTAATTACAATTGATGGATGTTGAAAATGGGATTATTCACATCGATGGAGATTGGGGTGAGATTGAGATATGATTTGAGGTCTGAATAATATGATTGATATTGATAAGGATCCTCATTGTGATCCTCAAAACTTTATTATCTTACTCACCTC
Organism: Viscum album; assembly: GCA_963277665.1. Lineage (NCBI taxonomy): Eukaryota > Viridiplantae > Streptophyta > Magnoliopsida > Santalales > Viscaceae > Viscum > Viscum album. Next base: position 344,170,103 of record OY728162.1, on the reverse strand, counting down.
TTTTGACTAGTCATGGTGACTTAGATAGTTAGATGGGAAAATCTAGATGTATGATTCACTAGTGGACTCATAACTCATCTATTGGAATCCACTACTGAAAATCTAGGGTTTCCCAACACTCCTATACCAAAGGTTCATCAAGGAGGCCTTTACCAACTGTTTCATAAAGCTGTTGGTAAAGGCAGACACAAGTGATTTAAAATGGATTTCTAAATATATTTCAGAAATTATTTAATCTTGAGTAAAGTGTTTTATTAAAATGAGAATTTTTTAATAAGGCTTGTGTAATGTAATTTGTTATAGTACACTTGTTATGTGACTATGTTTGGTATTTAGTAACACATGAGATAAATGGTGTGTGAGAATGTGTTGTGAAAGAGATTCCGTGGTTGGTTGAAGATTATATTTACATTTTGAGCCTATTAATGAGTTGTTTTAAAGATATTTTGAGATATTCACCTTATGTTTATTGGTGAAAACTGGGAGATGTAGAGGTTTTTCATGATTAAGACATATAATTACTACTAAAATTGTGGAAAAACCATGCATAGTAGTGAATTCTTGAAATGTTTGATGTTTTTAGACGTTTTTTATTTGGACTTTCTTTTGATGGTGATATTTCTTATTGATACCTATGATGTGAATTGATTTTAGTTTCTAAATTAGTGGAGACTCCCCCACCATGCACAATGTATGCATCCTCTACCCTTATTTAATCATTCTGTTTACACAACCTATGCAACCTCTACCCTCATTTAATCAGTGAACTCAACTCATTAATTCAAGCCTTAATTCTCACTAGCATGTAAGAAATTGAATGATGTAAACCCATACTCACATGATTTCTTACCTTAGATAGTGTACAACATATGGAATATGAGCTTTTGAATTCATTAGTTAACCCGGATCATATATTCCATTTCCCCCAAGATGACTGTAATAATATAAATTTTGGGTCCATTAAATATGGTTCTCATTGTACGTTGTATATTATGTGTCCTTCTTGGCCAATACTCACTTTTATGAGTGTGGGGTGCTTTTCACTACCCATGCTGGCATGTGTAGACATCCATAAAAATGTTAGATAAGTAACAAGTTTAATTCAGTAATGTTTTTATCATTGAAATACTTTATTATTAATCTCAAATTTAAAAATAAATGTTTTTGTCTATACTTAATGAAATTAAATCTTTTTACAAGCCATGAACAACCTATTAGTGTAGAAGCCTAAAATTTATTCACCCATGGGGTGCACTTGACTTGGGGAAGTAATTGGGTAATGAAAGGTAAGTCCATAGAGGTGCCAGTAATGAGTTATTGAACATGAGTGAATGATTTGGGATGCTTATAACACATAATGGGACCTGAGGAATGTGACTCTTATAGAACTAATGAAAATCAATATAAATAAATTTTAATTTAATTTATGAGTACTTGTCCTTTACATTATTTTAATAGTTCACTACATCAACTAGAAACTTCTTCCTTTATCATTTACTTAAATGTATTTTCTATTAGAGTTCAATCCTATTGAATTGTTTATGACAAAATGACTTATATAAATTCTTTTTACAGAATGGATAGATGTTGGATGTATGAAACCGATCAGATCTCAAGTGATTTTCAAAACAATTTGGATAGCTTTATAGATTTTTCATTTCAAAATGCTTCAGATAGTGGTCGCATACACTACCCATGTTCCAATTATGTTGGTAAACCTTGGTTGATCTATGAAGAAGTCAGATACCACATAACCAAAAATGGTTTTCAAGAAAACAACTTTGTGTGGTATCACAATGGGGAGAAAATGAAATCTCAAATTGGTGATGATCGAAATGAAAGGACTGGAATGGAGAATTTGTTAGATGATTGGTTTCCGTTTATTCTTCATCATGAAAAAGAAAGGATTTAGACTCAAGAAGACTTCAATATGAGGAAAGCTGATGCATCTAGTGAAAATGATGATATTGATAGGGTGAAAAAATTGAATGATGCTGCTACGACTCTAGTATATCGACAATGCGATAAAATTAAAAAGCTGGAATTTGTAATCCGATTGTTTCATGGGAAAACTATGTATGGGATTTCTAATACAACAATCGATCACATTCTTACCCTCTTAAATGATTTACTTCCAGATGATGCAGATATTCCCTCAAACCACTATATGGCATGGAAGTTAGTTGAGGAACTTGGATTTTCAAGAAACAAAATTCATGCTTACCCGAAAGATTGCAGTTTATTCTCGGAGGAAACCGCTAAATGAAAGGATTGTATAAAATGTAGCATATCCCGCTGGAAGTCAAAATATGATGGAACACTATCCCACATTCCATATAAAGTAACGTGGCACATTCCATTGATCCCCAGACTCCAGAATATTTTTATGTCTGATGACATATCAATAAAAATGAGATGGCATGATACCAAGAGAAAGAAGACTAATGATGAGTTGGTTCATCCTGCAGATGGATTTTCATGGAAAAGATTTGATTCTCGACATCCTAATTTTACAACTGACATGTGTAATGTGAGGCTGGATCTTTCATGCGATGGTTTTAATATATTTGGGAAGATGATTACTTCGCACAAAACATGGCCAGTTTTTATACACATTTATAATCGTCCCCCATGGTTGTGTATAAAAAAACCTTTCACTTTCATGAGTATACTCATATCTTGTCCTTCTGATCCCGACATTGATATTGATGTATACATTAAAACTTTAATAAAAGAGTTGAAACTTCTTTGGAATGTGGGTGTGCGCACATACAATGCATGTTTGAAAGACATATTTCATATGCGTGATGTGCTTATGTGGACAATCAATGATTTTCTAGCTTATGCAATGATGTCTGGATGGAGCATGAAGGGAAAACTGTCATGACCAGTTTGTATGAAGAATACATGATCTAGAAGACTGAAAAATTGTTTTTGGTCTAGTTTTATGGGACATCGACGATTATTAACAAAGGATAATCCATATAGAATGAATCATCGAAGATTTGATAGTACCATAGAGACTGATGATCCACCTCAGCATATGTCTGGAACTGATGTGCTTAATGAATTGAAAGATCAGGTTTTCATTCAGGAAGGGTCAAATGAAATCTAGAAAGGGAAAAAATGTTTCCACTGAAACCTATTACAATTGGAGGAGAGGAGTATCTTTTTTGATTTACCTTATTGGTCAACCAATTTGTTACATCATTGCTTATACGTAATGCATATTGAAAAGAATATATATGAAATATTGCTTTCAGTTCTTCTAAATGTCAATGGGAAGACAAAAGATGATTTACGATCTTGGAATGACTTGGTGGATTGGGGCATCAGAATAGAGTTGCATCCTGTGCATATCAGTGAAAATAAATGGAAACTTCCATGCGCTTCGTATGCGATGAAACCTACTGAAAAAAAATTCTGGAAGTATTAGAGACTATTATAGTTCCTGATGGTTATTAAAGCATCATATCTAAATGGGTCAATAGAAGATATTTGAAGCTAAAATCTTTGAATACTCATGATAATCACGTTCTACTCCATGAGTTTCTTCTAAGAGAAATCCGTCATATTTTGTCCAATAATGTAAGGGTGACTGTTATTCGGTTTTGCCATTTTTTTAGAGATCTTTGTGCAAATAATTTGTCCAAGTCTTTCTTGCAGAAAATGTTGACATATGCCCCATTAATTTTGTGTGAGTTGGACAAAATATTTAATGCATCATTTTTCACCTGCATGCTGCATCTGACTATCCATATTCCCACTGAAATGCTTCTCGGAGGACCTGTTTATTTTTGTTAGATGTATCCAACTGGAAGAATATGTACACATTAAAGTATTATGTCCAAAACAGGAATCACCCTAAAGGTTCTATCGTGAACAGTAACTTGGCTCTAGAATGTATGGATTTCTGCTCAATGTATTTGTCTGATCTTACTACAAGAATGAACAGACCAATGAGAAACGAAGAAGAACAGTATGAGAAAATTGAACCTTGTTTTCCATCACTTCCTCAAACTGGAGGAATTCTTGGATCATATACATTGAAGACATTAATCCATGAAGAGCGAGAGATGGAACATCGCACAGTTTTGATCAACTGTGATTTGTTCGATGACTATATCGGGTATTTAATTGAATATGTATATCTTACATATATATCTGTTAAACAATTCATGTTTTTTATCTACATGGAACATTAAACAATTATAAATAGAAAGCATCGTTCTTTATCTTTGAGAAGGAGGGAGACTTTGCATAGAAAATAGTTTTCTTCTTGGTTAAAATTGAAGGTAAAAATATTACTATTTAAAATAATTATATCAATATTTAATTAAGTTTAATAGTCATTTATATTGCAGGTATTGAGTTTGTCTGCTGACTCTATCTCTGAGTAAATAAGAGCACTGGATTTTGGTCCTAATGTTGTGGTTCATGAATGTAAATTAATTATTATCAATGGGTACAAATTTATTGTCACTGAACGAGCAAAGAACATGAGAACACAACATGATGGTGTTATGGTTACTGCAACAAAAGATTGTTATTCCAATGCATCACATAGTAGACTGCGATTTGAAAATGTGGGTTATTATGGAGTCGTTGAGAAAATAATTATATTGGATTATTACTCTCATGGATGATTCAAAATAATGAAATTCCATTGGTTTGATTCGATGATGAGACATAACACATTTATTGATGATTTTGGATTTCGAGTAATTAATATGAATCACACTCTTGCTACCGAAGATCCATATATGTTGGCATCAATGGATAAACACGTTTTTATGTCAAAGACCAACTTTGACCTGAATTTGGTGTCATAGTTGAAGTAATTCCAAGACATATTTTTGATGATGGTGATGATGGAATTGACATTGTACCTAGTTCCATTGGAACCAATCCATTTATTTCTTTTGATGAATCCAATAGCTCAATTTTCAGAGTTGATTGTGAACCTAAAGTTGTGGTTGAAAATATATTGAATCATTCATCCATGTTCTCAATTATTTTGGTTTACCTCGAGTTGGGTTGTCAAGGTTGGTAATATTAAAATTTATTTAGTATTGATCACAAATATGTTTTAGCTGACTTGACCATTATGTGAATTTTCAATGTTTATCGGTTGATGTTTTATTTGAATTACATTTTCTAATTTGGAATTTAACTGTATTCAAACCTAGTGAAACAATATTTCTAACTTGGTGAACATAACAACTTTTATGATTTATTAAATCCATTCAATATCTTCTAAAACAATTGATAGATAAATTACCAATGAACCCCTCTATTCCATCATATATTTAGTTTTTTGGGTTACACAATAGTTTCCATTTTTTAATTAATTACATATTTGTTTTCAAAAGCTGGAAATCTAGCCAATTGAAGAGAGGTGAAGGAAACAAATGACGGAGAACAATCGTCGAATGACGCATATGGGATTTCCACCATTAGTTCCTGTAGTGAGTAATTTATTTCAAATATATATATATTTAAAGAATATATATTGTCATGTGATTAATTTTTTTGTAAAAATTTTTGTAGGATCCACCTATACATCGATAGTTATTTGATGAGGAGCCTAGTACTGGTCCTAGTACTCAGACTGGTGGTACGAGGAGGGTTCGTACCAGAGGTAGATGAGCAGCTTCGTGTACCCAACTAGACCCTGCCCCTCCCATTGACATTTCATCCTTCCCACATTCCGATCCTGGTGTGTCATTAGGGACACATGGTATATTTAGGCCTCCCATGTTTTCGCCACCTTTTTCATCTTCTGACCCATCTTTTTCATATCCCATGATGATTCCCACTCCCAATCCAGAATCCTATCATACAGCTGTTCCATCTTGTTTTCCTTCTACTTATGTCTCTCCGAGCTTCTATATTTCATATTCTTCAACTCCTGTTCCACCACAGAGTGTTCCATCAGTTTCTGTGGATCCAGCAGTGCTCAGCGATCAGACTAGTGCAGGTTTATTTATAGAACCCTAATAAATTTTTATAGCAATATTTATTTTCAATATAAAATGTTTTGATAGAATATTTTTTTTTATTTCATGAATGATACATCTACTGACATGAGGCGGGGGCAGGGGAGTACATGCATGCGTGCGGTGTGGAACCGCTGCACACAGATTATGGTCGATTACAATGAAGACAACCAAATGGTTGAGAAAAGAGGGCAGCAATGTCGGAGTTTTTTGGAGACGCTTTCCTAATACTCCGACATCATTCCTGTCAGCCTGCTATCATGGAGACATTTTCCACATGAGGTCAAGGATAGAGCTTGGGCAGATATATGGGTAAAAAATCTATTGTATTCAATGATATGAATTATTTTGGTATTTATATGTATTAATATTTTGATGTCAGCTTCGATTTAATTTTCCCGATGGTGAGGGTGCACGACAGACATTTCAAAAGGATTTAGGTGAGATTTAAAGATCCTACAAGCATGAGTTGTATATTGGCTGGCGTTCTAGAGTTGGCACTAAGTTAAAGGCAGTACAAGTCGTGGATGATTTTCCTATAGAGCAGTATCATCAGATGATTACTCATTGGACAACTACCCAGTTTATGTTATTAATTACATTTGAGGTATTTAAATAATAACTTTAATGTTTTTCATTAATACTATCTTTTTCATTGTAGAATTTTATTTAGGAATCATCTGGAAAAAATAAAAAAAGCATTGATGAAAAAAATACCTCCACACACTAGGATGTACTACGATGCCAGATCATGAGAGGAAGCAGGTATGAAAATTGTTTATAAGTTTTATTTACAACTTACAATTTCTATTGTTTCCTCAATTATTTAATTGTTTGCTAAATTTTTCATAAAACATTTGTTTTCAATGTCATTGTACAGAAAAATACAGAATATTGAAGGACGTGTGCCTGGTGAAAAACTGTTTTGCTCGAGTATACGGAAAAAGTATGGGAGTGCCATCAACAAACTGACTCAGTAGCAGATTCTAAGTTTTAATATGTTGATTTTATATTTTAATATCTATTTTGTAACTTAATAATATATTTATATTTTTAATAGGCTGCTTTAGAGGCCCTCGATGCCCAAGAACCAGACAATTTTGGGCCAACTGATCACTTACATTAGGTGCTGGGAGAGGAGCATCCTGGTAGAGTACGATGCTGACCTAGGATAGCCGCAACGGTTCTCTGGTCTTTCCCAACAATTCAGAACCGTTGGTAAATCCTTCTTTTCTAGCAGTGAACCTCGGATAATAAAGAGATTGTGAAATTAATCCTTACCTTGTACTTTTCCTTGGTCAAGGGTAGGTTAACTTCTTGTATAATGGTAAAATAATTGTTATTAAATTATACAAGAATCATATACATTAATATGATATCATATATGATCTTTTAACATTTCTTTGTTAATAATATCTTAGTATTATCGTCGTTTCAGGTGTTAACGGATTCATTTTCCTTTATATGCTTTGTTACGTAAGTAATGTTTGTTATGGATAGAATATATCTTATTCATATTTAAGAATGATATTAAGTCTCTAAACATTATTTTTTAATCATCTAATGAAAATTAGTCTTGAATGGATATGATGGGGAATGAATCTCATCGCGTTCGTGGAGACGGTAATCCGTACGTACGCACGAGCTACAATATCATTATTTTGATATTAAAATAATATATAATTGGATGGTATATCATATATATAGAATAATTATCATGTTATATTTATTATTTACATAAATTATACATCATTATTATACCCATCCAAATTATAATGTATTGAATAACAACTACACCACCACGTGGAGACGGTAAGCCGTACGTACGCACATATGGTGACATGTTATTCATAGGATGGATAGAATAATGAATATGGTTGTACCATATTTATAATAACATCAAAATATATAGAATATACTGGATTTATTATTTTATAATGGAAACAACAAGGAAAGAGGAAGTGGAAGAAGAAAGGAAGTTGAAAGAGGTGATGAAATATTTACCTCTTCTTCGGGTTCTTCCTTTTGATATGATCAAAAGGCCTCCTTAGGTTGGATTTATGACTAAAGGAAGGCCTCTAGGATGAAGGGATGACAGTTGAGAGGGTATTTGGGTAGGGTTGGTCTGAGCCAAATGGATTTGAAGGTGTGAATTTGAGGGAAGGGGGAGTGCCCTTTTATAAGAGCGGTGAGGGGCACCTTAGGAAAAGTTAGAAATATTATTTTATAATAAAATAATTTTCAGTTTCTAATGACTCAAAAAATGAATTATTTAAAGGATAAGGTGGGGATGGGTAGAAAATCACTTAACCAATAGGTTTTAGATAGGTTTTGGTCACTATATTAAATTTATCTTTTAGATTTAACTCTTAGTTAAATAGTTTGACATTTACCATGTCTCTTTGTATTTTTATATTCTATGGTTAAAAAAGTTACTATATACTTCCAAGAGAACACGAAGTGGTTCATTAATGATAAACCTATAGTTATATAAGTTTTTTGGCCTAACCATATATTTTTAGGAATAGAATATCAATTAATAATATAATATTTTTTTTAAAAACACTTTTATGTCAATTTTGATACTATTTGGTATTTTATTTTTGCTAAATTCATAATAGCATTATTATTTCGAACAAAATTCATCTATCAAACTCTAACATGTCATATTAACTATGAAAATTAGTTTAAATCATAAAAAGTCTCAAATTACATTTATTTGGATATTTATAATATCAATTATTTTAATATTTCATTAATTAGGTAATTACTACATCATCATTGTGTCAAAAATACATTAAATTATTTAATGTCTAAAAATTATAAATAAAATACCATTATGTATGAAATTTTATTTTATTTATAATGAAAATTTATAGTCAAATTTATCTTATGAATTACCATATATTAATTTTTTTTTGTTATTAAACTTTGATTTTAACTCCTTTAACTCTTCTTTAAATAAAATAATAATAAATGTTCTAATCTAATCCAAGTGGACCAAAGAAGTTCATATTTTATTCCTAAGGTTGTTTTTGGTCTAATTATACTTATCCAATAGAATTATGACATGTGTTAGGGTAATAATAATATCATTTTTACCCTTAATTACCCAATTTACTTTTAACCGGGGTAAATAAAAGTAAGAAGTTACTATTCACCAAAAATTATTTTCATCTTATTGAACCACATTTTACTTACTGATATCAAATGTTTCACTCATATTTTTGAAATTAAACTCACAGAAGTGGTAATGTTAAGTTTTATGTAAATTTTCAAATGCTCCTAGGAGGTGGGTAAAAGACGGTAAAAAGTTCAATAAAAAATTTTATATATCTAAAATTATTATAAACTGACTCCAATGAATTACTTTGAACTTATATAGGTATTATGTATATATTTTGACCTAAAATAAAATTAAATAAAAAAGTTATTTAAATAAAAATTCCGTTTTAAACTATAAGTCAGTGTTTTTCACTAGTCATCAAAAATTGAATGTTTTCAGAAAAATACCAAAAATTCACCCTAAGCTAATTTATAAATTTTGAATTCAAAAAAGAAGTCCATTTTGAAATATAAAATTTATACAATTTCAAAAAGTCATTATTACTATTCATAACGACTAGTTTGATTGGTTGTGGTGTGTTAGAACTCAAAGTTGCGTACAACACACGCTATTGTATTATTCAAAGAGAAGCGTACCATGGAAGCTTGGGGTGTTACATTTTGGTTGGTGCTAATTAATTCATATTCTATTAGTATTAAAAATTGTATTCATAAATTAAAGTGGTTATGATTCTACTCTATTATTTTCTATCAGAAAATCGAACTGGGAGTATTGTTTTATAATAATCAGACTCAAAGGAATCAGACTTTGAAAAGATCGGACTCAGTGATTCATAACAAAGTCCAGGTAGTTATTAACTTTCTTATGGGTAAGGATTTTATGAATTTTATTACAATTTGAATACATTTTTTGAATTTAAATGAAGCACAGGTAACATGAGTTGTTAAAAAACAAGTATATTACCCTATTGTGCTAAGAGGATGCACATGCAGTAGTTTTACTGTTTCATAGTGCTTTATGAGTGAAATGGTACATAATAATCATTATAATTCAAGGATTTATTTCTAGTGGATTGTATGGTATTGGATCATTTCCAAACCATACCAAGGACATATCTATTCTTATTGAATAGTGAACCTTGTAAATATTTGTGTTCCTTTGGATGTGTCTGGATTTTTTTCTCTGTAGGGAATTGAAATCCTTAAAAGGAGGTGTAACACCCTGATATTTTATGATAAGTATATATATTTTTTGTATTATGTTATATGAAACATCAAATTAATCTTTCACTACACACAACACTAGCTTGGCTTGCGTTATACGCAAGGGCAACCTTCCTCGATAGTGTGTGTTGTACGCAATATCGAGTTTCACTAAGCAACGATATGTTATTAAAATATTATATAAATCAGCCATTATAAATAGTATTAACAAAATTTTTAATTTTATATAACATTATAATTCATTAAACATATGATATGAGAAAAAAATCAATTTTTCGGATAAAAGAATTTTTTTTTTCAAAAATGCAGTTTTCTGCCTTTTGATGGCGCACCCATTTTAAAGATAATTTTTAACAAGTTTATAAGTTAAATTTTACAAAATAAAATTATTCCTTTGAATCAAGATATAAAAATTTACATTGGATAAATTTTTTATACTTTTCTGATAACTTTCATATTTTGATGAATAGTAAAAATACGAAAATTTTTAATTGAAAACAACTTTTATCATCAAAATAATTTATATGGTTAAAATATATTATTGAATGGTTTTAAAGTATAAATAGAATATTTTTTTACCATTTAATATAATTTATGTTATTAGAATTAATTTTACATTGAATTCATAGGTAAAAACATTTTAATCTTTGGCAATGTTTTAACTTTTAAAACTCATTTGCTTAACAACGAGATTAATTTTAAATTAATTTCTGCAACTTCTGTGTTTTGAATTTTAAAAAATAGATTCCATATTTGGATTCAGTGGGTCCAAAATATGTTAATAGGTTACTCTTATTTTTTTTATATTATGAATAGTAACTATGGTAATTTTTATTTACTACAGTTAAAGTTAAATCGGGTAATTAAGGGTAAGAATAAGATTGTAAAATTACCCTAACACTTTCCAAAATTATATTGAATGAATAAAGTCGACCATATCACCTAAGGCTCAGAATAGATTCATTTAATGGACCTTTGACGATGAAAATGATGTAATTATTATTAAAACTAAAGAAAGTGACAATATGTCACTCTCTTAAATCTTATAAGTGTAATAATTTTAATTTAGTTATAAACTTCATATAAATTCGAAAATAAATAGTCTCCAAAAATCTAATAAAATTATCTACATCATGTAAATTTATTTAGAATTTTTAGGGATTAAATAAGTTTCATTAATTATGACACAATAGTGATGTTGAATTTATGTTATTGATTGAAATATAAAATAAATGGTTTTAAAAATATTAAAATAAATATTATATGAACTATTTAATGTACCCCACGAATTTTATATATAAATATGACATGTTATGAATCTATTAAATCTTTTAGTTCAAACATATATTTTGTGTGGATTTTATTTAAATTCAAATAAATGAATAGTTTCAAAATTGAAACTATTGTTATTTTATAAAAATAACATATTATAAAATTGTTTAAAAATCAAAAAAATATTTAAAATTTATAAATTAAAATTTATATGGTCTAAAATTTTATAAAGTATAAAATTATGGGCAATTCACAACATATATGTAATTATTTATAATGATTTAAAATTTAGAATATTTTTACCACAAATAAAAATAAATAGATTAAATAAGGATAAATCAAGTTGATAATATTTTAAATAAATTCCCAACATGTCTAAATTTTATTGGTTGATGATATTACAATCCTATCTCTTCTAATCTTTTAATTTGAGTGATTTTGGAAGATTTTATGTGGGGTTTGAATTTATTATAAATTAATATTTTTTAGATTTCCAAAGGTACCCCTCTCCTCCCTTATAAAAGGGCACCTCCTCCCTCTCCTCCTCACACAATTTTGAGCCTTAAAGCTCGGTGAACCCCTGACCATTTCCCTTATAAACTTCCCTAGAAATATACTATAGGTCCTTGTCTTCTTCAAAGACTAATTTTAGGGCCCTAAGAGGAGGTTTCAAAGAGGCGCTTCGAAGAAGAGGCAATATCCGTTACCGATTCTTTAAAATTTATTTCTTCTTATACTTCCTCTTATTTAGTTGTTTCATTATGAATTAATAACATCCATATCACTCATATAATGATATTTTATTATAAATATTAAACAACCCTATTTCACCTTCTATCCATCCTATGGAAAATGAAATCACCGCGCGTGTGTACGTATAGAATACCGTCTCCACGCCGTGGTGTAATCTGTTTTCCACCACCACCTTACTTGGATGGGTATAATGGTGTAAATAATAAATATATATGATTATTATAACATGATAATAATTATTAGACATTCCATATTCCACTCCAATACCATTCAATAGTTATGGAAACGATATCATCGCTTGTGCATACATACGGCCTACCGTCTCCACGATGTGATGCGACTCGTTCTACATGATCTTCATTGAATAATGATTATATAAATGAATTTAATGAATAAATAAGATATATATTACACTAATAATATTTTTTAAATAATATATTTATAACCTAAAAAGAGGAATACTAATTTATTCGGCAAAACATGCATAAGAACATTAAGAAATGAACACCCGAATAACAAGTAGCAATGAAATATTACTAATAAGAAGATAAGAATATGACCATATATGATATCATAAAAATTAATATGATTCTGTGATAATTCAATGACATTATTTAAATCATTATACAGGAGGTTTAAATACATACAAATCATATCGGACCTAAGGTAAGGGAAAATCTCGCAATCTCAATTTTTATCCGAGATTGTTTATACTTCGTTATTTACTGTGGAATATTTATCATCGAAATCCATGTTTCCTCAATATGTAATATTATTTCTATCCTCCTACAAAGTTTTAAATCAAATTTTACCTATTGGTGAATTTTTAGTAAAATATATGAACAAAATCTTTTGTCGTTTGCAGTACGAGGTACTTTTGGACTTTTTCGGCCAAATATTAGAAGAATGTTTTTTTTAACTTATAAGACATGAATGTATTTTTATGATTTCATAGAACATTATTTCCATGAAGATTATTTTACAGGTTTTCAAGTTTATTTTTGATCAACTTCTTTTAGTTTACAATTGTTTAACATGTTAAGAAATGAAAAATGTTTTTGAAGTACAAAAGATATTTTCTTCAAGAATGGAGTTCAAGTGTTTTATCAAAATTATTTTCCATCTAAGATAATATAGGGTTCTGTTTATATCCCTATTTTTACATTGATTTGATTATGTTATGATGGAATTATTTTTTATGATGTCCTTTTATGGATTATGATATGAGGGCATGATGTTTAAAAATCCCATTTTTATTACATGGGTTATGTTATGATTTATGGTTTTGTGGAACACATAAGAATGGTTTCATTATGAGATGGGTGGGACCTATATCTCCCTCCAATTAATTGGGTAAATATTTATATCTCATGAGATAGACATGGCTGGAATGGAAAGTTAATCCGGTTTAGTGATACAAGACTGGAACAAGGAGTGAACTTGGTTCAGTAATGGACTTTTTCCGCTATGATAGTCCTGGAAATGAGTCTTGACTAATATGAAATGATTTTCTATGATTACGTGTGTATGTCAGAAAGTTTTGTGTTTTAAGTTATGATTATTTGGGATTACTTTTCACTACTATTATTCATCCCATGTCATGATATTATGATATCTTTTTCAGGTTATGATTTTCAAAATGTTATGTTCTTATGGATATGATATGATTGATATTTCCTTTGTTTACCCCTTACTGAGCATTTTAGCTCACCCTTTTGTATGTTTTCTTTTCCCTAGGTTTGGAAGAAGGGTATTAATTAGAATATTCCAAAAAGTGACTCTAGATATGATGAAATAAACGGGAGACAATGTAGATGATTTATGAACCAGTTGTTTAGGTTTCCCAGTTTTTAAAGACACTATACCAATATGGTCCTTTCATGGTTTTGTTATATGTTGTAATAAGTATGCTTAAATTCTGAATTAATAACAATGTATGTAAAGTATGGGTCTTTATAGGAGGTGAAGGTTGTTTTAATTGAAGAGGAACATAAAAGAAAAAGGGTATTAATGATTCACCCCTCCCCCTCTCAGTGAAATATTACTCCGACTAGGAACTTTCAATTGGTATCAGAGGGAGGTTCCCTTCGCTATTATTTATAGATGGAGAACACAAACTATGTGAACAGTAAAGGTATTATAGTCTTTTATGTAAAGAACTATCATATTTCGAAAGATAGAATGCTTCCATATCTTATTTCTATCAGTTATGATGTTCTTGAAGCTGCAACAGTTGGGTTTCCTCTCATTGATGATAGTTCTCCACTTACACCTGTTGACAAAAAGTTTCTTTAGAATGATGGAAGGGACAAGAATGCTATATTATCATCACTTTTTTAAATTGAATTATTGAGAGTGAAATGTGTTTCAACAACTAAAGGTATATGGGATAAATTAAGAAACATATATGAAGGAAATACAAAAGTGAAGAAGGAAAAGTTACAAATATGGAGATTGAAGTAGGAACATTTGAATATGGATGAGCATGAATCTTTTGGGTAATTCTTTACAAGAGTGAATAAAATTATGAGTAATATCAGATGTCTTGGTGAAAATATAAAAGGCTCTACAGTTGTTGAAATGATCTTGAGAATCCTACCTTAAAATTTTGATGAAAAAGTTTCTTCATTGAAATACAGATATCCTGAAACATTATATCTTGATGATTTACATAGCACACTTATCACCTATTAAATGGGAAGATAAACTTCTATAAAAAGGAAAACAAAGGCTGATAGAGAAATGTATTTCAAGGATATGAAGAGAGAAAATTCAAAGATGATTTTTATTGAAGATGAATATGGTAATTCTGACTCTGAAAATGAGGTATGTAAAAATCTAAATGAAATCCTATACTTGTCTTATAACAATGTGTAAAGAGGTTCAAGGAAATACAAATGGAAACTTCCCTTGAAATGTTTTTAATGTGGATGTGTTGGTCACTTTGCAACTAATTTTCCTTAAAGAAACAAAGAAGAGGATAGTGATATTGAAGAAAGAAAGACACGGAGATCATGGAAGAAAAAGAGAGACGAAGGAAAGGAAAATAAATTATTAAAATAAAAAAGAAGAAGTTTCGTGTCCAAAGATGATTAAGAAGAAGAGAGTGATATTTAATTTGAAAAATCCATTGAGTTTGGTAATGAAAAAACTTTCATTGCAATAGTGATTGATTAATAATTCAGAATTAGTAGTTCTAAAGAAGAAGAAACTCATCTTGAAATGAATTTTAAAGAAGAGTTAAAAGAATGTATGAGAAAGATCAGAAGTCTAGGAAAACAAAACCAAATGTTGGAGGATAAATGCTCAAGCAACCAGGAATCTTTTTCTGGAAAGAAAGAAATGAAAGTTCCCAATTGGAATATTGTATCACAGAGAGGGGGATGGGGTTAACTAGTGATACTCTTTTAATTTTATGTATCTTTTCAATTGAAACAACCTTCACCACCTCTTAAGGATTTCAATTCCCTAATGAGTGTTAGGACTAAGTTGTTTTTTGGTTGTATTTTTTGTCAATAAAACAATATGCTGAAGAAAAAAAGGATGTTGTGAAAGATGATGAACAATAATTTGGATTGAACGGGATTAAAAGAAATAATAAAGGTATTATGACTCATTTTTTTTCAGCAAGAATTGTTTTGATTTTAAAACAATCATATTGAGGAATGTTTTGAAAGGAGTAAGATCCATGTTATTTTGAAAGGAATCAGATCCATGTTGTTTTTAAAGGAATCAGATCCATGTTGTTTTGAATGGAATAAGATCCATGTTTTCAAAAACAATCAGATCCATGTTTTGAAAGGAATCAGATCCATGTAGTTTTAAAAGGAATCAGATTCATGTTTTCAAAAAAAATCACATCCATGTTTTGAAAAGAATCAAATCCATGTTTTTAAAAGAAATAGGAATCACTGTGAAAATACATTGTAATAGGATGAAGTAGATTTGAAAGTGAAAACATCTTTCTGGAAGAAGATGGTCATCGATTTCACTCTAAATACGATGAGAAATAGGATTTTGTTTTGTTATAGAATCAGAGTCATTATGACTATAATAAAATTAACTATGATTATTCTTTGATAATTTTTATTTCATATAAATCATGATTTGTATTGAGAACTTGTGATGCAAGATTTAAATAATAAAGGGTGGGTGAAAGAGAGAATTCTAATCCAAATAGAATTATATTCAAATGGTAGAGAGAAAGAAGTTGTACCAAATTTTTTTCCAAACAATCATATCTAGATTGAAGAGGCAGTAAATATTATTTTTAAAAACAATCGTATACATATGGGAGAGGAAATTACAATTTATGAAGCTATACCAATAAGAAGAAAAATAGAAAGTATTGATTGTTTTTCCAAAAAATTGGATTCCTATTAGAAGTAAAAGAAGTGGTGCTGTTTTCTCTGTAGTAGCTGCTTATGATTATACTGTAGAAGCTGCTTACGATTTCACTATAACAAGTGCTTACAATTTCTGTGTAGAAGGTGGTTATGATTTTAGTGTAGAAGCTGGTTACGATTTTAGTGTAGAAGCTGGTTAGGATTTCAGTGTAGAAGCTGGTTACGATTTCAGTGTAGAAGATGGTTACGATTTCAGTGTAGAAGCTGGTTACAATTTCAGTACAGATGCTGGTTATGATATCGTTGTAGTAGGTGCTTACAACTTTCAATGTAGTAGCCGGTTACGATTTCAATGTAGAAGCTGGTTACGATTTCACTATAGTAGCTGGTTACGATTTCACTGTAACAACTGGTTAGGATTTCAATATAGTAGGGTGATTATGATTTCATTATAGTAGTGTGGTTACGATTTCACTCTACTAGGGGGTTCCAATTGAAAATGTGATGTCTAATAAAGAGTAAGAGATGCTGCTGATTGGTATAGAATCATATCCAGATGTATCGTAACCAGGTAGTAGAATGAAAGAAGTTGTACTGATGGAAAGTGGTTCCGATGGAAAAGATGGTGCTAATTGAGAATGAATAAAATTTAGATTGTTTTGTATCATACCAAGAATTATCATAACCATATATGATCATATTCAAGATAATAGTTTCCAGACCATTTGTATTTAGAAAAGATCATCCTTGGGTTGATATGAAAAGGAAGAAGCAAGAATGGATGGAAATTTACAATAATTTCCAATGGAATTTAGACGATCATAAAGTTGATCCTCAATGATTTCAAATTCATGAAGGTAGTTATGATACAAGCACAAGTTGGTGAATGGAGTTTGTTTTATCATGTGGGTAAAGAGAAAAGAGAAGAGGAGGAGACTGATGAATGAATTGTCAAAGGGGGGGCATTTCTTTTAAAAGAGTGATTGTATTTTAAGTTGAGAAGTGAATTTCTTCAAAAAAATTAAATTGGTATTGTATCAAGCATTTTTTTGAAAAAATTAGTATGAGAGAATCAGATTCATTCCCATGTATTTCTCATCAATTGTAATTATATTGACAATTGAAATGGTAGTCTGGAAAAGAAGAGATGAATATTGTAGAAGATTCGAGAAGAATTGAGAAGTGTTGACAGAGTCATAATTGCTCCAGGATATCAGGAGAAATTCAGATTTGGCTGACTGGTAGAAGAGAGAGAAGTTCCGAGTTTCTAGAGAGAATAATAGATCAATTCCATTCGGATTGAAAATTATTTTGGGTGGTTTTGATTCATTCATATTCTATTCGGCATGACAATTGTATTCGGGAATTGAAGTGGTGCTGATTCAATTCTATTGATTTCTATCTGAAAGAATTGTAATGGGATCTTTATTTTGAAAGAATCATAATGGTATCTTTGTTTTGAAATAATCAGAATGAGATATTTGTATTAAATGAACCAGGACTCGAAGCTTTAGTTTTGAAAGAATCGTATTCAGAGAAATCAGACTCAATGTTTCATAACAATGTCTAGGTAGTTCTTACATTTCTTCTAGGTAATGAATTGATGAATTGTATTACAATTTGAATACATTTGTTGAATTGAAAACAAGTACAGGTAACATGAGTTGTTACCAAACAATTGTATTACCCTATTGTTCTAAGAGGGTAAACATGCACTAGTGGGATTTATAGGATCGAAATAGTGATGTAGATGCTCAATTTACAAGGGGGGGGGGTGAATTGTATACTTTAAAAATTCCTTTGTAACCCTTAAAGTATATTATGATTAACTATGTTTTCCTTAAGAAAAGGAAAGATCTAAGTTTAACAAAGTTAAACTAAGCAAATTCACAACTCCTCAAACACCGAATGCAAACTTGGAAAGAGATTCCGAAAGTAGGTTCCGAAAATATGGTTCTGGAAATTTAAACTTAATGAAAGATTACAAAGTGAGATTATACCTTAAAGCATATAGAATCTAAAAGAATCAGAGTACAAGTAAGAAAGTATAAGAAGATTATACTTTCCATACAATACAGAATGCAGCGGAAATAAAACAAGTAGTAAAACTACAAGTAAAAGATATAAGTCTTTTAACCCAAAGAGAAGGGTATCCAACAACCTTGGATAAAGGTCCCTTGATTTATACTTTCAGGAAAGTCTGTCTTACCCACACCAGGGTAAGCCCTCGATACAAAGATCGGAGTCTCTGTCTTGCTATCCCCGCAAGCCCTCAACTTCAAGGTAGTTGGCAACCTCTGTCTTCCTCAGCAAGGAAGCCCTTGAACTTCAAGGTAGTCGGCACCTCTGTCTTCCTATCCCCGGAATCCCTCGAATGTAATCACCAACATTTGGAGTCGCACGAAGCTTTGAGAGTTAATAAGAGCCTCTCTCTCTAGAAATCACTTCAAGTATGTAATCACATGAGTCGAAGATCAGTCAACTTTTTGGCAGCCCTGAGCTCTTTCAAATGAGCTCCTATTTATAGGCAAATTTCCAACGGTCAGCTCCTTCTTCCAATGGTCATATTTTACATGAAATTCGGAAGGACCTGTACACGTGTAACTCAACCAACGGTTAATAAGAAACAGAATAGATGACATCGTTTTATAACAAACTTTGTATAACTGAATGTACGACATTGTTTTGGAAGTAAGCAAATATAAGTAAAGACTAATTAATAGTTCGGAGTGTAAGCAAGTCAAAGGTTCAGAGTCTAACCAAAAATGAAGTTCGGATTCTATTTTAAGAAATGTTCGGATTCTATTTTATAGGAAATAAGAGTCTGGTTTCATCAGAGATCGGATTCTAAATCTGTAGAGTTCGGAGTCGAACTGCTTAAAAGTTCGGAGTCAAACTTCTTAAGAGTTCGGAGTCGAACTTCTTAAGAGTTCAGAGTCGAACTTCTTAAGAGTTCGGAGTCGAACTTCTTAAGAGTTCGGAGTCGAACTTCTTAAGAGTTCGGAGTCGAACTTCTTAAGAGTTCGGAGTCGAACTTCTTAAGAGTTCGGAGTCGAACTTCTTAAGAGTTCGGAGTCGAACTTCTTAAGAGTTCGGAGTCGAACTTCTTAAGAGTTCGGAGTCGAACTTCTTAAGAGTTCGGAGTCGAACTTCTTAAGAGTTCGGAGTCGAACTTCTTAAGAGTTCGGAGTCGAACTTCTTAAGAGTTCGGAGTCGAACTTCTTAAGAGTTCGGAGTCGAACTTCTTAAGAGTTCGGAGTCGAACTTCTTAAGAGTTCGAATTAGAACTGCTTCAGTGTTTGGGGTCCAGAAGTCATATTAAAACTATATTACAGATCACTTCCATGATTCGGATCCTAAAAATAGAATGCTCCAACTTTTCATTATAAGGCTCCGAAAATTGTGTTGCGATTCCGGTTTTTGATTTTAAGGGAAAAAGTAGCTATGTATAAGAAAATCTATGTTAAGGTAAATTTCCTTAAGGAAGTAAATTTTCCTTATTTGTGTAATAATATTATTTGCTTAAGTATAAGGTGTTTGTGATTTTCAAAATAAGAAGGAATGGAAATGTCATAAGGAAAACCTTATTGACTTAACAATCTCCCCCTTTTTGGAAATCACAAACATCCTTTTGAAAAAGTATATAAGGAGTTCGAAAAAAATTTTCATTAGGCTATTTAAAACTTATCTCCCTTCGTTCATGGATAGAAGTGAATACAACTAACTCCCCCTTAGGCATTAGAACTCTAAGGATTGTATTCTGGGTTTCTGAAGTAGAGTTTTCATTATTGTATGAAAGAAACAAAACGTAGTGGGAAACTCCCCCTTTCCTTAAGGATATTTCTCTTAGAAATTTTTCTTTTCTCCTCCTTAGGAATAGTTCTTTTTCCTTCTTTCCCTTTGTGATTTTCAAAAAGAATTGAAGGGAATGGAAAAAAAATTATGCTACCTGAAACATTAGTATACAACAGGAGACAAACCGAACAGATAATCATTTCATTATAGTTGGGGGAAAAAAATTACAAGGAAAGACAACTACAACAAAAGATCGGAGTGGGTTCATTTGTCTTCCTTTTCCTTTGGAATAAGCTGCTTCAACAAGGCTTTGAGTTTCTTCAGGTCTCTTTGGTCTTCCTCTCGTTGCCTCTCCAAGGCTTTTATCTTTTATTCTTGAGCTTTTAACAGCTGTGCTTGAGCCTCCAAGGATTCTTTTTGTAAATTCAACAACTCATCCTGATTCTCCATCCTCTGTTGAAACTCAATCCGGAAATCTCTTTCAAATTTCCAATTCTGAGATACTGAGTTAAGCTTGCCATTCAGATCCCGGACCTGTTGATTCCGGACATTTTGTTCCTGGGTCAACTTCTCAGAAATTTCAGTAACCTTTTTTTCCTCCATTCCAAAAGCACTTTGAACATCAGACTGAAAATTTTCAAAGTGTACTAAATCTTCGTCCACTCTCTTAGACCACTTGGTTACTTTACTAGAAGATTTCTTATGCACATCATAATCGATCAAAATTTTTTTTTGTTCAGCTTCCAACTTCACAAACTTATCCATTACCATGGATAAGGAATCCGATTTCTGATTCATAGATTGTTGTAGCAACTGGAATCTAGAATCTATAGTTGGAAGAATCGGTATTGTGTCCACCAGCTTTCTCAGAGATTGAACCACAAAATCATGCCCATAAGATGATGATTCTGAATCCGAGACTTCTTTTTGAGATTCCTCTTCTTCAACTGGCATCATCTTCCTTCTAGAGGTACCACCAACCTCTTTCATTCTAATGATATCCTTAATAGGTGTCTCCATTAAAGTTTGCTTGCCTTTATCGGATTTCGGAATGGATTGCACATTTGGAGAAACTTCCTCAGATTCAGAGACTTGAACAATCTGATCTTCATCTGGTTGTTGTCTCTCTTGTCCTTCTTCAAGATAGTTCCTTTGATAGGATTCTTCTTCATCAAAAAGCTCATTTTCTTCTTCTTCCTCTTGGTGTTGCTTGCCGGATTCGTCATCTCCCTTCCCTGGAGATACTATTTTTCTGGATTCGGCCTTATAACCCTGAAATTGTTTAATCAAGGTATCTAGATCTTCACTCTCCTCTTCTTCTTTTTCTTCTTCCTCTACTTGTTCTTCTTCTTCCACAACTGCTTCAGCAACCTGCTTCTCAGCTTCTACTACAGGTTCTTTACCCTTGTTCTTTTCCGGAGTGACAAAATTTTTCGCTGATGTTTCTGGTAAAGAAGGTTCGACTCCAAAAGTTTCCGGAACTGGAAGCCTTTCAGAGGCCAACTCTGTACCTTTTAGCAACGATTGTACTAGTTCAGCTTCAGTCATCTTCTTCCTCAACTTCTTTTCCTTCGTTTGTCTTTCCAGCTCCTCAGCAGCCTTTTCTTTTAAAGCCTTAGCCTTAGCAGGGTCTACTCCAAATTGAGGATCCCCTTCCTTCCTCATTTCCTTATCTTTCCTCCATTTTGCTGCTACTTCATTTGTATAGATTTTCTGCTTCTTTGGTTTGGGTGGTGCAGATTCAGTTTCCTTCGGCTGAGGAAATTCTTCATCAGTAACTACTTCCTTAGACTTTATCTTCTTCCTTTGCTTTTTTAAAGGTTCCGAAGATTTTGTTTCTTTTTCACCTGCTTCAAATTCTTCCACAGATAGGGGGTAAAATTCTCCAGATTCACTAGAAAATCCCATCTTCATTCTCTTAAGCGTATCATCACTGACAAGCATGAGCTTGCAATTCTGGATCTTTGATTTGCAGGAAACTTTAAAAGATTCTAAGCATCGAACAATCAACTTTGATAATAAGGCTGGATACATTATAATATGAGATCTCAGATTTCTTTCTTTTATATTCTTGATCGTAACCAAGACATGCCTTATCAGATTTATATTTCTTAGATTTACCAAAAAATCTAAGACATAGATATCACTCTTCTTCAGATTGTCTTTATCTCCTCTTCTCAGAACCAGAAAACCTTGCACCCATAGTTGTAGCATTCTATTATTCGGAGCGATCCGAGAAATCTTAGTAGTTTAATCATCCTTGAGCCCAAGACACTTCAATGCTTTCTCTTTAACGAAACTTCCTTGCACATCCGGAAGTTTGTGAGAGCAAAATACAGCTTCTCCCTCATATGCTATACCAACCAGGCTTGCTGCCTTAGTGTAAGAAAGTTTATAAGTCTTTCCATAAGACTTAAAAGAAAATTTTTCTCTGCCATCTTCCACTAGGAAGGAAATAGACTCATAAAATTCTATCAACAAGTCAGTGTAAACCGGATCCTGTTTATCTGTCTTGGATATGCAGACGTCTTCCCATCCATTTAGTCTAATATTTTTCGAAATAATAGAGTCAAGCTTATAAAAATCCAGATGAACTAACCTTTATCTATAAACTAACCACTTTGAAATTGGTTTCGTAGTTGACATATCTTGTGAAGTTGCTTCAATAGACATTCAGAGTGAAGTAAACTGCAGGATTCAGATCAGCTTCACAAGGTTCGGAACCGGCCTTAAGAGGAGCAGCAGAGCTTCGAGACGCAAAAGCTTGAAAACTGATGTGAGACGAGTCTCGGGACCCCCTTTTTATAGGCAAAGAAAATGACTGTTGGTCTTCCAATGGTCATCCAATGGTTGAAAATACTTTGATCTGATCTGACGGTTGAGAATAACCCCAAAAAAAGAGATTCCGATCTTTTGAGGTTTTTTTTTAAATAAAATATTCGGAATTGAGGCTAAACTAGAATCCGAACTAAACAAGGAAGATACCAGTAAGAAAAAATTTGATTACAAAACTATAAGTAGGGAAATCATAACTTTCAGATTGATAAGAAATATTATTTGAAGTTGGTAATATTCTTCCTTAAAAAAAACTTTATTAAAAAAAATCGTTACGAAATGCCCAGTCCGAAAATTTTCGTTCTGAAAATTGTCAATACAAGAATTCTATTCCAGAAGTTTTTAATACGAGGGGGAAAAATATTCCAATCCGGAAAATTTCAGTTTCGGAAATTTCCATTCCGGAAATCTAAGTTCCAAAAAGTTTGAAAACAATCTTTAAAAAAATTGTTATTCTAACAAACAAATGTACTCCCCCTATGAAAAAGCATTTATTACTGTAAGGAAGCTTTTTCAACAGAAAGTTAATTAAGAAGGATTACCTTACGGTTATCATCCCTAACTTCTGTTTAATGTATTCAAATCTATCAGAAGGCAAAGATTTTGTGAAAATATCAGCAAGTTGATATTGTGTTCCGATAAATTGAAGAATGATATCTTCTTTGAGTGTGTGATACCTAATAAAGTGATGCCTAATATCTATGTGTTTTTCACGAGAGTGATGTGCAGGGTTCTTACTTAGGGCAATGGCACTTGTGTTATCACACAAAATTTGAGTTTTAGTAAAACTCAAGTCATAGTCTGTGAGTGTGTATTGCATCCACAACACTTGAGCACAACAACTTCTAGCTACTACATATTCAGCTTCAGCAGTGGAGAGTGCTACAGAATGTTGCTTCTTGCAGGACCAAGAAACTACTGAATCTCCTAAGAAATTACAAGTTCCGGATGTACTTTTTCTATCCATTCTACATCCACCAAAGTCAGCATCAGAAAAGCTTTTTAGAACAAAATCATTTCCAGAAGTATAAAATAATCCTAGATCCATGGTTCCCTTAAGGTAGCGAAAAATTCTTTTTACTGCCTTAAAGTGAGATTCTTTAGGATTGGATTGATATCTTGCACATAAGCATACTGAAAACATTAAGTCTGATCGACTAGCTGTTAAGTAAAGTAAACTTCCTATCATACCTCTAAAAGCTGTTTGATCTACTAGTTTCCCAGCTTCATCAAGATCTAAAGAGTTTGAGATACCGATAGGAGTACTTATGCTCTTAGTGTTGTCATAACCATACTTTTTAAGAAGATCTTTAATATACTTATGTTGAGATATGTAGGTTCCTTCTGGTTTTTGAGAAATTTGAAAACCAAGGAAAAAAGTTAACTCACCCATCATACTCATTTCAAAATCAGATTTCATTAGACTTGCGAAAGAGTCGGTCAAAGATTGCTGAGTTGAACCAAATATGATGTCATCAACATAAATTTGAACAATCAAAACATTTTTCTTATCTTTCTTTATAAAAAGAGTTGGATCTGCATTTCCCTTAACATAGTTATTTTGAAGCAAAAATCCAGTAAGTCTATCATACCTTGCTCGTGGGGCTTGTTTAAGGCCATACAAAGCTTTGGTAAGTCTAAAAACATGATCAGGATGTTTTGTATCTTCAAATCCAGGAGGTTGTTCAACAAAGACTTCCTTTTGAACATAACCGTTAAGAAAAGCACATTTCAAATCCATTTGGAAAAGTTTGAAATTAAAGAATGCTGCAAAGGCAAGTAGAATACGGATAGATTCAAGTCTAGCTACTAGAGCATAGGTTTCTTCATAGTCTATTCCCTCTTGCTGATTATAGCCTTTGGAAACAAGTCTAGCTTTATTTCTTACTATGACTCCATTTTCATCACATTTATTTCTGAAAACCCATTTTACTCCAATAACAGAAGTTTCCTTAGGTCTTTCAACCAAGGTCCAGACTTTATTCCTTTCGAATTCATTTAGTTCATCTTGCATTGCTTTGATCCAATCATCATCACCTAAAGCTTCAACAGTGCTTTTAGGTTCTAATTGGGAAAGAAATGCTAGATGTTCTACTTCATTTCTTAAGGAACTTCTAGTCCTTACAGGTTGATTTACATCACCAATGATACTATCACTGGGATGATTCTTAAGAAACACCTGATTTGGATTTTGTAAAACCTGTTCATCAACATAGGGTAGAAAATCTTCTGGGGTAAATGTTTCAGAAGTATCTTCTAGAACATCATCCTTATCAGAAGGTTTTTCTATCAAAGGTTGATAATAAGTTTTTGAAAACACATCCGAAGATGTAAGTTGAGGTGGTTTAAAAACAAAAGGATCTGACACATCAAATTTCACATGTACTACTTCCTCAACAGTATAAGTATTTTTATTAAAAACTCTATAAGCCTTAGAGGTTGTGGAATATCCTAAGAAAATCCCTTCATCAGATTTTGGTGCGAATTTATGTAGGTTATCTTTAGTATTCAAAATAAATACCTTGCAACCAAAAACCTTGAAGTAGGAAAGTCTTGGGTTTCTACCATTCCATAA
The DNA here is from genome assembly GCA_963277665.1 of Viscum album. Taxonomy (NCBI): domain Eukaryota; kingdom Viridiplantae; phylum Streptophyta; class Magnoliopsida; order Santalales; family Viscaceae; genus Viscum; species Viscum album. The sequence continues at coordinate 344,144,238 of OY728162.1, read as the reverse complement.
CTCATAAGGAGTTTTATTAAGAAAAGGTCTAATTAAAACTCGATTTATAGTATAGCAAGCAGTACTTACAGCTTCAGCCCAGAAATGTCTAGCAATAGAATATTCACTCAACATGGTTCTAGTTATCTCTTAAAGAATTCTATTTCTTCTTTCAACTACACCATTTTGTTGAGGAGTTCTAGGTGCTAAAAAATTGCGAGTAATACCTTTCTTACTACAAAAAGTTTCAAAATCAGAATTTTGAAATTCTCCTCCATGATCACTATGAATAGTTTTCAATGGAAGGTTTTTCTCATTTTTAACTTGAGCTCTAAAACTTTTGAAATATGAAAAAGCTTCAGACTTATTTTCTAGAAAATAGACCCAAGTAAACCTAGTGTAATCATCAACTAGAACAAACACATAGTATTTTCCTCCAATACTTCCAGTTTGTGTTGGACCAAAAATATCCATGTGCACTAACTGTAATGCATCGGTTGCTGTGACTTCACCGATTGATTTAAAACTAGATTTATGTTGCTTTCCATATTGACAAGGATCACAAACTTTAGAAGAATCAAATATAAGCTCCGGTAGATCCTTAACTAGTTTCTTCTTAGAGAGTTTACATAGGTTCCTAAGGTTACAGTGTCCTAGTCTTCTATTCCATAACCAAGAATGATCTTCCATTGCACATAGTCAAGGTAAATCTTGGCTTCTGAGGTCTTCTAAGTTCAGAGTTTAAACATTCTCTTTCCTATTGGCTGAGAGAATAAATTCTTCCTTGGAATTGTGAACTAAGCACTTATCATTCCTAAAATTCACAAGGTAACCTTCATCACATAACTGACTTATGCTAATGAGGTTGTGCTTAAGACCTTTAACAAAAAGAACATTTGAAATCAAGGTTTTACCAAGAAGAACAATATTACCAATACCAACAATCTCTCCCTTAGCATTATCTCCGAAAGTTACCTTTCCTCCTTTCGTTTTGATAATCTTTTCAAAAAAATTTTTGTTACCAGTCATGTGCCGGGAACATCCACTATCCATATACCATGTATTGTTGCTGGTACTCTCTTTATTTTCCTGAAATCAAGAAGAAAATTAGACTTTCGGAATCCAAACTTGTTTGGATCCGATATTTCCAGATAATAAAATTTTAGGAACCCACATCTTCTTAGAAAAGTAAGCTTTGTGAAATCCTAATGATTGGGTTTTGTTTAAGAAACAATTATTTGCCCAGTGACCACCACATTGACACTTGCTACAAAATGGGGAACTTTGAGGAACAAAATAATTGTTACTGAAAATTGGTTTTGCATGGGTATAACCAAATCCGGATTTATTTCTTAAAGGTCGTATTTGAGAATACATTTTATCAAAATTTTCCTTACCATGGTTAAAGTTTGATAAACACTTCTTTAAGGAAAAAATTTCGGACTTGAGTTTTACAACCAAGTTTTTATCCTCAAAATCATTAGTTTTAGAACTAGATCTAGGCTCAAAAACATTTTTATTAGAAATTACATTTTCTAATTCTTTAGAAAGTTTTTTCTTCTCAGAACTTACTTCCTCAAGATTTTTTGAAATACTTTCAAAATCAGCATTTTTCCTATCAAGATATTTAGAAAGATCTGATATCTCTTTTGTAAGAATAGAATTCCTAGAGTTTGCCTTATCAAGTTTTTTATTGAGTTTGGAATTATCAATTTCAAGAAGTTCAGAAAACCTAGATACTTCTTCATAAGTAGGTAAAGTATTTCCTTCATCAGAAGATTATTCTTCATCAGAAGAATTATAATACTTACTATCATTAGAATTTAAAGTAACATTGGTCAGTGATTCAGCATTTCATACCTTATCCATAAAACAATGATTATCAATAGGTAATCTGGACATAAGACCAAGATTCTTCTGTCCTGAAGATTCATAATCAGAAAATTCATCTAAAGAGTCACCACCACTGGAACTCCAGGTGTCATTGACTTTCAAAACTTTCTTAGCTTTGGCTTTATAATATTTCTTTCTGTTCCTGTCTGAATTCCTTTCTTTTATTTCTTTCTTTTTGAGCAAAGGGAAATCTGGTCTAATATGTCCAGCTCTCTTGCATTCATAACAAGTAACTTCTCCATCTTTCTTATCTTTCCTGTCCTTTTTCTTATACTTTGATTGGAAATTTCTCTGGCCAGCTATCTTGTTCATCCTTCGAGCAAGATTTTCTAGTTCATTTTCCGAGACTTCACTCTCACTATATTTGGATTGGAAAATAACTTTCTTAGACTTGGATCTGGTTACTCTCTCAGGAGTCTTAGCTTTCATCTGATTTGAAGTTGTAGTAAAAGTAACAGTACCATTTCCATTCTTCTTCTTGATGTTGTCTGCATCTCTCTTCATTCTGGTTTCATGTTGTAGAAGAGTTCCAAAAAGCTCATCAAGAGAGATCTAAGTGACCTTCCTGTTTTCATCTATAGCTGTTCTTTTGGATTCCCACTCATTGGGAATAATATCAATTATTTTATCCATAAGAGCTTCATCATCTAACCTTTTTCTCCCATAGATTGTAGACTGTTGACTATAGTCATGAATCTCTATTACACTTTACAGATTGGTTCACCATAAGGAAAATTGAAGCCATGATATTCAGATCTAAGCATAGCTCTTCTAGTCTCAATCACTTTAGAAGTCCCAAAGTGTGTAACCTCTAACTTCCTCCAGATACAGTTAGCTGCTTCACAAGAAGAAATTTGGCTATATATATTTCTAGTCATTGAATATAGTAGAGTATTGCATACCTCATAATTAAGTTGATATTCTTGCTTTTCCTGGTTAGTGAAAGTTCTAACTTCCTTGTCAGGAATTTTATAATCACTAGTAAGCATAACAAATTTGTCTACTCCAGTATTGATAACAAAAGTCTTCATTTGATCTCTCCAGTACTCATAGTCATTACCATCAAATATAGGTGGTCTTGTAGGATTTAGATTATCAATCGAACCAACATTAATTCCTGCCATACTAAAAATAACCCTTGGCACACAAATTTGTTAGTAAAAAAGATTCTTAATAACAAAGTTCGGAATGAGAAAGTTCAGAATGGTAAAGTTCGGAATGAAAAAGTTCGGAATGATAGAGTGATCAAGAAAAACTTATTCGTAAGTATAAGTATTTCAGAAACCTCCTCTGATACCAATTGTAGGATCAAAATAGTGATGTAGATGCTCAATTTACAAGAGGGGGGGGGGGTGAATTGTATACTTTAAAAATTCCTTTGGAACCCTTAAAGTATATTATGATTAACTATGTTTTCCTTAAGAAAAGGAAAGATCTATGTTTAACAAAGTTAAACTAAGAAAATTCACAACACCTCTAACACTGAATGCAAACTTGGAAAGAGATTCTGAAAGTAGGTTCCGGAAATATGGTTCCGGAAATTTAAACTTAATAAAAGATTACAAAGTGAGATTCTACCTTAAAGCGTATAGAATCTAAAAGAATCAGAGTACAAGTAAGAAAGTATAAGAAGATTATACTTTCCTTACAATAAAGAATGCAACGGAAATAAAACAAGTAGTAAAACTACAAGTAACAAGATATAAGTCTTTTAACCCAAAGATAATGGTATCCAACAACCTTGGATAAAGGTCCCTTGATTTATACTTTCAAGCAAGTCTGTATTACCCACACCAGGGTAATCCCTCGATACGAAGATCGGAGTCTCTGTCTTGCTATCCCCTCAAGCCCTCAACTTCAAGGTAGTTGGCAACCTCTGTCTTCCTCAGCAAGGAAGCCCTCGAACTTCAAGGTAGTCGGCACCTCTGTCTTCCTATCCCCAGAAGCCCTTGAATGTAATCACTAACATTCGGAGTCTCACGAAGATTTAAGAGTTAATAAGAGCCTCTCTCTCTAGAAATCACTTCAAGTATGTAATCACATGAGTCGAAGATCAGTCAGCTTTTTGGCAGCCCTGAGCTCTTTCAAATGAGCTCCTATTTATAGGCAAATTTCCAACGGTCGGCTCCTTCTTCCAACGGTCATATTTTCCATGAAATTCGGAAGGACTTGTACACGTGTAACTCAACCAATGGTTAATAAGAAACAAAATAGATGACATCGTTTTATAACAAACTTTGTATAACTGAATGTACAACATCGTTTTGGAAAGAAGCAAATATAAGTAAAGACTAATTAATAGTTCAGAGTGTAAGCAAGTCAAAGGTTCAGAGTCTAACCAAAAATGAAGTTCGGATTCTATTTTAAGAAATGTTCGGATTCTATTTTATTGGAAATCAGAGTCTGGTTTCATCAGAGATCGGATTCTAAATCTGTAGAGTTCGGAGTCAAACTGCTTAAAAGTTCGGAGTCAAACTTCTTAAGAGTTCGGAGTCGAACTTCTTAAGAGTTCAGAGTCGAACTTCTTAAGAGTTCGGAGTCGAACTTCTTAAGAGTTCGGATTCGAACTTCTTAAGAGTTCGGAGTCGAACTTCTTAAGAGTTCGAAGTCGAACTTCTTAAGAGTTCGGAGTCGAACTTCTTAAGATTTCAGAGTCAAACTTCTTAAGATTTCAGAGTCGAACTACTTAAGAGTTTGGAGTCGAACTTCTTAAGAGTTCGGAGTCGAACTTCTTAAGAGTTTGGAGTCGAACTTCTTAAGAGTTCGGAGTCGAACTTCTTAAGAGTTCGGAGTCGAACTTCTTAAGAGTTTGGAGTCGAACTTCTTAAGAGTTCGAATGAGAACTGCTTCAGAGTTTGGAGTCCAGAAGTTGGATTAAAACTATATTACAGATCACTTCCATGATTCGGATCCTAAAAACAGAATGCTCCAACTTTTCATTATAAGGCTCCGAAAATTTGGTTGCGATTCCGGTTTTTGATTTTAAGGGAAAAAGTAGCTATGTATAAGAAAATCTATGTTAAGGTAAATTTCCTTAAGAAAGTAAATTTTCCTTATTTGTGTAATAATATTATTTGCTTAAGTATAAGGTGTTTGTGATTTTCAAAACAAGAAGGAATGTAAAAGTCATAAGGAAAACCTTATTGACTTAACAGGATTGGTTCATAGTGTTATACGAGTGTAAGGGTACTTCCAACTTGTTGTAATCCAAATATTTTTTTATTATTGGATTTTATTATGTTGGATCATTTCCAAACCATACCAAGGACATAGATTTTCTTATTGAATAGCGAATCTTGTAAATCTTTGTGTTCCTATGGATGTGTGTTGAGTTTGTTTTCAGCAAGGAATTGAAATATCTAATAGGAGGCGAAGGTTATTTCAATGGAAAAGAAACATAAAAGAAAAAGAGTATCACTGATTCACCCCTCCTCCTCTCAGTGATACATTACTCTGACTAGGAACTTTCAATTGGTATTAGATGGAAGGTTACCTTCGTTATTCTTTGCAGATGGAGAATGTGAACTGTGTGATCAATAAAGGTATTTCTGTCTTTGATGGAAATATTTATCATATCTGGGAAGATAGAATGCTTCCATATCTTATATCTATCAGTTATGATGTTCTTGAAGCTGCAATAGTTGGGTTTCCTCCCATCGATGATAGTGCTCCACTTACAGCTTTTGATAAGAAGTTTCTTGAGAATGATGCAAGTTCCAAGAATGCTATATTATCATCACTATATAAAATAGAATTCTTTATAGTTAAAGGTGTTACCAAAACTAAAGGTATATGAGATAATTTAAAAAACATATATGGAGGCAATACAAAATTGAAGAAGGAAAATTTGCAAATATGGAGATTAAAGTATGAAGATTTGAAGATGGGTGATCATAAATCTATTGGGAAATTATTTAATAGGGTGAATGAAATTGTGAGTACTATCTAGTGTCTTGGTGAAAAGATAAAAGACTATATAGTTTTTGAAAAGATCTTTAGAATCTTACCTGAAAAATGATGCAAAGGTTTCTTCATTGGAAGAAAAAGACCCTGAAACATTATCTCTTGATGATTTACATAGTACTCTTATCACTTATGAAATGATAAGAGAGAATTATATGAAGAAAAAAAAACAAAGTTTGATATAGAAAGGTATTTCAAAGATATAAAGAAAGAAAATTCAAAGAATATTGTTATTGAAGATGAAGTTGGTGAATCTAAATCTAAAAATTAGGTATGTAAAAATATTGATTCAATTTTGTCCTTGTTTTCTAATAATGTGAAAAGAGGTATAGGAAGGTATAAAGGGAAGCTTACCATTAAAGTGTTTTGGATATGGAGCCATTGGGAATTATGTTTCCAATTGTCCTCAAAGAGGAAATTAAGAAGAAAGTGATGAAGAAGAAAGTGAATATGAAGAGAGAAGACGAATAATATCTTAGAAGGAAAATGGTGATAAAGAAAAATTCCATTCCAAAAGGGAAGATAATATATTCTCCAAATCAAAAAGGTGAATATTTTTGTATAAGGAAGATGATAGTGAGGATGTTACAAATGATGGTGAAGACTATAAGTTCATTACAATAGTTAATGAAGAATGTTCTTCCAGTAAGGAAAGTAATTATGCTAAAGAAGAAGAAGAAAGTGAAGCTGAATATGAAAATTCCATTGAGCATGCTAGGGAAAATACTTTTATCATAAAAATTAATGATGATGAATTCAGAAGCAATAATCCTAAAGAAGAAGAAAATCATATTGAAATGCATTTGAAAGAAGAGTTTAAATAATTTCTGAGAAAGATCAGAAGACTTGAAATGAAATAAAAAAAAGTGGAAGATGAATTCTCAAGCAACGTACAATGTTTTTCTGGGGATAATGAAAAGATAATTAAAGAGATTGATGATTTGAAGAAATCTATTGCATAAGAAAATAATCGTAATAATCATTTAGAGGTGTAGTTGAAATTAAAAGAAGAAGAGTTGGAACATCTCCAACAAAAACTCTCTGAAGCTAAAAAAACACTATGTTTCTGAAACTCCATCAATGAAGTTGGTAAATGTTATCATAATTAGAATCTTGATAATTTTCAACAAAAGATACCTTCAAAGGGTGTGAAGAAGAATGGAACTGTTTAAAAAAAAGAAAGCTGGGAATGTTATATATGTGGGAAAGACCAACAATGTTTGGAATGTTTTGAAACAACCTGAATATAGGAATGTTTCCAATACTTATGGTTCCAATAATTCAGAAAAGAAAAGGAAGAATCTGATTGATAACAGAAAGGTTGGTGGATTGGAAAAGAATGAGAAGAAGGTGGATGAGAAACACATTCAAAATTCTAAATAGTATCAAAGTTTCAGTTGAAAACAATATTTTTATGGATATTGCTTGTATTGTGGTAGATTTGGACATATAGAGAATATGTGTTGGATCAACCAACAACACTACTATTATTCCACAGGTTATGGAAGGCATGGTTTAAGGGGGAGTCAATTCTCTCAAAAGAAGAAGCCCGAGAAGGTTCTATTAATGAAATCTGAAAGGAATGAAGTAAATATTGAAAACAGGTTCTAACCATTGGAAACTATTTGTGAAAGGTGTGAGAAACCTAGATACCTTGCGAAAATATGCCTTGTTTTGTTACAGGAACAACAAAATATTCTTAACAATTATCAAAAGATAGATTTTTTAGAAGTTAAGAATGATAGATCTGCTAAATTTTGAAAGAAAGAGTGATTAGTTGTTTGGATAGAACACATTGACTTGGCTAGGAAATCAGAGGAATCACAAAAGAAATTAAAAGAAGAAAGGAAGAAGAAGCCTCTTGAAGATATGAGAAATTCTGACAATAATATATCCACAAATAGTGTAGATGAGAAACAAAGGACATGATATCAAAACTTGTTCAACTATATTTTTAGAGAAAAATTTAGTAATAAACAACATGAAACAAACTGATTGTAACAAGGATGTTCTTAAAGATGAAGAAAAGTCATCATCCTCATTATAAAATTCGATACATAATAATAAATATATTACAAAACTCGAGAAGGATGAATAGAAGGAATAAAGAACATTTAATGAAAAATACAAGAAGAAGAAGAAGGTAATAATGAGAGAGGATTCTCAGTCTGATTGTTGTTTCTAATAAACAATTGACATTCCCCCTTATTCCCAATATTTTTGTTTACTTGTGCTAATATGTAGGGAATTGAAGGAGTGTAAATAAGAATGATGGAATTTATGAGTCTCTTACTTTTCTTGAAAAATAAAGTAATGAGGATGAGAAAAGTTTGTTTTGAAATGTTGTGTTTTTATACATATGAACTTTCTGATGTGTTTGTTGAGATGGGTGAAAGTTACTTTTGTCTTAGAAAACATCCTTCAAGGTTTTCCTCCAGTCATTAGAATGTTGAAAGAAGTATGGAAAATGTATTACATTAAAGTTTTGTTAAGTAAAACATTGATCACCTTGATTATACACTCTTGTTTTCTACACCGTGATTGCCCATGTAGACTTATAGTTGTTTAGTTAAAGGTTATTTGTTAAGAAAATCATGTGATACCCATGTCAAAGACAAGTCCCAACCTCTGGAAATAGAGATCATTTACAAACAAGGGATAAACTTATCATAATGACCCCTTTGAATTTTATTGTCATTAAGGGGGAGAGATAAGAGAAAGGGGGAGAAGAAAAAAATAGGGGGATTAAGAAATGAAACAATACCACATATTGTTTTCATATGGTTGTAGTTATTGAAGTGGGTATTGACAAAAAATACCAAGGGGGAGATTATTAGGACAAAGTTGTGTTTTGGTTGTATTTATTGTCAATCGATTAGTATGCTAAAGAAAGAAAGGACGTTGAGAAATATGATGAATGAGATTTCAGATTGAAAGAGATTGAAATAAAGAAGAAAGGTATTATGACTCATTTTTTTTCAAAAAGAATTTTCTTGGTTTTAAAACAATCATATTGAGGATTGTTTTTAAATGAATCAGATCCATGTTGTTTTGAAAGGAACCAGATCCATGTTTTTTTGAAGGAATCAGATCCATGTTGTTTTGAAAGTAATTGGATCCATGTTTTCAAAAACAATCGGATCTGTGTTTTGAAAGGAATCAGATCCATGTTGTTTTGAAATGAATCAGATTCATGTTTTCAAAACCAATCAGATCCATGTTTTGAAAATAATCACATCCATATTTTTATAAGAAATAGAAATCAATGTGATAGTCTATTATAATGGGAAGGAGTGTCTTTGAAAGTGAAAACATCTTATTGGAAGTAGATGGTCATTAAATTCAGTCTAAATACGATGAGAAAGTAGTTTTTGTTTTTCTATAGAATCAGAGTCTTTATGAATATGATTAAATTAACTGTGATGATGCTTTTGTGATTTTTATTTCATAAAAATCATGAGTTATATTGAGACATTGTGATGAAATATTGATAGAAGAACGGGTGAGTTAAAGAGATGATGCCAATCTGAAAAGAATTATATTTAGATGAAAGAGAGATAAAAGTGGTACTGATTGTTTTTCAAATAAATCGTATATTGATTGAAGAGGCGGTGCCGATTTTTTTTCAAAACAATCGATTCAGATGGAAGAGGCAATTCCAATTGAATAAGATAGACCAATAAGAAGAGAAAGAGAAATTATTGACTGTGTTTTAAAAAAATTGGATTCATGGTGGAAGTAAAAGAAGTTGTGTTGTTTTCACTATAGCAGCTACCTATGATTTCACTATAGAAGCTAATTATGATTTCACTCTTGCAAGTGCTTATGATTTCTGTGTAGAATCTGGTTATAATTTCAATATAGAAGTGGGTCATGATTTCAGTGTAGAAGCTGGTTATGATTTTAGTGTAGAAACTGGTTATGATTTCAGTGTATAAGATGGTTGTGATTTCAGTGTTGAAGTTAGTTACAATTTCATTGTAGTAGCTGGTTACAATTTCACTATAACAGCTGGTTACAATTTCATTGTAGCAGGGTGGTTACGATTTCACTATAGCAATGTGGTTATGATTTCACTATAGTAGTGTGGTTACGATTTCTCTGTAGAAGTGGGTGCCAATTGAAAACGTGATGTCAAATGATGAATAAGAGTTGCTGCTGATTGGTAAAGGATTATATCTATATGTATCGTAAACAGGTAGTAGAAATAAAGAAGTTGTACGGATGGAAATTTGTGTCGATGGAAGAGATGGTGCCGATTGAGAATGAATCAAATTCATATTGTTTTGTATCATAACTAGAATGATCATAATTAGATATGATTGTATTCAAGATAATAGTTTCCAGACCATTTGTATTTAAAAAATATCATTCTTGGGATGAGATGAAATGAAATAAGTAGGAATGGATGGAAAGCTACAATACTTTCCAATTGAATTCAGATGATGCTAAATCTGATCCTCAGTGATTTCAAAGTCATGAAGGTAGTCAGGATACAAGCACATATTGGTGAATGGAGTGTGTTTTTCATGTGGGTAAATAGAAAAGAAAAGAGAAGGAGACTGATGAATGAATTGTCAAGGGGGGGGGGATTTCTTTTAATAGGGTGATTGTATCTCAAGTGGAGAAATTCATTTCTTGAAACACATTAAATTGGTATTATATCAAGCATTGTTTCGAAGAGATCAGTATGAGAGAATTGGATTCAGACCCATGTATTGGTCATCAATTGTAATTGTATTGACGATTGAAATGGGAGTATAGAAAAGAAGAGATTAATATTGTAGAATATTCAAGAAGAATTATGAAGCATTAGAGAAGTCATAATTTCTCTAAGATTTTTGGAGAAATTCAGATTTGGGTGATTGGTAGAAGAGAGAGATGATCTGGGTTTCTAGAGAGAAAAATAGATCAATTCCATTCGGATTGATAATTGTTTTGGGTGGTTCCTATTTATTCGTATTCTATTTGGAATGACAATTTTATTCAAGAATTGAAGCGGCGTCGATTCAAATCTATTATTTTCTACCTGAAATTATCATAATGGATGCTTTGTTTTGAAATAATTGTAATGGGAGATTTTTTTTGAAAGAATCGAAATGGGAGATTTGTATTGAAAGTATCCGGATTGGGAGATTTTGATTTGAAAGAATCTAATTCAGAGAAATCTGACTCAGTGTTTCATAAAAAAGTCTAGGTAGTTTTTACATTTATTTTGGGTAAGGATTTGATGAATTTTATTAAAATTTAAATACATTTGTTGAATTGAAAAGAAACGTAGTTAACATGAGTTGTTACCAAACAATTTTATTACCCTATAGTGCTAAGAGGGTGCACACTCACTAGTGGAATTGTTTCATTGTGCTATATGAGTGTAAGGGTACTTCCAACTTGTTGTAATCCAAGTATTGTTCTCTTAGTGGATTGTATGGTATTGGATCATTTACAAACCATAACATGGACATAGCTATTCTTATTTAATAGCAAACCTTGTAAATATTTGTGTTCCAATGGATGTGTGTTGAGTTTGTTTTCAGAAGATAATTGAAATATCTAACAGGAGGCGAAGGTCATTTCAACTGAAAAGAAACATAAAAGAAAAAGAGTATCACTGATTCACCCCTACCCCTCTTAGTGAGACATTACTCTCACTAGGCACTTTCAATGGGAAACAAATCAACACAAATCCAAAGGAACACAAAGATTTACAAGGTTTACTATTCAATAAGATTTTCTACGTCCTTGTTATGGTTTGGAAATGATCCAATACCATAAAATACACTAAGAAAAAAAATCCTTGGATTTCAATGAGTAGGATATATCATTACAATTTTGTAGAACTATGAAACAGTCCCTCCAGTGCGTGTGCACCCTCTTAGCACAATAGGGTAATAAAATTTGTTTGTAACAACCCATGTTACCTATGCTTCTTTTAAATTAAAAAAATGTATTCACATTGTAATACAATTCATCAATTCCTTATCCAGAAGAAAGGTAAGAACCACCTGGATTTTGTTATGAAGCACTAAGTCTGATCTTCTCTAAGTACGATTATTTCAAAACGAAGCTCCCAATCTGATTTTTTTTCAATACAAATCTCCCATTACAATTAATTCAATACAAACCTCCCTGTATGCTTTTTTCAATAAAAATCTCCCAATCTAATTTTCAAATAGAAAACAATAGAGTTGAATCGACACCACTTCAATTCCCGAATACAATTTTCATGCCGAATAGAATATAAAGGAATCTGTACCACCCAAAAAAATTTCAATCTGAACAGAATTGATCTCTTCTTCTCTCTACAAACCCAGAGCTTATCTCTCTTCTTCAATTCACATAAGTAGAATGTACATAAAGCATTTTATAGGTGACCCAAAACATTTTTAGGTGGGAATCCCAAAACACTTTCCTGCTCACTTATATTCACCCAAATCTGAATTTCTCCTGAAATCTCAGAGAAATCATGAATTTTTCAACGCTTCTAGATTCTTCTCGAAACTTCCACAATATTCATATCTTCTTTTCCAAACTCCCATTTATATTGTCAATATAATTACAATTTACGAGAAATACATGGGTCTGAATTTGATTCTCTCATACTGATTTCTTAAAAACAATGCTTGATACCATACCAATTGAATGTGATTGAAGAAATGAACTTCTCCTCTTTGAGATACAATCACTATTTTAAATGAAATTTACCCCCTTGAAAATTCATTCATCAATCTACACTTTATTTACTTTTCTCTTGACCCTCTTGAGAAAACATATCATCCCATTCAAAACCTTTTCTTGAATCATGAATTCCTTCATGACTTTGAATGCCTTGAGGATCAGATTTAGAATCATATGAATTCAGTTGGAAGGTATTGTAACTTTCCATTAATTCTTGCTTCTTTCTTTTCATATCAACCCAAGCATGATATTTTCTGAATACAAATGGCCTGGATACTATAATTCTGATTACGATCATTCTGGATAAGATTGCTGGTTATGATTTCTAATTACGATCATTCTGGTTACGATAATTCTGGATATGATCATACCGAATAGGATTATTCAAATTACGATCATTCTAGATATGATCATTTTGGTTATGATCATGCTAGATACAATCAGTATGATTACGATCGTTCTACTTGTGATATTTCTGGATATGATCATCCTGATTATGATCATTCTGGTTAGGATCAGTCTGGATATGATCATCATGGTTATGATTGCTAAACATGATCAAATAGAATCTGAAGATAAAGATATTCCTGGATATGATACAAAAAAATCCGATAAGGATGATCTATTCTGATACGATAGAAAACAATATGAATATGATTCATTCTCAATCAACACCATCCCATTTCTTTTCTTCTACCCAAATACAATTGTTTTGAAAAACAATTGGTGTCTCATCTTCCATTTGAACCGTTTCGATTAACACCACTTACCATTGGCATCACCTATCCCATCGACATCACCATTTTCAATCGGAATTACCTATTCAATTGGCATAACTTTTTTACTTCACCTCGGTATCCAATTGTTTTGATAGACAATCAATACAATATAGATATGGTTGTTTTGAAAGACAATCTATAAAATCTAGATAATTTTTTTTTTCTGATTTTCTTGAAAAAAAATATCCACCACTGCTTTCTTTTCTGAGTTTTTTGAAAAATAATAGGCACCACTATATTTTTTGATTGTTTTGAAAAACAATCTGAATACGATTATTTTCTGATTGGAAGCATCTATTTCACTTCCCCTTTCTTTTATAAGTCTTGAATCACAAGTTCTCAATACAACTCATGATTTATATGAAATATAATTCAGTGAAGAATTATCAAAATCAAAATAGGTCCCATTCATTAAAAAAAACCCAAAACAATTGTATTCACAAAACAAAGTGAAGTGATTTACTTTCTTCAAAACATACCTTGAAAACAAAATAAAACCCTTGAAACCTTCATCACCTTGACCATCAGCTTGGTCCCAATAATCCCCCCCTTTGGATTTTGTTTTCAACCAAGTTTCATAAATCACTAAACTTTGTAAACTCAATTAATGAATTACATATCAACAATTCTAAGCCTATGTGAGCTAACTTATTGTATGAAACAATAATCATTAATATCAAAACCATGCTATCCAAAATAGTGATCATGACCACCTCTTTATTTTCTTCATTCTTCGTAGAAAACAATTCAATTTCCTTTCCTTTAACCACTCCAAAAAATAGTTATAATAGTTCACACACTAAACAATACTGAATTCAAAGCCTACCCACAACTCTCCCTTTTGTGTAATAGATTTATGAAACAAAACGATTATCCCCCTTGAAAAACAATCCAAAGGTAAGATGAGAGGGGTGAAAAATACACATACCTCAACCTTGAAGGGAAAGAGGTTGGACACCCATTTTCAACCTCATTTTTTTAGAATGATTCATTCGATAAAGGTTTTGTGAAAATATCAGCAACTTTTTCTGATGTTGGAACACATTCTAGCTTCAATTAATTCTTATCTATATTCTCTTTGATGAAATGATATTTGATATCAATATTTTTTGAATGTAATGTTACACAAGATTCTTGGTGAGATTGATTGTACTTTGATTCTCACAACCCAAGAGCATGTGTAACTTCACGTCATCAAGTAATTATTCCAATTTTATTTCTATCCACATAAGTTGAGTAGTGGCTTGAGTAGCAGAAACATACTCAGCTTTATTTGTACTAAGAATTACTGAGTTTTGTTTCTTCAAATTCCAACTAACACAATTATTTCCCAAAAATAATACCCCAATAGATGTATATCTTTTATCATCAAAACATTCTGCTCAATCTGTATCAGAATACCCAAATAAATCAATACTGTCTAAGCTGCAATACTTGATTATAAATTTTTGTGTGCCTTTGATGTATCTAAGAATTATTTTTCCAGAAATAATATGTGATTCTATTGTAGAACTCTAAAATCTTTCACATAAGGTAACAACATAAAAGATTTCAGGTTTTAAGGAAATCAGATACAATAGACTTCCAATTAGATTCTGATACTATTTTTGATAAATTTCCTTTCCATCTCCATCTTTACTCACCTTTTTTTTTCACTAGAATGTGTGTGGAAACAGGTTTTAAATTTTCCGTTCCAAACCTATTGAGAAGTTATTTTTCATACTTTTATTGGGAGAGAAAAATGTATTCTTTCATTTGTTGGATTTGTAACCCAAGAAAGTATTTCATTTCTCCAAGAATGTAAATTTCAAAAAAATCCTTCATTTCTTTAGTAAATATTTCACAACTTCCTTCATCATTCCTAGAAAAGATAATATCATCAATATAAATAATTAGAATTTGGGAATACTCTTGACTTTCTCTGATATAAAGGTTTCTATCCACTCTTACATTATTGAAATTCATCTTTCTAAAGCATGTATTCAATTTGAAATACCATGCCCTTGGAGTTTGTTTTAGGCCATAAAAAGCCTTTTTCAATCTTAATGCATAACCTTCATCTTTTCCAATAACAAATCCACATGTTTTTTCAATATAAACCTCTTCTTCAAGATCACCATTTAGGAATGTAGATTTAACATCCATTTTAAAGATCCTGTAGCATCATTGTGAAGAAATAGTAAGAAAGATTCTGATTGTTTCAGGTCTTTCTGTAAGAGAAAAGGTTTCATCAAAATAAATAACCTCAATTTGTGAGTACCCTTTGCACACCAATCATTCTTTGTTTCTTATAACCTCAACTTATTTATTCAACTTGTTCCAAAAAACCCATTTTATGCCAATGATGTTTTTGTTTTCTGTCTTGGGTATGAGTTCCCACATATTGTTCTTTTCAATCTGATCAAATTCTTCATTCATGGAATGAACACATTTCAGATTCTCAAAAGCTTCTTTCACATCATTCAGTTCCACATTTGAATATAATGAAGTATGTGTAATGAAATTGGTTGTTCTTCATGTTTGAACCTTCAGATATTGACCACCAATTATATTATGTGCTTCCACATGTTTCCTTAACCTTGGATAATTTTTTGGATTGTCTTCATCACTTGAAATAGATGAGTCTAATTCATCTTCTTAAGAAGGAATACACTTTTCTGTATCCTTATTAGAATTTTTTTCTTCAACTTGTGCAACTTCATTATTTTCCAGAACATGTTTCTATTTCTCAGATACTTCAATCACTTTCACACCAACTAAATCAACAATTATTTTTGTTTCCTTGTTGTAGCATATGTATCCTCTTCCTTCTAGAGAGTATCCAAGAAATATTCCATCCTCACCTTTCTACTCAAACTTACCATAGTTTCCACCTTTCTTCTTTATAATAAAAGGACTACTGAAAACTATGAAGTGCTTATAACTTGGATTTTTTCCATAAAACAATTCACAGGGATTCATAACTGATTTGATCCTATAGAAACAATGGTTCTAAATATAAATAGCTATACTCATGGATTGCCTCCAAAAGTAATGAGAAATACCATGTTCAAGTAACATGGTTCTTCCCATTTCCACCAGGCTTCTATTATTTATTTTAGAAACCCCATTTTGTTGGGGAATGTATGGAGAGATATACTCATTACAAATACCATGATTCTCAAGATAGTTTTCAAACTCTTTACTTATGTGTTCACCACTATTATTAGTTCTCAACTTCTTCACAAAATACTCACATTCTTTTTCAACTTTTCTTCAAAAACTTTTAAACATTTTCAAAGCATTCGATTTGTATTTCATGTACATAACACAAGTAATGCGATTAAAATAATCTATGAATGTAATGAAGTACTTATCTCTATGTGTTAATTGTTTTCTCATTTGCCCACATATATTGGAATGGATCAGATCTAGGGGTTATTTTGAAAAAATATCAACTTTCTTATGCACAAAATTTGTTCTTTCCTTTCTAACAAATAGTCCAACACCAATATATACTTCTTAGAAAATCCAGAATTTCTCAAACACTTTCTCTTTTAGATAAATTTCTCATGTTTATCTGACACATGTGTCCAAGACTTTTATGCCATAACTGATTTTATTACACCGTACTTATGTAACAAGATTTTTGTGAGTCACCAACTAGAAAAAAGTTTCCTTTTTTAGGTTGACCTCTTGTAACAATATTTCCATATTCTTCAATCTATATAACAAATCCATCTTTCTTGAAGATAACTTTATTACCCTCATCACACAATTGTGAAACACTTAGAAGATTGTGTTTCAGATCTTCAACATTCAATGTTTTCTTAAATTTCATATTTTCTTTTCCAATGATGGATAACCCAACACCTTTTATTTTCAATGATTCATACTTTCTAAATGTCACCATTCCTTCTTTAAAATCTTGCACATACTTCAAAAACTTCAAGTCTCCTATCATGTGAGAAGAACACCCACTATCAAGTATCCAATATCGTTCTCCTTTCATGGATTTTAATTCAGTTTCAACAAATAGTTCCTTTTCTCCATTTTTTCATTCCTCACCTTCAGATTTTTAGAATTGAGAATCTTTTGTTGATATGGTAATAAAAAAGACATCCTTTTTCAAGGTTTCCAAGTTGGTCATATCTTTCAAAAATAGTTCCCAAGGTTTGTAACCTTTTTTCAATCTTCATTTCATTATTTTCATATTTCTTCAAGAAAACCTTCTCATTTTTCTTTTGTGGAGTAGATTGAATCCCCCTCAGTCTCATCCTTTCATAACCCGTGGGATAATATTAATTTTTTTGATTGAACCAACACATACTTATTGTGTACCTAAATCCACCACAATACCAGTAATACCCATAGAAAGAGTATTTTCCTCTGAAACCTTCATACTGATCAGAATTGTGATGTGTTTCTCAACCAACTTATTCTATTTCTTTTTTGATTCACCAACATTTCTATTATCAATCAGATTCCATCTTTTCTTTTCTAGATTATCAGAATTAGACATATTGGATACATTTCCAGATTCAGAATGTTTCAAAACATTCCTAACCTTGGTGGTCTTGGCCACATACGTAACATTCCCAACCATCGTCATATAAAAAAAAATTTCATTTTTATTCTCACCCTTTGAAGGTAACTTTTTTTGAACCTTATTATGTTTCCCATTACAAGAACATTCACCAACATCAGTGATAGAGTTTTGGAAACAAATAATTTTCTTTTTAGTTTCAGTGATTTTTTGATGGAAAAGTTCCAACTCTTATTCTTTTACTTTTAGCTTCACCTATAAATTCTCATTATGATTCTTTTATTTTTCAATAGATTTCATAAAATCATCAACATATTTAATTAAAAAAAATTTCTCACCAGAAAAACATTCTTGGTTTCTTGATCATTCATCTTCCATCCTTTTTTTCTTTTCAAGCCTTCTAATATTTCTTATACATTCTTTCAACTCTTATTTCAGATGCATTTCAAGATAATTTTATTCTTCTTCAGAACTACTACTTCAGAATTCTTCATCAATCACTATTTCAATGAAATAATTTTCATTACCATACTCAATGGATTTTTCGGATTTAGCATCACTCTCTTATTCATCATCATCTTTGGACAAGAAACTTCTTCTTTTTGATTTGAAGAATTTCTTTTCTTTTCCTTTGTCTCTCTTTTTCTTCCACAATCTTATTGTCTTTATTTCTTCAATATAGCCGTCCTATTATTTATTTCTTTGAGGAAAATTAGCCGCAAAGTGACCAAAACATACACATTCAAAATATTTCAAGGGAATTTTCCCATTGTATTTCCCTATTACTCTTTTCACATTGTTAGAAAACAAGGATATTATTTCATTGAGATTTTTACATACCTCATTTTCAGAGTCAGAATCACCAGATTCATCGCCAATAACAATCTTCTTTGAATTTTCTTTGTTCATATCCTTGAAAGAAATTTATTTATCAACATTTATTTTGATCCTCATAGAATTCTATCTTCTCATTTCATAGGTGATAAGAGTGCTACGTAAATAATGAAGAGATAATGTTTCAGGATCTCTGTATTCCAATGAAGAAACTTTTGCATTAAATTTTTCAGGTAGGATTCTCAAGATCATTTCAAAAACTTTAGAATCTTTTATATTTTCACCAAGACATCTAATAGTACTCACAATGTCATTCACCCTTGTAAAAAATTCCCCAACCGATTCATGGTCACCTATCTTCAAATCTTGGTACTTTAATCTCTATATTTTTAACGTTGCCTTCTTCAATTTTGTATTTCCTTCATAAATGTTTTTCAACTTATCCCATGTACCTTTAGCTATGGAAACACCTTTAAATCTCAAAAATTCACATTCATAATGTGATGATAATATAGAATTCTTGGTCCTTCCATGATTCTCGAGATACTTCTTGTCAACAGGTGTAAGTGGAGAACTATCATCAATGGGAGGAAACCCTACTTTTGTAGCATCAATAACTTCACAACTGATAGAAATAAGATATGGAAACAATTTATCTTTCCAGATATGATAGTCCATTCCATCAAAAACCATAATAACTTTACTGTTAACATAGTTAACTTTATCCATCAGCAAAGAATAGCGAAGGAATACTTCACTATGATACTAATTGAAAGTGCCCAGTCAGAATATTGTATCACTTATAGGGGGAGGGGGAGAATTAGTTATAAAATTTTCATTTTATGTTTCTTTTCTATTAAAAAAAATTCACCACTTATTAATGATTTCAATTCCCTACTGAGAAACAAATCAACACACATCCAAAGGAACACAAAGAATTACAAGGTTCCCTATTCAATAAGAATAGCTACATCCTTGGTATTGTTTGGAAACGATCTAATAACATACAATCCACTAAGAAAAAAATCATTGGATTATAATGAGTTAGATATACCCTCACACTTAGGTATCACTATGAAATATTCCCTCTAATGCATGTGCACCCTCTTAGGAAAATAGGGTAATACAATCTATTTTGTAACAACTCCTGTTACATGTGCTTTTTTTCAATTAAAAAAATGTATTCAAATTGTAATACAATTCTTCAATTCCATACATAGAAGAAAGGTAAGAACGAATTGGAATTTGTTATGAAGCACTGAGTCCAATCTTCTCTAAGTACGATCCTTTTAAAACCAATCTCCCAGTCTGATTTTTTTCAATACAAATCTCCCATTACGATTCTTTCAAAACAAAGACCCCATCCTTTTTTATCAATACAAAGCTGCGAATCTGATTTTCATATAGAAAAAAATAGAGTTGAATTGACACCACATTAATTCCTGAAAATAATTTTCATGCCTAATAGAATATGAATGAATCAACACCCAAAACAATTGTCAATCAGAACGTAATTGATCTCTTCATCTATCTAGAAACATGGAGCTTATTTCTCTTTTATAAGTCACACAAGTACAATGAATTTCACGCCATTTATTGCTGACCCAAAAAATATTTAGGTAGGAATCCAAAAACAAATTCTTGCTCACTTAAATTCTCCCAAATCTGAATTTCTCTTGAAATCTTGGACCAATTATGACTTTGTCAATGCTTCTCGATTCTTGTTGAAACTTCCACAATCTTCATATCTTCTTTTCCAGACTCCTATTTCTATTTTCAATACTATTATAATTGATCACCAATATGTGGGTCTAAATACGATTCCCTCATACCGATTTAATAAAAACAATGGGTGATACCATACCAATTAAATGTGTTTGAATAAATGCACTTATCCACTTTGAGATACGTCACTCATTTAAATGAAATCCCCCCCTAAAAAATTCATTCATCAATCTACACTTTCTTTTCATTTATATTGACCCTCTTGAGAAAACATACCATCCCATTCAAAACATTTTTTTGAATCATGACTTCCTTTATGACTTTGAATGCATTGAGGATCTATTTTAGCATCATCTGAATTCAGCTAGAAAGTATTGTAACTTTCCATTCATTCATGCTTCTTTTTTTTTCATCTCAACCCAAGAATGATATTTTCTGAATACTAATGGTTTGGATACTATTATCCCCAATTCAATAATTATGGATACGATTGCTTGTTTCAATTTCTGGTTATGATCATTTTGGTTACGATCATTTTGGATAAGATCATGCTGGATATGATCATTCTGATTACAATCATTCTGGATATGATCATTCTAGTTATGATCATGCTGTATACTATAATTCTGATTATGATCGTTCTAGTTACAATCATTCTAGATACAATCATCCTAATTATGATTTTTATGGTTACGATTATTCTGTATTTTATCATCCTAGTTACTATTGATGGATATGATCAAATACAATCTAAAGACAAAGATCTACCCGGATACGATACAATACAATATGATAAGGATGATCTACCTAGATACAATACAATACAATATGAAAAGGATTTATTCTCAATAGACACTATCACATTCCTTTTCTTCTACCAGAATATGATTGTTTTGAAAAACAATAGATGCCTCATCTTCCATTCGGCACCACTTCGATCAGCACCACTTACCATTAGAATCACCTTTCCCATCAACATCACCCTTTTCAATTGACATTACCTATTCAATCAGCATCACTTTTCACTTCCACTCGATATCCAATTGTTTTGAAATATAATTGATAAAATCTGGATACGATTGTTTTGAAAGATAATTGATACAATCTGGATACAATTGTTTTTTGATTGTTTTGAAAAACAATAGGAACCACTACTTTATTTTCTAATTGTTTTTAAAAACAATAAGCACCACTGATTTATTTTCTGATCGTTTTAAAAACAACATGGATAAAATTATTTTCCGATTGGCAACATCTCTTTTACCCCATTTCTTATATCATTCTTGCATCACAAGTTCTCAATACAACTCATTATTTATATGAAATACAATCCATAAAAGCATTATCACAATCAACATGGGCCCAATTCCTTTCAAAACAAAACCAAAAAAATTGTTTCAACAAAAAAAGTGAAGTGATTTCATTTCTTCAAAACATACCTTGATAATAAAAGGCAACACTTGAAACCTTCATCACCTTGATCATCAGCTTGGTCCCAACAATAAAATCTTGTTAAATAGACTGATGATTTGAAAAATTGATTTCAAAATGAAAAGAATCATAACGTGCATTAGGAAGTGAGGCTAAAGGAAAAAGAATAAGAGTTGGAACTTAACCAAAAAAACTCTCTGAAACTGAAAAGAAAAGCCTAAGTTTCCAAAACATTATCACTAAAGTTGGTGAATGTTATTTCAATGAGAAACATTATAAGTTTCAACAAAATAAACCTTCAAAGGGTGAGAAGAAGAATGGAACTATGTATGAAAAGAAAAATGATGGTAATGTTATGCATGTGGTCAATGTGAAGAATTCAAAAGTTACAAAACATCCTGAGTCCAAAAAGGTTTTATCTAGATCTAGAGAAGTTTCAAATACTTTTAATACTATCAAGGCTGAAAATAAGAAGAAGAATCTAATTGAAATTGAAAATAAGATGGTTGAGAAATGTTTTCACAATTCTGATCGATTTGGAGGTTTCAGAAGAAAATAATCTTTCTATGGGTATTGCTGGTATTTTTGGGGATTTGGGAACATAAAAAGTATGAGTTGGTTCAATCAAAAACATTAATATTATACCACAGGCTATGTAAGGAAGAGATTGAGGGGGAGTCAATCTCCTCAAATAAAGATAAATGATGTGTTTTCTTGAAGAAATTTTAAAATAATGTAGTGAATATTGAAAATAGGTTCCAACCCATAGAAAATATTTGTGAAAGATGTGAAAAACTAGGATATCTTCAAAAATTATGTCTTATTTTGTTACCATCTCAGCAAAATATTATCAATTCTCAAAAGACAAAGGTGAAAACTGAAAAGAATGGAGAAAATATGCTTGTTGTTGAAACTGCATTAAAAGCCATAAAAGGAGAATGACCCTAGATACTTGATAGTGGGTGTTCTTTCCACTTGATAGGAGAATTGAAAATTTTTAAGGATGTGAAAGATTTTAATGAAGGCATAGTTACATTTGGAAATGATGAATTGTTGAAAATAAAAGGTGTTAGATCAACTATTATTGTAAAGGAAAAGATGAAATCTATGAAAAAATTGTATGTTGATGGGCTGAAACACAACCTGATAAGTGTCTCACAATTGTGGGATGAGGTTAATAAGGTTATCTTCAAGAAATATGGATTTTTTTAATGAGTGAAGAATATTTAAAGATCATTACAAGCGGACAACGTACAAAAGGACATTTGTTTCAGGTTGGTGATTCAAAAAAATTATTGTTATATGAGTATGGTAGAAGAGAATTTGTTATTCCATAAAAGGCTTGGACATATGTGTTAGAGAAACATGAGCAATTTATCTAAAAGGGATAGTGTTCAAGAAATTCTTGATTTTCCAAGAAGAAGATATTGATGTTTCACTATCTACCAAAAAGGAATAATTAAAAATGTTGTGCATAAGAAAGTTGATATTTGTTCAAAACAACCCCTGGAGCTGATCCATTCCAATATATGGGGGCCAATGAGAAAAAAATAAAAACATAGAGATAAGTAATTCATCACTTTCATTAATGATTTTACTTGTATTACTTGTGTTATGTACATGAAACAAAAATCAGATGCTTTGAAAATGTTTAAAAGTTTCTGAAGAAAATCTGAGAAAGAATGTGAGTTTTCTGTGAAGAATTTTAGTTCTGGTAATGGTGGTGAATAAAAAAGTGAAGAGTTTGAAGAATATATTTAGAATTATAGTATTGTGCATGAGTATATATCTCCATACACTCCCCAAAAAAATGGGGTTGTTGAAAGAAATAATAGAAGCCTGGTGGAAATGGGAGGAACCATGTTACTTGAGCATGGCCTTTCTCATTACTTTTGGAGGCAAGCCATATATAGTGTTGTTTATATTCAGAACCATTGTTTCTACATGCCTCAATTAGGTATGAATCTCTATGAATTATTTTATGGAAAAACTCTAATTTTGAAGCACTTGAGAGTTTTTGGGAGTCCTATTATTATAAAGAAGAATGGTGTAAACTATGGTAAGTTTGAGAAGAAAGGAGAGGATGGAATATTTCTTAGATATTCTATATAATTAAGAGGGTACAAGTGATTTAACAAAGAAACAAATAGAATTTTTAGTTCAGTTGATGTGAATGTGATTGAAGTATTTGAGAAATAGAAATATGTTCAGGTGGATAGTGAAGTTAAGCAAGTTAATGAAGATAATTTTGATAAGGATATAAATGATTGTAATCCTAAAAATGTGAATAATCAAACTCAACTATTTCCAGTTATGAGTAAGAAAATCTAAAATCTTATCACAGGTTGAAGAAACATGTGTATGACCAGAATATAATTGTTTATCAACAACAAAAGATTCAAATAAGAAGAACAACCAATTACATTATGCATATTTCTTTGTATTCAAAAGTGAAACTGAATGATGTGAAAAGAGATTTTGATAATATGAAATGGTTTCAATCCATAAATGAAGAATTAGATTAGATTGAAAAGAACAATACATGGGAACTCATACCCATGACTAAAAGAAAAAACTTCATTGGAACAAAAATGGGGTTTCTAGAACAAGCTGAATGAAAAAGGTGAAGTTATAAGAAACAAAGCAAGATTGGTTTATAAAGGGTATTCAAAGATTGAGGGTATTTATTTTGAGAAAAAATTTTCTCTAGTGGGAAGAATTGAAACAATCATAATCTTTGTTGATATTACCACACAATGAGGATAAAAGATCTTTCAAATAGATGTTAAATCTGCATTCCTAAATGGTGATCTTGAATAAAAGGTTTATATTGAACACACTTATGGATTTGTTATTAGAAAAGATTAAGGTTATGCGTGTAGATTGAAAAAGGAATTGCAAGGAATAAGACAATCTCTGAGGTCATGATAATCCAAATTGGATACATTCTTAAGAAAGATGAATTTTAACATGGGAATAGTGGATAAAAATATTTATATCCAATAAAGTCAAAAGTATTACTTCATTATAATTGTTTATGTTGATTATATTATCTTTTCTGGGAATGATGAAGGAAGATGTGAAAGACTGGCTAAAGAAATGAAGAATTTATTTGAAATGTCCAAGCTGGGAGAAAGGAAATAATTTATTGGGTTACAAATCCCAAAAAATAAATAATACAATTTTCTCCCCCAAGAAAAAAATGAAAAATAACTTCTCAAGTGTTTTGGAATGGAAAATTCAGAACCTATTTCTACACCCATTTCAGTGGGAACAAAGCTGAGTAAATATGGAGATGGAAAAGAAGTGGATCAGAAAGAGTTTTAGAAGCTGATTGGAAGTCTATTGTATTTTACTACCTCAAGTACTGACATTGTTTATGTTGTTACCTTATGTGAAATATTTCAGAGAAATCCAATATAATCACATCTTATTGTTGGAAAAATAATTCTTAGATACATCAGAGGAACGACATAATTTGGAATCAGGTATTGAAGCTTTGATAGTATTGATTTATTTGGGCATTCTGATGTTGATTGGGTAGGAAATGTTGATGATTGAAGATCCACATCTGGTGGTGTATTCTTTTTGGGAAAGAATTGTTTTAGTTGGAATTCTAAGAAAAAAACCCAGTAACTCTCAGTACAGATGAAGCTAAGAATGTTTCTACTACTCAAGCCACTACTCAACTTATGTGAATGTAAACAAAATTATAAGATTCACTTGTTGAAATTAAGTTACCCTTGCTCTTGTGTTGTGAAAATCAAAGTAAAATCAATATCAACAGAAATCCAGTGCAAAATTCTCATTCAAAACATATTGATATAAAATATCATTTCATTAAAGAGAATTTGGTGAAGAATTAATTGATGTTTGGGTATTTTCCAACATCGGAACAAGTTACTCATATTTTCACAAAACCTTTTTTGAAGGAATCATTCCAAAAAACAAGGTTGAACACGGGTGTCCAACCTCTTTCTCTTCAAGGTTTAGGTATTTGTATCTATCCCCTATCTCATCTTACCTTTGGATAGTTTTTTCAAGGGGAATAATTGTTTTGTTTCATAAATATATTTCACAAAAGAGAGATTTGTGGGTAAGTTGTGAATTCAACATTGTTTGGTGATTGAAATATTCTAACTATTTTTTAGAGTGGTTGTAGAAAAAGAAATTGATTTATTCTAGGGAGAATGAATAAATGAAACAGAAAATAAAGAGAATGTGGTCATAATGATCATTTTTTTGAATGGAATGGTTTTTCTATTAATTATTCTTGTTTCCTACAATGAGTTATCTCACATAGGCTTAGAATTGTTGATATGTAATCCATTTTTGGAGGATAAAAAGTTCAGTTATTTATGAAACTTTTTTGAAAAAAAATCTAAAGGGGGGTATTGTTAGGACCAATTCGATGATGATGGTGTTTTGTATTCAATTTTTGTCTTTTGTTTTCAAGGTAAGTTTTTAAGAAATTAAATCACTTCAATTTGTTTTTTGGAAAAAAAATTTTTGGGTTTCGTTTGGAAAATAATCTGACCAATGCTATTCAACAATTGAACTCTTGTATTCGGAAATTTTTTTCTCAGGACGAGAATGAGAAAGAAAGAAATAAACTTGGGTGAGTGGAATGTTATGATACTTTCTGATGTAATAGTTAGGATACCTTTTATATTTGTATTTCATTAAAATCACGGGTTTTATTGAGAACTTCTGATGCAAGCTTGATATAAGGAAATGAGAGTGAAAGATATGATTCCAATAAGAAAAGAATCATATTTAGATTGATTTTCAAAAATAGAAGAAAAGAATTAGATTCAGATTTATCATATCAGGATGGAAGTGAGAATGAAGTGGTACCAATTATTTTTCAAAACAATCAAAAAACAATTGTATCCATTTTGTATCAATTATATTTCAAAACAATTGGATTCTTGGTGAAATTAAAAGAAGTGATTCTGATGGAAAGGGAGGTGCTGATGAAAAGGGTGATGCTGATGGGAATGGTGGTTCTGATGAAAAGGGAGGTGCCGATGAAAAGGGTGATACTGATGGGAAAGGTGATGCCAATGGAAATTGGTTTTGATCGAAGTGGTGCCAATGGATGTGGTGAAGCCGACGGATGATGAAACACTGATTGATTTTAAAAACAATTGTATTCAGGTAGAAGAAAAAGAAAGAGATGGTGTTGATTGAGAATGAATCAAATTCATATTGTTTTGTATCGTATCCGGGTAGATCATTGTTTTTAGATTGTATCATATCAGAGAAGATCATTGTTTTCAGATTGTATCGTATTCATAATTATCTTACCTAGAATGATCATAACCAGAATGATTGTAACTTGAATGATCAAAACCAGAATGATCATATCCAGAATGATCATAACCAGAATGGTCATAACCAGAATGATTGTAACCAGAAATGATCATATCTAGAATGATAAATATCCAAAATGATCTTATTTAGGACGATCGTATCCAGACCATTTATATTAAAAAAAGATCATACTTGGATTGAGATGAAAAGAAAGAAGTGGGAACAGATGGAAAGTTACAATACTTTCCAATTGAAGTTAGATGATGGTAATGTTGATCCTCAATGAATTCAAAGTCATGAAGGTAGTCATGATTCAAGAATAGGTTTTTAATTTAAAGATTCTTTTTCTCAAGTGGGTCAAGAGAAAAGAAAAGAAAGTGGATATTGATGAATGAATTTTTAATGGGGATCCTTTCGTTTAATATAGTGATTTTATCTCAAGTGGAGAAGTGAATTTATTCAAACACATTTAATTAGTATGGTATCAAGAATTATTTTGAATAAATTGGCATGATAGAATCATATTCAGATGATCAGACTCATGTATTGATCATCAATTGTAATCATATTGACGTTTGAAATGGGAGTCTGGAAAAGAAGATATGAAGATTGTATATGTTTCAATAAAAATCAAGAAGTGTTGAAGAAGTCTTAATTACTCTGATATTTCAGAATAAATTCATATTTGTGTGAATTTAAGTGAGTAGGAAAGTGTTTTTGGATTCCTACCTAAACTTGTTTTGGGTCACCTAAAGAAGAGAAACAAGTACATTGTACTTTGTGTGTGGTGTGTACTATTCACTACAGAAGAGAGAGAATCTCTAGGTTTCTAGAGAAAAGAAGAGATCAATTCTATTCGGATATACAATTGTTTTGGGTGGTTTCAATTCATTTGTATTCTATTCAGCCTCAGAATTGTATGTGAGAATTTAAGTGGTGATGATTCTACTCTATTGTTTTCAATCAGAAAATCAGACTAGGAGTATTGTTTTATAATAATCAGACTCAGAGGAATAAAACTCAAAGATGATCATACTCAGTGTTTCATAACAAAGTATAGGCAGTTCTTACGTTTCTTCTGGGTAAGGAACTGATGAATTTTATTACAATTTGAATACATTCGTTGAATGGAAAAGAATCATAGTTAACTTGACTTGTTATAAAACAATTTTATTACCCTATTATGCTAATAGGATGCACATGCACTACTTGTATTGTTTCACAGTGTTTCAAAAGTGAAAGTGTACATCATACTCATTGTAATCCAAGGATTTATTTCTAGTAGATTGTATGGTATCAGATCATTTACAAACCATACCAAGGATGTTTCTATTATCATTTGATAAAGAACCTTGTAAATCTTTGTGTTCCTTTGGATATGTATCAATTTGTTTCTTTGTTGGGAGTTGAAATCCTTAATAGGAGTAGAAGGTTTTTTCAATTGAAATGAAACATAAAAGAAAAAGCATATCACTTATTCAACCCTTCCCCTCTTAGTGATACAATACTCTGATTGGGCACTTTCATAACTAAGTAAGTAATTATGTAAGTAACTAAGTAAGTAACTATGTAACTATGTAACTAAGTAAGCAACAAATTAAGTAAATAATCAAGTAACCAATTAAGTAACTATCTAAGTAAATAAGTAAGTAAACAAGTAAGTAACTAAGTAAGTAACTAAGTAAGTAACTAGGTAAGTAACTAAGTAAGTAACTAAGTAAGTAACTAAGTAAGTAACTAAGAAAGTATCTAAGTAAGTATCAAAGTATGTAACTATGTAAGTAGCAAAGTAACTAACTAAGTAAGTATATAAGTAAGTAACTAAGTAAGGGACTAAGTAAGAAACTAAGTAAGAAACTAATTAAGAAACTAAGTAAGCAACTAAGTAAGGAACTAAGTAATAAACTAAGTAAGAAACTATGTAATAAACTAAGTAAGAAAATAAGTTAGCAAATAAGTATGTAACTAAGTAACTAAGTAAATAACTACGTAAGTAACTAAGTAAGATACTAATTAACTAAGTAAGTAACCAAGTAACTAAATAAGTATGTAACTAAGTATGTAACTAAGTAAGTCACTATGTAAGTAACTAAGTATGTAACTATGTAATAAACTAAATAAGTAAGTAAGTAAGTAACTAGGTAAGTACCTAAGAAAGTAACAAAGTAAGTAACTAAGTAAGTAACTAAGTAAGTAAATAAGTAAGTAACTAAGAAAGTAACTAAGTAAGTTACCAAGTAAGTAACTAAGTAAGTAACTAAGTAAGTAACTATGTAAGTAACTAATTAAGAAACTAGGTAAGTAGCTAAGTAAATAACTAAGTTAGTAACTAAGTAATTAGAAAAGTAAGTAACAAAGTTTGTAACTAAGTAAGTAACTAAGTAAATAAGTAAGTAACTAAGTAAGTTCCTATGTAAGTAATTAAGTAACTAAGTAAGTGACTAAGTAAGTAACTAAGTAAGTAACTATGTATGTAATTAAGTAACTAAGTAACTAATTATGTAACCAAGTAAGTAACTAAGAAAGTAAACAAGTATGTAACTAAGTTAATAACTTATTAAGTAACTAAGTAAGAAACTAAGTATGTAACTAAGTAAGTAACTAAGTAACTTATTATGTAAGTAGATAAGTAATTATCTAACTAAGTAAGTAACTATGTAAGTAACTAAGTATGTAACTAAGTATGTAACTAAGTAAGTAAATAAGTAACTAAGTAAATAAGTAAGTAAAAAAGTAACTACGTAACTTAGTAACTAAGTAAGTAACTAAGAAAGTAACCAAGTAACCAACTAAGTAAGTAACTAAGTAAGTTACTATGTAAGTTACTAAGTATGTAACTAAGTAAGTAACTAAGTAAGTAACAATGTAAGTAACTAAGTAAGTAACTAAGTAAGTACCTAAGTAACAAAGTATGTAACTATGTACATAACTAACATTGTAACTAAGTAACTAAGTAACTAAGTAACCAGGTAACTAAGTTACTAATTAACTAAGTGAGTAACTAATTATGTAACTAAGTAATTATTTAACTAAGTAACTAAGTAAGTAACTGAGTAAGGAACTAGGTAAGCAACTAAGTAAGTAACTAAGTAAGTAACTATGGAAGTAACTAAATAAGTAACTAAGTAACTATGTAACTAACTAAGTAAGTAACTAAGTAAGTAACTAAGTAAGTAACTAAGTAAGTAACCTAGTAAGTAACTAAGTAAGTAACTAAGTAAGGAACTAAGTAAGGAACTACGTAATTAAATAAGAAAATAACTTAGTAAGTAACTAAGAAAGTAAGTATCTAAGTAAGTAAGTAACTAAGTAAGTAAGTAACTAAGTAACTAAGTAACTAAGTAAGTAACTATGTAAGTAACTAAGTAACTAAGTAACTAAGTAAGTAACTAAGTAAGTAACTAAGTAACTAAGTAACTAAGTAACTAAATTAGTAACTAAGTAAGTAACTAAGTATGTAACTAAGTAAGTAACTAATAATGTAACTAAGTAAGTAACTAATTGTGTAACTAAGTAAGTAACTATGTATGTAACTATGTAAGTAACTAAGTATCTAACTAAGTAATTAACTAACTAAGTAACTAAGTAAGTATCTAAGTAAGAAACTAATTAAGTAACTAATTAAGAAACTAAGTAAGTTAATAAGAAAGTAACTAATAAAGTAACTAAAAAAGCAACTAAGTAAGTAACTAAGTAAGTAACAATGTAAGAAACTAAGTAAGTAACTAAGATAGTAACTAAGTAACTATGTAACTAAGTAAATTACTATGTAAGAAACTAAGTAAGTAACTAAGTAACTCAGTAAGGATTTCAATTACTTGTTAAGAAACAAATCAACACACATCCTAAGGAACACAAATATTTAGAAGTTCTCTATTCAATAAGAATAGTTATATCCTTGGTATGTTTTGGAAATAATCTAAGACCATATAATCCCCTAGAAATCCATCCTAGGATTACAACGAGTATAATGTACCCTTTCACTCGTGTAGCACTATGACAAATCCCAATCGTGTGTGTTCACCCTTTTAGAACAATAGGGTAATACAATTGTTTTGTAAAAACTCTTGTTACCTATTATTCTTTTGAATTCAAGAAATGTATTCAAATTGTAATAAAATTCATCAATTCCTTATTGAGAAGAAAGTTAAAAACCACCTGGACTTTGTTATGAAAAACTGAGTCCGATCTTTTCTGAGGCTGATTCCTCCAAGTCCATTTCTTACAAAACAATACTCCCAGTCCAATTTTATGATAGAATACAATAGAGTAATTTCGGCACCACTTTAATTCCCAAATATAATTATCAAGCCAAATAAAATACGAATGAATCTACACCACCCAAAACAATTTTCAATCCAAACTGAATTGATATCTTATTCTCTCTAGAAACTTGTAGATTCTCTCTCTTCTGTAGTGAAAAATGCACACACAGAAAGTACAATGTACTTATCCTTTTTTTGGAAACCCATGAAACCTTTGGCAGGAATCCAAAAATTCATTCCTTCTCACTCAAATTTATCCAAATTTGAATTCCCCCCCCAAAAAAATTTTGGGATACATTTTGACTTTGTCAACACTTCTCAAAGCTTCATGAATCTTCTTTAATCTTCATCTCTTCTTTTAAAAACATCCATTTAAAATGTCAATATGATTACAATTGATGAGAAATACATGGGTCCAATCATCTGAGTGTGATTCTATCATGTGGATTTCTTCAAAACAATGTTTTATACCATTTGAAAACAAATGTATGGAGACATAATTTCTTCCACAAAAAACTCTTTCGAATGAAAGACTCCCCCTTTGAAAATTCATTCATCAGTCTTCTTCTCTTCTCTTTCCTATTTACCCACAAGAGAAAACACATCATCTACAATAACTACTTTCATTCACAAATATGTGCTTGTATCATTATTTTATTCATGAATTTAAATCATTGAGGATCATATTTATTATCACTTTATTTCAATTGGAATGTATTGTAACTTTCCATTCATTATTGCTTGTTTATTTTCATCTCAACCCATGCATGATATTTTCCGAATACAAATGGTCTGGATACAATCATCTTGAATACGGTCATCATAGATATGATCATTCTGGATATAATCATTTCTAGTTCTGATCATTCTAGTTACAATCATTCTGGTTACGATCATTCTGGATACGTTCGCTAGTTATGATTATTCGGGATACGATCATTCTAGATACAATCATTTCTAATTATGGTCATTCTGGTTATGATTACTGGGTACGATCAAATACAATTTGAAAACAAAGATATTCCCAAATATGATTCAATACAATATAATAAGGATGATATACCTAGATACAATTCAAAACAATCTGATAAGGAATATCTTCTCGGATATGATACAAAACAATCTGATAACGAAGATCTTCCTGGATACAAAAAAACAATCCGAATGTGATTAATTCTCAATTGACACCATATATTTTCTTTTCTTCTACCTGAATATGATTATTTTGAAAAACAACCGATGTCTCATCTTCCATCGGCATCACATCTTTCATCGACAACACTTCAATTGACACCACTTTCCATCAACATCACCTTTACCATCAGCACAACTTTTCATCAACACCACCTTTCACTGACACCACTTTTCATCAACACCATCTATTTAAACAGCATCACCTATTCCATTGGAACCACTTGAATACAAACCAGCACCAACTTTTCAATCTAAATATGACTGTTTTGAAAAAAAATTGACACCCCTTCTTTCTATCTCTATCAGGATATGATAAATCTGAATATGATTCTTTTCTGATTTTTGTAAAAAATAGTCTAAATGTTATTATTTTCCGATTGGAAGCATCTCTTTCACTCCCCTTTCCTTCTATCAAGCTGGCATCAAAAGTTATCAATAAAACTCATGATTTATATGAAATAAAAATCAGAAAGGCATCGTTACAATTTAAACACAATTTTCACATCGGTTATAGTGTGAAACAGATAAAAATTAACTTCCAACATGATACATTCTCCTATAAAACCGATTCATCCTGAAATCGATCAATTATTTTATAAAAAAACCCAAAACAATTGTTTCCACAAAATAAAGTGAAGTGAGTTCCTTTCATAAAAACTTACCTTAACAACAAAAAACAACACTTGAATACAAAACACTTTCATCATCAGCTGGTCCTAAAAATCCCCCCCTCTTTGGATTTTTTTTTCATCCAAGATACTTAAATCATAGAACCTTTTAACCTCAATAAATGGATTACATATCGATAATTCTAATCCTACATGATCAAACTCATTGTAGGGAAAAGGAATCATTAATATAAAAACCATGATATCCAAAAAATGATCATAAAAACCTCTTTATTTTATCTTTATTTTCATCATTCTCCCTAGAAAAAATTAAATTTATTTTCTTACAACCACTCTAACAAACATTTAGAATACTTCACACACTAAACAATGTTGAATTCACAGCTTACCCACAACTCTCCCTTTTTTGAAAAATATTTATGAATCAAAAAAATTACCCCCCTTGAAAAAACAATCCAAAGGTAAGATGAGAGAGGGGACATCTACAAATACCTCAACCATGAATAGAAAGAGGTTGGACACCCATGTTCAACCTCATTTTTGAGAATGATTACTTTAATAAAGGTTTTTTGAAAATATCCACAACCTGTTTCGATGTTGGAACATAACCCATCTTCTATTCATTCTTCTCCACATGTTCTTTGATGAAATTATATTTGAAATCAATATGTTTTGAATGAAAATGTTGCATTGGATTCCAGGTGAAATTGATTTTACTTTGATTTTCACAACCTAAGATCAAGGGTAACTTTACTTCAATAAGTAAATCTTCCAATTGTGTTTTCACCCACATAAGTTGAGTTGCGGCTTGAGTTGTAGAAATATACTCAACAATGGACATACTAGGAGTTACTAAATTTTGTTTCCTGTAACTCCAACTGACACAATTCTTTCCTAGAAAGAATACCCCACCAGATGTGGATCTTCTATCACCAACATTTCCTACCCAATATGCATCTAACTACGCAAATAAATTAGTACTATTTTTTGCTTCAATACCTGATTCTCAATTCTATTGTGCCTCTAATGTATATGAGAATTCATGTTCTAGTAATAATATGTGATTCCCTTGGTGCAAATTAAAATCATGTACATAAGGTAACAATACAAACAATGTCTAGTATGAGGAATTCAAATACAATAGACTTTCAATAGGTTTTTGATAATCTTTCGGATCCACATCTTTTTAATCTACATATTTACTCAACTTTTTTTCTTCTGAAATGGGTGTGGAAACAAGTTTTGAATTTTCAATTCTAAACCTATTGAGAAGTACTTTTGCATAATTTTCTGGGGAGAGAAAAATGTATTCTTTCTTTTGATGGATTTGTAACCCAAAAAAAGTATTTCATTTCTCATAGTATAGAAATTTCAAATACATTATTTATTTCTTTTGCAGATCATTCACAGCTTCCTTCATCATTCCGAACAAATATAATATCATCAACATAAACAATTACAATGAGACAATACTGTTGATTTTCTCTGATGTAAATATTTCTATCCACTATTACTATGTTGAAATTCATCTTTCTTAATCCTGTATCGAATTTTGGAATACCATGCCCTCAGATATTTTTAGGCCATAAAATTCCTTTTTCAATCTGCACGCATAACCTTCATCTTTTCCAATAAAAAAGTGACAAGGTTGTTCAATATAAACCTCTTTTTCAAGATCACCATTTTGGAATTCATATTTAACATCAATTTAAAAGATCTTGTAGCCTTGTTGTGCGTAAATAACAAATAATATTCTTATTGTGTCAAGTATTTCCATGGGAGAAAAGGTTTAATCAAAATCAATATCCTCAATCTGTGAATACCCTTTACAAACCAATATTGTTTTGTTTCTTATAACTTCACATTTTTCATTCATCTTTTTCTGAAAAACCCATTTTGTGCCAATGATGTTTTTGTTTTTAGACAAGGGTATGAGTTCCCATGTATTATTCTTTTCAATCTGATCCAATTCTTCATTCATGTCTTAAACCCATTATGGATGCTCTAAATATTTTTTCACATCATTCGGTTCCACTTATGAATACAAAGAAGTGTGTGTAATGGAATTGGTTGTTCTTCTTGTTTGAACCTTCTAATGTTGATCTCAAATTATACTCTCTGCTTACACATGTTTCCCCAGCCTTAGATAATATTTTTGATTGTCTTCAACATCACTGGAAATAGCTAAGTCTGATTCTTCACCTTTATTAGGATTACAATCGTTTATATCCTTATCAGAATTATCTTCTTCAACTTGCTCAACTTCTTTGTCTTCTTGGAAATTTTTATCACTATCAGCGATTTAAATAACTTTTACATCAATTGTATGAACAATTATTCCTATTTCTTTGTTGAAGCATCTATATCCTCTTCCTTTCAGAGTGTATCTGAGAAAGATTCCATCCTCACCTTTCTGCTCAAACATACCATAGTTTTCACCTTTCTTCTTTATAATACATGGAATCCTGAAAACTCTAAATTGATTCAAATTTGGAGTTTTTCCATTAAAAAATTCAAATGGAGTCATACCTACTTCAGGCCTGTAGAAACAATGGTTCTGAATATAAACTTCAATACTCATGGCTTGCCCCCAAAAGTAACGAGAAAGGCCATGCTCAAGTAACATGGTTCCTCCCATTTCTCCAAGGCTTTTATTCTTTCTTTAAGAAACCCCAATTTTTAGGGAGTGTATGGAGAGATATACTCATGCTGAATTCCATGATTCTCAAGATAGTATTTAAACTCTTCAATTTTATATTCACCACCATTATCATTTCTCAACTTCTTCATAGAATACTCACATTCTTTTTCAGTTTTTCTTCTAAAACTTTTAAACATTTTCAAATCACCTAATTTTTGTTTCATATATGTAACAAAAGTAATGCGTGAAAAATCATCAATGAAAGTAATGAAGAACTAATCTCCATGTATTGATTGTTTTCTTATTATCCCACATATATCAGAATGGACCAGCTCCAGGTTTTTTTGAACAAATATCAACTTTCTTATACACAACATTTGTAATCTTTCCTTTCTGAAAAAATAGTGCAACACCGTCTCTTATTCTTGGAAAAAAATAATGTCTTAGACACTATCTCTTTTTAATAAATTTCTCATGTTTCTATAATACATATGTCCAAGACTTTTATGCCATAACTGATTCTCTTCCACCATACTCAGGTAACAAGAGGTTTTTGTATCACCAACCAGAAAAAAATTCCCTTTCGTATGTTGGACACTTATAACAATCTTTCCATCTTCTTCACTCTTTAAAAAAAACCCTTATTTCTTGAATATAACAATTTTACCCTCATCACACAACTGTGATACACTTAGGAGGTTGTGTTTCATCCCATTAACAAAAAATGTTTTCTTAGATTTCATATTCTCTTTTACAATAATGGTTGACCCAACACCTTTGATTTTCAATGATTCATCATTACTAAATGTCAATGTTACTTCTTTATAAACTTTCACATCCTTCAACAATTTCATGTCTACTATCAAGTGATAAGAACACACACTATTAAGTATCTAGGGTCATTCACCTTTCAGGTATTTTAATGCAGTTTCAACAAAAAGATACTTTTCTAAATTATTTTCATTCTTCACCTTTGGATTTTGAGAAATGAGAATATTTTTCTGAGCTGGTAACAAAACAAGAAATCATTTTTCTTGGTATTTAGGTTTATCACATCTTTTACAAATAGTTTCCAAGGGCTAGAACCTATTTTCAACCTTCAATTCATTCTTTTAAAATTTCTTCAAGACAACCTTCTCATTTATCTTTCTCTGAGGATATTGAATCCCCATCAATCTATTCATTTAATAACCTATGAGATAATAGTAATGTTGTTGATTAAACCAACCCATACTTGTTGTGTTCCTGAATCCCCCCCAATACCAGCAATACCCATAGAAAGATTATTTTCCTCTAAAATCTCCACACTGATCAAAGTTGTGAAAAAATTTCTCAACCATCTTATTTTCACTTTCAATTAGATTCTCCTTATTTGTTTTATCCTTGATATAATCAGAAGTATTTGAAACTTTTCAAGATCCATATGAAACTTTTTCGGAATCAGGATTTGTTTTAACTTTCTAATTCTTCACTTTGACCACAAACATAACTTTCCCTGCATTATTCTTTTTAGACACAGTTCCATTCTTCTTCTCACCCTTTGAAGGTATCTTTCGTTGAACCTTCTCAAGTTTATCATTATAAAAAAATTCACCATTTTTAGTGATAGATTTTTGAAACCTAGAATTTTTATTTTTAGCTTTAGAGTGTTTTGTTGGAAAAGTTCCAACTAATCTTCTTTTTCTTTCAGCTTCACTTCCAAATGCACATTATGATTCTTTTTATCTTCAAAAGGCTTCTTAAAATCATCAATATCTTTAACCATATTTTCTTTGTCACTAGAAAAATATTCTTGGTTACTTAAGCATTCATCCTCAATCTTTTTGTTTTGATTTTCAAGACTTATGATATTTCTCATACATTCTTTCAACTCTTCTTTCAAATGCATTCCAAGATGAGTTTCTTCTTCTTTAGAACTATTGCTTCTGAATTTTTCATCATTCACTATTGAAATGAATGTATTTTCATTACCATAATAAATGGATTTTTTAGAGTCAATGTCACTCTCTTCTTCATCATCATCTTTGGACAAGAAACTTCTTCTTTTTTATTTTAATAATTTCTTTTATTTTCCTATGTCTCCCTTTTTATTCCACGATATTATTTTCTTTCTTACTTCAATATCTCTATCCTCTTATTACTTTCTTTGAGGACAATTTTCTGCAAAGTGACCAACACCTCCACATTCTAATCATTTCAAGGGAAGTTTCCCTTTGTATTTCCATGTACCTCTTTTAACTTTGTTAGAAAACAAGGACATGATTTCATTGAGATTTTTTACATACCCCATTTTTAGAGTCATAATCACCAGCTTCATCTTTAATAAAAATATTCTTTGACTTTTCATTATTCATAGATTTGAAAGACATTTCTCTATCTGCCTTTATTTTTCTTCTCATAGTATCCTCTCTTCTCATTTCATAACTGATAATAGTCCTATATTAATCACCAATAGATAATGTTTCAGGATCTCTATCTTCCAATGAAGAAACTTTTACATTGATTTTGTCAGGTAGGATTCTCAAGATCTTTGCAAAAACTGTAGATTACTTCAGATTTATACCAATACATCTGATAGTATTCACAATGTCATTCACCCTTGTAAATAATTACCTAATAGATTCATGCACACCCATCTTCAAATCTTCATTATTTAATATCCATATTTTAAACTTTTCTTTCTTAAATTTTGTATTTCCTTCATATTTTTTTTTCAATTTATCCCATATACCTTTAGCTATGGAAACACCTTTCACTATTAAGAATTCACTTTCAGAAAAGTGATGATAATATAACATTATTGGCCCTTACATCATTCTCAAGAAAATTCTTTTCTTCAACAGGTGTAAGTGGAGAACTATCATCAATGAGAGGAAAACCAACTGTTACAACTTCAATAACATCATAAAAGATATACACATGATATGAAAACTTTCTATATTTCTCAGTATGAAAATTCTTTCCATCAAATACCAAAATATATTTACTATTCATATAGTTTACATTCTCCTTCAGAAAATCATAATGAAGGGAACCTATATCTGATAACAATTCAAAGGGCCTAGTT
Organism: Viscum album; assembly: GCA_963277665.1. NCBI lineage: Eukaryota > Viridiplantae > Streptophyta > Magnoliopsida > Santalales > Viscaceae > Viscum > Viscum album. The sequence continues at coordinate 344,105,319 of OY728162.1, read as the reverse complement.
GAAGTATTGTTTCACCGATAGGGGGAGGGGGTGAATTAGTGAAACTATTTTGCTTTTATTTTTATTTTCAATTGAAAAAACCTTATCCAAAAATTAAGGATTCCAATTCCCTACTAAGAAACAAATGAACACACATCCAAAGAAACAAAAAGATTTATAAGGTTCACTATTCAATAAGAATATCTACATCCTTGGTATAGTTTGAAAATGATCCAAGACCATACAATCCACTAGAAATCAATCCTTAAATTACAACGAGTAGGATGTACCCTTTCACTCGTGAAACACTATGAAACAATCCCAATAGTGCGTGTACTTCTTCTTTGAACTATTGGGAAATATAATTGTTTTGTAACAACTCATGTTATCTCTGCTTCTTTTATATTCAAAAATTGTATTCAAATTGTAATTCAATTAATCATTTCCTTACCCAGAAGAAAGGTAAGAACCACCTATACTTTTTTAAGAAACACCGAGTTTGATATTTTATGAGTCTAATTCCTCCAAGTCAGATTCTTACAAAACAATACCCCCATTCTAAATTTTTGATAGATTACAATAGATTAGAATCAACACCACTTCAATTCCCAAATAAAATTTTCAATCCGAATAGAATACGAATGAATCGGCACCACCCAAAACAATTATCAATACAAATTGAATTGATCTATTCTTCTCTCTAGAAACCTGGAGATTCTCTCTCTTCTATAGTGAATAGTGCACCCACAGAATGTACAATGTACTTTTCCTTTTATAGGCAACCCATGACACCTTTGGTGGGAATCCAAAAATTCATTCCTACTCACTCAAATTTATCCAAATATGAATTTCCCCCCAAAATATGTGGATACATTTTTTATTTGTCAAAACTTCTCAAAGAATCACAAATCTTATACAATATCCATATTTTTGTCCAAACTTCCATTTCAAATGTAAATACGATTACAATTTATGATAAATACATGGGTCTCATCATCTGATATTGATTCTCTCATGCAGATTTTTTTAAAACAAAGGTCTGTACCATTTGAAAAAAATATATGATGAAATTCATTCTTCCCAAAAAACACTCTTTCGAATTAAAGACTCACACTTTTACAATTCATTCATCAGTATCCTTATCCATTATTTTCTCTTTACCCACAAGATAAAACACATCATATCCAACAACTAAATTCATTCACCAACATGGGCTTGTATCATGACTTCATTCATGACTTTGAATTCATTAAGGATTAGCTTTATCATCATTTGATTTCAATTAGAAAGTATTTTAACTTTACATTAATTCCTACTCATTTCTTTTAATCTCAACCCAAGCATGATATTTTATGAATACAAATGGTCTGGGTACGATCATCTTGAATACGATCATTATAGATAAAATCATTATGGATATGATCATTTATGGTTATGATCATTCTGGTAACAATCATTCTGGTTATGATCATTCTGGTTACGATTATTCTGGATACGATCGCTGGTTACGATTATTTTGGATACGATCATTATAGATACAATCATTTCTGGTTACGATCATTCTGGTTACAATTATTGGGTATGATCAAATACAATAGAAAAAAAAAATATCTTCCTATATAAGATACAATACAATCTGATATGGATGATCTGACTAGATACTATTTAAAATAATGTGATAATGAATATCTTCTCAGATACGATAGAAAACAATGTGATAATGAAGATCCGCCCAGATATGATATAAAAAAATTGGAATGTGATTCATTCTCAATCGAGAACATATTTTTTATTTTCTTCTACATGAATATGATTGTATTGAAAAACAATTAGTGTCTCATCTTCCATCGGCATCACCTCTTACATCAGCACCACTTCGATCAACACCTCTTTCCATCGACACTCACCTTTTCCATCAACATCACTTTTCATTAGCCCCACCTCTCACCAGCACCACTTTTCATCGGCACCATCTATTCAAATAGAATAACCTATTCCATTAGCTCCACTTGAATACAAATTGAAACCATCTATTCAATATGGATATGATTGTTTTGAAAAACAATCCATACAATCTAGATATGATTGTTTAAAAAAAAATTGGTACCCCTTCTTTCTCTCTGCCATCTGGATATGATAAATCTGAATACGATTCTTTCTTGATTGTTTTGAAAATAAATATGAATATAATTCTTTTCTAATTGGTTTCATATATTTCACTCCCCTTCCTTATATGAATATTGCATCACAAGTTCTCAATCTAACTCATGATTTATATGAAATACAAATCTGCAAGGCATCATTATAATTGAAACACAAGTTTCACATTGGTTCTAGTGTAAAACCGATGACAATTCACTTACAACATGATACATTCTCTTGTGAAATTGATTCATTCTAAAACCGATCAATTCGTTTATAAAAAAAACCCAAAACAATTATTTCCACAAAACAAAGTGAAGTGATTCCCTTTCATCAAAACATACCTTAACAACAAAAGAAAACACTTGAATACAAAAAGCCTTCATCATCAAATTGGTCCTAACAATCTCCCCCTTTGGATTTTTTTGACAACTAAAATTCATAAATCACAAAACTTTGTAATCTCAAGCAATGGAATACATATCAACAATTCTAAGCCTATGTGTGCTAACTCATTGTAGAAAACTGGAATCATTAATAGAAAAGCTATACTATCCAGAAATAGTGATCATGACCACGTCTTTATTTTCTTCATTATTCCTAGAAAAAATCAATTTCTTTTCCTACAACCAATCTAACAAATAGTTATAATAGTTCAATCACAAAACAATGTTGAATTCACAGCTTACCCACAACTCTATCTTTTGTGTAATAGATTTATGAAATAAAAAAATTCTCCCCCTTGACAAAACAATCCAAAGGTAAGATGAGAGAGGGGATAAACACACATACCTCAATCTTGAATATAAATAGGTTGTACACCCATGTTCAACCTCATTTTTGAGAATGATTCATTCGATAAAGGTTTTTGTGAAAATATCAGCAACTTGATCCGATGTTGGAACATACTACAGTTTCAATTCATTCTTCTCCACATGCTCTTTGATGAAATGATATTTGATATCAATATGTTTTGAATGATAATGGCACACTAGATTACTATTGATATTGATTTTACTTTCATTGTCATAACCCAAGAGCAAGGGTAACTTCACTTCCATAATTAAATCTTCAAATTTTGTTTTCATCCACATAAGTCGAGTAGTGGCTTGAGTTGCAACGACATACTCAACATTATCCATACCGAGAGTTATTAAATTTTGTTTTTTGGAATTCCAACTAACACAATTCTTTCCCAAAGAAAATACCCCACCATATATAGATCTTTTATCATCAACATTTCCTACCCAATATGTATCTGAACATCTAAACAATGCAATAAAATTTGAGCTATCATATTTGATTCCAAAGTTTATTGTGCCTTTAATGTATCTGAATATTTTATTTCTATAAAGTAAATGTGATTCTTTTGGATCACTTTTAACTCTTTCACATAAGGTAACAACATAAAAAATGTCGGGTCTTGAGGTAGAAAAATACAATAGGCTTCCAATCAGCTTCCGATACTATTTTTTATCAAATTCTTTTCTTTATCTACCTTTACTCATCTTTATTCCAATATAAATAGATGTGGAAACAGGTTTCGAATTTTCCATTACAAACCTCTTGATATGTTTTTTTGCATACTTTTATTGGGATAGGAAAATGTATTCTTTCATTTTCTAGATTTGTAACCCAAAAAATTATTTCATTTCTTCTAGCATGGAAATTTCAAATACATTATTCCTTTTTCATAAAATCCTTCACAACATCATTCATAATTCCCATGAAAGATAATATCATCATCATAAACAATTACAATGAGGGAATACTCTTGACTTTCTCTGATGTAAAGATTTATATCCACTCTTCCTTTGTTAAAATTCATCTTTCTTATGCATATATCGAATTTGGAATACCATGACATAAGAGCTTATTTTAGGCCAAACAATTCCTTTATCAATCTGGACACATAACCTTCATCTTTTCTAATAACAAAGCCACATGATTGTAAAATATAAACCTCTTCTTCAAGATCACCATTTTGGAATGCATATTAAATATCAATTGGAAATATCTTATAGCCTCATTGTGTAGCAATAACAATAAAGATTCTGATTTTTTCAAGTCTTTCCATTGGATAAAATGTTTTATCAAAAGAAATACCCTCAATATGTGAATACCCTTTTCAAACCAATCTTTCTTTGTTTCTTATAACTTCACCTTTAACATTCATCTTGTTCTAGAAAACACATTTGTGTCAATGCTGTTTTTTAGGCTTGGGTACGAGTTCCCATGTATTATTATTTTCAATCTGATCCAATTCTTCATTCATGGATTGAGCCCATTATGGATTCTCAAAATCCCCCTTCACATCATTCAGTTCCACTTTTTAATAAAAATCAGTATGTGTAATGGAATTGGTTGTTCTTGTTGTTTTAACTTTATGATGTTGACCACCAATTATATTTTTTTCTTCCATATGTTTCTTTAGCCTTGGTTAAGATTTTTGATTGTATTCATCATCACTGGAAATAGCTAAGTATGATTATTAACCTTTTTTAAAATCAAAATAGTTTGTATCCTTATTAGAATTATCTTCTTCAACTTTTTTAACTTCATTTTACGCCTGAACATGTTTCTTTTTCTGAGATACTTCAATCAATTTAACATCGACTGAATCAAAAATTCTTTTTTGTTTCTTTTTTGAAGAATCTATACCCTATTCCTTCTGGAAAATAGCCAAAAAATATTTCATCATCACCTTTTTTCTCAAACTTAATATAGTTTCCACCTTCCTTATTTATAATACATGGACTCCCGAAAATCCTCAAGTGTTTCAAACATGGAGTTTTCCATAAAAAAATTCATATGGTGTCATACCTAATTGAGGCCTATAGAAATAATGGTTCTGAATGTAAACTAAATTACTCATGGATTGCCTCCAAAAGTAATGGAAAAGTCCATGATCAAGTAACACGGTTCTTCCCATTTCCACCAGGCTTCTATTATTTCGTTCAGTAACCCCATTCTGTTAGGGAGTGTATGGAGAGCTATACTCATTATAAATTCCATGCTTCTCAAGACAGTCTTCAACATTCTTATACACAAAACTTGTAATTATTCCTTTCTGGAAGATAGTGCAACACCAATCTCTACTACTTAGAAAATCAAGAATGTCTCGAACACTGTCTCTTTTAGATAACTTTCTCATGTTTCTTTGACACATATGTATAATAATTTTATTCCATAATTGATTCTCTTCCCCCATACTCGTATAACGAGAGTTTTTTAAATCACCATCATAAAACAAATTTCTTTCACACATTGTCCTCTTGTAGCAATCCTTCCACAGTCTTCACTATTTATAACAAATCCATATTTCTTGAAGATAACCTTGTTACCCTCATCACACAATTTTGAAACACTTAAAAGTTTTTGTTTCATCCCATCAATATACAATCTTTTCTTAGATTTTATCTTTTCTTCTCCAATAATGGCTGACACAACACCTTTGATTTTCAATGATTCATCATTTCCAAATTTCACCATTCTTTCTTTATAATCTTTCACATCCTTCAACAATTCAATGTATCATGTCATGTGAGAAGAACACCCACTATCAAGTATCTAGGGTCTTTCTCCATCCATAGATTTTAATGTAGTTTTAACAAAAAACGCCTTTTCTCCATTATTTTCATTATTCACCTTCAAATTTTGAAAATTGAGAATCTTTTGCTGAGTCTGTAACAAAAAAAGACATAATTTTTCAAGGTTTCTAAGTTGTTCACATATTTCACAAATAGTTTCCAAAGGTTGGAACATATTTTCAATCTTCACTTAATTTTTTTCATATTTTTTCAAGAAAACCTTCATATTTTTCTTTCTTTGAAGTGATTGACTCCCCCTCAATCTCTTCCTTTCATAACATATGGTATAATAGTAATGTTTTTTATTGAACCAACACATAATTACTGTGTGGAAGAATCCCCCACAATACTAGCAATACTCATATAAAGATTATTTTCCTATGAAACCTCCATACTGGTCAGAATTGTGAAAACATTTATCAACCATATCCTTTTTCACATCAATTAGATTCTTTTTCTTTTTAGCCTTAAAAGAATCAAAAGTATTTTAAACTTCTTCAGATCCAGATTAAACCTTTTTAGACTTATGATGATATGTAACTTCTGAATTCCTCACTTTGACTATATACAATACATTCCCAACATTCTTTTTTTCAGACATGGTTCCATTCTTCTTATCACCCTTTTGAAGGTATATTTTATTAAACCTGATTAATTTTCTCATTACGATAACATTCACCAACTTAAGTGATATTGTTTTGGAAACTTATACTTTTGTTTTCATATTTAGAGAGTTTTTGTTGGACAAGTTACAACTCTTATTCTTTTTCCTCCAGCTTCACTTCCAAATGCACATTACGATTCTTTTAATCTTCAAAATACTACTTCAAATCATCTATATCATTAACAATATTTTCATTCTAACCAAAAAAACATTCTTGGTTTCTTGAGCATTCATCTTCCAACTTTTTTTCTTCTCAATCCTTCTGATCTTTACCAGAAATTCTTTCATCTCTTCTTTCAAATTCATTTCTATCTTAGTTCCTTCTTCTCTATAACTACTGATTCCTAATTCTTCATCATTCACTGTTTCAATGAAAGAATTTTCATTTATATAATCAATGGATTTTTCATATTTAGCATCAATCTCTTCTTCTTTATCATCTTTGGAAAATAAAATTCTTATTTTTGATTTGAATAATTTCTTTTCTTTTTCTTTGCATCCCTTTTTCTTCCATGATCTTCTTGTTTTTTTTCTTTAATATCACTATCCTCTTCTTTCTTTCTTCAAGGACAATTAGACACAAAGTGACCAACACATCCATATTTAAAACATTTCAATGGACGTTTTCCTTTGTATTTCTATGTACCTATTTTCACATTTTTATAAAACTAGGATATGATTTCATTGATATTTTTACATACCTTATTTTCAGAGTCAGAATCACTAACTTCATCTTTAACAAAAATCTTCTTTGACTTTTCGTTCTTCATATCCTTGAAAGACATTTATCTATCAACCTTTTTTTTCTATTTATAGAATTATATCTTCTCATTTCATAAGTGATAAGAGTTCTATGTAAATCATCATGAGATAATATTTGCGGATCTCTATATTCCAATGAAGAAACTTTATCATTGAATTTTTCAGGTAGGATTCTCAAGATGTTTTCAACAACTGTAGAGTCTTTCAAATTTTTACCAAGACATCTAATAGTACTCCCAATTTAATTCACCCTATTAAAGAATTCCCCAGTAGATTCATGCCCACCCATATTCCAATCATCATACTTCAATCTCCATATTTGAATCTTTTCCTATTTCTTTTCAATTAAAAAAACCTTCACCTCCTATTAGAGATTTCTATTCCCTATTAAAAACAAACTCAATACACATCCACATGAACACAAATATTTACAAGTTTCACTATTATATATGAATTTCCATGTCCTTGGTATATTTTGGAAATGATCCAATACCATAAAATCCACTAAGAAAACAATCCTTGGATTACAATGAGTAGGAAGTACCCTTACACTCGTGTAACACTATGAAAAAATACAACTAGTGCATGTGCATCCTCTTAGCACAATAGGGTAATACAATTGTTTTGTAACTAATCATGTTACTTGCGCTTCTTTTCAATTCAATAAATGTATTCAAATTGTAAAAAAACTCATCAATTCCTTACCAAGAAGAAAGGAAAGAACCACCTTGACTATGTGATAAAACACTGAGTCTGATCTTTTCTGAGTCTGATTCCTCCGAGTTTGATTATTTCAAAACAATTATCCCAATCAGATTTTATTTCAATAGAATGAAATAGAGTAGAATTAGCACCACTTCAATCCATGAGTATGACGAAACTTAATATGATACTTTCTTAGATTCATTCTGATACCAAACCCATCTGAATACAATCCCCATCAAAATTTATTCAATACAAAACAAAAATGGTATCACATTCTCTCACTAAAAACTCGGAGGTTTTCTCTCTTATGCGGTGAACAGTACCCATTTTTGTAAAGTAAAATACACCTATTTCCCTTTTATAGGTGACCCAAAATAATTTTAGGTGGGAATCCCAAAATGTTTCCCACTCACACAAATTCACCAACATTTGAATTTCACCTGAAATATCGAAGCAATTCTGACATTGTTAACGCTTCCCGATTTTTATCAAAACATACACAATATTCACCTATTCTTCTTCAGACTCCCATTTCAATTGATGAGACTGATTTCAATTTTTCATAATACATGGGTCCAATCAACTGAGTCTAATTCCTCATGCTAATTTCTGAATATGATTCCCAGAACCGATTTGAATCAAAATATTGTATTTGAAAGTTCAGCTACCCCTCGACAGATCATTCAATAATATCCTTCCCTTTTATTTTCCCTTGAACCCCTTAAGAAACCATAATTAATTCACCAACATGTGATTTCATAATGACTACCTTAATGTCTTTGAAAAAATTGAGGATCATCTTTAGCATCGTCTGACTTCAATTGGAATGTATTGTAACCTTCCATTAATTCCTGCTTATTTCTTTTCATCTCAACTCAAGCATGATCTTTTCTAAATAAAAATGGTCTAAATATGATCATCTTGAATACAATAATTTTTGGTTACAATCATTATGGTTAATATTGTTCTTGTTATGATCAAATACAGTCTAAAAACAATGATATGCCCTGATATGATACAATACAATCTAATAAGGATGATCTACTAGGATATGATACAAAACAATTTGAATGTGATTCATTCTCAATCGACACCATATCTTTCCTTTTCTTCTACCTGAATATGAATGTTTTGAAAAGAAAAATTGGTGTCTCATATTCCATCGACATCACCTATTTTATCAACACCACTTTGATCAACACCACTTTCCATCAACATCACCTTTCCCATTAGCACCACTTTTCGTCGGCACCACTTTTGATCAACACCAACTTTCACCGGCACCAATTTTCATTGGAACCACCTTTTATCGAAACCATCTATTCAAAAGACACCACCTATTCTATTGGCACCACTTTAATACAAATAGGCACCACCTCTTTAATCTGGATATGATTGTTTTTAAAAATAATCGGCACCGCCTCTTCAATCTGGATACGATTATTTTGAAAAACAATCAGCACTACCTCTTCAATCTAGATATTATTGTTTTGAAAAACAATCAGTACCACTTATTTCTCTCTACCATCCAGATATTATAAATCTAAATAAAATTCCTTTTTATTGTTTTTAAAAACAATTGATACCAATTATTTCTCTTTTCCATCCAGATATGATAAATCTGAATATAATACTTCTCTGATTGTTTTTGAGAAACAATCTAAATACGGTTCTTTTCCTATTGGCAGTATCACTATCACCCCTATCCTTATATAAATTTTTCAACACATGTTCTCAATACAACTCACGATTTATATGAAATACAAAGGAAACATCACAATTACATTGGAAATTATCATAACTTTACATTCACTCAATTTTTTTTCTTTCCTTATCATTCTCATCCTGAGAACGAACTTTCTGAATACACAAGTCCAATTTTCAAAAAACACGGGTCTAATTAAATTCAAAAAAAACCTAAAATAATTGTTTCCACACAAAAAGTGAAGTGATTTCTTTTCTTCAAAACATACATTTACAATAAAAGACAACACTTTAATAAAAAACACCTTTATCAGCAACTTGGTCATAACAATAACTGTGGAAATAACTGAGGAAGTAACTTAGTAAGTAACTGAAGAAGTAACTAAGGATTTAATTAAGGAAGTAACTAAGAAGTAACTAATGATGTTACTAAGGAAGTAACTAAGGAAGTCACTAAGTAAATAAGTAAGTAATTTAAGAAGTAACTTATGAAGTAACTAAGAAAGTAACAAAGTAAATAAGTAACTGACTATGTAAGTAAGTAAGTAAGTAATTAAGTAAGTAGGTAAGTAAGTAAGTAAGAAACTAACTAACTAAGTAAGTAAGTAACCAAGTAAGTAAGTAACTAAGTAAATAACTAAGTAACTAAGTAAGTTTGTAACAAAGTAAGTAACTAAGTAAGTAATAAACTAAGGAATTAAGTAAGTAAATAACTAACCAACTAAGTAAGTAAGTAAGTAAGTAACTATGTAAGTAAGTAACTAAGTAAGTAACTAAGTAACTAACTAACTAAGTAAGTAACTAACTAACTAAGTAAGTAAGTAAGTAAGTAAGTGACTAAGTAACTAAGTAAGAAACTAAGCTAGTAAGTAACTAAGTATTTAAGTAAGTCAGTATGTAAGTAAGTAACTAACTAACTAAATAAATAACTAACTAAGTATGTAAGTAAGTAAGTAAGTAAGTATGTAAGTAAGTAATTAAGCAAGAAAGCAAGAAAACAAGAAAGCTATAAAGTAAGTAAGTAAGAAAGTAAGTAAGTATGTAAGTAATTAAGGACGTAAGTAATTAGTAGGTAAGCAAGTAAGTAAGTAAATAAGTAAATATGTTGGTAAATAAGTAGGTAAGTAAATAAGTAAGTAAATAAGTAAGTAAATAAGTAAGTAAGTAACAAAGTATCCATGTAAGTAAATAAATAAGTAAATAATATATAGTAAATGGTAAAGTCACAGGGTAGCCTGTGTACTCAGTCTAGGCCATGTCATGTGAGGGAGTACACGCTGTGTAGGGAAGCCATGTACTCCTCCCCATGTCCACATACTTCCCATGTATATGACGAGTTATTCGGGTGAGACCCCATGCTGTGTAGTCATATCCACACACTATGTGATACTTATCTCTTTCCCAAAACCCTAGCCACTGCTTAATGGCCACACATGCTGTGTAATCCGGATTACACGCTATGTAACATGGGATTTTCCAAAATCCCTGGTTCATGCTCTGGTGGTCTCCTTTATTTCTCCAACCCCCCATTTTGGTCTTGCATTGTCGGGAAACTCAAGATTCATCCTCATTCCATCACTATAAAACCAAATCAATGTGTTTTGGGCTTCCACTGGCTTGAAAAAAACATTAAATTCATCCAACAAAAACCACTCGAAGAATGATATCTCAAAAATTGCTTTGATTTTTTAGTCTCTATCCCCGTCACACCTCTTCTAGGTCATCCCATTGATGGATATTTAATTTCATATTATTTCTCCATGAAATGATGTCACAATGATCATTCATTCATAACCCCATGAAGAACATAGAATGCATGTAGAAAATGAGGGAGAGAATTTCACATGGAACAAAACTGAGGAATGAACCTCAACTATTTTTTATTCTGGCCTTGATTTGTTCTTGTAAGAATGATCTACAATAAAAAATAATATAAATATCAACCTGTAAATTCCATAATTAAAACCCATACCATAAGAACGATTGAACCACGGATTAACCTGTTCATTAGTTGGTCCATATCCATCATTAAATATTTGAATAGGGAATGAAATAAAAAATAATGCAACCTAAATTTGATTTGTATAATTTTCTGATGAACATTGGTGGCTGCATCGCCATCATTGGCGAGATCCATCTACAACAACATCATCGATCGTCGATCTGTGATTCTGTCGCTGTTCGCTTAAGAGGATTATTTAGGGTTCTATCTAGATACTTCAAGGAATTTCTAGGGTTATGATCCAAACCCTGGATCCCTGTGTAAAGAATTAATTAAAAGAATAATCATCGTTGCATTTTTGCGTTTAAAAAATGGTAAAATAAAATAAATTTACCATTCATTTTATTCATTTAAAATGACCGAAACTGCTTTTCATAGTCAGCCTATGCCGGCTGATGTTCAGTCGTGTCTAGGGTAAATCTGCTACTCTGAACACAATGGTGCCCTAATATTTTAAATCTGGGCACCCTTTTAGAAGTTATTTCACTTTTTTAGGAAAACTGTACAAGTGTGATAGTTAATATTTTAATTTTATTCAAAAATTTATTCAGGGCACACTGGGCCTCCGAAATGAACACCATCTCAGCACCTAGTCTCAAAATTAATCTATATAATATTTAAAAGTAATAAATAGAAAAATCTGGGATATAAAATTCTCCCCACCTTGGGGATGTTTATCCCAAAAAATCCAAAACCATGGCTACTCCAAAAAACGAGGGTATTGAGTACGAATCTAAGCCTTCCATCCCAAAGTGCTCTCCTAGAGATTCTCGTGCTGCCACCAAACACACATTAAATGAATATTTAACCCACGAATTATCCTCTTCTACTAATCCTTGATATCCCTTGGGTACTTATAAAATTTCACTACATCCTCGATATCCAGCTCGCGTCAGTCAATGATGTGCGATGGGTCGTGCACGTACCTCCTCAGCTATGACATGTGGAAGACGTCATGTACTCAATCTAACTACATCAATAGATCTAAGTGGTACACCCCCTCACCAACTTTATGTAGTTTCTAAAAAGGTCTGATAAAACTTGAAGATAAATTTCCACCTTAACCAAATCTCTGTAATCCTCATCGAGGTGGGACTCGTAAGAATACATAGTCTCCTTCCTCAAACTCCAAAGGCCTCCAAAGCCTATCAGAATAATACGTATGATGGCTCTGGGTAGTCTTAATATTCTTCTAGATGATCTGAACCTTATCTGCAGTAGCTAACACCAACTCCAGATCCATGAGTGCTGACTCTCCTAGGTTATTCCAATAGAGTGTTGAACCATAGGGTCGCCCATACAAAGCCTCAAATGGTGCCCTACCGATGGTGGAATGGTAGCTATTTTTGTACCCAAACTCTACTAGTGGTAGGCGATCCTCCCAACTATGGTTGAAGTCCAACATGAAAGCTCGTAACATGTCCTCCAGGACCTACATGGTCCACTCCATTTGGTTGTCCGTCTATGGGTGAAATAATATGCTCAAGTGTAACTGGGTACCAAACAACCCCTAAAATCCCTTTCACAATAGGGATGTAAAACAAGAATCAAGATCTGAAACAACCATCAATGTAAATCCACAGAGTAGAACTATCTCCTAAATGTAGAGGCATACCAAGATTTTAATTGAACTATTCTCTCGAATAGCTAGGAATTAGATTGACTTGGTGAGTCAGTCCACGACCACCCATATGACATAGTGCCTATGGATGTGCGTATTAAACCCATCACAATGTCCATCAATATCTGATCCCACTTCCATTCCATCACCTCAAAGGGTTGATCTAAACCTACTTGAACCTGGTGCTCAAACTTCACTTGCTGAAAAGTAAGGCATTAAGAAACAAACTCTTCCACTGCTTTCTTCATCCCTAGCCACCAAAACTGACATCCGATGTCCTAGTACATATTATTCACACCAGGATGTATCGCCAAAGGGTATATATGAAACTCCAGTAGAACCGTCTCTTGCAATGCCACTGGTACTACAATACATCCTCTAAAAATATTGACATGCCTCTCACATTTTGAATATCCATCTGGAGTATACTCTACGGATATCTGAGCATGTAGAGTCTCACAATCAGTATCCCCAAGTTATGCCTCCCTAAATCACCATAAGAGTGGAGGGGTAACAACCATCGATTGGAGGTAATCTTCCCCATCCCCATTCACAAAGGATAACTGTAATGAGGTCAACAGCTCTGATGCCTTCTTTAGAAACTTCTAAGTAGATCTCATACTAAGAGTATCTACCACCATATTCCCCTACCTAAAAGTATAAAAAATCTCAAATTCATAGTCTTGTGGGAACTCTATCCATCACCCATATCTCATGTTCAAATCCTTATGATAGAATATATACTTGAGACTCTTGTGATCATAGTATATGATAAATTACTCACCCATCAGGTAGTGTCAACACATTTTCAATGAAAATTCTACCACTGCTAACTCAGGATCACGAGTCTTGTAGATATGCTCATGTGTCCTGAACTAGAACGAACCATAGGAAATCACCACTTGCCTCTACATCAGGACACAACCAAGATTGGTCCTTGATCTATCACATAATACTACGTACTTAACACCCTCCTCCGAAAATATCAAAATTGGGGTGCTTGTGAAGCTCTGTCTCAACTGTTGAAAAGCCTATTGGATCTTTTCTATACACATGAAAGGCTACCCCTTTTGATTCAAAACAATCATAGGTGGTGATATCATAGAGAAATAAGGTATGAATATATGATAATATCTTGTTGTCCTGAGGAAGATTTTCACCTCCTTCACACTCCTAGGTGGATCCCAAGCTACCTCAACCTTGGCTGGGTTCATAGCCACTAAATCCACTATGATAATGTGTCCTAGAATGTGTACCACCTGGATCAATAACTAGAACTTCGAGAGCTTCCTATAGATTTAGTTATCTTAGAGTATGTCTAAGACCATCCTCAAGTGTCTCGCGTGATCCTCCTCAGACACTGAGTACACTAGGATGTCATTAATGAATATCTCTATGAACCAGTATAATTAAGGTTGGAAGATCTAGTTCATGAGTCTCATGAACACTTCTAGGGTATTCATCAAACCAAAGGGAATCACCAAGTACTTATTGTGATCATAACAACATCTGAAGACTGTCTTTGATATATCCTCATCCTGTACTCGTAACTGGTGATATCCTAATTGAAGGTAAACCTTCGAAAACCATCATTCCCCTGTCAACTAATTGAAGAGGTCATCGATCCTCAATAGTGGATACTTTTTATTCATGGTCACATGGGTTAAGTGTCGGTATTCCACACACAACCTGAAGCTCCCATCTAAGTTTTTGGAAAACAAAACAGGGGTTTCCCCAGGAAAAACAATGGGTCTCCTAGATCCATTATTTTGTAAGTCCTCCAACTTGACCCTCATCTCATGAAGCTCTAGGGGAGCCATCTGATACGCTGATGGAGATATTGATGGCACACCAAGGTGTAAATAAATGCAGATGTCTATATCTCAATAGGGAGGTAATCCTAGAAAATCTTCAGGGAAGATGCCCTCATACTTTTCCATCACTGCAGGGAACTAGAAGCTCATAAAATATATTGCACTAAGGTTCATGCTAGCCAACTGATGAGTAATCAGAAACACCCTCCTATGCATGAGTTCATCTTATACACTATGGTATTCCTTTTCAATGAAAAAGGAAAGCCTTATTCCATCATTGTAGACACACATCACCCTTCACATAAAATAGTCAATATGGGAATGGAATATGGATAAAAAATACCTACCAATAATGATATCGTATGGCCTAAACACTGCCACCAAGAGGTTCCAAATTAAACTCTCACCTACAAGGGATAGGTCACACTATCAGCACAAATGTGTGATCAATTAGTCTTCTCCAGTAGCTATCTCCAAGTGCAAGGGCCAAGTCAATGATTCAACCAGAATCTCTAGGTCTCGAAAAAGATATGCGGTGAGAAAGAAATGACTAGAACCTATGTCTATCAGTACTAAAAATAAAGTACAAAAGACATAGAACTTACCTCAAATCATTCTTTGATCCCCTGGGTCATATGACTCAACCTCATGTAGCTATCCCCACCCTATTCCTCTAGCTCCAGGAGCCTGGCGTGGACCACCTAAGGGTGGAGGTGGTAATAAGTCAAAACATTGACCACCTCCTCCTGCTCTCTCAGATCCTCTTCCACATCTATCACCCTACAGATTTACCTTCTCCTCTCATTGTCTCTACCTTGGAGGTCCATCCACTGTCTCCTTGTTAGCAACACAATGGGTCAAAAAATCTCGAGTAAGATGTCCCCTGCTATAACTTGAATAGCACCACCTCCCCTAGGCTTATTGGACCCACCCTGTTAGCCCTGAACTGTAGATCCTCTATCCTAGGACCTCATCCTAAAATGTCTCTCACATCTGGATCTCAGAGATAGATGTCGGCTCCCTAGTATTGATTTCTCTTCACCTGCTCATCCACTGCTCACTTACAATGGCTATATCCTCTCAGCCAAGAATATTATTGACCACCAAAAGTCACTCAAGCACCCAAGCATATGTTGAAATTCATAGAGGGATAATGCTGGATCAGATAACTCTACACAGACCTCACTTGAAGATCTGAGCCATGATGTTCTGGTCACTAACCATATATATTGAGTACCTAGAAATCTCGGTGAACCTTGATGAATAAGTATCCACTTTATTGCAACCCTACTGGAGATGAATATTCTCCTGTATACACACATATCTCACCATAACTGGTGAGAACCCCTCTCTGAAGAGATTCTTGAACTCTATCCATGAAAGATTCACCTCATTGTGAGTCAGGATATCCAAACTCCACCATCGACCTGCTAAACCCTATAGAAGGTTCATCACCAAGACCACCATCTAATATGTTGGTGTCCTGACTAGATAGAAAACCCAGGTCACCACCTCAAGACATTCCTCATCTACCTGAGGGTCAGGCTCACCTCATAAATTAAGGGGTCTCTGTCTCTAAAAATCTTAAAGCGTTCTCAGCCTATGATCTTCGTCTACTGGTACTACGGGTACCCCATGCTGCTCCACAGGTGGTGGTATTACTGGCACACTACATGGATGTAACACATGTGGAATAGGTCCCTGTATCGAAGCTTCATCACTGAGGGGGTCATCCTCATGATTGAGCTACTGAATCCTAGGTGGTATATGTCTTGGGGGTATCCTGTAAGAAAATAATATGTACCATAGTCATTGAGTATACCTAGAGATCTGACTCAGGAAGGAAATGGAACCACAACCCATTCATATATGATACATGTACCATTATCTTCCCTAAAACCAGTGTTATCATGTACTGAGTTGAAAAGAAGGTTATCAGAGTCCTGATGAATGAATATGGTGGCCGCCACATCAAAAATAGATTCCTTGACCGGAAATCTAAACTCAAAACACTTAACATTGTTTCCCCAAACCAATGTCATAGACTCCCGATCCTAATGTAGAACCGACCACCTCTGATACCACTCCGTCACGACCCGTCCCAGTTTGGCTCATGCCATGACTCCCCAAGCCCACCACCAATAGGCTAGGGGCTGGTGACTAGCACTGAGTAGGCATATCAATAACATGTGAGGCATTGTATATGTACCTATACGTACACATGCATCCTCAAGCCCACAAAATGATGAAATGTAAAAAATAAAAAGAAATAAATGCATTCATTCCACTATATCCTAACCAGCGTATAAAAATAAATTAAAGTAAAGTGAAACTTGGCCAAATACAATACCGCCAAAAGATGTCTATAACAACAAGTCCAACCTGTAAGAAAAGGTACTAGGACTATTGTATGTAGCTGTAAGAACAAACCTTAGCCTGCCTACTCTCACAAAGCTTCATCCAGTCCTAGTCTGCCTAGGACTCTATGAAAGTTTTCTCATATGTATAAGATATGACATGTGAGGACAAAGCCCATGAAGGGGTGAGTATAACAATACTAAGTATGACACCCCAAAACCATAAAGAAATACACAAAGGAAATATATAATCATCTCTATATAGTATATTTCTACAACACATATAACAAGAATATCCAGATATACTCAAACCAAGGCACACAGTCTTGAGGAAATTCACAACCACTATATACTAGCACTAGGAATTTAGTCCAAAAATTCCATGAAGCACTCATCCAGGAGAACACACTCTTGAGTATGATATAACTTTTGACATCTATCTGAGAAGTAATGTTCATTGGGAACCATCATGAGAGAGAGAAATCCCCTGATAGAACTGAATAGAGAGATATGATACAATAGATGAGGATCACAGCTAGGGCCATAGGGTGATATCAGGAACTCCATACGGATTAACCTGTTAAGTAGAGGATCGACGTTCGGTAGGATTGATTGCATCAATACCAATGAATCAACCTTGGGACTGAAGATGAATAGAGGATCCCACATCAAGCCTCACAGAGGATTCCAAGAACTCTATCCAGGAAGTCCAATTGAAGAGATATCACTCCTATGAGTAGGAAATGATACCCAAAAACCTTCAGGGAAGTGATAAAGGGAACGAATCCTAACAAATATTTTCCAAGATAAAGTGGACAAGATATTAATGCCATGTATAAAAAGGTACATGGAGTGTAGTACGGTCACACGCTGTGTCCCTTGAACCTAGGTACTACCCATTTTTAATGGATTGTGTCATTCCAAACTATGTTATGTAGAAGATGGGTACGCGACATATAGAAGAAGTCACACACTGTGTCCTTACACCCGGGGTCCACTCGTGTACTCCGACCATGTTCTAGTACACTGTGTCATCCCATGTATCTCTTCTTTTGTACTAGTATATGGGGGAAGTCCATGTACTTAATCTAGGACAGGCCATTTGGGGGAGTACAAACTATGTAGGCAACCTGTGTACTCCTTCCCATGTCTGTGTACTTCCCACGTACATGCTGAGCTATCCGAGAGAGACGACACACTGTGTAGTCAGATCAACATGTTGTGTGATACATATATCATACCTAAAACCCTAGCTATCGCTTGGGGGACCTACCCACTGTGTAATCCCAGAACACATGTCATGTAGCTTGGGATTTTCCAAAATCCCCAGTTTGTGATCTGGTCATCTCCTTCATTTCTCATGCCACCATTTTGGCTATTCCTTTTCAAGAAACTCAAGATAAAACCTTGTTACATCACTATAACACCGAATCGATGTTTTTTGTCCTTTAATAGGCTCTAAAAACAACTTTAAATACATCCAATGAAAACCATATGAAGAATGATATCTCTCGAATCATTTTGATTCTTCCTTATTCATTGCTGTTGCACCTCCACATGGTCTTCCCAGTGTTGTATCTTCAATTTAGTATCATTGTGCCATGAAATGAAGGAGTAATGATCATTCATTCTTAACCCCATGAATAATGAAGAACCCATGTTGAAAAAGGAGGAGAAACATTCACATGGAACAAACCCAAAGAATTCACCTCGACCATTATTCATTATAGACTCAATATGTCCCTGTAAGAACAATCAACAATCAAAATCAATATAAAAATCAAACCCATAAATCCCACAATTAAAACCCATCCCACAAGAATGATCAAATCACGGATCAACCTATTCATTGGTTGGTCCACGTTCATCATTAAATTTAATAACAGTTAACAAAATCCTAAATAATGAATCCTACCTTTTATTTGGATCACTTGCTAACAAATATTAGTCAATTCATCACCGTCGTTGTCTAGATCCTTCAAGAACGACATTTTTCAGTCATCAATTTAGGATTCCATTTTCTTTTCCTTGAGAGGTTTCTTCAGGGTTCTCTCCAAAGCCTATAAGGAATTTCTAAGGTTATGATATTAACCATGGATCCCTTCATAAAGTCTTAATTAAAAGAAGAATCATCACTGCGTCAACAAAAATGTAAAATAAAATAAATTCACCATTTATTTTATTCATTAAAAATGTCATAAAATAATTTTCCTAGCCGACCCACACCGACCAATGTTAAGCCGCACCTACAATAAAGCCACTGATCTAAAAGTAGTGGTTCCCTTGTATTTCTGATATAATGACCCATTTATAAGTTATTCCACTTGTTCAGGAAAACTATGTGCATGTGCTAATTAAGATTTTAATATTATTTAATCATTTATTCCAGGAACACTGGGCCTAGGAATCACACACCGTCTCAGTACATGGTCACAAAATTATTCCATATAACATTTAAAAATAATAAATAGAAAAATCTGAGGCATTACACAAAAAAGGTATCACTTTACCCCATAATAATTTCTATATTGAATCAATGATATAAATAATATGCTTTATATAAGATGAATCAACCTCAAGATCAATGTCATTGTATTAGATAATGTTCATGGGGTTAGGTATATACTTTCTCAACTGATAAACATCAAAGGTGTCCTGCATGGAAATGAATTTTAGGGGTAAATTTTTCTAATAAGATATCTCACATATTTTCCCCAAAATCTCAAAAGGCCTAGAAAATCTTGGAGTCACTTTCCCTTGTTTAATCATCTATCGGTGAACCAGTATAGTTGAAACTGAATAAATTTTTGATCACTGAATTTGAATTCTAAGGGCCACATTTAATGATCATTGTAGACTTTTTCTATCTGTGAGTGGCTATAAGACAATTTCAAATAAATTTAACATAATTCATCATCTCCTAAATGACACTAGTCCTAATAAAAAACATTTCTCCTATTTTTATCCTACAGAGAGGAGAATGATAGAGAATTACATAAAGTGATGATTATAGGATGATGAATAATAGATATTTTGGTAGATTAATTTCACTAGAAAGAGGTGATCCTCTAATGATATACTAAATTAAAGAATATTGGCCTAAAAACATGATCGATAATTTGAAAGTTTCACTCGGAATAGTAATAGGTTTGTTGATGGAAAGAAGTACTCAATTTCTGTAACGCCACGAACCTAGTTTCCCAGAGTCGGTGCATTATTACATAACATTGGCATGATCACAAGAAAGATCAAATCTCGAAATATCGATTGGTTTAGTAGCCTTGGAAACACTAGATATATTCATAAGTCTTACATTACATCATAAAATGAAAAACTACAACAACAACATATTGTCTCCATAATCCACACTCATATCCCCACATAATATCCCTGCAGGTCATTCATAATTTACTTCTTCACTTCCTGGGAGAAATAAAACATAGAAAAGGGGTGAGCTCAAATGCCCAGTAAGGATAACAATATAGCGGAAACTTTCATAAATAAGAATAAACATTTAAGGCAATGTATAACTAAAACAAAAGCCTTTCAAACATGAACTTTCAACATGGTATGGCATAAATAAAATGAAATAATTCCATTTACTTATTCACATGGATATTCTACTAATCGAATAATCACATGCAAAAATCAATAACCACTTTCATAATGTTGGAATGTATAATGCCAGACTATCATAACCACATAGTCAAGGCCTCGTGCCAAGAATACAAATAAGATTTTTTCAAGGACTTGTGCCAAGACACTAGTTTGTCTCATGAGACCTACCGATGCATCGAGGAGCTATAGAGGGCTCCACCCGTCACATATTAAGTCCAATGCATTCCTATATGAAAAGGTTTAAACATAACATAAACATTCGTATTAAAACTAGCATACGAAATGTCAATACTTTCACCATAAACTATGAATGGTATAAAAATAGCACATCTACAGTCAAACATATCACAAAACCTTCAATACAATATAGAAGTTTTGTATCATAATAAATCAACTTCAAATAATCTTAAAATCTATCAAAGGATGTTGACATAGATGAAATCAAAATTCTTTTTAAAGAAATATCTCCTTTTATTTTGAAATCATTTAAGATCCATATAAAATAAAACATTTTCTTTGAAAATATTCTTATAAGCTTGTAAGGTAAGCTTTGAAGATTTTATAACGGCAGAAAATAGCCGCACCCACCGTATATGTTAAAAAAAACATTCTTACCTTAATTCTGTCGAAAAGGTTAAAAAGGACCTTGTTTTGAAAAAGATGGAAAGATTCCTTTATAAATCTCTTATAACAAGTCAACCAAGGGTATAAATGACTTTAAACCATATTCTAGTAAATAATAAAAAATGTTTTGAAATACATTATTAAGAAAACATGGATGTGGATGATAAAGAGATCCCAGTAGATTATTACATATAAACAACCTCGGATAATGAAGAGATTGTGAAATAACCCTTACCTTGTACTTTTCATTGGTTGGGGTAGGTTAACCTCCTGTATAATGGTGAAATAATTGTTATTAAATTATACAAGAATCATATATATTAATATGATATCATATATGATGTCTTAGAATTATCGTCGTTTCGGGTGTTAACTTACTCATTTTCTTTTATATGTTATGTTACATAAGCCATGTTTGTTGTATCTTATTCATATCCAGAATGATATCAAGTACTTAAACATCATTTCTAAATCATCAAATGATAATTATACTTTAATGGATACGATGGAGAATGAATCTCATCGCGTTCGTGGAGACGGTAGTCCGTACGTACGCACGAGCGACAATATCATTCTTTTGATATTAAAATAATATATAAATGTATGGTATATCATATATACAGAATCATTAAAATGTTATATTTATTATTTACATGAGTTACACATCATTATTATACCCATCCAAATAATAATATATTGAATAACAATTACACCACGACGTGGAGACGGTAAGCCGTACGTACGCACGTATGGTGACATGTTATTCAAAGGGTGGATAGAATACTGAATATGGTTGTACCATATTTATAATAACATCAAAGTATATGTGAGATACTGGATTTATTATTTTATAATGGTAAGAACAAATAAAGAAGAAGTGGAAGAAGAAAGGAACTTGAAAAGGGGTGGTGAAAACATTACCTCTTCTTCGGGTTCTTCCTTTTGATTTGATCAAAAGGGATTCTTAGGTTGGATTTCTGATCAAACTAAGGCCTCTAGGTTGTATTGAGGGATGTTGGGAGAGTATTTGGGCAGAGTTTGGTCGAACCAAAAGGCTTTGAAGGTGTGAAGAAATGAGAAGGAGGAGTGCCCTTTTATAAGAGGGGTGAGGGGCACCTTTGGAAAAGCTAGAGATATTAGTTTATAATAAATTCATAATCGGTTTCCAATGGCTCCAAAGTTGAATATTCAAAGGTTAAGGTGGGGAGGGGTTGAAAACAACTCAACCAATAGAATTTAGATAGGTTTGGGTACTTATATTAACCTTATCTTGAAGTATTAACTCTAAGTTAATTAGTTTCACTTTTACAACGTCTCTTTGTATTTTTATATAATATGGTTAATAAACTTACTATATACATCCAAGCGACCCCCAAGTGGTCCATTAATGATGAACCTATCATTATTTAAGTCTCTTGGCCGAACCTTAGATTTTTAAGAATTTAATATCAATTAATAATATAATATTTGTTTTAAGAACTCTTTTATGTCAATTTTGACACTATTCAATAGTTGATTTTTGTGAAACTCATAACAGATTGATTACTTCGAAAAAAGTCAATTAAATCAATCCTAATATATCATATTATCCTATAAAATTAGTTTAATTCATTAAAAGTTTCATATTATATTTATTTGGGTATTTATAATATCAATTATTTTAATTTTTCACTATTATAGTAATTACTGCATCATCATTGTGTCATAAATAAAATAAATTATTTAATGTCTAAAAATTATAAATAAAATATAATTATGTATTAACTCTTTTTATCATTCTAATTAATATTTATAATCTGAAATCCAACATATATAACCCTATGTAAAAATTGTTTTTCTAAAAGATATATGCTTGTGTCATTTTTGTATTCATTTTAACTTAATTAAAAAAAATGTCCCTATCACCTACAAGTGGCACCATGGTGTCCCAAAATCGACCCAAAGATGCCCATGGTCGAACATGTATCAAAAAATAAGGCTAGGACACGTTTTAGGGTAATTTAGTATTATTAAAATATTATTTTTTTAACCCTTATTTACCAGATTTACCCTTAACCATGGTAAATAAAATATTTACCACAGTAATTATTCAAAATGTCTAAAAATAAAAGTTACCTTTTTACACAATTTGGACATCCTGATTCCAAATATTGAATCCATTTTTATAAATTCAAAACACAGAAGTGGAAGAAATTAATTTAAAATTAATTCCCGATGTCAAAACAAAAAGCGTGTTTTTAAGAGATAATAACTATCAAAAGATTGACACTTGTTTATGTTCGGTTTAATTGTAAAACTGTGTCCAATGACCAACATTATATTAAATGGTAAAAATATATTCTAAATATACTTTAAAACCACTCAAATTCATAATTTATCACTATTAATTATTTTGATTAAAAAAGTTATTTTTAATTAAAATTTAGTAATTTTCACTATTCATCAAAATATGAAAGTTATCCGAAAAGTACCAAAATTTCACCTTAGGCTAAATTCGATATTCCAAATCCAAAAATAAAGTCCATTTTAAAATATAAAATATATATAATTTCAAAAAGTAGGTATTACTATTCATAACGGCTAGTTTAATTGGTTATGGTGTATTAGAACTCGGTGTTGCGTACAACACACGCTATCACATTATTCAATGAGGAGAGTACCGTAGAAGCTTGGGGTGTTACATTCTCCCCTCCTTTAAATAATTTCATCCTCGAAATTTCTAGAATACTACCGCATGAAAATACTCAGGTGGTTCTTCATCATAAGTTCCTCGGGTTCCCACGTTGCCTCTTCCATCTTATGGTTTCTCCACAAAACTTTTACCAGACGCGTCGTCCGGTTTCTCAGCACTTGTTCTCTCGTATCAAGAATCTTGACGGGCTCTTCGCAATAAGAAAGATCGGTTTCCAGTTCTAATTCTTCATAGGTGAGTACATGCGTTGGGTCAGGCATGTATTTCCTCAACAGAGATACGTGGAACACATCGTGAACTTTAGAGAGACTTGGCGGCATTGCCAATCGGTAAGCTACAGCCCCAATTCATTCTAGAATTTCGAAAGGTCCGATGTACCTGGGACTCAATTTACCTTTCTTACCAAAACATATGACTCCCTTCCATGGAGATACCTTCAGGAAAACATGATCACCGACTTGAAATTCCAAATCCTTCCTTCGATTATCGGCATAGCTCTTCTGCCTACTTTGAGCTGCTCTGATGTGATTTTAGATTACCTTCACCTTTTCCATCGTTTCCTCCACCAGTTCTGGACCTACAAGTTTTCTTTCACCGACGTCATCCCAACAGGTTGGTGTATGACATCTCTTTCCATATAACGCTTCATATGGTGCCATCTGAATACTCGAATGGAAGCTATTATTATAGGAAAATTCTACCAGTGGTAAATATTGATCCCACATACCCTGAAAGTCAAGTGAGCAAGATCTCAACATGTCTTCTAAGGTTTGAATAGTCCGTTCTGATTGTCCGTCTGTCTGAGGGTGGTAAGCAGTGCTCAAATGAAGTTCAGTATCCAGGGATTTCTAAAGACTTTTCCAGAATCTTGAAGTAAAACGGGGATCACGATCAGAAACAATCGATAGGGGTACTCCATGAAGTCTCACAACTTCATTAATATATAGTCTTGCTAGACGTTCCAGGGGTAGATCTTCTCTTATAGCTAGAAAATGTGCTGACTTGGTAAGACGATCAACAATAACCCATATTGCATCGTTCCTTCTAGGAGTCTTTGGTATCCCCATGACAAAGTCCATCGTAATATTGTCCCATTTCCACTCCGGTATGGGAAGAGGTTGCATGACTCCTCCAGGCTGTTGCCTTCCAGCTTTCACTTATTGAAAAACCATACACCTTGACACAAAATCAGCAATCTCCCTCTTCATGTTGTCCCACTAAAAATGTTCCTTCAAATCTCTATACATTTTGGTGCTCCTAGGGTGTATAGAGAAATTGTAACTATGAGAATCATCCAGCAATTCCATTTTCAGATCAGGTATATTGGGAACACGAAGTCTCTTCCCGAATTTCAAAATTCCATCTTCATACACAAAGTCTCTCAATCTCCCATCATTCACAGCTTTAATCTTCTTTTGAAATTCTTCATCATCGGTCTGAGAACTCTTAATCCTTTCTATTAAAGATGGTTTGGCAACCATTTGAAAAATCATTGATGTTTCACCTTCCCAGGTTATTCCCATGTCCATCTTCACTAGATCCATGAAAATTGGATCCCTTTCAATTCTCATATTGTTCAAAACTCCATGGTCTTTTCTACTCAAAGCATCTGCAACCTTGTTTGCTTTCCCCGGGTGGTAGTGTATCGTACAATCATAATCCTTGAGTAATTCAAGCCATCTCTTTTTCCTCATGTTGAGTTCTTTTTGTGAGAAAATATACTTCAAACTCTTGGGATCAGTATAAATCTCACATTGTTCACCATAGAGGTAGTGCCTCCATATCTTCAAATCAAAGATCACAACTGCTAACTCGAGATCATGAGTAGGATAGTTTTGTTCATGAATTTTCAACTGTCATGATGCATAGGCAATAAATCTATCATTCTGCATAAGGACACAACCAAGTCCTTTCTTTGATGCATCACTATAAATAACGAACCCATCATTCCCCGATGGTAGAGTCAATATAGGAGCATTGAATAATATTATCTTCAGTTCTTCGAAACATTATTCACACTCTTTTGTCCAAACAAATTTAAACCCTTTACGTGTGAGCTTCGTTAATGGGTTAGCCAATCGGGCCTAATTCTGGACGAAACGTCAATAATAACCTGCCAAACCAATAAAACTGCGTACCTCCGTTATACTCGTAGGTGCTGGCCATTCTTGGATTGCCTTGGTCTTAGAAGGATCAACAGAGATTCCATCTTTAGAGACAATATGGCCAAGAAAAGAAATCTCCTGAAGCCAGAATTCACACTTGCTAAACTTCCCATATAATTCATGCCTCCTCAGAGTCTTCAAGATAATGCGCAAGTGATTTTCATGATCTTCGTAGGTTTTGGAGTATACCAAGATATCATCACTAAATACCACCACAAATTCATCAAGATACTCCTTGAAAACTCTATTCATCAGATCCATGAATACAGAGGGTGCATTAGTCAATCCAAAAGGCATTACAGTAAACTCTTAATGCCCGTACCTAGTTCGAAATGCTGTTTTCGGAATTTCTTCCTTCTTCACACACAACTGATGGTATCCAGATCGAAGGTCAATATTTGAAAAGTATTGAGCTCCATGCAGTTGGTCAAATAAATCATCAATATGAGGTAGGGGATACTTGTTCTTTATCGTTATAGCATTGATCTCCCTGTAGTCGATACATAACCTCATAGATCTATCTTTCTTTTTAACAAAAAGAACAGGGGCTCCCCATGGAGAAACACTAGGGTGAAAAAATCCCTTATTACTCAATTCCTCTAGTTGTTTCTTTAGTTCAACTAATTCTACAGTGTCCATTCTATAAGGGGTCTTCGATATAGGCCTTGATCCAGGAATCAAATCAATTGAAAACTCAACATCTCGTTCTGGAGGATGTCCAGGTAAATCTTCCGGAAATACATCTACAAATTCTTTCACAACAGGTACATCATCTATTTGAACATTCCTTTCCTCACCGACAGTTATTTCATTCTCTTCCTCCCCAATAATTGAATTAAGTTGAGCTACTGGGGGTGGATCTAAATAAGAATTAGGTGGTGAAGATTCTTCTCTAAAGATAAGGTGTTCCTTATCATTATCATCAAGAATCGTAACCTCTTTCTTCTTACAATAAATCTTCGCATCATAGTCCGAAATCCAATCCATACCGAGGATTATATCAAACTCAATCATAGGTATGACGATGAGATCATCAGATAACGAACATTTATGTGCTCTAATGGGGACTGATTCACAAAACTTTGTTGCAATGATACTTCCCTTAGGAGTTTTAACTGACAACTCCCTTGTTAAATCAAATTGGAAATATCTAATTTTCTTAGAAAAATGGGATGATATGAAACAATGCGATGATCCAGAATCAAATAATGCATTTGCTAAACTTGAGGAAACCATTAAATTACCTGCCACCACGTCTTTCGGAGCTTCTACCTCAGCAGTAGTGATAGCATAAGCTTGGCCTTGATCCCTTGGCCTTTTCTGAGGTAAGTTCTCCTGACGCTTAGGACATTCATTCGCATAATGTCCCATCTCCCTGCAATTGTAGCACTGAACGTTGGTGGCTTCCTTCTTCACTTTGCAATCACGAGCTTGGTGGCCTTTTTCACCACACTTGTAACAGACTCTCATTCCCTTCAAGCAAGCACCGGGGTGTTTCTTCCTGCATTTACCACAAGATGGATATTCAACATTTCCCTTATTCCCCTTATTTCCATTCCCAGATTGATCAGCAGGTCTCTTCTTCTCTTGCTTTGCTTTAAAGTCATAAGACTTAGAGAATTCCTTTTTGGTCTTGATAGCACATGAGACAATGTCTTCGTACGATGAAAAGTATTGTGAGACTAATGCTCGACGGAGAAATGGTTTTAACCCATCAAAGAAACGATAAATCTTACTTCTTGGGTTGCGAATATAGTCTCTAGCATACCTCGCTAACCTTGTAAAGTTAGCCTCATACTTTGTGACATTCTCATCCTCCTTTTGTCTTAGACTCAGAAATTTTCTTTCCATATCTGCTCGATGGTCGCGAGGAAAGTATTTTTCTAAAAACAGATCTTTGAACTCCCTCCATTCCATATTTGATACTTCATCATCTTCCTTCATGTTTTGAATCAATGACCACCATTGATCAGCATCTCCAGTGAGGCGGTAAACTGCCATGATAACTTTTTCCCTTTCACTGCTCCCCAAAGCCTGAAATATTTTCTCTAGGGAATTTATCCATTGCTAGGCTACTAAGGGATTTGTACTCCCATTGAACGTTGGTGATTTTTTCCTCATGAATCGATCTAACATTGATCCTCCACGCTATGGATCAGGGTGCTCCGTACGGGTAAGGTTATTATTCATAACCTGAGTAAGTTGTCCCAGTATGGTGATTAGCTGATCGGCACCAGTTGCATCACCAGCTCCACTATAATTATCTTGAGCAGGAGGGCAATCCCTACATGGAGTGCGTGCATTGATACAGTTTCCATTTCTTCCACTAGGCTCCATTTCTAAATAATGTCATAAACTAGATCAGTTTATGAATCAAAATACATAATCCCATACTTATAAAACACTTAACATAAATTGAACTATTTATGGATATAATCCATAATCATAAAAATGTTTTCTTTGAGGAAGTATATACTCATAAACCCTTCATAATGATTTGTAAAGAAAATGAGAGTTATCCTAAGCATATCCCCCGGGAGTGTCGTAACCAAGAGTGCAGCAAGGCCCGTTGTCGTGCACCAGTTCCCGTTCGAGTCTAGCTCAAAGCGGTGTTTTCGGGTTTTACCCCTAGGTACATCTGTGCCAGAGCCGCCTCTACCTGCTCGTATCCAGACAGGGATGTATTGCTCGGAAAAATCACAAAATCTCAACAATACCAAAATTCTAGGAAGTTCTTCTATACTAATCCTCAATGTTCATCTTAGGTCTACGTGCTCTAATCAGAGTTTATCTAAATCTAGCTTCCAAGGTTTGTACTAAACTTCCTCTGATACCAACTGTAACGCCCCGACCCTAGTTACCCAGAGTCAGTGCATTATTACATAACATTGGCATGATCACAAGAAAGATCAAATCTCGAAAGATCGATTGGTTTAGTAGCCTTGGAAACACTAGATATATTCATAAGTCTCACATTACATCATAAAATGAAAAACTACTACAACAACATATTGTCTCCATAATCCACACTCATATCCCCACATAATATCCCTGCAGGTCTTTTATAATTTACTTTTTCACTTCCTGGGAGAAATAAAACATAGAAAAGGGGTGAGCTCAAATGCCCAGTAAGGATAACAATATAGCGGAAACTTTCATAAATAAGAATAAACATTTAAGGCAATGTATAACTCAAATAAAAGCCTTTCAAACATGAACTTTCAACATGGTATGACATAAATAAAATGAAATAATGCCATTTACTTATTCACATGGATATTCTACTAATCGAATAATCACATGCAAAAATCAATAACCACTTTCATAATGTTGGAATGCATAATGCCAGACTATCATAACCACATAGTCAAGGCCTCGTGCCAAGACTACAAATAATATTTTGTCAAGGCCCTGTGCCAAGACACTGGTTTGTCTCATGAGACCTACCGATGCATCGAGGAGCTATAGCGGGCTCCACCCGTCACATATTAAGTCCAATGCATTCCCATATGAAAAGGTTTAAACATAACATAAACATTCGTATTAATACTAGCATACAAAATGTCAATACTTTCACCATAAACTATGAATGGTATAAAAATAGCACATCCACAGTCAAACATATCACAAAACCTTCAATACAATATAGAAGTTTTGTATCATAATAAATCGACTTCAAATAATCTTAAAATCCATCAAAGGATGTTGACATAGATGAAATCAAAATTCTTTTTAAAGAAATATCTCCTTTTATTTTGAAATCATTTATGGTCCATATAAAATAAAACATTTTCTTTGAAAATATTCTTATAAGCTTGTAAGGGAAGATTTGAAGATTTTATAACGGCGGAAAATAGCCGCACCCACCGTATAAGTTAAAAAAAACATTCTTACCTTAATTTTGTCGAAAAGGTTAAAAAGGACCTTGTTTTGAAAACGACGAAAAGATTCCTTTATAAACCTCTTATAACAAGTCAATCAAGGGTATAAATGACTTTAAACCATATTCTAGTAAATAATAAAAAATGTTTTGAAATACATTATTAAGAAAACATGGATGTGGATGATAAAGAGATCCCAGTAGATTATTACATATAAACAACCTCGGATAATGAAGAGATTGTGAAATAACCCTTACCTTGTACTTTTACTTGGTTGGGGTAGGTTAACCTCCTGTATACTGGTGAAATAATTGTTATTAAATTATACAAGAATCATATATATTAATATGATATCATATATGATCTCTTAGAATTATCTTCGTTTCGGGTGTTAACTTACTCATTTTCTTTTATATGTTTTGTTACATAAGCCATGTTTGTTGTATCTTATTCATATCCAGAATGATATCAAGTCCTTAAACATCATTTCTAAATCATCAAATGATAATTATACTTTAATGGATACGATGGAGAATGAATCTCATCGCGTTCGTGGAGACGGTAGTCCGTACGTACGCACGAGCGACAATATCATTCTTTTGATATTAAAATAATATATAAATGGATGGTATATCATATATACAGAATCACTAACATGTTATATTTATTATTTACATGAGTTACACATCATTATTATACCCATCCAAATAATAATATATTGAATAACAATTACACCACGACGTGGAGACGGTAAGCCGTACGTACGCACGTATGGTGACATGTTATTCAAAGGGTGGATAGAATACTGAATATGGTTGTACCATATTTATAATAACATCACAGTATATGTGAGATACTGGAGTTATTATTTTATAATGGGAAGAACAAATAAATAAGAAGTGGAAGAAGAAAGGAACTTGAAAAGGGGTGGTGAAAACATTACCTCTTCTTCGGGTTCTTCCTTTTGATTTGATCAAAAGGGCATCTTAGGATGGCTTTCTGATCAAACTAAGGCCTCTAGGTTGTAGTGAGGGATGTTAGGAGAGTATTTGGGCAGAGTTTGGCCGAACCAAAAGGCTTTTAAGGTGTGAAGAAATGAGAAGGAGGAGTGCCCTTTTATAAGAGGGGTGAGGGGAACCTTTGGAAAAGCTAGAGATATTAGTTTATAATAAATTCATAATCGGTTTCCAATGGCTCCAAAGTTGACTATTCAAATGTTAAGGTGGGGATGTGTCGAAAACAACACAACCAATATAATTTAGACAGGTTTGGGTACTTATATTAACCTTATCTTTAAGTATTAACTCTAGGTTAATTAGTTTCACTTTTACAACGTCTCTTTGTATTTTTATATAATATGGTTAATAAACTTACTATATACATCCACGAGACCCCCAAGTGGTCCATTAATGATGAAAATATCATTATGTAAGTCTTTTGGCCGAACCTTATATTTTTAGGAATTTAATATCAATTAATAATATAATATTTTTTTAAGAACTCTTTTATGTCAATTTTGACACTATTCAATAGTTGATTTTTGTGAAACTCATAACAGATTTATTACTTCTAACAAAGTCAATTAAATCAATCCTAATATATCATATTATCCTATAAAATTAGTTTAATTCATTAAAAGTTTCATATTATATTTATTTGGGTATTTATAATATCAATTATTTTAATTTTTCACTATTATAGTAATTACTTCATCATCATTGTGTCATAAATAAAATAAATTATTTAATGTCTAAAAATTATAAATAAAATATCACTATGTAGTAAATCTTTTTATATTTCTAATGAATATTTATAATCTAAAATCCAACATATATAACCCTATGTAAAAATTGTTTTTCTAAAAGATATATGCTTGTGTCATTTTAGTATTCATTTTAACTTAATTAAAAAAAATGTCCCTATCACCTACAA
Organism: Viscum album; assembly: GCA_963277665.1. NCBI lineage: Eukaryota > Viridiplantae > Streptophyta > Magnoliopsida > Santalales > Viscaceae > Viscum > Viscum album. The sequence goes on along the minus strand of OY728162.1, from coordinate 344,073,067 downwards.
GTGGCACCATGGGGTCCCAAAATCTACCCAAAGATGCCCATGGTCGAACATGTATCAACCAATAAGGATAGGACACGTTTTAGGGTAATTTAGTATTATTAAAATATTATTTTTTTAACCCTTATTTACCAGATTTACCCTTAACCATGGTAAATAAAATATTTACCACAGTAATTATTCAAAATGTCTAAAAATAAAAGTTACCTATTTACACAATTTGGACATACTGATTCCAAATATGGAATCCATTTTTCTAAATTCAAAACACAGAAGTAGAAGAAATTAATTTAAAATTAATTCCCGCTGTCAAAACAAAAAACGTGTTTTTAAGAGATAATAACTATCAAAAGATTGACACTTGTTTATGTTCGGTTTAATTGTAAAATTATGTCCAATGACCAAAATTATATTAAATGGTAAAAATATATTCTAAATATACTTTAAAACCACTCAAATTCATAATTTATCACTATTAATTATTTTTATTAAAAAAGTTGTTTTTAATTAAAATTTAGTAATTTTCACTATTCATCAAAATATGAAAGTTATCCGAAAAGTACCAAAATTTCACCTTAGGCTAAATTCGATATTCCGAATCCAAAAATGAAGTCCATTTTAAAATATAAAATATATATAATTTCAAAAAGTAGGTATTACTATTCATAACGGCTAGTTTAATTGATTATGGTGTATTAGAACTCGGTGTTGCGTACAACACACGCTATCACATTATTCAATGAGGAGCATACCGTGGAAGCTTGGGGTGTTACAATTTCACTTGAGAACCCAGTTCTCATTGAATATTGTCCCATAACTAAGGCATGAATCTTGAATACTTGAAATAGAATATATTGGTTGGTACAACATTCAAATTAATAATATCTCTAACATAAAGATTCACAAGCTCATCAATATAAGAGGCTTCCTTGATAGGTGGAAAGTGGGTTATCTTGGTCATGTTACACACTATCAACCACACTATATCATTGAACTATAGAGTATTTGGGATAGATAGTTACAAAGACTATCATGATAATATCCCATTTCTATATTGGTAAAAAGAGTGTCTAAAGAAAACCCATGGGTCTTTGATGTTTCTCTTTTACTCATTGAAAAGGAAAGCATCTCATGATGATCCATGAGATCTTCTTATCCATGTCAAGACACCAAAATCTATGAAAAATATCATAATAAATATTTTTTAATATAGGATTCATAAACCATTGAGAGGCATGATAATTCTTTAGCACTTTCTCTCTCACATTATTTGGGACAACAAGCCTTTCATGGATGTACAAGAAGGATAAAGGTTCTTAGAACCAACCATCAATGATCTCCCCACCATTAAATCTCTATCAAATAATGGTATAGTAAATATCTGGTATTTGGGAGTCTTTTAAATGATCCAAAATAATTGATGTAGGGTAATGTGATATAGATGCATCCCACTATGATGATCGATCATATCTAAATTAAGTTCATCCTTAAGATACACCAATCTATACTCTTCATTTTCCTTGTGCACTATATAAGTCTAGACCATCCTATTGATATAATAAAGAACTAAATTTCCATTTCTATGAGAATATTTAATATCAAAATAAAATGAATATAGATACTCCACCCCATGACTCTTCTTGAGATTCAAATCCCTTTGAGGTGTATTTATGTATTTTTTAGTCCATGAACACCATGAATCATTCACTTAATTGGTAATTCCTCTAACACTTTAAGTCATGAAAAACTATGATGAAATTTAAATCATGGGTAAGATAGTTATTTTAACGAGGGAATAGTTTTTTGACCTATATTGTAATACCCAATGATATTTCATGAGAACATATCTGAGACCAACTAAATATACATTACTATACACCTAAAAACCTTAACCATATTGAGGTAGTATGAGAATGGAAGTTCTGGCCAACCTTTTCTACACCACTTGAAAAGATTCTTCACATTTTTAACTATAAAAACTTCACCCCTTTCTTTTACAAGGTTATCATAAGAACATAAATATTGTAATTTCTTTTTGAATAAAGAAACAATAGTATCATGCAATTCTAAGAAAACCACTTACTCTAAACATGTTTGAAGTCAATTTATAAGAAATCACTGAATCCCCTTTCTCTAGATCCATATAAATTAAAACTTTAGATATAAAATTCCCAAGGAACTTCAATTATCATGTCCATAATGATAATTTAGATAACATATCATAAAGTTGATTCCCCCATAAGGAATCTAAAACAATATGAATATTTTTACCATGATCATCACAAGACTTAGAATATATGAGGATATCATCCACAAAGACCACAATGAAAAGGTATAAAAATGGATGAAAACAATTTTTTATCAATTATATAAACACAATTCTAGAATTAATAAATTTAAAATACTCTACCAAATATTCTAAATAACTATACTGACTTAGGGAATCCATATTGGGGACATCCTCTAGCCTTAGTCAAAGTTGATGATAACCTGAAAGTAGGTTAATTTTTGAGAACTACTCCACCCTCCTTAATTAAAAAAAATCATTGATTAGGAAAAAATCATACCAATTTTTAATCATCACTCAATTTAGTTTTTGATAATCTACATAGATACATAGAATCACATTATACTTTTTGGTGAAAATGATAGATATAACCCAAGTAAAAGTTCTCTGTCTAATGAATCCTTTAGCCTCAAATTCCTCCAACCAAATCTCCAATTCCCTCAATTCAGTCAGATCCATTAAATATGGAGGAATTAATATTGGTACAATTCAAAGTAGTAGATTAGTTGTAAACTCAACTTCTGACTATGGAGGAAATAATGTAAAATCTTCTGGTAACATTCCAAGGTATAGATCCGCCATAGAAGTTAAATTATATCATCATTTAGAATCAACGACTATAAGGAAAAAACTATACATATTTGTAGTGATTTCTACCACCATGACCCAATCAAAACATGCCTGATTATTCTAAAACACCCACTATATATAGATAGAATATTTAATACCTATAAGTGATAAGAATAAACATTACCTAATAATATCAACAAGAAAGACTCTGTACTATATTAACCAATACATTCCCATAACGACATCAAAGGATTTCATATCAAGAACTATTAGATCTTAGAGGTGTCCAAAATATTCCAATACTAAGAAATATATACACTTCATTAATTTCTCTATCATATTACTTAGAGGGGAGTAAATAATCATAAATTTAGGAGACACATATTCTTTGAGTTCAATAAGAGAATAAAATTATTTAGAGATAACTTATTGAGAAACTAATGTATCAAATAAATTCCAAACTAAGGTAGGAGAAATTATAATAATACCTTTAATAGTAAAAATAACTTCTCTAATATTGGTGGTAGATTTATCCACAACATTTTATCTATCTAAAACCTCATACTGGATCTGAGGTGAAAACTCATGCACTAATGATTGAACTACAACAAAGCATCCCTGAAAACCACATCGACCTCTCAAAATTGATCTCCTAGTGGGTGGTTGGATGCCTATGGTAGACTATTCCTCTAACTAATCCTATAATCTCTAGGTTTGATGAGGTCATTTATTGAAAATTTTCAATGAATTCCTTAGAATATGGCCCTAATAACCATATAAATGATAGTGATTTGGCTAAACATAAAATTAACCTTAGAATGGATGAGCACCCACATAGATGATACTAAATGGGAGAACTTACTAAGATATGGTATAGATTCAATCCACTACCCTAGATTCCCTGGTGAGATCCACATTTTCTCATTTCCTTCCATCATCACATCCAACTACTGGAAGATCTATCACCTAAGGTAAAATTAGAAAAAGTGATGACCATACAATAACCTCATTTAGATCATTTAGCAGCGAGTAAAAAATTATTTATCACTTTTGAAAAGGTAGATATATTAAAAAGTATCTCTTATGTTTGCAACGACTCATTTAATCTCATTTAAAAGAAATGTTCTGTCAACAATTCTTCCCTAATAATTTATGGAGTGAAAAAATTAAATAATTAAACTTGGTCATGTATTCCATGGTAGATATATATCCATGAATATGGCACATAAATTTCCAAACCTTACCCAAAAAGAGTATCATGACATATTTTCTCAAATAATATCTCTTGAAAATTCTTTCAAGTATGACCCTAGTCTTTCTTAGCCTTTAGAATAACATCCCACAATTGGAGAGATACCTCTTCTAGCATAATGGTAGCCAGTATGACCTGATGTTTCTCTAGTGTTTCTATGCTAAAAAATATGATTAAGATGAGAAATCTTCTCCTCATATTTCAAAAGAGATAAATCACTTATAAAGGTTACAAGATGATGGAATTGGGAATCCCTAATAATATCAGAGGTTGTAGGCTCCTTTCGAGTAGATCATTTTTTAGTATCTTAGAGTAATAGATTATGTCCTTCATAAACTTGAGGATCATAGGTTGAGCTGGAAATTAATGCTCATCAACCCCTTCCTACATAGTATAAGGTGGCCATCGAAGTGGCATACTATATTATTAAGTAAAAAAAACACCAAAACTCTCTTCCTAAAAGTGAAAACTCAATGATAGAGTTGCACTAATACATACAAGTCTAACCCCATTCCCCTATCTCCCTTATATTTATTTATATATATAAAAGAAAATTCCATTTTAAACACCCTTTATAATCCTTTAAATATAGTTTCATAGGTTAACGATATCATTTAGAATAAATAAGAGCATGATCTGGGTATAAGATAGAAGAAACTAACTATCAATAGCATAATAAAGTTGTTACCATCCAAGGGAATCAATTATTGATCCATGTTAACCTAGTAATTAATAATAAATACATAGTTATTTTTTTGATATTTCAGTTAATATGTATCATCAATTGGTTCTAATAATAATTTATAAAAACATATGAAAGTAAAACCATGTCCTTTTATCCTAACTATACCTACCTACCTACACCTGACATGATGCATGAGACCTGAGAATATGGATTGAATTAAAGAAGAAATAAAAATAGACCCCATAATACCTTTGGAAACTCAAGATTCCATCATAATTATGATAACAAGGGATATTTATGGGATAATTCACAATTCCTAACAATATTATCTCTTGAAAACTCTCGTGTACCTTACCCATGAGCCTTGATTTGGATTTGGTACCATTTTATAACGACCATGTCCTAGATACAAAAAATAGTTCCTAATTCATTCTCTCAAAACACCTTATACACATTTACAAATCACCATAGATTGGTGATAATTCTATGGTTGAATAATATGAATGTGGGAGATGGTGTAGCACCCTCGGTTTCAAGTAAGTAACCATTTATTTATTATTTTTAAGTATATAAAGTGTTTGGGTTAATTTAAGAGGAATTATAAGACTTTTGGAATATATATAGGGTTATTATAAAGGTGAATGGTTTGATAACGGATAGTGGAAACCATGAAACTCCTATAGGAAAATGAATAAGGTGAGATAAGGACCTCTGGGTAGGCACACAGTTAGGCTGATAGTTTCTCTAAACCGTACGAACACCCAAGAGAAACCATGAAATGCGGGACAGAGGGCTTTGGCACAGTTAGTGCATGGTTCATCTCATTGTTTATACAAACCACGCGAGGTACTTGTTGAGGTAGAGGCTAGACTATGGTTAGGGAATGGGTATCCTAATCGTGGGACTAACCATGCACGATTTATTAGAAAGATCATTAAATAGTGCATCTCACTCATTTTCACCTATAAACCATTATTTTTTCACTATTTTCAGCCCTAAGTTGATTTTTATTCCTCCCAAAGGCTTCAGAGTCTCTCCCCATCGAAATGAAAGAGATTTGGAGGTAATTGTTCATGTATTGAAGCATGATACCCCTGGTAAGGCTTTGTATTGGTAGTTTTTCTTAGATAAACTTCTCTTCTCTCTTGAAATCCAATATATATTACAATGGGGATATATCTATGATTTTTTATGCTAATCATGATGAGATATGGATTTATCAATGTTTGGGAAAGATATGTAAGTTTATTTTTTGGAGATTCAACCCTATTTTGTTGAAGAATTCATGTTGTTCTTCATTTTCACCATAATTCTTGAGGTAGGTGGCTTCATACTCAACTCCTCATATTATTACTTGAAGTATTAGTTTCAAATTGGTTGAATTTATTTAATTTGGTTGTGAAATTGGTGTTAAAATAATGGCAGAAACTTTCTTTAGTGATGGTTTGTGGATTTTTAGATTTGTGGATTTGTGAAAATTGATTGTGGAAAGTTCTTTGTTTTTATTGATTTTAAGTTATTGATTTTAAAATTTGGATTTCTTGGATTTTTGAAAATAGTTTTTTGATGTTTATTCAATAAAATAATAGTTTTATTGATATTTATTTGAATGGTTATTTTGAAAAGATTTTGGCATACAAGGATTTTTGTGAGTTCATGATTTCTACGTGACCCTAAATAATGGGTGTGTACCATTGGGGTAAAAATAGATGTAACCCTAGATAAGGGCCATGTTTCATTAGGGGAATAAGGATATTGGCCAATTTTTTATTAATTAGTTGATGGAATAAAAACCACTCATGAGTATGGAAATGTCAATGAAGCATGCATGTGTGTGTGTCTGAATCATGGAATGGTTATGATAAAAAGGAATCCGAAATGGTTTAATGCACTAATTTTTGTTTTCCATGGAAACTATTTTGGTGTGAAACTGATTGGATTTATATAAATTGTTAATGTGTCTCGAATGGTTTTTTATAAATTATTTTATATACATGAGATTTTATATAAATGAGGCAACATGTTCTATACTAATGGTAGGAGTATGATAGTAATTTGGGGAAAATCCTATTGGGTTTCACTACTCACCCCTACATTAGTACATTGGTGATTTTAAAGATATTTTCAATTGAGGCAAGGGTAAAGGAAATGTATCAAATTCATTTAGTGGTGCTTTGATTTACTCCTATCATGGGGTGTGGGAAAAGAAAATTATTTTCCTAGTGCAACACAGTGGCTGACCAGGGTCATCTGACTTGGAGAGATTCTCGATTTGTTCCCCTAATTCTTTTAAATCATATAAACTATTTATTATTGTTTTTTAGGTTTTAAAGGAAATAAATGACTATATTTTTGGGTTTTGGATTAATTTTCTAATGACATAAAATATGGAAATTTAAACTATCCTGAAAATATAAATAGAATGATTTGAGAAGAAATAACTTGGTTTTGGGGTTTAGTTTAAGGTTCAATAATTATTCTCATTTATATGTTTAATTTTAATTTGACAATCCAAACGTGAAATCTCATGTTTTAACAATTATTATTTATTTAAAAATGTTGAATATCATTTAATTCATAATCACTCTCAATTAAACCTCTTTCTTTATTCAAGGTTGATGACAAACCTTGGTTTGGGGTGTGTCATCATCCAGGACCCGAATCCATCGAATCCATTTCATCCATTAATTAACTCAACTCCAATTTGTTAAAAACTAACTCATGGGGGGAGGGAAAATTGATTAAATAAAATAATAGAGATAAATTGAGTTTCATGTCATTAGGGTTAATCTATATCATAGAAATTATCCTCACCCATTCATTCTACCCAAATATACATACAAACATAAAATTAAACTCTAAAGAAAATTCATGAAAACCTTGAACTCCCCCTGGGCCATGCCTTAGGGTCTTCCCCTCATTTTTAAGGGTAAGTGACCATATGGTGGAATGTGAAGAAGAGAATAAATAAAATAAAATAAAAATAAATTGTGCGAGGAAAATAAAATAAAAAGAAGAAAATAAAAGGAATTGGGATGAGAGGGAGAAATAAAGAGAGATACATAGAGAATAAAATAGAATGAATAAAAATAATATCTGAAAATATAATGAAATAACGAAAATATAATAACTTCAAAATAATAATAATAATAATAATAATAATAAGAATAATAATAATAATAATTGTGAAAAGGGTTTTTTGGAAAACAAGAGAATAAAAACATGCATGAATTTATTTAATTAACTATGATAGTTTTTTAAATTAAAATTTAATTAAAACTAAAATGAAGAAAATAAAATAAAATAAAAAATGAAATATAAATAGTACAAAATCCACCTCCTCTGGTAGGATACCCTTTAAGTGTCGACCGATGACCTTCAACATGGGTGACCTCCTCCTTATATAGGCCAAAGGGGTTCCATATTTTGGTATTTAAAATCATGATCTTCCAAATCTCCCTTGAAGATCTCCTCCAGATTCTATCCACTGAGAGTTTTCTTGTAGTTCACCCATTTAATGATTGAATTGGGGAATACTTTATTCTTAAAAGATTCTCAAAATTATGTTCTATATTGAACCCATAAATGTGAAAGTAAATGGAAGCATATAGAGGAAGTTATGACACAATTTATGAGTCATACTATTTCAATTCAAATGTTTCCTAAATACAACCCCAATTTCAAGCATCCAATGGCCACACTAATGATGTCATATCTCAAGGATATTTAATAATAGAATGAGGTATTTAATTAACTTTAAAATTCAATTGTAATAAAATTACATGGAGGTCTTTATTACGAATAATGTCTCAATTTATGAGTTGGGTTTCATAGTGTCTCCCACAACAATTCTTCAACATGATTTATTTTTTTGGGATTTTGGGTTTTCAAATCAGATCATGGTTCAGACAAAGAAGTTGAATAATTCAAATCAAGTAATCCTATAAAAAATAATCAATCAAATTTGATCAATTTTTTAAATGTTATGATCTAAATAACAAAGTGATTAAAATTTATAAAAATTCCTTAATTAAGAAATTTTCACATGTTAGATCATTTTCATTCTATAATTTAAATTAATCATTATTTAATAAAACATTTAAATATAAGGGTTTTATCATTTAGAAACACTCAAAACCAATTAAATTTTATTAAAAATATGCCTATAATTTTGGTCTATCAAATACCCCCACACTTAAACCATGCTTGTCCTCAAGCATAAAATCTCAACAAAGAGTTAAAGAGGGAACCAATGTAATCAATATTCAAATTTCAATGTAATAAAATCAAACAATTATCAATGTACAATAAAAATTTCAAATTACATATATAATATAAATTCATTTTTTCATTTTGTAACAAAATAACAAATCCATGTATTTTAATTTTCCCCTTTGAAAAATGATGGAACTTATCTTCTCATTCATTCAAGTTTCTCAATTCATAATATTAAACATGACAGATAATGATCTACCTCACAATGGATTATTTTCTCTCTTTAGTCATGATAAAATTTAGGTAGATTTATTATTATATAATGAATACATGCTCCATATACTTAGGTTTGTAAAGGAACCACTTTCTACACATTACAAAGACAAAAGGCACATAAAATCATGATGACTTTTAAATAAAGGTTCAAATGAATCTAAGGCTTAAGGTTGGTAGGATTTGATGCTTTAAAAATTAAGTCTTAAGGAGTAGTTTTATCTCTTAAGTACAATTTATGATATCAAAAATAAAATTGTAATGAAATTATACACCTCAAATTAGCAACTCCCACTTTACCAAACTTTCATAGAAAAGGCTGTGAATAATGAAATCATAATGAATGATGTGCGCTGTATTAAATTTTTATTTAATTTTCTACTTTTTTTTAAAAAAAAATTCATATTATCCTTCTTTTATTTTATTTTTAATCTTATAATAAACCTCACATCCACCAACTAACCATATACGATAAAAATCATCAATCTGATGATAGTGATTTTTCATTCATCTAAGTCATAACCTATTCCTTTTTTTCATTTTTTCCAAGAAGATAAAATAATTAAGAACATTTAATATATAAAGAACCATTCTTTATTCCCAAAATAATCACCCACACACTTATTCTTTATAATGAATTTAATCCAATACACCATTATTTACTTCACCCCCACACTTTAAATTTAAAATATCATGAAAATAACAAGAGGAGGTTAGGAATTGATAAAAATGGATCATTCCTATAAAGGAAATTAATGGTCTCTATTTTATAAAGTAGTATTGATGTAAATGCAGTATTTTAATGATAAGGGATTTTATAAAGATAAATAAATCATTTTAAATGTGTTTTTTCATATTCATAGATTTTAAAATTTCAAATTCAAGTTCTGGCCAGTGACATGTCCCAAGATCACTCAAGAAATATACTCATGATAAAATAGAATGTACTTGGTATAGAATCCTCTTGAGAAAGGAAATATAATTTTTTTGAAAATCACTCAAAGATTTATTAATAAGGAAAAAGTAATTCACATGAATTTTAGAAATTCAAAGTATGAGAAATGGATGAGAAATTTTATTTACAAGAATCAATTAATTTCACAAAATTATGAGTCCTCATTTTAATATCCATTATTCATATTAATCATAAAATTTTCCATTTTACTCATTCAATATTATTAATATTTAAACCTAAAACATGATATCATAGGATTCCTAAAAAAATGCCTCCTTGAAAATTCAAGTAAAACATAAATTCAAGTGTGGGTATGAAATTTTACTTTAAATCTATAAAAATATTTTTGTCAAAAATGAAGGGAGTTTAAAAGTTTAAACACTAAAAGTGAAATCCATTTACAATGAATATTAGTACTCTTTCTTCCTCTGGTTGAGGCTTCCTTGTTACATTTTTGAAACTACAAAGATAATTAGTTAATTAATCATAAGGACAATTTCATTAAATCTAAAAAAGATAAGAGAGTTGGGATACATGGTAGATTACTTTCTAAAATTTAAATTTAAATTACTATAAATAAATTTTAAAGGGATAAGTCTTGGTATGATCCCCCCAGTGTCCACTCGATTTTTAATGCCTCTAGAGGGTAGTACCAGCTATTATCCAAGGTATGATGGTGGATGAAGCTTCTTTGATTTGAACCACCACATGTTATTTTCCTATATTGTGCTTCATCCTCATCAGTGATGAATGATCCAAGTAAACAAGATCTATTCACCTCAAAATTAGGTATAGCTTGCATAGTGGGGGTATAATGAAGTATGGATCATCCACTTTTCTATTTCTACTTGTGCAAAGTCTTCTTTATATTCCAGTTCCAGGTTCACATAGTCTTCACAATGAGTATCCTCTTTTCTGATTTACTTATGCTCGACAACTTTGATTTTCTCATGGGATTTCTAAAAGTAATATTCATTGAAATCAGGGAGATCCATGTGTTCCTCAGTAGGTGGTTTTTAAGTTTTCTTCATATTCATTAAAGCCATGTAAAGAATTGAAAAAAATATTCAAATTCAAAGAAACCAGGAGTGATACTTAATTCAGACAATATAAAATAATAAAATAAAGATTTCAAAGAAATATCATATATCTGATTTGGTTTTGGTTCAATTATTTCCTCAGTGGTGAGTGCCTCTTGAAGTTGGATGGTGGAAAATGGAGGTATTTAGTCCGGATCCTCCATCTTTTCATTAATTCCATAATTGTGATATATTCTAAATCTTCCATGGATATAATTACATGCAATGTCACTTGATATTATACTTGGTTAGTATTTGGGAGATCTAGTTATACCTCATACTTGTTCCAGAAGTCATTTGGATCCTATTGATCCCCCACAGTCAGCTCACCAGGTAAGTTCACCTAATCGTGAATCCACTCTAGCTCATAATGGTATTTTTTGGATTTTGATCTTTATATAGTTGGGATATGGACGTTCCTCAGGCTAAGCCTCAACATCTCCGATGTCTATAGTGAAATTGGGCAGCTCTGGTGGCACTTATTTCTTGGTCTTCAATTTTTGATAAGGAAGTTTGACTTTATAAACCATATCTTCTAGTTTCTAAAATGAAATCCTGGTGTCATTCCATTTATCTTAATCTTAACCATGTTAGGGATTTTACTAATCTTTTGTAGGAGATCCACCTCTTTAGCATTTTGAATTCCTAGTTTTTTCACCTGAGAGTGATTGTTCCATGAATTGAAAAAATATTTTTTGAAAACATAAATGATTTTTTAATATTTTTATTCTTATAAAATAAATAAAATCAACCTAAAATGTGAAAATAGAAAAAGTAAGAAAAATAGTGATTATCTTCCCTAAAACCGTGCCATTTTTTATGCATGTCTGTCATGGGATGTGACAATATCAAATTATTTTCCAAGTGCAACACACTGGCGGACCGGGGACATCATACTTGAGGATCTTCTCAATTTGTTCACATAATTCTTCTAAATCACACAAACTATTTATTTTTCTTATTTTCAGTTTTGAAGAGAAATATGACAATGTTTTTGGGTTTTCGATTACTTTTATAATGACATGAAATATGGAAATTTAAACTATCAAGAAAATAGAAACAAAATGAGTTAAGATGAAAGAACATAATTTTGGTGTTTAGTTTAAGGTTCAATAATTATTATCCTTTATATAATTGATTTCATTTTGAAAATACAAAAATGAAATCCCATGTCTAGGCTACTATTATTTATTAGTAAATTATGTAATATAATTGAATTTTTAAGCAATTTCAATTCCACCTCCTCCTTTAATCAAGGTTAGTAACTAACCTTGGTCTTGGATGATTCATCTTCAAGAACCCAGATCTATCAAAGCCATTTCATCCATTTATTATCTCAACTTCAACATTTGAAGAACAATCCAATGGAGAGAAGGAAATGTGATTAAATAAAATAAATATATTGATTGATTTTAATTTCATTAGGGAAAGTCCACATTGGTGAAATTCAACACACCCATGCATGCTACACAAATATTACTAAAAATATAAAATTAAAATTTAAAGAAAATTATAAAACACCTTGACCACCACCTCGGGCCATGCCTCGAGGTCGAACCCTTATTTTCGAGGGTAAGATATCACTTGGTGGAATGGGAAGAAGAGAAGAAATAAAATAATTAAAAAGTGAGGAAGATAAAATAAAAATAAATAGGGAGAGGAAAAAAAATAAAATGAAGAAAATGAAAATAATTTGGATGAGTGGGACAAAGAGAGAGAGAGAGATAAAGGTAGAGAGAGAATAAAATAGAAGAATATAAATAATATAAGAAAAAAGTAATAAATAAATTATAAAAATGTTAAAATAATAATAATGATGATAATAATAATAACCATAATAATAATAATAATAATAATAATAATAATAAATGGTAAATGGGAGTTTGGAAAATAAAATAATTAAAATATGCATGAAATTATTTAATTAACTAAGATATAATTTAAATTATAATTTAATTTAAACTAAAATGAAGAAAATAAATGAAAATAAAAGAAAATAAAAATTGAAATAGAAACAGTGAAGTAGACTCTTCCTTTAGTGGGATCCCCTTTAGGTGTCAACCTATAGAATTAATCATGGGTGAACTTCTCCTTATATAAGAGAGGGGGTTCCATCCTTCATTATTGAAAATAAATATCTTCTAAATATCCTTTTAAGATCTCCTATAGATTATGTCCACCAAAAAATTGTTCATATTTGACACATTTAATGACCAAATTGGGGAATTATTTCTTCTCAAAATATTCTAAAAATTAATTTTTCTATTGACCCTTTAATTTTCAAAGTAATTGGAATCACATAGAGGAATTTATGAGACAATTAATGAGTAAAAATCTTTAGGGTCAAATTTTTTCTAAATAATCCCCCAATTTCATGAATCTAATGGCTATAAAAATGGGGTAATATCTCCAGGATATTTAATCGTAGAATGAACCATTGAATTATATTTCAAATATAGTTGGAATTGACTTAATTGGATGTCTATATCCTGAATTATGTCTCAATTACTAAGTTGGTATCCACAATTTTTTCCAAAATAATTCTTAAAATAGATTGATTTTTTATGACCTTTGGATGTTCAAATCAGCTTATCGTCCAAAAAATAATAAGTTACATAAAAAATCAAGAGATTCTATTAAAATCTAATCCCTAAAATGGAATAAATATTTTAAAATTTATGATCAAAATAAAAAAATGATTAAAATATGTAATAATTCCAAAATTAAGTAGTTTTCACATTTTAGTTTATTTTCATTATATAATTAAAAATTAACTATTATTTAATAAAACATTGAAATACATGGGTTTTATAATTTAAAAACACTTAAAAACATTAAAATTTTAATAAAAATATTCAAATAATTTTTGTCTATCAAATACCCCCACACTTAAACCATGCATGTCCTCAAGCATAAAATCTCAACAAGGAGTTAAAGAGGGAACCAATGTTATAAAAATTAAAATTTAAATAAAATAAAATAAAACACTTATCAATTTATAATAAAATTTTCAAATTACACATAAAATATAAATTCATTTTCTCATTTTTTAATCAAACAACCAATCAATATTTTTTACTTTTCCCCTTCGAAAAATGATAGAACTTCTCCTCTTATTCATTCAAGTTTCTGATTTAATTATTATTAAACATTCCAAATCATGATTTACCTCAAAATAGATTATTTTCTCAATTAATTCATGATAATATTTTACTAGAGTTATGATCATATCATAAATACATGCTCTTTATCCATAGACTTGTAAAGGAACTACTTTCTCTACATTGTAAATTGAAAAGGCACATAAAATCATTAGGTCTTTTTAATAAATGTTCAAATGACTTAAAGGCTTATGGTTTCTAGGATTTCATGCTTTAGAAATTAAGTCTCAAGGATGAGGTTTATCTCTTAAGTAAAATGAATCATATCAAAAATAAAAGTTTAATGAAATTATCCCCCTCAAAGTATCAACTCCCACTTCCCCAAACATTCAAAGCAAAGGTCATGAATAATTAAAGCATAATGAATGATTTTAACCTTCTTAAATTTTTTTCTACTTTTATAATTTTCTTTCCTTTTCAAAATATCCATATTTTCAATTTTTTTTATTTTTCAAACGTTATTCTTAGAATAAACCTCTCATACACAACTTAAACATATATGATAAAAATAATCAGTCTAGTGATAGTGTTTTTTTATTCTTCTAAGTCACAACCCATTTTTTCAATTTTTTTCTAGAAGGGAAAAAATAAGTACATTGAATGAAGATTTTTTTTTCATTATTCCCATAATAATCACCCCCACATTTCTTCCTTACAATTCATTTCATCCCATCCACCAAGATTCCCTTCACCCCCACACTTCAACTTTAAAATATCGTGAAAATACTAAGAGGAGTTTAGGAATGGATAAAAATGAATCATTCTTATAAAGTTAATTCATGGTATCTATGGGATTAATAAGTATTGTGGTAAAGGTGTCCTTTTAAGGATTATATCCTTTCCAAATATTAATCAATAATTTTAAAAGTGTTTTTTCATGGTCATAGGTTTGAAAATTTCAAATTCATGTTCTGGTTAGTGAAATGTCCTAAGATCACTCAATTAATATTCTCAATATAAAATAGGAATTACTTGGTCTAAAAACTCTCTCAAGAATGAAAATATGATTTTTGGACAACAACTCAAGGTATTTTTAACAATAAAAATTCAATTCACATGAATTTAATAAATTTAAAGTATGAAATATGTTTGGGAATTTTTATTTACATGAATCAATTAATTTCCAAAAATTATGAGTCCTCATTTTAATATACATTATTAAATTTCATACTAAAATTTTCCATTTTACTCATTAAACATTATTAACATGGAAATAAAATACATGGCATCACAAGATACATATAAAACCAATGTCTCCTTGGAAAGTCCAGTAAAACATAAATTCGAGTGTGGGTAAGAAATTTTACTTTAATTCTCAAAACATGTTTTGGACAAAAATGTATGGAGTTTAAAATTTTAAACACTAAAAGTGAATTCTCATTCCTTTGAATCTTATTAACCTTTCCTCCTCTGGTTGAGGCTGGCTTCTTCTATTTATGAACCTACAAATATAATTACTCAATTAAGAACTAGGATCTTGTCATTAAAGATAAAAAAAGACAAGAGTATGGGGATGCATGATAAAATACTTCCGTAAACAAAAATTGAAATATTAATTCCTAGAAATCATGTAGATAGGGATAATTCTTGGTATGATTCCCCAAGTGGGCCTTGAATTTTTACTACCTCTAGAGGGAAGTTCCAAATATTATATAATGTCTGATAGTGGATGAAGCTTCTTTGATTTGAACCACCACTTGTGGATTTTCCTAGATTTTTCTTCATCCTTTATAGTGAGGAATGATCCATGGATAGATCACACCATATCCTTCCATTTCACAATTAGTTGTATCTTTCAAGGTGGGTGTAATATGAAGTATGTATCATCCTCTAATTTAGTTTCTACTTGTGAAACCGCCTCTTGATCTTCCAGTGACGTATTCAAATAATATTCAATATGATCAGCCAATTTTCTGATTTCATTAGGTTTAGAAACTTTTATTTTATCATGGCCATCCTCAAATGAGTTTTTATTAAAATCATGGATCTCTAGGAGTTCCTCAGGAAGTGCATGTCCAGTTTCTTCATCTTCCTCTAAGGAATGAATAGAATTGAACAAATCTAAAAATTAAAATAAATAAGAAGTGATATTCAATTCAGATTGAATAAAATCATAAAATAAAGAGTTCAAGTAAATTTAATCTCCCTAAGTTGGTTATAGTTTAATCACTTCCTTATTATGAGGTCATCTTGGTGTTGGATGGTGGTAAGTGGAGACAAGTAGTCAGGATCCTACATATTTTCTTCAAATTCCATAATTGGGATGGATTCATCCTATTATATTGTTAGAGTGACATGCAATGGAACTTGATCTTTTACCTGTCAAGGACCAGGAAGATCAAGTTGTACTTCATACTCATTCTAGAAGATATCCGGATCTTTTTGATCTACTACAGTCACCGCAATAGGTATATTTTAACCATCGTGAATAAACTGTATCTCATCATGGTATTTTTGGATTTGGATCTTTATATAATTGGGTTTTGGACATTCCTCAAGAAGAGCCTCAACCTCTTTGATGTCTTCAGTGAAATTGGGCAGCTCTATTGGCACTTCATTCTTGTTCTTCAATTTCTCATAATAAAGCTTGACTTTATCAAACATATCAGCCAGTTCAAAATATTAAATACCATCATTAATACCATTTATCATAATCTTGTCTAGGTTAGTGAGTTCATCAATCTTTTTTTAGAGATCCACCTCTTCAATAATTTGAATTAATGATGTTTTCACATGAGAGTTATTATTCCATATATTGAATAAATTTTCATTTGAAAACATCAAATATTTTTTTATGTTTTTTATTTTTATAAAATAAAAAATATATCAAATGTAAAAATAGAAAAGGTAAGAAAACTAGTGATTAACTCCCCATCAACGATGATAGTTTTGATGCATGCCTGTCATGGGGTGTGATAAAAGAAAATTATTTTCCTGTTACAACATATTGGATGACCAGGGTCATCTCACTTGGGGAGAATCTCAATTTGATCACCCACTTCATCTAAATTACCTAAACTGTTTATTTTTGTTGTTTTACATTTTAAAGGAAAACAATAACAATGTTTTGGGTTTTTGATTACTTTTCTAATGACACGAAATATAGAAATTTAAACTATCATGCAAATCTAAACAGAATGTGTTAAGAAGAAATCACTTGGAATTAGGGTTTGGTTTAATCTTAAATCATT
Organism: Viscum album; assembly: GCA_963277665.1. Classification (NCBI taxonomy): domain Eukaryota; kingdom Viridiplantae; phylum Streptophyta; class Magnoliopsida; order Santalales; family Viscaceae; genus Viscum; species Viscum album. The sequence goes on along the minus strand of OY728162.1, from coordinate 344,055,402 downwards.
ATTATCATTTATATATTTGATAATAAAAACATGAAATCTCATGTTTTAACTTTTATTATTTATTTAGAAATTATGGAATATTAATCAATGACTAAACACTCACAATTCCACATCATCATTTAATCAAGGTTGATGACACACCTTAATCTAGGATGTGTTATCTTCTAGGACCTGGATCAATCGAATCTGTTTCATCCATAGATTTGTTTCAACTATAATTTTTGAAGAACTAACTAATAAAGAGAGGTAAAAGTTATTAATTAAAATAATAATGATAGATTGAGTTTCATGCCATTGGTGGAAATTCTTATCAGGGACATTCAACTAACCCATGCATGCTACTCAAATCTATCTACAAACACAAAATTAAAATTTAAAGAAAATTAAAGAACACCTTGACCTCCCACTAGGCCAAGCCTTGTGGTTTTGCCCTTATTTTATAGGGTATGAGATCACTTGGAGGATTAAGAGTAATATAAGAAATAAAATAAAAAAAGAGGGAAAATAAAATTAAAATAAACAGGATAAGGAAAATAAAATAAAAATAAGAAAATAAAAAGAAGTTGGATGAGAGGGAGAAATATATAGAGTGAGAGAGAATAAAACAGATGAATAAAAATAATATCATAAGAAAAAGAAATATATGAATTTGAAAATAATAATAATAATAATAATAATAATAATAATAATAATAATAATAATAAAAGAAGTGTTGATAAAGGGGTGTGTGTAAAAGAAAAGACTAAAAACATACATACATTTATTTAATTAACTAAGATAGAATTTAAAATAAAATTTAACTAAAAATAAATTGAATAAAATGAAAGAAAATAAAAAATAAAATATAAAAAGTGCATCAACCACCTTATTTGTGAGATATACTTTGGGTATCCACTGATGGCCCTGATCATGGGTCAAATCCACCATATATAAAGTGATGGGGTTCCATCCATTGAAATTGAAAATTAAGATCTTCCAAATCTCCCTTTAATATATCCTCTAGATTCTATTCACAAAAATATTTCTCATAGTTGGCTCAGTTAAAGTAATAATTGAGTAATTATTTGTTATTGAAATATTTTATAAATTAAGTTTTCTATCTACTATCCAAATTTCAATGTAATTGGACGCATTGAGAGGATTTTATGACACAATTAACGATTAACACTCTTTCTAGTCGAATGTTTCCCAAATATTCCCCCAATTACAAGCATCAAATAACTAAAATAATGATGGTATATCTTCGGGATTTTTAATGGTATAATGATACATTGAATCGTACTTCAAATCTAGTTATAAGTTCCTTAATTGGAGGTTTGTATCCTGAATTATGTCTCAATTAATGAGATGGGGTCCATGCTGTCATCCAAAAAAATTCATCAAAATGATTTAATTTTTAGGGTATATGGATATTTGAACCAGATTATGGTTCATAAGTAAAAGTTAAAGAAAACAAATCAAGGAATATTAAAAAAATTAATCACTCAAATTGGATAAAATTTGTAAAAGTTATGATCTAAATAAAATAGAGATTAAAATATATAAAAATTAAAGAATTTTGAAAATTTCACATTTTAGACCATTTTCATTATAGAATTCAAATAACCCATTATTTAATAAAATGTTAAAATTCTTGTGTTTTATCATTAAAAACACTTAAAAATTTTAATTTTAATTAAAACATGAACATAATTTTGGTCTGTCAAATACATGCACACTTAAACCATGCTTGTCCTCATCATAACATCTCAAAAAGGCGTTAAAGAGGGAAACAATGTTATCAACATTCAAATTTCAATGCAATAAAATAAAACAATTATCAATGTCCAATAAAATTTTAAAATTCCACATAAAATATAAATTTTATTTCTCATTTTTCAATGAAACAAAAAATCGATGTATTTTACCTTTCCCCTTTAAAAAATGATGGAACTTATCCTCTCATTCAATCAAGATCCTCATTTCATTATTATTAAACATTCAAAATCATGATCTACCTCACAATTTATTCTTTTCCCTAATTAATCATAATAAAATTTAAGTATATTTATGATAATATAATTAATACATGCTTTTTATCCACAAAATCCATATAAAATCATGAGGACTTTTCAATAGAGGTTCAAATGACTCTCAGGCATATGGTTGTAAGGATTTTAAACTTTGAAAATTAAGGCTCAAGGATGAGTTTTATCTCTTATATAAAATGAATGATATCCAAAATAAAAATGTAATGAAATTATCCACCTCAATTTAGAAACACTTACTTCCCCCAAACATTCAAGGCAAAGGGAATGGATAATTAGAGCATAATTAATGATGTGTACCTTCTTGATTTTTTCTATACATTAATATATTTTTTATTTTTCAAATTATCCTTTTTTCATTTTTTTATATATGAAAAGTTATACATAGAATAAACCTCACATCAACCACCGAACCACATATGATAAAAATCAATAGTCCAGTGATAATGATTTTTTATTCTTTTATGTCACAACCCATTCCTTTTAAAAAAAGTTTTTTCAATAAGGGAAAACAATTAAGTATATTGAATGAATCAAAAACATTTAATTATTTCAATAAAAATCACCACAAACTTCTTCCTTATAATTAATTTCATCCCATTCACTATGATTCCCTTCACCCAAACATGGTAACTTTAAATTAACATGAAAATACTAAGAGGAGGGCAGGAATGCATAAAAATGACATGAAACATGGATAATTCCTATAAAGGTAATTCATGGTCTTTATTGGATAAATAAGGATTTATATAAAGGTGGTATTTTAAGGATAAGGGATTTTATAAAGATTTCTAAAGCATTTTAAATGTGTTTTTTCATAGTCATAGCTTTGACATGTTCAAATTGAAGTTATGGCGGGTGACATGTATTAATATCACTCAAGAAATATGCCCAAGATAAAGTAGGAAGTACTTGGTCTAGAAATAATCTTGAGAAGGGAAATATTCTTTTTAGTCATTCACTCAAGGAATTATTAATAATGAAAAATCAATTCACATGAATTTCATAAATTCAAAGTATGAAAAATGTTTATGAAATTTTATTTACATGAATTAATTAATTTACACAAATTATGAGTCCTAATTTTAATATCCATTCTTCACTTTAATAATCCAATTTCCATTTTAATCATTAAATATTATTAAAATTTAAATCTAAAACATGTAATAATAGGTTTCATAAAAAACTCATGTCTCCTTGAAAATTCAAGTATAACATAAAATCAAGTATGGTTTTCAAATTTCACTTTAAAGAAAAATAACATGTTTTGGGAAAAAAATATAGGGATTTTAAAAGTTTAAACACTAAAACTGAACTATATTTAACTTGAATCTTATTCCTCTTTCCTCCTCTAGTTGAGGCTACATTCTTCCATTTATGAACCTATAAATAGAAATACACAATTGAGCACAATGATCATGTCAGAAAAGCTCAAAAAGATAAGAGAGCAGGGATGCATCATATAATACTTCCAAAAAAATAAATTGAAATCTATATTCATAGAAATAAAGTATAAAGAGATAATATTTGGAATAATCCCCCAAGTGGGCCCGGAATTGTTTCTACCTCAAGAGGGTGGTACCAGCTGTTATCCAATGTCTGATGGTGGATGAAGCTTCTTTGATTTGAACCAGCACATTTAGCTTTTCTGTTATTTTGATTCATCTTTATTGGTAAAGAATGATCCTTGTTTATAGTACACTAGATCCTTACCCTTCATAATTAGTTATAGATTGTGTGGTAAAGGTACGATGAAGTATGGATCATCATCTTCTTTGGTTGATACTTTTCCAACCTCATCTTTCTCTTTTAGTGATAGAATCACATAGGATTCTAAATTTGAGCCTTTTTTGATTCCCCCAGGCTCAACAACATAGATTTTTACATGGTCTTCTTCAAATGAATTTTTATATAAATGAGGGAGTTCCATGTGTTCCTTAGCAGGTGCATGTCCAGTTTCCTCACCTTCCTCTAAGGCATGAAAATAATTGAACAAATACGAAAATTCAAATCAATAAGGAGTGATACTCAATTCAAATTGAATAAAACCAGAAAATAAAGAGTTTAAAGAAATATCATCTCCCTGATTTTGTTATAGTTCAATAACTACCACAATAGTGAGTGCCTCTTAGAGTTGGATGGTAGAAAGTGAAGGAAATTAGTCATGATCCTACATCTTTTCATAAAATTCCATCATTAGTACGACTTCATCGTTTTCCCTGGATAGAGTTACATGAAATGTAACTAGATCTTTTACTTGGTAAGGATCAAAGAGGTCAAGTTGTACCTCATACTCATTACAGAAGTAATACAAATCTTTTTGATCTCCCACAATCATCTTAGTAGGTATGTTTTCCTCACCATGAATCCACTCTATCTACCATGGTCTTTTTCGGATTTGGATCTTAATATGGTCGGGCTATGGAAATATCTGAAGCTGCACCTCGACCTGTTTGATGTCTTTAGCGAAATTGGGCTTCTCTGGTCGCCCTTTCTTCTTGGTCTTCAGTTTTGGATAATCAAGTTTGAATTTATCAACCATATCTATTGGATCATGAAATTAAATATGGGTGTTATTCCAATTTATCATAAGTTTTTCTAGATTAGTGAGTTTATCCTGATTTTTTAGGATATCCATGTTGGGACTCGGGTTTTGACCCTGTCAGACTTTGGAATATTCTTATGAATAATTTCAAACATATGAATGAAGACGGCGTGCAATTATGAGGCCCAGTGTGCCCGGAATTAATTTTATAAAAATATTAAGTATTTTTATACTATGCACATGGTAGGGGTGTGTTATCTCCTAAACGGTAGCTCAAAATTAGAATCCAAGGGCACAGTTGCATCCGGAGCGTGTCGTTTAACCTAGGTTGGGTGTAAACTATGAGGGCGTGAGTGTGATGCTGAAAAATCCACCAGGGGTGTTTTCGTAAATAAATGGAAACGTTTCTTTATAAGTTTCGACTTGAATAACTCTTGAACGGAGTCTCAGATCGCAATTCTGAGTGTGCCGTTGCGTTTAGAACACCATGTTTACCCTAGGCACGACATAATCTTAGTCAGCGCGCAGGTGCCGGGTCAGAGGCGTGTTGGTGGGGGTTAAAATGAAAGTTTTATTAAAAAAAGAATAAAAAAATCAACCCCCCCCTTTGTTCTTCATTGTGCACCATGGAGGAGCCCCTCCTTTTCAACAGTGATCTTCCAAATCGAGAAAATGAAGTGCCCACGAGCTCAAATTCCGATGGAAGATGCTCTAAAATCTTGTAATGGAAGCTTTGGTGAGCAGATCTAAGCTAGAACATCGGCCTTTTCCCTGTGAGGTAGGATATTTGAGTTTTAAAATCCTGGATCTAGTTTATGTGTTTTTTTCTTCAAATCATAATAAGGGTTGTGTAGTTCGGGTCCCGAGGTTTCCTAAACATTTTTCGGTTCTGAATTTGGAGCATCGGGGTGCTCACGGTGGCTCCCAGAAGTTTTCTGGCAGTAGCCATGGAAGATTCTGGCGAAGGCAGCGGCAACGCGGTGGATTCCAGCAAGCGGCAGCGGTCTGTTCAGGCAGTCAGTGGTTTCCGGCGACCCTACGGTGGTCCGACCAGATTTTTCTGGGGGTTCTTTAAACCCCCGTAACTCGCAAACCATAACTCCGATTTGCAAGCTGTTTGCGGCGACATGTTCCTTGCGTTGAGACGGACCTTTTAGAATCACTTTGGGAATTTTATGAGTCAGGTTTTGGCTCAGGGATAGGAAACATTGAAATAATAATAATATTTTATTATTATTCAACTTCGACCCGCCATAACTTTTGCACGAAGCATCCGATTGACGTACCGTCAGTGACGTTGTGATCCTGATATTAAGGCAGACTTTTTAGGATATTTTCCTGGGGATGGGATGAAGTTCAGGGTGTGGGCCCTATGAGACTGGGTTTTGGTGTTTTCGGAGAAACAAAACTTTTCCGCCGTGTGTCCGTTTTGGACGAATGAGTAGTCGATCCCGTGTGTTTTTCAAGGGGATTGCAATGGTGCGATCTGCTTGAGAAGTTTCGGGAGCATGGTTTGGGCCCCACCCGAGCTGGCTTCGGTGAATAATACCTTTTCACCGGGTGTCCATTTGGGATGATCGAGTAGTTGATCCAATGTTTTTTTCTGAGGGGATCATAGTGGTATGATCTGCATGATGAGTTTCGGGATTGTAGTGTGGGCCCCACATAGGCTAGCTACGGTGAATCGTGCCTTTTTCACTGGTTTTCCATTTCGAGAGAGTAAATAGCCTATCCTGCATGTTTTTCCATGTGGATCGTGATGGTGGCCTCAGTATAATCCTTGGAGGTGCGTGGTGTGGAATTGTGGTGGGTCGATCAGGTTAGCGGCGTTTGGACTAGCTGTGGTTGAGGGTACTCCCTTGGTTCATTTCTACGAGGGTTCGCGTAGCATCACAACCTTAGTATAGGTTTGTGATCCTCTCAATGGGAGGTTTAATCTGTTAGAGTTGTGGAATCCCTCCGGTGGGCCCGGAGTGAGATCCTCTATCATCGTTTCCCTAGATCGGGTTCTTGGTATCGCTGTGACCACTTATCCATGGGCGGCGATCCCCTATCTAGCAGGTTAACCACGTAGAGTTTGTGGAATCATTGGGAATATTATCCCCTAAGTGGTGGGCCATGATTTGTAGGGTTGTGGCATCGTCGGGTATACAATCCACTACTCAACATGAGGATTTTAGTAGGGTTTCGATATCATTGGTTATACAATCCCTTACTCAGTGCGTAGTTTCTGTATGGTTGCGACATCGTCAGTTCGATCCACTACAGTGCGAGATGTACCAGATTGGGTTTTTGGTATCATCATGACTGTCGTGACACTGGTGAAGATCCTCTATTTCAGTGATGTGTTTCTGTCAAGCGCCAGATTCAGTTGTGGTATCCCTCAGCGGATCCTGGGAGTGATCCCCTATCTGTGCGATCTACGAATGCCAGATCGGGTTGTGGTATCCCCCAACAGACCCTGGGAGTGATCCCCTATCTGTGAGATATTCGTATACCAGTGTGGGTTCTGGCATCCCCTATCGGACCCTAGGAGTGATCCCCTATCCAAGGAGTTTGGTGTTTTTGTTGTTTCAGTGAGTTTTCCTCAGTGACAATATCCAACAAGCGTGATCTCTCGTGTGAGCGTCTGAGATGTTTATGTGGTACCTGATGGAGTGTATCTCTCGGAAGAGTGTCATCTGGGATGACATTGATTATGGAGTGTGCTCTCATAGTTGTGAACCATTACTGGTGATGAGGTCGGTACCTCATGTGGCTTGGTGCGTGAGCTGAGTATATCTGGATGAATTTGGTATACGTAAGAGAGTATATCTGAGCGGATTTTCACGGTGTATGTATGGGAATACACCTGGATTGATCTGACTAGTTGTGTTTATCTGAGGATGGTCACGAGATGGAGTTTCTATCTCGTCTGGGTTCCCTTGTCACGACCCGACCCTACCCGGGCTCGAGCCGCAACTACCCCAGGCCCACCTCCATTGGCCAGGGGCTGGCGACCAGCGCCAAAGGCACCATAAATCGGGGAGGCCTTTGCCTAAGTACCTGTACACACACACGCAACACACTCAATGAAAAAGTGAAGAGTAAAAGAAAAGACAAGCAAAGAAATGGAAAGGGAAACTGCCATATATATACCACAAAGTGCATCGACCTCTACAAGTACAAGCAAAGTGCTGAAAAGGGAAAAAGGGAAAAAACACGCGCCCAACCAGAAAAGTGCCACAACCCGGCAACAGGTAAACAAAAAGAAACAGCTGACGGGTCTCCCACCTGAAACCTGGCCATGACCACCGCACGCGGTCCAAGCTCCCAAGCTCCTACGCTCCACTGAAGTCACGCTCCACCTATCCGTCGTCTGCAAGGGCACACCAAGTGCGAGCAAAGCTCAAGTAGGGGTGAGTATAAAAATAATCAGTAGGATACCCCGAAAGCTCGAGGGAGAAACAAAGGAGGTACCGAAGGGTGAGCAGTAGAGCGAATAGGGAAAGTAAAGGAGTACAACTGAAAGTGTAGTAAAGAGTCCAGCTCAACCCAACAAGAGAGAGGAAGTAGACTCGTCCAGGCACAAGGAGCTGGAAACAGTGAGAAGATGAACTTCCCGTCAAGTCTTCGCTACCTATAGCAGGAGAGTAGACTCATCCAACCACAAGAAGCTAGACACGGAAAACACGTGGCATACCCCGCGCGTCTTTGACCCTCATGGAAGGAGGGTAACCAAACCCAAGAAGTGGGTACCAGAAACAAGGTATATACATGTCCTTATGCTCAATCAAGAAGCCCGAACAACCTTGTAAGGGGATCTCCGTCTCGTAGCTCAGCCCAAGAAAATATCGCCAATAGTCCCAAAAGTAACACCATCATTGATGCCCAACATCCCGCACATCTTCCCCGAACCACAATCCAAGGGGCTCAATCACCGCACTTCGACACTATCCGCTTTGGGCAACACTAACTCGCCCGCACGGTTTTAGATCGCGTCACAAGAACGTGTCTCGGTGGGGAAAGCACCCCTCATACTTGAAAGTTCAATGAAAATCAACCCACACCTCGTCACTGCCCTGCAGTCGAGAGGTCTGCTCAAAGTCAAAGCCCATCACAACACTGACCCGTATAACCAGGGGTCCCGCTCTGGTAATCACGGAGGAAAGCCATAGGCTAGCCTAGTAGAAGGACTCAGACTGGAATACCAATAGGTGTCCCCACTGCCCAGCCATGCAGGAGGGTAATTCATAACCAAATATTGGGTGACCCACTGCCCAGCCCTGCTGGAGGGTGAACCCTAATACATCATCAAGTGACCCACTGCCCAGCCCCGCTGGAGGGTAAACCATAATAAGATACCAGGTGACCCACTGCCCAGCCCTGCTGGAGGGTAAACCATAATACATCATCAGGCGACCCACTGCCTAGCCCCACTGGAGGGTAGACCTAGAATAAGTCGACATGCGACCCACTGCCCAGCCTTGCTGGAGGGTAGACCTGGAGCTAGACGACGGGTGACCCACTGCCCAGCCTTGCTGGAGGGTAGAACCTAATAGGTCGTCGGGTGACCCACTGCCCAGTCTCTACTGGAGGGTAGACCCTAATAGCGTCGGGTGACCCACTGCCTAGTCCCCGCTGGAGGGTAAACCCTAGAAGTCAGTGAGCAACCCACTGCCCAGCCCTGTTGAAGGGTAAAACCCAGAACTCCTCTAGACATCTCCACTAGAGGGCACAACACTGGCCAACTGAACACAGAGTGGGTATCGCGTGACTTCCCAACTCCAGAACAACTCACCCAAAAGAGGTGCAGCGTCTGCTCCAGCACTGGGTGTCACTAGCACTGCTACCGGCCAATCCATCGAGAGCAAAACCAAGGAGAGACCACTCAACCCTGCTGGTCAAACAAACAAGCACAAAGCTAGGGGAGATAGACTCCACCCTGCTAGCCTAAACAAACGAGCACAAAAGGGACCCTATACGCCGCGAGAGGTCCAAGTACGTAAGCCAAAACACGGCACGCACATGGGGCCCACATGACATGCGGCCCCACGTCAACCCCAACTGAGCGCACAAATGTCTCAGGTACAAACCACACGTACCTCCAAGTGCTCTCGTATACTCCCAGAGTATACCACGTCTCCAGCCCATAGGCTATCATGCACCCAACACCCAACGTCAACGCGAAGGCGTGACGTAACAACTCCACCTCAAAGGCCCAGACACGGCCAGCCACATCTCGTGAACCATTACATCACTCTCCCAAGAGTGCGCGATCACACGCCAAGGGTCCGCTACAAACAAGGTAGGGAAAACCGCCACTAGAGCACCTTCTATTCTTCCGCTGTTAATAAGATCACGCAAGAGGCTCCGCACAGCCAAACAAATCACACTGTTGTAATCCTCATGAAAAAACACACGAGATCGACTACTTACTCGCCTGAAACGGTCAACCGGTGAAAAATGTACTATTCACCGTAACTAAACTCGTGTGGGGCCCACCCAAAGATCCCGAAACTGAACCAACGGATCATGCCACTGCGAGCCCCTCAGAAAAAAACACGGTATTGAGTACTCAATCACCCAAAACAGACACCCGGTAAAAAGGGTACTATTCACCGTAGCCAGGTCGGGTGGGACCCACACCACGTCCCCGAAAAAGGTTGGGCGAACTACACCATCGCAATGCTCTCGAAAAAGAACGTCAAATTGAATGCTTGCGTGGAACGAGTATCTGGAGAAAAAGATGCATTCCGGCGCACCGCACATGAGCGGTGCCACGTGGGACCCACAACCCGGTCCCGAAACTCAACGAACGGATCGCACCATTGTGATCCTCTCGAAAAATCACACATGATGGACTACTCACTTGTCCAAAACGGTCGCCCGGTGATAAAGCTGGAAATCACCGTCAAATCCCGAAACGGCCCTCGCGGGGCCCGCACCATCGTGCAGAATTACAGCGGGCAGACTGCGCCAACGCGATGCCCTCGGAAAAACACCCAACATCGACTGATCACACACCCCGAACGGACATCCGACAAAAAAGTCGTGAAACGCTGCACGCAGCTCGAAAGACGGGTCATGGGGCCCATGCCTCAAACCCAGTCCCAACACCCGAAACCACCATGAAAATCTCCGCCTCAGTGCCAGGGTCACAACGTTGCTGACGGCGCTCAAAACGGACGTCGGACGCGTCCGCGCCGTCCAAAACAAGATCCTCCGGGAATACGCTCGTCCACTGAAGGACACGTCGCGCCTCCGCGGCCCCTCGTTTCAGGAATTAAAAATTCCCGAAACTAGCTCTAAACATTCCCCACGACGCAGGGTCCGCACTGCCATTGACGGTGCGCAAAACGGACGCCCGTAGTGAAAGCTACGGGCATCGGAAATTCCAAAGGGGGGGGGGGGGTAACCCCCCTTGGGCCGGTCCGCCCCGGTCCGGCCTGTCCGCCCCGCTCGAACCGGCCCGCTCCGGCTGGATCGCTGGGACAGCGGCCCGACCGCTTCCCACAAGCCACCCCGCCCGCGCCGCGCGGGTGGTTCTTCTACCGACCGGCTGACAGGCCGGTCGGCCTTCCACGTGGAGACCCGCGTCGCGCGGGTCTGTGTCCACCGAGGTCGCGCCGCGCCGCGACCCCGGGTCGCCGCCCCGTTCCGGCGAGCTCGACCACCGCGCCGAGGAGCGCCGACGCCAGCCGCTCCTGCTGAAGAGACCCGCCGCCAGCCGCCACCGCCGGAGAGCGCCGCCGCCAGCCGCCACCGCCGGAGAGCGCCCCCGCCAGCCGCCACCGCCGGAGAGCGCCGCCGCCAGCCGAGCCACCGCCCGCCGCCGGACCACCTTGTCGGTAACCGGCCTCGTGGCCGAAAAACTTTAGAGGACCACCGGAAACGATCTGGTGGTCGAAAATTCGATCCGGATAACATTCCGGAAAGCTCGGGACAAGATCTACGCTATTATGGACTTGGATCGAAGATCAGGCAGCAAACCGACAATGTAAAATTAGGACGATCATGGTGCGGGAAAAAATAAAACGAAACAAAAACAACTCCTACCTCTTGAGCGAAGCCCGGAGCTTCACGGGGAGTCCGCCGCCGCTCCGCTGCCTTGCCGGAATTGGCTCACCGGAGGTTCCTCACCGGAGTGCTTTGCCGGAGCTGGAGGAGAGGGGGAGGGTTTGAGTTAGAAGGAGAAGAAGAAGAGGGTGGGGGGGGGGGAGAAGTGTTTAAAAACAAAACACTTAAAAAACTCCCGCCCGTGGGCCCCGTACTCGAACTCCCGGCAGGGTCGGGATTTAGCCTCCCCTAGGGTAAGAAACACGCTCTGAGCGCAACAGCGGTCTCGGAATTTTATTCCGAGACCCCGTTCAAAAGTTACTAAACTTAGCGCCCGAGGCCGCCAAATTACGAAAACGCCCCTGGGGCCATTTTTCACAAACTGCCCGCGCCCGCAAAACTTATACCCCTACTAGGGTAAACGGAATGCTCCGAACTCAACGGTGCCCTCAGTTTTCCAATCCGAGCTACCGTTTAAAAGATACTAGCATTTTTCCATTAAACGAATTAATTAATTTATTTAATCCGTTTAACGTTCCAGAAGCGGGCGAGGGGTCCAAACATCCCGCGACGAAAAGTTTTATGTCATTAATAGGGTAAACACCCCATTTCAGACCCATCTGTACACTTGGATCTCTGGTCTGGAACTCCGTTTAGGAGTTATCTTATTTATTTAGCGTTTCCAGTGTGAATGCACCGAAAATTTAATTCTGGCCACTCTGGGGCTCAGAATCGCACGCCGTCTGAAGGCGCTGCTCTGAAATATCATCAAGAATATTCCAAAGTCTTTCGCAACAAAAACTAGGTTCTTACATCATTCCCTACTTCAATTTTTTCATCCTCAAAAAGCAAAACCAGGGAACAACACAGGGTAATAAGCCCACACATGGCTTTCCCAAACTGAGAAGAACCCACGCACAGCTCTGCGTCACCACACACAGACCAAAGGATTGATCTGTTCACACTAGGTCGGCCCTTGCCGACGTCGTGCACCCACTACAGAATTCGGGGTTAGGGAAAGGCGGTAGGGCACCTCGCCATCCCTTTGCACGGTCACAAACGGCCCGAAGGCCCTCGGGGGTAGCTCACCTCCCCGACCGAACCCTTACATCACACGCCGCGACTGGAATCAGCGCCCGCACCTGGAACAAGGCCCAGTGATTCCCTCATTCAGAATATCCATATGGTCAAACACCCAAGAATATCTGATCACGCAAGATTCCACAGTCGATTCTCTCTTACACACTCAAAAGGTGAAGGATTCAACACCATCGACTAAAGGAAAAGGTATCACGCCTTTTTTCTTACCAACAGAGGGTTACACCGACGCCCTGCGTCACCCTGGTAACACCTCAAACAAGGAGCAGGGAGAAAAGACTTTCCCACACAGAGCCTAACAATTCTACTGAAAAAGGTACAAGATCTGTAGAGCGTACCTCTTATCACCTCATGCTCTGCAGGATAATAGACATCCAAAGCTCGCGGCTGCCCGCGGTCCCAACAGTCAGCTCCCGGAGCCTGACGTGGACCGCCTAGTGGTGATGGGGAGATCTCGTAACGTCGTCCCCCACCTCCCGCTCCTCTGCTAGCACCACCTCTCTGGCCACTACTCCGATCATGGCGCTGCCTCTACCGTGGTGGTGCGCCTGCTGCCTGCCTGAAGCTCTCAGCAACTCAGGTCGGGCAGTCTCGTGCCAAGTGACCTCACCCATTACAAGTATAGCACCGACGCTCTCTGGGCTGCCCTAGTGCCCTCTGGTGCCACTATGGTGTACGAACACAGCCCGAGATCCACTCACGGAAGGGAATCCTCGGCTGAGGCCCTGTGCTTTTTCGCCACAGTGGAATACGACCATGTCACCGAAACCAGCAGCGGGAAGGCCACCTGCATCGAGGTCCTGTCCTCCGGCGCTTTCTAGCTACGGTAGACGTCTCAGCTCCATCGCGCCCACTGCCACTACCAACCGCAAAACATGACAGGAAGCCCTCTGTCACCAGCGCCTGCTCTAGCACCCCATCATACGTGGAAATTCCCCAGGGTACTATGACAGTACGAATCTCTCGGCGGAGACCCTGCTCAAACTTCCACTCTCGGATGTCGTCGTCACAAACCAAGTCCGGGTAAAAGCGTGCACGGTCTGCAAAACTAGCCGCGTACTCGGCCACTGTCATCCCTCCCTGCTGAAACTGCAGGATCTCCTGAATCCGAACAGAACGCAAGCATGAGGGAAAAAACTCCTCACGGAGCAACAAATGAACTTTGTCCAACGAAAGAGACGACTCCTCAAGAAACTGAGTCACCAGACTCCCCCAACGCCAAGCTACTCCACAAAAAAGGGTGGCTGTCAAAGACACTCTCTGATCTGTCGGCGTCTGCACAAGCCTGAAAAGGAGAACCACTGCCTCGAGCCAAACCTCTGCTGCCTGAGGGTCTGGCTCACCACTGAACCTCAGCGGTCTCTGCTGCTGGAGCTCACGGAGCGCGCTCAACCTGCGCTCAAGCTCAGCCTCCTCTGCTGAAACGGCCTGCCGCTCCACAGGTGGGGGTGCTGCTACCGGCCCACCCGGAGAAAGGGGCTCGCATGATGGGTCCTGGACTGTGGCCTCGTAGCTCATAGGGTCTTCGTCAGAAACCAAAGCTGGTATCCTGGCTGGCTGTCCTCGCAGAGACATCCAGAATATTATCAAGGAGTGTCGCGGTTAGATGAGCATATATGTATATACCAACAACAACAACGATGGGGATCTGACTCAAGAAGGACAGTCAAGACTCAGTCATATGTGATGCACAAACAAATTTTCCCTGAAACAAGTGTCTCATCATACCGAGTCGACAAGCGGGTTATCAAGGTCCTGGTGAATGGATACATTGGTCACCGCACCATCACTGGACTCCCTGGCCCGAGAGCCGCTCTCAAGACACATTAACATTGTTGCCCTATATCCCAACCAATTCCTCTTTTATTTTAGGGACGTCGGAACAACGTCCCATGGAACGAACCACCTCTGATACCACTTTTTCATGACCCGACCCTACCCGGGCTCGAGCCGCAACTACCCCAGGCCCGCCTCTATAGGCCAAGGGCTGGCGACCAGCGCCGAAGGCACCATAACTAGGGGAGGCCTTTGCCTAAGTACCTGTACACACACACACAACACAATCAATGAAAAAGTGCAGAGTAAAAGAAAAGACAAGGAAAGAAAAGGAAAGGGCAACTGCCATATATATACCACAAAGTGCATCGACCTCTACAAGTACAAGTAAAGTGATGAAAAGGGAAAAAGGGGCAAAACACGCACCCAACTAGAAAAGTGCCACAACCCGACAACAGGTAAACAAAAAGAAACAGCTGACAGGTCTCCCAGATGAAACCTGGCCACGACCACTACACACGGTCCAAGCTCCCAAGCTCCTACGCTCCATTGAAGTCACGCTCCACCTGTCCGTCGTCTACAAGGGTACACCAAGTGCGGGAAAAGCCCAAGAAGGGGTGAGTATAAAAATACTCAGTAGGATACCCCAAAATCTCGAGGGGGAAACAAAGGAGGTACCGAAGGGTGAGCAGTAGAGCGAACAGGGAAAGTAAAGGAGTACAACTGAAAGTGCAGTAAAGAGTCCATCTCAACCCAACAAGAGAGAGGAAGTAGACTCGTCCAGGCACAAGGAGCTGGAAAAGGTGATAAGATGAACTTTCCATCGAGTCTTCGATACCTATAGCAGGAGAGTAGACGCATCCAACCACGAGAATCTAGACACGGAAAGCACGTGGCATACCCCGCGTGTCTTCGCCTCTCATGGAAGGAGGGTAACCAAACCCAAGAAGTGGGTACCAGAAAAAAGGTATATACATGTCCTTATGCTCAATCAAGAAGCCCAAACAAAGTTGTATGGGGATCTACGTCCTGTAGCTCAGCCCAAGAAAATATCGCCAACAGTCCCAAAAGTAACACCATCATTGATGGCCAGCATCCCACACGTCTTCCCCGAACCGGAAGCCAAGGGGCTCAATCACCACACTTTGATACTATCTTCTTTGGGCGGCACTATATCGCCCGCACAGTTTTAGATCGCATCAAAAGAACGCGTCTCGGTGGGGAAAACGCCCCGCATACTTGAAAGTTCTAGGAAAGTCAACCCACACCTCGTCACTGCCCTGCAGTCGAGAGGTCTGATCAAAGTCAAAGCCCATCACAACACTGACCCGTATAACCAAGGGTCCCGCTCTGGTAATCACGGAGGAAAGCCACAGGCTAGCCTAGTAGAAGGACTGAGCCTAGAATGCCAACAGGTGTCCCCACTGCCCAGCCATGCTGGAGGGTAATTCATAACCAAATATTGGGTTACCCACTACCTAGCCCTGCTGGAGGGTGAACCCTAATATATCGTCAAGCGACCCACTGCCCAACCCCGCTGGAGGGTAAACCATAATAAGATACTGGGTGACCCATTGCCCAGCCCTGCTGGAGGGTAAACCATAATACATCATCAGGCGACCCACTGCCCAACCCCGCTGGAGGGTAGACGTGGAATAAGTCGACAGGCGACCCACTGCCCAGCCTTGCTGGAGGGTAGACCTGGAGCTAGGCGACGGGTGACCCACTGCCCAGCCCTACTGGAGGGTAGACCCTAAGAGGTCTTCGGGTGACCCACTGCCTAGTCTCTACTGGAGGGTAGACCCTAATAGCATCGGGTGACCCACTGCCCAGTCCCTGCTGGAGGGTAAACCCTAGAAGTTAGTGAGAAACCCACTGCCCAACCCTGCTAGAGGGTAAAACTCAGAACTGCTCTAGACATATCCACTAGAGGTCACAACACTGTCCAACTGAACATAGAGTGGGTATCGCGCGACTTCCCAACTCCAGAACAACTCACCCAAAAGAGGTGCAGCGTCTGCCCCAGCACTGGGTATCACTAGCACCGCTACCGTCCAATCCATCGAGAGCAAAACCAGGGGGAGACCACTCAACCCTGCTGGTCAAACAAACAAGCACAAAGACAGGGGAGATAGACTCCACCCAGCTAGCCCAAAAAAACGAGCACAAAGGGACCCTCTACGCCGCGAGAGGTCCATGTACGCAAGCCAGAACAAGGCACGCACATGGGGCCCACACGACATGCGGCCCCACATCAACCCCAACTGAGCGCACAAATGTCTCAGGTACAAACCACACGTACCTCCAAGCGCTCTCGTCTACTCCCAGAGTATACCACGTCTCCATCCCATAGGCTATCATGCACCCGGCACCCAACGTCAACGCGAAGGCGTGACATAACAACTCCACCTGAAAGGCCCAGACACGGCTAACCACATCTCGTGAACCATTTACATCACTCTCCCAAGAGTGCGCGATCACACGCCAAGGGTCCACTACAAACAAGGTAGGGAAAACCGCCACTAGAGCACCTTCCTTGCTTCTGCTGTTAATAAGATTGCGCAAGAGGCTCCGCACAGCCAAATGGATCACACCGTTGTAATCCTCGCGAGAGAACACACGAGATCGACTACTTACTTTCCTGAAATGGTCAACCGATGAAAAAGGTACTATTCATCGTAACTAAACCCGTGTGGGGCCCACCCCAGGATCCCGAAACTGAACCAACGGATCACGCCACTGCGATCCGCTCGGAAAAACACATGTGATTGAGTACTCAATCGCCCAAAAAAGACACCCGGTAAAAAGGGTACTATTCACCGTAGTCAGGTCGGGTGAGACCCATACCATGTCCCCGAAAAAGGTCGGGCGAACTACACCATCGCAATGCTCTTGAAAAAGCTCATCAAATTGACTGTTTGCATGGAACGAGTATCCGAAGAAAAATATGCATTCCGGCGAACCGCACACGAGCGATGCCACGTGGGACCCGCAACCCGGTACCGAAACTCAACGAACGGATCGCACCGTTGCGATCCTGTCGAAAAATCACACAAGATGGACTACTCACTTGTCCAAAACGGTCGCTCGGTGATAAAGCTGGAAATCACCGTCAAATCTAGAAATGGCCCTCGCAGGGCCTGCACCATCGTGCGGAATTACAGCGGGCAGGCTGAGCCAACGCGATGCCCTCAGAAAAACACCCAACATCGACTGCTCACATGCCCCAAACGGACGTCCGACAAAAAAGCCGTGAAACGCAGCACGCAGCTCGAAAGACGGGTCGTGGGGCCCATGCCTCAAACCCAGTCCCAACACCCGAAACCACCCTGGAAATCTCCGCCTCAAGGCCAGGGTCGCAACACCGCTGACGGCGCTCAAAACGGACGTCGGACGCGTCCGCGCCGTCCAAAACAAGATCCTCGGGGAATACGCTCATCCACTGAAGGACACGTCGCGCCTCCGCGGCCCCTCGTTTAGGGAATTAAAAATTACCGAAACTAGCTCTAAACATTCCCCACGACGCAGGGTCCACGCTGCCACTGACGGAACACAAAACGGACGCCCGTAGCGAAAGCTACGGGCGTCGGAAATTCCAAAAGGGGGGGGGGGAACCCCTTGGGCCGGACCGGCCGGTCCGCCCTGCTCGAACCGGCCCGCTCCGGCCGGCTCGCTGGGACAGCGGCTCGGTCGCTTCCCAAAAGCCACCCCGCCCGCGCCGCGTGGGCGGTTCTTCCACTGACCGGCCGACAGGCCGGTCGGCCTTCCACGGGGAGACCCGCGTCGCGCGGGTCTCTGTCCACCGAAGTCGCGCCGCGCCGCGACCCCGGGTCGCCGCCCCTTTCCGGCGAGCTCGACCACCGCGCCGAGGAGTGCCAACGCCAGCTGCTCCCGCTGAAGAGCACCGCCGCCAGCCGCCACCGTCGGAGAGCGCCGCCGCCCGCCGCCACCGCCGGAGAGCGCCGCCGCCAGCTGAGCCGTCGCCCGCCGCCGGACCACCTTGCCGGTAACCGGCCTCGTGGCTGGAAAACTTCAGAGGACCACCAGAAACGATCCGGTGGTCGAAAATTCGATCCGGATAACATTCCGGAAAGCTCGGGACAATATCTACGCGATTATGGGCTTGGATCAAAGATCGGGCAGCAAATCGACAATGTAAAATTAGGACGATCATGGTGTGGGAAAAAATAAAACGAAACAAAAACAACTCCTACCTCTTGGGCGATGCCCGGAGCTTCTCGGGGAGTCCGTCGCCGCTCCGCTGCCTTGCCAGAATTGGCTCGCCAGAGGTGCCTCACCGGAGTGCTTCTCCGGAGCTGGAGGTGAGGGGGAGGGTTTGAGTTAGAAGGAGAATAAGAAGAGGGTGGGGTGGGGGGGGGGAGAAGTGTTTAAAAACAAATCACTTAAACTCCCGCTCGTGGGCCCTGTACCCGAACTCCCGGCGGGGTCAGGATTTAGCCTCCCCTAGGCTAAGAACCAAGTTTTGAGCGCAACGGCGGTCTCAGAATTTTATTCCGAGACCCCGTTCAAAAGTTACTAAACTTTGCGCCCGAGGCCGCCAAATTACGAAAACGCCCCGAGGCCCTTTTTCACAAACGGCCTGCCCCCGCGAAACTTGTACCCCTCCTAGGGTAAACGGCATGCTACGAACTCAACGGTGCCCTTTTTTCTCCAATCTGAGCTACTGTTTAAAAGATACTAGCATTTCTCCATTAAACGAATTAATTAATTTATTTAATCCGTTTAACGTTCCAGAAGCGGGCGAGGTGTCCAAACATCCCGCGCTGACAAGTTTTATGTCATTCCTAGGATAAACACCCCATTCCGGACCCATCCGTACACTCAGATATCTGGTCCGGAACTCCATTTAGGAGTTATCTCATTTATTTAGCGTTTCCAGTGTGAACGCACCAGAAATTTAATTCCGGCCAATCCAGGGCTCAGAATCGCATGCCGTCTGAAGGCGCTACTCTGCAATATCGTCAAGAATATTCCAAAGTCTTCCAAGCAAAAACTGGGTTCTTACATCCCTCTGTATGGGATGAGTGGACTATTTCCTTTCAGTTTCTCTCTTTTGTTTTGGGTTTTTTGGGTTCCCATTGAGTATTATTATACTCACCCCTGCATGGACTTTTCCCAAACAAGTTTGTGTCTTGTGCAGACCACATGCCTTTCGATGGAGTCCCTGGAGGACCCATAGCAGGCAGAGATGAGTGAGTGGGACTGACCGTGGAGTGTTACTGGAGCTGTGCCGAGGAGCTTACCAGTGGTGCTTTTGGAACCGTACCCCTTCTTCTGAGCAGGTTGGATGCCTTTGTAGTTTTCTTTTGGTGGGACCTATTTTTCCCTTTTTTTACTTTTGTTGTGCTCTAGTTGTGGGTTAGATGTATGTTTGGTTTTCTTTCAAGTTCAGTTTTATATAACTCTACACTGTTGCATGGAGGTGTATGTGGGTGCGTGTGTATAGGTACCTTAGGATGATTCCTCCCATGTGTGTGATAAACTACTTAGTACTAGTCGCCAGCCCCTATCCTATTGGAGGCGGGCTTGGGGAGTCACGGATCGAGCCTCATTGGGTCGGGTCGTGAAAATCCACCACTTCAGTATTTTAAAAAACTAGTACTTCCACCTTAGAGTAATTGTTCCATGAATTGAAAAAAATTTCATTTTAAAACATCAAGGATTTTTTTTATTTATTTTAATTTTATAAATAAAACAAAATCGATCTAAAATTTGAAATTAGAAAAAGTAAGAAAACTCGTAATTAAATCCCTAGAAATAGAACCAGTTTTGATACATGTCTGTCATGGGGTGTGACAAAAGTAAATTATTTTCCTAGTGAAACACTATAGATGACTAGGGTATTCTCACTTGAGGAGATTATTAGTTTGTTCACCTAATTATTCTAAATCACCAAAAATATATTTTTTAGGTTTTAAAGGAAAACAATGACAATGTTTTTGGGTTTTTGATCACTTTTTGAATGACATGAAATATTTAAATTTAAAACATCATGCCAATATTAATAAAATGAGTTAAGAACAAACCACTTGGTTTTGGGGTTTGGTTTAAGGTTTAATCATTATTTTCATTTATATGTTTGATTTAATTTTTTTAATCCAAACATGAAATTTCATGTTCGAACTACTATTATTTATTTATAAATTGTGGAATATCATTGAATTCCTAAGCACTCTCAGTTATACTGCCTCCTTTAATAAAGGTTTATGAAAGACCATGGTCTAGGATGTGTTATATTCTAGGACCCAGATCTATCAAACCCATTTCATCCATTGATGAGATCTACTAAAACATTTGAATAACTAACCAATGGAGAGGGTGAAAAGTGATTAAATTAAATAATAGAGATATATTGAGTCACATGTCATTAGGCGCTGCCCACATTGCGGACATTCACCTCAACCATTATGATACTCATATCTACCTAAAAACAAAAAACTAAACTTTAAATAAAATTCTAGAGCACCTTGACCTCCCTCCAGGCCATGGCTCAAGGTCAGCTCCTCATTTTCGAGGGTAAGAGATCACTTGGTGGAATGAGAAGAAGAGAAAAAATAACGTAAAATAAAAATATAGGAAGATAAAATAAAAAAAAATATGTTGATTAAAATAAAATAAAAAGAGGAAAATAAAAAGGATTGGTTTGGGAGCGATAAAGAGAGATGGATAAAGAGAGAGAATAAAAAAGAAGAATACAAATAATATAATAGTAAAGAAATAAAGAAAATATAATAATATTAAAATAATAATAATATTAATAATAATAGGAAGAAGAATAATTGAAAAAGATATTTGTGGAAAACAAAATAATAAAAACAAACATGAATTTATTTAATTAACTAAGATATAATTTTAATTAAAATTTAATTAAAACTAAAACAAAGAAAGTAAAAGAAAGTAAATAATGAAATTGAAGTAGTGAAATAGCCTCATCCTATTGTGGGATCTACATAGGGTGTCGAATGATAGCCTTTATTATAGGTTAACTACTTCTTATATAGGCTATTGGGGTTCCATTCTATGGTATTGAAAGTCAAGATCTTTCAAATCTACCTTTAAGACCCCCTCTAGATTCTGTCCACTGAAATTTGCTCATAGTTGAAAAATTTAATGACTGAATTGGTAATGATTTATTCTTTAAATATTCTCTAAATTATGTTTTACTGTTACCCTCTAAATTTCAAATTAATTGGACACATATAAGGGAAGTTATGACACAATTAATGAGTCACACTCTTTCTGGTCGAATATTTCTTAAATATGCTCCCAATTTCAAGCGTCCATTGGCCATGCTAATGATGGAATATATCCAGGATCGTTAAAGTAATAATTAATCATTGAATTATATTTCAAATATAGTTAGAATAACCTTAATTTTAGGTGTTTATCTTGAATTATATCTCATGTACTAAGGTGGGGTCCATATTGTCATCCAAAAAAACTAATTAACATGATTGATTTTTTAGTGCTTGTGGATGTTTGAATCTGCTCATAGTTAAGAATATAATGTTGAATAAAAAACCAAGGAATTGTACAAAAAATATTCACTCAAATTGAGTAAATATTTTTAATGAAATGATCAAAAGACCCATTTGATTAAAATCAATAAAATATTCAGATTTTATCAATTTTGAAAATTTATCCCATTTTCATTATATAATTAAAATTACCAATTATTTAATGAAACATTGAATTCCCTGGGTTTTATAATTTAAAAAAAATTCATTGAAATTTAAATAAAAATATTTATATAGGTTTTTTCTCTCAAATACCCCCGCACTTAAACCATGCTTCTCCTCAAGCATAAAATCTCAATAAGGAGTTAAAGAGGGCACAAATGTTATAAATATTCAAGTTTCAATGTAATAAAATAAAACAATTATCAATGTCAAATCAAAATTTTAAATTCTACATAAAATATCAATTCAATTTCTCATTTTTCAATGAAACAAAAAATCCATATATTTTACTTTTCCCCTTTGAAAAATTATGGATCTTTACCTCTCATTCATTCAAGTTCCTCAATTCATTATTATTGAAAATTATAAATCCTGATCTACCTCACAATGAATTATTTTATCTCATCACTCATGAAAAAATTTAAGTAGAGTTATCCTCATATAATTAAGACAATCTCATTGTCTATAAGCTTGTAAAGGAACTACTTTATCCATTTTGTAAAGAAAAAAGGCACATAAAATCCTGATGACTTTTCAATAAAGGTTAAAAAATCTACAAGGTTTATGGTAGGTTGGAATTTATACTTGAAAAATTAAGGATCAATGAGGAGTTTCATCTATTAATTACAATGAATGATATCAAAAACAAAAGTGTAATGAAATGATACACCTCAATGTAGCAACTCCCACTTCCCAAAGCGTTTAAAGAAAAGGTCAAGAGTAATGAAAGCATAATGAATGATGTGATCCTTTTTGAATTTTTCTCCACTTTTATACTATCTTTCCTTTTTTAAAAGTAGAATTTTTTTTATTTTTTTTATTTTTCAAATGTTATTCTAAGAATAAAAATCACATCCACCAACTAACCGCAAATGATAAAAATCACCAGTCCAATGATAGTGATTTTTTATTCTTCTAAGTCAAAACCCATTCATTTTTTCTATTTTTTTCAAGAAGGTAATAGAATTAAGTACATTTAATGAATCAAAAATAAATATTTATTACGACAATAAGAATCCCAAATATTATTCCTTACAATTAATTTAATCCCATCCACCATGATTCCCTTCACCCCAACACTTTAACATAAAAATATCATGAAAATACTAATAGGAGGGTAAGAACAGATAAAAATGACGTGAAACATGGATCATTCATATAAAGGTATTTAATGGTATCTATGATATAAATATTTATTCATATAAATGTTTTATTTTAAGGATTATGGATTTTCCAAAGGTTCCTCAATCATTTTAAATGTGTTTTTGCACAGTCATATATTTGAAAAGTTCAAATTCATGTTCCGGTCGGTGACATGTCCTGAGATCACTCAAGAAATATGCTCAAGATAAAATAAGAGGTACTTGGTATAGAAATAAAATCAGGAAGGGGAATATGATTTTTGTACAATCACTCAATTCATGATTAACAATGAAAAAACAATTCACATATATTTTATAAATTCAAAGTATGAAAAATGGTTGGGAAATTTCATTTATATGAATCAATTAATTTCCTCAAATTATGGTCCTCATTTTAATTTCCATTATCGACTTTAATCATAACATTTTTGATTTTACTCATTCAATCTTATTAACATTGAAATATAAAACATGGAATCATAGCATTCTTACAAAACTCATGCCTCCTTGAAAAGTCGTGTAAAACATAAATCTAAATGTGGGTATGAAATTTTACATTAAAGATAAAAAAATTTTATGGAAAAAAATATAGGGAGTGTAAAAGTTTAAATACTAAAAGTGAAACCCCATTCCCATGAATCTTAGTCCCCTTTCCACCTCTAGTTGAGGAACCCTTCTTCCATTTACGAACCTACAAAGTGAATTACTCAATTAAGAACAAGGATCACGTCATTATTGTTCAAAAAGATAATATAATGGAGATATATGCTAGAATACATACTTAAACAAAAATTTAAATATAAATTCCTAGAAATCAAGAAGAAAGGGACAAGTCTTGGTAAGATTCCACAAGTGGGACAAGAATTTTTACTGCCTACAGACGGCAGTAACAATAATAATCCAATGTCAGATGGTGGATGAAGATTCTTTGATTTGAACCACCACATGTGTATTTTTTCATATTGTGATTCATCATTATTAGTGAGGGATGATCTATGGATAGAGTAAATTATAACCTTCCCCTTAAAAATTATCGATATCTTACATGGATCGGGAAAGATGAAGTATGGATCTCCTATTCTTTGGTTGCTACTTGTGCAACCTCCACTTGCCCTTCCAGTGATGGATTCACATAGGCTTCAAAATTATCATATTATTTTATCATTTTATTAGGCTCAAAAACTTGAATTTTCTCATGGGATTCCTTAAATGAATGTTCATTGAAATTAGGGAGCACATTACATTCATCAACAATTGTATTTCTAATTTCATTTCTTCCTCTAAGGCATAAAAAAAATTACCCAAATCTCATTTTTCAGTGAAACAACCTATCCATGTATTTTACTTTTCCACTCTGAAAAAATTATGGAACTTATCCTCTCATTCAACCAAGCTCCTCTATTCATTATTATTAAACAATAAAAATCATGATCTACCTCATAATTGATTATTTTCTCTAATCACTCATAATAAAATTTAAGTAGATTTATTCTAATATCATTAATACATGCTCATTATAAAAAAAGGATCATAAAATTATGAGGAATTTTCAATATAGGATCAAATGACTTTGAGGTTTAAGGTTGTTAAGATTTGATACTTTTAAAATTAAGGCTCATATAGGAGGTTTATCTCTTAAGTAAAATTCTTGATATCAAAAATAAAAATGTAATGGAATTATCCACCTCAATGTATAAACTCTTAATTCCCCAAAACTAATAAAGAAAAGGGTATTAATAATGAGGGAATTATGAATAATTCACACCTTCTTCAATTTTTCTATACATTTAGACTTTTTTTTATTTTTTAAATTATCGTTTTTTGATTTTTGATTTTTTTATTTTTAAAAATTTATTCATAGAATAAAACTCACATCAATGACCTAACCAAATATGATAAAAATAATTAGTCCAATGATAGTGATATTTGATTCTTCTAAGTCACAACCCATTCCTTTTTTTTCAATTTTCTTTTAAAGAAGGTAGAACAATTAAGAATATTGAATAAATGAAAAACCTTTATTTATTCCAATATTAATCACCCCAAAACATCTTTCTTACAATTATTTTCATCCCATCCACTATTATTCCCTTCACCCCTACAAATTAAATTTAAAATATAATGAAAATACCAAGAGGAGGGTTGGAATGGAGAAAAATGACTTGTAACATGGATCATTCCTACAATGGTCATTCATGGTCTCTATGGGATAAATAAGGATTTTTGTTAAGGTGGTATTTTAAGGATTAGGGATTTTCCAAATATTACTAAAGTATTTTAAATGTGTTTTTTCATTTTCATAGCTTTGACATGTTCAAATTAATGTTTTGGTTGGTGACATGTACCAAGATCACTCAATAAATATGCTCAAGATAAAATAGGAAGTACATGTTCTAGAAATCCTCTTGATAAGGAAAATATGATTTTCAGACCTTCACTCAAGGCATTATTCAAAATGAAAATAAATCCCATGAATTTCATAAATTCAAAGTATGAAAAATATTTTGGAAATTTTATTTACATGAATCAGTTAATTTCCCCAAATTATGAGTCCTAATTTTAATATCCATTATTTAATTTAATAATACAATTTTCCATTTTACTCATTAAATATTATTAAAATTTAAATCTAAAACATTTAATCAAAGGATTACTAAAGAACTCATGTATCCTTGAAAATTTAAGTATAACATAAATTCAAGTGTGGGTATTAAATTTAATTTAAAGCACAAAACATGTTTTGGAAAAATGTAAGGAGTTTAAAAGTTTAAACAATAAAACATAACTCCATTTCCCTTGAATCATAATCCTATATGCAACTCTTTTTGAGGATACCTTCTTCCATTTATGAACCTAAAAAGATAATTAAAAAATTAATCACAAGGATCATGTCATGAAATATCAAAAAGATAATAGAGTGGGGATGCATGATAGAATACTTCATAAAACATAAATTGAAATATATATTCTTAGAAATCAAGTAGAAAGGGATAAGTCTTGGTATGATCCCCCAAGAGGGCTATGAATTTTTACTACCTCAAGAGGGTAATACTAGCTGTTATCCAAAGTCTAATGGTGGATGAAGATTATTTGATTTGAACCACCCCATGTGTATTTCCACAGATTTTTCTTCATACTTCTTGGTAAATAATGATCCATGGATATATTAAACTGGATTATTCCCCTATAAAATTATCTATACCTTTCGTGGTAGGGGTAGGATGAATTATGGAACATTCTCTTCTTTGGTTGCTACTTTTTCAACCTCCTCTTTCTCTTCCAGTGCTAGATTCACATAGGCTTCAAAATTTTTATCATCTTCTGATTTCCCCAGGATGAACAACTTGTATTTTATCATAGGATTCCTCAAATAAGTTTTTATTGAAATCAGGTAGTTCCATGTGTTTCTCAGCAAGTGCATTTCCAGTTTCTTCACCTTCCTCTAAGAAATCACAATAATTGACCAAATATAAAAATTCAAAGAAATAAGGGGTGATAATAAATTAAAATTGAATAAAATCAGAAAATAAATATTCCAAAGAAAGATTATCTCTCAGATTTTGTTATGGTTCAATCACTTCGTCAATGGTGAGTACCTCTTAGAGTTGGATGGTTGAAAGTGGAGGCAAGTAGTCAAGATCCTCCATATTTTCATTAAATTAAATCATTAGTATGGCTTCCTCCTCTTCCATGGCAAGAGTTACATCCAATATAACTGGATCTTTTACTTGGTAAGGATCAGGGAGATCAAGTTGTACCTCATACTCATTAAAAGATTAATACAAATATTTCTGATCTCCCACAGTCATATTAGTAGGTATTTTTTATTCATCATGAATCCACATTATCTTATCATGGTCTTTTATGGATTTGGATCCTTTCATTGTCAGGCAGTGGAAATTCCTCAAGTTGGGACTCAACCTCTTTGATGTATTTAGTGAAATTGGGATTCTCTGGTGGCCCTTCCTTCTTGGTCTTCAGTTTTTGATAATCAATTCTGACTTTATCAACCATATATACCACTTCATGAAATGAAATCCTGATGTTATTTCAATTTATCATAAGTTTGTCTAGGTCAGTGAGTTTATGAATATTTTTTAAGACATCCATCACTTCTGTATTTTGAATTACTGGTGCATCCACCTAATAATAATTGTTCCATGAATTGAAAAAACATCGTTGGAAAGCAACGTGGATTTTTTTTATAAAATAAATAAAATATATATAAAATTCTAAAATAGAAAAAGTAAGAAAACTAGTAATTAGATACCCGGAAATAGCACCAGTTTTGACACATGTCTATTATGGGGTGTGACAAAAGAAAATTATTTTCGTAGTAAAACACAGTGGATAACTAGGGTCATATCACTTGAGGAAATTATTAGTTTTTTCACATAATAATTCTAAATCACCTAAGCTATTTTTTTGTTTTAGGTTTTATTGGAAAACAATGAAAATATCTTCGGGTTTTTGATTACTATTCTAATGACAAGAAATATTTAAAATTAATCCATCAAGAAAATATAAATAGAATGAGTTTAGGAGAAACCAATTGGTTTTGGGGTTTAGATTAAGGTTAAATCATTATTTTCATTTATATGTTTGATTTCAATTTGATAATCCAAAAATGAAATCTCATGTTTGAACTACTACTATTTATTTAGAAATTGTTGAATATCATTGAATTCCGAAGAACTCTCAATTCTACCTCCTCCTTTAATCATGTTTGATGAGACACCTAGGTCTAGGATGTTTCATCTTTTAAGAACTGGATTTATCAAACCCATTTCATCCATTTTTGATATCAACTACAACGTATGAAGAACTAACCAATGGAGAGAGTGAAAAGTGATTAAAGAAAATAATTTAGATAGGTTGAGTTTCATGTCATTGGGTGCATTCCACATCGGGGACATTCACCTCACCAATTCATGCTACTCATATCTACCAAAAAATATAAAATTTAAATTTATTGAAAATTGAAGAACAACTTGACCTCCCCCCAGGCCATGGATCGGGGTCAGCTCAACATTTTTAGGAAAAGAGATCACTTGGTGGAATGAGAAGAAGGGAATAAATAAAATAAAATAAAAATAGAGGAAGATAAAATAAAAAGAAATATGGTGAGGAAAATAAAATAAAAATAAGAAAATAAAAGTAATTGGTATGAGAGGGAGAATGATATAGAAATAAAGAGAGAGATAATAAAAAGAATAATTAAAATAATATAATAAAAAAGGAAATAAAGAAAATATAAAAATAAATAAAAAATAATAATAATAATAATAATAATAATTGATAAAGTGGTATGTGGCAAACAAAAGAATAAAAACAAGAATGAATTTATTTAATTAACTACGATATAATTTAAATTACAAATTAATTGATACTAAAACAAAGAAAATAAAATAATATAAAAAATAAAATAGAAGTAGTGCCATAGCCTCCTCCTCTAATGGGATCTACTTAGGGTGTTGATTTATGGCATATATTATATGTTAATTCCCTTTTATATATGCTAAGGTGATTCCATTCTACGGTATTTAAAATCAATATCTTCCAAATCTCCCTTTAAAGTCCACTACATATTCTATCCACTGAAAGTTTTATCATAGTTGAACCATTTAATGACTGAATTGGGGAATGATTTATTGTTAAAATATTCTATAAATTATTTTCTTATTGACCCTCTAAATTTCAAAGTAATTGTATGCATATATAGGAAGTTATGGCACAATTATTGAGTCACACTCTTTATAGTTGAATGTTTCCTAAATATACTCCCATTTTCAGGAATCCAATGGCCACACTAATGATGAAGTATATCCATGATCTTTAATGGAAAAATGTTTGATTGAATTATTTTTCAAATCCAGTTGAAATAACCTTAATTTTTGGTGTTTATTCTGAATTATTTCTCAAGTAGTAAGGTGGGGTCCATGTTGTCATCCAGAAAAATTATTTAACATGATTGATTTTTTAATGCCCGTGGATGTTTGAATCAGATCATAGTTCAGAATAAGATGTTGAATAAAACAAATTAAGTAATCCTATAAAAAATATTCACTCAAATTTTATCAATATTTTTAATGGTATGACTGAAATACCAAATTAATTAAAATCTAAAATAATTTCAGAGTTAACTAATTTTCACATTTTATCCCATTTTCATTCTATAATTCAAAGTACACATTATTTAATGAAACATTGAATTCCATGGGTTTTATCATTTTAAAAAAATTAAATGCATTGAAATTTTAATAGAAATATGAACATATTTTTGGTCTATCAAATACCCCCACACTAAACCCTAGCTTTTCCTCAAGCATAAAGTCATAATAAGGAGTTAAATAGGGCACTAATTTTATCAATATTTGTTGGTCAAAAATCCCCCAAGGTATCATTGAAGCATTTTTAAGGTGATTGTGTTTGTTGAAAAAGTGGAAATCTGTGTTGTGATTGTTGAAAAAGAAAACCATGACGTACAAATTTGTTGAAAAAGGAGATTTCATGGTGGCATGTCAAGTTTAAGAGCTGTGGTTAACGATCCATGTTTAATTCAAGAATGTAGACAAAGGAATGGATGATCTGGAGGCGGTACGAAAAGAGAAGATACAAGGTGGTGCCATTTTCCAGTGTTTGCCAAATTTTTTGGCCTAAAAATCGACAAATGGAGAAAAGTGGTTTTTGGAAAAGGGACTCGCATGCCGTGTACTTGAATGAGAGGAAAATTGTGCTCCATATGCTTTTCAAGATCAAAGCATCAAAATACAGAAAATGGATAAGGGTCGCACAAGTTTTGGATTAGGTCGCGCAAGTGATTTGCGTGGTAAGAGACTCACACGCCAAAACTTGCGCGTCGAGGGGATACTTGCGCGCCGTCGTGCAGGGTGTCCAAATGCCTATAAATACAGGTCGAACCCTCCTCATTTGGTAGAGAGTTCAAGACATAGAGAAAATCAAATCTCTCATCGCACAGGTGTGGTGGTCATGTAAATGTTGGTGGTTCGAGCAAGTATAAGTTGCGCGATAGTTATTTGTTGCGCACCCAAGGTGGTCTGGGCGAGGAAGGAAGAGAGCCACACAGATTCTGTATTGAAGAAGAAGGCATCACACAAGTGGTTTGGTGACACTTGTGCGCCAGATTTTGAAGAAGCAAGAAAGTTGTTGGTTGCGAGCCAATATTGGTTTTGGCGTAAAAGGGTTTGTGTCGCGCAAGTTTGGAGTAGGAGAAGATTGTGTCACGCAAGTGGTTGAGGTGGAATTGCACACCAGTTTTGACTTTCACGCTGAGACTTGTGCACTGACTTAGAGAAGGGTTCCAAGTAAGGTTGTTTCATGGCATAGATTCAAGGCAGCGTGGAAGGTTGAAGATTTCCCGATACTCTCTGTGCAAAGTGAATTTCATCTATAGGTGAAAGCTGGACTTAAACAGAGCATCTACTTGCAACAGAGCATGTATTAATTAGTGATAATGAAGAGACCTACAGGTCTATAAACTGTGAGTGGATCCTTTCCAGAGCAGTGAGAAAAGGAAGTGGAAGAAGGTGATCCTCTCCACCGGAAGTAAGCCAGAGAGAGAGAAACAGGGAGTGACCCTTGGGAAAGCAGTGAGATGGCCCTAAAATTTGTAAAGTCCGTGAGTCTGGGAATATAAGTGATTTATCCCAAACCTTGTAAATATCAGTGCACTTTTAGTGGATTTGTTACATCGGCACATTTCCGGTGTATGCTCCTTGGACGTAGCCTAGTGCGGGTGAACAAAGTAAAATTTTTTGTGTCCTGTGAATGCTTTACTTCCTATTTATATTGTGCAATGGGAAAGGGGGATAAGAATGTTTTTCTTAATACCAAAACAAGATCAGAATGAACGTTAATTTTAAATTAGTCATACCCTAATTCACCCCCCCTCTTAGGGTATTCAACCTTGTGGACCTAACAATATTCACGTTTCATTGTAATAAAATCAAAAAGTTATCAATGTAAAATATAATATTCAAATTCTAGATAAAATATGAATTACATTTCACATTTTTCAATGAAACAACCAATCCTTGTATTTTAATTTTCCTCGTGGAAAAATTATGGAACTTCTCCTCCCATTCATTCACGTTCCTCAATTCCTTATTATTAAACATTCCAAATCATGATCTACCTCACAATGAATTATTTTATCTCATCACTCATGATAAAATTTATGTAGAGTTATTCACATATCATGAATACATTCTCATTATCCATAGGATTTTAAATAAACTACTTTCTCTATTTTGTAAAGATAAAAGGTACATAAAATCAAAAGGACTTTTCAAATAAGGTTTAAACAACTCTATGGTTTATGGTTGGTAGGAATCTATACATGAAAAATTAAGGCTCAAGGAGGAGGTTTATCTATTAAGTACAATTCTTTATATCAAAAAGAAAAATGTAATTAAATTATACACCTCAAAGTAGAAACTCCCACATTCCCAAAACTTTCAAATCAAAGGTCATGAGTAATGAAATCATAATGAATGATGTTCACCTTTTTGAATTTTTCTCCACTTTTATACTTTTTTTACCTCTTAAAAGTTTCATTTTTTTTCATTTTTTTATTTTTAAAATGCTACTATTAGAATAAAACTCACATACACCACATAACCACAAATGATAAAACTCATCGGCCAAGTGATAGTGATTTTTTATTCTTCTAAGTCACAACACATTCCTTTTTTTCATTTTTTTTCATGAAGGTAAAAAAATTAAGTACCTTCAATGAATCAAAACATTTATTTATTACAAAAATAAGAACCACCAAAATATTTCCTTACAATATATTTAATCCCTTTCACTATGTTTCCCACCACCCCAACACTTCAACTTTAAAATATCATGAAAATATTAAGATGGTAGGAATGGATAAAAATGGCTTGAAACATGAATCATTCCAATAAAGGTATTTAATTGTCTCTATAATCTAAATAAGGATTTATGTAAACGTTTTATTTTAAGGATTGTGTATTTTACAAAGGCACCTCAATAATTTTAAATGTGTTTTTTTATAGTCATATATTTGAAAAGTTAAAATTCAATTTCTGGTTGATCACATGTCCTGAGATCACTCAAGAAATATACTCAAGTTAAAATAGGAAGTACTTGGTCTAGTAATCCTCTAAGGAAAGGAAATATAGTATTTGAAAAAACACTCAAGTATTTATTAACAGTGAAAAAATATTCATATAAATTTTATAAATTCAAAGTATGAAAAATGGTTGGGAAATTTCATTTACATGAATCAAGTAATTTCCTAAAATTACGAGTCCTCATTTTAATATCCATTCACTAATATAATAATCTAATTTTCCATTTTACTCATTCAATATTATTAACATTGAAATATAAAACTTGAAATCATAGGATTTATAAAAAACTCATGTCTCTTTGACATGTCAAGTAAAACATAAATTCAAGCATGGGTATGAAATTTTACTTTAAATCTCAAAACATGTTTTGGAAAAAATGTAGAGAGTGTAAAATTTTAAACACTAAAAGTGAAATCCCTTTCCCATGAAGCTTAGTCATCTTTAAAACTCTATTCGAGGCAACCTTCTTTCATTTATGAACCTTCAAATAGAATTACTCAATTAATAACAATGATCATGTCATTAAAGTTCAAAAAGACAATTGAGTGGAGATAAATAATAGACAACTTAATAAAACTAGTATATAAATATAAATTCCTATAAATCAAGAAGAAAGGAACAAGTCTTGGTATGATTCCCTATGTGGGCCCTAAATTTTTACTTTCTCCAGAGAGTAGTACAAGATGTTATCTAAAGTCTGATGGTGGATGATGTTTCTTTGATTTGAAGCACTACATGTGAATTTTTATAAATTGTGATTCATCCTTCTTTGTGAGGGATGATCTATGGATAGAGTACACTAGATCCATCCCCTTCAGAGGTATATATATATTTCATGTTATGGGTAAGTTGAAGTATGGATCATCCTATTCTTTGGTTAATACTTGTGCAACCTCCTCTTGCTCATACAGTGATGGATTCACATAGGATTTAAAATTAGAATCCTATTTTATAATTTTGTTAGGCTCATAAACGTGGATTTTCTCATAGTATTCTTCAATTGAATGTTAATTGATATCAGGGAGCTCCATGCATTCCTCAATAGGTTCATTTCCAATTTCTTAATCTTCCTCTAAGGCAGAGAAAAAAATAACCAAATAAGAAAATTCAACGAAATAAAGAGTGATAATCAATTTAGATTAAATAAAATCTGAAAAGAAAGAGTTCAATTAAATATCATCTTCTTGATTTGGTTTTGGTTCAATCAATACCTTAGTGGTGAGTGCCTCTTCGATTTAGATGGTGGAAATTGGAGGAAGGTAGTCAGGGTCATCAATATTTTCATCAAATTCCATACTTGGGATGGATTATTCCTCTTAAATGGATAATGTGGCATGAAATGACACTCAACCTTCTACTTGATGTAGATCTGGGAGATCAATTTGTACCTCATACTCATTCGAAAATTCTTCTAGATCTTTTTGACCTCCCACAGTCATCTTAGTAGGTAAGTTTTCCACATTGAGTCCACCAAATATCATCATGGTATTTTTAGATTTGGATATTTATATGGTTAGGATGTGGACATTCCTCAATATAAACCTCAACATCTTTGATGTATTTTGTGAAATTATGAAACTTTGGTGGAACATTCATCATGGTTTTCAGTTTTTGATAATCATGTTTGACTTTATCAACCATATATTCCAATCTCAGAAAGTAAATCCTGATGTTATTATTATTTATCATAATCTTAGTGAGTTCAGTGAGTTCATGGAGATTTTGTAGGAGATCCAGCTCCTTTTCATTTTTAATTACTGGTGTTTAGACCTGAGAGTTATTGATCCATGAATTGAAAAAAATTCCCATTTAAAAACATCATGGATTTTTTTATGTTTTTATTTTTTAAAAAGAAATAAAATCTATTTAAAATATGAAAAATATAAAATGTACAAAAACTAGTGATTAGCTCCTCAGCAACGATGCCAATTTTGAGGCATGCCCATTGTGGGGAGTGGAAAAAGAAAATTATTTTTCTAGTGTAACACAATGGATGACTAGGGTTGTCTCACTTGAGGAGCTTCTCAGTTTTTTCACATAATTGTTCTAAATCACGTAAAATATTACTTTTGGTTGTTTTAAATTTTAATGGAAAACAATGACAATGTTTTTGTGTTTTTTATTACTTTTCTAATGACACAAAATATGAACATTTAAACTATCAGGCAAATATAAACATAATGAATTAAGAAGAAATAAATTGGTTTTTGGGTTTGGTTTAAGGTTATATCATTATTCTCCTTTATATGTTTTATTTCATTTTTGATAATCCAAATATAAAATCTCATGTCTGAACTACTATTATTTATTTTGAAATTTTGGAATATCATGGAATACCTATGCCCTATCAATCACACCCCCCCTTTAATCATGGTTTATTACACACTTTATTCTAGGATTTTTCATCTTCTTGGAACCAACTCTATAAATTTGTTTCATCCATTGATTATATCAACTCTAATGTGTGAATAACTGACAAACAGAAAGAGGGGAAAGTGATTAAATAAAATAACAGAGATATATTGAGTGGAATGTCATTAGGGGTAATCTATATCAAGGATATTCACCTCACCCATGAATGCTACTCAAATCTACATACATAAATAATATTACAATTTGAAGAAAATTCAAGAACACATTAACCTTCTCTTGGGAAAATCCCCAGTGGAAGCCCCTCATTTTCAAGGTTAACAGATGCCTTGATGGAATGTGAAGAAGAGAATAAATAAAATAAAATAAAAATAAAGAGTATGAGAAAAATAAAATAATGATATGAAAATAAAAATAATTTGGATGAGATGTAGAAATAGAGAGAGAGAGAATAAAATATAATAAAAAAATAATAAAAAAAATAAAAAAAAATCTAAGAATGTAAAAATAATAATTATAAGAGTAATAATAATTGAGAAAGGGTTTTGTGGAAACCGAAAAAAACATGCAGGAATTTATTTAATTAACTAAGATAGAATTTAAATTACAATTTAATTAAAACTAAAGAGAAGAAAATGAAAGAAAATAAAAATTGAAATAGAAACAGTACAACATCCTCCTCCTCTGGTGGGATCTCCTTCAAGTTTCAATCAATAACCTTCATCATAGGTTAACTCCTCCTTATATGGGCCAGTGGGGTTCCATCCTTCGGTATTGAAAATTAAAATCTTCTATATCTCCCTTTAAGATCTCATCTAGATTCTTTATAATGAATGTTTTCTCATAGTCGACCCAATTTATGATTGAATATTTGAATTCTTTCTTATTGATAGATTCTCTAAATTAATTCTTTTATTGACCCTCCAAATTTCACTGTAATTGGACTCATGTATAGACTATTATGACGTAATTAATGAGTCACACTCTTTCTAGTCGAATGATTCCAAAATATTTCCCCAATTTAAATCATACAATGGCTGTAATGATGATAGAATATCTCTTATATCCTTAATTTTAGAATGGTCCATTCAATTAAATATAAAATTAATTTTGAATCCCCTTAATTTAATTTATGTAGAATAAATTATCTCTCAATTACTGAGTTGGGTTCTATGCTTTTGAATCAAACAATTCTTCAACTTGATTGATTTTTAGGGCCTATGAATGTTTTAATCAATTCATGGTCTAGAAGAAGAAGTTGAAGGCCAAAAATAAAAGAATCCTAAAAAATAATCTCTCAAATTGGATCAATATTTTAATAGTTATGATTAAAATATAAAGTGATTAAAATCTATCAAAATTGTAGAATTAAGAAAATTTTAACATTTTAGCCCATTTTCATTCTATAATTCATATTAACTATTATTTAATAAAAAATTTAAATCAATGGATTTTATCATTTAAAAATAAATAAAACCATGTTAATAAAAATATGAACATAATTTGTTTCTACCATGATTCATGATACTTTGGATATATTGTGGATTTGGAGCATAGAGCATGTTTGGAGTTGTGGAGTTATGTCTTTGAGTCTTTGAGTTTTGTTGGTTTTTTCTTATGCTTTGTACTATGATGTTAGTAGTCTTCCTCTATGGTAATCTGATTATAGTTTTGTTTGATATTTAGTTATTATTCTTTGATATGTATACTTTTTTTATCATGTATCATCTTGTGGTTATTTTTTTATAGTTTGTTTGGTTGGGTAGTTTTAGTTCTCAAAGGGAAATCATCCCCAAATTGTATTCAATCCATTGGAATTTATTGCCATCCTTTGGTGTCTTTGGGATGTTTCCTAAGTCCAAGTAGAAATTCCTCCTTGAATCAAGCTAATGAGGAGGGGTGGGATGTTACAAGTGGTATCGTCTTGTTCAATACTTTGTTTATGAGTGGAATCAGTGTTTGTTGGTGCTGATATCTTTTTGGTCAAATATTATGAGTTTTTCGGCCTTAGAGTTGACAATAATTCTGGTTAGTTCTTGAGATGGGATGATAAAAAGGTGTAGGATTATTAGGACTTGAAATATAGAGAATAAAAAGACATAGCTAACCTTTTTATATTGAACATCATGTCACCCAGGAGTAGGGCACATAAGTGTTTTGGAGACACTTATAGAAGTTGTAATCTCATTGTCATGGGTTTATCCAATTAGACGAGAATGACATGAAATTTAGAAATGAATTCCTACTAGAACTGCATATTTCCTTTTGAGTAATGATTTATGTTGTGGGGAAATGTTTTGATTATTTAAAATTATTGAAATGGTTTTCAAATGATATATTTTGAAAAGGACTGATATGGGTATTTTGAAAATAGATTGATTTTAAAAAACATGGTTAATTTTCAAAAATCGTTGAATGTATAAAATTTAAAATTTTGGAATGAAATGATGTGATATGTGATGTGGTATAATTTGAAAATTTTAGGCCTTCATTTTCTAGAGAGTGGTACTTATGTATTTTTTTTGTGGTTGTAGAAAATGTCACCCGACAGGCCTCATAGAAACCAACTAGAATAAGCTGCTGAGAATGTGGTTTCAGTTGAGCCACATGTGAACCAACAACTAGTTCAAAGTACAGTCCAAGACTTTCAGACTATAGATAGAGGGAATATAATGGATGAACCAAGGAAAGTGGATTATTCCATTAAGTTCCAAAAGAATCCACACATCTTTTGGGGTGATTCGGAACCCGAGAAGGAAGAGGTGTGGATGAATAGGATGAATTAAAGATTTGATTTCTTAAGCACACCATCAAAGATAAAAGTCAAGTTGGAAATGTATATACTGGAGGATCTTGGATGCCAATGGTGGGATTTCGTAGTTTAGGCTAAATTAGACCAAGGACTTACATGAGAAGATTTTGAATAATTGTTCAGCAAAAAATTCTATCCTCATACGTTTAGAATTACAAGAACAATATAATTTTTTATATTGAAGAAAGAGAGACTCATAGTGAGAAAGTATATGGATAAATTTATTAATTCAGTCCACTTTTCACCTAAAGTTACAACTAGTGTGTCCTTAAAGGCCCAAATTTTTGAATCAAGTATGAGGTAAGAGATTAACTCGATAATTATTGTGCTCTATATAACGAATTATATAGATACGATCAGTAGAGTGATAGTAGATGAAAGGGACATATTAGGAGCTTTAGGTCAAGGGATCATGTAGATACCTATGGGGAATGGTGTAAACTCTAATGTTGGGAACAAGAGGAAGAGTGACAACTACTTCTATGGAAGTGGGATTACTCATAATATAACGGATGGATCAGTGAATCTTCCTCCAAGACCCAAGAGAAAATCTGTATGTTTTGAATGTGGTTCATTCAACCAGATGAAGTGAGAGTGTACGAAACCACTAAGAGCATGCCAAAATTGTAACCAGATGGGGCATCTTTAGTTCTATTGTCATAGTACTCCGATGTCGGGCATTTGATACCCCTATCTTATATCGTATACATCGTATGATTCAATGGGATGAGGGAAGAAAAATACCTCACATTAGAATAATAGAGCTATCCGTGGTGATTCTAGGAATACCATGACTCCCCACCATGGGAATTCTCAACAAGTCAATAAGGAATAAATTGCAGTGAGTAAGAAATTATATGGATATGAGAAAGTTGTTCTGGATGATAAATATAGATCATCGATGATGAGTGGTGCAATTATTTTTAATTATACCCTTATTCAAGATTTGGTCGATATAGGTACATCCCATTCATTTATGGATTCTCGTGCTGTTGATTCTCTTGGTTTACATGTGGGGATTATGTCTTCTATTTTGAAAATTCAAACTCTTTTTGGTCAAAGATAATTTCAAGCCTCTATGTGTAGAGAATGTTCTATAACTATTAATGGAGATGAGTTGATATAGTATCTCTATATTCTTGACATGTATGTCTGTGAAATAATATTGGGTATGGATTGGTTGACACTGTTCAAGGATCACATCGATTATTTTCCCCGAAGGGTCAGTTTTATGACTGATAGTGGCATCGAGAAACTCTTTAGTAGGGACTAGAATGTAAAGGTAGGTGAAACAACCTTGTTGGAAGAAAAAGTTGGAATGATATCATACTAGATGGAAGTATTAAATTTTTAATCAATGGGAGAGATCAAGAATACTTGTTTTCTAGTGGGTTTTGATCAGTTTCAAGATGTTTTTCGGGAAATATCTCAGGGTTTCTACCCACAAGAGAAATGGAGTTTATGATTTATCTCCTTATGCAGACCATTCCTATTTCCATTCAATTATATTAGAGGATCTAATATAATTAAGAGAACTGAAAGTGCAGTTAGAGGAGATTGAAAGTAAAGGGTTTATTTGGCCTAACATGTCTCAGTGGGTAGCACTAGTCTTATTTGTCAAAAAGTTGGATGGAACTATTTGGTTGTGCGTGGATTATCGTATGCTTAACCAAGTTATGGTAAAGAATAAATATCCACTTCCAGGAATTTATGATATATTCAATCAATTAAGAGGATCTTAGTGGTTCTCCAAAATTGAATTACAACCAGGATATCACCAATTGTGGGTTCAGAAGGAGGATATTCCAAAAAATATTTTAGAAATAGATATGGCCATTATGGGTATGTGGTACTACTTTTTGGTCTTACGAATTCACCAAATGTCTTTAAGGAATTGTTGAATCATATATTTCAAAGGTATATGAATTATTTTGTAATGGTGTTTGTGAATGACATAATAGTGTATTCAAGGACAAGGGTTGAGCATGAGCAATAGTTGGCAAAAATGTTTGGAATCTTAAGAGACCATCGTTTTTATTTCAAATTATAAATGTGTGATTTTTGAATACAAGAGGTATGTTTCCTTGTGCCTGTAACCTTTGAAAAAAGTGTATCTATGGATATAGAAAATATATAGTTTATTATCTATTGGAAAATGGCAAAGAAAATCTTTGAGATGCATAGTTTCCTCGATCTAACTGGTTATTACCAATGTTTTCTTCATGAATTATCACAAATGGATTCACCTATGAAAGATTTTACAATGAATAATGTTACATTGTAATGGAATACTTAATTTAAGAAGTCTTTTTTATGATCTTAAATTTCACCTTACATTATCACCAATATTGATTTTTCTGGAATTAGGAGAAGGGTACGTGGCATATTGCAATACTTTGGGTTTTGGGTTGGGATGTGTTCTCACGTAGGGAGTTCATGTTGTTCCTTATAGATCAAGGTGATTATAGTTTCATGGGAAGAACTAACCAATACAGGATTCATAGTCATCTATTATAGTAAATTATTTGAAGAGTTTGTGGCATTACATCTTAGGTGAGAAATTCACAGTGATTATGGATCATGAGATCTTGAAAAATATTTTCTCACAAAGTTATTTTAACCTAAGACAAAGGAGATGGATGGGGAATCATCCAATTTTTGACTTGGACTTCATTAATACACCAGGTAAAGAAAATATTATGGCAGATGCATTAAATAGAAATTCATATGATCATTTGGGAAAATAGGATTTAGATTAGTGGCAGTTGATGTCGGTCCTAGCCGACATGCACTAAGAATGTGAAGATAGAGGTGAAGTTTCATTTTTATTTCCAATTTTGTTCATTAATAATTTGGTTTAGATGGTTAAAGTGGTGCAAAATTTCAATTATAAATTTATTTCTATTAGAAAAAAACTCAATGTTGGTGGGACCATTGAGGGATGGAAACTGGATGAGAGTTCAGTTTTGTGGTTTCAAAATCGGATATTCATACATATGGGTTTTTAGGAACAACTTTTTCCTTCCTTCCACCATTTGATATGGGTTTCTCATCTTGAAATAAGAAATATGTATAAGGAAAAGAAAGCACAATTTTGGTGGGTCAGTATAAAATTAAAGGTAGTTGATTTTGTCTTGATATGTTTAAATTTTTAGCAGGTTAAGACAGAACATCAGTGACCAGCAGGTATGTTGCAACATTTACTTATCCCCGTGTGGAAATGGGGACATATAGCCTTGATTTTTGAAAAAGGTTTCCTAAGAATTGTTTAGAAACACGATTCCATATGGGTGATAGTGGATAGTCTAATAGGGTTGGCCCATTTCATCCCTATTCAAAAATCTCATACGTTGGTGGACTTGTGAAAAATATATATCCGAGAAGTGGTAAATAAGAATGAAATATTAGTTTTGATAGCATCAGAGAGAGATACAAGTTTTACATCTTGTTTCTATAAATACTTATAGAAATCCCTAGGAACTCATTTGAATATGAGTACAGTATATCATCCTTAGACGGATGCGAAGTCAGAAAGGATGATATAAACTTTGGAATACATACTGTGGGATTATGTAATCGTTTTTTGGCTTATGGGAGGATAATGTCCCATTGGTGGATTTCTCATATAAAAATGGTTATCAAGCCTCTATACTTATGGATCCTTTTGAATATTTGTATGGGATTCATTATAATTCCACAATTAGTTGGGTGGAAATAGGTGATACTTCATTGGTTGGGATAAGCCTTGTCTATGAAACAACATAGAAGATTCAGTTGATCAGTAAATGGATGGAGACAGTATAGTGTCAATAGATATTGTATATGGATCATCATCGACTATCATTTTTATTCTAAGTGAGTGATCATGTATTCTTGAGGATCAATCCATGTATAATACATTTTCATTTTTGGAAGAAGGGAATTTTATCTACTCAATACATTGGCCATTTTGAGATAATTGAATGGGTTGTTGTGGTGGAATGTTAGTTGTCTTTTTCACCATTGTTTAGTGTAGTACATAATGCATTTCTTGCATATCTGTTAAAAAAGTATAAGCCTAATGCCGACCATGTGATTTGATGGGATCATGTTGACATAGATCTGGATGATTCTTTAGTGAACGTGCCAATACAG
Source organism: Viscum album (assembly GCA_963277665.1). NCBI lineage: Eukaryota > Viridiplantae > Streptophyta > Magnoliopsida > Santalales > Viscaceae > Viscum > Viscum album. Next base: position 344,013,638 of record OY728162.1, on the reverse strand, counting down.
ATTGTGGATAGTCAAGAGGAATTACTTCATGGAAAAAGAATTATTCTAGTATTGGTTTTGTGGAAACATGGTCAGATTAAGGAAGAGACTAGGGAATGGGAGAAATAAATGGTTGAGAAGTGGCCTGAACTCTTTCATGGAAATACTAATTTTCTAATTTCCAAGAAAAAAAGGCCAATGGTGAGGATAATCGTTCACCCTCGGTTTCAAGTAAGTAAACCATTATTCACGATTCTTAAGTATATAAAGTGTTTGGGTGATTTTTTAGAGGGTTTGGAATGATTTTGGAATATCTTTTCGGGATTTTCTAAAGGTTAATTGTTTGAGAATATTTAGTGGAAACCATGAAACTCCTATAAGAAACTGTGCAAGGTGAAACAAGGTCTTCTACTCATGCACATGGTTAGGCACACTATTTTCCCAATTGTGCAGCCTCCTAGGACAAACCATGCATAGTGGGAAAGTTGTATTTGGCATGGTTGGTGAAAGGTTTTTCTAAACATGCAATACAATCATGAAAGTTCCTTCTTGAGGTAGAGGCTGGTGTATGGTTAGTGCATAATTTTTTTAACTGTGTGAATAACCATGCACAATTTAAAACTTAGATCTTAAAAAAGTGTATCTCACTCGTGTTTACCTCTAAACCTCTATTTTTTACTATTTTCGACCCTACGTTGGTTTTTCTTCTTCTAGAAGGCTATGTAGTCTCTCCCAATAAAACCAAAAGTGACTTAAAGGCAATTATTGGTGTGTTGAAGCCCAATTCCCTTCGTAAGTCTTCATTTTTGGTATTTTTTCTAAGATATACTTTTATTCCATCTCTCAAAATCCTAGATCTATTATGATGATCATAGATCTATTATGGTTGATGAAAATCATGAGGATATATTGATGTGTTCATGTTTGGGAAAGATATCTAAGGTGGGTTTTTGGATTTTCAACTTGGTTTTGTTGAATAATTCATGTTATTATTTGTTTTCACCTTAATTCTTGAGGTAGGTGGATTCACTCTCAAATCCTCTTATTAGAACGTGAAGTATTAGTTTGAAATTGGTTATATAGAATGAATTTGGTTGTGAAATTGGTATGAAAATCATGGTAGAAACCTTCTTTAGTGATGGTTTTTGGATTTGTGGATTTGTGGATTTTTAGAAATTGGTTGTGTAAAGTTCTTTGTTTTACTTGATTTTAAAATACAACATTGTTGGATTTCTGAATTTTTTTTTGTTTGAAGGGGTTTCAATAAAATAATGGTTTTATTGAAATGGATTGTAATGTTTTTTTTTGAAATGGTTTTGGAATACATGGATTTATGTGAGTTTATTCTTTCTACATGACCTTGAAGAAGGGGCATGTACCATTGGGGTACAAAGGGACATGACCCAGGAGAAGGGGCGTGTGTCCTTGGGGAACTAAGAGATTGGTCACTTCGTGAAGAATTATTGGATGGATGAGAAACTTATCATGAGTATGAAACTATTAGTGAAGCATTTATGCGTGGTTGTGTGTGTGAATCATGGAATAAACATGCCAAAAATGAATGTGAAACGGTTTAATGAACTGATTTTTGTTTTCCCTATAAATAATTTTTGTCAGAAAACTATTTTAGTGAGAAACAACTGGGCTTGATATATATTGTTAATGTTTTTTGAATGGTTTTACATAAATATTTTTATATAAATGAGTTAACATGTTATATCCTAGTGGTGCGAGTCAGAAATTCATTTGGGGAAAACCTACTAAGTTGTATTACTCACCCTCTACTTTGGTACCTTGGTGCTTTTGTAGATATTTTCTTTTAGGATATAGGTAAATGAAACATATCACATTTATTTGGTGGTGCTTTATAAAACTTGGGTTGTATTGTGGATTTTTATCAGGCAGCATGTTGGGAGATGTGGGGTTATGTCTTAGAGTTTTTATGTTTTGTTGGTTTTGTCTTCCACTTTGTACTATGTTGTTAGTAGTCTTCTGCAATGGTACTCTAATTTTAGTTTGGTTTGATATTCAGTTTTAATACTTTTAATAGTATACTTTGTTATCAGGCATCATCTATTGGTTATTTTTTATGGTGTGTTTGGTTAGGTAGTTTTCTTTCTCAAACAACAAATCATCCCCCAATTATATTGAAGAACTCTGCATTTATTTCTAGACGTTGGCATCTTGTGGATTTAACATACGGTCTAGTAGAAATTACTACATGAATCAATTCAATGAGTAGGTTTGATATGTTATAGAGGGGTCCCCCCTTATAATAATTAATAAAATATACACAGTTTATGCAAAGAGTTGTCATATCCTCGTTGAGAATTTAGTACAACATGGTATATAACCACTAGAATTATGAAAGTGAGTGAATAATATAACAAGTAAAAAGAAGAAATGATATGAATATTAATAACATATATTCATGTTCCAAAACATTTATATAACCCACCATGTGAGTGAAACTAGGTAGAAACATTACATAAACATAGTGTAAAAGTCAAACATGGCTATAAGAACCAAGATTTAGGGGCACATGATAACAAAACCAATGTAGGTATCCACGGACAACCAATATGTGTCCCCCTCACCCACCCACCAAATATTACAAAATAATCCAAACTCTAATAAGAACTATCTATCATTATCTAGAGACTTAACTCTTTTTGGGTTATGAATAAAAACATTTTCACATGTCCCATGAATAAATGTATAGGGCATGTGTATAATAATACCAAATAGATAGTTTCTATTTTAGTCCTTAACCACTTGTCATAAACTAATGTTTACATTACAAAGATTCATGTATAATGTGAATAAGAATAATAATATACAAAATTATTTAATAAGTATTTTGACATAGATAATAGTGATAATAATAAACTCCCAACACTATGAGAGTCTATACTCGGTGTACCTACATTGGGAATAGCCTAAAATCTAATGCACAACACTGGTTCCATCCTTTAAAGGCGGTGGTGTTCACACCTTTATATACCACAGACATATATATTAAGAACTTGTTATATATAGGACCTACAACCCATCTCGAGGGAAAGGTAATCTTGTATACCAAGTTGAGTAAACTCACAACCCGTCCCTTAATGAATAGAGGAATGGGAATACCAAGTTTGTACATTGAGAGCCTATAGCAAAACATCTACCTATTAGTCAACATGTAGATAACTACTCAACCTCAAAATGATAATATATGTACATTAAAACATTCCCAAAATGGTTGTAAGATCAACTCACAAGCTACATGAAATTTGTGGAAAACAATTCAAAATGTATAATCTAATAATGTATTATAAATCACAATGGACAATAATATATGATAGGAATAATCCCCTTTGATATCTCATTAAACATAAATATAATGATAATTATATTAATACAATGTATAACATGGCGCAAGAAATATAAATTTACATGCATGAAATAAAAACATGGAAAAGAAGAATAAAATATACCTAAAAAATCATTTCATCTTATAAACTGTTTTGGGTCAACATTCATTGGTTGAAAAATTTTATTACTGTTGGGTTCACTTTCCCCAAAACTATTTCCAAGATAACTCTCTGTATGTATTAGAGAAAGAAGGGGTTCACCTACTAGATTATTTATAGATTATCTCTTTGAGGCATAAGGGAAGATAGTTTCCACAAAAATAAATAGAGGATCAACCTAACATAATATATTTTTAGGTATTTTTTCATCGACCATATGGGGAATAAAGTCTAGAAAGAAAAACATTATGCTTACCTTCTATTTAGTTAGGACAAGCCTCTACATAAGCTTTACAAGAAGGAAACCCAAGGACTTGATGGACTTCTCCATACCTAGGTTAGGTATTTATAATCATACATACATTTCTATGAAGAAAAATGAATAAGAGAATGTTAGAGAAGGTTCAAGGACCTACCCCATAAAATATAATATCCTATAATAAATCAGTGATTTTGGATCAAGGATGGATGATCGATTTATTCTATAGGAAGAGGAGATGAAGGAGAGCTCTATAGAGGGTCTGTCACGACTAAATGGGGAGAGAAACCTGAAAAATAATTATTTTAGGGGTATCATTAAGAGGTGCCCATAATTAAAAAACATTATATAGTGCTACTAGGTTCCCGATATAGGTCAACTAGGTCACCCATGGTGTTGAGAGTTGACCTACAAATATTGGGGTTCCGTTGGGAACCCAATTCCATCTAACAATGTACCTTATACTATCCCAACAGCTAAATACCATCTCTTCTACTTTTATTCTCCCTCTAGAATCCAATAACTCTGTCTTAACTTAAAAAATATAACACAATATACACTCAAATATGAATTTAAAGACTGAAATTAAAGGATTATATTTATAATAGAAGGATATAGTTTTTAAAAGAATCCGATCTTTTCTCCTCTTTATATAAATTTTCTTCAATGTCTTATTTTTTTGATCTTGTTTACCCTCCTTGATTCTCTCTCTTTTGTTCTCCCAGTTTTCAATCTATTTAGATGGATTCCTTTTAAAGGTTTATTATTTTGACCTTTTATTCCCTTATTAATTAGTTATTATGATATATTTATCACAATTAGTTGGAAATAAAAATAAATTTATATAAAAACAAGTCTTGTAGGAAAGTAGCCTCTATAATTCCAATTATGATGACCTATTACAAACAAGAAATAATTTCAATGTGATATTTTAAAATGAACCAATATGAAAAATATCTATCAAAATTTGACTTTTTTTAACGAAATTCGATATTTATAGTATGATTTACATTTACCAGTATTAATATAACTTCTTATAGTGTTTTTATTTTAATTTAATTAATAAATTGTTAAACACATTCTAATTGTGCATGTAATTATAAATTTTTTAATTGTGGGTTTCCTATAATCAACTTAAGTAGTACCTTTTTATTATCATATCATATATATAGAAATTTATACATTACCATAATAGTGTTATTACTTCTATATAAAATATTTACATGGAAATGTCCTTGTATTATTTATCCTATCAAAATGTTATTACTATTCCAATCTATAATGCGATCCTTGATATACAATGAAAATAATCTTAAAAATTTGTGATATTTTATTAGTATATCATAATAAAAAGTCAAAAAATGATATATAACTATTAACTGTTGTTGGATCAAACACATTTAGACTTATTCTCAAGAAGTTTTTACTTGATGATCTAAATTATAGGAGATCTTGAGGACTAACCTTCTAATAGGAACACGATGTGTTTTGGGTGTCATTGGATGTTATTATCCATGATCATGTGTATTGGTCTCTTGAATTGAGATAATTATCAATGTATATTATTTAATTATGTAATTTTATTCATGATTAAAAACATGATCGTTTATGTTTGTGGTGAGATAGCTTTCATCAAGTGTTTTATTGGTGGTATGACATGGATTGAATGATCAAAACATCATTTGCCACTTCCAATAATTTGAATAAGATATATTTATCCATTTTAATGGGATGTTAGTTCCTAGATTAAATCAATGTTTATGGTAGATAAAGGTAATCCCATTCAATATAGTCAAATACGACTGGTAATATGACACAAATTATGCATCTTGTGTTATATGATATTGTGGGACAATAAGATTATGTTACACGGTAAGTGTTTATAGGAGGCAGTTGTAGTTGTAACCAATATTTTTAAATATGGGGTCCATGATGTATTGTTATATAATACTATTGTTCTATGACTAAGGCTCAATAATATCGAGATACAGACTTAGATGATCACACAAAAAGTATATCCATAAGATCCATAAATTTAGATGAAGTGGAGTTTAGCCCGAATTAGGCCTAAAATGCAAGGGCCGGTGAACATTCTGGTGTGAATAATTGAAAGTAGATAATAAGTGAATTAAATTATATATTAATAAAGTTTATAATGATAAGAATTTGATTTATTTATCAAGTTATTTATAGGATATTTAAGTATAAAAACTGAATGTGAGAAAATTAGCTTTGCCAATGAATATTATTTTTTTGAGGTTCATTAAATATATTTGAGAGAAACAATCCTAGTAAATGGTTCATATTTTATTTAAATACATATTAAATTGTTACATGTGAGTGGTGAATTGTCTTTGACGTCACTAAAAAGGTAAATAGTTCATAAATGACATTTTGGTTCAATCTAATGGTTTAGGTTTCTTTAGGGTTTAAGTGAAATTAAAATAAAATTTAACCTAGGTATAAAAAATTATTTTACACCCAAAATGTAATTATGGAATCCATTTGAAATAATTTTCACTCACCCCTCTCATTATTTTAAATTATAGAGAGATAAAATAAATTTAAGAATTATAATGCATCAATCTATTTTCTCATATCAACCGTGTGATCTTTCAATAATCACACATATTTCATAAGGCTCTTGATTCTTTCATGATAGCAAATTAATAATATAGAACAATGAACTAGGAGTCATGGTGAATATGTGGATGATCTAAAGGGATCCTAATTTGGTTACTTTTAGAGCTAGGGTTTTTTTTTGATTTTGAAGTATATATTTGTTATTTTTTTTATTTTTAATATTACAAATTTCTCTAAATTTTATTAATATTTTTTTAAAAATATTTTTTATTTATATTTTATTCTTCTTAGTATTTTTATTATTTTAAAAACAAATATTTCTAATTATATTTATGACTTTAAATTTATTATTTAATTATATTTAATTATATTCTATTAATTTTATTAATTATTTATTTTATTGATTCCTTAATTATTTTATTTTATTTTTTATAAAAAAATATCATGTTTTTATATTATTTGTAAGTATTTTATTTTTCAATTTTTTATATTATTTGTAAGTATTTTGTTTTATTTTTACCTTTATGTACATCATTTTTTTACCTTTACATGATTATTTGTTTACCCCCATGTAACCCCTATAAAATTATTTATACCCTAATACAAGTTCTCTATTTTACATCTTACCTTTATGCATGATTTAAAATATATGTACTACCCTTACATAGTGTATAGACATTATGAGTTACCCAAACACAACCTATTTCATTTCAAGGTCCCCTTACATGAGCTATATAAGTTAAAGATTACCTTTACACAATGTGCATAATACCGTTAAAAGGCCTATAAAAATTCCTTTTACCCTTATGTAAGGTATAAAATTTACCTATTACCTTTGTAGAACATTGTATTTAATAGTTACATAGTTGGAATTTTCCATATTACGTTGTTTTTAAATTTTTCATGGTATTTTGGATATATGTATGCTCATAATAAGTGTTTTAATTATTTAAATCATTATATAAATTCATATTAATTATATAAAACATATGAGAAGTGTTTTACAATGTCATAAACATATTTATATAAATAAAGAATTCTTTTTTTCATTTAAGTGTGAACATACAAGATGAAACTCAAAAAATTAAATTTTATTATTTTGAGTTGTTTTATTTGTTTTTAACGTCTATAAATTCATATTACATGATAAAAAACTTAGTCACATTTTTTTATAGACTTTATTACATTTTTATTATTGTTTTGAATTTATTTATATATACAGGTACTTATTCTAGAAGTTTTTAAATTTTGAATCTTAAGTGGAAACTATTGTGTGATTTTTATGGAATTTCTATTTGACCCATTAAAATGAAGATGTTTTAATATTCTAATGGTGATTTAAAATTAATTTTTATTTTTATTTATATATTTGATTTTTGTATAGGAGTTGGGAAATAATATATACATATATATCTCTGATAATCCAGTTTATATTATTTTGAATTTGAATTTTCTAACATTTTTATCAGTTGTATTGAGTTTTTTGTATTTTTATGGAAGCTTGAGCACTGATTGGTAGATGACCATACATAGAAATACTAATATCATCCCATTGTTATGACTCTCCTTTTATCAAACTAGATCTATTTTATACTTTAATTGTACTATATTTTTTTTGATCATGTGTGAATAATTATTTCCTCTTCAAGACTATTTCTGAAGGACTGTACCTAAACTGGTTTGACTTCTAATACCTTAATGAGATGAGCTGATCCAATACTCAAGAAACAATACCTATTCTTCTCTTGTTTATCTATCTATGTAATCTTTATTTCTTATGTCAGTAACACTATATCCTATCTCTCACACATGTTATAACTTTTTTATTTATGATTTTACATAAAAAATATTTTTCTTTCTTCGGGTTGTGACTCCCAAATTCTAAAGTTATGACTATTCGGGTTGTAACCCCCATAGTCTAAAGTCAGTGTTTTAATTGGGTATTGACTCCTATAAAAAATTCAGGTGACTTGGTTATAATTACACTATAAAAAGAATGTTGTAATTGGGTTATGACCCCCTTCACAAAACAGTTTAGTTCAAAACATATCGCTTGTACTGTATATATATACAAGAGTGGACAAGATCCAATTTGGATCGAATAAGTATAATAATTTCCCATGTTATTTCTTTTATTTTTTCACTGTTAATTAACTCTATTAATTAAATTTGATAATCAATTTAAAAAATTAATTTAGATTTTTAAAATTTTAATACTGTATATTCACCCCCTCAAGGCTATCTTCTATCACCCTATAAGATATACCAATTTGTATCAAAATTTGGACTTTTCTATGGACTAATTAGATCTACTTTTTATTTTCTTACTATAAAACCCCTTGTATTACTAACCTATTTTTTTATATAAGTATTATTGTTTATACTTTATTATTTTAATTTTTTCCTAGAACTTATAGTCTAATTAAGATATCTATAATATAGAAAGAATGAACATAAATGGTGCACTAATTCCTCAGAAACCACCTCACATTGAGGGAAATGACTATGGTTACTAGAAATCTAGAATGAAGTAATACCTAAAATTGTTAAGCATATAAGATTGTTTGATCATGGTAAAACCATACAAACTATTAGAAGGTGATCCGGACACTTGATGCAAGTAAACATGTTTTGAATTATAAAGTATTAAATATTTCATTTTGTGTAATTAAAAAATACGTGTTTATTCATGTTTTTGAATATAATTCTACTCATGATATTTAGAATATTCTATAAGTTACTCTCCTTGAATAAGATAATATGATCAGAACCAAACCTAGAATTATTCGATAAGAGTACCCTAATTTTAATACGGGAGACGATGATAGAATAAATATATTGTTTCATTGATTTACAAGAATTATGAATATAATGAATTTAATTAGAGAAACTTGGATAATCCCATACTTTTTGAAAGAGTCAAAATATATCTACCAAGAAATGGAATGAAAATAAGGCTATAATCAGTGAAATTAAGAATTTAAAAGAATACACATTAGATGAAATCATCAGATCACTTCTTCAACGTGAACATGAATTAAATAATATTCTTGAAGAAAATACTTCAACAAATAAATGCATTACTTTAAATTCAAATATAAATATTAATTTTAACTCTTCTAAATATGAGGAATAAAAAGGTGACAATGGATAAATTTTGAATATAACAAAAGGTATTTTTGATTTGATGAGGCAAAAGAGAAAGTTTAAGAAGAAACCTAGAAAATATTATAAGGATATAAAATGAAGGAATGGTATCTCAAGTAAGTATAACAGTGCTTCAGAACTAACCGATTATTATTATAGGGAAAAGGGACACATCAAATCAGACTGTAAATAATTTAACCACAGTAGAAATTATTAAAAAACAAAAAGGATTTACTTACAAATTCTAAGTGGAGTTTCACATAAGAATTAGATTCCAATGATGAATCTATAAAAAATGTCATCTAACCTATGTTTGATGGATGACAATATAAATGTGGTTAGTAATGATTCATATTCAAGTTCTAGTTATGATTCTAATTCCTAGGTTATATATATTTGATGATCTATATGAAGATAATGAAAAACTTTTAAAGGATATTTTGAGGGTTACTAAATTATATAAAAAATTAAAATAATAAAATAAAAATATTATGAAAGAAAGTAAAAAATTTGATAAAGAAAATGAGAATTTAATAAACTCAGTTACTTTTTTGAATGAATGTCAATATAAAGAGGTGAACTTTGTTTGAATAAAAAATATTTAAGGAAGAAATTGAAAAATTGAGAAATTATACATCATGTTAAAAAAGTAATATTTATCATGATTTTGATTCTATTTAAAAGGAGAATGGTGGTATAAAGAAAGGAATTTACTAGTTTCCAAGTAATTTTATGTATTTTTGTTCAAGATAAAGAAAAATATGATAAGATGATTGGCATGATGAAATCAAATAAAGATAAAACTGGTTTTTTAATAATCCTCTAATTGATAAAATATTCAAAAATAATTTTTTAAAAAATTTATAAATGATGTATATCAAATGATAAATGATTTGAATGTTTTATTAAATGGAATTATGTTGAGGAGTTCTCATTAGGGATTCCAAAATCTATTGGTTATACCCAGAATTTTATTTAAAATAATTTAAATTCTATATTACTTGTGAATATTTATTTAAAATTTGTAGGGGTACCAAAGAATTATTATATAAACTTGATTGAACATAAGATAATATAAATACCAATATTATTTTATAATTAATTAATATTTTTCTGGAAGTTTTCCTTTACAGTTTCAAGTATACATGGTTTATGGAAAACTGATGATCCATATATATGATTGGAGATCCATAAATTTATTATTATACTATCAAAGCGAATATAGCTTTATGGAATTCAGTGATTAATCAAAAGGAAAGGTTGAGAGATTTGGTGATGATAGTATTTATAATATTATTTTAATTTCTAATGTTTTATACATTTAATGTTTGAAATATAAATTAATTGGTAATTCATAATTATAAGATGATGGAATGTGTGTTAAATTTGAAGATAATAAATGTTTGGTTTTAAAAAATGGAAATGTTTTATTTTATGATAATAGGAATGAGATTATTGATTCTATTGATTTTTCTAAATTAACTAAAAAAAGTGTCTATTGTCTTGATGCTTTAGAAATGGATAATTCTTATGGAATTGAGGCCTGTATATGTTAACTTTACACTTTCACAAAAATTTTCAATGAAAGTACATGTGCAAGAGCAACCTGATTTGAAATTTAGTAATAATTTTAGTTGTGATTCTTATTTAAAAGGTAAACAACATAGGATTAGTTTTAAATCAATTAATAAGGTTATAACTGCTAAACCATTAAAACTTACTCATATATATTTATTTATTTCTATGTATGTTACTAGTTTAGGATGTAAGGATTACGATTTTGTGATTTTTTATTTTAATATATCAACTTGGGCTTATTTTATATTTTATAACTGAAAATTTTTATAGAATTATTTCTATTTATAATATAGTTTTAAAAAAAATGTTTCTTAATTTTTTATATTATATGTGATAATAGAGGAGTATTTTTTAATTTTGATTTTGAAAAATTTGTGAAAAAATGGTTATGTATATAATGTTTCTTCTCTTAGAACCCATAAAATAGTGCTTTAGAATAAAAAAATAGAACTATTACTATAATGGATAAAACTACGTTAAATGAACATAGTTTCCCAAAATAGTTTTTTTGTGAATATTTTAATAAAACTTTTTATAATTTAAATATATTTTTAATTATATCATTTTCAAAGAAAACCCCTTATTAATTATTTAATGGTAAAATACCTAATACGGGTTATTTTAAAGTTTTTTGGTTATAATGTTTTTATTTTAAATACTAAGGATAACCTAGATAAATTTTATTCAAAAAAACGATGAAGGTATATCTCTTGGATATTATAATAAAAGTAAGAAATTTCATGTTTTTTATAAAAGAACAATGGTTGTATAATAATATGTTCATGTTAATTTTTTTGTAGATGTTTTGAAGAAATTTGTTTTGAAGAAATGTTTTGTTTTAAAATATCTTGAAGATGATTTTAATGGTTTTAATTTTGTTGAAGAAAAATACCAAGATGATTTAATTGTTGATGGAGAGATTAGCCCTTATAATTCTTCTACTATTTCTTGGATGGTTCATAAAGGCCACCCAATTGGTAGTATTATTGGTAATATTGATTTTTGTATTAATACTAGAAGTTCAATTTTTATATTTTATAAAAATTATTATTTTGTTTTTTATTGTGTGACTAATGATGTTTTAGGTGACTTGAATGATTATAATTGGGTTATTTCTATGCAATAAGAATATAATCAATTTTGTTGAAATAATGTTTGGAGTTTAGTTGAAACCCCTATATATAATCATGTTATTGTAATTAAATTTATTTTTAGAAGAAAAAAGGATATATATGGTCAAATTTGTAAGAATAAATATTGTCTTGTTGTTTAAGCTAACTATCAAGAAGAAGGTACATATTTTGATGAATATTTTACACCTATTGCATATATTGAATCTATTTAAATTTTAGTATCCTTTTTTAGTTTCTTAGGGTTTTATGTTATTTCAAATTGATGTTAAAGGTGATTTTTTAAATGGTTTCATTTCTAAAGAAGTTTATTTTTCTTAACCTATGGTTTTGAAAATGAAAAATTTCATAATATTGTTTTAAAATTATCAAAAGATTTATATTTTCTTAAACAAGAATCTCATGATTTTTATGATATACTTGATTTTTTTAGTTGAAAAATTATTTTAATAAAAGTAATGTTGATTCTATTTTTTTATCAAAATAATTTCAAATGATATTTTGATTATTCAGATTTATGTTGACAATATTTTTTTTGTTTATTAAAATAATTTTATTTGTAAATATTTTTATAATTTTATGGCTAGTGAATTTGATAAGAGTATTATGGGTGAACTCAAATTATTTTTAGGTCATCAAATTAATCAAAGAAATAATGGTATTTTCTGAAATCAATCTAAATATGATAAATATAAGGTTAATCATTTTGGTCTAGATTCGTGTAAAATGATTAAAATCCCTATGAGTATTAGTTTTAAATTAGAATATAAGGTTTCATGAAAATCTATTGATTCTATATTATTTAGTAGCATGATTTAAAGTTGGTCATATTTAACTACTTCAAGACCAAGTATAATGTTTAATGTCGGTTTATGTGATAGATTTCAATCGGATCCTATGTATTCTCACTCAAAGGATATTTAAATGTATTATTACATATATTAAAGGAAATATTAAAAATGCATTATTTTAATCTAGAAAAAATTGATTTTTAATTAGTTACTCTAACTCTGATTTTGGAGGATGCAGACTTGATAGAAAATGTGCCTAAGGTATGTGTCACTTTATCGATAAAATTTTAGCCTCTTAGAGTTCAAGAAAAAAATATGTTACTTTATCTACTACTAAAAGTGAATATATTTATTCTATTTCATTTTGTTCTCAATCATTATAGAATAAAAAAAATTATTCTATTTTTCTTTTAATATTGAAATGATACACATTTATTATGATAATTCATATGCTATTTCTATTTTTAAAAACCCTTTAGAATCTTCTCAAACTAGGCATAGTGACATGAAATTTCATTTTATTCCACATTATGTTTATAAAAGAGATATTATTTTAGAATATGTTCCAATTGAAATAAAATTGTTGACTTTTTTTCTAAACCATTGGATTTTTTGAGATTAGAGAATATCAAATTTAAACTTGTAATGATGATTTTTTTTGAAAATACTATTTTATTTTTATTTAATTATGGTTGAGATTTAAATTTTAATCTAAATCTTATATATATTTATTTTTGAGAAATACCAAAAAGGGGGAGGCTTTTTGAAAATATTGTTTAATTTTTTAATATTCAAAAAGGGAGAGATTGTTAGATTTGGAGAGATTATTTGTTTGATTTTAGATTATATATGTGTTATTTTTTATGTTTTCAATATTACAAAAGCTTCTAAATATTTTTATTATTTTTCAAAACTGTATTTTTTAAGTATTTTGTGTGTCTCAATTTTTTTATTTAATTATATTTAATTATATGTTATTAATTTAATTTATTTTTTATCATTTATGTTATTTATTCTATAATTACTTTATTTGTATAAAACAGATATCATTTTTTTATATTATTTCGAGGTATTTTCTTTATTAGGTTTTTATATTATTTTTAAGTATTTTTTTATGTTTACCTTTATGTAATATATTGTCTTACCATTACATGATTATTAGTTTACACTTACCCAAACCATATAAAATAATTTATACCCTTAATCAAGTTTTGTATTCTATATCTTAACTCTATGCATGCTTTAAAAAATATGTACCACCCTTACGTAATGTGTAGACATTGTGAATTACCCTTACATAACATGTTGCATTTCAAGGTTATCTTTAAGTGAACTATATATGTTCAAGGGTACCTTAATGAAAAATACATCTTACCCTTACACAACTAATGAACAATTCATTTTACCCTTATGTAAGGTATATAATTTCCTCATTACCTTTACACATTATGATATTTGACCCTTACACAACTGGTAGTTTCCAAATTACTTTATTTTTGGTTTTTCATGGTATTTTGGAATGATGAATGTTCATAATAAGTGTTTAAATTGTTTTAATCATTTTATAAATTCATATTAATTACATATAACCTTTGATAACAATTTTTATAGTGTTTTAAACCTATTTTTATGAATATCATATGTTTTTCTTCATTAATGTATGAAGTTACAACCTGGAACTATTTTTTTATTATTATTTTGAGTTATTTTGTATGATTTTAATATTTCTAAATTCATAGTAGTTGTTAAAAAAAATTATTCAAAATTTTTTATAGTCTTTAATATAGTTTTGATCATTTTTTTTAAATTTATTTGTATTTACATGTACTTATTATATAAGTTTTTAAATTTTTAATTTTAAGTGGAAATTATTGTGCGATTTTCATGGGGTTTACCTTTGACCTATTTAAATGGAGTTATTTTAGTATTATAATGATGATTTAAAATTAGTATGATTTATTATTCTTGTTTATGAATTTTGGATGGGATTTGGGAGATAATCTATCACTCTATCCCACCATGATAATCATATATCTATTATTGTTGAATTTTTATTGTCTAGCATTTTCCTTAGATGTTGTGATTTGGTTGTATTTATAAGTAAGTTTGAGAACTACGTGGTAGATTACCATACAATGAAATAATAGTTTCATTCCACTATTATGATCCTCTTTTACATAAACTTGAACTCTTTCATATTTTAATAGCGTTTTAGAAGTTTTTTATCCTATGAAAACAATTCTCTCATATGCTAGATGATCTCTCAAGGACTGTACCTATATTTCTTCTATTTATACTGCCTTAACAAGATAGTATGATCCAATAATCAAGAACCAATACATGTTCTTCTCTTATTTTCCTATCTATTTCTTCTTGGTTTGTAGTGTCTATAACACTAATTCGTATCTCTAAAACATGCTCTCACTTTCTATTTATCCTTAAACATACAAAATCATCTTCTTTCTCTGGGTTGTGACTCATTGATTCTAAAGTTTGGACCATTCAGGTTGTGACTCCCATTGTCTAAGGTTTGTACTGCAATTGGGTTTTGAATCCCCCAAAAAAATTAGGTGTATTGGTTATAATTTTGTATGATAAATTAGGTTTTAATTGGATTCTAATTCTCCTTAAAAAATAAGTTTAGTGCATAATGTATCTCTCATAGAGTAAATAGGTATAATAGTGGACTAGGTTCAATTTAGACTAAACCACTATAAAAGTTTCATGTTTTATTTCTTTTATTTTTCTGGCTATAATTAACTCTGTTAATTAGAATTGATTATTAGTTTAAATAATTAATCGATCTATTTGAAATTTTAATTTGGTCTATTCACCCCCTTTAGACTGTAATCTATCACCCTATCTAACCTAACCAATCCTTGAAGTTATGATGATCTAGAGATGAGAAGAGCATGTCAGGATTGCATTGTACGACCCATGTATCATATTTATAATTTCCTTTTAATTCACAGAGATTAAAATTATTTTCATATGATTCATGGATGTGCCTAAGCATTAGTATTCCAAATCTAGTGTTTTGAAATAAGATCAAATAAAAAAAATAAAAAATAATAGTTATAAATGCTTCAGATGTGCTCAGCCTCTTACAATTGATATTATCATGGTCATGAAAAATGATATGTTATAATTTCAATTAAATTTTTTATGATTCGGGTACATAGTTCCAATACAGTTCTAACACTGCAAATCAGTCATTGAATGGGTATTGGATGAATGATATATGGACATCTGAAGATGGATCCAAATTCTAGTATCAAGAATAATAAAAAATTTATAGAATTTCCACATGAGTGGAATCCACACAAACATGGGTGGGAGGGGAACAATCCTATAAGTACTTGTTGATTATTAAAAAATTGAAAATACTTCCCATGATAATTCCTCCACCACCCACATTTATTGTAAGGTAGACTTAAACATTGACCATGATTCATGTGTGATTTGTTTTTAAATGAAATCACCCATATGCAGTGGTAAATGACTTACCATTCAAAAAATAGGGGCACCCCATGAAGCGCCACCCCTTTACGTGCCCCGCCCACCCAGTTAGCCCACATAGGGCCCAATAAACCCTATGGGGGAATTTTATACCCCGTAAAATTCTATAAAAATATAAAAAAATAAATCAATAAATAAAAAAGTTTGGATAATTTTTAAAATATTTTTAGTCCATGAGATATACCTTTAATTAATTAAAAATTTATAATTCATTAAAAATATTTCAAGTATAATTTTAGCTTATTTAATTATCTTAATTAAATATTTATGCATTTTGACTGATAATGTGTTTCCACCATCTCATGTATGTGTGTTTTAATAGTTATTTTATTTTAATTATTGTAATGAGTATTATTTTACAATCATTAAATATTAAATATCTTTTTTTACATGATATGTGTATCATCCCTCCATGTTTAATTATAAAAGGGTCTCTCTTTTCACATTTATGTGATAAAATGTAATCCTTGTATACTAAGATCACCTCCCATGTATATTATTATATAATGGAAAGAATTGATAAATATATGATGATGAAGTTTGAGAGAAAATACACTGTGAAATAATTTAATAAAATACTTTATATCTTGTAAAACTACCATGAACAACACCACGACATAGTGCCTCTCACTATGTCATGGTATACACGTTCATAGACCATGGTGTGGTCTAAACCACCATGTTATAAAGGTTCCTTTCATTTATATTTCATAGAATCTCCCACTAACTCCGAGTACTCATAAAATTCACACACTTTCACCTAAGTTTCACTATATGTAACAATTTTTGAAACCGTATCCAAAAATCCTTTTAGATATTTCTAATTTTTTTTTTGAAAAATATATCATTAATTTTCACTATATATTTCATCATATGAGAAAACATGTGGAAATTTATTGAAAACTTATTTTGGATATCCCCAAAATACTTTTGGGGTAGCTCTCAATGTTTTTTTACAAAAACATTGTAACAAAACATAATCCTTATTCATAGAACCACAAAGTGTGACCCCATGGGACTTTGTATCATTGAAAAAATTTATTAATTTCATAATCCATAAGTGTAATCAAATATTAGTCTTTATAAAATTATCAATGATACTTAATCTATAAATGGATCTGATGTGATATCTACGAAAAACATGTATCTCCATACCCATGTCCACCAATAGTATCATATACAGCTATCCATAATCATATATTAACTTTGTATGAAACATTGAGTGATAATGGGACATAGAGTATGTCAATACCATATAGCTAAATCATATATTCTTTATTATCTAAGTATAGATAGACTAGATGGATGAACACATCTTATTGCATTAACCCTAGAGGATGATCACATCACATGCCCCTTATCAAAATAGATAAGTACATTATAAAGAACTTATCTAGGTATGGTCATACACTTACTTAATCTAACACAATTGATGTCCCAAATTACATACTTTTCATATGAGTGGATAAACACCATCTTGGCTAAGCCTTAACTGTTGACATGATCAAAAACATACCCAACCACCCTTTGATTAGCATAGCATCAAGGATTGTATAAGAAACGTATCAAAGTATGATGGTTCTCATGCAAGGTATATTAACATCCCTAGGTATGGGGAATTCATTAAAAATCATGCACCCCTATTATACAAAAAACATAGTGTTTGACACTCCATGTGGTATACTTGGTGGGTCATCTAACACACAAAACTCCTTTTGTGTCTCATGATTATATTCTATATCTCTATATGAAATATTAGACATGTTAATGTTAATATTTCACTACAAACTGCAATTACCTATGATGAACATCGTCCAGGGAAAAATCAATGTTAAACTTTAAGAGTATAATTATCATTTCACCTCAGAAAATATTAATAGTAAATGTGAAATAATGATAAAGTGGAAACTATATTTTGTATAACATTATAGATTTATTATTATTAAAAATATTTATTAATACTTATAAAACCATACACAAGTGCCTATGTAATCATATTAGATATGATAGACATCCAGGGAGGCCTTAATGTTTGGGTCATTTTTATGGGTTTTTAAATCATTAAATCTATATGTAATTCATATCACATAACTTTTTGACCATATGATAAACCTCACACTAAAATCCTTTAGGGTGTAACAACTATAAATACTGTTTTTTAATACTGTCAAGAATTAGGAATCATATTATTAATGTTAAACTCTTTAAACAAAGTTTTAAAAATACTTTACTTCACAAAATCAAATTTTATGATGCTATTGACTTCTATTTTCTACTTAGAAATATTTATATGTTCAACATTATCATCGCTCATTTGCATATAATTTTTTTTATTTGAGATAATTTGATAGAAAAATATAACTCTTTACATTGTTTTTCATTACCTACACATCCTAACCTCTTATAGGATATAAAGTGTTTGAAGATGATAGATGTAATGTTTTATTATTTATAGTTTAAACTTCTAAAATTATAATAATACCCCCGCAAGCCTCCTAAAAACCATATTTTCTCTTAAATATCATGCTAATAAACACTAAATCTTTTGGGTTTAGAAAACGAAATTTATTTCATTTAGTGGGAATATTTAATTAATAAACTATTAACTCCCATATCATTTACAATATTCTATGTTTTAAAACAATATTCTTAAAATAATAATTTATTCTTTAAAATACGCCACTTTTTGGTGGTGGGAACTATTTTCCTCATATGTTGAAAACCATCATGGATAAAATTTTCCATTTGGGATAATTTTTTTTTATCCTTATCCAATTTCAAACATGTTATAGAATTTGATGAATCATAAATCATGTGTATTGAAAACCATTATCTTATATTTTTTTTTATAATTACACTTTTTATAAAAAACTTATCTTATCATATAATATAAATATCATGAAAATATTTATACTTTATTTAGATTCATTATATCCTTAAAATAATCATTTTTATTCAATTGCTTGATGTAAAAACAATTTCTTTCATTGTTTGAATACATTCTGCAAGCTTTATCAATCAATACCTTTATTTTAAACTATTTTATATTTAAAATAGTTTTAAAATATATAGTTGGTATTATATACCCTTTAAAATTGAAGAATTGATTCTTTGAAATTAATATCTATCATGGAATCTCCATGGAGTTTCAAAAACTCTTTCTAGTATTTTAGATTGTTTAATTCAATGAAAACATTATTACACTGTCATAACACCTTCTTAAGGTTTCAATGACCAAGACTGACTATTTTACCCTCTAATATTGTTCTTTTGTTTCAAACGTTTACATTTTTCAAAATGTCAATACAACAAAAAAATCCTAGATCTCTCATCACCAGTTCAACTATCCTTAACACTTTAAGGTGATTGGTTAAAAATTTAGTTGAATTAATTAATGTTATTGGATCTTGTCTAATAATAATTAAATAATTAATTCCATATTTAAAATAATTCTAAAAGGAGTCCTTCAGTCTCTCCAAGTAATTTATGTACCTAATCATATTGATTATATGTGAAAATATTAAATTAACTTGGGTTATATTGCATTTAAATGATGCCTTTAAAACCTAAAGTGAACCCTTATATGATTCCCATAAGCATCTAGATTCTATTTTTTAAAATTTTAAAATTTAGTTGCTTAGAAATAGGTAACACTTACATATATAATTTTTTTTATTAAAAAATAACAATTCTTAAGTTTCTATACCACTATAGAAAACTACTTCCATGAAGATGATACTTTTGTATGGTTGATCTCAAATCCTTGTTCGATGATGATGATTCCATTTTATGTACAATGATATATTTTATTAGATGAGTATCATGTTTTACAATCATTTAATAAACACTTTTATTAAATGCGATATAACTAAAATGATGAACCCTTTAAAATTACATCATATCCATTAGTGGTACATTATATATATTTTATCAAGAATTATCCTAGATAATATATTAACATTGTTCATGATTTTATATGGTATAAAATCATGTCAATCTTATCACATATGACTCTTGGATAGTTGAGTGGGAAAAACTTTTTCTAATCCATCATGTGGATAAACTAAACCCCATTCCTTTGGTAATCTTAACCACTATGTTTTCCTAGATAAGTGTAACCCAAGATCATGTTAGGAATATTCCCTTAACCATTAAGGTTAGCTATATCATACTTTCCTTGCACAATATAATCCATGGTAATATTACTTTGGCATTACCTACCAATTTGGATGATCATTTTCTAGATAAGTGTTTACATTGGAATGGATCTTACACCTAATATTTTAATGGGATTAAAATCTCTCGATCTTATCTCATACATTCCCTTTAAATGTATACATTTTTTAAATTATTTATTTTTTGGATCCTTATTTATTTAATTAGGTTAATTTTCTCCCACCAAGACCAACAAATAATACCCTTTAAACAAAATAGTATGGAAAATGTTGGGTCAACAATCCATGTCCAATTAAACCACCAAAAAAATACTCCACCAATTTTTTTTCATGAAATAAAAATCTCCAAAATGAACCTACAATATGATGAACAAAACATAGAGGTCAAAACCAACACACAAATAACCTCACCATAATAGAAAAAATCTAGAAGACCCAGATAAGAATTATCAATTGCAATGATTGAAAAAATTAAAATATGCATAAGAATAAACCGAGGGATTATATGGTTCACACTTGAATCATAATCTATGGGGAAAGAAACATCACTTTATTCAATTAAAAGATAGTATTAAAATTATGGTTCATCTCATACAATGTGATTATACCCTATGTATATACAGAGTTCTTAGCTAGTACTTCTAGTCACCACCACCATCCGATCATCATGGGTTTCCATTCACATTAGTATATTTTTATGGATTATCCTCAGTTAAGTAAAAGTCTCTCACTACCTCAAAATTATTTTTTGAGGAACTATTACCACCTCACAAAGATAATAAAAGATATACCACCTAACATATCTTATGGTGAATGTAACGCTCTGACACCAGTTACCCAGATTCGGTGCATTATTACATAACATTGGCATTATCACAGGAAAGATCAAATCTCGAAAGCCCGATTGGTTTAGTAGCCTTGGAAACACTAGATATATTCATAAAGTTTTACATTACATCATAAAGTGAAAAAATACTACAAGAACATATTGTCTCCATAGTCCACACTATTATCCCCTCATAATATCCCTGTAGGTCATTCATAATTTACTTCTTCACATCCTGGGAAAAATAAAACATAGAAAAGGGGTGAGCTCAAATGCCCAGTAAGGATAACAATATAGCAGAAACTTTTATAAATAAGAATAAACATTTAAGGAAGTGTATAACTAAAACAAAAGCCTTTTAAACTTGAACATAAACATAGTATGGAAAAAATAAAATGAAATAATGCCATTTACTCATTCACATGGATATTCTACTAATCGAATAATCACATGCAATATCAACAACCACTTTCATAATGATGGAATGCATAATGCCAGACTATCATAACCACATATCCAAGGCCTCGTGCCAAGAATACAAATAATATTTTTCCAAGGCCTTGTTCCAAGACACTAGTTTGTCTCATGAGACCTACCGATGCATCAAGGAGCTATACCGGGCTCCACCCGTCACATATTAAGTCCAATGCATTCCCATATGAAAAGGATTAAACATAACATAAAAATTCGTATTAAAACTAGCATATGAAATGTGAATAATTTCACCATAAATCATGAATGGTATAAAAATAGTACATCCACAGTAAAACATATCACAAAACCTTCAATACAATATAGAAATTTTGTATCATAATAAATCAACTTCAAATAAGAGTAAAATCCATCAAAGGATGTTGACATAGATGAAATCAAAACTCTTTTTAGAGAAATATATCTTTCTATTTTTGAAATAATTTAAGAGTCATATATTTATAAAATGAAACATTTTATTTGAAAATATTCTTATAATCTTGTAAAGGATGTTTCAACAATTTTATAACGGCGGAAAAGAGCCGCACCCGCCGTATAATTTAAAAAAACATTCTTACCTTAATTCTGTCGAAAAGGTTAAAAAGGACATTGTTTGAAAAACGATGGGAAGATTCCTTTATAAACCTCTTATAAAAAGTCAATCAAGGGTATAAATGAATTTAACCCATATTATTGTAAATAGTAAAAATGTTTTGAAATAAATTTTTAAGAAACAAGGATGTTGATGATAAAGAGATCCCAGTAGATTATTACATATAAACAACCTCGGATAATGAAGAGATTGTGAAATAACCCTTACCAATTTGGTAACTTACGAAACATACAACCCATGAAAGAGGTATCATACAATGAATATGTAAATACACATAAATCAAAGTGTATTACACATAGAATACAATTATGGGCAGTACATACACCACACAAAAGGTAATAGTGGCAATATGGCATGAATCTCACGAGAATAAGGAGTGAGATGAAAACCCCTTACCTTGTACTTTTCCTTGGTTGGGGTAGGTTAACCTCCTTTATAATGGTGAAATAATTGTTATTAAATTATACAAGAATCATATACATTAATAGGATATCATATATGATCTGTTAACATTGATTTGTTAATAATATCTTAGTATTATCATTGTTTCGGGTGTTAATTTACTCGTTTTATTTTATATGTTTTGTTACATAAGATGTGTTTTCATGGATAGGTTGTATATTAATCATATACAGAATGATATAAAGTCCTTATATACTATTATTATTCATAAAATGAGAATTATACTTGAATGGACACGATGGAGAATGAATCTTATCGCGTTCGTGGAGACGGTAGTCTGTACGTACGCACGAGCAACAATATCATTCTTTTGATATTAAAATAATATATAATTGGATGGTATATCATATATAAATGATCATTATCATGTTATATTTGTTATTTAAATGAGTTACACATCATTATTATCCCCATCCAAATAATAATTTATTGAATAACAATTACACCACGACGTGGAGACAGTAAGCCGTACGTACGCATGTATGGTGACATGTTATTAAATGGATGGATAAAATACTGAATATTGTTGTACCATATTTATAATAACATCACAGTATATATAATATACTGGAGTTATTATTTTAGAATGGTAATAACAAAGAAGGAAGAAGTGGAAGAAGAAAGGAATTTGGAAAAGGGTGGTGAAATCATTACCTCTTCTTCGGTTCTTCCTTTTGATTTGATCAAAAGGGCTCTTAGGTTGGCTTTATGACCAAAGTAAGGCCTCTAGGATGAATTGAGGAAAGTTGAGAGAGTATTTGGGCAGAGTTTGGCCGAGCCAAAAGGCTTTTAAGGTGTGAATTAATGATAAGGTAGAGTGCCCTTTTATAAGAGGGGTGAGGGGTACCTCTGAAAAAGCTAGAAATATTAATTTATAATAAATTAATATTCGGTTTCTAAGGGCTTTAAAGTATATTATTTAAAGGATAAGGTGGGGATGGTTCTAAAACCACTCAACCAATAGAATTTATACAGGTTTGTGTTACTATATTAACCTTATCTTTAAGTATTAACTCTTAGTTAATTAGTTTCACTTTTACAATGTCTCTTTGTATTTTTATATTATATGGTTAATAAACATACTATATACACCCAAGAGACCCCACAAGTGGTCCATTAATGATAAAAATATCATGATATAAGTCTATTGGCCGAAAATTATATTTTTAGGAATTTAATATCAATTATTAATATAATATTTGTTTTAAAAACTCTTTTATGTCAATTTTGTCACTATTTAATAATTTATTTTTGTAAAAATCATAACAGAATGATTACTTATAACAAAATTAATTAAATTATTAATAAAATATCATATTAACCTATAAAATTAGTTTATTTCATAAAAAGTCTCAAATTATATTTATTTGGGTATCAATAATATCAATAATTTTAATTTTTCACTATTATGGTAACTACTGCATCACCATTGTGTCATAAATAAATTAAAATATTTAATGTCTAAAAATTACAAATAAAATACCATAATGTAGGAAAGCTTTTTATCTTTCTAATTAATATTTATAGTCGAAAATACAACATATATAACCTTATGTAAAAATTGTTTTTCTAAAAGATATATGCTTGTGTCATTTTTGTATTCATTTTAACTTAATTAAAATAAGGTGTCCCTATCACTTACAAGTGGATCCATGGGGTCCACAAATCGACTCAAAGATGAACATGGTCGGAAATGTATCAACCATTAAGGTTATGAAACGTTTTAGGGTAATTTTTTATTATTATAATATTATTTTTTAACCCTTATTTACCGGATTTACCCTTTATCCATGGTAAATAAAATATTTACCGAAGTAATTATTCCAAATGTCTAAAATTAAAAGTTATATATTTACACAATTTGAACATCCTAATTCCAAATATGGAGTCCTTTTTTCCAAATTCAAAATACAGAAGTGGAAGAAATTAATTTAAAATTAATTCCCGCTGTCAAAACAAAAAGCGTGTTTTTAAGATATAATAACTATCAAAAGATTGATACTTGTTTATGAACGGTTTAATTGTGAAATTATGTCCAATGACCAAAATTGTATTAAATGGTAAAAATATATTCTAAATATAGTTTAAAACCACTCAAATTAATAATTTATCACTATTAATTATTTTGATTAAAAAAGTTGTTTTTAATTAAAATTTAGTAATTTTCACTATTCATCAAAATATTAAGGTTATCCGAAAAGTACCAAAATTTCACCTTAGGATAAATTCGATACTCCGAATCCAAAAATGAAGTCCATTTTGAGAGATAAAATTTCTAAAATTTTAAAAAGTAGGTTTTACTATTCATAACGGCTAGTTTGATTGGTGTTGGTGTGTGTTAGAACTCGAAGTTGCATACAACACACGCTACTGTATTATTCAAAGGAAAGCGTACCATGGAAGCTTGAGATGTTTCATTGTAAATTTTGGATTTCCCCATTCTAAAAAGTAAATTTAGTCAAATTGAATATATAAAAGTTTAAAATATTGGATTTAAAAAGGGTTCACTATTAAAAGTTGGTAAAAGTGCAATACTGAAAATGAATTTGTTCTTACATTATGTCTAAGAAACTCATAATATGGATTCTAAAATTATAAGGATTATACAAAGTTTAAAATTTAGTTAATACTGTTCATAACCTCTTTTGAACGGCTTGTTTGGTAAGTCATGGTGCGCTTGAACTCGGTGTTGCCTGTAGTGAAAGTTATTGAATTATTTTGAAGAAATAACACACTATGAAATCTTGGGGTGTTACATTCTCCCCTCCTTAAATAAATTGTGCCGTCGCAATTTGAAATTATTCTTCGAAAATAAAAGCTTGAATATAGAAAATATCTTTGTGGGAAAACCCACATCGGAAATTGGGTTGATAAAATTTAGTCTTAATAAGAGGAAAAGAGAAATGAAAGGGTCACCACCAAATTATGATCTCTATTCGGAGAACATTAGTGGAAATTAGAGACATATAATTGGAGGAAAAACGTAAAAATTTACAGGTAGTGATTGAGGTCATCAATCACAAACAAGTGTAAAATTGAGGGCCTTAAATTAATCAATCTATGATGATTTAAAATACCATTGGTTCAGCAAAACATATGGTATTAGGATAACACTTTTTTTTGTTTTAAGATCCCTTCACTAAAGTATAAGAATTAATTTCTTCATTGAATAAGAGAAGAAGAAAAATATATACATGACAAGTAGAGTGTCATCCTTTAACTAAGTTCTACCACAAACTCATCTTTCACTCTAAAATATAATAGAACTGGAAAATAATATTCTATTTATCCTATTCGTATAGGGTTAAAAAATGAATTTATAATTCATCTAGCAGAACCATTAAAAAATGACATTATTCAATCCAAGACATCACGTGGGTCAGTGGTAGGTGATACACCCTTGTCACCCTTCGGTTGTGGGTTCAAGTCTCGCGGCCTTGCCGGACGCGACGGGTTGCCGCACGATCTCTGGGTTGTCCTTTTATAGAAATCCAAAATAATCCAAAATAGAAATATCCAAAATACTTCAGTCCAAAATTTATAAGGAAGGTAAACACAATGAAGATCATTTTTTCCGCGTAATAACATGTGATCACCTTCATCATGTATTCTTTTAAAACACTGCAACATCTTGAATTACCATAAAAACTTATTGATTACATTCATGATCCCTTATTCCTTAAAGAATAATAGATATACTCCTTCAATCCAAAACTGTTGTAAACCCCAACAATGATGAAATATACAAATCATTAATCAGTTTCAAGGTTGTCAAGAATATCCAATATAATTTATCCAAATCAATCATGTATTATTCTAAAATCACTACCTCGGTATCAGAACCATATTATGGTTTATCTTTCTCTCAACCATATATTTTCCAAAAATCTAACCTGCTATTGAGTCACTGTTCTTTGTTCCACACAATCTCTAGTACTTAATGAAATAGTACTGCAGTACAATCCTTATATACTCCATAATTATTATAACAAGTACATTGTTGATAAAACACTCAAATGACATAATCAGCATAAGAACTCTAATCTTTCCTCTTTATCTATGGTAGTATCATAACTTGGTTATTATCCAATAACATCATTTGCGGCATAGTCTGATGACTGGTATATAGGTTCGCATAGTGTCCAAACTCCTTACAAATGAATCATTGTACATTTCAAACCATTTTATTACCCTTGTAGTCACGTACGTTGTGCCCTTTTCCTCCACACTTATAACAAACTCCCATTCCTTTCAGGCAAGTTCCAGGGTGTTTCTTCCCACAGTTATCACATATGGTAAAATTCTTCTTTTCCCTATTCCCTTTATCCATCTTTCTCTCTTCACATGATGATAATGCATGGGAGACTATTTCTCTTATAAATTCTGGCATAAGACCATGAATGATATGATCCTTCTTTCTCTTTGGATCATGTGCAATGTTGGAGTTCTCATTCCTTCCACTGGGCGCCATTTCTAAACAATGGCATACACTAGATTAGTTTATGAATAACAATACCTAATCCCAAACTTGTAAAACAAATAACATAAATTAAATACTTTATGTATATAATCCATAATCATAAAAATGTCTCCTTTGAGGAAGTATATACTCATAAACCCTTCATAATTCTTTGTAAATAAAATGATAATTATCCTAAGCATATCCCCCGGGAGTGTCGTAACCAAGAGTGCCGCAAGGCCCGTTGTCGTGCACCAGTTCCTGTTCGAGTCTAGCTCAAAGAGGTGTTTTCAGGTTTTACCCCTAGGTACATTTGTGCCTGAGCCGCCTCTACCTGCTCGTATCCAAACAGGGATGTATTGCTCGGAAAACTCACAAAATCTCTACAATACCAAAATTCTAGGAAGTTCTTCTATACTAATCCTCAAAGTCCATCTTAAATCTATGTGCTCTAATCAGAGTTTATCTAAATCTAGCTCCCAAGGTTTGTACTAAAATTCATCTGATACCAACTGTAACGCCCTGACCCCAGTTACCCAAAGTCGGTGCATTATTACATAACATTGGCATGATCACAGGAATGATCAAATCTCGAAAGACCGATTGGTTTAGTATCATTGGAAACACTATATATATTCATAAAGTTTTACATTACATCATAAAGTAAAAAACTACTAAAAAAACATATTGTCTCCATAGTCCACACTATTATACCCTCATAATATCCCCGCAGATCATTCATAATTTACTTCTTCACATACTGGGAAAAATAAAACATAGAAAAGGGGTGAGCTCAAATGCCCAGTAAGGATAACAATATAGAGAAATCTTTCATAAATAAGAATAAACATTTAAAGTAGTGTAAAACTAAAACAGAAGCCTTTTAAACTTGAACTTCAACATAGTATGAGAAAAATAAAATGAAATAATTCCATTTACTTATTCACATGGATATTCTACTAATCGAAAAATCACATGAAATATCAATAACCACTTTCATAATGATGGAATGCATAATGCCAAACTATCATAACCACATAGCCAAGGCCTCGTGCCAAGACTACAAATATGATTTTTCCAAGGCCTTGTGCCAAGACACTAGTTTGTCTCATGAGACCTACCGAGGCATTGAGGAGCTATAGCGGGCTCCACCCATCACATATTAAGTCCAATGCATTCCTATATGAAAAGGTTTAAACATAACATAAACATTCGTATTAAAACTAGCATACGAAATGTCAATACTTTCACCATAAACCATGAATTGTATAAAAATAGCACATCCATAGTCAAAAATATCACAAAACCTTCAATATAATATAGAAGTTTTTTATCATAATAAATAAACTTCAAATAAGCGTAAAATCCATCAAAGGATGTTGACATAGATGAAATCAAAACTGTTTTTAGAGAAATGTATCTTTCTATTTTTGAAATAATTTAAGAGTAATATATTTATAAAATGAAACGTTTTCTTTGAAAATATTCTTATAATCTTGTAGGGGAATCTTCGACAATTTTATAACGGCAGAAAATATCCGCACCCGTCGTATAAGTTAAAAAAACATTCTTACCTTAATTCTGTCGAAAAGGTTAAAAAGGACATTGTTTGAAAAACGACTGGATGATTCCTTTATAAACCTCTTATAAAAAGTCAATCAAGGGTATAAATGACTTTAACCCATATTATATTAAATAGTAAAAATGTTTTGAAATACATTTTTAAGAAACATGGATGTGGATGATAAAGAGATCCTAGTAGATTATTACGTATAAACAACCTCGGATAATGAAGAGACTGTAACGTAACCCTAATCAATTTGGTAACTTACAAAACATACAACCCATGAAAGAGGTATCATACAATGAATATGTAAATACACATAAATCAAAGTGTATTACACAAAGAATACAATTATGGGCAGTACATACACCACACAAAAGGTAATAGTGGCAATATGGCATGAATCTCACGAGAATAAAGAGTGAGATGAAAACCCCTTACCTTGTACTTTTCCTTGGTTAGGCTAGGTTAACCTCCTTTATAATGGTGAAATAATTGTTATTAAATTATACAAGAATCATATACATTAATATGATATCATATATGATCTCTTAACATTGATTTGTTAATAATATCTTAGTATTATTGTTGTTTCGGGTGTTAACTTACTCGTTTTATTTTATATGTTTTGTTACGTAAGCTGTGTTTTTCATGGATAGGTAGTATCTAAATCATATCCAGAAGGATATAAAGTCCTTAGATACTATTATTAATCATCAAATGAGAATTATACTTGAATGGATACGATGGAGAATGAATCTTATCACGTTCGCGGAGATGGTAGTCCGTACATACACACGAGCGACAATATCGTTCTTTTGATATTAAAATAATATATAATTGGATGGTATATTATATATAAAGAATCATTATAATGTTATATTTATTATTTACATGAGTTACACATCATTATTATACCCATCCAAATAATAATTTATTGAATAACAATTACACCACGACGTGGAGACGGTAAGCCGTACGTACGCACGTATGGTGACATGTTATTCAAAGGATGGATAAAATATTGAATATGGTTGTACCATATTTATAATAACATCACAGTATATATAAGATACTGGAGTTATTTTTTTAGAATGGTAATAAAAAAGAAGGAAGAAGTTGAAGAAGAAAGGAATTTGGAAAAGGGTGGTGAAATCATTACCTCTTCTTTGGGTTCTTCCTCTTGATTTGATCAAAAGTGCTCTTAGGTTGGCTTCTTGACTAAAAGAAGTCCTATAGGATGAATTGAGGGAAGTTTAGAGAGTATTTTGGCAGAGTTTGTCCGAGCCAAATGGCTTTGAAGGTTTGAATTAATGAGAAGGGTGAGTGCCCTTTTATAAGAGGGGTGAGGGGCACCTTTGGAAAAGCTAGAAATATTACTTTATAATAAATTCATATTTGGTTTATAATGGCTCCAATGTAGATTATTTAAAAGTTAAGGTGGGTATCGGTCGAAAACCACGCAACCAATATAATTTATACAGGTTTGGGTTACTATATTAACCTTATCTTTAAGTATTAACTCTTAGTTAATTAGTTTCACTTTTACAATGTCTCTTTGTATTTTTATATTATATGGTTAATAAACTTACTATATGCATCCAAGAGACCCCCAAGTGGTCAATTAATGATACAACTATCATGAAATAATTCTCTTGTCCGAACCTTAGATTTTTAGGAATTTAATATCAATTAATAATATAATATTTGTTTTAAAAACTCTGTTTTGTCAATTTTGACACTATTTAATAATTGATATTTATAAAAATCATAACAGAATGATTACTTCGAAAACGGTTAATTAATTTATTCCTAACATATCATATTAACCTAGAAAATTAGTGTATTTCATAAAAAGTCTAAAATTATATTTATTTGGGTATCTACAATATCAATCATTTCAATTTTTCACTATTATGGTAATTAATGCATCACTATTGTGTCATAAATAAATTAACTTATTTAATGTCTAGAAATTATAAATAAAATACCATTATGTGGTAAATCTTTTTATCTTTCTAAGGAATATTTATAGTCTAAAATCAAACATATATAACCATATGTAAAAATTGTTTTTCTAAAAGATATATGCTTGTGTCATTTTTGTATTCATTTTAACTTAATTAAAATAAAGTGTCCCTATAACTTACAAGTGGCTCCATGGGGTCCACAAATTGACCCAAATATTCCCATGGATGGACATGTATCAAACAATAAGGTTAGGACACGTTTTAGGGTAATTTTTTATTATTATAATATTATTTTATAACCCTTATTTACAGGATTTACCCTTTAACCATGGTAAATAAAATATTTACCGAAGTAATTATTCAAAATATATAAAAATAAAAGTTACCTATTTACACAATTTGAACATCCTGATTCCAAATATGGAATCAATTTTTCCAAATTCAAAATACCGAAGTGGCATAAATTAATTTAAAATTAATTCCCACTATCAAAACAAAAATCGTGTTTTTAAGATATAATAACTATCAAAAGATTGATACTTATTTATGTTCGGTTTAATTGTGAAATTATGTCCAATGACCAAAATTGTATTAAATGGTAAAAATATATTCTAAATATACTTTAAAAACACTAAAATTCATAATTTATCACTATTAACTATTTTCATTAAAAAAGTTGTTTTTAATTAAAATTTAGTAATTTTCACTATTCATCAAAATATTAAAGTTATCCGAAAAGTACCAAAATTTTTCCTTAGGATAAATTCGATACTCCGAATCCAAAAATTAAGTCCATTTTGAGAGATAAATTTATAAAATTTTAAAAAGTAGGTATTACTATTCATAATGGCTAGTTTGATTGGTTGTGGTGTGTGTTAGAACTCGAAGTCGCGTACAACACACGCTACTATATTATTCAAAGGGAAGCGTACCGTGGAATCTTGGGATGTTTCATTGTAAATTTTTGATTTCCCCATTCTAAAAATTAAATTTAGTCAAATTGAATATATAAATGTTTAAAATATTGGATTTAAAAAGGGTTCACTATTAAAAGTTGGTAAAATTGCAATATTGAAAATGAATTTGTTCTTACATTATGTCTAAGAAACTCATAATATGGATTCTAAAATTATAAGGATTCTATAAAGTTTAAAATTTAGTTAATACTATTAATAACCTCTTTTGAATGACTTGTTTGGTAATTCATGGTGCGCTTGAACTCGGTGTTGCGTGTCGTGCAAGTTATTGAATTATTTTGAAGAAATAACACACTATGAAATCTTGGGGTGTTAAAATGAACAATCATCTGATGAATCTAGTTTCCTTGGAACCTTAATGTTTATAATCTATAACATAACAATATTATAGATTTAGATACTTCCATTCCATCTTCCTTGTTGATAATTAGAAATTATGCTACTAAAACTTCTCCTTACCATGGTATTAATTTTCTTTTCTAGTAAATGATTCACACATGCCCCAACAATATCCCACTTGAGATTATATTACATCTTCTGACAAAGTACTCTACCATATTTATATATACTTTCTTACTAATGAATTTTATTTTTTCAGCTACATGGTTCCCCAATCATAATTTCCAATCATCTAAGTCTAACTGAAGCACAAAACCACCCCATTAATTCCATGAAAAAAATCCTTTGTCCACATGTCTATTGGATTTCACACTCCCTATATCTTTCTTAGGTCTAACACCCCATCATCCAAAATATTTTGAATGAAGTGGTATATCATATGAATGTGCTTTATCTGAGAATGAAACATTATATTTCCATCCATGTGAATCATTCCCCATGAATAAAAAAAAGAATTCCAAATTTTGGTCTTTTTTTGAGATGCACTAGTAACCCTATCAGCTAAAATAAATCCTTCCCAACTTCCATCAATGTGATGTGTTCCAATTCCATTCTTGAGAGAGGATATACCAACTAAAGATTCAAAATCTATCTTACTACCATTATTTTAAAAGAAAAACCATATCTATAAGTTATATTCTAGGTATCTCTACCAAATTTGGATTTTTCAAAACCTTACAAGGACTCATATGTTTTAAATCTATGTATTATACTTCCAAAAACATTTAATTTCCATAAAATATATTTCAAAACCTCATAGTTCTCTCTTATAATGTTTAACATAAAAATCATAACCACACCCATTTCATGCGCAATGTCCATATGAGTAAAAACCTTGGTGTACATCAAAATGTTGACAAATAATGCCTAAATAACATTAACTATATACGCAACCTCAACTTTTTGTGTGTGGAGATTATCCTTAATATGACTATAGTGTCTAACTAGGGGTGTAGACAATAAAATTTCATAACTCATCCCAGCGTACTCCACTATGTTCTAGATGTATTCGACCCAAGTTAAGAAACAATTAGCAGAACGTAGGTTTATCATCATCCTTATCCCAAAAACATTCTCCCTCAGACTGTGGTCCTTCATCTAAAAAATTTCAAACAAATTTTCTTTTATCACATTGATTATTTACTTTAGTTGACATTAAATCAGTATATCATTGATGTAGATTAGTATAATGATAAAAATCCCATCACCAAATTCCTTACAGAAATAGAAATGATCGAGGTTTTCATGAAAAAACTTCTACTCCT
Organism: Viscum album; assembly: GCA_963277665.1. NCBI lineage: Eukaryota > Viridiplantae > Streptophyta > Magnoliopsida > Santalales > Viscaceae > Viscum > Viscum album. The sequence goes on along the minus strand of OY728162.1, from coordinate 343,979,956 downwards.
TCATGATTCTATTTAACTTCATGTTCTAATTCCTAAATTTTTGATTCAAAATATAAAGGATACATTTATGTTGGAACACAAGTCCCTGGTTTTACTAAACTTAGAAAACAATTATATAATCTATATAAGTTTATTCATCTAATTACTAGGGAAGGAAAGATATGTTTACATGAAACTATTGTAGATAAAGACCTTATGAAGAAACAATACTCAACCACATTCAAATATCCCTATACATAAATATTAGTGAAAAAATATTGTAAATATGTACCTTATGTTTACTAAAATATTTTCATAACTGGTGTATCCTTGTACCTCCTTCCACTATACGTCTCTTCCATCAACTGATAAACCCATTTGTTTTGTAATTATTTCTTCTTATTGGTCTTATATGTCATCTCCCATAATCTATAGACGTGTAGGGAATTGATTTCAACCCTCATGGATAACTCCCACAATACCTAGTCTTTAAAAATATTTTCCTCTTATGGGATCTCCATAATCCTTTAGAAACAAGTAGTGATAAATATCACTATACATTTTCCTCAAGAAACTTTCCCTCATAGATATTTTAAAATTTCCCTATGGATGAGTTGCTTCTAGTATTGAAGCTTATAGAGTTTTAACTCCATGTGCTCAAGATTCTATAGTAATTGAACCATCCAGTACATTTATCCAATAAAAACCATCAAAACTTGACCTCCTTCTTCCAATAAATTCTTGAAATGGCATGGTGTTTCTAGTATTGATATGCTCATTGGATTTTCTGAAGTATCCTAAACTCCCAAATGGAAATCCCATTGTGTCTTAAATTTCGATGATAATTTTATTTCATTAGAACATTCCTATCAGTTTTTATCTTTCCCCAATATCACTTCATTCAATATCACATTTTGATATCTTATGAATTTCCAAGAGTCCTTATTCCATACTTGAAAACTAAACTCTTTATCTCCATAACTAAAAATATATTATTATCTCAATTCATGGCCTATAAAATATATCATTCCTTTGTATCAACATGGACATAGGTGAACACTGCATATAAATTTAGGTGGTTGAAATCTACCTTCCTTATGGATAAATATGTGTTTGTAAATTGTTTTCCAGTGATATATGATAATCTAAGATTGATTATGGACAAACAAAAAATCCTAGATTTTACCTAAAACACATTAGCGAACATCATGTGAATTCACATACTCCATTACATTTCCATAAATCTCTATTAATCCTATATATAAAGCAATTATATTCTAGAGTCCATAATATAATATTATCAAACTAAATCCCCTTATTCTAACAGAACCACGAGAATTCCCAACTTCTATACTCACCACTTATTTCAAGACATAAGAACTAGAATTTTAAATTGGTCACTTTTTACACTATGACCCTCCATCATATAAAAATCACAAACAACTTGGAATTGTGCCTTTGAAAGTACATATAAACATTGAATACATAATAATTGATGAATATAACGTTGAAGAGTGATCCTCCATGATAAATCATTACAGATTTATGCTAAATATCAATATGAAGCAACTCTAACTTCCTATTCTTTTGTCTTTCCCCTTCCATCCAAAAGGACACCATCCACTCCCTTCTAATGATATAATCATCACATGTTTTATATTTCATTATTTAAAATTTCTACAATACTTTTTTTAGTTAGGATCTTCCTACCCTACTCATTTAGAGAACCTAAACGGTCATTCCAAAACATCATAAAATTTAACATTCCAACAGTCATATCACCTTCTAGTGAACATGTAAGGTAGATCATCATATCATTCACTCCTCTTCCAATGACCATGGTTTTATGTGATATTTTATATACACATTCTATGAAATGGTTATATTAAACCACATCATTGAGTTGCCCAATGGAAATTAAATTTTTTCCTTGACCCCGAGATGTTACAAATGTATTTAAACACCAACATCATTATATTACTTGTCTTGAATAAAACCTACAATTTCCCCATTATCTTGAGAACATTTTTATTTTCAACAAGAATCTTGAAGTACCTTTCAAATGTATAATTCCTCATAATTCATCTCTCATATGTTGAGTGGAATGATGTTTTGGAGTCAATCACTCAAGACCCGAATGAACTAGTGGCACTTAGGAGTAATTTGCTAATATATTTCGATATAGGACTCATAAACCCACTTATAAAAGCATAATTTATGGAAATTTTCCTATTTTCATTGAAATATATCTTTAGGATACCTTTTCTTATACAATTTTAGTATATGGTAGAACTATCTATTGAGCTACTCTTATTATAGATCCTCCTTCCTTTACACTTCTTGTGAATTTTCCATCCACCAATAAATCATATTCCTTAAAAATTGTATGCATTTATATATGATTATTACATCTCTATTTGATGAATGTACTTATACAAGATTATGTCTCTAATTTATAGGAACTTAAAGTATATCTTTATAATATAAATACTTATAATAGTAACCATTACATCCCACGATTCCAGGAGTGAAGCGAATAGAAACTGGGCCCAAACCGGGTGTTTGAATCACTCCTTCACTAAATATAATTTAATTTTTATGACATTGAATTCATTAATATGATTGGTAGACAACTTTACTACTGAAATTATCATTTTGAATGGTATCCTTAGTAAGAACACCTTGTTTATCATTGTGGGCTTATCATATATATATATATATATTAGTGAGGATCTTCACGAGTTGTGATGATCCCTTCAGTTCTTAGATGTTGTATTCTATGTTTTAGGCATGTGATATTCATATTAACCTAAGTTCTTATAACACCCAAAGATTTTGTGAATTATTATTTTTAAATTAATATAATCTTTTTGATATTTTTCATTTCACACAACACTTAAAATAGTTTATTTTATACTAAAGCACTATGTTTGGATAACATTTTATGTAACACCAAATTAATCATGTACTCCACACAATAAAATATTTTTCTTTTTCTACATGGAACACTGATATTATCTTGTGTTACATGCCATAATTACATTCCTCGATAGCTTGTGTAACACGCATGAACGAGTTTTACTAAACAATAAGATATTATTAAAATATTATTATTTAATATAATAAGATAAAACCTAGCAGTTAAATAAGTGGTTATGAACAGTATTAACTATGTTTTGAAAATACAAGTTTTTCAAAAATATAATATGAATTGATTGGTAACCAATTAATTATAAATGAATATGAAAACTTATTGAATATAAAGTTAAATATTATTATTTTTATGGTCACAAAGATGTTTTAACCTAATAAATTAAATTCAATATAATTAGTGAAAGATATTAATGTAATATATATATTATATATTCAATAAAATATTTTTGATATAAATTTAATAGATTTGATAGACATAAGATAAGACCAAACACAATTTTATTCTTAAAAACCTATATTTTTATAAAGGTAGTATTGCGTCCTTTTAATGGAATAATCATTTTAAATAAATTTTTTTGAAATTTTATAGATTTAATAATTGAAAATAAAATTCATATTTTAATGAATAACATAATAATTAGGTTATGGTAAATTCTTGGTATATTTCCGTATGGTTTCATTTTTTAATGAATAGTTAAAAATACTGAATTTTAATTCAAAAATTCTTTTTCATATAATGAATTTATAAGGATAAATTATATTTTAAATTCGTTTAATGGTTTAATTAGATAATATTTTTATCAATTAATCCAATTTAGTTCATTGTAACCAATTTCAAAATGAAATTGGTTATAAAAACATTGAAAACTTTTGAGCATTTTTAATTTAAAAACCCACAGTGTCATCCCATCAGTGGGATTAATTTTAAATTAATTTATACTGCTTATGTGATTCGAATTTGGAAAAATGGATTGAAAATTTGGAATAAGAAAAATTTATAATTTATAATAAGGTAAGCATAGTTTTTGACCAAAAATATTAGTGAAATTAATTAAAATCAATTATATCGATTAAGGTGAAATTAAGATTAACTAAGGACTAAACCTTAAATTTAAGATAAAAAATGACTTAGAAACTTATAGAAGAGCCATTTTATGGCCATATTTAGAACATATCCCCCTTTTTTGAAATTTACTCCATTATTGTATCCTCTTGACATGTGAAAATTGTGTATGGAATTCCTTTGTCAAAATATTACAAGAGTGTCACTCCTCCCACTACTAAAAAATTGGCTATTTGTGGCAGGAAATTTGCGATGGATAAATTAATAGTTACAAATAGTCCCATGATGTAGAATATTTGTGACGAAAAAAATGTTCTATCATAAATGGTTTTGGAGGGACTTCCCGCTGCCCGACATGAAAATAAAATGCGACGGGTATTTATGATGGACTGCTTGTTCCATTACAAATGCCCTTCGGCTCAGACATATTTGCGATGGAATTAATTCTAACATAAATAATACATCACAAAAAATAAATCAATTTAACCATACATGACCCCCTTTCTTCCTCCTCCTCCTCCCTTCCCCTTCCTCCCCTCCCGCAGTGTCAACTTATCCCTTCTGTACATCGTGCCGCCACCCGCGCCACCCTACTGCATCACTGCACCACTAAACCACTACTCGTTACGACGCTACACCACCACACCACCACACCGCCATACTACCACACCGCCGAACTACTCCCTGGACCACCCAACCTCCATTTTACTTTATCAAACTCAATTTCAACCATTTTTTAACAGATCTGGGTCTGACTCTCTCTGTTAGAAGTTCCTCTTCTTTTCATTTTCATTATTTTTGAGTTTTATACATTTTATTATGTTTTTTAATTTTGGAAAACTCTATATTTATTATTTTATCTATTTATCATTCCTGATATGATATTTAGGATTTATATAATTTTTTTATTCAATATTTCCATGTTAATGTCATTCAATATTTGCATGTTTATCTATTTATGATGTCTGACATATGCGACCATTTGATTTGTATATTAGAAAACCCTAGGTTAAATATTTTCATATTAACGAGCTTCAGTATTTTCATGTTTATCTATTTATCATGTCTGACCTACATGACCCTTTGATTTATAGTTATTTTTCTTATTTTCATAATTGATTTGTAGTTATTTTTATATATTTTTTAAAAATCTACGAACATGTACAATTTTTTAAATATCTATGTAAACATATGTTTATATAAACATATGATATTTTATTATCATTTGTGATTATATCTATATATACACACATCTGTGTGCATATATAACCATGTAAGATTTTATATATGTTTATATATATATATATATATATAAATTAATAAATCTATGAAAATGTACAATTATATATATATATATATATATATATATTAGATATGTATATTGGTTTAAAACAATTATCAGAATATATGTGATATATTGATATTAATTAATACATTTTTTAATATTTATATATATAATTGGTTATGAATATTCAAATAAAAACATTTTAAAAAAATGTGTAATTTTTTAATATATATATATAAACATATGTATTTATATATATGTATATATATTAGGTTGAAAAAATATTTTAATGTTTTTGATATATATATAAATATATTTATTTACATCTCAATATATATGTACATATATAAGTTTTTAACAAACCTTTTAGATTTCTTATATATATATATATATTTATTTATATAGATTTGATATGTATATTTATTTTAAAAAGTCTGTATATATTTTAGGTATTTATATTAGTTACGAAATCGTGATATACATATTTATAATAATTATTAAAAATTTAATAATAATTTAAATAATTAATACAAATCTTGACAGAATTTATAATAATTACTAATTAATTATTCAATATTATTAATAAATAGTAAATATGTATATATGTTTAAATCTATGTATATAGATCTGATATGTAATTTTTTTTAAAAAACGTGTAAAAACTGATTTTATGTATATAGATTTAATTAATTATGTGTTAGACACACACACAGACACAGATATATATATATATATATATAATGTATGAAATAAATAGAAATGAGTGTTTTTTTAAGAATGATGAGAAAAATAATTTAAAGAAAGCATTTTAACTAAACGTTATTTATAAGATTTTTTTATATTAAAATGTTAAAAAATTGGTTTTATTAAAATACAATAAAAATTTAAAATATGTAATATTTATTAAAAACTAAGTTAATAATATTTAGAATAAATTTGATGTAATAATTTATAAAAAATAATTAGAAATTATAATAATTCTTAGAAATTCATAGAAAATATTAATAATTAAAAATGTAGTGTTAATTTAAAAAATTAATAATATTTAATAATTACCGATTCATTATTGTTAATAAATTATTAATATTACTAATAATTATAAAATCATAATAATAATTTGTATTAAAATATAAAAACATATATAAAAGTAAAAATATTAATAAATTAATGAAAAATTACATTAATAATAATCATTAGATAATTTATAATAATTAATAATTTTTTTATCAATATGATTAATACATTGTAAATATAATTATTAATTACAAAATATTATTAATAATCTGAAAATGGGAAGAAATTAGTAAAATTTGTCAAAATTTATAAAAGAAAAAATATTAGTTATTATTAAATATTAGTAATATTTATTATAAATTCAAATGTTATGTAGTGACTAGGGTAAACCCCATATCCTAGACCCAATGGTGATATTTTATTTATCATATGATACACATTTTGAAAGATATATTAAATTTTTATAATTAATTTAAATAAAAATATCAAATTAATTACCCTCGTCAACAATGTCACTAAACACCCAACGTTCACAAATGTTATACCATGTCTAGGGTAAACCCCACATCCAGGACCGAACATTGATCTTCTATTTATCATATGATACACCATTTGAAAGGTACATAACATTTTATAATAAATTATAATAAAAATATTAAATTAATTACCCTTGCATCCAATGTTACTAAACACCCGACACACTCGAATGCAATGTCGCATCTAGGGTAAACCCCACATCCCAAACCCAATGGTGATCACCAATTTTTCATATGAGACACCATTTTTAAGATACATAAATTTTATAATAAATTATAGTAAAAATATTAATTTAATTACCATCGCTTACAATGTAACTAAAAACCCGATGGAAATAAACGTAATGTTGTGTCTAGGGTAAAACTCACATTTGGGACCCAAAAATGATATCCAATTTATCATATGAGACACCATTAGAGAGATATTTTATTATTTTTAAAAAATAACATGTGTCTTATATAATATATTTAATATTTTTATTTTAACTGTGTTGAACCTCTATGGGCCCCATAATCTTGTACTAACCCAGTGCTTCACTTTTCGCATATTCTATAGAATATTTCAAGATGGAAAAATATAATAACAATTTTCAACTAGTCAAATGATCAGTAATAATTATTCTTATACTCATTGTTTTTAGATAACTATGGACACGGGAAGTATACACCAGTATCTATTACGTGGTCGTGATTGGATAAATAATCAAAAAAATCCAAACAAATATAGTTTAAATCCATTCTATATTTAAGGTGTTGAAAAATTTATATCATTTACCTCATTGAATTCATATTTTGTTTATAAAGGATCAATTAAATGTCCATGTCAGAAATGTTATCATAGGATATTCGAAATGTTTTTCATTGTTGGACTTTAACTATTGCATTCCTATTTTTGGAAAGACAATATTTTAAGGTATCAACTTAGTGAAAAGACTTCAGTAGAAAATAATTTTTTTGTTCCAAATCCATCATTTCAAAATTTATTACATGATCCATCTAGTTCGTACATTCCTAAAACAAAAACATAGAATAATATTCTAAATCCAAAATTAGAACCATCTAATTTTTACAATTTTTTAAAATATATTAAAGAGCCCTCATATATAGGAAGCTATATAAACCAACTTGAAGCTTTTATAAAATTTGTGGCTATTATATTAGATTTTTAATGTCTAATAGTTGTTTTGATGAGATTTTATCTTTGGTTAAGTGGTTGTTTCCTGATTTAAATACATTACCTATATGTTTCTATGATGGTAAAAGGCTGGTTCATAATTTGGGTATAAGTTATCAGAAGATCCATGAATTTTCAAATGACTTAATCTTATATTATGGTGATTATGAATCTTTGGTTAATTGTCTAATATGTGTAGAATTGATGTATAAAGAGGCACAACAAGTAAATTCCATAGTTATCATGAAATAGTTGATATATTTTCCAATTTCACCTCATCTACAATGTTTATTTATGTATCATAAGACAACTGGATTGATGACATGGAATAAATAAAATATTTCTATCATAGAATGATTAAATCATCCATGTGATTGTTATTCATGGAAATCTTTTGACCAGAAGCATCATTATTTTTCCTTAGAACCTTTTAACATAGGGCTGGGCCTTTCTACTAATGGTTTTTATCCATTTGGTTCTTACAATAGTCAATATTCTTATTGACCTGTCTTCATTACTCCTTACCACTTGCCTCCTTGGATTTTGATGAAGAAACCATATATATATTTGACGCTATTAATTACAGAAAATCCAAAGAAGAATATAAATGTTTATTTGATGCCACTAATTGATGAGTTAATTTCATTGTGGAACAATGTTGTGACTACATTTGATATAATTGCACATTTGAATTTTATATTGAAGGTTTCGTCAATATGGATGATCAGTGACTTTACGACATATGGTATGTTATCTGGATGAAGGAAACATGGTCTAAAATCATGTCTATATGGCATGGATGAGAAAAAAGTGTCCATTATTGGTAATGGGAGAAAGGATAGTTATTTAGAATATTATCAAATATTTCATCCTGCAAATCACCATTTTCAAATGAAAAAAATTAAAATTACAATAGGTTTAATTTAAATAGATGTAGATACAGTGGTTATCTTAGTTAATTAGGTAAAATATATTGTATATGCATTACCTCATGTTTTTTTTCACCAACCAGAAATGATAAAAAGATAAATGGGTTTGGGAGAGATCATAATTGGATAAAGAGTACTATTTTTTGGGACCTTCCATATTGGTATTATTTTTTGATCATCATTTTTTAGATGAAATGCATAATGAGAATAATATTTTTGATAACATTTTTTATATGGTGTGGGAAACACCTAGTTAGACAAAAGATAATGTAATGGTACAGTTAGATTTTGCACAGATTTGCAGATGTCCTGAAATTCAATTATTTGAAGATAAAACATCACACAAATTAATGGATCCAAAAGCCACATACTAACTTAGTAAATGAAACTATTTATTATTCTATAAATGGATTATATATTTTATATCACTATATGGTTATGATTATAATTTGTCCCATTTTTTTAGAAATAGGCATATTACCGGGTTAAAAAGTCATGTTTTTAATGTCATAATTGAAATATTACTACCTATTGGACTTAGAGGGATATTGAATTCTTCAATATGGAACATGCTGACTGAAATATCATATTTTTTTATGATATATTAATGTTAAAAAATAATATTATAATGAATAATTTGTCTTTAAAAAGTTTTTTTTTACTTTTATGTAAATTGGAGATAATATTCTCACAGAGATTCTTTGATTTTGTGGAACATTTAATATTTCATTTTCTATAAAAATCTAAATGTGGAGGTCGAGTATAATTTTGGTGGTTGTATCCATTTGGGATATTTATGAAAAAATTAAATAAGAATATACATAACAAACATTAGTTGAAGGGTCGATTGCATAAGCATACATGCAGGAGGAAAATTTAAATTTCTTCTATTATTATTTTTAGTCGAAAGATCATTAAAAACATAATTTCATGGGTTGAAATGCAAAAAATGATGATAATATCATATACCATCATTATTTAGTTTTTAATAATCCTGAGTTTGGTTTTAGTGGTTATCGTAAGCAATGGATTATATATGAACTACACAGAGCTCATACTTATGTTCTGCTGAATTGTGATGAAATGAAATGATTTGTGTTGTAAGTACTACTTTTTTATTATTTCATTAAATATTTATAGAAGATATATTTGTTTATAATAGATTTTTTATAGACTATATGATGACCATATCAAAAAAATAGTTTATACAAATTACATCTGATGCTCCTGAAAAATGATGGAAATTTGTTTTTTCGTATTGGTTTCAATTACTTGTAAGATAAGTTTCTATAAATGGAATATTAAATTAATTTTTCAATGATATATATTATTAATTTTTTATTGTTTATAGGTAACAAGACATGAAAATAAAATTGACAGTCGATTATGTGTGCTCAAACACCCCGCATCGAAATCTATAAAATATTATAAATGGTATATGATTAATGGATTTTTATTCCATACACGAATATATAGTGACTCAAAGAAATAAATGAATTGTGGTGTTCATTTGAAAGGATACAATAATAAGGAAAGTGAAGTTGAATTTTATTGTATACTATATGAAATAATTGAGTGATGTTATATGGGAATAAATTATGTTACAATGTTTAAATGTCATTGGTTTGATACTGATCGGGGGTTGCAAGTTCATCCACAACATGGAGACATTGACATTAAATATAATAGTTTTCTTGCATCAAATGAACCATATATGTTGGTATATCAAAGGAATAAAGTTTACCATAAAAATTGCTATGATGTTTTGAGATATTTGAAGGACTGATGGAGTGTGTTAAAAATGAAATCACATGAAATCATTTTATTAAAAATGAAAATAGTTCTGTGGAAGTGAAATATATTGAAATTTTTCTAGAAACATCCCAAAATATATCTCTTACCTGACAGGACATAAATATCAACAATGAAACCCCCTAGTTAAGGGCCGATGCTATAGATAATGTTGATGATGTAACAAGGGATGATGAAACTGAAAGTCATATAGAAGTTGAAAATGTTGAAGATGAGGATGAAGACATTGATGTAGATGAAAATGGTGATGAAGATGATGATTGATGTATTATATTCAGGTCTTTAGTTACATGTAATTATTATATTTTGATATTTATTAGTTTTTAAAATTTAATATTTGTATTAAAAATCTATTGCAGGTAATATGATTTTATTCTAAAATTTATTAGTTTTTTATATTTCATATCAGTATTAACAATCTATTACTGGTTAGAATATTTGTTTCAGATGGATGGTAAAGATTCTGATGATCCATTGTGTTCTCTCACTAATGTGATAATTCATATTGATGAGACCGATTCAACTCCTCATTAGGTTACTACCACTACTATGGGGGGAGGGGTCTTGTTAGATTACTGATTCAATATCCTATTCTAGAGAGACATCCATATTTTTTTATCCTTGTTTATGGAGGTATATTTAGTTGTTTAATATATTTATTTTATATTAAATAAGTGTATTAATTTTGATAATAATTTTATGATTATATATTTGTTTGAATTTGAACATATTTTCACATTTATCCATTGGTTAGGCTGGTACAATTATGAGAAATTATTTTTTAGAGCCATGGGTGTCATGGGACCTGGTACCCATCATTGTGTGTGACCAGATGTTCAACCACTGGATTGTATGTTATTAGATAATATATACTTTTTAAAAAATTATGTAACACTGACATATTTTTTTAATTGTCTTGTAGATTTTTTTTATTTTTGATAGTCAGAGATGCCCTATCTGGGAGACATGATATAATTATATAAGTAAGTGATTTGCAGTTTCTACACAACATCTGAAAGTGAGATATGGATAAATCTTGAGATACCATTTTCGACCAGTCATACATCTCCCATCATTGCAACTATATATCAGCTCAAGTATGGGATGTATTGTTCTCCTTTTATATAGAAGAGAATTTTAGGAGGTAATCATCAGTTGATTGTCAGGGCCGAGGGAGGAAATATGTCACCCATAGGGCCGGGAGTCGTACCTTTGGCATACATTGACGACATATGGTAAGTGATATTATTTATCAATGTATATATATTTTAACTAACATGTTTTTTATATTATATAGGCTGCTACTGACCCATCTATTACAATGTTTAAAGTTTATAAGAAGATGTATATTGATCCTCGTAGAGGATAAGTTGTAGGAGAACAACATCGTCATATTCCAGTTAGTGATTTTTTTAAAAAATTCATAAATAATAATTTTATTGTTATTATAATTTTTCATCATATTGAAAGGAAACATATGAGGTTGAAAATTCTCATTCATCGGAGAGTCAAGCTAAGACTGAAAAATATTTCATTATTGATTTTGTTTTTGATGTGGGGACTTGGATATAGGTGACTTCATAGGGTGTTGAGAAAGGTTGAGTGATTGGTATTGGTTTTCAACTGGCACCTATGAGTTATTATGATACATCTGTGATGGAATCAATGAGAGAAAAGGGAGATCATGGAGATTCATCATCGATGCTGTCATCCGCTACAAAATATGAGTATAGGATGAGAGATTAGGATGAGATGATAAAAACGATGCATAAGGATAAGGAGGAGGAGCGTGAGCAGACACATTTGAGGGAGGAGCAGAAGATGGATTATATGCGGCGACTTGCACGTGTAGTTGGTATGGAGTTTCCTCCCCTGGTTCCTCAAGTGATCGTCCTCATAGCCCATCGAGTGATCCTCATACATCAGACAATAGTTGAGGATCTATTGTAAGAACCCAGATCTTATTTTCAGGTATTTTTTTCTTTTTCTGGTCATTTTTGAGAAAAAGAAGAAATTCTGGAAATTTTCCAAGTACACGCCGTGTACTCAGTTACCGCAGGTAGCCGGGTGCTGGCCGTGTAGCGGCCATGAACGCAGCCATGTGGGGGTGACTTGGAGGCCGCCTAAATTGGAGTATAGAAATGGTGAGTACACTCCATGTACTTCAAAAGTACACACCGTGTACTTTTTTTCATTAAACGCACCAGGGTCACGTCTAATCGTTAGAACCATCTTCTTCTAGGTTTTCTTCATCCGAGAGAACCCATATGGTTATGATCATTCTCCAAGCCCCCGAGCCTCCATCTAATCTCCAATTATGCCACCGTCAATTGCATTGGGATTGCCTCAGTAATATCTCTCTTCTGCTTGAGCTTCGTTTCATGATTCCTCTTCTTCCTCAAGTTATCCTCCGTTGAACGTTTTAGATGTTTTTTGTAGATATTCGGAGTTCTATGGTGATTCAAGCCTTGAGGTTCACATATAGAGATATCCCAATGCCAAGGTAGGTGGTTTATGCCTTTCTGTTGAATGTCCTTGAGTTTTACGTGCAAATTTTCCAAATAACCATGAACAAGGTATTGCATGTTTACCGTTTTAGCCCTATTGTTTTTCTGCTATGCATGCATGCTTGAGTAGATGATATTTGACTATGAATAGGGTGAATTTTTGTGCTTTGGATGTTTTTCCCATGCATGTTTTTTCTATTTTGACCCTTTGGGTCTAGTTTTCCTGTTAGGCGGCTGTTTACTTTCCCATGCCTAGTATTGTAGGATGGTGTGACTGTTGTTCTCTTATGCTGTAGAAATCTATCCAAGTAGTTCACGAGGTTTACCTTGAAAGATACACAATTTTACACTTTCTTTACTTACACAGGGCCATGATAACTTTTTGTATAGACCATAGGGAGAATGGACGTTGATGGATTCTCCAGAGTGCCTGTTTTACTTATGATGTGAGACCATAGGGGGAATTGACATTGAGTTCTTCCTCGGAGTGTCTGTAGTTCCTTGACATGGGTCACAGAGGGAATGTGATGTAAGTGCTTCCCAAGAGCACCTTTAGATACCGATACAAGACTATAGGAGGAATTTATGGTGAGTTCTTCCTCTGAGAGTCTTTTCTTAAGCTGAACTAGAGGGGTTAGACTTAGTGTACTGCCCAGAGGGTTGCTTGTACTTGTTAGGTAGGACCAGGGGGAATGGGCTGTGAGTACTTCCCAGAGGGTTACCTTTGTGTTAGCTATTTTCTTGTGTTGTTAGGTAAGACCAGAGGGTATAAGCTATGGGTATATCCTAGAGGGTTACCTGTTTGTGTTTATCTGCTTAGTTAGTTGTTGCTTGATATTGAAACCGTGGATTGATTACTGTTGGGTACTTCTCTATTTACTGGTTTCTGTACTTTTACCTACCATATACTCACTGAATGTTAGACACAAATCTAATGGTGGTTTCCTACTGGGATTTAGTGTCACACCCTGTTTGGGCTATGCTTTTGGGCCCAAACAGATTATATTGTTGCAGGTATAGGCAAGGGCAAGCGCCTTTTTTACTTTAGGTACTTGCCATGTTGTGGAGATGGATAGCACGAGACCAAGCTTAGTCTTGGGATGCTATGTAGATGATTAATATTTTTCTTTTTTACTTGGTTCAGTACTATATTTCACCCTTGTGCTTTGTTTCGCTGCTTTCTTATACATATGTATCATGAACCATTTTATATATGTGAAATTTTTTATTCTATCAGTCTTATGATATTTATTTTTGTATGATATTATTACTGCTTCTGCTCTTGTATGTATTTGTTTACGTCCACTGTGTACTCTTCCAATGAGGTAATAGTTTCTGCACTATCACACCCAAGGCCCTCACTAGTAGTCGGTAGCCTCTAGCATTCGAGGAAATGCGCTTGAGGCCATGTGACCAACCGGGCACAGGATGCCTCTGGATGGCCTCTGGAACTGGGATGTTACAATGTGGTATCAAGGGAATTATTTTCTTCTTCATGTACTATTGGGATCCTATATCAGTGGATAGTATGGAATAGGTACTTGGAAATAAGTTGTGCCCGAGAGTAGCAAGCCAGTGTATATGGAAAATCCAATCTACCTCGTTTATTGCAATTTTTTTGGTTTTGCAATTTTACAGTTGATTTGATTTCACCGTTGGGTGATTCACATGTTTTGTACTATTATCGTTGATGTTATTGAGGTTCTATTTCTATCACACCCCGATGAGATGAGGGTATGCCATCTCATGCATCATATAAGCACTTGCTAGAAATCACATGTCATGAATTTTTTCCATGCCATCTAGGGTGCATTGGAAATTACATGTTGTTGTGATAGATGTTGTGTAGAATATACATGTTGTTGTGATATAGGCCTTGATAAAATACCTGAAAATTGATGGGGTATTTTTTGTATAAGTTTTTGTTGAATGGACGCAAAAATTTGTTTCTTGAGTTGTTATGGGGCCTCATAGACTAGAAATTGGTGGATCATTGACTAGTTTACCTTGTTTATAACATGTATAGATGCGAATATTTGATTCGCGGGGAGTATGGGACCTCACAGATCAGAATTTGTAACTTCAATGTTCGTTTCAGTGTTTTTCTAGGCTGTGGAGTATTTTCTGAGGCTTATTTCCTAGGAAACCCCTGAATACACGCCATGTAGTTTTGACTACACGCCTTGTGTTCTTCTATTTAGGAAGAAACTATTTTTCCTATGTACACACTGTGTACTTTATGTGCATGCCGTGTAGTATCTAACCATGTTGAAGTCCATGTGGGAAGAGACACGGGATAGGGAAATTCTTGTGGGAACATGCCGTTTACCAGTTGTGAATATCGTGTGGTGTTGACCCTGTGTCCACCCATGTGGCTAACGACATGGATGGATAAATCTTCAGTTATACATGCCATGTTAGGATTGAACATGCCATGTAGTTTAATCCTAGGAACCCAGATGTGTATCTAACAACACGGGTCAGTGGAGTCTCTTCTCACACACACCGTGTCCACTTACAACACGCCGTGTAGTGGGAGCCATGTACCCAGCCGTGTCCCTAACAACAGGTGTCGATGAAGCTCGTCTAGTACACATCGTGTAGTCTTGTCTTAGGAGAGATGTGTGGCTTAAATGTGTAGAAGGAATCGAGCAGGGGAAGAGGATCTAGGTATACTTCATGTGTTAAGACAACACGCCATGTGTTTGGGGTGATACATGGCCTTGGGTGGAAAATGTGCATGCCCATGTGAATGACTTAAGGGAACACACAGTGTAGGGTTTATACACGCCATGTAGTCATGTTTTGTAAAACATGAATGTTTTATTCCTCTTATTCTCTTCTTACACTTATATCTTTCAGTCCCTGTTAATATTGATCTAAGCTGTGTGTTTGACCTTATAGAGTCATGCCACTGAGACGTCCTTCGGTTATCCTCCAGTTACAGGGCAGTGATTAGATGCCGGATATGGCTGATCAGAGACTTCCCACAGATCCTCTTGTTGTGACTTTCTTCGAACCATCAGTTATACTTGATACCAGTGCTGATGCACAACTCAGAGAAGGGTTCATGAAGATGATGCGGACTTTTCAGGGAGCATCGCCTCCTGCCCCGTCGATGGCATATTTGATGTGGGTTTTCCAGCAGCTGCATCCTCCCAATTTCTCAGGGGAAGGAGGACCTCAGGCTGTAGAGTTATGGCTAGACGCCATGCTGAAAATCATTGAGGATATAGAGACTCGAGGTGGTGGGATGTGATATCATAGGCGGGATTCCATCAGGTTATGGTGTGGGATGAGTTTCAGCGCATCTTCTATGATTACTTCTATCTGGAGACCCTGAGGGATGATTGAGCCCAAGAGTTTATAAGTATGGAGCAGGGTAATCCTTTTGTTATGGATTATTCCTAATTATTTACCGAGTTGCTACACTTCTCACCTATTTTAGGAGGTGATCAGTTATTCCAGGAAAGGAAGTTCGAGGATGGTCTGAGGCACAACATCTGATCACAGGTGAACATATTCAGTTTGACTTCCATCACTTCTATCATCAACCAGGCACTGATCACTGAGTGCAATATAAGGTATTTCAGAGTTTTGAGCTAGGGTGGCTCGGCATCTGGAGTTAGAATCCCTCCTACTAATAGTAGGAATCACCGCAGGGAGTCTTCGAGTGGTGATCCAAGGAGGTGAGACACATCTTCTGGTATCTAGGTGGTGTGCTATAAGTGTGAAAAGAGAAGGTATATGTGGCCACATTGCCGAAAAGACCTAGTGGAGTGCCGATCATGAGACAAGATGGGTCACCTTTAGTTTTTTTGTCAGATCTTCTCACCGGAAGCTGGTGACAGGGGTTCTTCTATGACTCTGTATTTGGGAGCAACACCGTAGTTTCTCACTAGTATGGGAACTAGATTTATTTCATCCATTGTGGCTGGGGTATAGGTTGAGTCCATGGTGGTCATTCACCAGTATTTCACCGACAGTAGAGTGGATCAGCTCAGAGTGGTCAGGCTGGGTCACAGGGCCGTAGAGCAGGCCAGACCTTTGTAGTGGAGTAGACCAAAAAGAAGCAAGATCTCGAACCTTCTACAGTTCGAGGCATGATCCTCGTTGCCTCAGTTTTATCTTTAGATTTTTTCGATATAGGGGCTTCCCATAAATTTATATCTGTTTCTGTTGTGGGGAGACTTGGGAACTTCATCTTTTCTTCTGTTGATTATTTTGACACTAGACACTCCATTGGGGACTAGAAAGGCTAGTGTACGTCAGTGCAAGGCGTTCCCTCTAGAGGATGGTGGGTTTCACCTCTTATGGGATCTCTACATCCTAGAGAGGAAACACTATGATGTTCTTATCAGAATGGACTGGCTATTTCCCTTCTAGGTAGTCGTCAACTGGTATCACCGCAGGGTGAGTTTCATATCACAAGAGGGTGGATCTTTTCTTCATAAGGGAAAGTGGGATTTCCAGGCGAGCAATGTGGGCCCAAAGCATCCTGGGTTAGTAGGAGTTACAACCAAGATTTCTAGTCTGTATCTTCATGACCTAGGGACTTCTCCGTTATACTTTCCTCCTGTGGTGGATCATTTCAAGGATGTCTTCCCAGGGACTTTTCAAGTTATCTTCTGAAGCACGAGGTAGACTTTTCGATTGATCTTGGGCCAGGAAAGGCACCGGTTTCCATTCCCCCTTATAGGATGGGTACACAATAGTTGTAGGAGCTCAAGAAGAAGTTGGAGGAGTTGAAGGAAAAGGGTTTCATTCAAACCAGTACTTCTCCTTGGGGTTCGCCTATCCTATTTGTGAAGAAGGGAAACGATACCCTCATGCTTTGTGTGGATTATTAGAAGTTGAACCAATTGATGGTCCAGAACAAATATCCTTTACCAATGATTGATGATCTCTTTGATTAGATTCGAGGAGACCGGGTGTTCTCAAAGATTGACATGAGGTCTGGTTACCATCTGTTGCGAGTTAGACCATCTGATATACCTCTTACAGCCATTGGAGTAGTAATGTTCTATACGAGTATATGGTTATGCCGTTCCATCTTACGAATGTGCCTGCAATCTTCATGGCACTGATTAACCGAGTATTCCATCCGTACTTGGATTCTTTCGTGGTTATCTTCGTGGATGATATCTTGGTGTACTCTGACACTAGAAACGACAATGCTATCCATCTTTAGATCATTCTGAGTACACTTAGAGAGCATCAGTTATATGCTAATCTCTAAAAATTCCACTTTTCGATGGATCAGATTCACTTCTTAGGGCATGTTATCATAGAGAAAGGAGTGTCAATAGACCGAGAGAAAGTGAGAGAAATAGTTTCTTGGGAGCAGCCGAAGAACGTCTTTGAGGTGTAGTGTTTTCTAGGGCTGGAGGGATACTGCAAATGTTTTATTCAGGACTTTTCACACTTAGCAGCACCGCTGACGGGTCCGACTAAGAATGGTGGAAAGTTATTATGGTTAGATTATTTTGAGTCAGCCTTTTAAGAGCTTAAAGGGAGGTTGAATTCATCACTGATACTAGTATTTCTAGAGCAGGGCAAGATCTATACTGTTTATTGTGATGCTTCTGGTGTCAGTCTAGGAGCTATGATTATGAAGGGAGATGGAGTCGTTGCGTATGAGTCTTGATTGTTGAGACCACATGAGAGGAACTAATGATGCCTGATCTCGAGTTAGCAACAGTTGTTCATGCCTTACACTATTGGAGACATTATCTTCAGGGAGCGCATTTTGTGGTTTTAACTGACCACAAAAGTCTTAAGTACATCTTCACTCAGCGTGATTTGAATTTGAGACAACAAAGGTGGGTTGAGTACCTTCAATATTTTGATATTAAGATTGCCTACACGCCTGGGAAAGGCACCATGGTAGCTGATGCGTTGAGCAGGAGGACTCAGATAAGGGCAGTTCAGGAGGCCAGAAGTGAGTGTCAACTTGTGGATATGTTCTCTATGATGCATTTGGAGGTGCATGACAGATAGGGGCATACTTTCCTTTCTTCTATAGCTATTACCTCTACCCTTCTTGATCGAGTACGAATGAGGTAGCAATCAAATTCTGAAGGCCTAGTCCTATGGGAAAGTGTGTCAGGAGAGGACCCTATTCCTGGATGGACCATATGCAAGGATGAGATCTTGAATTTATAGGGGTGCATATGGGTGACAACAGAAATACACAAGTTGATGATGCAGAACTCTCATTACACAGTTTGGGTAGTTCATCCTGGTGCCACCAAGATGTATTGTGATCTACACTGTCAGTATTGGTGGCCTGGTATGAAGAGATACGTTTTCAGTTTCTTCATGAGGTTTTCCACCTGTCAGCAGGTGAAACTGGAGCATCAGCGACCAATATGGATTTTGCAGTAGTTACCCATGCCTGAGTGGAAGTGGAATGATGTATTGATGGATTTAGTTTTAGGGTTGGTGAGGTCACCTCTAGGAAATGATGTAGTATGGGTTTTCATTTATAGAATTTCGAAGGTCTCTCACTTCTTGTCGATCAAGGAGACCTTCAGTGTTGATGAGTTGGGACGGTTGTACATCTGTGAGATTGTATGTCTGCATAGAGTTCCACACTCCATAGTTTTAGATAGGGACACTCGTTTTACTTCTTGGGTCTGGTAGGGGCTATATAAATCTTTGGGTATATAGGTGCTTTTGAGTATAGCTTACCACCCCTAGACTGATGGACAGTCCGAGCGTACGATTCAGGTGCTTGAGGACTTTATACGAGTGTGCATCCTGGATTTTGGAGGTTCTAGGTAGAAGAACATACTTACTGTGGAGTTTTCCTACAAAAATATCTTTCATGAAACTATTCAGATGGCACCTTATGAGGGTTTTTACGGTAGGCCATGCCGATCACCCATATGTTGGCTGGAGGTAGGAGATGCAGCTTTTCTTGGACCTCATCTTGTTCAAGATACCATAGAGCAGATAGAGTTGATTTAGAAGAGGATGAATACTGCGCAGTCTCGATTATATTTTTATACTGATCAGCAGAGATGACCTCTGGAGTTCGAGGTTAGGGATTAGGTTTTCATGTGTGTCACATTGAGGTTGGGACACAAGTGGGTTAGGAGACATGGTAAGATTTCAGCAAGGTACATTGGGCTGTTTGAGGTGTTGGATAGAGTTGGGCCGGTAGCCTATCAGTTTTAGTTACCTCAGAGGTACTGATCTATGCATGACATCTTCCACGTTTCACATCTTTGACATTACTTTCATACTTGTCTCATGTTTTCCAACTTGACGAGGTTGAGCTCGAAGTGGATGCGTCATTCGAGGAGCATCCTATCTGGATTTTTGATCACCGTATAAAGGTTATCCATGTCCGGTCTATTCCTCTGGTACGAGTGCTATGGTAGCACAAGAGGGTATAGGATGAGACTTGGGAGAGGTAGGCCGATGTACGAGCCTAGTGGCTGGAACTGTTCAAGGTTTCTTCTTCTATGCCATGCTAGGGGAATTTGGGGAAGAATTTCTTTAAGGGTGAAGTTTGTAAGAACCCAGATCTTCTTTTCAATTATGTTTTTTCTTTTCTGGTCATTTTTGAGAAAAATAGAAAAAACGGAAATTTTTGAAGTACACACCATGTAATTTATGAGTACACACCATGTACTCAGTTACCGCAGGTAGCAGGGTGCTGGCCGGGTAGCGTCCATACATATGGCTATGTGGGGGTGACTTGGAGGCCGCCTAAAGTGGAGTACAAAAATGGTGAGTAAACTCTGTGTACATAAAAAGTACATGTTGTTTACTTTTTTTTTCATTAAACGCACCGAGGCCACGTCTAATCACTATAACCATATTCTTCTAGGTTTTATTCATCCAAGAGAACCTCTATGGCCATGATCCTTCTCCAAGCCCCCTAGTATCCATCTGATCTATGATTCTACCACGGTCGATTGCGTTGGGATCTCCTCGGTAAGTTCCCTCATCTGCTTGAGCTTCGTTTCATGATTCCTCTTCTTCCTCAAGTTATCCTATATTGAACATTTTAAGTGTTTTTGTAGATCCTCAACATTCTAAGGTGATTCAAGACTTGAGGTTCACATATTGTGATCTCCCAACACAGAGGTAGGTGGTTTGTTCCATTCTGTTGAAATTCCTTGAGTTTTATGTGCAAATTTTCCCAATACCCTTGAACGAGGTACTGCACATTTACCATTTTAGCCATATTATGTGTCCTCTTTATTTGTATGCTTGAGTAGATGATATTTGATTGTGAATAGGGTGAATTTATGTGCTTTGGATGTGTTTCCCATGCATGTTTGGCCTGTGTTGACCCTTTAGGTCTAGTTTTCCTATTAGGCGGCTGTTTACTTTCCCATGCCTGTTATTGTAGGATGGTGTGACTGTTGTTATGTTATGCTGTCATGCTGTAGAATGCTAGCCAAGAAGTTCTTGAGGTTTAACTTGGTTGATACGCACTGCTACACTTTCTTGACTTACATTGGGCCGTGAGAACCAAGTGTATAGACTATTGGGAGAATGGACGTTGAGTGCTTCCTTAGAGTGTCTGTAGTTCCTCGACGTGGGACATAGAGGGAATGTGATGTAAGTGCTTCCCTAGAGCACCTTTAGATACCGATACGAGACTATATGAGGAATTGATGGTGAGTGATTCCTCAGAGAGTCAATGCTTAAGCTGAACCGGAGGGGTTAGACTGAGTGTACTTCCCAGAGGGTTACTTGTACTTGTTCGGTAGGACTAGAGGGGATGGGATGTGCGTAATTCCCAAGGGGTTACCTTTGTGTTAGTTGCTTGCTTGTGCTTTTAGGTAGGACCAGAGGGGATAGGTTGTGGGTAGTTCCCAGATGGTTACCTGTTTGTGTTTATTTTAATGGATAGTTGTTGCTTTATATTGAAACTATGGATTACTTACTGTTGAGTACTTCCCTGTTTACTGGTTTCTATACTTTTACCTGTCATATACTCATTGATTATTAGGCACAGATCTCATGGTGGTTGCCTACTGTGATTTAGTCTCACACCCTATTTGGGTCATGCTTTTGGGCCCAAACAGATTATATTTCTGCAGGTATAGACAAGGGCAAGTGCCCT
This sequence comes from Viscum album, assembly GCA_963277665.1. Lineage (NCBI taxonomy): Eukaryota > Viridiplantae > Streptophyta > Magnoliopsida > Santalales > Viscaceae > Viscum > Viscum album. The sequence continues at coordinate 343,957,635 of OY728162.1, read as the reverse complement.
TCTACTTCAAGTACTTGACATGCTGTGGAGCTGGAGAGCACGATACCAAGATTAGGATTGCGATGGTGTGAAGCTGATTACTATTTTTATTTTGTACTAGGTTTAGTACTATATTTCAGCATTGTGCTTTATTTCGCTGCTTTCCTAGACATATGTATCATGTATCATTTTATATATGTGCTCTAGTTTATTCTATAAGCCTTTAGATATTTATTTTTGTATGATTTTATTACTGCTTCCGCTCTTGTATGTATTTGTTTACTTCTTATGTGCACTCTATCAATGAGGGAATAGTTTCCCCACTATCACACCGAAGGCCCTTCCTGCTAGTCGGCAGCCTCTGGCGTTCGATAAATTGTGCTTGAGGCCATGTGACCAACCGGGTACGGGACTCTTCTAGGTGGCCTCCGGAACTGGGACATTACATTTATAAAGTTTTATGGCTTATTTTTTGTAATTTGGTATGACAGACATGTTATTTTTTAACTAATGTACTACTTTTATGCCTATTTTAATTTGTTTAATTTACTATAATACTTTTTAAATATATGTAAATTTATTTGTTTTTTTATGTTTTAAAACTATTTTAATTAATTTTATGTTTTGTAATTATTCTTATATATATATATATAGTTTTTTTATATATTCAATATGTTAATTAAATCAATAATTAAAATTATATTAGTTATTTTTTACTAAATTTATTCTCTAAATTAATTTTATTTTATATAATATTTACATTTTTTTAAAAAATATATATTTTTAAATTTTATATTAATTTCATTTTATATTTTTTTAAATAATTATAATTAATTTTTTAATTATTTTTTATTTTGTTTATTTGGGAAAAATTATTATTTGCGACAGATGTAAGTATTCGTCCCATTTTTTTTTTGAACTTTTGGTGTGAGATTATCTGAAAAGGTTATTTAAAAACACTTAGATAGGCATTTTGTGAAGAATCCTTTATCTATCAGAAATAAATATTAGTTTTGGTGGATCATCAAAAATAAACACATTTGTAAAGCCACCATCCATGATGGGGCATTTTAGATGGAAGCCCTTCGCAAATACCCCATCGTAATTACCTTAAATTCATGTTGTGTCCTCCAATATAAAAAAAGGCCTCCTCTCCTTTGCTTCTTCACACCTCTTAAAACACTTATAATTAGACAATCTATGCTCAAATATCCACCCAACAACCATAAATTACTCCTTGAAGCCTCCCTTTGTTCAGAAATCATTCCAAGGAATCCCTTTGGTGCAAACTAAAAGGATTTAGCCGATTAACAGGTAACACCCTCCCTCAAGCTCCTTTATTTTATTTTCCATCTTCACCACCTCAATTCATCTTATTCCATGATTATGAAACAACACCATTATCCTAAATATACATAAATTTTTAAATGTTAAGGGTTCGAACTACACTTACACAAACATCCATCTAATGGGTAACAAATATTCTGTTTATGTGTATGGTGAACTACCGCCTCCCTAAACGATGATTGTTCATTTTTCTTTTACCACCTCAATACTATGATAGAAATTTTTTATATATATGTTATATATTATATTTAATATTTAATTATGATTCTATAATCCTTTTACCACACATATCATTATACATTCCATTTAGTATAAATACAATAATTTTGTTAGGGAAAGTGTGGACTATTGCCTCTCAAAGTGATATGATTTGTTCACATAGTACATGGAATGTTTCAAGTATGGGTTTAGTGAACTTATATGATATGTATGATATAATAATTCTATTGAAATAATTACACACACACACACACACATATAACATTTACCTTCTTTCTTTCAATACAACAATTAAACTGAAACAACGTTCATGCATACGTACAACCTATCGTTTCAATGAAATGTGTATTCTATTTCATACTTCTATATTATATATATTATTATACTACACATATAAACAATATAAAGGATATTTATATCATGGTATAAATTCCCAAAATCATGATATAAGTATAAGGACCACAAATAAAACAAATTAAGACATATGCGAAGAACAAAGCGAATATTACCTGAAGTGAAACATTAACAAATAATTTTTAACAAGTGAGTAATATAAAGTCATAATCAAACCATATATGATATTATATATAATAATATGGTTCTATGATATATGTATAATAAATTCATATTTATTATACAGGAGGTCTGAATGAGTACGATGAGATTCAAGACACAAGTTAAGGGAATTTAGTCTCATTTTTTATTTCTGTGAGATACATGCTTTATTCACCACCCAATACTTTTGTGTGGTGTGTATACTAAAAATGGATGTATAGTTATAATTTAATTTATTAGTATTTACAGATCCATTTTATTATATTTATTTCATGGGGAATATGTTTCAAAAGTTACCAAATTGGTAAAATGATTCTGTCTCAATTTTTCTTCTTTGAGACACATGCTATGTTATGCCCCTATATTTTTCCATGATGTGTATATAAAGGCTTTGAAATTTTATGTCATGAATCTCATTATTTTAAGGATATTTTTATAACATTTAATTTTATTTTATTACATGGGGAGTATGGTTCAAAGTTACCAAGTGGTAAGAGTTTATTAAAACAATCTCATCGATTTTTGAGATTGTTTACATTTATGATTCCGTTAATGAAATATTAATACCCATATCTTGATAACTTTCATGACTTTTTTATTCTTTGGTTATTAATTAATTTTTTATGCATTGGTACCATTTTTCTATTCTTTGGTACATAATATAGTAAATAAAGGTTTTTTTAGAAATCCTGAACTTACCCTCTCTACGGTCGGAAATTTGTGTTCCATTAAAAACCTGTTTTATAAAAAGGGTTTCCAAGAATATTATAACATTATCCTACAATATTTAAAAGAAATTTTCCTTTTTTCTTTTACTAATTCTTTCCATGAAATCTTCTTGTCTCTTATCAAAGAAGGATTTTTTATAACCTTTTACAATGTAAAAGGAATGTTCTTCTTGCCTAAACCTACATGTATGAATTTACCCACCATCATTTCTATGAGGCTAACCTTTCATGTTTAAAAGGTTAATTTTTAAGAAAATTTTTTAAAAAATAATTTTCAAAGAAATAATTTTCAAAACGTTTTCATGATTTATTAATAAATTTTAAAATTATTTTTCAATGAAAGTGTCTTTTAAAAGGTTTTTAAGATTATTTTATAAGTTTTTAAGGAAATAGTATTTTTCAAAATGTTTTCAAGACTATTTTATAAATTTTCAAGGAAAAATGTTTTCAAAACGGTTTCAATAATATTTTTAAATTTTCAAGGAAAATAGTTTTCAAAATTATTTCAAGCCTTATTTATAAGTTTGAAAAGTATTTTATAAGAAATGGTTTTCAAAATGTTTCCAGGATCATTTTATATGTTTTCAAGGAAAATGGTTTTCAAAATGTTTTGATTCTCTCTCTATATGTTTTCAAAGAAAAAGGATTCCAAAACGTTTTAAAACATTTCTTTATAATATTTCAAGTTTATTTTTATAAAAATTGTTTTGAAATGGTTTTTATGTTTTAGACATACTTTTTCATTGAAGAAAGGATATTTTACTCAGGAAATATTTTTAAAAGATCTATCAAAATTATTTTCCATATATGATGAAATTAATTGGTGTTACTCATGAATTTATAGGGAAATTATTAAATCATTCCATTCATAATTTTTCTATAAATGATTTAAATTTTTATGTAATGATGATTATGAAACCCATTTCTCATTCACGGGTTATATGCAATTGAAACCCACTTCTTTTCCTAGTTTATGATTTGGATGAAATTATTATGAAACCCATATATTTTTCCATAGGTTATGATTAGATTAAAATTTTATGATACCTATTTCATTTCATTGGTTATGATATGATTTTTTGTGAATTTTTGGAACATGTATGTAAGATTTCATTATTATATGTGTGATACCTATATCTCCCTCCAATGCATTGGGTAAAGATTTATATCTCATGAGATAGACTAAGATAGTCTTAAGATTAAACCTTGACTACTAAGATAGTCTTGGGAGTGAACCCTAACTACCAAGATGGTATGAGGAGTGAACTCATGCTACTAAGATTGCCATGGGAGTGAACCATGACTACTAATATGGTATGGGGATTGAACTCATACTACTAATATAGACATGGAAATGATGCCTTGGATACTATGTGAATCATATTATATGCTTTTGTTTTTTCCAAAATTTTATGTTTTATTCCAATGTTATGATTTCATGGATTAGGTTCTTTGTTTTCTTATGATTCATGTCTTATGAACTATTAATATTTATACCATGATTTCTATTTTTGATCAATGATATATAAAGTATGATATTCAATTTTCATGATCACATTCCCATACCCCTATACTCAAGTTTATGCTTATACATCTCCCATGTATACCCTTACTGAGAATATAATCTCACCCCATTTTATGCTTCCTTCCTTAGGTTATGAAGATATATATTATGTTTGATGTGTCTAAGAAGGGTGTTAGTCATGAATAACCTAGTGGGAGATAATTTAGCTCATTTTATGGACTAGTGTTTATGTTTCCATGTTTCCAAAGATACTGAACAAATATAGGATTTGGGTGTTTTCTTTTGTAATGTATTAAGTATTATGAAAAAGTGTTGTAATGTTAATGTATGAAATGTGAGGGTTTCTATAGTTCGTAACATAGTAAAGGGTCAGTTTACCTTTAGAAACTAGGATGATAAAACATTAGAACGATCCCTAGGTAAATTTTTAAAGACATTCCTAGAGATGTATCTAAGGATAAGTATAAGGATGAGTTAACATTTAGGATAATATATTATAATTTTGGTAAATGATAGAGTGAGTGGTTTCATTACAATACATCCTTTTCAAGTTACTACAAGTGGATGTGGCTCTAGAACAAATGTACCTATAAGTAAGAACTCATAAAAGATGTTCTGAGCTTGACTCGGGGTAATATGGTACATGAAAACATGCCTTGCGGCACACCTGGTTTGACACTCTTGGGAGATATGATTTGGGACTTCACAAACTATTCATGAACCATCATGAAATATTTAATTATAATTTTTCAATGAATAACCTTGGATGAACTTAGGTTGTTGTAGATTAAGGAATGTGTCATGATTTATACATCCTATAAGTAATTCTTTTCATCACTATTTGGTATTTTTATATGATAAGTAATGCTATCACTATGATTATGAGTTTAGTCAATGGTGGGAACTAGAAGGAACTAGATTAATTTTGAACATGATGGATGATTTGATGATGAGCAGTCATGTGGGATGATCACTAGAGTGAAATATGTTGTGATCATGCCTAACTATTTTTCACGGAATATGAATAACAACATGCACCTTAACCAAATATTGAACTCAAAAAGGAATAGGAACAAGAAAATCATTAAGATTTTGAGTAATGGTGACCACAAAGAAAAAATATTTGGTTTCTTTTGTGTCAATAATGTGGAAAGAATCACCTAAGTGAATATATTAGGGGAATAAGAGGAAGTTTTACTGTGGAAAAGAAAGACACAGAGCAAGTGTATGCAATGGAAAAATGAAGATTTTAGTTAATGAAATGGATGATAATATTGGCCCCCTAAGACATAATTGAAGGTTAAGTGTTTAAAGTGTGGAGTAAATGATCATTATGCAACTCAATGTCCCAATATGAAAGATGCTGAAGAGAATCAGTAAGGTGGTTCAAGTAATGGTTACATTGTTAATGATGAAGAGACTACAAATGAAACGTGAACAGAAAGAGGTGTTGTGTTATAAGATGAGGTATCCTTGTTAGTGGGATAAAGATGAAGTTGAATAAAAAATATTTTATGTATTTGGATTCAATAATTATGTTATTCTAATGGTGAATTATATAAGGATTTTTCAATTTATGTTTTTCACTACGAATTTACAGGAAAACATTGAATGGTTTCGATGGAATAGAAAAGTGATTTAATAGAAATATTATGTGCATGGAAACAAATAATTAAGGGTAAGATAACCCATAATATGTTTATTCTTTTATGATAATGTTGTTTAGAGAAAGATATGTTGAAAATTAGTAAATCAGATAGTACTTATTTCCTTGGAACTAATTAAGAACTTGTTGACAAGTACATTATACTATCATGGATGAAGTTTACAAATTCTTGGATTTCTGGAATATATCCAGTAATCTATAAAATAATTTAACATACATGTTTTCAATAGTATTTATGATAATTTTGGACGTTACCCCATTTCAATAAAATATGATGAGTTTATTCACATATTAGGAATGTGACAACCAAGTGATACATTGTGACATATGCGAGATTAATGTTAAGATGATTTTTTTAATTTCTTTATAAAGTTTTGGATTTTCATTTTTCAGAAGGGTTATAAGGTTAACCATTTATGAAAATATTAGGTTAAAATTTGGTGTAAGTATTTATGTACTGAGTTTGTATTGAAAACCTTGGTTAAAAGGCTATTAACTGATTAACTTTATTTCAAGGATGTTGGTAAAACTTATTTTGGAAATTATATTAGTTTAGTTTTAGAAAAAGACATCATGAATGTTGGGTGACAACCAATCAACTCCAACAAGTCCGTGGTTCTTAAACCCTTGACCAAAGTACGATAAGGGTTTCACGCCTACCATTGGACTCTGCGATATCCAGGTTAATGTGTAATTATTTTTGTTAAATAATTATTAATGATAAACCAATAGAGTTAATTTTTCAATTTATAGATTAATGTTTTAACCATATTTATTTTGAAGAATTTTTAGATAAAAATAGTTATACTTTTCATTCTTTTATGGTCCTTAAGATCTACTAAAAGTTTATTTTATCACTTCAGTCATAAACATTAATTTCTGAATATCCATTTCATGAAGTAATTCATGAACTAGAAATATATAAAAGCACAACTAAAGAATGAAATTTTTTTATAGGAATATATCAAGTATATATTATTATATTCACAGTCAATACAATAATTAATCAATGTTAAGATAAAGATAAAAAATGTTTTTTCCTAATACCTTAATATTTATTGAACTTATGACCTTTTAAATCACCACAGATTTATGACTTTGAGGCCCTTGATTTTTCTTTGATCATTCACTTGTTTTTGATTGATAAACTGAATAAATCCCTATAAATAATTATACTTTTACTCCATGTCTAATATCCACTTTGAACCTGTGTTATCCTATGTGAAAATGTAGTTATATGTTACTTTGGGTAAACGTTATGGTTCCAACTTTCCATTTTAAGGGAAGTTTTAATTTTCATTTTTACAATACAGGATTCTATGAATGAAAATTTCAATTATTAAGCCTTTGATAACCCAAATGAATTTTGAGGGAGAAATTCACTTTAATGGGGGTAGGATGTAACACCCTGAGATTTTTTGGATTATTATTTTTTGAATTAATTTAATCTTTTTGATATTTTTCATTTCACGCAACACTGAAAATAGTTTATTTTATATTAAACCACTATGTGGTGGTTACATTTTATACAAAAATCAGTTAATCATGCATTACATGCAAAATAATTTTTAGTTTTCTGTTCACGAAACACTAATGTTAGCCTTCGTTTTACGCAACGATGTCTTTCCTCATTGGATTGTGTAACACAAATGACTGAGTTATACCAAAAAATAATATATTATTAAATTATTATTATTTAATATAATAATATATAACCTATAAATTAAATTATCTGTTAATAATAGTATTAACTAGTTTAAGAAAATATATTTTTTGCACAAATATAAGACGAATTCATTGGTTACCAATTAATTAGAAATGAATATGAAAACCAATTGAATATAAAAGGTAATATTATTATTTTATGGTCACAAAGTTTTTTCACCCTAATAAATTAAATTAAATACAATTTGAGAGTGATATTAATGTAATATATATGTTATATATTCAATTAAATATTTTTTATATTCATTCAATAGATTTGATAGACTTAATATAAGAAGAAACTGAATTTCATGTTTAAAAACATATATTTTTTTAAAGGTAGTTTCACCCCTTTTAATTGAGAAACCATTTTAAATCCAATTTTTGGAAAATATATAGATTTAATATGTCAAAATATAATTCATCTTTGAAATATTAATGTAGTAATTATTTTAGGTTAAATTTTTGTTATTTTTTTGTAGGGTTTCATTTTTAATTAATAGTTAAAAATACTGAATTTTAATTGAAAACTGATTTTTCATATAATTAATTTATGAGGATAAATTATATTTTAAATTGGTTTAAAAGTTTAATTAGATAATATTTTTATAAATTAATCTAATTTAGTTAATATGAATCAATTTAATATTGAAATTGGATAAAAAAACGTATCAAACTTTGGATTATTTTTACTTTAAAGACCTAGTGTGTCGTCCCGTTAGAATGATTAATTTTAAATTAATTTCTACCAATTCTGTGTTTAGAATTTGAAAAAATGGATTCCATATTTGGAATCATAATAATTTATAATATTTAATAATTTCAACATATTTTTAGACCAAAATTATTAGTTAAATAATTAAAATTAATTATATCGATTAAGGAAAAATTAAGCTTATCTAAGGATTAAACCTTAAATTTAAGACCCAAAACAACTTAGAAACTTATCCAAGATCTATTTTATGTTAATATTTGGACCCTATAATACTTTTTATAATAATATTTCCATTAATGGATCCACTTGAAAAGTGAAAAACATGTATGGAATTCCTTTTTTTAAAATATTACAAGAGTTCCACTACTCCTCATCTATAAAGGACTCCTCTCCTCCACTTATTCACACCTCTTAAACCACTTAGTTTTAGAAAATATGTGCTCATATATCCTCCCAAAAATCCTCCCTTATTTCTCAAAACCTACCTTTATTAATAAATCCTTCCAAGGAAGACCTTTGGTGCAAATCAAACGAAGTTACACAATTAAGAGGCAACACCCTCTCTCAAGCTCATTTCTTTTATTTTCTTTCCCCACCACCTCAATTGATATTATTCCATGATTATACAAACAAAAAGTATCCAAAATATACTTATATGTTTTTATGAGATGGTTTTGGTCTAAAATCACACACATATTTATATAATTCGAAATGAACATACTATTTTTGGGTTCAGTGAACTACCGCCTCACTAAACAATGATTATTCATTTTTCCTTTACCGCCTCTCATGTTGTAAATTATGATGGACCCTATATTTATATATTTTATATATTATATTTATTATATATTGAAAATTATATAATCCTTTTACCACATATATCTTGACACTTTCCATTTGGTGTAAATATTATAATTTCGTTTGAGGAAGTGTCGATTACCGCCCCCTCAAAGCGATGAGATTCATTCACACACTACAAAGAATGTATTAAGGATGGGTTCAGTGAACTTATATGAAATATATGATATAATAATTCAATTATAACAATAATATATATATATATATATATATATATATTTATTTCATTTACATTCTTTCTTTCAGTAGGACAATTAAACGGAAACAACGTTCATTTGTATGTATGGCCTACTATATCCATGAATATTGTATTCCATTTCATACTTCTATATTATTTAGATTATTATACTAAAAATATAAATAATATAAATTATATTTATATCATGGTTTACATTCTTGAAATCATGATATACCTATAAAGAGAAAAAATATAACAAATTAAGATACATGTGAGGAACAAAGAAAATATTACATGAAGTGAAACCTTAACATAGAATTGTTAACAAAAAAGTAATATAAAGTCATAATAAAACCAAATATGATATTATATTTTAGATTATGGTTCTATGATATATGTATAATAAATTTATATTTATTATAAATTATACTTGAATGAGTATGATAAGAGTCAAGACACAAGGTATGATAATTTCATCTCACTTTTTATTTCCGTGAGATACATGCTTTATTCACCAAACATTCCTTTTGAGTGGTGTGTATACTATCCATGGATGTATTCTATGATTTTTATACTTAAATATATATTCATTTACATATCCATTTTATTATATTTCTTTCACTGGGACTATGTTTAAAATGTTTCCAAATCTGTAAAATGATTTAGTCTCAATTTTCCTTCTTTGAGACACATTTCATGTTATGAACCTATATTCTTTTAGGAGGTGTATATAATACCTTTGAAATTTTATATCATGAATCTAATTATTTCAATAATATTTTAAACATCATTTAATTTCATTTTATTACATGGGAAGTATGGCTCAATGTTACCAAGTTGAAAGAGTTTTTTGAAACAATCTCATCGTTTTTAGAGATTGTTCACATTTATGCTTCCTTTGATGAAATATTATTATCCATATCCCAAGAACATTCATGATGTTTCTTATCCTCTATTTATTCATGATTTAGTCATGTATTGGAAACATTTTTTACTCATTAGTATATAATATATTTAATATTTTTTTAAGAAATCACAACTTTACCCTCTCTTCAATTGGAAATACGCGTTCTTTCAAAACCGTGTTTTATAAAAATTGTTTCTAAGAATATTCTAATATCCTTTATAATATTGAAAAGAAAATTTCCCTTTTATTAACAATTTTTTCAAATGAATCTTTTTATCAATTTCTTAACAAGGAATTTTTATAACATTTTACCATGTAAAAGAAATGTTCTTCTTACCCTATATGGAATTTATGGATTTAACCTCATTCATTTATATGATGATTACTTTTAATGATTAAAAGGTTAATTTTTATGAAAATTTTTCAATAAATAATTTTCAATGAAATGGTTTTCAAAACGTTTTCATAATTTGTTTATAATTTTTGAAAGTTTTTTTCAAGGAAAGTGTTTTTCAAATAGTTTTTAGGATTTTTTCTAATTTTTAATAAAAAATGGTTTTCCAAGATTCCTTTATTAGTTTTCAAGGATTTTTTTTTTCAAAATGTTTTAATGTGTATTTTATAAATTTTCAAGGAAAAATGTTTTCAAAATTATTTCATTCCTTATTTATAAGTTTGAGAAGTATTTTCAAATAAATGTTATTCAAAATTTTTTCAAGATCCTTTTATAAGTTTCAAAGGAAAATGGGTTTCAAAATGTTTCAAGCTCTATTTATATGTTTTCAAAGAAAAATGATTCCGAATATGTTTCAAATATTTATTTATAATCATTCAATTTTATTTTCCAGAAAACGTTTTTCAAAAGTTTTTTATGTTTTAAAGAACCCTTTTCAAAGTAAAAAGGATATTTTCTGCAATTTTTTTTTAAAAAATCTATCAAAATTATTTCCCATCTTAGATGAAATCCATTGGTGTTACTCGTGCCTTTATAGGGAAGTGATTCAACTATTAAATTCATACTTATTCTCTAAATGGTTAATATTTTGATGGCATGATTATTAGGAAACCCATTTCTAATTTGAGGGTTGTAAGCTTTTCAAACCCACTTTTTTTACTGGTTATTCTTTGATGAAATGATTATGAAACCCTTATGTTTTTCCATAGGTTCTGGTAAGATTACAAGTTTATAATACGTATTTCATTTCATGGGTTATGATATGATTGTTTACGAATTTGTGGAAGATGTATGTATGACTTCATTATGAGATGGGGGGTACCTATATCTCCCTCCAATTCATTGGGTAAAGATCTATATCTCATAAGATATACTAAGATGGTATTGGGAGGAAATATTGAATACTAAGATGGCCATGGGAGTGAACCATGTTCACCATGATGTTATGAGGGGTGAACTCATGCTTCTAATATGACCATGGTAGTGAACCATGACTACCAAGATGGTATGCAGAGTGATCCCATACTACTAAGATGGGATTGAAAATGATTCCTTGGTTAATATGGAAATCATATTATATACTTATGTTTTTTTCTACAACTCCATGTTTTATTCCTATATTATTCTTTGATGGATTATGTTCTTTATTTTCTTATGATTCACATATTATGAGCTTCCAATATTTATTCCATGATTCTTATTTATTATATTTTATTTCTAGGGTATGATCTTCTATTTTTAGGATCACATTACCATACCCCTATAATCAAGTTTATGCTTACATGGCTCCCTTTTTTACCCATACTAAGCATCCGAGCTCACCCTTTTTTGTTTCCTTCCTCATGTTATGAAGATATGTATTATGTTTGATGTGTCTAATAATGATATTAGTTAAGAAAAACCTATTGGGAAATAATTTAGATTATTTATGCACCAATGTTTATGTTTAAATGTTTCCATTGGCACTAGACTAATACATTATTTGGGGAATTTGTTTGTGTAATGTATTAAGTGTTCTGGAAAAGTAATGTAATGTTAATTTATGAAAACCAAGGGTCGCTATAGTTATTTCTTATCTAGCCTCTTCCATTATTCCTCTTTTATCTATTTCTCCTTAGCTTTATTTTATGTAAGATCACAGTCCTTCTACATTATTCAATCCTAAATATTTATTTTGTAGACCCCAAAACCCATTTTGTAAAACTTCTCCACCTAGAAATTACTCTCATTGAACATCATACCTCTTAGAATACTAAAATAAAACTACTTATTGAAAATATAGGTGATATTTTAGGACTAATTAACCATATTATCCTATAAGGTAACGGGTATAATATCAATACTAAACTGAGCATTGAAAGTCCTTCAATAAGGCCTATTATTCCGAAAACACAACACCCTTGAGCACTGATACCACTTGTTGGGACTATGATCTTTGTCCAGTTAAACTAATGAACAATAATCCATGAGAACCTATACATGTAAAATAAAAATATATATAATTAATACACACTATGATGACCAAGAATTGTAAGTCAAAACCCATACCCAAGTAACTTTTTCATAACTCAAAACCTCTAGAAGTCTTAGATAGGAAATATCAATTGGAACAACATGAAAAATAAACAAGGCCCAAGAAAAAAATAAGATATTATTTGGTTCATAATTTCATCCTAATCCATGGTGAAATGGATTTATACTTTATTTAAGTAAAATAGAGTATTATAATGATAGATTAGTCCCATTTAATGTGATTTCACCCTATATATATAGAGTTCATATCTTGTGATTTAGATCCTTACCGCCATCATATTTTCATGGGTTTCCCTCCAATTAAGATAATATTCATTGAATATCCTTCATTTGGTGAAAGTGTCTTGCAACCTAAACATACTATTTTAGTGAAATATTACCACCACCAGGAGATATCACAAGATATAGAACCAAATTAATCTTTAGGTGAGATATCGTATGATGAATATGGTTTCCGTTCACCTACCCGGTTGTCGCCTATTACTTCTGAAGATCATGAATTACACTACTACCATTCCATCATCCTTTTTGATAATATAATATCATTACACTAGAGATTATACTTCTGGTGGTACTAATTTCCTCATTCTAAAAATGATTCTCACTTTTCCCAATAGTAGATCATATAAACATGAAAATGATTCCATTTTATAGGAGTATAAAATTCCATATTGGTTGCCTAAGGATTTCTTTGGGACAAACCTATTAACATGGATACATACCTAATAATATGGGTATATTTGTTCCATTGGTAGAGGAAATAACTGGGGAAGTATGGATAATAAATAATGTAAATATTTCACATTTAAAATTATTCGTTTGTCTATCATTTGTTCATGTTGAATTAGTTTATAGGGATAAGTTTGATTCTAATTTCCATAAATGGTTTCCCATTTGATATAGAAATAAATATTTTAGTTATCACTTTTGATATGATAAAAATTAAAAGATAATTAGAATCATGAATGAAATATTTCATGAATATGGTTTTTATAAGGATAAATATGATGTTGAATATGATAGTTGTAGAAAGGAACCCTTGTCTCTTGAGTAGGTTCAGTTTGAATTCATTGTAAAAAATTATGTTTTGTATATTGAGAATTATCTCATGAACACTAGTATGAATATACATGTTGTATAAGTTTTTTTCTCCCATCCATAGATGTAGGTTATTTTTTTATTAAAAACATAAATTGTTTTATATAATTATCTTCCTGTTTTTGTTTTTTTCTCTAATTTCTACGATTAGTGTTATTAGAACCTTGGAGTATCGAGATTGTGAAGTGAGTGGGAAATCCTCAAAGTGGTTTAAAAATGATAATGGTGTATTTATTGAAGCATTTAAATTCATGGTTCCTTATGTCAAAATTATTTTTAATAGTAGTCTCTAAGTGCTAATTCCTAATGATTAGAAAAATGGTAGTGAAATATGTCTGGATCACGTGCATTATCATTGATGGAGAAGCCTATTTTTTTAGTATTTGGTTGTAGGGGAGGGTTATTGGATGAAAACCATAATCCTATATCAGTTTTAGCTAGGATTGGAGGATAATATATAATCTTGGATATTCCATTAATCCTATCACCAATTGGTTTTACAATGGAACCCTAGAAGGGATTATGTGTTGGCCACCACTCTTTATTGATAGTGATTTGGGATATGGATTTTCACCCAAAATCTTCAACCAAATCAATATATTTAAATCATATTGATGTGTAACTCTTTAAAAACTCATGGATTATGTTCCCAACCCAAATTAAAATCCATATATCTATTTATACATATCCAAATACAGCCCATGAATAAGTTACAAGAATACCTTTCATGTAATGCCTTAAAACTATATGAAATCAATAATCCATATAAGAATAATCATAGGGAGACAGGTAGTCAACCCCAACATTACTAGATAGATCCTAATCTCCCAGTCTAGTGAACAATATGACCTAAATTCCCTTTATGCGTGGTTATTTACTCAAAATATACTTCAATTTAGTTATAATTCTAACACATAATATGTATAAACAATAAACAACTTCTTAGTTCAATATCATAACAAAACACAAGCCAAATTCATGGTAGAAGAAATCTAAATCAAAGGTCATACCTATAATGTAACTCTATAAATGCATGTATGATAATTTAATGAATCATTTCAAACACCTATAAATTAAATTATACATCAATCCATAATATAAAAAAATTATATCTATGAATATATCATGGAATAAAATAGAAAAGTGAAAAATTCATAAATATAGGCATGGGATAGACATTTTTTTGAAATTCATAGAATAAAAAATTATAAAAAATTTATAAATTTGTAATTTTTTATAAACAATCTATAACTTAAATAAATATGAATATTTAACTTTTTTTAAATAAACTTTTTATATTGTTAATTTATATATAATTTAATATGAACTCCTTCATGTTCCAAAATATTAGATATTTTATGGAAAATTTTATAACAATATATAATTTTTATATATTATGTAAACACATTAAATAATTTAAACATCTCATATTTTATTTTATCTAGGTCTTTGATCAAATAAATCAAAAATACTTTTGATATGGATTAAATAATATTTCAAATAAGGCCTTTCAATATGATCGTTTTATACTACCATTTATGAACTATTCTTACATAAATATAAAATTTTTATATTAGTATTATTCTATAATTTATAAACACTTTATAAATTATTCACCAGGTAAACTCACTTCAATCCTAGATCAAATGTACCAAAATGTTTTTGGTTTTATTTGAAGACCTTCCTAGTGATGTTTTGT
This sequence comes from Viscum album, assembly GCA_963277665.1. Classification (NCBI taxonomy): domain Eukaryota; kingdom Viridiplantae; phylum Streptophyta; class Magnoliopsida; order Santalales; family Viscaceae; genus Viscum; species Viscum album. The sequence goes on along the minus strand of OY728162.1, from coordinate 343,941,969 downwards.
GAGATTTTTTTTTTGAAATTCTATAAACCACACTCATCTTGGATATAAACCATGGTGTGGTGGTGGTGCTATTATATCTAGACAATTACTCTTGTATAAGCTGATGTTTATTCATATACGACCTTTGTATTTTCTAGTTTAACCTTCCACAATTAGGCTGTTTCAGTTTAATGGTCATACCATAAACCGTGGATATTTTGGGAAGTTATTTAGGAAAACTATGGTGTGGAGGAATTAGAAATTATGAGGTAACCATAATAAATCCTATTTCATAAAAAACATGAAAATTTCCATCTGATCCAATACATTTTCAAGCTTATAAAAACACAATCATTTTTATGTACACTACAACATAGTTATAGAATTAAACTCATCTACTTACTCTTATGTAGCTTGAATTTACTATTATTCAAGAAAATAATGGTGTGATATATCTTGCTATTAGTCAGAGTGGTAAACTCAAGAGGAGGTTAATATATTTTAAAAATAAAATTTATTTTTTAAAAATGATTTTAAATTAAATACCCTAAATTTAAAATAATAGTCCAGTTAACTAAAATAGTATAAGTATTTAATTTGATATTTTAAATATATTGTCAAAATTTAGATAAATTTTTTTAAATAAGATTAAAACTTAATTAACAACTACTAGAAATTAGAGCGATACTAATGGATATAAACCAACATTTTGGAAAACCATTGGTATAGGTAACCTATAGTAATGATTTTCCCAAAATTATTGGTATATGTCACTTAGAGAGAACCTATAACAATGGTTGTTTCAGAAAACATTAGTATAGGTACCTTAAAGAGACCCTCTAGTATTGGTTTTGGACAAAAACGTTGGTATATGCTCCTTAGAGAGATCCTATACAAATTGTTTTCCTAAAACCATTGACATAGGTCCCTTAGAGAGACCCTATACTAATGGTTTTTTCAAAACCATTAGTATATGTCTACACTATACCAGTGGTTCTCTAAAACAATTGCTATAGACCTATAATGATGGTTTTGTTAACTGTCGGTATATGTAATTTATTTTTTTATGAATTAGTTTTTTCAAATAACATTAAATACATCAAAACATAAATTAATTATATATATATATATCAAATATTGTTTACAAAATTCATTGTAGCTTAGTGGTTAGGTCATTGGAATACTAGTGGCAGGTGCTGGGATCAAAACCATCCATGTTTTTGATTTACCTTTTCCAATGGAGAACTGGCCAATGATCCTCTAAACCATTGGTATAGGCTATACAATGGTTTTGATGCATATACCAATGATTCTAAACAATTGGTATATGATTTTTTCTAGAAGTGAACATTTGAAATAGATTTACCTATATCAAACACCATATATAAAACAAAAATGAAAGGTAACTATCAAAGTAGTGTTTTTTAATTATAGTTTTTACAAAAGATACTGGTTTGTTTGAAAAATTGATAAAACAAAATAGAAAATCACACAAAAAAATAAACAGAAGTGGTTTAGTCTAAATCTGAGACCTAATACCCAAACTTGGAAATATCCAATTCCAAATTAGTTTATTAAATAATAAATAGATCCACAACTTGAATCTAGTTTAACAAAAATAAATGTATACATATAGTTCAGGCTATACAACCTCTTCTACAATTTTATGTGGGATAAAAAAGGCAACAACTACACATAGGATGTCTAGGATACAAAAATTATTCCACTATTATTCATGGGAGTAAAAATTAAAAAAATGGGAGAGAGTTTATATCACTCTCCAATACAATAAAAGAGCCTATTTTAATGAATAAATATAGAGTAACAAGAACAACATGAAAAATAATCAAGAAAAGAAAGAGAAAATTGAAGAAAGAGTGAATATTCATTACAATTTAGTCTGATCAACTTTGGTTGTTTAATAGTCATTGTATTTTCCATTGAAATGGAATCAACCATGTTTTCATAAATAGTTCTAAAAAATAGTGTGTCATGGAATATTTAGAGTTATTCCTTTGAATATGATAATGAATCTTAAGCATGCATGTTTTCACTAACTCTATTATTTGCTATTTTTCTATCTCTCCTTTATCGACAAGAAAATTTCCTCTTAACGGGAACTCCATATCAAAGTATCCTTTAAAGGAAATTCATTGTAGTTATAAATGAACTAACCCTACAGTTAACTCTCAAAATTATAGTAATTGGAGATTTTAAAATACTCCACTACTTAACTTAGGCATGGTCACTATTCTCTACTTAATGCATGATTACTTTGGATCACGACCGATTGGTATGGTTAGTTGGCATGGTTACTCTGTATTATCTTGTGATCACTTGATCTATTCATGTCGTAGGTTCATATCTTCCTATAGTAGCTATAAAATTACACATGGTAGGTTGAATCCTTCATGCAGTCACTTTAATATTTAAGATATTATCTTTTTTCCTTTATACGATAGCTTCATCGCTTTGCATGGTCACATGAATTTTTCATGAGGTCGCATTATTTTTTCTTATAGTAGTTAGTTTGTTCTTGTGGTCACTAAAATACAAAAAAATATTTTGTACAACACTTATTGAAATTATAATCACCTATCGCACAATAATTGTTTTGTTTATGAATTAGGTCGAATACACATGCGATCACTTGATCATCAATCCATGGTCAATTGATGACTTAAGAAATAATTTTATTAATAAATAGTTATTTGATTGAACATGTGGTGAGTTGGAGTAAAATTTGTGGTAACATGTACATGGCCACTTGATCTTCATAGATAGTTTAATTTATTCTCATAGTAGGTTCATTACACATGTGGTAGGTTATCACAACAGCTTCAAGACTTATCCAATTACATCATTTTAGCCAAAAAATGGTAGAATATAATAAAAAAATAAATTTATTAGAAATATATGAAACTTGATTTGGGATCATTAAAATAAGGAGTTGTTGGACTGAGAAATAAATATCCCCCTTTTTCAGGATCACAATTCATGATATATAAAATGAATTGAATTGAATAATTCCAAAAAATAAATTTGAAAAAAGTAAATATCAAATTGAAATTCCTCAAGCTCTTTAATTAATTTCACAATTTCTAACCATTGTATAATATTAATTTCCAAATATTTCTCCCCTTTTGGGGTTATCAAAAAGTGAATTCATGGTTTAAAATTAATACTAGAATAATTATTAATAGGAAAAGTATAAAAATGATCAAAGACATTCCATTAATATTAAAATATATTATAAAAGGGTTCAAAAGAGTGTTTCTCTGTCAGGAATCCAAATCAAAAATAGAATATGAAATTGGTCAAATGCCGATTGAAATTGATCGAACGCCGATTGAAACCGCGAAGCATTTCGAAACTGGAAGTGTAAGATCGATCGTAGGAAAAGCGCATCGTTGAGAAAGCGGATGTCGCATTTGTGTATGACGATGACGATGAGAAATGGAAATACAAATACAAGATAAATACAAGAAGTAGAGAACAAAAATGTGGATCCAACAATCCATCATCCTTTCATTAATCATATCCATGTATTTATAGTGTACAAAGTATACCAAAGTTGGCATATGAAAGGTTGGGCACGTGAAGGTGCTCATTGGGAATGGGAGTTAACATAATTATGACATTCATATTTAATGTTTCATAACACTCCCCCTTGAATGTCATAATTTCATGGAATCTTATATAATCTTCACTTAAAAAAAACCCTGTGGGAAAAATAAGTGAAGCCAAAGTAATTGATATCCATGTCATATATTTGAATTGCCAGGATCGGTAAACTTCTGGTTTACCATTATTGATACGATTGTACATAACAAATTCTTTATAATCACTTTTATGAATGATTTTTACATATTGAGGTACCTCTTTTGTCTCCTTATGATATTCATTTTCAAGAATACCATTCATATATCTCATTGAGACTTAACAAAGCATTAAGAATTTGTACTACCAGGTAGAAATATATTCGCTCTTCTGGAGTCGTTTATTAATTTTCACTACCGGTAAATGTAGTTATATGAGCATATACTAACGCATATATGAGTTCTTTTGAAGCATTCAATCAAAATAATATTTTGCTTCAAGATCGACACATATAAGTTCTTCAGGATCTTTCATTGTGAAAACTCATATTTGTCGTTATAATTTCCACTTATGGTGGTTGATGAATTCATAATATAATCATAACGGGTTGGGCCCATCACCAAGCAGATTATTGCATAATTTAGAACTTCTGGACAAAATATTTTGGAACTTCAGGTCCAAATATTATTTTACAATACATCTACCTGGGATAGGAGCCCCCACATATTTTAAAGCTGGTGAATGTGGTAGCGAGAACCAATGTGGAAGAATCTTCTGGATTCACGACACACTTTATCACCATCCAAAATTATAATTCATAAACAACATTCACTTTATCAAATGAAAGATAAATAATTTGATCAAACCTCACCAACTCTCAAATATTCATGATATCATAAATAATAAAAAAAATCATGAATAATTTCATTCTCTTTAAGAAATGAGATATAGTAGTTAAAACTAAATTCACATTGGGGAATGAATTCATTCATCAGATTTCATGATCCATGAATGATAATTTATTATTTATCAATAATGATCATCTTGCATAAAATATAAATTTTATTGATTATGGTGATCATTGTTTTAACCACTTCAGGTGGTAAAATAATTTTCATAATATATATCAGATTATCAAAACTATGTAATTCAATCATTTCTTTTATGAATTATAAGAACAACAACATCCACTTCAGGGGATAGATCAATTACATGAGATGATATTGATAAAACATAAGAATATGATAAATAATAATGTTTCTCTTGATATTGTTACTTGGTGAACAGTAAATGATAAATGAAGACATTCATCAGTATAATGTCAAAGGACATTATTTTCATATCATCCTTCAGGGATGTATTATTTTATAATTATTAATAAAATTCATTGTGCTCTGTAAATATTTATTTTCATCAAACCACTTCTAGTGGTTATATTTTTATTATTTGTTATAAACAAATATAACACAATGATCATTCTCAAAACATCATATGCACCTCGAAATTGATTTATAATAAAATGAGGTATATTTGCATTCACTTCGGGGAATGAAATAAATCATTTTCAATAAATATTCTCATTCACTCCAGGGAATAGAATAAAATTGTTTATTCCAATTTTATAGTGTCTTCCAGAAAATTACATGAATATTGAAATCAATCTCATCCACTACGGGGGATGGGTTTTATAGTGTCTTCAAGACAATATCATGGATATTCAACTCATCAATTTCATCAATTTCATCAACTTCGGGGGATGGATATATATAAAATATATTTGTTCTTGTTCATCAAGAATATTTAATTTCTCTAAAACATTTTATAAGAAATAAAAGAAAGAGAAGAAATAAAACAAATATTTTCAAATATTAAAAGTAAATATCATCTTCATCATGAACATTTATATAGCATATTCAAACTTGACACCTTCAGGGTGAACAAGAAATAAGAGATATGAAATTTCATGGTTCATGGAATGATTAGCAAATTTTGGATCAACATACGACAGGTACGCGATGATCATCAAACTTTGGCTCAACGTACGACGGGTACGTGATGTTCATTAAACTTCATCTCGACGTACAACAGGTACGTGATGTTCATCGAACTTCCTCTCAACGTACAACGGGTACGCGATGTACATCATTCAACAGCTCGACGTACAACGGGTACGTGATGTTCATCATTCAATGGTTCATCGTACAACGGGTACGTGATGTTCATCATTCAACGCCTCGACGTACGACGGGTACACGATGTTCATCCTTCAACGGCTCGACGTATGATGGGTACGCGATGTTCATCATTCAACGACTTGACGTACAACGGGTACACGATGTTCATCATTCAACCACTTCTGGTGGTGCAGTTTTTTATTCATTTGATGAATGATGTTTTTCTCACCATCGACCACATCGGTTATTAATCAAATAAATTATCTCTAGGGAATGAAGTGAAATTTGTCAACCGTGAGTCATTACAGCTCTTCAGGAGCTCATTAGTTTTCCTGGAACAAAAGTTTAAATAAATCATATATTATTTTCAGATTTATCAAGAGGGGAAAAATAAATGTAAAAATATCTTAAATATAAAATAATACTTACCCTTTTGATGTATCACTTCGAATGAGTGGAGACGATGCGCATGCGAAAGAGTATGTCAAAAGAATAATGTTTATAAAAACATGTGACATACCTTTTGTTTGCGAAATTTATCTTACGTCGATGATATGGATGACGACAGCGTCATCATGATGCGCAAAGCGGAGAAGACGATCATGCAGATAAAGTGTTATGAAATTGATCGAACGCCGATTGAAACTGCGAAGCATTTCGAAACCGGAAATGTAAGATCGATCGTAGGTGAAACACATCGTTGAGAAAGCGGATGTCGCATTTGCGTATGATGATGATGACGACAAATGGAAATACAAATACAAGATAAATACAAGAAGTAGAGATAAAAAATGTAGATCCAATAATCCATCATCCTTTCATTAATCATATCCATGTATTTATAGTGTACAAAGTATACCAAAGTTGGCATATGAAAGGTTGGGCACATGAAGGGGCTCATTGGGAATGGGGGTTAACATAATTATGACATTCATATTTAATGTTTCATAACACTAGAATAATTATTAACCAGAAAAGTATAAAAATGATCAAAGACATTCCATTAATATTAAAATATATTATAAAAGGGCTCAAAAGAGTGTTTCTCTGTCAGGAATCCAAATCAAAAATAGAATATGAAACATCCTTGATCTCATCAATATGAATGAGTTCCGTTCCAATGGGTGCATAGGCTTATACAAGTTGGGGTGGTATTGTAGGTGGTGGTATAGAAGTTGTAGTAGGGTCTTGGATTACAACACGCATGGAAACAGGTATGAGATTCAATAATTCTTGTCTAGGGGGCTGAAAAAATCGGTTAATAGAGGAGGTTGTAGTATTAGGGATTGAGATAATTGGTAATACCGGTGGAGATATGTTAAATCTTCTAGAAATGTATAGGTAAGGCTCTATCAACCCGGTAAAGTCCTTGATCGATCATGATCCATGTTCTATTTCTTATAAGTAATCCTATTTATTTTCTATAAAAGATTTTAGAAAAGGAGTTAGTATTTTCATCTTTTCAACATCAATCATAAAATCATGGTTCAAGGGAGGAATCCTAAAATCACAATCCAATGATCTACATATTACGTTTTGGTCAGACTTGGTGAAGGTTCTTTTGAGATCGAAATTAATGTCAGATGTGATAATCTCTCTATCTCTTCTAGCATGTTTTAGATATTTTCTTAAAAACACCACTGTCTTAGAAAAATGAGTTTTAAATACTTCAAAAAACACTTCCCTTGTTCTCCAAAACTCATAAAAAACATCTTTTAACTCATCTCATATGAGATATCTAATTCTACCTTCATCAATATACGAAACAGAAGGATTAGGATGGGGAGTAGTAAACATAGAAGGCAAAAATACTAAATTAAGATACCATTGGACTTAATGAAAAATCATATATAAATATGATAAATAAGTAAAGTCACTACCCTATAGATATATTCATATTTTATTATCTATATAGAATTTACAAAACTAAGAACAAATTATTTCAACACCCCCATTAGATCTAATTTGAAGTCATTCATATCATACTTTTTATATAGGATGTGTAATGAATAGAAGGGGTAAAAACTTGTATAGAAATAGATGGATCATAATTTTATTTCCTATAATTATCCCCAATATCAATAGATTTAGATCTCATAGATTATACTTGAGATTCATCACTGACATATTCTTTATGTTTTATCTAGAGAGGTCCAAATGGTGATGTTTCACTATTTTTGCTTGTTTCTAAATAGTCTTTGAATGAGTAGGGTCAAACAGTAATTCTAAAATCTTTATCTACATAAGTTATTGAAGGAGATACCTCAAATCCATTATAATAGTCTATATTATCTGTCAAGGATCCCTCCATAGCTCTCTGAGTATAAGGGATACTGGATCCACCATCTTGAGGTGAACCACCCCCATTATCATCATCATCATCAAACTCAGAGTAGTATAGGACTAACACTAGCAGGTTCATATAATATGTTATGTCTAGGGGTACAACTTATCTCAGGAGACTTATACGAGCTTTCTTTATCCTCTTAAAAGTCACCTAAATCATCCTAATTGGGTTGATCCAAAAAACCATTTATACACAATTCAGTGTTAATAAGGTCCTCATATTGTGACTCTTCTTCATGAGATGGTGAAGGTATATGAGAATTAGAAGGTCTAAATGATACCAAAGGAGAGGCTTCTCGATCATCCTCATGGTCTTCCCTTACTTCCACATCAAGATAGGCTATCTCCATACCTTCATTTTATCTTCCTATTCTTCCACCTTTTCCTCTTCTTCCACTTCATGAGAAGAATATTCACTACCTCATTTGGATGAAGACCTAGATACACTAGATCCATTAGTATAATAGGGTATTTGATAGGCTCAAAAAATTCATATAACTTCTCAAGATTATCCATCCATTATTTTTTTCAATGATTCCAATTAACTCCCTTAAGCCTACAAATATTTTGAATTTGGAAAGAAACATCTAAACAAGTTATCTTATCCCCCCCTGAGAAACTAAACCTTTACATTACAAAATAGATAATATATAATTAGATAAGGTAAATAATTAAACTTAGAAAATGGATTACACAACTCATTCATGTGCCTCATCAGATGTGTGCATAAATTGATCTGAAATCCATTTTTTATCAAGAATAGAAAGAATATATCATGTTATCATAGGATACTAAAATATTATTTCTTAGGATAGATTAAATGTTAGATGAATTTATCCAGCAATCTGTACTCCCCATTAAGTTCTACTATTGTTGGTCTTCTAGTTGTTCCATTATTAGTCTGTTATTCCAAATCATTTCTAAATTCAATGTGGGCATGGTTGATTGGATATGAACCCATAAGAGTCACTATTAATATCTTTTCCCATAGTCTTAATGAACACTCAAATTCTTCCCTATTTACCACTTTGTGAATGGCGTTTCATTTATATTAAGTAATAAATTCCAAATTCATATAGAATTCATTAACTATCCTTGGATAGAATATTTTACCATTTTTCTTAAACTAATCATCCAAAACTTGAATCCAAACCACTTTCCATACTAGAAATATTCTCAACTATAGCCACTGAGCACCTACTTATTTTTTATTATATACTATGAAATACAAAAAATTCTAGTTGTACAACTTCTATACAACATTCGTGCTACCTTGATACTTTTCTATTTCTTAGTAGGAGGAACTTTAATAAGAGATGCAACATCGATATCTCATTTCATCCTCTATATTCTAATTATTTAGTTCAAACATGAATGTTTTGGGTTTGATAGGGAGTTTCATGAAAGTGGGTTTTGAGAGCAGTTAAGGCTTCAAAAAAATAAATCGGTTTTAGGGAAAAGGTATATGATGATTAAAATTTTGATTTAAAATTTTATTTTAATTATTTTGGGACATAAAGTAATAAAAAATGTAAATAAAATTCCACAAAAATTACTTATAAAAAAATTCCAAAGAATAAAAATAGTAGGTATAATAACTATAGACTTGAGGAAAAAATGAATGATAGTTCTATTGACTGTGGACATATGGTAAGTTTAATGACAATGTGAGTTAAGTTTCACGGTTTTTATAGTGACTATGTGAGTAGAAGTTCATGGTATGTATAGAGACTGTATAAAAAACAAGTCATGGTGACGTTATTAAACATATGAATAAAAACTCACAATCACTTAACTGACCATGTGAATTATATATCACAATTACTTCAATAACAAGCACAAAAGTAAAGCAATATAAAGATAATTAAGAAAAAATAATAGATATAAAAAAAGATAAAAATTTAGATATAGTTTATAATCCCTAATTCATGTATGACATAATTTATTCATTTAATATTCAAAGTCTTTATAAAAATACTAGTAAGATGATATTCATTACCCATTAATTCAAGTGTAATATCTCCATTTTGAAAATGTTCTCTAGAAACGTGATGTCTTATATCAATATGTTTTATCATTGAAAGTGACACATGATTCTCATAGATGCTTATTGAACTTGTATTATCACAATTTATAGGTACATTTTGAAACTGATATCCATAGTCTAGAAATGTGTGTTTTATCCTATAATTTATACACAACAACTTCTTGCATCTATGTAATTATCTTTATTAGTAGATAATGTAATATATTTTTTCTTTTTACTACACCATGAATCTAGAGACATTCCCCAAAAGTTTCTTGTTACCATTTTTTTCTATCTAAATCACAACCACTAAAATTTATATTTGAATAACTAACTAAATAAAATTATTTTTATCTAGACAAGAATAGTTCTAAATTGGATGTTATTTTGAGCTATCTAAAAATTCTTTTGACATTATTCAAATATGATTATTTTGGATTTTATTGAAAACATGAACACATGCACACACTAAATGTAATATATGGTGAACTAGCATTTATGTATAGTAAACATCCAATCATACCTTTATATATGTTTTGATCAGCTAATTTCCTAGTTTTATCAAGTTCCAAATTATAGTTTATACTCATGGGAGTATCAATACCTTTGTTTATATCCATACAAAAACGATTTAGAAGATCCTTAGTGAAATTGGATTGATTTAAAACAATTCATTCTTTAGTTTAAAAATAATAAAAACAAATGAATAATTCTAACTCACTGTTTAAACTCATTTAAAATTCATTTTTCATAATATTTTAAAATTATAAACAAAAATATTTTTTGAATTATTTAAAAAAATATCATGAACATATATTTTAAATAATAAAAAATATTTTAATATTATTTTAATAAATATATTTGCGTCATGGGTACCTTTAGAAAAATGTTTGAAATAAATTGTTAACTGATCTAATATCATACCAATCTCTAGAATCTTGTTTTAAACCATAAAAATCCTTGTTTAATTTAAAAACATGATTTAGAATGTTATGTTTTTGAAATCTTGTAATTTTTTCCACAAAATATCCTTAATTATATAATCATTTATAATATCTCTCTTGAAATCCATTTGATGTAATTTTAAATTGAAATGTGCTTCATAGGTAAGAAAAATTAAAATTTATTCACATATTACTATTGGTGTAAAGGTTTCTTTATAGTAAATAGAATCCTATTGAATATACCCTTGTGCAACCATTCTGTTTTTTTTCTAATTTAGTGTTAGAATCATCAAACTTGTTCTTAAAAACCTATTTAGTTATAATGGTTAGTAAGTCTTTAGGTCTTTCTACTAGTTACCACACTTTGTTCCTTTCAAATAGATTCAACTCTTTTAACATTTCCATTACCCATAATTTATCATATACTGATTTAGTGATCTTTTAGGTTCAGGTTATGATAAGAAGGATTGATGTTCAACATGATTTCCAAGATAATATAGATTATGAGTTCCTCTATATAGATCTCCAAATACAACATCTAATAGATAGTATCTATGAGTCCCAATGGCCATAGTTATAGAAGTATTTAGTACTTCATCTTCTTATTTAGGTTCAAGTTAAAATAGTTCATTAGAACTATGTGATTTTCAACAGCATTTTCATAGAAACCTCACTAGGTTTGGTTGAGTCATTGATATTCAAATTTGAAAGATCATCCTCAAGTTTTTATAAATAAGTATTAGGCTCATGTGGATATATTTCATCAAATTTTACATGTAAAAAATATTATATAAAGGTTTCAGTGACCTATTATCCTATTACATATTGAAGATTCTTTTTTAATGTAAAATAAAGAACACATATTTTGAGAAAATAAAAAATCTAAATCGACTACATAAATATTATCATTATGCAAGGTAGTAAAAATCAAAACAATATTGGAATCATAAATTTTACCATAATTATTCTCAATGTTAACATGATACCCATCATCATATAATCATGATATTCTAATAATATTATAGCTTAATCCATTTGAAAATAATACTTTTGAAATAAAAAAAAATATAATAATTACTAATTTGACCGAGTGAAATTATTTTTCATTTGGAGTTATCACCAAAAGTGAAATGTCCACCATATATAGTGATACGGTAATTAAAGCTTGATTATTCCCCAATAATATGTCTCAATCATTCACTGTCTTGATACTATAAGTGCTTACTGGTACTCTTCAAGCAGGTTTCCAACAACTAAGTAAAAACATAAAGAAATTTGGTACCCATAATTTCTTGGGTAAAGAAGTGTTAGTAATAAAAGATTTAGTAATCCAAATATCTTTGAAACATTTAACTTTAATAGAATTTATACTTTTAGAAATTAAAACATTATTATATCTATAGGAATAATAACTATTTATAGAGCTGGTGAATTTGGAGCTATTAACAAATTTATTCTTATAATGTTTCCTTTATCCAGGATGGTAACCAATCCTAGATGTATAAATGGGTGTGGTTTGTTCACCAAGAATTGTATTCAATGTTTCTGTTCCATTTTTCTATATTTCTATATATATTTTGAGTTGATCATTTGATAATTTGAGTTTATTTTTTTCTTTTAATAACCGATCATTCTTGTCTTTTTGTACACCAAAGTTAGATTCAAAATGATTAGACAATGTGTGTTTCTTATTTAAAATATTATATTTATATTTACGTTCATTGAATGTTTCTTTCAATATATTACATTATTAAAATAAATATTTATTTCTCACATTTTAAACCTTTTTTTACTCTCAAATACATTATAAATATGAATAGTAGATGTAGGGGTAATATTTGATACCTCATATGAATGTTTCATAAAACACATGTTAGATAAATTATTCTTTTTCTTATCATCTTGAATTAGATAAACTTGAGCTATCATTAGAGTTTCTCCTGGTGGAGTTCATAACCTTCTTTGGACATTTTCTTTTATCCTCATATTTTTTATTATACTTTAAATTTCAACATTATACTTTGATATGTCCTTTTATTTTTTCATTAATAAAAGGTCACTTCACATGATTGATTCTCCTTTTTCCAATTCCCTATTTATTCATATTTTCCGTAATAATTTCTTATTCTAGAATAATTATTTGAATATCTTATCTTGGTGATCCATTTTCTCTTCACTATATAAGGGTGATTTATCCTCATTGGAACTATCATATTTGTTTTTGTCTTTTAGCCTTGATTTGCTAGTTTTAAAGACTAATGACTTTCTCTTAGGTTAATCTTCTTCCCATTTTATCACTTTCACTTCCTCCTCATACATCATGAGCTTCTGAATAGTCCCCTTTATTGGAAATTTACTTATATCACATGATTTTTGGATAGAAACTGCAGTGCATATCCACTGATCTGGTAAGCATCTCAGGAAACACTTAACTTGATATTTTTCTATAATTCTGTGTCCAAGGGTAATCATAGACTTTATGATTCCATTGAACTAAAGATACGTGTCTTAAATATATCTTTCAGGTTTCATTTTGAATGTATCATACTTAATAGTATATGTATTTAATTTTATTTCCTTCACATTAGAAGTTCCTTCATGAAATGTATAGAGGGCATCGTATATCCGCGAAGTAGTTTCACATGAAGATATTATATTAAATTCATCTTTTCATAAATAAAAAAAGCATTCAAAGCTGTATAGTTTGACTTATAAGAGGCTTTAATAGTAGTATATTGTTTTTCTAGTATTATTGGGGGTTTTTCATATTTTACTTCTATAGTTCCACAAATATAAAAGTATATACTCTAAAGGTGTATTTTCATTTTTATATTCTAATGAGAATATTTTTTTCCATTAAAATAAAAAGGTATGTTGGTAGCATAACCATTAGACTTAGCCTTTATAATTTCATATTAAAAAGTAAATACAAATTAAATAAATCTTTATAAAACAACATAATTATAATAATTATTAGTTAAAGAGAAATAAATTTTCATTTGATAGAAAATGTTGTTAAAAGTGGAAAACAAACTAAGGTGGTGAATTGAGTTTCCAATTAAAATTTCTATTGAAAATTATTTAAAATTAAATCCACTCAATTTAAAAAATAGTGAAATTAACTATAATAATGGATGAATATAATTTTATATTAAAAAAACTTATCAAAAGTGATATCAAAACATAGTTAAACTAGTTTAAAACTCATTTAAACTTTGAAATATCTTTACTAGTATAAAGAATCGTATAAATAACAAAAATTAAATTCAACTATCAAATTAGTGTTTTTCAATTATCATTTTGAAAAAATACTAGTTTTTTCTAAAATAAAAAATAAAAAATAGGAAATAATATAGAGGAATAAATACAAGAGGTTTAGTCTCAAACTAAGACCTAATTCTCTCTACTTTGAAATCACCCACTTCCAAGAAGTTTATTAAAGAATATACTGATCCATAACCTAGATCAGGTTTAAAAAAAGACCATACATAGACAGTCTAGAATAAACATTCTCTTCTACTATTCTACATAGGATAAAAAAAGGTAATAACTACATAAAGTTAGTCCAGGATGCACAACCTATTATACTGTTCTTCAAGGGAGTACATATGTAAAAGAATGAGAGAGAGTGGTTATCACACTCTAATACAATATGATAGAATGTGTTAAAGAACAATAATATTATAATAAACAGAACATGAAAATAAATCAAGATAAAAAATAGAAAAGGATAAAAAGAGTAAAGATTTGATACATCTCAATTTGACCGGCTTTGGTTATTTAGTAGTCCTTGTATTTTTATTTAAAAAGGCATCAACCAAGTTTTCATAGATAGTTTAGGAAAATAGCGTGCTGTGGAATTTTTAAAATGAGTACATTGTGTATGATAATGTATCTTAAGAATGTGTGTATTCAATAGCTCAATTATTTTCTCTATTATTCTCTCTTTGTTGACCATGAGAGATTATTCCTCTTAAGAACTCCATATAAAAGTAGCTGTTGTAGGATATTTATTGCAGTCATAAATGAACTGAATCTATATTCAATGCTCCAAAATATAGTCTTGGGATATTTGAAAATACACCACTACTTATGTTTCACATGATCACTTTTCATCACTTAAATCATAGTTACTTTGGCTCAAAGTCTGTTAGAATAGTCATATGTCATAGTAACTTCATTTTCTCTTGCATTCACTAGGTTTCTTTATGAATTAGTTTCATATATACTTATGTTATCTACACTACTACACATGATATACTAAATCCTTTATGCCATCACTTCACTAGTTCCCACAGTATATTATTTCCTTCATGTGGTAGCTTCTTAGCTTCACACAGCCACATGACTTGTTCATGCGGTCACTTCATTATCTTTTGTTATAGGTAGTTTTTTCTTGCAGTCACTAAAATATAGAAAAATGATTCGTACATGACTTATAGAAATTATACTCACTTGTCACATGGTAACTTGGTTGTTCATATGGTAGGTTTAATACACATAAATTCACTTGACCATCTATGCATGATCATATCATGAATTAAGATAGATTTTTTCTCAATGAACAGTTAGTTTATTGTACATGTGGTCGGTTGGAGTAAAACATTCATTCAATTCTACATTTTCACTTGATATTCAAAATCAGTTCAATTTATTCACATGGTAAGTTCATTACACATTTAGTAGGTTGTCACGATGACTTCTAGTCTTAGCCAATTTTATCATTTTGTAGAAGAAATAGTTTTCTACTATAAATCAAGAAATTTATTAGAAATATAAGTAGAAAAATTTGGGATCAACAAAATAAGGAGGTGATGGACTAAACTAACATTGTATATGTTATGGCGCACTTATGAAATCATACACCATAACCATTTTACCAGTTGACTATGGTATAAAGTCACTGTCTTTTGATACTCTATTTTCTTTATACTATTATATGGATTCTTCAATTAAACAATGATTTAGTAATATGAATTTTCTAATATCCATGACCATTTTATTAGAAATCTATGACTTGGTCTGGGAAAATCCATGAATTTCATCTATTTAAAATGCAGCAGTCCATAATTCTGTAAATTGAGATTTTATAGTTTCTTCATTAATTCAAGGAATCAATTCAAACAAGATAGAGGAGGATATTATACAACTAATGTGTTTTTTGGGATAACACCTATCCAAAAATAGTAGAAAATATAAAATAAAATAGAAATCCACAAGATCATCCATTCATATTAGACTGAATATAAATAAAATAAATGTTGGTGTAACATCGATTTATTGATCCTGAATTTTTGCAAGCACTTCACGTGATCTAGACAGTTATCCCTGAGCATTATACAGTGAGATCCTTCCTCCAAGGGTATCCATGAGTAGGATGAATCTCAAAATTATTGGGAATTAATTTCTCTTACTCATGGTTTACTATAACGTTATTCAAAGAGATTAATATTTGCAATTAATTATTTAACATTTTAACAATTAGGTTGAATGTTCAAACTCTTATGAATTATTATCTCATGATAATCAACCAACCATGATAGCATGGAGTAGGAGAATATGGTCGATCCATGTGTTACCACTTATCACATAAAAATACCTTTCACAACACCATGACCTAGTAACCCTCATTATGTCATGGTCTACACTAACACAAACCATAATATGGTCAAAACGTCCATGTCACGGTGGTTCCTTTAGCGTAAATTTCTGAAAACCAGTGTTCAAGTCATTATTAACCATATTTAAGGTTGTATCCTTTTATTGTGTAACTCTAATAATAATTATGGGATAACTTAATTAACATTTGTATCAAAGAATTATCCATAACTATCTTGTTTTTATTTTAGAGGATAGTGTTGAGAAAAACCATGTTAAGGATTTTTAGAAGATGATACTCTACTAAACAGATCATGGATTCACAAGTTAATATATTTGGATAGATATAATATTACCATAAGACTCTCTAAGTAGCGTAATAGTCATAGCTTGGACTATAATGAGAGGTTTTAAGGATCCTTTCCAACTATAATATTTATGTGACTGAATATTCTGAATCTAATTGGTGAGGGATTTAAGGATTTGATAAAATATTGGGGTGTTTAAGATTAAAAAATCAAGAATGAATAATAATTGGAAATCAGGATAAAGTACTAATATAATGAGTTTCAGTTTGTAGAAGAATATAAATAAATACTGAAAAAACATTGCAATCAATATTTGGTAATGAACATGTCCTTACATGAAAAAAATATAAGAGTTGTATAAGTTTTTGCATGTAGTACTATGTCAATAAGGGAAATTTTATATACAACCATCCTCATTACCTACTTATCCATATTAGGAAGAATGTGAGGGTGTTAATAAATATTATAGAAGACTCATGGATGATTTATTTTATGTTTACATCATTATATAATCAAAAATGTACAATGAGTACTGAAATAAACATGATGAAATGGATTGTTACACCATCTTATCTCATCTCCAAGAAGTTTATAAAGTGAAAATGAAGAAAGAAACAAATGATATTATCATTAAAGTAAACACATGTAATTTGAAGTTTGGAATCCAAGTTATTTGTTATTTTCTCATGATGATAGATTTTATTTATCAATTTGTATTGTTAGGATTCATGTTAATTAATGATATATCAATGTAACTCATTATATCATCCTTATCACCTAGTTACTCAAGCTTCATTAAGGACAATAAAAAAACATATTATAGATAAATAAATTCAATAAATTGTTGATAAGGTTTTACACTTTTTAAGAACATAAATAAATATAAATATCCAATTATTGTGGTGAACAAGTAGAAATGTAATTTGAAAATACCACCAGAGAGTACATTTCTAAAGGCACCTTAATAACTTTATTACCAGAAAAAAATAAAAGAAAACATGGAGAGCATCAAATATGAGGCTATTTTATTTCAATGTTTCCATAAAGGTCACTATAATAAGAACTTCAATGAATTGAACCAAAATTAAAAATAAGATTATACTTCAGGTAAATTTATCATTTCATGTATTATTTATGATTTTCTTATTGGGTGATAAATACAATTTGGGACTCACACATTTTTGTCCAAATATATGATCCAATGAAGTTAAGAATTATTACAAAAGGTAATGTTTATTTTCAAGATTATTGATAAATATTTAGTTCTATGTTAGCTAGAAGAGATAATATCTCACATTTCTAAGTGGAATGATTATTTCATTTTAAAAACATTACCACGCATTACCAAAAAAATTATCTCAGTGTCATGTTTTGACACAATGGGATTTTTTTCCTAGTTTGGTATTAAATGTTATTATGGTGTACTAAAATTGAATAATTGTTTGATTACACTTGGGTTAGAGTTACCCTATATTGGGAATCAATAATGAATATAACAAATAATACTCAAATAATAACGTGTTCGCTCAATATGATATATGGACAAGTAAAACCAAAAAGAAAGTTTTAAAGATATACCATGATCGGTGTTTAGACTATTTTTAGATAAAAATATTAGGTACTTGACATTATTTTTTATAAGGCTTAATGAACAATAAATATTTTGGAATTAAATATGATAAATTATGAAATCATATAATATTATTTTAAAAAGATTCATGTAAACTAATTTGAGTAGAAGCTAGTGGTAAATTCTCATACATTAAATGATTACTTTAAATTTCTAATAAAATATAGAATTTAAGTAAAGAATAAAACTCGTAAGAAGATAACAGATACTTTGAGTGGGAAAACCAAACAATATCTTAACTAAGAATTAACCAATCATTTAATTTAGTGTGAATATATTAATAAAATCACATTTTCTTATACACATCAAATTCATGGTGTTAGTAAAATGAGGAATTATTTCTTTCTTTCCATAGAGATATCATTGAAAATTCTTGTAAATATTATATTTTCATCCATTTTCCATTTTGAGTAATGTTTAAAAAGTAGAGGCATTTACACATATCCCTATGTAAAGAATAATAAAATATGGGACTTCACATGTACTATAATATGAAATAAGTCTATCATGTCACACATTCATGTGTTAGGATGCTATGAATTTTTTAAGGTTAATTGTTGCAACAAACTTTCATAAAAATAAAAAACACATATCATTTTGTTTTCCTAAGTGTATTAAATATATTATATAAATATATATGATAGGTTAATTATATTATAGTGAAATACTATATCTATATGAGTGGGATCACATCTCTAATTAAGATAGTAGGAACTTGTTAGACTTAAATAAAAGTCTTGTCTTGAGATGTACAATTGTTGGAATAGGAACAATTTCTATAAGAGATTGGGAAAGAGATAATTTAAAATACATTTACTAAATTGGAATGATGAAACTAAATAAATATGGTTTTATAACCATTGAGTTAGGTGATATATTATTCATTAAGAATTATAAATACATATCCCATACAAAACTAATAAATTTATAATAAGCTAAAAAATGGAAAGTGGATACGAATTTAGAAATGAGATCCATATAAAAAAATAAAATTAGTATTATAGTAGTATTTCTAGTTATTGTATATTCCACTTTGTTTAAATGGATATTTAAGATATTGTTGGACATGGATGGTAAAGTGAATACCTAAAAATAAATTTTAGTTGTTAAAGGTTTAAGATAAGTCAAGGTGTTGACTCTGTGGAAACCTTTTTCACTAATAACGTTTTTGAAAACCATTTGAATTCAGATTATCATATTGGATTACCATAATAATTTTATTTGGTAGTAGAATGTGATAACTCAAAAAATATTAAAAAATTAATTAAATATAATTAGAATTTTTTGTAACATCTAAAGTGACAAATATAATATACAAGTTGAAAGGATCCAATTATGGTTCAAATTTGTAATTAAATCCTGAAATGATTATCTTATCATGTTTATAAAAGAGGTTAGTGAGAGTAAAATGGGTTTACAATGTATATATGTCGAGAATATATGGAAAATATGTTACAGTCTTGTAGTTAATGAAGACTAAATTGGAAATAATTTTCTATGAATGAATTAAAGAAGAAACCCAAGTTCCATGTTATGATATCTACTGAGTTTGGTCTACGATATTTCTTAAAATAAGTCATATCATATTAATTTATTGGTACTAAAAAATAAAATACGAAACAATTCAATAGGGAATTGTTGGCTATGTAACATGGTAGTTTATCTCCATGATGAAATGTTTAATACATAGGATGAGATTAAGATTATAAGTAAAACTCTATATTATTTAACAATGGGATCTATCATATATTCCAATTAAAGTACTAGATTTCATAAATCTAATACACACAACATGGTGGGAAAATATCAAATAAATACAATAGAATTTCATAAGAGAATAATAATAACTAACCAATAGTGCTTGATATAGTACACTAAATAAGTTCTTGGTACTTGGAGAGGAAGGAGGTCTAATTATCAAGGGAATATAATAAATTGACTTCAAATATATCATGTTTATATAGTATCATAGTTAAAAAAATTATGTGACATCTCGATCCTTGATTCCACTTAGAAGTGCCCCGAGCTCGATTGGCCACATGGCCTCAAGCACATCTCTCAAACGCTAGAGGATGCTGAATTGAAGTGAGGGCCTAGGATGTGTCCTTGGAGAGACTATTACCTCATAACTATAGTGTATCATAACTGATAACATATAAGAATATGTAAATATAATAATTATAAATAATAAAAGGAACACATAATAGAAACTGGCTAAAGATATAAACTACTGAACATCTGATAGAAATATAAAACAACTGATGATGATATATTTCTTGTCTCTAATAAAGTTTAAAAACATGGATACCCGGTATTAAGGACAACATGCTATATAAAAGTATAAAAAAGAAATGAAAAACTATCCCCAACATCATGAGCTTCAACTCAGTCATCTGCTACCAGGTCCATCGTAAGAATATAAGAAATCAAGTGTCTGAAGTCGTACAATTACCTTTATCAACACCTATAGACTTATAGTCTTCTTGGGTACTAGAGGCGCCCATATAGGGTGTGGGATAAATATCAGTAGGACACCAAAAATGGTTTGTAAAACATCATGTCTGTTTAATATAAACTGAAAATTTTGCAAGCATGCTTATATTAAAGTAAATGAGTACTGTAATGTAAATACCTAAGTTCCGGCTTCATCCCCTGGCTGGTGCCTAAACATGTAACCAATTCTGTATTTAATTAAATTCCAATTTATATAATTAATTCATATGAGGCATATCCAGTGTTGAAATCACCTCATGATATTAATATTGAAGGTTATATGATGTTACAAGGCAACTTGTATGATATTAATAATGAAAGGAATCCAAAGTAATAACCAAGACATACAAGACATCAAGGGCAACAAACTCAGTAGTAACTACATCTTGCATAAGGATAAGAGTATAATCCAAGTATCTTAATCCATGGAATTTTACAATAGTGATGATCTAACTGAGTCCAAGGAATACATCCATGGTAAAACAAGGTAATATATGGCTAGGTCTAAAGATAAAACCAAGTAAAATCATGTCCATAGAAACCGAGATGGATCTAAGGAGTGTATCAAAGGCATATGGGAGTTGTAAAGGAGGGATCCTATAGTTTTATACTGGGTATCCATTGATAGATGATGATTGGTTTCCATGGTGGGTCTCAACTAATGAATCAAACATCCTATAATTATATTTGAGTCATCGAGTGCTCAAGGAATTACCTAAAGAATCCAAGGTGATCTTGAGTCAAACCCCTCCTATAATGATGTCATGGACCACATGTATTTGGGAAACATACAATGATTCATTCAATAATTAAGGATATATATTTAACCATGACAATTAATATGTCAAAGGGTCATTCCACGCCTTTCAAACAAGTGAAAAGGCATCCAAATAAATGCATCCACTTAGTGAATTAATTTAATTCATAGTCATTAAGTAAGTTCATATGGTTCAATCCTTACCTTTCATTAAAGGGATAAGTACAAGGGAATGAAATAATTCAATTAATTCAAATAATTCATAATCCATTCAACATGGTTCACTCCGATACCTTCCACTAAACATGTTAAGAGGTTCTATGGATGTGAAACCAAAGCTTCATTTACAATTAACAAGGACAAGTCACACATATATGATATAATTCCCATTTCTATTTAATAGTGACTAATAAGGTGAATCACATACATTAAGTGGGTCATGTGGAAGAAAACATGGAACTGGACATTACAAATTCAATATTCATTTAATATAGTAAAGCTTATCATTAACAGGGTCTAGCCGAAGCACACATGAATGACACCTCAAAAGTTTCATAACACCATTTAATCATAAGTAAGGGAATCACCCTACATGGGGTGGTCGTTTTTTAGGTCATAACCCCTAAAAAGGAATAAAATACATGGAATGGGTCTTAGAACCTGATTATAAGGCCTATAAGTAAGGAATTTTAATTAAAGAGATGATGCCTGATGAAATCGGCACACACACACACATCATTTTATAAAATGAAGAAACTTGTGGAGTGCATTATAGACCACCTAATATAGGCTCATATGACTGCATTAATTTAGTATTATCCTTTGGTTTGGCCTATATTGGAATAGTTCTTGAGGAATGGACCAACACCCTAAAAATAGGGCATATGAGCATATATTTAAATAACGTCAAGGATAGGAAGAATAATGATGAAATATTAAAATGAAATTTAGAGTGTACCGATGCAGATCCAAATAGATTAATGATGGTAAAATAAAGATTCATATGGATTCTTGGGATAAAAATATATAATTGATATCTTTTAGGCTTCAAATGGGAGAAAATTGGGGTTATTTAATTCTAGAAAACCCAAAAGGGAGGAAGGGTTTCATTTAAAAAATATATTTAATGGAAAACAATAATTTCACATAAAAACCATACTTGGATGGTTTGGCTACACGATTAGCCAAATCGTGCACCAACCGTGCTTGGTCATCTATAAGAAGGGGCACCACATTATTAGGCCCCATGGTTAGGGAAATCATGCACCAACTGTGCAAATCACATATGCTATTTTTCTATAGTTTGTTCACTGATCATACGGCCCTAATTTCCTAGTGAAGGGATATTGTGCACCCTCCTTATACTCACTTTCTAGATATTGTATGGTTAAACTAACTGTAAAACATTCCCCAAAGGGTTTGATATAATCATGGGAAATGCCTTTTTCTACCAAAAAGTAGGTTTCTAGGATTTGAAAAAGTCCTAAACACCCCTAAGAAATTTACAAAACTTTTTAGGAATCCAGAATAAGTCTGTAAAATAGAATTAGACCAAAATTTAAAGGATCCATACTTGAGTAAAAAACAAGGTTCATACAGTCTTTCACCTTAAAGGAACTTGGCCCCAAGTTAATGTTCCAAGGGAGTAAAAACACTATCGGAGAACAACTCTGGCCACTGGGCATGTATGTCGGCCTCATGATCCTAAGGCTTATCTTTTATAAAGTCATTTTTATATAGCACCCATACCAGAGGGACAAAACAGCCTTAGAGAGACTTTTTTATCTAGTCAACGATGCACATCAGATACTCCTCAAATGAAGAATCGACCTCTAACTCAACTTATTTGGGACAAAAAGTATGAGATGGGTCGGCATGATAATAGTGAAGCTATGAAACTTAGAATACATCTTTCATGGTATGGTACCTATGAGGTAGTAACAACCAATTGGCTACTAACCCAAATCTTTATAGAATCTAAAATGACCATATATAATGAGGAAACAAAATTCACTTGCCTATGTATCCATCTATTCCCAAGCCTAGGTTTTAACCACAAGAAAACATGATCCCCAACCATGAACTTTAGATGTCATCGATTTTGATTAGCATAAGATTTCTCTATAGACTGAGTAGTATAAAAATGCTTCCTGATCATTTGAATATACTCTAAAGTCTCTTGTATGAGATGAGGACCTAGAAGGGCTACCTTACCTTCCTATAGAAAGCACAATGGTGAATGGCATGGCCTACCATACGAGGCCTCAAAAGTGCCATCTGAATAATCTCATAGAAGCTATTATTATGATAAAAATAAATGAGGGGGACATGATTATCCTAAGAAATTATGAAATAAATGGCTCATGCCCAAATAATTTTCTCTAGAACCTGTATCATCCATTCTGACTGTTCATTGGTATGCGGTTGAAAGGTTCTTCTCTAAACCACCTATGTACCCATAGCCTTATACAAACCCTTCCAGAACTGTGACATGAAATGAGAATCCCTATCTGAAATAATAATATGAGGGATCCCATGTAGTCATATGACTTCATGGACATACAATATTCCCTTCTTATCCACAGAGAAAGTCTCCCAAATAAGAATGATGTGGGACACCTTTAACAGTCTATCAATGAAAACCCATACAACATTTATACCTCGAGGAAACCATGGTAATACGACTATAAAATCTGTGGTAGCATCTTTAAATTTCCATTATGGGACTGAAAGTGGATATAAAAATACTGAAGGACTCTAGTTACCCACCTTCACCTAGCAAAAAGTGGAACACCTAGTGGTAAATCTTACTATTTTATGTTTCATACTAGGCCACTTATGATGGCGTCACAAGTCTCAATACATCTTAGAGATGCCTAGATGAACTACCCACTGATAATCATGAGACTCACACATAAAATATTATCTCATATTGTGTAGGTACCTATACACATCCATTAATATGAAAGATTCCATCTCTATCCACAGACCAATCCAGAGGCGGGTCAACTCCTGAAATACTCTCACAAGGAACCAAGCCTTCTAGATCTAAAATTTTCCACTCTTCACCTTATAAAAGAGGGAATAGTTTAATTTCAAGGCTGAGATATAGGACTAATAATGAATCTCATGACACTCTAGATGCATCTCAAAAAATAGGTCCTTCAATTTTCATTCATCATTGGATTCCCGTACAGACTGTGCCTGATTTTTCTTACTCATCTCCTCCACTACTGAATTACCTTTACCAGGCATGTAGGCAAGCTTAAAATAGAAGGAATAAAGACATTAAACAAATATCCTCTATCTGAGATTCAATTCATGTTGTTTAAATAAATATTTGAGGCTATTGTGGTTCGTATACACCACAAAATGCTCACCCAATAGATAGTGCCTCCAACAACATAAGGCATGGACAACTTCTTCTAGATCAAGGTCATGTGTCGGGTAATTTCTTTCATGAGGCCTAAAATTCCAAGATCCATATGAAATGAATTTGTTCTCATATATCAACACTACTCCTAGGTTGACGCTTGATTCATCACACAACAAAGTATATCTTATTCGAGGTTCTAGAAGAGTCTGAATTAGTGTCGAGAGAAGCCTCCATTTCAGCTTCTGAAAGGCTTTCTCACATACTTCTAACTATAAGAACATGACACCCTTCATTGTAAGAAAAGTAAGAGGTTTATAAAGGTGTGATAAGTACATTATAAAATGTTTTTAATATCCATCCATCCCAATGAAACTCTATATATCAAAAGGATTCTAGGTTTTCTCCCAGGAAACCACAACACTAACCGTCTCTCGGTCAACAGATACTCATGATTTTGAGATAATATGACCCAATAAGTGTACCTTTTAAATACGTAAGTGGAAATAAACAATTTTGGATTAAATATAATGCTCTCTCAGTGTACTCATAATGATATCAAGGTTCTTAACATAGTCGATACAAGTGTGATAATACTCCAAGATATCATCTAAAAATACAATGAAAAGGGAATCTTGATAGGGGTGGAACACCCTATTTGTCAAATACATCAAAAAATGAGGGCACATTAATGAAAAAATGGTATAACATGGTACTAATATAGACTATAAATACTACGGAATGTTGTATGAGGTATTTCTAAAGGTCCAACTCACTCATGATGATAGCCCGATCTCAAGTAGATCGTTGAGATCACCCTAGATCCTTGGAGATTATAAAATAGATCATTTATATTAGGATGTGGATATCATTTCATATAAATAATCTCATTCAACCATATGTAATATATGCATAGATGAAGGGTTCTATCCACCTTCTTGGTGAAAATCACTAGCGAACCCCAAGAGGAAGTATTAGGACTAATAAATCATTTGGCCTTGAAATCCTGTAACTGTCACTCAAGATCCTAGAATGTAGTAGGTTCAACCCTATATTGAAGAATTTACACTATATATAATATTGGAATAAGAAAAATCATTGGAAAAAACGTCCCTAAAACAATCTACTACTGGAGGGAATTCAGTCTGAAGTAAACCATGAACTTTTATGAAGAGATTATTAATCTTTATGGTTAATACACCTATCGCATTGTAACACCCCGATATTTTATGAGATATATTATTTTTAATTTATTTGATATCTTGTGTTGTACGCTACACAAAGATTATCTTTCACTATACACAATACTATATTAGCTTGCTGTATACACAACCCAATTCTTAGCTTGTGTTGCACAAAATATCAAGTTCTTTTGATAGAACTCAACACTGAATATAGATTTGGTTCATTGTAAAAATGAACTATGTTTGGATTATGTTATACACAACACCAAAGGAATATTTCACAACATGAAACACTGAATTAGCTTGTTTTACATGCAAGAGTGACCTTCCTTTATATCTTACGTTGTATGCGATACTGAGTTTCACTAAACAACGATATATTATTAAAATATTATTATTTAATTGGATATAAACTAGTAGTTATAAAGAGTATTAACCAAATTTTGAATTTTATATAACATTATAATTCATCTTAAACATTTTCTTGAACATGGTATGAGAACAAAAATCAAATTTTCAGATAAAAGTATTATTTTCCAAAAAATGCAGTTTTACCACCTTTTAATGGCACACCCATTTTAAATCTAGTTTTTACACCATTATAAGTTAAATTTTAAAAAATAAACTTCTTCTTTAAATAGGGAAATCCAAATTTACTTTTGGTAAGTTTTTGGTATTTTTCTGATAAAGTTCATTTTTAATGAATAGTGAAAAATACTGCATTTTAAGTCAAAACTGTCTTTTCATCTAATTTATTTACATAGTTAAACTGTACATTTAATTGATTTTAAAGTGTAATTGTATTATATTTTTATGATTTTGTCCAATTTTAGTCATTAATAGCAATTTCAATCTTAAATTGTACATAAACACATGTCAATCTTTGGGTAGTTTTTACTTCTTAAGAACACACGTTTTGGATTTGACAACGGGAATTAATTTTAAATAATTTTATTCAAATTATGGGTATTGAATTTGGAAAAATGGATTCCATATTTAAAATCATGATGTACAAATTATGTAAATAGGTAACTTTTATTATTAGAAATTTTGAATAGTAACTTTAGTAAATATTTTATTTATCATGGTTAAATGGTAAAATCTGGTAAATAAGGGTAAAAAATAATATTATAATAATATTAAATTATCCTAACACATGTAAAAACACTATTTAATTGTACATGTACGACTATGGGCATATGTGGGTCTATTTTGGGACCCCATTGAGCAACTTGTAATGGAAAATAACATTTAATTACTTTTAATTTAATGTTAAGGAAAATATAACCTAAACATATATTCATTACTAAAATAATTTTTATACGTGGTTATATAAGTGATATCTTCAACTATAAATATTAATTATAAATATAAAAATATATTCTACATAATGATATTTTATTTTTAATATTTGGACATTAAATAGATAAATTTAATTATGACACAAAGATGATGTGGTGATTGCTTCATTAATAAAGGATTCAAATAAATTAATTTGTAAATATTAAATAAAATGTAATTTGGTTATTTTGATGTCATAAAATTATTGTCTAGAATATATTGACATATAATATTTTCATTAATTCCTTATTTTTTATGGAATCAGGTTGTTATGAATTTTTAAAAAAGTCAAGTATTAATAGTGTCCAAAATTGACACAATTCATAACTTAAAACATAAAATAGTTTATTAAATTATATTAAATTCATAAAAATCTAAGATTATGTAAAATGAGTAATTTAATTCCAAATATTTCATAAATAACTTTTTTGGTCGTTTGACATGATTCATAAATTACATTAACCCACAATATGTAAATAACATGATATCACGGTAACATTAAAAAGGGTAAAATAAGGTTAAAACCAAAAAGAAAAGGATAAAAAAATATTCAAAAATAGTAATTTTTTTAATGATTTTTATTTGAACCAAAACCATCTTATATTCGAATTAGTTAAGTTTTGGACTATTTATAATTAGAATTGAATTTGTAATAAACTATTATTTTGTGAGTTTTCTAAAGTTCCCTTCTCTCCTCTTATAAAAGGGAACCACCTCCCTCTCCTATTAAATCCATTTTTAGCCTTCAAGATCATCCAAAACCTATAAATTTCTCTTATAAACTTCCCTAGTTATATTTTAGAGGTGATATTTTTCTCAAAAGACCAACTCTAGTGCCCTAAGAGTAAATTTAAAAGAGGCACGTCGAGAAAGAGGTAATATCTTCTACCAATTCTTTCAAATTTATGTCTTTTTATACTTCCTATTATTTAGTTGTTTAATTATAAAGTAATAAAACAATTATCACTCATATACTTATATGTTATTATAAATATGTAAACACCCTATTTAACCTTCTATCCATCCTATGGAAAATGAAATCATCGCGCGTGCATACGACCGGATTACCATCTCCACACCGTGGTGTAATATGTTTTTCACCAACACCTTACTTTGATTGGTATAATGGTGGAAATAATAACTATATATGATTATTATAACATGATACTAATTCTTAGATATTATACACCATCCCCTTAAATAATATTCAACAACTACGGGAACGATATCATCACTTGTGCGTACGAACGACTTACCGTCTCAATGGCGTGATGAGATTCATTCTCCACGTTAACCATTCAAGAATTATTATAAAGTATATATAATAAATAATCATGAAATATGATACATAATAATTCTATTGGATTTATGTATATATTTTTTTCATTTACTTACATCCATTCAATTCAATTAGGAAACGAAAAAAGCGTTCTTGCGCACGTACGGCCTACCGTCTCCATCAATGGTGTTTTCCATTTCATTTATCTATGAATTATACATAATTTTATATACAAAATATATATGATATATATAAATTATTTTTTACATTATTTAAGTAATTAAATTATGATATAATAAATAATATCATGAAAAAAAATTCCAAACATGTACGATAAAAGAAATTATTATTATCCATGACATTGATTTGACATTGAATTAACAAATGAAAGAGAAGTATAAAGTCCTAAGTGAATCATATATGATATTATAATTATTATTATAGTTCTGTTATGAGTTAATAATATGATTAAACCCACTATAAAGGAGTTTTAGACACATACAAAAGAAATCAGACCAAAGGTAAGGGATAACTTTTCCAATCACGTTTTATCTGAGATTTTTTACTCGTGAGAATCTACTGGGGATATATTTATCATCCATGTCCATGTTTTCTAAAATTATTTTTATAAAATCCTTACCATTCTTCTATTTTTTGAAGTTTTTTTTACCCATTTTGAGGATTACTACATGGTTTGGAAGGAAACATTCTTTTGTTTACCATACATGGTATATTTTAACTTTTCCGTAAAAAGAACCAAGAAAATGTTTTTAACTTATAATTCTTAAATGGGTTATTACATTTTCATGATTCTTTATTTACACAAAGATTCTTCTAAATTATTTCAATTTTATTTTCAACTAAATTCGTTTCTTTTAAATTTTTGTGGCATTTTGAGAAAAGAATTTGTTTTGGAAGAAGAAATGATATTTTCCTCCAGAACTAAGTTCAAGTGGTTTATCAAAATTATTTTCCATCTAATATGACACTCTTTAAATCATGTTATGTTTCAATCCATATTATTACTCGGATTTTATTGTGTTAATGATGAAATGGTATTCTATATGGATTATGTTATGATGGAATGATGTTTAAGAAACCCATTTTATTTCATGGGTTATGCTATGATGAATGATTTATGTTTTTTGTGGAACATGTAAGAATGGTTTAATTATGAGATGGGTGTGACCTATATCTACTTCAAATGCATTGGTTAAAGATTTATATCTCATGATATATACATGACTAGAATGGGAAGTAAATCTGGTTCAGTAATGCAGGGCTGGAATGACAAGTAAATCTGGTTCAGTAATATATGGCTGAAACGACAAGTAAACCCGGTTCATTAATGGACTTAATCCACTATGATTATCTTGGAATAAATAAATTAGATAATATGGAAATCATATTCTGTTATTAATGGTTTTCGAAAACTCCATGTTTTATGCCAATGCTATTTTATCATGGTCAATGTTCTTTTATGATCTATGCCTTACGTACTGCCAAGATATATTTCATGGCTCATGATTTTGATGTTAAACGTTTATGTTAATTTTTTACATTCAAATGGTTATATTTTGTTTTATGTTCTCTTTTTTTACCCTTACAGAGCATTTGATCTCACCCTTTTTATTTTTTATTTTCCCCATAATATAAATAATGGTTTTAGGTAGGAAATAAAGGGGAAGATCTTTATGGGAGATGTTAAAGATATTTTACCAAGTTAGAAGATTATATTCCAATTTTCAAAAGAAAATAAACTAATATAGTCATTGGGCATCTGTTTGTGTCATGTATTTAAGTATTTTGTAAATGAAATTTAATGTCCATGTACTTCAAGATCGAGTCTTTATAGTTGGTATCAGAGTGAAGGTTTAGTCAAACATTAAAAACTAGGATGGAAAAAATTCAGTGAGATCCCTAGAGATATTTCTATGGTGTGTCTATGGATGTCCCTAAGATTAAGTATAACTATAAGTCACAGTCAAATAATTATGTTAACGATCATGAATAACCAAGGGTGAACCTATTGTGTCCTGGATTAAAGAAGGTGTC
This sequence comes from Viscum album, assembly GCA_963277665.1. Taxonomy (NCBI): domain Eukaryota; kingdom Viridiplantae; phylum Streptophyta; class Magnoliopsida; order Santalales; family Viscaceae; genus Viscum; species Viscum album. The sequence continues at coordinate 343,910,882 of OY728162.1, read as the reverse complement.
AAAAGTTAGACATCCTATAAGTGAAATTTTATGATGTTATGGTTCCTAATTATTTTAACTGTTTCTTACACAATGGTTGCTTATTTTATTCAATGGACGAAACCAGAAATAATTGGGTTAACATTGAATCCAATGGACAAATTGTTAACTATGACCAACAAAATTGTGCAATTCCTAGAGAGAAAGATATTTTGATTATGCCGAATCAGTCATCATGATGTATGATTAATATGGTGATCATTAGTGGTATCCCTAAGTCATCAAATAGGAGGAAGATCAAATTTTATGCATATTCTCATGGTGAGGATCGTAGTGTAAGGAAGATCAAGATTTATATATATCAAGTAGAAGGGAAGAAGAACCTTGAGGAATACCTCAAATGGAGGGGAAGATGTTATCTGTGTTGGGAAAAGGGTCATAGAGTGATGGACTATCATGGAGTTCAATGTAGTATTTGTGGAGAACACAAGAATTAACTAACTCAATGCACCAAACTAAGAGGTTACTTCTAAATTGTGGAAGGAACTATTCCATGTGAATCATTGTAGAGGATGGACTGAAGTGATTATGTATTGGTATTCAAGAATAATTTTGTAGATGTAATTTTATGTTACTATGGAATATTGGAATATCTATGGTCTATTGTGGTTTTAAATAAGAATATGGCACCAGTAACCATGAAAAGTGATTGAAATAATTTTGGAAAAAACATGATATGTGCATAATGAAGGGATAAAGAGATAATAAGATGTTTGATAGTACTAATGACTTCATGACTAATATAAGGACAAAGTGATATCGTCGTTTGAGTATATTTAATTTTTTGAATTTTTTAGTGTGGAAAGTGTTAATTTTTTTAGAATATATATTTTCACTAACTTTACAAGGTAATTCATGTTATTATCTTATTTCAAGAGAATAAATGATTAAGGTATTCACATGTTTGGAATGTGACAACCAAGGGATGTGAAATGAGATATGAGAGATAAATGTTATGTTGATTTCATACACCTCTTTCTAAGTTTTATATCTTTTAAAGTATTTTAATGTTATCCATTTATGGATAATATAAATTATTTTCAATTTTATGTTTGTTAGATTAATGTATTATCTCACTATAGGTGGATTTATTCATATCTGATTACCTATGATAACCTTTTTATTAAGACATATGGAATGAACTATAATTCTATTGCATGATATTCTAACACTTTACGAATTAAAATTCAACTTCATTTCTTTAAATTAGAGATGATGTGTAAAATTTTCAAGGAATTACCAATGATGAGATTGTACTGAAATTAAGCAAGTATTTATTCTCATGTTTTTCATATTTAATAAAATGATCTTAAAAACAAAAAAAGATATCCAAGTACTTCTTTATTCAATGAATCAGATTGTCCCTTAAATAATCACAAATTTATGGCATTCTGATTGTTAACTTTCTCCAAACCATGTTCTATATCACTATCCATTAGAACTTGATGGTTAGACTTCTCTTCCATATCCATGTTTTCACTTCCCACCTACGTTCTTATATGTGGAAACCCAGTGATGGTTTAATTTGGGTAACAATTATGTTTATAAAATTCCTTTTTAAAATTATGTTTTAGTATTCCTTTTTATGATGTGGGTTTCTATGAAAGATACTTTTATGTAGTAAACCATTTATAACCCCGACAAATTTCGAGGAAAAAAATCATTTTAAGGGGGTGGAATGTAACACCCTGAGATTTTATGTGATAAATTATTTTTAATTTCTTTTATGTCTTGTGTTGTATGCTACACCAAGATTTTCTTGCGCTATACACAACACCATATTAGCTTGCAGTATACGTAACACTATTCCTAGCTTGTGTTGCAAACAATTTCATGTTCTTTTGATAGAACTCAACAATGAGTATAGATTTTATTCAATGTAAAAAATGAAATATGTTTGTGTTATGTAATACTCTACCCCAAAGTATGCTTTCACTACACACAACACTTGGTTTATGTTACATGCAATAGAGACCTTCCTCGATAGCTTGCGTTGTAGGCGATACCGAGTTTCACTAAACAATAATATATTATTAAAAAATTATTATTTAATGGGATATAAATTAGATGTTATAAATAGTATTAACCAATTTTTAGTTTTATATAACATTATAATTCATATTAAAAATTTTCTAGAACACGGTATGATAATAAAAATGAATTTTTCAGACAAAAGAAGTATATTTAAAAAAATACATTTTTACCTCCTTTTAATGGTGTAACCATTTTAAATAAATTTTTTGACACTTTTTATAAGTTAAATTTAAAAAAATAAAATTTTTCTTTAGAAATGGGACATCAAAATTTACTTTGGGTAATTTTTTTGGTTTTTTTCTGATAAAGTTCATTTTTTAATTAATAGTGAAAACTTCTGCATTTTAAGTCAAAAGTGTCATTTCATCTAATTTATTTATATATTTGGATTGTAAATTTAAATTGTTTTAAAGTTTAATTGGATTATATTTTTACCATTTAATAAAATTTTGGTCATTTTATGTAATTTGACTCTTAAATTGGACAAAAAAACATGTCAACATTTTGGCAGTGTTTAATTCTTAAAAACACACTTTTTAGTTTTGACAACATAAATAAATTTTAAACTAATTTCTATCACTTATTTGTTTTGAATTTGGAAAATTGGATTTCATATCTTTAATCAGGAGTTCCAAATTTTGTAAATAGGTAATTTTTATTTTTAGACATTATGAATAGTAACTTCAGTAAATATTTTATTTACCGTGGTTAAAGGGTAAATCTGGTAAATAAGGGTAAAAAATAATATTATAATTATATTAAATTACCTTAAAAAACGTTATAACCCTATTGGATGATACATGTCTGACAATGGTAATCCTTGGGTTGATTTTGAGACCCCATGGATCCACTTTTAAGTTAAAATAAAATTTAATTACTTTTAATTTAATGTTAAGGAAAATATAACCTAAACATATGTCTTTTACAAAAACAATTTTTATATAGGGTCATATAATTGATATCTTTGACTATAAGAAGTAATTATAAATTTAAAAATATTCTCTACATATTTATATTTTATTTTTAATTTTTTGAAATTAAATAAAAAAATTTAATTATGACCCAAGGATGATGCAATGATTGATTTATTAATAAAGGATTCAAATAAAAAAAATAAATATTAAAAAAAACTTAATTTGGTTATTCTGATGCCATAAACGAATTTTATGGATGATATTGACATATTAGATTTGATTTGATGCCCTGTTTTTGAAAAGATTAGGTTTTTATGAATTTTTAAAAAAGTCAAGTATGAATAGTTCCCAAAATTGACACAATTCATAACTTAAAACCTAAAATAGTTTATTAAATGATATAAAATTACTAAAAATATAGGATTATTTCTAATTGTTAATATAAGTTAAAATATTTCATAAATAACCTTTTTGAGTCGTTTGACATGATACGGTAATTACATTAACCCACAATTTATAAATAATATAATATCATAGTAAGATTAAAAAGGGTTAAATAAGGGTAAAAACAAAATAATAAGGGTAAAAAAATATTCAAAACTTGTCAAAAAATTATTGGATGATGGGTATTCTAACAATAATCATATTATCTTCAAATAAAATAAGTTTTGAACCATTTATATTTGAAATTAAATTAATAATAAATTAATACATTGAGAGTTTCCTAAAGTTCCCTTCTCCTCTCTTATAAAAGGGAACATCCTCCCTCTCATATTCACTCCATTTTTAGCCTTCAAGCATGACCAAACCTATCCATTTATCTTATAAAATTACATAGTTAAATTCTAGATGTTCTGTTCTTCTAAAAAGAACAACTCTAGTTCCCTAAGTGGAAATTTAAAGGAGGCACGTCGAGGAAGAGGTAATTTCTTCTACCGATTCTTTCAAATTTATTTCTTCTTCTACTTACTCATATTTAGTTGTTTAATTATAAATTAATAACATCATTATCACTCACAAAATGATATGTTATCATAATTATGAAACAACCCTATTTCACCTTCTATCCATCCTACGAAAAATGAAATCACCATAGATGCGTATGTACGGATTACCGTCTCCACGCCATGGTGTAATATGTTTTTCAAAACCACCTTACATGGATGGGTATAATGGTGGAAATAATAACTATATATGATTACTATTACATGATACTAATTCAGATATATTATACACCATCCACTTCAATACCATTTAACAACTATGAAAATGATATCATTGCTCGTGCGTACGTACGACATACCATCTCCATGACGCGATCAGATTGATTCTCCACGTTAACCTTTCAAGAATTATTATAAAGTATATATAATAAATAATCAAGAAACATATGACATAATAATTCTACTGGATTTATTTAAATATTTTTTTATTTACTTCCATTCAATTCAATAAGGAAACAAAAACAACGTTCATGCGTACGTACAAACTACCATCTCCATGAATGGTGTTTACCATTTCATTTATGTATATATATATATATATTTATATAATGAATATATATGGTATATAAATAATATTTTACATTATCGAAGTAATTAAATCAGGATCTAAGTAGTAAAATCAAGAATAAAAAATCCAGACATGTATGGCCAATTAAAAGATTATTACCCAAAACATTGCTTTAAAATGAAATAATCAAATGAATAGGTAGCTTAATGTCATAAGTAAATAATATATGATATTATAATTATTATTATGGTTCTATTACAAGTTAATAATATGTTTAAACCCACTATATAAGAGTTTTGGACACATTCAGAAGAAATCAGACCTAAGGTAAGGGATAAATTTTCCAATCTTGTTTTACCCTAGATTGTTTATTTGTACGCATCTACTAGGGATATATTTATAATCCATGTCCATGTTTTATAAAAATATTCTAATAAAATGTGTATAATTACTCTATATATGTTTAAAGTATTTTTTATCCGTTTTTACTTTTACTACATGGTTTGGAAGGAATCTTTTTTTTGTTTACCATACGAGAGATTTTTTGACTTTTATGAAAAAAGTACGAGAATGATTTTTTAAACTTATACAGCATAAATTAGGTTCTACATCTTCATGATGCATTATTTACATGAATATACATCTACACCATTTCAAGTTTATTTTCAACTAAATTCTTTTCATTTAAAATTTCACATAATTTTGAGAAAAGAAAATGTTTTTGAAGAAAAAAAGGATATTTTTCTCAAGAACTAAGTTCAAGTGGTTTATCAAAATTATTTTCCATCTATAATGAAACTAATTCATTAGTTTCATGCTTCTAACCCTATAAATAATCTTATTTTATTGTGTTAATGATGAAATGGTATTTTATATGGATTATGTTATGATGGATTGATATTTAAGAAACCAATTTTATTTCATGGGTTAGGCTATGATGAATGATTTATGTTTTTGTGGCATATGTAGGAATGATTTCATTGTGATATGGGTGGGACTTATATATCCCTCTAATGCATTGGGGGGAGATATAAGTCCCATGATACAAGAATAACATGAATAGAAAGTAAATCTAGTTTAGTAATACTGGGTTGGAATGAAAAGTAAATCTGGTTCAGTATTACATGGCTGGAACGACTAGTAAACCCAGTTCAGTAATGGAATTCTTCCACTATGATGGTCTTGTATGAAATACCATGGCTAATATAAAAATAACATTATGTGATTAATGTTTTTCAAAATTCCACGTTTTATGCCAATGTTATTTTATCATGGCCAATGTTCCTTTATGATCTATGCCTTACGTACTGCCAAGATTTATTTCACAACTCAATATTTTGATGTTTAAACTTTATGTTCCTATTTTTACATTTAAATGTTTATGGTTTTTTATGTTCTCCATGTCTATCCTTATTGATAATTTGAGCTCAACATTTTTATGGTTTCTTTTCTCTAGTATATTAATAATTGTTTCAGATAGGAAAACAAATGGGTAAGATCTTTATGGGAGATATTGAAGAACTTTTACCATGTTAGAAGATTATGTTACAAGTTTATAAATACACTAAACTAATATGGTCATTGGTCATCTATTTGTGTCATTTATTTAAATATTCTACAAAAAAATTAACTCCTATGTACGTCATCTTAGGTCTCTACACCCATGTTGATTTACACAATAGTAATACTATATTTCCAATCAGATACTTTCAATGATAGATAAAAAGATGAAGGAGTGTGAAATACTTGTATCAAATAAGAAAGATACTATATTAGAGGTGACTAGAATAATACCTCATATAGTAAATAATTCTATAGACTGATCCCCAAGTATCAATTATAATTCATTTAACGAACCTGATCAAGGAAACTATTCTACAAATGGACTACCATGATCAAGACCACTATGCTAGAATTGCAGGTAATATAATGTCTGGAAACTAAGGCTATGAAATCCTCCTTGTCAATTCCTTCCGTTTCTACTCCTACTCCTCTCCTGATGTGGTGTAAAAGAACATACTCTTGAAGGTGGAGCTGGTGGAGAACAACTTCCACCAGAAGTTGATGTAAAGGTATTCAATAATCTCTAACGATGACCCCTATGGTCTCAAGCCTGAACCTATAGTGGGTATCTATCACACTGATGCTTTAAGTTCCCCTATCGTCCACACTAGCGACACAACATAGAGCTGCAATCATAGGTACTATGGATGCCACTTCCCTAAAGAGGAACATAGAGATATTGCTTTATGCTACCAAAATATCTACTATCCTTCCATGACTCTGGTCCTCTATTCCCAGTAATATTTTATACCTTAAATATTTTCATAGTGATAAGACCCTGATTAACTATTTTAGATAAGGTAGGTAGGTGAAAGGCATTCACCATAGTGTGGACGACATAGTAAATCTCATCCTCAAAGCATCTAGCTCACAAAATCTCATCACCATCTAGAAGAGGCAAAAAGTAATGTAATGTAAGGAAACACACTGAATAATCCATGAGTAACATAAAACCCTACCTGAGATGTATAAACTCCATGTCTTTGTCATCTCTTATCATCTAAGGAAATAAATACTCATATAAAATATTTTGTAAATCATCCCATACCATGCCCTGATGGTAACCAACCTAGGTAATCACATCCCAACAGTGTTTGATTGAATAATATAGAATGTAATTAGCATGATTCACCCATTGCTCCAGAGGTGTATCCAAATGCTCGATAATAGACAAGGTGTCCTATAGCCATGTCTTAGTAGCCTGTGGACCACCATACCCAAAAAGGTAGGAGTATACTGCTATTGGAATTCATGGGTCACGTCATCCATCATAGGTGTAGGATATGGATCACTTATTATAGACTAAATCATACATAAGAAATTATCAAAAACTTTGGAGTCAGTGACAATATCAGTTACAGAAGGTAGTTCCTCAAGTGGCACTCCTAGAGGTAATACTGACAACTGAGGGCCCACCATGTCTAGAGCGTGGTCCTCGCCACCCTCTTGGAATATAGAACGAGGATTTTGTGGCATAATTAGTCTACAAATTCCGAGTACACACCTCAAAATAATAATTAAGAAGATATATAGCAACACTAAGGAAAGATGAATGTAAGAAAGGGATAACTACCCATATTAACCAACCCAAACTATTCTCTTAGAAGGACATGTATTGGTAAGTGATCAAGTATATTAAAAGGGTTCCTATAGAGGCAGGGTCAACTATACATTACCTCATCATTTACTGGAAACCATTTCATTTATTTTATATTTAACTACTAGGTACACTCTTTTACCTTTCATAAAAATGATAATGTAGGATAAGGATATACAACCATTATATTTTAGAAGTCATGTCTTCACTTTCCAGTTTTCATTTTCTTATTTCCATATATTAAGGTTCATATAAAATGGATCACCATTCCTAATGAATTAGGTCCCATGCACATTATGACTAAAAATGACACCCATTTTATTTTAATCTAATGTCTCAACTTGGAAAATTACCAATTCCAACCCATGTTGGCCCATAACACCTCGTAAATTGGAACTATCAATCACTCAATTGTAGATAGGGGTAGCTCATGTATATCTATACAAACAATGATCACTCAAAAATCACAGACATATCAAGCAATGAAATCACTAAAATAGACATATATGAAATGGATATATGCATGACATACTATAATTCATGTAACAATTCTAATTTCCCTCATATCATTAGGTCTATGGGGAAATAAAAGTCTTAATCAGAATAATAATAATAATTACAACAAAACATGTGCATAGCCCAATGGTGAAATGATATAAAATGTAATAGTCAAAAGAAGAAGTAAAATTTTAATTTAAGAAACTCAATGCGCAAGCGTAGCTTGTGACCAAGTTACAAGAATTAATAATCTTAAATCTTTTATCTCCAGATAATAAAGTAAGAAAGTAACCGCTTTGATACCACTTTGTGACCTCCTAGACCCGGATGCCACTTACAAGTGCCCTGATCTCAGTTTTCAACATGGATTTAAGAACGTGTTCCCAAATTCTAGAGGTTGAGGACTAAGATCTGGGGCTTAGGGTGTGTCCAGGGGAGACTATGACCTCATTACTATAGTGTATTTCAATAGATAAAATATAATAATAGGTAAATAGGGGAACCAGTAATAATAAATGGAACACATCGTATAAACATACTAAAGATATAAAAAACAGAACAACTAATAAAAATATACAATAACTGATGATAATATATGTCATGTCTCTAATAAAGATGGAAAACATAGACACAAGGTAGTAGAGACAACATGGTATACCAAATTAGTAATAAGAAACCAAAATCTATCCCCAGCATCCCGAGCTACAACTCAACCATCTACTACTAGCTCCATCCTAAACAAGAAAGCAATCAAGTGTTTGAGGTAGTGTTCTTCACATTTTCAAAACCTATATACATATTATTTATTCAGGTACTAGAGGATCTTAGATAAGGTGTGAGATAAATCCTTATAGGTCACTAAAAATGGTGTCTATAACATCATGACTGTGTAATGTAAACTGAAAAGTGTGGAAGCGTGCATATATAAAAGTAAAGTAGTACAGTAACGTAAATACCCATGTATCTACTTCAGCCCTTGGCTAGTTCCTAAACATGTTACTATTTCAATAATTAATTAAGTTCTAGTTTATATAATTAAGTCACATGAGGCATAGCCATCCCTGGAATCACCTCATGATAGTAATAGTCAAGGTTCCATGATGCAAAAAAGAAACTTGTAAGATATTAATAATGAAATGGATCCACAATAATAACCACAGAATCCATGACCTCAAGGGTTTCTATGTGATTATTTACTACAACCTCGATAAGGTTAACAGTGTAATACAAGGAGTGTCATCCAAGGAATTCCACAATAGGGATGATCTATCGGAGTCCAAGGAATACAACTAAGTAAAATGGGATAAGCAATGGATAGGTCCAAGGATATAACCAAGGAACTTCATGTCCATAGACCCCATTATAGATCCAAGGAGTGTATACAAGGAATCCAATAATAGTAAAGGAGGGATCCTACAATGTCATACTAGGAATAAACTATCATAAGAGTATTGAGTTACAAGGTGGGTCTCAACCAAGGAAACTGACATCATTGAATCAGAATGGCATCCTCGAGTGCTCAAGGAATTCTCTTAGGAATCCAAGGAGATATCGATCCAAACCACTCCTATAATGATATCAAGGTCCATATGTATTTTGTAACCTTACAATGATTCATTTAATAACTAATTTGATGTTGTTAACCATGAAAATTAATACATTAAAGGTTCATTCTGTACCTTTCATACAATTGACAAGGCTTCTCAAGACATGAAACCATTTATTCAATAAATTTAAGTCATAGTCATTAAATAAGTACATATGGTTCAAGCCATTCCTTTCATTAGAGTGAAAACGGAAAGGGAATAAAACCATTAAATTCATGCATACAAGTCATAATCATTTAATAGGGTTCAATCTGATACCTTCCATTAAACATAGAAAGGGGTGATATAGATGTGCAACCAAACCTTGATTTATAATTAATAAGGCCAAGTCACATATATACGATATAGTTCACATTTCAATTTAATAGTGATTAATCAAGAGAATCACTTACCTTTGGTAGTTCGGGAAGAAAAAACCATGTTAATGGACCTTATTAATTCAATAATCATTTAATAAAATGAGGCTTACCAATATTAGGGTCAAGTCGAAGCCCACCTGAATGGTGGATCAAAAACTACGTAACACCATTTAAGCATAACTAAGGGAATCACCCTACATGGGGTATCCGTTTTTAAGGGTGTAACCACCAAAAATGAATCACATATATGGAATGGGTCTTAAAATGTTGTTCTAATGACTATAATCAAGACATATAAATTAACCAAATGATGCCCGATGAGATCAGTGCGTGCACACGGCATTTTATAAAATAACAAAACAAAAAGAGTGAGTTATATACCACCTAACATAGGCTTGTATGACTCTACTCGTCCAATATCAGCCTCTGGTTTGGCCTATATTGGAATAGATATGATGAATGGACCAACTTCCGGAAAATAGGGCATATGATCCTACATCTAAATAGCGTCATTGATAGAAAGCAGAATGATGTATTATTAAAAATGAACCAACAAAATATATATGCAGATCCAATGAGATGAAAAATGGTTGAATAAAACTCCAGTAGGATTCTTGGGGTCAAAATCTATAAAATATAGTGTTTAGGCTTCAAAAGGGAGAAAATTAGGGTTGTTGTCCACTGGATAACCAAAAAGGGAGGAATGGTTTCATTTAATTTGATTCTTAAGGTCGAAATGGAATATTCACCTAAAAACTAGCCTGGCATAGTTTGGATGCACTGTTAGCCAAACTATGTACTAACCATGCTTGGTCAGCTGTAGGAAGGGGACACCCGCATTGTTATGCCCCAAGGTTAGGGAAAATTTGTACCATCCATGTGAATCACCTTTTAAATATGTCTTTATTTTTTGGCATGGATATGCAGTACAAATCACATAGTTATGGAAAACCATGTGACCTCCTACCGCTCACTGTCTATCCCTATAATGGTTAAACTAACTATTCATCCAACCTCGCACAGTTTAATATAACCATAAAACATTACATTTTTCTGCAAAAAATAAGTGTTCTAGGCTCTGAACAACCCTTGAAAACCCTTGAGAGCCTCACAAACACATTAGTCATCCACATTAGATCCATAAAATAGAATTAAACCAAAATTTAAAGGATCCATACTGGATTTAAAATCTGGATTCTTACAAAGTAAATGAAAAAGATAAAATCATTAAATACTATTTTATTAAATTCTATAAAAATGAAAATATTTTGTAGCTTCTAATATTTCTAAATAAGTAGTATAAATATGAAACTTTTCTCCAACTCATACATTGTTTCCATGAAAGTTAATCACTGTCACAATAATTAATATTTTGATAACACCACAATAGTGGTACTGAAACCAAGGAGCCTAGTCTATGAAGGCATTATTTTTGTGTTTTATTTTAGACAATCCCCCTTTTAAGGGTTGAAGGGGACCCCGTACATGACCCTTAGACCCAAGGCATAAGTCCCGACATGACATGTAATAATTTTAAGAACCCATACCTTCATTTCAGGTATGTTTTTCCTTTTCTTGTCATTTTTGGGAAAAAGAGGAAAATATGGAAATTTTCTAAGTACAAGTCGTGTACTTTATAAGTACATGCTGCGTACTTTGATGTCGCTCGAGGCCGTGTGCTGGCCGTGTCTTGGCCACACACATGGTCATGTATGGGTGACATAGAGGCTGCCTAAAGAGGAGTACAGAAAAGCCTAGTATAATCCATTTACTCCAAAATTACACACCGTGTACTTTCTTTTTTTCACTAAATGCACCGGGGTCACGTCTATTCTCCGGAAACACCCCCTTTTAGGTCTCGTTTAGCCGAGAGCTCCCGAACGGCCACGAATCTTTGATGAACCCCTGAGCGATTGTCTGTCTTCCAAATCGAACTCCGTTGATTGAGTTGGAACCGCATTGGTGAGTTCTCTCTTATTCTAGAACCTTTTTTCCAATTCCTCCCCTTTCTCAAGTTATCGTAGATTGAAAATTTTATGCGTTTTTGATAATCTACGATGTTCTAAGGAGATTCAAGCCCCATGGATCAAGTATATCAATCTCTTAATGTTGAGGTAGGTGTTTTGTGCCTTTATGTTGAAAGCCTTTGAGTATTTTGTGCAAATTCCAACAATATCATTGAATGGGGTATTGCGTGTTTCCTGTTTTACCCATGTTTTTTACCTTCCTTGCTTATATGCCTGTGTAGAGGACATTTATTGTGAATAGGGTGATTTAATGTGATTTGTATGTTTTTTCCCATGCATGTTTTTCCTATTTCTGACCATTTCGTCTAGTTTTTCCTGTAAGGATTTTGCTAGTTCCATGCCTAGTTGTAGGATGGTATGACTGTTGTTCTTCCATGCTGAGTTGTTGTAGACTGCTAGCCAAGTAGTTCTTGAGGTTCACTTTGTTCGTTACATGATGCGATACTTGCGGTCTTTGCACAGGGCTACGAGAACCTAGTGTAGTAGACCATAGGGGGAATGGACGTAAGGGCTTCTCCAGAGTGTCTTTAATTTTACGATGCGAGACCACAAGGAGAATTGAAATTGAGTGATTCCTCAGAGTGTGTGTAGTTCCTCAATGAGGTCCACATGGGGAATGAGACATTGAGTTCTTCCCCAGATCTCCTTTAGTATGATATGATAAAATAAGGGGAATTGATGGTGATTGCTTCCCCAGAGAGTCTATTCTTTAGCTGAACCAGATGGGTGAGACTGTGTGTGCCTCCTAGAGGGTTGCTTGTACTTGTCAGTTAAACCATAAGGGTTAGGCTGTGAGAACTACCCAGAGGTTTCCTATCTGTTCTGCTTCCCTGAGTGGCTACTTACTTGTTTCTAAATTAAATTCTAGAAACTGTGGATTGTTTACTATTGTGTATTATCCTGTTTACTGCTTACTATTTTTACCTTACTTTACTTTACCTTCCATATACTCACTGACAATTAGACACAAATTTTCAGGTGGTTTCCTACTGGTATTTAGTCTCACACCCTGTTTGGGTCATGCTTTGGGGCCTAAAAAAGATTATGTTGTTGCAGGTATTGATAAGGGCAAGCGCCCTTCGACTTTAGGTACTTGATTTCGTTGGAGCTGGACAACATGGGACCAAGTTGAGGCTTGCGATGCTGAGGAGTTGATCATCTATTTTTCTTTTGTACTTTGATTTGGTACTGTATTCCACATTGTGACTTGATTGGCTTCTTTCCTAGACATATGTATCATGCATCATTTATATATATGTTTTCTCCAGTTGTTTCCTTTATCAGTCTTCTGTTGTTTACTATTGTATGGATGTTTACTTCTTTTTCTCTTGTTGTTATCTGTTTTCTCTTCCACTGTGTACTCTTCCAATGAAGGTATAGTTTCCCCACTATCACACCCAAGGACATCACTACTAGTCAGAAGCCTCTGGCATTCGGGGAAATGCACTTGAGGCCATGTGACCAACCGGGTACGGGGTGCCTCTGGGTGGCATCCAGAACTGGGACGTTACAAAGTGGTATCAGAGGGTTTCTTTTCTTTTGACTTTCTGTTTGGAGCCTATAGCCGAGGATAGGATGGAATAGGTACTTGGTAATAAGCTATTCCTAAGAGTATCTAACTCGTGTACAGGGAAAAGCTATACTACCTCTTTTATTGAAATTTTATTGGTTTTCAAATTTTATAGTTGATTGATTTCACCATTGGGTGATTCACATGCTTTGTGTTATTACCGTTGTTGTTATTGAGGTTCTATTTCGGTCGCAACCCGATGAGATAAGGGTATTCCATATCATGCATCATATAGGAACTTGTTAGAAATCACATGACATGCATTCTTTCCATGTCATCTAGGATGCATTAACAATTGTATGTTGTTGTGATAGATGTTGTGTAGACTATTCATGCTATTGTGATAGATGCTTTGATAGAATCCTTACTGTTTGATAAAGAATGTGTTTGTATAGTGTTTTTCTTATATGGACGCCAAAAATTGGTTCTTGAGGTGTTATGGGCCCTCATGGACTGGAATTTTGTGTATCATTGCTTGTTTTCCTTTTTATAACTTGTATAAGATTACAAACATTGATTTGCAAGGAGTATGGCCCCTCACGGATTGGAATTTGGCACCTTAACGCTCATTTTCTATGTTTTCTGGGCTCTGGAGCAGTTTTTGAGGCTACTGTCCGGAAAAACCCCAAATATATGGTGTGTAATTTATGAATACACACCGTGAAGTTTTCAAACTGTGTCGCTAACTGTGCGAGAAGGGACATGGGATTATGAAAAATATTCCGAGAAAACACCATGTACTGGTTGTGAACGCCATGTGGTGTAATCCTAGGAGTCCGGCCATGTAGTTAACAACACGGTCGGTGAAGTATTTTCTTATACATGACATGTAATAGTTTAGCACGTCGTGTAGTATGAAATAGGTACCCCAACAATGTCACGAACAAAACAGGTCATGTTATCTTTTCACATACACGTTGTGTTTGAATCTTACATGCCGTGTAGTCTGATCTAGGTACCCGGCCGTGTCACACACAACACAGGTCGGTGTTACCCTTTCTCATACACACCGTGTCCATCTGGAATACGCCATGTAGTGTCAGCCGTGTGTCAGGGCATGTCACTAACAACATGGGTCAGGTAAGGCATGTCTACTACACGTCGTGTCTGCCTTGCACATGTCGTGTAGTTTTGTCTTAGAGGAGCTGTGTAGCAAGACTGTGTAGAAGGACTCGGGCAGGGAAGAGTATTCAGGTACATGCCGTGTGTTAGGATAACATGCCGTGTATTTGGGGTGTTACACGAAAAATTTAGGTATATGTACATGCCCATGTGAATGACTTAAGGGAACACATCGTGTAGGGAAAGAACACGCCGTGTTGTCATGTAATGCATAACTTGAATGCCTTCTTTTCCAAGTTACTTATTGTGCCTTCATTTTTCAGTCCTTGTTAATCATGAATCCTAAGTGTGCATTTGACCTTGAATACTCATGGCACCGAGACATCCTCCGATTGCACACCAGTTTCTAGGCTATGATCAGACGCCAGATATGGTTGATCAGGGACTTCCCGTCGATCCTCCTGCTGTGCCAGCCTTGGCAACAACAGTTATACCCGTTGAAGTCTCTGATGCATAGTTTAGGGAAGGTTTTCTTAGGATGATGCAGAACTTCCACGGAGCTCCACCTCTTGCCTCGACTATGGCAGAATTGATGCGAGTTTTCCAGCAGCAGCATCCTCCCACCTTCTCAGGGGATGGAGGACCTCAGGCTACAAAGTCATGGATTGAAGCCATGATGATGATCTTTGAGCATATGGAGACACTTCTAGAAAGGTGGGTCAATCTCTCTACCTACATGCTATGAGACTCCGCCAAGAGGTGGTGGGACATGATCTCACAAGCGGTTCATCAGTAGGTTATGGTGTGGGAGGAGTTTCAGCACGTCTTTTATGACTACTTCTATCCGGAGACCCTAAGGGCCGATCTAGCATAGGAGTTCATGAGCCTAGAGTAGGGTACTATTTTTATCATGAAATATTCCTATCGTTTCATCGAGCTTCAACGTTCCACACCCCTCGAGGGAGGATATGGGTTGTTCTTGGAAAGGAAGTTTGAGGATAGTCTCAGAAGGGAGATCTACTCGTAGGTGAATATCTTCCGGCTGACTTCCATCACTTTCATCATCAACTAGGAACTGATTGCAGAGCGCAATATGAGAGATTCCGGAGCTAAGAGCCAGGGTTGTTCCACTTCCAGAGTTAGTGCTTCACCAGCTAACAGTAGGAAGCTCTGTAGGGAGTCTATGTGTGGTGATCCGAGGCAGTGAGACACATCTTTTGGTAGCCAAGTGGTATGATACCAGTGTAGAAGGGTTGAGCATATGAGGTCGTAGTGTCAGAGAGACTCGCTGAAGTGACGATATTACGAAAAGATTTGTCACCTTCAGCACTTCTGTCATGTTTTCTCACCAGACTATGGTGACAGATGTTCATCCATGACTCCTCATTCAGGAGCAACGCCACCAGTTTCTCACCATTCTGGGAACTGGAGTCCTTCCGGCCGTTCAGGTTGAAGTGCATGTCGTGTCTGGGGTGGTCAGTCGCCAGTCTGTCAGTGACAGCAGGGCAGATTAGCTCACAGTGGGCAGTTAGGTTCATAGGGCCATGGAGCAGGCCAGGCTTTTGTGATGGAGAAGACCCAGTAGAAGAAGGATCTCGAACCCTCTGCTGTTCGAGGTACGATCTTAGTAGCCTCAGTTTTATCTTCTTCCCTTTTCGATACATGCGATTTCCATAGATTTATCTCTATTGATGTTGTGAAGAGCCTTTTGCTCTGTATCTTTTTCTTCTACCGACATGTTGAATCTAGACACACCATTGGGGACTAGGATGGCTAGTGTACATTAGTGCAGAGAGTTCCCTTTTAAGGTTGCAGGGTGTAACTTCTTATGGGACCTCTATGTCCTGGAGATGATAGGCTATGATTTCATTCTCGGAATGGTCTGACTAGTTCCCTTCAAGGAAATTTTGACTGCTATCACTGCATAATCAGTTTCGTATCACAAAAGGGTGGATCCTTTCTTCATAGAGGCGAGTGGGATGTCCATGCGAGTAGAGCAGGACCCGAGCATCAGTGTCTAGGTGGAGTTACAACTCAAATCGCTAGTCTGTATCTGGATGACCAGGGGACTTCGCAATTAGACTTTCCTCCAGTGGTGGATTGTTTCAGGGATGTCTTTCTAGAAGAATTTTCAGGTTTTCCTCCAGAGCGTGAGGTAGATTTTTCTGTTGAGCTTGTTCCAAGAGCGGCACCAGTGTCCATTATTCCTTATAGGATGGCTACAATTGAGTTGCAGGAGCTCAAGAAGAAGTTGGAGGAGTTGCAGGAAAATGGTTTTATCCGACCCAGTACTTCTCCTTGGGGTTCGCCTATCCTATTTGTGAAGAATGAATATGACACCCTTAGGCTTTGTGTGTATTATTGGAAGCCGAAATAGTTGACAGTCAAGAACTGATATCCCTTTCCAAGGATTGATGACCTCTTTGATCAGCTTCAAGGAGCCTGGGTGTTCTAGAAGATCGATTTGAGTCCCGATTATCATCAGTTGCATGTTAGACCATCCTATATACTTCTTATAGCTTTCTGGAGTAGGTATGGTCTATACGAGTATATGGGTATGTCATTCGGTCACATGAACGTGCCTGTAACTTTCATGTAACTGATGAACCGAGTGTTCCGATCATACTTGGATTCCTTTGTGGTGGTCTTCATGGACGATATCTTGGTGTACTCTCACACTCGACACGACCATGCTACCCATATTGTGATCGTTTTGAGTACACTGAGAGAGAATCAGTTATATGCTAAGCTCTCAAAGTGACAATTTTGGATGGATCAGATTCACTTCTTGGGCCACGTTATCTCAGAGACGGAAGTATCTATGCACCCAGATAAAGTGAGAGCAGTAATTTCTTGGTAGAAGATGAAGAGCGTCTTTGAGGTGTGGAGTTTTTTGGGGATGGATGGATACTACATACGCTTCATAAAAGACTTTTCATGCTTAGTATCACTACTGACGGGTCTGACCAATAAGGGTGCGAATTTCTTATGGTCAGATTCTTGTGAGTCATCATTTCAGGAGATGAAATGGAGGTTGACTTCAGCACTGATACTAGTCTTTCCAGAGCTGGGAAAGAGCTACATTGTTTACTACGATGCTTTAGGTATCGGGATGGGAGCTGTGCTTATGCAGGAAGATGGAGTCGTCACGTACGAGTCTCGGTAGTTGAGGCCACATGAGAAAAACTACTCGACACACGATCTGGAGTTGGAATCTATTATTTATGTCTTACGATGTTGGAGACATTATCTTCTGTGAGATCATTTTGTGGTTTTTACTGACCACAAGAGTCTCATGTACATCTTCACTAAGCGTGATCAGAATCTGAGATAGTGAAAGTGGGTCAAGTATCTTCAGTAATTTGACTTTGAGCTTGCCTATACACCTGGGAAAGGCAATGCAGTGGCTGATGCATTGAGTAGGAGGGATTAGATTCAGGAAGTTAAGGAGGCCATCAGTGAGTGAATTCTTATGGATCTGTTCTCTGAGATGCATCTGGAGGTGCACGATAGACAGGGGAAGACATTCCTATCTTCTCTACCTATTACCTCTACTCTTCTTGATCGGGTACGAATGAGGTAGCTATCAGATTTTAAAGGCCTAGTCCTATGGGAAAGCGTGTCAAGAGAGGACCCTATTACTAGATGGACGGTAGGAGAGGATGAGATCTTGCATTTCCAAGGACGCGTATGGGAGCCCATAGACATATGCGAAGATCTGATGTGAGACATTCATTCCTCAGTTTGGGCAGTTCATCCTACCATCACCAAGATGTATCATGATCTACATAGTCAGTATTGGTGGCCATGTATGAATAGGGATGTTGTTGGTTTTGTCATGAGGTGTTCCAATTTTCATCAGGTGAAAGCGTAACTTCAATGACCAGAATGCCTTTTACGGTAGTTACCCATTCCCGAGTGGAAGTGGAATGACGTCGCGATGGACTTCATGACCGGTTTGTCGAGTTTTCCTCAAGGGAATGATGTTTTTTTTGGGTTTTCATAGACAATCTTACGAAGGTTTCTCTCTTCCTTACAATCAAGGAGACCTTTAGTGTTGATGATTTGGGACGGTTATACATCCGAGAGATTGTATACTTGCATGGAGTTCAACATTCCATTATTTCAGATAGATATGCGGGCTTTTCATCTCGGTTCTAGCAAGGGATTTAGAAGGCTTTGGTTACACATGTACTTTTGAGTACAACATACTATCCCCAGAAAGATGGCATATCCGAGCTTAGGATTCATGCACTTGAGGATATGATCCGAACTTGCATTCTGGACTTTGGAGGTTCTTGGGAGAGCCATATACCTCTTGTGGAGTTTTTCTACAATAATTGTTTTCAAGAAACTCTTCAGATGGAACCTTATGAGGCTTTGTATGGTAGGCCATGCCGATCACCCTTATGTTGGCCAGAGTCAGGAGAGGCATCTTTGCTGGGACCTCATCTTGTTCAGGAGACCTCAGAACAGATATAGTTGATTCGGTAGAGGATGGCTACTGCACAGTCCTGTCTGAAGTCTTATGATGATCAGCAGAGATGACCTCTGGAGTTCAAGTTAAGGGATCATGTTTTCCTACGTGTCGCATTGAGGTTGGGACACAAGAGGATTCAAAGACAGGGTAAGCTTTCACCACGGTATGTCGTGCCGTTTGAGGTGTTGGAGAGAGTTGGACCGGTTGCCTATCAGTTTTAGTTACCTAAGAGGTACTGGGATATGCACGACGTCTTCCATGTTTCTTTGCTCTGATATTGCTTTTGAGACCCGTCTCATGTCTTTCAACCTAAGGAGGTTGAGCTCGAAATGGATGCATCATTTAAGCAACATCCTATTCGGATTGTCGATCAGAATACAAAGGTTCTCTGTGGCCGGTCTGTCCCTCTTCTAAGGGTGCTATGGAAGCATGGGCGAGTACATGAAGAGGCTTGGGAGAGGGAGGCTAATGTGCGATGATAGTGGCTGGAGATGTCCAGGGCTTCTTCCTCTACTCCTCACTAGGGAAATTTGGGGAAAACTTTCTTTAGGGGGGGAAGTTTGTAAGAACTCGAACCTTCTTTTCAGGTATGTTTTTCCTTTTCTGGTCATTTTTGGGAAAAAGAGGAAAATCTAGAAATTTTATAAGTACACACCGTGTACATTATAAGTACACGCTGTGTACTTTGATGCCGCTCGAGGCAGTGTGTTGGCTGTGTCATGGAAACACACATGACCATGTAGGGGTGACATGGAGGCCTCCTAAAGAGGAGTACGGAGAAGCCTAGTACATTCTGTGTAATCCAAAAGTACACACCGTGTACGTTTTTTCACCAAACACATCGGGGTTGTGTCTAATCTCCAGAAACACCTTCTTTTAGGTCTCGTTTGGCCGAGAGATCCCGAACAACCACAGATCTTCGACGAACCCCCGACTGATCATCCATCCTCCGAATCAAACTTCGTCGATTGCATTCAAACTGCATCAGTGAGTTCTCTCTTCTGCTGGAACCTTATTTCAAATTCCTCCTCTTTCTCAAGTTATCATAGGTTGAATGTTTTATGAATTTTCATAGATCTATGAATTTCTAAGGATATTCAAGACCCATGGATCATGTATATAGATCTCTTAATGTCGAGATAGGTGGTTTGTGCCTTTTTGTAGAATGTATTTGAGTATTTTGAGAAAATTCCACCAATACCCTTGAACAGGGCATTGCATGATTCCTGTTTTACCCTTGTTGTTTAACTGTCTTACTTATATGCCTTTTTAGAAGACATTTCTTGTCAATAGGGTGATTTACTGTGCTTTGGATGTTTTTCCCATGCTTGTTTTGCCTGTTTATGACCGTTTGGTCTAGTTTTTCCTATTAATAATTTTACAGTTCCATGCCTAGATGTAGGATGGTGTGACTATTGTTTTTCCATGCTATGATGTTGTAGGCTTCTAGCCAAGTAGTTCTTGAGGTTCACTTTGTCTGTTACACGATGTGATACTTGCTGACTTTACATAGGGCTGCGAGAACCTAGTATAGTAGACCATAAAGAAAATGGACGCAAGGGCTTATCTAGAGTGTCTTTAATTTTACG
Organism: Viscum album; assembly: GCA_963277665.1. Taxonomy (NCBI): domain Eukaryota; kingdom Viridiplantae; phylum Streptophyta; class Magnoliopsida; order Santalales; family Viscaceae; genus Viscum; species Viscum album. The sequence goes on along the minus strand of OY728162.1, from coordinate 343,890,031 downwards.
ATGTGAGACCACATGGGGAATTGACGTTGAGTGCTTCCTCAGAGTGTCTGTAGTTCATTGATGCATTCCATATGGGGAATGAGACGTTGAGTTCTTCCCCAGAGCGCCTTTAGTTCGATATGAGACTATAGGGGGAATTGACGGTGAGTGCTTCTCCAGAGAGTCTATTCTTTAGCTGAACCAGAGGGGTGATACTGTATGTGCCTCCTAGAGGGTTGCCAGTACTTGTAGGTTTAACCATAAGGGTTAGGCTGTGAGAATTACCCAAAGGTTAACTGTTGGTTTTTCTTACTTGAGAGGCTGCTTACTAGTTTGTAAATTAAATGCTAGAAAATGTGGATTGTTTACTGCTGTGTATTATCCTGTTTACTGCTTACTGTTTACTACTTACTGTAGTTTACCTGCCATATATTCACTGACTATTAGGAATAGATCTTCGGGTAGTTTCCTATTGAGATTTAGTCTCACACCCTGTTTGGGTCATGCTTTTGGGCCCAAACAGACAATGTTGTTGCAGGTATTGATAAGGCCAAGAACCCTTCAACTTCAGGTACTTGATTGTTTTGGAGCTAGAGAGAATGGGAATAATCCGAGGCTTGAGATGCTGAGGAGTTTCTCATATTTTTTTTCTTTTGTACTTTTATTTGGTACTGTATTCATCATTGTGACTTGTTTGGATACTTTCTTAGAAATATGTACCATGCATCATTTATATATATGTTTGATCGAGTTGTTTTTTTATCAGTCTTCCGTAGCTTACTCTTGTATGGATGTTTACTACTTCTTCTATTGTTGTTATTTGTTTTCTATTCTGCTGTTTACTGTGCCAATGAGGGAATAGTTTCACCACTATCACACCAGAGGCCCTCGCTGCTAGTCAGCAGCCTATGGCGTTCGTGGAAATATGCATGAGGCCATGTGACCCACCGGGTATGGGGAGCCTCAGGGTGGATTCCGGAACCGAGACGTTACAATAATCTTAAACACATGTTCTATATTCTATATATATATATCATATTGATATGAAATAGAGGATTCTTGGTTAATAGTTTTTGGGGAATCATAATCATTGAGCCAACGAGCCCGTACCCGAGTGGTAAGGGCTCCTACTTGGCATCCAGAGACCCAGGTTAAAAACTGGGTGGAGGTGAATTTCTAGGGGAACTATAGCAGTGCTGTAGCAGCACTGAAGCAGTCACTGTAGTAGTGTTGTAGCAGTTACTATAGCAGTTACTATTCAGTATTGTAGCAGTCAGAGCTATTCACCCGATTTTGGCCTTCATGATACAGGTTTGGTCATATGGGTCTCCAGGGCCTTCGAGTCAACAAATTCCTTCGAGAAATAGGGCCTTTGGGCCATGTAGACCATGGAGTATCCAGGTTCACATAGAACAGTCCCCAGAAGAGGATTAGAGCAATAAGAGTAGCAGCCACCAGAAGTAGAGCTAACTGGATTGTAAGAATGAGAGGGTATGACAGCCTCCATCGGGACAAGGAACTATGTAAGATTTGTACGGGGTAATGCTAGACAATCAGCAATGAAAGGTGGGGATCTATGTGATCAATTATGCATAAGTTCGGGAGGGGCAGTTCAAGTGGGCTAGGTCTACGAGTCATGTATTGGGCATGGTATTCCTCTAGGCCTTCAGGTCATGTATTGCGGTTCAGTTGGGCCGTGTGCTTTGGGCCTACGTGTCATGTACGGGTTCCCCTTCAACCCTTAAAAGGGGGATTATCCAAAAAAAGGCCTTCATTCCATTCATATATAATCATTGAGACTTCTTCTCATGAGAATCACACTTGTTGACCCTGATTATAAGAGATCCTAAGGACCAGCCTAACAATAAAAACATCACATGTTTTCAGTGTCATTGGATGTTCTTATCTACGAGAATATATATTTTTATTTCTAATTTACATCTTTATCAATGTATATAATTCAATCATGTACTTTTATGTGTGAAAAAAACCACATCCTTTATGTTTTTAGTAAGGAATATTGTCTCTGGTGCATCATTTTTGGTATGAAATTTATTGAATGATCAAGATACACTTTATTACTTTTAATTATAAAAATAATATATATTTATCAATTTTACAGGGATAGTATCTCCTAGACTAAATCAATGTCCATGGTAGAAGAAGGAAAATAACTTTAAGAAAAAATATATATCTGGGATAGATTTTTACTACAATGGAAAATTAGAAATCCATCACATAATTTTTTCTTGGATAGAAATCCATCTTTAAAAAGTTTTTATGAAAAATAGAAATATATATTATTATTTGAGAGGTAAATTTTATCCTTTACCAAAATAATATAGTATCTAGGAGGAAAAAACCTATCTTATAAAAATCCACGGGGGAAAAATATACATCTAGGATTAATTTTTCAATCCTAAATTATCTTATTATCTAGGATGACTTATTTCATCCGAAATAATAAAATTATTTGGGATGGAATATTTTATCCAAAATTATATAATTATCTGAGATAATATTTTCACTCTAAGATAATATTATAATTTTGGATAGAATAGTTTTTGCTAGATATGTTTATAATTTGGGATGGTATAATTCATCCCACAAATATTTTAATTTGGAACAAATTATTCCTTCCATGAATTTTTTTAATATAGGACTAAATAATTCATTCTAGATAAAAAACACATGGAACTATCAAGGAAGTATTATATTTGTTTTAAAAAATGATTAAATATCATTGGAAGTTCTTGTGAATTTTACTGATCTATTAAACATGTTTTTTAGGTGATTTGAGGTGAATTTGAGTGGTTGAGGCTGTTTGGAGTTGAGTTGAAAAGACCGAAGATGAATTTTTGACTGCATGTTTTTTAGCGAATTTTGAATTTTTTTATCATATTATGAAACATAAATTTTTTAGGTGGTATATAATATATTTTTATTCATAATTAATAAATTCTAACAGATAAAAAATATATATAAATTATATAGAAGATATATATTGAAGTATATGCTGAAATGTGACAAAGGAATAACTACGCTGTGATCCATTGTATATTTTGGGAATATGAATAATTTTCTGGTCAATAAGTTATATTACATAGCTGGTACGCAATATCTTCTAGAAAAAATGAAATACATGTTATTGTACAATATGGTAATGTATCATAAGTATTGTAACACATAATATTTTCTGGTTGATATAGAAGATATTGTAGAGTTAATTTGGTAAACCATCATAAGTTTTGTGATACATAATATATTACAACTGATATGAATGATATAATAAAAAATATATAATATTGTATCTAGAATATGTAAGATTCTATAAAGTATAAAAAATATATTATTGATTATTTGTAAGGTTTTTAAAATAATTTCCACAATATGTGTAAGGTTTTTCTATTTGAAAAAATGACATATTTCCAGAAGAAGTGTTTGGAAAGAGAATTAAATTAGATGATTCATTGATGTTATTTAAGTCATAAATATCATTATGTATAGGGATGGATCCATGATTTAAGATGATTCAGAAGAATGAATGAATTTTCCAAAATTTATAAAAAAAATCACAGTTATTTTCGTATTTTTTATTATGGAGATTTGAAAATCCTTAATTGAGGTAAAAGATTTAGAAATTAAAGGAAAATTTTCTGGCCAATTTTATATGAGATAACTTTCAAATTTATTGAAGTTGAATTGAGGATTGTGGGGAGAAACCCACATGATCATTTAGAGGAAGAAGATAATAGGAAATAATCTTGAGAAAATTAGTTGATATAATACTTTGGAATTATTTGGGAACTTAATTATCAATAATTTCCATATTTCCTGGAGAAATTCCTGAGTGTTGTTCAAAATATAAAATAGAATAAAGATGACATTAGTAAATGTGTTTAATATATTAAAAATATTGAGTGATAATCATAAAATGAATAAAATATTTGAGATTGAGTTCAAGAATGGTGATATGTTATATCCTGACGAATGATCTGGGAATCACAATATTGATAAAGAGGAATCTGGAAAAATATTGAATATTCTAAAGGATTGAAGAATATCTTTTATTAATATTGAATAATCATAGATCTTTTTGGTGATCATTTTAGTTCTGGTTTGGATTCCTGTCATAAAATAATGAGATCCAATATAATGAATAGTTGTGAGTCCAAACTATCAAAATATATCTATTATAAACACTTTGGATATTAGTGGAATCATCAATGTCTCAAACCTGACCTGAACGCAACAAGGATTTAGTCACCCACATGGTGATAAAAACTTGTAAAAAATCCCAGGTTCTCTATTTCTCATTCTCTAATTTCTGTATATGGGTGATGGAGTTTTGTCCAGAGTCTATGCTGATCATAATCGATCATAGAGGTTAATTTATAACATGAAAAATATACAAGAATGTTACACTGATTTATCCCCCCAGAGTTTCATAACTTTCTACCTAGGAATTTCACCAGATTATATTTTTTATTTTTGAAACATTATTCTATACTCAATTATAATAATATTTAGCACAACTTATTTTTTTTAAGATTATTTTTTATAATACACATTATTTATTATATATAGTATTATTAGGTGAGAGTTATTAAAATAACTAACAAATAAAAATTATTTCTACATATAAAATTTAATAATTATGAGAGATAAGGTTTATAATTTTCCAAAAAACTCATAATCTATCTTATTATATGAAACCAAAATTCAAATCCTTTATTACCTCTTTATTGGGTCTGTTTATTAAGTGTATGATAAAGTATAATATCATGTTCTTATAATTTCTTAATTTGTTTGGTATTCCCATTCCCTATTTTTTAAAATTTTTAATCAAGTGTTTCTTGAAGTATAACATTATTCTCTTTTAAATACTTTATTTTTTTATGTTGTCCTAATGCATTATTCTCAAATTTCCATCACTAGTGCTTATAATAATTCTTTCTACTGTGATGAATGATAACATGTATGAGATCAGAGATGATTTTATGGTGTAGCTATAGTAACATCTCTGTGTTTCTCTATACCCAACAACAATAATGGTACCCTTATTGACTCTCACAGCCTTCAATCATGATTTTGGGTTAAATATAGTTTTTATTCTAAGGGATTCTCCTAATTTTCATATAGGATCATGTTATCATTAGTGAATCCTCTTATAATACACATTTATGCCTTATACATTTCTTAAAATGCATAATTTATATAAAAGTGATAAATAATTATATATAATTAAAAAATATTTAAAGCACTATATATTAATTTTTTGTACCAAAATTTGTTTATGAATTTCTCCTATAACATTTCCATCACCATCCTTGTACATTTTAATATATACGATACACCCATTCACAATGGGATCTTTAGATATACATTAGAGAAAAACATGTTCATATTAGAATGATAAATTGTAAAATAAAAAATATACTATGATATCATAATGTGCTCAAAATTATAGACTTACACCTCTATAAACAACATCCCATATATGCTTTCTTGCTATCCCATTGATTAAATGTCACTTAAAATTATCACTGATATAGTATTGAAAGAATTCCTCCCAGATATCTATTTAAAAATGGGAGAGATGAAATTGATTTTAATTTTGGCCAAAATTCATTAAACCTTCCTTTTAAATGGAATTCAGGATGAAATAATGAATATTTTTCTAAAATCACTACTGCATAGCTACTTACCATATCACTTGAATATTATGTTGGAACATTAATTCAAGGGAATTTTACAGGCCTTAAAATTCATCGTTCATACAAAATAATAAAAAATTGAAAATATATCTAGATATAATATATGAATTTAATGTTAGGATATCTTATACCATCCAATGAACAAAAATTGTATTTTTATGAGGCATGAGAACATTATTAAAATAACTCGATACAATTATAAATTAGTTCATCAAAATATAGATCATTTTCCATTCACATGAACATGAAAACTATAATATTATTTTTAAATGATAAAAACATGTAAAACATTATTTTAAGAATTATTTTAATAAAAATATGAAGTTACCTGTTATCTCCACTTTAAATAAAAATGTAACTTCTCACTACAGACTATTTTTTTAATTAAGAACTATCAATTTTATGCCACCAACATCTTTAGAATATATGTGTCCTCAAAGATGTTCTATATTCATTTATTTTAGTTCCACATATAATTTAATCTTCAATTCCATCATTTAGAATAATAAAATTTTCTATAAATAAATCCAAAGAATTTCCTTCTTAAGAAGGATCTTTGTTGTTAGTCAATAAAGGGGCATTGAATAACTCCTACCACGCATAGCCCTATATGAAAATAAGTGTCACTTTTAATGTCCCTCTGTGCAACAAATCGACTTGGGATACCCTCTAAAAATGGTACCTAAACTGATTCTCTACTAACTCTATGGGAGTTCCCGATCCACACAGGATGTCAACTAGCACCCGGACATCGAACAATAATAAGAGGGAACAATTTATCCCTTCCAAAAATAATATACATTTTATACATATAAATATTTGAAATAAATAACAAGATAAGATATGTTCTATAAATAAGAGAAAAATGTTAGAGAAACCACTGAATAATAATGGAGAAATACCAGAGAAATTTTCCTACATTCAAAGGGGAAAATAAAACTAGAACCTACTAGTCCATGTGATATGTGGGAAATGTCGCACCATCCCACCACTAACTACCCAAACCCATTTGGTATTAACCATTACACCTCACTATGAAGCCTTTCCTTTTTAGTATTGAAAAATATACATAGTTCACACAACATCGAAGGGGTGCGCAGGGTGTGGGATAAAGAGGTTCAGTAAGATCCCAATCAGGTATTCCATGTCAAGTATTAATATAATAATCCCAATATGATCAATTTTAATAAAACATGGCTTGATAACAGTTATGTAGTTTTCTTATAAAATCATGTTTAGGAGTTTTCCATCTTTCCACATTTCTAAAATAAATCTAGGTAAAAATAGTTTCAAAGCATATTTGAAATGACCATTTTCACCATTTAAATAATGTATCATCTCATGTCAAACCAAGAAGTTCAAATCCAACAAAAAAGGATAAAAAATCCAAAGAAAACATAATTCAAGATATATATACTACTCCTACCTCAATCAATGACTAGTGCACACTCATGTCCCTAGTAAACATGGCCTAGGGAATATAATAACACCCCTTGAGTGAACAAAAAATGGTCAAAAAGTTCTTTAGTCAATGCATCTATAACTTAGGAATAGAGGAACACCATAAAAGTGAACCCCTTACCAACACTAATGGAAGATACCCAATAATACACCTTCCACCTAAGTACCTGAGGCTCCCATGTGTGACACATTTCAAAAAAATTCCAAAGGGATTCACATTTCACAATACACTTCCAAAAAAACCAATTCTATCAAACTCTTAATTTGAAAAACCATTTTGTAAATCCATTTTAGAATGATTTTAAAATACATTTAATTTTACTAAAACAAGGTGAAAACCCCTATTTTCTCAAAAACATGTTCATACACACAAATCAACCGTTATTAGGATCACACTAATTAATTTATAAAAAAATTATGAAACCAAAAGAAATTTCAATTCAATTCCATAGTCTAGAGATGGAACCACAAATATAAAACCTAGGTTACACAAAAACCATGAAGGAATCCACACAATAGAAGGAACATATAAAAAAATGAATTAAGTCCCCTGATTAAATCCCACAACTCCCATAATCTACACTAGAACTGGCCCCTAGAAGAAAATCCAACATTTGATTAAAAGGGAAAAAACTAACCAAGCCAGTGATCAAGAATTGTATAGTGGAACTTAGATTAGAAAAGTTATAGGCATTAAACTCATTAGAAAAAATGGATTCCCATCACGAGTCAATGATTTATGATGCGAATCTCCCATATTTAATGTACATTGAAAAAGGGATCACTTTATTTTAAAAACCTAGATGAAGAATTCACAATGCAAATTCAATTCATTCAATGAATATTTTTTCACACAATAAACTAGTCGATAATGTTTTCTTCCCTGAATAAACTTACATCATGATTCCATTTCACAACATGAATTGGGTTTGTAGAAAACAACAGTCACAAGCCCTACAAAAAACTCTCATTTCATATCCAATTCCCTCCAAACATAATAAATGCACTCTTAAACATTATAAGAGACTCTACCCTTATTAGGATATTACAATTTTCCCTAATATAGTAATTTTTCCCTTGAAAAGTCACACATAAGAATGTTTCTTCGGAAAGTGGTGAGGCCACTACTCCCTCATGAACGATTTGTGTTCCCAAGTCTTGTGAAAATTTAATTAATGAAACCACAAAAACTTGACCTATATAATATAATTCCATTAAAAGAACTTCTCCTAGAATACAATTATATTCATTGGTTACTCCATAATAGAAACATCTGGCTCAAACTCAATCTTTACTCAACTTCAAATATGGGAATGATTAGGATAGAACTTCCTATGTTGAGATATGTGGTAAACATCATGAATAAATATCATTTGAGTAGGTAATTCCAACTGATAATAATCCTGACCAAGACACTCAATGTCCACAAATAGTCCAACACATCTCAAATATAGCTCCCCTTATTTACCAAGCTAAAGGTTACCAAACCAAGGAGAAACTTTCAAGAAAACCCGATCAATAATGGAAAAATCCAAAAGATGATGTTGATGATCCACATAAAATTCCTTTAAACTATGGGTTGTAACCATGTGACGATGTATATCTTGAATCCACACTAATGTATCCTAAATGAGACTCAGTCTCACAAGAGGGTCCCTTCCCACCTCTTCCCAACAAAGAGGTGACCTTCACATGTGAACATACAAATAAGTAAGGGGTTCTATTCTGATAAAAAACTCATCACTTCTATACAATAAAACATGGATAGTCCTAGATAGATATCCCATGATCCACTAAAATCCAGGAAACATTCAAGGAACATATACTACATGATCTAAATAGAATTCTCCATCTATCCCTAAGTCTATGGATGGTAAGTCATACTCAACCTAACCTCAGTCCCCCTCACCTCTTAGATACTCTTAAAAAATCTATAAGTATAGCTATGATCCGAATCAGATATAATAGATGATGGAATCCCATGAAACCTTATGAAATCCTTTACATACATCATACCTAGATATTCAACTTTGGTGGTGTCCCTAATCAGAAAAAAATGAAATAATTTCCTTAACAGATCAATCACCAACCAGATTGCAATCTCCCCTTAGGGAGTCCATAGTAATCCAACAACAAAGTCCATGGACATATCATCACATTTATAGACTGGAACTGGAAGAGGATGGATCATACTAAAAGGTTTTGGGTGCTCTCTCTTTATTTTTTGGTAGGTAAAATATTGGGACACATAATCATAAATGTAGCGCTTCATATGAGGCCATCATAATCTTAATATCATATCATAATACATCGTATTAGTTCCAAGTTAAAAAAACCATAAGGAAGTTTGAAAACCATAAAACAATGAACTCTTCACAGATGATGGGGTGAATAACAAAATCTTGAAGTGGAGAATACTATCAAAAGGGAGAGACCATCCAAAAACTGTCTCCCCATTATAGAAAGTCTCCCTAATTCATCTAAACTCATCATCTTTCTGCTGATCCTCAATAATCGACTCATGGAGGGATGATGATGAATAAAATTTAGTAAAAACCATACCTGAATCATCCTCTTACACATCCATATGCAGTTGAGTGAAGTTACCCATCATGTTTCACTCTACCTTTGATTCAAAAACAATATGAGATGTGACTTTCCTGCTAAGATCATCAATGATGATATTCCCCTTCCTTGAGTTATAAAGAAATATAAAATTCAATCATCTAAAAGAATTTGAACCACTGTATTTATCTATGATTCAATTTGTTTTGATAAAAGATATATCTTAGACTCTTATGATTAGAAAATACATTGAACCTCTCCCCAAAAATATAGTGTCACCAATACTTAAGTACATGTGTAACTGTAGAAAGATCAAAATCATGAGTGGGTTAATTTATATCCTATGGTCAATGGTGATGAGATCCATAGGAAACAATTTGACCATATTTCATAATCATGTAATCCATACCATCACTAAAATAATCACAATACACTATACACCCCTCACTGAGCTCCAGTAAGATTAAAACATGAGTTGATATGAGAAGTCGTATCAATTCATTGAAATAATTATAATGTTTTTCATCCCATGTGAACTTAAACCATTTATTGGTGAGAGTGGTAAATGGCGATTCAAACATCGATAAATCCTTGAAAAACTTACAATAGAATCTAGATAGACCTAGAAATACTCATATCTTGAAGAAATTCGATGGATCATCCCCTGACAGGAAAGCTCACACCTTCTTAGGACTAATTGATAATACATGTTTAGAAGTCATGTTCACTAATAACTTCACTTGTTGGACCCAAAAACATCACTTATATAGCTTCCCATAATGACATTAACTCTTCAATATTTATAAAAAGAGCTTTACATGATGCTCATGATCACACTTGCATTTAAAATAAACCAAGATATCATCCATAAACACAATAAAAAAGGTGTTTAGATGTTGTTGGAACATCCATTTCATCATATCTATAAAAATTTTAGGAGAATTAGTTGGACCTAAATGAATCACAATTTATAATTTCCCATGAATTTGGTCATTAGGATATTAGACTCCCAAACCTATTGTTGATGAAAACCCGACCAAAGATAAATCTTTAGAAACCACTTCACCCCGTTTAACTAATCAAACAAATCATCCAAAGGGAGAAAATGATACTTATTCTCAATTTTCACTCGATTAAACTTTAAATATTACATGAAAAATAAAGTGAACCATAATCCTTCTTGGAAAAGTTCATAGGGGATTCCCATAATAAAACACTAGGGAGAAAAAAACCTTTATTCATCATATCATATGACTGCATCATGATCTCATTAAACTATCTAGGTTCCATGCGATAAGAGGAAATATAAATTGGATGTGTACCTAACACCACATCGATAATTTATTTTTCCCTAACTCTCTGTAGGAAGACTAAAAAATTCATCTAGGAAGACATCATAGAAGTCCCTAACAACCAAGGGATGGACTCCTAGAGAATAAACATCCTATAGATTAACTAAAATGGAAGATAACAAACTCATGAGCTCTATGCATGAAGGCCCCACATGGTTATAACTCAGATCCCACTACACCTGAATCACTTGAGAGATCCCATCAATAGTAGAGAATAAGAGACAATAATGATAACAATCAATATCAATATGGTGACATACTATCCAATTCATCCTAATGATAATATGAAATAGATCCAGATCAAGAACTATGAAATACCAGAATAAATATGTGTTGGATATTAATAGAGGACAATCATAATAATGAAAACCCTACTCATTCATCATTTTAAGAAGTTCCACCAACTCCATAAAAAGGTCATGAGATGAATTTGAAGTTTTAATACCCGAAAAAATTAGTAAAATATTAACGAGTGTGAGGAACCTATATGAAATAGATCAGTTTCTATATAAGATACAACCAAAATGGTACCTCTCACTATCATTGGGCCTGTGTTAACCTCTACTGAAAAATCATCCATTAGATGAGGGTTATTCAATATTTAGGCATGTGGCTAGAGACCTATGGACTTAGAATATTCTAATTACACCATAGTGGAATTTGGATATGAATATCCCTAACCATAAAAGGGAATAGACAAACCCTGATAGAAACACTAAAAATATCTCTACTGTCTATAATCATTAAAATTATTCAAGGGTGCGGGAAAAGTATGTCGAGTGCACCATACCTTAAAGCACTAATAGAAATTCATGGGCACAATACTTGCTATAACTGATGGTTCATAGGAGGCCCACAAGTTAGAACCAACTCTACCACCCTTATGATTATTGTTCCACTTCAATTTCTTCCCCTGTGATTCACTGAAAATACCATTGGGTGGAAGAGAAGGGGAATAATAGCTAATCCCTCCTTTTATATCCATATCTTTCATAATAGGCATGTCAAAAATGTCATCATATATGGTAATCTTCAACATATATACCTATGATTGGATATCTGGTCACATGAATTGTATATATTTTTAATCTCTCAAATGATCATTGATTCCCATCTATGGAGAAAAACGAACCATCTTATTAAACTGATTGGTGTACTCCAGCACCCATAACTCTCCCAACTATAAGGAGAAGAACTCCAAAGAATTCTCTCTCATTGGAGACTATAGGCAGAACTGTTGAAATAAGAGGGTCTTGAAACCCTTCAAATCTAATACCATGTACTGATTTTTCGGTACCATAGAATCCCACCACTTCTTTCTTGGAACCTCGAGCCTAAACACTGTAAAGATCACCTTGATTATCTCAATTTCATCAAGGAATTTTAAAATTTAATTGATATTGTCTAGCTAGTCCTAAACATATTTGGGTTCATTCATACCACTAATGTATGGGGGATTATCATGTGGGAACTATCAAGCTTGATCCTAGTTTACCTTGTCCTTCAGTTTCACGTCAACTACTTGGTTCTAAGCCTATGATATATTCTGGCTCATGGAATGATCTCCTTGTATGATAAGACCTAGAATATTCCAATCCAAAGTAGGATTCCCTTGAGGAGTATCTCTCACTACACCCTCTTGTGAAACCCATGGAAGACATCTTAGAGGAATTTTACTATACAATATAACAGAAGAAAATGATCATACATTAGGAAAATATTTGATTAAACCAGAAAACCATAAGAAAAAACTAACCTTAAGGTCAAACCCCAATATAGGAGTCATACATCCCAACATCCCATGGTAATGTGATGATCATCCTAGAAAGAGAAAACTATGTACTCACTGAAACCTACCTCTCATGTTTTGATAGTATTATTTCTATCTTTTAACTTCCCAAGATTGTGAATAACCATATTTGATACCAATTTGTAATAAACCAACTCGAGATACCCACCTAAATTGGTACTCAGACCGATTTTCTACTAACTCAAAGGGAATTCTCGATCCCCATGGGAAGAGGACTAGAACTCGAGTATCAAATAACAAGTAGAGGGAATTATTTCACTTAGACTAAAACAAGATACATGGAAAATATATACACAATGGAAAGAAATAACCAGAGAAAAAAGATTCCATAAAAAAGAGAAACAACGGTAGTGAGATAACCCAAGAGTAAAAGAAAAAACGCAAAGAACAAGTCCAATATCCAAAGAGTAAACAAAAACCAAAACCAAAAAAATGTATGTGATATATGAGAAACATCCCACCATACAACCACCAACTGTCCATACTATAATATCATCATTTTAAATGATATTAAAAACCCACTTTTTTAAACAAATAACACGTATTTTGGTGTGAAAATTTAATTTTTCAGTACATGTCTTTATTTTGTATTTATAAAAGGATAAAATACTTGTTTAACACTATGAAATATTCTTTGATATATTTTAGGAGTTAGGAGTTGTGTCAGCATGGTATTCCAAGACTAGTAGTCCCTTTATGCTGATATAATATAAATATTAAATATATTTTATTCATACGCATGTGTGATTTTTACAAAAAAATAAAATAACTCCCAAACAGAGTATTGAATTAAAAATTTGAGACCACAGTTGGGTCTAGAACAAGGGTTTTATCCTAGGTAAGGTATAAATTTAATATATTTCAGGTGTTTAGCAACATCGCACATGATAATACAAATTTATATATAATTAATTTATTATTATGATTTTTAAATAATAAATAATTAATATCTCTCAAACGGTGCGTTGTATGAGAAACCCAAGACTACTATTTGGTCTAAGATATGGGGTTTATCTAAGGTGGGGTATAACATTTTTGAGCATCAGACTTTTGGTTAGATCAGGCGTGATGATAAGTTATTTGGTATTTAAATATTTTGTTGGACATGAAGAAATAATAATAAGAAATTTATTATTATTATTATTTGTGTCAAAGAAAAAAATGGAAATATACATTAGTAATTAATGATGATTATACAGTGGTAATAATGAGTGGCCAATATAATTAATTTAACATTATTAATTGGACCAATTAAATTCAAATATTTATTTTGTACTATTTTATTAACTATTATAGGAATTTAATGATTTTTGTTTTTATAATGTTAACAGTGGCATTAATGTGATATAATTTGTTAAAATAATAATAAAATATTATTAATAATATTATTAATAAATTGGGAAAAAATATATATGTTAATATATATATATATATGTATAAATGTACAGGTGTGTGTATATATATATGTAGGATGTGTATATATATATGTGTTATATATATATATATAATATGTTTAAATAATTTAAGGTTAAATATATATATATATACACGGGTGTATATGAATGTGTATATATATGGATTATTTTTAAATATATATATATATATATATATACATAATGATGTATTTAATTTAATGGATGATTAAATGAGTTCAAATGGTTTTAAAAATAAAGGGGGGCATAAAGGCACTACTCAAGTAGCAAATAAGGATTTGTGTAACACATTAAAGAAAAAAGATGAATTATAAACTATAAGTAATGAATCAATTATAATTAATGAAATAAAATAATTTTAAAAAATTATAAAAGGGGAACATGGGTGGGGTAAGGTGCGCAAAATAAAAAGATGGAAATCCAACCATTTTCATTTTCATTTTATTTTTGTTATTATCCCAAACTTCTCTCTCAAATAACGTCTATGATATTTATAAGTTTGACTCATTATTGATGTTGTGTTTTTCTCGAAAATAATAACTATATATATATATATATATATATATATTTTATGAATGCAATGCAGTTTCAGTGGTGCTGTTAAACTTGAACATTAACCCTAATTGTCAATCATCATTGCACCTAAGGTAGGAATTCCTTGACATTAGAGAATGTCCTATAAAAGTTATTGGCAGAATTTTTGGCATGTGTGTGTTTCCCAATGTGATCCTTACTTGTAAGAAGTCCTTAAATTTATCGCATGTCCAATACAAGGTCTTAACATTATTTTTGGTGTGCATGTTTAGCATAGTGTGAGACCTATGTGTAGGAAGTTCTTAACTTTAGTGCATGTTTTATATAGGTTATTGGAATGATTTTTTGTGTGCGTGCGTAGCAGTAAGAAGTTCCTTACCTTCTTAGGATATTTTTATACATATTTCTATGGTATGGTTATCATATTGGCAGATTTGATATGCATGATTAACTTGCAATTTCTTGTGAGTATGTGTGTATCCCATGACACTATAAAACCTTGCTCTATGAAAATTATTGAGATAGCTAGATTCCATGTTGATGTTTGATTCACATTTTGTTTTATTGATGATGATATATTTTTCTCATGATATGTGCCTTGATATGATTCCATTGTTTCCTTGAGATATGTCCTCGTTTATGCTGTATTGTTATTGATTGTTCGTGGTACCTATGAGACAGGTGGACCTGTAGTGGCTCAATAACCCTAGATATAAGGCCCCACCCTTAAACCTTACTTAATCTTGAGTTATTACAAGATTACACCTTGAGGATCTTTTCAGGTTTAGAGTTTTAGAGAATTAGATCATAAAACTTGCATTACATTCCACATTTAAACAAAGTGGTTACATAAAGATAGTATTAATTTTTTTCCATCAACGGAACATATTTATAATAAAACATGGATTCTTTCTTGAAACTTCCTTGACACTATCATCATATCATGTACCTTTCCCTTGACCTGTGAAAAAAATTTCAAAAAGACTTGGTATGAGCATAAAAATCTCAGTATGGGTTATAAAATTATGGAAAGGAAACATGAGTTCATATATACATAAGAATGAAATCATACTTTACCTATAAAACATAAGAACTTTAACATACCTCATCAAATCATGAATAAATCATAGAAATCATAAGACATAAAGGTAAATTGAGGCATTCATAACATTCTTACATAGGGAGTAACCCTCTTGGTTACATTTGGAATACCCATCACAGTATATTCCCTAAATCTCTTCGGAGAAACCTTAACGTTTCACTCCTTCGTGTTACCCAATGCATTGGAGAGCTATATCGGGCTCACCCGCCCTTATTTTATCACGGAACCACCCGTCTTCATAATAATTCCCAAGAACCATAACATAATCGTATCACATAAAACATACATAAAGGAAACATAACATTTCCACATTTCAATCACAAGATATCAATAAAACACATTGATATAATAAAAACATTATGAAAACCATTTTCAATACCAAAATAAAATAAAAGTAAAATATGGTATTTATTTTTCTTTAAAAAAAGGTATGGCTTGTAAGGGAAGCTGAAACTCAAATGATGGTCACGGCGTCAGAGAAGTCGTTGTCGCCGCATACGTACGACAAAAACATTCCCTTTTGTTGTTTAGTAAAACGCTTAATATAAAAAAGATTCCTTTTGGATAAATGTAAAAGTAAAAGGGGTTTATACACCGTATAAAACAAGGTTGTGTATAAAACAAAATATGCCTCAATGAAAGGAGATTGAGACAAAGTCCCATACCTCATATCCGACTTGACTTGATCGTTCTTTAATCTCCTGAATAATAAACTTGAGTTTATTTATACTTGTTTAAGAACCTTTTTCAAGTTCATTATTCCTTTTATATCACTTATTTCCATGTTATAAACATTATGTAATCATTTAAGTTAATAATGTTCATTTCGTCGATATTTGGTTCTTAAGTCGAAAGTGGACTTCTTACAATTACACGTTGTTCGTGTGGTCGAAGGTTCTTTATATCCAGAATGACATTCCTGATTTGGATATCATATATATCATATATATCTATCATATACATGTATTTATAATATCACATAATCATTTAGAGGTATTAAATGAAATGCACCGTTCATGGATACGGTAAGCTGTACGTACGCATGAACGCTACTTTCATTTCTATGTCATATTAATGGAATTAAAACTAAATGAGAGGTATGTGTATTTTAATTCCAGAATTATATTACTCATTTAGATGTAACATACATCATATATATCCATTATATATATGTACTTCTAATAGTACATTATATATGGGAATAAGAAATGAAATGCACCGTTCATGGAGATGGTAAGTCGTGCGTACGCATGAACGCAACTTTCATTTCTATCTCATACTTTAATGGAAAGAAATAATAATGATATAAAGGTATATTATATTTCCGGTATAAAATCATATATAATATCATAACTTCATCCTTTATACGTCCCACATATGGTATTAACGAATCAAATCACTTTGAGGGGGCGATATTCCACACTTCCTTAAATGAAGATATCACGTTTACCCATAATGGAAACCATAAAGGTATGACCAAAATGAAAAATGCAGAAGCTTAAGTAAAACATAAACATATTTTATATCATATATAAATATAGTGTCATCTTAATGGCCACCTTTTAAGGTGTTAAAAGAATGTTGAACAATCATCATTTCGGGAGGCAGCAATTCTCCATGCACAGAAACCGTATGTTCTTTAACCATTAGATGTAGGTGTGTGTAAGTGTAGCTCGAATAATTCTTATAACAACATCATAATATATTGAATATACTGTAGTTTTTACAAAAGAAAATAATAAAAAGTGTTTAGGGGGTTGGAGAATCAAAATAAAACAAAAGAACACAAGTGAAGAAATTACCTTAAAATCGGGTAACTCCCTTTGGTTTGAGCTCAAAGGCATCCTTGGGAAGACTTCTGCCCAAATTGAGGCTTCAAGGAGTAAGAGAGGGAAGTGGAGAGACAAAATGGTCAGGGTTTGGCCGAGCCAAAGGCTTTGGAAGTGAGGGTAGGGAGGTAGAGGTGGGGGCCTTTTATAAGAGGAGAGGAGGGGCACTCTTGGAAAGTAAAGAAATGTTACTTTATTTTAAAAAGAGTTTCGGATTAAAAAGGTCCCACATTGATATAATTAGAGGGTAAGGTGATAAGGGTTCGAAATCCACCCATCCAGTAGGTTTTGGACATGTGTTGGTCATATATTTTACATTATCTTTTCATTTTATTTAAATCCTTTATTAATGAGGTAATCGCTGCATCATCATGATGTCATAAATAATTTAATTTATTTAATGTCTAAAAATTATAAAAAAAATTTCATGATGTAGGAAATATTTTTATATTTCTAATGAATATTTATAGGTAAAAATCTTACTTGTATAACCCCATTTAAAAATTGTTTTAGTAAAACATATCATGTTTGTGTCATTTTTACATTAACATTAAATAAAAAGTTATTTATGTCATTTCCCAACCAAAGTGGATTCATGGGGTCCCCAAGTTGACCCATGGATTTTCTTGGTCGTCCATGACACATCTAATAAGGGTAGGACATGTGTCAAGCTCATCTCATATTATTAAAACATTATTTTTACCTTAAACTACACTAATTATCTTTAATCGCGATTAAGAACTTAAAAGTTACTATTCACCAAAAAATTATTTTAATCTCATTGAACCCCATTTTACTTCTTAATGACAACCATGTATGTTGGATTTTTTAAAATCAAATCACAGATGTGACAAAGTTTCATTTAAATGAAAAATTCAGTTTCTTTAACTACCACTTAGTGGTTTCGCTATTCATCAAAAAATGAACATTGTCAGAAAAATACCAAAAAAAATTATCCAATGTAAATTTAAATGTCCCAATCATAAATAATAATTTTCTTTTGACAAACATAGGTTATAAAATTGTCAAAATATAGATTTAAAAATGATTTTCCATCAAAAGGCAGTAAAACAATCTTTTAAAAAATATTAGTGTATTCCATGCTTAATATTGGATTTATTCCCATTTTAAGCCTCTAAAATACTATCTAATTCACTAATAGACATAGATAAAAATATCTATTATTCATTACTTACTTGGGATGTTACATCCTTCCCCCCTTTAGAAAATTTCATCCCCACAATTTATTTACTTATCGAATAAGTGGGGGTATTTATCCCTCATTGCATTTTCAGATTCCCATGTAGCCTCTTCAATCTTGTGGTTTTTACACAAAACATTTACCTGATGAATCACCTTACTCCGTAACACTTTCTCCCTGTGGTCAAAAATCTGGACCGGTTGTTCCTCATAAGATAGGTTCTCCTCTAGCTGAACTACCTCTGGACTCAAAACATGAGATGGATCTGGCATGTACTTTCTTAGCATCGAATCATGAAAAACATTGTGTACCTGAGATAAACTCGGAGGTAAAGCCACTCGGTAATCAACTGATCCAACTCTCTCCAGAATTTCATATGGTCCAATGAACCTTGGACTCATCTTTCCTTTCTTACCAAATCGCATCACACTTTTCCATGGTGAGACCTTGAAAAAAACATGATCACCTACCTCAAAAGATAGATCCTTCCTCCTATTGTCCACATAACTCTTCTGCCTGCTCTGAGCTATTCTCATGTGTTTCTGTATCAGCGGAACTTTTTCTGCCAACTCTTCTACCAATTCTGGTCCCATCAGCTTTCTTTCATCCACTTCATCCCAAAAATCTAGATTTTGACACCGCTTCCCATATAATGCCTGAAATGGTGCCATATGTATACTGGAATGAAAACTATTATTATATAAAAATTCAACCAAAGAAAGATGTTGGTCCCAACTTCCCTGATATTCCATAGAACAAGCTCGTAGCATATCCTCCAAGGTCTGAATTGTTCGTTCTGACTGCCCATCTAATTGTGGATGAAAAGCTGTACTAAAATTTAATTCAGTACCCAACGACTTCTGAAGGCCTTTGCAAAAGTTAGAAGTAAACCTGGGATCACGATCAGACACAATGGAGAGAGGAACTCCATGTAATCTGACTATCTCTTTAAGATACAAATGGGAAAGTTGATCTAGGGAAAAAGTATCTCGTATATCATGGAAATGAGCAGATTTAGTCAAGCGATCAACAATAACCCAGATTACATTATTACCTCTAGATGTCTTCGGTAATCCCATGACAAAATCCATGGATATATTTTCCCATTTCCACTCTGGCACTGGTAAAGGCTGAAGCATCACTTTCGGTAACTGCTGCTCTTCTTTAACCTGCTGACAAGTCAAACACTTCATAGTAAAATTAGCAATATCTCTTTTCATTCCATCCCACCAGTAATACTCCCGCAGATCTCTGTACATATTAGTACTTCCCGGATAAACTGAAAACGGGGAACTATGAGCCTCATATAACAACTCATTCTTCAACTGTGAATCACAAGGCACACATAATCTCTTCCCAAACCTCAACACACAATCATTATCAATGTTGAATTCAGGAAACTTAACCTTCTGAACCAGCTCTACCTTTTTCTGCGACTCACTGTCTTCCCTCTGTGCTTGCTTAATTCTGTCTGATAGGGATGATCTCACTGATACCTAAAACAAAACAGAAGAACTTCCTGCACCAAAAACTTCCATGCCAAAGATCATCAAATCCATAACCAAAGTATCACATTCCAAATGCAACATTGTTAATGAAGCATTACTTTTTTGACTCAAAGCATCAACCACTTTATTTTATTTTCCCAGATGGTAATGAATTGTACAATCATAATCCTTGATTAATTCCAGCCATCTCCTCTGTCTCATGTTCAATTCTTTCTAAGTGAATATATGCTTTAAACTTTTGTGATCATTATATATTTCACACTTTACTCCATACAAATGATGCCTCCAAATTTTTAGAGCTAAAACAACATCAGCTAATTCCAAATCATGTGTAGGGTAATTTACCTCATGATTTTTCAACTGACGTGAAGCATATGCAATTACCTGATCATTCTGCATAAGGACACAACCAAGTACCTTCAATGATGCATCACTGTATATAAAAAACTCACCATTCCTGGAAGGAAGTTCCAAAACTGGAGCATTCACCAATCTTCTTTTCAACTCCTGAAAACAATCATCACATTCTTTTGTCCAGATAAACTTAACACCCTTTCGAGTTAGCTTAGTCATTGGACTAGATAACCGTGAAAATTTTTCAGCAAAACTTCGGTAGTAACCTTCGAAACCAAGGAAACTACAGATCTCAGTTACATTTGTGGGTCTTGGCCATTCTTCAACAAATTTTGTTTTAGCAGGATCAACAGTTATGCCATATTTTGAAACAATGTGACCTAGGAAAGAAATTTGTTGTAACCAAAACTCACACTTTCTGAATTTTCCATATAGTTTCTTTTCTTTTAAGGTTTTCTAGATAACCCTTAAATGTTTTTCATGCTCCTATTTACTTTTAGAAAACACCAAAATATCATCAATAAACACAACCACCATTTATAGCCTGAGTCAACTATGCCATCACTGCAACAAACTATTTAGTTCTGATTCTGACCATCTCAGGATACTGATTTGAAAGTTTATTTCCTTCTTTATGCCTTCCCAGAAAAGCTGTTATGTTTCCTCTACGAAAAACCATTCTCAGCACAGAAATATCTTAGGCGAAGCAACATGATAATCTTTAAATGCTATAACATTTCAATCATACCATAAATTAATTCATAATTTAACACTTTTCTAACTCCTAAAGTTGTCTAAACCAACCTCTGATACCAACTATAAGGCCCCGGACTTAAACCTTACTTAATCTTGAGTTATTACAAGATTACACCTTGAGGAAATTTTCAAGTTTAGAGTTTTAGATAATTAGATCATAAAACTTTCATTACATTCCACATTTAAATAAAGTGGTTACATAAATATAGTATTCATTTTTTTCCCATCAACTGAACATATTTAAAAAAAAACATGGATTATTTCTTGAAACTTCCTTGACACTATCATCATATCATGTACCTTTCCCTTGAACTGTGAAAAACATTTCAAAAAAACTTGGGATGAGCATAAAAAGCTCAGTATGGGTTATAAAATTATGGAAAGGAAACATGAGTTCATATATACATAAGAATGAAATCATACTTTACCCATAAAACACAAGCACCTTAACATACCTCATCAAATCATTAATAAATCATAGAAATCATAAGACATAAAGGTAACCTGAGGAATTCATAACATTCTTACATTGGGAGTAACCCTCTTGGTTACGTTTGGAATACCCATCACAGTATATTCCCTAAATCTCTTCAGATAAACCTTGACGTTTCACTCCTTCACGTTACCCAATACATTGGAGAGCTATATCGGGCTCACCTGCCCTTAGTTTATCACGGAACCACCCATATTTATAATAATGCCCAAGAACCATAACATAATCGTATCACATAAAACATACATAAAAGAAACATAACATTTCCATATTTCAATCACAAGATATCAATAAAACACATTGATATAATAAAAACATTATGAAAAAAATTTTCAATACCAAAATAAAAGAAAAGTAAAACATGGTATCTATTTTTCTTTTAAAAAAAGGTATGGCTTGTAGAGGAAGCCGAAACTCAAATAATGGTCACGGCGGCAGAGAAGTCGTTGTCGCCGCATACGTACGACAAAATAATTCCCTTTTGTCGTTTGGTAAAACGCTTTGTATAAAAAAGATTCCTTTTGGATAAACGTAAAAGTAAAAGGGGTTTATACACCATATAAAAGAAGGTTGTGTATAAAACAAAATATGCCTCAATGAAAGGAGATTGAGACGAAGTCCCATACCTCGTATCCGACTTGACTTGATCGTTCTTTAATCTCCTGAATAATAAACTTGAGTTAATTTCTACTTGTTTAAGAACCTTTTTCATGTTCATTATTCCTTTTATATCACTTATTTCCATTTTATAAACATTATGTAATCATTTAAGTTAATAATGTTCATTTCATCGATATTTGGTTCTTAAGTCGAAAGTGGACTTCTTATAATTACACGTTGTTCGTGTGGTCAAAGGTTCTTTATATCCAGAATGACATTCCTGATTTGGATATCATATATATCATATATATCTTGCATATACATGTATTTATAATATCACATAATCATTTAGAGGTAAGAAATGAAATGCACCGTTCATGGAGACGTTAAGCCGTACGTACGCATGAACACTACTTTCATTTCTATGTCATATTAATGGAATTAAAACTAAATAAGAGTTATGTGTATTTTAATTCCAGAATTATATTAATCATTTAGATGTAACATACATCATATATATACATTATATATATGTACTTATAATAGTACATTATATTTGGGGATAAGAAATGAAATGCACCGTTCATGGAGACGGTAAGCCGTACGTACGCATGAATGCTACTTTCATTTCTATCTCATACTTTAATGGAAAGAAATAATAATGATATAAAGGTATATTATAATTCCAGTATAACATCATATATAATATCATAACTCCATCCTTTATACATCCCACATATGGTATTAACGAATCAAATCACTTTGAGGGGGCGGTAGTCCGCACTTCCTTAAATGAAGATATCGCGTTTACCCATAATGGAAACCATAAAGGTATGCCCAAAATGAAAAATACAGAAGATTAAGGAAAACATAAAAATATTATATATCATATATAAATATATTTTCATCTTAATGGCCACCTTTGAAGGTGTTAAAATAATTTTGAACAATCATCGTTTTGGGAGGCAGCAATTCGCCATCCACAGAAACAGTATGTTCTTTAACCATTAGATGTAGGTGTGTGTAAATGTAGCTCGAATCCTTCTTATAAAAAATCCTAGTATATTGAATATACTGGAGTTGTTAAAAAATAAAATAATAAAAAGAGTTTATGGGGTTGGATAAGAAAAATAAAACAAAAGAACACAAGTGAAGACATTACCTTAAAATCGGGTAACTCCCTTTGGTTTGAGCTAAAAAGCTTCATTGGGAAGACTTATGCCCAATGTTAGGCTTCAAGGAGTAAGATAGGTAAGTGGAGAGACAAAATGGGCAGGGTTTGGCCGATCCAAATGCTTTGGAAGTGTGGGTAGTGAGGTAGATGTGGGGGCCTTTTATAAGAGGAGAGGAGGGGCACTCTTGGAAAGTAAAGAAATGTTACTTTATTTTAAAATGATTTTCGGATTCAAAAGGTCCCAAATTTATATAATTCTAGGGTAAGGTGATAAGGGTTCTAAATACACCCATAAAATAGGTTTTGGACATGTGTAGGTCATAGATTTTACCATATCTTTTCATTTTATTTAAATCCTTTATTAATGAGGTAATCGCTGCATCATCATGATGTCATAAATAATTTAATTTATTTAATTTATAAAAATTATAAAAAAATATCATGATGTTGGAAATCTTTTTATCTTTCTAATGAATATTTATATTAAAAAATATGACTTGTATAACCCCATATAAAAATTGTTTTAGTAAAACATATCATGTTTGTGTCATTTTTACTTAAACATTAAATAAAAAGTTATTTATGTAATTTCCCAACCAATGTGGCTCCATGGGGTCCCAAAGTTGACCCATGGATTTTTTTTGTCAGCCATGACACATCCAATAAGGGTAAGACATGTGTCAATCCCATCTCATATTATTAAAACATTATTTTTACCTTAAACTACACTAATTACCTCTAATCGCGATTAAGAACTTAAAAGTTACTATTCACCAAAAAATTATTTTAATCTCATTGAACCACATTTTACTTCTTAATGACAACCACTTATGTCGGATTTTTGAAAATCAAATCACAGAAGTGACAAAGATTCATTTAAACGAAAAATTCAGTTTCTTTAACTACCACTTAGTGGTTTCACTATTCATCAAAAAATGAACATTGTCAGAAAAATACCAAAAAAAATTATCCAGTGTAAATTTAAATGTTCTAATCATAAATAATTAGTTTCTTTTGACAAACATAGCTTATATAATTTTCAAAATATAGATTAAAAAATGGTTTGCCATCAAAAGGCAGTAAAACAATCTTTTATAAAATATTAGTGTATTCCATGCTTAATATTGGATTTATTCTCATTTTAAGCCTCTAAAACACTATCTAATTCACTAATAGACATAGATAAAAATATCTATTATTCATTACTTACTTGGGATGTTACACTAGAAGGGGAGCATGTTCAGATGTTTCTTGTTACTTTTTAATGAGACCAAGATGTATGTTTGAGCATGATAGCCTAGTGTGGCCTAACCTAGGGGTAGGATGATGATGATTGATCAGACCCGTATGTGATAAACATGGGGCATGATGATCATGAGTGATTAGAACTATGTGGCAACATTGGGACCTGATGGTTTATGTGATACGACTATAAGATAACGATGGGGAATGATGGGCAAGTGTGTCCTGAAATAGAGGCTGATGACCTATATATTTATCGAATAGCTTGAGGTAGGATCTGCCATTGAGACATTTCCAATGATTGTTATGATGTTTTTTGGCATGGAGTTGAAGATGGTATGACAAGGGGTTTGTGGCAGGTTGGTTAGCGCACCACCGCTCGGTTTTGGGTTGCATGTTTTTATGCTTGGTTGACATTGATTATTATTATGGAATTCACATGTATATTTTTATGAAATATTGTTAATGGGTATTGGTGGGGTCCTACATAGTCTTGTACTCACACCCTACTCAGGAATTTCGATGCACTGGTACACAGTGTGCTTAAGTATTTGGTGAAGGGAAAGGGCCCTGTGGTGGACAGTTGAGAAGGTGGATATTGGGGATGCAGTCATTGTTGGATGTAATTCGGGTATGATGTCAGTTGATACATTAATTTTCTAGCTTTACATATACATGATATTTTTTTTCAGTTATTATATTATATATGTCCTCTTCAGTTTTCCAAAAGTAATCTTATTATTTATTTTATTATTTACTTATCTCATGACATGATATGGAGGGTATACTCTCCCCATGGTTTCACTCAATACCCTTACTGCTATTTAGAAGCCTTTTGAAAAAGGGGAGGCACGTCTGAGGACTTGTGCCATTCTAGCATGCAATTTTTGGTTCAAGTCAGGATGCTATAAAATGGCATTAGAGGATCTAGATTTACTAACTCATTTTTTTCTCTTTTTTTATTTGGTACAAGATAGAAAAGAGTTAAGATGATTGGGACTTGATTAGATGAACTCTGTCAGCGCATGATCAACATTGAATAATGGACCTCCAAGGTTCTATAAAATGTGGAATTTACATTTTTATGTTACTTTTGATTAAATTCACCATGGGTGATGCACATGATGTTGATATGTGATTTATGAGTTTTGGTGTATGTTCATTTTTCATGTTGGAAATATAGTTTAGCATTCCATATATTCTGGTTGATTTCATTAGATAGAACCCAAAAAATTAAATGTGTGTTGAAATTATGATATTTCCTTAGGGAATTATTTATATAATTATTTTATTTGATCATGATGTATTCTATTATTGAGTGTATATATGTGGTTGTGAAAAATGTGCATATTCTTATAATATGGATGTAATTATTATATTGGTGGCAAGCATTTTGAGTTTTCCTTTCAATGATATTGAATGAAATTTGAATGCTTTGATTGTAAATACTTATGGTGGAATCAAAATGTTTTAGATAAAAATGTTTTAATTAATAATGCTTAATTAAAATATGTTTTAATATGGGAACTAATATGGTTGGGATTAGTTACTCCATTATCTATAATGATTCCCTAGGATGAGAAGAATAATGGGGGGGATAATTGTAATATCCTAATTTTGAAATGATATCAAAAATGATCTTTTTAAATAAATAACAAGTATTTTTTGGTGAAAATTTAATTTTGCAGCACATGTGTTTATTTTGGATTTATTAAAGGATAAAAAACATGTTTAATAGTTAGAAATATTCCATGAGATATTTTCAGAGTTAGGCTCTAAGTCATCACATGATTTATAGGCTCGTAGACCCTCGACATTAACAGAATAAAAATATTAATTATATTTTATTCATATATGTGCGTGATTTTTCCAAAAAATTGAAATTACTCCCAAATGGTGAATCATATTAGAAATTTGAGACCAACATTGGATCAAGAACAAGTATTTTATCCTAGGCAGGGTATAAATTTAAGGTTTGTTGGGTTTTTGGTAACATCACACACAATAATACCATGTTTATATTTAATTAATTTATTATTATGATTTTTAAATAATAAATAATTATTATCTCTCAAATGGTGTATCATATGAGATATATGAGACCACCATTAGGTCCGAGATGTGGGGTTTACCCAAGGAAGGCTATAACATTTTAGTGTCATTCTTTTGGTCAGATCACACGGGATGATAAGTTATTTGGTGTATAAATATTCTTTTGGACTAATTGAAATAATAATAATAATTTTATTGTTATTATTATTATTATTATTATTATTGTCAAAGACAAAAATAGAAATATAGATCCATAATTAATGATGATATTATAGTGGTAATAATGAGTATCCAAAATAAGTAATCTAATATTATGAATTGGACCCATTAAATTCAAACATGTGGCTACTATTATTTTATTAAATATTATAGGAATTTAATGGTTGTGGGGTTTATAATGTTAATGGTGGCATTAATGTGAGACAATTAATACAAATAATAATAAAATATTATTTTTTTATATTTTTATTTTGGGAAAATTATATGTGTGTTAAATATATATATATATATATATATATGTATGTAAATACATGTGCAGGTTTGTATATATATATTGGATGTGTATATGTATGTGTGTTATATATATATATAATATGTGTATATATTTTCCATTTAAATAAATATATATATTTATATGTGTATATGCATGTATATATATGGAATTTTTTTCAATATATATATATATATAATGATAGATTTTATTAATTGAATGATTAAATGAGTTAAATGGAGTTTAAAAATAAAGTGGGGGCCATAGAGGCAAAACTCATGTAACAAATTGGGTTTTGTGTAACACATGATAGATAAAAAACGAATTCAAAAGAATAATTAATGAATTAATTATAATTAATGAAATAAAATAGTTTTAAAAATAATTATAAAAGGGGAATATGAGTGGGGGAAGGTGTGAATCACACAAAATAGAAATCCCACCCATTTCACGTCACTCACCTCTCTCATGACCTCTCCCCTTTCCCACTATCATATGATCCTTTTTATTTTATTTTATTTTATTAACACAAAATTATTTTTTAAATAAATTATCCAATATTGATTGGATTGCCACACCTTTGGTGTTCTAGGGTTAATCTTGAAAAGAATAATTTTAATTTTTTTTTACGAAAGTAATGAGGTTTTAGTGGTGCAGTTCAAATCGGACATCAACCCTCTTATCCAATCATCACTGGACCTAAGGTAAGAATTCTTTAAAATAAGTGGATGTCCTATATGAGTTATTGGTATGATTTTAGGCATGTGTGTGTAGCCCAGTGTTAGAACTATATGTAGGGAGTCTTTATCTTTAGAGCATGTTCTATAAAATTTAGGGACCTGATTTTTGTATTGCGTGTGTATCCCATTGTGAGACTTATGTGTAGGAAGAACTTAACTTTAACAGATGTCCTATACAAGTTATTGAAATGATTTTTTGCATTTGTGTGTATCCTATTGTGATATCTATTTATAGGAATTCCTTAAATTTATTTCAAGTTTTATATAGGTTATTGACATGATTGTTGGTGTGTATGTGTACTTGTAAAAAGTTCTTTACATTCTTGGGCTTTGGTATTTCATATTTCGATGGTATGGTTATTTTATTGGCATATTTGATATCAATTATTAAATTGGGATTAATTGTGGGTGTGTGTGTATCCCATGACACCATATGACCCTACTGAATGAGAATTATTGAGAAAGATAGATTCCATGTTGTTGTTTGATTCACATGTTGTTTTATGGATGATACTCTATTTTTCACATGATGTGTTCCTTAATATGATTCCATTATTTCCTTGAGATATTTTTGGTATGTGTCATGTAGTTATTTCTTGTGCATGGTACCTATCAGTCAGATGGACCCGTCATGGCTCGATATCTCTAGATGGAGATCATGTTTAGATGATGCTTGTGACTTAATGACAACACTAATATGAACAACATGCATGATGGCCCAGTATGGCTTGACATGGGGGAAGGATGATCATGAGTGATCAGACCCATATGTGATTATTATGGTGCATTCCAATCATGAGTGACAAGACATCTAGGGAAGAAGTGGTTCTTGATGTTCTATGTGATCTAACACGAAGATAGCACTAGGGCCCGATGGCCTAGTGTGACCTGACCTAGAGGCCTAGGGCACGCACGTCAATAGAGTATATTGATGCTGACTTTGACATTAATACATTTCCCATGATTGATCCAATTTTTTCCAAAATGGAGCCCAAACGGGTACATTGGGGGGTTTGTGGCAGTTTGGTTAGTGCACCACTGCTCGGTTTTGGATAGTGTATTTATATGTTTGTTACACATTGATTATTAATATGTCATACACTTGTATATTTTTATTCACTAATGTTAGGGTTTATTGGTGTTTTCTTACTAAGTATCACACTCACACCATACTTAGACATTTTTATGTGCTTGTTGATATCATTCTTAGGGATTAGGTGAAGGGAAATGAACCTGTGGTGGATGGTTGAGTAGGTGGAGTTGGAGAATATGGTCATTGCTGGATGGAGTTCAGGTGGGACATCATCTACTACATTTATTTTCTAGCTTTACATGTACATGAGATTCTTATTTTTCTTTAATTATTAAATATTTTATGTCATATTTAGTTTTTTAAATGTAATCTGATTATTTATTTTATTTCTATCTTGATTCTATTATTTATCGGTATCATGACATGATATAGAGGGTATAGTCTCCAGATGCTTACACTTGAGACCCTAATTTCTAGTCAGAGGCCTCTGGTGTATAAGGAGGTGTGCCTATGGTTCTATGGAACTCCAGTTATCATAGAATGGTTTGCATCAGGATGCTACACATACCCAGCTAACCTAAACCTCACTGCCTCATTGAGGTTCCCTTCCTTTTCCTACATAAAAAAAACAGCACAATTTCTATACACCTCTGAAGGGGTGTGCATGATTTGAGCTAAATAGGCTAGGTAGGAACCTACTCATGTGTTCCATGTCCATTATCTATGCAATAATACCATTTTTTCTCAGTTTAAATAAATCATGACAAGATAATCTTTAATCAATTTTTATATAAAATCATGGTAAGCATTTCCCCCCTTTCAAGAGTTTCAAAATAAAGCCAAGTAAAAATAGTTTCAAAGTGTATATTAAATAACCAGTTTCATTAGCCAAAGCATGTATGATCACAAATCAAATCAAGAAGTTAATAGATAAAAAGAAACGTATAAACACACCAAGGATAACATAAGTCTCGCTATCTAGAACACTCTTACCTTAATTCATGACTAGTGTGCACTCAAGTCCCTAATACATAGTGCCTAGGGAATAAAATAACACCCCATTAGTGAATATTCTGTGGTAAAAAAAGTACTACAGACTATGAATTTATGGCCAAGTAATAGATGAATGCCCCAAAAAGTGAACTCCTTACCAATACAAATATAAGAGGCCCAATACTACACCTTCCACCTACTTACGCACAACTCTCACACGTGGAACATCTCAAAACAATTACAAAGGGTTAATAATTTCACAATATCGTTCCAAACAGACCTTTTTATAAAAAAAATATATTTTAAAAACCATTTCCTAAATTTATTTCAAAATTAGATGAAAATACCATTTCTTTTACCGAAACAAGGGGAATACCATATTTTCTCAAAACCCTATTTACACACACAAATCAAACATTAAAAGGATCTTTATAATTCATTTATAAGTCAATTTACAAAACCATGACAAATTACGATTCAACGCTAGAGGCTAGATAAAAATCCAACAACCTCAAACTTAGGTTGCACAGAAACTGTGATGGAATCCACACACCGAAAGGAATGAAGAAACAAAAAATGGAGACCCTTGAGAAACCCATGTGCTGCACTGCAACCAATGTCAGAACGAGCCTCTATAAGCTTATAAAACAATGGATAAAAAGAGAAGAAAACAACCATCTTGTATATCGAGCACCAAATGATGGAAATCAAAAGAGAAAAAACCACCAAAAAGAACCTAGCTGAGACCTAGGTATTAAGAGAGAGAGACATATAAATGAGTGGACTTATAAGTGTGAAGTGAGATATAAATCATTAGTGAGAGGGGAATCACATCATGAATCAATGATTTATGATGATAATCTACCATATTTCATGTACGTTGAAAAATAAATCAACTTATTTTAACAACCCAAATGATGAATTTTCAATGTGAATTATGTTCACTTCATAAATATTTTACACACCTTAAACCAGGTGTTCATGGATTATTCCCCAAAATACTCATATCACAAATCCATTTAATGGTGTGAACTTGTTTTATATTCAACTCCCATCATAGGCCCTATAGAAAATTCCTAGTTTGTCTACAACACCCTTCAAACATGAGAAACAAAATCTTAAACATTTAAAGAGAGCTCACCTTTTTCTAGGGTGTTATAATAAAATTGCAATTATAAATTCAGGACATATTTTAATATTTATGTTATTTATTTTTATCTATTTTAAAAAATTTTTGGTGGGTATCAAGGCTTATGAATCATGATGGAGAGGGGTATTGAAACCCCCTACTTTAGTATGCAGTATAAGGGAACCAAGTACCTGATCAATAGTATTCCTGAACATGGAAGATTGGGAAGTAAACCTATAAGAGTTGAGTCCCTACCAACCACTCAATGGGTATAAAGTGGATTCTTTATAGGTCCAATGGATACCTGGTCATGGTGGGGCTAGTACCTGGTGGCCCCAAGTGGGGTTTTAGGGGAAGAATCATAATTTTACATGAGACCCTTTATTTGTTCCTATACTCCTCCATCAATCCTCACTCAGTTTTATCACAATATTGGATCCTATGTTGAGTTCCAAGTCTATTCCATGATTTTATCTTTATGGGATTAAGTAAAGAACATAATGTGAATCCTCTCTTGGTTTTTCTAATAATCTCCATTACTAAGATTCCTCCTCACATTGTTTCCTTTATTTCTATATCAAATACCTAATTTGAAGAGTTTATGAATAAAATTAGGTATTTTTTTGGACTAAGATTTAATTGGGAGGAATAATTTGATGAGTGAGCTCTCATATGATCATGATAGGAATTCGTTATCATGTTATATCATTTATATATTGTTGTATGACCTGAATTTCGTGAAGGTGTGTTATTTGGATTTATAATTTCATACTTTTTGTATCAAAGTTTCCAAGTGGGTTCAAATTGATGTTATAAACCCCATATAGGTTATTTATGGGTAAAATAGAATGAAAATGTTTCAAAATTACTTAGTTCTATAGATAGAGGTATAGTTTCTTGCCCAGGTGAATTATGACTAAAATGAGTTGTTCTGGCTCAATTAAGTCTTAGGTGACCAAATGAGTTAGTATATAGGTTTGGGTGATAAATCATTAAATTTTGAATGTGTTGGGTGCACGAATATAGAAAATGTAAGAAACATATATGTGTTAGTAAGGGAGATGTCAATGAACTATCCTTATAGTATCCTTCTTCATAGGTTTTTCTATTGGACTAGTGGAGGACCTTCCATCCTTGTTGATTATCGATGTTACTGTGGGAATTTATTTGTCTATTGGGACTGGTGATATAAAAACCCTTCTCTTTATTACACACTAAAACCTGATTTACTACATAGACTCTTCACTTTATACAACATGTAATATTGATAGGTCCTGTGTCTTTGGGGATTAGGAACATTACATAATAACTTAAAACCTGAAACACTATATCATTATTGAAAACATCCTTTACATGACCACTACACTTCCGCATACTTAGCATTGCATGGGATAACCTGGGGAAATGCTTAAGAAACGGGTGATCTATAAAGCCCGGTAAGGGAATAAACAAGGAATAATAAGAGGAATACAATACATGTTAGATAATAAGAATATAAATGGAGCATAGGAGAAACATGAACATAAAGGCATGATAAATCATGATAATCATAACATGGAATTGTGGAAATAACACTTAACCTGGAACTAGCATGAACCAAAGATCATTTCATATAGAGCCTGAGTAAAACCTCATGGCACATGAAGAACGAGTAAAACCTCATTTCACTTGAATTATCATGAGTCAACAGCCATTTCACATGACATATCAGGATACTATACTTCACCCAATGCATTGGAGCGCTATGAGGGCACACCCTTCTTACACATTTCATTTCATGCATAAGGGTGCCACATGAATCATACAACATGGAATCAATCCTCATAACTTATTCCCTGATAAAGGGATGTGGAATACATACATGAAGATTTATAATCAATAAGTAAATGTTCATAAAGGTGAATACCCTTGATAGAGAAATGGGCATGGTATTCACTACACAATGACATTGTCTTGGAAAATCGTAGTGTAATTTCGACAGCATAACGACGTGAAATAAGAAATCATAAAAAATGTGTGAAGAGAGATAAAGGGGTGTATCATCATATTTACAATAAATAAGCAGTAAGTGGGTCATATAGATACATGTCCTAACAAATGTAATGTAATTAAGATTCATAATTCAAAATAATTACTTGGATGTAAAATAGGAGAGATAAATCTATCACAGAATTTCGGCATGGTAAGAGGTGTACATGGGAGGCATTAATGAGAGGGAAAAGGGTCTCCCATTATCCAAAAATAAATAGGGAAGTATGGGGGAGGTTCAAAATCATACCCCCAACATTTTTAATTGAAAATAAAAGGGTATAAAAATATTAATAAACATAGATAAAAAAATAAAGGTAGGAATCCCTTACGTCGAAGTGTGATCCCAAAGTCTTGGAAGAGGCTTGAGAGAGGATTCATGGGAGCTTGGGTCACCTTGGGAGGATTCTAGAGAGAGGAGGGAAAGGGTTTGTCGAAATCCAAAGGATTTCAGTGAAGAGGAAGTGGGAGCTTCGATGGGTTTATATAAGAAAATTAGAGGGAATTATTTATTATTTAGGATTGGGACACCTCACATTAAACTAATCAAAACCACAAACCATCCCATTGTTGTTGCCCATGATTTTTTCCAAATTGGACTGAAAAAAAATATTTTATGAGTCCAATGGCATAATTTATTAAAATAATTGGGTTTCTAATGTGGAGGTGAGTCACAATCTCAAGGAAAACAATTTACAAAGACAAAATGTTTTATAAACATTGAAGGGTCCACTAAAGCCGCAAATTATCGTCTGCAATTACTCCAGTGAACTGGACGGTCCAGTCCACGGGAACCAGGTAGAAATCCAACTGGAAGATTCACTGTTCACTGGAATAGTGAAAGTTCCACTGGAACCATTTTACCATTCCAGTCAATAGTGAATGTTCCAGTCGGATTTCTACCTGATTCCAGTTGACTGGACAATCTAGTTCACTAGAGTAACTGGATATGATTCTGGTCCCACTAAAGCTATGTAAAATAAATAAATTAAATTTAAAATCACATTATTTTAATGGTAAAACATATATTGGCCGAAAATAATGTTTATATTATTTTATTACATCACTATTGGTCCATTATGATGTCCTAAAACACATTATATATTTAAACGGTATTTAATTTTTACCCTAAAATTCGACTGTCTCTGAAAATTATGAAAAATTCACCATTGGATAATTTTGACAAACTGATTCCAAAAATAATTTTCATTTTATCTAAATAATTTTATAAATATGTGAATTTTAACTTTTGAAATAAAAATTTACATTTACCGAAAATTCACGGGTTTTGACCAAAACAACTTTTAAACTGTAATAAAAATAACAGTTTCATTCATAAAATTATATGATCATTTATATTTAATAAAAAATAATTTAATTATAATAATATTTTATGAAAATATTATTTTATTAAAAAATTTATTGATTCATCAAAATATATTTCTTAGTTGAATATTAACTAAAAATACTATTTATGCTTTAAAAACTACTTACAAAGCAACAATAATAAAATGAATGCACGTTCTTTAAATAAAATAATGTACATAGTAATAGTTCAAGGGTATTAATACATAACCCCTTATAACACTCACATAAGAGCAAAGGGTAAGGTGTGCGATGGTGACAGACTCTTGGGGTGTCTTGGATAACATCGCTCGGGTGGTAATCTCTATTAAATTCAACTTCTACCGTAGTCGGTTCCGCTCAAGATTAAAATGTTCAAGCTCGGCTTGTGATTTTTCAAGGGAGAATCCCAATGATGCCAAAACCATTACGATCTCCAAAAAATGGTCTTCGTGCATGGCAAGTCTACTGGATGAGACCATTTATTCCTTTGTCTGAGTAAATTGGATTTGTTAAATCCCTATATTTATACTAATCATGTGTTCACTGTTCAATAACTATATTAGGAATGATCACAATTCATAACGGTATTTTAAAATCCATAAAAATAAAACCAATGAAGTTCACATTTTATATAACCATAATAATACATTTAATTAGATCAAGAGTAATTTACATTAATGAAAGTTTCGGTCGTTACAATATTCCCCCCTTAGAAAATTTCACCCTCGAAATTTCCTTTTCCCACTCCAAAACAAATGTGGGTAACTCTGCTTCATCACTTCCTCCGATTCCCATGTAACTTATTCGAACTTGTGGTTTCGCCACAACACCTTGACGAGGGGCATAGTCTTATTTTGTAGATATTTTTCTCTATGATATAATATTTTCACTGGTTTCTCATCATAAGAAAGAACAAACTCTAGCTGTTTTACCTCTAAAAAGAGTATATGTGAAGGGTATGGTATGTACTTAATTAATATGGATACATGAAAGAAATCATGTACTTTGGCCACGGTAGGTGGAAGTTCTAGTCGATAGTCCACAACCTCAACACGATCAAGAATCTCAAAGGGGCTGATGTACCTAGGACTTAACTTACCTTTCCTTCCAAAACTCATGACCTTATTCCATAGAGATATGCATATAAATAATAGGTCTCCAACTTTAAACTCAAGGTCTCATTGATGGTTATCTGCATAACTCTTACGTTGACTCTGGGCTGCCTTGATATGCTGCCGAATGGTTTTCACCGTCTCCACCATTTCTTTGACCATTTCTGGTCCTAGTAGCTTACGTTTACCAACTTCATCCCAACATGCCAGTGTTCTGCACATCTTCCCATACATGGCTTCATAAGGTGCCATTCGGATGCTCAAGTGGAAATTGTCATAGTAGGAGAATTCAACCAGTGGAAGATATTGGTCTCACCCTCCTTTTAAGTCCATAAAACATGATATTAACATATCCTCTAGTGTTTGGGTAGTTCGATTATATTGGCCATCAGTTTGAGGATGATAGGCCGTAATGAAGTTTGGTTCAGTATCCAGAGCATGTTGACAAATCTTTTAAAAATTAGAGGTGAATCTTTGATCTCGATCAGATATAATAGATAGTGATTCTCCATGAAACCTTACAACTTCCCTGATATATATCTGTGCTTGTTGATCCAATGAGAAATCCTCTAGAATTGCATTAAAGTGTATAGACTTTGTAAGACAATCCACAACAACCCAGATTGCATTGTTGCATTTGTATGTCTTTGTAATTCTGGTGACAAAGTCCATGGTGATGTTCTCTAATTTCCATTCTAGTATGGGCAATGGTTGCATCATCCCCTTAGACTTCTGCCTCCCAAACCTTCACTTGTTGACACACCAGGCACTTTGATGTATACTTATCGATCTCCTTCTTCATATTATCCCACCAATAATGCTCTCGGAGATTTCGATACCTCTTTGTGTTTCCTGGGTGAATAGATAAATTTGAACTATGTGTATAATCCAAAAGATCCTTCTTCATCTCTGAACGTGATGAAACACATAGTCCTTTCCCAAATCTCACAATTCTTTCTTTATTAACATTGAACTCTGAGGATTTCCCTTTTCTGATAGCTTCCACTTTCTTTTGAACTCCCACATCATCATTTTGAGTGTCCTTGAACCATTCCAAAAGAGATGATTGAGAAATAATTTGTGAAAGGAAGGAAGATGTTCCCTCTTTTATGATTGTCATGTCCATCTCTATCAAGTCTAAGAATATTGGATCATTCTCACTTCTCATCAATGATAGATTCATTGTGTCCTTTTTTACTTAGAGCATCCACCACCTTGTTTTCTTTCCAAATGCGGTAATGGATTGAGAAGTTATAGTCTTTGATCAGCTCTAACCATCTTCGTTGGTGCATGTTCCACTCTTTCTGTGTGAATATATACTTGAGGCTTTTGTAGTCTGTATATATTTCACACTTCTCCCCAATGAGATAATGCTGAGAAAATTTTAAAGAAAAAATCACCGAAGCCAACTCCAAATCATGTGTTGGATAATTCTTCTCATGAACTATCAATTGCCTTGAAGCATAAGAAAAGAATTTATCCTTTTGCATCAACACACAACCCATTCCCTTCTTCGAAGCATCACTAAATACCACAAAATGTTCTCCACATGTTAGTAAAGTGAGCACATGCATAGTTATAAGCTTCCTTTTTTACTCCTTCAAGCTTTCTTCACATTCATCACTCCAAAAAAACTTTACTCCCTTATGAGTTAGCTTGGTAAGAGGGTTGGAAAATCGTGAGATATTTCTCACAAATCATCGATAATATCCAGCTAACCCCAAGAAGCTACAGATATCTGTTATAGATTTTGGTCTCGACCATCCTTCAATTGCATCTGTTTTGGAGGGATCCACATATATCCCATTGCTTGTGATGATATGGCCCAAGAATGATACCTCCTTCAACGAAAACTCACACTTACTGTACTTTTCATATAGATTCTCCATCTAAAAGGTCTCTAGTATAGTTCATAGATGCTCCTCATTATCCACCTTGGTTTTGGAGTATATCAGAATATCATCTATAAATACTAACAAAAATTTGTCAAGGTAATCCCAAAAGACAGTATTCATTATGTCCATGAAGATTTCTGGAGTATTAGTGAGTCCGAAATGAATTACTATGCATTCATAGTGCCTGTATCCTATACAAAAAGAAGTATTGGGGATATCTTCCTTCTTCACCCTTACTTGATAATATCGCGACCGCAAATCCACCTTGGAGAAGTATTGTTCTCCATGCAGCTGATCGAACAATTCATCGATTCATGGGAGAGGATACTTGTTATTTATAGTGATTTTGTTAAGATCACGAAAATCAATGAAAAGGCGCATTGACCTATTTTCCTCTTGATGAAGAGCAATGATGTTCCCTAAGGTGAAACACTTGGGAATATAAACCCTTTATCCAGATTCTCATGTAGTTGTTTTTTCATCTCCTCAAGCTCCACAACAACCATTCTATACAGAGTCTTGGATATTGGAAATTTCCTAGGTATAAGATCAATTGAGAATTCAACATATCTTCTCGGAGGAAGACTAGGAAATTCATTAGGAAACACTTTAGTGAATTACCTCACAATATGAATGTTTTCAAGGATGGTTTCCTCCATAGACTCAATCATTAGAGCCATATACATGTGCTCATAGGGCAGTAATGTCAAATCTTGAGATGATGAAGCTAAAGAAGATTCATCTTCCTCCTTGTACTTGTATAGAATTGGGGGTCGATTCTCCATATGTGGAGTGATTTCCCTCTCATGACAATTTATGTTGGATCTATATAAGAAAATCTAATTCATGCCAAAAATGGAAAAAATTTCTACCAGAGGGAGTATGACGAGGTTTTCCAAGAAATTCAATCCACAGATTAAGACAGGTGATGAGTTATATTCATGGGATGTAAAGATTCCCCATTTTCCGCACTCATCGACATCTTTACTTACATGATTTGTGGTGGTTTTGGGATTATTCAACAAAACTTTTGGGATATTAAAGAATGTTTAGAACCTAAATCAAAACGTATGTTCGCTATTATTGAATGAATAACTAGCGTACCTATCACCACTTCATTTTCAGGGTTCACATCGACAACAGTGATGGAAAAAGCTCTCCCTTGATTCCTTGGAGGTTGTTGGTTGCCTCAAAAAAACCCTTGGCTTAGGGTATTGATTTTCAAGATTTCATGGTTCTTTGTAGTTGTAGCAGTGAACAATTCGTTGAGGTTTGAATGGAGAATTAATCTCCTATGTTGCATCCACAGGGTTTTCTTGTCGGCAGTTAATAGCTAGGTGCTTTTATTTTCCACACCTAAACCATTTCCTCGCCACCTTCAGGAAATTTCTGGGGTACTTATTTCTGCACCATTGGAAAGTGGGGTGTTGGATCTTCTTAGCACCATTGGATTTATCCATCGGACTACTAGCATTGAATT
Organism: Viscum album; assembly: GCA_963277665.1. Taxonomy (NCBI): domain Eukaryota; kingdom Viridiplantae; phylum Streptophyta; class Magnoliopsida; order Santalales; family Viscaceae; genus Viscum; species Viscum album. The sequence continues at coordinate 343,850,622 of OY728162.1, read as the reverse complement.
CCACCTTATGCATCTTATCCCCATGATACCTCTGAGATTCTCCGACCTCTATTTTGACCTTGAGGTCACATTAGACAATTGCGTAAAAGTGGACAAAGTCATGGATCACCAACGCATTCTGAAGGCTAAGTTTCAGCCCACCAAATAAGCTGTTAACCTTGCATTCGAGGTTTACAACAAAGCCATAGGTATATAGTGCAAGCCTTGTGAAGTTTTCCTCGTATTCTCTGACAGATTCATCATCTTTTTTTCTTGAGGGCAAGGAAGTCCCTTTCCATCTTATGTAGGAGGGTGCGCAGAGAATATTTATCGAAAAACATCTTCTAGATTTCCTTCCATTCCAACACCTTGATCTCCTCCTCAGGCTTCATATTTTTTTATCAATGTCCACCATTGATTAGCTTTACCCTCCATACGATAAGCAGTCAGGAGAACCTTCTTTTGTTCAGAACATTGAAGGATGTAGAAGATCTTTTCAGTGGAGTTGATCCATTGTTGGGTGATTGAGGGATTATATGATTCGTTAAAAGTAGGAGGCCTTTGTCTCATGAAGCTCTTGATAGTGACTTTTTTTTCTTAGGGGGGTTGAACGTTCTTCTTGACCCATGTTTATATTCAAATCTTGAGTTAACTAAGTGAGAACTATGACAAAGTTCACAATTCCCACTCCCATCAGATTGGGCATCTCATTAGCAGAGTCATCACTTTGATCTTCACATCGGTAGCTAGCCCGAGTCCTCCTATTACTATCCATTGGCTGGAATAAAAAGAAAGTTAGTGGTAACACATAATGGGTAATCCAAGAAAAAAACTGATGAATTATAAATAACTTTTATTTCCTTAACTTATGAATCCATAGGCTTCAATCTATGCTATTCACGAACTTCTTTCTAACATATATTCTTAGGCGATTTTTTTATTCCCTTAATAAGGGTTCATACTAATATTGGGAATTTAACAAAGCATATCCTCTGGAGCGTCATAACCAAGAGTGTAGCACAACCTGTTGTCATGCACCAGTTCCCATTTCCATCTATCTAAAAGCGGTGTTTTTGGGTTTTAACCCTAGGTTACATCTGTGTAAGATCCGCCTCTACCTGCTTGTATCCAGACAGGGACACATTTTCTTGATAAACCACTTACTCAATACTCACCTATACATAGGGATGTTTTATTATAATTATTCTGCTCTCTATGTCTTCACTACTGTTTTCCAATCCTAATCCCAAAAATGACTAAACCTATCCTCTGATACCAACTATAACAACCCTACTCATTTTTACACACTAAAACATGATTTATTACATAAAATATACACTTGATACAACATGGAAGATTGATAGGTCTAGGTTATTTAGGGATTAGGAACATTACATAACAACTTAAAACATGAAACACGATATATTTATTGAAAACTTCATTTACATGACCACTACATTTCCTCATACTTGTCATTGCATGGGATAACCTGAGGACATGTTTAAGAAATGGGTGAGCTATAAAGCCCTGTAAGGGAATAAACATGGAGTAACATGAGGTATAAAATACATGTTAGATAATACGAATATCAATGGAGCACAAGAGAAACATGAACATAAAGGTATGATAAAGCATGATAATCATAACATGGAAATGTGGCAACAACACTTAACATGAAATTAGCATGATCCAAGGCTCATTTCACATGGAGCATGAGTAAACCATAATTTCCAATGAAGTACAAGTAAAAAACTCATTTAAATTGGATTATCATGAGTCAAAACCCATTTCACATGACGTATCATGATACTATACTTCACCCAATGCATTAGATCACTATCAGGGCGCACCATTCTTAAACATTTCATTTCATGCATAAGTGTGCCAAGTGGATCATACAACATGGAATAAATCATCATCATTTATTCCTAGATAAAGGGATGTGAAAAAACTACAAGCATATTTATAATCAATAAGTAAATTTTCATAAAGGTGAATACCCTTGATAATGAAATGGCATGGTATTCACTACACAATTACATTGGCGTGGAAAATCGTAGTGCAATTTCGGCAGCATAACTGCGTGAAATAAGAACTCATAAAAAATGGTTGATGAGAGAAAAATGGTTATCTCCTAATATTTACCAGAAATTTATATTCAGGGGGTCATATAGATACATATCCCAATAATTGTAATGGAATTTAGATATATAATTCAAAAGAATTACTTGGATGTAAAAGAGGAGAGAGAAATCCTTCACGGAATTTTGGCATGGTAATGGGTGTACATGGGAGGAATTAATGATATAGAAAAGGGTCTCCCATTATCCTAACATAAATAGGGATGTATGGGGGAGGTGTGAAATCAATCCCCCAATATTTGTAATTGAAAATAAAAGGGCATAACAATATTAAGAAACATGGATAAAAACAGAAAGGTAGGAATCCCTTACATGGATGTGTGATCTCAAAGGCTTGGGAGAGGCTTGAGATAGGCTTATTGGGAGCTTGGGTCACCTTGGGATAATTATATAGACAATAGGGAATGGTTTGGTCTAACTCCAAAGTCTTTTAGTGAATAGGAAGTGGGAGCTTGGGTGGGTTTATATAGGAAAGGAGATGGAATTATTTATTATTTAGGTTTGGGACACCTCACATTAAACTAATCAAAACCACAAACCCGCCCATGGTTTTTGACCATGTTTTATTCCAAATGGGATTGGGAAAAAATATGTTATGAGGCCAATGGATGAGCTTCTATAAATAACAGGGTTGCTTATGTGGAGGTGAGTTACACTCTCAAGGAAAACAATTTTAAAAGACAAAATGTTTTATAAGCCTTGAAGAGTCCACTAAGTTTTTTAAAATAAATCAAAAAAATTTAAATTCACATTATTTTAATGGAAAGACATATATTGGCCGAACATAATGTTTATATTATTTTATTACATCACTATTGGGTCATTATGATGTCATAAAACACAGTATATATTTGAACGGTATTAAATGTTTACAAAAAAATTTGACTGTCTCAGAAAATTATGAAAAATTAACCATTGAACAATTTCGACCTCTTGATTCTAAAAAAATATTCATTTTATCAAAATAATTTTATAAATATGTGAGTTTCTACTAATAAAATAAAAACTGACATTTATTGAAAATTCATTGGTTTTGATAAAAACATCTTTCAAACCTTAATAAAAATTACAATTGCATTCATAAAATTATATGATCATTTATATTTATTAAAAATAAATTTAATTGTAATAATATTTTATTAAAATATTATTTAATTCAAAAAAACATCAATTCATAAAAATATTTTTCTTAGTTGAATATTAACAAAAAATACAATTTGTGCATTAAAAACTATTTACAAAGTAAAAATAATAAAATGAGTGCACATTATTTATACAAAAATAATGTCCATAGTCATAGTGTTAAGTTCTTGTTACATAACCCCTTATAACACCCGCATAATACTGAAGGGTAAGGTGGGCGATGGTGACAGTCTTTTGGAGTGGCTCAGATAACATCCCTTGGGTGGCAATCTCTACTAACTTCCACTACTCACGTAATCGGTGCCGCTCAAGATTAACGTGTTCAATATCAGCTTGGGATTGGTCAAGAGAGAAGCCCAATGATGACACCTCATTTCTGAGCTCCGAAAAATGGGCTTCATATGGGGAAAGTCTACTAAATGAGGCAATCACTTCCTTTATCTGAGTAAATTGGATTTGTTAAAGCCCTATATTTTTACTAATCATGTGATCGCTGTTCAAAGCCTATATTAAAAACAGTCACAATTCATAACGGTAAATTAAAATCCAGAAACATAAAACCAATGAAGTTCACATTTTATATAACCATAATAAGACATTTAATTAGATCATGAGTAATTTCCATTAATGTAAGTTTGTGTCATTACAGGTGGATGTGAATATTTCATGATAAGAGGATATTAGGTTGTGATATGATTACATGGGATCAGGGATAGTGGGATAAATCCTATCTGTGTGGTTATAGTCTGAGATGATGATGCATGACCTCCCCTAAGTGAGAGGGGATGGTCTAAGACTTTATATGTGGACAACCCTAAGTGAGAGGGTGTGGTTGGGTACATTGAATGAATTTGATGTGTGACTAACCCTTACTGAGAGGGTGTGGTTTGGTACTTGATGTGTGAACTAACCTAAGTGAGAAGGGATAACTCATTATTGATGTTTGATATAACTTGGAAATTGATGTGGGACCATTCTTTGAGTAAGAAAGTACTAGTAATTCTCTAGGATGTATTTATGGATTATAATGACTCTTATTTTTTCTATTGAGTCAAAGTAGGTATGGAAAGGGTCTATGGATGCCTTGTTATCAGACATTGATTTGAAAGGGATATATGTTTGTTTGTCTACTTATTTTGTTTAGTGCATACACTCGAATATATACACTACACTTATTCCAAACATGTTGGTGGTGTCCTTATATGTTTTTTGTTTACACCTTACATGAGTACCCTAGTTTATGTGCATACCTTCTTATCATGGATACAACCAATGGAAGGGGGCATACTTTGGGCTTATGGACATGTGATGTTTGTTTGAGATTCAAGAAGATTACATGACATAATCTAGGTTCTTTTTCTTCTATACCACTTTTATTTTGTTATTCTTTTTTTATCTCACGTATCGATCCACCACACGTGGGGATCCTTTTAACTTGGTTGTATGACTGGTTTCCCCTAATTTTGATATATCATGAGATGTTATACATTTTTAGAATCCACTATGATTATATAATATTTATTATTTAACTATTATGATTTGGATATAATTATCTTAGATGGTTTCCTAAAACCATTGGAATGGACTCCCAATTGAATTAATTAGGCCCTTATCACTATTCAAAATCCTCTTATATGTGAGGGGTAGGCATGAGGCCATGTTATGATCTAGATTGGATCTAGTGATTTGATAATGTGTACTAAAAAAATTGTATTATAGACTTTTTTATTTTGATTTACTATTTATGGCTTGGTAGAGTAGAGATAGAATGGTTAAAACATGGGTGGGAAGCTATGCTTGTGTTTGGCCAGAACCTCTATGGTTGATGTTTGAGTATATAGGGTAGTGGGAATTATTTTATTGGATGTGTTATTAAGGTTTCATTTTTTTCTTTAGGTGTTATTATGCAGTTGTGGTTTATAGGGGTTTCCCTCATTCCCAGGTTAGTAAGAGCATGTGGGTTCATGTATCTTGATTCAACATATATATTCACATGCCGGGATCTTAACTACCTATGATTGGTAAAGATTAAAATTAAATAAATACCCAAAATAATATTTTCAACATTTTTCAAAATACATCATTGGTGACATCTAATTAATTTAATTGAAGCATGCTTATAAATCTATTATATATGATAGTGATTAACATGTTGTTATAAATGGTATGGGATTAGGCCTTGGGTGAGTAGTCGATAGTTATTCGTAGTGGTTATGGGTAGACCCTTAAGGAATGTATGTTGGTGATGTTTTTTCGATGTGTTCCTATTTATTACTTTTTTAAGGTGTTAAAGGCATTTTAAGTCTCATTTTTGGCAGTTCAAAAAAATTTCATTACAACAATATCTAGTGGTTCCACCCAAGGATCAAATCAAGGATTTTTTCAATGTAGAAACCACTCCTATTATACCTCTATATATTCATAAGGGTGAAGTGGAGCATGCTTCTGAGGCTATTTAAATATTTTTTGTAACGCCCCGACCCTAGTTACCTAGAGTCGGTGCCTTATTACATAACATTGGCATGATCACGATAAAGATCAAGTCTCGAAAGACCGATTAGTTTAGTAGCCTTGGAATAACTAGATACATCCATAATTTTTTACATTACATCATAAAAAAACATCTTGTCTTCATATCCCCTCATACTATCCCTGCAGGTCATTCATAAATTACTTCTTCATAATCCTGGGAAAAATAAAACATTGAAAGGGGTGAGCTCAGATGCTCAGTAAGGATAACATTATAGCAGAAGCTTTCATAAATAATCATAAACACTTAAGGCAATTTATAACTAAAACAAAAGCCTTTTAAACTTGAACTTCAGCATAAAATGGCAAAGGTAAAATGAAATAATGCCATTTACTTACTCACATGGATATTCTACTAGTCGAATGATCACATGCAATATCAATATCCACTTTCATAATGTTGGAATGCATAATGCCAGACTATCATAACCACTTAGCCAAGGCCTCGTGCCAAGACTACAAATAAGATTTTGTCAAGGCCTTGTTCCAAGACACTAGTTTGTCTCATGAGACCTACCGATGCATCGAGGAGCTATAGCGGGCTCCACCCGTCACTTATTAAGTCCAATGCATTCCTCATATGAACATGTTTAAACATAACATAAACATTCGTATTAAAACTAGCATACGAAATGTCAATACTTTTACCACAAACCATGAATGGTATAAAAACAGCGCATCCACAGTCAAACATGACTCATTCGATACAATATGGAAGATTGTATTGTATCACATTAACCTCAATCAAGAATAATGAATGATGTTGACATAAATGAAAATAATCATCAAAACTATTTTAGAGAATTATCCCCCTTTTCTTGAAAACATTTAAAAGTCACTCTATTTGTCAAGAAGCCATTTAAAAGTAGATTTTTGAATCAAAGTGTCCCATACCACTTTGAAACTTTTTAAAAGGAGTTTTAATTTCTAAAACTTTAATGTCCATATAAATAAATCCTTAAAACCATTTTTAAAACATGGACATTAATGAGCAAGATTTAGAAGAATAAGTCTTTAAAACATTTAAAAATGGTATTTTAGTTAGAGATTCTAACCAAAAAAGACACTTGAATACAAATAATTGAGGTAATCAAAACTTTGTAATATCATGAGAATAAAGGGATTCATGATATACTATGTCAAAGTACATTATATACACCACATAAAAGTGATTTGGTGTATATCAACAAAGAAGTCTCAATGGAATGTAAATTGAGATGAAATCTCTCATAAAGGCCGTATCCTTAGGTTAAGGATAAATCAATGACATAATTATGTGTGAAAAATATAAATACACTAAATATGATTGGATATTTAGTGTAAAACAATCAAAGGATATTCACACATATTCTTGTAAAAACAACACCAACGAATTGGATGTTTAACTCAACAAATGGTGAATGAGTTAAAATTACTCTTATCAAATTCATATCAATGACTTGAGAATTACCAATGAGTGATTATGTGTATCAAACTTATATCCACAGGAAGGGGAGTGGAAATTATGACATAATCAAATGAATAGTGATTCCACACATAATCATGGAGTAATATAATCAATGAAATATGCGTAAAGCCAAATGAGTGGGAATTGAAATCTCAAATTCCCTTACCGATTAGGTAACATACGAAACATACACCCATGAAAGAAGTATCATACCATGATGATGTAAATACACATAAATTAAAGTATATTACACAATGAATACAATCATGGGCAGTACACATACACCACATGCAATAATTAAGTGGTGATCAATGGAAATCTCACGAAATTAAAAGTGAGATAAGAAACCCCTTACCACGTTAATCAACTAAGTCGTATGGACAAAAGTTAATAACCACCAAATGATTTACAGAATAACCTGAATATAAATAGAATCATGAATATATATCAAATGGCAGTACACAATACACCACTTTCAATAATTTAGTGGCGAAAAATGGAAATCTCACGGAATTGAAAGTGAGATAAGAAAATCCCTTACCTTGTACTTTTTCCTTGGTCGATGGTAGGTTTACCTCCTATATAATGGTGAAATAATTGTTATTTAATTATACAAGAATCATTTACTTTAATATGATATCATATATGATCTTTTAACATTGATTTGTTAATAATATCTTAGAATTATCATCATTTCGGGTGTTAACGGGTTCATTTTACTTTATATTCTTTGTTATGTGAGCCATATTCGTTATTAATGGGATGTATATTATTCATATCCAGAATGATATCAAGTCCTTAGATACTATTTTTAAATCATCAAATGATAATTATACTTGAATCGATATGATGGACAATGAATCTCATCGCGTTCGTGGAGACGGTAGTCCGTACATACGCACGAGCGACAATATCATTCTTTTGATATTAAAATAATATATAATTGGATTTTATATCATATATACAGAATAATTATCATGTTATATTTATTATTTACATGAGTTACACATCATTATTATACCCATCCAAATAATAATATATTGAATAACAATTACACCACGACGTGGAGACGGTAAGCCGTACGTACGCACGTATGGTGACATGTTATTCAAAGGATGGATATAATACTGAATATGGTTGTACCATATTTATAATAACATCACAGTTTATATATGATACTGGAGTTATTATTTTATAATGGAAATAACAAAGAAAGAGGACGTGGAAGAAGAAAGGAACTTGAAAAGGGGTGGTGAAAACATTACCTCTTCTTCGGGTTCTTCCTTTTGATTTGATCAAAAGGGATCCTTAGGTTGGCTTTCTGATCAAACTAAGGCCTCTATGTTGTAGTGAGGGAAGTTGAGATAGTCTTTGGGTAGGGTTTGGCCGAACCAAAGGGCTTTGAAGGTGTGAATAAATGAGAAGGAGGAGTGCCCTTTTATAAGAGGGGTGAGGGGCACCTTTGGAAAAGCTAGAGATATTAGTTTATAATAAATTAATATTCGGTTTCCAATGGCTCCAAAGTTGACTATTCAAAGTTTAAGGTGGGGATGGGTCGAAAACAACTCAACCAATAGAATTTAGACAGGTTTGGGTACTTATATTAACCTTATCTTTAAGTATTAACTCTAAGTTAATTAGTTTCACTTTTACAATGTCTCTTTGTATTTTTATATTATATGGTTAATAAACTTACCATATACATACAAGAGACCCCCAAGTGGTCCATTAATGATACACCTATCATGATATAAGTCTCTTGGCCGAACCTTAGATTTTTAGGAATTTAATATCAATTAATAATATAATATTTGTTTTAAAAACTCTTTTATGTCAATTTTGACACTATTCAATAGTGGATTTTTGTGAAACTCATAACAGATTGATTAATTCAAACAAAGTCAATTAAAGCAATACTAATATATCATATTATCCTATAAAATTATTTTAATTCATTAAAAGTTTCATATTATATTTATTTGTGTATTTCTAATATCAATTATTTTGATTTTTCACTATTATAGTAATTACTGCATCATCATTGTGTCATAAATAAATTACATTATTTAATGTCTAAAAAATATAAATAAAATATTATTATGTAGGAAATATTTTTATCTTTCTAAGGAATATTTATAATCTAAAATCCAACATATATAACCCTCTGTAACAATTGTTTTGTTAAAAGATATATGCTTGTGTCATTTTTGTATTTATTTTAACTTAATTAAAATAAAGTATCATTATCACTTACAAGTGGGTCCATGGGGTCCCACAATAGACCCAAAGATGCCCATGGTCGACCATGTATCAACCAATAGGGTTAAGACACGTTTTAGGGTAATTTAGTATTATTATAATATTATTTTTTAACCCTTATTTACCGGATTTACCTTTAACCATGGTTAATAAAATATTTACCGCAGTAATTATTCAAAATGTCTAAAACTAAAAGTTACCTATTTACACAATTTGAACATCCTGATTCCAAATATGGAATCCATTTTTCTAAATTCAAAACACAGAAGTGTTAGAAATTAATTTAAAATTAATTCCCGCTGTCAAAACAAAAAGCATGTTTTTAAGAGATAATAACTATCAAAAGATTGACACTTGTTTATGTTCGGTTTAATTGTAAAATTATGTCCAATGACCAAAATTATATTAAATGGTAAAAATATATTCTAAATATACTTTAAAACAACACAAATTCATAATTTATCACTATTAATTATTTTGATTAAAAAAGTTGTTTTTAATTAAAATTTAGTAATTTTCACTATTCATCAAAATATGAAAGTTATCCAAAAAGTACCAAAATTTCACCCTAGGCTAATTTCGATACTACGAATCCAAAAATGAAGTCCATTTTGAGAGATAGAATTTATAAAATTTCAAAATGTAGGTATTACTATTCATAACGGCTAGTTTGATTGGTTATGGTGTGTCAAAATCTCGAAGATGTGTACAATGCACGCCATTGAATTATTCGAAAGGAAACATACCGAGGAAACTTGGGGTGTTACATTCTCCCCTCCTTCAATAAATTGAGTCCTCGCAATTTTTAAAATTTTTCTTGGGAATATAATGGAAAGTCCCACATCGGAAAAAGAGCCAATAAAACTATCACTTTAAAAGAAAGAAAGAGAGGTATAAGGGTCATCCAAGATAACCCATACTAGGATTCCATGTAAAAAAACATGGATATGGATGATAAACTAAGTGTCATGTTCTGATGGAGAGGGATAGAAATCATGATCAGGAGAAAGTTAACAATGAGAAAACCACAAACTTGTGTTGGGACAAACGACCATTAGTCTCCTAGTAGGAAAGTAAATGGACAACATTTTTTTAAAGTTACATTACATAAGGAAGATGAATTCATTTATGATATTGACTAAGAACATTATGAGATATAATTAAATTTTAAGTAAATTTTCATTCTTTAATAAATTTACACCACCAACTCAATTTTTTTTTAAACGATGAGTATTCAAGAAGACTTGGTCACACTGGAAGAGCTAGAATAAACTTCTATAGAATCACATGATCCATGCAGGATAAACCATATATTTACATTGTCTTTGAAGATTAATCAAAACCAAAATGGTTAGTGAATGATCTAATGATCCCCCAAAAGGATATTCATTGAGATAAATATGCACTAATCTTAATTTCTAAAATTAAACCAACAATACCCCAAAGTTAAATAGATACCATTCAATAACCAATTGTCCTTAAAATCCTTTAATATAATCCAAACTAATATTGAAACCCAAATCATAGAAGAATTTGATTATGTAGTCTCCCATGTTACATTGTATCTCCAAATGACATCAAATACTCTTAAAGTCACATACTTAAAAGTAATTAACATCATCACATATTCTCTGTTATAGGTTAATAATTTCCATAAATAACCCAAATCACTATAAATCAACAATAAAAACGTAGATAAAAATCCACCATTACTCTACAAATGAAACCCCATTGTATTCTATTTTCCTTGGGCATATAGTGTTTCCAACAAAGCGAACATCTTCCAAAATAACATTTATCACTTAATCACCAAATCATTTTCCTATACCAAGGGTATTCATTTGATAAGACATAAGAACCCAAATCATCTTATTATTGATCAATAAAATCATTTAACAAAAAAAATAGTCACATTAACCAGGGACTTCACGTAGTCTAGTGGTAGGCGATAAATCCCAATCGCACTTTGGTTGTGGGTTCGATTCCCACAGCTTTGTCCGACACGACGGGTTGTCACACGGTCTACGTGTTGTCCTTTTTCAAAAACTATATTTTATAATATTACCAAAATGAGATAAATTCCTCAAAATAACATAATTTAATCACAAATGTTATATCATACTTTGCATTTTTATCCCAAATTATAATAACTTATAATTTTCTCAAACCCCATTGATCATATAAAACCGAATGGTTATTTATACCTATATCCACAAGAGAAGAGACAATTCTTCTTCAAATATCATTCTCACATGGCAAACTGCGGGGTTACAAATATAAGAGAAAATTATTCCAAAGTACCCATCAACAAGGAGTGATAATACTTTTTATGTTTTTCTCCAACCATTTATTTCCACATATCTTCTTCTTTGACCAAGAAAATATCCTATAGAATAGGACATTCACTCGGGTAATGGCCAGGTCCCCTACATTTACAGCAAATGACTGTAAATGGACTCTTGGGACCATTTTTATCTTCTTCCATAGTACTCTTCAATTTTTTTCGGCAATTCTTCACTTTATGTCCTTCCTTCCCGAACGTAAAACATTTCGTTGTCCCATTGAGACACTTTCCTGGGTGTCTCTTTCCACATTTCCTGCATGATGAAAATTGAGGTTTCTTTTCTCCATGGTCTCCATTGCTGTAGATCTTATCATTTATCACCTTTCTCTTCCTTGTCGAGTCTGGGAGTTGGTTAATATATATGTTGTTGATCATATTTTTGTAAAACTGATTTGGCATAAAGACGATATCTTTTACGCCTATCAACATTCCATTTTGTTGCTCATTTCCACCACCGTTCCCACCTTGTACATCATTCTCAAAGTCACTATGACTTCCTTGGAATCCAGCCATTGACTAAAACCAGAAAGCATTGTGTGAGTAATAGTAGTCGTAAAATCATTTATAGATTAAAATGTCACCATATTCTCAATTTGAAACATATTAGGATTAACCAAGGTCATTTACTCTCATCTTATGTATATATTACTTAAATCGGTTTGTAAAGAAAATGTAAATTATCCTAAGCATATCCCCCGGGAGTGTCGTAACCAAGAGTGCAGCAAGGCCCGTTGTCGTGCACCAGTTCCCGTTCGAGTCTAGCTCAAAGCGGTGTTTTCGGGTTTTACCCCTAGGTACATCTGTGCCAGAGCCGCCTCAACCTGCTCGTATCCAGACAGGGATGTATTGCTCCTAAAACTCACAAAATCTCTACAATACCAAAATTCTCGGAAGTTCTTTTATACTAATCCTCAAAGTTCATCTTAGGTCTACGTGCTCTAATCAGAGTTTATCTAAATCTAGCTTCCAAGGTTTGTACTAAACTTCCTCTGATACCAACTGTAATGCCCCGGCCCTAGTTACCTAGATTCGGTGCATTATTACATAACATTGTCATGATCACGATAAAGATCAAGTCTCGAAAGACCGATTAGTTTAGTAGCCTTGGAATAACTAGATACATCCATAATTTTTTACATTACATCATAAAAAAACATCTTGTCTTCATATCCCCTCATACTATCCCTTCAGGTCATTCATAAATTACTTCTTCATAATCCTGGGAAAAATAAAACATTGAAAGGGGTGAGCTCAGATGCTCAGTAAGGATAACATTATATCAGAATCCTTCATAAATAAGCATAAAAACTTAAGGCAATTTATAACTAAAACAAAAGCCTTTTAAACTTGAACTTCAGCATAAAATGGAAAAGGTAAAATGAAATAATGCCATTTACTTACTCACATGGACATTCTACTAGTCGAATGATCACATGAAATATCAATATCCACTTTCATAATGTTGGAATGCATAATGTCAGACTATCATAACCACTTAGCCAAGGCCTCGTGCCAAGACTACAAATAAGATTTTGTCAAGGCCTTGTGCCAAGACACTAGTTTGTCTCATGAGACCTACCAATGCATCGAGGAGCTATAGCGGGCTCCACCCGTCACTTATTAAGTCCAATGCATTCCTCATATGAACATTTTTAAACATAACATAAACATTCGTATTAAAACTAGCATACGAAATGTCAATACTTTTACCACAAACCATGAATGGTATAAAAACAGCGCATCCACAGTCAAACATGACTCATTCGATACAATATGGAAGATTGTATTGTATCACATTAACCTCAATCAAGAATAATGAATTATGTTGACATAAATGAAAATAATCATCAAAACTATTTGAGAGAATTATCCCCCTTTTCTTGAAAACATTTAAAAGTCACACTATTTGTCAAGAAGCCATTTAAAAGTAGATTTTTGAATCAAAGTGTCCCATACCACTTTGAAACTTTTTGAAAGGAGTTTTAATTTCTAAAACTTTAATGTCCATATAAATAAATCCTTAAAACAATTTTTAAAACATGGACATTAATGAGCAAGATTTAGAAGAATAAGTCTTTAAAACATTTAAAAATGGTATTTTAGTTAGAGATTCTAACCAAAAGAGACACTTGAATACAAATAATTGAGGTAATAAAAACATTGTAATATCATGAGAATAAAGGGATTCATGATATACTATGTCAAAGTACATTATATACACCACATAAAAGTGATTTGGTGTATATCAACAAAGAAGTCTCAATGGAATGTAAATTGAGATGAAATCTCTCATAAAGGCCGTATCCTTAGGTTAAGGATAAATCAACGAAATAATTATGTGTGACAAATATAAATACACTAAATATTATTGGATATTTAGTGTAAAAAAATCAAAGGATATTCACACATATTCTTGTAAAAACAACACCAACGAATTGGATGTTTAACTCAACAAATGGTGAATGAGTTAAAATTACTCTTATCAAATTCATATCAATGACTTGAGAATTACCAATGAGTGATTATGTGTATAAAACTTATATCCACAGGAAGGGGAGTGGAAATTATGACATAATCAAATGAATAGTGATTCCACACATAATCATGGAGTAATATAATCAATGAAATATGCGTAAAGCCAAATGAGTGGGAATTGAAATCTCAAATTCCCTTACCGATTAGGTAACATACGAAACATACACCCATGAAAGAAGTATCATACCATGATGATGTAAATACACATAAATTAAAGTATATTACACAATGAATACAATCATGGGCAGTACACATACACCACATGCAATAATTAAGTGGTGATCAATGGAAATCTCACGAAATTAAAAGTGAGATAAGAAACCCCTTACCACGTTAATCAACTGAGTCGTATGGCCAAAAGTTAATAACCACCAAATGATTTACAGAATAACATGAATATAAATAGAATCATGAATATATATCAAATGGAAGTACACAATACACCACTTTCAATAATTTAGTGGCGAAAAATGGAAATCTCACGGAATTGAAAGTGAGATAAGAAAATCCCTTACCTTGTACTTTTTCCTTGGTCGATGGTAGGTTTACCTCCTGTATAATGGTGAAATAATTGTTATTGAATTATACAAGAATCATTTACTTTAACATGATATCATATATGATCTTTTATCATTGATTTGTTAATAATATCTTAGAATTATCGTCATTTCAGGTGTTAACGGGTTCATTTTACTTTATATTCTTTGTTATGTGAGCCATATTCGTTATTAATGGGATGTATATTATTCATATCCATAATGATATCAAGTCCTTAGATACTATTTTTAAATCATCAAATGATAATTATACTTGAATGGATATGATGGACAATGAATCTCATCGCGTTCGTGGAGACGGTAGTCCGTACATACGCACGAGCGACAATATCATTATTTTGATATTAAAATAATATATAATTGGATTTTATATCATATATACAGAATCATTATCATGTTATATTTATTATTTACATGATTTACACATCATTATTATACCCATCCAAATAATAATATATTGAATAACAATTACACCACGACGTGGAGACGGTAAGCCGTACGTACGCACGTATGGTGACATGTTATTCAAAGGATGGATATAATACTTAATATGGTTGTACCATATTTATAATAAAATCACAGTTTATATATGATACTGGAGTTATTATTTTATAATGGAAATAACAAAGAAAGAGGACGTGGAAGAAGAAAGGAACTTGAAAAGGGGTGGTGAAAACATTACCTCTTCTTCGGGTTCTTCCTTTTGATTTGATCAAAAGGGATCCTTAGGTTGGATTTCTGATCAAACTAAGGCCTCTATGTTGTAGTGAGGGAAGTTGAGATAGTATTTGGGCAGGGTTTGGCCGAACCAAAGGGCTTTGAAGGTGTGAAGAAATGAGAAGGAGGAGTTCCCTTTTATAAGAGGGGTGAGGGGCACCTTTGGAAAAGCTAGAGATATTAGTTTATAATAAATTCATATTCGGTTTCCAATGGCTCCAAAGTTGACTATTCAAAGGTTAATGTGGGGATGGGTCGATAACAACTCAACCAATAGAATTTAGACAGGTTTGGGTACTTATATTAACCTTATCTTTAAGTATTAACTCTAAGTTAATTAGTTTCACTTTTCCAATGTCTCTTTGTATTTTTATACTATATGGTTAATAAACTTACCATATACATACAACCGACCCCCAAGTGGTCCATTAATGATACACCTATCATTATATAAGTCTCTTGGCCGAAACTTAGATTTTTAGGAATTTAATATCAATTAATAATATAATATTTGTTTTAAAAACTCTTTTATGTCAATTTTGACACTATTCAATAGTTGATTTTTGTGAAACTCATAACAGATTGATTACTTCGAAAAAAGTCCATTAAATCAATTCTAATATATCATATTATCCTAGAAAATTATTTTAATTCATTAAAAGTTTCATATTATATTTATTTGGGTAATTTTAATATCAATTATTTTGATTTTTCACTATTATAGTAATTACTGCATCATCATTGTGTCATAGATAAATTAAACAATTTAATGTCTAAAAAATATAAATAATGTATAATTATGTAGGAAATCGTTTTAGCTTTCTACGGAATATTTATAATCTAAAATCCAACATATATAACCCTCTGTAACAATTGTTTTGTTAAAAGATATATGCTTGTGTCATTTTTGTATTTATTTTAACTTAATTAAAATAAAGTGTCATTATCACTTACAAGTGGGTCCATGGGGTCCCAAAATAGACCCAAAGATGCCCATGGTCGGCCATGTATCAACCAATAGAGTTTAGACACGTTTTAGGTTAATTTAGTATTATTATAATATTATTTTTTAACCCTTATTTACCAGATTTACCCTTAACCATGGTAAATAAAATATTTACCGCAGTAATTATTCAAAATGTCTAAAAATAAAAGTTACCTATTTACACAATTTGAACATCCTGATTCCAAATATGGAATACATTTTTCTAAATTCAAAACACAGAAGTGGCAGAAATTAATTTAAAATTAATTCCCGCTGTCAAAACAAAAAGCGTGTTTTTAAGAGATAATAACTATCAAAAGATTGACACTTGTTTATGTTCGGTTTAATTGTAAAATTTTGTCCAATGACCAAAATTATATTAAATGGTAAAAATATATTCTAAATATACTTTAAAACAACTCAAATTCATAATTTATCACTATTAATTATTTTGATTAAAAAAGTTGTTTTTAATTAAAATTTAGTAATTTTCACTATTCATCAAAATATGAAAGTTATCCAAAAAGTACCAAAATTTTACCCTAGGATAATTTCGATAGTACGAATCCAAAAATGAAGTCCATTTTGAGAGATAGAATTTATTAAATTTCAAAAAGTAGGTATTACTATTCATAACGGCTAGTTTGATTGGTTACGGTGTGTTAAAATCTCGAAGTTGTGTACAATGCACGCCATTGCATTATTCGAAAGGAAACATACCGAGGAAACTTGGGGTGTTACATTTTTGAAAATATAGCCACATCATCCAGGGGTGTTTCATATAGTGTAGGTCAGAGACATAGGATCACAATAGGGTTGAACTACCATGGTAGATTTTTATCAGAGGGTGTCATCAAGATGTTGGATACATTTGATGACCAAAAGGTGATTCTAGAGGCATTTATGATTCAACTAGTTATTCCCCATGTCATTGAAGAAGGACCACACATAGGAATTTATGGATCTACAATAGGGGATGCTGTTTATGATAGACTATGCTACCTACTTTATAATGTTGTTGTGTTTTCTTTTTTTTCCTTAAAGTGATTGAATCCGAAAAGGCTCATAGATCTTATAGAAGAATTAGATTAGAGGAAAGGTGTTAAAGTAGGATTCTTAACCTAACATATTTCTTAGATTTAGTTTGCAAGGATCTTACCATTGATAAGGGACTAGACAATGATAATGTAGTGGGATCTCTTCCCATATTTAGTGGTCCCTGTAGTGTCCTCCGTAGTTGAGTTATTAATTCCAATTATAGTGTTAGGATGATAAGGTTAGATGAGATTTTCCAAGGTGGTGAGAGATAGTCTAGGTAGAGTAAAGTTTTATCACTCCCTCCTATTATAGGGCTTTCACTCGTGTTTTTCCAGTGAAAGAGGAAATGGAATTTCTATAGCACATTAATGATTCCCACAAAGGAGTTCCACAAACATGTAAGGATAGGTCACCCACAATGATTTTGTTTAAGTGTGTCTTGATTGGGTTTATTCAAAGGTTCTGGGTAGACACATGCTTCAAGGGATTGGTCAGGGGGATTAGACATATAATAGTGATTCATCTAGGAGGTCAATCCATAGAGATGCTTGAGGGTCATTGGAATAGTAGTAGCAACATATGCCTCAAGGGTTAGTTCCTCATGTGAGATAGGGATCATGAGGCCATGTTCACAAATTCAATACAGGTAGGGTATATGAACTTGTCTGAGTGGAAGAGTAATGGGCTGTTTTATCATGATATGTATAGTTATAGTTTCTTTGATGTATTTATTACTTTATTCTAAACAAGGGTTGTAACACCCCAAGCTTCCACGGTACGTTTCCCTTCGAATAATGCGATAGCGTGTGTTGTACGCAACCTCGAGTTCTAACACACACCACAACTAATTAAACTAGCCGTTGTGAATAGTAATACCTACTTTTTGAAATCATATATATATTATATTTCAAAATGGACTTTATTTTTGGATTCGTAATATCTAATTTAGCCTACGGTGAAATTTTGGTACTTTTTGGATAACTTTCATATTTTGAGGAATAGTGAAAATTACTAAATTTTAATTAAAAACAACTTTTTTAATCAAAATAATTAATAGTGATAAATTATTAATTTTAGTAGTTTTAAAGTATATTTAGAATATATTTTTACCATTTAATATAATGTTGGTCATTGGACATAATTTTACAATTAAACCGAACATAAAAAAGTGTCAATCTTTTGATAGTTATTATCTCTTTAAAACACGCTTTTTGTTTTGACAGCGGGAATTAATTTTAAATTAATTTCTGCCACTTCTGTGTTTTGAATTTAGGAAAATGGATTCCATATTTGGAATCAGGATTTTCAAATTGTGTAAATAGGTAACTTTTATTTTTAGACATTTTGAATAATTACTGCGGTAAATATTTTATTTACCATGGTTAAGGGTAAATCCGGTAAATAAGGGTTAAAAAAATAATATTATAATAATACTAAATTACCTTAAAACGTTTCATAACCCTATTGGTTGATACATGGTGGACCATGGGCATCTTTGGGTCGATTTTGGGACCTCATGGATCCACTTGTAAGTGATAATGACACTTTATTTTAATTAAGTTAAAATGAATACAAAAATGACACAAGCATATATCTTTTAGCAAAAAAATTGTTACATAGGGTTATGTATGATGGATTTTAGATTATAAATATTAATTAGAAAGATAAAAAGATTTCCTACAAAATTATATTTTATTTATAATTTTTAGACATTAAATAATTTATTTTATTTATGACACAATGATGATGCAGTAATTACTATAATAGTGAAAAATTAAAATAATTGATATTATAAATACCCAAATAAATGTAATAGGAAACTTTTAATGAATTAAACTACTTTTATAGGATAATATGATATATTAGGATTGATTTAATTGACTTTGTTCGAAGTAATCAATCTGTTATGAGTTTCAAAAAAATCAACTATTGAATAGTGTCAAAATTGACATAAAAGAGTTCTTAAAACAAATATTATATTATTAATTGATATTAAATTCCTAAAAATCTAAGGATCGGCCAAGAGACTTATATCATGATAGGTTCATCATTAATGGACCACTTGGGGGTCGCTTGGATGTATGTAGTAAGTTTATTAACCATATTATATAAAAATACAAAGAGACATTGTAAAAGTGAAACTAATTAACTTAGAGTTAATACTTAATGATAAGGTTAATATAAGTACCAAAACCTGTCTAAATTCTATTGGTTGAGTGGTTTTAGACCTATCCCCACCTTAAACTTTGGATAATAAACTTTTGAGCCATTAGCAACCGAATATGAATTTATTATAAATTAATATTTCTAGCTTTTCCAAAGGTGCCCCTCACCCCTCTTATAAAAGGGCACTCCTCCTTCCCATTTCTTCACACCTTCAAAGCCTTTTGGTTCGGCCAAAATCTGCCCAAATTCTCTCCCAACATCCCTCACTACAACCTAGAGGCCTTAGTTTGATCAGAAAGCCAACCTAAGGAGACCTTTTGATCAAATCAAAAGGAAGAACCCGAAGAAGAGGTAATAATTTCACCACCCTTCTCCAAGTTCATTTCTTCTTCCACTTCTTCTTCCTTTGTTCTTACCATTATAAAATAATAACTCCAGTATCTCACATATACTGTAATGTTATTATAAATATGGTACAACCATATTCAGTATTCTATCCACCCTTTGAATAACATGTCACCATACGTCCGTACGTACGGCTTACCGTCTCCACATCGTGGTGTAATTGTTATTCAATATATTATTATTTGGATGAGTATAATAATGATGTGTAAATCATGTAAATAATAAATATAACATGTTAATGATTCTGTATATATGATATACCATCCATTTATATATTATTTTAATATCAAAAGAATGATATTGTCGCTCGTGCGTACGTACGGACTACCGTCTCCACGAACGCGATGAGATTCATTCTCCATCGTATCCATTCAAGTATAATTATAATTTGATGATTTAAAAATGATGTTTAAGGACTTGATATCATTCTGGATATGAATAAGATACAACAAAATTGGCTTATGTAACAAAACATATAAAAGAAAATGAGTAAGTTAACACCCGAAACGACGATAATTCTACGATATTATTAACAAATCAATGTTAAAAGATCATATATGATATCATATTAATATATATGATTCTTGTATAATTTAATAACAATTATTTCACCATTATACAGGAGGTTAACCAACCCCAACCAAGGAAAAGTACAAGGTAAGGGTTATTTCACAATCTCTTCATTATCCGAGGTTGTTTATATGTAATAATCTACTGGGATTTATTTATCATCCACATCCATGTTTCTTCGAAATGTATTTCAAAAAATATTTATCATTTACAAGAATATGGGTTAAAGTCATTTATACCCTTGTTTGACTTTTTATAAGAGGTTTATAAAGGAATCATTCCATCGTTTTCAAAACAAGGTCCTTTTTAACCTTTTCGACAAAATTAAGGTAAGAATGTTTTTTTTAACTTATACGGCGGGTGTGGTTATTTTCTGCCATTATAAAATATTTAAAGATTCCCTTACAAGATTATAAGATTATTTTCAAAGAAAATGTTTTATTTTATATGGATCTTAAATTATTTCAAAATAAAAGGAGATATTTCTTTAAAAAAATTTGATTTCATCTATGTCAACATCCTTTGATGGATTTTAAGATTATTTGAAGTTGATTTATTATGATACAAAACTTCTATATTGTATTGAAGGTTTTGTGATATGTTTGACTGTGGATGTGCTATTTTTATACCATTCATAGTTTATGGTGAAAGTATTGACATTTCGTATGCTAGTTTTAATACGAATGTTTATGTTATATTTAAACCTTTTCATATGGGAATGCATTGGACTTAATATGTGACGGGTGGAGCCCGCTATAGCTCTTTGATGCATCGGTAGGTCTCATGAGACAAAATAGTGTCTTGGCATAAGGCCTTGACAAAATCTTATTTGTAGTCTTGGCACGAGGCCTTGACTATGTGGTTATGATAGTCTGGCATTATGCATTCCAACATTATGAAAGTGGTTATTGATTTTTGCATGTGATTATTCGATTCGTAGAATATCCATGTGAATAAGTAAATGGCATTATTTCATTTTATTTATGCCATACCATGTTGAAAGTTCATGTTTGAAAGGCTTTTGTTTTAGTTATACATTTCCTTAAAAGTTTATTCTTATTTATGAAAGTTTCCGCTATATTGTTATCCTTACTGGGCATTTGAGCTCACCCCTTTTCTATGTTTTATTTTTCCCAGGAAGTGAAGAAGTAAGTTATGAAGGACCTACAAGGATATTATGTGGGGATATGAGTGTGAATTATGGAGACAATATGTTGTTGTAGTAGTTTTTTGTTTAATGATGTAATGTAAAACTTATGAATATATCTAGTGTTTCCAAGGCTACTAAACCAAACGGTCTTTCGAGATTTGATCTTTCTTGTGATCATGCCAATGTTATGTAATAAGGCACCGACTCTGGGTAACTAGGGTCGGGGCATTACAGTTGGTATCAGAGGAAGTTTAGTACAAACCTTGGAAGCTAGATTTAGATAAACTCTGATTAGAGCACGTAGACCTAAGATGAACTTTGAGGATTAGTATAGAAGAACTTCCTAGAATTTTGGTATTGTAGAGATTTTGTGAGTTTTCCAAGCAATACATCCCTGTCTGGATACGAGCAGGTAGAGGCGGCTCTGGCACAGATGTACCTAGGGGTAAAACCCGAAAACACCGCTTTGAGCTAGACTCGAACGGGAACTGGTGCACGACAACGGGCCTTGCTGCACTCTTGGTTACGACACTCCCGGGGGATATGATTAGGATAACTCTCATTTTCTTTACAAATCATTATGAAGGGTTTATGAGTATATACTTCCTCAAAGAAAACATTTTTATGATTATGGATTATATCCATAAATAGTTCAATTTATGTTAAGTGTTTTATAAGTATGGGATTATGTATTTTGATTCATAAACTGATCTAGTTTATGCCATTGTTTAGAAATGGTGCCTAGTGGAAGAAATGGAAACCGTATCAATGCACGCACTCCATGTAGGGATTTCCCTCCTGCTCAAGATAATTATAGTGGGGTTGGTGATGCAACTGGTGCCGATCAGCTAATCACCATACTGGGACAACTTACTCAGGTTATGAATAATAACCTTACCCGTATGGAGCACCCTGATCCGCAGCGTGGAGGATCAATGTTAGATCGATTCATGAGGCAACAACCACCAACGTTCAATGGGATTACAAATCCCTTAGTAGCTGAGCAATGGATAAATTCCCTAGAGAAAATATTTCAGGCTTTGGGGAGCAGTGAAAGGGAAAAAGTTATCATGGCAGTTTACCGCCTCACTGGAGATGCTGATCAATGGTGGTCATTGATTCAAAACATGAAGGAAGATGATGAAGTATCAAATATGGAATGGAGGGAGTTCAAAGATCTGTTTTTAGAAAAATACTTCCCTCACGACCATCGAGCAGATATGGAAAGGCAATTTCTGAGTCTGAGACAAAAGGAGGATGAGAATGTCACAAAGTATGAGGCTAACTTTACAAGGTTAGCAAGGTATACTAAAGATTATATTCGCAACCCAAGAAGTAAGATTGATCGTTTCTTTGATGGGTTAAAACCATTTCTCCGTCGAGCATTAGTCTCACAATCCTTTTCATCGTACGAAGACATTTTCTAATGTGCTATCAAGACCGAAAAGGAATTCTCTAAGTCTTATGACTTTAATGAAAAGCAAGAGAAGAAGAGACCTGCTGATCAATATGGGAATGGAAATAAGGGGAAGAAGGGAAAGGTTGAATATCCATCTTGTGGTAAATGCGGGAAGAAACATCCTGGTACTTTCTTGAAGGGAATGGGAGTCTGTTACAAGTGTGGTGAAAAAGGCCACCAAGCTCATGATTGCAAGGGGAAGAAGGAAGCTACCAACGTTCAGTGCTACAATTGCAGGGAGATGGGGCATTATGCAAATGCATGTCCTAAGCGTCAGGAGAACTTACCTCAGAAAAGGCCAAGGGATGAAGGCCAGGCTTATGCTATCACTACTGCTGAGGTAGAATCTCTGAAAGATGTGGTGGCAGGTAATTTAATGGTTTCCTCAAGTTTAGAAAATGCATTATTTGATTCTGGATCATCGCATTGTTTCATATCTTCCCAGTTTGCTAAGAAAAATTAGATATTTCCAATTTGATTTAATAAGGGAGTTGTCAGTTAAAACTCCTAAGGGAAGTATCGTTGCAACAAAGTTTTGTGAATCAGTCCCCATTAGAGCACATAAATTTTCTTTATCTGCTGATCTCATCGTCATACCTATGATTGAGTTTGATATAATCCTCGGTATGGACTGGCTTTCGGACTATGATGCTAAGATTTATTGTAATAAGAAAGAGGTTACGATTCTTGATGATAATGATAAGGAACACCTTATTTTTAGAGCAGAATCATCACCACCTAATTCTTATTTAGATCCACCCCCAGTAGCTCAACTTAATTCAATTATTGGGGAGGAAGAGAATGAAATAACTGTCGGTGAGGAAAGGAATGTTCAAATAGAGGATGTACCTGTTGTGAAAGAATTTGTAGATGTATTTCCGAAAGATTTACCTGGAAATACTCCAGAACAAGAAGTTGAGTTTTCCATTGATTTGATTCCTGGATCAAGGCCTATATCGAAGACCCCTTATAGAATGGCTACTGTAGAGTTAGTATAACTAAAGAAACAACTAGAGTAATTGAGTAATAAGGGATTTATTCGCCCTAGTGTTTCTCCATGGGGAGCCCCTGTTCTTTATGTTAAAAAGAAAGATGGATCTATGAGGTTATGTATCGACTACAGGGAGATCAATGCTATAACGATAAAGAACAAGTATCCCCTACCTCGTATTGATGATTTATTTGACCAACTACATGGAGCTCAATACTTTTCAAAGATTGACCTTCGATCTGGATACCATCAGTTGTGTGTAAAGAAGGAAGATATTCCGAAGACAGCATTTCGGACCAGGTACGGGCATTACGAGTTTACTGTAATGCCATTTGGATTGACTAATGCACCATCTGTATTCATGGATCTGATGAATAGAGTTTTCAAGGAGTATCTCGATGAATTTTTGGTGGTATTTATTGATGATATCTTGGTATACTCCAAAACCTACGAAGATCATGAAAATCACTTGTGCATTATCTTGAAGACTCTGAGGAGGCATGAATTATATGGGATGTTTGGCAAGTGTGAATTCTGGCTTCAGGAGATTTCTTTTCTTGGCCATATTGTCTCTAAAGATGGAATCTCTATTGATCCTTCTAAGACCAAGGCAATCCAAGAATGGCCAACACCTACGAGTATAACTGAGGTATGCAATTTTATTGGTTTGGCAGGTTCTTATCGACGTTTCGTCCAGAATTTTGCCCGATTGGCTAACCCATTAACGAATCTCACACGTAAAGGGGTTAAATTTGTTTGGACAAAAGAGTGTGAAGAATTTTTTGAAGAACTGAAGAAAAGATTATTCAATGCTACTATATTGACTCTACCATCGGGGAATGATGGGTTCGTTATTTATAGTGATGCATCGAAGAAAGGACTTGGTTGTGTCCTTATGCAGAATGATAGAGTTATTGCCTATGCATCACGACAGTTGAAAATTCATGAACAAAACTATCCTACTCATGATCTTGAGTTAGAAGCTGTGATCTTTGCTTTGAAGATATGGAGGCACTACCTCTATGGTGAAAAATGTGAGATTTATACTGATCACAAGAGTTTGAAGTATATTTTCTCACAAAAAGAACTCAACATGAGGCAAAGGAGATGGCTTGAATTACTCAAGGATTATGATTGCACGGTACACTACCACCCGGGGAAGGCAAACAAGGTGGCAGATGCTTTGAGTAGAAAAGACCATGGAGTTCTGAACAATATGAGAATTGAAAGGGATCCAATTTTCATGGATCTAGTGAAGATGGACATGGGAATAAACAGGGAAGGTGAAACATCAATGCTTTTTCAAATGGTTTCCAAACCATCTTTAATAGAAAGGATTAAGAGTACTCAGACCGATGATGAAGAATTTCAAAAGAAGATTAAAGCTGTGAATGATGGGAGATTGAGAGACTTTGTGTATGAAGATGGAATTTTGAAATTCGGGAAGAGACTTTGTGTTCCCGATTTACCTAATCTGAAAAGGGAATTGCTGGATGATGCTCATAGTTCCAATTTCTCTATACACCATGGGAGCACCAAAATGTATAGAGATTTGAAGGAACATTTTTGGTGGGACAACATGAAGAGGGAGATTGCTGATTTTGTGTCAAGATGTATGGTTTGTCAACAAGTGAAAGCTGGAAGGCAACAGCCTGGAGGAGTCATGCAACCTCTTCCCATACCGGAGTGGAAATGGGACAATATTACGATGGACTTTGTCATGGGGCTACCAAAGACTCCTAAAAGGAACGATGCAATATGGGTTATTGTTGATCGTCTTACCAAGTCAGCACATTTTCTTGCTATAAGAGAAGATCTACCCCTGGAACGTCTAGCAAGACTATACATTAATGAAGTTGTGAGACTTCATGGAGTACCCCTATCGATTGTTTCTGATCGTGATCCCCTTTTTACTTCAAGATTTTGGAAAAGTCTTCAGAAATCCCTGGATACTGAACTTCATTTGAGCACTGCTTACCACCCTCAGACAGACGGACAATCAGAACGGACTATTCAGACCTTAGAAGACAAGTTGAGATCTTTCTCACTTGACTTTCAGGGTATGTGGGATCAATATTTACCACTGGTAGAATTTTCCTATAACAATAGTTTCCATTCGAGTATTCAGATGGCACCATATGAAGCGTTATACAGAAAGAGATGTCGTACACCAACCTGTTGGGATGAGGTTGGTGAAAGAAAACTTGTAGGCCCAGAACTGGTGGAGGAAACAGTGGAAAAGGTGAAAGTAATCCAAAATCAAATCAAAGCAGCTCAAAGTAGGCAGAAGAGCTATGCCGATAATCGAAGGAAGGATTTGGAATTTCAAGTCGGTGATCATGTTTTCCTGAAGGTATCTCCATGGAAGGGAGTCATACGTTTTGGTAAGAAAGGTAAATTGAGTCCCAGGTACATCGGACCCTTCGAAATTCTAGAACGAATTGGGCTTGTAGCTTACCGATTGGCAATGCCGCCAAGTCTCTTCAAAGTTCACGATGTGTTCCACATATCTCTGTTGAGAAAATACATACCTGACCCAACGCATGTACTCACCTATGAGGAATTAGAACTGGAACCCGATCTGTCTTATTGTGAAGAGCCTGTCAGGATTCTTGATACAAGAGAACAAGTACTGAGAAACCGGACGACGCGTCTGGTAAAAGTTTTTTTGAGAAATCATAAGATGGAAGAGGCAACGTGGGAACCCGAGGAACTTATGATGAAGAACCACCCGAGTATTTTTATGCAGTAATACTCTAGAAATTGCGAGGATGCAATTATTTGAAGGAGGGGAGAATGTAACACCCCAAGCTTCCACGGTACGTTTCCCTTCGAATAATGCGATAGCGTGTGTTGTACGCAACCTCGAGTTCTAACACACACCACAACTAATTAAACTAGCCATTGTGAATAGTAATGCGTACTTTTTGAAATCATATATATTTTATATTTCAAAATGGTCTTCATTTTTGGATTCGTAATATCTAATTTAGCCTAAGGTGAAATTTTGGTACTTTTCGGATAACTTTCATATTTTGATGAATAGTGAAAATTACTAAATTTTAATTAAAAACAACTTTTTTAATAAAAATAATTAATAGTGATAAATTATGAATTTTAGTAGTTTTAAAGTATATTTAGAATATATTTTTACCATTTAATATAATGTTGGTCATTGGACATAATTTTACAATTAAACCGAACATAAACAAGTGTCAATCTTTTGATAGTTCTTATCTCTTTAAAACACGCTTTTTTTTTGACAGCGGGAATTAATTTTAAATTAATTTCTGCCACTTCAGTGTTTTGAATTTAGGAAAATGGATTACATATTTGGAATCAGGATGTTCAAATTGTGTAAATAGGTAACTTTTATTTTTAGACATTTTGAATAATTACTGCGGTAAATATTTTATTTACCATGGTTAAGGGTAAATCCGGTAAATAAGGGTTAAAAAATAATATTATAATAATACTAAATTACCCTAAAACGTGTCTTAACCCTATTGGTTGATACATGGTCGACCATGGGCATCTTTGGGTCGATTTTGGGACCCCATGGATCCACTTGTAAGTGATAATGACACTTTATTTTAATTAAGTTAAAATGAATACAAAAATGACACAAGCATATATCTTTTAGCAAAACAATTGTTACATAGGGTTATATATGTTGGATTTTAGATTATAAATATTCATTAGAAATATAAAAAGATTTAATACAAAATTATAGTTTATTTATAATTTTTAGACATTAAATAATTTATTTTATTTATGAAACAATGATGATGCAGTAATTACTATAATAGTGAAAAATTAAAATAATTGATATTATAAATACCCAAATAAATGTAATATGAAACTTTTAATGAATTAAACTAATTTTATAGGATAATATGATATATTAGTATTGATTTAATTGACTTTGTTCGAAGTAATCAATCTGTTATGAGTTTCACAAAAATCAACTATTGTATAGTGTCAAAATTGACATAAAAGAGTTCTTAAAACAAATATTATATTATTAATTGATATTAAATTCCTAAAAATATAAGGTTCGGCCAAGAGACTTATATCATGATAGTTTCATCATTAATAGACCACTTGGGGGTCTCTTGGATGTATGTAGTAAGTTTATTAACCATATTATATAAAAATACAAAGAGACATTGTAAAAGTGAAACTAATTAACTTAGAGTTAATACTTAAAGAGAAGGTTAATATAAGTACCCAAACCTGTCTAAATTCTATTGGTTGAGTGGTTTTAGACCTATCCCCACCTTAACCTTTGGATAATCAACTTTGGAGCCATTAGAAACCGAATATGAATTTATTATAAATTAATATTTGTAGCTTTTCCAAAGGTGCCCCTCACCCCTCTTATAAAAGGGCACTCCTACTTCCCATTTACTCACACCTTCAAAGCCTTTTGGTTCGGCCAAACTCTGCCCAAATACTCTCCCAACATCCCTCACTACAATCTAGAGGCCTTAGTTTGATCAGAAAGCCAACCTAAGGATCCCTTTTGATCAAATCAAAAGGAAGAACCTGAAGAAGAGGTAATAATTTCACCACCCTTCTCCAAGTTCATTTCCTCTTCCACTTCTTCTTCCTTTGTTC
The DNA here is from genome assembly GCA_963277665.1 of Viscum album. Lineage (NCBI taxonomy): Eukaryota > Viridiplantae > Streptophyta > Magnoliopsida > Santalales > Viscaceae > Viscum > Viscum album. The sequence goes on along the minus strand of OY728162.1, from coordinate 343,821,587 downwards.
TTACCATTCTAAAATAATAACTCCAGTATCTCACATATACTGTGATGTTATTATAAATATGGTACAACCATATTCAGTATTCTATCCACCCTTTGAATAACATGTCACCATACGTCCGTACGTACGGCTTACCGTCTCCACATCGTGGTGTAATTGTTATTCAATATATTATTATTTGGATGGGTATAATAATGATGTGTAACTCATGTAAATAATAAATATAACATGTTAATGATTCTGTATATATGATATACCATCAATTTATATATTATTTTAATATCAAAAGAATGATATTGTCGCTCGTGCGTACGTACGGACTACCGTCTCCACGAACGCGATGAGATTCATTCTCCATCGTATCCATTCAAGTATAATTATCATTTGATGATTTAAAAATTATGTTTAAGGACTTGATATCATTCTGGATCTGAATAAGATACAACAAACATGGCCTATGTAACAAAACATATAAAAGAAAATGAGTAAGTTAACACCCGAAACGACGATAATTCTAAGATATTATTAACAAATCAATGTTAAAAGATCATATATGATATCATATTAATATATATGATTCTTGTATAATTTAATAACAATTATTTCACCATTATACAGGAGGTTAACCTACCCCAACCAAGGAAAAGTACAAGGTAAGGGTTATTTCACAATCTCTTCATTATCTGAGGTTGTTTATATGTAATAATCTACTGGGATTTCTTTATCATCCACATCCATGTTTCTTCGAAATGTATTTCAAAAAATATTTATCATTTACAAGAATATGGGTTAAAGTCATTTATACCATTGTTTGAATTTTTATAAGAGGTTTATGAAGGAATCTTTCCGTCATTTTCAAAACAAGGTCCTTTTTAACCTTTTCGATAAAATTAAGGTAAGAATGTTTTTTTAAATTATACGGCGGGTGTGGTTATTTTCTGCCATTATAAAATCATTAAAGCTTCCCTTACAAGCTTATAAGATTATTTTCAAAGAAAATGTTTTATTTTATATGGATCTTAAATGATTTCAAAATAAAAGGAGATATTTCTTTAAAAAGAATTTTGATTTCCTCTATGTCAACATCCTTTGATGGATTTTAAGATTATTTGAAGTTGATTTATTATGATACAAAACTTCTATATTGTATTGAAGGTTTTGTGATATGTTTGACTATGGATGTGCTATTTTTATACCATTCATAGTTTATGGTGAACATATTGACATTTCGTATGCTAGTTTTAATACGAATGTTTATGTTATATTTAAACCTTTTCATATGGGAATGCATTGGACTTAATATGTGACGGGTGGAGCCCGCTATAGCTCCTCGATGCATCGGTAGGTCTCATGAGACAAACTAGTGTCTTGGCACAAGGCCTTGACAAAATCTTATTTGTAGTCTTGGCACGAGGCCTTGACTATGTGGTTATGATAGTCTGGCATTATGCATTCCAACATTATGAAAGTGGTTATTGATTTTTGCATGTGATTATTCGATTAGTAGAATATCCATGTGAATAAGTAAATGCCATTATTTCATTTTATTTATGCCATACCATGTTGAAAGTTCATTTTTGAAAGGCTTTTGTTTTAGTTATAAATTGCCTTAAAAGTTTATTCTTATTTATGAAAGTTTCCGCTATATTGTTATCCTTACTGGGCATTTGAGATCACCCCTTTTCTATGTTTTATTTTTCCCAGGAAGTGAAGAAGTAAGTTATGAATGACCTGCAGGGATATTATGTGGGGATATGAGTGTGGGTTATGGAGACAATATGTTGTAGTAGTAGTTTTTCGTTTAATGATGTAATGTAAAACTTATGAATATATCTAGTGTTTCCAAGGATACTAAACCAAACGGTCTTTCGAGATTTGATCTTTCTTGTGATCATGCCAATGTTATGTAATAATGCACCGACTCTGGGTAACTAGGGTCGGGGCGTTACAAGGGTGACTCATTCCTTTATCTCTACTCATGTAACTACAATGAAAATAGGGTGATTAGAATGTCTTTTTCATTTAGCTGGGGTTATAACCCCATCAAAACACATTAATGACAATTACCCATGTTACCCCATTTGACACCCAGGATAACCCCTATGGGCACCCCCATAGTGACACTCACCATGTGACACCGCCATGACAAACTCTTACGGACACCACTTCACAGTGACACACCCCCCATGACAACCACCACAGACACCCCCCACAGTGACACTCCCCATGTGACCCCCCACAGACCCTTAACACCCCCATGAAAATCTATTCAGACCCCACTATAATGACACTCCCCATGTGTCACCCCCTTACATACCCCATGACACCCCCATGTGACACGCATGATAACCCCCGCAGACCCCCCCCCCCACAGACCCAAGACACCAATGACACCTGGCCGAAACCCTCGACCCCCCACCAATGAACCTCCCCCCCCAAAGTGTGCCCCCAAACAACCCACACTCCCCATGGACCCCCCATGATAGAGGCTTGTCCACCGCAGGCCCCAAGGTGCATAGCGCACCTGACATAGAATGTTAAGAGAGTAAAAAAATCCAAATGTTGTTGGGATTCAAAGCCATGACCCACTGGAAGAAACCCTGCGCCTGAAGTGCTAAGGCAGAACGACTTAATGTTTATATAGAATATATAATATATTTATTTATATAGATGAAATTTAAAGAATATATATATATATATATTTGTCTATAGTGATTTAAATAATATAAAATATCTTTATTTTTGTATAATATGTAATATATTATTTGTATAATATATATATATATATATTGTATTTGTGAATATATATAAATAATTATATTTACATATATAAATATATATTTATACGTATATTTATAAATAAAATTATATTTTATGTGTGTGTGTGTGTGTATTTGGTATTTATATAATATTTATAGATATAATATAATTGTAATATATATATATATATCATTTTTTATATACTTATATATATATGTATATGTGTGTAATAATAATATTATTAATTATTAATTATTGTTATTATCATTGCACATATTTTTTAACCTACATATTATATGTTGGTTTTATAAATACTATACATTTATATGTGTTAGGATTTATATTATAAATATATTGTTTTAAATACATTTATATTATATATTTATACATGTAATTATATAAATTTATATTATATCATGTATACACGAACACACACACATACACACACACACAAACGAAATTAAATTAATTCATATAATTGGAAATATATCATATAATTAAATGATATATACATATTTACGAAATCAATTTATAATTAATATGATATAAAACAATATAAATAAAATAATTTTGTAATATATTTAAATTTATACATAATAAAATACTTTATAATAATATATATAATATATAGATAATATATATATTTAATTTTTTCTATATTATATATATCTGTATACATAATATAGTGTAAATTTATTTATGCATATATATAAAATAAAAATTTATTTAATATAATATATGTATAATATAAATCATAATATAAATGTGTAGAATTTTTTAAAATATTTATAAATTTTATATGTTTGACGAAAAATATTTATAATTTCATTTATACTATGTATAACTATATTAATATTTCAATACATTTTTATTTATATGTATGAGAATTTATTTAATTTATTTCTATAATGTCTCTATATATATGTTTATAATGAATTTAACTACATTTATAAAGTGTGTTTATGTAATATATGTATACACAGTCGCATAAGAACACACACATATTATATATTTTGTATTTATATGAGATTTATTTAAAAAATAAATAAAAAATTAGAGGGGGTTAAAAAACCCTCTAATAAAAGGGATTAATGGTGGTTTGTGAAACTCCTCTAATTTCATAAATTAGAGTGGTTTTAAAACCCCATGTAATGTTCTAAATTAGAGGAGGTTAAAAACTAACTCTAATATATAAAATTAGAAGGAGTTTAAAACCCCATCTATTGTCATAAACTAGAAGGGGTTCATAACCCCCTCTAATGTCATATATTAGAGTGGGTTTACAACCCCCATTAATTTCAAAAATTATAAGGGGTTCAAAACTCCCTCTATTCTAAGTGATTAACACTATTCATGAACCCCCGTCTATCTTTTGAGATTAAAGGGGGTTTTGAACTCCCATTATTTCTATTAAAAAAATTTAATATATATATATTATCCCTAATATCTAAATGAATATTATATATATAACACCTTTAAAATCAATACAAACATATAGCGACACTTATTACTAAATTTTTAGTTGTTTTAAAATAATCTCTTAAAAAATCCAACCAAATTTTGAAAAAATAATGATAAAAAATTTATAGGGGTTGTGAACCCCCTATAAATTCGATGATTAGAGGGGGTTGTTCATAATTACCTCTAAAATAAATTTATAGGATTTTGTGCATAACCTATGTAAGGACCCTTAAATTTCAAGGAATTTTTTTTCTTATACTCTTTGGGATTTTACGAGTATTCAGTTTCTGACAGAACCTGATTCTGAGGCCCGGTGTGCTGGGAATATTTTTCTGAAGTTTAGCTCGGATACGTTAAGTGAACTAACGAGAAGGTTTTTCTAACTTTTTATCCGGTGCTTGGAATCGAAATCTGAGGGCACCGATGAAACCACAACGCCGGTTTTTTCTTAGGAGGACCTTTTCTAAAGGTGCGTTTGCTCGGGAGGGGTTGTTTTAAAAAAAGTTGTTTAATTGAAGAGTGAAATAAAATATGTGTTACAATTTTATTTCTTTTCTAAGTGATTATAACCTATGTGTGGATGTTGGGGTGGGACCCACTAGGTTGCTAACTTCTCTCGAGAGGATAAAGGAGAGGTGGGGCCCACACGAGCCCCCATCTTTGCACATTCCCCATAACCACTTAAACTCCCTTTAAACCTCCCTTGTTTTTAATTATGTGTCTTCTCCTATTCCACATTAATATTGCCAACATAAGACCCCATTTAATTTGACAACTCAAGATTAATTAATTAAGTGAATTCAATTTTGAATTTTTGAGTTTTTGAAAAGCATGGAAAAATAATAAAATAAGGGTAGGCCTTATTTTTTTAGGTTGTCTTGTTGTGTGAGGATATTGGGAGAAGAGCTCTATGTTCTCTTGAAGAACTTCATCCTCAATGAATAACGACAACACTTCTACAAGGATCATCGACTCGGCGACCTGAATTCTTACGTCTTCTTCTTCCTCCATGATAAAGTATGAGGCACCGATGTGGGAACTCACCAACGATGTCACACCATTCAGTCTTCCCTCAGCGTCAAAGGAAGGGACACACCGGTTCCTCCTCGGATGCTCTCCGTCGACGTTTACAGAACCCCACCCCGCGATGCTGTTATTCTGCGACGCTCATCGTTCGACAACTTGGGTTGAGGGAGGGGTTATTTACGTTCATGACTAATTTAAAATTCTTCATTAAATAAATTGGATGCTTGTTATTGACATAATGGGAGGAGATCGGACCGCACAAACACAACCGATCCTCCTCCCCTTTTTATTTTTTGATCCTTGTTGAACTTACGGTGAAGGCGGCTCGGTGCTGTTGCACCGTACGGGAACAGAAAGGGACCGCAGCTGGAGCAGGTCGTGGTGGAGGTGCGCGGCACCGTCGCGCCGCGCCGGTGAGGCCTAAGAAGGCCGCGGCCAATAACGGGCCGCAATGGAGGGGCGTGGCACCGTCGCGCGGCGCCGGTCGGGGAAGAGCCGTGGCCATTGGCTGCGGCGGTTCTGCAGGAGGCGGCTGACCAAGCCGGCCGCTGGCGCTCTAGGAGGCGGGACCCCCCGTGGGTACCACGTGGCTCAACCGGCCGGCCATTATGGCCGGCTCTTACCCAGGAAAACTGGGGGTTGAAACCCCCGACCAGCAAGCAGGGCGGACCCCACTGGGTCTACCGTTTGGTTCGAAGGGGGTGACACCCCCCTTCGCACCCCGCTGCCGGCTCAGAGCCGGGCCGGGCCGCGCCGGCCGGGCCGCGCCGGCCGGGCCGCGCCGGCCGGGCCGGGCCACGCTCAACTGGGCCGGACCCGGAACCGGGTCGGGTCGACCCGGTTCAGGCCGACCCAAGGGGTATTGGGCCGGGTCGGACCAGGCCCAAACCCCCTATTTTCAGACAGATCTGTTCTAACGCCCAAATCTTGGGCTATAGAACTATGATCGATTCCCCATCAGTTGCGTTGGGATATTTGGAACGAGATGGTCATTTTGTTATATTACACTTAAGGTTTTGGAGAACATTGGGTACGGCTAGGTTGGTTTGAACACGAAACCAACCGGGCCCTCGGAGCGGAAAAGCTTTTTTACTTGAGATCCAGACGTCTGATTGACGTAACGTCGACTTTGTTGGATTCCTCTAAGTGAGATGGTTCTTTTGGATTACTCCGCTCAAGGTTTGGACGTAGGTGGAGTATGGTCGGGTTTGTTTTAGCTTAAAAAACAACTGGGCCCCTAGGACGAAAAAGCCAATAACACTCTGACCGAGCGTCCGATTGACGCGTCGTCTGTTGCGTTGAGTTCCTATTTGCGAGACGGAACTTTTGGATACATAAAATCTGGAAATCGTGTCAGTTGATGTATCGACCCCCCTTGGCTCGTGGAGCGGACCCTCCTGGAATTGAGAATGCTGTGTGCAGGAACCCTAAAGCTGGCTGCGACTACGACGACTACTGTGCTGGGATCCTACGTGGGTTCAAAGACGATGATGATTGTACTTGGATCATCCATGGGTTCTGCAGCGATTCTAACTGTACTTGGATCCTTCACGGGTTCGGAAGTGATGATGATTTCACTTGGATCCAACGTGGGTTCATCAGCGTTGGTTACTGTACTAGGATCCTACATGGGTTCGGCAGCGATGACTACTGTTCTTGGATCCTACTTGGGTTCGGTAGAGGAGATAATTTAGAGGCTTTATCAATCATCTCCACCCCTATTCGTGAATATTATACCTGTGTGAGCTTAGTCTTGACTTTCAATCATTATCATCGATATGATTGACTTGCTGTCCTGTGTGGATTGGGTTGTGCTTTCCTATGTGGATTGGATTGTATCTTTCCTTTGTGGTTTGTCCTTTGTGGATTCTAGGAGACCTTAGGGGGTCTCGGGGTCCCTACTGTGTATCGTATACTCACCCCTGCACGGTCTATGCCTACACTACGTTGTGTTGGATGCAGACGACAGACAACACTGATCGAGGTGGAGACTTGTGGAGCTGGACGGTACCTAGAAGAGGATCACTGGCTGGACGAACATGGAGCAGATGACCAGAACCGAGGAGATAAGGAGACTATATGTACCAACCCTTCAGGTGGGAATTCCAGTTGATGGCTCGGTGTTGCTGCTTTACTTTTCTGCTTCTGTACTTCCTTTTCAGTTGTACTTTATGTTTAGTTGGGTTTGTATTCTGGACCATTTACTTTCCAGCACTTACTTTTTTACTAAGTTTAATTAGTGTTTACTTCAGCTTTTGTACTCTGTGGTGTTTGTTTTCTTATATAAAGGCAATGGCTTCCCTTCTATCAGGATTTACGCCTTTGGTGATAGTCGCTATCCTATGGCCTATGGGAGGCAGGCTTGGGGTAGTCACGACATGGGCCCCGAGGACGGGTCGTGAAAAATTGGTATCAGAGGAGTCAGTTCTACCGCAGAACTCAAGACTCTGATAATTTCTTCTATGTGAAGCAATAGTGTTTAGGGTATTCAGTGTGGTTATCAGTTCAGGGCATCCAGTGTTGGTGCGGCGTCCGACATATCCATACACCATGAACCTGACTTCTGATTTCCGACTCAGTGCACGAAAACACTGATTGCATGAGTGTTTCAAAAGTTTTCTTTGTGATTAATTTGTGTCAGCTCACCAGATATACTGTATTGACCATCACACACCTTTTTCTTTTCAGGATGGCCCCACGATGGCAGCCAGCTAAGGTTCCGAGAATTGTGCGAGATGACATCCCACCAAGCGACGAGGCCTCGGTGCAGGGCCCCATTATAGCGGAGGCACCAGAGGTACCTCTACCCGCCGAGCCACCGATTCCACCAACCCCAACAGATGAGAGTTCACATCACCTGAGTGCACTACACGAGTTGCAGCATCAGATACCACCCAGGTTCCGCAAGGATACGGACCTTCAGGTAGCCAGGGATTGGCTGGAGGCTGTTGTTCGAGTCTTCATATTAGTAGGGACACCAGCTGACCTCATGGTGATCCTAGCAGCGAGTCTCCTGCACGCGGCAGCAGGTAGATGGTGGAGCCTGATACTCTAGGTGCATGGCGAGGCATCACCTCTATGGGAGAACTTCAAGAGCCTTTTCCGCTCAGAGTTTTTTTCCAGACACCCTCCGTGCAGTTCACATTCAGGAGTTTCTACAGCTGCAGCAGGGCAGCATGACTGTAGCCCAGTACTCAGCGAGGTTTACCGATCTCTCGCGCTACTCCACGGACATGGTACGAGACATATTATTCTGGACCCGGACATTCGATTAGGTACCGAGGCATGAGATCAGGGCTTCGATGATCTTCCTCAGTATTCCGACCCAGACAGGAGTACTGGAGCGAGCCCTTCTCGTAGAGAGCTTTCTTGCTGAGCCTACACCAGTAGCGGGACCTACTGCAGGGAGACATGTAGCGAAGACTTCTACAGCTGGTAGTAGGCATACATTTTAGAGGTCCAAGCGGACTAGACCATCAGGTGGACGACCTCAGGACACTAGTTCGGAGGTGCGGGTCACAGGCAGTAGAGCCAGTCATACGAGAGGGAGATAGTGCTCTGCATGCGGCAGGCAGGGCCACATGGATCATGACTGCTCGACCCGCTATGTAGAGGAGCATCAGATAGTTGAAGGACCACCTAGGCAGAGGCAGAGGTTCGACCGTGGCAGTCTGCAGGGAGCAGGTAGATGAGGAAGAGGAGTTGTCCGAGCAGCGGGTGGTGGGCGACGCTTTGAGGCTCTACCACCACCACCACCAGGAGGTCCACCCCGACCACAGGGAGTTGGCGGACAGAGGTAGGCTCAGCTTCAGGCAGCGGAGGCCTACAAACACGGCGCACCTGCGATGATTCATGGTACTATCTGTGCCTACTCCACCCTTGCTTTAGTTCTTATAGACACAGGATCAAGTCATTCTTTCGTTGCCGCTGCCTTTTTTCAGAGCTCGGAGATTCCGACGGAGCCATTGGCTCGATCCTTACGGTTTGAGACTCCTACGGGAGAAGACTCAATGATTACGCACTGGTGCCAGAATTGTGAGCTTACTCTAGGAGTCCATAGCTTCAGCTGGGATCTTCTTTTAGTGGCGTCGAGGCCTTACAATGTCATCTTGGGCATGGAATGGTTATCTATAGTCCATACTCAGATCGACTGTATTAGGCGCAAGGTGCGGTGTGTCTGCACCGATGGGAGCAGGTTCACCTTCACCAGAAAAAAGGGAGCCTTTGCAGCACATGATGGACTCACACAGAGGAGAGGAAATCCGATCACTCATTAGTTGGCTAGTCTCATCCTAGGAGAAGTTGATGTGCAGAGGCCAAGTTTTCCTGTTGTGGTGGAACAATATGCAAACGTTTTCCCTGACAATTTTCCAGGACAACCTCCTCATAGAGAGGTAGAATTCTATATTGACCTGTAACCCGGGATAGTCCTGATATCTACTCCAGCATATCAGATGGCTCCCGCTGAGCTTCGTGAGCTACGGGTACAACTGGAGAACTTGCAGGGAAAGGGATTCATTCGACCCAGTGTTTCACCTTGGGCTTCCCTGATTTTGTTCACCAAGAAGGCAGACGGGAGTTTGCTACTATGTGTAAATTACCGTCTCCTGAACCAGGTGACCGTGAAGAACAAGTATCCACTTCCTAGGATTGACGACCTCTTCGATCAGTTCAAGGGATCACGATGGTTCTCGAAGATAGACCTCAGGACAGGCTATCATCAGCTCAGAGTTCGAGACGAGGCTGTTCAGAAGATGGCCTTCAGGTGTCTGTATGGCCACTATGAGTTCTTGGTTATTCCTTTTGGCGTAACCAATGCTCCAACATGTTTATGAGTCTCATGAACATGATCTTCCTTCTTTACCTCGATCTATTTTTCATAGTCTTCATCGACGACATATTGAGTTACTCAACTACTGAGGAGGAGCATGCCAACCACTTGTGGGTTGTATTGGATACACTCTGAGAGAACCATATTTATGGTAAGCTCTCGATGTGTCAGTTCTGGATTTGAGAGGTCCACTTCTTGGGGAACATCATCTCTGAGGCGGGAGTTACAGTGGATCCTACAAAGATTGAGGCAGTGCTAGCTTGGGAGCCACCCAGGAGCGTAACAGAGGTGCTGAGTTTCCTAGGTCTGGCTGGGTACTATCAGAGATTTGTGCGAGACTTCTCCAGAGATGCAGCATCTCTTTCAGCTTTGACAAAGAAGGGGAAACCCTTCTTGTGGTTAGATAGATGTCAGCAGAGCTTCTAGGAGCTGAGAAATAGATTGACCAATGCAGCCATCTTGAGGCTACCAGAGGAGGGAGTAGGGTACGTAGTTTTCTGCGATGCATCAGGGACCAGACTCACGTGTGTCCTAATGCAGGAGCAGGCAGTGATCACCTATGGATCACGACAGTTGAGGAAACATGAGCAGAACTACACTACCCATGACCTATAGTTATCAATAGTGGCCTTCGATATGAAGATGTGGAGGAACTATCTGATGGGCGAGCGCTTTACAGTCTAATCTGACTACAAGAGTCTCAGGTATATCTTCTCACAGAAGGACATGAACCTGGGACACCAACGATCGCTCGAGTTCCTCCAGGACTATGACTTTGATACAGTCTATACTCTTGGAAAGGGGAACGTAGTAGCTGATGCACTCAGCAGGAGATCAGGAATTCAACTACTTAGAGAGGTGACAGAGAAACTAGACACATTGCAGATATCCTTCGTGGATAGAGATGGAGCAACCTTTCTAAAGTCACTCACAGTCACTCCCCCAATACTTCAGCAGGTCAGGCAGGCACAGCGTGGGGACGTTGACTATGAGACACGACGTGCACAGATAACCACAGGATAGGCACCTGATGGATTTTCTATGGGAGGAGATCACGTCATCCTCTTCAGGGGGCGTACCATGGTACCAGCTGCATTAAAGGAGGAGGTGCTGAGGGAGTTTCAAACTACCCCTTTGGCGGTAAATCTAGGAGTAGTGAAGATGTACCAGGATCTCAGGCGACAACACTGGTGGCCATGTACGAAGAAGGCTGTGGCAGAGTTCGTTTCACGATGCCTCACCTGCCAGTAGGTGAAGGCAGAGCACCAGGTACCAGCAGGCTTGGTACATCCCTTAGAGGTGCCAGAGTGGAATTGGGATGAGATATCCATGGATTTCATGACTGGGCTTCCACGTACCTCCAGAGGACATGACTCCATTTGGGTGATTATAGACCGACTCACCAAGTTGGCCCACTTTCTACCTATCAGAAAGCAGGGATCAGTGGAGAGCATGGAACGCCTCTACGTTCAGGAGATCGTACGGCTTCATGGTGTTCCATCGAATATCTTCTCTGATAGAGATTCTCTCTTTAGTTATCGTCCTTGGAAGGGGTTGCAGGAGGCATTTTGGACGCAGCTATGCCTGAGAACCGCCTTTCACCCACAGACGGATGGTCAGACGAAGAGGACCATTCAGACACTCAAGGACACGATCCATGCATGTTTCCTTAACTATGGTCGCAACTGGGAGGATCACCTACCCTTGGTGGAGTTTTCATATAACAACAGCTACCACTCCACCATCGGGATGGAACCACAAGAGGTATTGTACGGACGACCTTCCAGATCACCTCTGTGCTGAACATACCCTGGGGAGTCAGCACTTGTAGGACCAGAGATGGTCCATGCCACAACGGAGAAGTTAAAGGTCATCCATGAGCGGATGAGGACTGCTCAGAGCCGACATAAGTCCTATGCTGATAGGAGGTGGATACCACTAGAGTTCGAAGATGGAAACCACATTTTCTTATGGGTCTCACCGCAGCGTGGATTACAATGATTTGTTCGGGGCTGCAAGTTATCTTCGCGCTTCATCGAACCATTCCAAGTTCTCAGCAGGATATGAGAGGTGGCTTATCACCTGGCTCTTTCACCTAAGTTGCACTGGGTGCATAGTGTCTTCCACATATCTCAATTGAGGAGATACGTGCACCACCTGACGCATATCATCGACCATGGGGAGCTGGACATCGATTACGGGGAAACTTTTGTAGAGGTCCCGGTGGAGATTGATGATCGATAGGAGCGGGTCCTATGTGGATGGTCAATTCCTCTAGTGCGCATCAGGTGGAAGCACGGGAATCTCTAGGAGAGAACATAGGAGCGGGAGGCTCAGATGCATGCACAATACCCTCATTTTATTCCCTAGTTTTTGATGTATCTTTATGGGGACGTAAAGACTTGAGGTGGGAGAAATGTAAAGACCCGTAAATTTGAAGGAAAATTTTTTCTTAAATTCTTTGGGATTTTATGAGTACGTAGTTTCTGACAAAATCTGATTCCGAGGCCTGGTGTGCCAGGAATATTTTTCTGAAGTTTAACTCGAGTACGTTTAGTGAACGAACGAGCGGGTTTTTCTAACTTTTGATCCGGTGCTCATAATCGAAATCTGAGGGCACTGATGAAACCGCAACGCCAGTTTTTACTTAGGAGGACCTTTTCTGAAGGTGCGTTTTCTCAGGAGGGGTTGTTTTAAAAAAAATTTAATTGAAGAGTGAAATAAAATATATTTTAAAATTTTATTTCTTTTCTATGTGATTATAACATATGTGTGGAACTTGGGGTGGGACCCACTAGGTTGCTAACTTCTCTTGAGAGGATAAAGGAGAGGTGGGTCCCACATGAGCCCCCATCTTATCATATTCCCCATAACCCCTTAAAATCCCTTTAATACTCCCTTGTTTTTAATTATGTGGCTTCTCATATTCCACATTAATATAGCCAACATAACACCCCATTTAATTTGACAACTCAATATTAATTAATTAAATGAATTCAATTTTGAATTTTTGAGTTTTTGAAAAACATGGAAAAAGAATAAAATAAGGGGAGGCCTTATTTTATTAGGTTGGCTTTTAGTGTGAGGATATTAGGAGAAGAGCTCTATGTTCTCATGAAGAACTTCATCCTCAACGAAGAACAATAACACTTCGTCAAGTATCGTCGACTCGGCAACCCAGATTCTTCCGTCTTCTTCTTCCTCCATGATAAAGGAGGTGGCACTGACGTGGGAACTCACCAACAACGTCACACCATTAAATCTTCTCTCAGCATCAAAGGAAGCCAGACACCGCTTCCTCCTCAGACTCTCTCCATTGACGTTTACAGAACCCCTCCCCGTGACGCCATTATTCCGCAATTCTCATAGATTGATAACTTTTGTTGAGGTAGGGGTTATTTATGTTCATGATTAATTTAACGTTCTTCGTTAAATAAATTGGCCGCTTCTTATCGACATAATGGGAGATCTGACAGCACAAATAGGGCCAATCCTCCTCCCCTTTTTATTTGTTGATCCTTGTTGAAATTGCGGTGAAGGCAGCACGGTGCCGTTGCACAGTGCGAGAATGAAAAGGGGCCGCAGCCGGAGCGGGCCGCGGTGTAGGTGCGGGGCGCCGTCGCGCCATGATGGTGAGGCTGAAGGAGGCCGCGAACAAGAACGGGCCGCAGTAGAGTGGTGTGGCGCCGTCGCGCCATGGAGGAGGGTCGCGGCGTCGTCACGCCATGCCAGTCGGTGAAGAGCCGTGACCTTTGGCCACGACGGTTCTGCAGGAGGCTGCTGGCCTAGCCGGACGCCGGCGCCCCAGGAGGCGGGACCCCCCGTCGATCCCGCATGGCTCAACCGGCCGACCATAATGGCCGACCATTACCTAGGAAAACCAGGAGTTGAAACCCCCGGCCAGCAAGCAGGGCGGACCCCATTGGGTCCGCCGTTCGATACCAAGGGGGTGGTGCCCACCTTCGCATCCCTCGGCCGGCTCTGAGCCGGGCCGCATGGCCGCGCCCAATAGTGGGCCGGGCCAGGAGGCGCCCAACTGGGCGGGACCTAGACCTGGGTCTGGTTTACCTAGTTCGGGCCAACCCAGGGGGTATTGGGCCGGGTCGGACCGGGCCCAAACCCCCTATTTTAGGACAGATCTGTTCTAACGCCCATATATTGGGCTACAGACCTCCAATCGATGCAATTTCAGTTGCGTTGGTATCCCTGGGTCGAGACGGTAGTTTTGGTATATTACACTCAATGTTTTGGAGATCTTTGGGTATGGCTGGGTAGGTTCGAACAGGAAACCAACCCGGCCCTCGGAGCAGAAATGCTTATAACGTGAGCTCCGGACGTCCGATTGACATTCCGTTGACTTTTTTGGATTCCTCGTAGTGAGGCAGTTCTTTTGGATTAATCTGCTCGAGGTTTGGACGCACTTAGAGTATGGCGAGTGGGTTTTAGTTTAAAAAAAAACCGGGCCCCTAGGATGAAAAAGCCAATAAATCTCAGATCGGGCGTCCGATTGACGCGCCGTCTGTTGCGTTGAGTTCCTATTGGCAAGACAGTACATTGGGATACATCAACTCTGGATGTCGTGTAAGTTGATGTATCAACCCCCCTTGGCTCGTGGAGCACACCCTCCCGGAATCGAGCATGCTGTGTGCGGGAATCCTAGAGCTGGCTACGACTACGACGACTACCGTGCTGGGATCCTTCATGGGTACGGAGACGATGAATACTGTACTTGGATCCTCCGTGGGTTTGACAACTATGATGACTGTACTTGGATCCTCTGTGGGTTTTGTAGCGATGATGACTATACATGGATCCTACGTGGGTTTGGCAGCGATGGATACTGTACTGGGATCCTACGTGGGTTCGGCAGCGACGACTACTATTCTTGGATCCTATGTGGGTTCGGAAGAGGAGATAATTCAGACGCTACATCAATCATCTCCACCCCTCTTCATGAATAGTATACCTGTGTGAGCTGAGTCTTGAATTTCAATCATTATCTTCAATATGATTGACTTCCTATCCTGTGTGGATTGGGTTGTTCTTTCCTGTGTGGATTGGATTGTATCTTTCTTTTGTGGTTTATCATTTGTGTATTCTAGGAGATCTTAGAGGGTCTCGGGGTCCCTACTAAGTATCATATACTCACCCCTGCACAGGCTATGCCCGCACTATGTTGTGTCGGATGCAGACAACAAACAGTTCTGATCGAGGTGGAGACTCATGGAGCTGGACGGTACCTGGATGAGGATCACTGGACAGACGAACAGGGAGCGGACGACCAGACCCGAGGAGCTGAGGAGACTATCTATACCAACCCTTCAGGTGGGAATTCCGGTGGACGGCTCTGTGTTGCTGCTTTACTTTTCTGCTTCTGTACTTCCTTTTTAGTTGTACTTTACTATCAGTTGGGTTTGTATTCTGGACCATTTACTTTCCAGCACTTACTTTTGTACTCAGTTTACTTAGTGTTTATTTCATCTTGTGTACTCTGTGGTGTTTGTTTTCTTATATAAAGGCAATTCCTTCCTTTCTATCGGGATTTACGCCTTTGGTTCTAGTCTCCAACCCCTAGCCTATGGGAGGTGGGCTTGGGGAAGTCACGACATGAGCCCCGAGGACGGGTCGTGACAACCGATTTAAAAAAACTATTTTTAATCTAATGTTTTCATAGCGAGTTATGTATTGTTTGTGGTTGACCAAAAAGTTCTCCCCTAGTACTTTGGATCTGTATATACCCATAGAAAAGTTTCAATATTGAATTTGAAGGTTCCTAGTGTGTACCAAAAATTTTAGGATCCACAAATTTATTTGAGACTTCCTTGTTCTAGAAATGATGAGATTTAACATCATCTTCAGTATGGATTAGTTAATGTGATTCTATTCTTTCATTTAAATCTACCAAATGAATGTGTCTTTTACCACCTTTAAGGGAGATAATTGTGTTTTCATGGGATATTTGGATGTGGAGACATATAGAGTGGGGGTATAAAGTCTGTCAGATAGGATCCATTATAGTTCTAGTTGTTGGTATGGTTCTTGCAGTGCATTGGGTAATGTTTCTAGATACTTTTCCTCTAGTGGTGGAACATTTACAAGTAGGTTTTTAGTATTATATCTAGGTGTTACATCCTATATGAGAGATTGATTTCATGATAAATCTTATACCCGGTAAATATCTTATATCGATACTTTGTTTTCATATAGTAACATTCAAGATGGTAGAATTGAACTTAAATCATGAAGAACATAAGGAAAAAGGTTTTATCCATCTAACTACCATTACTTGGAGTGATCCTATTAAATTTTCTATAAAGGTGAATGATAGTAGCAGGTTCTGTATGTATTACCCGATGTTGAACCAAGTTACAATGAAGAATGGGTATCCATTTTCAAGGATAGAAGAATTTTTTGTTGTGTTAAGGGGATCCCAATGGTTCTTTAGGATCGACCTATGATTAGTCAACCACCAATTATAGGCCTGACATAGGATACACTAAATAATAAATTAAAGAGTAGTTATGGGTTATAAAAGTGCCTTGTGATACCTTCTAGTTTAAAGAATGCATCAGGGGTGCCCATTCCTCTCAACAAATATATTTTCATTCCTACAGGGACTCCTTTTCTTTAATGTTCATCGAAAACATATTATTATACTCGTATACCCAGGAGTTGCATGAAGATAACATGGAGACTTTATTCTATAATATTTGAGCATATAATCTTTATACCATGTACTGAAAATGTCAATTTTGGATTTAGGGGGTGTTCTTCCTTGGGTATGCGATTTCGAAGGAGTGGATCTATATTGACCAACAAAAGGTGGAGGCAGTGAAGAATATAAAAAACAAAGGAATATGTTCATGATCAAGAGTTTCTTTTCCCCAGATAGGTGTTGTTGGTAGTTTATTCATGGTTTATATACCTTATTAGGAAAAATGACAGGGATTACAAATAAGGGAGTGAAGATTAAGTGGATCAATCAGTGTGAAGAGGCATTCTAGGAGTTGAAGGTAAGGCTAATATATTTTCTAATTCTGATTTTTCTAGATCTAGGGAGTAGTTATACATTCTATTATGATTCCTTGGTGGTCATTCTAGGAGTTATTCTAATACAGGTTAATCGGTTGGTCACTCATGGGCCTCTTAAGATATGACCCCATTAATAAAACTACCCTAACCACGAGTTTAAGATAGCTATTATGGTATACACCTTAACGATTTATTTTTATTATCTATTTTTCAAGATATTTATTATTTACATGAACCATAAGGGATTTCAATAAATATTCTTCCAATAGAACATTTACCAATAGTAGTGTAATTGGGTAGAGTTCATGTAGACCTCCAATTTTGAGATGGATTATTCTCCAAGGAAGGGTAATGTTCTGGAAAATGATCTTAGTAGGAAGAATCATTAGATGAAATTTCATAAATTTTATGGGGAGAAGAAGCTTATTATCTTGTTCACTAACTGGAAGGTTGATGTGTTGGAGGGCCAGGAGGCTATGACATGTTCTCCGTTAGTAAATACCTCATCACTGGTAGATTGGGTAAATGAAAGTGAGGAACCCAATTATGTGAATCTTATGATGTGGGAAGGATCATGGGAGGTTATATAGTCTCGATATGGTCTTAGTATGGGGATGAATTTCAATACATCCATAATAGGGTTTTGTCCCGTAGTTCTATTAGAGAGGATTTTATGATTGAATCACATGCCTAAAGATATATGGTTCATATAGGATTTACCAATACCGATAATGAGTTTAGGATGAGTTTTTTTAGCTGGATTTGAGGAATGATATTGTGGGGGTTGTCATTCATTTCCTTACCTATCGGTGGACAAAGATAGAGCACTAGCTACTATGTGTGTTAATTCAACCCCTTAAACTTCTAATAAGGAATTTGGAGAAGGTTATCATATAATTCTTCCTAGGTTTAACTAGGACCCAAAAGGTTCAATATGATGTATAGGTTACATTGGATAGACTGATGAAGGTTTCACACATTTTCCAATTTAGCTAACTCAATTGGTGGATGAGTTGGGAAACTTATATTCATAGAAGATAATGTAGATTCCTGAGATGACTATTTAAATAGTATCATATTATGAATCATGTTTCATTTCATGATTTTGTAAGAACCTATATAACGTACCACCCTAAAAAAATCTCCAGTTTTAGAGGAGGATCTGTAAACTAGATTACATAATCAGGGAATGCATGCTTGATTTTTTTGGAGCATGGGATTACAATCTAACCTTAATAGAGTTTTGATATAACAACTATTTGTAGGATTCATTATAGATATTCCCCTATAAGAGGTTGTATGGTATTCGATTTCACTGAACATAGTGTTGGAAAAAGGTGGGTGATTGAGAATTGATCAAGATAAGATTAGTGTAGGAGACCACTGAGTGGGAGGAGTTGATTAGGATGTGGCTTGTTACCTCCAAGAGTTGGAAACACTTTTATTATGACTATAGGTGATGAACCTTGGAGTTAATAGTAGGTGACTACATATTCTTGAGGGTGAATCCTTGGTTGGGTAAATAACAATTAAGGAAATACGGGAATCTCACATCATAGTTTTTTGGTTCATTATATATTGTGGAATGAATTGAAGTAGTGGATTGTCAGTTGGCTATTCATACATGATATAGAGGTGTGTATTATTTATTTAACATTTTATTGCTCTATAAGTGTGAGTCAGACCCTGTGTTCATGATCAACAGTGACAATGTCAAGTTAGAGATAGATACATCATTTGACGAGTGCTCAGTGCATGTTGTAGTCCAGAGTGAGAAGTATCTATGAGGAAAAATAGGGATTCTTGTCTAATTATTATGGAAATATGATTGTTTATAAGTGGATAACAAGGAGTTGGAATTTAATGAGTGCTCCCATTAGAAAGATCTATTCAATGAGGATCCCTAGAGATAATTCTCAAGGATAGAAAGCCCTTTAGAGGAGGATTTTATAATGACCCTAAAATTTCAAGTAAGAATTTGAGGAAAGTTTGTGGATTAAAATTATATATTTTTAAAAGTTTTGAAAACTTATATTGGGCAGTGAGGATTGGGAACTATGATAGACAGGGGTGTCAAGACCCCTTCTATAATAATCAGGAAGAGAGCAGCAGGTACCCAATTAGTTGGGGCCAATTACTCAATATGAGAAGCAGTAGATCTACAAGGGTTGTGCCTTACTGGCCACCTAGTGGGGATGAGGTGGGTACCCAGTCATTATGGAGTGGGAACATGGTGTCCTTAGGCGGGTTTGTCATGGGTAAGCCTTATAATTTTATGCAAAACCCCTTTATTTACTTCCTTACCACCCCCTTGACCATCATTCAGGTTTATCATGATTTTGGAGCCCATCATGAGTTCTAAGCCCCTCTAAGATCCTCCCTTTACTATTTGATGTTTTTTTCATTATAGTATCTCTCTATTGGTATGTCTTAGGTCATCCTTAACCTATATTCCTATTTATACCATTTTTTCCTTGCTTCAACCTAAAATCCCAAATTTTGAGGGTTTATTTTTAAAAATAGGGAGTCGTTTGATTAATATCGAATTATGTGGAATCTTTCAATGATTGGGATCCCTAGTAATTAAGGTAAGAAATTTGTAACATGTTCCAATGTTATACACAGTTTTAGGGACTGAACATGAGTCGGCCATGTATTGTTCTTCTTTGGTTATCCAAGTGGATGAGTATGTTTAAATTGATATAATGAACCCCTTATAGGTTTTTTATGTGTAAAATGGGTTGGAAATAGAGAAACCTCACCTAATTATATGGCTAGTGTTTGGGTTATATGCCTTGGTAAATTGGGACTAGAGTGAGCTATTCTAGCTTAGTTAAGGTTTGGGTGATCTAATGAGTTGGTAAATGGGTTTGGACGGAAATCCATTCAAATTTGAAGGTGTTAGGTGCACAAACATGGTCATTATGGTTAAAATATCCAATAATTTTAAATATTTAATCGGGCATTTTCATGGTTTTAATCCCACTATTTTATCATTTACAAGGTAGTTATCAGAAGTTTTAATTACAAGAGTATTTTGGGATTTTGTGAGAAAATTACTTAAACCCCAAGTTTTTAATTTTTTATTTTATCTTTGAAATTAATATAATAAATCTTATAATTAATCATGAATGTATTGGTAAAATTTTCAAGTGGATGAGTTTAATAAAAAAATAAAATAATTTTTATAATGTCTAGAATTTCTACAAAAAATTGACCATGTATGGAATTTTAAAAAGTCATCAACCTAACATAAATATAACCAAATAATTTTCCATATATCTCAACCTACTGCATGTTCATGTTGATGGACCACAGGTTCCATTCAACCACATGATAGAACATACTATGTGGTCACTTGTATTTAATGCGACTAATATATAGACCACAATCCTGAATTAGATAATCTATACATTAACTCTTCTATATGGTTTAATTTTAGTCATATAGTGGATCCATCAACAACAAAAAGTTATCCATCAACCGAAATAAGAGATCCATCGACCATCAGAACAAAACTGGTCAACCATGAATTTCTAGTTATATCATTTCTATAAATTATTCAACGTATTGAAGTAACCACAATATAATTCAATCGAAAACATGATGAATCTACCATACAATAACCTTTTGTGAACTTTGTTACTTGAAACTAATGGTCAATCCATTTCCTTTCTTCTCACAGTTAGTCCAAAACTTAACCAATTTTCAAGGAATCAACTAGATGAAGAATCATAGTCTATGGGAAGTAAAACCTTAGTTCGGTGATATTTTCATGCAAGTGATCAAAGAGGGAGCTTTAACATCGATTGTGTTTAATAATGTTATTACTAAGGATACATGCTAAATCAAATTTAAAGCTACAAATTTCATGGGATATGAAGAATATAAAGGAAGAAAGATCCATTGAAAAAGAAGAATAATTAATATTTAATAAGGGAGAATATGTCAATGTTTTTCAATGGGTTAGTATAAATAAAACCATAAATTTACAAGAGAATAATGAGGTGTACTAGAATAGGGACCCTTGGACCTACTTATGCGTGATTGTAAGTTGAATTGTTATTTTTTTCATTATTTAATTTTATGATTTAATATTTGAAATGAATTCTTATTCCTCTCTAATCTCATTTTACCTTCACATGAAGGGGTGAAATCTGACTGATCATGTAAGGGACATGCCAACCCCTCATAATTCTTGATTCCATGTATAAAATGCAATAAAACTCTTTCTCTCTTCAATTAAACTAGTTTTAATATTCAAGTAGTAGTTTTTATTATAAAGAGTGATTGTATTTAGTTATGGATTATGTTATTATTTATTTCTTTATTTTATGATCCATTATATCCACCCACCTAGTTTTTTTATTTATATGATGGAAAATTCAAGAGATAGGTGGTGATGTGATTAGTGATTGTCATTACATGTGGAAGTGGTAGTTGGAACTATTGGATGTTTAGGAATAAAAATAACTGATTTTTATTTCCCTAATTTAATTAATAACATACATTGTGACTCTTAAACTCATAGGAAGGAGGGTAAACTATGTTGAGATCTTAGTTAGGAATAGTCTCACCATCACCATAGGACCAAAGGAGGGAGAGAAATTGATTACAAAATCTCCCTCTTACCAACTTAGTTGAATATTAATAAATAAAATATCAAATAATATAACATTAAAATAGGTTTTTAAACCATTAAATGACCACCGTATCATCATTATTTTTTTTGAATTCAATATTTCAATGATTTGTTTAGTTTTAAAATCACAAACACCTCAAAAAACCCCCTTTCTCTATGACCAATAATTGAAAATATATTTTGATCATGCCTCTCTTGCAGAAAACCTAGGTTTACCCCTAAAAATTCATTTTAACCTATTAATTATATATTTATTAAAATAATTATGATATGTTCAGGTGGTAAAACTTTTCACCATTTCTGAGGAGTTGGTGCCATCAATATGACCCATAATTTTAAGGGCAAGAGCTTCTAACTCAAACCTTGATCCCTTAAAACCTGAAATTGAAAGAACCTTACTGGACAAATATATGAACCTTAATTTTCACAATTAATATGAAGAAATAACACTTTAAAACTCAAGTGAAACTGAAATTATTCACTGTTAACATTCCATTATATCCAATAACTCTAACCAGACCCTCAGAGACTTGTATGCGCCTTAAATTTTTAACCATAAAAATCAAATTACAATGTGTAATATTTATAATTTAATAAAAATTAAGACTATACTAATTCAACTATCTCAAAAATTCCATTTATTGTCGTGATAATCTAAAATTAGATATATTAATGGATTGACACATGTATCATCAATCTCAAATTCAAGGGGAATACCTAAGGAGTAAGTTAAGTGGTGGGAATTTTCCTTCGTACTCAAAGAAGAAGTAAACGATTGGTTGTATAGTTTAAAATTAGGAAAGATCCAAGACCAAGATGAACTAAACATATGTTTCCTTTAGGTATTATTCCAAACCTATAGAATCTCTAGAATCCGAAATAATTTTTACACCATCATAAAAACTTCAGGAGAAATATTTTATGAGTACTTGGAGGTATTAAAAAAGATTTGTAGCAGCTACTGGCATCAAGAGATAGAGGATAATAACTTCATTTTGTTATTTTACAAACTCCTACTAGAAAAGGGAAAAAAATTTATAGATAACTCATCCAGAAGAGTATTTATAGACAAGTATGCAACAAAATCCATGGGATTGATTAGGAATATTACATATAAATCACAACAGTTTGGAATAAGAGGTACTAGAAAATGTAGAATAAATGGGATAAGTGTTTGAATTTGGGAATATAATGGAAGAAGATAGACTGTGATTTTAATATTTTATCATCTTAAAGAAATTAAAAATTCATCTCCAACAATGCCGAACGAAATAAGTTCCCTGAGGATACCTCATGGAATGATTTATGCACATAATTAAATCAAACAAATAACTCATTTGATTGGAAGGTGTTGGTGGATACCACTAGACGTTGTTGAAGAATGATTAAAGTGAATATTTTAAAAACCCTTTATATCATCCACAGTTTCTTTAAAAAAATTTATCTAGATTACTCATTAATATCCAAGTGCCGACAATGAGAACTGATGATGCATTCTACGTACTGATGATCACTGTTATATCATTCCTTAGATCCACAAAGGAGAACTTGGATCAATTCTTGGATTGGGTAGTTTATCTCTCTAGGGTATGAGAGATATGATATAGGATCACTTAAATTCAATTGGATTAATATACCATTGAAATAGAGATTCATATTTCTTAAATAGTGGTATAAAAACACCTGAAAATGGAATTATGTATCCCGACTGTTAGGTTAGCATGACAATGACGAAGTCGAAGACACAAGAGGGGGGGGGGGGGGTGTTAATTGTGTTCTTCAAACAATAATAAATTTATAACACCTACCTTAATATGAAGTGATCCTCTTATTATCACTTAAATATGAGTTATAAGTGGAAATAAACATAGTAATTAACACAATGATATATAGTGGCTTATGACACAATGATCGCCTAGTCAACCAAACCCATGCTCAAATCTACATGCTTGATGATTTACACTTGTAGGTCCTCTTTTCCAAAGACCTATTAATAACTGAGTTCTGGTAGATGACACATTAAAAGGATGTTATAGGGACTTATGGTTCATTTATAAGGAATCAAATCTCTACAACTTAGCACAAGAAGTTGACACATCACCATGACTAAGTCTGAGCAATAAAAACCCCACCACGACTAATTCCAAGATGTTGAGACTCCAATAAATCAAAAGATTTTGATTTTATTGTGAACATAGGTTAAAATTATTTGTTTTATCATAAATTGATTAATGTAATTTATCTTTAATAACACATATTAGCAAACAGATATTTAACATTGAATATAATTTCTTCAAACAAAAACAGAGAAAACACCGTACAGATGCATAAACATGTATTTCTTTAAAGTTTATCTCCAACCAGTGCCCCATAGATCCTATGTAAGAATATGTGATATTAAGATTTCTTCGTATAAATAATAATAAAATTGATTCGATAAAATAGATCAAAACATGTAAGTCTCCATAGTGCTTCTTTTAAAGAAATGACACACCTTTTGCCTTTCAAACACAATTTTCCTTATATATATATATATATTTATTTATATCCTATATATTATGATGAAAAATGTAATTATATTTATACCATTGGTAAAAGTACTCTAGGTCAATCTATCTTCAGAAATATCACGTAGTAAATCGTGAATATTTTAATTCAAAATTATTCAAGAGAGTTATAACTTCATGAAAGAATAGAAATGATTTACTCCATTGAATACGATACTTTAAAACAATCATAAAGAGACATTAACTTTCTATAAATTAATTTTAATAGATATTTACTTATATAAATACCATTAAATAAATATTGAATTAATATAATAGATTTAAAAATCCTTTATTCAATAATCAAACATACAGTTCTTTCATGTGACGACAAAACTAAAAATATAGGGTTGACAATATATGGATGTTTATGAAAGTAGGGTTGATATACCATACATTTTTCCACAAACATAGGGTCCCTTAAAAATGTAGGGATTATGTTCTATACATCCCATTTTCTAATCTGTAGGGTTCCATACATATGTAGGGTTTCTAAACCATACGTTACACTTACACATGTAGGGTATAAACAGTGTTTTCAGAATACATTTAAAACACATCTAGAATACTTCAAAAAATATTTCCATTGGATAAATGAGTTGAATATATTTATAGAATAAAAATTATAACAAAAAGTATCTTCCATAAATTAACTTAAAATCAACTTCATTAGTAACATAAATGTGGGCATTCGTGAGCATCAAAACCATAAAGAAATTAACGAACTTATTGAATCAACATATGACCAATAATCTCCCATTTTTTGATGATCACAAAACCAATAACATAAATATGATAAATTTAAAAATAATTTTTAGAAGAAGAGTTTTTTTATAACCATAAATAAATTAGACACATTTTGGTTTTAATAAAATTTATTATGAGCACATATATTTTTCCAATAAATATTTCATAATTTAAAAATTTATAATATATCTATAAACTTCACCACCATTATCTTATTATAAAATTTATCATAAAGGAAACTTCTCCCCTGTGATAAGGATTAAAAAGATTCCCCCATGATTAAAAACATGAAAACTAAAACTATAAACTTATCCCCCTCTGTATATCAACAAAAGTAAAGAGTAAAAATTAATAAAATAAACTCCCCCTAAATTCATGATTTCTTAAAAAGATACAAATTTTAATCTAGGATTATATTACTATTATTTTTATGGATTAAAAATATATCCATTTAAGTTATAATGTATATGAAATTCAAGGAATTAAAATTTTTCCAAGGAATAATATATTTTTAAATAATTTTTTCACAAGTAATATTTAAAAAAAATTATTTATTACGTATAGTAATGGAATAATTTATGTAATAAAGTAATTGAATATTAAGTACACGTTTATGTAATATAACTTATAAAAGTTTAAAAATAAATTATGAAATAACTTATAACTCACATTTTTCCAAAGATATATATAAAAGCATTTAATATAACATTGAATACAAATAAATAATACTAGAGTGTTAGGAAGGAATAGATGGTTCATTCAAACATTCAAAACTTTGAAAATTTTCACTTAAAGAAGATAAAAGACATGACATTTCTTCTAATCTATTTTGAACATCTGTTGTTATTTTTTATGAAGAAGATGGACATTATTCAACTAAGAATAGTTTTAGCCTATCAAGATCCATCTTTGTAACAACTTCTTTTCTGTGTAACTCCATCATATATAGATTTTATAGATTAAAAACATAAAAGTTATATTATATTAAACTATATTTCACATTATGTTAATCCATTTTCAATGAATCAAAAGCAATTTTTGATATATATTCTTTCTATAGCTCTTTATATGAGTTTATAGACATATTAATATCAGCTTATGGCCTCAATTTTTCTTTATTTGAGGTACTGACATTGAACATAATATTTTCATAAGACATTGGAGAATAAGAGAAATCCATTTATTCTTGACTAAGAACTTCCTTATTTTTTTAGAAGACTCTTTAAATGAATATTTAACACAAAAATTGCTTCTTATTTTTAAACAACAGAAGGATTACCTTTTGTACTTTTGTGAAGAATATTTTTTTCTAAAATTGGCGTACTTGACTGCTTCATCTTTCTGTGATGGGTTTTAAAAAGTATTTATACAATATATTTAGAAACAATAAGGATAAATAAAAAGTTTTTAGAATCAGATCATATGTTTTTCTGATAGTTTTCTGACAATGTTTCATAATATTTAGAAAAAAATAAAGAATAACGATTACTGATTTTGATGTTTAGAAATACATATTATTTATGAATTTTTTTTGGTTATACAAAAAAAAATTATAAATATTTCATTATGGTTAAAGATAGAAAAAATACTATATTATATAAAGATTAAAAAAAATGTTTTGGAGATATTTCTAGTTTTAAAAAATTAATTATACAAAAAAATAGACTAAGAATTGATTCAAAGACTAAAGAAGAGTCTTAGTCAAATTATAAGAGATACGACTATACCCTTTCTAAAATAGTCAATGAACTATAATAATATAGATATATAAAAATGAAATACTTCTTAAATCAATGATTTTAGTACTAAGGATTTTTTGTTAACGAACTACTTCATAGTTTTTCACTCCTTTAGAATAGATTTTCATATATCACTCAATCGACCACTTAAAGATTTAAAGATTTATCTTAGTGTTGTATTATTGAGAAAAATACATATTATTTTTATAAACCATATGATTTTGGGTCTGGAAGTGTCAGTAATTAATTTTTTAGGTAACCAAACTTCTTTAGTTTGTGACAGGATTCTACAATTCCAGTGAAAAAAAATATTTTGAGAAATAATGTTTTTAAACTATAAATTTGAGGTTTTATAAAGTAGTATTCATTCGAATAATTTCCATTAATACCACAATAAAAACATTTAATAGTAGAAATATTTTTTCTATTTAAAGGAGGAACAAATTATTTCTTATGTATTTTTGGTCTTTAAGCATTACTTCTTATTCCAAGTTTTCCTTTTGGGATTATATTTTTACCAATAATTTTATTCAATTAATTTTATCTTTTTATCAGTATACTAGAATGATGTTTTAAATTTTCAACTTCATTCAATAATTCTTTAATATTAGTTTTATGTAGTTCAAGAGATATTTTAGAAGAATTGGATTTTAAATCCATAATCCATTTTGACATATTTTTATTATCTAATAGAACAGAATCATAAGATTCCCAAAATTTTCTATGAAATTTCTTTAAGGATTCATATTTATTTTATAGAATAAAACAATACCTACTTAATTCATCATAATAATTATTTTAACAATTATATTTTTTAGAGTTATAATATTTTACCTCATCAATTTGGCCATAAGTCATTCTATTTTTCTTTTATGATTAGTCCCATGATTTATAGAAGATTAATCATGTGAAACAGAAGAATTACTCTATTTATCCTTCATATTTTTATTACCCTTTTTATTATAATCATATTTTATTTGTGTTTTATGAAAATGATATTTATCCTTTTTATGCCCTATTTCTTTGCATTCACATCATCTATTTTCTTCAGTTCATTTCTTTTATTTTTTCTTCTTTTTTAAAATCTTTTAACAAGATTTGATAAATATTTATCTAATTTTGGTTAACTTGATTTTGATGATTCATCTATTGTAATTTTGTGAGTTTATTCCTTATGTTTTATATGATTTTTAGCTTGACCCATCATCTCATATTCATACATCATTAAAGTCCCAATAAATTCCTTTATAACTAAATTTTTAACATGTGTAGATTGATATATAGATGAAAACAGTCTATTACACTTTGGGGGTAGTAATCTCATTACTTTTAACACTTTATCAGATTTTGAAAATGGATTTCCCAAAGTAGAAAAATTATTTAAAATCTCTATCAATATTCCATTCATTTGAGTGATAGTTTCATCCTTGTGAAATCTAAAAGTATCAAAATTTAGTTTTACAGTAGTGTACCTTTATTGTTTGATATTTTCAATTCCTTCATAGGTGACAATAATAGCCTCCCACATATTATATGTAGTATCACATTGAGATACTCTATTGATCTCATTAGTTTCTAAACGTCACAAAATATAATTAATTCTTTTTTAATGGAGATCATATTATCTTTCTTTATCATCATTACAATCTTCAAAATATTTTTTAGGAATATAATAATTCTTAAAAACCCTTGAATAAACCCTTATTCAAGGATTTTTCAAATAAATAATCATATGGTATTTCTATTATCAATAATTATCACCGTTAAAGTAAGGAATGCAGATAAAAGAAATATATTTTCTAGAATCTTTCATTTCATGATTTCTTTGTTTTAATCTTTTATTTTGGCTTGTTAAATCTAGTAGATAGACTTGATTATAAATAAGAGAACCAACTTTGATATTACTTTTTTAAACTTCTAATATCACTTATTTCTAACAAATAAATATAATATAAAAATTAATGGAGAAAATGTACTAATAGATCCATGCATTTGATACCACTAGTTAGGTTGGGATGAAGATGAAAAAGACAAAGACACAAGGGGGGGGGGTGGATTATGTTCTTAAAAAAATTGATTGATTAAGAACACCTCTCTTATTATATAGAAGAAAGTTTCTTCTATATTAAAGACAAGTTAGAAGTGGAAATAAATAAGGTAAAGAACACAATGATGTATAGTGGTTCATGTCCCAAAGATCCATTATTCCACTAAACCAATGATAAAATCCATGAGCATAATGATTTTCACTAGTAGGTCATTTTATCCTGAGACCTTTTAACAACCAAGTGCAGGAACTTGAGACCTTAAAAGGATTTTATAGGGCCTTTTAGTTCTTTTACAAGGAACTAAATATCCACATCTTTGTACGAGAAGTGAAAACTTCACCAAAACTGAGTCTGAGTAGTCACAACTTCACCATGACTGAGTCCGAGAAGTTGAGATTCCAATAAATCAAAATCGTTTTATTAGATTGAGAGAACATGTTAAAATTCATAGTTTTAACAACAAATGATTGATTTAATTGATCTTAAATAACACACAACATCAAATAGATCTTCAACGTTGCACATAACTTCTTCAAAAAGTTTTTGGGAAAACAATAGAAATATGTGTAAACATGTATGTCTCAAATTTTTATATCCATCCAATGCCTCATAAATCTTGTAGAATAAGATTTAACAATAAGATGTAATAGTAGTGACCACAACAAGAGTGATTCATTCAGATAGATCAAAACATGTATGTCTATAAAGTGTATCTCTGAAAGAAATGACACACTTGTTGTATTTCAAACACATTTTTTTCTTATCTATATATTTTTTATATGTCCTCTCTTTTCCTATGAATAATGTCTTGATATTTATACTATAGTTCAAACATCTCCAAATCAAAACAACTTTAGAAATATCACACAATAAAACATGAATATTTGAATTCAAAATCATTCAAGAGAGTTACTATTTTCCTTAAATAATATAAATGATTTAATTTGTGGAAAATGAGACTTTAAAAAAATCATAATGATCCATTGAATCATTTGTAAAATATATTTCAATATAAATTTATTTCCATCAAGTCCTTTGCATAAATATTATATTAATAACATAAATTTAATAACCCATCATTGAATAGTCAAATTTAGGGTTATTTTATGTGCAAAAAAACCAAACGTAGGGTTGATAACATATGGTTGATTACAAAAGTAGGGTTGATGAACCATATGTTTGTTTTCTAAAACATAGGTTTACATACAAACATAGGGTTGTTAATCCATACATTCTCTTTCCCCAAACACAGGGTTCTATACAAATGTAGGGTCGGTGAACCTTATGTTACACTTGTAAATGTAGGGTATGAACAATGTTTCCAAAATACATTTCAAACATGTCCAGATTACATCAACAAATATGTCCCATGGATCAATGAATTGAATATATTTCTAAAATAAATATTCTACCGAATATTATCTTCCTAAAATTCACTTAAAATAAATTTCATTAGTGACATAAATTTTGGAAATTTTTAGCATCAAAACAAAAAACAAACTAACAAAATTATTGAATAAGGATATGCTGAATGCCAACTATACATCACCTACCAAATAAGCTATTAACCACATATTATACCCTATTAACTATGTCAAAAATTTCATTTATATTTTTATCTTTTACTTATAAAATAATAAATATATCACATGATAAAAGTGATTCATTAACTTGACATGTTATTACTATAAAAACTAAATAAACCTTGAAAATTAATATAATATCCATTCATTAAATATTTTTTCATATATTTACAGTATAAATTGTGAACAATTTTAAAAAAAAATTCAATACCAATTATTCTAAACACAAATAATATGAATTTATTTATTTGAGGATGATCATTAAAACATGGAAATATCATAGACCCCATGGTGGGACCCACTTTTCCAAAACATCAAATCCTAAGAATCGGGTAGACTTTTAAATAATCTAAATATGGAATCCTCTAGGCCCTTATCTCAATAGCAGTTTGTATTACTCACAAAATAGAAGTAGGGACTAGTAACCCGTCAAGGTCTCTATAGAGATAAGGTATTTCCATATGAATGAAAACATCCTATGAACACACACCATGTAATATAATCTCTTTGTCAGGAAATATCTCACAAAGCAGGACATATACTTTTTTTCACCCTTCTTTTATTTCATTAATATTCATTGAACTTACTAGACATACTTATTATTCTACCATAAACATGGATTTATTAAAAGGTACTACCATCCTGATCATCTGGGAACCAGATATCACTTCCTTTCTGAAGTTAAGAATTATATCCCAATCATTTAATTGATATCATACCTGCAATGACACACCCAATGTAATCTACCTTGCGTTGACATAAATGTCATGGTTTTTATATTGAATCCAAGTATGTAATAAAATAGTACACATTGATAATAACTACATTCAAGAAACCAACACATGTGTTCACAAATAGGAACTACCAATGAAACCCAATACATATGGTGTTCTTATTGATAGCTCAGTCCTCATGATCTCATCTACTCAAGATCAAAGTGCGAACTTCCTGAGAATAAGACTCAAGGCCTATAATCCCCCATCACCTGTTAGTATCACATCATTTGTGCCAAAACATCACGATATATATGGACCATAGTACATATATTTAAGATCACAAACATAGTATCTCAAGGTTCGCATTACAGATGGTAACTATTATAACCTTCTAACACGAAAAGAAATCTAAGGAAATTAACCTTTAAATAACATATGAAGATGTAATTATACTATTATAGTAATAGAAACACATGCATATATACCAAACTGTATACATGTAATAGTAATAAATGTAAAAAAAGGATTTGGGTCTAGGTCACCAAATCACAATAGTAATAACTTTTAATTCATCACCCATATTAGAACCTAAACATGAAGAGATAACCAGTTTTGTGGGATATATAGATCTAAAATAATTAGTGAATAATAACCACCAACTGAGGAATGTGTTTTATGCTCATCACTAAGCCATTTCGTTGACCAGGGTTGTAACACCCCGACCCCAGTTTCCCAAAGTTGGTGCATTATTTGAATATATTGGAATGATTACATGGAATCAAGTCCCGTGGGACTGATCATTTTACCAGTCTTGGAAAAATAGATCACATACATGAATGTTACATTTTCACTTTAAGACGTACAAAACAACATAATTAAATTTTATGAACTCAATTATTACCTTGGCTTAACCCTGAATATCAATCACATTACACTTCTTGGAATCCTGGGAAAAATAAAACATAGAAATGGGTGAGCTCAAATGCTATGTAAGGGTAAGAAATACAGCAGAAACTTTCAAAAATAAGCACAAAAATTTAAAGCAACAAATAAAACTAATAAAAAAGCCTTTTAAACTTGAAATTCAGCATAAAATGGGAGAAATAAAATGAAATATTTTCATTTACATATTCACATGGATATTCTACTAATCAAATAATCACATGAAATATCATTAACCACTTTCATAATGATGGAATGGATAATTCCAGACTATCATAACCACATAGCCAAGGCCTCGTGCCAAGACTACAAATAAGATTTTGCCAAGGCCTTGTGCCAAGACAGTAGTTTGTCTCATGAGACCTACCGATGCATCGAGGAAATATAGCGGGCTCCACCCGCCACTTATTAAGTCCAATGCATTCCCATATGAAAAGGTTCAAACATAACAAAAACAGTCATGTTAAAACTAGTATATGAAATGTAAATACTTCATCCATAAACCACGAATGGTATAATAATAACACATCCATAGTAAAACACATCATAAACACTTCAAAACAATATGGAAGTTTTGTATCATAAAAAATCAACTTCAAATAAACTTAAACTTCATCATAGGATGTTGACATAGATGAAATAAAAACTATTTGAGAGAAATATCTCTTTTTTTGAAATCATTTAAAAGTCACACATTTATTAAGGAAGTAATTTAAAAGAGATTTTTGAATCAAAGTGTCCCATACCACTTCGAAACTTTTGAAAAGAAATATCATTTCAAAATATTCATGTCCATATAAATAAATCCTTAAAATCATTTTGAAAACATGGAAATTAATTAAAAATATTTAGAAAGATAAATCTTTAAAACATTTAAAATTCTGATTTTGATAAAGAGTACCTTTCAGAAATTCTTAAAATATTCATTTTGAAATCATTTAAAAGTCACATTATTATAAAATAAAACATTTACTTTGAAAATATACTTATAATATTGGAAGGTATTCTTTGAAAATTTTATAATGGAGGAAAATAACCACACCCTCTGTATAAGTTTAAAAAGACATTCTTACCTTAAATTTGTCGAAAAGGTTAAAAAGTACCTTGTTTGGAAAATGACGGAAAGATTCCATTAAAAACACATAAGGGTATAAATGAGTTATCCCATTGTCTAGTGATTAGTAAAAATGTTTTTAAATACATTTTTATGGAACATGGATTTGGATGATAAAGAAATCCAAGTAGATTATTACGTATAAACAACCTCAGATAATGAAGAGATTGCGAAATAAACCCTTACCAATTTGGTAACTTACGAAACATACAACCCATGAAAATGGTATCATAAAATGAATATGTAAATACACACAAATTAAATTTTATTACACAAATAATATAATTATGTGCAGTACATACACCACACAAAAGGTAATAGTGGCAATATGACACGAATCTCACGAGAATAAGGAGTGAGATGAAAACCCTTTACCTTGCACTTTCCTTTAGTCGATGGTACGTTTATCCTCCTGTACGAAGATCATAGTATGTTATTAAATTATACCAGAACCATATTAATATTTATGATATCATACATGATTCATTTATGACTTTATATTACCCATTTAATAATAATTTCCATGTTAAGTTAACATTTCAGGTAATAATCACTTTCTTTATCGTACGTGTTTTAACTTGTTACTCTTGGTTGTATCACCTAGATCATGATTTAAATACTTCCTGAATATAAAACATGATAAATATATCCTATGTATTTAGAATATAAATATGTATAATAGACATATATATGAAATGGAAAGCACCATTTATGGAGACGGTAGTCCGTACGTACGCATAAACGTTGTTTCTGTTTTCATATAGTATTGAACGGAAGTAACTGAATAAGATATATGTAAGTACATAAATCCTTATATATATAAATTTATATTTCTCCAGTAGCATTATTATTTCATATATAACATACTTATTAGTAATATATATTTTTATAATCGTCGATGAATGGTGAACTTGGAAATGAATCTCATCGCCTCATGGAGACGATAATCCGTACGTACATACAAGCGAAAATATCATTCTGTTGATATTAAAATAAAATATAATTGGATGGTATATCATATATACATAATAATTATCATGTTATATTTATTATTTACATGAATTACACATCATTATTATAACCATCCAAATAATAATTTATTGAATAACAATTACACCACGACGTGGAGACGGTAAGCCGTACATACGCACGTATGGTGACATGTTATTAAAAGGATGGATAGAATACTGAAATATGGTCGTAAAATGTTTATAATAACATAAATGTATATATAATATACTGGATTTATTATTTTATAATGGTAATAACAAAGAAATAAGAAGTGGAAGAAGAATGGAACTTGAAAAGGGGTGGTGAAATCATTACCTCTTCTTCGGGTTCTTCCTTTTGATTTGATCAAAAGGGCTCCTTAGGTTGGCTTTCTGACTAAATTAAGGCCTCTATGATGAAGTGAGGGAAGTTGAGAGAGTATTTGGGCAGATGTTTTCTGAACCAAAAGGATTTGAAGGTGTGAGTTAATGAGAAGGGAGAGTTCCCTTTTATAAGAGGGGTGAGGGGCACCTTTGGAAAAGCTAGAAATATTATTTTATAATAAATTCATATTCGGTTTCTAATGGCTACAAAGTGGATTATTTAAAGGTTAAGGTGGGTATCGGTCGAAAACCACTCAACCAATAGAATTTAGATAGGTTTTGGTTACTATATTAACCTTATCTTTAAGTATTAACTCTTAGTTAATTAGTTTCACTTTACAATGTCTCTTTTTATTTTTATATTATATGGTTAATAAACTTACTATATACATCCAAGAGACCCCAAAGTGATCTATTAATGATACAAATATCATTATATAAGTATTTTGGCTGATCCTTAGATTTTTAGAAATTTAATATCAATTAATAATATAATATTTGTTTTAAAAACTCTTTTATGTCAATTTTGACACTATTCAATAATTGTTTTTTGTAAAACTCATAACAGAATGATTACTTAAAAAAAGTTAATTAAATAAATCCTAAAATGTCATATTAACCTATAAAATTAGTGTAATTCATAAAAAGTCTCAAATTATATTTATTTGGGTATTTATAATATCAATTATTCTAATTTTTCATTAATTATGTAATTATTTCATCATCATTGTGTCATAAATAAATTAAATTATTTAACGTTTAAAAATTATAAATAAAATATCATTATGTAGGAAATTGTTTGATATTTCTAATGAATATTTACAATCGAATTTATCTTATGTATAACACTATATTAAAAATGTTTTAGTAAATAAACATTGATTTTAACTCTTTTAACTCTTCTTTGAATTAAATAATAATAAATGTCCTAATCTAATCCAAGTGGACCTAAATGATAATATTTTATTACTAAAGTTGTTTTTGGTCTAGATACACTTGTCCAATAGAATTAGGACATGTGTTAGGGTAATATTAATATCATTTTTACCCATAATTACCCTATTTACTTTTAACCGTGGTAAATAAATGTAAAAAGTTACTATTCACCAAAAAATTATTTTCATCTCATTGAACCACATTTTACTACTTGATATTAACCGTGTTTCTCAGATTTTCGAAATTCCTTTCACAGAAGTGGTAAAGTTATGTTTTATGAAAAATTCAGTTTTTAACTACCACTTAGTGGTTTCACTATTCATAAAAAATTGATGTCTTTCAGAACAATGCCAAAATTTTACCCAAAGCTATAATTGATATTCCAAATTCAAAAATGATGCCTATTTTACAAACTTCAAAAAATATAAGTTGCATTAATTAATTTTATAATTAATTCCCGCTGTTATAACAAATAGCGTGTTTTTAAGAAACAATATATATCAAAAGATTGACAATTGTTTACATCCAATTTCAAAGTGAAATTAATTCTAATGAACACCATTGGATAAAATGGTAAAAATATATTCAAATTATACTTTAAAACCACTAAATAATATAATTTATCACTATAAATTTTTATTATTAAAAAAGTTGTTTTTAAGTATTTTTCACTATTCATAAAAATTGGAAGTTCTCAGAAAAATACCAAAAATTCATCATAGGATAATTTCGATATTCCAAATCCAAAAATGAAGACCATTTTGAGAGATAAAATTTCTAAAATTTTAAAAAGTAGGTATTATTATTCATAACGGCTACTTTGTTTGGTCGTGGTGTGTGTTAGAACTCGAAGTTGCGTACAACACACACTACTGTATTATTCAAAGAGAAGCATACCGTGGAAGCTCAGGGTGTTACATTCTCCCCTCCTTCAATAAATTGTGTCCTCGCAATTTGATATTTTTCTTTGAAAATAAAAGTTGAAAATAGAAAATATCTTTGTGAAAAACCCACATCGGAAATTTGGTTAATAAAATTTAGTCTTAACAAGATGAAAAGAGAAATGAAAGGGTCACCACAAAATTATGATCTCGATTAGGAGGACATTGGTGGCAATTATAGACATATAATTAGAGGAAGAACATAAATATTTATAGGTAGTGATTGAGGTCATCAATCACAAAGAAGTTTAAAATCGAGGTACTTAAATTCATCAATCTATGATGATTTAAAATACCATCAGTTCAACAAAACATAAGGTTTATGGATAACACATTTTTGACGTTTCAAAATATCTTAGTTGAAATCACACATCGAAAAATGAATTAATGAAGCCTCTATTTAAAATAAAGAGTGGAAAGTATGAAGATTACCGAAAATAACACATACTAGGGTTCCATGTAGGAAAATATGGACATGGAAGAGAAATATAACCATCAATTATCTGATGGAGAGTTGTAGAGAACATGGCTATGAAAAAGCCAACATTCCCAAATCCATAAATTAGTGATGATGTAAGGTACCATCTAGGACAACATTTTTGTTCTATGTTCCTTTTCTTAATGTTGAGGAATTTATTTATGAGATTGGCTAAGATCATAAAGAGATATACTTACTTTATAATTAGAGTTTTATCCATTTATAAATTTATACCACAAACTCATCTTTCACCCTAAAACAAAATACAACTAAAAAATACTCTATTTATCCTAATCGTATAGGGTTCCAAATATAATGAATTTATAATTCACATATCAGACCCTTTATGTAAAGAAACTAAATTATACCATCCAGGAACTTCATGTAGCACAATGGTAGGCGATAATTCCCAATTGCACTGTGGTTGTGGGTTCGATTCCCGCAGCTTTGTCTGACACAATGGGTCGTCACACGCTCTGCGTGTTTTCCTTTTATAAAAATCTAAAAAAGATACTTTCAAACTTAATCCATTCCAACCATTAGACTTATCCAAAATACTATTATCCAAACTCATAGTCGAAAATTTACAATGAAGTTAAACATAATGAGGATCCTTTTTTTCCAGGTAATAACATGTTAACGCCTTCCTCATATATTCTTTTACAACACTGCAACATCCTGAATTACCAAAATCAACCATCTCTTATTCCAAAATCACTACCTCAATATTAGGACCATATAAAGGTTTATCTTTCCTTCAACCATGTAATTTCCAAAAATTTTAACTCCCAGTGGAGTCACTTTTCTTAGTACCATAAAATCTCAAATCCTTAATTAAATAGTACTGCAGTACAATCCTTATTTATTTCCAGAATATCATTGAGACAACACTTAAATGAAATAATTCTAAAATAACAACATAAGAACACTAGTTATTCTTCTTCATCTGTGGTAGTATCATAACATGATTCTTATCCAATAGCATCATTTGCGGCATAGTATGATGACTGGGACATTGGTTCGCGTAGTGTCCAAAACTCCTTGCAAATGAAGCATTGTAAATTTGAAACCATTTTTTTACCCTTGTAGTCACGTACATTGTGCCCTTTTCCTCCACACTTATAACAAACTCCCATTCCTTTCAGGCAAGTTCCAGGGTATTTCTTCCCACAGTTATCACATATGGGAAAATTCGTCTTTTCCCTATTCCCTGTATCCATCTTTCTCTCTTCCATCATTTTCTTCTCTTGCTTTCCTTCAAAGCCATAGGACTTTGAGAATTCTTTACTCATCTTATCAACACATGATACTATTTCTTCATATGATGATAATAAGTGGGAAACTATTTCCCTTATAAATTCTTTCTTAGGACCACAAAAGATATGATCCTTCTTACTCTTTGGATCATACGTATTACGGGAGTTCATATTCCTTCTACTGGGCGCCATTTCTATACAATAGCATAAACTAGTTCAGTTTATGAATTGCAATGAATAATTACCAAACTTGTAAAATACCTAACACAAATTGAACAGTTTATGGATATAATCCATAATCCTAAAAATGTTTTCTTTGAGTAAGTATATACTAATAATCCCTTCATAATGGTTTGTAAAGAAAATGATAATTATCCTAAGCATATCCCCCGGGAGTGTCGTAACCAAGAGTGCAGCAAAGCCCGTTGCCATGCACCAGTTCCCATTCGAGTCTAGATCAAAGCGGTGTTTTCGGGTTTTACCCCTAAGTACATCTGTGCCAGAGCCGCCTCTACCTGCTCGTATCCAGACAGGGATGTATTGCTCGGAAAACTCACAAAATCTCTACAATACCAAAATGCTTGGAAGTTCTTCTATACTAATCCTCAAAGTCTATCTTTGGGATATGTGCTCTAATAAGAGTTTATCTAAATCTAATTTCCAAGGTTATTGTTAAACATCCTCTGATACCAACTGTAAGCCCCGACCCCAGTTACCCAGAGTCGGTGCATTATTTTAATAAATTGGAATGATTACAAGGAATCAAGTCCCGAAGGACCGATCAGTTTAGCAGTCTTGGAAAAATAGATCACATACATGAATGTTACATTTTCACTTTAAGACGTACAAAACAACATAAATAATCTTTATGAACGCCATTATTCCCTTGTCGTAACCCTGCATATCAATCACATTACACTTCTTGGAATCCTGGGAAAAATAAAACATAGAAAGGGGTGAGCTCAAATGCTCAGTAAGGGTAAGCAATACAGCAAAAACTTTCCAAAATAAGCACAAACATTTAAATCAATATATAAAACTAAAATAAAAGCCTTTTAAACTTTAACATCAGCATAATATGGTAGAAATAAAATGAAATAATGCCATTTAATTATTCACATGGATATTCTACTAATCGAATAATCACATGCAATATCACAAACAACTTTCATAATTATGGAATGCATAATGCCAGACTATCAAAACCACTTAGCCAAGGCCTCGTGCCAAGACTACAAATAATATTTTTCCAAGTCCTTGTTCCAAGACACTAGTTTGTCTCATGAGACCTATCGATGCATCCAAGAGCTATAGCGGGCTCCACTCGTCACTTATTAAGTCCAATGCATTCCCATATGAAAATGTTCAAACATAACATAAACATTTGTATTAAAATTAGCATATGAAATGTAAATACTTCATCCATAAACCACGAATGGTATAAAAATAACACTTCCACAGGAAAACACATCACAAAAACATCAAAACAATATGGAAGTTTTGTATCATAACAAATTTACTTCAAATAAACTTAAAATCCATCAAAGGATGTTGACATAGATGAAATCAAAACTATTTGAGAGAAATATCCCTTTTTTTGAAATCATTTAAAAGTCACACATTTATTAAGGAAGTAATTTAAAAGAGATTTTTGAATCAAAGTGTCCCATACCACTTCGAAACTTTTGAAAA
This sequence comes from Viscum album, assembly GCA_963277665.1. NCBI lineage: Eukaryota > Viridiplantae > Streptophyta > Magnoliopsida > Santalales > Viscaceae > Viscum > Viscum album. The sequence continues at coordinate 343,781,727 of OY728162.1, read as the reverse complement.
GAAATTTCATTTCAAAAACTTCATGTGAATATAAATAAATCCTTAAAATCATTTTGAAAACATGGACATTAATTAAAAAGATTTAGAAAGATAAATCTTTAAAACATTTAAAATTCTGATTTTGATAAAGAGTACCTTTCAGAAATTCTCAAAATATTCATTTTGAAATCATTTAAAAGTCACATAATTATAAAATAAAACATTTACATTTAAAATATACTTATAATCTTGTAAGGGAATCTTATAATATTTTATAACGGCGGAAAATAACCGCACCCGCCGTATAAGTTTAAAAAGACATTCTTACCTTAAATTTGTCGAAAAGGTTAAAAAGTACCTTGTTTGGAAGATGACGGAAAGATTCCTTTAGAAACACATAAGGTTATAAATGACTTTAACCCATTGTCTAGTGAATAGTAATTTTTTTTAAATACATTTTTAAGGAACATGGATGTGGATGATAAAGAAATCCATGTAGATTATTACGTATAAACAACCTCGGATAATGAAGAGATTGCGAAATAAACCCTTACCAATTTGGTAACTTACGGAACATACAACCCATGAAAGAGGTATCATAAAATGAATATGTAAATACAAATAAATTAAAGTGTATTACACAAAGAATACAATTATGGGCAGTAAATACACCACAAAAAAGGTAATAGTGGCAATATGGCATGAATCTCACGGGAATAAGGAGTGAGATGAAAACCCCTTACCTTGCACTTTCCTTTAGTCGAGGGTACGTTTAGCCTCCTGTACGAAGATCGTAGTTTGTTATAAAATTATACCAGAACCATATTAAAATTAATGATATCATACATGATTCTTTTATGACTTTATATTACCCATTTAATTATAATTTCCATGTTAAGTTAACATTTCGGGTAATAATCACTTTCTTTATCGTACGTGTTTTAACTTGTTACTCTTGGTTTTATCACTTAGATCATGATTTAAATACTTCCAAAATATAAAACATGATAAATATATCATATATATTAACAATATAAATATGTATAATAGACATATATATGAAATGAAAAACACCGTTTTTGGAGACAGTAGTCCGTACATACGCATAAACATTGTTTCTGTTTTCATATAGTATTGAATGGAAGTAAGTGAATAAGATATATGTAAGAACATAAATCCTTATATATATAAATATATATTTCTCCAGTAGCATTATTATGTCATATATTATATAATTATTAGTAATATATATTTTTATAATCGTCGATGAATGGTGAACTTGGAAATGAATCTCATCGCGTTGTTGAGACGGTAATCCGTACGTACGCACGAGTGAAAATATCATTCTTTTGATATTAAAATAATATATAATTGCATGTTATATCATATATACATTATAATTATCATGTTATATTTATTATTTACATGAATTACACATCATTATTATACCCATCCAAATAATAATTTATTGAATAACAATTACACCATGACATGGAGACGGTAAGTCGTACGTACGCACGTATGGTGACATGTTATTCAATGGATGGATAAAATACTAAAATATGGTAGTAAAATGTTTCTAATAACATCAAAGTATATATAATATACTGGAGTTATTATTTTAGAATGGTAATAACAATGAAAGAAGAAGTGGAAGAAGAAAGGAACTTGAAAAGGGTTGGTGAAATCATTACCTCTTATTCGGGTTCTTCATTTTGATTTGATCAAAAGGGCTCCTTAGGCTGACTTTCTGACTAAATTAAGGACTCTAGGATGAAGTGAGGGAATTTGAGAGAGTATTTGGGTAGAGTTTGGCCGAACAAAAAGGCTTTGAAGGCGTGAGTTAATGAGATGGGAGAGTGCCCTTTTATAAGAGGGGTGAGGGGCACCTTTGGAAAAGCTAGAAAGATTATTTTATAATAAATTAATATTCGGTTTCTAATGGATAAAAAGTGGATTATTTAAAGGTTAAGGTGGGGATGGGTCGATAACCACTCAACAAATAGAATTTATAAAGGTTTGGGTTACTATATTAACATTATCTTTAAGTATTAACTCTTAGTTAATTAGTTTTACTTTTACAATGTCTCTTTGTATTTTTATATTATATGGTAAATAAACATACTATATACATACAAGAGACCCCCAAGTGGTCCATTAATGATACAAAGATCATGATATAAGTCTCTTGGCAGAAGCTTATATTTTTAGGAATTTAATATCAATTAATAATATAATATTTGTTTTAAAAACTCTTTTATGTCAATTTTGACACTATTCAATAATTGATTTTTTAAAAACTCATAACAGAATGATTACTTCGAACAATGTTAGTTACATAAATCCTAACATGTCATATTAAACTATAAAAATAGTGTAATTCATAAAAAGTCTCAAATTATATTTATTTGGGTATTTATAATATTAATTATTCTTTTTTCATTAATTAGGTAATTACTGCATCATTATTGTGTCATAAATAAATTAAATTATTTAAGGTTTAAAAATTATAAATAAAATATCAATATGTAGGATATTGTTTTATATTTATAATTAATATTTAAAATATAATTTATCTTATGTATTACACTATATTAAAAATGTTTTAGTAAATAAACCTTGATTTAAAATCTTTTAACTCTTCTTTGAATTAAATAATAATAAATGTCCTAATCTAATCCAACTGGACCTAAATGATACTATTTTATTACTAAGGTTGTTTTTGGTCGAGATACATTTGTCCAATAGAATTAGGACATGTGTTAGGGTAATATTAATATCATTTTTACCCTCAATTACCCTATTTACTTTTAACCGTGGTAAATAAAAGTAAAAAGTTACTATTCACCAAAAAATTATTTTCATCTCATTGAACCACATTTTACTACTTGATATTAACCATGTCTCTCGGATTTTCCAAATTCCATTCACAGAAGCGGTAAAATTATGTTTTATGAAAAATTCAGTTTTTTAACTACCACTTAGTGGTTTCACTATTCATAAAAAATTGAAGTTTTTCAGAACAATGCCAAAATTTCACCCTAAGCTATAAGTGATATTCCAAATTCAAAAATTATGTCTATTTTACAAAATTACAAACATATAAGTTGCATTAATTAATTGTATAATTAATTCCCATTGTTACAACAAATAGCGTGTTTTTAAGAAACAATATATATCAAAAGATTGACAATTGTTTATGTCCAATTTCAAAGTGAAATTAATTATAATGAACACCATTGGATAAAATGGTAAAAATATATTCTAATTATACTTTAAAACTACTAAATAATTTAATTTATCACTATAAATTATTTTTATTAAAAAATTTGTTTTTCAGTATTTTTCACTATTCATAAAAATTGGAAGTTTTTAGAAAAATACCAAAAATTAATCTTAGGATAATTTCGATATTCCAAATCCAAAAATGAAGTCCATTTTCATAGAGAAGATTTCTAAAATTTTAAAAATTAGGTATTATTATTCATAACGGCTACTTTGATTGGTCGTGGTCTGTGTTAGAACTCGAAGTTGCGTTCAACACACACTACTATATTATTCAAAGAGAAGCGTACCATGGAAGCTCGGGGTGTTACAAGGGTGTTGAAAGGTATGGGTATGGAAGGTTGTGAAATAACCTTTTATCCAAGGAAATTCCATTAAAAAAATAATGGATAGAGAACAACCAAATCCACCATGGATTTGGTAATCAATATAACTAGGCTAGATCCCAACCAAAATATATTCCCAAAGTAGCCCCCCTAACAAAAAAACAATCAATTACAAAACACAACTTCATTTTTAAAATCATACTATAAATAATACAACCAACCACTCCCTTTCCAGTATAAAAGACCTTACAAATAGCCCTCCATCAGTGTACAACCTCCTGCACAAAAAAAAACAATTAGATATAGATTATCTTAAGAAAAAAATCAATGAGTTGAGATAAATTTTGAAAAAAAATGAAAAAAATAAATGAAAACTACTAGCCTAAATAGTTTCTATCCACAATATAATTTATGTATGATAAAAAGAAGAATTTTAAAATACCTCTAACCACCAACCACACCTGAACCAAAACCAATTTAACCAAAAACATAGGATAATGATGCTTGGAATTCTGGGAAGATTTTAGAAAAACATTCCCAAGAAGAAGGATACAATGAAAAAGAATTAAAGGATAAACAAATGAGGAATTGAAAAAACCGACTAATATAAGGAAAAATGGTAGGAAATAGTTACCCCCACAATTACCTTCAATATTGTTTTAATAAAAATAAATTTATATGGAAGAACATCAAAAAGAAATTATGGAAACATTTTATAAATTGGAGATAAAAAACTCTTTCTTGAATCCCTAAAAAACCCTCAAGAATTCTAGATTTCGTAAGGATATTTTATCAAAGAAGATGTGGAATAAAATAAATAATAGGATCATATTAGGAAGAAGTTTCTCGGCCTTGACCACACACCAACTATCGACCAAATTTTAAGATCTAGGGACATTTTCTATTCTCAGCATCATTGGATATTTAAATTTCTATATTGATTATGTGATATGGGTTCTTCTATTAATTTTTTTCCTTAATTGGTATTTATTTCCATACATATGGGATATTTGAAGACCATAATATTGTTGGTATAACTCACAAATATATTCACTATTTCCTAGTTGGAGTTTTAGGTGATGTGTTAGTTATAACTCAAAGACTGATATTTATAGAATATTTATATATTCCTAACATGGAAGAGAATAGATAATGAGCCCACTCTCCTATAATTTTTGGGTGACCATTATTATCTATGTCTAAGATCTTCATCAATTTCCGTGGAGGAATACTCACCATGGAGTTTAGAGATACCACTATCCACATTAATATTTTTGATTCCTGAAAGAACCCTTCAAAAGACTATTAACTTTTTACAATATACAACATTGAAAAGGAAAAACCCTTTGAAGATTTAGACATGTTACATAAATATTTATCCTTAGAAAAACAATTTTCAATTGAAAATTTCATGGAATATGAGACTATCCAAAATTGTATAAATTTTTTTTTCAAATTAAATGAAGAGTTAACTTATGAATCTTCTAATGAATCTGATGGATTACTTCATGATTAATAAACATATATGATCTCTTATGTGAAGGAATTTCAATTTTTAAGAGTGGATAAACTAAATTAAATTTCATATCATGACCCCCCTAAAGAATTAAATCCAATTAAATCTAAATTAAAATATATTTATATCATGGAAGGAGTGAATTACTAATGATAATTGCTAATAATATATTTAAAAACAAAGAAAAGACACTGATTGATGTTTTGAGACAAAATTTAAAAGCAATAATATGAATATTAGGTGATATCCCATGAATAAATCAAAAAAATACTCTCACATAGAATTTTGTTTAAGGGGGATTCTAGACCTATCAGGTATCCCTAAATGATGATAAATCCCACCTTAATAAAGGTATTTAAGGGGTATATAGAGAAGCTCTTAGAATAATGGACTATTTGACTATATTTCATATTCACACTGGGTTATCCACATCCATGTAGTTCCCCAAAAATTGTCTTGTCCATTGCAAGGAAAAAATAGAATGAATTATCCCCCAATTAGAATACATAATTGTTAAATTGTGTGTATTTACTATAGGAAGTTAAATAAATTCACTTGAAAATTTTATTCCCCCATTACATTAATTGACAAGATGTTAGAAATATTGGTAGGTAGTATAAATTATTGCTTCTTGTATAGATTTTTAGGTTATTTTCAAGTGCACATTGCTCCGATCGACAAAGAGAAGACCACCTTTAAAATTTACCCTTTTGACCTTTTATTATAATAGGATTTAATTTGAATTTTGTAATGATCTAGGTATTGTTAATATGTGTATGATAAGTATATTTTCTTATCACATCAATGATTTATTGGAGGTATTATTGGATGATTTCATAGCTTTTGAAAATTATTTTAACCATTGTTTAAAAAATCATAAAAAAGTATTAAAAACACTCATTTAATTTTTTTTGAATCATGAAAATTGTCATTTCCTAGTTAATAGAGTAATTTTACATAGGAATATAAATTCATAGAACATCATTGAAGATATAAATAAAAAATTAAGTAATATATTCCTTGCATTACCTAACTTGTGTGAAACATGTTAGATCATTTTTATGACATGAAGGACTCTACATAATGTTTATCAAGGATTTCATTAAGATTTATCTCCCTATATCTATATTACATTTTAAAGATTCAAATTATCATTTTAATGACGAGTTTAGGGAATCCTTTTATGATATTAAGAGGAAATTTATAACCCCACCAGTAATGGATCTAACAAATTAGTAACAAGCATTTGAGATACCTTGGGACACTTCTAACCAAGTAGTTGGTGCATTCCTTTCATATATAATTACAGGTATACCAAAAGTCTTTTATTTTACCCCAAGAACTTGGGATCATTCCCAATTGAACTAAGAAACCACATAAAAAAAATTTGGCAGTACGTTTTTATTTGGATATTTTCATAACAAATTTATTTGGAAGTGGATTTTTTTTTTCTGACCACACAACCCTTAGATATTTGATGAAGAAGGAATATTTTCAGACCAAGCATGTGATATTCTTACATGAAAGTGAAATTTAAAATTCTTTTGAGTTTTTTCATACTTTATATTTAAGAGGACACTTTTTACCAAGAAGGATAATAAGTAATGTTTTAAAATCATGAATTTTTATACCACCTTGTTTAGATATTCACATGAATTTTGTAAAAACTGTGAGAAATTTCATTTTTTAGAAATATTTCAAAAAGGAAATAAACTACTCATGTATCCATTATATATATTTTTAAATTTTTAATGTCTGGGGTATATATTTTATGGGGGCTTTTCTAATGTTATTTGGAAATTTATTTTATCAAACTTACTATAAATTATATTTTAAAATGGGTGGAAACTAAAGAAACTAAAACTAATGATGCTCATGTTACATGGGATTATTTCAAGGGTATCATATTTTATTGGTTTTCAGTGTCTAAATTCACCATTATTAATAAAGGTGATCAATTTTCATACATAATGATGGAGAATTTACTAAGGATGTATAAAATGTATCATAAAACATCAACACTCTATCTGAGTATCCTTTGGGATGTTTTTATAACAGGTTTTGTATTATTTGACAACATATCTTTTTATTAATGTTTTCATTAAACAAGTGAGAAAGAGTTGCTAAATTTGTTATGACATTTTTACTTTTGAGGTTATTTTTTTTTCTAATGAGTTTCTTAAAGAGGTAAACATACTTATTCTTTAATTATGTTAGGAAATAATTCCTTAAATATGATGATTATATATTATTATTCAATGTTCCCAACATCATGAAGATTTTCATGATCTAGTTTAGAGTTGTAAAATTTCATATAAAGCGAAATAAGTTCACTAATGTCACGAGATTCATATCACCAAACACATATCACCACATACGGATCACTGGGAAGACAATGCCCAATGCCCTGTGTAAGGGTAGCACTAGCCTATGTAAGGGTAGTGAAACACTGTATAAATGTTTTGAATCATTACGTAAAGGACGTAACTGTTAAAGAAATGATATTTTCTAAGGTTTCACTGTTCATGAAGCTATAAAGAGTGAAGTGGTATTTATGATCATAAAAACATGTTGTACAAAGTTACCGAACAGAGTATGGATGTTATAACCGGACAAAGGGGGTAAATATTTCAGGAAAGAAGTACTTATAAGTTGAAACATTATTTTCTTATATACAATGATTTAAGTGCACCAGAAAAACATATCTAAGGTTACCAAATAGAAATTTTTTATGATGTTTAATGTGGAAAAGTTTAATGTTACAAGTTGTATGAATTTATATCATAATGTGTACTATGACATGAAGGCATCTGTTAAACTCCATTGGAAAAAGAACAATTGGGTCATGTTTTTCAAGGAAGGATAATTGTTCAATGGTTCCATCAGATGGAAAACCATGAAATAATTATTTTTTGGTTATCAAACAGATGATTCCATGAATAGGAATGAGGATTATCTTTTTAAACCCATGATGCTTGAGCAGAGGTAGTATGATCAAAAAATTCACATTACAAGGGAATATATAATGTTCATTAGTCAGAGGAAGAATTCATAGAGAACTAGTTGAAGTAATGATAATTTCAATAGACTGAGTCAATTGGTCGATGAAAATATTGGATAGAAGGGAGTCTATAAGTGTATAGCCAGATGGAGAAGTTCTTAAGAATCCATCATACACACACCTACCAAATTGAGTTTTTGATAATCTTTTCATAACTTTGTAAATCCCATAAAAATTAAGATGAAAAGCTAATAATTCCATTTATACTTATCTTGTTAAGATAAGGATGTTTGAAGAAGTTCCTTAACACTAACATTAAACAATATTAAATAAGGTTTTATTCATACGATTATTCGGGAATTTTGAGAGTGTTATAGAAGTATTGAGGAATATTCAATGAATTAAGATGACCAGGAAAATGAATTTGAATTTTAAAAAATTCTCCTACAAGAGAACCTATAAAAGGGGGTGCAAGTATTGTATGGGGGTACTTATACTATTCACAGATGTTATAAAGTCAAAGTGTAATATAAAATGTATCATAAACAGATACCAGTTGAAGAAAAAAAATATATATCATTGATTAGTGAGAGTTTCGAACCAAATTAGTTGAAGAAGAATGGTTCCTAGTCAGAATTCATCAGACATAGGCTTCAATTCAGAGACATCAGATAAAGGATTTGGTAGGAGATTAAAATAGTGTGGGTTTCAAACATTGATTCTAAATATATTGGGTAGTGTAAAAGTTTTTTTCATCTAGAAGAGCTCAGATAATAGGTGTAGTTTTGCAAGGTACAGTAGACAATGTCTGAAGGTACCCCAGAATGAGATACTAGATAGACATATTAGATGGAGATATTTTGGATAAACCATCAGTGAGATATGTAGAAATTTTTTCCATATTTTTTGTCTTGTGAATATAATTTTTTTGTAACTAATTGAAGTTGGTATAATCCTAAATATCTAGAGATAAAAGGATTCTAATGGGAGTGGACTCATTATATACACTTTCCTCTTATAGTGATTTTTCATGGATGAATGGGAGTTTCCATGGAGAGTTTGTAGTAACCCACAATGGGGGAAAACCATGTAAATCATCGATACCTTGATTTAATTTCTTATATTTTCATGCTTGAGAGGCTGTTATATAATTTAAAAATTATGTAACACTAAAATGTTGTAGGGGTTAATTTCCAGAGATTTTAATGAGTAAAAATAGAACAACTGATGCACCTGCATCCCTCTTTGTGGTTCTCGTGATCCTAAGGAGACTTAGTTTTTTTAGAGCTAGGGTTCTCTGGTTTGATTCTTATAATGGATAATCTCAAATCAGTGAAAAAAATAGGTATTCCTACCATTAATGGAACAAATTATCATTGTTGGAAAATATAATGATACACTATCTTCTATATTTTGGACTAGAGGTAATTTATGAAGACATTGTTGGGTATCTTACCATTAGAAAATGATCATCTGACATTTACTGAAAAAAGAAATATTTTTGTAGATGGAATATTTAGAAATGATATTATAATATCCTTATCATAAAATGTATCCATGAAGGTGGTGGGTATTAAGGAAACAAAAGAAACTTGGGACAAACTCAAAAGTATCTTTAAATAAAATTCAAAGTTAAGGAAACAAAGTGATAAATCTAGGGTAGCATGTTCAAAGATATGATAAGAAAATATGTAGAAACTATTGATGAGTACTTAACCAAAGTTATGAAATTCTTTGGAATATCATATGATTTAGTGATGTCATGGAATATTCCACCATTGTTAGGAAAATCATGAGAAGATTTCCAAGAGGGATTGAATAAAAATTTCTTTCCCTATAAGGAAAATATGATTTATCTCTTAATAAATTACATAATATTATTAATATATATGATATGATTAAATCTAAAACATTCAAAAATAAGATCAATTATGGAATGGATTTTTTATTTATGATAAAACGAAAAATACAATATATTGAGATTGGAGGCCTCAATGATTCAAAAGATATGTAAGATTATTAAATTAATTAATAAATCATGTCTCATGTCACCCAAAATTACTAAATAGGCATATGAAAATATAGAGGAAAAATATCAATTAAATGTTTTAAGTGAAAAAAATTTAAGAATTTTTCTATGTATTTTCCTAAAAATAATGTTGGATAATATGAATATGATTCTAAAGAAAAAAAATCAATAAAAAGTAGATAAAAACTTTCAAGGAAGATAAAAAAACTATAGATATATAATTTTTTTGTTGTAAATAGAAGAAGAGTGATGATTAAAAAAGTTGATTATGACTCTACTGACAATGGTTCTTCAAAAAATGAATACTTAGATAAGTTCAGAACATTCTTATCAAATATTTAGAGAAAGGAAGATTACTTAAACAATGAAGTTGAATAAGGTGAAGAAGCTTATAGATAATATTAGTTGAGATCCTAAATTGTAACATGTGTTGATAAAAATACATAAGTCATGAAAAAAAATAATGATGAGTAAAGAAGGTCTATAAAAATAATGTCTTAAAGGAATATATTCCAAAAAATAAATATGTTTATATTGTGGAAATTAAGAACCTCAATCTAAAAGTTGTATAACATGGAAAGATGGTGAAATTCATAGTAAGAAACCATTTACTAAAGAATAATTGGTTATGAAACCCAATAAATATTTATTGTGGTTGAAAGTAACTTAAATAAGATGAATGAAAATTTCTACAGGGCTTCAAAGGTAAAGAGTGAAACATCTCCGCTGGTAAGATAACTCATTCTATGAATCCGGTGAAATATATACCCACTAAATATAAAAGTTACTCTGATTTTATTAACTATAATTTTTTTAAGAACATCATTAGGAATATTTTTATTGAGAAGAAATGTGAGAAATACATCACATCTGTAGAAGTTGGAAGAAAAACCAACAATCATGGTTCTAGACACTTGAAGAAAGTAGGATCTAAAAAAAGTATACATTGAAAGATCCTAATTCTATATAAGATCAAGATTTAGTTGATATTTATGGTTATACAGTATATATGGAGATAATTCATATAACTATTATTACAACATTTATCTACCCATAAATAGAAATGATTAAATGGGAGAGAAATAGTAGAATAAAATAACGTAACTTTCCTATGTTTTAAGAAGAAAGAAAGGAAAAAATCATCAGATGTTATAAAGTTTCTAATGAAAATCAAATTTGATTACCTGGAGGAAGATTATAAAATATGTGATCAACTGGGTCACTATTATTAATAATTCTTTAAAACTCTTTCAGGACAAGTTCCAGAAGCTAGGAATGAAATGTAATATTGAAAGAATAAAATTATAGAATGAAATTTTGTTTTTTATATCACCCTAAAAGATAGAAAAATGAAAAAACATTTTATTCTTGATAGTGACTGTTCCTCACACATGATATGTGATTAAAATATTGAAAATTGTTGAATAAAATGAGTTTGAGAAGTTATATTATAAAATGATTGCTCCTTAAAAATGAATGGAATACGAACTAATGAGATAGAATATCAGAAACTAAAATAAAATTAATTTTTATATATTAATGAGCTCAAACACAACTTACTTATTATTATCAAACTTTATTATGATGGTAAGGAATTTATCTTTAAGAAAGATTTTGTATCATCAAAATCTGGAAAGATAGAATAAGTTGTTATTAAGGGAGAATGAACAAGAAATAATAATTTCTAGATTGAATATCTTTATAAATTCTATTACTTAAGTGTTGAGGATGAAAATAATTTTCGAAATCGAAGACTTGAGAATTTGGACAAAAAATTATGATAAAACATTCAAAAGTAAATACTTTTAGAAAATTACCATCGATAAAGAGTAAATATGATTCTATGTTTACATCATGAAAGAAAGAGAATATTGTTACTATAAGACATAAAAAAGATGAAATCAAATCCACCAGACCTCTTGAGATCATTCACTCTAATATTTATGGGCTGATGAGCCACCAATCTATTAAAAGTAATTTTTTTACATCTTTACTTTCTTTTATTACTTCCCTTGGATGACCAGCATAATTCTGATGAAGCATATATTAGAGGTTTCATAATGTTTATATATTTCAAAAGGTAATTAGAATGAGATATGGGCATTTATATACTAAATATGAAAATTTAAAATGGAAAGGAGTATATAGAAAACTATTTCAAAATATATCTGAAGAAACATGAAATCAAACACCAATACAATGATCCATGCACTTCTCAATAAAATAGACTGGAGGAAATGAAGAATAAAAAGTTTAGTGAAAATGAGAAGAATTATATAGGATAAATGTAATATTTATATGTTTTTATGGATTGAAGATATTATCGTTGTTGTTTTTTAAGAAAAATATATTTTTTTACTAGAATAAAAAAATGATATTCTGTGAGATGTTTTATCAGAAAAAACATAATGAAATATTTCATGGGTTTTAGGAGTACTTTCTTTCTCAAGATAAAAAATATAGATCTTGGAACACATGATGAAATATTATAGGAAATAGTATTCAAGTGTTATTCAACCAATGGAAGAAGTAACAATTGTAATAATAAACATTTTAGAAAGTTTGTTGATTACTATGATCTGAATGGTACTAAAAATAAATACATAATTAAAAAAAGTGTTTGAATATTCTATGGAAGGGAGATTTAAGACTTCCTATGAGAATAATAAAAGTTAAGATATATGTGAGTGAAAATATATACAAAGTGACTCATATCGATTTGGTGATGTGGAATGTGGGATGAGAAAAAATCTCTAAAATTTCATACATTACAGAAATAAGTTGAATATGATAACATCATTATAAATTATAAAGCTATATATTAACTAGACATAATTTTATATTTGAGAACTAGACATCAATTATCTTAAAGGTGGTACCAAAATAAACTATATATTCCACATTATATAAAGAGTGGATAAATAAAACGAATGGAGAGTAAAATCATAGAGAGAAAATAAATCTTTAGATCTCGTTCCAGGAATGATAAGAAATAATGTTATAGGAACAAAGTGGGTGTTCCAAAAACTAGTTGAATGAAGATAATTAAAATCCAAGAAATATAGAATAACTTGTCTACAAAGTTTACTCACAGGTGGAAGGTACTGGTTTTGATGAAACAGTTTCCTCTATTGCAATAATTGAAACTATAATAATGTTCTTGTTAGTTAATGCACATCATTATTACAAAGTTTGTCTGATGGATGTTAAGTTGTATTTCTTGAATTGAGATATTTTATATGAATTTTGTATTTAGAAACCTAGTGGGTTCTTACTTGATAATGATGGAGCCATGGTGTGTAATCTGATGGAAGTTCTTTTGGGGTTGAAACAATCTTATTGTCCTTGGTACACAAAACCTGATAATTACCGAAATGGACAAAATTATCTAAAGGAAATGTTTATCAAAACATATATGTTAAGAATGTGTACTCAAGTAACCTTATTTTTATTATTAAAGTTGTTTAAATAATTTTTTCAGGGGATATAGATAATGTTTGTCAATATTTTTTGAAAAAATGAAGAAAAACATTGAAATGTCAATGCTCAGAGAGTTGACTACATTTTTGGGCCTACAATTTCAATAAAAAGATATATATATCTTTCTATCACAATACAATTATTCCAAGGAGTTACTAATTTTTTTGGAATAGTGGATTCCAAAGAATATTATACTCCCATTTTGGTTGGTATGAAGATTAGTAATGATGAATATGGGAAATTTATGAATAATAAAACCTTCATGAATTTGATGGGAATATTTTTCTCTCTTACAGATTCAAGTTAAAACATTGTTTATTTTGTTAAATTGAGTGAATTGTATCATAGTTATCCAATAGAATCAATTATGATGGAAGAAAAAATAATACTTAGGTATGTTAAAAGAATATCATCTCCTGACCTATTTCATAAAATAAATCATGATATGAACATTATTAGATACACTAATACTGATTGGGATGGAGTTTTTAATGATAGAAAGTCAACATTAGGAGGTAATGTTTTCCCACTAGGACGTTGTGTGAGATGGTATAGTAAGAAAAAAGTTCTATTACTTTTATTATAGTGGAAGAATAATATGTTTCCACCACTAAAGCCTGTACAATGATGATATGGATGAAATTTTAGTTGATTGTTTTGGGAGTAAATTTTTTCAAACTATTGAAGACACTTTTTGATAATAAATGTCCCATTGATCATTACAATAATACTATACAACACTCTAGATTAAAGAACATCTATATTAAGTATCACTTCATAAGGGAAAAATTTGTTGGTGGGGATTTTATACCTGTATACATTTACAAAAATTATCAAATTGTATATTTTATCAAAAAAGTTATGCCAAGGGAAATATTTATGGATTTGAGGCTATAACTACATGTTCATCAACCACAAATGAATTCCTAAAAATCTTAACAAATACCTCCACCACCATGCTTTGAATTTTGATTTCAAATGGGGAGATTAAGTATAAATTTTTAAGATAGTGTACTACTATTTCTGTTTTGAATATAAAGATATTATTATCATAAAATGGGAGAGGAGATAAAATTTAGGGGGATTTTATCTTATCATGGAAAAACATTTATTATTTTTAGGGATAAATTTCATTAAAAAATTAATTTATACAAAAATGTGATGTTAGAAATTCTCTATGATAAAGGTTTTAGTTTCATAAAAAGTTAAGGAAAGTTAAAAAAAAGAGTCTTTTAAAAAATTAGAAGTTGTTTCAAATGTTTCCAACAAATACAAAGGTGGATACTGAAGATCATTTGGGTTGTTTTTGTAAAAAGTTTTGTATTTATTAACATCAAATATTGTTATGAATGTTATTTAAATAGGTGAAAAATTGTTAGTGATGTTTTTTATATAGCTTTCCTTATGATGGTTTGAAAACATTCTTAATGAGTTGCTGGAAGAGGTGAAGGATGTTTTTCCTTAACTATGTTATGAAGATTATCAATAATTCTGGTGATTATATGATATTATTGAAAGATCCCAAGATCCTTAAGACTATCATGATCCAATTTGTAGTTATCCAATTTCACTCAAGGGAAATAAGTTCACCAATGTCACCAGACATAGATCACCGTATGCAGATCAATGGATGGACAATTCCCTAATGTGCTGTGTAAGGGTAGAACTTGGCCACATAAGGGTAGTGATGTGATGCGTAAAGGGTTAGAAGTTCTACATAAAATTAATAATTGATACCGAACTATTATTATTAAGGATTCAAAGTTAAAGTATCTATACAAAGTGAAGGATCATTTATTACTGGACAAATATATTACACAAAGTTACTGGATGGATAAAAGATGTTGTAATCATACAAAGTGGGAATGTAATTAATGATAGAAGTCTTTAAGAGGTAGAAAAATGTTTTCACACAATCAATGACTCAAGTGCCCCAGATAGATGCAACTGCAGTCATCAAAAAAATAGTTTTTTGTAGCTCAATGTGAAAACGTTTAATGTTACAAGCTATATGAAGTTACATCATGGAGTGAAATATTGTATAAAGGAATCAATTAAATTATATTGAGAAAATAAACATCTATATAAGTTTTCAAGGAAAGATGATTGGATAAAGGTTACATCATATGGATGATCACCAGATAATCATTTTTAATGTCATAAAATGAATTATTCCATGAAGAGGAACCAATCTATGTTTTTTAAACACATGAAGTTTGAGTTGAGGTAGAACGATCAGATAGAGTCAAGATGACTCATTAAAAAAATCACCGCATATAAACATATCTAATTTCTATTATTCATAGGAAGAATTCATAGTGTAAAATTGTAATTAATGATAAGTTCAAGGGACCACATAATTTGGTCGATGTAGATATCAGACATAAGGGAGTTAGACAAAGAAGACCTGAATGGAGAAATTATTAATAAGCCGTCACACACATGCCTATTAGACTAAGTTTTTGTTAATCTTTACATAAAATTGTATAGACCATAAAAAAAATTATGTGAAGATGGTCATTCAATTTTTACTTATATTTCTATGTTAAGTATGTTCCAATAAGTTCCTTAATACCAATGTTAAGGAATATTGAAGAAGGATGTGGTCACTATAGTATTCATGAAGCTTCAAGAAAGTTCTAGAAGTCTTGATAATCTTTCAGGGAATTATGTTTAGTGTGAAAATGAATTTGGCTTCCCAATAATTATCCTATGATCACTACTATAAAACGGGGTGAACGTAAAGTATAAGGGTACTAGTATTATTCAATTTTGTGAGAAAGTAATAGTGATTTAGAAAAGGTATCAAATACAGACAATAGATGAAAAGAAAAAAACTAGAGTTTTGAGCAGTGTAATTTTCCGACCAAATTAGCTCATGAGGAAATATTATCAATCATAATTTATCGAAAAAGGATTTAGTTTATATAGATTATTAATATGAGTAAGTTATAGATATCAGTCATTGTGTTAATTGGAAGATATTACAAATATATTGGGAGGAACGGGAGTTTTTTTAATCAGACAGGTCTCAGAGAATAGGTACAGTTTTGTGAGGTGCACCAGAAAGACGAAATCAGACGATGTCATTGTGAAATCCATATGAAGACACCGAAAAAATATATCAGATGTAGAAATTTCAGATGAACATTTAGTGAGATATATAAGAAATATTTCCATATTTCTTTTCGTCTTGGTAATATAAGAAAAACTTTTTAAATTGGTGAGAGTGAGTATAATATTACCTATCAAGAGATAGAAGGATTCTAATGGGAGTTGACTCATTGTATTCATTTTTCGATTATAGTAAATTTATAAGGACTACTAAGAGTGTAACACCCCAAGCTTTCATGGTATTCTTCTCTTCTAAAAATATAGTAGCGTGTGTTGTACGCAACTTCGAGTTCTAACACACACCACAATCAATCAAACTAGCCATTATGTATAGTAATACCCACTTTTTAAAATTTTATAAATTTTATATTTCAAAATAAAATTCATTTTTTGATTCGGAATATCGAAATTATCCTAGGGTGAATTTTTTGTATTTTTCTGAAAACATTCAATTTTTGATGAATAGTGAAAAACACTGAGTTATAGTTTACAACAGAATTTTTATTTAAATAATTATTTATTTTAGATAAATTTATTTTATGTAAAAATAGATAAATAATACCTATATAAGTCCAATATAATTAATTGGAATAAGTTAATAATAATTTTAGATATATAAAAATTTTATTGAACTTTTCACCGTCTTTTACCCATCTAATAGGAGAATTTTCAAATTCACATAAAACTTAATTTTACCGCTTCTGTGAGTGGAATTTCAAAAATCTGAGAGACACAGTTAATATCAAGGAGTAAAATGTGGTTCAATAGGATAAAAATAATATTTGGTGAATAGTAACTTTTTACTTTTATTTACCTCGGTTAAAAGTAAATAGGGTAATTAAGGGTAAAAATGATATTAATATTAACCTAACACATGTCCTAATTCTTTTTCACAAGTGTACCTATACCAAAATCAACCTTGGGAATAAAATATTATCATTTACATCCACTTGGATTAGATTAGGACATTTATTACTATTTAATTCAAAGAAGAGTTAAAAGAGTTAAAATCAATGTTTAATAACAAATATATTTTTAATATAGGGTTATACATAAAATAAATTTAATTATAAATACTAATTTTAAATATAAAAATATTTCCTACATAATGATATTTTATTTATAATTTTTAGACATTAAATAATTTAATTTATTTATGACA
This sequence comes from Viscum album, assembly GCA_963277665.1. Classification (NCBI taxonomy): domain Eukaryota; kingdom Viridiplantae; phylum Streptophyta; class Magnoliopsida; order Santalales; family Viscaceae; genus Viscum; species Viscum album. The sequence goes on along the minus strand of OY728162.1, from coordinate 343,763,835 downwards.
TAATAGTGATGTAGTAATTTCCAAATTAATGAAATATTAAAATAATTGATATTATAAATATCAAAATAAATTTAATATGAGACTTTTTATGAATTAAAATAATTTTTTAGGAACATATATCATATTATGGTTGGTTATATTAATTTTTTCGAAGTAATAATGCTATTATGAATTTAGAAAAAACAAAATACCAAATAGTGTCAAAATTGACAAAAAAGTGTTTTTAAAAAAAGTATTATATTATTAATTGATATTCTATTCCTAAAAATCTAAATTTCAGCCAAAAGAATTATATAATGATATTTGAATCATTAATGGACCACTTGGGGGTATCTTGGAATTATATATTATGTTTATTAACTCTATAATATTAAAATACAGAGAGACATGGTAAATGTCAAATTATTTAACTAAGAGTTAAATCAAAAAGATAAATTTAATTAAGTTACCCAAACCTATCTAAAACCTATTGGTTGTGTTGTTTTCGACCCATACCCACCTTATCCTAGAAATAAATCAGTTTGGAGCCATTAGAAACTGAATATGAATTTATTATAAAATAATATTTCTTGCTTTTCCAAAGGTGCGCCTCACCCCTTTTATAAAAGGGAACTCCCTATTCTCTCAAATTCATACCTTCAAAGCCTTTTGGATCAGCCAACCCCTGCCCAAATATCCTCTAAACATCCCTAAATTCATCTTAAAGGCCTTATTTTGATGAGAAATCCATCCTAAAGATCACTTTTCATCAAATCAAAAGGAAGAACCCGAAGAAGAGGTAATGTTTTCACCACCCTCTTTCAAGTTCCTTTCTTCTTCCACTTCTTATTTATTTGTTATTTCCATCCTAAAATAATATATCTAGTATATTCTATATACCGTGATGTTATTATAAATATATTACAACCATATTCAGTATTCTATCCATCCCTTGAATGACATGTCACCATACGTGCGTACGTACGGCTTACCATCTCCATGTCGTGGTGTAATTGTTATTTAATAAATTATTATTTGGATGGGTATAATAATGATGTTTAATTCATGTAAATAATAAATATAAAATGATAATGATTATATATATATGATACAAAATCCAATTATATTTTATTTTAATATCAAATGAATGATATTGTCGCACGTGCGTGCATACGTTCTACCGTCTCCACGAACGCGATAAAATTCATTTCCCATCATATCATTTCAAAAATAATTTTCATTTGATAATTAAAAATAATGCTTAAGGACTTTATATCATCCTAGATATGAATAAGATACAACCTATGGATAACAAACATGGCTTATGTAACAAAACATTTAAAAGAAAACGAGTAAGTGAACACCCGAAACGACGATAATACTAAAATATTATTAACAAGGAAATATTGAAAGATCATATATGATATCATATTTATGTAAATTATTCTTGTATAACTTAATAACAATGATTTAACTATTATACAGTAGGTTAACCTACCCTCGACCAAGGAAAAGTACAAGGTAAATGTTTATTTCACAATCTCTTGATTATCCGAGGTTGTTTATACGTAATTATCTACTGGGACCTCTTTATAATATACATCCATGTTTCTTAAAAATGTATTTGAAATCATTATAATTATTTTATAGACTATGTTTTAAAGTCATTTATACCCTTGTTGACTTTCTAGAAGACTTTTATAAAGTAATCTTTCCATCTTTTTCCAAAAAATGTCCTTTTTAACCTTTCCGACAGAATTAAGGTAAGAATGTTTTTTTAACTTATACAGAAGGTGTGGCTATTTTCTACCATTATAAATTTTTTTAAGCATCTCTTACAAGCTTATAATGATATTTTCAAAGTAAATGTTTTATTTTATAAGTACGTGACTTATAAATGATAACAAAAAAATATATATTTCTCTCAAATAGTTTTGATTTCATCTATGTCAAAATCCTTTGATGGATTTTAATCTTATTTGAAGTTGATTTATTATGATACAAAACTTACATATTGTATTTAAGGTTCTGTGATATGTTTGACTATGGATGTGTTATTTTCAAACCATTCATGGTTTATAGAGAAAGTATTGACATTTTACAAGCTAGTTTTAATACGAATGTTTATGTTATGTTTAAACCTATTCATATGAGGAATTCATTTGGCTTAATAAATGACGGGTGGAGCCATATATAGCTCCTCGATGCATCGGTAGGTCTCCTGAGACAAACTAGTGTCTTGGCACAAGGCCTTAACAAAATCATATTTTTATTCTTGGCACAAGGCCTTGACTATGTGGTTATGATAGTCTGGAATTATGAATTCCATCATTACGAAAGTGGTTATTGATATTGAATGTGATAATTAGACTAGTAGAATATCCATGTGAATAAGTAAATGGAATTATTTCATTTATCCTGGCCATATTATGCTGAAGTTCAAGTTTAAAAGGCATTTTGTTTTAGTTATACATTTCCTTAAATGTTTATGTTTATTTATGAAAGTTTCTGATATATTTTTATCCTTATTGAGCATCTGAGCTCACCCCTTTCAATGTTTTAATTTTTACCAGGATGTGAAAAAGTATTTTTTGAATGACCTGTAGGGAATGTGTGAGGGGATATGAAAAAAGATGTTTTGTAGCTTTTTTTCACTTTATGATGTAATGTAATACTTATGAATATATCTAGTGTTTCCAAGGCTACTAAACTAATCGGACATTCGAGACTTGATCTTTTGTGATCATGTCAATGTTATGTAATAATGCACCGACTCTGGGTAATTGGTGTCAGGGCGTTACAGTTAGTATCAGAGGAAGTTTAGTACAAACCTTAGGAACTAGATTTAGATAAACTCTGATTAGAGCACATAGACCTAAGATGGAATTTTAGGATTAGTATAGAAGAACTTCCTAGAATTTTGGTATTGTAGAGATTTTGTGAGTTTTCCGAGAAATACATCTCTTTTTTGATACGGGAAGGTAGAGGCAGATCTAGCATAGATGTACCTAGGGGTAAAATTTGAAAACACCGCTTTGAGCTAGACTCAAACGGGAACTGGTGCATGAAAACGGGCCTTGCTACACTCTTGGTTATGACACTCCCAAGGGATATGCTTAGGATGATTCTCATTTTCATTACAAACCATTATATAGGGTTTATGAGTATATACTTCGTCAAAGAAAACATTTTTATGATTATTGATTATATCCATAAATTGTTCAATTTTGGTTAAGTGTTTTACATGTTTGGAATTATGTATTTCGATTCCTAAAATAATATAGTTTATGCCATTGTTTAGAAATGGAGCCTAGTGGAAGAAATGGAAACCCTATCAACACATGCACTCCATGTAGGGATTTCCCTCTGGCTCAAGATAATTATAGTGGAGCTGGTGATGAAACTGGTCCTGATCAGCTAATCACCATACTGGGACAACTCACTCAGGTTATGAATAATAACCTTACCCGTATGGAGCACCCTGCCTACCTGAATGGCCCGAAGGCCTTCATTTTTATTGATTTTTGATAACCCCCCTTTCAAGGTGTGAGGTGGAACCCTTAAAAGTCCCGTGGTCTCAGAGATTACATGGCCCGTAGGCTGAGGATATTATATGACCTGAAGGTCTTAGGGAATTCAACCAAACTATCTACAAGGAATTGCTCCTCCCCAGCATCTGCACCTTGATAGTAGATCTCCACTTTTTCATGACCTTCTGGCTAGGATTCCCATGCAAGAACAAACTGGTACCGATGGCATAGCCGTACCCTCTCATTATGACAATCCATTTAGCTCTGCTCTGGTGAGTGCACCTGCTCTGAATCCTCTTCTAGAAATGCAGCTTTTATGTAGTGTGTCTAGGGCCTGCATTCATGTGGCCCGAAGACCTTTGTGTGGCCCTAAGGCCTTAAGGTGGCCCAAAGGACTTGAGAATCAACTGACCCGAAGGCCTTCGGTGGCCCGAAAGCCTTGCAGGACCCAAGTACCAAACTAGTGGCCCGAATGCCCAGATGGATGAATAGTTTTGGCTGCTACAGTACCGAATAGTGCCTTCCACAGTGCCTGCTACAATGCCTTCAACAGTTACTTCTATAGTGCCTGCTACAATACAGCTATAGTACATCTACAATACTGCTACAGTACCCAGAAAATTTGCCTCCACCCGAATTTAATCTCGGGTCTCTTGGATGCACCTAGCGAGTCCTCACCAACTGGGCTGAGGATCTTGTGTCGTATGGAGCACCCTGATCCACAGCATGGAGGATCAATTTTATATCTCTTCATGAAGAAACAACCACCAACATTCAATAGGAGTACCAATCCCTCAGTAGCTGAGAAATGGATAAATTCCTTAGAGAAAATATTCCATGCCTTGGGGAGTAGTGAAAGGGAAAAAGTTATAATGGTAGTTTACAACCTCACTGGAGATGCTGATCAATTGTGGTTATTGATTTAAAACCTAAAGGAAGATGATGATGTATCAAATATGGAATAGAGTTTGTTCAAAGAGATTTTTTTTAAAAAAATAATATCCTCGTGACTAACAATCAGATAAGGAAAGGCAATTTCTGAGTCTGAGGAAAAAGGAGGATTAGAATGACCCAAAGTATGAGGCTAAATTTACAAGGTTAGCAAGGTATACTTTAGATTATATACATAACCCAAGAATTAAGATTGATTGTTTCATTGATGGGTTAAAAGCGTTTCTCCATCGAGCATTAGTCTTACAAACCTTCTCGTTGTACGAAGATATTGTCTCATGCGCTATAAAGAAAGAAAAAGAATTTTCTACGTCTTACGAATATAAAGCAGAGCAAGAGAAGATGAGATATGCCGATCACTCTCAAAATGGAAATAAGGGGAAGAAGGTAAAAGTTGAATATCCATCCTACATTAAACGTGGGAAGAAACACCCTGGTACTTTCTTGAAAGGAATGGGAGTCTGTTACAAGTGTGGTAAAAAAGCCCACCAAGCTTGTGATTTCAAGAGGAATTAAGAATCTACCAATGTTCAATGTTATAACTGAAGGGATATCAGAAATTATGCAAATGAATGTCCTAAGCATCAGGGGAACTTACCTCAGAAAAGTCCATGGGATCAAGGCCAAGATTATTCTATCACTACTGCAGAGGTTATAGCTCCAAAAGATGTGGTCACAGGTAATTTAATGGTTTCTAAAGTTTATCCAATGCTTTATTTGATTCTGGATCATCGCATTGTTTCATATCTTCCTAGTTTTCTAAGGAAATTAGATATTTCCAATTTCATTTAACAAGGTAGTTGTCAAGAAAAAAACCTAAGGGAAGTATCATTGCTACAAAGTTCTGTGGATCTGTCCCAACTGGGGCATATAAATGTTCTTTATCTACTGATCTCATAGTTATACCCATGATTGAATTTGATATAATCCTTATTATGTATTGGATTTTGGACCATGATGCAAAAATTTATTGTAAGAAGAAGGAGGTTACGATTTATGACGATGATGATAAAGAACACCTTAACTTTAGAGCAGAATCGTCACCACCTGATTCTTACCTAGATCCACCCTCATTAGCTCAACTAAATTCAATTATTAGGAAGGAAGAGAATGAAATAACTATGGGTAAGGAAAGGAATGTTCAAATATAGGATGTTCCTGTTGTGAAATAATTTGTAGATGTGTTTCTAGAAGATTTACCAGCACATCCTCCAAAACGAGAAATTGAGTTTTCCATTGATTTAATTCCTGGTTCAAGGCCTATATCAAAGACCCCTTATAGAATGGACACTTTGTAATTATTTTAACTAAAGAAACAACTAGAATAATTGAGTAATAAGGGATTTATTATCCCTAGTGTTTCTCCATGGGGAGACCCTGCCATTTTTGTTAAGAAAAAAGATGGATCTATGAGGTTATGTATCGACTACTGGGAAATCAATGCTACAACAATAAATAACATATATCTCATACCTCGCATTGATGATTTATTTGACCAACTTCATGGAACTTAATACTTTTCAAAGATTGACCTTCGATCTGGATTCCATCAGTTCTGTGTGAAGAAGGAAGACATTCCAAAGACAAAATTTCGAACCTGGTACGGGCATTACGAGTTTACAGTAATTCCTTTTCGATTGACTAATGCACCCTCTGTATTCTAGTATCTAATGAATAGATTTTTCAAGGAATATATCGATGATTTTGTGGTTGAATTTATTGATGATATCTTGGTATACTTAAAAGATACAAATATCATGAAAATCACTTGCGCATTATCTTGAAGACTCATAGGAGACATGAATTATATGGGAAGTTTAGCAAGTGTGAATTTTTTGCTTTAGAATATTTCTTTTCTTAGCCATATTATCTCTAAGGATGGAAGCTATGTTGATCCTTCTAAGACCAAGGAAATCCAAGAATGGCCAATACCAACGAGTATAACCGAGGTATGCAGTTTTATTGGTTTAACAGGTTATTATCGACGTTTTGTCCAGAATTACACCAGATTGGATAACCCATTAACAAAGCTCACACATAAAGGGGATAAAATTGTTTGGACAAAAGAGTGTGAAGAATGTTTTGAAGAACTGAATATAAGATTAGTCAATTCTCCTATATTGACTCTACCATCGGGGAATGATGGGTTTATTATTTATGGTGATGCATCGAAGAAAGGACTTGGTTGGGTCCTTATGCAGAATGATAGGGTTATTGCCTATACATCACAACAGCTAAAAATTCATGAGCAAAACTATCATACTCATGATATTGAGTTACCAGCTATAATGTTTTATTTGAAGATTTGGAGACACTATCACTATGGTTAAAAATGTGAGAATTATACTGATCACAAGAGTTTGAAGTAGATTTTCTCACAGAAAGAACTCAACATGAAGCAAAGGAGATGGCTAGAACTACTCAAGGATTATGATTGCATGATACAAAACCACCTGGGGAAGGAAAATAAGGCGGCAGATGCTTTGATTAGAAAGGATCATGGAGTTTTGAAAAAGCTGAGAGTTGAGAGGGATCCTATTTTCATGGATCTAGTAAGGTTGGATATGGGAATAACCATGGAAGGTGAAACATCAATACTTTTTCAAATGGTTGCCAAACCATATTTACTAGAAAGGATAATGAGTTCTCAGACCAATGATGAAGACTTTAAAAAGAAGATTAAAGCTGTGAATGATGGGATATTGAATGAATTTTTGTATGAAGATGGAATTTTGAACTTTGGGAAGATACTTTGTGTTCCCAATATACCTGATCTAAAAAGGGAATTGTTGGACGATGCTCATAGTTCCAATTTCTCTATAAACCCTGGGAGCACCAAATTTTTATAGAGATTTGAAGGAACATTTTTGGTGGGGCAACATGAAGATGGAGATTGCTGATTTTGTGTCAAGATGTATTGTTTGTCAACAAGTAAAAGCTGGAAGGCAACAACCTGGTGGAGTATTGAAACCTCTTCCCATACCTGAGTGGAAAGGGGATAATATCATGATGGACTTTGTCATTGGACTACCAACGACTACTTGAAGGAACGATGCAATATGGGTCATTGTTGATCATATTGCCAAGTCATCATATTTTCTTTCCATAAGGGAGGATTTACCACTCGAACGTCTTGAATGAATATATATTAATGAAGTTGTGAGACTTCATGGAGTACCCCTATCGATTGATTCTGATCGTGTTCCTCGTTTCACTTCAAGATTCTAGAAAATTAATTAGAAAGCCCTAGATACTGAACTTAGTTTGAGCACTACCTACCACATCCCAAACTGATGGACAATTAGAACAGACTATTCATACCAAATGAGACATGTTGAGATCATGATCAATTGACGTTCAGGGTGTGTGGGATCAATATTTAACTCTGGTAGAATTTTACTATAACAATAGCTTCCATTTAAGTATTCAGATGGCACCGTATGAAGTGTTATATGGAAAGAGATGTCGCACACCAACCTGTTGGGATGATGTTGGTGAAAGAAAACTCGTAGCCCTAGAACTGGTGGAGGAAACGATGGGAAAGGTGAAGGTAATCAAAAACCACATCAAAGCAGCTCAAAGTAGGAAGAAGAGCTATGCCAATAACCGAAGGAAGGATTTAGATTTTTAGGTAAGAGATGATGTTTTCTTGAAGGTATCTCCATGGAAGGGAGTTATATATTTTGGTATGAAGGGTAAATTGAGTCCCAGTTACATAGGACCTTTCAAAATTCTAGAACGAATCGGGGTTGTAACTTATCGTTTGGAAATTCCACCAAATCTCTCTAAAGATCACGATGTGTTCCACGTATCACTGTTGAGTAAATACATGCCTGACCCAACGCATGTACTCACCTATGATGAATTAGAACTGGAACTCGATCTGTCTGATTATGAAGAGCCTGTCAGGATTCTTGATATAAGAGAACATGTGCTGAGAAACCGGACGAATCATCTGGTGAAAGTTCTATGGAGAAACCATAAGATGGAACATGCAACGTGGGAACCTGAGGAACTTATGATGAAGAACCACCCGAGTCTTTTTATGTAGTAATATTCTAGAAATTCCAAGGAAAAAATCATTTGGAGGGGCGAATGTACAACCCCAAGCTTCCATGACACACTTCTCTTTGAATAATACAGCAGCGTGTGTTGTACGCAACTTTGAGTTCTAACACACACCACAATCAATCAAACTAGCCGTTATGAATATTAATATCCACTTTATGAAATTTTATAAATATTATCTTTCAAAATGAACTTCATTTTTGGATTGTGAATATCAAAATTAGCCTAGGGAGAAGTTTTGGTATTTTTCTGAAAACTTTCAATTTTTGATGAATAGTGAAAAAACAATGAGTTATAGTTTAAAACCGAATTTTTATTTAAATAATTATTTATTTTATTTAAATTTATTTTAGGTCAAAATAGATACATAATACCTATATATGTTCAATGTAATTCATTGGAGTCAGTTTAATAATAATTTAGATATATAAAAATTTATTTGACCTTTTCACAGTGTTTTACCCATCTCCTCGGAAAATTTGCAAATTCACGTAAAAATTAATTTTACCACTTATGTGAGTGGAATTTAGAGAATCCGAGATACATGGTTAATATAAAGGTGTAAAATGTGGTTCAATAGGATAAAAATAATTTTTGATGAATAGTAACTTTTTACTTTTATTTACCACGGTTAAAAGTAAATAGGGTAATTAAGGGTAAAAATGATATTAGTATTACCCTAACACATGTCCTAATTCTATTGGACAAGTGTATCTCGAAAAAAACAACTTTAGGAATAAAATTTTATAATTGAGGTCCACTTGGATTAGATTAGGACATTTATTATTATTTAATTCAAAGAAGAGTTAGAAGAGTTAAAATCAAAGTTTAATAACTAAAACATTTCTAATATAGGGTTATACATAATATAAATTTGATTATAAATATTAATTAGAAAGCTATAATTATTTCCTACATAATTATATTTTATTTATAATTTTTATACATTATATAATTTAATTTATTTATGACATAATGGTAATGTAGAAAATACCTAATTAATGAAATATTAAAATAATTCATATTATAAATATCAGAATAAATTTAATTTGAGTCTTTTAATGAATTAAACTACTTTTCTAGGATAATATAACATATTAGGGCTGTCTATATTAATTTTGTTTAAAGTAATAATGCTGTTATGAATTTATCAAAAACAAAATACCAAATAGTGTCAAAATAGACATAAAAGGATTTTTAAAACAAATATTATATTATTAATTGATATTCTATTCCTAAAAATCTATGGTTCGGCCAAATTACTTATATAATGATATTTTTATCATTAATGGACCACTTGGGGGGTATCTTGGATTTATATAGTAATATTATTAACTATATAATATAAAAATACCAACAGACATGGTAAATGTCAAACTATTTAACTAAGAGTTAAATAAAAACGATAAAGTTAATAAAGTGAACCAAACCTATCTAAAACATATTTTTTGAGTTGTTTTTGACCCATCCCCACCTTAGAATAGAAATAAATCTGTTTGGATCCATTAGAAACCGAATATGAATTTATTATAAATTAATATTTCTAGCTTTTTCAAAGGTGCCTCACACCCCTCTTATAAATGGGCACTCCCCCTTCTCCAAAATTCATACCTTCAAAGACTTTTGGTTCACCCAAAACCTACCCAAATATCCTCTAAAATTCCCTCACATCATCCTAAATTCCTTAGTTTGATCATAAATCCAACCTAAGGACCCCTTTTGATCAAATCAAATGGAAGAACCCAAAGAAGAGGTAATGTTTTCACCACCCTGTTTCAAGTTCCTTTTTTCATCCACTTCTTCTTTATTTGTTATTTTGGTTTCTAAAATAATATATACAGTATCTTCTATATATTTTGATGTTATTATAAATATGTCATATCCATATTCAATATTTTATCCATCCCTTGAATGACATGTCACCATACGTGCGTACATACATCTTACCGTCTCCACGTCGTGGTGTAATTGTTATTCAATAAATTATTATTTGGATGGGTATAATAATGATGTGTAATTCATGTAAATAATAAAAAAATGATAATTATTCTGTATATATGATACACCATCAAATTATATATTATTTTAATATCAAAAGAATGATATTGTCGCTCGTGCGTACGTACAGACTACCGTCTACATGAACACGATACGATTCATTCCCCATCGTATCCATTCAAGACTAATTTTTATTTTATGATTAAAAATATTGTTTAAGTACTTGATATCATTCTGGATATGAATAAGATGCAACCTATGGATAACAAACAAAGCTTATGTAACAAAACATATAGAAGAAAACGAGTAAGTGAACACCCGAAACGACGATAATACTAAAATATTATTGAAAACACAATATTAAAATATCATATATGATATCATATTTATGTATATGATTCTTGTATAATTTAATATAAATGATTTAACTATTATAAACTAGGATAAGCTACCCTCGACCAAGGAAAATTAAAAGGTAAGGGTTTATTTTACAATCTTTTCATTATCTGAGGTTGTTTATATGTAATTATCTACTGGGACCTCTTTATCATCCACATCCATGTTTCTTAAAAATCTATTTCAAATAATTCTTAGTATTTTATATACTAAGGGTTAAATTTATTTATATAATTATTTACTTTTTATAAGATTTTTATAAAGGAATCTTTCTGTCGTTTTCAAACAATGTCCTTTTTATCCTTTTCGACAAAATGAAGGTAAGAATGTTTTCTTAACTTATACGGCCGGTGTGACTATTTTCCACTGTTATAAAATCTTCTAAGATTCCCTTACAATATTATAAGGATATTTTAAAAGTAAATGTTTTATTTTATAATTATGTGACTTTTAAATGATTTCAAAAAAAGAGATATTTCTCTTAAATAGTTTTGATTTCATCTATGTCAAAATCCATTGATGGATTTTAAGCTTATTTGAAGTTGATTTATTATGATAAAAAACTTCCATATTGTATCAAAGGTTTTGTGATATTTTTGACTGTTGATGTGTTATTTTTATACTATTCATGGTTTATGGAGAAAGTATTGGCATTTTTTATGCTAGTTTTAATACAAATGTTTATGTTATGTTTAAACCTATTTATATGAGGAATGAATTGGACTTAATATGTGACGGGTGGAGCCCGTTATAGCTCCTCGATACATCGGTAGGTCTCATGAGAAAATTTAGTGTCTTGGCACAAGGACTTGAGAAAATCCAATTTGTAGTCTTGGCACAAGGCCTTGACTATGTGGTTATGATAGTCTGGAATTATCCATTCCATCGTTATTAACGTTGTTATTGATATTTAATGTGATTATTCGGCTAGTAGAATATCCATGTGAATAAGTAAATGGCATTATTTCATTTATATTTTCCATATTATACTGAAGTTAATGTTTAAAAGTCATTTTGTTTTAGATACACACTGCCTTAAATGATTATGTTTATTTATGAAAGTATCCGATATATTTTTATCCTTACTGAGGAACTGAGCTCATCCCTTTAAATGTTTTAATTTTCCCTAGGATATAAAGAAGTATTTTATGAATGACCTGCAAAGAGTGTATGGGGGGATATGGAGAAAATATGTTGTTGTATTTTTTTCACTTTATGATGTAATGTAAGACTTATGAATATATCTAGTGTTTTTAAGGCTACTAAACTAATCGTTATTTTGAGACATGATATTTTGTGATCATGAAAATGTTATGTAATTATGAACCAACTTTGGGTAACTGGGGTCGGGGCGTTATATGTAGTTACCATTGAAAGCACGTAGTCTCCCAAACTGTGGGTGAACCTTGTGAATCTTTCATGTCTTTATTTACTTTCTTATCATTTCATGATTGTCAGGTTGTTATATAACATTGATAATGAAAATAACTCTAATGAGTTTCAAGGGTTAATTTGAAGAGAATTTAAATTGTAATAAGGTCACCATTTATTCAACACCCATCTAATAATTATCAAAATCATATGTAACTTCAATCCTCATACCAATGTAAAAGTTAATTTGTTCAATAAGAATATAAAGATAATTTTAGAAAATACTGCCAAACCCCATAGGAAGGATTTGAGCCAAAGGTAAGAAGATTATTTATAGTCTTATATGAAAACCTATAAAACCCCTATATGAATAACACCATATAGGATGATTTATGAAAAATAGTTTACTTTTCTTTGGAACTGGAACACAAAGTGTTTCATAAGAGAAAAAGTGAGGTATGAGAAACAATGATATTTGATTTTCTAGTCACCAAAGATAGCAACTCATTATTATTTGATAATAATGAAACTCTATCATACAATGAGGTATTGGAGATATATTAAGATACAAGATGGTAAGAATCCATGATTTATGAAATGGATTCCATGTATCATGATTAATTTTTGGTTTTGGTTGATCTTATAGTTCATGTAAATCCCTATGGGTGAAAATGCATATTCAAGAGAAAAATGTACATGGAAGGTAAATTAAGTATCTACAAAGAAATGATAGTGTCTAAAGGGTTTAGAAGACATCAATTAAATTAAAATGATAAAGTATTTTCACTTATAAACATATTTAAACCAATGAAAATTATACTTTCTATAGTGTCTTACCATGACTAAGAAATTTTTCAGATGGAAGTCAAAATATGTTTCATTAATAAAAAACTTTAGGGAGATGTTTATATGACACAACAAGAAGGGTTTTAAAATATAGGAGATGGAAAAAGGATAAGCAAGTTTTCAGAGATCCATTATTGGATTAAATCAAGAATCTGGGTCATAGAAAATTTGGTTTGACGAATCTATAAAATAATGTTTTTTATTAAAAATAAATTTGATACATGTGTTTACAAGAGTTTTAGTGGGAATGAAGTTTTTATCATTGTAGTATATGTTGATGACATGTTACTTATTTCAAATTACTTATCAGTATGACATTTTGTTAAGGAATGGGTTAACAAGTGTTTCTCAATGAAGGAATTAGGTGAAGCATCCTACATTCCTGGGATTGAGATTATTTCTGATAGATCCAAGAGGCAATATGGACTAAGTAAAGGTACATACATTGGCTAGATATTTAAGGGATTTAGTATAGAATAATTAAGTAGGGGAATGGTTCCACTATCACATGATATAAATATTTATAATAAAATGTGTCTTCAAATAAAATGTGAAAAATAGATAATGAGTAATATTCCATATGTATGACATGTTATATGCTAGATGTGACATTTCTTATGCATTTATCATGGTAGGGAGATATTAAACTGATCCATATGAACATCATTGGCCTAATTAAATGTTATCCTGAAGTATCTGAGTATAACTAAGGATATGTTCTTGGTGTATGGAGGAGATTAATAGCTAGTTGTTAGGGGTTATATTGATTCTAGTTTTTAAATAGATCCTAACAATATAAAGCCATAATCAAGATATGTTTTCAGTCTCAATGGACGAGCTGTGAGATGGAAGAGTTTAGAGTACCTAGTTTTCAATAATTCTATAGTGGAGTTCGATTATATAGAAACATATTATGTATCTTAAGATTCTAGTTGTATATGAATTTTTTTAGGAGAATAATACGGTACCTAGAAGTAAAGAACCTGTCACATTATATTGTAATAATAATAAAAATATGGGTTTTGAAAATGATCCAAGGCCACACCAGTGGATAAAGAAAATACTCCATAAGTATCATCTATTGAGAGATTTTTCACAATTTAGTGAAGTTGTAGAAATAAGAGTTTCCATAAAAGAAAACATTATGGCCACCTTGATTATACAATTATTTTATTAGAATCACTATTATCATGTGATAGCTAGTAGACTAAAGGTTGTTAGCAGTTGGTTGTAGTGAATGTGAGAGTCTATTGGATTTAGTTACCCAGAACTATTTTTTTTTGTATTTTATGATTACATGTATTCATAGTTTTGGATATTAATATACTACATATCACATTATGATTTTTATTTTATGTAATACAGTAAGTGATAATGCCCAAAGAGTATATGTCACACTAAAAGGTCAATTCAGATCCCTTCTGTGATGAGAATCCATAAGTTCCATGAAATTATTCCTAAATATATGTTCTATTGATAGAAAAAATTATTTAAGCTACATAGATGAAACATGATATAAATAGTGGAGACTCACAGGACTTTGAGTCACCTTATCATAGTGTACAACCTTGGTAATTTACAGTTTAGGATATTATGAGAACAAAGAACCACCACTAAGAAATATTCATTTATACGAGTTGTTGGATGTTCCTATCTATTGACATGTGTATTGATCCTTAGAGATTAATATTATTATTAATAAATTTTATGAGTCATTTTAATTTATGTATTGATGAAAACTAGGAAAACATATGTTTTTTGTGAGGTAGGATATATTGGGTACCTCACAAGTAATATTACATTTATGAATAATGTGAGAAATGATTTTTTCTTTTTGGTCATTAATGAATGTTGATATATTAGGACCTTTGAAAAAATTTATATCGCCTAAATAAATCAATGTTTTTCGTGTTCTATAGGAATGTTCAATATTAGAAAATTCCATGAAATAGACTTCAAGAACATTGGTTTATGACACCAACGTGCAACCTTATTAATTAGGGATATCACAATAAAGATATAACATTACATAGTAATCATCTGTTTGTGGTTTTATGCCATTATATTATCAACATTTTTCTCTGTGGGTGCCTTGGTGTGTTTCTAGAGGTTAAACATGGTCTTTTGGATGCTTTTACTATTGAATTTGAGAAATAGGCCTAGAGATTCACACACTATGTGTATCTATAGCCTCAGTTAAATGATAATATAATTCATTATTTAACAGGTTGAATAAATATTATACTTTCATGTGGTTTAATAATTATTCATGTATTATTGATCATATATATTCCATCACTAGTTATTTGAGATAATATTTTGTGATAAAAATATTTACTAAATATTTATTTTCTATTTGTTGAATATAATATTTATTTATTTTTTTGAGAATAATGAAGTGATATTTATTTATTAAATAAATAGTCATTATTCATGGTATAATAAATATTTTTGAGGAATGGAAGGATGAGTTTAATGGTCTTATGAGAAATAATATATATTTAATATTATTTGAATAAATAATATTTAATTTAATTCATGAGTTTATCACATGTCAAGAAATAATATTAATATTATTAGTACTATAATGGACATGGGGTTTTGTGGGGATTAAGAAAAACAATAAGGCCACATTTGTAATTAATATTTTCTAACCCTAACATAATGTAAACCCAATTATATTGTTTTTAAGGGTTTCCATTTCATTTTTGTGAACAACGACATCTATATAGAAATATCTCCAAGACCTAAAGGTATCCCCTATAAGAATTCTCTCAAGAAATAAAACTGATCCTTTTCCACCACCACTCTCAAGGGTAGAGAGATGAAAGAGAACCCTTACATGAATAGATTCTCAAGGTTATCAAAGAAAAACGATACACATGTTAGGATCTACTAGACTAGTACCCCATTATTCATACTGTTATATTCAGATATTCATGAAGCACACGTGGATCTCCACTAGAGGGAATCTACCCTCGATTCATACAACAAAATGATGGTACGATGTAGAGATGTTATCATATTCCTAAACTAAGAAATAATTCATTGTAAGGTAATTATTTAATTGATTAAATTAATTATAAATAACTTATGATGATATTAGGATTTATTTCCCATGCTAACTCATTAATGAATCCTTAATTCAATTCATTGGTCACAACATTTATCGTCAATCTACATCTCAAATTAATCATCGATTACAACAACAATATGAGTTGAGAATGTCCCATCAGTTTCTATCATTGTGAACAGAACCTTCAGTTAGGGATATAATTTATTAGCTACTAAAAATTTAACCTGATGAGAGGTGTGGTATTATGTGTGGAGAGGAAGGGTCCTTTTATAGGTGAGCTTGATTGGAATTTTCCAAAATACTCATTCCTTAAAGTGTAAGGAATGTATTTTTACATGGAAAGTAGATCCAAAGTAGAAAATAATGGAATAAAGATAAGGTATGGTTGATCATTCCCTCATCCATGCATTTTATGATTTTTTGGGTAATATTTCATGACTTTATCACTTAATTTAATCCTTTTATCTCAATTTACTTTTTCTATGGTAACTCAATTTTTACCTTAAAAAATTACTTTATGCCTAAAATAAAATGGAAATTATTAAATAATATATAAATGATGATTCCAATATAAAATCCATTTTATTGGACTAATTTTTTAAAATTGATAAAAAGTAATTTTAAAAAAGTAAATTAAAAACACATAAAACCAATTTTAAGAAATATATATTTTTAATCCCAAAAATGGATTTATTAATTTCCTTACCAAGTAATAATCATTAGAAGACTGGTAATTTATTTTATTATATATATATAAAATTACTTTTATTAAAATAATCCTTCAATCATGGTCAATTTAATTTATTAATACAAAAATACCCAAAATAATGAATAAATGATTTTTTAAAAGTATATCTTTTAACATTAAATGATTTTTAACACATTACATTATTTATCTTATAACCATTTTATTTTATCAATACAATGATATTATAATATTTATTGTAATTTTATAAAAAAATAAAATCATTATTTAAAAATTATAGGTATTACTATATAGTTAATAAAAATACATATTTTTATAACAAAAAAATTTAATTAATAAGTATATTTTTAATTTATTCTATAATTATTAATTATTTGTGAAATATATTATTTTAAAATTTTTATTGATAACAACACAACATAAATTTAAATATGGGATACATGTATATCCAATAACCATATATCTAATGACATTATGTCCAAAAATCATATATCCAATGTCCATATATTCAATAAATATATATAAACATCATGTTACATTCATATATATATATATATATATATATCCTTAAATACATCTATAAAACCAGTCATTCTATTATTTAATTTACTTGTCAAGATGCTTATTATATTTATAACATGTTATATTCTTTCCATTTTTATAATTTTGGGGTATCATCTTCCTAGAAGATCATCATTATAAAAATTTCAACCTTGTAGTCGGATTATTTACTTATGTTTTCATTCCATTACTAATTTTATTAATTATGTTTTATTTGTTTATATTTTAATATGTTTTATTTTTTATTATTATGTTCTACCATAATGAAATAACAAATTTTTATTTTAGTTTGGTGTTGCATGTATCACAAGATATCAAACATGCTATATATTTTTAAAATAAAAATATATACAAAAAACGCGGGGTGTTATATGCTACAACACATAATTTTTTTTTTGTAATTTTTCTACATTGGTGAAATAAATGTTGTTACTTTTGTGTTATTATATATTTGGGTTCCCACATTACTTCATTTGGCTTATTATTCCTTTAGAGAACTTTAACCAGGTGATTGGTCTTATTTCATATTACTTTATCTCTATGATACAAGACGTCTTCTCTTTGTTCCCCACAGAGATAATGTTCCAATTCTATTACTTATGCGTTCAGTACATGTGAAAGTTTAGGTATGTACTTCTTTAAAAGGGATACATGGAATGTATGATGCAATTGGAAGAGGTTTTGGGGAAGTGAATGTTGATAAGTTACCATCCCCAAATGATTGATAATTTTAAAGGGTACAATGTATCTTGGGCACAATATTTCCCCCCTATAATATAACAACCCTCTTCTATGGTGATATTCAAATGAATACATTATCCCAAACTTCAAACTCTAAATTTCACTGATGATTATCTTTGTGACTATTTTATTACTATTTTGTAGATTTAATGTGTCACTAAATGGTTGTAATCTTCTATTCCATTTCTTTAATGAGATATTTTCCCCTAAGATTGCGCTCTCTATCTTTATCCTAATATGCTGGAGTTCTGCACCTCTTCTCAAAGATAGCCTCATATGGTTCTATTTGAGTTCTAGAATGTAAATTTTGGTTATATGAAAACTCAATCATGGGAAGTTGTTGATTATAACCTATTTTGAAATAAATTTCATTGTATCTCTACATATATTCCTAGGTTTGAATACTCTTTAATGATTGACCATCTGTTTGAGGATGATAAGTTATAATAAAGCTCATCTTTGTGTCTAATTACTTTTGAAGACCTATCCATAACATTATGGTAAACCTAATATCTCAATATGATACAATAAAAGGCTATACTCTATACTACCTACCACTTTATATATATATATATATATATATATTTTGTAATGTTGATCAAGTGGGAAATATTATGAAATAGAAATGAAATATGTCAAATTTATAAGGATGTCAACCAAATCCCAAATAAGATTATGGACTTTATAATTATTGGTAATTCCTATGAAAAAATCAATAGTGATTTTCTCCAATTTCCATGTAATTATGAGTAATGGTTTCCTCATTCTCTTAGGCTTTTAACATTGAACCATAACTTTTTGGAATACTAATAATCAAGATATATACTCAGTGATATCCCTATTCATGTTATCCCCACTAGAAGTGTATTTTTATATCTATATATAACTTTTTGCATCTAGGTTGGATAGAGAATGAATGATGTGCATCATCCAATAGATCCTTCTTTAATTCAAGTGTTAAAGGGAGACACATTAATTTCTTGGATCTTATAATTACATCATTGTTAAAGTTGAAATCTGGAATATTCTTAACATATTCTATGGATCCATATTCTCCTTGTACATCTCCTTGACCTTCATATAAAATGATGGTTGAGTAATCATTGGTAAAAGATACAAGTATTATCATTCTCTTATGATTCACTGGTCTATCCTTTGTAAATCCATGAATATTTGGTCTCTTTCATTCCTTGTCATGTATATGATTGTGTGATCCTTCCTTATTAGGTTATCTCCCACCTTATTTTACTTATTAAGGTGTAAATGTATTAATAAATCACAATCCTTGATAAACTCCAACCACCTACATTAGTACATGTTCAAATCCTTATGTGTGAATATATACTTTAAGATCTTTTCATTAGTATATATTTCATAATTTTCACCTTAAAGATAATTACTCTCTATCTTCAATGCAAATATCACCATTTCAAACTCCAAATCAAGAATTAAGGAATTTTTTTTAAATTGATAAAAAGTATAAGGTACCACCATGTCCTTTTTATGAGAACACATCCCAATCCCTTCATTGATGCATTATTATATATCAAAAACCCTTCTCGACTATTGGGTAGTTTGAGTACATGTATCATGAAAAACATTCTCTTAATATCCTTGGAATTTTTCTTTATATTAATTTATCCATAGGTGTCTGACTATCTTCTGAGTTAACATGGTTAGTGTATTTGATAATTGTGAGAATCTTCTCACAAATCATCGGTAGAATCTATCCAATCAAAGAAAACTACATATCTTTATTACAATTGTTGGTTTAGTTCATTATTAAATCACCTATGTATTTGAAGGATCCATAGATATACCCTCACTATTTATTACATCACTTATGAATGATACTTTATGTATCTACAATTCACACTTGAAAAATTTAGCATACAAATTAACTTCACACTATTCCTTAATATTGTAATATATATAAATATCATAAATAAAAACTACAATAAATTGATCGATGTAGTATCTAAAGACCCTATTTATCATATTTGTGATGACATGAAAGGAATTTATAAATCCAAAAGGTATCAATATGAATTTATAGTGTCTATATCATGTATTGAAGTATATATTGGTTATATCCACCATTTTCACCTTTGATCGATGATATCTAAATCAAATACCAATATTTGATATGTTTTTTCCCCTTACAGTTGATCAGACAAGTCCTACATATGAGGTAACGTATACTTATTCTGGATCATGATTTTGTTGAGTTCATGATAATTAATACATAGATACATTGGTCCATATTTCTTCTTAACAAAAAGTATTTGTCCCCATGGTGAATAAATATAGCATAAAAAACCCTTATCCAAATTATTTTGTATTTTATTCTTCAATTCCTCCAATTGAATTATAATAATTCGAGGAGTCTTTGAAAAATTAAAGACACCAAATTTGTGTTATATAGAAATATCAACCTCATGATCTTGGGTAATAATAGAAAAAAATTTATAAAAATCATTAATAATTTCTATTAAAATAAGAATATCATCAATAAAGAGTTTCTCCCTAACCATTTTAAAAAATACCCCTCATGATTGGGTATTTAAATCCATATAAGGGAAGTAATTCCAAGAGAGAGCACATAGTCATCCTTTCACTAATATATTCCCATAATTTGATTTGGGATATAAAATTTTACTTCACTATCCTGAAACTTATGTTGGGATCTATGTAGAGAGACTTACTTCATGCCAAAAACCACACCAAATTCAACTTAATAGTCTATCAAAATATTTTCTTAGAGAACATTACCAATTTGTTTTATTAAAGATCGATTGTAGAATTGAGATACAATAATTAAACCAATAATATTATTATCCAATAATTTAATATATAATCATTATGGTAGACAATTTATGCTCTAAGAAAAATTTATATATATGAAGAAGTAGATAGAAATAGAATCAAATATGATATTTATGATTCTTGAGTGGAAGAAGAGTGCACCTTTCACCACTTCATTTCCGTATACCACATCGGTAATTATAATTTCAAAGGATTTCCTTTTGTCCATTGGATTTAGATGTCACTAATGTTTATTGTCATCGGTAACCCTTAGATTGGTGCACAAGTTGGCATAATGTTCATACTCTTTATAATTTAAGCATTGAAGTATGAGTGGTGTATTAAGAGTATCTTTATTTATAACAATTTCATTGGTTTACCATGTCATAACCCTTCAATATTCATGTGATTTAGGGGCCTCTATTATACACTAAAATCATATACCTATTTAGTCAAGGAAATTCCTCCATGCTTCTTCCCATATTCCTGTAATGTAAGAAGATGAATCTTTTTTCCTCCATGTGTTTTATCATTTGAATTTCTATAAAACTCCATTGTTCTCTTATTGTACCCTAAAATATGATAATAATTTGAGAATATCATGGAAATTTACTCCTTGATAGCACATCAAAAAAATTATTTAAAACTATAAAATTTACATTTTACCTAATTCTTTTTGAATACTTGTTTTTAAGCCCCCAAAAAATGAATGTTTTTTCTTTTGGGTTCAATGATAAAACCATAGGTTTTAAACTCTAGATAAGTTACAGTACCATTGAAAGGAGTTTGAATCAATTGTACTAATTTTTATAATTTAATGATTTTGATTTAAACCCTTATGATCAGATAAATTTTTGATTCACTCCACATAATCTTTTCCTCACCAGTATGTGGAAATATGAAGAACAAATAGAACATGGGAAATTTTTAAAAGGTTTAGCCTCAGTGTGAGAGGTTACTCTTTATCATTCCCAACCTCTAATAGATCCATATATTTTATTATCATAATAAATTCATACTGTTTTGGGACCTCATTGGATGGAGAGGGTTTTTGGATGATGACGATGTTTTTTTCAAGTGTATTACCTTTTGTTGCCAAAGGAAGTTGAAGAAGAAAAGAAATCACCTCACTTTTTATTTGATGAAAATTAGACTAACCATCATATTCATGAAATCATACCAAAAATTATTAATAAATTCCATAGTATTGGGAAGATGTTGGATATAAGAAAAGGTTAATCAAATTCAAACATAATATGGAATTAAAGGTTTGATCGTAATGGGGAAGAATCAGATTTTGAATGACTATGATAAAAATATGAATATGATTTTTTATTTTTTGTTTATCATAAATCAAATGTAGATTTTAAAACATGTGATGCAAGATTGATTAAATAAAGGGGGACAGAAAATATTATTCCAATCATATTTAATCTGATTATATTCATAAAAATCATACTCAGGGTGAGTAGGAAAGAGAGATATTGATGGGGAAGTCACTATAAATTTCTTTCTAAGTCAGATGATGCTAAAGATGATATTAAACTTATTCAAATCCATGAAGGATGTCATGATACTAGATTAATGTTAAAAAAAGAAGAATGTTGGTGAATATGAAGATTTTTGGTCACAAGATCATCATAATGAGTTCATCGGATTCATATTTCTTTGAAGGCTGGGAAGGATTGTGGTAAATTTGGGAAAATGAAGGTACTCATTTTTAGTCAAACCAAAAACCATGATATATACATCTTTGGAAAATGTATTTGAAGGGAATCATAATTAGAAATGATAAAGATGTTGAAAGATAATTGGTATTGTATTCCGAATGAAAAGAAGCTAGTGATACTAGTTTATCAGATTTAGTATGTCATCATATTCATTAGAGGAAGAATTGATCGAAATTAATGAAGGGAAAATGAATTTTTGTATTTCAAATAGTTCAAGAGCCATCAGATTTAAGAAAAATCTAGGTAAATCCAAGACTAATCATTTATTTGGAGGAAAGAAGCATAATAAGAATAAGATTCATTTTTAAGTACTTATTGAAAATACTTTCAAAGGGGGCCATGAAACATGAAAATCTTGAAGAAAAAAAATGTTTTTTTGATGTAGAGCCACATAATGAGGAAACTGTTGTTTTACATTTTTCTTCATTTTAATGAGGAATATTGTAATAAAAATGGAGAATCATAATTATACTAAGGTTTTATAAGAAGATTAATGCTCTATATTTTTTCATATATACATTTGGTATGGAGCAAAGTTAGGAATAAATCGTACTGAGAAAATCAAAATGGAGAATTAGAATCAAACTAATTTTTGTGAAGAATGTCTGAAGAAGAGATGAAGTTGTTAGAACATTTGATAAGGATCAAAAAGAGTTGAGAAGCATTGAAGAAGTCATTAATGTATCCAAAATTCAATGAAACATTAATATTTGGAAAATTTGGTTGAGCGGGAAATAATTTCATAATTCTAACAAAATAATTTTTGGGGGTGAATATAAAAGGAGTATTTTCTTGGTACTTTCTGATATATACACTATTCATAAATTAAGATATAGAATCTCTAAATTTCTAGGGATAATAAGTTTTAGGATTGTTTTTCTTAAATAATTATCACAAAACATAAGTGAAAGGAGAATAGACAAGATTGCAATGTTTTCATCTTATAATTATACTCAACTAATTATCATATTTATCTTGTCATCATATTCAACTGGTCATCATGTTAGGCTAGATAATCAGTCTGGGTTATCATATTGGGTTTCCCAGACTAGGGAATAAAGTGTTCAGAATTTTCGGAATCATATTCTGATAGAGTTATATTTTATTTAATGAGAAATCAGACTGAGAGAATTGGATTAGAAGAATTGGACTAAGAAATCCGACAGATTTTTATTACAAATTCAAGGAAGTTCTTACCATCTTCTGGGTAATAAAGTTAATAAAATTATTGAATGGTCATACTTTTGAATGTTGATCAATAAGGTCCATAACATGTTTTGTTACAAATTTTATTTATTGAATCATTTTTAATAGGAGAACAACATACACATTTTTATTGGTTATATTGTGTTACAAGAATGAAAGGGCATATCCCACTCCTTGTATTCCACAAAATAGGATTGTTTTTTAGTGGATTGTGTTTTATTGGATCATTTCCTAACCATAATAAGGATGTAGATATTATTATTTAATAGTTAACTTTGAAAATTCTTATGTTCCAGTGGATGTGTGTTTGATTTTTTTAGCAGGGAATTTAATATTTAACCGGATTTGAAGGTTGTTTCATAAGCAAGTAAGCATAAAATAAAAATACATAATTGATTCATGCCTCCCCATTTTAGTGGTAAAATTACCCTGATTGGGTAATTACAATTGGTATTAGAGCGAGGTTCTCTTCACTTATTCTTTATTGATTTTTTGAAGATAACTTGATGGAGAATCTAAGTTGTGTGTACAATAATGTAAATTTGGTTTTTGACAGAAAGAATTATAATATCTATAAATATAGGATAATCCCTTATCTTATGTCTATTAGATATGATGTTATTTAAGCTACAACAAATGGGTTTCCTCCTATTGATGAAAAAGTTACCCTTATATCTATTAATGAGAAGAATATTGAGAATGATGGAAGGGATAACAATAGATTACTATCACCACTTTTTGAAAGATAGTTTCTAATAGTGAATGGTGTTTACACAAAAAAAATTATATGATATAAGTTTGAAAACATATATTAATGAAATAAAAAAGTGAAGAAGGAAAATTCTCAAATATGGAGGCTGAAGTATGAAGATTTTAAGATGGGTGAGTATGAATTTATTGGAGAATTTTTTAACAGGGTGAATGAAATTTTCAGCACTATCGGATTTCTTTTTTATAATTTAGAAGATTATACTATTATTAATATGTTCTTGAGAATCCTTTACAAAATTTTTGATGCTAAAGTATCCTCATTGTAGGATATAGATCCTGAAACATTATCTGTAGATAATTTTCATAGCACTATCATCACATATTAAATGATAAGGGATAAATCTATGAAAATAGAAACAAATATTGATAGAGAAATGTATTTCAAGGCTTCCAAGAAACTGATTTCAATGAAATTTATTATTGAAGAAGAAGCTGGTGATTTTGATTTAAAAAAAGAGGTATGTAAAAATCTTGATGATATTTTATCATTGTTTTCTAAAAATGTGAGAAGAGTTAAAAGTAAATACAAAGAGAACTTACCTTGAAATTCATTGAATATAGATCCATTGGCCACATTGAGGCTAATTTTTCTCAAATAAATAAAAAATATAACAGTGATGAAGAATAAAGAAGGAAAAAAAGATCATGGAAGAAGCAAGGTGATAAGGATAAATCTTTTTCAAGAGGAAAAGTTAAAAAGTTCTTCAAATATAAAACAATATTTTTTATCTAAAGTTTAAGAAGAAGAAGACAATGATATTGAATCTGAAAAATCCATTGAGTATATTAGTGAGAATACTTTTATTGAAATAGTCAATAATTTGGAATTAATAAGTAGTAGTTCTGAATAATTAAGAGATCAATTAGAATATCAACTGAAAGAACAATTAAAATAATGGAAAGAGAAAGAAATTCGGAATTTGAAAAGTTAAATTTCATCAACACATAATAAATAATGTTTTCCTCATGAGAAAGTTAAGTTGGTGAAAGAAATTCATGGGTTAATGAAATCTATTGTGGAAGAAAAGAATCATAATGAACATTTAGAAGTGATGCGGAAGGTAAAAAAAGAGTTGGAGCCTATCCAACAAAAACTTTTAAAGATGAACATAAAGGTTCTAGTTTCAAAAACTTCTATATCTGAAGTTGGTGAAAGTTATCATAATTCAAAACCTAAAATGTTTTTACAAAATTTCACTTAAAAGGGTGAGAATAGATATAGAATTATTTCTAAAAATAAAAATGGTTGGAAAGTTATATTTTTGGGTAAGATTAACTAAGTGGAGAATTAAAAAATTTCAGAATACCTTCAGTCCAGAAATTTTTATAAACATTATGAATCTAAAAAGGTTTCTAATACATTTCATTCTAAAAAAGGTATAATGAAAATCCATAAGAAAAATAATAATCTAATTGATAATAGAATGGTTAGTGATTCAGATAAGAAAAGAAAGAGGTTTTCCAAGAAACATGTTCACAAATCCAGTCAGTATGGAATTTTTAGTGGAAAATATTTTTTCTATGGATATAGCTGGTATTGTGGTGGATTCAGACATATAGAAATGTGTGTTGGTTCAACAAACAACATTACAATTATTCCATAGTTTATGGATGATAATTTTTGAGGGGGAGTCAATATCCTCATAGAAATAAGTTTGAGAAGTTTATTTTGTAGAAACCTAAGAATGTTGGAGTAAAGATTGAAAATAGGCTCCAACCACTGGTATCTATTTGTGAATTGTGTGAATAACCTCTACACCTTGGAAAATGGTGTCTAATTTTGTTACAATCACAACAAAAGTTTGTTAACAATTCCTAGAAGCAAGAAATAAAGAAATAAAATTCTCTTATTGTAGAAACCTCTTTTAAAGCTATAAAATGAGAATAACCTTGGATTATTGATTGTGGATGTTCTTCCCATATAAAAATATATTTAACATTTTTAATGAGTGTGAAATATTTTAAAGAAGGAATAATGAAATTTGTAAATGATGAATCCTTTAGAATCAATGGTGTTGGATCAACCATCATTGGGAAAGAAAAAATCAAATCCAAGAAAATGTTATATGTTGATGGAAAGAAACCAACATTATAAGTATTTCAAAACTTTGTGATGAGGTTATGAAAGTTATATTTAGAAAATATGAGTTTTTAATGTAATGTTAGGAATATAGGAAGATAGTTACAAGAGGCCAATGTACAAAAGGAAACTTGTTTCATATTTGTGAAAAAACTCTTGTTATTTGAGTATAGTGGAATTGAATCAATTGTGGCATACAAGTATGGGAAACATTTATCAAAGAAACGTGAGGAAGTTATAAAATTGGGATAGTGTTCATGATTTTCTAGATTTTCCCAGAATAAGATATTGGTTTTGCATAATTTGTCAGAAAAGAAAAAATTACAAACTCAGGGTATAAGAAAGTTAAGATTTGTTCAAAAAAAACCAATGGATATTATTCATTCCAAAATATATGGGTTAATGAAAAAAATAAGAAAATATAGATAAGTATTTTATCTCTTTTATTGATGAATTTACTCACATTACCTGTGTTATGTATATGAAACATAATCCAGATTTTCTAAAAATGATTAAAAGTTTCAGGAGGAAAGATGAGAAGGAATGTGAGTGTTCAATAAAGAGGTAAAAAATTGATAATGCTGGTGAATATAAGAATGAATAATTTGAATTTTATCTCGAGAATATTAGAATTTGACTTGATTATAGTTCCCCATGAACTCCTTAACAAAATGGGATAGCTGAAAGAAATAATTGATGTTTGGTGGAAATGGGGAGAACTATGTTACATGAACATGGCCCTTCACATTAATATTGAAGGAAAGCCATGAGTATTGCTGTGTATATGAAAAACTGATTTTTCTACAATCCATATTTGGATATGAAACCATACAAATGTTTTTATAGAAAAACTCCAAGTTTGAGACACTTAAAAGTTTTCTGGAGTCTATACATTATAAAGAATAAAGGTGGAATCTTTGGAATGTTTGATTAGAAAGGTTAAGATGGAACTTTTCTTGGCTATGCTTAGGAAGGAAGAGGATATAGATGTTACAAAAAATAAACATGAATAAATTTTTATTCCATTTATGTAAAAGTTATTGAAAAGACAAAATAAGATAAAGATTCTCATTCAGATAAGGAAGTTGAAAAGGAGAAGGAAAATATTCCTCATAAGGACACAGACAATTATAATCTTACTAAAGAAGAAGAATCAGACTCACCTATTTGTAGTGATGAAGAAGAATCTTGGAAATATCATTCCAGGATGAGGAAGATAGTGGAAACATATAACATTATTAGTGATCAACATTAAATGGTTCAAAAAAGAAGAAAAATTTCACATAGTTCGTTGTATTCAAACTTTGAGCTGAGTAATGTGATTGGAGATTTTCAATATCTAGAATGGGTTTCGACCATGAATGAAGAGTTATATTAGATAGAAAATAATGATACCTGGGAACTCAAACCTAATCTATATAACAATAATGTTATTGGTACAAAGTGGGTTTTCAAAAACATGTTTCATGAAGAAGGTGATGTGATAAGAAACAAAGCAAGAATAGTGTGATATGGTTATACTTAAACTGAAGGTGTTGATTTAGGTGAAACTTTTTATTTAGTGTAATGGTTAGAAATAATCATAATTTTTCGTTCTATTGGTATACAATGAAGTTACAATTTTTTTCAAATTGATATAATGACAAAATTTCTGAATTGGGGTCTTGATGAGGATGTTGGTATTGAACAAACATATGGATTTGTTATTGGGAAAGATGAAATTTATGTATTCAAATTGAATAATGACTTTTATGGGCTGAAAAAATATCTGAGATATGGTAATTCAAATTGGATACATTTTTAAGGAACTTGAGTTATAAGAAAGGAAGAGTTTATAAAGATATTTACATCAAAGAAATTCAAGAGTTTTACCTCATCATAATTATTTATGTTCATTCCATTATCATTTCTTGGAATGCTGAAATATATTTTGAAATATTTTCTGAAGAAATGAAAAATTTATTTCATATGTCTACAATTGGGGAAATGAAATAATTTCTTGGGTTACACATTATAAAAAAGAAGAAACACATTTTTATTTCTCAAGGAATGTATGGCATGGAACATATTAAGAAGTTTAGTATGGAATAAATGAAACCTATTTCAACACTATTTTCAATGGAAAAAAGACTTCTAAAGATGGATAAGTTAAGGAAGTTGATTACAAAGAATTTTGGAACCTGATTGGATGTTTGTTATTTTTTGCTGCCTCAAGACCCAACATTGTTTATGTTGTTACATTATGTTCATTATTTCATAGTCCTCCAAAAGAATAAAATTTCATGGATGGAAAAATAATTCTTAGATACATCAATAGAATGAATACTTTTGGAAATTGGTATGATATCTCAAAAATTATTGATTTGTTTCAGTAATAAGATTTTAATTGGGAAGGAAATGTTGATGATAGAATATCCACATATGGTGAATTACTCTTTCTAGAGAAAATTCATGTCAGTTGGTATACAAAGAAATATAATTCAGTAACACTTAGTCTGGATGATGATGAGTATATTTCTTCTACTGAAACCACCTTATAACTTATGTGGATAAAAACTCAATTATAAGACATAATTGTTCAAGTGAAG
Organism: Viscum album; assembly: GCA_963277665.1. NCBI lineage: Eukaryota > Viridiplantae > Streptophyta > Magnoliopsida > Santalales > Viscaceae > Viscum > Viscum album. Next base: position 343,734,432 of record OY728162.1, on the reverse strand, counting down.
TAACCCTTTCTCTTGGGTTTCGATAATCCAAGTGAAATCAATATCATTGGGAATCTAGTCTAACATTTTCATTCAAAACATATTTATATTAAATATCATTTCATAAAAGATAACAAGGAGAAGAATGAGATAAAACTAGAGTATGTTCCTACATTGGAACAAGTACCTGAAGTTTTCAAAAAACATCTATTGAAAGAATCCTTCTCTAAATTGAGGTTGACAATGGGAATCCAACCTACTTCTCATCAAGGGTGAGGTATGTTTTTTTCTTCCCTCTCTTATAATACCTTTGGATAGTGTTGTTAAGGGTGATAATTGTTTCATAAAGATATCCTTAAATAAGGCATATAAAAAGGGGAATTTGTGGGTAAGTTGTGAATCCAACATTGTATGTGTGTGAGCTATTCTAACTGTTTGTTGGAGTGGTTCTAAGAATTTTTTTGTATTACAAGAATGTTTAAGAGATTAGGAAGAAAGGTTTTGAAAGAAATATGAATAAGGGTTTCATGATAAATAATTTTGGAAAACATGACTTTACTATCAATAATTTTTGTTTCCAACATTGAGTTAGCTCACGAAAGCTTATAATTGTTGATAATTAAATCATATCTTGAGGATATAAGAATAGTGATTTATAAATCTTGGTACATAGAAAAATATAAAGGGGGATATTATTGAGACAATGTTGGATGGTGGAGGTTCCAAGATGATGCATAAGTTTTTTTTTCAAGAGTATTCCCTTTTGTTGTCAATGGAAGTTGAAGAAGACAAGAAATACCCTCACTTTGTAATTGGTGAAAATTGGACTGACCATCATATTCATGAAATAAAAAATAACATTTTTAAAAAATTCCATATTATTGAGAAGAAGTTGGATGGAAGAAAAGGCTAATTGAATTCACAGTAAATCTAGAATGAATGTTTTGATCATAATGGGGAAGAATCAGATTCTAAATGACTATGATAAAAATTGGATGTTTCTTTTCTATTTTTTATTTCTCATAAATCATAAGTATGTTGAAAAACATGTGATGAAATATTGATGGAAAAGGGGGATATAAAATATTATACTAATCTAATTTAGTATGATTGTATTTAGAAAAATTATTTTTAGACTAAGTAGGAAAGAAAGATGTTGATGGGGACGTAAGAATAATTTCCTTTGTAAGTCAGATGAGGCTAAAGCGGAAATTAAATGAATTCAATTTCCTAAATAAAGTCATGATACATGATTAAATTTAGATGAATAATAAAGTTGTGTAATATGAATATTTCTAGTCTCAAGATTATTATAATGACATCATCAGATTCATATTTGTTTGATGTTTGGGAAGGGTTTTTGGAAAATGTGAGAAATGAAGGTGCTGGTTTTCAGTCATACCAAAATCCAATATATATAAATCTATAGATAATTAAGTTGAAGGGAATTATAATTATAAAATAAAAATATGTTGAATGATCATTGGTATCGTATTACAAAAAAAATAATCCACTGATATTGGTTCATTTGATTAAACATGTCCTCATATTCACAAGATAAATAATTGATTGAAACTAATGAAGGGGAAAAGAAGTTTTTTTATTACAAATGGGTAATGATAAATCAGATTGAATACGGCTATGGGTGAAGACATGACCAATTATCTACCAACATGAAATAAGAAGAATGGTCTTGTTTAAGTACTTGTTGAAAATGATGTCAAAGGGGGTTAAGAAACTTGAAAATTGTGAAGAAGAATTTGTTTATTTAGTGAAAACAAATTTAATGAGGAAACAGTTGCTTTGAATTTTTTTTCAACATAATGAGGTAGGACGTAAGGAAAATAGAGATTCATAATTGAACTTAGAATTTATAAGGCGATGAATTTTATCTATTTCTTCATACATACATTGTGTATAGAGAATCATAATAAATAAATCATACTGAGAAAATCAAAATGAAGAATTAGAATTTGATAGATGTTTGTAAAGAAATTATAAATAAGAAATTAATTTTCTAGAATATTCAATAAGGATTTAGAGGAGTTGGGATGAATTGATGAAGTCATAAATTTATCCAAAATTCATGTAAACATTCAAATTCATAAAATTTGGCCGAGCGGGAAAAAAATTTAGAATCCCACCCAAACCATTTTTGGGGTGAGTATAGAAGGTGAAAGTAATTTGTACTTTCTACTGGATATACTATTCATGAAAGTGGTATAGAGTAGATCTGAATTTCTAGGGAGAATAATTTTCGGAATTTTTTTCCTTAAATAAGTCATGCTGGAAAAAAGTAAAATTAGAAGGGATAAGATTACAATATATTCAGATGATCATCGTATTCAGCTAATTACCATATTTATATTGTCATTGTATTAAGCCGGTCACCATATTGGGCTGGGTAACCAGACTTGGATTATCATATTGGGTTTTACAGACTGAGGAAGAAAGTGTTCAGAATTTCCTCAATCATATTCTAACAGAGTTATATTTTCCATATTGAGCAATCATATTGGGAGAATCAGACGGGAATAATCAGGCTGGGAAATTGGACTATGTTTTATTACAAAATCGTAGAATTTCTTACCAACTTCTTGGTAAGAAAATGAAGGAAATTATTGAATGATCATATTTGTGAATATTGATCAAAAATCACTATAACATGATTTGTTACAAAAAAATTTGTATTACATCATTTGTGCTAGACAAAACACACACACAATTGTATTGTTTACACAGTTCTACATGAGCGAAAGGGCCGATCCTTATCATTGTATTGCACACAAAATGATTTTTTTCTTTGGATTGTGTGGTATTGGATCATTTACCAACCATACCGAGGACGTAGCTATTGTTATTGAATAGTGAGCCTTATAAAATCTTGTGTTTTGTGGATATGTGTCTGAATTTTTTTGAGTAGGGAAAGTAATCTTTAACAGGAGGTGAGTGTTGTTTCATAATCATGGAAGCATAATTGAAAAATACATCACTAATTCACACTTACTCCTCTCAGTGATACAATTATCCCAATTAGGAAATTACTTAATGATAAAAAAATTTAGTATAAGTTATATACAAGGTTCAATCAGATATCATTCACTTCTTAAATGGGGCTGGAATAATCCACCTCCCAGAAATGATATGGAATTATTTAGACTATAACAATAAGTTATTATGAATTACCCCCATTATCTTAAGAATTAATTAGATGTTTAATCTACCACACCATTCCTTTTCATCAAAGAATTAATCTTATTCTATGAAGACATTTTTTTCCTGAATTATATTTATACTGCAACATGTACATCATCTCCTCTCACCATTCTCTAGGATGATAAAATCACACATGAGAGCATGCATGAACGTAAAGATATACTTCCTCGTTAACAACAAGAACTTTAATAACATAAAGTATAATCTTATTTCCTTAACCTCTTAAAAAATTATAGATGCAACATCGGTCAATCTCCAGAATTTCTTCTCTCTCCTTGATACAAATTATCTTCAATGTGGCCAAATATAGACTTCTTGAGCTCTCAATTTTCAATCACTTGTTTATTATCAATTTTCACATCTATATTCACCTTTATTCATGAAAAATATTTGTATAATGATTTATGGAAATTCCAAGGATTCTTCGATTCTCAAATAATCCTAGAAGTATAGCAGCTTTGACACAAAAATATTGACTTGAAATATTCTAGTTTTATGGTCCATAATGAATTAAAATTATTTCAAGAATTTCATTTGATATTATCCCCATTTAATCTCTATTTAAATAACAATAAATTAAGGTTTCAGTTAATAATTTTTACTAATAAAATCATATTTTAAAATTATTTAGGACTAGTGAAGCATTTTCATAATTGATTTTAGTATTATTGATTTTAAAAGTGTAGTATCATAATGTTTCATAGAATGATCCGTATGAAGATGATATATATGAAGATGATCTTTAATAAATTTAAATAATCCATATACTTTTTCATGTTGATCCATACACATGTGATAATTAATCATCATAAATTACATATGCATGAATCATACACAAATCTAAAACGACTCTTATGTAGAGTACTTTGTCTCTAAAATGATTAGCATGGATTCAAAAAATGACTCATACATTAGTCATACTGACCTGCACATATGTTAAGATGAATCATATGTAGTGCATCAATTACTGATATAAACTCTTGACTTAGCTTCATATCAATCAACACTCTCAATGAATAATATAGTAGTCTAGAATGACTCTTTTGAAGAATATTGGATGACTCATACATAAATATTTTATAATTATTATGCTTCTACCAAATTACTAATACATAATCCTAGTGACTCTTATTCATAGTTTATGACTTAGAAAAATTTTAAACCTCAAAAAATAAATCATATAAATATTCATCAATGTTGGAATCTTTAGAAAAAAATTATCATCCATTTCGAAAAACCTATAAAACAATTTATAAAAATCCTCAAACCTCTAATATCATGGTTGAAAACAAAGACAAATTCTTTAAAAATTCCAACGGTACATTAATCCCCACGTTTGAATTTGTTTTCAACCTCATGAAACGCTTTATTAAAACTAAATATTGTATTTAATAAAAATAAAATCACTAATTTTTTCTTGTGAAAAGAATCATAATGAAACACCATAGGTTATAGAATTGTTTTAAAATAACTCTATCACTCAATGATAAGAGATATTATAGTCAAGATATAAGATTATCTACCCATCAAAAAGGGAACTCACCGTTCCATTTTATCCCCTGTCAAAATATAAAAAAATCGATAAGATTGACTTAAATAAATATAATTGGTACCTTCATCAAGGAGATTTTTACACCTTTTATCCCCCATTCAAGACACAATCTAACACTATGTGTGGATCATCCCCTAATTTCCCTCAAGAGAGAGGGAAAGGATGAACATTCATGTTTAGTCTCAATATCTCAAACCTATCGTTAGGAATTTCCTCGGGGGAGATTTAAGCAAAATGGTCTCAGATAGGAATAAGTTCTAGCTTCATGTATCCAGTGGAAAATCTCTCTTTAATAAAATGAAATATTATATCAATTTTATTAGACCTTTAGTGTTGTACTATATTTTTAGAATGGTCATTGGAAATTCAATTACCACATTAAATATAGATACTATTTTCAACCTTTACCCTCAATTATTTTAGTTGTTCCTTAATATAAACCATATAGGAGAAGAAATTATTAGCCACTACATACTTGGTCTTTGTGGTACTTAATTTCATTGAATTCTTCTTCTTATAATTCCAACTCATACCATTATCTCCCTAGAGAACAATTTCACCTAATGTGGACTTAGTATCATTACAACATCTAGAAAAATATTAATCAGTAAATCCAATATAATTTAGGTTCATTCCATTCTTGTAAAAGACCCTATAACTCATAGTCCCTTAGATATATTTAAGGACCCTTTTTACAATTTAAAATGTAACTCATTGGATCAATATGACATCTAGAACATAAAATCATATTATAAAACATTTATGGTCTAGTTGGAATTATGTATAACATGTTTCCAATTAGTTTTCTAATCTATGTTTGTATTACACTTATCAAATCCTTTAATAGTTTCATCCCTATTTTAATAGGTATATAAACTGGTTTGATTCCTCTATACCAAGCTTCTTCAATAATTCTTTTCCAAACTTCTCCAATGATATAAAAATAAAATATTCTTCTTATATAACTTGTAAACCTAATAGGTATCTCAATTAATTTACCATGGGAATCTTACGTGGATCTTACATTGTTTATAAAATTCTTTGTAAGTACTCTCTTAATTACCTAAAAAATGATTTCACCAATAAGAAAAATTATAGTGAGATTACATGAATTATTTTTCTTTATATATAGGGTTTTACATGTTTTATTTATATAATTTCAACTATATTATGTAGTTTAAAACTTTTAATACCAAGATCTTTGGTCCTCCATTAACCTATATAATTGTTTCTTGAGTTTTAATAATTTAGATGCACCATTATCAAGAACCAAACCATTAGGATTCTTGATGAAACCTATAATTGGTCGATTAAAAATAAATTATTTCCTAGAAAAAATAGTTGTAATGGTAACCCAAGGTTGTCTCTAGAGAGGATTTCTCAACATAATTTTTCACTATAATTTTAAAAACATGAAATGTTTTGATATCTTCTGATTTTGAAAATAAAATAAATAAAGGGGAAAAATTAGTTTGAAATAAAGATGATAAAAAAGGTGATTAGATTAGGGGTGGATTTCCAATTACAATTTTATCCAAGTCCTTAAATAATTCAAATTTTATCTTTATTAACTGATGATTGAGAGATTCTACAATAGTTTCACCTCACACCCTTGGTTGAATAGTTATAATGAGAATAAACAATACAAAATCCTATGTCCAATCTACCCTCCTTCCTATGTGTGTATGTGGTATAGAAAATTACTCCTAGAGTACTTATGAAATACCCACCTGGGTCTTGTACCTCCTATGAAAATCATTAGAAATTGTTCACCCTTCCATAGATGTCATCAACCATTAAGAACTCCACCACATAGCTTAGCATATTCCACAATATATTCCCTGAAAATAAGTGGAGGGAGATGATGGGTCATTAAACAGTGAAATAAAAAATGAACTAAACTAAATGAAACACAAAAATATTTGAATTTAAGAACTACTACTAAATATTAATACTCATTAACAAGGAAGAGATAATTTTATTTATTGAAGTGTAAAGACTCAATCATTAAAAAGGAGAACCTTATCTTCCCCAATCCCTCAAAACCAAACCCTCTATTTAGAGGGATCTAGTGTTTAAATGAGGAATATAATAAGTTAGAAAAAAAAGACAACGGAAAATGAAAACATAGAGAGGTAGTAAAAGTTCTCTATGAGTAGTCTGGATGAGTCGACTCTCCCCATTGAACTCCTTTTAACTTTTCCCCAATGGTCCTTTTATAGATCCTTTGTTCGCAAATTATTCCACATTTACAAACCTTTGAGATCTTAAATATTTTGAAATTTATTTACTTTCCTTTTCTCCCATGGTCTCATTTATTCTTTGTGGTCTTTGAATATCTTTAAAATTCAGAACATCCCTTACACATTCTTGGTTAAAAATTCTGTATACCATTATCCTCATTGATTCCTCTAATTTCTTTCATACTTAATACAGTGGTATCCCAAAATACGAGTTTGAGGCGTAGTTTAATCCCCTAAAGTCTACTTGTGGTCACTATTTGGTTTATTTTTCATAAAGTAAATCATCCTACATGGGTTCTCTAATATTCAACATGGGAAAAATGTCACACACATAGGATAATTCTCCTATGCATAGGATAAATGTCTTTTGGGTAACCAAAATGTCCTACATTTTTGAGTTATTCCTTTTATAGAGATTTGTTTTATTAAATATCAAACAATCTTTTCAAAAGATCATATGTGTTGGATAATTCTCTTAAACATTGATGAAATTTTGTACACGCCTACTAAAAATGTCATATGGGTGTCTGAATGTTTTCTACGTATGAATTTTTACATTACATAATTTGGAATAATAAAATAATATATGGAAGACAAATTATACTTTATATAGATAGAGAAGTCATAAAACCTATTTAAACATAATTTATGTAGATGAAATCTCCTACACAGCTCATAAACTCTACCATGTTGGTGTTGTATGACAACCCCCATATCTATATCTCTTAGTCCAACAAATTATTTTGAAAACATTATTTAGAATGTATTGTCTCAAAAATACTCAATAATTTATGATGATTTTGATTCTAAAAAATACCATTGTTTGTTTTCTAATGAAGTTTTCTTGATTGAAATTTCAGGAATTTATATCCTTCTTAATGGAATTTAGCAATACGAGAATTGATCTGGAAACACTATTTCAAAACCTACGTTTGTAAAATTAGTGTATGGTTCTTTACACCTATGTTACCCTAGAATGTTAATGCTTGTGTATGGTATCAACATTACATTATGCTAAATAGTTTTTATTTGGATCAACATCTTTACATTTAGAGGATTGATATGCGTATGGATCAACAACCCTACGTTGGAAGTTTGTATTACTATTCATCAACCCCACATTTGGAAATTTGAATGTATATTTAATCAATGCAACATTTAGGATATTATGTTAAAAAGCAGAAAATATGGAGTATCATCCCCATGCTACATTTCTTACCTACGTTACATGAAGATGAAAGTATGGTTAATGTACCATACATTGGTAGGAACCCTACACTACGCGAAGGAACCTTATTCTACTTGAAGTAAGCCTATGATACACAGTTCAACCCTATGTTGTGTTATCAATGAAAATGTTTTTAAGTGATGTTTTCAATTCAAGATTTATATAACAGTCAAGTCATAATTGAAGATTGATTTGAGGATCATTATGATTAATTCGAAGAACCATATTCATTAGAGAAAATCTATCAAATTCTTAAGGAAAGTTAGGACTCCCCTGGATAATTGGAATTTGAATGTCTTCAATAAATTGAGATCTTATTTTGGATCTTGAATACCAAATATAGCTATCTATTCTACATATTACTTTAGAGTATCTCTTAAAAAATATGTGCGTGATAAAAAATTCACATATTCGACTGCATTATTGAAATTATATTTTACAGTTCTACTATAGCGTACGATCAAAATTTGATTATTCATAAAAGAGGACACACTTTGAATGTACTAAATATTTCAACCTCGATTGACTATTGTTGTTTACTTTCTATCTTTTTAAAGATCATTTTTCTACAATGATCACTTTAGACTCTTTCATTCTTGAAGATATTTTTTTTGAAGAAGAAGAACCATTATTTTTCACTTTGTTTCTATTGAAACTGTGAATAATATCCATAAGCTTTCATATCAATATATTTTGATTTATTAGAGTTTCAACTTCTCATACACAGTTGTGTTGAAGTATCAGATTCTAAATTTAAGCTGTGGATTATCAGTTCTCTATTAAAGAATCAGAAGATATGTTATTAGTCTTGTTGTAAAGGTGTCAACTACCTGCACTCAGTTATATATTTATGGTCTTATGATAAGTAGACCATTCGAGTTAAATTCACCAAGCTCTAAGAGACAGTGGTTGGTGGAGTGGACTAGGGGATCTTTGTGACCAAAACCACTATAAAAAGTTGGGCCTTTATTTGTTTATCTGCTTCTCATTTTCATATAGAAGAATAAAATATTTATCATAATAAATCATAAAGGGTGTCAAAAATCCATAATTATGTAATATTTTTTTAAAAGAAACAATTCGCCACCCTCTTAAGTTACAATGTATATTCCAACCTAACAATTTTTATCATAGGTAGGTTTTTTGATAAATAATAGAAATATATAAAGCATAAGGTCTATATAAATATATAAATCGATGATCCTAGAGAAGGATTGTCAATGGTACATGATCCATACATTAATGGTGAAAATTATGGATGTTGAAAATCCTGAATGATTATATATTTAAAGAATCATGGATTTAGTGTCTGTTATAAGATCATTAATCCATTTCAAATTCATGAGAAACCAAAAACATGGGATGCAGCAACAAAATCTGAGTATGATATTAATTCTAAATCAATGAATGAAATTATATATGGTCGTGGACCAGAAGTGTTTAATCACGTATCACAATGTCTAACTACCAATAAGATGTGGCAAACTATTTTAGTTGATTATAAAGGAACATATAATTCTATAGAGATGAGATATGATAATAAAAATCTAATGTTAGAAAAATTTATGAAGTTTTATGGTGAAATCATCACACGGATGAAAGGAAGGCTTAAAGAAATTGTCAAAAATATTAAAACCATAGGTGAACCCATCAAACAATATGATCAATCTTTGAAAGTACTCAAAGTACTGCCTTCAAAATGGAATGTCATATCTGCTATTATTCCCCAATCATCACATGTCAAATATATGAAAATGAAGAAATTGATTAGGAAACTATTTATATATAATGCAGAAAAGTAGGATGAAGCTGAAGATCATAATATTATAGTGAAGAAGGAGAGTAATTCTTTGAAAGTGACATCTCAAAAACAAAGCAGAAAAACAAACCAAGAAGAATAATTATAGAAGAATTCAGATTCTGTGGATTCTGAAATGGTACTGGCTCAGCTAGCCAAAATGTTCAGCAAATTTTATAATAAGAGAAGAGGCTTTAGAAAATCCTTCAGGAAGGATGGAAAAGAACCAATAAAAGTTATATAATATGAATTAAATAAATTAGTTCATATCAGACATGATTGTCCTCAATTAAAGATGAAATAAAAATTCGAAGAAAAGTTATATCAAAAGAATCATGATTTTAAACCTTAAGGTAAAAGAGAAATGAAATCTATATGGAGTGTATCTGAAGACTCAGAGAGCTCTTCAAAATCTAATTCAGAAAAAATGAAAACAAATCTAAAATCCAATATGTACTTTATGGAAGAAGAGGAAAAGGTTCAAACTTATTACTCTTTTGATTCTAATTGTATTAGTTTCTAAAATTAAAAATTTGATGCTTATTTCTCAATGTTGGAAGAAAATTATGATTCTTATTTAATAAAGCATAAGTAATTCGAAAACATTAATAATACTATTTTAGGTGAAAGAGATACCATGATAAAAAACATCAATAGTTACTTGAAATATTAAATTCCTCTACATCAAACAATATCAATCATGAAAAGAAATTAAAATAATTATAGGATGAAGTGGAATCCAATAATAGCATTACTCCTACTTTTACTAAGTGAGAAAATATTTTAAATGAGATTTTTTGAAATAATGTCATTAAAATTGATATATTTGGAATATGAAGTAATAGTGAGAAATAAAAATTGTATAAAAATTATTTTGTTCCCAATTCTAAAAATGATATCTGTTTTTTTTGCGGAATAAATGGTTATGTCACCTAAAAATGTTATTTGAAAAATCCATAAATTAGTGGAATTAAAAGATCTTTTTTTTGTAAATTTTTTTCTGAAGGTAGTGATATAAATTATAAAAAAATAAAACAGATTTGGATTCCTAGATAATTGCTTGCTAACACTATAGGACACAAGAAGATATGGGTACCAAAACAAGCATTTGATCAATTAATTTTATAGGAAACAAGTTAGATAAAAAAGAAAATCCATATGGTAAATGAACATTGGTTGTTCCAGCAAAAAGATTGGATACTCAACAAACATTCATACTCTAACTCAAATGGATGGAGGAAAAATCAATTTTGGTGACAATGAGAAAGTAAAAATAATTGGAGTTGGAACTATTGGAGATCCAAAGGCTATCTCAATAAAAAATAACTATATGTGAAAGGATTAAAGAAAATTATAATAAGTATCTATCAACTCTTTGATGATGGGATTTATGTTTATTTTTCTAAAGATTCATGCTTTGTATATAAAGATAAGTTTCTTAAATTTTAATAACCTATAACTGATAATGTTTATACATTGGATTTATCTTCCTTATGTGAACAAAAAGTGAATTGTTTAACTACTAAGACAAATGAATCATGGATTTTTTATAGAATACCTAAGAACTTTAATATATATGATTTACACAAATTTTCAAAGATATAGTTTGTTTCTAATTTTCCTACTCTTATGTTTGACAATGAAAGAATATGTGATGCATTCCAAATTGGAAAACAACACAAATATTATTTCAAATCTATTAACAGAATTGCTACATCTATAACTTTAGAACTTATCCATAGGTATTTGATTAGAATATCCTAAGTAGAATCTTTGTCTAGTAAATTGTATGTTTATGTTTTAGTATATTATTTTTCTATATTTACTTGGGTTTTTTTTCTAAAACTAAAAAGTGAGGTATTCACAATTTTTGAAAGTTTTTTGTAAAATTTCTCAAAATGAAAAAGGTTTTAAAATAATATCATTATGAAATGATCATAGTGGAGAATTTATTAATCGAGAATTAAATTTAGTTTTCTCAAATATAGGTATTAAAAAAACCTTATCTACACTAAAAACGCCTCAACAAAATGTAATTTTTGACTGGAGAAATAGAACTATTCTAGAAATGATAAGGACTATGTTGAATGAATACAGTCTTCCTACCTATCATTATACAAAAGCTGTAAGCACAGAATTCAATATCATGAATATAGTATTAATAAGGACTATTTTCAAAAACATACCCTATAATGTTTGAAATAAAAAACCTAATGTAAATTATTTTAATGTTTTTAGTTGTAAGGTTTATATCTTGAATACTAGAAAAAATCTTGGTAAATTCAATCCAAAAGGCGATGAAGGAATATTTTTCTGATATTTTTCTACCTTTAAATATAATAGAGTTTTTAGTATAACATCATGAAATATTGAAGAATCAGTTCATGTGATGTTTAATGAAACTGACCATTTTATTAGAGTGAAAAATAAAACTGTTGAAGTTACTAACTCTTTTGATAACATGAGAGTTGAAACCCCTAAAACTAATTTTGAAAATAATATTAACAAAATAAATTCATGTTCATAAGAACATGATACAGAAGATCTTGAAAGTTTCTTTTCTGAAAATTATATAACATTTAAAAAAAAATCTTCTAGAAACTATTATAGGAGACCTAGACATAGGAATTTAAATTGGAAGAAATGTAGGCGTCCTAGCAGAATTTGTTTTCTTTGTATCTCAGTTAGAACCTAAGACTATTGAAGAATCCTTAAAAGATGAGAGTGGGATTCTAGAAATGCAGGAAGATCTTAAATAATTCAAAATGAAAAATGTTTGGGAACTAGTAGAAATAGAAACCAATTATCCCGTTATAGGAACTACGTGGGTCTCTAGAAATAAACAAGATGATCATGGGATTATAAGCAAAAATAATGATAAATTAGTAGTTAAAGGATATAATCATGAAGGAGGTATAGAATATTATGAGGCCTCTTCCCATATAGCTAGATTAGAGTCCATTATAATCCTTTTAGATTATGTATCTCATATTAATTTTAAATCATATCTGATGGATGTCAAATCTGCCTTTTTAAATGGTTATTTAATGGAGGGAGATTATGTAGAACAACCACTGGTTTTGAAAATCCACAAAAACCAAACTCTGTTTTTAAACATACTAAATATATTTATGGACAAAAAATAAAACCTAGAGCTTGGTATCAAATATTAAGTACTTTTATTTTTAAAAATGGATTTATTTTTGGATTATAAGATCCAACACTTTTTAAGAAAACTATTTGTTCTAATATTTTATTAGATCAAATTTATATTAATGTTGTTATTTTTTGTTTTACTAATAAAAATATATTTAATGATTTTTTAAAATTAATTAAAAAATAATTTGACATGAGTATGATGGGAGAAATAAATTTCTCCTAGGGATTTCAAATTTTTCAAAAAGATTATGTAAATGTTTTAAATCTATGTAAATATATTATTGACTTACTGAAAACGTTTATACATGATAAAAACAAGTCATATACGACTCCTATGTAAAATAGTATAAAACTTGATATGGATGATGTTAGAAAACCAGTGGAAAATAAGTTATATAGAGCTGTTATTCAAATATTGTTATATCTTATTGCTATTATACTAGAAATTATGTTTTCATTATGTCTTTAGGATATATTTGAATCAAATCAAAAAGAGTCACATCTTACAGCAGTTAAAAGAATTTTTATATATTTAAAAATAAATATTTTTCAAAATCATTTTTACCTTGAAACATATAATTTTAATTTATTTTCATATTCATATGTCATCTTCGTTGATTTTAGATAAGATAGAAAAATAACCTTGGGAACCTGTCACTTTTTAGGAAAATTTTAGTAACATGGTTTAGTAAAAAACAACACTCAGTTTCTATATCAACCGCTAAGGTAGAATATGTGTCTACTGGTAGTTGTTGGGAACAAGTTTTGTTGATTAAAAACACACTAATGGACATTGGAAAAATTTTTAATAGTATACCTACTTTTTGTGATAATACTAGTGCTATAAATGTTCCAAAAATTATTTTAAGTCATTCTAGGACTAAGTACATTAATATAATTCATCATTTTCAAAGAGATCACGTCATTACAAAAGATAAATAATTCGAATTTGTTAATACTAAATACTAATTAGCTGATATTTTCACTGAACTAATTTCTAGTTCATGTTTCTATTTTATTAATGTGGATTTAAGCATATTTAATTATAAGTAAATTTTTATTAATTTATTTCCAGCCACTCAATTTTTATATAAGTAAACATTATTTAATATGATTAAATTATTTTAACTTTTTTAATTAGATTTCATTTTAAATTGTTTTGAAAAGAATTTCATTTAAATTTCTTTTTATTTTTCATTTCAAAATTAAAAAGTATTGAGTACAATAACAATAGGTGTGAGAAAACTGCTTGCCTTATCCCTCTATCATTATCCCCTCTTACACATCATTTTGGTTTACTGAGCACCTTCGATTCCCATTTAATGCAACACTAAACATTCAATCCCTTTAATCTATAAACCTTTATAGATGATAACGCCTTGATGATCTAAAGGAACTGAGTTGGAAACCTCTATTTATACATCAAGGAATACTGGAAAAGTGATTCATGGAAAGGTAATTGATTTTGATTATTTAGATTCTAAAAATATTTTTCTCACAGAAGAAAGAATATTTTAGGGTCTATATTATGATTTCGGAGAAGATAAAACACTTTTATTATATGACATTGTAGTAAATTATTTTTTTAGACATGATTTGTTTAGTCTCAGATTTGATGAATATACTATTACCTCTTTGATTAACGATACTGAATTATTGTTTTCTTCTATGGAAATGGATAATTCGTTACACTGTCCCTATGAGGGGGTTTTTTATTTTTATTTAAGGGATATGGGTAATGGAAATAAATTTAAAAGGAAATAACTTTTTTAATATCTGGAATGAGAACAATCAAGAATGTAATGATGAAATATATTACTCTTAACCATTGAGTAATGATGAAATTAGTTCAATTTTTAATTTTTTTAACAACTACTAAGAAAGAGAAATTCATATATCCTGACATGTATGTCATGTTTTTGTTTTTGAATCACATCAAGTTTAATTTATATTTCTTTATGATAATATATCTATACCACTACTGTTAAAAGGATTCTCATATGTGATATTATCTATATGGAAGGATTATTACCTTTTTTTTGCGAAGAAAAGGAAAAAATATTAATATGTTTTTTTGGTAAAACATGTCATCACAAGAATGTTTTAAATAATGGTATTGTTAAGAAGTTAGGATTTGTTTTGATCAACTCTTTGAATAGTCTTCTGCCTATTGGTGTGAAAGATAACAAAGGTTGGTGACAACTGCTTAGGGGGAATATAGGATGATTCCTTCAGTTGTCTCTGTTAGATAGAAGCCTGATAAGGAAGGTGAATCTTGGATAGAGGAAAATCATGTTCAGAGAAGAATAATCTCACTTGACATTCCATATACTGTTTATGAAGCTGTTATTGGTGATGTATGTGAAAATATAGTGGTTGATCATGTTAAGAAAGAGGCTCATAGTCAATAATATCAAATGGAATATGTCTCTGATCCTACAACTCAAAATATTATTTTTTCTGATTCTAAAGATACTATAGGATTTTCCATAAGAGGAATTTCAGTTGGTAATGAAAAGCGAAGTTTGTCCTTGGTATAATTTTATATAATACAGAATATATCCCTAACCCTAGAACTCAATATCCTAAATCTTCTGATTCTCAGGATGAATCCTTAGTTATGAAGTTAAATTAATTAGAGGCTTAGAAATAGTTTCTTAAACAATAATTGGAAGCAAATATAAAGATGTTTCTAGAGTTCAGATGTTCTTCAGTGTCGAGATCAGAGTTTGAGGCTTAGAAGATCCATCTTAGACAATTCAAAGAAAATATTATTTATATTGGAGACCTTTAAGAGTTTATTAGTAAAATTTATAGAGAGTTTAGTTTGTTGAATGATGAATCTATTAAGAATTAATATTTTCCTGATTCAAAATTGATGATAGGGAGGGAATTTCATTATCTCGAGGAAAGAAATCGAGTATCTACCTCATCTCAAGAAACACCTATAGAACGGATCGGAAGGCTTGAAGTTATTACTTCAGTACTGGCTAATTTCAATGATAGGAAACACACTCTTTAGTGTGACCATAATCATTTATGTATTTCGTACAAAATCAATGGCATCTAGTTTGCGAACTAACTTCAAATTAATCATGTCAGAGATTAGTTATTAATCAATATAAGGATATGTTTAATTCATTCAGTCAGTTAGAGGAATCTGTGATTGAGTTTAGGAAGGTTAATTTGGTTTAGAATGTGAAGATAGGTCAAGATTCAATTAAGCTTCATCAACAATGGTCAGAAGTCTTCAAAAACCATTTTAGAGCTTACTGATGAAGATCATTGATATTAATGGTGCCGTATAAGACATTCCTCATCCGAATGCACCCTCTACCCTTAGATATTCTGATCGTAGCCCCTCACTTAGAAGACAAAAATTTCAATGGATGTGGATTGTACTTTTTTTAACACATTTGAATTCATTTTAAATTCAATTTCATTTATTATTATTTAGGGTTATTTTCATTTATTTAACTTCAATACTTAACTGCTAATCCAAATTTATTTCTCTTATCAGTTTTTATAAAATATTCATGTATAGTTCAGTGATACATTAAATGTGGTTCAAATAATCAATTCTTTCAAACAAACTTTTTGATATGAAGAAGGGGGGGGGGGGGGGTATTTTTAATATATGGGAAAATATTTGTAAGATATGGGTGAATATCCACATAGAATATCTACGAGGGAGAATATTTTCAAATCAAAACATTTCATTATTAAAAATATTTAATTTATTGGTGTTTTTACTTTATTGAAATAATACTATGAAATATAAATATTAAAATATTTTCTATATTTATTTTTGTAGGTTTACAAATCCTATATTTTTCATTGATTTTTTTTGTGGATTTTGTAATGGGTTTTGTGATCATAAAAAAGGGGGGATATTTTTGAGAATGTATTATCTCAACAATACTCAATAATTTATAATGAATCTGATTCTCACAAACTGTAACACCCTTGAATTTTATACGAAATATTTTGTTTTAATGTTTTATAAATCATCAAAGGAATCTTTCACTACACACAATACTAGCATGACTTGCTTTACATGCAATCATGACCTTCCTTGATAGCTTGCGTCGTACGCAATACAGAGTTTCACTAAACAATGATATGCTATTAAAATATTATTAAAACAAGCCGTTATGAATAGTAATAACCACTTTTTGAAATTTTGTAAATTTTAATTTTCAAAATGGACTTCGTTTTTGGATTCGGAATATCGAAATTATCCTAAGGTGAAATTTTGGTATTTATCTGGAAACTTTCAATTTTTGATGAATAGTGAAAACACTGGGTTACTATTTAAAAACCGGCTTTTTATTTAAAAATATATTTATTTTTATTTAAATATATTTAAGGTAAAAATTGATACATAATACCTATATAAGTTCAATGTAATTAATTGGAGAAATTTTATAATAATTTTAGATATATAAAAATTTTATTGAACTTTTCACCGTCTTTTACCCACCTCCTAGGAGAATTTGCAAATTTACATAAAACATAATTTTACCGCTTCTGTGAGTGGAATTTAAAAAATCCGAGAGACACGGTTGATTTGAGTAAGTAAAATGTGGTTCAATGAGATGAAAATAATTTTTGGCGAATATTAAATGTTTACTTTTATTTACCACGGTTAAAAGTAAATAGGGTAATTAATAGTAAAAATGATATTATTATTACCCTAAAACATGTCATAATTTTATTGGATAACTTTAATTCGACCAAAAACAACCTTAGTAATGAAATATGACCATTTAGGCCCACTTGGATTTGATTAGGACATTTATTATTAATTTATTTAAAGAAGTGTTAAAATAACTAAAATCAAAGTTTAATAAGAAAATAATTTTTAATATAGGGTTATAAATAAGATAAATTCGACTATAAATATTCCTTAGAAAGATAAAACGATTTTCTACATAATTATATTTTATTTGTAATTTTTATACATTAAATAATATAATTTATTTATGACACAATGATAATGAAGTAATTATTTTATTAATGAAATATTGACATAATTGATGTTACAAATCCACGAATAAATGTAATTTGAGACTTTTTATGAATTAAAATAATTTTATATGTTAATATGACGTGTCAGTATTGATTTAATTTACTTTTTTCGAACTAATATTTGTTTATGATTTTCACAAAAATCAATTACCAAATAGTATCAAAATAGACATAAAATAGTTTTTAAAAAAAATCTTATATTATTAATTGTTATTTTATTCCTAAAAATATAAGGTTCGGCCAAATGACTTGGATAAGGTTATATATATTAATAATTAACAACTTGGGGTCCGTTTGGCTTGTTATAGTAAGTTTATTAACCTTATAGTGTAAGAACACAAGAGGACACGGTAAAAGTAAAATTATTTAACTTAATGTTAAATCTAAATGATAAGGTTAAAATAGGAACCTAAACTTATCTAAATTATATTGGATGAGATTATTTCTACCCATACCCACCTTATATTCTAAATAAATCAATTTGGAGATATTTAAAACCGAATATGACTTTATAAGAAAATAATAGTTTTGGTTTTTCTAATGGTGCCCCTCTCCTCCCTTATAAAAGGGCACCTCCTCCCTCTCTTCCTCACACCACTTTGATCCTTAAAACTCGGCCAACCCCTGACAAATTCTCCTCTAAACTTCCCTAGAAACATCATAGAGGTCCTAGTATTCTTAAAAGACCAATTTTAGTGCCCTAAATGGAGGTCTCAAAGAAGCGCTTCAAAGAAGAGTTAATGCCCGTTACCGATTCTTTCAACTTTATTTCTTCTTCCACTTCTTCTTCATTAGTTGTTTCATTATGAATTAATAAAATCAGTATCACTCATATACTGATATTTTATTATAATTATTAAACAACCCTATTTCACCATATATCCATCCTACGGAAAATGATATCACCGCGCGTCCGTACGTACGAAATACCGTCTCCACGCCGTGGTGTTATTTATTTTCCACCACCACCTTACATGGATGGGTATAATGGTGTAATGAATGGATATATATGATTATTTTAAATTGATATTGATTCTGAAATAGTATACATACACTCCAATACAATTCCACGATCATGGGAACGATATCATCGCTCGTGCATACGTACAGAATACCGTCTCAATGATGTGATGCGACTCGTTCTACATGATTTTCATTGCATAATGATTACATAATTGAATTGAGTGAATAAATATGATATATATTACACTAATAACATTCTATAAATTAGATATATATAACCTAAAAATAATAATAAGAATTTATTCGACAAAACACGCATAAGAACAAAAAGTAATAAACACCCGAATAACAAGTAGCAATGAAATATTACTAATAATAAGCTATGAATATGACCATATATGATATCATAACAATGAGTATGATTCTGGAATAATTAAATGACATTATTTAAATCATTATACAGGAGTTTCGGACACATACGAAGCAAATCAGACCTAAGGTAAGGGAAATATCACAATCTCATTTTTATCCGAGATTGTTTATACTTTGGAATTTACTGGGGTGTATTTTATCATCCACATCCATGTTTTCTCAATATGTAGTATTATTTCCATCCACCTACAATTGTTTAAATCCAATTTTACCCTTCGGGGAGTTTTTAGTAAAAGATATGAAAAGAATCTTTTGTCATTTTTCGTACGAGGTACTTTTTGACTTTTCCGACAAAAGTACGGGAAGAATGTTTTTTAACTTATACGGCATGAATGGATTTTTAAAAAATTATTTCCAAGAAGCTTCGTTTACAAGTTTTCAAGTTTACTTTTAATCAGATTCTTTTACTTTATAATTGTATGACATGTTAAGAAAGTAAAAGTTTTTTTGAAGTAGAAAGGTTATTTTCCTCAAGAGTGGAGTTCAAGTGTTTTATCAAAATTATTTTCCATCTAATATAATAAAGGGCTCTATTTCTATCCCTATTATTACATTTATTTGATTATGTTGTGATGAAATTATTTTTCTGAATTTCTTTATCTTATATGAATTGTTTTATTATGTCACGATGTTTAAGAATCCCATTTTTAATACATGGGTTATGCAATGATTTATGATTTTTGATTTTGTGGCACACATAAGAATGGTATAATTATGAGATGGGTGGGACCTATATCTTCATCCAATTCTTTGGGTAAAGATTTTATATCTCATGAGATAGACATGGATGGAACGACAGGTTAAACCGGTTCAGTGAAACAGGACTGAAATGAGGAATGAACTCGGTTCAGAAATGGACTTTTTCCACTAAGATAGTCTTGGCGATGAGTCTTGAATAATAAGATATGATTCTCTATGATTATGTGTGTATGACAAAAAGCTTAATGTTTTAAGTTATGATTATTGTGATTACATTTAACTACCATGATTTATCCCCTATTATGAAATTATGATCTCTTTTACAGGGTAAGATTTCCAAAATATTATGTTCTTATGAATATGGTGTGATTGATATTTCTTTTGTTTACCCTTACTGAGCATTTGAGCTCACCCTTTTGTATGTTTTCTTTCCCCGAGGTCAGGAAGAAGGTTATTAATTAGGATATGCCAAAAGGGACTCTAGATATGATGAAATAAATGGGAGACAATGTAGACGATTTATGAACCAGTTATTTATGTTTCCCAGTTTCTAAAGACACTATACCTATACGGTCCTTTCATGGTTTTGTTATATGTTTTAATAAGTGTGCTTCAATTATGAAGTATTAACAACGAATGTAAAGTATGGGTTGTTATAGTTGGTATCAGAGGAATGGAATAGTCAACCTTTGGAAACTAGGATGTGAAAGCCTTAGTAAGAATCATAAGGATAAGTCTAATCATAGAAAACAATCTTAGTGTTTTAGAAATGGAAATGAATAACCTTGGATAAGACCTTATGTGTGAAATTTTATTCTTGATTATGTTGTTTTCCTATTATAATGAGTGCTGCTCACACTATTCTTCTTGGTTTTAGTCAATGGCTGGAACCTGAAGGAACCGTGTTAATGCGGAATGCATTGGGCAATCCAATGATTGTGCCCCTGAGAAACCAAATGTTATGGGAACTGGAATGCAAAAATCTTGTAGCCATGCTCACACAACTTTCTCAAGATATGAATCATGATGGACTTCCAATCGAGCAAAGGAAGGAGCAACATTCTGTAGAATCCTTCATTAGACAGCGTCCACCTTTATTCAGCGGGTCTACTCATCCATTGGTTGCTGAACAATGGATTAGTACTACTAAAAAGATATTTTCAGTTCTCCAATGTTCTGAACATGATAAAGTCATTTTAGTAGTGTATCGTTTGGAAGGTGATGCTGATCAATGGTGGAATCTTATCAAGAATACGAGGCAAAGAGATGAAATTTAGTCCATGGAATGGGACGAGTTCAAGAAATTATTTTTCAATAAGTACATCCCTCGTATTTTCTAAACAAATATAGAGAAGGAGTTTCTTGAACTAGAGAAAAAGGATGACGAATCTGTTGGTACCTATGAAGCAAATTTTACAAGACTTGAAGGGTACGCTTCTGGAATTATTATCCAACCTAAGAGTAAGATCGATCGATTCTTTAGTGGCTCAAAACCAAGTCTTCGAAGGGCGTTAGCCATAAGGGACTTCAATAGATACGAGGAATTCGTTCGATGTGCTCTCAATGTTGAGATGGATATTGGAGTAACCCATCAATAATATGGGTTTGATAAGAAGAGGAAAATGGAATTCAAAGGAAAATCTAAAGAGCACACTGAAAAGAATACGAGCTTTCCCTTATGCTCAAAGTGTGGAAAGAAACATGGAGGGAGTTGTCTTAAAGGGACAAGTAAATGTTTCAAATGTGGAAAGAAAGGTCATCGGGCATTTGAATGCCGTAATGATGGGAAGAAGATTTCTAATGATGCAAATAATGGAAGGGATACACAGAATGACCCTACTACACTTCAATGTTTCAAGTGCAAGGAAATTGGTCATTATGCCAATCAATGCCCAAATCCAAGGGGTGATGATGATGGTCGACGTCAACAAACTCTTAAGTCTAAAGACAAAGGAAAGTCACATTCAATTTCAATCAGCTATGTGGAGTATGATAACGAAGTGGTGAAAGGTACACTTACCATCCACTCTAAATTAGCAAATGTTTTATTCGATTCTGGATCCACCCACTCTTTTATTTCTGAAGAATTTTCTAAGGGTATCACCATATTACCTCAACAATTAGATGTTGAGTTAGCTGTGACAACCCCTAATGGAACAAAAGTCGCATCAAATGTTTATAATTCTTCTCCGATTGAAGTTTGTGGGAAAGTGCTTCCTACAAATCTTGTGATCCTTCCTATAGTGGAATTTGATGTGATTAATGGAATGGATTGGCTTTCTTTATATAGAGCTCATATCATTTTCTAAAGAAGGGAAGTCACATTTCATATTCCAGATCAATCTATGATCGTCTATCGATGCAAGGATGAACATAACCATCCAGTAGAAATTTCTTCCATATTATGGGTCTTTATTCCACTAAATGAAGGTTATTTATCTCAAATGGTTGGTGAGAAACTCACCATTAAGAATATTCCCATTGTACGAGAGTTTGACGATGTCTTTCCGAAGGAATTACAGGGTCTTCCACCAAATCGTGAAGTTGAGTTTTCAATAGAACTTGTACCAGGTGATTTACCAATTTCAAAGACACCTTATAGAATGGCCCAAATTGAGTTGCAGGAATTGAAGAAGGAACTCCAAGAGAATCTTGATAAGGGGTTCATACGCCCTAGTGCGTCACCTTGGGGAGCACCTGTTCTGTTTGTTAAGAATAAAGATGGATCAATGAGACTCTTCATTTATTATTGAGAACTTACCAAGATCACTATCAAGAACAAATATCCTCTCCCATGCATTGATGACTTATTTGACCAACTACGCGGAGCTCAATAATTTTCCAAGATTGATCTTCGTTCAGGGTATCATCAATTAAGGGTCAAAAAGGAAGATATACCAAAGACGGCTTTCCGTACAAGGTATGGACACTATGAATTTATAGTGATGCCATTTGGTCTTACTAATTCCCCTTCTATCTTCATGGATCTGATGAATATAGTCTTTAGAGACTATCTTGATCAGTTTGTGGTAGTCTTTATAGACGATATTCTTGTATATTCAAAGAGAAAGGAAGAACATGAAGATCACTTGAGAATTATATTGAAGACCCTACGAAAGGAGAAGCTTTATACCAAGTGTGAATTTTGGCTTCAAAAATTTTCATTTTTGGGTCACTTAATCTCAAAAGAGGGGATATCTGTGGATCCAGCAAAAACACAGGTTATCGAAAGATGGTCGAGACCAACAAAAGTAACTGAGATCCGAAGTTTTCTTGGTTTGGCTGGATATTACCGATGTTTTGTGAAATATTTTTCACGATTATCTAATCCACTCAATAGGTTGACTCAAAAAGGGGTTATGTTCGTGTGGACGGAGGAATGTGAAGAGAATTTCAATGAGTTGAAAAGATGGTTATCCAGTGCACCTGTACTCACACTTCCTTGTAGTAGAGAAAGGTTTGTGATCTACAGCGATGCATCCAAGAAGGGATTGGGGTGTGTTCTTATGCAAAATTATATGGTGATAACTTATGCCTCACGACAATTGAAAATACATGAGTAAAATTACCCAACTCATGATTTGGAGTTAGCTACGGTAATATTTTCATTAAAGATTTGGAGGCATTATCTTTATGGAGAAAGGTGTGATATTTATACTGATCATAAAATTTTCAAGTATATTTTCACTCAAAAGGAGCTGAATATGCTCCAAAGAAGATGGTCGGAGTTGATTAAGGATTACGACTGCTCTATTCATTACCACCCTGGGAAAGAAAACAAGGTGGCAGATGCATTAAGTTGACAAGACCATGCCAGTTTATCCATGATGAGGATCACAAAAGATCTAATATTTATGGATTTACAAAGGATAGATCTTGGAATTATAATGAACGGGGAAAAATCGTATCTTTATCAAATGAATGTTCAACCATCTATACATGTGATGATTAAAGAGGCACAAAAAGAAGATGTAGAGTTACAAAAGAAGGTGAGAAATGTTCCGGAATTCAACCTTTATTGTGATGGGATAATAAAGTTCAGGAATTGGGTTTGTGTTCCTCCGATACTCGAATTAAAGAAGGAGCTGCTCAATGAGGCTCATAGTTATTCATTATCTATTCATCCTGGAAGCACGAAGATGTACGGGGACCTGAAAGAGCACTTTTGGTGGGATGGCATGAAAAGAGATGTTGTTGAATATGTCTTGATGCTTGGTTTGTTAGCATGTTAAAGTTGAGAGACAGAAGTCTAAGGGGATGTTACAACCATTACCCATACCTGAATGGAAATGGGAAAACATCACTATGGACATTGTCACAGGACTTCCTAAAACATCCAAAGGCAGTAATACTATCTGGGTCATAGTTGATCGTCTTACAAAGTCTGCACACTTCATTGCTATTAGAGAGGATTTCTCTCTCGATCAGATTTCCAGGATATATGTAAAGGAAGTGGTAAGATTGCATGGAGTACCACTTTTTATTATATCTGATCGGGATCTGAGGTTTACCTCAAAGTTCTGGCAGAGACTTCAGTATACTCTGGATACAGAGTTGAGTTTCAGCACTGCTTATCATCCTCAGATAGACAGTCAGTCTGAGAGGACAATTCAAACTCTAGAAGATATGTTGAGAGCTTTATCTATGGATTTCAAAGGTGGTTGAGATCAATACCTACCTTTGGTGGAATTTTCTTATAATAATAGCTTTCACTCCAGTATTCAGATGGCTCCTTATGAAGCTCTCTATGGAAAGAAATGCAGGAATCCAACTAGCTGGGATGAAGTTGGGGAAAGAAAGCTATTAGGACCTGATCTTGTTGATGAGATGGCAGAAAAGGTCAGATCTATTCAACAACACATAAGACCAGCTCAGAGTCGACAGAAATGTTATGCCGACAACCGAAGAAAAGACTTAGAGTTTGAAGTGGGTGATAAAGTGTTCTTACGAATATCTCCTTTGAAGAGAGTAATGAGATTTGGAATGAAGGGAAAGCTGATCCCAATGTATATCTGTCCTTTCGAAATACTAGATCATGTTGGGAAGGTAGCTTACTGATTGACACTTCCACCGAATCTCTCTCAAGTTCACAATGTGTTCCATGTACCTCTCCTGAGAAAGTACATACCTAATCCTTCACATGTACTAAGCTCAGAAGTTGTACCGCTGGAACAAGATCTTTCTTATGAAGAACAGCCGGTAGAGATTCTCGATCGTAGTGAAAAAGTCCTACGGAACAAGACCACTCGCTTGGTGAATGTTTTATAGAGGAACCACCAATTAGAAGAAGCTATATGGGATCTTGAGGATATGATGAGGGAGAGGTATCCTCATCTATTTGTTACAAGTGATGAATTTCGAGGGTGAAATTCATTTTAAGGGGGGTAGAATGTAACACCCGATGCATTTATAAGAAATATTTTGTTTTTATGTTATATAAATCATCAAAGAATCTTTCATTACACATAACACTAGCTTGGCTTGCTTTACACGCAATCACGACCTTCCTTGATAGCTTGCGTCGTACGCAATACCGAGTTTCACTAAACAACGATATGCTATTAAAATATTATTAAAACTAGCCATTATGAATAGTAATAAACACTTTTTGAAAATTTTTTAAATTTTATTTTTCAAAATAGACTTCGTTTTTGGATTCGGAATATCCAAATTAGCCTAGGGTGAAATTTTTGTATTTTTATGGAAACTTTCAATTTTTGATGAATAGTGAAAACACTAGGTTACTATTTAAAAATAAACTTTTTATTTAAATAATTATTTATTTTATTTAAATTTATTTAAGGTCAAAATTGATACATAATACCTATATAAGTTCAATTTAATTCATTGGAGTAATTTTATAATAATTTTAGATATATAAAAATTTTATTGAACTTTTCACCGTCTTTTACCCACCTCCTAGGAGAATTTTCAAATTTACATAAAACATAATTTTACTACTTCTGTGAGTGGAATTTAAAAAATCTGAGAGACATGGTTGATGTCAGTAAGTAAAATGTGGTTCAATGAGATGAAAATAATTTTTGGTGAATAGTAACCTTTTACTTTTATTTACCACGGTTAAAAGTAAATAGGGTAATTAAGAGTAAAAATGATATTATTATTACCCTAACACATGTCCTAATTCTATTGGATAAGTTTAATTTGACGAAAAAAACCTTAGGAATAAAATACGACCATTTAGGAACACTTGGATTAGATTAGGATATTTATTATTAATTTATTTAAAGAAGGGTTAAAATAGTTAAAATCAAAGTTTAATAAGTAAATAATTTTTAATATAGGGTTATACATAAGATAAATTAGACTATAAATATTCGTTAGAAAGATTAAACGATTTCCTACATAATGATATTTTATTTGTAATTTTTAGACATTAAATAATTTAATTTATATATGACACAATGATTATGACGTAATTATTTTATTAATGAAATATTGACATAATTGATATTATAAATACCCAAATAAATGTAATTTGAGACTTTTTATGAATTACAATAATTTTATATGTTAATATGATATTTTAGTATTGATTTAATTCACTTTTTTCGAACTAATCATTCTGTTATGATTTTCACAAAATTCAATTACCAAATAGTATCAAAATTGACATAAAATAGTTTTTAAAACAAATATTATATTATTAATTGTTATTTTATTCCTAAAAATCTAAGGTTCATCCAAATGACTTGGATAAGGTTATATATATTAATAATAAACAACTTGGGGTTATTTTTTCTTGTTATAACATGTTTATTAACCTTATAGTGTAAGAACACAAGAAGACATGGTAAAAGAAAAATTATTTATCTTAATGTTAAATATAAATGATAAGGTTAAAATAGGAACCTAAACTTGTCTAAATTCTATTGGATGAGAGGATTTCAACCCATACCCACCTTATATTAGAAATAAATCAATTTGGATCTATTTAAAACCGAATATTACTGTATAATAAAATAATATTTTTAGTTTTTCCAAAGGTGCCCCTCTCCTCCCTTATAAAAGGGCACCTCCTCCCTCTCTTCCTCACACCACTATGAACCTTCAAGATAGGCCAAACCCTGCCAATTTATCCTCTCCACTTCCCTAGAAACATCCTAGAGGTCCTGGTATTCTTAAAAGACCAATTTTAGTTCCCTAAAAGGAGGTCTCAAAGAAGCGCTTCAAAGAAGAGGTAATGCCCGTTACCGATTCTTTCAACTTTATTTTTTCTTCTACTTCTTCTTCTTTAGTTGTTTCATTATGAATTAATAACATCAGTATCACTCATATATGGATATGTTATTATAAGTATGAAACAACCCTATTTGACCACATATCCATCCTACGGAAAACGAAATCACCGCGCGTACGTACGTACAGAATACCGTCTCCACACCGTGGTGTAATCTAGTTTTCACCACCACCTTACTTGGATGGGTATAATGTTGTAAAGAATGAATATATATAAATATTGTAAAGTGATATTGATTCTGAAATAGTATACATACACTCCAACACAATTCCACGATCATGGGAATGATATCATCACTCGTGCGTACGTACGAAATACCGTCTCCACGATGTGATGCGACTCGTTCTACATGGTTTTCATTGCATAACAATTACATAAATGAATTTAGTGAATAAATATGATATATATTACACTAATACCATTCTGGAAATGAGGTATCTATAACCTAAAAAGAATAATAAGAATTTATTCGACAAAACACGCATAAGAACAAAAACTAATAAACTCCCGAATAACAAGTAGCAATGAAATATTACTAATAATAAGCTATGAATATGACCATATATGATATCATAATAATGATTATGATTCTAGAATAAGTCAATGAAATTATTTAAATCATTATACAGGAGGTTCAGACACTTATGAAGCTAATCGGATCTAAGGTAAGGGAAATATCACAATCTCATTTTTATCCGAGATTGTTTATACTTTGGAATTTACTGGGGTGTATTTTATCATCCACATCTATGTTTCCTCAATATGTAATATTATTTCCATCCGCCTAAAATTGTTTAAATACAATTCTACCCTTCGGTGAGTTTTTAGTAAAAGATATGTAAGGAATCTTTGGTCGTTTTTCGTACGAGGTACTTTTTGACTTTTCCGACAAAAGTATGAGAAGAATGTTTTTTTAACTTATACGGAATGAATGGATTTTTAAAACATTATTTCCAATAAGAATATTTTAAAAGTTTTCAAGTTTTTTTTAATCAACTTCTTTTAGTTTAGAATTGTATGACATGTTAAGAAAGGAAAAGTGTTTTTGAAGTAGAAAGGATATTTTCCTCAAGAATGGAGTTCAAGTGTTTTATCAAAATTATTTTCCATCTAAGATAATAAAGGGTTCTGTTTATATCACTATTATTACATTGATTTTATTATGTTGTGATGAAATTATTTTTCTGAATTCCATTATCTTATATGAATTTTTTTATGATTCCATGATGTTTAAGAATCCCATTTTTATTACATCGGTTATGCAATGATGTATGATTTTTGATTTTGTGGAACACATGAGAATGGTATCATTATGAGATGGGTGGGACCTATATATCCCTCCAATGCATTGGGTAAAGATTTTATATCTCATGGGATAGACATGGATGGAATGGCAGTTTAAACCGGTTCAGTGAAACAGGACTGAAACAAGGAATGAACTCGATTCAGAAATGGGCATTGTCCACTAAGATAGTCTTTGCAATGAGTCTTGAATAATAAGAAATGATTATCTTTGATTATGTGTGTATTCTACAACGCTTCAGGTTTTATGTTATGATTATTGTGATTACATTTCACTACCATGATTTATCCCATGTTATGAAATTATGATCTCTTTTCCAGGGTATGATTTCCAAAATGTTATGTTCTTAAGAATATGATGTGATTGATATTTCTTTTGTTTACCCTTAATGAGCATTTGAGCTCACCCTTTTGTATGTTTTCTTTCCCCCAGGTCAGGAAGAAGGTTATTAAGTAGGATATGCCAAAAGGGACTCTAGATATGATGAAATAAATAGGAGACAATTTAGACGCTTTATTAACCAGTTGTTCATGTTTCCCAGTTTCTAAAGACACTATACCTATATGGTACTTTAATGGTTCTGTTATATGTTGTAATAAGTGTGCTTCAATTTTTAAGTATTAAAAATGTATGTAAAGTATGGGTTGTTATAAAAACACCCTTGTTTTTTTCTAATGAAGTTTTCTTGAGTGAGTGTTGTGGAATTTATATCCTGGTTAGCGAAATTTAGCATTACAGTAATTGATCTAGAAACACTGTTTCAAACTGTACTTTCATAACGTGATCGTATGGTTCATCATACCTACGTTATGCTAGAAATTTAATGCTTTTGTATGGTATTAACCCTATATTTCACTAAACACTTTGCATTTGGATCGAAATACTTACATTTAGAGGATTGAAAAGCATATAGATATTAAACCGTACATTGGAAGTTGGTATTACCATTCATCAACAATAAATTCAGTAATTTGAACATATGGTTAATCAATTATACATTTAGGATATTATTCTAAAAAGGTGGATGTATGGATTGTCATCCCTACACTTACTTTTGTTCCCAACATTTCATGAAGATGAATGAATGACCAAGGAACCATAAATTGGTAGGAACCCTATGCTATGCAGAGGAACCCTACACCATGCAATGAAACCAAACACTATGATAAGGAACCCCATGCTAAGTAGTTCAACCCTACATTGTGTTATCAACAACAATGTTATTAAGCCGTGTTTTCAATACGCGATTGCTGCAATGGCCTATTCAGAATAAAAGACTAATTCCAAGATCTTTATTATTGTTTCAAAGAACCGTATTCATCATAGAAAATATCTTCTATTCTTAGGGGAATTTACGACTCCCTGGTCATTTGTAATTTGAATTTCCAAGATCAATCAAGCTATTATTTTGGATCTTGAATACCGAAGAGAGATATATGTTCTATATATCACTTAATTGTATCTCTTCAAAAATATAGGTGTGATAAGTGATTCACATACGTGACTGCATTATTGGAATTATCTTTTACAGTGATACTTCAATGTATGATCAAATATATGTTATTTAAAAAATGGGATACACTTTGAAAGTTATTCTTATTTAAACCTTGATTTATTACATATGTTTAGTTTCTATCTTATTGAAGATAATTTTGAAACAAGGATCTCTTTAGACTGTTTCATTCATAAAAATATTCATTTAAGAAGAAGAATATCCATCATTAGTAAGTTTTTTGTTGCTATAATTGTGAAGATCAACCCCAACCTTTCAAATCAATATCTTTTGATTTATTAGAGTTTCAACTACTCGTACTTTGTTGTGGTGGAGTATCAAATTCTCGATCTTAGATTAGGATAACCGGTTCTCTATTAAAAAACTAGAAGGATTTTTTTTCAGTCTTGTTGTAATGGTGAAAATTTTCAGTACTCAGTTTCAGATTTATGGACTTTTTATAAGAGGACCATTCTAGGGAAATTCACAAATCTCACAGAGAGAGTGATTGGTGTAGTGGACTAGGGGATATTTTTTTCCCTAAACCACTATAAAAAGTTGTGTTCTTTATTTATATTTTATCTACTAAACAGTTTCATATAGAAGAAAACACTACTTATCTTCATAAATCCTAGAGGGTGTCAAAATCCTGAATTGTTGATGATTTTTGAAAAGACGCAATCCAACCCCCCTCTCTCATATGACTTTGTATATTCTGACCTAACAAACATATCCAATTAAACTCTTAAATATTTTTGAAATAATTTCAGTGGTTTGAAATAAACTCTTGATATCATAAAACAATATCAAAATTCCCATGATTAAGTGTAGTTTTTAATCTAATAATTATGAAGATGAAATAATCAGTTGAAAATCAAGTTTTGATCCATTTTCAATTAACATTAAGATTATTCCA
Source organism: Viscum album (assembly GCA_963277665.1). NCBI lineage: Eukaryota > Viridiplantae > Streptophyta > Magnoliopsida > Santalales > Viscaceae > Viscum > Viscum album. The sequence goes on along the minus strand of OY728162.1, from coordinate 343,703,160 downwards.
AAAAGTTATAGATGTGATATTTATACATTAATTAGTCAAAATAGTGAGATTAAAATAATTGAAACACAAGACCAAAATTGTTAAAATACTATCTTAACAATTCCCCCACACATAACCCTTGAACTCTCGGATAAGTTAATTTCATAACAATTACCAAAGAAAATTTAAATACTAAGCCAATGTGAGTTCCCTTTTTAGCACCATGATCCTTAAAATATCATTCATTCTTTATGATATTAAGTTTATGTTCATTATCAAGTACATTAAATTAATTTACACTTATTTTATTCTCTCAAGTACACTTATACCTACCTAATCATAAATATTTATTTCAACACCCAAGTTTTAATTATCAAGAAATGTTCTTATAATTCCAATTTCATGAAAGTTTCACCATCGGATTGATGAATTTCTTTATCCTTGCCCAATTATTCAACTATTTTTTATATCATGAGAAATTTTTAGGATTTTTTTAGGATTAAGTTTGGTGGTTTCCATTGAGAATATTTTGAAAAGAATTTGGAGTTTTCCTCTAATTTGAAACATGATTCATGGTTTTTAGTTTCCTTAAACAATTTCATCGTCCCTCTATTCCTGTCCCATTGATACATCTCCAATCCATTTAACTACTCAATACATCCCACAGTTTTTTAATATTTAAGAAACTACAAATTTTCCTCCCTCTATTTTCTTCTACAGGTCTTCATTTTTTTCCTTTTTTACTTTTACTATAGTTTTTAACGTGAAGGAAAAGTGGTAATTTTGATTTCCTTAAATATGTTTGAGTTATAACTAGTCCCAAATTAGGAAGTATTTACCTTCTTTTTGGTGTGTTCTATGTCCTTTCTTCTAATAGATTTATTGCATCTTTCGAAATAGATCCTAATGGATAACACTGGTACAAAAGATTTTATGACATATTTCAACATCAGTTATTGTCCAATTCATCTTAATCTCCTTGTAAAATCAATATTTTGAGAATTACACTTGTATCAATCATTTTTTCCCTCTTCCCTATATTTCTAGTAGCAATTATCATCTTTTAAAATTGGAAATTCAATATTGTTTTGAGTTTTTTATATCTAAACAAGGGTACTCATTACTTCAAACAATGGTAGCCATCTATGACTACATTTTTATGATATGTATTCCATTTTTTTATCTTCTAAACAATGATTTTCATCAACCAAATTATTTCCTAAAATTTGTAGTACCACCTTTTTCAGCTCAATATATTCATAAAAAATGCTTCTTCTAACTCACTTTCTCCCATCCCCCATACATACAATATACCAATATAAGGTATAAGCTTCTAGAACATGTTATATATAGATTATTGGTGTAGAATGTGGCTTTGTAACAAGGTCATTCATAGATGCTAAATGATATAATATTTAAATATTATTTTTATCCCACAATTAATGTTCATTGAAAAGGGATCTTAGAAATCAAAATAAAGCCCCAGTCATGTATATCACAAGGTCCTAGAATCATCATTGTTTTTGAATAGATTATTCAGAATGTTCATGTTATTCGTACATGTCTATTTATCTCAATAAAAATGGAATTCTAAAGAATATTTCAAATGTTTTTTAGAAACCTCTCATGTAAGTGATTAAAAATTTAGGGTAGTATGTCATGGAATAAAATTAAAAAATAAATGGGATTTTTGTGAATTTCCCTCACCAATAATTTGAATAAAAAACTTATTTAACCATTCATATATGACATGTAAATATTTCAAATCAATTCCTTAATATTGTAATTGATTCAAAAATTAAAATTTAATTCAAATTAAGCTCAATAAATTTCAAAAATAGACTAAAACTGAAAATGAAACATAGAAAAATTTGAAAAAAATGGAAAACAATTAATAAACTACAAAGGATATATCCTATATTATTAAATGATGTATTATCCTCAATGAATTCACTAATATTTAACATTTAAATAGATTTTAAATGGAATCATAGCATAAAATAAAGTTTTTATTAGAGGGATAGACTGATTGATTTCAATGATACTTAGGATAGAGGAGCATGATCTCCTCTACTAATTATTGGGGAATGTCTCCATATAATTTCATCAGCCTATACCCATTAATAGTTAATATGTTTTATTATCCCTATTTCCTAACATGAAAAACATCAAAAGGTATATATGAGTGACTATAAATGAACATTCCCATCAATAATGAAGTTTACCCAAAATCATCTTGAGTATTGCTTTATAAATAAACAGTTTTTCCCCTAGTTATAAATATTTTGACTGAATGATCTTATCATGAACCACTCTAGTAATTTATTTTTAATGGTTTTAATTCTCAAAGTATTATATTCTAGTTTCTTTCATCTTTAATAATTATAGATTTCTCTCTTTTCCAACTCTAACATGTTCTAAATTCTTCTTTTATATACCCTAATATGTTTTTTTTTCAAACTCCATAGTTAGATAAAATATTTTCCTATAGACTATCCTGTACAGAATCATTCTAATAGGGGTTTTTTAGTAGTCCTACAAGCCCATTAGAATTCCCTCAATAATTTTCTCCAAAATGTTTAGTTTGGTTTGAAATATTTCTCTAATATTACCTTGATTTTTCTATTTGAAACTTTAACTTACCGATTATTCAATGGGTGGTAGGGTTTTGATGTCTTATTTTTCTCCCTATTATTCCTCATTAAAGAATCCATGTTTATATTAAAGATTTTGTACCATTGATCATTCATGATGGATTTTGGAAATAAAAACCCAAAAAATATGTTTGTCCTAATAAAGTCACACACTACATGACCATCATAAAGTTTTGTTGTCTTAACTTCTACCCATTTTGAAACACAATAAACTGCAAGAAATATGTAAGAATTTAGAAAAGGTATTGAAAAAATTATTATAAACTCTATTCCTAATACCTGATAAATTTCACAAAATAAGATTGGTTTTTAAATCATTTCTTATCCTTTTTAAATGTTTCTTGTGAATTTAAATTTATCACATTTTAAAAAAAATAAATATTTATCTTTAAATAAGTTAGGCTAGTAAATTCTTAATTATAAAAAATTTCTTACTATCCTTTGTGGTAAATGTTTTCCTCCAAAAGAAAGAGAGTAAAAAAAAAATAAAAAAAGAGGTTGTATTTTTTTCTAGTTAATCATATTCTTATCACTTGTTCATTTAATATTTTTCAAATATATTTATTTTTCAAGATGTAAAATTTTGATTAAAAAACAGCCTAAGAATTTTTTGGGTGTTCATTTGATATGGGACATGATAAGTTACCAAATAATTTACCTTTTATGAATACCATAGTACATTTCCTTCAATTAAGTAAAATTACTATTCTAGAATGTGATTAATCTATGGTTCTTAGTCTGGAATCTCAACATTATCCTTATTGGGTAGCCTACTCAGGTGGTAAGACACTTGTTTCTTAGTTTTTGTCTTCTATTTTAATTAAAAATAGAACAATTTAAGTAGTTACATCCATATAACAAGCCACTAATTTAATTCATCTTTCTCAAACATCTAAGTGTTATAGGATTAGAAAATACTGTAACTTTATTCCCATGAATGTAGGATATGGATTTTTATAAATAAAAACAACTATAAGAAATTGTATTGTTATGGTTTTATATTTAAGATAAGTAGAATATAGTGTCCTTGATTCATATGAAATGTCTTGAAATTTTCTATTTTTATTTTCGGATAAGATTACTCTCACGGATTATCTTAACTTATCATAAATTTGTTTAAATGGATTCTCCCATACTGTTGTTTTCATCATTATTGAGGTAATTAATCTTCTAATTAATATATCAACTTCTTCCAAAAATTTCACATTAAATTTAAAATAATTTTATATAAGTAACCTAGAAATATGATGAGATATATTACTAAAATCCTTGATAAACCTCTTGTAAAATCTTACTTGTCCTGTAAAATATCTAATATATTTCACAAAATTTGGGTATGGTAATGAATTAATCACTTAAATTTTCTATTTATTCACATAAATTAATTTTTTGTGAAATGACATGTCCAAGTAATATTTATCTTTCCACCATAAAATTAAACTGTACAAAATTCAAAACAATGTTATTTTAAATACAAGTTTTCAAAACATTTTCTTGATTTTTAAAGTAATGATAAAAATAATCTCCACATACAATGAAATTATCTAAAATGCATCCAAGTATTCTTAAATGTAGTCTAAAAACATACTTACCATGAACCTATATAATATAACTACACCATTAAACAATCCAAATGTCATCCTTTTGTAAGAAAATGATCCAAATGGATATTTAAATGTGGTCTTCTTCTGATTTTCAAGAGAAACGAGAACTTAGGAAAAACCTAGAAAACAATCTAGAAAACAATAGTGTGTTCTTCCTATCAATATTTATTACATCAAGTCAATTAATTGGATAAGGAAATTATATTTCCTAGTTGACTAATTTATCTTCATATAGTGTATATAGACTCTCTGACTATTCTGAATCCTCGTAGGGATTAACTCATTTTCCACACTCCTCACAATGGTTTGTCCCATTTTCATAGGAACAATGTGAACAAGTCTAACCAACATTGAGTTTGAAATAAGGTTAATTATATATTCTTATAGTAACCTTTTTATTACCATTTTCACTACCACCATCATGGTTAGATTCACCCTTCATTTAGGTTTTCAAATTGGTTAAGTATTTCTTCATGTTTAATGTTCCGCATGCATATTTCAGGATTCATGCCTAGAATATGACCTAGACTCCAACCTATTTCTTTTAAATGATTTTTTCAAATATAAATAAATTTATGTTATTGGTTTTTTGTATATTATTATCAAGTATCACAATTATTTTTTCTCTTTCCATGAGGTACAGATATTTCAAATCAATGGGTGGAGTTTTATGTTCCAAAATTGGGGACTGTTCTAAATTTGAAATTAAATTTGGGTTCATCAGTTCTAAATGTTTAATATTCTTCATATATGATGACATGCTAGCTTATTATTCATGGAATACACAATCTAACCCATCAAAAAACTAATTAGTTACCTTTTCTTATTGACTGAAAATTGTTTCACCAGTTTTATGGACAACCACATTTTCATTGGGGTGTTCAAGAATAAAATCTTTTCTTATTGATAAAAATTCATTCAAAATACATAGATCCTCACGTAGTCTAGTTTCTTCAATATGTTAGTGTATAAAATGAAATATTCAGCTGAAGGGTTTCTCATGAATTCAATGTTGTTAATGTTGATTGTGTTGTCCCCAAAATATATTTTGAGTCATCCTTCATGTTCATTGAATATTTCATAGATTATACATAAAAATGGTCAACAAAAAATTATTGGTGAGTATCTTGGTTCTCTATCTTCCTCCATATTAAGCATATATAAGTATGCTAAAAAAATTGGATCTTGAACTCCAACCAAAACATCTTCTAACACTACTAGTAGAAAAGAAATGTATATGTTTACAATTTTCACCAACACTATTATGGTCTTATATTATACAATATGTAATGATGAAAACACTAAGTGAGGCACCAAATTTATAGAATCACCTGTATCACATAAATCATCTAAAAAATCTAATGATCCAATGGTGTTATGAATTGATAATATACGTAGATCTTGAAATTTAATTAGATGTTATGGTGTAATTAAAGATGAGAAAATTATCCATATGTTAATAATTTCATTCCCTTGAAGCTTAAAATTTTGGTGACAATATCCTTGAGTAGATTAGAATACTTGATTCTGTTTGAGATCTTCATGAAGTTGAATAATGATCTCTATATTATGAAAAGCCTCCAGAATTTCCCTTTGAAGTTTTTCTAATTGAACCTTCATGGGTTGAATAATTAATGATGGAATAGGGAGTGGAAGGTATGTATTCTCTATTTAATGCATCTTTAGAGTTTTCTCTAGTATTTTACTTTTTATCTTTATATACTTATTCCTTTGATATTTCTTATCTTTTTATTTTCAGAGTTGGAATTTAAAATTTTACTTATAATTTTAAAAACATTTGTCTTCATCATTCTCTAGTTCTGGTTGGTTTAGATCATGTTCATGATAGATTGGTCCTTTATGTTCTTTTCCGCTTATTGTGTTCATCATACTTACATTTAACTTGGGATTAGATAATTATTATACTGGTAGTTTTTCTAGGTTCGTAGATATAATTTCCTAAATACTTTCCAATTCATTTATTAACTCCTCCATTTTATTTCTGTGGTCATCAAACCTGGATCCTAACTTCTATTATACTAGGGAACAACTACTATTTGATGGTTATTTAGATATTATTTTTTTGTCTTGGAGGGGTTTATTGGTAAAAAGGTTGTGTGCAAAAATGTTTCTATTGTTCTCGGAAAAGTGTTGGGTATTGGTGTTGTTGGGTTATCATGTGAAATGTGGGATGTTGTTGGTATTGATTTAAAAATGTTTTTCTAGCCTAATTCTAATTAATTCAAAAAATTATATTAAACATGGGAATTATCTTCCATCCTTGATTGAGTTTTTGAAACTTCATTAGATGAAAGGCTACTACAGAACTCTCCAAACCCTACACTACAACACATTGGTTAGTGAAATGTGTAGGAGATGAAAAAAATATATGTCCTGAAATGTAATTTTTGTTCACTGTTTTTCTTCAAATTGATTTATCTCATAAGGATGGTTATCTCTTCAAGTATTTATTGTAGCTACGAATATGAATTGGAAGCTCTTATCTCATGGATACCTCCTTTTCAACATTATTGTGTTTTTTAAGATATACTTTCAATTACTGCCTTTGATTCATCTAGTGATTTGTTAATGAGAGATTTTCCAAATGATGTTTTCACTATGTTCATATCATATTCCATCCTACATTGGTATAATAACACAAGGAAGTGATGTTCCCATATAACTTGATGTGGGAAACAAGAACACATATTCTTAAACCTTTCATTGTTCCTATAAAGTGTCTCTCCAGTTGTTTTTATAATGGAATATAACCCCTTATTTATGGTCGTTCACTTATTGGTAGGAAAAAACATTTATAGGAAATAAAATTTCATGTTATATTAGTAATGAAACTCTACAGAGTGTAAGTCATATAACCACTCCTTGGTTACTCCTTCAATTGATAAGGGGAATTCTATCCACTTTAGTTTTACCCTATCCACCCCTCTTGGATTCATTGTTGAATATACACATGCGAATTATTTAATATACTTATTCGGATCTCCACTGACCAGACCACGAAACTCTAGTAATAGCTAAATAATATAAGTTATTAGTTTAAAATAATTTTTAATAGAAGGAATGAAAATATTATTTTTTGGGTAATGAATTGGGGTTCAAAAATATATCTCAATGTATGGATGGGATTTTATTCCATACTAGTCGTCTCAATTTTAAAACATAAGGTTTCATTAGAGTTTACAAAATATATTTTCTCATAATTTGATTGAAAGTTAAGGTTTTTAGGTCTAATTAACAAGGTTATTTGTATTTCAGGATCTAATGGGAGGGGTGTATTAGTAGAGGAAAAGTGATGAAATTAAATGGTTAGATCATGGAACTAACTACCTAACAAAAATTCCTTGTATTTTATGAAACCTATCTTGGGTGGAGAGAAAAATTATTTTCCAGGAGAAATGTAGTGGTGGTGTTAACCCATGGTTGTTTCGATAGAGGAGTTCTCAAAATCATTTGTCTCATTAATTCATAATAGGGGGTGTTTTGAAATGGTTTGACTTTGAAAATAATAAAGGTAATTGAAAAAAATTAGTGCGAAAAACAAGATGATGATAAAGGCTATTTAGTTAGGGGTGTCTTATAATTGTAATGTTATCATAATATTTGAATTATTTTATTCTTCTCCATATTAATCGGTGAATGAGATATTCCATAATAATTTAACCTATCACCCTTTTTTTAACATTTATTGTGATAATAAACTCAAAAAACCACTACTCAGTATACACACATTTCTATGTGTTTAAGTGATATAGAAAATTACTCCTAATTTACTTTGAAAAAACCCAACTGAGTCTTATGTCTGTTAATCAAACCAAGTGTAATTACTGACCCCGTCACACATGATATTAATTAGAAAGTATATCACCCCATAGATCATGCTATTACAATTCATATATCCTAAAAATAACTGTAAGGATATAACATATCATTAAACAAGGTAATAATCAATGAAAAAAAAACCAAATCAAACACTACTACATTAAAATTTAAGAACTACTATAGAATAGTGAGGCCAATTTACAAGGAAGACATAGTTTTATTTATTAATGTGTGATGAATCTGGCATTATAAAGAAGAAAATTCCTTTCCCCAATCAATAAAAAATTAACCCTCCATACAAGGGCCAGTAAAGATGAGAGGAGGAAGAGAATATATTATAAAACTAAAGATAATAAAAAATAAAAATAAAAATCTGCCACAAAAGTTCTCCAGGAGTATTTTTCACAATCCATGTCTCCATATGATACTACTTTTAGATTCAACCTCAGGATCCTTTTCTAGATCCTTGGTTTTTATATTCTTCATTGAGGCCAATCCAAGATCCCCAATATTTTGAAATAATTATTCTTTTCTTTTCTCTCTTTGTATACATTCTTATTTGTAGTCTTAAAATCTTCACAAAAACTCATAACTTCCCTTCCTCATTCTTGATTGAAATATATTTTATACTATCATCCTAATTTAATCCTCTAGTTGATTTAATTCATGATAAAGTGGAATACTAAGTCCCAATTTGAATCATAGGTGAATCCTATAAAGTTTTCTTATGATCATCATTTGGATGATTGTTCACCAAGTAAATCATTATATGCGGGTTCTCAAATACCCTACATGGGTAAATGTTATTTGTATAGGATAATGTTGTACATCTCGAACCTCTCGTTGTTTGATTTTCATGATCACAATCACTTTCATTTTTATCTAACATTGTGTTTTAAGTGTTTGTGTTGATAGGCATTTGATTGCCAAGAAGTTGACCAAGGAAGAGGCAGAAATGGACTGAAATTCAGTCCACCGGCCGACCGGTGGCTTCACCACCGGCCAGCCGGTGGCACCCAGTCTCAAGGGGTAGCTACTGCCTCCCCACCGGTCGACCGGTGGCTCTGCCACCGGTCGACCTGTGGCACCCAGCACAAATAGTGAGACCTACTGTCTTTCCACCGGCCAGCCGGTGGCTCCTCACCGGTCGACCGGTAGAGCCTGGATCAAGACTCTTCCTCTCTACCAAGGCACCGGCCAGCCGGTGGAGATGTACCGGTCAGCCGGTGGCCCCTGGACAAGAATCCTATGCCTTTTTGCACACACCGGCCAGCCGGTGGGACTGTACCGGCCAGCCGGTGGATCCAGTCAAACTAGCCGTTGGGCTTTTGACCAGCCTGTCCACTTGGCTCCCAACGGCTCTCTAAGCCTCTCCAACGGCTCCGAAGCCTCCCCAAGGGTTCCATGCCTATAAATAAAGGCCAAGGAAGCCCCGGACACTAACTGGAACTATACAGAAGCCCACGGACACCTTGTTGATCATTTGGCGTACCTCCGGTGCATTCCTCCAAGGGAACCCCAAGTGCTCCATCCAATTCCACATCCAAGGAGCTCCTCCAAAGAAGCTTGGAAGCGGCCTTCAACATCTCCATCCAATCAAAGGCGCCCAAGGCTTCTCATATACGGTTTTTTATTGTATATTTATTTTGAGCTTTAATTTTGGGTTTGTGCTTACAAACCCCAACCTTTTCTTCATCCCCTCTTTCTTTGGGTTCTCACACCACCACTAAGGTGTGAAGAGGTTCACAAGCCTTACCTTGTAAAAGGCTTGAGATCGGTGAGCTAGCCTTCACCCGTAAAAAGGCTAGTGGGTTATTGCTTAACCACTAAAAGCATTGGGTTCTTGCTCAACCACTAAAAGCAAGCTGTAATAGGTCCTAGTGCTACCTCAAAGCCTAGTGGGTTTCTTGCTACAACCATTGAAAAGAAAGCGGTAGGAATCTCTCAACGGTTGAGTTGGGAGCGGAGACGTAGGCCGGGTTTTGGCCGAACTCCGTTATCAAGTTCTTGTGTGATTGCCTCTTTTATTTTCCGCTGCACTTTGATATTTGACTTTTAATTTGTTAATTATTTTTAAAAGGCAATTCACCCCCCTCTTGCCATCTTTTCCCTCCTCGGGTGTTTCTTCCGACCTAACAATTGGTATCAGAGGGCGTATTTGAATAATTCCCTAAAACTGGTTTCAAATTAAAGATCCTTTTTGATGGCATCTACCGCTTCTTCTTCTCAAACCCTCGAAGGTCATTCATTGGATCGTGCTCCATTCTTTGATGGAACCGATTATTCTTTTTGGAAAACCCGCATGACCACTTTTTTAAAAAGCATTGGCTATCCTATTTTCAAAATTGTTATGCATGGTTTTACTCTCTCTAGTCTAGATGAATCTAAATGGACCCCCGCCGACATTGCAAATTTCGAGCTTGATGGCAAAGCCATGAATGCTCTTCATTGCGGGTTAGATAGAAATGTATTTAATTGTATTTCTTCTTGCACATCTTCTCATGATATTTGGAAGCTTTTAGAACTAACCCATGAAGGTACTAGCAAGGCTCCAAAGCAAGAACCCGCTCAAGAGCAAGAACTCGACGAAAAGATCAAGCCCGCTTGCCCACTTCACAAGAAAAGGGCCAAGAAAAAGAAGGGAAAGAAGAAGGCTTCAAAGGCATCTTGGAGTGATAGCTCCTCCTTCTCCTCCTTCTCCTCGAGCGACCAAGGTAAAAAATGCCTAATGGCAAAACATGAGGTATCATCTTCCGACTCTTCTTCCTCTTCCTCTAGTTCTTCAAATTCTTTTAATCATTTATCTTATGAAGAACTCTCACACGCTAGAGACCAACTAGAAAAAGGTTTTCATACTTTATCGTCAAAATTTGTTGCTTTGAAAAAGTCTTTCAAAAAACTCTCCTCCGAAAAAGACCAACTTCTCAAAGAGAAGGAGGAGATGTCCCTTAAAATCCACAATTTTCCAAATGTTGATTCCATGGAATCAACCATCAAAGACCTTAGAGAAACCCTAGCCAAGTTCACCCAAGGTGAACAAAATTTGAACAATCTCCTTGGTTCTCAACGTGTTTCTAGAACCACCAATGGACTTGGCTACACCAACCAAGCTTCCTCCTCCCATGCTCCAACTGTTTTTGTAAGGGGGAGCTCTAGCTTTAAATTTTGCAATTATTGTAAGAAAACCGGGCACCTTATATATGAATGTAATTGTAAAAATGCCCGTTATGGCCAACCCAAGTCTTTTTACTTTTCGGACGAATTTTATAGGAGAAGACCCGCAATGAGACAAGTTTGGATTGAAAAATCCCTTCTTGCGAGTCTCTCCGGGCCGAAAATCATCTCTTTTCAAAATCCCTCTCCCCGGTGACTTTTTGTTTTTTTTAGGGGGAGTTAGGATCTTTTAAGCTTTTTTGTTATTTCAAGATTTTCATTTCAAACCTTCAATTTCAACATTTGGTTTCAAATTTCAAAATTCAATTTTTGATTCAAAACTTTCAATTCAATTTTTCATTTCAAATTTTTTCAACAATTAGTATCATTTTCAATTGTTTTAAACTCTCTAGATTTCCCTCAATCAAGTTTTATGCCCCACTCTATTTTGATAATCACAAAGGGGGATAATTTCTTGATTGATTGGGGGAGAAACTTTTTTTCATGCTTTGCTTTACATTTCATTTTATTTAAGCATTCCTTTCAATTCATGTTTTTACTTTAATTGTTTAAGTGATTGTGATCATCAAAATAGGGGGAGATTGTTGTACATCTCGAACCTCTCGTTGTTTGATTTTCATGATCACAATCACTTTCATTTTTATCTAACATTGTGTTTTAAGTGTTTGTGTTGATAGGCATTTGATTGCCAAGAAGTTGACCAAGGAAGAGGCAGAAATGGACTGAAATTCAGTCCACCGGCCGACCGGTGGCTTCACCACCGGCCAGCCGGTGGCACCCAGTCTCAAGGGGTAGCTACTGCCTCCCCACCGGTCGACCGGTGGCTCTGCCACCGGTCGACCTGTGGCACCCAGCACAAATAGTGAGACCTACTGTCTTTCCACCGGCCAGCCGGTGGCTCCTCACCGGTCGACCGGTAGAGCCTGGATCAAGACTCTTCCTCTCTACCAAGGCACCGGCCAGCCGGTGGAGATGTACCGGTCAGCCGGTGGCCCCTGGACAAGAATCCTATGCCTTTTTGCACACACCGGCCAGCCGGTGGGACTGTACCGGCCAGCCGGTGGATCCAGTCAAACTAGCCGTTGGGCTTTTGACCAGCCTGTCCACTTGGCTCCCAACGGCTCTCTAAGCCTCTCCAACGGCTCCGAAGCCTCCCCAAGGGTTCCATGCCTATAAATAAAGGCCAAGGAAGCCCCGGACACTAACTGGAACTATACAGAAGCCCACGGACACCTTGTTGATCATTTGGCGTACCTCCGGTGCATTCCTCCAAGGGAACCCCAAGTGCTCCATCCAATTCCACATCCAAGGAGCTCCTCCAAAGAAGCTTGGAAGCGGCCTTCAACATCTCCATCCAATCAAAGGCGCCCAAGGCTTCTCATATACGGTTTTTTATTGTATATTTATTTTGAGCTTTAATTTTGGGTTTGTGCTTACAAACCCCAACCTTTTCTTCATCCCCTCTTTCTTTGGGTTCTCACACCACCACTAAGGTGTGAAGAGGTTCACAAGCCTTACCTTGTAAAAGGCTTGAGATCGGTGAGCTAGCCTTCACCCGTAAAAAGGCTAGTGGGTTATTGCTTAACCACTAAAAGCATTGGGTTCTTGCTCAACCACTAAAAGCAAGCTGTAATAGGTCCTAGTGCTACCTCAAAGCCTAGTGGGTTTCTTGCTACAACCATTGAAAAGAAAGCGGTAGGAATCTCTCAACGGTTGAGTTGGGAGCGGAGACGTAGGCCGGGTTTTGGCCGAACTCCGTTATCAAGTTCTTGTGTGATTGCCTCTTTTATTTTCCGCTGCACTTTGATATTTGACTTTTAATTTGTTAATTATTTTTAAAAGGCAATTCACCCCCCTCTTGCCATCTTTTCCCTCCTCGGGTGTTTCTTCCGACCTAACAGATAATTCTTCTATGAATAAAAGAAATGTCAAGCGAGGAGCCAAAATGTCTTATTTGTTTTAATTATTTCTTTCATAGAGTTTTTCTTTCTAAAATATACAATAACCATATCATAATATCATATTCATGGGATAATTATCATATATATATATATGACATGTCATATTCACCTATTGAAAATTTCATATGAGTGGTTGAATGTATTCCACATAAATTTTTCCTTTAACAAATTGGGAACATTTTAATAATATAGGGAGGATCAATTACACTCTATGTGGATAGAAATTTCATATAAAATATTAAAATTTTATCCAAATAGATTAAATATATTACGCAGTGCGCGCACAGATCCGCTTATTTAGCTTCCATAAGACTATTCCCTTAGCCATATTTTGTACCACAACTGAGTGTTTTCAGAACATTTCTAATTAAACTCTAAAATATTTTGAAATAAATTTCAGGATTTCAAAATCATCTTTTCACATCATTTAATAACATCAATGCACTAAAAATTAAATTTAGTTTTTATTCAAATAATTACAAAAATTAAATAATAAATTAAAAACTAATTTTTAATCCATTTTCAGTTAACCTCAAGGTAGCCTTAAATTTGTGTATATTTTTGGTATTTTTTAGTGACTAATTTAATTATTTTTTATACGATCATGAAAATATTTTCATTGTTTCAATTTATTTATTGGTAATTGATATTTGTCCTGAAATTTTGATTAGAATAAATAAAAAACATAAAAAAATTTTCTCTATGATTATTGTGTAGGCTAACCATGATCGTCTAAGGGGAGATCCTACTATTGTGTTAGGAGAGGATCAATGTACGCACACAGTAAGTATGCATGGGGGAGAGCAGTATCGATGCATGAGTGGAGAGTCCATGCAGTGGAAGGAGGACAGGATCAAAGTACACTCATAGTAAGTATGCATGGATCCGTCTGGCATTGATTAGAATGTTTTGGAATGATATTTTTTATTAAACAGTTGATGAGAACTGACTTTTCTGATGTGGGAGGTTTCTTACAACATGAATAACCAACATAATGATTTAATGAAGGGGTTTTGTGAGAAACCAAATGGATTGTGCATTTTAATTTAAGGCTATGTCATTGGATGCCTGCTACGTCATTGAGGTTCTTATGTTTACAGTGGCACGAACTCAATATTATGATTTAATGAAGGGGTTTTGTGATGTTGGAGATGTCTTAAAACACTAATAACCAACATACTAATTGATTGCATGCAAAAAATCAATGACTTAAAGTAAAATTTAATACAAAGTTAATAGATTTGGTGATATCCAGGTTCATATTCCTCTCTCTCATGGATAATTTGAATATCTATACCAATGTGAATCTTCCAATATTTTAGAATATTAGGTGAATTCAAGGTAAAGATATGTTGGATATCGATTCAAATTTAATGGGAGAAAACAAAGGAGATATAAGAAAATTCAAACAAAATAAATGTTGGGATATCTCTTGGGATATTTCCTATAAATAGAGAGTAGGGTTGTTTTTCATGGGGGACTAAGGAGACCTAAACCTTCAACTACAGATTGGAACCTAGAGAGGTGTCATTGCTGCTGTCTAGGACATTCTATTTTTTATTTTTATTCCCTCTCATGGATAACATGAGGGGGTATATGTTTTCTATACATATATTTTAATAAATTGGGATTACACTAAGTAGGATATTGTTTTATGGTTGGTTTAATATTGTTTATCACATATGGTATTTAATTTCTAAATTCCGTCTCTCGTCATTCAGGCATGACAATTACTAATTAAGTAGGGAGTTCCATTGAATGCATTAAATAATTTCTCCTTCCCATGGCATGACTAATGATTGAATTGGATTAATTTTGTTCAGATACAGTTTCTTATACCAATCTATAGGATAAAATAATCAACTCAGAGGGGAATGATGAATCTGTAGCATAAAGGTTGAGTAAATTGAGAGGAGGATCACTAGAGTTAAATTCTAAAAGAATTTAAATTAAATCATACCATTTTTAATTTACTATGTGAATAAAACATGATTTATAAAATCATGGAATGTTAATCTCATTAATCATAACCAAAACCATTATAAAATATATAAATTTTCTCAAAAACCATTCTGTAAATTTTCTATTTAATTTTTACACTATTCTCTAAGGGACCGACCACAACATCCACTTTTACCACATTAAAAGTTATTAGTACTAGTTATAATTTATAAATTTTTAAAATTAATTACCAAATTCAATTAAGGGATAATTTTAGGAAACCAATTTACTGAAGTCATTACCAAAGAATGGTCGTTATAAATTCTTAGTATTTTTAATAATTTATCATTTTTTTCTCTTCGCCCTCTTCTTACACCTAGTATTTTCATGCTGTAGTTTCTAGATCAACATCAACATAAGAATACTATACTCAAGGTCAAAAATAGGAACAAGAACTTGAATTTGATCTTAATATTGAAAATTCCATTCCAAGATAGAAGAATTATTATTAGAAAAGAGAAGTTTTGGTTGGAAGAGAACAATACCAAGGATTTGGCCAGGGAGAAAAACTAGAGTACCAAGGAAAGAACCCTGGGATTCAAGCTCTTATAAACTATGGAAAACCCTTCAATGACAGGGTATATTTGAGAATTCTCAACCCTTTGATTTCTTTAAGATATTTTCAGATCTAGACGATGATAATAAAAATGATATTAGTCTATTTAATTTTTCATGCTACCATATGAATATCCCAATGCTCACCTTGGGAGTTTCTAAGAGTTATATGTCACTTTCTAGTTTAATAGTGTGAATGTTGGTTTGTTAAGACTATATATTTTCATATTATCACTGAATGAAAAGGCTTATAAGTGGATATAAATTCTACCCCCACACTCAATCACAACATAGAAGGATTTTTTAATGATGTTCTTGACCAAATTTTCCCCCCTTCAATGTATGTGGATTTACATTTATGTATTATATAGTATGATACACTAAATGATAAATCCTTCTATAGTTTGTGATGACATTTTAAGAGTTTTATTAGAATATTTTCTCATTATGGAATAGAAACTTGGTTACTAATTCAAATGTTTTTCATGGTAATATCATAGGATAACTGGTCAATTATTGACATTGCTTTTGGAGGATCACCCCTAATAAACTCTCCTAAGGAAAGTTATTAGTTGTTGGATGATATATACATTAATAGTTTTTAATATAAAATTGATGGAGGAAATAAAAAAGGAGTGATCATTGGGGAAAATATATAGGTAGCTACACAAATTAAGGATATATCAAGGAAGTTTTATTTTTTGATGGTTACTCAACATCCCCAAGGTATGCACTATGAAGATTCCAATTATCTTGATTTTAACCATTAAAATTTTGCAGATGTATGGAGTATAAAACCACAAAAATAACTGAATCATAGAAAAGGATTCCAATATAGCAAATGATTACAACCAAGGCCACAAGGTTTCTGACCTCAACATCAAGGTCCTTTTCTAATTTTTCAATTACATAATTTGGTGGGGATCCTAGCCACCTCCATGAAAACCATATAGGATTCTCTAAAACAATTGAAACTATATTCTAAAGATCAAGAGGAAACTATCAGGGAATTATAAGAGGACTCAACAAATCAATGAAATTGACGAGGAATATAGAAATCCAACTGTGATAGATTGCTACCCAACTAAAAGAGAGGAAGATGGAATTTTTACAAGGAGAAAATGATGTTCCTTGACATGGAGAGCTATAATCCATCACCATGAGGACGAAAAAAAACCCAAGATAGTACTGAAGATAGGAAAAGAAATAATGAGATCTAATTTAATAGGATCATGAAACAAGATGAGGAATTTTTTGAGAAATAAAGGTATGTGTGTCAATGAAGAAAGAAAAATTAAAGAGAATCTTAGTGGTTGGTTAAAGAAGAAGCAACACCGTCATGCTGAACACCCCTAAATTTTATAGGGAGAGGGAGGCAAGTGAAGTTGGATGTAAAAAGAGATAAATTTTTTAAAATGTTTTTGAAACTTCATGTCAACATAAAATTTTCTAAAGCTATAATGAACATGCCTATCTTGAAAAATTTATAAAATAATTAGTGTAAAACAACTTCGACAAGGATTTGTGTTATTTAGGATAAAGTATAAATATAATTTCATAATTAACATTTAAATTCTTAGTATTTAGAGATATAAATCCATCTCACGTTATACTTCAACCTATAGGTACAGTAGTGATAAGTCCCTAGGGATTACATGAATATTTCATAGTCAAAGTTGAAAAGTTTAACTTCCCTATGTACATTCTTTTAATTGGAGTGTTTGTGGATAAAAAAATAATATTTTAAATACCATTCTTAGTTATGGGAAGGGAATTTAATAATGTTAAAAGTGGGTGTTATACTTAATAGTTCATGGAGAAGCCATGAAGTTAAATATCTATCAGGAAATAAAGAATCTTAATGAAAAGGGGGAGTATTTTAGAGAAGATATCTTGCATGGATTTGAGGTTTTTTTCATATAAAATAAGTTATGTAGCTATTGTAAAGAATAAATAAGTGGGTGAAAAATATGTATAGAATGATCGATGGTTATTTGAAAAGGATGAAGACAGTGGAGGTAATGTTTTCTATAAATAGTTTAAGTAAGGTCATTGGGTTTGGGAAGTCCATGAACTACCCTTTAATTTTTCAAAACATTCCAAAAAATGATGGATTGGACCCATGGATGTAGGTAAAGTATTTCCAAGAGGAAGAGTGAAGTTATTTTTAGAAAATATTAGAGGAATAATCTACATAGAGGAATAAAATATTCAAACCTTCATAGATAGAGACTAGGAAACCACTATCATACCCTAAATCACTAGACTTTGAGAGGTATTCTTGAGATTAAACACTATGGACAAGGTGATTCTAATAGGAAACTATCATTTTTATATTTTGTTTTTTTAATTTATGATTGAATCTCTTCTAAATTATATTTAGAAATAATTTATTCATGCAATCAACTTTATTTTTTAACTTTCATGAGAATGGGCCAACACTCTCACAATTTGAATTTGATTTTTTGGACATTACTGTTTCAAGGCCCAAGGTCTTGGGGAAATAAAAAAGGGGAACAAAATAAAAAATTCATGAAAATGGGGGTGAACATTAAATTTTATCATTAAATGATATTACCATAATTAAAGAAACCTTTTTGAGCTTAAAATTTAAAAAATATATATACCCACACCTAGATTAGTGTTAATAATTTGATAAATTATACTTATAATTTTTAGGAACCTCATGATACAATGTTTTAATTTTCCCGTTTATGAAAAAGAATTAGTAATATGTAGGGATTGAATGATTACAGTTAATAATATGAATATAGATTCAATGAGTCGTGATTTTTTAGACACATGTATATGGGATTTTCCCCTCCATTTTTCATTCTTTAAATTTTATAAGTTCATATAGATTAATTTTTTTTTATAAAACATTCCACGATTAATTTACTTATTATTTAAAGTTCCTCATCCAAATAGAGTTATATACAAATTATTTCTTATTCTATTTTGAGAAAAAACTTCTTAACAGATATTTGGACTTTTATTTGATCTCACTAAATATATGATTATAAAAATTAACTTTTGAGGAATTTTATTTTTTAGAAATTATCCTCAAGTCCTCTTTTAGTATTGATCATTTTTTATCCCTTATATACCATGAATGACCACTTATAGGAATGACCCACATTACCATCCAATTTTATCCATTCCTACACTTACTCTAGTGTTTTTAATGATGATCAAAGATCATGTGATGGGGAGAGGGAATTCATGGTAAAATGGTATGTGATTTATTAATAGGAAAAATGTTTTGTGTGTAACATTGGGTTTTAGGAATGTCTTATGGTTATTTCAATGTGTTCTATTATTTACCCTTCTTTGAAAAAAAATAACTATAAAAAAATTAAAAAAATTGGGTTGAGTGTTGGAGGATCAAAAATCACCATTACTTGACCAATGATTTTTATCATTTTGGGATAGGTGGTGAATGTGAGACTTGTCCTAGAACAATTATAAAAAAATATAAAAAAATGTTTGAAGAGAGAGATTGAGAGGGTGGAAATCAAGTAGGGCAACAAGTTCATTATTCTATCATTGTATCATAACTTTTACAGCGATATTGGTATGTAGGGAAGATGTAGTTTCTAAGAGGATATGGTCTTTTCAATTTACATAGATCATTATGAATTATAATTTATATGTAAACCTTCTTTTTTGAGCTTTAATTTGTTTTATTCATTAATAACTACCTACCCATTATCCTCAGTGTTAATTATTCCAAAATTTTAAGTCATCACGATTTTTAGTGATTTTTTTCTCTACAATGTGTATAATGTAAGTACTATTAATGTTTATAAGTATGGTAGACGTACTAAAGGTTTGATGAAAACTATATATACATGTTTACCTTGATTTATGAGAAGGAAAAAACTCATGGTGAGGTAAATCACAACATGGAATGTTTAAGAATGATAAATTAAATGTCTTTGAAGGAAGATAGGAAAAGATCCTTCTTTTTTCATGGTAATGATAAAATAAATTTTTGAATAGGGAGGAGTGGGATTCATTTTTCATATATAACAACTTAAAATTATTTCTCCCATATTTAAAACTTTCTGGTTTCATTGAATCTTATTTTTAAATATTGGTAGCATGGGGGTTCCCTTTGTAATTAATGATTAGATATATTATTAATGGAAAGAATGGTTTATGTGTGGGGAATTTTATAGCCTTAAATTTGTGTATAATATTTGAGTTTTCAATTAACTAATGTCATTAATTTTTGTATGAACATGCCCATATTTTCATTATTTATATTTATTTATGGTTATTATATTTGTGATGAAATTTTGAGAAAATAGATAAACAAAAACAACACATTTGTTCTACTATGATTATATTTTCGGCTATGTTTTTTATGTGTTTTGGATAAAAAAATATGTCAAAACTAGTTATCCCACTACCCAAGGGGAGAAATCCACATGGACGAGTCATGAGGGTTAGTCAACCAAGATCACCCAAGGGGAGAACCTACTAGAGTGGTGGGAGAGGAGTATAGAACATAAAAAACATGCACGTAGGGGGAAAGAATAACCAAAACATGGGCAGAGAGTTTGTGCAATGGTGGGAGGAGAATTTCACTTATGCATGGTATAACATGGTGGTGGTATGGGTCCTTATACCCCTATTAGGATTTTATGCATACCATTTTCATGGGATAATTTATTAAGTAGTTGTTGGCTATTTATTTTTCGGATGTGGGATGGCCTTCACCTGGTTACTGTGCACTTACAATAAAACATCGTCCCCCTAGGTGAACTCATGCATCATTTTACATGTTCGTTTTCATAGTGTCATTGATTTTATTAATATTTTCATAACATATTATTTAATCCCTTTACTTAATTTTTATGAAATGTGCATATTTTTTGTGAAATATCAATGTTGAAATATTAAATAAACTTTTTAGGCACTATTTGAATTCATCCCGATTCAAGTCTGTTTAATGTTATAATAATAAATATCACCCTACTAATCCAAATTTTGTGGTTATTGTTTTTAAGTATTCCTTATTCAATTTCTCAAATATCATTACAATAAATTATTGTCCAATTCTACCATTTGAAGGGTCATATACACCACACAAAAAGGCCCACAGAATCTGTGAAGAAACTAGGTCATCCATTAAGATTGAATTAATGGTCTCAATATAGATATTAATTTTTTTTATCCTCCAATGTTTGGGGGCCAATGTAATTAGTCATGGATAAAAATTTCAGGGCCCAACTCCAAACACAAGGGTACCAAATGCAGCTTTGAAGTCTATCCCACATTAGTGTTCGGGAATTGAGATCAGCACACCGAATTTGTTATTTATCCTAAAAAAGACATCCATTTGAGTTTATATTTTTCAGTGTGAAGGAGAAGATATAGGCTGCTTACTTTTTTTAAGAAATCATTTGTATTTGATGGCATCTTCCTATTCAAAAAACCATTCAAATTTCAGCCATCAAAAAAGCATGGAAAGAAATTGACAGTTTATAATTTTTTATTAAAACCACCATAACATTGGATTCATATGTCCAAATGAATCCACATATTGGGAGACGACTTAAAAATTAATATATACAACTTTTTTTAAGAATATATATCGATATTCGGCTGTCTGAATGGCCAAATTGGTGATGCATGTGGAGGGATTGTTTTGGAATGAAAAAAATCCACCACCTTGGGCTATAAATACATTACCTCCTCTATTTTCAAATGTGTTGTAATTTTAGAAGATAAGAGAATATATTGGGATGACTAAATCCTTTCCAAAGGCTTGTGAGGACCTACCACACTCGTGTTTTTACTTGAGAGACCTTTCCTCCTCTATTTTTTTCCATTTACTTTTGTGTTGTTCTTCGTTTGTAATTGTGTTAGTGTTTGTTTTTGTAATTCTATTTTAATGAAATTTTCTTCTTATTAATCTGTTATTATCATTAACCAATTGTAAAATAATATTAGTGGTCTTAAAATAGATTAAATACAGTTTAATAATATTTCCTTATTGTGCTCTCTCATTCAATATAAAGTCAGTATTTAATTCCCTTCACTGTTTGTGTGTGTGTATTCAACACACAACTACTTTCTTATCCATTTAATTTTCTACACTTATTAATTCATCATTATAAAATTATAACCAGATTATTAACCACCGAAATGGATGAGTAAACCTCTCATATGGTTGAGTTATAATGTAGGTATGTTAATTTATTTAGAACTTTTTCTCGATGAATATTAATTGAATTATCATTGTGTTTGTTGGAATTAACATGTCATGGATTAATGACTTGTTTTTTTAATGAGTGGTTACCATGGATTATTGGAACCAAAAATACACTTCCATAAAAAATATATTATTAATATTATAACCCTAAGTTATGTTAATTCTAGGATAAATTCCTTAAAACTTGGAAATTTCTATCAACATCAACTTGTGACATGGGTGTTAATTTAATTCAATATAAATCAAGGCTCAATGATATCACAAGCTTAAAAACCTATTGATGTACTAAACCCAATATTATTAATTTTGTTAAATCAAACATCATCCATTAATAAATTTCAATTAATCTCTTCAAAAAACCCTCCCATCAAAATACAATCAACTAAAAACAATCGAAAATTAAAATGTATCATCGCAAAGGATTCGACCCGAGTGCTACTACACATATTAGCAGAGCACACAAACCGTGAACGGTCGATAGAAAACAATCATTTGTGAATTTCAATGGTACCATTGATGGGGATGGTGTAATTAAGTAGTCATTAGTTTCTTGTTATTGTAAAAAAACACAAAATAAAAAAAATTAAAAAAAGCAAAAAGAAAAACCCACCTTCTCATAAAAATCAAAAAAAGAAAAAAACACAAAGAAAAACATGTCTTCCTCTTTCTTCCAAAATATCTCTGAATTCCTCGCAGCCTGTCGAACAATCCCTTGGATTTGTTTGACCTATAAATTGAGTTAACCCTTCACCAACTTAGGAGGAACATTAGGGATAATCAAATAATTCAAGAACCAATCCTCATCCAACCAGTTGAATTAGAAATGGCCAATCATAGGGAACAAACACATAAACAACTTGCTTCCCCTGATATGAATTACCAACACCTTATTATTCAATATCCAAAAATTGAGTCTGACGTAGAACTCAAATCGGGTTTGATTCATCTTCTTCTTCATTTCCACAGGCTAGCCAGTGAGGATTCACATATTTATCTTAAAGATTTCATAGTTTTGTGCTCTACCATGAATCCTCAAGGGGGTTTTGAGGAACAAACCAACCGTTGAGAATTCCCTCTCTCCCTAGCTAACACTGCTATGTCATGGCTCTACTACCTTCTTCTTGGTTCCATAACCACATGGAATTACATGAAGCGACTCTTCATAGATAAATTCTTTCCTACTTCTCGTACTACTTCTATCTAAATGGGAATAAGTTGTATTCGTCAATTCCAAAATGAATCACTCCATGAGTACTGGGAGAGGTTCAAAAATCTTGTGGAATCCTTCACACACCACCAAATTCCTGAAAAACTCTTGATCCAATATTTCTATGAGGGGTTATTGGCTATGGAGAGAACTCTCATTCATGCCACAAGTGGCGGTGATTTTGTTGATAAAAATTATGCAGTTTCTAGAGATCTTATAAGAAACATGGATGAAAATACACAACAATTCGATACTCGAGTACATGCTCAAGTAAAACAAGCCCAATATAATCAATCTATAGACCAGAACAGGATGACATGGTGGATGAGTGAACTTACAGATCTTGTGTGATAACATGTTGTGGCTTCCAAATCCCCAACCTCATCTCCTCTATAATCTCTATTCCCTAGACCTATCAAGAACGGTGGAATTTGTAGCTCCCCATCTCATCCAACTGAAAAATGTACACAACTTCAAGAGGATCAATCCGATTCAT
The DNA here is from genome assembly GCA_963277665.1 of Viscum album. Classification (NCBI taxonomy): domain Eukaryota; kingdom Viridiplantae; phylum Streptophyta; class Magnoliopsida; order Santalales; family Viscaceae; genus Viscum; species Viscum album. The sequence goes on along the minus strand of OY728162.1, from coordinate 343,679,466 downwards.
CAGGACTAATGGAGCTCCATTCAACTTATGCTCAGTGGAACCCCAACCCTAAACAATCAGGTCAGTTTGTTAGAAACTTCAACCAACCCCATTATGATCCCTTATATTCTACATATAACCCTAACTTGAGGTATGGGAATCCCATTTCTCATCCCCCTCAATACCATCATCAAAACCCAAACTAATTCCAATATAGTCAAGGTGTTGGTAACTTCCAAGAACCTTAGCCTTTTGTTCCTCAACCTCAATGGAACAATCCTCCAACAGGATTCCACTATCCTAGGGATCCATCCCAATTACCAAACCAAAACAATCACTTTCTCAAGAACCAAAATCTAGGCAATCCCTATTCGGGACAAGTCACTTTTTCCAAGAAACCATGGGAATGTGTAGTGGAAGATCTTTCCTCTTTTGCTCATTCCAGTCTCAAAAACATTGAAACCCAAATTGGTCAACTTGCATCCCACCAGAGCCAATAACAACAATAAAATTCTTCCCAACTCTCGGCTCAACCATTACCCAACACCAATGGAAATGTAAGTGAAATTTCACTTAGATCGGGAAATAAAATTTCTATGCCTCATGATGAGTCCTCCGACTTCCCTTTAAATGTTGACCTAGAAAATGAAAATAAAAAGAAATTTGAAAAGGATTCTGAATCTAGTCCCTCACCTCTTTTCATTCCACTTAGGAACCCAATTCCATTTCTTCAAGCCATTTCTAAACCAAATAAGTTCTTTGAACCTAATCCTGAAATTCATGACATGTTTAGATGTGTGGAAATAATCATTCCCCTCTTATATTCCATAAACAAAATCCCTATGTACACATTATTTCATAAGGAATTGTGCACTCACAAGAGGCAACTTAGGACCTTCAAAAATGTTTCCACCCTGCATTATATTACCATAAAGTGCAAAGATCCTGGGACCATTATGGTTCCATGCCAAATTGGGTGTTCCAACTTCGATGATGCACTCATAGACCTAGGAGCCTCAATTAATTACATAACCAAATATATCTTCTCCGACCTTGGTTTTGGTCCCTTACATCCAAAGAGTGTTGTTATTCCGTTATCCAATCGAAGCACAGCCAGTCCTGAGGGAATAATTGAGTATGTCCTTGTATGAGTCAATGATCTTATCTTCCCTGATGATTTATATGTCCTTGAGATAGAAGGCGAGAATAACTCTTCTATATTTCCAATAAATCTAGAAAGAGAATTCCTCATGACTGTTATAACCAAAATTGATGTCCAATTAGGAATCGTATCCATTGAATTTGGTGACCAACTGGTTATGTTCAAAATTTTCCAGGCCATGTGATACCCTTATGATGATCAATCTACATTCTTAATCCATGATTCCAAGGACACTTTGGAGAGTAAATTGAACCCCATTCCAACATGTTCACTAGGTTCTAATGAGAGAGGACTTGTGAAATATTCCCCATGATTAAACATATCATAAATAGTGAAGTTGATGTGGAGTTTTCATTAATAGACTCTATAAATCTAAGTGATCCAGGAAACACTCTTGAATCCCACATCAACTCTGATCTCTACTATTCCACCTTGGAAATTATTAAGGAAAATGAATATAAAGAAACTGAAGTTCTTTACTCCATTCCAGAGCTATCTAAACCACAAATGAAAGATGATACTGATCTGAAACCTCTTCCTAAACAACTGAAATATGCATTCCTTTTCCACGATCACTCTTATCCTATCATTATCTCCACTTCAATTATTGAAACTAAGGAGTCCAAACTTGTTCATGTGTTAGAGGAAATCAAAAAGGCCTTAGAGTAGACTCTAGATGACATACAAGGAATAAAAACACCACTTTTCTTGCATCACATCCATCTTGAGGAATCATCCAAACCAATTAGACAACCATGAAGAATACTCAATCAACTCATACTTGAGGTAGTTAGGGAAGATATCACTATGATTCTTCAATCTGTTATTATCTACCCAATTTCTTAAAGTGAATGGGTTAGTCCAATTCAAGTTGTACCTAAGAAGGGTGGGATAATAGTTGTTACAAATAAAAATAGAGAGGTAGTCACAACTTGAGTGAAGAAAAAATGGAATTTGTGCATTGATTACTAAAAATTGAATGTTGAAACAAGAAAAGATTACTACCCTCTTCCATTACTTGATCAAATGCTAGAATGATTAGCCAGAAAGTTAGACTATTTTTTTCTTGATGGATACACCTGCTACTTACAAATCCCAATCACACCTCAGGACCAAGAAAAGACTACTTTCACTTGCCCCTTTGTAATATATGCATATAAGAGAATACATTTTCTCCTTTTCAATGCTCCTTCAACATTCCAAATGTGTATAATGAGTATCTTTTCTAAATTCATTGAGAATTTCATAGAAGTTTTCATGGATGAATTTACCATTTATGGTTCTTTTTTGAGTATTTCTTGAATTCACTCTCTCTAGTCCTCCAAAATTGTGTCAAGTGTAACCTTATGTTAAATTTTGAAAAATGACACTTCATGGTGGAAAATGGGATTGTTCTAGGGAACATAGTTTCCCAAGATGGTATTGAAGTTGATCCTACCAAAATTGATGTGATCCAATCACTTCTTTAACCCAATTCTATTTGAGACATCCGTTCATTCCTTGGTCAAGCCAATTTCTATCGGAAATTCATCCATAACATTAGTTGGATTTCCCTCCCACTCACTTGATTGCTCCAAAATGACGTCACTATCCATTTCGATGAGGTTTTCAAGAGAGCCTTCATTGAACTCAAAACTTATCTTGCATCTTCCCCCATAATATAACCCCCATATTGGTTCTTACCCTTTGAGTTCATGTGTGATGCTTCTGAAAGAGTCGTTGGGGCTGTTCTTGGTCATATAAGAGAAAAAATTCATTATTTCATCTATTATGCCTCAAAAAATTGGGATTAAACTCAATATCACTACAATGTTACTGAAAAGGAACATTTATCACGTAACACCCCAAACTACCATGGTACATTTCCCTTTTAATAATGCAATAGCTTGCATTGTAAGCACCTTTGAGATTCTAACACAACACAACCAATACTTCTAGCTGTTATGAATAGTAATACCAACTTTTTGAAATTTTATAAATTTTATCATTCAAAATGGAATTCATTTTTGGATTCGGAAGATCAAAATTAGATTAGGGTGAATTTTTTGAATTTTTCAGAAAACATTCAATTTTCAATGAATAGTGAAAAAATAATGCGTTATTGGCCAATATAGACATTTTATTTAAATAATTAGTTATTTTATTTTAATTTATTTTAGGTCAAAATAGATACATTATACTTATATATGTTCAACATAATTCATAGGAGTCATTTTATAATAAGTTTGGATATATAATTTTTTATCAAACTATTTACTGTCATTTACCCACCTCCAAGGAACAATTGAAAATTTATATAAAACCTAACATTACCGCTTCTGTGAGTTTAATTTCAAAAGTCTGAGAGACACAGTTAATATCAGTAAGAAAAATGAGGTTCAATAAGATGAAAATAATTTTTAGTGAATAGTAGCTTTTTATTTTTACCACAGTTAAATGTAAATATGGTAATTAAGGGTAAAAATGATATTATAATTACCATAACACATGTACTAATTCTATTGGATAAGTGTAATTCGACCAAAAACAACCTTATGAAAAAAATATTATCCCCTTTGGTCCACTTGGGTTATATTATGACATTTATTTTTATTTTATTTAAAGAAGAGTTAAAAGAGTTAAAATCCATGTTTAGTAAATAAACAATTTTTAATATAGGTATATACAAAAGATAAATTCAACTATAAATATTAATTAAAAATATAAAACTATTTTATACAAAATTGTATTTTATTTACAATTTTTAGACATTAAATAATTAAATTTATGACAAAATGATGATGTTGTAATTGCCTTATTAATGAAAGATTAAAATAATTGATATTATAAATATCCAAAAAAATCTAATTTGATACTTTAAATGAATTACATTAATTTTATAGGTTAATATGACATTTTATGATTTATTGAAGGATTGTTTTCTATGTAATAATGTTTTTATGAATTAAAAAAACCAATATACCATATATTGTCAAAATTGACATAAAAGAGTTTTTAAAACTAATATTATATTATTAACTGGTACTCTATTCCTAAAAATCAATGGTTCAACCAAATGGATTTAATAATATTATATATGTCATTAATGAACCTCTTGAAGTTCTCATGGATGTTTATAGTAAGTTTATTAACCATATAATAGAAAATACAAAGAGAGATGGTAAATGTCAAACTATTTAACTAAGAGTTAAATATAAAAGATACAGTTAATATGATGAACTAAACCAGTATAAAACCTATTGATTGAGAGGTTTTATACCCCGCACCACATTAGACTTTAAATAATTCATTTTGTATCCATTATAAACTGAAAATAATTTTATTATAAAATAATATTTCAAACATTTCCTAAAGTGACCCTCACCTCTCTTATAAAAGGTCACCTCCCCTTGTCTCAAATTCACACCCTCAAATCCATTTGGATCAGCCAACCCCACCCAAATATCCTCTCAAATTTACTCCCTTCATCATAGAGTATTTCCTTTAGTCATAAAGCCATATTAAAGATCCATTTTGATCAAATCAAAAGGAAGAACCCGAAGAAGAGGTCAATATTTCATCACCTCTTCCAGGTTCTTTTCCTCTTCCGCTTCCTCTTTATTTCTTGTTTCCATTATAAAACAATAACTATAGTATCTTTTATATAATGTGATGTTATTATAAAAATGGTACAACCATATTCATTATTATAGACATCCTATAAATGACAAAGTCACCATACATGCGTGCGTACAGATTACGGTCTCCACGTCGTGGTGTATTTTGTTATTCAAACACTGAATCATTTGTATGGGTATAATAATGAAAAAAAATGATGTAAATAATAAATATAACATGATAATAATTCTGTATATATGATATACCATCCAATTATATACTATTTTAATATCAAATGAATGATATTGTTAGTCATGCGTGCGTACAGATTACCGTATCCACAAACGCGATGAGATTCATTCCCCATCGTAATAATTCAAGAATAATTTTCTTTTTATAATTACAAATAATGTTTATAAACATAATATCATTCTGTATATGAATCAAATACATCCTATCCATAACAAACACGGCTTACATAACCAAGCATATAATGGGAAAAAAATCAGTTAACACCCGAAACGATGATACTACTAAAATATAATTATCCAAGAAATATTAGAAGATCATATATGATATCATATTAATGTATATGGTTCTTTTAAAATTTAATAAAAATTATTTCACCATTATATAGGAGGTTAACTAACCCTTGACTAAGGAAAAGTACAAGGTAAGGGTTAATTTCACAGTCTCTTTATTATCCGAGGATGTTTTTACGCAAGTATCTACTAGGACCTCTTTATCATCCACATCTATGTTTCTTAAAAATGTATTCCAAAACATTTTAACTATTTAATAGACTATGGGTTAAATTAATTTATAACATTTTTTTGACATTTATTAAAATGGTTTTAAAGGAATTTTCTTGTCATTTTCCAAACTAGGTACCTTATAACCTTTTCGAGAAAATTATGGTAATAATGTTTTTTAACTTATACGGTGGGTGCAGCTATTTTCCACCATTATAACATAATTTAAGATTCCCTTACAATTTTATAAGAATATTTTCAAAATGAATGTTTTCTTTTATAATTATATTACTTTTAAATGATTTAAAAATAGAAAGAGATATTTCTCTAAATTTTTTTTTGATTTCATCTATGTCAACATCCTTTGATGGATTGTAAGCTTATATGAAGTTGATTTATTATGATAAAAAACTTCCCTATTGTATTTAATGTTTTTTGACATGTTTTACTGTGGATGTTTAATTTATAAACCATTCATGGTTTATGGATAAAGTATTGACATTTCGTATGCTAGTTTTAATACGAATGTTTATGTTATGTTTAAACCTTATCATATTAGGACTGAATGGGACTTAGTAAGTGATGGGTGTAGCTCGCTATAGTTCCCCGATGCATCGGTACATATCATGAGACAAATTAGTGTCTTAGATCAAGGGTTTGAAAAGGTATTATTTGTATTATTGGAACAAGGCCTTGACTATGTAGTTATGAAGTCTCGCATTATGCATTCTATCATTATGAAAGTGGCTATTGATATTGGATGTGATTATTCGTCTAGTAGAATATCCATGTGAATAAGTAAATGGAATTATTTGATTTTACCTTTTCCATATTATGGAAAAGTTCAATTTTAAAAGGCTTTTGTTTTATTCATACATTTCTTTAAATGATTATACTTATTTATGAATGTTTCTGCTATATTTTTATCCTTACTGAGCATTTGAGATCACCCATTTCTATGTTTTATTTTTCCCAGGATGCGAATAATTATGTTAAGACAGACCTGTAGGGATAATATAAAGGATATGAGTGTGGCCTATGGAGACTATGTTTTTTTAGATTTTCATTTTATAATATAATGTAAAACTTATGAATGTATCTAGTATTTCCAAGGCTACTAAACTAATCAGTCTTTCGAGACTTGATATTTTGTGATCATGATGATGTTATGTAATAATTCACTGACTCTAGGTAACTAGGTTCAAGGCGTCATAGGTCATATCAGAGAAATTTTAGTACAAAACATGGAAGCTATATTTAGAAAAATATTGTTTAGATAACATTACCCTAATATTGACTATGAGGATTAGTATAGAAGAACTTACTAGAATTTTGGTACTATAGATATTGTTTGAGTTTTCTAAGAAATACATCCCTATATTTATATGAGTAGGTAGAGGCGGCTCTGGCACAGATGTACCTGGGGTTAAAACCCAAAAACACTTCTTTGCGCTAGACTCGAATGGGAACTGGTGCATGACAATGGGCCTTGCTACACTCTTAGTTATGACACTCCTAGGGGATATGCTTAGGATAATTCTCATTTATTTTACAAACCATTATGAAGGTTTTATGAGTAAATACTTCTTCAAAGAAAACATTTTTATGATTATGGATTATATCCATAAACTGTTCAATTTATGTTAAGTGTTTTACAAGTATGGAGTTATATATTATGATTCATAAACTAATGTAGTGTATTAAATTGTTTCAAAATTGAGCCTAGTGGAAGGAATTGAAACCATATCAATTCATGTAATACATATAGGGATTTCCCACCTACTCAAGATAATTATAGTGGATCTAGTGAAGAAACAGGTGCTGATCAACTTATCACCATACTGGGAAAACTCACTCAGGTTAAGAATAATAACCTTACCCGTGTGGAGCACCCTGATCCACAATGCAGAGGATCAATGTTATATCGATTCATGAGGTAACAACCACCAAAATTAAGTTGGAGTAAAAATCCATTACTATCTGAGCAATGGATAAATTCCTTAGGGAAAAAATTTCATGATATGGGGAGTAGTGAAATGGAATAACTTTTCATGACGGGTTATCACCTCACGAGAGATGAATATCAATGGAGGTCATTGATTAAAAACACAAAAGAATATGATAAAGTATAAAATATGGAATGGAGTGAGTTTACAGGGATATTCTTTGAAAAAAAATTTCCTCATGACCATCGAGTAGATATGGAAAGAAAATTTCTGAGTCTGAGGCAAAAAGAGGATGAGAATGTTTCAAAATATGAGGCTAACTTTACAAGGTTATCAAGGCATGAAACAGATTATATAGGAAACCCAAAGTGTAAGATTGATCAACTCTTTGATAGGTTAAAACATTTTCTTTTTCTATCATTAGTCTCACAATCCTTCTCATTATACGAAGATATTGTCTCATGTGCTATCAAGACAGAAAACGAATTCTCTAAGTCTTACTAATTTAAAGCAAAGAAGGATTAGAAGAGATCTTCTGAACACTCTGGTAATGGAAATAAGGGTAAGAAGGGAAAGGTTTAATATCTATCATATGGTAAATGTGGTAAGAAACACCCTGGTACTTGCCTGAAGGGAATGTGTGTCTGTTACAAGTTTGGTGAAAAATGCCACCAAGCTCGTGATTGCAAGGGGAAGAAAGAGGCTGTTGAATGATAAAATTGTATAGAAAAGGGTAATTATGCTAATGAATGTCCTATTAACCATGGGAACATACCTTATAAAAGGAAAAGGGAAAAAGTCCAAGATTATGCGATCACTACTACTGAGGTTGAAGCTCCAAAAGGCATGGTGGCAGGTAATTTAATGGTTTCCTCACGTTTAGCCAATGGTTTATTTGATTCTGGATCATTGCATTGTTTAATATCATCCCAGTTTTCTTAGAAAATTATATATTTTCAATTTGAATTTATTAGGGAGTTTTTAGTTAAAGAACCTAAGGGATGTATCATCGTAACAATGTTTTGTGAATCAATTCCCATTAGTTCATATAAATGTTCTTTATATGATGATCTCTTCTTCATACACATGATTGAATTTGATATAATCCTTGGTATGGATTTACTTTTAGACAATGATGTGGAAATTTATTGTAATAAGATGGAGGTTTTAATTTTCGATGATGATAAAGAGTTACTTATCTTTAGAGTAGAAACATCACCACATGATTCTTATCTAGATCCACCCCCAGTAGCTCTACTAAATTCAATTATTGGGGGGGTTGAGAATGAAATAATTATGGGAGAGGAAAATAATGATCGAATATAGGATGTACCTATTTTGTAAGAATATGTTGATATGATATTAGAGGAATTACCTGGACATCATCCAGAATGAGAAATTGAGTTTTCTATTGATTTAATTCCTGGTTCAAGGCCCATATCGAAGACCCCTTATAGAATGGCCACTATGTAATTAGTGGAACTAAAGAAAAAACTAGAGTAATTAAGTAATAAGTGATTCATTCTACCTAGTATTTCTCCATGGGGAGCCCCTGTCCTTTTTGTTAAGAAGAAAGACAGATCTATGAGGTTGGGCATTGACTATAGGGAGATTAATGCTACATTAATAAAGAACAAGTATCCCCTACCTCACATTGATGATTTATTTGACAAACTTCATGGACCTCATTATTTTTCAAATATTGACCTTCGATCTGGATATCATCAGTTGTGTGTGAAGAAGGAAGAAATTTCCAAAAAAATATTTCGAACTAGGTACGAGCATTATGAGTTTACAGTAATGCCTTTTGGGATGACTAATGCACCCTCTATTTTCATGGATATAATGAAAAATGTTCTCAAGAAATATCTTGATTACTTTATAGTGGTATTTATTGATGATATCCTGGTATACTCCAAAATCTATGGAGATCATGAAAATCACTTACGCAACATTCTGAAAACCCTCAGAAGAAATGAAATATATGGGAAGTTTAGAAAGTGTGAATTTTGGCTTCAAGAGATTTCTTTTCCTGGCCATATTGTCTTTAAGGATGGAATATATTTTGATCCATCAAAGTCCATGGCAGTCCAAGAATGGCCAGCACCGATGAGTATAACTGAGGTATGCAGTTTTATTGGTTTAGTGGGTTACTATTGGTGTTTTGTCCTGAATTTTCCCGATTGGAAAACCCATTAACCTAGATCACACGTAAAGGGTTAAATTTTTTTGACAAAAGAGTGTGAAGAATGTTTTGAAGAATTGAAGATAAGGTTAGTCAATGCTCTTATCATGAATCTACCATCAGGGAACGATGGGTTTGTTATTTTTAGTGATGCATCAATGATGGGACTTGGTTGTGTCCTTATATAGAATGATAGAGTTATTGTCTATGCATCACAACAGCTAAAAATTCCTGTGAAAAACTTTCCTACTCACAATATTGAGTTATCAGCTATAATCTTCACTCTGAAAATATGGAGACACTATCTCTATGGTGAAAATTGTGAGATTTATACCTATCACAAGATTTTGAAGTATATTTTCTCTGAAAAAGAACTGAACATGAGGCAAAGGAAATGGCTTGAACTACTCAAGGATTACAATTTTTCAATACACTACCACTTGGGGAAGGAAAATATAGTGGTATATGCATTGAGAAGAAAAGATCATGGAGTTTTGAATAAGATGAGAGTTGAAAGGGATCCTATATTCATGGATCTAGTGAAAATGGATATGGGAATAATCATGGAAGGAGAAACATCAATACTTTTTCACATGGTTTCCAATCCATCTTTACTAGAAAGGTTAAAATGTTCTCATGTTGATGATGAGGAGTTTCAAAAGAATATTAAAGCTATGAATGATTTTAGATTGAGTGACTTCATATATGAAGATAAGATTTTGAAATTTGGGAAGAGATTTTATGTTCCTGATATACCTGGTCTGAGAAGGGAAATTGTTAGATGATGCTCATAGCTCCTATTTTTCTATACACCTCGGTAGCACCAAGATTTATAGAGATTTGAAAGAACATTTTGGTGGGACAAAATGAAGAAAGAAATTTCTGATTTTGTGTCAAGATGTATGGTTTTTCAATAAGTGAAAGCTTGAAGAAAATAGCCTGGAAGAGTCATGCAACCTATTTCCATACATGTGTGGAAATGGGATAATGTTAGGATGGACATTGACATGGGGTTACCCAAGACTCCTAGAAGGAATGATGTAATATGGGTCTTTGGTGATCATCTTACCATGTCATCACATTTTAATGCTATAAGAGAAGATTTACTACTTGAACATCCAACAAGACTATATATTAATGAAGTTGTAAGACTTCATGGAGTACCCGTATCGATTGTTTCTGATCGTTATCCCCATTTTACATCAACATTCTGGAAAATTATTTAGAAAGACATGGATACTGAAGTTCATTTGAGCATGGACTACCACCGTCAAACTGATGGACAATCAGAACAGACTATTCAAACCTTAGAAGACATGTTGAGATCTTTCTCACTTGACATTCAAGGTATGTGGGATCAATATTTACTTTTGGAAGAATTTTCCTATAAAAATAGCCTCCATTCAAGTATTCAGATGGCACCATATGAAGAGTTATGTGGAAAGAGATGTCGCACACCAACTTTTTGGGATGATGTTGGTGAAGGAAAACTCGTAGTCCAAGAACTAGTATAGGAAACACAGGAAAAGGTGAGGGTTGTCCAATCCCACATCAAAGCAGTAGAAAGTTGGCAGAAGATCTATACCGATAACTGAAGGAAGGATTTGGATTTTCATGTAAGAGAATATGTTTTCTTGAAGGTATCTCCATTGAAGGGTGTTATACATTTCGATAAGAAGGGTAAATTGAGTCCCAGGTACATCAGACCTTTCAAAATTCTAGAATGCATTGGAGTTGAAGATTATTGTTTGGAAATGCCTCTAAGTCTCTCCAAAGTTCTTGAGGTGTTCCATGTATCATTGTTGATAAAATACATGCCTGATCTAACGCATGTACTCACCTATGAGAAATTTAACTGGAACCTGATCTGTCTTATTGTGAAGAGCCTGTCAAAATTCTTGATACAAGATAACAAGTGCTGAGAAACCGGATGAATCGTCTGGTAAAATTTCTATGGAGAAACCATAAGACGGAAGAGGCAATGTGGGAACCAGAGGAACATATGATGAAGGACCACTTGAATATTTTTATGTTGTAGTATTATAGAAATTTCAAGGAAAAAATTATTTTAAGGAGGGAAGAATGTAACTCCCCAAGCTTCCATGGTATGTTTCTCTTTGAGTAATGCAATATCTTGCAATGTATGCAACTTTGAGATTCTAACACACCGCTACCAATCAAACTAGCCATTATGAATAGTAATACCAAAATTTTGAAATTTTACAAATTTTATCATTCAAAAATGGACTTCATTTTTGGATTCAGAATATTGAAATTATGTTAGGGTGAATTTTTTGTTATTTTTTGAAAACATTCAATTTTTTTTTGAATAGTGAAAAAACACTACGTTATTGGTTAAAACTAACTTTTTAATTAAATAATTAGTTATTTTATTTTAATTTATTTTAGGTCAAAATACAAACATAATACATATATATGTTCAATGTAATTCATTGGAGTCATTTTATAATATGTTTAGGTATATAAAATTATATCGAACTATTTACCCTCTTTTACCCACCTCCAAGAGGCATTTTCAAATTTGTATAAAACATAATTTTACTGCTTTAGTGAGTTGAATTTCAAAAATCCTAGAGAAATGGTTAACTTTAGTAAGTTAAATGTGGTTCAATAAGATGAAAATATTTTTTTAATAGTAACTTTTTACTTTTACCATGGTTGAAAGTAAATAGGGAAATTAAGGGTAAAAAAGATATTATAATTACCCTAAAACATGTTTTAATTCTATTGGATAAGTGTAATTCGACCAAAAACAAATATAGTAATAAAATATGATTCCCTTTGGTCCACGTGGTTTAGATTAGGACATTTATTATTACTTTATTTAAAGAAGAGTTAAAAGAGTTACAATCAATGTTTAATAAGTAATCAATTTTTAATATAGGGTTATACATAAGATAAATTCAACAATAAATATTCATTAAAAAGATAAAAGTATTTTATACATAATGGAATTTTATTTATAATTTTTAGATATTAAATAATTAAATTTATTTATGACACACTGATGATGCTGTAATGACCTTATTAATGAAAGATTAAACTAATTGATAATATGAATATCCTTATAAATCTAATTTGAGATTTTAATGAATTAAATTAATTTTATAGTTTAATATGACATATTAGGGTCGTTTAAATAAATTTTTTCGAATTAATAATGCAATTATGAATTTTAAAAAACAAAATAGAAAATAGTGTCAAAATTGACAGAAAAGAGTTTTTAAAAGAAATATTATATTATTAATTGGTATTCTATTCCTCAAAATCTATGGTTTGACCAAAGGTCTTGAATAATATTATATATGTCATTAAGGAATCACTTTTGGTTCTCTTGGAAGTTTATAGTAATTTTATTGAGCATATAATTTAAAAATACAATGAGACATGGTAAATGTCAAACTATTTAACTAAGAGTTAAATATAAAAGATAAGGTTAATATGATGACCTAAACCTGTCTAAAACCTATTTTCTGAGATATTTTTGACCCATAACCACCATAGACTATAAATAACTCATTTTGGATCCATTATAAATCGAAAATTATTTTATTAAAAATAATATTTTAGGCTTTTCCTAAAGTGACCCTCACCTCTCTTATAAAAGGGCACCTCCCCTTCTCTCAAATTCACACCTTCAAAGCCATTTGGCTCGGCCAAACACTGGCCAAATATCCTCTAAAATGTACTCCATTCATCCTATAGGCCTTTATTTAGTAACAAATCCAACTTAAGAAGCCCTTTTGATCAAATCAAAAGGAAGAACCTGAAGAAGAGGTAAATATTTTGTCACCTCTTTCAAGTTCTTTTCTTCTTCCACATCCTATTACTTTATTATTTCCATTATAAAATAGTAACTCCATTATCTTCTATATACTTTGGTGTTATTATAAAAATTGTACAACAACATTTATTATTCTATCCATCCTATAAATTACAAAGTCACTATACGTGCGTACGTACGGATTACCGTCTCCACATCATGGTGTAGTTTGTTATTCAAACACTTCATCATTTGAATGGGTATAAAAATGAGTATAAATGATGTAAATAATAAATATAACATGATAATTATTCTGTATATATGATATAAAATCCAATTATATATGATTTTAATATCAAAATAATGATATTGTCACTCGTGCGTATGTATAGATTACTGTCTCCACGAACGCGATGAGATTCATTTCCCATCACCATAATTGAAGAATAATTTTTATTTTATGATTAAAAATAACGATTTTGAAAATAATATACTTCTTTATATGAATCATATAAATCCTATACATAACCAACATGGCTTATGTAACCAAGCATATAAAGGAAAACGAATCAGTTAACACCCAAAACGATGATACAACAAAAATATCATGAACAAAGCATTATTAGAATATCATATATGATATAATATTAATGTATATAGTTCTTGTATAATTTAATAACAATTATTTCACTATTATATAGGATTTTAACCTACCCTCGACCAATTCAAAGTAAATTCTAAGGGTTAATTTTACAATCTCTTTATTATCCGAGGTTGTTTTTATGTAAGTATCTACTAGGACCTCTTTATCTTCCACATCCCTATTTCTTAAAAATGAATTCCCAAACATTTTAACTATTTAATAAACTACGGGTTAAAGTCATTTATACCCTATTTTAACTTTTTATAAAATGTTTTTAAAGGACTCTTTCCATCGTTTATCCAAACAAGGTACCTTATAACCTTTTCAACAAAATTAAGGTAAGAATGTTTTTTTAACTTATATGGTGGGTCTGGATATTTTCCACCATTATAACTTCGTCGAAGATTCCATTAAATGATTATAAGAATATTTTCAAAATAAATGTTTTCTTTTATAATTATTTGACATTTAAATAATTTCAAAATAGAACTAGATATTTCTCTATAAAAAGTATTGATTTCATCAATGTCAACATCATTTTATGGATTTTATGCTTATTTGATGTTGATTTATTATGATACAAAACTTACATATTTTATTGAAGGTTTTATGATATGTTTTAATGTGGATGTTTTATTTTTACACCATTCATGGTTTATGGATAATGTATTTACATTTCTTATGCTAGTTTTAATATGAATGTTTATGTTATGTTTAAACATTTTCAGATGAGGAATGCATTGGACTTAGTAAGTGAAAGGTAGAGCCCGCTATAGCTCATCGATGCATCGATAGGTCTCATGAGACTTTCTAGTTTCTTTTAACAAGGCCTTGACAAAATCTTATTTCTATTTTTGGATTAAGGACTTGACTATGTGGTTATGAAGTCTCGTATTATGCATTCCATCATTATGAATGTGGATATTGATATTGCATGTGATTATTTGACTAGTAGAATATCCTTGTGAATAAGTAAATGAAATTATTTGATTTTATCTATTCCATATTATGATGATGTTCATGTTTAAAAGGCTTTTTTAGTCTTATATTTCCTTAAATATTTATGCTTATTTATTAAAGTTTCCGCTATATTGTTATCCTTAATGAGCATCTGAGCTCACCCCTTTCTAAGTTTTATTTTTTCCAGGATGTGAAAAAGTATATTATGACTAACTTGTAGGGATAGTATAAGGGATATGAGTGTGGAATATAGAGACTATGTTGTTGTGGTTTTTCATTTTATAAAGTAGTGTAAAACTTATGAATGTATCTATTATTTCCAAGGCTACTAAACTAATTTGTCTGTTGAGACTTGATCTTTTGTGATCATTCCAATGTTATGTAATAATGCACCAACTCAGGGAAACTAGTGTCAAGGATTTACATATCAGTGTTTTTTTCCATAGATAAATTATGGCCCACCTCTTAGGGGCCAAAATCATAATCTTCACAGACCATTATTCTATAAAGTTCTTACTCAAGAAAAGTGATTCCAAACCGGGGCTAATAAGATAGATCTTAATGCAACAAGAGTCTGACCTTGAAATAAAAGATAGACCAGGAAAATAAAACCCAGTGGCTGATCACTAGAGTAGAATTTCAAATTCTTCTCATTCAAAAATCATTGATCCGGAATTCCCCACTAAGTACCTT
Source organism: Viscum album (assembly GCA_963277665.1). NCBI lineage: Eukaryota > Viridiplantae > Streptophyta > Magnoliopsida > Santalales > Viscaceae > Viscum > Viscum album. The sequence goes on along the minus strand of OY728162.1, from coordinate 343,663,765 downwards.
TCATCTCTCCCTCCAAAATACCATGGTATTCCCTAATTGTAAATTACTTTTTTCTAGTGTTTCTCTAGAAATTTTTTCAAAAGAACAAAAAATTAATTTTAAAAGTGATTCAAAATATTATTTTTTGGAAGATAATAAACATTGGAAAACTGGGGAAGACATGGTAATTAGAAGGTGTGTTGATGAAGATGAACATTCCTCCATATTATAATTATGTCACTCACTTCTCGAAGGTGGCCATTTTGGACCACAAAGGACCTCCAGAATGGTCATAGACTATATATTCTTCTGGACTTCACTCTTTAAAGACTCACATGAGTTCTATCAATCATGTCCCACTTTCCCAATGTTTGGCACAATTTCCATGAGAAATGTAATTCCCCCAAAGTCTTTAATATTCTATGAGATCTTCGATGTTTGGGGAAATGATTTCATGATACTATTTACCCTTCAAATGGATTGTCATACATACTTATTACTGTTGATTAGGTTTCTAGGTGAGTCGAGGCCAAATCCACTTGAAAGGATGATTCACATACTGTTACTGACTTCCTAAAGACACACATCTTTCTCTGTTTTGGCACACCACATGCTTTGACAAGTGACCTAGTAACCCATATTTGTAATAGAACCATTGAATATATTTTGAAAAAGTATGGGGTTTTACATAAAACGTCAACTACATATCACCTCCAAATAAATGGAATGACTGAACTTTCTAATAGAGAAGTTAGAAGAGTTCTTGAGAGAATTGTAAAACCCACTAGAAAAGACTGTTCAGAAAGACATGGTGAAGCACTTTGGGCTTATCGAACAGCATATAAAGTACCCCTCGTATGACTCCTTTTAGTCTAGTTTTTGGTAAATCATGTCACTTACCAGTTGAAATACAACATGAGTCCTTTAGGTCTTGAAAACATATAATTTTGACTATCAAAAATCGAGTGAAGAAAGATTGTTGCAGTTGACTGAATTGGAAGAGCTTCGACTTGAATATCAATAGAATTATAATCACTAAAAATAAAAATCCATGGCACTCCATGAAAAAAAAATCCTGTGAAAGGTATTTCATGAAGGTGAGAAGGTAATTCTCATTAATTCTTGATTTCGACTTATCCTTGGAGAGCTTAATTGTCGTTGGGAATGACCTTTTGTTATTACTGATGTTTACCCATTTGGTGCAGTGCAAGTGGAAGACCCCTATCCCAAAAGGATATTCATGGCTAATGAACATCGGTTAAAGAATCACCATGAGAGTACACACAATCTTGGAACCACATAGACTTCCATCGGATCCACAACTTCTACAGTAAACACCCCACTGGATGGAGATGGAGACCCACCAAATCGAAACCACTATGAACCTCTTTACCTTTAACTCCTCTTCTATCTCTCTCTCTATCTTTCTTCCTCATCCTCCCTATTTCTCATTTTTTTACCAATTTCCTCATCACACATTTTCATTTACTCATTATCTTTTGTGTGGGTGTGTCTTTGTATAAAAATAAAAAAATCCTATACAAAACTAAAAAACAAATAAATTTTTTAAAATATATATATGAAAAATCAAGAGTCATAATTACCCACATTAAAATTATCAAATTTTTCCAACCATTTTGGAAAGTCAATTGAAATGTTTTCAACTCAAAAATGTTGTATTTTCACTATGAATATGGCTAAATAATCTTGTGTCAAAACCAAAAAATTTTGAATGCTCACTTTTTTATTTGGATAATGATTTACCCCACCAGTGAGAAATGAAATTTGATTTCATGCAATGGATACCTATTACCATCTTTTAAAAATGTGTGTTTTCACCCCTATTTGTGAATCTTGAGTTTTTGGACCTTCGAGCAGAATTTCCAACTTTGGTGTGCGTTAATATGGTAGAAGCATTTTCTAAAGCTCATGGAATCATAATAGATAAATATCCTCCCACATTACTTAAATTAATACTCATTATGAATTCCCCTTTGAGCCTATGAAAACCTTTTCTTTGATAAAAACATTACAAGACCAATACCTTATCCCACCCAATATCAACATGGATTGTAATTCCATAATTTTTTGAAATTTAAGTGTAGCGCGAATGGATTTCATATTGGGTACCCTTTTGTTGATTTTCACCATATTATCATATTATTGAGGGAAAAAATCAGTTTATGTTTGGAGGAGATGTTTTCCTTCAGTGGGGTTTGGTAATGTATATATATTTATATTGTACAAATGATATTGAAAAGTGTTAAAAAAATATTAAAATAAAAAAAATAAAAAAATGAAAATAATAATTGGTTGTGTATTGAGTGGGTCAAAAATCACTCTTCCTAGACCTTTGATATTGTTATAACTATTAAAATTAGTTCCATAATGATATCAATCATTATTTTGGAGATGATTATGAGATCAACTTCATGTTCAAATTTAACAAAATGAAAAAAAGAACACTTTTTTCATCGGGAGAAGTATCATGGTTTGTAAATAAATCATCTTCTAATAAGTTTAAAATTTTATTCCACTTTTCTGTCTTATTTAACATTTTCATTCCCTCATAAATAACTGTTTCCATTTCCTTTCTTGTCTTATTTAAAAAAACGTGCATTGCCTTTTCCATGTTAGTGTTTTACCCCCCTTTTACAATCTTTTGGATATCATCTTCCTACCAACCCATAGACACAAAAAATCCCCAAAAGACCTATTGATTCTTGTGCACTTTAGGATTGGGAGTGTAAGCTGATAGTTCTTACAAACTCTAAGATTTTTACTTTTGGTTGGGGAAATATTGAACAGCCATAAATAAATTTTTATCATCTTAAGAGGAGTGAGTTTTGAGTGCCCACATTTTCCATTTTTAAATTTGAGCATGAAAAATGGGTGGTGTTTTTAAAAAGTGTTTCTATTTAAATTTGAGGTATATGTAAATTTGGATGAGTGAAATAGACTAAACCTCCCCTGAGTGGGAAAAATAAAACATTAATATTTGTTGGTGAGTAAAAATGATTTTTTCATGGTATTATATTTTTTGTACATGAGGACATGTACTAGAATAAGTGTAAGGGAGTTGATGCTATTAATATTTTCATAACTTATTATAGACCCCCTTTACTGATTTTATTTGAAATTTTTATGATTTGTGTGAAATATTAATGTAAAAATATTAAATATAATTTTTTAGCACAATTTGAATTCATCTAGATCCAATTCTATTTAATGGTTTAATAATAACTATCACCATACTGATCCAAATTGTGTGTTTATTGTTTTTAGGATTCCTTATTTAATTTCACAAATATCTTTAGGAGGAATTATTCTCCAATTTTTCCATTTGAAGGGTCATATAGAACACACAAAAAGGCCAAAGAATCTGTGAAGAAAAAAATATCATCCATGAAGATTGAATTACAGGGCTCAATATCAAAGTCCAAATTTCTTTATTATCCTAAAATGATTTGGGGAAAATGTAAGGAGTCATGGATAAAACGTTCAGGGCCCAACTATAAAAACATGGGGCCCAAATGATGCTACAAAGTCTAGCCCACATTTCTGTTCAGGAATTGAGATCACCACACCAAATTTTATATTTCTCCTACAAAAGATATCCATTTGAGTTGAAAATTTTCAGTATGAAAGAATAAATTTAGACGACCGACTTTGTTGAAGAAATTATTGGTATTTGATGCATCTTTCTCTTCAGAAATCCAATCACTTTTTTTCCATAAAAAAATCATGGATAGAAATGGACAGTTAATAATTATTTATTAAAACCACCATAACATTGGATCCATAGGTCCAAATGCCACCAAATTTTAGAGGTTACATAAAACATTGATATATATAAATTTTAAGAATAATATATCTCGAGATTATGCTGTATGAATTTCATAGTTGACGATGCAAGTCAAGGTATAGTTTTGGAATGAAAACAGTCAACCACCATGGGCTATAAATACATTCCCTCCTCTCCTTTCAATAGGGTTGGAATTTAAGAAGAGATGAGCATATATTGGCCTGACTAAAGCCTTGAAAAGGTCTTGGGAGGACCTTACATATTCATTTTTTCACTTGAGAGATCTTTCACCCTCTCTTTAGTGTTCATTTAATTTTTTGTTCTTCTTCGTTTGTAATCATGTAAGTGTTTGTTTTTGTAATTATATTTTAATGAAATTGTCTTCTTCTTAATCTACTATTATCACCCACCTTATGTTAAATAGTATTAGTGGTATTAAAATAGTTTAAATAAAGTTTAATAACATTCCATTATTGTTCTTTCTTATTCAATCTAAAGTCATTATTTAATTCCCTTCACGGATTGTGTGTGTGTGTTCAACAAACAACTCTTTTCTTATCCCTTTCGTTTTCTTCACTTATTAATTCGTCATCATGGAATTATAACCAGATTATTACCCACCATTAATTGATGATTAAATATTTCATTGGGGTGAGTTATAATTTAGGTATGTTAAGTGATTGAGAACTTTTGCTCGATGAATATCCATTGATTTAACATTTTGTATGTTGGGATTATCATGTCATGGATTAATGACTTGTTTTATTTAATTAGTGGTTTCCATGGATTATTGGAACCATAAATACACTTCCATAAAAATTATATGATTATTATTGGAACCATAAGTTATGTTTAGGCTTGGATTAGAGATGTAACACTTTGGAATTCCAATCAATGTCAACTTGTGACATGGGTGTTAATTAAATGAAATATAATTCAAGGCTCAATGATATTACAAGATGAACTACCTAATGATGAACTCACACCTATTTTTATAAATTTGTTAAATCAGACTTCATACATTAATAAATTTCAATTAATCTAAGCAAAAAACCCCCCAATCAAAATGCAATCAACTAAAGACAATCGACTGTTAAAGAGTATCATCACCGAGATTTGGGGGATTTTAAAAAAGATCATTACATGGGAACCATGTCTATATATGATGAGTTTTAAATAATACAAAGGGAGGAGGATAAGTTCAAAAATCAAGTATTTAAAGTTAAATATCATACATAGAAAACATATTTGGAAATATTTATGTTAATACGAATATTGCTCATAGATAATTTGATTATTTTTGCACATGGTACTATACTAATATTTGGGAAGATTATAATACGGAAATTATAAGTTGGTGACTAATTGAAATTTAGTGAGAGAAAATACTGCAAAGTTAAGAAAATTCAAACCAAAGAATTTATGGGACTTATCTAGGGATTCTACCTATAAACAGAGAGTAGGTCTACTCTGCATGGGGGAATAGGGAGACCTAAACATTCAATTAGGTCCTAGAACCTAATGAGGCATTGTTTTTACTATTGGGTGGTTCTACCTCGGTATTTTTTTATTCCCTCTCATGGCTAAAATTAGGGTGTAATTTTTTTCTGTACCAAGATAAGTAATGGAAGGGGATTACACCTAGAAGGATTTTGTTTTATGATTAGTTTAAGATAGGTTATTTTATATATTATTTAATTTATAAACTTGTTCTCTCCTCTACCATACATGACCATTACTAATTGAGAAGGGTGTTCATTTAGAAGAATTAACTAATTTCTCCTTCCCATTCCATGAAAAACGCATAGATTAGTGTAATTATGTTTAAATATAGGTTTAAATACCTATATATAGCTTAAAATAAGTAACAGATAGGGGAAAGGGAAGTCTATAGAATATAGGATGAGTACTATGAGACGAGGCTCACTAATGTTCAATTTTTACAACATCTAAATTAAATCATGTCACTTTTCATTTACTAAGTGCTTGTATCCATATTTATAAAATATTGGTATAATTACATCAGTAATAAAAATGAAAACCATCATTAAATATCATACCTTTTGAAAAATGATTCCTTAATTTTATAAGTAATTTTTACACCATTTTGTATGACATAAACCTCAACTTCAACTTTACTACATAAAAATTTACTTATTTCTTGTTAGAGTTTCTAAATTTTTAAATTTGTTTACCTAATATAATTAAGGATTAATTTAGAGAAATCACCTCCATATTATTAATAAAATTTATAAATTTGATATTCACCCAAGAATTACTCCAAATATTGAGACTAAAATCATTGAAATATAAGACTAAATGTATTAAGGAAATATTAACATCTCTTTGGTAAATGTTATACTGCCTATGAGCTATAATTTCTAGGAACATTTTAATAGCAGTTGACCATGAAAATTGAGAAAATGTATATTTAAATTCTACAACATCAACTTGAGATTATCCCATTCAAAAAATTCTATCCTTGTTCCTTGTGACCTCTTCTTTATCATGTAATTGTTTCCTGAATAGTCACTTAGTTATAATGAAATTCTTATCATTTATTCTAGGAATTAGATCCCAAGTTGAATAATTCTTTAATCAATAAAAATCACAATTTATTTCTATAATACACTCTTCATTATTGATATATTTATCATTTGATTTTGGTTCAATAATAAGGATTATAGTTTATTAGTTATCACATATCAGCTTTCCTATAGTTTAGATAGGTGCAATCTAACTCAAAATGATCTTTTCCGCATCAACATGGTTGTTCAACAATTGGTACTTAATTTTCTCTATTAAAAACATCTTCATACTCATAACTGGTTAGTTTTGAGTCAATTTTAACATGCTATTGTTCAAATCCGTGCTATTAATTTTTATTTTTTCCCATAAATCTACTCATTGGCTTTAATTGAAAACTCAAAATTTTCTACTTATGGAACACTATTTTTGTGTTTATTCTAAATAATTTGTACTCCATAATTTTCAATAACATTTATAATTATTTTAATCTAGTATTTTTATACTTTTACATTTTATTGGTATCCAAGAAAAATACAGTCTTCAACCTTCTCATCGAATGCTCCCATATTTTTGCTTTCGATTTTAATTATAAAATACCTACCAAAGACCCTAAAAACCCATTATTAGATTATTTTAATACTATATTTCATAATATTATATTTTTTAATGTTATATTAGTAATAATATATTCTAAATATGTATAGTTGTGCACATATCATCTCTTTAGATATGTTTTGATCATTCATACTCAGCTAGCATTATAGTACCCATTTCAACAATACTTTTATTCATTTTATAAGAACGTATATTCTATTGAGTTGTATATGTGGTAATATATTGGTCCTTAATTATATATGTAAAAAGATAATATTTAAAAGCACTTATAATAAACTCATTACCATTTTCTATTTTTAGTTATTATTTTGAACACAAAGTTCAATTTCAACGTCTCTTATAATAAGTTTGAACATTTCCACTTCATATGACTTGTGTTTTATAAAGAAAACCTTTTATCCTTGTATAATAATACATGTAAGTAATGAAATATTAGTCACCTATAATGGATTTCTGTCTCATGGGTTAACATAAATCAGAATAAACCAACTCTAGTAGTTTGGTAGATTGTATCTCAACTTTTTTATATTTCCCTTAGATTGTCTTACCCTTGTGGAAAGATAAAAAAATAAGATATTTGTCTCTATTATATTAGGGTATATCTCTCACATCATTTACCATGCAAACTTTTCTCAAATTATTTTGGTTGTGTTGTTGAAGTATTCCATTCCCAAGGCTATTCACTTCCTTAGCACTAAGATAATAAGAATTTCCTGGGTCTCCAATTTTAAATAGATTTATACTGGTTATTTCTAATTTCTTGATAACTTTTATATCTTGGATTATTTTATTATACAATGTGTTTTTATTGGAAAATAAATTATTATCATCATAATAAAGTTGAATCAAATTCATAAAATTATTCTTGATTCCATCAAAAAATAAAACATCCAATGAATTCAACCATGGTAACTCAATTTAAGTCGAGATAATTCAATTAATATTCAATGGGATATCATTAAAAAATTTAATAACACCACCATCATGATCTTCAATGTTTTCCAATATCTTACTATATTCTTCTTATTTGATGATTCACCACTGTTAAGTATCCAAGTCTTTCTATTCTTGCTAGATTTGAGTTCAACTTCAATAATATGTGACTTCTCAACCTATAATTTCTAATGGGTCTTATATCCTTCAAAATCATATTTTTGTTAACCTACAATCAATGTAATATACTCATACTCATGGTAATATTTATGGTTATTTCTTCCATAGTTCTATTAATCCCATCAAAATTATTATGTGAAGGTACAATGGGTGTCCTTTCATTCACATTTTGGTATCTCACAACTTTTTTAATTATTTTTTATGAATAAATCCCCATTAATTTATATATTTTTTGATTCCAAGTTGGATAAATATTATCAATAAACATATTAACTATTTCCATAAGTAAAATATATCCAAAAATATCCTTTGACGTTGATTCTTTTATAAAACCATTGAGGCGGTCTCTAAAATTATGCTTGTTCACTACGAACATTTCATCCATTTCTTGCATTGAAATCTAGGAATTAATATTATTTTGAATACTTTATACTTATTTAGCTATATATTTCCAATTCTAAGAGGTTTTATCAACCCATGTTTTCCTAGTTTGCTATTTAGAACCTATATATTTAGCTTGAATAGATTTAACATTTTCATATATATCATGTTCATATATTACCTGAACATGAGTACCACCATTTTTAAACAATATATATGATTAAAATGTCATTTTAACACCATTTTAATTGTCATATTTAATTTTTCATGTTAATTATCAACTATAAAACAACATGATTCAACCTTGTTAAGTTATTCTTTTTAATAATCCATTTTTTTCAAATTCTTTTATAATTCTTTTCAGATCATATACTCTCAAAATGAGAAGATTGGTCTCATCAATAGGTCCAATAGCTTTAATATTAAACTAATATTCAACTTTATTATGTTTTCTAGAATACTTATTGATAGATCTAATCCCTTTATTATGTTATGTGTTTCTTTTATGTCACACATCAAGTTCAATTAACAAAATGTGATCCACATGGGTTTATTCTCCCACTTCTCCTTGAATCGTTAGGCCATATTCTTTTCTTTCAATGTTCATTTTATTGAATAATTTTCCATTCATTAACTACTTAAGTTATAATAGTCTTCTACTTCTTTACTCAACATGATTATCTTCTTTCTTAATTGTATACTAATTCTGACTTTATTTGGTCTCTTGTCTTCTTGGGATGATTATAATTTAGATATTCTTTAATCCATATCTTAATCTCTTTCATCATCATACTCCACACTCTTCTTTCTTCTTGAGATGTCAGCTGCAAAGTTCCCAACTCCTCCTCAGTCAATGAATTATTTTGGGAGTATTATAACAACCTGAGTTTTTATAGTCCCTCTTTTCTCATGAATAAATTAAATTTTAATTTATATCTTGTAATGAACTAAGTTCAGAATTCCATTCACACAGAACAGACTCAATGTACATTTCACAGAACATCAACTTGGTGTATGTTACACATAACAATTACTTGGCGTATGTTACATGAAACATTAATGTTTCTACGAAACATCATTTTATTTTTGTAATTATTTAAATGTGATAATTGTATCTTATTGATTAAAATTAGTAATATTAAGAGTAATAACTAATTTTAAAATATTTTTATAATTATTTTATATAAATAAGACATATTTATAATGAAAAATACAATTTTTGGTATTGTCTTTATATGTTTAAAAATAATATTTTCTAAAATAAACAACATATCATGTCCCTCTATAAAAAACAATAAAATTAATTTTAGAACCCATTAGAAATTAAATTTGATAAAATGAAATTCATTTTTTAATTAATAATATTGAAATTATCTTAGAGTGAATTTTTTGTATTTTCCTGAGAAACTTTATTTTTTAATAAATAGTGAAAATACATAATTTTAATTCAAAACATCTTTTTCATACAATTTATTTATAAGGATAAATTATATTTTAAATTAGTTTATAAGTTTAATTATAAAATATTTTTATCCATTAATAAAATTTAGGTCATTGATATCAATTTCACTTTGAACATAGATACAAAAACTTAACAAACATTTCAATATTTTTACTTTTAAAACCCGAATTATCGACCCGACTTCGGGATTAATTTTAAAGTAATTTCATTGAATTATTTGATTATAATTAGTAAAAATTGATTCCATATTTTTAATTATAATAATTTATAATGTTTAATAACGTCGAATTATTTTTTTTACCAAAATGATTAGTGAATGTAATTAAAATTAATTGCACCGATTAAGGTAAAATTAAGCTTAACTAGTGGATAAACTTTAAATTTAAGACTTAAATTAACCTAGAAACTAGTAAAAGAGACATTTAATTTCCATATTTAGACCCAATACTATTTTGGTTATAATTTTTCCCATTATGGGAGCCACTTTCTCTGGGAAACATGGGTGGAATTCCTTTTCCAAAGATTTACAAGAGTTCCACTCCTCCACTATAAAAAAGAATCAACTCATTCACTTATTTACCCCAATAAAAACACATGGTGTTGGAAAATATATATTAAAATATCCTACAAAAAATACTACCTTACTCCTTGAATATTTATTTTTTAAATAATTTCTTCCATGGAAGCCTTTTCGCACAAACCAAATGGAGTTACCTGATTAAGAGGTAACACCATCTCTCAAACTCCTTTATTTTATTTTATTTATCTGCCCCTCCACTATCTTTATTCCATGATTTTATATAAAAAATATCCCCAATATTCTATTATTTCTTTATGCTAATGGTTTAACCTACAAATACACACCTCCTTCTAATGGGAAACAAACAAATTTTCTACGTTTATAGTGAACTACCGCATCACGAAATAATGATTGTTCTTTTTTTTCTTTACTGCCAATCTTGGTGAACATTATATTGAACACTACATTTATATATTTTATATATTATATTTATTATGTATTTAATATTTTCTAATAATTTTACAACAAATATATTTATATTATCCATTTGGTGTAAATATGATTGTTTTTGAGGAAGTGTGGACTACCTCTCGCTTCAAAGCGATGTGATTTTTTCACACACTTAATGGTGTGTATTATGGATAGGTTTAATGAAATTATATGATATATATGATATAAATATTATAATGGAATAATCATATATATATATATATATCATTTTTATTCTTTATTTCAATTCGACAATAAAAAAAGAAACACCATTCATGCGTACATATAATTGATAATATCCATGAATGATGTATTGTATTTCTTACATATATATTCCATAGATTATTATACTAAAAATATAATTAATATAAATGATATTTAAATCATTATAAACATTATTTAAATCATGATATAAGTATAAGGACCAAGGAAAACACAATTTAAGACACACTCGATGAAAAAAGAAAATGTTAACAGAAATGAAACCATAACATAAGATTGTTACAAAACGGGTAATATAAGGTCATATTAAAACCATATATTTAATTAGATATAATAATATGGCTATATAAAATATTTTTAATTAATTTATAGTTATTATACATGTGGTTTGAATGAGTATTATTAGAGTCAAGACATACGGAAAGGGAATTTCATCACACTTTTTATTTAAGTGAGATACATGATTTATTCACAACCCATTCCTTTTCTATGGTTCTTATACTTACCATGAATTAATTTTATGATTATTATACTTATATTAATGGTAATATACTTACCCATTTTATGATCTTTATTTCAGGAGGTTTATGTTGGAAATGTTTCCAAATCGGTAAAATATTTTTGTCTCAATTGGTCTTCTTCAAGACTCATGTTTCGTTATGCGCCTAAATTATTTTCTGAACTATATACACATCCATTTTACATTTTATATCATGAATAAAATTATTTTAATGATACTTTAAGCTTCATTTAATTTCTTTGTCTTACATGGGGAGTATGATCCCATGTTACCAAGTGATAAGAGTTTAATGAATTAATCTCACCACCTTTCAAGATTAGTTATGATTATGCTTCATTTGAAGAAATATTATGATATATATCTCAATAAAACTAATTATTTTAATTTTAATATATTTATTTAAGATATATATATGTATTAGTACCATTTACCACTCATTGGTACATAAGAATATTAAGAAATTTTTTTTAAGAAAAATATGATTATATCTCTCTCTTCAGTCGGAAACCTATTTTATTTCAAAAAACATGTTTTAAAAAATGTTTTCAAATTATTTTTTAAAATATTTATCAAGGAAAAAAATTTTAGATTTTTTATTTTTAATTATAATTTTATAGGTTTTCAAATAAAATTTCAACGAAAAAAGTTTTCAAAAGGTTTTATGTTTTAAAATGCATTTTCAAATAAGAAAGGATATTTTCTGTAAGAAATTTTCTAAAAATATATTTCAAAATTATTTCCCATTTATGATAACATTTTTTGGTGTTACTAATTCGTTTATAGAGATATTATTCAATTTTTCATTCATATTATTTCTCTGAGTGGATTATGTTTTGATGACATTATGTTTATGAAACCCGTTTCTCTTTCACGGTTTATTGGATTTTGAAACCCACTTCTTTTCACAGGTTATGATTTGATGAAATGATTCTGAAACATATATTTTAATATAGGTTATGATATGATTACTTTTTTATGACACCAATTTCATTTCATGGATTATGATATAATTTTTTATGAATTTGTGGGACATGTATATTTGATTTTATTATAATATGGCTGGGACCCATATATCTCACCAATGGATTGGGTAATAATTTATATCTAATGAGATAGATATGGTTAGAATGAGAAATAAAGTTGTTTTAGTATTATAGGGATGGAATGAGGAGTGCAATCTGTTCAATAATACAGGTCTAGAACAAGGTGTGAAACCAGTTGAGTAATGGAATTTGTTTACTAAGATGGAATTGGAAATAATCCCTTGACTACTATGGAAATCATTATATATTCTTATGTTTCTTCCATAATATAATGTCTTATTCCTATGTTATGATATCTTGGAATATGTTCTTTATTTACTCATGATTAATGTTTTATGAACAACCAATATTTATTCCTTGATTCATGTTTATGATCTTTGATATGTTGGGTATGATATTCTATTTTCATGACCATGTTATCATACCATTCTTCTCATGATTATTCTTATGTATATCAATTGTTTAACCTTACTTAGCATCTGAACTCACTTATTTTTATGTTTCCTTCTCCCAGGTTTCGTAGATATGTATTATTATTTATGTCTCTAAGAAGGGTGTTAGTAAAGACAAACCTATTGGGAGTTGATGTAGCTCATTTATGTACCAGTGTTTATGTTTCCATGTTTCCATAGTCACTGCACTAGTATGGTCTTTGGGTATTTTTTTGTATAATGTATTAAGTATTCAAAAAATTTTATGTAATGTTAATGTATAAAAATAAAGGGAAACTATATTTGGTATCAGAGAAAAATTTTAGTTATCCTTTAGATGCTAGGATGATAAAAACTTAGTGACAACCCAAAAGCAATTCCTAGGTATAAGTCTAACAATAAAAAATCATAATAAAATGTCTTCAAATTTTGGTAAAGGATATGGTGAGTGGTTTCCTATAAATACATCCATATATGGATACAAAAAGTTTATGTGGCTCTAGAATATATGTTCTTATGAGTAACAACCCCTAAAAGATATTTCAGGCCTGTCTCTGGGTAATCTTGTATATGATAATGAACCTTTCTACGCACCTAGTTTGACACTCTTGGGGTATATTCTCTGCACATTAAAAAACCCCTGATGAAACACTATAAAGAATATAAATATAAGTGTTCTCTGCATAACTTAGGATAAACCTATGTAGTCATATATTAAGGATGGTGTCATAATATGGACATCCTATATGTGGATTTTCATTATTATGTTGCCCTTCACTATGATAACTATTTCTTAATATATGCCTTTTGGTTTTAGTAAATCTTTGGAACCAAAAGTAACCACATTAATGGTTATTACAAAGGAAAATGTAATGAATTTTTTCCTGATAAACTAAATTATATGGAAGCTAGAATGAAAAATCTTGTTCCTATGCTCACATGGCTTTCTCAAGATATGAATCATGGTGGACATCCATATGAGAAAAGGTGGTAACAAAATTTTGTTGAGTTCTTCATGGGGCACCATCCACCTTCTTTGAGAGGGTATTTTTATCTACTTGTTGCTAAAAAATGTATCAATACCACTATAATGATATTTTCCATCCTTTAGTGTTTGGAATATGAGAAAGTTATTCTAGATGTTTATTATTTATATGGTGAACTAGACCAGTGGTGGACTCTAATCAAGAATACAAGGTAACACGATGAAATTAAATTCATCTAATTTAATGAGTTCAAGAAAATATTATTTAATAAGTATTTTACTTAGATTATTCATTCCAATATAGAGAATGAGTTCCTCGAGTTGTAGAAAAGGGATGCTGAATCGTTTGGTACTTATGATGATAATTTCTTGAGACTTGTGAGGTATGATTTTGGAATTATCATCTAACCCACAATTAATGTTGATATGATCTTCAGTGGCCTGATGCTGAGTCTCCTAAGGGCACTAGACATAAGAGACTTTAGAAGATACAAATAGATTGTGCATTTTGAAATCAAGGTTGATATAGAGGTTAGAGTCACGTATCGACCTCATTATTTTGGAATGAAAAGGAAGATGAAGTTCAAATGAAACTCTAAAAACCATAGAGAAAAAATGTTGAGTTTTACTCTATTCTCTAAATGTGGGAATAAGATTGATGGAATTTATCTGAAGGGTTCTAGTAAATGTTTTATGTGTGGAAACAAAGGTCACCAGGAAATTGATTCTTGAAATTATGGGAATAATTTAGCTCAAAATGTTAATGGAAAAAAATTATCAAAAAATGAACCTCCCACAATTCAGTGATATAAGTGTATGTATAATGGGAATAATCCTCATCACTGACCAAACCCAAGGGCTGATGATGGTGATCGATGTCAAAAACCTCTTAAGCCGACAGACAAGTGGAAATCTCATGAAATTGAAATTTCTAACAGGGGTGCAATAATGATGTGATGCAAGGTACACATACCATCTACTCTAGAACTTATAATTTCATATTTTTATTTTGGATATACCCACTCTTTAATATCTAAATTATTTTATAAGGGTGTTAAGAATCCACAAAAATGATTAGATATGCAATTATCAGTGAAAACCCCTAATGGTATGATGATTGAATCCCAAGTCTATGAATCCTCTAATATTGAAGTTTTTGGGAGTGTGATTCCTTCATGCCTTCTAATTCTTACTTTGTATTAATTTTATGTCAACTAAGGAATGGATTGGATTTCATTTCATAAGGTCGAAATATATTTTTTGAGTAAGGGAAGTTACATTTGATATTTCAAACCCTCCAATGATCATCCATCCCTGTGATGATATGTATTAACTTCCTATGGAGATTAAATCAAGTGTATGGGACTTAATTACCATTATAAAATGGTGTTTATCTCAAATGGTTGGGGATAACATCAACATCAATAATATGCCTATTATTCATGATTTTGTGGATGTATTTTCAAAATAGCTGCATAGCCTTCCACCAAAATGTGAATTTGAGTTTTCAATAGAACTCATACCTTGTTCTAAACATATTATAAAGACTCCTTATAGAATGTCCCCAATTGATTTTCAATAATTGAAGAAAAATCCACATGAAAACATTAATAAGGTATTCATTTAGCCATGTGTGTCACCATAAGGTGCACCCATTATTTTTGTGTAAACTAAAGATGGATGATTGAGACTTTTTATTGATTATCGGGATTTGAACAAGATCACAATCAAGAACAAGTATCCTCTTCCCTGTAATGATGACTTTTTTGATCAACTACAGGGAGATCAATACTTTTCCAAGAATGACCTTTGTTCTGGATGTCATCAATTGAGGGTCTTGAAGGATGATATAGACACACTGACATTTTTTAGAAGGTATGGACTCTATGAATATATATATATTCCATTTCGTCTTATTAATTCACATGTTATATTCATGGTTTTAATGAATAGAGCCTTTAGAGATTACGTTGATGTGTTTCTGGTAGTACTAATAAATGGTATTATCGTATATTCAAAGAGAAAGTAAGAGAAATAAGATCACTTGAGAATTATACTAAAGACCCTATGGAAGGAGAAACTATATACAAAATTTAAATTGTGTGAAATGTTTCATTTCTAGGTAAAATAATATCAAGAGATGGTATAGTTTTAGATCCATAAAAGATGGAGGCTATTGAATACTGGCTTAGACCAACCACGATGATTGAGATCCATATCGTTTTTTGTTTAGCTAGATGTTATCAACGGTTTGTATATAATTTCTCATGACTATCTAAACCTATGACAATGTTAAATCAAAACGGTTTCATGTTTCTATAGATAGATTAATGTGAGTAAATTTTCAAGAAACTAGATAGATGGTTAGTTATTTCACCTGTTCTTACATTACCATATAGTAGAGAAGGGTTTGAAATCTATGGTGATGCTTCCAAAAAGGGATTGGGATGTGTTCTTATGAATAATATCATGGTTATCTATTATGACTTGCAGAATTTGAAGATTCATGAGAAAGATTACCCAACTCATGATTTGAAGTTAGCTAAAGAAGTTTTTGCGTTAAAGATAAGGAGGCATTATATTTAAGGATAAAACAAATATATATATATATATATATATGAAACACAAGAATCTGAAATATATACTTGTGTAGAAGGAGTTGAACATGCACTAGAGAATATGATTAGAGTTGATAAATGATTATGACTACTCAATACATTAACACCTTGGGAAATAGAACAAGGTGGCCAATTCATCGAGTTGGAAGGATCACGATAGCTTATCCATGATGAGGATAACAAAAGATCCAATATTTCTGGATTTGAAAATGATGGATCTAGAAATCTTGAAGGAAGGGAAACAATATTATATTTTTAAAATGAATTTGTAACCCTCTATACATGTGAATATTAAGGAGTCTTAGAATGAAGATGTATAACTAAAAAAGAATGTTAAGAAATGTTATTGAGTTTAACCTTGATCAAGATGGAATGATATGGGTCAAGAACCGTGCATGTGTTCCTTCCATAATATATTTGAAGAGGGATCTGTTAGAGGAAGCTATTATTTATTCACTTTTTATTCATAATGTATGCAAAAAGATATATATAGACTTGAAAGAATACTTTTGGTGGGATGACATGAAGAGAGATATCACAGAGATTTTATCTCAGTGTTTGGTATGACAACAATTTAAGGATGAAAGAAAAAAGTTAAAGGGGATGTTGCATCCATTGCCCATAACATAATGGAAATGGGAGAACATCATAATGAATTTTGTCATTTGAATGCCCAAAACATATAAAGGGTTTAATGATATATGGGTGATAGTCAATCTCCTTACTATGTCATAAGACTTCATTGCTATTAGAGAATATTTTTCTTGGGATCATCATTCCAGGATATAAATTTAGGAGGTGGTGAGGTTGCATTGAGTACCACATTCCATTATGCCAGATATTGATATAAGGTTCACCTCAATGTTCTGGAGAAGTATTCAACAAGAATTTTATATGTAATTCAGATTTAGGATTGATTATAGTCCTTATACTGATAGTCATTCTGAAAGAACAATTCAAACCCTAGAGGATATATTGAGATCTTGTTCTATGAATTTCAAATGTGTTGGAATCAACACCTTCCTCTAGTTATGTTTTCTTACTAAAGTAAATTTCACTTAAGAATTCATATGGAACATTATGAATCTCTCTATGGGAATAAATGTAGAGCTCCGATGTGATGGGATGAGGTTGGAGAAAGAAATCTACTGGGATCTGAGATTACTAAATAAATGTTCTAGAAGGATAGAACTATTTAGTAGCATATCAAGGTTGTTTAAAACTGGTAGAAAAGTTTTGTTGATAACTGATAACATGTTATATAATTAGATGTTGGTTAAAACGTGTTTCTATATATCTCACCCTGGAATAAAGTTATGAGACTTAAGAAGAAAGGGAACTAAATCCCTATATATATTAGTCCCATTGAAATTCTTTATCGTGTAATGATGGTAGCCTATCACTTGTAACTTCTTATAATTCAATCTCAAGTCCAAGATGAGTTCCATGTATCTATCCTAAAGACGAACATACCTAACCCTTAACAAGTACTGAACTCAGAGGTCACACCGCTGGAGTAGGATCTTTCATACATAGAATAGCCAGTTGAAATTATGGACCATACAAATAAAGTTATATGAAACAATTCCACTCACTTGGTCATTATTTCGTGAAAAAATCGCTAGTTATAAGAATATATTTGGGAACTTGAGGATATGATGAAACATAAGTATCCTCATTTTTTTAAACCCAAATGATGAATTTTGAGTTTGAAATTCTTTTTAAGGGGGGTTTAATGTAACACCTAGAGTTTTTATAAACCATATTTTTTATCTAGAATAAGTTAAATTTTCATTTATGTATTGCAATCCACTATGTCAAAAATTCCTTTCACAAAGAACCTAATTGGCATATGTTACATAGAACATAGACATGGTGTATGTTACACAAAACAACTACTTGTCGTATGTTACAACCAACATCGATGTTTCTTCAAAACATAATTTTATTTTTATAATTATTTAAATGAGTTAATTAATCATACCCATCAAACGTAGTAATATAAAAAGTAATAACAAATTTTAAAATATTTTTTATAATAAATTTTATATAAATATAACTTATTTATAATTTCAAATATAATTTTTGGTAATATCTTTATATGTTTACAAATACTATTTTCTCAGAAAAATATTTTTCAGTCCCTTTTATGAAAAAAAATAAAATTAATTTTGGAAACATTTATAAATTTAATTTGATACAATAAAATTTATTTTTTAATTTATAATGTTGAAATTATATTACGGTGAATTTTTGGGATTTTTATGAGAAACATAATTTTTGGATTAATAGTGATAAATATAGAATTTTAATTCCAAACTTATTTTCATCTAATTTATTTATATGGTAAAATTATATTTTAAATTTGTTTCAAAGTTTAATTATAAAATATTTTTAGCAATTAATAAAATTTTTGTCAGTAATATAAATTTTACGTTGAGATTAGGTATAAAAACATTGAAAACTTTTGAATGTTTTTACTTTAAAAACGATCATTATTTTGCTGACTGTGGGATTAATTTTAAATAAATTTCTACCTATTTTGTGATTCTAATTTATTAAAATGGATTCCATAATTTTAATTATCATAATTTATAATTCCTAAGAAGTAAAACCAAATTTTTTTACAAAAATGTTTTGCGAGTGTAATTAAGATTAATTACATCGATTTAGAAACAATAATGCTTAAATAAAGTCTAAACCTTAAATTAAGACCCAAAAAACCTAAAAACTTATAAAATATCCATTTTATGGAAATATATTGACAATATAATCCCTTTTATTAAATTTGGACCATTATGGGAGTCACTTTACATGTGAAAAATGTAGGTGGAATTCCTCTTCCAAAGATAGACCAGAGTGCTACTCCTCCTCCACTCTAAAAGGTCTCCTATTATACACTTAATCAAAACATTAAAAACACTTGGGTTTGTAAAATATTTAAAAAAATATCCTCCCAAAAATCATTCATTCCTCATTTAATCTTAAATTTTTTAATAAAGTCTTCCAAGGAATCCTTTTGGCACAAACGAAAGGCAGTTGCCTGATTAAAAGGTAACAACTTCTCTCAAGATTCTTTATTTTATTTTCTTTATCCACCCAAACCACTCTATTTACTCAATGATTTTATAAAAAAATAATAAGATAAATTAATTAGGATTTTTTATTCTATGTTTTCTACCTACACTTACACACACCCTTATCTAATGGGTAACAATCACACTGTTTATGTGTACGATAATCTTCCATCACAGGAAATTACGATTGTTCATTTTTCCTTCACCACCTATAATGGTTGAAATTATGTTATGAAATATGTTTATATATTTTATTATTATATTTATTTATTATTTAATCTTATTTAATAACTTTAAAACAAATATCATTATATTTTTCATTTGGTGTAAATCTGATAATTTCGTTTGAGGAAGTGTGGACTACCTCCCCTCAAAGCAATATGATTCATTCAAACACTACATAGAATGTATTAAGGATGGGTTTAGTGAAATTATATGATATATATGATATAATATTTCTATTAGAATTATTATATATATATATAAACATATATATAGACATATGTAATTTTCATTATTTCTTTAAATACGACAATAAAAACAGAAACAACATTCATGGGTGAGTATAACTTACCGTCTCCATGAACGGTGTATTCAATTTCATAATTATATATTATATAGATTATAATAATACAAATATAATTAATATAAATTATATTTATATCATCTTTTATAATCTAGAAATCATTATATAAGTACAAGGACCAAAGATAAAACAAATTAAGACACATGCAAAGAATAGAGCAAATATTATCCTAGGTGAAAACATAACATAGGATTATTAACAAGAGGGTAAAGTATGGTCGTAATAAATCCATATATAGTATTAGATTTATAAATATGGTTCTAATAAATATTTATGATAAATTTATATTTATTATACAGGTGGTTTGAATGAGCATGACGAGAGTCAAGACATAAGGTATGAGAAATTCATCTAACTTTTTACTTCCATGAGATACATGCATTATTTATCACACAATACTTTTTTGTGTCTATGGTTTACATGTATGAATTATAAAATTCTTACAATTATATGAATGTGTAGTTAAATACAAATTTTATGATCTTTATTTCACGAGGTTTAATTTTCAAATGTTTTAAAATCAGTAAAATTGTTTTGTCTCAATTTTCTTTCTTTGAGACTCATGTTTTGTTAGGAATCTAAATTATTTTTAGAGGTGTATAAACTTAAATTTAACTTGTTATATAATTAATATAACTCTTTTCATGATACTTTATTATTTATGTAATTTAATTTTATTACATAGAGAGTATGATCTCAATTTACTAAGTGGTAAGTGTTTATTAAAACAATCTCATCGCCTTTAAAGATTGTTTATGATTATGGTTAAATTATTGAAATATTATAATACATATGTAAAGAACACTCATGCGTTTCTTTATTATATACTTATTCAAGATATATCTATGTATTAGTACCATTTTCCACCATTTTATACTTAATATAATTTAGAAATGTTTTTTGAAAAATCTGATCGAATCTCTCTCATCGATCAGAAAACTGTTTTATTTCAAATCCCATGTTTAAAAAATGGTTTAATTTTACATTACAATGATCCTTTATGATAAATTCCAATAAAAAATGGTTTTAAATATTTTTATTCTTATAAAATATTTCTTTACATGTTTTCAATGAAAATTTAAAAGAAAATAGTTTTCAAAAGGATTTATGTTTTAAAAAGAATGTTCAAAGAAGGTAGGATAATTTACTCAAGAAATGTTTTTAAAAGTCATTTTAAAATTTTATTCAATTTAAGATAACTTTTTTTGGTGTTACTGAAGCCTTTTTGGGGATATTATTCTGTGTTTCCATTCATCTTCTTCCTCTGAATGGATTCTATTTTGATGGCATCTTGTTTATGAAACTTGTTTATCTTTCATGGGTTATAGGATTTGGAAACCCACTTCCATTCATGGGTTATGATTTGATGAAATGTTAATGAAATATATCTTTTTTCTATAGGTTAAGATATGATTAAATGTTTATGACACCCATTTAATTTCATGGGTTATTATATGATTGTTTGTGAATTTTTGGCACATGTATGTATGATTTCATTATGAGATGGGTGTGAACTATATTTCCATCCAAACAATTTGGTAAATATTTGTATCTAATGAGATAGACATGGATGGAATGAGAAATGATGTGATTTCAGTGTTACACGATCTATAATGAGGATTGAACTCAGCTCACTAATATAGGGATGGAGTTGGGTGTGAACCCATTTTAGTATAGCACTTTTTCCACTAAGATGGCCTTATAAACAATGCATTGACTATTATCGAAATAATTATATATACCTATGTGTCTGGCACAATTCCAATTTTTTTCCTATATTATTTTTTCATGTATTATACTATCTATTTCCTTATTATTCATATCTTATGAACTTCTAATCTGTATTCCATGATTCATGTTTATGATCTTTGATATGTAGGGTATGATATTTTATTTTCACGATCATGTTATCATACCCTTATGATCAGGATTATGCTTATGTATCTCCCTTATTTAACCTTACTGAGCATCCAAGCTCGCCCCTTTTTATGTTTCCTTCTTCTAGGTTATAAATGTATATGTACTATGATTTATGGGTCTAAGAAGGGTGATAGTTTGGAAGAACCTAGTGGGAGTTGATATATTTCATTTATATACCTGTGTTTATGGTTCCATGTTTCCAAAGTCACTAGACTAGTATGGTCTTTGTGTGTGTTTTTGTATAATGGGTTAAGTATTTAAAAAATGTTAAGTAATGTTAATTTATGAAAATATAGGGTACCTATAATTAATTGATTTTATTCTCCCACCTATTTTATCATTTTTTGAGAAAAATATCCCCAATTTTAATTTTTTCATGACAAACTTTATTATCTTCGTAGTCACTTGAAGATTCAACCCCCTCTTATTTCATCTTCAACTTATTCATAGCTTTTAATTCCATTTCATATTTATAATTTTTCTTAAAAAATGGTGACTTTATCATTTCATTAATAATAAAGGAATTGTGCAACTCATTAAGGGAAATATTTTATATCCCTTTAATAACCAAAAACATTGTATCAAATTTGTCTATAAAGTTTCTCATTGTTTTTTTAACAACTGTAAAATCGTCCATCTTTCCCCAAAATACTATAATATGACTAGCTATTTATTTCACCCCGGTGATATTTTCATAAAAATTATCATCTATATCAATCCTAATATCTTAATTTTTTTCGATTTAGTGTTGTATCTTGGATTCCTTAATCTTGACATTTCTCTCTTACATGATTTCATGTTTGTCCCACATTTCTTTGGCTATTTTGATCCCTATCATGTCTATTTATAATTTTTATAGACATAACTAAATTATATCTTTTCTTGCCTTCCCATAAACCTTTAGAGTTATCTTTTTAATCAAATTCATACAATTATCTATTGAAAGAGCTGGAAATCCAACAATAACATCATCACTAAACTTCAATATAGTTCTTCAATACATGAATGTTATTTAAATAAAAAAGAGAACCCCTACATTGTTCACAAATTAAAAAATATCCATGAATCACTATAGAAATGATGTGATCTCATGAGAACGTGGTTTTATCTGATACCACTTGTAGAGCTTATATTACTTAGAGTGACATTAAGAGAGAGGATGGATCAGTGGTATGAGTTTTTCTAAATTTATTTTTTATTTAAACCTATATGAATGATAAAAGTCATGATCCAAAATTGAAAATCTTTTCCTCCCCTATATATGAAGATATGATGAACAAACGACACCCATGAAATTTTTACCAGGTTATACCATAGTGTGAGAGACAAATCTTTTCTAGGTGTAACATCTTATTAAGACACATATTTTATATCTCTATAAATTTATAGTGATCAAAAATTAGGTAATGGTTTAATAAAAGGATTGAAAAATTTTAATCCACTTCCCAAAAGGGGTAATTATCACCCACTCCCCAAAAATGACATGTAATTATTTAGACCAGAACCACATGTTCTTAAGGATTCCCCCTACACTCTTTAGTATGAATCAGATCTTCAATCAACCATACAACACATCAATATCAATGACTAAGTATTTTTCTAGGATGGATTTACCTTATGGAATGATTTCAATACTCCAACATGCATGTAAGATACTCTCACAATTCTATAGGATGATCTTGTTATGCAAGAGATCATACAAGAAAAAAAAAATCTCTTTTATCCATTGCTATAAGAACCTAGATCAAGGGAAATAGAATAAACTTCCATCAATATTAATATAAATTCAAGTCATAGGATTGGTCAATATTCATCTATTATTCCCTCTAATTGCTATAGATTATCTTTTGTGTAATAAATTATTATGTTATTTTTTTCTCAATTATATAACACTTTTTAGTTATTTTTTTCAACATTTATATTCAAATTAATTCATGAATAATATTTTCATAATGATTTATGAAAAATCCCTTGATTCTAAAATTATTAAATTATCCCATATGTATAAAAGCATTGAATTTGAAATATTGATTTCCAAAATTCTAATTTCATCATCTATAATGAATTAGAAGTCTTATAATAATTTCAATCGATGTTCTACTCATTTAATCACCATTTAATATATATATATATATATAATTAAAGGCATGAGTATCTTATTCTGATCAATACAATAATATTTGGAAAGTATTAAAGTCATGTGGAGCATCATCAGAA
The DNA here is from genome assembly GCA_963277665.1 of Viscum album. Classification (NCBI taxonomy): domain Eukaryota; kingdom Viridiplantae; phylum Streptophyta; class Magnoliopsida; order Santalales; family Viscaceae; genus Viscum; species Viscum album. The sequence goes on along the minus strand of OY728162.1, from coordinate 343,639,253 downwards.
GTGATTTAAGGTTCATATATTTTCAAAGAGTAAGATCCTTTTCTTGAAAAATTATTCAAACAAATGATCATTAAAAATATGGTCTTTACAAACTCTACATCATTCTTATAGTTTTTATATTTGATCCTTACAAAAATGAGAATTCATCCTTAACTCAAGAATGAATCATATGGATATCTATAATAAATCCTATTTAGATCCATTTATCTATAATGTGATTATTATTGATTAAAATAATGACCCACACATTAGTCATGAAAACTCATATATATGTTAATATGACTCATAAATAGTATAACAACGACTCATATGAACACCTAACTTAGATGCACTTCATCCAACACTATCAATGTCGTGTATGGTGGTATGGAAGGATTTTTAATCATAATCCTGAATGAATAATATATATATATATAGAATTATTATTATGCACCTATGAAGAAATTATCCATAAGTCCAATGGATCTTATACATAGTGTGGGGATTAGATATATTTTCAGCCTCATCTTCTGAATTCCAGATAAATTCAAAAAATAATAGAACCATCGAAAAACTTTATCATCCATTTCACAACTCCTAAAAAACACTACATAATCATTCTAAAACATCCAATATCATGGATGAAAAAAATATAAGTTATTAAATGATTCAAAGGGAACTTAAAATGAATAACATGAAATAATTGTGATATTTTATTAATGGCACCAATGAATTCATCCTCCTTTTTTTTATCTATTGGAATTATCTCTCTATTTTAGTGTAAATATTTTGGGGAAATATTTATTTGAAAATATTATCTTAAACCCTTCCCATTCTCTAAAGTATATTTATTCCTCTTTACTCATATTCTTAATGAGATTCCACCATTATTTGGCTTAATATTCCAAATTCTAAATTTCTAAATCAACATTTACATTCTATGATCACTAGAGAATATAAAATATAATTTCTATTATATTGATCCATTTCTGGAAATTGGTGGATTAGAAGAACCACTAAAGGAGGGAGGAAATTTTTGCATGAATGAATCAAGAGAGATTTTTTCCTTCCTTGGTATATTTGTATATTGTTGGTTTCTCATTGGGGAAATAATTACATTGTACATTGTTACAATCATTGTTTACTAGGTTCCTCATGATTCTATCCATTGACATAAAAAATGTTAGTTTGAATATGAAGAAATAGTAACCAAAGTAAAAAATCATGTGAAAATAAAAATCAATCCTATGATTTCTTAAATTTTGACACTCTCATTTAAACCAATGAAAATTCATATTCAACCTACATCACTTTTGGTTCAATATATGTTATTGTTAGTTATATATTCTTATTAATCTTAAACTAATGAAAAATAATAACTAAACCCAACTCTTATACAAACTAAGGCATTCTAAGATAACATATATCATTTAACATCGTTTTACAAGAATATTCATTAAATATCATAATAAATCACACCCAAGAACCAAAAAGTTTAGTGTATTTTGAGAATAGATGCTTAAAAAATATATTTTTAAAATAATATTCATCATACCTAATAAATAATATTAAAAAAATATACCCTTCTAGGCATATCAAACTTAATACTCTTATTCATTAAATATGGAATGGAAACATAAGAAAAGTGTGAGCTTAGAAACTCAGTACGGGTAGACATAAAAGATATTAATCAAATATCACAAGTAAGAAAAAGATAAACATGTGGGTATGAGAACATAATTAAGCTATATGTACATACATAAGAAATCATATGAAATTAAACATTGATTTGAATCATGAATCATGACACAAGGATTTTGACATATTATGTGAAATGTGGCATTGCAATGTGGGATCATGATTCAATCATCATAATCCATGAAAACATAACATATAAATATGGAATAACATAGAAATGTGGAATAAGAATTTATATCGTATATAAGAATAGAAAATCATATCATATATCAATACTCACTAACAAGAATATCATCTCATAGTGGATTGAGTTCACTCCTCATTATCATAAACATAATGGATAAAATACCATGATTGATTTCATTCACCCCCCATTCTCTTCCATTCGTATCATAAGATATAATTCATTAACAAATGTAATGGAAAATTATATAATTCTAGGACCACCAATCAGATAAGGGAAAAAAATCATACGTATGTGTTTCACATTAATATGAAAAAATTCATAATTCTATTACAACTTAATTAAAACATGATAAAGAAAAATGTGTCACTAAAATTTCAATAAAACATGATAATTATCCATCGATAAAAATATAGAGTGTTATATAATTAGAGAATATCCCTAGTGAAGTATAATTAATATCAAAGGATATTTACATAAATGAAAATAATATTATAAGTGACATATTGTTTTTGAAAAATAAGAAGAAATATCCATTAATTTTGATAACATTAATTTTAAAAGGAAAAATTTTGTTAATTTTTTTTAAAATAATAATGATAAAGTGAATAAAAATTACTTTTAAGAATCATAAAAACTTAAAAAGGAATCGTTATAAAGAAAACTAAAGAAAATTCTGAGAGAAATTTACCATGTATAAAACATTAAAAATATTCCATTTATACGTTTGTAAATAAATTCAATATTTAAAAGAAAATGAAATCAATAAATCAAAGAAGTAGTGATAATAAAATATATAAAATCATATAAAAAATAAGAACATAGAGGAGAAAGATTCTTATTCAAAAGAAGAGATAAGGTTAGCTTTCCTTATAAGCATCATTTTAGTTGAATTATGAATCAAAGGGAGTTGAAATAGTAATGTTACCTATAAAACATAGAAATAACCATAGAATAGGAAAATAAATTAGATTTTAGAGATAATTTATATATAATTTCTTCAAATATAAATTTATATATAAAAAATCATGATTTCAAAGTGATATTTGAAAAGAAACTCTTACATTAATCTTTATCATGGTAAAAAGCACTATAACTCCGTATATAATAAATTTAGGTTTATTATTCATATTTATAATAAATTATGCATATTTATTATACTTAATACCATTCATCTATAATTCCTTATTTCCCACATATTAATCAAATATTTTTAAAACTAATATTTGGGTGGCTCCACACTAGAGGCTATGGTGGAAGGGGGGTTTGGTGTTTGGAGCTATGGTTGTGGGGTCGAGTCCCTTGGATATGTTTCTTTCTCTCATGCATTGTACACAAAAATGTGTTAATATTTCCCTGTTAATTGTTCTATTTTCCACGCAAATTTCAATTTTGTGATTCTAGTCCATGATTCTTCATCATGGGTTTATCACTGCTAGAATGTTCATAAAGATTCAATATATGTGTTCAAAATAGTTCTATATTCTCATGGTTGTTTTATGTAAATTATTTTGACGATTCAAAAAGAATTCTTAAAAATATCATTTTCGATGATTATTTAATTTACAAAAGAATTAAATTTAATGGTGAAAATAATTAATCATATTTTCATTATAGATTCATAAAAATGTCATAAATTATTATTTTTAAAATATATTACAAGTATTTATGTCAAATTATTCATTCATGGTATAAACATTATGGAATCGTTCATGTAGATAGAAATACTAACCCAAACAAGAACACATTATAAAAAATTAACGAGTAAGAAAAATTTATTGTATAACAATAATATAACATTTACAAAAGATTAATGATTTAAAAAAGTTATTAAAGTGATAAATCGAATTTAAGAAGCGGTGGATAGAGAAGATAAATAATAATTTTTATAGATTTAATAATAATTACATTGAAAAAATTGAATCTTATCTTAGAGATGATCTTGTAAATTATTGATTTTAGATTAATTCTTATGAATAGACGTTCCTAAATTTGGGAGACTCCTATTAGAGAGAAAATTTGAGTAGGGAATCAGAAGAAGAACTATGAGAAAAATTGGTTACACACATGAGAAAGGTATCTATAAATAAATAAACCACTGAAACACAAATTTTTTTTTTGATTTTTGATACAAAGTATTATATAAATATAAACTTAATAGTATTAAAATTATGCTACTCACATGATTCAAACACATAACACAAAAATGATTTCCAGACAACAATTCCATTCCAGCATGACACACTTCTACTTCATTAATGTGAAAATTATTAATATATACGTATAGAATAATTTAAATTATAGTCCTATAGACATGTGTATATAATGCCTATGGGTATAGTTACTGAACAAATACCATATATCCATGGTCATTTAATGATCATGAATATAACCTTTAAACACATAACCTATTACCAGTAGAATTTAATTCATGTGACTATATCCTATAAGCCCATACCCAATAACCATTGATATTTAATTCTTATGGTTATAGCCTCTAAACCCAAAACCTATATCCACAAAAAATCCCTTGACTATAACCAATAAATTGAACCCCTATATCCTTGGGCATTTTACCTATGCCTATAGGTTCTTCCCATAATGAAAACTTCCCTACCATGTAAGCTCGCAAAAAAATCACGTTCTATCCTATATCAACAATCACCACCATCCATCGATATATACTCATTGATATATTTATCTTTTTAGAAATTAAACATAAAGAAAGGTGTGGGGTAAATTAGGGAGAGGAGGGGTCCTTTTATAGGTGAGCTTGAGTAAAAGTTTCACAAATACTCATTCCTTAATATGAAAAGAATTATTTTTAAATTGAAATTGGGTCTAAAGAGGAAAAATAATAGAAAAGGATAAGGGGAGGTTAGGCATGATTTCATAATCACATTTAGAGATAATGTTTTGTGATATTTTAGGGCTTTATGCCATAATTTAACCATTTTACATCATTTTACATGTACCATGGTTACTCAATTTTTACATCAGTAACTTATTTTTTTGCATAAAAATGATTTTTTCATTATTACCTAATTTGGACATGCTGATTCTAAATATGAAATTTATTTTATTGGATTAATATTTTAAAAGCTATGAAAACTAATTTTGAAATAATAAATGTATAACACATAAAAATATTTTTTTGAAGAATATATTTTTAGGCCCAAAATGGAGTTATTCTTATTTTATATCAAGTAAATATAATTAGATAAATGATAACTTCATTTATCATATATATATATATAATATGTCATTAAAACCATTAATAAATAATGATTAATATAATTTATTAATAAAAAATACCAAAATAATGAAAAAAATCATTAAAAATTATCTAATTTTAGAATTAACGGATTTTAATCACATCCCATTATTTATTATATAACCAATTATTTTATTAATAAACCAATATTAGGTGTTTTTTCTGAATTTTATTAATACATCAAATTATTCTTTAAAAAAATTTCTAATATTTAATGAATACAAATACATATTTTTATAATAAATAATTTTAATTCATTATTAACTTTTTATTTTATTCCAGGATTGTTTATTATATGTGAATTGTATTATTTTTAATTTCTTACTAATAATTACGCAAATTAATTGTAACTATTGGATACAAGTATATCCAATGACCATATATACAGTGTTCATATGTCTAATGACCATATTACATTCTTATATATTGTGTAGCATACATTTTTAAAATCATTCATCTTCTTATCAAGATGTTTATTATATTTCAAAATCACTATCTTATTTATTTAGTTATCAGTGGTAGTATGATGGTTATAACATATGATGATGATGATAATTTCAACCATGTAGTATTTTTATGTACTTGTGGTTTTATCCCTTTAGTAATTTTACTAACTATGTTTCATTTAGTTATCTCATAATGTATTTCATTTTATACTAAAATATTTTACTTTAAGATGTTAAAAAATTAATAATTTTAGTTCAGTTTTTCACGAATCATAAGATATTAAGCATAAAAAATTAAAAGTGAAATACATACTAAAATTGTGGTGCGTTACACTATTGAGTTGATATAAATGGATCATATGATGTGAGAAAATAATTTTACATTACATCTATAATTAAATTTGTGGGATAATGGTTGAAATTTTTTTTATTCATATCAATGACAGATAAATAAGGTGAAATAATTTTTTTAAAGACATGAAATCTTTATAATTTCTTCCAATATTCCATAAAAGTCTCAATCTGTTGTGTAGTTTGTAGATCAATATGCGATCACTGAGAGAGAGGGAGTGAATTAGTGACACTTTTATTTTATTAATTCTTATATAAAATCAAATTCTATATGTTATTAGAGTTCTTTTATCATGAAATCATCCCTACCCATCACAGTCTAGAAATGAGGGAAGAGAGTTAGTGACTCTTGAGTCCCACCTCTAGCCGGCCCCGATATGGTGACCAGATTAGATGGTATGAGAAACATACATATGGGAGGAATTATCCTCTAAGAGAATATCCTGAAGAGAGAGATAAGACAGATATAGAAATGACACATACTTATATATATATATATATCCTAATTGAAAATATCGAATTTCATATGGTATTGAAACAACTGAAAAAAACTAAAAATACAAAAAAGGAGAAGACGACAACAACCATGAAGCCCAAACTGATACTTGAAAACCAAGAGATAATAATATACATCTTGATCTCCAACCTACTCTATATGAATAGAATATTTTATATATATATATATAGGGTGAGAATAAGAATATACTCAGTATGATCCTCTATGATGCTTCTCATGCAAAAGATAAAGAAATCATGTTAAAGCACAATGAACAATAATGAATCTAATTTATCACCAAAATAATAATACAAAATTTACAAGATCACCATGGATAACTATCATCGTGTATCTTATTCAAGAAGTAATATTATATAATAATGAAACCTCATGGGTACCCCTCTCTCTCTTCCCCACTAGTTTTCTGCTCTTCCCCAATGTCTCATGTCCTCAGCCATCTCTCGCTAAAATAGGTCATCCCGAAGACACCTCGGCAAGGAATCACAATATGAACTTCGTGTATCACATAATCCCATCCACATGTCAATATATAGTAAAATATTAGTTTTTGGGATCAAAAAAAATCCTATGTGTCATGTATCAAACATAAGGTTTTATACTTGAATCCACCACAACCCATACACAGTGTTTGTACCTTAATCCCTCACAGTCTATACACATCATACCTATAATAATCCTTTGGATACTATATCTGGAGATATATGTCTATGAAATAACCAAAAGTTTTCATAACCCTATACACACATATATAGGAAAACCTACAACCATGCATACTAGCATAAGTAATTACCAAGAGAAGAGATCTAGTCTAGAGGGGTAGTTATCCATCCATCCCCCACCAGGATGTTGGGGAAACCACCATTCTAGAGTGTATTGGGTGTCAATAACCATAACCAACATGGCTGGGGAAGCATATGAAATCAATGAATATACATCACATAATATAGTTCACAAGCAAACTATGGTCATAAGTTAGTTTTTGAATTAACTATAGCTAATGTCACTCGGTCTCCCAACTACCACTGATAAGACTAGATATCCGAAAAAATAATGCATTTAGAAGAGATACATTAATTACTTCTTTACTTTTTATCATTTAATTCCATCAATTAATTCATTAGATATTAATTAATCCTTAAATTTTTTACGTATTACCTTACATGAATCTCCATTTTAATGTCCATTCCCTCTATGAGTAATCCAAACCAAGTGCATTTTTTATCAAGAGTAACATCTCATTTTCATTCTAGCATCAACGGAACACATGGTTTAAATATTTATTATTCATTATGAGAATCATCCCATAATCCGAGTACTAAAGTAAAACTATCCTAATCTACCTCATAGAGTAAACATGCATCCAAGCACACCTAGTTGTCTCATGGAAAGTGGAAAAGAATGTAGATAAAAATAAGTGACCCGACCATCGACTCCAGTTGTCTCATGCATCCAAGAACACCCAGAGTAAACATGCATCCAAGATTCAACCCATTACTTCATCTTTGGTTCCATACGTGACACTCATATGCATATACCTATATATCTCTCTATCATAGGTGTCAACTGCTTCCACATCAACCGGGTCTCCCCAGCCCAATCACATCAACCATCCCATGATCATCCATCTTAGGATCATATCACATTTGGGACTCCCTACCACATATCACAAGGATAATATCTAGAGAACATCTTAAAAGTATTAGGAAAAAAAATCACTAATATTAGGGAAATCTAGTCCATAAAACAAGTCATATAGCTTTCAAACATAAATGAGCTCTCTTGTATCTAAACATAAGGTGCTCAACCTTCTTATGAAAATGGGAAACTGAGGACCCCAAAAATATCTTTATCAAACAAACAATTACTATTACATCTTGAATTAATAAATTCATTATTCAGAGATTTCGACTATATGAAACTTAATGAATTAATCTATCACAAGCTACTAAATTTATTAAACAATTAATTTAAATATTTTTACAAGCATACATTTTAGTTTCTAAGAACTATGTTGAATTACAATTCATTAACATGAATTTTTATTATTGTAAACATTATCAACAAATGTTACCATTATTATAATTATTTATCAATTCAATTAATCATATGGAATGAAATTTTAAATTTAAACATGCATACTAACTTCAATTTGATCATCATCAAATTACATAAATTTTCTGATAACAAATGCACCTATTTTTTAATTCATAAACCAATTAATTATAAAATAACTTGATATTTACATTATTTACAAAATTAATCATGTTATTCGAAGCATAAGAACATGATAATAAATAATGATATGGATATCACACTCTCTACAAAATCAAGAGGCCACCCTCTATATCGGAATGAAGCACATAAACATACGATCACTATACAATTATTTAAGCTTGTTCAATATTATTAGGTTAATTAAATTCCCATCCAAAGGAATAAATAATGATAAATTTATGATTTTACAGAAATAAAATAGGAACATCAATGAATCTTCTACCTTAAAGGAATCAATGTTCTTCACCTGAGAACTGAACGACATTGCGAATCCTGATCACCCCTCCTGTAAGAAGCTACATACCACCAAAGAATCCCCAACACAACCTCTCCAAAAAAACAAGAAAAACTCTATTAGAACAAGGGAGATTAATTTCCATATCATAGAAAGAATAAATTGGTGTAAATTAGAATTATTAGAGAGAAAACATTAAAAAAAATCATGCACCTTGGATCACCACTGCTTGAAGACGAAAGGTCAAGAATGAATCCTTGATCAAAGGAATCCAAACCATATACAAATAAAACATTTTGTTCACATGGAACAAACAATAGTCCATAGAGATTACGGAAAACCCAATGCATTAAAGCCTTTATAGGCACAATACATATGGGGGTTTACAAAGTGTGTAACCATTTACACATTGTGTAAATTTCGGGTTTCATATCTCACCAAAAAACACATCAACTCAAAAGATTTAATCCTGGTTATTTATACATCATGTAACACCTCATGAACCACCATAAAATAATCCATGAATAGATTCCAATTTATAAATCATCTCTCACACAATCCATGAACTGTGAATACAAAACTTGAAACACTTAGACACAGTGTATTCTCCATACTTCTAGTTATAGAAGTTGAACTCCTCCAAACCCAATCCATGCCACCTTCGAGGACCACATGATTCATAAACTCATATAGGGTTAGACTACACATATATTGGCCCTTATATTAGATAAATCTTAAATAATTATAATCCATCAGAATAAAAAACCAAACTAGAGGAAAAATAAAAAGGGGTTTTCCGAATAGCCACCACATGAGAATCCTCTCAAGGATCGCACAATCATAGGATCTCAACCACGTCATCAAAGGAACAAGTGATGAACCACACAAAAATAAAAAAAAGTTCCTAAACACTATCCCAGGATATGTCCTTCTCATATGAGGGTAAAGTCACAAAAAGAAACAATATGAAATCATTGAATAAACCATAAATTTTGACATCCACTATACAAACAATGTTACAAGAGAAGATATAAACATCAAACATCTCTGGGTAATGAGTGCGCATATGTCGTTAAAATTACCAGTTACTCTCCTCCAATTCACCGTGTCATCACAAAACACGAACCAATATAATTACACACCATCACCACACCTTCTTCTAGAAGTCTTGGATATGTACAGGCTGCTCTTCAAAGGTCGGATTATCATCAAAATCAATCACAACCCATTTTATGACATGAGACTCATCATAAATATAAAGATAGATATGAGACATGTGAAAAAAATCATTCATACAGATCATTTATGGTGGATGTGATATCTCATATTCCATAGCTCCGATAAGAGCCAACACTTTGAAAGGTCCATCAAACTATGAGAAAAATTACTCCCATAACCAAACCTTCACTTCCTATAATGTGGATTCACTTTCCAGAATATATGATTTGAAAAAACAAACTCCAGAGGTCTCCTCATATGATCAGTATAGGATTTTTAATGATCATGTGATGGTTTCATCTAATTGTGAATTACCTACACCATCTCTATTGTATTTAGAACTAGTTTTATATTAAGAATTCATATATTTCTGACCACATTCCATCACAATGGAGAACGAAAATGTCAGATGAAAAAAAAATTAAACGGTTTAATACCAATGGTGGAGTCTAAACTACTATTGTAACGAAACTTGACCAATGTTTAGTGCCTCATCCATGAACCTCCAAAATCTTGTACTCAATAGCATAGAATGTCATCAAGAGTTTTGAGGTTTTACTCTGTCTAACCATCCATACGTGGATTAAAATTTTGGCTAAGGCATATCTAGAAGAAAAAATGAGGAAGGAGAAATCTTCACACCCAAGAAAAAAAATTAGGATCCCGATCATAGATAATCATCCTTGGGACTCTAGGGATTCACACAAACTCCTCTAAATTCTGCCTCGACAAAACATCCACTATGCTCGACTCCCAGATCATTATAAAATGGGGTGATTTTTTTATATGATCAACTATCACCTACATATTATCAAAGTATCTCTGAGATCAAGGTAATACAATATCTATATACATCAATATTTCCTCCCACTTCCACTAGGAGACATCTAATGGATGGAGAAAACCACCAAGAACACAGTTCTCAACCTTCACCTTCTCAAAGACCAAACATTGGGATAAAAACTATGAGACTACACACTTCATAATAGAAAATATAAACTAACCTATCAATCAATGAAATATATTTTTCATGTCGGGATATAATGCAAAAGGAAATCTATAGATATCATGGATAACTATATCACATATTTCTGAATGTATAAAAATCCTTCCCTAAAACAATACCCTATGTCGTCTATCATTAGACCAACCATCAGGGAAATCACCAGAAATAACTCATTCCCCTATGACTTCCACCTCAGAATCCCCAAACTTGGACTCCTCCACCTATTTTAAAAATTATTACTACAAAAACATCTAGAAAATACAAAATCTTCCCCCATACTATCCCATATATAGAAGAATCATTGATATTTATTCCATCACTCTCCAAGAATCTCTAGATTCACGAACAACACAACTATGTGACTTCCTACCTAGTGCATCAACCAAAAACGTACCTTTACTAGAATATACAAAATCAAAATTTCATAATCCTATAAGAATCCCATCCATCAAAACCGAGTCATGTTCATGTCATGATGAGAGAAGATATACCTAAGGCTCTTATGGTTGGTGAAACCACAAATGGATCTTCGATGAGAAAATGTATCCATATATTTAATGAAAACACAATTACTACTTGCTTAAGATCATGGGTGGAATTAGTACATTCATGGAGATATAACTACTATGATCCATAAGAAAAAAATATATCTTTTAGATAAAAACACATTATAATCCATGACGTAAAGTATCATAGAAAACCTAAAACGGAACTCATTCTACTGGAAAATAAAGGACTAGAGAATTGGGAAACATCTCTTTCAGCTACGCAAAAGCTTCATAAGACTGTTTAGTCCAAAATAATTCCTGATTTTTCTAGGTTAAGGATATCTTAGGAGTCGCAACCCTAGATTAATTTTCAATGAACCTCCTATAATATCCTGCAAGACCAAGGAAACTAAACACATCTTCCACTATCTTGGGGTATTCCTAAGAAAAAATCACTTATTCCTTAGAACGATCCAAAACTAATCCCTAATGGTATACAAAATTCCCCCAAAAATGGTATTCATTATCCTAGAACTCAGACTTTAACATCATTAAAAATAGGTTCTCATGACGATGAACTCCTTAATCAGCATGAAATTTCTCTACATGCTCGTCCTCAAATATTGAGTATATAGGGATGTCATTGATGAAAACCACTGGGAAGATATCAAAAAAAACTGAAAATTGTATTCATCAACTCCATGAAAAAATCTAGAGAATTATTTACATCAAATTATGTCAAAATGGAATCATAATTCCCATTATAAAAATAGAAAGTAGTATTTGGGATATCCTCATCCTTCACTCACATCTGATAATATCCGGACCAAAAATTGATCTTAAAGAACCAATATTATCCTTTTATCTAATCAAAAAAATATTCAATACATGGAAGAGAATAGTTTTTCTCTAATGACACTTGGTTCAAGTGATGGTAATTGACACAAAGTCACAAACTATCATCTAACATCTTCAAAAAAAATTCATGCACCCTAAGGTGTAAAACTAATCTGAACAAACCCTCAATGCAATATATCATCAATCTATAATCAAAACTCTTGAAACTAATAAAGAAATATCCTATATGAAGATGTCAAGATAAGAGACATTCTTCACCCTAGCTTGATCCCCAATTGGATCTCCCATCGAGGGGGTAATTCTACAACATCCTCTAGAAAGGCATTAGGGTGCTCTTAAAAAACCCCAGGAAACAATAATTGTGGAACTTATAATGGAATCAGAATTAGATCAGACATCATGGATGACTAGGAAAAACACATCTCTAACTTATCTAAAGATCTTTATCACCGAAAAAAACTGATGGCTCTTCACTAGTGTCATAAAACGCAACCATCATCCTAAAGAAATCAATGATTGCCTGTACTCAATACAACCAATCCATGTTATGGATGATGTCATATGAATTTATCTATAAACCGAGGAAATCTACCCAATATTAGTAATTCCCCAACACTAGATCATTGTTTCTAAAAACAACATAAAAGTAAGATTAACCTCTAACTGGTGTAGTCAACACTAAAGGAAATAGAAGCTGATGTACCTCATGTACAAAAACATGGAAAAGAGTATGTGATATAAGGAGGGTGTCACTTCTAAATCAAACAATGCATGAACCCATTTTGAAAAAAGTAAAGGGTGCCTGGAATGATATCTAGCTCACCTAGAGCTAACAACATTAAAACTTGATGCTGATCACACCCAACTAAACAACCTCTTTGTCTCTGATGATGACCACGTCCATGGTTGACCTTTTATCTCTAATTAGGATGAGCATCTTGAGGCTGTACTATTCCTCCCCTATCACCTCTCAACTAGTACCAAACTAGAACACCCTACTAATGATTACTCGTCTAAAACTACCTCAACTGAGGATCCTGAAGTAGAACACATTGCACACAATGACTACTCAAAAAGTTCAGTCACTCTCACTACTGATGACCTCAAACCCTAATAAAACATGTATATATTCCCTTGGAATAGGTCTGAGATCCTACAGACCTAAAAAAACAAGATAAAAAGGGAACAGACCTACCTTTAGATGATTGAAAATATCTTTTGTCATGACAAATAGGAACCCTAGACCATAACTTTTCCTCCTCAGGAATCCTGAAAACTCCCCACTCATGACAATCCAGTTTTGGCCAGTGACCCCTTAATAACATTTGATCATTCATGTATCTCGAGATATGTATTCATCATAAATGGGATGGATGGGTGTTTTATCTATATATGAAAATACTCATGAAAATAACTCATCATGGCATCCTCATATAGTTACAGGTCAGAGGAATACTATATAGGGGTCCTGAAATGAATATCAAACTCTCGCATTCTAGAACTCCCCAATAAAAGGGTATATAGCTCATAGAAATTAGTTTCCTTCATAGTTGAAGAAAGAAATTATGATTGAATCTAGTCTCATAACTTCTCCCATAAGACCATCAGATCCTTATGATCCCAAAAGAATAATAACCAGAATTTCCTCCCTTCTCCATGCATCATCATTAGAATCAACTAAACCCAGTTCTCCTTCCAAGCACAGATCAAATAGAAATCTATCCCATCCTCCTCCCACTAGTCTTTTGAGACTGAATCAGAAAAATATCCCTCATAATTATGTATACTATTGAACTAGAACTCTCGGAATTTACTCCTCCATGTGTCATCAACATCGACCTACACTCTCCAGTGATCTTCTAGTACATCCTGCTGAACACACTTGAAACGAACCTGATGAGGTTATCAACCTGGAGCCATGCCAGCAAAAAGAACAAACTTTTAGACTCCTAGATTTATAAGATAGAATACTTGACATTAATTAATTAATTATTTTATTATATTTTTAATGTTTTAACGTATCTAAATTTCTATCCATTTCAATCATAGGTGAAAATATTAATGATTCATGATTATTTCCATGTTATCTATCCCACAACTATTATAACTTCATTTATAAGGATCAGTAAACTTAAATTTCATAGCATCAGATCACGTGGGGCCTTAAATAATGATGTATCAATTGGTATCCTAGGTTTACATCACTTATTAAACATAGATGACACTTTTTAAGTAAAAACCTATCCAAGATCACCTATTCTTAACTACAAACTCCATCATATCCCTCAACATTAACCTTTGATAAAACCATTACATGAATCCTTCTCCCAAAGATTCCCCCTCCCAGTCTAGCAATGAGGGAAGGGAGATAGTGACTTTTTATGTCCCACCTCTAGTAGGACTCAGGTTGGCGACTAGCACATAGGGTATACGAAACATACATATAAGAGGTAATACCCTCTAAGAGATTATGAATAAGAGAGAGATAAGTCAGATACACAATCAAATACTTCTCATATATATATATATACATCCCAAGTGAAAACATGCGATGTCTTACTATAATAAAACAACTGAAAAAGAAAGTACAAATACCAGAAAGTTAAAAACAATAGTGACCATGAATACCAAACAGCTCCTGAAAAGAAATGACCTAGTAATATCCAGCCCAATATCCAACCATCTATAGCTAACTTGAAAAATATTTGATATATAATCAAGGTAAGCATAATAGTATACTCAATAAGATCATCTCTGGGGCCTCTCATGGAGAATATAAAAAAACATGCTAAAACACAATGAAAAAAAGTAAAACTAACTCATCACCTAAATAGGTATATTAATTTCCAAACCCCGTGATGGAAAACTCACACAAAATATCACATAAAAGAGATTATATAATATATTCATGAAACATCAAGGGTTCCCAACTCCCACTTCCTCACTGGTTTTCAACTCTTCCAATGTCACATGTCTAAATCCATCTCTCTCCAAAATAGGCCAACCTAAAGACACATTGGAAAGGAATCCAAACATGAACCTCATACATCAAATCATAACATAATCCCATAAACATATCCATATATAGTGACCAAGTAGTTTTTGGGAGCCACCACAACCCGTATGACGCGTATCAAACCTCATGAATTTTACCTCAATGTATCATAGCCCATACACCGTGTAAGTACCTCAATCAATCAGATCCCATACACATCATACCTATAATAAACCTTTTGATACTATATCCAGAGATAAATTTTAATGAAATAGACACAATCTATCAAAACCCTCTACACACACATATATATAGTGAATCTAACCATCGTTCATACCAAAATAAGTAATAAAAAAGATAGAAGAGCGGGGGAATATGGGGTATTCATCCATCCATCCTCCCATCAAGGTGTTGGGGAAAACACCCTCTCAATGTCTATTGGGTGTCATTATCCCTAACTAGAATGGGTGGGAATCCTATGAAGTCCCAAAATAAACATGATATAATATATCATACAACCACACTAAGGGAATATCCTATTCTTAGATTCAAATTCAACTAACATCACTCATAATACCAGATGCCACTTCTAAAACTAGATATCCTATAAGAAATCAATCATTTAAAAGAGATAAATTAATTAATTATTTTTGTTTTATAATTTCCTTATATAAATTAATTCATTATATAGTATGTAACAATTAACATTACTCCATATTAAATTACATTAATCATCATATTAATGTTCATTCCCTCCAGGCATAATCCAACCTGGGTCATTGGTTTATTAAGAGTATCATCTCAATTGCATTTCAGCATCAACCAACCCCATGGGTTAACCATTTATTTTTCATTATTAGAATCATTACATAATAAAGGCAATCTTTCAAAACCATCACAAGCTTACACCCAGAGGAAACATGGAACCAAGAACACATAGATGCCCCAAGAAATGGGGAAATTAATGTAGATAAAAATAAGTAACCTAATTATCAACTTCAATTACTACCACATCAACCAGGCCTACCCTCCCACATCACATTAGCCATCTCAAACTCATATTACAGTTGGGACTCCCATCCATATATCACAAGGATATTATCCATAGAACATCTGAAAATAAGTAGGGGAAAAGAATAACCAATTGGGAAACATATTCCTTAAATAAGGAATCCCACCTTCACACATAAAAAATCTCTCATGGATCCTTACTCAAGGAACTCTACTTTCTCATGAAAATTGGAAACTCAGGATCCAAGAAATATATTTATCTCACAAATGATTTACATTCCATCTTGTATTGAATGATTCATTAATCATAGTTTTCAACTATGGGAAGCATAATGAATCATGCTATTAGAAGCTACTAAATCAATAAAACAATTAATTAAAACATGATTCCAAGAATACATTCAAATTTAAAAAAACTAAGTGGAATTAAAATTCAATAAAAATCGTTTTTATTATTATTAACATTCTCAACCATCATTACCCTGATTCTCATTCTTTTTAAATTCCATTAATCACATGTAAGAACATTTTCAAACTAAAAATTCATACTCATCAATTTGATTATCATCAAATTACAACAAACATTAGATTACAAACATGCATTTTATTTAATTATTAATCCAATTAATTATAAATTAATTCTAAATTTACATCCTTTACCAAATTTAACATGAAATTTCAAGAATAAAAACTTGATTTCAAATCAGGGTATAGATATCACACTATCTATAAAATCCCAAGTCAACCCGCTACCACAGTATAAATCACATTAACATGAGATATCTATCAAATTTTTAAATCCAATTCAATATTATTAGGTTAATTAAATTCCTTTTCAATGGGATAAATCATGACCAATTTATAATTGCGTGTAAATAAAATAGGCGAAGAAACAAATTCCCTACCACAAAGGCATCAATGTTCTTCGCACGTGAACTGATAAACATTGTAGATCTTGATCACCTATCCTATAAGAAACAACATACCTATAAGGAATCTAAGGTAAAAAGAAAATAAAAAAACTAGTAAAATTCTATTAGAATAACATAAATCAAGAAACATAGCATGGAGAGAAGAAATGGGAGGAAACAAGGCTTATCCAGAAGAAACCACTAGAAAACAAATAAATAATGCACTTTAGATCACCACAGATCAATGATGAAGGTCTAATAACAAATTCCTGATGAAATAAATAATGAATGACAAAAAATAAGGGCCACCAGATCACATGTAATTCAAAATAGGACATAGGATTTGAGGAAAATATGAGTTGTTTTAACGTTTATAGGCTCACTACATAGGGTATTTACATGGTGTGTAACCATTTACAAATCATTTAAATTATCGGTTTCAGATCTCACTAAAAAATGAATCACCTTGATGCGTTTAATCTTGATTATTTTCACATCATGTAACACCCATTAAGAAATCCCCAAAAAACTATAAATGGATTTCAATCCATGAATTGGATCACACACATGCCATGAACAAATAATAAATGATGTAAAATACTTACACATCTCGTATTGTCTATGATTATAGATTTTAGTACCTGAACGCCTCAAAAAATGCTCGTGGCCTCCTCCATGCACCACAAGCTTTTGAAACTCATATAGGATCACACTATATGGATCCATTCCCTTTTATCTTGATCCACTTAAAAATATCTCTCAACCACACTTAGTATGTAGTAAATATAAGGAGAGAGATTTTCACATGATATTTACAATGTTCAGTACATGTGGCCTACACCTTTACATGTTGGTTATACCTCCCAATAAATAATTTTCACTAAACTTAATAGGATTATAAATTCATAGGTAGAAACTTTATATACCCCTAGTAATTATTCCTCTAGTTACCACAATTTCAACACCCAATAATAAACTCTTCTATTATATATGGTTATATCCTTTAACTTTATGTCTTTTCTCCTCTTCCTTTATGTGTATTTATACCCCCATCAATAATAATTTTTAGAAACTAGTTATACCCCCATATATAATAACTTTATTCTTATTTGTTAAACCACTATATAAATAAATTATTCTTTAGATAGTCTTCCTTCAAAATCAATATGGATCACCTTTTCCTATTTACAATCTCTCCACCATCTTTTATAACCCTCAAAAGAGTCTTCTAGTCTTAAAACATCATCCTGATCTTGAAAGACCTAGATGTACTCAATTCATTATCATTCAAAAAAATTATATGTAAACCTTCCTCAGAAAAAGTATGTCCTATAACACTCTATACAAAATTCTATTTCTTATTATCCTCAGTCTAATGTGATATATCCAATACACCACTATCTGGTAATACATGGGTTATTGTTCTATGTTCAAAAAACTCCAATAATAAACTTTGGTCTGATGCTCCTCTATTTGACGCATGTTGGTCTGATTCTCCTCCTTCATACAATACTTCTCTGTATGATAGATATCTATCTAGAGATTTTATATTCTATTTTCATCTTCTTCAACCATGTATATTCCTGATTGGAAACTCACATTTTTCTCTATAAAAAACCTCATCAATTACTCTCTTTCACAATAATAATAATATTCACTCTCAATGGCCCTTCACACCTTTATATGGGCATCTTTTCTCAAAAGATTAAGGATGAAGTGAGACCTCATAGTTGAATTTCCTACTAAACTCAAAATTAATTTGACTACCTTTGAAGCCTTTAAAAATTCAGATTCAACATAATTCTTCATTGTTTCCTTAAATCTCAATGTCAAAAATAAATTAAAAACTTCCTTAAATCTAGTTAGATTTAAAAAAAATTAATGCACAGCTCAACATCCTCACAATTAAGGAATTTATAGAGTTTATGTAAATTTTCTCAAGTCTCTGTCTGGATTATACACTCCAATGTTTCTATATCCTGTAAAATAAATAATATCCCCTCCTTATATAACTTCTACAACACTTCTCTGTTCATTCTTCTATATCTTATGAGCTTGGACTGGTATGCTAAGGCTTTGTATATCTAGTTATCTTTCCATTCTTTCTATTTCTGATGAAATGAAATATCTTCAAAGGGTTTTCCATCAACATTTCTTTGTACGATGATCTTACGAAACATCCTCACCTACTCAAATTTAAATTTTTATTCAATAAGGACCTGACACTCATGGGTGGGAAGATGATGAAGCCCCAGGGAGTCACCACATATAAATATATTACATCCAAGTGGTAGAGAACAATTACATTAGTAAAGAATGAGACATTCATTAGGAATCCCTTTGATTACTACAATATCAATCACAAAATTACTTCACTCTATGTGTGACTAACTTCCATTCATTTCCAATCATCATCTTACAATTCCTGATGTAATACAAAAGGTTCCATGGAATTATCACCTTTTTTTAAGGAGACCCACCCAAATTTTGGAATCACACTTCACCTCTACAATGCTAATGTTATACAACTTGAAAAATGAAATACCACTGTGAATTTAAATTTTTTCGACCCCAATATAATTTATCAGTTCATAAAATATACTGCAATTTAAGATTGCTAAACCTCTTACATCACACAATAGGTTACTCCATCACATCTTTCCATGAAAAATCAATCAACATTCAATTTCATCCTAGATCTAGGATCCCTTTAGTTGCCCCATTTTCTTTTTAGGAGTCCCACTTACTTACTCTATATAATAGATTCTTATTGGAAATATCCCCATGAAGGAATCTAATAACCTCACTCCAGATTTAAGAGTGCCTAATTAGGCCACCAATGATTTTACTCGAACCTATATGACAATAGATGAGTGCCACCTTCCTCTTCTAGCCTCGTTCTTTTCTTCTTATATCACCTAGCACACCTGTGTACAAACAAGTCCCCTCACTTTGGTTTCAAGAGTTGGTGATCATCGTCACTCTTCACCCAGTAGACTTTGTCTGGTACAACTAAAATCCATATCAAACATTTTACACCCTTTACCTATTTATAAATACATATATTTTCTATTTTTAATAAACTCATTCCATTCATTTGATGGAGTCACAATCATTAATTTTTCTTATCATTATATGTCGTATGGATTCAATCTAGTAACCATTATAATTTTTTATCTAAATGATTCATTTTGGTATCCTTTATAGATTGAACCTTGTATAGCCGAAATTCCAATTTTTTTTCTAAATCTTTGTATGGACTTCATAACTTGTAATTCATTATGTTGTAACTTCAACATTTTATAACTTGAACATTGTACAAATTGTATCTACCTAATAAATCATATATTAATCTATTTGTTAGATTATTTACATTAACCTCAATCCTATATCTACCTAGTTCCACCAAATTCTTCCTTATAACAAATTCATGCATGAATAAATTCAAGACAGTTTGTACTTTAGATATCAGTAAAGAATCATCTGTCTAGGTAATGTAGTTCTAAGCTTAGAGACCAATATTCTCTCAGACTTCTCTAAGGAACACTTTCTATATACACATATTGACATATTAAAAAAAATGAAACCAAAATAGCTTATTCCTAATAATATCCACCTTTGTGTTTTTTGTTAATATCCACACACATCTTTACATGAATTTGAAGTTAATATGTATGCTCAAATATTTCTCCCCCATGAATGTGTATATTTTCTTTCTCCCTCTTATTAATAATCAAATAAAAAGATTTACATAGGGTTCATCTCAAATCTTTTTCCTTTGTCTCATAATCAGAAAAAATTATATTAATAGAATAATAGTATCACATGGGTCTCCAAAAAATGATCTTTTAATTATAAAACTCTAATTCTATATGGGAAAACCCGATGTAGACAACAAGAGTGTATAATCTTGGTCATAAATGTTGTCCATAAAAATTAATCTATGTAATACTTTCCTTAAGTTTATTCCATCAAATTTATGTTAGGGATAATTTTAGAATGTTTTTTTATGATAAAACTCACATTAATTTCAATAAATATATCAAAGAAATTCAAGTGTAAAAACACATCACCCCAATATCTCATCATTCTAAACAATAATAATTCCTCATTGAAGATTAGTTCGATACATCAGAGGAAAGTATGATACTTACCCTATAGTTTCAAATATTCTCCACCTTAAAGAAAGCACTAATCCCTTTATCATGGCAATCAAAACGATCTATGGTGGGCATATCTTCTTATAGTATAGATACTATAATACCTAGATAGCACCTCTACTTCTTCTCCATTAATTCCTTGTATGTTAGTTCAAATAAAGAATAATAATGGTAATAAAGAGGAACCCTGATGTTCCCTAGAAGTAAAACTAAAATTTAGAGTCTTATATTAGCCTATAATTATACTTCTTCTTCTTAAGCATGGAATAGGATGTTCATTATTCCTTGTGACAAGCCTCCATAAATTTTATAATGGATTTATTCTCATATATTGAGTATTATTATGTAGTTATCATATTCTCTTTATTTTTTGAATCATTACATTGAGTTTGAGACATCTTTATCATGAATTACTTATGGGTTGGTAAGATAGCCATGTAGTGTTTTAATGCACAACTTTATCACACCTCACACACATCTTCCTAATATTTAATCCACCATTATTAGATAACATATTATCAGTTTTATTCTAATATTCTGAATCTTGTATATTCTATATTTTTTCAATTGGATTTTATGATTCCCACCATATTTCTATCATATTATTTTTTATCTAGAAAAACAACTAAGTACTATTTATTTAGTTTCTCATATTTATTCAGCTTTAAATGTTCTCCATTTAAAAATTTACCATTATTCATCTTCTAAACATTCTTTTCTTCCTCATTTTTATTTCTTAAGATATTTTTTCTTATGTTGTTATCATATCCCACCCTTGATTCGTACCTGTTTTGTGGTAGATACGTATTGGACCATTATGATTATACTTTGTACCAAAATATTCCATAACACCAGTAGTTACCTTTAAACCTTGATCTTTTAGAGTGATTGTAGTTATACTCTGATGGCTGTTGTTGTTTTCTTCTAAAAAACTATTTGGATCTCTATTTACGGGAAAACATTCTTGATGAATTCTATTATTTATTTATATAATATGATTTCGAATACACCTTCTTGGATGTAGAAAACAAAATATTATGTTTTGAACCTATATTGTTAGTAAAGGCATATATACATTGAGATTATTTTGGAATAAAATTAACCTACCACTACAGACACTTCTTCACACCATCTTGAGAAGATTGACCTTTGACCTCAACTTATTTGGTGAAGTCTACATTAATTTTATTTAGATCAAATTATGATATAAGAAACTTTTATTCTATCTTTCATGACTATTCTTCTTTCTAATCCAATCTTTCCAAAAGATCATTTACTATCTTATAAAATTTATGCAAATTAAATGTGTTCTTATTACTTTCATCAAAAGGATAATTTATTCCATATTGAATTTATCTTGTCTAGATGGGTTTTCTTCAGGATTGTTTAAATTATTTTCTCAATCATCCACTTTCAAATTATAAGATTAAATCTCATTGAGTTGGGTCATAGCCCTTTTGATTTTCTAGTAATTCTAAAAATTTGTCTCTTTAGATTATTCTTACCCTTCATCATATCCTTATTGATCTATGTAATTTTCTAAAGAGATAATTCTAAATTTTCTTTTAGAATCTAGTATTTTTCTATTATCATTTCTCTATCACGCTTACTTCTTGATTAATAACTTTTATTTTTATCAATATCTAAGAAGGTGAGTTCACTATCTACTTCATCAATAATTAATAAATCAACCTAATCTCTTCTACTAAACATATTATTATTCTTACAAGAAAATCCTTTCTTTTGTTTCTTCACCTTCTATTTTAACTACTCCTTGTCATCTTACTCTAAATTAGAATCATTAATATTCTTCTTTGGAAAACTTCTTGCAAAATGTCTATTTTCATTAAAATTAAAGAACATGAGAGATTTTTTATCTTTAACCTTACAATATCCCTTTATTTATCTCTTATAAAGAAGGGAAATTATTTTTAAATAATTATTAATCCTCCTTGTCATTTAAATCACATGATTATTCTTCTATTTATTTATCACAGAACGTCCCTTGTAACAGAACTTAAAAATAAATTTCTTCCACAGCCTTCTTCTTAATGTTAGTTTCTTTTACCATTTAATATCCTATGATAATATTCTAATGTTCATCAAAAGATGGACCCCCTTAACATTCTAGAGATGACACCTTAGAATAAAACCTATATATAATGTTTCACATTAGTTTCTTAACAATAATATAATATTCAAACATCTCACAAAAACCTATAATTTTTTTGGAAATATCATTAATACTTGTAAAATAATTATAAATATTTTTATTTCTAACCATCTGGATGTCTTCAATCATGCTCCTCCAAATTTTTTACTTAGCCTCCATGACTTTCATTTCTCCTTAATAACTATTTCTCAACATTCCCCACATATCTTTATATGTTGAAAACCCCATAATATTTGTATATATTTTCTTAGAGAGTTTCATCAATATGAAATTTTGTTCCTTACCATTAGCTTCTAGATTTCTATTGTGATAAGATGTCATAAAAACCTCATTAATTAGAAGAAACCCCACCGTATCATCATCTCTCACTTATATTCCAAGAGATAGAAGATAGGGTAATATAATATTCCTAAAACTATAATAGTAGTTGACATTAAATATAGGAAAACCCCATCTATTAAATTAATTTATATTCTCCACCCTCAATATAATATGGATCTTTTAGAGGAAACCTATTATCTAATATAGATTATGGGTTTTCGATCAGTGTGAATTCACTGAGAGAATTAGAGGGTGAATATATTCTCCTTTTTGGAATTGTTCTCAGAAATCAACCATTAAAACTTGTTAATTTTCTCTATACACTCAAATATATATTGAAACCTCACATAATATGTTGTAAATATAAACAGAGAGATCAGAACATGATATTTACATGTTCTATTCAATGTGACATTCTCATTTATATATTGGTTATACCCCCTAACATAGATTCTTAACTAACTTCAACAGGATGTCAAAGACAGGTAGAAAATGGTTATACCCCCAAGTAATTATTATATCACTTAAACCTAGTTCAACCCGTCTAAAATAAAATATTCTTTTTATTTGGTTATAACTCCCAACTATCCTTTTTCTCTCCCCTTCCTTCACTACTAATTATACCCTCCATCAATAATCTATTTAGTAACTACTTATAAACCCCAGCTATAAGATCTTCATTTTTATTTATTGACCCATTATAGAAATTTATTCTTATTTATATTTTCTTCATCAATACGAAAGTTAGATCACTTTTTTCCTATGTATAACATTTTTAAGATATTAAATATATCTTTAAAGAGTCTTATAATATTTTAAATTCCTCCCTATCTTGAAATACTTGCATCTAAAAACCCTAAATCATTACAAAAACTTTTTTAGAAAACATCTTTAGAAATAGTAATACCAGTAACACTCAATCTAGTATGTTGTTTCCAATTCTTCTGTATTTGGAATGCTTTGTCTGATGAACCTTTTCCTAGAACTCCTCTATCTTTTATGATTTATCTAATATACATCATCTGACGAACCTCATTCAAATGCTCTTATTTCAAATGCATGTTGATATGAATCTCCTTGTTTTTTGGGTACTCCATCCGTCTGGTACTTCTATGTATGATGGATATCTACTCGGATATCTTCCACCCATATATATCCTATTCTATAACTAAGTAAAATAAAATTTGGTAACTCACGTTATTCTCCTTACAAAACATAAAATATTCCTCTCTTCAAAAACAACAACAATAATCACTCTTAGTGATTCTTCGCCACTTTATATTGGCACACTTCTTATGAATATTAAAGAAAAATTTCAGGCTCCAATTTGAATTTCCCACTTAACTGAATTTTTATTTCACCACCTTAAAATCCTCTGAAACTTCATATTTAACATACTACATCAATGATTCATTAAATATCAATGTTACTGATCTCTTCAAAACCTCTTTAAATATAAACTAGATTTGAAAGTGTTCAATGTAAAATTCTGTATCATCATAATGACGAGATTTAAAATATTTATGCAATGTTCTTTAATCATATTTTTGGAGTATAAACATCCATATTTCTCTTTCCAGTAAAATTGAAAAGCTTTCCTCCATCAATAACATCAACTACACTTCTTTTTCCATTCTTATTCATCAAATTTTTTTAGTCTAGTATGCTCATTATTTTTCTATCCATTAATGTTTACATGTTTTATATATCTAATGAATTAGTAAATCATTATAGGTTTCTCTATCGAGAGTTCTCCATTTGAAAATATTATGAAACATCCTCTTACTTTCTTCCATCTGATGACATCATGATAATATGTCTAATGACATTAGATATTTTATTTTTCTAGAAATATTTAAAGAGTTAGTGATCACCAACTATCCTTTTTTGGTAGACTATATATGGTACAACTCGGCTCCATCTAAAAAATTTTAAACCCTTTCTTTTTCCAAAAAATAAGATATTTCCTCCTTCTGATGTAATCATTCTTCTCATATAATGGACTCAAAATCAATCCTCTAAGTAATTATTCTATGTATTATGGAATCATTCCTGTTACCATCATAATTATTTATCTTAATAACTCATTTGGTATAAATTTTTTCTTGATCCTTTTATAGACATAATTCTAACTTTATATATCAATCATTGTACCAAATTCATAACTCAAACATTATAATTTTGTAACTTCAACATTTTATAAATTTAAATTTCTGAAAACCATCTCTATCTAATAAAAATTATATTTCTATATCAAGTAGAATATTTCCATTAACCTCAATTTTATATCCCCCAAGATTTACTAACTTCTTCCTTCTAACAAATTCATATAGTAATCATGATTAACTTCATGATACCTGGTACTTTAGAGATTAGAAAATCATTTTAAAACAAGGTAATATAGACATAAACATAGTAATTACTCTTCTTACAAACTGCTCAAGTAACATCAGTGACAATCATATATGGACATATTGAGGAAAATAGAAACAAAAATAGGTTTGGAATTACACATGGTTTTTACATAAATAACCTTCAAAAAATTCAATATTTATAGTGTTATTATTTTTCATTTGTGGATAATTATAAAATATGAGGTTTTTAACCGTAATAGGTTAAATAACCTATGGTGGGTAAATTAGGATATGAAAGATTAAAACACTCCCTTTTGGATCATGTTTCTCGTTAAAAAAAATCTATTTTCTCTCTCTTTCTCAGAGAAATATTTTATAGGTGATGAAAAATTGTATGAGACACACCAATTTTACATGGTTCACCCATAACTGGGTTATTCCATGGACCATGAAAAGGAAATGATTCATTGTACCAAAATCCACTATAGCACACTACTATTACAAAGTTCAGAGTATACTCATAGTCCCTTCTAGTTTATATCCTATCACACCTTGAAATATTACTACTCACACTATTGAAGTGAATTGATTACTCCTCTGAAAAAAATTATATTGTTCTAAATCAGCTCATAGTTGGTTTACACATATGTGAGTGTGTGAGGATGATCCTTTTTTATTTAATAAATTAAATCCTCCTTTATTTATAAAATTTATTTCCTAGGAAAAGCATTTTTAAAATTTTCTCCTTCTAACCTGGGTTTTTATTCACTATTTGATGCGACTACATGATGTCCTCCATGTTACCCCTTTATGTGATGGACACCTTTTTATTCCTTATATGTTAAGATTCACATATTCTCCTTTCACAAAATCCCTCACATGGTCAATATTTACTGTGTGAATCCTTACGTGGGATGATTTTTCATACACCATTACATGGTTTTAATTCACCGTGTACTACATTCTAACATATAAAAATATATAGAAAATTAAATCATATCATTTATCAATGCTCAATTTAAATGAAATTATTAATTGGTTTATGTATAGGTAAGGGATCTTAATAATTATTTAATCACAAATTATTGGTCACTCCTTCACCAAAAATGTCATCTACATTATGCATTTTACCTTCAAACTATGAATAACTATCTCTTCACACAACTACACGAGATCCTCCTCCATGTAATATTATTTTTTAACACTCCTAGATTTTATATGTTTTACTTTGAAATAAATGTGAAGTATTAGATATCTTATTTTAAACACAACCCCAAGGCTAAATGAACCCATGGTATAATATACTGTTATAACTATATCCTTTTTACTGGTGGGTATGAATAGGATTAACCATGTTTTGATATATGTGCATAATGGTAATAATGTTTTGATAAGTCCTTAATTTTAATAAAATCATTTAATGATTAAAAGACCCTTTTTAAGAAATTATTTTTTCTACAAGTTATGTATTTTTATCCAAACAATGTATATTCAATACTATTGAAACATGATTACAATAAAACATATTAATATTTTTTATAAATAAATTATAAATCATCCATAAATTATATATATAAAAGTTATTAATAAAGATAAAATATTTTAATGGTAAAATAGATTTATTTTTTATAAAATTATTTTTATTTAGGAAATGTGTTTTTTATCATAATAAATTAAATAATTAATTACTGGATAATTTATTTAATGAAATTTTTATATTATACATTTATGAAAATTATTTTAAAATTCATTTAATATTTTTTACTAGGAACATAATGAATTTCCATTATGTTTTTTTTTCTGAAAAAAGAATGTTCTAAAAGTTGTTGTTTGTTGCTTTTTGCATGCAAATTTTATAATTAATTTATTACATTAATTGGAATGGATTTTTGTAAAATGGTATACTTATTTATAATCATCATGTAATCTTTTTAATGAGAATTCTATATTTTTTTGTCCTAATATATTGTAAAAATAGTAAAACATTATCACCCCAGTTAAGGTTAAAGTGTGTTTATTGAGAGGGTTAAACTAATAGGTAAGGGTAATATTTCCACATAAAGTTTTCTAATACTTATTTTTTGAAGCTATTTTGACACTAAATTATCGTACCTTTAAATAATTTTCCATTTTATTTCACTTTATCATGAAAATGATGTAATTTTAAAAGTCTTATTTTGATTCTTATGTCTTTTCTTTTTGATATCACAAATCTCTTTAAACTCATTTCTCAAATAAAGAACTTACATTGAATACTATTTTTCTATCTATCGTACTAGCTCTATCTATATTACTAACTCTTTCTATCATACTAAATCTGTCTATCTTACTGATTCTATCTACCACACTGACTCTTTCTTTCATACTAACTATGTTAATCATAATCACATTGTGCATCATACTCACTTTGAAACATATCAATACATTGCATACTCATGTTTTACTTTTATCGCATGAATTATTTTATTCATTCATCAAAACACATGTTCTATATCAATCGAACCCATGTTATTATTTTCATATATATATTGTTTTAACAAAATCAATGTCGTGGAGTTAGTCATAAAATAAATAAAATGATGTCGTGTTTTCTGTTTCAATATGACCATTTCAATTCCAGGTGAGCAAGTCCCTTCGTGTTTTTAAGATAAATTTGACATTTGGAGAAAATATGACCATTGGAACCTGAGGCCTATAAATAGGAGGCTATTTGAAGTATAGATGGACTTTGATCAATTTCATCTTCTTCTATGTTATATAGAAAGATTGTGCGACTCCTCTCTACTTCGTAGGAAAGCCTTGAAATTAAAAAACAGGAACTGATCATTCATATTTTTTTGTATTTCAATAAGTTCCTTGTTTTTTTGTGTTTTATTAGGTAAATACTTTCGATGGTTACTATGGATAAGAAGACGGTGCGACAGATCATCTTATTGAGGGATTTCAAGTGTTTGAAAGACATATGTGTTGATTACATGTAAAATCGAGGGCCTACGGGGATAATAAGACATACATTCTTATCATTGTATCAAGGTATTACCTATATTGCTGAGATATACCTATTATCCTAGGTGAAAGGATACCCTACTCGTTAGGATAAACGAATTGTATTAAATTTTAATTTTCCGCTTCTTATTGTAATAGAAAGAGAGTCCTTCTATTTCTTCTTTCTATTTGTATCTCTTATAAATGTTTTCATTACAACTTTAATCTTTTTTATTGATTCAATACACTATATTTTAGAATCATTTAAAATTATTTTTACTCTAATATTTTTATTCAATCCGAATACAATTGGTTCATAACCCATGGTATCATAACAATTTCATTGTATTGAGAGTCTGTCAGATTATTTCATTTTATAAGAGGCTTTATGAATTGTTTTTTATGTTGTATTAAACTAAGAACCTTCTTTAATAGTTTTGATAGAAATTTTTAAATATACAATTCACCCCAATCTTGTATATGTTCCATCTCATATCCATTTAAAACCAAAAATTTTCATCAGAGGAAGGTTTTACACTTCTTTGTATATTTTATTTACATTTTTAAACACTAACCTGTATTTGTGGAAAAAGAATTTTTTTTCTCTATGATAGAAGGCATAATGAATGTCTGTTCAATTGATAATATTAAACCTCAAAGACCATTAATTTTTTATGGTAATGATTTTGAATATTTTAGAGATCTAATGATGACTTTTATCATAAACACTGGTGTAGATTACTTTTGTATGCTCACTAGTGAGTATATGTTCTCTGAGAAAGAAGTCTGGACATTTATAGCTCAAGAAAAAGTTAAATAACAACTAAACTACAAGCTATGTAATACGTTTTTGTGTTCTATGACCTGGAACATTTACAGTCAAATCTCTTCATGTGATGGAGAAAATAATATACAAAAGAAATTTTATATTACACATTTTGGTACATCAAAAGTTGTTGATAAAAGAAGAGATATGCTAAGAGGTGACTATGTAGCTTTTGAATTTACTTATAGTGAACCAGTAGTTAAGTTTCAACAATTATTTATGAAAATAGTCAATAGTCTTCAAGCTATTGGAGATAAAAATTTAAAAGATTAATTTTTAGTTGAGAAGATCATAGATATTTTTCCCAATGAATGGGAATCCAATAGGACTACAATTTATGAATCTTGAAAGATAACTATTCATAATCTCGATGATATCTTTATAACACTTTTTAAATATGAAGGAAGACTTAATATAGATATAGATAAAGTGAAAAATAATAATGGTGGTGTAGCATTCACAACTACATCAAATCCTACCATGTCTCAATCTCCTAAGAAAACTATGTCATGAAAGGGGAATGTTGAATTCTTATCAGAATCATGTGAAACTATGCAGTGAAAGAATGATCTTGGAAATATTTATAGAATAATGATTAAAATTGTTTGAAATAGGTATTTCCAATATTTATATAAAAATAATTCAAAAGGTATCATCGATAATAATTATTCTGAAGTAACATGCTATGAATGTAAAAGATAAGGACACATTCGACCTGATTGTCCTATGTTGAGAATAATGGATAGAAAAGAAAGAAATTTAAAAAAGAATAATAATAAATTCTATAAGTTTTAGGGAAATAATGTCTTAAAAGTAAATGAATCCTAGAGTGCAAGTGGAGGTGATTCTTCTGAAGACTCTTCTGTTAGTGATATATCAAATCACAAGAATGATGGCCTCCTTACCAAAACTCTATATCATTGTTTAATGGCCAAGGTACACATTTCTGAATCTCTTAAAAACATGAATTTGAGTTACAATTACCATAATAAATATTATTCTTATGATATAGAAACATCCTCATCAGAGAATGATAATTCTTTACCTTCTTATGAAAAGGTTTATAGATTTGCTAAATTTTTTTAATATGAATATTGTAATGTTTCAAGAAAACATGAAAAAAATACCAGGATTGTTATTTTTACAAGATAAATATCAAATATCTTTACTGATATTGATTCTAAAACTCTTGATATTGAATGATTTTATAAAGAACATGAAAAATTAAATTTTGAAAAGAACTAGCTTTATCATTATTTTAGTAATATGGTATTTGAGAAAACTATTTCGGATGAAAAAATCATTTCTAAAACTAATATGAATGAAGATAAGAATTTGGTCATCAGAATAAAATATGAGATTTTTTCTCTTAAGAAACATTTATCAAAATTTACAACTATAAGGAAAGAGTTAGTTAAAATGTATTATCAAATTCTTCCATTAAGAAATATATCTGGAATTGGTTATACTAATTCAAAATTGGTTTTTATTTTGTTCCCCAAATTTCTCCATTTTGAAAAAAATTTCAATGTAGTAAACAGTGGGAATGAAATTCTTATTTAAATAAAACACAATCTTTTGGTTTCCACAAGGTTCACTTTTCATAAAAAATGTGGATCCCAAATTTTTTTCTATCTAATGTTTCCAGACCAAAATAGGTTTGGATTCCAAAAGTTTAATTATTTTTTTAGAAAAAAAAACAAGAAACAATAACAATACATGGTACTTGAATAGTTGATGTTCTAGGAACATGAATAGAAACAAAAACTTCTTTGAAAAATTTATCAAGATGAAAGGGGAAAAGTTACCTTTAGAGATAAGGCTCTAGGAATTATTGTTGGTATAGATAATGTCTTTTTTCCGTGGAACTATTTTGATTTCTAATGGTTTTTATTGTTGGTCTTAAACACAACCTCTATTATAAGTTAATTATGTGATGAAGGTTACCTTGTAAATTTTATTAATGATAATTTTTTAGTTCAGAATTCCAAGGATGAATTCATTCTATCTTACCAAAGGCATGATAATGTTTACACTTTTAATATAGAAGACCATAAGAGATAAAATTTACCATGTCGTAGTGAAATGGAAGACCAATCTTGGTTACGACATAAAAGAATATGACATGTTAATTTTATAAATTTGAATAAAATCTCTATGAAAGGACTTCTTAAATATCTATCTGAGCTTATGATTGATTCCTCTACATTTTTTGATTCTTTTCAATTTAGAAAACACCATAAGTTCGAATTTAAATCAATTAGTGATATCAAAAATTCCGATGCATTACAGTTATTGCACATGGATATTTTTGGTCCAACATAAACTAGAAGTATTGGAGGGAAGTATAATGTATTTGTTTTAGTTGATGATTATACTAAATTTAAATTGGTATATTTTCTCAAAATATAAAATAAAAATCCTTGTGTTTCTTTAAAAAATATGTTTCTAAAGTTAAAAATTAGAAAACCCTACCATTCATAAAAATCCAAAGTGATCATGGTGGAGAATTTGTAAATTCGAATTTCAAAAAATTTTATAGTAAAAAATGTTTTACTCACATATTTTCTGAACCAATAACACCCCTGAAAAATGGTGTCATTGAAAGAAGAAATATAATTCTTCAAGAGATAACCATAACCATGATGAGTGAATACTCAATTGAAAAAAAAATTCTGGGCAGAAGCTATTAGTACTTCTTGTTATACTATAAATTGAGTTTTAATTTAACATTTTCTTAATAAAACTTTTTATGAATTGTGGACATGTTGAATGAAAAAATTTTCATACTTAAATGTATTTGGTTGAAAAGTATTTATTTTAATTACAAAAGATAACTTACATATGTTCTCACCCAAATTTGATGAAGGAATATTTTTATTTTATTCCATCATTTCTAAGGCATATAGAGTTTTTAATAAAAACAGTTGCATTGTTGAAGAAACAATACATGTTATGTTTGATGTGATAGATCCTTTTGTTTTAAAAAATCCTCAAAATATTACTTCTGATGTATTTTCCAAAAATAATTATCAACCTATATAAGATTATTCAAACATTTTAAATACCCATGATATTTTCCCTAATAGATTTAAAAATGATGACTTTATACCTTATGTTTATGAGTATATTTTTCAAAATACAAATCAGTTATTTTTTAGGAATCATCCCAGTGAGAATATCATTGGTCATGTAAATCAACCAGTATAAACTAGAAATTCCTTAAGAAATTAAATAGAACATCTTTCTTTCTTATCTCAATTTGAACCTAAAAACTCCAAGTGAGTCCTTAGGTGATGAGCATTGGATTAAGGAAATTAAATATGAACTAAATGAATTTTAAATGTAGAAATTCTAGACCTTGGTTAAAAAACCTAATAATATATCTTTTATTGGGGTAAAATTGGGTTTTAAAAGAAAAAAATGTGATAAAAATGGTATCATTGTAATAAATAAAGCTAGACTTGTTGCAAAAGGTTATAATCAACAAGAAGGCATAAACTATGAAGAAACCTATTCTCGAGTAGCAAGAATAAAATCAATTAGAATTATTTTATCCTTAGAATCATTCTATAATTTCAAACTCTTAAAAATGGATGTGAAGTGTGATTTCCTTAATGGATATGTTCAAGAGGAAGTCTATATAGACCAACCCCTGGTTTTGAAGATACAAAAAATCCTGAATATGTTTAAAAACATTCTAAGGGCCTTTATGGATTTAAAAAATCCCATAGAGCATGGTATGATAGGTTAACATGATTTTTGTTAAAAAATAATTAAATTAAAGGAACAAATGATCCAACTCTTTTTATAAATAAATAAAACAAAAATCTTATGATGTTTCCAATTTATGTTGATAACATCATTTCCGGATCAACTCAAAATTATTTAACATATTCCTTTGCAAATTTAATGAATTCTATGTTTGAAATGAGTATAACTGGTGAATTAACATTCTTTCTTGGTTTTCTAATTTCGAAAAAACTAGATGGTACTTATATATCTCAATGTAATTATATCAAATAATTACTCAAAAATTTTGTATATGACAATAATAAAAGTATTAGTACTCTCCTTGGGACCTCAAGAATTCTTGATCCTAATGTATTTGGGAAACTAGTTGATCAAACAACTTTTAGAGGTATGATTGGAAGTCTACCATACATAATAGATAGTCATCAAGACTTGATGTTTTCTATATTATTATGTTCTGGATATCAATAAAATCCGAAACAATCCCATTTAACTGATGTTAAAATGATTTTCTGGTATTTAAAATGAACTTTGATTTTTATGCCTTTTTTATTCTTCTGGAAGTGATTTTGAATTAAAAATGTTTTTTCAGATGCTGGCTTTGGTGGGTGTAAAATGGATAGAAAGAGTACTTCTGAAACATTTCATTTTCTAGGAGATCATTTAGCTTCTTGGTGATTCAAAAAACAACACTCAGTTTCCCTCTCCACTACTGAAGCTGAATACGTAGCAGTTGAATGTTGTTGCGCTCAAATGTTGTGGATGAAACACACACACATAGAAAATGGTATGAGTTCTAAAAAAACTCAAAAATTGTGTGATAATAGATTCTCCATTTTTATATCTAAAAACCCTACATATCACCCTCATGAAAAACACATAGATATTAGGAATCAATTTATTAGGAATCACACACAAAAAGGAGATATCATTTTACAATTAATCGGAATGATAGAACAACATGCTGATATTTTTACAAAACCATTACCTTTCGATAGATTTGAATTTTTTAAACAATACCTAGGGATGATTACAATAAAATAGTCATTCACATCTAATTTTTGTTTTTACAATTTTAATTACATTAAAACACTCTTTGTCCTAGAGGGAGAGCATTACGATTTTGTTATATGTTTTATCTATTATTTTTGTTGTTACTATTAATTATTTTATATTATACATTAATCATTTAAGATTATAGTTCTATTTGTTTTATGTGTTTCATTAGTTTCATTATTTTTGGTTTATGTCCTTCAGCTTCATTTTTATTAATTTGTAGCTTCTTTCTTTTGGCTTAAAAACCTAGAATATTAGCTTTATAGTCTATCAATCAGCATGAAAACCTATGTTAATGACTTTTTTTCCATCGTATTGACAACCTATGGTAATGAATTTGTTTTCCATTGTCTTGACAACCTATGGTAATGACTTTATTTTCCATCGTCTTGACAACCTTTGGTAGTGACTTTGTTTTCCATTGGCTTGACAACCAATGGTAATGACTTTTTTTTTTCTGCTGCATGACAAGTAATGGTAATGAATTTGTTTTCTATCAGCATGAAAACCAATTGAGATGAGTTTTTTTCCATCAATCTAAAAACTGGTAATATTAATTTTGTATCGGTTTGATATTTGATTATATTTAATTTTCATTATTTCAGCTATTTCTTTTCTATATTGTATTATTTTCTTACATTCATAATACTTTGAAACTGTCAACTTACATGAAATCTCCAACATGATCATTATCCTTTCTTTTTATATTACTTTTATTTTGTATTTTTTCATTTTCATTCTTTTTAAAAAACACCCCTTTTATTTTCCACCTTTGGATTCTTTATATTATAATCACAGATATAGAAGACTAATGGTCATCCAAACTCACATATAAATTGAGGACTCCCATATCGAACCCACACCATTTTTTAATATTTATTGGAAATGATCTTACCCCATTCTTAAGACTCGGTACAACTATTTCTCTTTCCAATAAACTTCACGTCCCAGTCTTATACCAATACTACTGCTGATATGTCTTCAAAGAATTTATCGGAAAAATATTTCTTCAGATAAAGGTTAGTCTCTTAAGACTTCCTTAATAGTTATGACTCAATAATAAAAAAAATTATTTTATTCCAAGGATGAGAACATCTTTTTATTGAGAAACCCAAATCATAGGATCCGATTCTTGTTGAATATGTTAGAAAATTCTAGAACACTGTGCCTTTTGACTAGGATATGATGAATAACTTCACTATGTATGATAGAAATTGTTTTATGTCTATAAAACAAGATGAAAATTTACTCAATGTTATGAATAATGGTAATTCATTTTGTCCATCATATAATCTACCTAAGGAATTCAGTATGTTTAATAAGGAATGAGCTGAAAGTCACTATTTCATATCAATGAGGAGAAAAGAAAAGTAGCCCATATATCTCCTAACAACCGGTTTGTTTTCCACTGGACACAATGTTTTCTTATTCCAAGAAAAGGGGATAGAGAAACTATTAATGTTTCTGACATCATTATGATAGATTATATTGTAAACATGTTAATGGTTAATCACATGGGTTACATTTTCGAAACTACCAACAATTTGATGTCAAGAGAAACTAAATCCCATCTGATCATGTATCCATCTATTCTCAGAATGGTCAATCTTGAAAGTGTGATGTTTTGTAATATTCTATTGAAAGTATAATTTTATGAGATAAAGGATTCTTGTTTTTAAAACATTAAAATAAACAATTTGAATGTTTTTTTTGATGAAAAATCAAACGAATTCATCAAAGATGCGAAAGAATAAACACCAATTCAATCTGCACCACTTCTATTAGAATATTCTCTAATAGTTGTAGATTCTCACAAGTCAGATCCATAAATCAGTACAAATACTAAGAAGAAAACCAAATAATTTAAAGGGATTCTAGCCAAGTAGAGAAAGTATAAAGAACCAAGAAAAGAATGTGATCCTAAATTTAGTCTTAATCCAGATGGAGTTATAGTAGAGAAAATAAGAAAAGAATATACTCTATAGGGTGATAAGAAGAAGAAGATTATTTTGAAACAAATATCATGATTATGATGTTGCTAAAATCCTAAAAAGTGTGGAGTTAGAAATTTCCCAACCGACAGAAGAATTTCAACATGAACCAATAGTACAAACCTTTCCAGGGAAAAATGGGAAACAAATAATGAAATAAGTTATTCAATCGGATTCACAACATGAAGGTGAAGAAGAGGAAGATGAATTTATTTGGGAGTATATTCAGAGTTATAAGAATATTAGAGAAGAAATATATCTCCAAAAAAAAGTAAAGGAATAAAACAACAAAATACTTATGTCGATCAAGCACCTATTAAATCCTTAGAATCCCAATATGAGAGAATTCCCTCTCCAGTCAAGGAATAGCCTCAAAGTTCTCATGTCGAGAAAGTAATTTTTATCAATTATAAAGTTTAAGAAGAAATAGATAACAAATATGAATAAAGGGTTCAAATGGAAAAAAGAGAAAGGAAATAGGAAAACAACCTGATAAAGACTCGAGCTAATTAAATGAACATGATTCCTACAATGATGATAATGATTCAAAAAATATAATTTATTTGAAGAAAAGTGATTTACATTGTACATGTTTTAATAAGAATTGAGAAGACTATTCCATAATTTCCCAGAATAGAAGCAAATACATATTTCATTACTATGAATCAAAAGAAGAAATTTGGTTCAGTAAGAGTGCTTAGAAAGAGAGTAATGAAAATAGAGCCCAAAATAAATGTTTTGAGTTATAGTTCTGTTTCTCAAAAGAAGGCTAGAAACAGGATGAATAAATGGTGATACAAATAATAAATCTTAGTGAATGAACATGAGGAATATATGGAAGAATTAAGGAGGAATTCAAATGATCTTTCCATTTCATTAATAAGATTGACATGGAAATTATTAATAGATAGAATCATATTTCAAAATCCCATGGTGCCAATATTTCATCAGTAAAAGAGTTCCAAGAAAGGATGAATGCTTTCCAGTAATTTTTTTAAAGGTTTCATCTTTCAAAGATGAAATAGTTTTTTTAAAGAACCAAAATACTATGTTGACTCTATAGAAACAGTATATAAAAGACATAATTAATACTCTTGAATAAGTGATCAGAATTCAAGAAGTGACTATCAAAAACCAGGATCAATTTTTTGCAGACCAAGAAGTTTTTCTCAAATCCCGGGGTGTTTCTATCTCAGAATACATGAAATATATTAATAAGAAGAAGGATATGCTTCATGAGTTGATCAAGAAAGATAAATAATGAAGAATCAAATGAATCTTTTGTTGTTTTTCTTTCTTTTTTGTCTTTTGAAAATTGTAGAACTTTTAAAATTCAAAGAACATTATGGTTTTATCTCCTTTATTTTCATTTTTTTCACTCTAACTATTTTAGGCAACTCAAGTCTACCTCATTATTTTTGTAATCCACAGAGGGGAGAATTTTATATAAAAGGGGATAAATATTCACAATGGGAGAGAATTTTTAATGTATTTCTCATAATTAATACATTAAAGAGAAGAATAATCAAAACCATGAAAAATAAATATGAATACCATACTTATGAATTTCAATACCTAATGGGGAGTTAGTTGGTTTCATTTCATTATTTCGAAGATTTTGCATAACTAAAGGGGATATATGTATTTATTTCTAGTTTTACTTTGGTTTTGTGATATAAAAAAAGTGGGGATGGTTAAGTCGAAAGTATTCTTTTTTATTTTTATGTATTTTGTTTTTGAAATCAA
The DNA here is from genome assembly GCA_963277665.1 of Viscum album. Taxonomy (NCBI): domain Eukaryota; kingdom Viridiplantae; phylum Streptophyta; class Magnoliopsida; order Santalales; family Viscaceae; genus Viscum; species Viscum album. The sequence continues at coordinate 343,600,443 of OY728162.1, read as the reverse complement.
AAATCTCTTTATACACATTTCTAAAATAAAGGACTTACTTTGAATATGGGATTTCAGCCTATCGTACTGACACTGTCTATCATGCTGACTCTGTCTACCATACAGACTCTATCTATCGTACTGACTCTGTCTATCATACAAACTCTTTCTACCATACTAACTCTATCTATCATACTGATTCTGTTTATCATGCTTACATTTTTTTTCATGATGACTATGTTAATCGTACTCACATTGTGCATCATAGTCACTATGCATCATATCAATACATTTCATACTCATGTTTTACTTTTATCACATGCATGATTTTATTCACTCATCAATACAAATGTTCTATATCAATCACACTCATGTTATTATTTTCATATACCTATTATTTTTAACAAAAACAATTTTGTGGAGTTAGTAATAAACTAACAAAAATGAAGTCATGTTTTCTATTTCAATGTTACAGTTACAATGACAGGTGTCCAATTACATCCTAGTTTTTCATAGAAATATGAACATTTAGAAAATATGAATGTGGGAACCATAGGCCTAAATATAAGAGCTCATTTGAAGAAGATATGCACTTTGATCAATTTCAAATTCATCTATGTTCTAGAGGGAGATTATGTGACTTCTCTCTGCTTCGTATGAAATCCATGAAATTAAAAAACGAGAACGGATCATTCTTAGTTTTTTTATTTTAATAAGTGCATTGTTTTGTCATTTCACATTCGATTAGGTGATTATGATCAACAGATTCCAGGGATAGGCATATGGTGTGACTGATCATCGTATTGAGGGATTTCAAGTGTTTGAAAGACATAAGTTTTGAATACCTGTAAAATCAAGGGCTTGCAGGGATAACAAGACAAACATTCCAATCATCGTATCGAGGGATTACCAGTGTTGGTGAGACACACCTTTTATCTTAGGTTAATAGATACCCTACTAGTTGGTATAAAATAATTGTAATACCATTTACTTTTCCACTGTATATTATAATAGAAAGAGAATCCTTTTATTTCTTCTTTATATTTGTATTCTATAGTAATTATTCTAATTACAGGTTATACTTCACATATTGATTTTATTAAATATATGGTATAATTATTTACAAATTGTATTACTCTGATATTTTTATTCAATCTGAATAAAATTGTATTAAAACCTGTGATATCTTAACAATTTCATTGTATTGAGTGTCTGTCTAATTGTTTGTTTTGTTTTATAGAAGGCTTTGTGAATCTTTTTTGGTTATGATGTATTAAACTAAGATACCTTTTAAAGGTTTTAATAGTAATTTTTAAATATACAAATCACCCCTCTTGTATATGTGCCATCTCATATCCATTTCGTTCCAACAAATGACATTATATTATTTAAATCTTTTAAGTAACTCCATGTGTGTCCTCCCCCTTACTTATAAAAGGGAAGCTACTCTCCTCTCATATTCACAAAATTTTAGGCTTATAAATCAAACAATTACTAACCTAATACACTTTATATTACTTAATTACATACTTGATACCCCATACATCTCTTAATACCAATCTTTAAAGTCGTAAGGTTTAAAGAAAAGCTTTTTTTTATCAAAGAAGGCGTATAAATATTAACATAACTATTTCAAATTAGTCATTTCAAAATTAAAAGTGTATTTTCCTCATGAAATATTCCATTTATATTTTAAAGGAGTTCGTAATCCTTGATAACTTCATTTAATGTTACTTATTATTAATTAGTGATATAATTCTATTATACAACCCCAATTATTTCTGTAGATGGTTAATAATTGAGATGTCAAAATATTGATGAAAACCAATTTCTTTTCTATGGGTTATGCTATGTGTAAATGATAAATGTTTTCTTGATGTTTTGGTATATATATAAATGTATTTTTATGGTGTTATGAGTGATTCCATTATATTCCTCCAACGTATTGTGTAAATATAAATTTTTATAAGCTCTATTGATACACATGAAGTTATCCCAAAACCAAAAGAGGGTACACATGAGGTTATCCCAAACCCAAAGTAGTTATATTGGGGGTTGGTCTAAGAATAACATGTTATTAATGTCTTGGTGGGTATCCTTGTCATAATATTTGACTTATTATGATTATTCCACAATTTATGCCTCTATTATATGACATGATCTTATGCCAAAGTTATACTCTCATTGATAATGTTCTTTGATTCCATATTGATTCATGGATTTTGAACTTCCAATATTTATGGAATGAATCATTTTTATGATCTATGAATTACTAGGTATGATTTTAAAATGTTAATCTCAAGTTTATATACCCTTATTCTCATGTTATTCTTAAAAATGATAATTGAATAATATATCCCTTTCCTACCCTTACAAAGAATATTATCACACCATTTAATATGTATAATTTTCCCTAAGGTATAAAGAAATTATTTATGTAGCATATGTCTAATAAGGTTTTTAGTTGTTATGAACTTTGTGGGGGATTATTATATCTTCTGTGTGACATTTTTTATGCATCCATGCTTTCAAATATAGTAAACCTTTTCAGTTTTGGCATGAATCATAATTATATGTAATGAATAAAATCTAATATGATGTCATATTTTTTTAGAGATGTTTCTCTAGAACCAACTTATGTGTACATTATGATAACTTCTATTCATGGTTTTTAATATTAATAAACTCATTATCACATCATGATTGTACTTCTGTGTAACATAGTATGTGATAATGTCTCAAGAGTAGCTGTCACACTATAAGGTTGTATTAGTTCACTACTATGATGAGAACTTTAAAGTGCTACAACAATATTTTTAAATATATGTTATATAGTCATATAATATCATTTTCATGAAATAAATGATACATGCAATGAGGTGTGGAGACTCATAGGTCTTTGATACACCTTATCCTGGTGTACACCTTCAGTAATATCCACTATAGAATATTATGAGAACAAGACCCGCTTATAAGAAATCCAAATTTATATGTGCTTTTAGATGTTCATATTTGTGTTTTTCTGTAATGATCCTTAGACTTTAATAATATTATTAAATATTATTATGAGTTCCATACTTTGATGTATTGAAGAAAATTGTGATGACATATGTTCGTGGCGAGGTATGATATATTTGGTGCATCATGAGTAAAACTACATTAATGAATAATTTGAGAAATGGTTTTCCCTTAAATTATTTAATAGAGGATGATATCTCAATCCATTTTATGGAAATGATATTGCCTAAAAATAACCATCACCATGGTGTTATATAGCCAAGTTTAATTTCCTGGAAGTTAAAAAAGGGACATTAAGCACATAAGACGATGGCACCAGCATGTAACTTGTATGATTTATGATATCATGTTAAAGGGATTATATTACATAGTAAGAATATGTATGAAGTATTTTGTCATTGTGGCATTAACTTAATTCTCTCTAGGTAACGTGGTTTGTTTCTAGATAGATACTGTAGTCTTTAGGCTTCTTCGCCTAATGCCACTAGGAAAGAGGAATAGAGGGTCACACACTAAGTATATTGAGAATATTTGTGAAATAATATATTATTATTTATTATTTAACAAGTTAAATAAATATTATTCCCACACCTGGTTTAAGAATTATTCATACCTTCTTTATCTCATATATTCTGTCACCAGTTATTCGAGAGAATATAATGTGAGTAGAATATTTAATAAATATTTATTTTCTATATAGTGATTATAATATATAATTTTTTATTTGTGAATAACGAAGTGATATTTATTTAATAAATAATTATTCATTATTCAAGTACAGATAAATATTGTGGAGGAATAACATACAAATTTTAATGGTCTAATGAGTAATAATAAATTTATAATTTTATTTGATTAAATACTATTTAGTTTTACTCAAAAGTTATGTTCATGTCATGAAATATTATTATTATTATTATTTGACATAGGATTCCCTAAGGATTTAGTAAATAATAAATGGAAATTGTGAAATTATTTTATTTTAACCCAAGTGATATATAAACACAGTTGTATTATTTTCTTTGAGATCTAACTCATTTGTTTTTGTTACACACAACGAATTTAGAGAAAACTACCAAGACGTAGAGAGATACGTTATCCATTAATGATCCTAATAATGAAGAATGACTTCCCTACCTCAAACACTCAAGTCAAGAGAGATCAAGGAGAATGCTTTGGAAGTGGTTTTCATGAAGATCAAAGTTGGATGACACAAGTGATAGGATCTATCATTCTAGGATATGTGGATTCCTACAATGATGTTAAATTATTTGAGGAACTCATGTGGATCACCACTAAAGGGAAACTACTCTTGATTATTAAAAAGAAACTATTGAGTAATGAAAATCTGTCAACAGATCCATGAATGAAGAAAGAACTCAAAAAAGGTAATTCTTTAATCAATTTAATTAATTATAAATAACATGTGATGGTCCTCCCTCTGTTTCTAGTGTAATCATAATTATTTATTTTCTTTTATTCAATTATATTAATCACAAAATTTATCTTTATGTAGATCTTGGATTGACCGTTGATCATGACATAATGAAAATTTGGTCACAACACATCACACGCTTCTGTTGCACTCAAAATATTCAATTGGTATCCGAGTGGTAAAAGAATTATTTATAATTATTTAAATATTGTTGATGATTTAGGAATTTTTCATTTAGTTTTCCATTCAGCTATAATAGTTCTTTTAATACAAATTATGAGATATTATTCTTCATCTATTTGATATAGATCAAATTAAAATTATATATTTTAAGAATGAAATAAAATTCAGGAACTCATATTGAATTGATGACATCTGGTGAATTTATTTCTTACACCAGGTATTGATTGGGCCATCCTAGCTCACATTCATCCAGAGTACATGTTGTGTAGCCAATGTACATGACATTTATCCCCTTTAAGTCACATGTAGGCTGTGTATTACCATACATGGCCTACCTAACTGGTGACTATGTAACTTAGAGACCACATGTCTTATAGTCACTTATTCATGTCATGTGATCAATTTTTCTGAGGCACTTTTTACATGTCGAGTCCCTAGGAATCTTCCTTAGATAGATGGGGAGAGATGTACACACCATGTACCTCACCTATACACACCATGTACTTATAAAAAATTGCATAGATTAAAAATTTACTTATTATTTTATGTAAACCTTATCAGAATATTATTTCATGTGTTATTTTTATTGATATGAAATTAAATGTGGTGGGTTTTAATATATATATATGTATATATATAAAATTTTAATTAATATCTACATAATTTTCAAACATATATATCACGTATGAGTCATATTATAGTTGTTACTCTATGTTAATTAAAGCATAACACATGACCAAAAAGTAATGTAATTTGTGTAATTATTATGATGATAGTACACATCATGAAAGTATTTGATAATTCATGTATCCCAGATGTCACAAGAGTAAAAAATATATGTGTAAAATACATGTTGGGTTGATTCAAAGAGGTATTAATAGTGTTACATCTATAGTAAATTTCTGCACATAGTTTATTTTAAATAATTTTTTTTAATTTGTTTAAACTTATTATATATGAGTATCGTAATAAAATTCTAATTATAACTAAGATAAAATACATGATTAATTAAAGAAGATAATTAATTTATTTGAGAACAATTTTTCTTAAATAGGTAAGATTAATAATTTAATGATCATTTTATTTAATTCACAATTTGTTCCATGCATGTGGATGATTATGAACATGGACTAGACCTTTGTATGTGATTGGTTTTATTTAACTTATTATTGAATTGAATTTTTTTCTTTCATACATTATCTTCTCACATTACGTAATGGTATGCATGCCAATGGATTCTTTTCTGTAAACCCCTTATTTCCCTCACTTGTGTGCGGGTTGAAATAAAAAATAATGGATATATCTCTGAATCTATTGGAGGTGGGTAAATTTTGGTGCCAAGGTGAAACAAATCTAATAGAGATACATAGATGGACAAGTGGAAAGACGTAACATGAACCTTAATTGGTTCAAGGTCTTTTTACCTTAGGTAAATAGTTAGTTTATTACTAGATAAACTAACCATTAGTAAAATATCATGATCATACCAATTTAATATTTTATTTGTGTCGAGTTCTACGGTTATTTCATTACCGAGTTTTTTTCATTATCACATGAATTAATGAAATTAACAAGCATGCAATATAGAACTAAAATAAATTGGGTTATGAAAAAATATTATCTAAGACACAATTAATCACTTAAGACAATCCAATTTATATTTACAATAATGTGGTAAAGATAATAATTTTTAATTTATGAATAAAAAAATAAAATTCATAAATAATATATATTAATTTGGTATAGCCTTCCATTACTTCAGTTAAAATCAAATTATAGTTCAAAGTCCTTGACCAACCAAAGTTGGGTTGCTTTCAATTATATTGGAATTATAACTTGATATTTTGGGTTGACATAACTTATTTTGAATCAAGGGTTGACTAAAAATATAGGAATTTATGTCACTGAGGGGAAATGGTTGGGGAAATCCAATTTAAGGATTTCAAGATTGGGGAGTCCACTCAACTGATCAAGGATCTATGTGTTAATTCCATTGTAATTTTGAATTACTAACTAATACCATTAATGCTTCTTCAAAACCAATGTTTTGGTAATGAGAAGGGAAATATGTATCCTTTCCACTTGAATATCCAAGCAATATAATATTCTGAATCCAATGGTGAGAGATATATTATTTTAACAGAATAGTGAGAGATTAATAAAAATAATATTAATTTATTTTCATAAATTTTATCAGATATATTACTAAAACCATTGATCATATTACTTGTAGAAACCAAAATAAAATGACAACAATCATATCATTGAGATCGATACTTCAGAAAGACAACCTTATAACATGCAGAAATTTACAAGAGTGGAATAGGTGACTACATGTTATAATTGTCCATAAAAAAATAATGTACTGGAAGAACTTATTCTTGATGCGCTTAGTATTGAGGAAAGTGATGAAGAGTAATCACTCTATGGGAATCATTTTATTTATTCCATATACGTAAATTTCTAACGCTATCATCCATGTCCAATGAGCTTCTAAAAAAACATGAGGGCAGGGATGCATATAGCATGATGTATCACCTTTAGGATATCTATTGAAACAAGGATAGATAAGAGAGGTAAAAGATATCCAATGTTTTGTTTACAAGTATTTTTATAGACTCATATCTAGAAGGACCTCATGTATTCAAGATTATTAGTGACATTGAAAACTTATATATCTTAGGGATTAAATTTTCTAATGATTTGCATACAGATCTCATACTTTTATCACTTCCCATGTCCTTCTCCAGTTTTATTATTAATTATAGTATGAGAAATAATGAGATGATTCTTTTAAAACATCTTACCTTGATTCGCCCAGTGGATAAGGACATGAGGCCTCATAAACCCACATTACATATGGTGAATTAGAAAAGGAAGAACAAGGAAAAGGGTTCCAAGAATCATAACATGTATAAATCTTATGATCACCACCCTTCCAAGAAGATTAATATCTAAAGGCAAGGATATAAAAAGTAGGATGTTTGTTTTTCATGTGGAAAACATGTCCACTGGAATATGAACTACACCCCGAATAAAGGGTGGGGGGGATAAATGTTTTTTTGTTGTGAAGTGTAATATTTCAATATTAACACATTGGGTATTAGGTAATGTTTTTGGTTCTCACATCTATATCCAAATATAGGAACCAATTATATTCTGAAATATTGATGGAGGGGAAGTGTACCTATGATATGAAAATGGTCCAAGGATAGTTGTTCTATCCATTGGTACCTTCAACCAATCACTAGCAAAGAGAATGATTTTGGTTTTAAATGATTTTTATTATGTACTACTTCTTACCAATAACATAATTTCTATATCATTCCTAGATACATATGGGTTTTTTTTCATGCTTGGAAATAAAATATTATTCTATTATAAAGATAGAATATGTTATGGTATGGAACAATTAAATAACAGTCTTTATGTAATAAATTATAAAACAACTATTAGTATAATTTGATAACTAATCATGTTCACATGACTCATATAACACCCATATTTTGTATCCACATATTTTTCATGTAAACGAGAATAATTTCAAAATTCACTGGAAATATTGTTATTTCAAATATTCTGAGATAAACACACTTGAAATATGTCATGCTAGTTTATGAGAAAAAGTGAACAAACCACCATTTATTGGAATGGGTTAAAGGGTTAGAGAGTTCTAGTTTTAGTACACATTAATGTGTTTGGACCATTTCTACTAGAACCTAGAGGTAGATATTCATACTTAATAAATTTTACAGATTACTTGAGTAGATATGGATTTTTAGACATGATGAGGTATAAGTATAAATTCTTTGTTAAATTAAAATAACTGTAGAATTAATTAGGGAGTCAACATGCTCTGAAAATAAAAAAATATTCGCTAAAATTGAAATTGTGAATATATTAACTAAGAGTTTTTCAATTTTCTATGGGATTTTGGGATTCTATCCCAAGTCACTCCACCTTACACACCATAGTAGAATGGTTTTAGTGAAAGGAGAAACTGTACCTTATTAGACTATATAAGATTGATAATTAGCCATGCAGATCTTACATTATCATTTTAAGGATATGTATTATAATATGTGGTATACACATTAAAATGAGTTCCAAATAATGTGGAAAACAGAATTCCCATAGAGTTATTGAGTGGACAGAATCCTATTTTGTCACATACACAAGTATGTTGTTGTGAAGAATTTGATAAGGCCTTCCCAGAAAAAAGTGGAACCTCAGGGCACAAAGTGAATCTTTATAGTTTATCCCAAGGAAACAAAGGGAATCTACCTATACAACTCCATTGATAATTATGTGATTATATTTAGAAAGTTCATTATTCTGGATAGGGAGTACATCCTAAAAAAGGATAGTGGGATAATGAATGACTTCAAATAAAGTTAATGCTCATGATAAACAAGAGTTGGTAAATGAACATGTTACCTAGGTCACTAAGGTAGAAGTAGTTCCCCAAATACAAGTACTGTGTATGAGAACAAGATAGATATGATATTCTAGTCACTGATGATGGTGAATCATTATTGGTTGAAAATGATGAACCTATATCCAACAACGATGAAGTAGAGATCTCAGAATGAATAAGATGGAAAGAATCCCTCAATTATGAAAAGGATTCTATATATCAAAACAATGTCTGGGTTCTGGATAATGAGTTAGTAGATATAAATATCATTGGATGAAAATGGCCATTCAAGAGGAATGTGGACATAGAAGGTAATGAAAAACCCTATAAAGTCAGTCTCATGGATAAATGTACTAAAAAAATAAAATAATTGAATAAGATGATTCATTTTCACTAGTTTATTTGTTTAAATCCATCAGAATTATACTTTCCATAGCATCTTACCAAGACTATGAGATTTGGATGATGAATTTAAAAACTACATTCTTAATAGGAACCTTCATGAAGATGGATATATGACACAACCCAATGGGTTTTTGACTTTAGCTGATGCAAAAAGGATTTTCAAGTAGAAAAGATCTATTTATAGATTATATCCAGAATCCCGGTAATAAAATATTATATTCAATGATACCATAAAATAATTTGGTTTCATTAAGAATTAATGTGATCCATGTGTTTTTCAAGAGATTTAGTTGAAATAAAGTGGTTATCATAGTATTATTTGTTGATGACATATTACATATTAGAAATGAAATACTAGTCTTATAGTTTATTAAAAACTAGTTAAACAAGTGTTTCTCCCCAAATGGAATAGGTGAAGAAGCCTATATTTTAGGGATTAAGATCATTTGTGATTGATCCTAGAAACTTCTTGGAATAAGTCAAAGTACATATGTTAAGAAAATACTAAAAAGATTTAGTAATGAAAAATACAAGAGGGGATTTGTTCTAATGTAACATGGTTTAAATCTTTCTAACAGATTATGTACTCATACACAAGAGAAATAGAGAATGAGTAAGATCACATAAGCTTCAGTGATAGGATCAATCATATATTCCATGTCATGTACTAGACTGGATGTTTCATATTCATTGAACATGGATATAGGATATCAAGAATATCTAGTTGAACAGAATTGGTTTGCTGTTAAGGCTATCCTTAAATATCTAAGAATAACTAAGGATATGTTCTTGGTGTCTGGAGGAGGTGAGGAGCTGATCATCAAGGGTTATACTAACACTAGTTTCTAGAATAATAAAAATGATCTGAAGTCACAATCACGATATATTTCTTTGTCTCAATGGAGGAGTTGTGAGTTTGAAGTGTTCAAAGAACCCATTTTTTTTCAAATTCTACAATTGATTCCAAGTATATAGTAGCTTTCGATGCTGACAAGGAAGACAATTGGATTTGAAGCTTTCTCTAGGATCTTGATGTTGTACCTATAATTAAATAACCAATCATATTATATTGTGGTAATAATACAGTGGTGGAACTTAAAAAACATCAAAGGTAACACAAATAGACAAAGAATATACTCTGGATGTTTTACCTCTTGAGGGGTTTTATTAGAGGGGTAATGTTGTAATAAGAAGATTACCCACAGAAGCGAATCTGGACGGCCCCTGGTCTAATGTCCAATCTCACTAGAAGCATGAGTATCATGTGAGAGCTAGCGGACTGAAAGTTGTAAGTAGTTGGATCTAGTGAAGGTGGGAGTCTGCTAGAGTTGGTTCCAGAGAACCAAATTCTATGTACATTATGATAACATTTATTCATGGTTTTTAATATTAATAAACTCATTATAAAATCATGATTTTTCTTTTTTATTATAGTATGTTATAATGTCCCAATATTATATGTCACTCTAAAAGGTCATAACAGTTCCTTGCTATGATGGGAAACCAGATGTTCCACAACACTAGTGATTAAAATAAATTATATAGACCATAAAATTATCATTTTTATTTCTTAAAGTAACATACAACAAAGAAAGATACATCAAGGAGTACGAAATAAGTGAAGGCCCAAAGCGTTGTTAATAACAATGTTGATACCAACAGGGGGAAGAATCCTAAAATAAAGGAATAGGGAAATATTATGACTTGGGGAAGCCTGGGAAGCCAAGAAGTCCGAAAAATTATTCCCCTCCCGCCAAGTGTGGGAATTCTTTGTATGGGTGCCGAAGATCTACTTTCACTTACGGATAAGATAAGATATGCTCCAAAGGACACTTCCTCTTCCATATAAAGCTTTATAGAGAATCACAGAATCATTTTACACCATCTTCAAAGCTATATTCTTTTAAGCACATACCTCCAGAACCGTGACCATCACCTTAGCCTCGGCCTGCAGGGCATCACCTCATCCATAAAAGGCTGAAAATCCATCACAACGAACCCACTCTGGTCTCAAATAATGTCACCGCCTCTCATCCCCCCACCCTGAAGAGATATGTCTTTGTTGAGTTTGAGCCCGTCACATAGGGGGTACCAACGTACCGAATGGCCATGACCCGACCTTCCTCCTGAGAGGCTACACCAGGGATAAGAAATCTAAGAAAAGGGGTGCTATGACAATCTGCACATAAGCTGGCTAAGTCCACCATTGTATTCTTAATTTTGATGTTGATGCTCACAGGAGTGCCTGAGGAGTTCTTATGACTCACATCATTTTGTGCTTTCCAAATTATCCAACATCGTGTCACCAGAATGATAGCTTTAGCTATTCTCTATGGACCGTGCTCAGTCACACTAGAAAACCACCGACTCAATGCCTCTTCCATCCTCCCACATGTACTTTTACCCCCTGATACAGGACTGAGAACCTACCAGCTCCACCGAGACCAATCACTGTTGAAGAAGAGATGCTCAACAGTTTCTTGTTGAGTAATTAAGCCACACCAACATCTCAACGCCATGTTAACACCTAAACGTTGAATATTGTCGTCAGTGGGAATGGAATTATTCCTGACTCTCCATTGAAAAAAATTGAATTTGGGAGGAATTCCCTTGAACCATAACATATCCCCCCATGGGTCATCTGAGTTGCGATCCCTTGTCAGACTGCCATAGGCCTTGAGAGAAAAACCTCCCGAAGAAAAACCCCTAAAGATGAGACAGTCAGGGTCCTCATTTGCAATGATCTCATTGAACACATTTTGTTGATCATTATTGATAATATCTTGTATAAAACCAGGGTACTAACTTGCTTCTTTGAAGGAAATCTCCAGCACTAGATAGTCCGAAAACCATAGTTTCCTTTCTCCCCAATCTTGATGCCAAAAATTCACATCACCTTTACCAACGAACCAATGTGCATGAGGATGAAATCCCTCTATGAATGGGTGAATTAACATCCACGTTTTCGACGACCGAAAACTCTACACCACCAAATCTATCCCGAACATATCCTACATGAGCTGTGCCCACATATTTCACCCCTACATCACTTCCCATGCCAATATAGCGTGCATTCCTTGCATAGTCACTGCTACACTCCTTAAATTGATACCTCCTTCAGCTACAGATCCTACTGGACGCTTCCCCAAGGCCTAGTGGTGCCTACTTAGCAACTGATTGTCCCATATAAAGACACCATTAACCTCTCCATGTTGGAAATAACACTTTTTGATAACCTTCACGGTGGAAAGGTGGTGCATGGGTATAGAAACAAGAACACTATTAACCAAAGTGATACACTCTCCAAAGGATAGGAAACTATTTTTCCAATTGAGGCACCTTCTCATGGTGTATGACCTTAGTAATATGCACTGTAGGATATAAGGAGAACGATCCCTACCTACAAGAAATCTACATTTATATGTGTGATTGTATGTTCTTATATATTGATATGTGTAATGTTCCTTAGAATATAATATTTTTATTAATGTGTTTTACGATTCACAGAATTTGATGTATTGATGAAAAGCAAGAGGACATTTGTTTGCTGCAAGGTAGGATACACTCGGTGTATCACAAGTAATATAGAATTAAAGAATAATGGTAGAAATTATTTTTCCCTTCTATAATTTAAATTATGTTGATATAAGAGTCCCTTTTGATGGAAATGACATAACCTAAATAAATCTATGGCTATGATGTTTTATAAGTAACTTCAATTTTCAGGAATTCAAAGAAAGAGGCATCGAGTATATAGGTTAATGAAACCAGCATGAAACCTTCTTAATTTGAGATATCGTGATAAAGTTATTATGTTACACAGTAAGAGTCAAAATGAGATATTATGTCATTGCTTCATTGCCTTCTTTCCCTAAGGGTGGCTTGGCGTGTTGCTAGATGATAACCTTGAACTTTAGGATGCTTTGCCTAAATCCACTAATAAAGTGTCTTAGAGGGTATCAAACTATGTGTATCTAGAATCTCAGTTAAATAATATATTTTTTTAACAAGTTAGATAAATATTATTCATGCACATGGTTTAATAATTAATCATTTTTTCGTGATCACATATAATCTGTCACGAGCTATTCAAGATTTCATAATTTGAGTTGAATGTTTAAAAAATATTTATTTTCTATTTAGTGAATATAATATTTGTTTTTTATTTATGAGTAATTAAGTGGTATTTATTTAATAAATAAATATGCATTATTCAAGGATTGATTAATATTTTTGAGTAATGAAAGATCAAGTTTAATGGTCTAATGAGAAATAATATATATATTTTATTCTTTATTTAAATAATATTTAATTTAATTCACAAGTTAAGTGCATGTAGAGAAATAATAATAATAATATTTTAGATGGGGATCTATAAGGATTAAATAAATAATAATGGAAAATTCTTCAAATATTTTATTTTAACCCTTGTGATATATAAACCCAATTATATTATTTTCTTTCAGAGACAATTAATTTGTTTTTATTATGCACAACAAATTTGGAGAATCCTCTCAAACCATTGAGAGGTCCCTTCTCTAATAATGTTACAAAGGATGGAGAGTGACCATCCTCCACCTCCCACTCTCACGTCAAGAGATATCAATGAGAATTATTTGAAGGTGGTTCCTGTGGTGATTAAAGTAAGAAGACACACGCGATATGATCTTCCATGCTAGAACCTATAGGTTCTTATGACAACGTTAATAGATTTGAGTAACTCATGTAGATCACCACTCAAGGGAATCTACTCTTGATTCATATAATGTAATGATGGTGTCACATAGAAACATTGATAGATCAATCAATGAAGTAATAATTTCAAAACATTAATATTAATTAAATTAATTATAAATAATATGTGATGATCCTCCCTCTAGTTTTAGTATAATTTCCATTTTCTGTTTTCATTGATTAAATTTTGTTTATCGCAACATTTATCATCATATAGATCTCAGATTGATCATCAATCATGAAAAAAGTAATGTTGGGAACCACCCATTGAATGATTCTGTTATGCTCAAAACCTTCAATATTAATGTATGTAATGTTTGGGTTGCCTCACCATTCACATAAACATCCATGTGGTTGGCCAAATCACCATCACTCCACCACATTTAATTGGGATTTCAGGTGGTCACATGATCTTATTTCATGGTTCGCAAAGGAATAACACCTATATAATATGATAAATAACCTCATTATTCATCTCATGTATTTATATATTTGGTTCAATTTATTATTACATGGTCCATGTAATCCTTATTCACTAATCGCCCATTTTCCTATAATTTTCATACTGAACAACATAGAAATATCTTGGAAACATCCGCACCATTAAAACATTTTTCTTAGAAACCTCTAAACATTTATTAACCAAAATTTCTCAATAAACATAGAAACCTAAAAAATTTTAAATGAAAATAAAAGGAATTTTTTTAATAATACCCCGTTTAGGTTTTGTGACCATTCCACACAACTGCTCAGAATAATTTTGATGTCTGATTATTGACAATACTTGTGCACTTCCTTCATTAACCACCATTAAAAATGTTAATTTGGATAGTGATAAATTAATAACTAAACAAATAAAATAATACAACATGTAAGACCTTGAGATTTTAAAAATAATACTATGTTTGATAGTGTATATGACATGCAACACCGGTGCTAAACAAACAATGAAATATTATTATTAAAAAAATAACCATTATAAGGTTGTATTTAAATTAGTGCATATTAATAGGATTTAATGATTTATTAAAACTATATAAAGGTCCTAATGAGAAAAAAATTTATTTATAAATTCTTATTAAATAATAACTCAATTTTTAGTATAGTGATTTTATGCTTCAAAAATACATTTTCTTCAAAAATCACTTCTATTTATTTTTGTGACTGTATAATATATTGATTTTTTTAAACCTTTTGAAATTATATTTTATAAAAATTATAAAAATTTTAAAATAAAAAATTTAAAATTATCTTATAGTTATCTTTTGGGATTTTTCTGAATTGATTTATTTTCTAGTGAATAGTAAAAATAATGATTTTAATTGAAAATTGTATTTCTAGATAGACGAATTTACAAATTTACAATTATTAAAATGGTTTAAAAGTAATATTAATTATATTATATAATTAATAATCTAATTAATTTAATATTAATCAATTTTATAGTTGAATTTGTCCTTATAACATATTTATTCTCAAAAATTCCATTTTTCTAAAACATTGTTTTTCATTGTGTTGTGGGTTTTAATATTAAATTAATTTCATCAACTTATAGAAATTGAGTCATTAAAAATGAATACCATATTTGAAATTATGATGTAAATATTTTATATATAGATGTGTTTTATTTTCTATCAATATGAATAATAACCATAGAAAATAATTGTCCCCTTGGTAAGGGTAATAAGATAATTATTGTTAAAAATAACATGATAAGGGATAAAAAATTAACCTAAAACTTTTATTTACCCTATTTTATTAGTTTATTTCTTCAATTTCCATCTATGTTTCACAAATATGAAAACCTGGAACTATATTTATTTGATTTTGAACTTTATAATTTTTAAGTGAAATATAAATTCAAAAATGTCCCTTTCTTGATTTTAATGACTATAATATCTTTTTATAGGGTTAAAAATAATGTAAATTTTGTTATAAATTTTTATTAGTAATTTAATTTTTTTATCTTATTAATTTATCTATAATTTTTAGTTAACAAATAATTTCCATGAATGTTTATGAAACTCCAAATCAATGTTTGTGCAAGTAGTAAAAAATTAGGCCAATGAATTTAAAAATTCTAAAGATAATATTATTTATGTAATTTAATATCTCCCAAAACTTTTATGAATATTAATAAAATATTATATACATTTAAATAGATTATATTCAAATTATTTTTTTTCTTTTTGTTTTCAATGTGAAATTATATGAATAGTGTCAAAATTGACATTAATTATATTTTTTTTGTTAAGAAGTATTTTATTAAATTATTTTAATTTCATAATAATATTGAAAGAATAAAATTTGTATGATAAGAATATGAAATCTTATAAGTGTTCAACTTACGCTCCAATTTTCACCTCATAAGTAAAAGTTCTCCCCTTTAATTTTGAAAAGTCATTACCACATTTAAGGTTAAAATTGGTTAGCCAAGGGATTATAACAAAAGATAGGGTTTAGAATGATATTTAAAACTATATAAATTTTATTGGATGAATATATTAAGATAATATACTCCTTATATTATAATAATTATCAATTTTGAACCATTTTATATGAGTTAGAAACATATTATATATTTTCATGTATTTCCAAAAGTGACATTGAAGATATTTTATATTAAACAATTAATTATTAAATAATTCAAAATATATAAAAATAATATATTCGTCAAATTTATTGGTATTTGATTTAATGTATCATCCATGGTACCCTTATGAGAAATGTTTCCTTTCATAATAACTATCATAACCCCTAAATAGTAAAAGACATTGTTTTCATGATAATCATCGAAGGACTTGACATAAGGTAAAATAATTAAAGTTGAAAAAATCACATAAACCTGTAAAATTTTTATTATATGAGAGTATATATAATTATAATAATCATATATTTAAATTATATTAATCTGGATCCATTTTAAGATCAATATTAATTTATATTAATGTAATACTTTATGAAATTCAAAGAGTGCCCCCTCACATTAATAAGGGAACATCCTCTTCTCTTTTTTCATGTTTAAAAAACTTTTTTCATCAGAAAATACCTAAAAAAATATATTCCTTAAATACCTCCTTACATCCTATGGTCTTCCATTTTATTATTTGTTTAACCGAGGAAGTTTTTAGTTATAAACTTATTGTAGTCCACTAAAGAAGAGGCATGATTTTTAATGAATAGTTATCGTTTTATTTTTTCATCCAAATAATTAAAATATTATTAAAACATAATTATATAATAAAATAAATATATTGAAAATAATAAGATGTTTTTATGTTAATTTCATAACCTTTATTCATCTCTTCTTCCATCAAATGGGATATGAAACTGTCGCTCATGTGTACGGAGGACTACCGTCTTGCGAATCGATGTAATTTATTTTCCATCACTCCTTCTCATGAATGGTTATAAAGATGGATTTAATGTAAATATATGATATAAAATTT
This sequence comes from Viscum album, assembly GCA_963277665.1. Lineage (NCBI taxonomy): Eukaryota > Viridiplantae > Streptophyta > Magnoliopsida > Santalales > Viscaceae > Viscum > Viscum album. The sequence goes on along the minus strand of OY728162.1, from coordinate 343,582,823 downwards.
CATAATTATAAATTTTAAAAATTATTCTATCATATATTTTCTTAGGTTTCCTATCATTAAAAAAATGACAGTGTCAGTTTTGCTTATATGTGGACTACCACCTCTATGTAGTGATATGATTTTTTTTATCACCGCATCAAATAGATGATATATATAGGTATATTTAAATGGAATAATATGATATTTATGACATAATTATAACTTTTTAAAAGAAAAATAATGCTTACCTTCTTTCCACAATGATCGTTGAAAAATAGAAACGTTACTCATTCGTACGTATGACCTACCGCCTTCATAACTGCAACATAGTTCATTTTTCATAAACAACATTCATGTTTTTATTTGTAAGTATAATTGATATAAAAAAATAATTATTTAATTAATATTATTTTGGGGATTATTGAATAATGACCTAGTTCACCATATTCAACAAATCAAATACTTTTTAGACATACGAGTTTAATATCAACAAAACATATTCTATAAACTTAAATAATTAAGTAATTGAATATAACCTGGTAAAAATAAAATTTAATTAATAATATTTTTCAAAATGGTTCTTAATCAATTAAATAAATTTAATTAGTTTATTATTCTTGAAAAATAATAATATATATGATGATTCAGACTCAAGGTAAGAGACACTTTAACTTAAAACCCAGTTTTAAATGTATTGATGATTTATTTTCTAAATATTTTTCTTCAATATACATATTATTAAAATTGTTTTATGGGTTTTTATATGGAAATGAATGAATTATAAATGAAATTTTATGTTACTATTTACATTATTTAAATTTTTTCCAAAAGTTAATCTTTTTAGGGTTATGTTTTGACAAAAAAGAAATAGGAATCATTTATTTTAATGTATATGACTTCAATTGTTTTTTCTCTTTCATAATCGTTATTTGATGTTTGGATTACATTAAAATATTTTCTATTTTCTATAAATAAAAAACTTTGTAACCTTTGTTCTTGGAAATTTTGTTTTAAACATGGTGATTTAAATGGAAAGGGTATTTCGATATCCAAAAGTGTTTCTCATATGTGTTTAAAAGTATTTTTCAAGGGATTTATGGTGAAAAGGTGAAAGCCTAAATTGTTTTATTTGAAATTTGGTAGTAGAGAATTATATATGATTAATTTTTAATCCGGAAATATTATATATAATGGGTGATACTGATATATATTATGCAATGGGTGAGCTTTATATAGCCTATACTATGGGTGATCCCGCTACATCTTATATGATGGGTGGCCCCCATTATAGCTCTCCAATGCATTGGGTAAAGTTCCTTATCTTAAAAAGAAAGATGGAAGGAGTTAATAATTGTAGTTAATCCTATGGATTTAACCGGTCTCTTGTTATTTTTCGCATGGGTTTAACATGTGTTATGAATATGATTCCCTAAGTTGCATAAAAGGGGTTTATAATTAAATGTAATGGGTTTTAAAGCTTTTATTTGAGAAAAAGATGGTGTTTTTAAAATGGAAATTATTTATTTCAAATTAAAAAAGAATAATCTGATAAATGTATGAATTTTATGGATTTTCATGTTTTTCCCTAGACTAATGAATTTCCTTATTTTACATCCCTTACTATGAATTTTATTCTCATCACACATTTTCAAATATTTTTCATAGGGTTTTAAGGATGATTAGGGATATAGATTAGGTCAATATAAAACTTATCAAGATATTTCATGAAATTAAAATGTGTTTATTTTTAAATGATTTATATTTTGGGGGAAAATTGATACTATGTATGAGTTTCCACTTGGTAATATATGGGTTTGTTCTTAGAGGGTTTTGAGATAATTATCTAAAACCATATACCATAAAGATTCTAAAATTATAATAAAGTGAATTCTTGACTAAAAAATCTATATTATGCAAATTTTATTGCTGGTTCCTTATATTTGTTATCATAGGAAATTTTTAGATAACTTTGTAGACTATGATGTTTCCATATAATTATATTTTATGAGTTATAGATACCATCAAACGTTTTTGAGTTTAAGGTTGATCATGAATTCAATGGCATAGAACCCACCATTTTAGGATTAATGTTATGTGAATTTACGGTGATTAATGATATTTTTATAGAATTTTTATTAGGTTTAGGTAAATGTAACCCCTAGTTTTAGTGTGTTTGATTTTTACAATAGAATTTTATTATATTTTTAAGACTATATGATGAAAGATATGAGAAAAACTACATGGCTAAAAAATCATTAATATTGAATATAATAAAATTATTTTTAATGATTTTAATCATATTTTTGGGAATTTTATAATAATTATATTAATATATTTTTAGTAAATGGATAAATCATAGGCTAGGTGAAATCTTGTCACATATAGTATGGCTATAAGGCTTGATCCCAGAGTTGAAGGTTGAAAAGGTTGAATTACATACCACTATCCTATGTTATGTAATTGTTAGTAGGGAATTATTATTTTTACATAAATTATTTAATAATTAAATATAAATTTGATTTTGATAAAATTATTTGATTAAGTTAAAAAAATATTATGGGATTTATTTTTAGAATAAAGGTTGAATTATCTTTTAGAATCATATATGATTTTCTTATGTCTTTATATTGATTCAGGTTATTTATGGAAAATTTTAGCATATTTTTTATATTATATGATTACGACATATATAATTTTTTGGAATATTAATTTATGAGTGACTATTGTTGATTGGAGATAATATATGAATTAATCTCAGAAGAATGTATGATTAAATACATAAAATGTTTTGGTTTCAAACTAAACCCCAAGTATTTTGAAGTATTTTAAATATAGTTATTTATATAATTATTGAGTTTGAACTTTGGGTATTACTATTGAATTTTGAAGATTAATGTATCATTTCTTCATATGATGGTTTATTAATTTTTTTAATTATATTACCAAATTATAACCATTTTTAGTTTTGGTTAATGTATAATGAAAAGAGGAAAAATATTTTTAGCCTTTTCTGGATTATGTAATTTGTTATATGTTTATTTTAGTGCTTCATATATCAAAAATAATATTTAATACTCATCATTTTAAGAAAAATATTATATTATAGTGGAAATTGTTTAGAAGATGAAAATATACTTGTCAAGTAAGTATATTTTCTTATGTTATTCGTCAAGATGGTAAAGGAATTTATAAAATATAGGAAAAATCTAGAATAATAAAAATATTATCCTATTACCTTCATTTATGATGAATCTATAGCCCTTTTCACAGCTCATTGATTTATGGATTTTTTAGTCATTATCTTTCTCATGATCATTCACTTTCTTATGATCTCTATTCTTTGTCATTATATATAATTATTTGGATATTTGAAATTTTCCACAATGTTTATATTACACTTCCCACTAATGTTCTACTATTTTTTAATTCTAGTTATGTGTTATTTGTATTACCTTCGTATTTTTATTTCCTTCTTTTTAAGAGTAAGTTTTAACCCTTTTTTATGATATAAGATTTCAAAAAATGTTTTTTGAAAAATAAAACCCTTGATTACTGATATCAAGTTCAAATTTTAAGGGCACAATTTATAAAATATGGGTTGTGGAGAATGTAACACCATGATATTTTAAAAATAATACTTTGTTTGATAGAATAAAAGACACACGATATAGTACTTAAACGAACCATGAAATATTTTATTTTAATATGACCCGTACAAAAAATATGTTAAATTAGAGGGTATGGATAAGATTAAATAATTTTTAAAATATATATTAATTTTAAAAAATAGAAATATATTGATAATTTCTTAGTAAAAAATCACACAATTTTTAGTAGTCATTTTGTGCTTCAAAAAATAAATTTTCTTCAAAATATTTTTTTTATTTATTTTTAGGATTGGACAATATATGGAATTTTTAAAACTTGTGGATACTTTTTCTATAAATATGATATAATTCTTTAATTCATTTTATCAAAATTATATTACAGTGAATTTATAGGACTTTCCTGAAAAGATTAATTATCCAGAGAATAGTGATAATACAGATTTGTATTGAAAATTGTATTTTTTAATTCATTCATTTACAAAGTTAATTTTTTTAAATGATTTAAAAGTCAAATTAGTTCTATTATATTATTAATAACCTAAATAAAGTTATTTTAATAAATTTTTTAGTTTAATTTTGAATGAAACGTTTTTATACCAAAAAGGGCGTATTTCCTAAAAACTATTTTTTCATTGTGTTTTACATTTTAATATTAAATTATTTTTTGCAACTTATAGAAGTTGAATATTGAAAACTATATTCCATATATTTAATTAGGAGCTAAAAATGTGGTAAATATATCCCTTTTATTTTTTTCTATTATGAATAGTAACCATAGTAAATAATTGTCACCACAATAGGGTTAAACTTGTAGTTTTGTTTAAAAATGATATGATAAGGAATAAAAATTTACAATAAAATATTAATTTATAATTTTTTATTAGTTTATATCATCAATTTCCAACCATTTTTTGGAATTATGGCAACTCAATGCTGTAGTTCTCTGATTTTTACCTTTTTAATATTTAAGTAAAAGACGAAGTAAAGAATACCACTTTCTTTCTATTAATATCTATAATATTTTGTGATAGGTAGAAAGAAATTATATTAGATTATAAATATTTATTTATAATATTGATGAATTTTTTTGTCATGGTAACTTATTTATAATTTTTAATTATGAAATAATTACCTTAAATGTTTACGCAACACCGACTTAGTGTTTGTGCAAGTAATTAAAAATCGAGTAAATGAATTTGAAAACCCTAAAAAATTATTATTTGGGTAATTTGATGTATCACAGGAATCATAGGGATAATATAAACATGTTAGAGATGTTTTAACAATTATATTTGAATTCATTTATTTTCATGTTGTTTTCAAAGTCAAATTAAATGAATAGTTCCAAAAATGACATTAATGATATTTCTTGTTAAATAATATTTTATTAAATAATTTGAAAGTCATAAAAATATTCCAAGAAGAAATTTAGTTTGAGAAATTTTATAAGATGTCATTACTTGGAAATTTATGAACCAATTTTCACCTCCTTGGTAAAATTATTTCCCTTTAATATTGAAAAGTCACTAGTGGAAAAACATATTTTATCCTCGATTTTTAAAATTTTTGACGTCGGTTTTAAACTGACGTCTATAAAGGCGACATAAAAAATATGGTTTTCGGCGTCGGTTTTTCAAGAATTGACACCGAAAACAATTTTGGAAAGTGTTTCAGCGTCGGTTGTACATAAAACCAACGCCGAAACTAATATTTGACAGAATATTCGGCATCCGTTTTAGAAAAAACCGACGCCGAAAGCCGTGTGAACAGGCCCTTCGGCGTCGGTTATATCTAAAACCGACACTGAATCCCCATTCAAACCCGTTTTCGGCGTCGGTTTTATATAAAACCGATGCCGAAGTTAATTATTTTTTTAATATTTCGGCGTCGGTTATTTAAAGAACCGACACCATAGATAATTTTTTTGGAATAAGTTATCTAAATAACCGACGCCATATATTAAAAATTTTATTTATGCCATCTATTATTTAAAAAACCGATGCCATAAATAAATTTTTTTTGTTTGCGTCGGTTATTTAAATAACGGACGCCATAAATAATATTATTTTTTATAACATATTTCCAATTACACTTCCCAAAAAAAGTAGAACCCCTGTAAAAATAACACAATATACAAAAACAATTAAATAGTATTTATCATATAATGCCTCGTATAACTTCAATGATTATATCTAGTTAATCAAAAAAATTATCTAAAGTAAAATTAAAATACACGTACCTTCAATCAATGACATCAAGAAATTTTTTGACATTTGCAAGTCCCACGACTCCACCATTTATGGCATGCTCATTGTTGATTGTTATTGAATCATTCATTTGATTATTAGTAGGTTCAAACACCTAATATATTAAAAGAGTAAGGTTTTTGTACCCATATGTATTATTATTTATAAATATTAGAATATACATACCTAAAATCTTAATCAGACATAACAAATAGTTCACAAAAGTAGATTGAATATGGGTCATATTAGATTCGGAATAAGGCTGTGAATCATTGAATGCCTACAATAATATTGAATGATAAGAAATTAAATAATTGAATAATATGGGAGAAAATATATAAAAAATTAATACAACTAACCTTATGAAAATCAGTAGTTTTCCCAGTTGTGATTATCTCATACATGAATCGTAGAATATAATAACCACATTCAACATGTCCCTTTTGACGATGAAACTGCAGTTATAAAACATTTAATTAAAAAAATATATAACAAAAATATAAAAACTAATTACTTGTACTTCCACATATTTGATTTCCGTTGGTTTCTTTTCTAACATGTATTCCTTGTTAAAATGTTTCCATGATCTGCATTTTTTTATATATGAACTAATAATATTTGTGTAATCAATGAAAATTAAACATAATGATCTTATAAAAAATAAAAAAATACCTGTTTAATAAGGTGAGAAATTGTTTACGCACTCCTACTAATAAAGAAAAAAACCAATATAAGGTGCATTCACTTGGGAAAAATACGCCTAACGTCCAATGCCACCTATAATACAAAAAGTTCACAATTTATGACATTATAATGATAATTAGTTCCTAAAAATGTTGATGTTTTTACTTATCAAGAAATGGAACAAACCAGTACTGAATCTCTTTCTGTGTTAATCTCTGGGATATATATTTAACCCTTTTATGATTCTTCACATGTTCAGATTCCAAGGAAATATACTCTCGGTCTATAAAGCTGTAAATGCCTGATGTTTCCTTTATTAAAATAAGCTTGTGTAGATACCTAATTTAAATAGAAAATATAGTTAGTAAATGACATAACAATCTTTTATTAAAGAAATAGCAGTTCAAACGTCAATTTACTTATATAATAATCAACTGCACCACACTCTGCGAGATCTCTTCAAAATTAACTAAATTCATGAGATCTTCTTTTATTAATTTCAATCCATAATTTTTTCCACATATATCGGGCGTCATCCGAAACTCATAGATAAAATTCAAGGAAGAAGAGGACTCAGATAGTCTTTTTAAACCATAAGAAATATCAGAAGTATCTACAAACAACTGTTCCTGAACATTTTGTTTCATTTGTGCAGTTTATTTTTCTTTCAAATATTCCTATATAAGTTAAATGTTAGAAAACATTATAATTAATTTTGAGTCATTTGTAATTAATATTTAAAAAACACATACCTCAAGTGAAATATAACAAATAATGGAAGTTTTCCAAAGTAAAAAATGGCCCGTACATTCCCCAACACTGGTGATCTCCACAGTAGGAAATGGTAGTAGAGCAGTAAGATATATAATAACAAGTACTGATACTCTAACCTGACCCATCTGGATAGGATGATGATGTATCGAGTCCCCCAACAAATTCACCTGCCCTAACGCAACAATATGTACATGAGGATATCCCGTAAAAAACTCACAATATAAGGCTTGATCCGAGGGAGGAGGTGGAGGCTCAAAGTAAGTAGGTGGGGAAGGGTAAGCAGATGGGGCAGGGTTGTCTGGGTGAGGAGGCTGATAAGGTAGAAAAATGATAAAGTAATATTAGTGTTTAAAATTTATAAAATAGAAAAATTGATTAAAATAATATAATATACCTCGAAAGGTTGTGCAGACGGGGCAGGGTAAGCATATAGGGCAGGGCAGTCCGGATGAGTAGGCTGATAATGCTGAAAAATGAAAAAATTATATTAGTGTTTATAATTTATAAAATAGAAAAATTGATGACAAATAAATAATATACCTCAGAAGGCTGCGTAGATGGGGTAGGGTAAGTAGATGAGGCAGGGTAGTCCGGGTGAGCAGAATGGGAAGGCTAAAAAATTAAAAAATTATATTAGTGATTATAATTTATAAAATAGAAAAATTGACGACAAATAAATAATATACCTAGGAAGGCTGTGCAGACTGTGATTGTCTTTCCAAGTGTTCTAATAAATCCTTCTACACTACTGATTGAATTTGATCACCCATAGACTGTTTCATATCTTTTAACTCTACTTTTAAGGATTCTATTTCTCGGTCTTTTGATTGCTTACTCTTACCAAAAACCATCTGAATACTAACACCCGCCTGATATCCTCTAACACGGCCGGAGTGTTTTTCCTTTCCCAAAGTAGTGTCTAGGATGTCCATCCTACCCTCAGGGATAAAATATCCCTGTGTCTCTTCCTCTTGAAGTTCATCCTAAAAAGAAAAATAAAAAGGTTATATTAGTGTTTATAAATTATAAAATAGAAAAATTGTTAACAAATAAATAATATTTACTTACAATTTTATCATCTACTTGATGACCTTCCTCTATAAGATATTGTTCAATTTTTCTTTTTTTTGCTCATTTCCATTTCTCATGGCGAGTGGGAGGAGATGAAGGGCCAAACTGGACCTCTTCTAAACCACTACTTGATCGAGCTCTTAATGCTTCAAATTTTTCTTCAATCATTTTCTGCTCCAAATTCAAATACCCTCCATGTGATAAACTATAAGGATATACGTTTTTCAACTAGATCTCCTAATGAGATCTCCTAGAGGCCTATTATATAATAATAAACTACTAAGTAATAAGAAAAATAAAGCATAAATTTTAAAATATAAAACAATTACCATACCTGAAATTTCTCTTCCTGACAGCTATCAACAAATCGCTTCCATGTTTCTTTATCTATATATGGATACTTAAGACATGGGCTTTCAAACCTTCTCTTTCCAAAAACATAATTTTCTTTCAGTTTGTTTTTAAAATCTCTCCATCGAACTGCCGCTAAAGAGATATTTATTTTCTTAATTTCTTTGGTTTCCTCAAAATTTAAGGTCATCTATAATTTAAAAAATTAAATATTTCATTTAAAATATATAATATTCAAAAAATGAGATAAAAGAAATAAAGTAAGATATTTTATCATCACGGCCTCCCAAATCTCTTGCTGTAATATCTCAGGTAAATAAAGAATAATACATTTTCATATTTATTAATATTTACGAATTAAATATTAATTTTATTTTAAAGGGGTTTCTATGTTCGATAGCGTACCCGATACACAACAAAGAGTTTTTTTGAAATCTTACGATGCACACTAGTAATATAATAATTTTATTTTAAATGGTAGTTAACACATAGCCGTTGTATTGGAGGGAATGAATAAAGATAACTAAAATATTATTATATATTTTTTAAATGTTTTTACATTTATCCAATAAAAGATAAAGGCTTAGAATACGAAAAGAATTCAATTTTAGGCATATATATACTCTAACATTCACAAAAGGTCGACTTATCACCTTTTGACGGAGAACCATATATAAATATAGTTTTGTCACTCTTATACATTCTATTGGACTAAATAAAATTCTTCTTTAGAATCGGGACATCAAAATTTACTTTGTGTAAATTTTTGGTATTTTTCCGATAAAGTTCATTTTTTAATGAATAGTGAAAAATGTTGTATTTTAATTCAAAACCTCTTTTTAATCTAATTTATTTATATGAATATATTATCTTTAGAATTGGTTTTAAAGTTAAATTATAATATGTTTTTACCATTTAATCCAATTGTGGTCGTTGGAATTAATTTCACTTTGAAATCGGACTTAAACTAGTGTCAATCTTTTGATACTTATTGTTTCATAAACACATGCTATTTGCTCTGACAGTAGGAATTAATTATTAAATTAATTAATGCAACTTATATGTTTCAAATTTTGTAAAATAGACTTAATTTTTGAATTCTGGATATCAAATATAGCTTAGGGTGATGTTTTGGTATTTTTCTGAAAAACATCAATTTTTGATGAATAGTGAAACCACTAAGTGGTACTTAAAAAACTAATTTTTCGTTTAAATGAAATTTTACCACCTATGTGTTTTGAATTTAAAAAATACGACAAACATGGTTGTCATTAGGAAGTAAAATGTGGTTCAATGAGATTAAAATAATTTTTTGGTGAATAGTAACTTTTAAGTTTATTAATCGCGATTAGAGGTAATTAGTGTAGTTTAAGGGAAAAATAATGTTTTAATATTATGAAATGACCTAGACACATGTCCTACCAATATTGGACGTGTCATGTCCGACCAAGAAAATCCATGGGTCAACTTGGGGACCCCATGGAGCCACTTTGGTAGGAAAATGACATTAATAACTTTTTATTTAATGTTAAAATTAAAATGTCACAAACATGAGTTGTTTTACAAAAACAATTTATTAATGGGGATAAAAGTCATATTTTTGACTATAAACATTCATTATAAAGATAAAAATATTTCTTACATCATGATATTTGTTTTATAATTTTTAGACATTAAATAAATTAAATTATTTATGACATCATGACGATGCAGCGATTACCTCATTAATGAACGATTTAAATAAAATGAAAAGATAATGTAAAATCTAAGACTTACACTTGTAAAATACCTATTTGATGAGTATATTTCGAACCCTTATCACCTTATCCTATAAATATATAATTGTGGGACCGTTTTTATTCGAAAATCCTTTTATAATAAAGTATCTTTTCTTAACATTCCAAGATTGCCCCACCTCTCCTCTTATAAAAAGCCCCCACCTCTACCTCCTTACCCCCACCTCTCAAGACTTTGGCTCAGCCAAATCCTGCCCATTTTGTCTCTAATCACCCATCTATTACTCCTAGAAGCCTCACTTTGGGCAGAAGTCTTCCCAAGGAAGCTTTTGAGCTCAAATCAAAAAGAGTTACCCGTTTTAAAGGTAGTGTTTCCTCTTCTGTTATTTTGTTCATTTTTCTTCTCCAACCCTCTAAAATCTTCTTATTCATTTCTTTTGTAAAACTCAAGTATCTTCAATATACTAGGATGTTGTTATAAGATGATTTTGAGCTACAATTACAGGCACCTTCATCTAATGGTTAAAGAGAACACTGTTTCTGTGGATGACGAATTTCTGCATCACGAAACGATGATTGTTCAATATTCTTCTAACACCTTCAAAGGTGGCCATTAAGATGTAACTATATTTATATATGATATATAATATGTTTATATTTTCCTTAAGCTTCTGTATTTTTCATTTATGTCACACATTTATGGTTTCCATTGTGGATAAACACGACAATTTCATTTTAGGAAGTGCGGACTACCGCCCCCTCAAAGTGATTTGATTCATTAATGTCATACGTGGGACGTTTAAAGGATGGATTTAATAATATTATATATTATATTATACTGGAATTATAATATACCTTTTTATCATCATGAATTCACTCCATTAAGGTATGAGATTGAAATGAAAGTAGCATTCATGCGTACGTACGGCTTACCATCTCCATGAATGGTGCATTTCATTTCTTATCCCCAAATCTAATTTACTATTATAAGTACATATATATAATGGATATATATGGTGTATGTTACATCTAAATGATGAATATAATTCTGGAATTAAAATATACATACCTTTCATTTAGTTTGAATTCCATTAATATGACATAGAAATGAAAGTAGCGTTCATGCGTACGTATGGCTTACCGTCTCCATGAACGGTGCATTTTATTTCTTACCTCTAAATGATTATGTAATATTATAAATACATGTATATTCTGGATATATATGATATATATGATATCCAAATCATGAATATCATTCTGGATATAATGAACCTTTGACCACACGAACAACATGTAATTGTAAGAAGTCCAGTTTCGACTTAAGAACCAAAAATCGACAAAACAATCATTATTAACATAAATTACTACATAATGTTTATAACATGGTAATAAGTGATATAAAAGTAATAATGAACTTGAAAAATGTTCTTAATCAATTAGAAATTAACTCAAGATTATTATTCAGGATGTTAAATAACGATCGAGTCAAGTCAGACCCGAGGTAAGGGACTTCGTCTCAATCTCCTTTCATTGAGGCATATTTCGTTTTATACAAAAATTTATTTTATACGGTGTATAAACCCCTTTTACTTTTAATATTATACAAATGGAATCTTTTTCTATAAATCATTTTACAAAAAGACAAAAAGGAATGTTTTTTTTAATGTATGCGGCGACAACGACCTTTTCCGCCGCCACGAGTATTATTTGGCCTATAAATTCCCCAAGAATCCATAATGTTTTTAAAATTAAATAAATACCATATAATCTTTTATGTATTTTGGTATTGAAAATGGTTTTTATAATGGATTTTTTATGTCAATATATTTATGTGATATATTGTGATAAAAGTGTGGAAATGTTTTCTTTCCATTATATTTGTTTTATGTCTTATTATTTTATAATTGTACTTGGAAATTTGACGGGTGGTTACGTGATAAACCATAAGATGGGTGGTGCCGTGAATACCAGGATGGGTGGTTACGTTATAACCTCCAATGCATTGGGTATTGAAGTTATCCGTATGGCTCTTCTATTAAGTGATATGTGTGGAAGTCGACCGTATGGTTATTCCATTTAAGTATGTTTATGTCCCAAGTTACCTTTATATGTTATTTGATCTTTATATGGGTTTTATGGTAATCTTTTGGATACAGAAGGGTAATTAATGATATTTTATTCAGTGAAGAGTTTTTACTACTTCATAAAGGTGAAAATTATTACTTTGATAATGTATACATGGTTTACTTGGTGTTTTGATAAACTAAACATTTTCATCCTTTGTGTATCCCTTACTGAGCTTTTTATGCTCACCCCAAGTTTTTTGAAATTTTTTTCAGAGGACTTAATGTGGAATAGGGTCAAGTATGGGATCAAGGGAACGTCATGCTATATAAAACATAGAACTAGACGTGTTTCATTTTAAGAGTTTTTATTCTATGGAAACTTAGTAGAAGTGTCTACTTTGTAATCTTTTGAGATGTAATAGTTATGTCCTAATTCTCTAAAACTCTAAACCTGAAAAGACCCTCAATGTGAATTATTCACATAATTCAATATTAAGTAAGGTTTAAGGCCGGGGCCATATAGTTGGTATCAGAGATCGGTTTAGACAACTTTAGGAGTTAGAAAAGTGTTAAATTATGAATTAATTTGTGATATGACTGAAATGATATAGCATTTAAAGATTACCATGTTGCTTCGCCTAATATATTTCTGTGTTCAGAATGGTTTTCCGCAGAGGAAACAAAGCAGCTATGTTGGGACGACATCAAGAGGAAAAAAACCTTCCAAATTAGCAACCTGAGATGGTTGGAATTGGAAGTAAACAGTTTGTTGCAGTGATGGAACAGTTGACTCAGGCTATAAATGGTGGTGGTATCCATGCACGAGATCAGCCAGATCAACCGCAGAGGAACATGTCAGTGGTGGAACATTTCATGAGTAAACATACCCCATCATGTAGAGGATCATCTGACCCTGTGCTAGATGAAGGGTGGATTAAAGCGCTGGAGAAGATTTTTGATGTCAGGGGGTGTTCAGAACATCAAAAGGTTAGTCATGATGTTTACCGTTTTGAAGGTGAAGCTGATCATTGTTGGTCGATGGTGAAAAATATCAGGGATAGTGATGAGATTGATGATCTTTACTGGTACGAATTCAAAGGTATGTTTCTTGAGAAATACTTTCCTAAGGTGGTTTGTCTTAGGATGGAAAAACATTTCCTATAATTGAGGCAGGAGGATAACTTAGTGGCTGCTTATGAAGCAAAGTTCACTCGACTGTCAAGGTATGCTCCAAACTTCATACGATATCTTGATTGTACATTCAACGGTTTTTATTCCGGGTTAAAGCCAAAGTATCGAAGGGCTTTAGGTTTTTGTGAGTTCAAAAGTTATGAAAAACTTGTTAGATGTACGGAGAAGGTGGAAATGGAGTTTTTCGATGATCAGGTGTTCTTTGAAAAACAACAGAATAGGAGGTCCAGTTGGCAGGAAAAGGGGATGAATTCATCAAGGAAACAAGGAGGTAAGAAAACCAAATATCCATCCGGTGAGAAGTGTGGTAAAATGCTTCCTGGAGAATGTTTATCCAAGTCTGGAAAGTGCTTTCGGTGTGGTAAGTCAGGTCCTGTTGCTCGTAAATGTAAGGAAGATGATAAAGCAAGAAATGAAAAGCCAGCAGTAAGATGTTTTAAGTGTAATGAAATGGGTCATTATGCAAATGATTGTCTAACGAAGAACTCAACTGGGGAAAAGCAGCTAGAGTACAAGCAGAAAGGGGTGGTGAAATCCTTTGCAACTACTTCATCAGATGTTGGGCCATCGAATGAAGTAGTATCAGGTACACTGTTTGTTTGTTCAGATTATGCCAATGTGTTGTTTGATTCAGGGTCTACACATTCTTTCATCTCTGAGAAGTTTTCTAGTAAATTGGAAATTCCATCTCAAGATAAGAATCATGAACTTATGGTAAAAAATCAGGAGGAAGCGTTGAGACAAAAATGAATTATAAGAACCTTCCTATTCTTGTGTGCGGAAGGAATCTACCTACAAACCTTATTGTTTTGCCTCTAGTAGAGTATGATGTTATTTTGGGCATGGATTGGATTTCTGTTTATCATGCTAAGATTGACTGCAGAGCTAAAATGGTTTCTTTTAAGAAATATTTTCAGTTTGTGTATAAGAATGAACCCTTGATTTTGATAACATATCAGGTAGTTGAGAAACTAGTAAAAGATGTAAGTGAATGTTACCTTGTACATATTGTTGAAAATAAAGGAACTGTTCAGATTAATGATGTGAAGTGGTAAATGAGTATCTTGATGTTTTTCTTGATTAGTTTCCTAGTATTATTCATGATCGAGAAGTTGAATTTACTGTTGACTTAGTTCCTGATTCTAAGCCAATTTAAAAACCCCCCTTATCGAATGGCTTAAGTTGAAATTTTAGAGTTAAAGAAGCAATTACTGAAGTTATTAGATAAACGTTTCATTCGACCAAGAACATCACCATGGGATGCTCCTGTCTTGTTTGTTAAAAAGAAAGATAGCTCAATGAGACTTTGCATTGATTATAGATCCTTGAATAATATCACCATTAAGAACAAGTATCCTTTGTCTCATATAAATGATTTTTTTTATCAGCTCCAAGGAGCTCAGTATTTTTCGACGATTTACTTGAGGTCGTGGTACCATAAGTTGAAAGTAAAAGAAGCAAATGTTCCAAAGACTGTGTTCCGTACTAGATATAGCCATTATGAATTTGTAGTTATGCCTTTTGGGTTAACCAATTCACCTACTATATTCATGGAACTTATGAATAGAATTTTCCCTAAGTTCTTGGTTGTTTTCATTGATGATATTTTGGTGTTTTCTAAAAGTAAAGAGGAGCATGAAAGTCATTTAAGGGTTATCTTGAAAACCTTAAAAGAAAAGAAACTATATGGGAAATTTCGAAAGTGTGAGTTTTGGTAACAACAAATTTATTTCCTTGGTCACATTGTTTCAAAAAATGGAATAACTATTGATCCAGCTAAAAAAAAGTTGTTGAAGAATGGACAAGACCCACAAATGTAACCGAGATTCATAGTTTTGTTGGTTTGGTAGGTTACTACCGAAGGTTTGTTGAAATTTTTTCACAATTATCTAGTCCAATGACTAACCTAACTCAGAAGGGTGTTACATTTATCTGGACAAAATAATGTGATGATTGTTTTCGGGAGTTGAAAAGAAGATTGGTGAATGCTCCAGTTTTGGAACTTCCTTCCAGGAATGGTGAGTTTGTTATCTAAAGTGATGCTTCATTGAAAGGACTTGGTTGTGTCCTTATGCAGAATGATCAGGTAATTGCTTATGCTTCACGTCAGTTGAAAACTCATGAGGTAAATTACCCTACACATGACTTGGAATTAGCTGTTGTTGTTTTTGCTTTAAAAATTTGGAGGCATCATTTGTATAGATTAAAGTGTGAAATATATACCGATCACAAAAGTTTAAAGTACATATTCACTCAACAATATTTGAACATGAGACATAGGAGATGGATGGAATTAATCAAAGATTATGATTTTACAATTCATTACCATCCAGAAAGAGAAAATAATGTGGCTGATGCTTTGAGTCGAAAAAGTAATGCTTCATTAATAATGCTACATTTGGAACGAGATCCTTTGGTTTTTTGATTAGATGAACATTGGAATAGAAGTTGTTGGTGTAGGATGTTCTTCTGTTTTTTTCAAGTATCAGTGAGATCATCCCTATCAGAGAGAATTAATCAAGCACAGAGGGAAGATAGTGAGTTGCAGAGAAAGGTAGAGCTGGTTCAGAAGGGTAAGTTTCCTGAATTCAACATTGAAAATGATTGTGTTTTGAGGTTTGAGAAGAGATTATGTGTGCCTGGTGATTCACAGTTGAATAATGAGTTGTTATGTGAGGCTCATAGTTCCCCATTTTCAGTTCATCCTGGTCGTACTAAGATATACAGAGATCTGCGGGAGTATTACTGGTGGGATGGAATGAAAAGAGACATTGCTGATTTTACTGTGAATTGTTTGACTTGTCAGCAGGTTAAAGAAGAGCGGCAGTTACCGAAAGGGATGCTTCAGCCTTTACCAGTGCCAGAGGGGAAATGGGAAAATATATCCATGGACTTTGTTGTGGTATTACCAAGGACATCTCGAGGTAATAATGTAATCTGGGTTATTATTGTTCGATTGACTAAATCTGATCATTTCCTTCCTATTCGAGATACTTTCCCTCTAGATAAACTTTCTCGATTGTATCTTAAAGATATAGTCAAGTTGCATTGAGTTACCCTATCTATTGTATATGATCGTGATCCCATATTTACTTCTAACTTTTGGAAAGGCCTTTAGAAGTCATTGGATGCTGAATTAAATTTTAGTACAGCTTTTCATCCGCAATCAGATGGGCAGTCAGAACGAACAATTCAGACCTTGGAGGATATGCTACATGCTTGTTCGATGGATTATCAGGGAATTTGGGACCAACATATTTCTTTGGTTGAGTTTTCTTATAATAACAGTTTTCATTCAGTATACAGATGGCACCATTTGATGCATTATATGGGAAGCGGTGTCGAAATCCAGCTTTTTGGGATGAAGTGGGTGAAAGAAAGATGATGGGACCTGAATTGGTAGAAGAGATGGCAGAAAAAGTTTAGTTGATTCAGAAACACATGAGAACAGCTCAGAGCAGACAGAAGAGTTATGCGGATAATCGGAGGAAGGATCTATCTTTTGAGGTAGGTGATCATTTTTTTCTCAAAGTTTCACCATTGAAAAGTGTGATGTGATTTGGTAAGAAAGGAAAGTTGAGTCCAAGGTTCATTGGACCATATGAAATTCTGGAGAAAGTTGGATCATTTTCTTATCGAGTGGCTTTACCTCTGAGTTTATCTCAGGTACACAATGTTTTTCATGTTTTGATTATGAGAAAGTATATGCCAGATCCATCTCATGTTTTGAGCCCAGAGGTAGTTCAGTTGGAAGAGAATCTCTCTTATGAAGAACAACCAGTCCAGATTCTTGACTGAAGAGAGAAAGTGTTGTGAAATAAGGTAATTCACCAGGTAATGGTTTTTTGGAAAAAACATATTGTTGAAGTGGAAACGTGGGAATCTGAAAATGCTATGAGGGATAAATACCCCCAATTATTTGGATAAGTGAATAAAATTGGAAGGATGTAATTCCCAAAAGGGGGGAAGGATGTAACATCCCAGGTAAATAAAGAATAAAACATTTTCATATTTATTAATATTTATGAATTAAATATTAATTTTACTTTAATGGGGTTTCTATGTTCGATAGCGTACCTGATACACAACAAAGAGTTTCTTTGAAATCTTACGTTGCACACTAGTAATAAAATAATATTATTTTAAATGGTAGTTAACATGTATCCGTTGTATTGGCGGGAATGAATAGAAATAACTAAAATATGATTTATATGTTTTTTTAAAATTTTCCACATTTATCCAATACAAGATAAAGGCTTAAAATACGAAAAGAAATCAATTTTAGGCATATATACTCTAACATTCACAAAAGGTCGACTTATCGCCTTTTAATGGAGAACCGTCTATAAATATAGTTTTGGTCACCATTATACATTCTATTGGAAAAAATAAAATTCTTCTTTAGAATCGGGACATCAAAATTTACATTGTGTAAAGTTTTGGTATTTTTCAGATAATGTTCATTTTTTTAATGAATAGTGAAAAATGATGTATTTTAATTCAAAAACTCATTGTAATCTAATATATTTATATGATTATATTATCTTTTTAGTTGTTTTAAAGTTCAATTAGAATATATTTTTCAAATTTAATCCAATTGTGGTCGTTGGAATTAATTTCACTTTGAAATCCGACTTAAACTAGTGTCAATCTTTTGATACTTGTTGCTTCATAAAAACACGCTATTTTCTCTGACAGCTGGAATTAATTATTAAATTATTTAATGAAACTTATATGTTTTGAATTTTTTAAAATAGAATTCATTTTTGAATTTGAAATATCAAATATAGCTTAGGGTGATGTATTGGTATTTTTCTGAAAAACTTCAATTTTTGATGAATAGTGAAACCACTAAGTTGTATTTAAAAAACCGATTTTTCGTTTAAATGAACTTTTACCACCTCTGTGTTTTGAATTTCAAAAATCCTACATACATGGTTGTCATTAGGAAGTAAAATGTGGTTCAATGGGATTAAAATAAGTTTTGGTGAATAGTAACTTTTCAGTTTATTAATCGCGATTAGAGGTAATTAGTGTAGTTTAAGGTAAAAATAATGTTTTAATAATATTAAATGACCTAGACACATGTCCTACCCTTATTTTATGTGTCATGGCCGACCAAGACAATCCATGTGTCAACTTGGGGACCCCTGTAGCTACTTGGTATGAAAATGACATTAATAAATTTTTATTTAATGTTAAAATTAAAATGTCACAAACATGAGTTGTTTTACTAAAAAAAAATTAAAATGTGGTTATACAAGTAATATTTTTTACTATAAACATTCATTAGAAATATAAAAATATTTCTTACATCATGATATAATTTTTATAAATTTTAGACATTAAATAAATTAAATTATTTATGACATCATGATGATGCACTGATTGCCTCATTAATGAACGATTTAAATAAAATGAAAACATAATGTAAAATATATAACTTACACTTTTCAAAGACCTATTGGATGAGTATATTTCGAACCCTTATCACCTTATCCTCTAAATATATAATTGTGTGACTCTTTTTATCCAAAATTCATTTTATAATAAAGTATCTTTTCTTAACCTTCCAAGAGTGCCCCTCCTCTCCTCTTATAAAAGGCCCCCACGTCTACCTCCTTACCCACATATCTCAAGACTTTTACTCGGACAACCCCTACCCATTTTGTCTCTCCACACCCCTATCTTACTCCTAGAAGCATCACTTTGGGCAGAAGTCTTCCCAAGGAAGCCTTTGAGCTCAAATCAAAAAGAGTTACCCATTTTAAAGGTAGCGTTTTCTCTTGTGTTCTTTTGTTTTATTTTGCTTCTCCAACCCTCTAAAATATTTTTATTCATTTATTTTGTAACAAATCCAGTATCTTAAATATACTAGGATGTTTTTAGAAGAATAATTCGAGCTACACTTACAGACACCTTCATCTAATGGTTAAAGAGAATACTGTTTCCGTGGATAGAGAATTTCTGCCTCACAAAACGATGATTGCTCAATATTCGTATAACACCTTCAAAGGTGGCCATTAAGATGTCACTATATTTATATATGATATATAATATGTTTATGTTTTCCTTAAGCTTCTTTATTTTTCATTTATGGAACACCATTATGGTTTCCATTGTGGGTATACACGATAATTTCATTTTAGGAAGTGCGGACTACCGTCCCCTCAAAGTGATTTGATTCGTTAATGCCATACGTGGGAAATATAAAGGATGGATTTAATAATATTATATATGATATTATACTGTAATTATAATATACCTTTTTATCATTATGAATTCACTCCATTAAAGTATGAGATAGAAATGAAAGTAGCGATCATGCGTACGTACGGCTTACCGTCTCCATAAACGGTGCATTTCATTTCTTATCCGCAAATGTAATGTACTATTATAAGTACATATATATAATGGATATATATGGTTTATGTTACATCTAAATGATGAATATAATTATGGAATTAAAATATACATACCTCTCATTCAGTTTTAATTCCATTAATATGACATAGAAATGAATGTAACGTTCTTGCGTACGTACGGCATACCATCTCCATGAATGGTGCATTTCATTTATTACCTCTAAATGATTTTGTAATATTATAAATACATGTATATGCTGGATATATATGATATATATTATATCCAAATCATGAATATCATTCTGGATATAATGAACCTTTGACCACACGAACAACATGTAATTGTAAGAAGTCCACTTTCGACTTAAGAACCAAATATCGACAAAACAAACATTATTAACTTAAATGATTAAATAATGTTTATAACATGGTAATAAGTGATATAAAAGTAATAATGAACTTGAAAAAGGTTCTTAAGAAAGTAGAAATTAACTCAAGTTTATTATTCAGGACGTTAAAGAACGATCGAGTCAAGTCAGACCTGAGGTAAGGGACTTCGTTTCAATCTCCTTTCATTGAGGCATATTTCATTTTATACAGAACTTTATTTTATACGGTGTATAAAACCCTTTGACTTTTAATTTTATACAAAAGGAATATTTTTCTACAAAGCATTTTACAAAATGGCAAAAAGGAATGTTTCTTTTAACGTATGCGGTGACAACGACCTTTTCCACCGCCGCGAGTATTATTTGGTCTTTGGCTTCCTCAACAAGCCGTAATGTTTTTAAAATGAAATAAATAACATATACTCTTTTATGTATTTTGGTATTGAAAATGGTTTTTATAATTGATTTGTTATGTCAATATATTTATGTGATATATTGTGATCAAAATGTGGAAATGTTTTCTTTCCATTATATTTGTCTTATATCTTATGATTTTATAATGGTACTTGGACATTTGACGGCTGGTTACTTGATAAACAATAGGACGGGTGGTGCCATGAAAACCAGGATGGGTGGTTATGTTATAACCTCCAATGCATTGGGTATGGAAGTCAGCCGTATGGGTATTCCATTAAGTGATATGTGTGGAAGTCGACCGTATGGTTATTCCATTTAAGTATGTTTATGTCCCAAGTTACCATTATATGTTATGTGATCTTTATATGGGTTTTATGGTAATCTTTTGGTTACAAAAGGGTAAGTAATGATCTTTTATTCAGTGAAGAGTTTTTACAACTTCAGAAAGCTGAAAATTATTACTTTGATAAAGTATTCATGGTTTACTTGTTGTTTTGATAAACTAACAATTTCAATTCTTTGTGTATCAATTACTGAGATTTTTATGCTCACCCCAAGTTTTTTGAAATGTTTTTCACAGGACTTAATGTGGAATAGGGTCAAGGATGAGATCAAGGGAAAGTCATGCTATATAAAACATGGAACTATACATGTTTCTTTTTAAGAATTTTTATTATAGGAAACTTATTAGAAGTGTCTACTTTGTAATATTTTGAGATGTAATAGTTATGTACTAATTCCCTAAAAGTCTAAACCTGAAAAGATCCTCAATGTGAATTATTCATTTAATTCAATATTAAGTAAGGTTTAAGGTTGGGGCCTTATACTTGCTTCAACGTCCTGTCCACTGACTTCCAATCAGGATATAAAATACTAATCCTGTAACGGCTCTATATCGCTATATAACTATCAAACTGAACTGCATTTGGTCCAACTGCATTATTATTATCATCAAAACAGATGTGTAATTTTTTATCATCATGAGCAAGTGATAGTTTTGGTAAGCGTGTAATACCACGTTTACCAACTTGAGAACTTGATTTTTGAGTAGTAATTTGAGAAGCCTCTTCTGCCGAGGACACATCAGTAGTCCTACAATTATTTTTGTAAATTAATAGTTTTCTTTCATTAAATAACTATATTACTGAATATTTAATAATATGTCAAAATAGATATACCTTGGTAACTACTCCTCTCTATCTCTATCTGAAATTGCTACTAGAAAGTGTAATAAAATTTTGTGTACCTGCATATCAATAGAAAACTGAATAATTAGAAACAAGGAAGACAAAAATAAATATGTAAAAATAGGGGCATGTATTTGTAAGTTTTAAAAATAGACACAAAATATAAATATTTACCAGAAAAATTAGGAGACTAATTTAGTGTTTTTACACATGCCTTCATCATGATCGGTACGTACTGCATGCACTATGTCTGTCTTATATTCATTGTAATCATCTAGAAATTGCGTAATAGATGAATAAGGATCATGTAAATCACTAGCATCATCAGAATCATCCTCATCACCCAAATGGTATCTTTTCCCTTTCAAAACAACTGACCACTGATCATTCGACGGATCAATGACAAAAAATACTTGTTTTTCATGTGTCATCATGATAAATGGTTCCTCACTGTGATTAAATCTTTTCAAATCAACTAATTTAAACCCATATTCATCATGTTTCATGCCACTATTACTATCAACCCAATTAAACTTAAAAACAGTGACTAAAAATTTAATATAATCAATTTCCCATATGTCTTCAATAACTCCAAAATATGATGTTGATACAAAAATTGGGTTTTTATCCTTGGCACTCGAAAAATGCACTGCTTTAGCGAATACCATCACACCACTATTTTGAACGGTACTCTTGTCATCCAGTTTTTTTGTGAAAAATGTGTAGCCATTGATATCAAAACTAGACCAAGTGATCACATTAAGAGATGGTCCCCCTTCTAACCACTTCAATGTTTCTGATACAGATATATCTGGGGTGACTTTCTCTTTAAACCACGAAAAAAAATTTCTTCTTATGCTCAATCATCAACCACTTTTCATTTCTTTCTGATATCATAAATTTAATTCAGAAATATGTGAGGATATAAATGGTTGAACTTGATCTGTGTTGTTCAAAATATATAAATGTTCTTGCATCACTTCATCACATGGAATGAAATTTACCTTTAATCCTCGAACCCCTCTACCTTCTCTATCAACTCTCATATGTCGAGATACAGGGAGACCAATATGCTCCACCTCACTCAAATAATCAGTATAGAACTCAATCACCTCTTCAGATACATATTTTTAAACAATAGATGCCTCTGGTCGATAAGGATTTTTAACATATCCTTTCAAAATTTTCATATATCTTTTAAAAGGATACATACATCTTAAATAAACAGGCCCACATATTCTTATCTCATGCACCAAATGAATCAATAGAGGAACCATTATATCAAAAAATGTGTGTGGGAAATACAGTTCTAGTTGACAAAGAATAAGAGTTGCTTCATTCTCCATCACATCTAACAAATTTGGATCAATGACATTGCTACAAATGGATTTAGAGAAATTACATAACCTGATGACTGTCTTTCTGACAGCTTTCGATAATATACCCCACACTGCTACTGGTATAATTTCTTGCATCAACACATAAAAATCATGTGATTTCATACCTATTAATTTAAAATCCTTCAATGACACAAAATTATTCACATTTGAAGAAAAATCACTGGGTACTTTAATACCATGAAGACACTGACAAAACTTAATCTTTTCAATCTTTCTTAATGTGTGACAAGCCGGAGGCAAATATGTTCTGTTTCCTTTCATAGTGGGAGATATCTCCAAACGTATTCTCATTAATATCAAGTCCATTCTAGCATGTAATCCATCTTTTGTCTTTCCATTTATGTCTAACAAAGTTCCAATCAAACTATAACATATGTTTTTCTCAACATGCATAACATCAATGTTATGTTTTATCTCTAAAAATCTCCAATATGGTAGTTCGAAAAAAATAGACTGCTTCTTCTAGATATGTTTTTTTAAACCAGAAATTTTTCTCTTTCCAAATGTCGAATCAATATCATCCACTCTATCATAATATTCTTCAGCTGACAGTGGTCGGGGGGGAGGGGGGGGGGGGTTGTATTCTTGTAAACCATTAAATGCTTTTTTCAATCTATGATAACGATGATCAATTCGCAAAAATCTTCAATTCCCCATGTACACTGTCTTTCTTCCATTCTGCAATTGATAATATGAAGTTTGTTCTTCACAAATTGGAATTTCCATATGTCCCTTAACACTATATCCACATAAGTTTCCATATGCAAGAAATTCTTTTAAAGTGAACATTATCATATCACACAAAATAAAATAATCTTTCTTGTATGCATCGAAAACATTAACAACTTCCTCCCCTAGCAGTTTCAAATCATCAATCAATGGTGTAAGATACATATCAATATCATTTCCCGGTTGTTTTGGTTCCTAAATCATCAAGATCATCATAATATATTTTTTCGTCATACATAGATGTGGGGAAAAGTTTTAAAGTACCAGAAAAATAGGCCATGAACTATGTTGGCTATTGAGGCTCCGATATGGATTCATTCCATCAGTACACAATCTCATTCTGATATTTCTAACTTCACTTCCAAAATCATGAAGTTTATTATCAAAACTCATCCATTGTGGTGAATCGGCAGGGTGACTTAAGTTACCATCAAATATTCCCTCATCTGAATTCTATCTTAACATTTTTGAATCAATTGAATTTGAAAATACACGCTTTAAATGAGGAATTATTGGAAGGTACCAAGTTTCTTTAGCTGGAGTTTTGATTCTGGTACCTAAAAATAAATCAGAATTGAATTATCAGAATTGTATGCAAAAAATATTGGATGATATCATTGGAAAGTAAAAAATTGATTTTTCAAAACATTAAATGGCATCACCTGAGAATGAATTTGAGTTGACTTTCTCATCCATCTTATAGCGCGATGTCCCACATGTATGACAACTTGATAAATGTTCATTTTCTTTCCTATACAGTACACAATCATTGCGGCAAGCATGTTTCTTTTTATACCCCAATCCCATTGGGCATAATATTTTCTTCGCCTCATAATTGGAATCTGGAAGCCCATTTTCTACTAGAAGTAGCTCTTTTAAAAGCTCAAGTAAACTGGAGAATCTTTTATCACTCCACCCATTTTTTTTCTTTTAAGTTAACTAATCTCAAAACTGCTGATAACACTATATATTTACTGCAACCTGGGAATAATGGTTTCTCAGAATCTCCATACAATCGTTCAACAGTTGGTTTCTTTTTTATGGTTTCAACACCTAAATCATGAATTATTTTTTCAATACGATCATCTGCCTCATTATGAATATTGTCATCAACATTGGATGTTGAAGTTTCAGTTCTTTCACTATGCAAGATACAACATGTATAATTGAGGATAAAACCATAACAAATGAGATGATCCTAGATTTATTTGGAGTTTAACTTTCTCATATTTACACACTTCACACATAGACAAGAAATCAAATCAATATTTTGACGATGTCATTTAGAAAATTCCAAAAAATTATCAACTCCTTTTTCATATTCACTAGTGGTTCTTCATAAATAAATACAATTACGATCCATTAATACCTGATATCAGAATATAATTGGTGAATATATTAAAACATATAAACATTTAAATATCTATCAGATAAATTGTAAAAAAACATTTTTAATAAAAAATATTGATAATCAGATAAAAGACATCAGATATGAAACACGTCTACAAATAGAGTAAAATGTTTATTTTCATATTATATACATGTGTGTTATATTGATATTATAATTTAATTATAATATCATTCTTTTAAAATTTATTAGTTCATTTTACATAGTTTCAATATTTCGATGTTGCATATGTCAAAAATATTGAAGAGTAAATTAATTTAAAGGATGAAATAAGTGAAATGTGGGAGTACATAGAAATATGTATAAATTATTGACTATTTTGTGGTATGATCTATACCTATGTACTGACAAATACAAGTATCGAGATTAATATGATGGTGAATATAGAAGCAGTTCTAGATAGAGGATGAACCTATTATAGGGTTAGTGATGCAGATGATGTTATTCGAGAGGTTGGATGGACATTGCGAAAAAATGAGAATTAGAATTTGGGAGGTAGATCTGAAGGGAACACAGTAATTAAGTCAATTATGGAAATGATGGTGGAAATGGGAAAGAAGGCGGAAACATGAATGTTGAGTTAAAGGTTGGTAAGGGAAGGTAGAGTCCCAGTGGGAGGTGGGTATGTAGTGGAGAGGCTTGAAAAGGGATTGGGAGGGAGAGGTAGAGAGGTGTTGAGGTGGAGAGTATGGATAGGTGGAGAGGTGGGATTAGGGAGGAGGGTCGGGATGGGGGAATTTTCCTGGGAGAGAAAGATCAACAAGGATACGAGCTATAGCCAATCGAGCTACCATAGAGGCAACAATGTAGCGGAGAATCAATATAGTGGTTACACTATTATATAGAATGCACATCCTATAGAATACATAATAGATTCTACTAAATCCATTGAAATATCTCTTACAATAATTAAAAATTTACTCTTTTTATCATTTTCATATTTAATTATATGATTAATTAAATATCAATTTTAATGTGCTAGATATATAGTCAAAGGAATCAAAGTTTCTTTAATTTGAGTCCTTCTAATGTAAACAATGTTGGAAGACAAAAAACCATTAGCTAAACAATACATTCATACAATGTATAGAAATAAATAAATCAACAAAGAATTAATAAATATTGGTGTGAAATGCAAGCCACAGACATGGGTATTTAATTATTAATAAATCTCAATTGTTTATTGAAAGTAAAAAATATAATTGGTTGTTTTAAAATGTAAAATATCAAACAAAATGGGTGTAATGTAATTTTATAACTTCAATCACATTAAATTCAAAGTCATTGATGAAATAAAATATTCACATGTTAATCCCAGATAACACAGCATGACCTAAATGATAAATATAGATACAAAAAAACAAGATAAACTACAACCAAACCACAGTAATTTCATCAATAAATCACACAATAAGATTAATTTTTTGAAGAATAATTAATTAAAATGGAAATGGAATTAAAAATATAGTACTTCATAATGTAATGAAACATCATTTTAAACTAAAATAATGATAATACAAACAAAAAATTTGAAGTTCAACCTGAATAGAGATGTTAAATCCAAACTGCGACCGATATAATGACTTAGAAAAACAATCACTATAAAATCTATACCAAAAATGATAATACAAACCAAAAATAATGATAAACTACAAGTACAATCGAACCAATAATGGAAATCATGAAAAATAGCCTTCCTGAAGAAGAAATAAACAATGGGAGATGAAATAAGAGATAAAGAGGAAGAACACATTCCCGAAATCGTGCAAACGACACAAAACCTTCGACAATGGCCGTCCAAGATCGCAAATCAGGTTCTAAGGTCGTCGGGAGTCCAAAGAGCTGCAGCAGAACTCGATTTCGACGATCAAACAAAAAGAGGGTTTCAGGAAAACCGACGCCGAATATTTTTTTTAGTTTTGGCGTCGGTTTTCCTGAAAACTGACGTGTAAATTTATTTAAAAATTATTTTCCATGTCAGTTTTCTTCAAAACCGACGCCAAATTTTTTTTAATTATTTTCCGCATCGGTTTTCCTCAAAACCGACACGGTATATATGTTTATTATTATTATCGGCGTCAGTTTTCTTCAAAACCAAGGCCAAAACATTTTTTTAAAAAATTTCGGCATCGGTTTCTTGAAAACCGACATGAAATATCATCGGATAATTGTTTTTGGCATCTGTTTTTGTAAAACTGATGGCATAAATTTTCTGCACAAACTATTCACTTCCGTTTTTAAAAAACCAATGTTATTCCGATGACGTTAAAACCCGTATTTCCACTAGTGAGTCATTACCACTGTTATGGTTAATTGGTTAACCAAGAGGTTATACCAAAAGGTATGGTTAAAAATGATATTTTGACCTATATAAATTTTATTTGAAGATTATATTACGATTATATAATAATTATATTTTAATACATGTCATTCATTAACCATTATACATTTTTTAGACACATATTATATTATAATATTTCATGTATTTCAAAATTAAAATTTATGAAATTTTATAATAAAAAATGAATTATCAAATGATTTAAAATTAATAAAAATCCTATATTCATCCAAATTATTTGTATAAATTTAAAAATATATATCATGGCTTGTTTATGGGATATTTTTCTTTTTATAGTAACTATCATTACCCCTAATGAGTAAAAATCTTTGTTATCACAGTAATCGTCAAATGAGTTTAGGGAGGGTTAAAAAATATGAGGGTGAAAAGATAATATAGACCTATCAATTTTTTATATTATGGTATTATTTATACTGAAAATAATCTTATATTGTAATTATAAAATCTTTTATCAATTTAAATATGAAAACTAATTTATATTAATTTAATAATTAAAGAAATTCCAAGAGTGCCCCTCCCATCACTTATAAAAGGTAACTTTATCATCTATTGTATTAATAGTTAAAATATTTTATTTTAGAAAATACCCAACCCAATATCTTATAAACATACCTCCCCACATCTAGTAGGCCTTGGTATGTTCATAAATTCATCCTATTAAGGATTTAGGTATAAACCTAAAGTGGTTTTTTAAAAAAGAGGTATAGTTTTTAATGAAGGGTTATCATTTTATTTATTATTCCACTAAAAATATTAGTAAACCATATTGATATAATTGCATAAGTACATAAAATATAATAATATTTTATTATTTTAATGGAATAATTTATAAATATTTCCTCTTCCATCAAATGGGAAAGAAAACTATCATTCGTGTGTATGATAAACTACCACCTCACAAACCAATGTAATTAGTTTTTCGTCACTGACTATCATGGATGGTTACAATAATGGATTTAACACAAATATAATTTATTAATTATATTATTATAATTATTTAAAATAAATATATCATATATTTTCTTATCTTTCCATTCTTTTAATAATGATAACGCCATCCGTGCCTACATGTGGATTACCACCACTATGAATCAATGTGATTCATTTTTTATAACTACATCACATGGATGATATAAATATGTATATTTAAAGAAATATTGTGATATTTATGATATAATGATAAAATATCACTTAGGTTCTTTTCATCATGATCATTGAAAAATGGAAATGCTACTTATGTGTAAGTACAACCTACCCTCTCTATGATTGTAACGTAGTTCATTCATCATAAAAATATTTAATGATTGGTTTTAAAAGTAGAATTTATGTATTAAAATTTTATTTATACATCTATTATTATTCTGGAGATGAATTAATAATGACCTAATTTACCATAGTCAACCTACCAAATTCATTTTAAATACATGAGTCGAATAACATCAAAATGTCCGACATGAATTTAAATGATTATGTAATTGAATATAACATGTTAATAAATAAAATAAAAGGATTAATTTTTTTAAAAGGTTATTAGAAAATTAAATAATTGAAATAATTTTATTAATCATAAAGACAACGAACATAAATAATGACTATTACTCAAGGTAAGGGACACATTAACTTAAAGCCTGATTTTAAATGTTTTGAAGATTTATATTATAAATACTTTTCATCTATATAAATATTCTTAAAAATATTATATTGTTTTTTATTGGAAATAAATTAATTATAAATTCCATTTTATGTAAATTTTTGCATTATTTCAAATTTTTTTAAAAGGGAATTTTTTATGGAAGGTTTTGACAAAAAACGATTAAAGGAATGCTTTATTTTAATTTATACGACATTAGTATTTCT
The DNA here is from genome assembly GCA_963277665.1 of Viscum album. Classification (NCBI taxonomy): domain Eukaryota; kingdom Viridiplantae; phylum Streptophyta; class Magnoliopsida; order Santalales; family Viscaceae; genus Viscum; species Viscum album. The sequence goes on along the minus strand of OY728162.1, from coordinate 343,553,006 downwards.
TTATCCACAATAACCATTATTTTATGTTTCGATTCCCTTAGAAGATATATTAATTTCATTAAATAATAACCCTTTCCCCTTTTTTGGGTATTTTATTTTTAAAAATATGGTTTAAAATGGCAAGGGTACTTCGATATCCGAAATTGTTTTTTATATGGGTTTAAAGGTGTTTTTAAAGGGTTTTAAGATAAAAATGTGAAAGAATAAAATGTTGTATTAATTATTTGGTACTTTATAATTATATATGATGAATGGGTGAGCCTAATATAGGTTATATAAATTGTGATTCTAATATATCTTATTAGACGGGTGCGCCCGATATAGCTTATACGACGGGTTATCATAATGCAACTTATATGATGAGTGAGCCCTATTAAAGCGCTGTAGTGAATTAGGTAACATTACTAGTATTTAAGGGAAATAATTATGGAGTTAATTGGTGAATTTTATCTTATGTATTTAACTATTATCTAGTTATTTATATGATGAGATTAACATAGGTTATGAATATGATTCTCAACGTTTCATAAAATGGGTTTCCAATTGCATTATAGGGGTTTTATATTTTTTTATTTGAGAAAAAATGTTTTTTTCATGTGGAAATGATTAATTTCATACACTCAGATAATAATGTGATAAATGTATGAATTTTATGAGTTTTCATGTTTTTCATTATTCTACTGATTTTCCTTATTTTGTGTCTCTTGCTGAGATTTTTTTGATTACCCCACATTTTCAAATGTTTTTCACAGGTTTTTAACAATGATTATAGACAAGGGTAATGACAAGATAAATTTTTTGGGGATATTTCATGAAAATAATATGTTTTTATTTCAAAAGTTTGATATTGTGGAAAAAATGGACACTGATTAGAAGTTCCCGCTTTATAATATATGGGTTTGTTATATAAGATTTGTGATGTAATTATCATAAAATATTAACCATAATTATTCTATAAATTTAAGAAAGTGAATTATTAAATAAAAAAATAATGATTATACAATGTTTTAAGGCTTGGTACTTACACCCCATGATCCATGCATTGTGTGAGAAAAAAAATTAACATGTGATGTTATAAATGAATAGATTTATTCTCAATACCAACTCTTTAATCTAGGCCAAATAATCACAAAATATTAGATTGAACATGGTTGATTATCAATACCCATTATTAAAAATGTTAACATAAATCGACTCTTGATATGACAACTTCTTCTACTATACATCATAATTTCTTTCATCATAACTCTAAATTCATCCTTTTGTGATACGACATCATTAATATAACAAATTGCACATCACCAAAATTAAAACTCCCCTAACCTACTTTCCACCCCTGATTTAACACAAATAATATTTCTTCCTATTTATCACCTTACTCTCCCTTAATAATAGGTATGATAAATCACATCTCCCTTTATATTTATTTATACCCTTTTGTGAAAAAACCCAAAGGTCAGTCATTTTTAGTATATGGAAGGAAAATATAGGAAAATAAAATATAATAGTATGTAGGGAAATCATTAATATAACATAGAGAGAGGGATTCAACATCCACGTTTATTAAGTGTGGGGGGTTTTATTGGACTCTAAAAACCCCTCGATAAATTTTTGATGCTTTTTTGGGTATTTCCTTTGTTATAATGTCTATAATATAAAATTATATATCCATATACTTTAACTTCACTACCCCATGTTCCACTTTCTACATGATAAAGTGATATTTGATTTCAATGTTCCTTTTCCTTGAGTGGTGGAATGGATTTCTACTATTGTTTATAGAATAAGAATTATCACACTAAATTCTAATAATAAACTTCACTTCAACTCCAATATCATAATGTTTCCACATCATTCATAGTAACATCATGAAATCTTTCTGGAACACAATGTATTAAAATTTTACGTTTCTAAGATAATTTAAATATTAACTCTTACTTAGCCAAAAATACATAGTCCAATAAGATAGAATTAACTATATGATGTTGAATTCCTATCATCCACTAAACTATCCTAAAATAAGTATTTATATCCTAATAACTCTTTCTATGATAATAAATTATATTTCAAACTGAAATCCATCATTCCATTGATATACCATAGTATTATTTTCACTAAAAGAAAGTATATTTCATTGGGATTAATTTGATACTATGTTTTACAACATGTTGAAAAATAATTTTGGTTTGTGTAACTATTAATCACCACATGCTCTTAATGATCTACCTATATTTTGTGACATAGACCATTTTTCCATTATCAACCCTTGAAAGATTCATTTGGGTAGCAACTAGAGTTTCCATCTCCTTGGAGTTATCAATTAAAAATATTTCCATAACCTTTTTTCCATATTTAAATTTGGAAATAAATGTGTCATTAAATTCATGTAAAACCTAAAAATCAAGAATGAAAATCAGTTTACCAATCATTAACATTTTAAACCCACACTTTATGAATTCTAAAAATTGTACTCATTTTCCCTCATCCGCCCGACTAAAGACGTTTTCATCCATGCACACTAGCACTATCATCCTTTAATTACTCTCATTTTATGACATATATTATAATAAACTCCACCACACTAGAAATTATGAGTCTTCAAGTGTTGATCCTATCTTAAATACCATACTCTCAGTGCCTATATTATCCCACAATGAGCCTTATTCACTAAACAATATTTTTTCTTATCTTTAGGAAAATGAAAACCATATAGTTGTTCAATGTAAAACTATTCTTCCTGAACTCCATTTATAAATGTGGAAAAAACATCTATATGGAATAATTTGAACATCCATTTCAATTTAATGGATAAAATTTGGAAAATTGGATCTATCCATTCCACATGTGAAAATGTATCATCAACAACAATTCCTTTGATATTTGATTACCCTTTTCACACAAGTAATTATTTTTTTCAAATCACTATGAAATATTGATTTAGTTTGTTATGGAAAAACCATTTTCCCCAATTATAATATTTTATATTTTCCTTGAATAAATCTATGACATATAATTTATTTCTCTTTGTTCCAGATTCCCATTATTTTGCTGAACCTAGTTCTCATCTCTTATTGCTTATTCAAAACATATCGGCTCTACCCGTGATAGGAAATATGTTTTTTATATATTCTTCTTCCTCCCTATATGAAAAGGTGATGCATGATCACTAATGATGTTCTATCTATATATTTCATCTCAAATATTTATCTTTTGTATAAATATTGGTTTAACATCATCCTAATCATCATCTGATCTTTATTCTGAATCTGCCTCATGTAATTTCACTCCCCATAAGCTTGTGATCTCTTCATCACCTTCCCTCTAACTTTGTTCATCGATTTACTAAATATTATACTCATTATCCATCATATAAACATCCTTACTCTTCAAAAAAATTACTATATTCTAATTGAATATTTTATATACTTTGTTTTTTACAAGTAGACCATAAATATCTCTTCATCCCCAGGAGATTTAAACCTTTTGTGTTTCTCCTTAATAAGAATAAATCATTTACTTTTAGATACTTGAATGTAATCCAACATTGTTTTGTTTCCAAACCATGGCTCATATGAATGGTTATATTACCGAGGATACAAAAAATATCTATTTTATATATAGATCTATCTGAAATTTTATTCTTTTTGAAACTTATTTTCTAGGTGCTTCTCAATAAGCATCATTATGACCATGTTGTTGATGATTCAATTTCTTCTCTAAACCACCCTATTTTTCTGAGGAGTTATCATTACTGAGGATTGGTGGCTTATCACATGCTTCTTGGGGTAATCATTCATTTGGATATTTTTCAACTTCATACCATTATTAGTTTAAAACCACAAAATTTTCTATCCAATAATCCTATTATCATTTATTAGATATTTATATGTAACTAGACACTATATAATTCTAGGCAATGATGAAAAAACCTTTCATTATTTTGTAATAAATAATAAAATAATATTATTAAATATTCTAATCAATGGGTCATAGTGAGATAGGTCCACACACATTAGTATGCATCAATTCCATCTCTCTTATCAACTTTTATTCTTTTTTCAATGTGAGTCATTTGAGTGATATTTTCTTATGATTTTGGATCTCACATGAATGTATGATGAATTGATAGATTAGGGAGATCTTGGGATATATTAATTTTCACTAGATCATTCAAGGATAGTAAGATCAATTAAAAAATATGTTTATAGCCCATCTGTCATCCTCTTCCTTAGATAGAAAACAAATATATTATTCTCTAATCAAAAAATAGAGATTCCTATTTTTGTGATTCCACTGAATTAACAATACACTATATTTTCCCTTAACAATACAAATATTCTTGGTAAAGATTTTTACACTACTTGAATCACATAATTGAGTGATACTGATAATGATGTGACTAAGACCTTTAACAAAAAATCCATCTGTGTATCTCATATCTTTACATCTGAATTTGGATTTCCTACCTCCAATAATTCTTATGCCTTCAACATTTTTAAATTTAATATCCACTTCCTTTTCATTCTTGATACCTATGATGACATATTTGTTTCCCATCATGTGAGAGGTTCATCTACTATAAAGGATACATGAACTAATGTGTCATGATGCTTTCAGGTACATATCTATAACCACTTACTATTCATCGAATCCATTCTGGATGCATGTTTTTGGTTTTACACCTGATGTTGATTAACATGACTTATCTTCTTCAGAGTAATATAGACTTCTTTCATCTTTCAATGTTGTAAATCAATTTTTCATTCTGAGCTCAGTTGATAGTTAATTAATTTACTATATATGACCACATTGGGGTTTATTTTGAAAATTAATCTATATTGTTGATGAGTGATATATGGTCATATGTCCATATCCTCCACACCATAAATAGTGACCATGGAAACCATCCATAGAATATTGAACTTCTCTTGGATAACTTTGTTTGCCTTGTGACCTTTGGTACCTATTTGATGTCGAACAAATTTTTTTGGAAGGACTAATCATTACAAAATAATAACAGCTTATATGAGTTATATTCTTATATTTTATTTCTACAATAATAGTTTTCCCTTTGGTTCTTTGATTACAAGTAGTACCCAAATCAACCTTCAAATTGAGATTGTGTTCTTGTGGTCTAGCATGAACCATAAATGATTTTAGTTTTAAAAAACCCACATTCCAACCATATCATAACTATAAAACTCTATCCTCAACTTTTTGCGACTATTGTAATCCATTTTCCCTTTTTTTACACCTGAGTGATTTTTTTCCTAATATTGTATCAGGAGTTAATTGTATCTCTTTTTCATTAACTTTTAATCATAGGATGGTAACTTCTTACTCAAGATTTTTGATATGCTTGACCTTATCATTCATCATTTTTAGTAAAATTAATGATAACCTTATTCTATTCTCCATCTAGAAGTATGTACTCAATGAACATTTATGATATTTATATCTTTCCATAATTGATATTTATAGTTTATGCCTTTAACACAATCTTCTCTTCTTCTCATAGATTTATATAGAGTTTGGAATTATTAAAAAATTTATTGGATATATTTATTTTGTCTCTCAAAACATATATCTCGCCAAGAATGTCCAAAATATGAACTCGAAGATCAACTCTTCCTTCAATTTATCCTTATTTAGTGTCTTACTCTTCCCCTGTTTGATAATTTCCCCCAATATCTACTGTAACATTTTATTTTTCGCATTTAATGTATTCAATTTCTTATTATTTAATATCTTATGAACTATAATTTTATTATGAAAATATAATATTTTTTTTAATTGATTGTATTTTGTTCCTTTTTTACCATTCACATAGGCCGAAGTCTAATTCATGGGAATTTTATTATCCTCGTTGTCTTCTTGAATTTTCTTGGGACACTTTGCAGAAGGTTTCCCAACCCTTCCACAACAAAATCATGTAAGTAGAAGTTTCCAATTAACCTTTACTTTCCCTATTTCATATTTTGGGATAGTAATGACATGACTTTATCCTCTTTATCTTCGTTTTGATCATCCTATATAGTGATATTTTTCATTAAATTGAATTCCACCTATTTAGACTTCCCATTTTCCACATCCTCATTATCTTCATTTAGAATCTCATATGTGATGAAAGTACTTTAGAAAATATCCAATATCATCACCCGATCATAGAATACACCAATTGATTCATTAGTTTTTATCCTCGGGTCCATATATTTCTACCATAGAGCTTGAATCATAGCTACATTAACTTTTTAATCACCATTATAAATTTTTAATTGATTATCTAAAATATTATATGAGTGTTTACAAACCATTACATTCATGAATATTGTGTTGGTTAAGGACCCCCCTGAAGTATTGGTTCATCTAGAATACACATCCAATTCTCTTCATTCAGCATTTTATATGTCCACAATACCTAACTAATAGAGATCCCTTAAATAGAAGACATATACACATTAATATATAAATAACTGAATTAGTGATGCATCTGATTCTTCTATAGTTGAATATTGTTTCCCCTGAAAATTGGAATTCCTTTGTCATTAATGGTTTCCATGAATTCATTTAGGAGAGAAATACCCACTTTAACATTTCACTCTGATAACAATTGTCAGAACCACTAGGTAAATACCTTGAGTTGGGTGAATTGACTTCTGACAGATTAAAACACTACCTTGTTTGTATCTTGTTTCATTATTAAACAAACAAATCTTCTCCTTCCTTCCCATAGAAATGTATGAGCATAAATGAAAACATGGATGCGAAACAATAATTTTACTTAGGTTACACATAACTGGGCTAGTCTAGAGAGTATACAAATAGAATTTGGCAATTTACCAAATCCACTATGGTGTACTACTATTAAAAAGATCAGAGTGGACTCACAGTTCCACCTAGTTTACAACCAACCACACTTCGAAAGCTTACTTCTATCGCTGCTGAAGCGAACACAATATTCTACCATAAGATTATATTATAGTTCTAAATCAACTTAGATTTGGTCTACACATATGGGAGTGTATCATGAAGCTACTTTTTAGTCTGATAGATTAATTCCTCCTTTCCATGTAAGATTTATTTCATGGAAAACTCTTTTGTGAAATGCCCTCCCAACTTACGTAGTTTAATGTTCACTGCATGATGCCACTGCATGATCCCTCTGCATGATGACCATTCTATGACGACTTATACATTATGATTAATGTACTATCCTTTCTCAAAATCCCTCATGTGATCACTATTCTCTATATGATTCTTTACATGGGATGATTTTGAGCACACCCTTATATAGTTGGTGTTCAATGAGTAATGCTTTCTAAATTAATGGAATTTACAGAAAATTATGTCCTATCGTTGATATTTTCTTGATGAAAATGAAGTGATTAGAAGGTAATTATATAGGGAAGGGACATGAAAAATATTCTAATAACAAATTATTGTTCACTCATTCACTAAAAATTATATCCACATAATGCATTCCATATTTTGACCTTGAAAGATGACCTCCCCATGTATATTGAAGAGATCCTCCTCTCTGTAAGATCCTTTCATGTACATGTCCTTGTAGTCTACTAAATCACTATCACTCCACTATAAAATGATGAGGTTCTCATGTAATTTCATGATCCTATTTTATAGTTTATGTGATCTCCTTTCATGACCAACAATGGAATACCGCCTCCCAACTATGAGAAATGACCTACTTACATAGATCACATGACACACTTATATGATTCACCTAATTATTACGTGGTCCATTTAACCCTAATACAGAACCCACCTTTTCATCAAAATTTTCATTCCAAAAGTTTTGGATAATGATAGAAAATGTCACCAACATTAAATAATTTTTCTGAATAACGTTTGAACATCTATAAACAAACATTTTTCAACAAACACAACACACCAAAAAAATTGAAATTAATATATGAGGTACTTTTTCTCAATAGAATATATTAATCAAATAACCATTATAATATCAAACTTATTTTGATGATCTAATGAATAATTGGAAAATTTTATACACAACATAATTTTGTTGGTATAGATATCTAATTAAAATTACTCGAATGAAATCTTATTATTTTCAATGATAGTTATTATAATGTAAAAACAAATATTTTTTATTGAGTGAGAATACAGACCAATTATTTTATCCAACCAACAAAATGCATATTAAAATATTTCTCAAGAGAACATTCAGTAATTTGGTGACATTTACTGCATACATGGTGTTTATATAACTTATTTCTTTTCATTAATAAAAAAAGTTATTATATATAAAATCATACTCATACATATTAAATATGTGATAAAAAACTATATGAATGAAAACATTACATCACAATTTAATAAAATGAAAAAGTGTGATAAATCATACTCTTCATCTGAAAACTATCATGGTTGAACAACCCCAAGGCCATGCATTATATTTATAAAGATGATGGGAAAATCAGTATTAATATCCTCATGTTCAACATCATCCCAAGCACCATTATTTAATCTGGTAAGAAATTTATCATCAAAAGTATAAGATCAAAATAAAGTAATTTCATTAATTATTTAAGCCTCTATGAATGATCCTACCACATGTGATTTATTTCATACATTTTTCCCATCATTTCATGCACCTTTCAAATGAATACATCCACCTATATTGCACTAGAAAACTACATTTATCTTCAAATGGAATATGTATCTCCAATTGTTCCATGGATTCAAATATATATGGAAGAAATATTTTTTACAACATATATATTATTTAAAAAATATTACCTTTAAAATAATATAGTTGTTCATGTCTCAATGTTGTTGCCCATGGAAATCTATAAAAAGATGATACTTGTGTAAGAGTATCCCATACAAAATCAAGATAAAAACCATGAAGGATAATAGGAAATATTCATTCAATTATGACATGGTAATCATGACCATATAATCCAATTATTGTTTCTTTCACTACATAATAATAATACAGATTGCGCTTTTAAAAGTGATAGAAATAGGCCTTTTCTTTGCTAAAAAAGCATTAAATATAAGCACTTTTAAAAGCCCCAAAATCGATGAACACTAAAACAATTATTGAAAATGTTCTCATTTATCAATGATAAAACAAAAGAGTAAATATATGCAACCTTTATCAGTGGTTTTTTTAGTACGAATAAAGGGGAGATTTAACATCACGTTTTTAGTACCGATTAATGATGTATTTATCAGTTATTTTTTTAACTCTCATAAAAGGGGTTTTTATCATCACATTTTTCGCAATGATAAAATATGAAAAAAATATTATTTTTTGAACCACTCTCCAACTTGTCACTTCAAAACCTGCTCTCACACACCCTCTTTTCTCAACACTCACAAGACTCCCCAGTCAGTGCTTTTTCTCTACCATCCTACATGTTCACTCCTGCATGCACCTGGACTCTATCTTATGACCAACCTTGAGAAATTTGAACCCATTTACCAATGCTCCAATATATTTTTATTTTATTTTTTACAATATTTATATTTATATACCTATATTTCTGTAAATATTTTTTATTCATTTATTAATATATATATAAGTAATTATTTTTAAATAAATTTATAAAGCATATATTTTTGTTTGTGTAGGATATATATACTAATATTTATTAAATATATTATATATTATTATATAAATAATAAATATATATTTGTTTATTAATAAACACACATTTATATATAAATATTATATAAACATTTTTATAAGTATATATATATATATACATATAATTTTTTAATGTAAAAAAGTTTAAATATTGTTTTAAATAAAATGGATAATAATTAATTGCATATAATTTAAATATTTATTTTTAAAAACATTTTTAAAATATTATTTTTATATTTTATATTTAGATACAAATTTTATATGTTACATATATATTTATATGTCTATATATTTACATATATATATATATATATTTATTAAAATTTAAAAATAATTAAATATTTAGATATAAATTTTTATAATGTATTTATAGATATTTAGTGTAACCTTTATATACTATAATTAATTATAATGATATATTTATAAAGATGTGGTCAAGCCCGAAAATGAGTGATACTCATCTGTGGTTCCATGTCTGGCAAGTCTGGGGTAAAAATCCCTGACAACACATTATCTAACTTGGGATGTGGGAGTTTTATGTGGTCGGTTTCCATCATCAACACCAGCATGATGAATGGGTGGGTTCATTCCATGATATCAACTGACCCCCTCTCAACAAGGGAGATTGTGGTTTTTTGATATGTGAACAAGGTAGGTGGTCTCCCATGTATCCAAAGGGTTGTGGGGTAGTCTTCGATGTGGGAAAGAAAGCATGAAGGTGAGATCTGATGCAGATGGGTGGGCCAAATAAAGGTTGGTGGTCCATAGGGATGAGATGGTCATGATATCCAATAATAGCAGTGATGGATTTCGGTGCACAAGTGGCCGGGGCGGTGGAGGTGCAAGGATAACGACTGATATTGATCGAATGGGGAATGTTTTAGTACACTGGTAGAAATGAAGGATGATATTGAATAGTGGATCTGTGGGGTTGATGGTGGTCATCAGTGATGACACCGAGTAGCATTCATGAGTTTTCCTTTGATAGGATACCTCATCAACTATAATCCATAGTGCGGGAATTTGTGGTGTAGGATTATGTGGTGGATAGCCACCATAGGTGTGGCAATAAGGGTTGTCCCTTGGTAGAGGCTGGTCACGATGGCAGCTGTATCCAAGGAGAGTTGATGGTCATTAGGGTATGCAGACCTACAGGTCAATGATGAATGGGACTGCAAGAAAAACTTTTAAGGGATATTTTGGTATCCTATAATAGGGTCTTCTGTGCCATATAAATATGAATAAGTGTTTGATGTGTGGATTATCTCTGGGGGCTGATATGACCTACCCATTCAACTTGTGGGTGTGAGGTGTGAGTGTGTTTCAAAATGTAGTTGTATCCCCAAATATCTTATATATAAAATTACATTTATATATGATGTATTTACACAATTTCAAGGGGTTCAAGGAAGGAGATTGAACATTAGCAGATGATGGGTTTGGCGGTAGGTGTGGGAGGGGCGATAGGAGGGTGATAGGGGTGACCGAGTATAGCAGGGCATTGGCAGGGGTAACACAAGGTATCAATATGCGTTGTATTGTTGATATTGAGGAAGACAATAGTGGGAGGTAGGAAAAATTCCCACCCATTTCATTTCATTTTTAGAGACCTCCTTTGGTGGTCTCAAATACTATCAATAGCGTCTTCCAGTGGTTGTCACCCATTTCCCTAGCCACAAAAATCGATTTCTCTTTTAGTGTTTATATATAAACATTACTTGTATATGTATATATATATTAATGCATTTTTATGGTAAATATAATAGATAATTGTTTATTTTAAATAGAATTAATAACAAATATTTTTTCCATATGGTTTATATATTTAAAAATTCAATTTTTTTTAATTTTTTAAATATTTATTTGTATAATCGATTTGTTATATGTAAAGATAAGAAACGATTACTATATTTAATAATAAATAAAATTAAAATATTGAAAAAAATAAAATTTTGCATCCATAATATCTATAAGAATCTAATCATTGAGAATAAATTCATCCTCTATTGGAAAATGATAATAATACCCACTTAAACAAAGATGAAATACCATAAAATATTACGAAAATTAGAGTATCTCAACCAAAATCTGAATTTTAGAGGCCTTCTAAGGCTTTTTGACCTAGAAAAATAGTCACAGGGGTTTCCCCAAGTCTACACAATGTAGATCTCTTTCTAGAATTTAATTTGATATGTGGTAGATCCAGACAGACACTAGATTCAAAAGTTTTGTTCATTTGAAGTTCAAGTCATGTTTTAAAATTATCTTAAACCATAAAATTTTATTTTTATTAAAAATAATAAAACAATAAATATAAATTGTTCCAAAAATAATACATCATGGAGGTATGAAGAAAGGGAGACCCAAGGCATCTGCTTGAATAAATTTTATTCACTTAGCTAGAAATCACCTGAGACTATAGAAATATGTGGCCCCATTATGCAGAGCTACCTTGTATTCCAGGAAGTCTTCCATCAGTTTTATCATCTCATATTGTGTGTGAAATATCCATGTGATTATCAATGTGATGTTTTCTCCTTCTAATATTGTATACAATAGGCTTGGGTCTACCTTCATTGTATGTCAAGATATTTTATATTATCATATAGTCAGTCTCAATTTCAGCAATTGTAATGTTTTTCTAATGAAAAATCCTTAGACCCATGTCTAGCACCACCGCCTCATCTTGTTGGGAATTGCATATTCTGAAGAAGACCAGAAATTACAAAATGACTGGACCCTACTTGTCCATGATCAACCCTCCACCACTAATGTTTTACAATACTCAAGACTCTTATATATTTAAATTTAGGCCCTGAAAATGAGGTATCCATTGGATCCAACTCCACGTAGTAGGTACAAAGGCTATATTAGAGAATGAGTATGGAGCTATGAAATGACTATTAGTGGGGGTTGTTTCACATTTCATACTTAACATGGAAAGATCAAGAATTAAATTCCTTGTCTTCAGAATAATACATATTTTGGATGCTAATGTGTTATTATGAAGAGAATCATTTCTTACTGCCAGGATTTACCAATATCCCACAATAAGAATCACTACTCTCACTGTTCATTCTTGGACTTTCCCACTTGCACCCTTGAACCATATTACAAAGAATGGTTCAAGTGAAGTATCCTAAAAAGACAACCCTAAAAATATTCTAAAATATTTCCACACCCAACTGAACCAATAAAATTCAAAGAACAAATGGATAATTGATTCTGTTCTAGTATTTCTGATACATCGACAATTTGAATCAAAATCAATTCATATCCATTGTATGCTCTCTTTTTTAGGAAGTTATTTGTCTCAAACTTTATATAGCAAGAATATGGACTTTTTAAGAATCTCTTTACACCACCAGATATGGACCCATGCATATCTGTTTTTTGGGTCCATTGTTAGGATGTTAAAGATGTTTGTTGAGAAAAATCCCGACATAGATCCAGTGAAGACACATTTATTTGGGAAATTATTTAATACAATACTGGTGAGAAATTCATGCTCGTTATCATTGAGAATCTCTAATAGGAATCTCAGATGGTCATAAGCTTCCCAAAAAGAAATTTTTCGTTCTAAGCATCCTCGGAATCATAGTATCCCTCCCCCAAATCCTATTTACAGAAGACGATAACTCATTTTCCTAGGATGCATCAAGAATGTTGTTGAAGAATCTTAGAATTAGACTTTGATGATTTTAATAGATCATAAATCCTTGATCATTATGTATTCCCTCCACACCATATTTCTCTTCAATGATATTTCCCTATAAAAATTTCCCCTCTGAAGCCTCCCAAAAAATGTTTTGCATGTAGCCACTCCATTGTGCCTGCAATGATCCTAAGGTTAATACCTCCCTCAGAAGATAGTTTGGCTAGTCTCTTACCCAAATACCAGTGGTATTAGCCTTCCAATTGAACCTCCTAGAGAATGGTGAGCATTAGTTGATCCATATTATGAATCACTCTCTTTATAACATTGAGAGTGGAATGTAAATGTACGGGAATGGAAAAAAGAAGACTATCGATAAGTATGATTCATCCTCTGAATGATAAGAACCTGCTCTTCCAATTGTGAATAAACCCAGTTATCTTACTAATGATCTTATCAAATTGTTGAATATGAGGTGTATTTGGTCCAAATAGAGCACTAATATACCTATCAGCATCGTTAACTCCTACCGAGTTACCGAATTTAGAAATTTAAAACATGAAGCAAGAAGATCACTAAACTACTAAGTAGTATAGGATATACAAATCCAAGGTCGAACCCACAGAGATAGGGTTGGAGGAAATATTAATTAAATAAGATAATATTAATCTAATTTCGAAATTGAAAAAAATATACAATATCAAGCATGGATTTGTTTAGAAGGTGGGATAAGATAATATAAAATGGGTGTCAGACAACAATTATTCCTGGTTCATGGGATGGAAATGTATAAGATAATTAATTAACAATCATACAGTCATCATAATCGGGTCTTAGCGAGTTCAATGGTCACAATAAATTCTCTTCATCCAAATTTCTCTTTTTATCATGGTCAGGTACTTCATATTACCAAGGATGGGTAACCTGAATCGTTATTTAAACACATGGAAGGAAAAAACCAATGGTTATAGTGGAAGTGTAGTCCCCAGATTGTATATTAAGCAAATGTATTCAATCATGATAATGCTCATGTATAAATAATTAAAATAAACCCAATCCTGAACCCCGATCACAATTGTCATGCAATAAGAATTAGGAAAGTGGATATATTTGAAAAGAAAATATGAAATACCAACATGAATTGAATTAATTATAAAATAACTTACATTAAATTACCCTTCATAACACATGAACCAACAAAAATAAATCACCCACTCATTCTAAGCACGAGCGAGTGTATGGAAATTAATAAATTAAAATTCTACAGAAGTGGCGAAGAAAGTGGTGCTCCCTTTTCATAGGCGTCTAGTGGTGGTGACCTGTCCAAAATATATAAATTTGGTAGAGCCTTGGCCTCATATTTATAGGTGGTGGATGGGGTCTTCCCAACCTCATAAACAACATGTACTAAAGGTACACAACATGTGACCTCAGTCTGCATTTCTTCTACGTTCGCACGAATATTCTGTGTTCCAGATTCATTAATTTCAAACATTGACTGATTCCATTATGTGTACCTAAGGTACACAACATGTAGGTTATTTTTCTTTAGTATTAACATATCTCGATGAATTCTTCTCCAAACATTGAGCTAAAAAGGGTCATGTCGTGTACTGATGGTACATGACATGTAGTTAAAGTTCACATTGTGTTCTATCATCATGAATTATTCTAGTAGAAAATTTTCTATCAATGTAGTCAAGATGTGTACATGTGGTACATAATGTGTAGTTGTGTTTTTGTAGTTTTCAATCCTTCATTCATCTCTAAGAACTAGGTGTAGCTCTGCGAGCTTTGCTCGTGGCGCGAAGGGTGTTTGTGATGCATTTTTAATTGCTTTTCGTTCCTTTTTAGAAGATTCTCTAGATCTTGCAAAAAAACCAAAACAGCATAATTAAATCCAAACATGGAAAATATTAATAATATAAATACACAAATCGGTTCAATAAAACAATACAAATTGTATGCCTGAATTACACTTATCAAGTACCATGATGTTCCATCGGGAAGGATCCTCTTTGCATGTTTAGCCTTCCCCTAGTGCTCTTATTCTTCTCTCTGTGACATTTATATCAATGTAAAAAATACTTTTATCTCTGTTGATCACTTGAAAACTCCAAAAACAATATTCCTCCAACACTTTGTTGATATCTTGAACTGATCTTATACTAAAATTTATAAATATAAGGGTGTCATCAACAAACATCATATGAGACATACCCATGTTTGTGTGTTTGTTGCGGCATGGTATAATTCTTCTAGAACTTTTTTTTGGATAATGAGATGAATCAAGTAATCCCATGAGAGAATAAATAGGGAGGTGGATAAGGGGTCCCATTTCCATAGGACTCACATGGTTTTAAAGAATCCCAATTACTTTCCTCTGAAATATATTGAGATCTAGGCCAAGCTGAAGTATCAAAATAAGAGTTCAATTACCCATGATTATAACCCCATATTGGTCAAAAGATTTAAGATGATGCTCTATTCCACCATATCAAATGATTTTCTCATGTCTATCTTGATGTATAGATTGCCGCCAAACATTTTAAAATTGGTATCACTAATCATTTCTTGCACCAATCTAACCACACCGTTTATGGACTGACTGTTAAATAAACCTTTTTTGTCAAGGGGCTATCCATTTTGGTAGGAATGGATCAATCATATTGTTGAGTATGCATGAAAGTTCCTTATATGAAATGTTACACAGAAAAATTGGTCGATACTAGTCTAAGGAATGTGGGTTGTTTACATTTGGACCATGAAAACCATTGAGGCACATGCTATCCATAGTAGGATACCCCCCAAGAAAGAAATCCTACACTACATTCACAACATCCCCCATAATAATATCCCATTATATATTGAAAAAAATCCTAGAAATCCATCAAGGCCTAGAATGCTATCTGGATTAAGATTCCATATCACATCATGCACCTCCTTCTAATATGGAATCCTTCTAAAACACTTATTGTCTTCCTCTGTCACATAGAGGAGAGCAATGTCAAAGAGTTCTGCATCACCTCTCGGGTAACCTCCTGGCATAGTAGGATTGGACCACACTAAAAGGGATTTGAAGTGATCAATCACTAAGGCACCTAATGTGTCTTCATCATTACGAAATTATTCACCAATATTATTTTTATTATTTTATAGGCCAATTTTCACTAAATATCTTATATATTAAGTATAAATGAATATTTAGTCTTATATAAATCATATTTAAAAAAAATATATTATATTTATATCAATATACATACATTAATATTTTAATATATGTTTTTAATGATATATAGATGTATATATATTGAAATATAACATTTATTAGTGGTGATAAAGGTCTCCTTCATTAGCGCTTTTACAAAAGTGTTGATCAATGAGGCCTTTATAACAGATTTGTTTTAGTAATGATAAAGGGACCCCATTTATCATCGTTTTAGACTAAATTTCATGTGATCTGTAATAGTGAAATAAGAGATATTAGATTCATTTCATTATATCAATCTCAAATCATGAAACAAATTCATGAATAATGTACCAGTTTCCCAACATAATGTATAGAAAACTATTGGTTTTATGAATCTATACCGATCATCAACAAACAATTCCAATTTTAGAAACTTATAAAAAATATTGATGAAAAAAATTAATTCTAATTATTATAAATAAATTAAATTTTTATAAATGAAAAATAAAAATTAATATTATTTAAAAAATATTATCATTTAATGAAACCGATAAAAAAATTTATTTGTGATGAAAATTGAGTATTTCAAAAATTTATGTTTTTTTTCATTAAAATAGCAATATATTTGATAAAACTATAATTTAATTAAACATAATAATATTTTAATGCATTATTAAATGCATAAATTTTCATAACAATAATATAGTTGTTGGAAAAAGAATAAAAAATAAATAAATAACATAATAAATAAAATTTTAAATTTGAATAAAAAATAAAAAAATTAGGTTGCGCCAAAGTGGAATTCTAGGTGTTCTTCATGTAGGATTGGGTGTCATATGGTCTTTGGAACATGAGTTCAGCTATGTACAGTCTTGTGTGTATGAGAGAGATTATACAAGACCGATCGAATTTTCCAACGTTTGAGTATTAGGATTGATGTGAATGCATCCTAGGTAGGGTTCAAAACCTTGGATTCATGTATAAATAAATAAAAATGTTAATGTTAGTATATATAACAAAAAACCTTCCTATATATATAATTATATACTTATATTTATTTAACAATACATATAATACTTTATCTGGATAATACATATATATGTTTTATAACGTAAAAATAAAAAACATTATTTATTGTATAATATAATTTATTCCATAATCGTAATATATATCAACATAAGTTGGAAGTTCACATGATTGGTAAATTCACCGTGTAATTATATATCATACTATATTTTGAATCCTTACACCCCTATTAGGGGATTATTTAGTGCCATTTATAGTCAATGAAGTAGCCATGTGTGTACACCCTCGTGAACACTGACGCAATACATGATGTAGGTAGAGATCCATTAGGATTGGATAAAGGGGACACCAGGTCATCAAATGAATGTTCTTTGGGATTTATAAATAATAATGATCTAGCTATGTGTTGGTCTAAATGGACTTCTCATGATGGAGGGGGGGGGGATGAATTGAGTTTCCAAATAAAATTTCAATAAAAAAATTTTATAACATAAATATCCCAATTTGATAAAAACACCTAGTTTACACAAACAGTAGAATTGTATAATTTTATCATTAGAAAATCTTTTCAAAAGATTGATCACAACTCAATTAAAATAATTTATTTAATATTTTAAAAATTTTAACTAATTTACTCACATAAAAAATCTATATAAAATAGTAATGTAAGTTAACTATCATAATATTTTTTTAATAATTTAGAATACAAAAAGTGGTTTTATTAAAAAAAAGTATAAAAAAATAGTTCATGAACAAAAAATAAGGCACAACCTAATTTAAAAAAGGTGTTCAATCTCAATTCAAGACATAATTCCCTCCACTTGGTAATCACTCATTTCCAAATAGTTTATTAATAAATTAATTGATTCACAATATGGTTGGGTTTTACACAAAAACACACAAGGATATATATGTACCAACCCTCTTATATAGTTACTCATGGGATAAAATAGATACAAGTAACACACAACCTATTCCATTGTTATAAATGTTTATAAAAATGAAAAAAATTGAAAGAGAGTTTCAAAAACTCTCTAGTTTAGTGCGGGAGACTGTGTTTTATAGATTAAAAAAGTGAAAAAAACACCACTCGAAAGAATGATAATTTTGATAGAGAAATAAAATAGAGATATAAAGATGTGGTGGTTCTCAATCCGAATAAAATCAGTTGTTAATTAGTCTTTGAATTTTCCTTTGAACGTAGATAAAAAATGTTTTATAGTAGGGTAAGGAAAATACGGTATTGTTGAGAGTTCTTAATGAGACTTCTATGTAGAACTAGTTTTGACATGCATTCTTTGGTCATTATCTATATATTTCACACCCATGTGTGCACATGTTTGGTTATTCTTCTTAAAAATAACTCCGTCCAAAGGTAACCATTGGAGAACAGTGAATGAAGGCTTAAATGAAATGAATCTTCAATTAATGCTTCCCTATCTAGGCATTGGATATTTGAAAAAATGATCCACAACTAAGTTAACCACAATAGGTTTTCCCCACGTAACGAATAACAAGTGGAGATCACAGTCAGTTGGTATGGTTAGTTGATATGGAAACTAAACATGGTTGATTCATTACTTTATACAGTCAGTCCATTTGATCATGCAGATGGTTCCCAACTTCATGTGGTCAATCAATTTGATCATGCTATAGGTTCATGACTTCAGGCGGTGACATAATGTTTTTAATGGTGGATTTAATGAGTCTCATGGTAGGTACATATCTTCATACAATAGGTAGTTTTTCATTTCATTACTATAAAAATAGACACACATGGTTAGTTTATGCATAAAATAAATTAGAAATACTCATCACATGGTAGGTTGATTTTTCACATGGTAAGTTTGTTCTTAATACACAACAGATTATTCAAAGCACAGTAACTTCATCTTTAATGCACAATAAGTACATTACTTGGATTATTTTCTCATTTAACACATGGTAGGTATTTTTTAAAAGAGTTAATTTTAAGTACAATATGCGGTTGGTTCGAAGTGGCTACTTCACCTTTACAGTCAATTAAAATTCTTCACATAAAAAATAACAGACTTGGAAATTTTTTCAATATTTTCCAAAAAAAAATTACAATAAAAAGACAATAATTTCATTAATTACACTATAAAAATGATTTGGGATAATTAAAATAAAGTGATGATGGACTAATACAACAATCACACATTTTTAGGATCCAAAATCATGACATTTAAAATGAAATGAATTACATATAAAAAATTAATACAGATATAGATCAATAGTTTATCAATTTCATTATATTATGAAAACATTTATAATAAATTTAATTTTGGTCACATAGTTAATATCCATTTTAGAACTATAAAAAAGATTATTAGAGGTAAAATAATTAATAAATAATTGGAAAAACAAGAAACACAAATGATAAAAAAACAAGTACTTCAATAATATGTCAAAAAAGTGTACAAAAAGTTATATAAGTTTTCTCTATCATAAATTATAGTTTAAATCATAATTGGTTCCATCCCTGACATTGGAATGAAGGATAAGGTCATTTCCGTTATAATTATAAGCAAGGGAAGAGGATGTAGTCCAAGGAGTGAAGGATGATGTATGATCCCTAATGACTACACACCTTGACATAGGCCTGAGTTTCACAATTAATTATCTAGGAGACACAATGAAAAGATATATAGTAGAGGATTCAGTGGTAGAAGTTAGGAACATAGAAATTTCTAGAGGGCATTACAGATTCGTATGAGTTGTGTAGAGATTGGGTTCCATTAATCTGTTAAAACCACTGACTTTCTAAGAAGTGTGATATTAATCCTGATGAAAATAATCCCTATTTTAAATGACGGTCTCCCAAAATGGATTCAAAGCCTTGATACATTCAACTTTTTTACTTAAATGATTGTGTTAAAGGAGATATCTTGAGATCCATGTCATGATTTTTAACATACCCTATAAATATGTATAGTCAAAGATTCTACTAAGGTATATATAAACAACCCTTTTTATGGTTTCTATATCTTACCCAACTTGATTTACACATTATATTACATGTGCTAAGATCATGGCACCATGTGTTTGAAAAAAATAAAAAAACATCCCTAATCTATTTGAACTCATCAAACTGATCCTTCAACTCATCCCTATTGAGTTTTCTGATATTCTCTTCATAAAAAACTGGTTAAACATGAGGAGTAGGTGGAGTCACATTGAAACACTCCATGATTTTGTGAAATATTTTTTTTCAAAATAAATTCTTTATTTTAGATACTTTATCTTACATGAATCATGTATTTATCTTTCACTAGAGGAAAAAATAAATTAATCATTCCTCATATGCAACATTGGGTTTAGATTGCGAGACATGCAACACCGATTTCAAATGAAATGTGACATATCATTGAAATATTATAATTTAATATGATAGTTATCAAATTGTTGTCTGAATGATGAGTATAAATAGGATTAAATAAATTTAAAAAATATATTTTTTACATGTGTATAAAAAATTATTTTTTGGGTGACCAATTAATTATAAATGAAAATAAAGACCATTTCAAAAATGATGTTAATATTTAGTATCCAAAAACTACTTTTATGCACAGAAACATGTTTTACCTAAAAATATTAAACAGAACACTTTGGGTGAATAATTTTAATAATATATATATAATTTAAACAAAATTTTAACATTCATATTATGTGTTTTCAAGGCAATAGATAATAATAAACCAAATTTTACACTTAAAAACAAAATTTTTCCAAAAAGCAGTTTGTCGCCCGTTTTTCACACTTATTTTAAAACTAAATTGTTAAAATTTTACAAATTATATTTTGAAACAATAATGTTAATTTTTTAAATAATTATTTCAAAATTATCTTTGGGTTAAATTTTGAGAATTTTCCAAAAAGAATAATTTATTGATGAATAGTTAAAAATATAGAATTTTAATTGAAAATGACATTTTCATTTAAATTATTTATAAATTTAAATTATATTTTAAATTGAGTTTCAATTAAATTTTTTTAAATTATATATACTTAAATCCTATTTATGAAATTAAAATAATTTTATCATTGAATTTTGATATAAAAACCTTGTATGTTTTTGAATATTTTCTCTTTGAAAATGAGCTTTCTCGCCATAAACATGGGATTAACTTTAAATAAAGTTTTAGACTTATATGAACAAAATTTGGATAAATTAATTAAAAACATGTCTAAAATATAATTTCTAGAAATATTTAGACCATATCATATATAATTATATGTAATAATATATTTTCCATCATTGTGGCATGATAAAAACATGGGTACATTATTTTCTTTAAAAAAAATTATAAGTGTGCCACTCACCTCACTTATAGAAGGATATCCCCTCTCCTTTCCACTTAACACATTAAAATCCTTTTTATTTCAAAAAATACAAGACCATAGAACTTAAAATGTTATATACTCTCATATTGTATTCCATAATTAGGGAATAAATCCATCTTGGGATGGTTTTTTCTGAAAAACCTAAAGAGGATACTAGAAGAAGTGGTAACATTATTCAATGAGTGATTTTATTTATTTTATTCGTCCACCTCCCAAAATTATTATTAAACCACGATGATATATAAAAATAAGTATCTTGCATATAATTATATGTTTTTATTTTAAATTAATGACTTGAATACATCTTTAATTCTGTCAAATGGGTTACGAAATCATCATTTGTGTGTACGACAGACTATCTGTTCAGAAACTGATGTCAATAATTTTTCCATTACCACCTATCATGGTTCGGTATGATGATGGATATAAAGTATTTATATGATATTTATAACATAATTGTACCATTTTTTCATTATATCATATATAACATTCTTAATTTCCATTTCATATGGGATACGATAACGACACTCATGTGTACGACATACTACCACCTCTTGAAGAAATGTTATTTTTTTAATAGCTCATAACATGGAAGATAATAAAGATATATTTAATTAATATATGTGATATAAATGAAATAATATTGGTATTAATTAATTATTTATCATTCTAAAAAAATAATATATCAATTTATTTCTTATATTTTCACTCACTGAAAGATGACAATGTCGTTCATGTACATGTGCACTACCACCTCACGGAGCGATGTGACTCTCTCTTTTTATCACCAAACCAAATAGATGATATGTATATGTATATTTAATGAAATAATATTTTATTTATTATATTATTATCATTGTATAATGATAATATATTACTAACCTTTTTTCTATAATGATTGTTAAAAAATGGAAACGTTATTCATGTGTATGTACAGCCTACCGTCTCCATGATTCTCAATATACTTCATTTCTCAAAACCATAATTAATTATTAGCCTTAAAGTTATAACTGATTTAAAATATAATAACAATTTCATTACTATTATTCTATATATTATGAAACCATGATCAAACTAAAAGGACCGAAAATAACATATCAAAACAAATATGAAAAACAAAGTTGTTAATACCCAAAATGTGATTTTAATAATGAATTGGTAAAAAATGGTAAAATATTTTTCATAAGTAAATCATATTTGGTATAATGTATAAAATGATTATTCTATAATATATTTATAATAAACTAATAATTATTATAAATGAGGTACGAATGTGTGTGAAGGAAGTCGATATTAAGGTATGGGATTTTTGTTCTATATCTTTTTTTTCTGGGAGTCATATGAAAATTTACCACCAGTTTATTTTTTATGGTGTATATAATGCCCCCTTAATATTTTATATCATTAATATAATAATTTTAATTATATTAATGTTTCATTTGATTTTAATTTTAATTGGGACTTATTATTCAAAATAGTAGTAAAGCAGTAAGAGATTTCCATCTCACTTTTATACTTCTATAAGATCAATTCCGTATTCACCACTTGTTTTTTATATGCGGTGCATATACTCTCCATGAATATATTTTTTTATATATTATGATGAATATTATATGGATTTACATATATATTTTTGGATCTCTCTTTCACAAGGTTTATGGTTCAGAAGATACCCAAGAAATAAGGTATATTTGTCACAATTTTACTTCTTTGAGACATATGTTATGTTATGTTACTATTTTAATTGTAAGGTGTACATAAAAAACCTCTGACATGTGATGTTATAAATTTATCTATTATAATTATATTATATTTTTCGTTTAATATTATTTTTTCATGGGGCTTATTATTCAATGTTTCAAAAGTGGAAACTTTTTTTAGGTTAAGATGTCATCATTCATTGGGATTAGTCAAGATTATGCTTCCCATGATTAAATATTGTGATCCAAATATCATGAAAATCGTGAATTCTATTCTCTTATGGTTATTTCTAGTAACAACATCTTTTCACTTCATTTTTATCTCTTTATGTACACAAGATTTCAAAATAATGTTTTTAAGAAAAGTCATCTTCATTACCCTCTTCAGTTGAAAACCCGTTTTCATCAAAAACTATGTTTTATAAAAATTATATATGATATAGTCTTTACACTATTCAAATGATTTATTAAATAAAATTTTACCATTTTTAAAATTTTTAATTTTTTTTTGAAAATAATACATATGTTGTTTTACAAACAATTTACATTTTGATTTTACAAAAAATGTGAAAGAAACTTATTTTAACATGTAAGATATGAACAAACATTCCCACCTTCATGAAAATTATTTTCTTTAAATATTCCTCTATAAATTTTCAAAATTACTTTCAATGAAAATTATGTCAAAAATATATTATGAATTTTTATTTTTAAATGGTTATTTTCAATGAAAATTTATTTTCCTCAAGAAATGTTCTATGTGATTTATATTTCAATATCATTCTATATCTCATATGACATCCATTGATGAAATTTATGATTCTATAGGGATATTAACCACGTATATCCTTCTTATTATTTATTTTAAGGGTTAATTATGATGAATTTTTTTGAATCCTATTTATATTCCACGAGTTATACCATGAAAAACATCTTATAAAACCCGATTATTTTTTTATGGGTAATGCTATGATAAAATGATGAAATGACCATGAAACCTTTATATTTTACCCAGGTTATGATAATATTAATTGTTTATGAATCCCATTTAATTTCATGGGTTGTGATAAGATGATTTTTATGATCTTTTTTGTCACACATATGTATGATTTTTTATTATGTGACAGATGGAACCTATATCTCCAACAAATGCATTCAGTAAATATGGATAAATCATGAGTAAATATGTCATGAATTATTATCAGTATATATTCATAATGAAATTAATGAACTTGATTTTATGTTCACAATGTTTTTCATGAAATTGATTACATGATCACAATGTTATGCATGATCCTGGTTATTGTAGGTTCCGTGCGTAGCAATAGCATTGGATGGTTCATACCCAATACATATTTTTTTCACGATCGATGATTAATCAAAGATTTAGACAATGATAAATTTTATGATAAATGGAAGTGAATAAAAGTATAAATAAATTGATAAATTCTAGAACCAAAGTACAAGATAATCACATTTTGTTTTTAAAAAATTTATACAATTAAATAATTACCTTGTGAGAAATTATTTTATCATCGGTGGATTTGACAATTTCTCTACATGTTACTGTAATTGTGTTGTTGGAATCAAAAATTGATTCCCTCTTGCAGTGATCCAAACATATTCAATGAATCGCTGAATGTCGCCATAGTAATCTATGTGTGCCAGCATGATTGATACTAATCCCTGCATCATTCGCCTATGATCTCCCTAGGAATCACTTTTAATAGATTCTACATGATAACTCTATAGACATGAGAGTGGAATGTGATGGATGATTTCTCTTCATTCATGAGAGAGTTATAGGAGTGGGATCTATCTCGGGCTTGAAAGGATTCTCTCCAGATTTCATTCTTTACAAAAAAATGAATTGTCACTACTAAGAAAATAATAAAATTGGGGTTATATATTGCTAGGTTTATAAAATAATAGTTTCACATGAATCCTTTATTATTTCTCTAATCCATATGCAACTGGAATAATAATAATATTTCATTACATGCTTTGAAATCAAAAATTAATTTATATATTATTTATTCAAATAATATTCAATATATATTATTTCTGATAAGACTTTTAAAATCATTCCACCACTCCTTAAAAATATTTATCAATCCATGAATAATTACTATTTTATTAATAAATAAATTCCACTTCATTATGGACCAAAAAATAAAAAAATATTATAATCACAAAATAACAAATAAATATTTATTAAATATTATGCTCACAGTATATTCTCTTGATTAAGTGGTGATTAAATATATGCATTCAATAAAACATTGAAAATTATTAAACCTTGTGTGTGATTAATATTAATTCATCTTTTTAAATAATATATAATAACATATTATTTAACTAAGACTCTCGATACACTTAGATTTGACCCTCTAGACCTCTTTCTCTGCGGCATTAGGCGTAGCATCCTAAAGTCCAGGGTTAGTGTGCCGTAACACGCTAAGGCATCCATGAGATATAAGTTAATGTCACAATGAAATAATTCCTCATAAACATTCATAAAATGTAATATAATCCTTTATTATTATATCTATAGTAAAAAATGATTCATACTGGTACCATCAACCTATGTGCTCAATGCATCTTTCTTTGACTTTTTTGGATACCAAACATTCCTATAGAACACTATGTCCATGGATTTATTTAGGATATATAATTTCAATAAATGGTCCAATGATAACATGTTCCTTAATGAAAAAAGAGAAAATTACTTTTCACATTATTTATTAATAAAATATTACTTAGGATGAACCAATCATATCTTACTTTTCTACCAAAATATTACAAAATAGTTTTCATCAATACAAAAAATTACGTGACTTATAATACTCATTAATATTAATATTATAGTATGAGGTTCAAAAAACACTGTAAGAACCTGAATCATTATTTCAGGTATGGATCTTGATTTTGGGTAATTTTTAGGAATAAGGAAGAGATTTGGTTTTTCTAAGTACACACCATATACTTCTGAGTACACACCGTGTACCTAGTTGGTGCATATAGTTGCGTACCGGTTTTGTAGCAACCAAGTACGTGGTCATCCAATGACCAGGCAGACCGCTTAAGTTGGGGGATGGTTAAGTCTACTACACGGCGTGTAAATTTAAGGAAAACAACATTTAGTTTTTTTTATTTGATATATCAGATCATGACCACGTCTTATTTCCGTAAATGTCTTCTTCTCCCAATGGTTCATATAGGTGGGTGATGGAATGACCAAAAAACTTAGAACCCCTCCTTATTCCCCATACGAGCTTTGATTGAGACACCATCCAGTACGTTGGAATCAAACTGGTGAGTTCTCAAAACCCCTAGAGCCTTTATTCCTGATTCTTCCAATCTTATGAGTTATTCAGTTTTGGTAATTTTCACCTATTTGTAGATCTACACTGATCTAGGCCGATTCAAGGGCCTACATTCAAGTATATCGATCGTAAAACATTGAGGTAGGTGGTTTGTGCCTTTTGTTGTTCATATTTAGATTATATATGCTAAAATTGCCGCATACCCACATTTTGGGTATTGACCAATTTGGAATTTAACCTTATTAATTACCTGTTATGGTTTGAATGATTGATAAAGGGTTGTTGATTATGTGTAAGGTTAGACACCTAGTTTATGGGAAAAATCATGGGAGTGTTCTGTAGAGACCCGTATCTTGACGTACATGGACATTACATTACTTTTGCGGAATACTTAGTACATAACAAAAACACACACGCAAGGATCGTAATAGTTTAGTGTCTTTGGAAACTCGGAATATAATCTTATAATCGTGGTGAAAGATCTTCAAAATCTCCCATAAAGATCTTCCTTTTTTTTACCTAAACCCTTTCTTTATATCCTGGGGAAAAGAAAACATAAAAGGGTGAGCTCAGATGCTCAGTAAGGGTATACAAAAGAAATAAAAATCATATCATATCTTTTTGAAAATCATAACCTGCAAAAGAGATCATAATATCATAACATGGAACAAATCATAGAAGTGAAAATGAGATCACCATAATCATAACATGAAACTTGAAACTTTGTGGCATGCACACATAATCATGGAAAATCATTTCTTGTTAGTCATGACTCATTGCCAAGACTATCTTAGTGGACAAAGTCCCTTTCTGAATCGAGTAACCCTCGTTTCAGTCCTGTTTCACTGAACCGGTATAACCTACCATTCCAGCCATGTCTATCTCATGAGATATAAAATCTTTACCCAATGCATTGGAGGGAGATATAGGTCCCACCCATCTTATAATGAATCCTTTCTTATGTGTGCCACATAATCATAAAACATACATCATCGCATAACACATGTAACAAAAATGGGATTCTTGAAACATCATGACATCATAAATCAATTCATATAAGATAAAGGAATTCATAAAAATAATTCCATCACAACATGAACAAATCAATTTAATAATAGGGATAAAAACAGAACCCTTTATTATCTTAGATGGAAAATAATTTTGATAAAACACTTGAACTCCATTCTTGAGGAAAATATCCTTTCTTCTTCAAAAACATTTTTCCTTTCATAACATGTCATATAACATTAAAATAAAAGAAGTTGATTAAAAATAAACTTGAAAACTTGTAAAGGAAGCTTCTTGGAAATAATGTTTTTAAAAATCCATTCATGCAGTATAAGTTAAAAAAAACATTCTTCGTACTTTTGTCGGAAAAGTCAAAAAGTACCTCGTACGAAAAAAAACGATAAAAGATTCCTTTCATATTCTTTACTAAAAACTCACCGAAGGGTAAAATTGGATTTAAACTATTTTAAGTGGATGGAAACAATATTACATATTTAGGGAACATGGATGTGGATGATAAAATACACCCCAGTAATTACTTACGAATAAACAATCTCGGATAAAAATGAGATTGTGATATTTCCCTTACCTTAGGTCCGACTTGCTTTGTACGTGTCCGAACCACCTGTATAATGATTTACATAATGTTATTGACTTATTACAGAATCATATTCATTGTTATGATATCATATATGGTTCTCTTATGGCTTTATATTACCCGGTATTTTGTAAATTCATGTTAAAGTATCATTTTGGGTAAAATCGTCTTATTTGTCGTTCGTGTTTTTAACTTGTAATTATTAATATGATTACTTGGATCATGATTACTTATATCAAGAATGTAAAACATGATTTATATATAATATATATTCAGAATATACATATATATATAATATATTGTTAATGGAATGAAATACACCATTCATGGAGACGGTAGTCCGTACGTACGCATGAACGTTGTTTTCGTTTCCTTATTGAATTGAATGGAATTAAGTAGATGACATACATATAAATATACATAATTCCAGTATCATTATTATGTAATATATTTCATTAGAACTTATTATATATACTTTATAATCATTCATGAATGGTTAATCATTGAGAATGAATCTCATCGCGTCGTGGAGACGGTAGTCCGTACGTACGCACGAGCGATGATATCGTTCCCATGGTCGTGGAATTGTGTTTAAGTGTATGTATACTATTTCAGTATCAATATCACTTTATAATAATCATATATAGTTACTCATTACACCTTTATACCCATCCTATTAAGGTGGTGGCGGAAAATAGATTACACCACGGCGTGGAGACGGTATTCCGTACGTACGCACGCGCGGTGATTTCCTTTTTCCGTAGGATGGTTAGAAGGTTAATTAGAGTTGTTTCATATTTATAATAACATATCAGTATATAAGAAATACTGATGTTATTACTTTATCATGAAAAAACTAAAGAAGAATAAGTTGAAGAAGAAAGAAATTGAAAAAGATCGGTAATGGATATTACCTCTTCTTTGAAGTGCTTCTTTGAGACCTCCTTTTAGGGAACTAAAATTGGTATTTTAAGAAGACCAGGACCTCTAGGATGATACTAGGGAAGTGGAGAGGAGAAAATGGCAGGGGTTGGCCGATCTTGAGTGCTCAATTTGGTGTGAGGAGGAGGGGGAGGAGGTGTCCTTTTATAGGGGAGGAGAGGGGCACCTTAGGAATATCTCAAAATATTGTTTTATATTAAAGTCAAAATCGGTTTATAATGGTTCCAAAGGGTCTTATTTAGAAGCTAAAGTGGGGATGGGTCGAAATCCTATCAACCAATAGGATTTAGACAAGTTTAGGGTATTATTTTAACCTTATCAATTAGATTTAACTCTAAGTTAATTAATTTAACTTTTACCGTGTCTTTTTGTTTTCTTTCACTATATGGTTAATACACTTACTATAACATGCCAAACGAACCCCAAATTGTTTATTATTAATATATATATCCTTATCTAAGTCATTTGACCGAACCTTAGATTTTTAGGAATACAATAACAATTAATAATATAATATTTTATTTAAAAACTATTTTGTGTCAATTTTGACACTATTTGATATATGATTTTTGTAAAAGTCATAACAGAATTAAATGTTCGAACCAAGTTGATTAAATAAACATTAATATATCATAGTTACCTAGAAAATTAGTGGAATTCATAAAACATCTCAAATTACATTTATTTTGGTGTTTATAACATCAATTATGTCAGTATTTCATTAATAAGATAATTACTGCATCATCGTTGTGTCATAAATAAATTAAATTATTTGATGTCTAAAAATTATAAATAAAATACCATCATGTAGGAAATCTTTTTATCTTTCTAATTAATATTTACAATCGAATGTATCTTATGTATAACCCCATATTAAAAATGATTTACTTTTTAAACATTGATTTTAACTATTTTAACCTTTCTTTAAATAAATTAATAATAAATGTCCTAATCTAATCCAAGTGGGCCTAAATGGTCATATTTTATTCCTAAGTTTGTTTTTGGTCGAATTACACTTGTCCAATAGAATTAGGACATGTGTTAGGGTAATATTAATATCATATTTACCCTTAGTTACCCTATTTACTATTAACCGCGGTAAAAAAAAGTAAAAAGTTACTATTCACCAAAAAATTATTTTCATCTCATTGAACCACATTTTAGTCCTTGATATTAATCGTGTCTCCTGGATTTTCGAAATTCCATTCACAGAAGCGGTAAAATTAAGTTTTATGCAAAATTCAGTTTTTAACCTACCACTTAGTGGTTTCACTATTCATCAAAAATTGAAAGTTTTCAGAAAAATACCAAAATTTCACCCTAGGCTAATTTCGATATTCTGAGTCCAAAAATGAAGTCCATTTTGAAAAATAAAATTTATAAAATTTCAAAAAGTGGTTATTACTATTCATAACGGCTAGTTTTAATAGCATATTGTTGTTTAGTGAAACTCGGTATTGCGTACGACGCAAGCTATCGAGGAAGGTCGCGATTGCCTGTAAAGCAAGCCAAGCAAGTGTTGTGTAGAAAAAGATTTCTTTGATGATTTATATAACATAAAAGTCTCGGGTGTTACATGTTCACCCTTGATTGATTGTGTATGGCCACTTGGTCCAGGTTTCCTATGAGGCATACCTCATTTTCCATGCCCAGTTTGATTAGGATAGAGTTTGATGGATTATATGAAATTCCTGTGATATGAATTGTAAATGTTGAGTCATGTAATAATTTTAAATTAAATTATATTCTTGATATGATTTCTGCACTATTTTTCCAATGGACAGTGAGATCCTTGAATCGGGTAGACAGGGGGGTTCCACATTATTTACATAGGACTCTAAGAGCCTTGGTGTAGATGATTGACCTAGGGGTATTTTCCATGAGAGTTTTCCTGGAGGTCATTTATAATAACATTATTCTATTTTGACCAAGGGGTATTGAGTGTGATATCTACCCAAGAGGTTGTTTAAATTTTTTGATTCCATATTGACCTCAGGGTATTGACCATGAGAGTTTCCCTGGTAGTCATTTTTAAATGACTAGTGCTATGTTGGACCAAAGGGGTTAGACTACGAGAGGTTTCCCATATGGTCATTATTTAATGAATTAATGTTATGTTAGACCATATAGATTAGACTTTGAGAACATTCCCAAAGGGTCATTTGTGAATAATGGAATGATTGTGATGTCTTCCAAGCTAAAGAAAAATCTTAGATCTAGTGTTACATGAATGTTTAGATGGTCTTATGAGACATCTGTTTTTTTATCATACATGGGGATATAGAGCTTAGGAAAGATCCTGGGGTTTCTTGAATCAACAGATTGAATAATTGAAATATGTAAGTGAATTTAATTTAAAACTTTAGTATTGTTTACTTTTGATTACTTACTCTTGTATTGTTTTCTTTTTCTATTACCTTTCATATATATTCAATGATAGTTAGGTACAGATGTTTTGGTGTTTTCCTACTGTGAATCATCTCACACCCTGTTTGGGTCATAACTTTTTACCAAAACATATTATATGATTGCAATTATAGATATGGGTAATCTCCCTTCTTCATTAGGTACTTGATTGATCTTGGTGCTGGAGAGCATGTGACTAACATGAGGCTTGCGTTGAAGATGGAGTTTACTTGTTTCCATTGTATTTTGGTTTCTATATTTCATTCCATCATTGTGACTTATAGAATGATTCATTAAATATATATTCCATGCATCATATATATATATATATATATATATATATATTGTGGCCTCTGTTGGATTTACTTTTAGACTTCCGCAGTTTAATATTGTTGGTATTATTAATTCTACTATTATTATTATTTATTTTCAACTATTAATATTCTTTCAATAAGGGAATATATTCCCCAATATCATAACTTGGCCCTCGCTCTTGTCGTTAGCCTTTGGAATTTTGGGAAATGAACATGAGGTTATGTGACCAACTGGGTTCGAGGCATATTTTGGCAGCACCCAGATCCGAGACATTACATTGTGGTACCAGATTAATTTTATTTTATACCTTTCCATAATATTTGGATCCAATAGAATGGTATAGAAGGAAATGGGTAGTTTTTAATAATCTGTGATCAGGAGTAGATAACTTGTGTATATGGAAAAACCATGTTACCTCAAATATTTCAATTTTTCTGGTTTTTCAATTATTGTAGCTGATTTGATTTTGCATAGGGGTGATTCACTAGTTTTATGATGTTTTGATTGATATAATTTTGGTGGTATTTATATTTCAACCCAATGAAATAAGTTTATTCCATCTCAGGCATCATATAGGCACTATATATAGATCACATGTCATGCATTCCAGTCATTCCATTTAGGGAAAAATACTATTTTGTGTGCTGTTGTGATAGAGTTTTTGCTAGATATGCTTGTTTTTATGATAGATGTCCTGATAGAAATAACTTCAATTTGATAGGGTATTGGTATATGTGATGTTTCATTTGGATGGATACCAACCTTTGGTCCCTGAGGTGTTATGGACCCTCTTGAATCAGAATTTGGTGGATCATGTTTGAACTTTAATTGAATTTTGTTATGTTTTGTTATGAATAAGGATACAAAACATTGATTCATAGGGAGTATTGGATCCCATGGATTGGAAAATGGAATGAATTTTCCAAATTTTAATATTTGGGGGGTTCTAAATATGTTTTAGTGGCTCATTATTCAGAAATCCCATAAAACACGATGTGTGATTTTATGAACACATGATGTGTGTTCTTTTGTTCTGGTAGAAATAAATTTTCCTGAGTACTTTCCTTGTACCTTATGTACAGGCCGGGTAGGTATTGACTATGTTACTGAATATGTAAGAAATGAAATGTGGTCGATAAAATTTGGAAGAACACGCTGTGTACTGGGAGTACAAGCCCTGCTAAAATCGACAGTGTATCTGACTGTGTGACTAGTGACATGAGTGGATGGAACAAAGTAGTATACACCGTGTTAGAGTGTGTATGTCATATTGTGTTATAATAGTAGAACCTATGTATTTATAGTCAAGTAAAAGTACTTGGGAAGAGGGAATATTCAAGTACACACTGTGTCTCCTCAGGACCATGTCGTGTGTATGGGTGTTGCATGACCTGGTTGGCAGAGGTACACACGCATGTTAAGGCTTAAGGGAACATGCCATGTAGAGGTTATACACACCGTGTAAACTTATTTTGTAATAAATTTAATTTTTTCATCATACTATTCTTTTCTTACTCCTCTATGTTGTATTCCTTGATGATCTTGAACTGAGGTGTGCTCTTGACATTGCAGAGTCTTGCCACTAAGACGTCCTCTGATTGTATGCTAGGTAAATGGTGATGATTAGACACTAAAAATGGTAGATAATAGACAACCAGTAGATCCTCCAATCATACTCATCTTGGAACCAGCTATTATACCAGACATAGGTGATGATATAAAGTTCTGTGAAGGAATTATGAGGATTATTCGGAATTATCATGGAGTACCATATTGTTCCCCATATATGGAAGAATTGTCGCAGGTGTTCTAGTAGAAGAATCCTCCCACTTTTTCAGGGGATGGATGACCACAGGCTACAGATTCAAGGTTGGAGGCCATGTTTTTTATCTTCTAACATCTGTAGACGGTTCCTGAGAGGAGGGAGAAGCTCATAACTTAAATTTTATGTGATTCTTCCAATAGATGGTTGGATGTTATCTCACAGGTGAGACATCGTTGGGATATGGCTTGGGAAGTGTTTTAGAGGATCGTCCATGATTACTTCTACCTTGAGACATTGAGGGCTGACCGATCCCAATATTTTTTGCATTTGGAGTAGGGATATCTTTCAGTGATTGATTACCCTTCTCGTTCACATAACTTCAGCGCTTCACAACTATTCTAGGGGGTGACGAGTTATCAATGGCTAGGTTATTTGAGGATGTTATCATGTATGAAATCCGACCACAGGTGAATGTTTTCTGGTTGACATCAGTGACTGCTATTGTAAATCAAGCTCTAATTACTGAGTTCAATCTGAGGGAGTTTGGAGCTATGAGCCAGGGCGGTTCAACATCCAGGGCTAATACACCATTGAATGATATAAGGAAGTGTTTTAGGGTGTTTTCACATTTTGGTTATTCTAGTAGTAGGGTTGTTTCTTTGGTAGCTAGGTGAGATGATACCAGTGAAGAAGGAGTGGGCACTCGAGACCACAATGCATGAGAGACCCAATTGTGCGTTGATATTGTGGTAAGATGGGTCAGCTTCACTGTTTTTGTGGGGTGTTCTCACCATCAGGGAGTGAGAGGAGTTCTAAAATGGCTCCACATTTAGGAGTAAGACCATTATTTTATCATCAGTCAGTGAATTGTGGTTTGTTGGGCCGAGGAGGTAGTCATGGTCATGGTACCCAAACAATAGGTTCTCATTGACAATAGGGTTAACCATCTTAGGTTATCTTGGTAGGGTAGTAGGGCCATGATACAGGTTAGACTTTTGCAATGGAATAGACCCAATACGAGATAGATCTCGAACCCTCTAGGTTTTGTGGTATGATTCTAGTTGCCTCAGTTTTAGCTTTTGTACCTTTCAATATTGGAGCTTCCCATAGTTTTATATCTATTACCATTTTAAATATCCTTGGGCTATATAACATTACTTCCGATGATGTTATGATGCTAGACAATCCGTTTGGGATTAGTATGGCTAGTTTATGTCAGTGCATTTATTTCCCTCTTGAGGTTGGTGGGTGTCACTTCTTGTGGGACCTCTATGTGATAGAGATGATAGTCTTAGATTTCATTCTCATAATGGACTGGAATGTCTCTATTTAGTAATTTGGTTACTGCTACCACCATTGGGTGAGTCTCAAGTCACTAGAGGGAAGATCATTTGTACAGATGTGTAAATGGGATGTCCAGGGAAGCAGAGATAGACCCGGGAATTATGGGTAATGAGGAATCAGAACCTAATTTTCTCGTTTATATTTGGATGACTATGGGACTTCACATATGGAAATTCCTCCAGAGGTGGATCTTTTTAAAGATGTATTTTCAGAAAACATTTTTTTTACCTCCATAGTGAGAGGTGGATATCTCTATTGATATTTTTTAGGAGAGGCCCCAATGTCCATTCCTCTATATAGGATGGCTACACAAGAGTTACACGAGCTCAAAAAGAAGTTGTAAGTGTTCCAGGAAAAAGGCTTCATCGGAACTAGTACCTCTCCTTGGGGTTCGCCTATCCTTCTTTTGAAGGTGGATGGTACCCTCATAATTTTTGTGGATTATCGTAATCTAAACTAGTTAATGGTCAAAAACTGATATCCTTTGTCGAGAATTGATGTTCTATTTGATCAGCAGCGAGGATCCCATGGGTTCTCAAAGATTGACTTGAGATCCAGATATAATCAGTTTCATGTTAGGTCATCAGATATACCTCATACAACCTTTCAGAGTAGGTATGGTCTATATGAGTATTTTTTTTATGCCATTTAGTCTATCGAATGTGCCAACAGTTTTCATGGAACTGAATAACCGAGTGTTCCGTCCTTGGATTATTTCGTGAAAGTCTTTCTGGACGATATCCTAGTGTACTCTCACACTCTACCAGACCGTTGTATAAATCGTGAGATTGTATTGAGTACACTGAAAGGGAATCAGTTATATGCTAAGCTCTCAATGTTCCACTTTTTGATGAACCAAATTCAATTCTTTGGTCATGTAATCTTAGAGACAATAGTATTAGTAGAACCAGAAAAGGTGAGAGTGGTAGTTTCCTAGGAGAATCTTAAGAACATCTTGGAGGTACGTAGTTTTTATAAGTTTAATAGTTACTACATAAGCTATATTCAGGACTGTTCATGCTTAACAGCTCCAATGACGAGCCCAACTATGAAGGATATAATGAACTTGTGGACAAATTCTTGTGATTTAGTATATTATGAGTGGAAATGGAGATTGAATTCAGCACTGATCCTGATTTTTCCAGAGCTGGGAAATATTCACACTATATTATTTTGATGCATTAGTTATCGGGATAGGAGCAGTGCATATCCAGGGGGAGGAGTCATTGATTTTGGGTCTCAGTAGTTAAGGCCACATGAGAGGAACTTACATAAAAAATATATCAAGTTAGTTGTAGTTGTGCATGCTTTGTGATGTTTGAGGCATTATCTTTTGGGAGATAATTTTGTGGAATACAATGACCTCAAAACAATCAAGTATATATTTACTAAATGTGATCTGAATTTGAGACAATGAAGGTGTGTTTAGTACCTTTAGTATTTTGACATTGAGGATGCCAACATTCTTGGGAAAGGCAATGATGTGGCTGATGCATTGAGAAGGATGTCCCTGATACAGGTAGTTCATGAGGAAATAATTGACTGGAAGATTATGTCTCTATTCTTTGAGATGCATCTAGAGGTTCATGACAAACAAGTGAAGATATTTATTTCTTTAGTAGACGTTGACTCTACTCCAATGGATCTAGTGTGGATAAAGTATCTATTTGATTCTGAAGGTCTAGTCCTATGGGAGAGTGTGTTAGGAGAGGACCCAACTCTAGGGTGGATCATAGGTGCAGATGAGGTTTTGAGTATTCATGGGTGAATATGGGTTTCAGTAGAAAAATGTGAAGAGATTTTGCGAGATTATCATGCTTTATTATGGGCTGTTTATCATAGTGTCACCATGATGTATCGAGATTTTGATCATCAGTATTGGTGGCTAGGTATGAAGAGGGATGTAACTAGTTTTGTTAGGAGATCTTCCACCTTCCAGCAAGTGGATATAGAGCCTCAGTGACCGAAGATGCTATTATACCAGTTACCCATTCATGAGTGGAAGTGGAATGATGTCACAATGGATTTTGTGATATTTTAACCAAGGTCTTATCGAGGAAATGGTGTAGTTTGGGTTTTTATTGACTGACTAATGAAGGATTATAATTTCCTACTGAATGAGGAAACATTTAGTGTTGATGATATCAGAAGGATTTACATCCAATATATTGTAAATTTACATTGGGTTATGCACACTACTGTTTTAGATAGGGATGAACAGTTTTCATCTCATGTCTGGAAGGGATCAGAAAGGGATTTGGGTACATAGGTACATCCAAGTATAGCTTACCATCTGCAGAAAGATGGCTAGTTAGAGTGAACGATTATGGTTTAAGAGGAGATACTTCACGCAGGCATCCTATATTTTGGGGTATTTTGGGAGAGACACATACCCCTGGTGGATTTTTCCTACAATAATAGTTTTCATGCATTGATTAAAATGGATCCTTATGAGGCTTTGTATGGTAGGACATTCTGATCACCATCATGTTGGCTGGAGACCGGTGAGAAAGCTATGTTAGGATATCGTCTTGTCTAGAAGACCATTGAGTAGGTGGAGTTGATTCAGAAGAGGATGTCTATAACATTGTCTCTACAGAAATATTATGCTGATCGATGGAGATGACCTGTGGAGTTCATGGTAAGAGATCATGTTTTCCTGCATGTCACACCAAGGTTAGGACACAAGATGATTAGGAGGATAGGGAAGTATTCACTGAGATACGTTGATCAATTTGAGGTTTTGGGAAGATTCGTGATGGTTTCCTATCAGTTGAAGTTACCTCAGATGTACCCGGCTATTCACAACATATTTCCTGTCTCTTAGCTATGAAATTTCTTTTTAGACTTGTCTCATGTTTTTCATCCCAAGGAGGTCGAGTTGCAGATGGATGAATCCTTCGAGGAGCACCCTATTCTGATTGGGGATTTCCACACAAAGGATCTCCATGGATGGTATATTCCTCTGGTACGGATGCTATGGAATCATGACCGAGTGCAGAATGAGACTTGGGAGAGTGAGGCCAATGTATGATTGCAATGGCCAAAGTTGTTCATAGATTCTTCTTCACCACCCTTAGAAGGACAATCCAGTGATGAATTTTTTTAAGGGGGGAAGTTTTTAAGAACCCAAATCATCAGTTTAGTTATGGATATTTATTTAGGGTTGTTTTTGAGCAAAAATATGAAAATAGGGGTTTTCTAAGAACACACCGTATACTTCTGAGTACATGCTGTTTACCTGGTTGCTGCATACTGGCAGAGTAATGGCCGAGTGCATGGCAGTGTGATGACCAGGAAGACCGTTATGTCGAGGGACGGTTAAGGCTACTAAAAAACATGTAAAATTAATGAACATGCCATGTAGTTTTATTTTAATTTGATATATCAAGGCTAGGTCACGTCTTATGCCTGCAAATTCCTTTTTCTACTTATGGTTTATACAGGAGAGTGATAAAACATCCAATGAACTACAAACCCCTCCCGATTCTCTATCCGGTCTCCGATTGGGACACAATCTGATGAATTGGAATCCCACCGATGATTTCTCAAAACCCATAGATCCATTCTCCCCAATTCTTCCTTTCGTGTGAGTTATTCAAGGTTGGAGTGTTTTTCGCCTTTTTGTAGATCTATGCGAATCGAGATCGATTCAAGGTCCAACGTTCGATTATATTGATCGTATGACATTGAGGTAGGTGTTTTGTGCCTTTAATTATTCGTATTTAGATTATATATACTAAAAGTGCATTAGGCCCATGTTTGGGGTATTTCTTGATTATGAATTTAACACTATTAATTTCTTCGTACAGTTTTAATGATTGATAAATGGTTATTTCTTATGCATAAGGTTATACACCTTGTTTATGGGATACCCCATGGGTGCGTTCCCCCTTGATTGATTGTGTATGGCTACTTTTTCTAGGTTTCATATGAGGCAAACCACGTTTTCTATTCCTTGATTGATTATGATGGAGTATTATTGAGTATATAAAATTCCAGTTATATTCATTATAAATGTTTATTCATGTAATAGTTTTAAATTAAATGATATGATAGATATGATATGTGTACTATTTTTTCAATAGACCATGAGAGCCTTAGACCAGGGAGACTGAGGCAGGGCTTCCACATTATTTACAAAAGACCGTGAGAACCTTGGTATAGATTATTGAACTTGGGGTATTGACTGTGAGAGCTACATAGGAGGTCGTTTATAATTACCTTATGCTATGTTGTCCGAGGGGTATTGACTATGAGTTCTTTGAAGGGGGGTGTTTGTAAATGATTATTGCTATGTGGGTCGAAAGGGGTTAGATCATTAGAACATTCCCAAATAGTTGTTATTTAATGAATTGATGCAATTCTAAACCAGAGGGGATAGAATTTGAGAAGTTTCCCAAATGGTCGTCTGTGTTGAATGAATGTGATGTATGTCAAGACAAAACACAATCTTGGATTCAGTCTTACTTTATTGGTTAGATGGTTTTCCGAGACATCTCATTTTTTATAATACACTGGGATACAAATCATAGGCCAGATCCCAAGGTTTCATGATTCAAAGGATTTAATAATTGATAAATGTAAATGAATGTAATTGAAAACTATAGGATTGTTTAATTTGGAGAACTTCTTAGTTTATTGATTCATTTTCCTATTACCAGCTATATATGTTCACTGATAGTTAGGAATAGATATTTTGGTGGTTTTCTCCTTGGATAAATCTCACACCCAATTTGGGTCATGCTTTTGGACCCAAATAGATTATATGATTACATTTATAGATATTGTCAATCACCCTTCTTCATCGGGTACTTGGTTGTTGTTGGAGCTAGAGAGCATGATACCATGATGAGGCTTGTGATGCTACTAGATTTTATTTGTTAATTTTGTACATTGGGTTTTGTATTACTTTATAGAATTGTGACTTGTTTGGATGCTTTCTTAGATACAAATTCCTTGAATCATGAATATATATTGTGATCTATGTTGGATTTACTTTTATAATTCCAATGTTTACTTTTGTTGGTATTAATATTTCTGATATTGTTACTGTTTATTTTTTATTGTGAACACTCTATCAATGAGGGAATAATTTCCCCAATATCACACCTTATCACTCGCTCATAGTTGGAAGCCTCTGGCATTTGAGGAAATTATCTTGAGTTTATGTGACCAACCGAGTTCGGGGAACTAATAGGCAACACTTAGATCCAGGATGATACACATACATCTATAGATAGGGACATCCAATGACCCATATAAATGCGGATTTCCAATTAGTGGGCCTCTTTCTCATAATATCTTACACTATATGTTCACTAGGGCGTACACCATGATAAGGTTTCTTAAAGTCCAATGAGTATCCACCCATAATAGACTATATCATTTGTGTACCTCAGATGACTTCATCTAGCTATAAAACAATTATTTTAGAATACTGTTGTGGAAATTCTAGGTTCTCATCATAGTAGAGAACTATTGTGACATTTCCATGTGACTTCTACTCTTAAGAAATTATCAAATACTTTGTCACAAATATGAATAATCATGGTGTGATAATGAGATTATTAATATTAAAATCATTAATATAATTTACCATAATGTCAAAAGAAGTTTATACTGGGGAACCAACTCCAACAACTCCTTCTTGCACTTGAGCTGACTACAAAAACCTTTAATCCACTTGATCTCACATGATACTCATGATTCTGTTGAGAGACAACGTTCTTCAAGGGTTCCACCATGATTTATTCTATGGGAACTCGTCCTAATGTAACTTCACCTCTCTAAGAACAATACCTCAAGAGGTGATACTTTGAGAGTACGTTATTTTTCCATTGATGTAACCTTATCTCTTCTAAAATATCCATCATTATATTATTATTACAATAAAATGTGATAGGGTATTTATTCTAGGTTTCACATCAAGTTCTTGGAAATTTTTTTCTATAAAAAATAATTCCTTAGCTACATAAAATGACACTATATACTCAGACACTATTGTAGAATCAACAATAACGACCAACTTTGAACTCTTCTAACTCACAGCTCCGCTGATGGGATATAAAAAATATCCTGAATGTGAATTCAGATCATTATGATCTATTTGAAAACTATAATTAGTATAAACTATGATGAATAATTCATTGTATCCTCCATATATCCGCAACATATCCTGGGTCTTCTCAAATACATAAGGATATCCTTAACAACAGACCAACATTGTACTCCTAGATTAGCTATATATCTTCCTACCATGATCAATGCATATAAATATCAAGTCTAGTACATAACATGAAATACTTTATTTATTTTATGTTTATAGAATATGTGATATTAATCATTATCTCTTCATATTGTTGCATCTAAGGACACGTTTCTATACAAAGATGTATACCATGTGAAACTAGAACCAATCCCTCTTGGATTGTTCTATACTAAATATCTTTAGTATCTGACCAGTGGAACTACTTTAACATAGTCCAAGTAGCCTCTTATTTCTATAATGAATGATATTGATCCCTAGAATATAAAATACTTCACCTAAGTCCTTCTAGGGGAAAAACTTGTTTAACCAGTACTTAACAGACTGTAATACTGGTATATCATTTCTTATATATAATATGTCATCAATATATACTACTTGGATGAGAATAACATTCCCAATAAACCTCTTGTAAACACATGGATAATATTAATTATTAATGAAACATAATTATTTAATTTCATCATTAAATATAATATATAATGACCTAAATTCTTACTTCAATACATAAATGGATTTATATAACATGAAAATTATTTTTTCTTCACCTCAATTTATAAAACCATATGGTTGTGTCATGTTGACATGTTCCTAAAGGCTACCATTCATAAATGTTGTTTTGAGATCCATATTTCAAATTTTATAGTCATTTAAGCTACTATATCCAGAAAATTTCTAAAATACTTAAACATTGAAACTGGTGAAAAAGTATCATCATAGTCAATTACATAACATTGAAAAAACCCTTTATCCACTAGCCTTGATAAATAGGTATTTACTTTACCAGCCATGTATATTCTTTTTCTAGAATATCCATTTTCACAATATGGGGCTTACATAAACTAGTGCATCAACCAGAACCCAAACATGGAATCTATTTCTAAATTCACATATTCATTCCATATTACAAATTCAGACCATTTTACCACTTCTTTCCAGGAGAGGGAATCATCATTGTTAACCAATAATGAGTCACCATATTTGGTGAATAAAAAACCATATATGTGTGGTTATTTTACCACTCTATTACTCCAACACAGTACTTGTGCTTCAGGAACCACTTCTTCCATGGGGACGTATGGAATCTGTTCAAATACCTATTCTTTTATAACTTGAGCATCAAATTAATTGAAATCAATCTTTCCCCCACCATCATTTTTAGTATGTTCTCCCTCTCAATAAATATGGCTTATATAACTATGATCACTTTCTTGATTGAGGGTTTTTATAAGTAGTATCCCAATGTTTCTTTAAAGATCCCTATAAGAATGCACTTTGTGCCCTAGGGATCTTGTTTGTTTTTTGATAATTCTTTAACAGTGTCCTTGAAACCCTATTCACATGTATGCAAATACATTATTTTAATTACACTCTATACGTTGAAGAGAATTATATTTTCAGATTTATTTGATACTCAGTTTAGTGTGTGTGCCATAGTTTGTATTTAATATCCCCCAAAGTGAAATGAAGATATGTATGACTCAACATCGACCATACGATGCCTAAAACCATAAAATTCCTCTATTCAATAACACCATTCCCCTATGGTGTGTAATGTGGAGTGAGTTGAGGTATGATCCCAATATCCCATAATAAATTGATAAAATCTTGGTTAAGTCATTCCCCACATCATCTGATAAAATATTCTTTCTTCTTTCCAAGATGATATTATAGTTCATTCGTGAATTTATTGAATTTACTGAAGGACTCAAACTTATACCACATTAATTAAACATAATTATATATACTCAAGTAATCTGTAGATGTCATGAAGTAAGAATACCCACCTCTATCATCTATCAGAAATGGTTCACACACATAAGTGGGTACCATTCCTAAAATCTCTATAACCCTTTAAACC
Source organism: Viscum album (assembly GCA_963277665.1). Classification (NCBI taxonomy): domain Eukaryota; kingdom Viridiplantae; phylum Streptophyta; class Magnoliopsida; order Santalales; family Viscaceae; genus Viscum; species Viscum album. The sequence goes on along the minus strand of OY728162.1, from coordinate 343,509,603 downwards.
TGTCCACCAAAGAGATGTTTGGTTATTTTTTCTTATAAAAAATAATGACATATTTCAATTGGTTTTATCCCAGAAGATTTAAAATAACCATCTTGGAAGATATTTTTCAAACACTTCTAGTTCACATGACCAGGATGGTGATTCCACATTATGCTGTTATATGATTCAGGTAAACAAGATTCATTATCTATTACCAATACTTGTTTTTCATAATATTATAAAAATACTATTATTTAAATATTCTATACAATAATATTCATTGTCATTATAAAAAAAACTTTTATTTTCAAATTTAAAAATATAACCATCTGTATATAGGCTTGATAAAAAACATATGTTCTTCGTAACAATTGGTACATAATAAAAATCCCTTAAAACCAATATTATTCCTATGGGAAATGAAATTTTGTATTAACCAATGGATTGAGCATAAAACCTTGAACCATTATCAGAAAAAAATGCATTCCTCCTCTTGAAATGTTTCAAAATCTACATTGTCACCACATATGGATATAAACATGAGAACAACAAGATGTATTTAATACCCATTGTATATAAGTTTAATGATTACACTCAAGAACAAATTAACCTTTAGATTCCATTTTCTTATGGATGTAGTTCCTATTTTAGTGGCCTTTCTTACCACATAGAAAACACAGTAACTCCTTTTGCTTTCCCTACCTCTGGATCTTCCTCTTTATGGAAGGGTGGTTCTAGTGAAATTTAGACTTGGTATATGTCTTGGGACCCTTATCCTTATTATTCCTTTTCTTATTAACCATAAGGATCGTATGTTTGTTACACCCCATGCCCTTATCCACTTTTATAATTAGATAAAGAAGTTCCGAAAAAAACTTCTTATTACTGCTCAAATTATAATTAAAAATAAATCTAGAGAATGTCTTATGAAGGGAGGAGAGTATGAGACTTGTGTGGAACTCATCTTGTAATTTAATCCCTAATATGTCTAAGAGTTCAATATATCCAAAAATATTTCATACATGAGGACCATATAGTTCCAACTCTCCAATAATAGATATAAAACAAGAATTCTAGATCTGGTAGCTCTCTTGTCTAACCTTATCTTGATAGAGATCCTGAAGATGAGACATCATGATATAAACATCCAAATACTCATGTTACTTTATAAGCTCATTGTTCATGGATGATATCATGAAACAACCAACATATGTGGAATTGCTCAAATGTTTCTCATAGAGAGATAACGATTCCTCACTAGCCCCATTACCATGTGCATCAAGAATTGATTCTTCCATCACATTTAATTTTTTTTCATTGTGTAGGTTAACAAGTAAGTGCCTTTATCATTATTATAAAAAAATCAGTGATAAGGTTATCTTTATCAAGTATCAATCGTAGTGAGATGTTTGAATTCATTTTTATTGTTGTTTCAATAAATAAGATGTGGATTGTATTTATATATTCTCTAATCAAATTTATACTAATAAATAAATATTAAATTTATTAATCTCCCACTATTTTAGCGAAACCCAATACCCCTATCCATTGGATTTGAAATATCCATTTTCTTGTCCATTATTGGGGTAAAGATCCCTATTCCCTTTATAATCACCATGAATTTGGTTGGTCATGGAATTTGAAGGGTTTTAAGTAGGAATTGAAAATTTCAAAGGAATTGACTCATAGTTCCTTAATCGGTTGGGTGGAATCCCAAATCCCAAAATCCATAAATTTGGTTTACTCTACCTTTTCCACTTAGTTACATTAAGTCCTACTTTTAAAGTCCACCTTTGATGTGATCTAAGTTATGTCAGCCCAAAAAATCAATTTACAATTCCCCAATAATTAAAATCACCCCAAATTTGGTTAGTCAAGAAATTAGAACTGTGGATAAATTTTAAATGAAGTAGTTGAAGGCTATAAAGACTTAATATATATAATTGATGGATTTTATCATTATTTATATATTTCCAATTAATTATCTTTATTATATGATTTTTAATATTAATTATATTTATTTAAGTTATTAACCATGTCTTAGATAAAATTTAAATATAAGTCAATTTAATATAATAAATATCTTGCATTCTTGTTAATTCATTAATTCTTATGATTGTGAAAATACCTAAAAATTTAATAAATAATGCATCTTTATAGAAGTAAGATAATAATGTTACACAATCATGAGAATTTATTGACAGTTAGTTTATATGGAGGATGATGATCTAACTGCCAACCTAGTGGGGAAACACCTGTAACCATTTACAGTTCTTGTTTCATATTTCCACATATCCACCAATTTGTATCTCTTTTTTTTACCACTGCTCCAAACATGAACTAACTATATTAAATTTGGAGCTCTATCCATTACATATTCATTTACTCACATGTAGGTGGGGGAACCAAAGGATTGGTTTAGGGGATTACATGAAACAAACTATGGGGATGTAATCCCTTACATAATGACAGGAGAGATGACACAGATTCCAACAATTTAATTTCATAATAAATTAAAATCAATAATAACATACAAATTTCTAACCAAGGCTCATGATCATCCATATCCATACAATGGATTACACATTGAATAAAATTATCATTCATTTATATTCATTCTTATTTAACATAAATTGAACTAAAATAAAATAATTATCTTCTTTAATTAATCAATTATTTTATCTTAATTTTCATAAAAATTTTCTTGAGATTCTTAAACATCACAATTTTAAACAAATTAATTAAAATTATTTAAAATTAACCATGTCAAAAAATGTACCTTGGATTCAACACATTGAGTACCCATTCAAACTAATTAATATCTATTATACTCATATAATGTTTACTCTAGAGACATGTGGCATACATGTCTTATCATGTAATTTCATGACATGTACTATAAAATTAATGAAAAAACATAAGAAATGGTATTTAAATAGCTTGTTATTCTTTAATACGCGTCTAGAAATATCTATAACAAGTCTTATACATGATATATTGTTATGAACATTACAAAAAAATTAAATAGGAACTTATATATATAAAACCCATCACATGGAATGTAATATCAACTTAATGACCACACAAAACACAATTTGATAACGTTTTCAAAAGACAATAAATTAATTTATAATTCTGTGTAATTTTGTAAAAATACATTGCATATATAATTCAGTTTACTTGATGTGTATTATACGAACCCTCTATCCACGACACAATCCCAGGGACTCGATATATCACAGTTCCATAAAAAAAATTGAGTACACAACATGTACATGGACTAAAACACATTCTATCACTGAGTTACATGGACACCAGTCATGTAGGTCATGTAAGAGGATGCATGAGCGATCAATTTATAAAGGACTACACATCATGTATAGAAGTTACATGGTGCGTACTTAGGCTAATCATGCGCCATGATGGCTCTGTAAACATGTGGTGTATAAATTAATTCACCACATTTATTAAATGAACATGTCATTAATTAATTAAATATTAATTTTGGGAGTATTAAACACTAGTTTATGAAATGTTCCTCCAGGTTACATGAAATTCACTCTTGTGTTATCTAGACAGACTCCTCGACATCAATGGATGAAATATTCTAAGAGAAAAGAAGAAGAAGAAAGAAGAAAACACAATTCATATTATACAACGATTAAACTTGATTTGAAAAAAGAATACAAATTCATAACTCAATCAATGATATTTAAATAATTATAAATTATTATGATACATATCTGACACCACTTGTAGGTTCTAGGCATAGTGAAAGTGTCATATGTGTCATTCCCAACAACATTTTTTTTCATGATTGATGATTAATCCAAGTTATAAACAATGATAAACACCATGATCAATAGATTTGAATCAAATATTTTAGATAATGAATAAACACTAGAAACAAATTATAAGATCTTCACATATTATTCATAATTAATTTAAATAATTAAATAATTACCATTTGTTAAATTCATTTATTATTGAGGTGATGATAAAGTCTCTATGTTGTACCATCATTGCGTTGAAGGAATCAAGAATAGATTCCCTCCAAAAGTGATCCACACATGTTCTAGGAATAATTGAACATCACTGTAGGAATATCTAGGTACTAACATGATAGATCCCAATGCATGCAACATTTTCCTTTATTCTCCCCAATAATTGCTTCTTATAGATTCTTCTTCATCTGTCTATAGACTCAAGAGTGGAATATAGAGGAAGAGTTATCTCTGTTCTTGATATCATTTTGGGAGAGGGGCCTATCTAGGGCATTTGATAATTCTCCCCATATGTCATTATGCACACATAAAATGAATATGATATATTAAATAATTAGGTTTATATACCATTACAGTTAAAATAATAATAATTGCACCTGCATCCTTTATTTTTTACACAATCCCTACGAAACCCTAGGTCTATAATAACTATAATATTATTATTTCTTCACATGTGATAAAATCAAAAATTACATTAAATATTATTAATTAAAATAATATTCAATATATATTATTTATCATTGGACAGTTAAACTTGGTCCATGATTCCTCCATAATATTTTTCATGTTTTGAGTAATGACTATTTATTTATCAAATGAATTTTAAATATTTTGGTCACATAATATTCCCTCAAATAACTAGTGGAAAAATATATATGATCAAGAAAACATTAATAATTATTAAACAACTTAGGAGAATAATATTTATTCACCTTGTTAAATAATAAATAAGAATATATTATTTAACCGAGATCTTGGATACACATAGTGTGTGACCCTATAGTCCTTTTTCTCAATGACATTAGGCAAAGCATCCTAAAGGACAAGTTTAGCATCTTGCAGCACACCAAGGAACCTATATTGAAATAAGTCAACTTCATAGTGACATAATACCACATATGAATGTCCACCATGTAATATAATCCTATTATAAATATATCTCTAATCTAGCTTATTGATTATTGGTTCCATATACCCATGTGCTCGATGTCTCTTTCTTTGACATTATAGAAATAAAACATACCTTTAGAGAACAATTGACATTGATTTATTTAGTTTATATCATTTCCATAAAAGGGATTGATATATCAACTTCTGTTAAGGAACAAAAGGGACAAATCATTTATCATAATGTTAATTAATGAAATATTACTCATGAAGCACTCAACGCATCCAGCTACCCTATAAATATCGTAGTAAACAAATTATAATCCTGAATAATAATAATCTTAAATTATGAGGATCAATAAACACACATGGATATATGAACATCTTAAGACAAAAATAAATGTGGATTTCTTACTAAGAGGTCTCATTATCATAATATACTATACTTGATATTACTAATGGCATACAACATGAGAAGGTACATAAAACTTACATGAGTCTCTACCCCTCATAGAATGTATCATTTGAGTCCCTAAAATTATTTAATATGACTATAGAACATATATTTTAGAATTCTATTATGACACTTTTGGTTTCTCATCATAACAGAGAACCGCAAAAACCATTCTGTGCGATCGATACTCTTATTAAATTATCAAATATTGTGTTATGAAAAAGAAAAATCATAATGTGATATTGATTTTATTAAAATAAATATGAATATATGTTATCCTAAAGTACAAATAAGTTGGTTCTATGACACCAAATCCAACAATCACATGTTCACAATATTATGTGTGAACCTGTCTTTCCTGCCCATAACGTTATGCATGGAACTGTTTCATATCTAAAAATTTATGGTGCACCTGATTTCATGTTCATAACATAATGATAAAAACTCTATATATTTATACATTTTCACAATGTTTAATATGAAGTGTATTCCACTATTTCATGACTTATTCCAATGGTACTATCTCATGGCCCATATTATTTTATTTCCTTATGAAGGATGTCTTATGAACTACCAATATTTATTCAATGACTTAGGATTATAATCATTGATATATAGTCTATGGTTTTAATATGTTCTTATCATGTTCTCATACACTTATATTCATTTTATTCTTATGTATCATCCATATTTACCCTTACCGAGAATCTTAGATCACCCTTTCTTATGCTTCCTTTGCCCAGGTTATGAAGAAAGGTTTTAAGAAGGGTATTATTGTGAATAGAAATAAAGGATAGGATTTCAATAGGAGATGTTGAAGATATTTCACAAAATTATAATATTTTGTACCTAGTATCTGAAAGCACTAAATTATTACAGTCCTCAGGCATGTGTTTGATTAATGTCTATAATATTATCTAAAAATATATAATATATAGGTATGAAAATATTGGGTTTATATAGTTGGGATTAGAGGGAGATTTAGTTAACCTGAAGAAACTAGTATGAGAATAATTTAGTGAGATCCCTAGAGATATTTCTAAAGATATTTCAAGGTATTTATATAAGGATAATTCTAAGGATGAGTCTATGTCTATAAATGTTCCTTGGAATTATGGTAAATGATAGATCAAGTGGTTTCCATGTAATTGCATCACATTATGGATACTACAAGTGGATGTGGATCTACAATAGAGTTAACAATGGGTAATAAATTCTAAAAGGGTTCATTGATCTGGACTTGATCATCACATGGTACATGAAAATGGGCTCGACGACACACCTGGTTTGACACTCCTACATGATATGCTTCGAAAATTCTCAAACACCATACAAGCCATCATGAAGAAGTTAAATAAATGATTAATATGAAAGATGTAGGAAAAAACTAAATTTACATATATTAAAAAAAAGATGTCATGATTTAGACATCCTATAATGTTTTTTTCATGATTATGTGATTTCTGCTATGATTAGTCTTTCACACACTATGTTTTTTAATTTTAGTCAATTGATGGAAGTCGAAGGAACCAGGTTAACATTTACTGTGAAAGAGAATTTTCTAAGGAGAAACTAAATGGGATGATGACTAGATCAAATGATACTATGAATATATCTAATTATTTATATTGGAAGATAATTAACAATGTTCACCATTACCAACTCTCAGACTCACCAAAGAAGAGAATGATATATTTCACTAGGATTTTGGTACTGTGGACCATGGAGGAAGGAATATATTTATATATGTATGTTGATAATGTGGAAAGAAGAACTCTAGGGAATGTCTTAGAGGGGAAAGAAGATATTTTTGGTGTAGAAAATAAGGACACACGCAAATAACTACAAAGGAAAAATGAAATGTGTGTTTAATGAAATGGATGATAATTATCATCTCCCAAAGGTATCAATGAATGTTGAATGATTAAAAAGTTTAAAATAGGAGAATTATTCAAATCATGAATCATTATGGTTGTACGAGTAATGGTTATATTCTGATGATGATGAAATTGAAAATGACTTATGAAAGGAAAGAAGTGTTAAGGAATAAGAAGAAGAATCCTAGTTAACAGTTTAATAAGGAAGTGGGATGGTTAATGTGATTATATATTGGACTTTGACAATTATTTTATATAAATCATGGAATATATAAGTATCATTTAGTATATGTTTTTCCTCATTGATATGAAAGAATATGTTGAATAGTAATAATGACATATAATAGTGATATTGTAGTAAGGTGATATTTTATTTAAAAGACAAGATTAAGGGAGGAGAACCTTTAACATGTTCTCGTGGATGAGAAAATGTAGTTATTTATGTATAAAGATATTATTGAATTGGATAATGTAAATTTCATAGTTTTTATGACCTCATAACTGACAGAGGATTTTTTTGAAAAAATTGTTAATGTTATCATTGATAGAGTTTACAATATTATTGGATATATAGAATATATTTAATAATTTATTTTTTTATTCATGGAATGAGGAGTCATTCAAGTTTTCATTGAGGTTTTATAATAATTATAACTATTATCAAGCTTTAGGAGAATATTTGAAAAATGTATTCAGATATCTGGAATGTGTCCATTAAGAGCTACATAATGATATTCAAAGGATTAATATTAATTTTGGGAAATTTTGGGACCTTCTTAATAAATTTTAAATTTTGGAAGGGTCCTAAGATTATCCATTTATAGAATGGATTATTTTGACCATTCAGTGATGTTTTAGTGATTAATGTTTTAATTCTACATATGACGATTTATCCATATTGGTTTACCAATGTCAACCTTTTTTTACATTTTTTAAACTAGATATATGAGGAATGATTTTTCATTATTTTATGGATCTTATTTAGTTTATCAGACATAAAAGATTCATCTATTAGAGTAAGAAATGATGTAAAAATTGATCAAGTAACACCGAAAGGATTAAATTATTCCTATGAAACAAAAATATTTAAAGTAATTACATCTTCATTTTTTATTAGTCTATATGGAAAAAAGTAATTCCCCAGTATTTAGAAAAATCTATTAAATTATTATTTTTCATGTTATAATAATATTTGACGATATTAATCACCTTTTTTCATGCCTCTTTGGTTTATGTATTTGTCATTGTAAAATTTATCATGACCATGTTCTCTTTTACACTCCATTAAAATTTTGTTGTTATTTTTATCTTATATTTCTATGTTTTCAATTTCCATCTATGTTCTTATATCTGGAAAACTAGTATGCATTATTCTTGATGGATTTTACACATCACATTCTATTCATAAAGAGGATGTTTTTCTAACCCATTTTATGATTTGTGTTTCTATGAATGAATTTATAAATGTTAAACCTTTGATGACAGAGATGAATTTAAATGTCAAAATTCATTTTAAGGGAGGTTAAATGTAAAATCTTGAGATTTTGTAAAATATATATATTTCAAATAAATTTAATATTTTTGATATTATGAATTACATGAAACAATGATTTATTTTTAACTACATAAAACATTGAGTTTATCTAGAGTTATATTCAATACTGATTTTGTCTTGTGTTATACACAACATCGAGTTTAAAAAAACATGAAATACTATTGAAATATTATAATTTAATACGATAGTAATCAAAAAGTAATTGAAATGGTGTGAATAAATAGTATTAACTAAATTATTAAAATATATTGTTTACACGTTTTTATAAAATTAATTTTTTGGCTCCAAATAAATTATTAATGGAAATAAAAACCATTTCAAAATAAAAGAAATCATTTTTTTTGAAAAACAAATTTTTAAGCGCACAAACATGTTTTATCACAATAAAATAAAAAAATAATTTTGGTGAATAATTTTAATGAAATTTATAAATAATATATTCAATAAAATGTTTAACATTAATATTATGTGTTTTCTATTCATGTGATATGAATAAATACAACTTTACAATTAAAAAAAATTATTTTCAAAAAATCATTTTTGTCACCGTTTTTGCACACTTATTTTAAATATAAATATTTAAACTCATAGAAAATTTATTTTTAAAAATAAATTAAAATTTTAAATTATTATTTTAAAATTATCTTAAAGTGAATTTGTATGAATTTTCATAAAAGATTATTTTATTACTGAATAGAAAAAATACAGTATTTTAATTGAAAACTTTCGTTTGATTTAAATTACTTTAAAATTTTAATTATATTTTAATTTTTTTTAAATTAAAATTAGTTCAATTATATATCTACTGATCCTACTTAGTTCATTGGAATAATTTTAATATTTAATTTTTTTATAAAAACTATATAAACTTTTAAAAAATTTCTCTTTGAAAACCCACTTTGTCATCGCACAAGTGATATTAATTTTAAATGAATTTATCCAATTATCTGAATGGAATTTATAGAAATGGATTCCATAATTGTAATCAAAATAATTTATATTATATTAAAAGTTAAACATTTTTTATCAAAATGAATAGTAAAAACAGTAAAATTTATATGTCGTGGTTAAGGTGAAATAGGTTTATCTAGGGTTTAAACTAAAAGGATTAGGGTTAAAATGGCCTAAAACTATTCTAAAATATATTTTGTGGACTTATTTTTAACTAATAATGTATAATTATTTAGAATAGTAACTAATTGAGCTTTTAAATGATAAATAAATGGTTACATATTTTTATTTTAAAAAAATTACAAGTGTGACACATACCTCACTTATTAAAGGCCACCCCCTATCCTCTCTACTTCAAACATTGAAACCATTATTATTCAAAAAATACCAACCCAAATATCTTAAAAAATTCCTTAATATCATCTTAGAAGCCTTATTTTTGGTATAAATCCATCCTATGATATATTTTTGTGTAAACTTAAGGAATATACCCAAAGAAGAGGTAACGTTCTTTAATGAGTGATTTTATTTTATTTCTTCCTCCACCTCAATAAATTATTATTAAACCGTAATGATAGAATAAAATTAGTATATTAAATATAATTATATGTTTTTATGTTATGGTTATAAGATAAAACCATATAAACTTCCGTACAATGGGTTACATAATCATCATTTGTGTGTGTGGTGGACTACCGCCTCATGAATTGGTGTTATACATTTTTCCATTACCACCTCCCATGATTGGGTAGGATAATAGATATGATATATATATATATATATATATGATATTTAAAACATAGTTATTCCTATTAAGTCATTATTGCACACACACACACACAGATATATATATATATATATATATAATTTTACATTCCATAAGGGATACAATAATGTCACGTGTGTGTACAACAGACTACCACGTCGTGAAGCGATGTGATTCATTTTTCACTAATGACTTACAAGGAAGATAATAAAGAAATATTTAATGAATATATTTGATATATATGAAATAATAATAATATTGATGATATAGTTATCATTTTTAATGATAATATATCATTTTATTTCTTACCTTTTCACTCATTGAAATATGATAATGTCGTTTGTGAATGTGTAGACAACCACTTTCATAATGTAATGTGAATCTATATTTTCATAACCATACCAAACTAAGGAAATGTATTAGTATATTTAGTGATATTATATTTTATATATGATATTATTATAATTATTTAATGAAAAATTATTAATTATCCCTTTTCCACAATGATTGTTAATAAATTGAAACGTTACTCATGTGTATGTACAACCTATCGTCTTCAAGAATGTAACATAATTCATTCAACAAAAGAAATTAATGTTTGGTATTAAAAGTATAATGGATGTATAAATATGATAATTATGTCATTATAATTATTCTAGATATTATGTATCCATTAATAAAGTAAGAGGCACTTAAATCATAAATCAACATATATACAAAAAACATAGTTGTTATTACCCGAAATGTGATTTTAAAAAAGAATTGGTAATAAAAGGTTAATGAATAGTCATATGTAAATAATATATCATATAATTTATTTAATTATGTTTCTATTATAGATTTATAATAATCATATATTTATTATATAAGAGTTTGTAATGTGTATGAAGGAATTAATGGCTTTCGGTAAGGGATTTCCATTCCCTTTTTTCAGAGAGACATATGAAACTTTTACCACTAATATATTTTTTATTGTGAATATACTACTACTTTAACATTTTATATCATTAATATACTCATTTTAATGATAATAAATGCCTCATTTGATGTTATTCTTTATTGGGTATTACAAATCAAATGAATACTAGAGCGGTAACTAATTTCTATCTCACTTTTTTACATCTCCAATATACATGACATATTTACAACTTGTTTATTATATGTGGTTTATATAATTCCTATGAAATTATTTTATATTTATTATAATGAAAATTATGGAGATCAAAATATCCATTTTATGATCTCTATTTCATGGAGTTCATGGTTCAAAAGATACCAAAGCTGTATGGGATCTTTGTCACAATTTTCATTATTTTAGAAATATGTTATGTTATAAACCTATATTCATTATGAGTTGTATATACAACCCCATAGATAAGTAATATCATGAATTTATTTATTTTAATGATATTATAGGTTTTAATTAATATTATTCTTTCATGGGGACTACCATTCAATGTTAACAAATGTTGTATGGTTTTAATGTTATAATATAATCATTTATTAACATTTCTCATGATTATGATTACAATTATGAACTATTATGATCTAACTCTCAATAAAATAATTTATTGTTTTTCTAATAAGGATATTTATAGAGAATAATTTTTTTCCATTATTTTTACACTATTTATTTACTCAATATTTCAGAATAATATTTTAAATAAAAATCATCTCTATTCGTCTCGTCAGCCGAAACCCCTTTTTCTTCCAAAAATACATTTTCGAAAAAAGTTTTAATTTTTTTTTTAAAATTATTAAAATTATTTATTAAATAAAATTTTAGTCATATTTGAAATTTTAGAATTTTTTTTAAGGATCATTAATATCAATATCCAAACATTTCTCATTTAGATTTTATCGTAAACATGAAAGGGATATTTATTTTAACTTTTATGGCATGAAATAAATTTCTTGATATCATGAACATCATTTTATTTTAATATTACATGATAAGATTTTGAATTTATTTTTAAAGAAAAATATATCCAATTTTATTATGAATTATTATTTTTAAAGATTTACTTTCAAGGAAAAGTTTTTTTCATCAAGAAACGATCCATGTGATTTATTTGTCAAAATAATTTTCTATATATGACGAAATCCCTTGAGGAAATTAATGATTTTTGGGGGTTATGAACCAAGGATACCATTATTATTATTTATTTTAATTAGTTATGATGAAAATTTCTTAATAAAACACTTTTATCTTCTTATAGGATATACTTTTATAAAATTATAATTAAACTCGATTCATGTTACATGGGTTATGATATGATGAGATGATGAAATGATAATGAAACCTGTCTTATTTACATAGGTTATGATATGATGAAATTTTAATGAAACCCATTTCATTTCATGATTTATGATAAGATGAATGGAATATGATATTATGGCACACATACATATTGTTTTTTATTATATGATGGTTGGGGCCTATATGTCCCTAAAATTCCTTGGGTAAATATTGATATATCATTAGTAAATATGTCACACATGAACATGATTACATGTTCATACTGTTATGCATGAACATGATTACATATTCACAATGTTATGTGTGAAGCGGGTTACATATTCAAAATTTTATTCATGAACCTAATTACATATGTACAATGTTAAGGGTGAACCTGATAACATGGTTATAGTGTTATGCATGGACCTGTATATCATGTCTATAATGTTATGCATGGACCTTTTTCAAGTATATAAATAAATGAGAGGTCCTGATTTCATGTCCTTAACTTAATTAGTGAACCTTTCTCTATCTGTACAATTTCACAATGTTATAAGATGATGTGTATGAGAAAATTCCATGTCTTATTCAAATGTTATTATCATATGGATCATGTTTTTTGATTTCCTTATGATTCATGTCATGTGAACATGCAATATCTATGTTGTGACTCAATATTATGATCATTTATTTGCATGTTCTGGTTTTCATATGGTATGATCATGTTATTATACAATTATATTCATGTTATTCTTATGTATATCCCTTGTTTACCCTTACTGATCATCTAAGATCACCTTTTATTATGTTTTCTTTACCCTAGTTTTGAAGAAATGTTGTATGTAGGGTATGTTTGTTAAGAGTAATAAAAGATAATACCAATATGGGAGATGGTGGTGATCAATCAACAAATTAGATGATCGTGTACCTTGTCTCCAAATACACAATGCTATTATGTGGTTCATGCATGTTTTTGTGTAATGTATTGAATATTCATCTAAAAAGATGTAATATCCTTGCATAAAAATATCGGGTCACTATATAAATGAATAGGGGAAGGGTTAGACTAAAACACTATATTCATGAAAATATGATCTAAGTATAATACCATATCAGATAGATTTATTTTTAAAGGACCTAAATGTTATTTTAGATCTTCAATCGCATTTTTAAAAAAAATTCATATCAAGATAAAACTTAGGTTGAAGATGAAAAATCCAATGTATCAATATTCTTCTAATGTCTTACTCTCTAAAAGGCTCCTTGGAATTTCCAAAACCAAAAAATTATTCCATGAAAACACCCATTATATCATATTTGAATTCATTCAAATCACTCTTGGTAAAGTAGGAAGTATACAAAATATAGGTTGATGAACTATAAGCTTGGAACCTATCATCTAACTATGGGACATCCTCTAGTGATCATGCTCTTACAAACTGATCTTCACATCTTACATTAGCAGCAACTTATTCCCCATGAATAACAACATAAACAACCTCAAAAGATTAATGATGAGAATTACCTTTCTCACCTTATTCAGCTTATTTGGTAGGAGTATGACCAAATAGGGTTTGCAGAGTTTAGTAAACTGAAGGTATCAAGAGGGATACCTTATGTATTTATAGAATATATAGAGAATCAATGAGTGATATGTCTATCAAATCATAAACAGAATGGATGGAAGGTCCTCCATGACTAAGTTGACTGCCCCTATCATCAGAAGATTTTGTATAATCCAATTTGAAAATATAATATCCAGGGGACTTCTCCCTCTTAGAAGGAGCATCTAGAGTTGGTTATCAAGGAATAATTCTAATAACATGATATCTATCTAAAAAGAATTTATCTTCATTAGAGTATCTAGACTCATCCAACATAGGTTCATCCTTAAACCCACTAACAGGTACCTCGGTGTCAACCGGATCTATAAATTTAAGTGACTGGACTATTATTCATAGGAGCTACTCTGGCTTCCTCATCAAGATTAACCATCTCATCTTTTACTTCTTCTTCTTCTTCTTCTTCTTCTTGTTTTTGAGTTGTTTCCACTTCTTCCATACCAACAACCATTTAATCATCATATTGAAAATCAATCTACTTAGTTCTAGACTTGGATCTACAAGATCCCTTGGTCTAACCATGTAATTCACAAGATAAAACCTTTCATATAATTTTTTTTCAACCACCTTTTCCTTTTTTTCATGCATTTTTGTTTACTTCCAATCTATGAAAAAAATCTATGTAAGGAATAAACCATATGTTGAGGTAATTCATTCCTCCCCATGCGAAACTAAGCCTTTGTACTCTAACAGGGATGAAATTATCTACACTTATATTAAGGACATGAACGTCAATGTAGACTCACTCAAATAAACAATTAGTCTCATGACATATCTACAGAGATTAATATGAAATCCATTTTCATCAAAAAAATAAAAATAAAAACATATCTTTATTCCTCAAGAAAGTAAGATATCATTTTCTTGGATAGATGAGGTGCTGGATAAACATGACCACTAACCTACATTATTCAGTCAACTCAACAAAAAATGGGTATTCTAGGAGTTATTTTTCTAGATATATCTTCTAATGTAATTTTAAACTCTAATTGTGCATAATTAACTGGATACGAGATTTGGTAATATTCAAATTAACATTTATGAGGAACACTAAAACACTTTTCCCATCATTTCAAAGGGAAATCTAAACAATCACCATTGATCATTATCTTAAATTACACTATTTTAACTATAGGGGAAATATATAGCCGAACATAAAAGTATTTAACTAGATTTAGATTTAATGAATTTTCATTCCCTTTAAAATAAATAGTCTAACATTGATTTTAAATCGCATTCTAAAACATTGATTTAATCAATTTCCACCAATGTACATCAAATTACGTTTCATCAGAGATTTGATGGTCTTCGAGATGCATATTATTTGGCTTAACTATGAAAATCTAGTTTGATTTTATTTCATAGATTTATAAGTAGGATGATATTTGATAGGTGATGTTGAAATACCAGGACATTTTATCCTTGGAATTCCCAATTAGAATCAAATTCATAATGCTCGTATTTTTGAAAGATATACAGAGACAAAAGAGGAGTGTTTTGGTTGGAAATTATTTTTATGAGACTGGGAATAAGTTGTAGGTGAGGTGTCAAAATGAAGAAAGGGGGTTTTTTAGAAATACTTGTTGATTTAACTTCAAATTTCTATTCTAAAATCAAATAATTTTGGGATTAAAAAAATCATTAACATATAGAAAATCCTAGAAAAACATTTATATGAAAATTTTAAGATATAAAAATGGTTTTTGTACTAATCATGGATCCCGAATAATGAATGTACGGTAGGTCTACTAACCATGAACACATGATAGGTATGCTAATAAAATAAATAAATTATTCATTTAAAGAAACTAGTGACTGTGTGATTAAATACTTATAGTTTGTATATAGACTGCATGGGAAAAACTCATGGTTAATACACTCCATGTGGAAAACATACATCATGGTTATTTCCAGAAAAGATCGTAAAACACAAGTTAAAAATGTAAAAAAAGAACTAAATAACTAAAAAGTATAAGGTAATAATAAAATAATTAGATATAATTTATCATGTACGAACCTGGGTTTTGAGCCTATAAGACTTCGAAATTTTCTTGATGTTATTCCATAGTAGGACGTTCAGATGGCGTGTGATTTCGTGCCCCGGCGTGGATGGAATTAAATTTTAAGTGCGTTAACACTAGACACACCAAATAAAAAGAATAAATCCTAAACTATTGCTCAAATAGAAAAACTAAGGGCACTGTTGAGTCCGGAGCGTGCCTTTTACCCTAGGAGGGGTGTAACTTTCGTGGGCGCGACCCTTCTGTGGAAAACACCACCAATGTAATTTTTGTAATTTTGTGGCCTTGGGAATGAAACAAATAACATCATAATGGAGGCTTGGATTAAAATTCAAAGACCACCATTGCACTCAAAACATGGATTTTACCCTAGGGGAAAATTAACCCCGACCCCGCCGAAAGTTCAGGTACGGGCCTACTAGTGGGTGTTTAAGTGTGTTTTCCTACTTAAACACATCCACACCCTCTCCATTATTGACCGTAAGACTTATCCATGGTGGAAGATCTCCAAAAAAAGGATCCACCTCCCTTCAAGCTCTTCCTCCTCTCCAGCAAGGTGGTTGCGGCTCTGGTGGACCGTTCATGAAGTGACGGGCTACGCCCTGCGGGGTAGGCTCGTGTGTTTCATTTTTCTAAATATCACATCTACTTTGAACTAAAATTATAGTGTCAATATGATGTTTCATTTTTTAGAGAAGGATATATTTGAGTAGGGCTTGGTCCGAGCTTTCTAATGAGTGTTTCGGATTGAATGTTCGAGTCTCGTGGTGTCAGGGGTGACCCCGGGATGTTTTCCGGACAAAAACTCCTGTTTCCGGCAGTTCCAAGCTGGTCCGGCGGCTCTGTGCGGTGGTCCAGCGGGCAACATAGGCGGTTGTACGTGCTTCAATAGGCGGCGGCATGGCCCTTCATCGTTCGGTGTGGGCGAGAGGGACAGCAGCCCGACGGTCTGGGATGAGGAAGCGCAAGCGGCCGGCTTCGCCGGTCGGCGTGCGGCATTCGTGACCGGGGTCTTCATGAACCCGGGAGCCGACTGAGACCCGCAAAGCGCAGGTCTAATTGAAAAGGAGACGGACCGGTTCATTCCGGTCTGGATGAAGCCGAACGGCCCATGCGTTGAACTGTGGGCCGCAGTAGACCAGCCGGTCCGGGTGGCCGAGCCGTGGACCACCGGTATGAAGGGGTGGACCGGCCGAACCGTTCCAGCCCACCCTATCTACGTCCGTTGCAGTTAAAATGACTCTAAATTAAAAATTAAATGTCGGATTTTTGTTCCATCTACAAAGATGTGATCCTCGGCTCGATACGGTGATTTTGAGATGGTCTTGGGGATTCTTAATTATCTAGACGGTGCTCAGTGGTCCGACACGCCCGTTAAGTATTGTTTAGCGCCTCATTGAGATTCTTCTTTCGGATGGCGCGAACACATCCTGAGTCCTTTTTAGGTATAGTCAGCAGCATTGTAACCCTGGCGTCGAGACGATGTAGTCCAGGGTGGTTTTATGCATTGAAGCTGGATTTGAGGTGTGGGCCCCATGAGTCGTCTTTTAAGCTGTGTGCAGTGTACTATGCCTTTTTCCTCAGACATCTGTTTGTGGAAAATGAATAGTCGATTTGGCGTGTTTTTCTGAGAGCATCATAATGGCTCAGTTTGCGCAAACTTTTCTGGGACCAATGTGTGGGTCCCATGAGATTCCGTATGGGCACAAAGTGGGGATGAATAAATTTTTCGTCAGGAGTCTGTTTCAAGAAAGTAAATAGCGTACCTCACATGTTTTTCTGCGAGGATTGCAATGGTGTAATCTGTTTCAGCGTGCAGAGCTTCTTTTGAGATATCATTTTATGTGGAAACATGAAAGGGAATTGGTTAGAGTTTCCTTTGATCCACTCCGAACCAATGCACGGTAGCGATGTTAGTGACACCCAGAGATGGCACTGGAAGTGCGGAGTTATCAGACCAGTTCTGGGTTTACCCTCCAGCGGAGCTGGGCAGTGGGTTACCCAACATCATATAAGGGTTTACCGTCTAGCGAGGCTGGGCAGTGGGTTACCCATTGACCTTAGGGTTTACCCTCCAATAGGGCTGGGTAGTGGGTTACCCGTTGACATTAGGGTTTACCCTCCAGCGGGGCTGCGTAGTGGTTACCCGACGACCACTTAGGGTTTACCCTTCAACAGGGCTGGGCAGTGGGTTACCTGATGACTTCATTCAGACATAGCATTTTCTATGAGGCTAGTCAGTGACTTTTCTTTGTGATTACCGAAGCGGGAATCTTGGTTGTATGTTTTAGCGATGAGAGAGCTTTGACATGCAGGACTGTTGGGACATCAGTGATGGATATACTTAGAACTATTGGCAACTTGTCCCAGGCTGATCCTGGAGATGGAGATCCCCTTACACACTCATTTGGGTTTTTTGTTGAGCATATATATATATATATATACCCTTCATTTGTTCCCACTACTTGGTTCCAGTTACTCTCCTTCTAGGAGGGGAGAAGACACATGGGGTATTCCACGTGATTTCTGCGTCTAGCTCCTATTGGTTGGACGAGTCTACTTATTTTCCTTTTTTGGGTTGAGCTGCACTCTATTTGCTGTAGTCATTCACCATTCTTTTTTCTGTCTACTTCTCACCATTTTAGTACCTCCTCTGTTGGTCCTCATTATTTTAGGGGGATCCTACTGAGTATCTTTATGCTCACCCCTACTTGGGCTTTTCCTGCACATGGTGTGCCCTTGGAGACAACAACTAGGTCGATCGAGACTATGGAGGAGCGTAGAGGACAAAGGATCTTGGGCTGAATTCAGTGGTCATTGTAGGACATTCAGGTGTGATACTCACCAGTTTTTTAATTTTGTTTACCTGTTTCTTGGTTGTGGCATCTTTCAGGTTGCACGCATGTTTTTCCCTTTTTCTATACAGTTATCTTTTCAGTACTTTTGAACACTTTACTTTTTCTATATAGAAGTTAGTACATGAATTTGGATTGGTTATAGTTGTTTTTAATTTTTTTTCCTCGTTACTATTCACATTCTCATTGAGTGGGAAGCGTGTGTGTGTACAGGTACATAGGAATGTCCTACCCAAGATTGTTACACCTTTGGTGCTTGACAAAAACCCCTGGCCTATAGAGGCGGGATTGGGGTAGTTGTGGCTTGAAATTGTTAGGGTCTGGTCATGGAAAAGTGGTATCAAAGGTGGTTCATTCCTTGGGGCATTGTTCGTACATCCCCAAAAAAGAATTGGTTAGGATTTAGGGCAATACTGTCGATGTGTATCGATAGAATCTCTTAGGACAGGGGGTCCAGTGATGGTATGGATTACCAATATATCCATTCACCGGGACCCTGATAACCCACTTGTCGACTTGGCACACTGAGAAACATTTTGCAGAGAATTTGAAACATGAATATGGTAGGAATGAGTCTTTGACTATCCTTTTTGAGTCAGCTCCCCTTTGTTATTACTGATATATATATATATATATATGCTCATCTGATTGTGGTAATCCTTGATAATTTTTATGATGCCCCCACGATAGAAGCAAGTTAGGTTACCATCTCAAGTTCATGATGAAGACCTGGAGAGCGACGAGACGTCAGTTCAGGGACCCTCACGTGAACCCCATCCACCCAGTGGTTTAGTAGTAGCCCCTCTATCTCGAGAGTGGCCGTTAGTACTAGCAGTACAGGCCAAGGTTGAGCGCAGGCTGAGTGCGCTCTGAGACTTCCAGTATCAGTGGCCGCAGAAGTTCCATGGGGACCCGGATCCCCATGCAGTGGAAGACTGGCTAGAGTTTGTGGACAGTCTTTTCAGGATGGTATGGACACCAGTGTACCAAATGGTATCTTTAGCTTCCATCCTTTTCCTCAGGACGTCCGGGCATTGGTGCAGGTTGGTTACATAGACCCATGACGAGTCGTCTCTCACGTGGGATATCTTCCAGCAACGCTTCCGAGATGAGTACTCTCCCTCTTGTTTATGCTCCATTCAGATTCAGGAGCTTTTGGAGCTGCAGCAAGGTGGATGATCGTGGTGCAGTACTCAGCCCGGTTTACCGATCTGACACGCTACTCGCAGGATATGGTCCACGATAGTTACTTTAGGGCACAGATGTTTAGCTGGGTCTTCACAGGGAGATCTGTTCTAGTGTAGTTCCCCTGTTCATCCCTAATTATGTTAGGGGTCTAGAGCGGGTGCTTGTGATAGAGAGCTTCTTGGATGAGGGACGCCAGCTGACAGGGCCTAGCAGTGGCTGCTTCAAAGCAGAGTCTTTGGTAGCAAGCAGGCGACAGAGAGTAGATCCTCAGTCGAGGAGACCCTTCTATGAGCAGACTCAGGGGCAGGGTCGTACACCGCAGTGGTGCCGTAGAGCACCGAGGTAGTCAAGAGGGAGCCAGTGCTATGCTTGTGACGGACGAGGTCACCTAGAATGGGACTGCCTGACCAGGCATACCAAGCTATCGTGGTAGGCAGTGGGTTCACTACAACGACATTGGTAGCGCCATGACTAGGGATCTCCCAGGAGGGGACATGGTGGTCCTCATGGAGGTGGCGCATGCAGACCGACAAGATATAGAGGTGGTGGATGGAATTTTGAGGTCCTTCCATCATCACCACTGGGCGGGCCACGCCAGGCTTAGGGAGCTGGCAGTAGGGTCCGCAGACAGCTTCAGGCTATGGGTGTTCGTGACCCCCCAGAACATGAGATGGTACGAGATAGGCTTTTTGTTTACTCTAAGCATTCTTTGGTACTAGTATAAAATGTCACCATGCACTCTTTTATATCAATTTTTTTGGTATGGGAGTTGGAGCTCCCAGTAGAATCGCTGACACCCATGCTTAGCCTCGACGTTCCTACAGGAAGTGCATCGTTAGTGACCATTGTCCCGAGATAGTGCGAACTATCATTAGGAGGAGAGAGTTTGATGTGGGACCTACTTGTCATCACAATGGATCCTTATGACATCATCTTCGGAATGGATTGACTTTCCATGGTTCAAGCCTAGATTGACTGTCGGCGCAGACTAGTCAGATGCGTCCATTCTGAGGGAATGAGGCTCACCATCCTTCGAGAACGAGACCTCATGGTAGAGCAGACATGTAGTCTGAGCAGGAGACCATGAACTTTTTCTCACCAGTTGGTGAGCATGGATCTCGGGGCAGTAGACAATACAGGCACCTGGATCCCTACAATTATAGAGGACTACATGGATGTATTTTTCAAGGATGTCCTGGGACTACCTCTAAGGTGATAGATTGAGTTCTCCATTGACTTGTAGCCGGGGAATTTTGCAATATCATGTGCAGCATATCGGATGGCGCCCATAGAGCTTCAGGAGATACAAATTCAATTGGAAGACCTTCGTGAGAAGGGATTCATCATGACTAGTGTGCCCTCCTAGGCAGCTCCTGTTTTTTTTGTGAAAACTGCAGATGGTAGTCTGCGAATTTGTGTGGATTATTGTCGCCTGAATCAGGCCACGATAAAGAACAATTACCCTTTGTAGTGGATTGATGACATATTTGACTAGTTGAGAGGTGATTAGTGGTTCTCCAAGATTTATATTTGATCCGGCTACCACCAACTTCATGTTTGTGAGGCAGACAACCCGAAGATGGATTTCCATTGTCATTAGGGGTGTTACGAGTTTTTGGTGATGCCCTTTGGCATGATGAATTCACCCTCCATTTTCATGGCTATGATGAACCAGATCTTCCAGCCGTACCTGGACCGGTTTTTGGTTGTCTTTATTGATGACATAGTCATCTACTATGTGATTGAGGAGGAGAACGCATAGCATTTGAGGATTGTCCTAGACTTACATCGGGAGCACTAGCTCTATGGGAAGCTCTTGAAGTGTCATTTATGGATTCATGAGGTTTAATTTCTGGGGAATGTCATTATGGAAGAGGTTTTGGCAATAGATACCACAAATATAGAGGCAATTCTTTATTGGGAACAACACAAGAATGTGTCAAAGGTGCAGAGCTTCCTTGGTTTGGCAGGTTACTACACGATGTTCATAGAATATTTCTCTAGGATTACTGCACCTTTGACCACATTGATAGGGAATGGATGACCATTCACCTGGAATGATCATTTCCATATGGCCTTCAAGGAGTTGAGGCAAAGTATGACTAGTGCTCCAGTGTTGAGGCTGCCAGAGGAGGGCGTTGAATTCGTGGTGTACTGCGAAGCAACATGAGCTGGGCTCGGGTGCATGCTAATGTAGAAGCGGGCAGTGATTTTGTATGGGTTGAGGTAGTTGAGGCCCCATGAGCAGCATTTTGTGACTCATGATTTGGAGCTAGCAGCGGTGGTCTTAACCTTGAGTTTATGGAGACACTACCTTTTGGGTGATAATTTTGTGGTCTACTCAGACCACCAGAGCCACAAATACTTCATCACTCAGAGGGATCTGAATCTGAGGCAGAGTCACTGGCTAGAGTTTCTATAGGACTATGATTTCGAGATAGTCTACATTCCAGGGAAGGGAAACATAGTAGAAGATTCCCTTAGTAGGAAGTCCCATGCTCAACTAGTGTAGGAAGAATCAGAGCAGTTGTCTCCCCTACAAATGACCTTGGTGGATCAGGAGGGTATGTATTTTCTATAGTCGATGGTGATGACTCTTTCAGTCCTTGAGCATGTGAGAGAGTCACAGCTGGGGGATGTTGACAGTGAGGTGCTGCATGATAAGATATCCATAGGTGACGCACCTGATGGGTATTCTGATGGAGGGAATCATGAGATCCTGTTCCAGGGTTGATCTGCAGTACCAGTGGAGATGCGGGAGGAGGTGATACGGGAATTGCACACTTCTCCATTGGCCATACATCTCGTTGTGTAGAAGATGTACATAGACCTTCAATGGTAGTTTTGGAGGTCTGGCATGAATTGGAGCGTAGCTGAGATTGTTTCTCGGTGTCTTATCTTTCAGCAGATGAAGGCAGATCATCATCTTCCAGCATGGTTATTGTAGCCCCATGATATCCTAGAGTGGAAGTGGGATGGAATATCTATGAACTTCATCACAGGGATTCCATGCACAGTGAAGGGACACGATTCCATTTGGGTGATAGTGGACCGACTCACGAAGTCATCACACTTCCTTGCCATTAGGGAGTAGAGTTAGGTGGAGAGTCTAGGGTAGCTGTATGTTCGGGAGATCATCAGACTTCATGGATTACCCTAAACTATAATCTCTAAAGGTGACGTGCGGTTTACATCACGATTTTGGTGAGGACTGCAGGAGGAATTCAGTACTCAGCTGTAGATGAGTACAACTTTTCACCCCCAGACGGACTGGCAGACCAAGTGCACTATCTATGTGTTGGAGGATATGATCAGGATGTGCATGATAGACTTTGTCCTAAGTTGGGAGGATCACCTTACATTGGTGGAGTTCCCGTAAAAAAATAGTTACCACTCTACTATCTATATGGAACCTTTTGGAGCCCTCTACGGGAGACCCTGCATGTCACCGTTGTGCTAGATAGAGGATAAGGAGACCTCCCTCGTGGGCCCAGAGTTGGTGCGGGTGATGACAGAGAAGGTGCAAGTCATTCATTAGTGGATGAGGATGGCTCAGAGCAGACAGAATTCCTACGCAGACCGTCATTGCATACCTTTTGAGTTCGAGCAGGGGGACCATGCCTTTTTGAGAGTCTCCCCGCGGCGTGGAACATGGTGGTTCAGCTGGGGATGTAAGTTATCCCCAATGTTCATTGGGAACTTTGAGATCATGTGCAGGGTTGGTGAGGTTGCCTAGCATATTTCTCTATACCCACAGCTGGAGAGGGTGCATGACGTATTCCACATGTCACAGCTAAGGAAATATGTGCATGACCCCACACACGTCATCGATTGGGGAGAGCTGGACATTGAGGATGGTTCCACCTTTGTAGAGCACCCGGTGGCAATTGAGGACTGGCAGGAGAGGACCCCGCATGGATGGAACATTCCTTCGGTTCGAGTGTTGTGGCAGTATAGGAGGGTACAAGAGAGAACCTGGGAATGGAAGAGCCAGATGCGGGCTCAGTATCCCGAGTTATATTTGTAGTTTTTTTTTTCGGGGAATAAATATTTGAATGTGGAATGATGTAAGAACCCGGGTTTTGAACCTGTAATACATTGAAATTTTCTTGATGTTATTAGAGAGCATGGAGTTCATAGGGCATGTGATTCCGAGCCCTAGTGGGGCTGTATTTAAATTATACCTGTGTTCACACTAGAAACACCAAATAAACAGAATAACTCCTAAATGGTTTCCCAGATGGAAAAACTGAGGTCACCTTTGAGTCAAGAGCGTGCTGTTTACCCTAGGAGGGGTGTAACATTCACGGGCGTGGCCCTTCTGGGGAAACACCACCAGGGGTATTTTCATAATTTGGTGGCCTCAGGTGTGAACATTATAAATTCTAAAAGGAGTCTCAGATTAAAATTCCGGACCTCCGTTGCACTCATAATGTGTATTTTACCCTAGGGGAATCTTAACCCCAACCGCGTGGAAAGTTCAGGTACGGGTCTACAAGTGGGTGTCCAAGTGTGTTTCCCTACTTAAAGACATCCACCCCTCTCCCTTTTTTACCTTAGGACATATCCATGGAGGAAGATATCCCAATAAATGATCCACCTCCCTTCAAGCTCCTCCTTCTGTCCAGCAAGGTTGTTGCAGCTCCGATAGACCGTTCGTGAAGTGATGGGCTACACTCTACCGAGGTAGGTTCGTGTGTTTTGTTTTTTTAAAATTTGTATCTACTTTGAACTCCAATTATAGAATTGATATGATATTTAATTTTCTATGGAAGGATATATTTGAGTAGGGCTCAATCTGAACTTTACAATGAGTTTTTCGCATCAAATTTTAGAGTCTCGGGGTGTTTGGGGTGACCCCGGGATATTTTTTGACCAAAACCCCCCGTTTCAGGAGGTTCCAGGCCGGTCCGGCAGCTCCGCGTGGCGGTTCGGCAGTCGACGATGGCGGAACGTCTCCCCGGTGGGGGCGCGAGCTTCACAAGGTAGTGTGGTGTCCCTTTGGAGGTCAGTGTAGGCGTGAGGGATGGCAACCTGGCGGTCCGGGCCACGGGAGCGCGCGATGGCCGGCTTCGCTGGTCGGCTGGCGGCGCGCAAGACCATAGCTGCCAGGACCCCGGGAGCCAGTCGTGACCCGAAAAGTGCAGGTCTCATGGAAAAGTAGTCGGACCGGATCATGTTGGTCTGGGTCAAGCCATGCACTCCGTTCAGTGAACTGTGGGCCGCGGTCGACCTGGCGGTCCAGGCGGAAGAGCCACGGACCGCCAGTCTGAAGGGGGTGGACCGGCCGAACCGGTCCGACCCACCCCATCTCCATCCGTTGGCATTCAAACGCCTCTAAATTGAAAAATTAATGTTATATTCATGATCCATATGTATAGACATGATCCTCATCTCGATTCAGATAATTTGAGATGGTATTGGGGATTTTTAAATCCCAAGATGGGGGCTCGGTGGCGCGACACGCCTGTTATGTATTGTTTAGCGCCTCACCGGGATTCTTCTTTCGGATGGCGCGAACAAATCCGGAGTCCGTTTTAGGTTCCATCTGCAGCGTTGTAACCTTGGTGTCGAGATGACATAGTCTAGGGTGGTTTCAAGCGTTGAAACCGGAGTTGAGGCATGGCCCCCGCGGGCCTTCCTTTAAGCTCAGTGCAACGTACTGTGACTTTTTCCTCAGATGTCCGTTCGGGGTGAATAAAAAGTCAATTTGGTGTGTTTTTCCAGGAGCATCGTGATAGCGTTGTTAGCCCGAACTTTTTTGGCACCGAGTTATGGGCCCCACAAGACACAGTATGGGCACAAAGCAGGGTTGAATAACTTTTTTCATAAGGAGTCCGTTTCCAGTGAGTAAATAGTATACCTCTCATGTTTTTCCGTGAGGATTACAATGGTGTAATCTGTTTGGGCGTGCAGAGCCTCTTTCAAGATAACATTAAATGTGGAATCATGAAAGGGAATTGGATGGAGGTTATATTGACACACTCTGAACCAACACACGATAGTGATTTTAGTGACACCCAGATATGGCATGGGCAATGCAGATTTATCATACCAATTTCGGGTTTACCCTCTAGTGGGACTGGGCAGTAGGTTACCCACCAGTGTATCAGGGTTTACCCTCCAGCGAGGCTGGGTAGTGGGTTAACCGTTGACCTTATGGTTTACCCTCAAGCAGGGCTGGGTATTGGGTTACCCATTGACTTTATGGTTTACCCTCCTGCAGGCCTGGGTAGAGGGTTACCAGATGACCTCTTAGTGTTTACCCTCCAGCTGGGCTGGGTAGTGGGTTACCAGACGACTTTATTCAGACTCATCCATTTTTATGAGGCTAGTCAGTGGATTTTCTCTGTGATTACCGAAGCAGGACTCTTGGTTGTACGATTTAGAAATGAGACAGCTTTGACGTGTGGGACTGTTGGTGAATCAGTGATGGACAACCTTAGAACTATTGGAGACTTTTCTTGGGCTGATCATGGAGTTAGAGATCCCCTTACCCACTCGTTTGGGTTTCTAGTTGAGCATATATATATATACACCCTACTTTTTCCCCACTCCTTGGGTTCGGTTACTCTCATTCTAGGAGGGTCGATGACACGCGGGGTATTCCACGTGATTTATGTGTCTAGATCCTCTTGGTTGGTTGAGTATACTTCATTTCTTTTGTGGGGTTGAGCTGCACTCTATTTACTATACTCTTCCACTGTTCTTTTTTCTGTCTACTGCTCATCATTTTAGTACCTCCTTTGTTTCTCCCTCAAGCTTTTGGGGCACCCTATTGAGTATCTTTATACTCACCCTTGCTTGGGTTTTTCCTACACTTGGTGTCCCATTGCAGATGACAGACAGGTCGGTCGAGACTACAGGAGAGCGTAGAGGACACAAGAGCGTGGGCTGCGTTCAGTGGTCATAGTATGACTTTCAGGTGTGAGACTCACCAGCAGTTTAATTTTGTTTAGTTATTGCCGGTTGTGGAACCTTTCAGGTTGGGCGCGTATTTTGCCCTTTTTCTGTTCAGTTATCTTGTCAGTACTTTTCGGCACTTATCTTGTTCTATTTAGAAGTTGATGCATGAGTGTGGTTGGGTTATAGTGGTTTGTACTTTGGTTTCCTTCTTACTATGAACTTCTGTATGGATTTGGATTTGTGTGTGTGTACAGGTACTTAAAAAAATGCCTCCCCGAGATTATTACGCCATCATCGCTTGTCGCCATCCCATGGCCTATGGAGGCAGGCTTGGGGTAGTTGCAGCTCGAGACTGATAGGGTCGCGTCACGACATATCATACCCAATTAATGTTTGATATAATTTTTATAATCAATATTCATAGTATTTTTAAATATATTGTCAAGATTATGTTCATTGCGAATGGATTCAAGAGTTAATCACATTTTTGGAAATTATCTCTCAAAAATTGATGTATGAAATCAATATTTTTTGTTCAAGAATGTGATAAATGATTCTTAGAAATATTTATCAAATTGGTATTATCTTAATTTTTAGGGAATTTTTTGAATTTATATGCATATTCTAGTAATGTATGTTTTATCAATAGAATATTTACACAAAAACAAACTGTAGCTATGTATTCATCTTTATCAGTGGACAGTTCAATAGAATTCTACTTCTTACTAAACCATGAAAATAAAGACTTTCTTAAATGGTTACATTTTATAAAAGTTTTTTCTATCTAACATAAAACCATACAAATCAAAATATGAATAACTAACTAAATCAAATGATTTTCCTATTTAATAAATTAGTCCTAAATTGATTATATTTATAAGTGTTTTTAAAAATTATTTTCACATCATGTAAATGTGACCCTTTTGGGTTATCTTGAAATTGGGAACACATATGCACACTAATCCTAGTATTTGGTCATTTTTTCTCTTGAAACGTGTTTTTTGTTTAGAAATCACTACTTTTGGATGGTTTCCATCAAATTTATTTATGGGACCTGAAATAACCAATGGTTCTGTATCCAATGGGACCTTCATTCCAATGGAATTTATTCATTAGTTTTATTGACCTATGATACATAAGAACTCACATTGGTTGGGAGGATGGGAGGTCAGGATCACCATAACTTTTTGGGGGAATTATTTCCTACTACGGGTCTCTCTTATAGATTTAAGATATGTCCATAAATCCTTTTTAATTTACTAAGTGCATTATAGGTTTCCCTAGATAATTTCAATCGATTATTAGCATGTTTTGAATTTATAATCATTTGTATGTATTTAAGGTTCTTCATCAATGGAGATATCTATACGTATTATAGGTTCTCCATCAATGTAATCCTCTCACATAATACTTAGAGATTCATTGGTTATTATTACAACAATGTTGGGTTTTAAGCCACTAAGTGGGGAACTATGGAATTTATCATCACCTAAGGGGATGAATGTTGTTCTGATATTGGGATCATACCCATAGATGGGATACCTAAAAATCATCACTAAATGAACCGTAAACCTCATAGTTAGGTTCCTTTCAATGGGACACATCTTACCTTTTATATTCATGCGATAAGGACCTAACTATATAGTTTAAGGTCAAATGGTAAGGACATCTTGGTGGAAGATTCCTACTTAATGTTTGGTGCAGGATATATACATAAGCATCCCATGGAACATGGAAAGGATATGAGTTTCCATGTTTGATTATACCATGTTGTTAATGTGGACTAGAAAGAACATGGTTAATTTTAAGTGTTGGGTTTGAACCTCATGGCGGCTTCCTACATATCCCATTTGGATGGGATTAAAATCCCACATAGTTTGATACGTCTCGCGGGGAGTATAGTCCTTTGAGAGAAATAGGTTGGGGCTTACTCCAATAGTGGATTCCCTTGTAATAGGGTCCATGTGAGATTTCTTAACTCATGTAGATTTAGAGGGGTTTAATTCAGGACCTATTCTTAAAGAAGTTTTCCAAAAATAATGGAATTAGGATTGAACTTCTGAGGAGGACATTAAGTGAGATCAAGCCCTGGGTGAAGCCTTCCAAGGTTTCCAAATTATGGTGGGAATCATAGTTATCATAGTTTAGGAGGTGAGGTGTATGGTGCATATGTTGTAATCATCACAATTCTCTAAACCCACACGAGACATTCTCGGTGTGATAAATGATAGGTTGTGAAGATGTTCAACAAACCACACACTTTATCCTCCACTGATGGAAGAGGCTGGGACTATGGTGAATCAATCCAGGGATATGGAGGATGAGGGTTTGGAGAAATGATCCCTTCAATATGAAATAAAAGTGAATGTCATTGGGTTCGACCCAAATGAATATGGGATTACTCCATGATGGATACCATAAAATTGGTCTTGTAATGGAAGGAGGATATAATTATCTATAGAAGGGAAAAAGAAAGTGTCATCCTCACCTTTCCTATTTCGGAGTGGAGGCTCCAGGTCTCAAAGATGAGGATTAAAAGATATATTCATATCCCAAGAATATGAGACTAGGAACTCCCCAACATTATTTGAAGGATAAGGGTCTATGTAACCATGGATATGCAGATCAATAGATACTTGGAGGATCCCTACCCTCTAGTAAGACACATATGGAAATCCCCCGACAATAGATATCCAAGTCCAAATGTGAGACACACTGATGTGTATCTCCAAAATGTCTGATAAATATGAAGAAATTGGTTGAGATTTCAACATGGACACTTTTAGATAAGGAATCCAATGACGGATAGGCCCTTCCATGGGTGTCTTAGAAGAGGCCTGAAATATGGTTCACATCGGTGGTCCATGTAGATATGCAACCTATGTATGATGCAAAGGTGTGCCGCACAGGTCCTAGGATGAACTGAAAAATGTACAAAACTGGAAGGATATGTCTAATAAATCTTTATATGACTTGGTAAATGGAATACAAGGAAAAATATAATTGGGTGAGGTTTTTTACTTAAGCCCCTGTGTGTCCCTTGATGTCCTTGGAGGCATACTGCACAAGTCTTTTCTTAAGGAAATAACCATTCATTGATGAATTCTCTTTATGGAGGGAGGGTCTTTAATTAGATGTTTTATATTTAAAACACTTAAAGGACATTGGTATGGATTATACCATCTAATTATCTATTCTATCTTGTTTTATAGAGTTACCAAAGAATATTTGGGGGACCGTGGAAAAGGAGCTATGCTGTGGGAGATTTGAGAGTTCTTCCAACTATTTTAGATCTTAAAATGGAGATCCCAAGAGTACTATTTATATGAAAAGAGGGGACTAGGTCGAAGGAAGTTTGTTCGCATAGGTCTTCAGCATCGCTCCATAGTGTATCTCTTCCATACATGGGCCTCAAAAAGTATTCTACCATGTAGGCATGTGGCAGAGGTCCTCAGCGTAGCACTTCTACGCGGGGAGTTGCACATTGGGCTACATGGGTTGGACCTGCGATGGGCTCTTGATGCATATGTGTGCCACGTATGTTCCTGCATATTTATAATAAAAGGGAAGAAGTTTCACTGGCCTTATTATGCGTAGGAATTATGTGTAGATACCTTGAACTAAATTTTATTACTTCTTTTAAAATTTGTTGATACATTAAAATATCCAAATTGATTCTTCATAATTATTTTCACTTCCATTATTATAAAAAGGAGTGTCCAAAAATTACACCCCTTAGGATTGGATATGACTGGAAAGAGGGCCCAGTCTTAAGGTAATATTATGGGGAAAAGGTAATAGAGAATTAATTTTGGACCACGCAAGTCTACGGAGTAGCTATGTCACGTATGTCAATGGAATAGGTTGGTGGTGTAGGCTAGAGGGGCCTATGAATACTTCTATTCCATTTTCATTTTCTTCATCCAAATTCCTAGATTTATGATCTCATTACATATCTCATTTACCTAGCTCTGTCGCATTCTTCTCTAATGTAGGTACCTTGAAAATTTATTGACGTATAACCATTTTAGTGATAGAGCTATGAGGAGTTACAATATCAAAGGATCTGTGTAGAAGGACTTTGTCGAAGAAGCTACACTGGGTACTTTGTGGAAGGAAAAATGTGTGTGACCTGGTCGAAGGAGCTGTGTAGAAATTTGACTTTTCAAAATTCATTAATTCCTTTAAGTTAAGATTTGAAAATTCATAAATAAATATTCCAACATAATGAAGAAAATATGCTAATTCTCTTCAAGGAAATTACTCTCATTTATGACTTTAACTATGGAATCTATAATTTTCCAAACCGAAATGATGAAAACCATTGGACTAGAATATTATAATGTTTTTGAGAGTTTCCTTCTTAAGTTGGTGGAAGGATTTATTCCATACCGACATGATGATATGAAAAACCCCTAAATACCTCTTTACATCAATGGAATTTTTCAAGATTCCCAAATTCCTTCTTATAAGAAATATGTTCCAAATACATGGATTTTTTAACACCTCAACTATCATTGTATGAATATTACTATGAAGGGTATTCCAATTCATGGGGGGAAATCCCTATTAGATTCATCCTACATCATAGTAGCTATAATCATGATATGAAAGATCATGTTGTAGATCACATTCCACATTGATATGATTCATCCTTTCATTCTTCAAAAAAGGTTCAATATAACAGCTGAAAGGAATACTGCGACCTTCTTTCTAGAGGAGGAGTAAATACTGAATGGATTTGGGCATTTTGGGTATACTTGAATTCGGAAATTTTTAGGAAAGAGTTTATAGATGTTCACATTTATGAAGTTTTTTATCTAGCACAAACATATGTTTACAAAAATGATTTATACCCAAATTTTTCTGAGCTGATGGAGTGCACAAACAAATTCATTCAACTTGATGCACGGTGCGGTTGAAATCAGTTTATGGGATATCTACAAAATAAATGGGTCTACCATTATCTGGAATATTTATGATGAATTTAATCCATAAAAAACTACCCGAGGTCATTCAAAGAGGATTCCACCATTGGCTCACAAAATAGTCAAAATAGGAAAGAAATTTCTGAAATAAAAGAAATATTCTCTCACTAGGGATGATATTCATGGAAAGGTGTAAATGAATGATTTTTTAGAACCAACACAAGAGGATGTTACTACCTACAGACAGTCTACCATTTTCCCAACTATATATAATATGGGTGATTCTGGAACATACTATCCCACATTAGGGAGGGTTGATTATAAGAATTGGGAATACAAGGTTATGTAAAAAATTAATGCAAAGGTATGCATAGATGGATTTCTTGACATGTGGATAAGAATTTAATTTCATATCGGCAATGAGTATAGTGCCAGTGTAAGATAACGAAATTTTTTTATTTCAGCCAAGTTGGTATGGGGGAAGTATATTGGGTTGGATACCCTTTTTTTAGAAAGAATCTATCACTTCTTGTTGCATTTGTACAATGGGAAGGATCCATTTATACTTGCAGGACCATTTCAAGTATTTTGGGGCTTGATTGCAGCACATTTTTGTTCATATTTGGTGTTGAATTTTGTTAGAGTCCCCAATTGTTGATTTACTCCATTTTTTCAGAAAGTATTTGGGATTCATCCTTTGAACTTCAAGATAGATGAAGTACTGAGGGAACTGAATGCATCATGATAATTCAAATTCTTTCCTTTTGGTAACCCAACAACTATAACATTTTTTGATGATGGCATGGTAAAAAATTACTAGTTGAGGGATTATATGATGTCATTTATGGATAACATACTATCAACCCAGATTGATGGTGAAATCATTTATGAGGCTTATGTCCCTTATAGTTTTTATCTCTACTTCAAATGTTTTCAACAATCATGATCTTTTCCTTCTACATATGTTTGGAATTAGAAGCACCCAATGTTAGCCCAATAATTATGGATTATAATAGAATTTGAGAAATCCAAAATTTTATTAATCTACCTCCATATGATGCATCAATTGGATTAGAGGATGGATATAATAAAGATTGGGTTTCTTCAAACCCTTAGGGGGATTTACCAAAATAAATACATCCGGTATAGGCAATGAAAACTGTTTTTCATAGCAAATGGTAAATGGGATAAATCCAAAGATAATATAGATGCTTCTTGAGGCTTCTGAAATTTAAATACATACTCCTAGAAAATCCACCACGAAGACCAATGCAAGGGAGACAACACCTCCAATGCTTATGAAATCTATTTTAGATCATCAAAAAGAAGGTACCATTCCATCTACTAATTATTTTGAAGAAAATGGGAGTCTAGAAGAGGCCCTCTAATCAGAGGGTATTGATTTTTCTCCACATCCTACCATATCAATGATGAATTATGTGTGACCTTAAGCAATCCAATACAAGGAAAGCATGACTCGTGAACTCAGGGATGCATGGTCATTTCTTTAATATGGCCCTAGAATAACGATTATGGGTGATATTAGAGCACCTTCTGATTTTCATCATGACAATAATCTGGAGATGTATAGAATAGAATTGTGGGGATGGATACGTTGATATATGAAATTGATGACCAAGTCCCAACCTAAAAATGAATATCCAAAATGATGGATCAAGGAATACATGAAGGTGTAACTGTTCACCCTGAAGAGGAAGGAAAATGTATGATAATACTATGAATTCATTTCCATTTTCTTTTGTTTCAATTATTAATTTTCATAATCAATCATTAATCTCAATGTTATTTCCATTTTTAGATTAACATTATAGAAGGAAAAACCATAAGGGTTCCTAAGTCACAAAAATATGGACCTAAAGGCACCCTTATTGACACATTGGATGAAACCCCCAGGTCTCCATGTCTTTTGGCAAGAGGGAGAACCATGATGGAGGTAATGTCGATAGAGAATCCTCGGTCATTACCTCAGGTCTCTACTACTAAGAGGAGTAATAAAATCTCTCCACGATCTTATGAAATGAAATGAAAGAAAGCATTGAGATTGATCAAATGTGTTTGCCAGAAAAGTTAGTATTTGAATTGTTCTCTAGTATTATAAATTTCTTGATACACCTTGGTGACCATGTTAATATTTTCATAGGATCTACATCCCTTTATTATCTTGAAGGATTTAAAACTTGTCCTTCAAGGACTAATAAGGAATCTATATGAGAAGGAAAAATTTTTAATGATGAATATCTTACCTTAACAGAAGAAGTGTCAAGGTATGTGGCTGGATCTTCTGATGTTTATATAGAGGAAAAAGATTCATTTTAATATCAGATGCATTTATCTTGGTTATCATATGTTGTTTCTAACATTATGTTATCCAAAATATTTCATATCTATGGCCTATACCGAAGGATCCCGAGACAGTCAATACTGAGATTATTTCGCTTGAGAAGGAAAGAGTGACGATCCTATGAAATATGAGGTAGGTAGTGGTACCGATCATGATTTAGATAGAACTAATAATATTTAACCAGTTGAAGAGTTGATGGAAAAAAATTTCAACACAACCAATTTTGGCATCAATCAACATTTTTTGGATACCTTATATGGTGGGGATTATTTAAAATAAAAATACATATACACTGAAATGATGGAAAATATTAATCCATAAATTGATAATCTAGGTCCCATTATGGAGTTTGCGGACTTCAATGTGGAACTGAAAGGACGTAAGTTTCATTATTTCATTTTCCACACAAAAATGTTATTTTATCTGATATTTCACATCAAAGATCAATTTATGTAGCTTTATCTATAGAAAATGTTATGAATGACCTTTAAGAATGTGGAATCCAACTTCCTTCATCTTCCATTGGCATCAGAGATGCTCCAAATCAGAATCCAATGTTCGGAGATTCTCAAGAGTCTTTGATGTGGTGAATGGGAAATCTCAGGAGAATGACCCTCCCTAAGAAGTACTTGTTAAAACTATTGAATATGAGAATACTAGGTAGGAATTTACTCATGCATCTGACTTGTTACTCGGTAAATTTCATTGATTTCCTTGATCATTATTTTTTTCTTTATACAATTTCGGAGCTAACAATAATTTTAATTCACCATTTAGGTCTATCAGATACCATGGTTAGGTCTAAAGGTGAATCCCATATGTTTGATCAATAAAAAATTGAAGATGAAGAATCTGATGCTTTAAAAGGACCACAACTAAGAACCACTATGAGTGATCTGATTCTGAAATACATTCCACCTCATGGTAGTGATTCTGATTTAGAAATAGAGAAATAGGTTTATCTTGGTATCACACATAACAAGACACGACGAACCATTTGGAAGATAATCTATGATAACACTTTGGATGAGCTACCCTCACATTTTGGCCTACATCCATCAATTTTTAGCACACTAGGATTTTTTTTATTTGATTATTGCCCAATTTATAATGTGGTGATGGATACCATTTTCCTGCGGGAGAAAGAACCCATTTATGACAAGATCTTATAATGACTAAACTTCTCACCAACATTGAGGGTTTTCACGTTACATTATCCAGAGAGGAGTCCAATCTTAGTGTAAAATTGGTATAGTTCGATCGATAAATAAAAAAACAATCAATTAAAGTGGGGCACCATCAAGAGGAGGTGTTACCACTTCAACAATACTTGTATTCTACTTAAGACAGACTTGTACAACACCATAAATCATTAGGAGAACCCCAACTATAATGGGTAACTAAAATTGGGGCTACCATTGAAGAACATCATAAATTTGAAGAGACTGAAATCAGTCAACTGGATTGGCTTCAATAAGCGGTTGATAGAGATTAGGAAGTTGTTCAAAAAATAAAGAGTCACGCAGAAAGAATCTTGTAATATATGATAGAGGGGATTTATTCTATGGATGTTCCTATGATTTTACTATATAAATGAAAATGATTTTGTATATAATCATATATATGTCTTCATCCATGCTTTAATTCTATAATGTCAATATCAACACATATTTTCATAACATTGTATCCTTACGATAGATAAATCATAATTACAATGATAAAGATGAGGGCGCTCTAATATTTACTTAAGTATATAATCATATTAAGAACAGTCTGAATGTTTCTAGGTCAAGTGGAAAACCCTAAAAAGTTCACATCTTTTGACTTTTTATTGCTCGATATTCCCTAGACCATACAATGTGTAGGTATAGGGAGCTGATACATAGTCTTTTCTAGGGTTTCCTTTTTAGTTTTTCAACCTGGTGAGTGATGTGTCTCTTGGTTGGTAGTTTAAATTCATGAATGTTGGACTAGTAAATCCATTGTTTTAGGTTGACAATCTTTAACCATGAATTGTGACATTAGAACTCAAACAAATCATGATGGATATGAATGTACTAATAGTTTCTTAGAAACTTTCATAGGGAATCTTGAGTCATGATTTTTTTGGTTAATAAATCTTAAAATTATAGAATGAAAATAGAGGATATATCTTCTATGAAAAATATTACCATTATTTGAAAAAACACATTATAGGGGATGTATTATGTCGGTCCATCTAGGGTATATGCTGCATAGAAAAACAGTGTCATCCTTTGGCTAATAGACCCATTATGTGGGAAAATTTTATTCAACTCCAAC
Source organism: Viscum album (assembly GCA_963277665.1). NCBI lineage: Eukaryota > Viridiplantae > Streptophyta > Magnoliopsida > Santalales > Viscaceae > Viscum > Viscum album. The sequence goes on along the minus strand of OY728162.1, from coordinate 343,472,707 downwards.
TAGGGAACATGGTAAGGAGCTCTCAATAATTATGAAATTCTATTACTAATTAACAAATGGGTTTAAAATATAGATGTCTTAAGAACAAAGTGGATGGACTTTTCAAGTAATGTTAACTGAGAATAAAAGGGCCATTCGTGCCGACATAGGCCTATGAATGAGAAACCACACCAACATTTTTTATGTAATAAAGAAGGTAAATTCTTCAGAAATGAGATTTATGATATTTTTCAATGCTGTTTATGGTCATGCAGTAAAGGAATTATGCTTTGCAGTTTTAAGTCATATAGAACGGGCATTATGGTCTTTCATGATAATATGATATATAGTTTCAAGTCATGAAACAAGGACATTAGGTGGGCTATGTAGCTTCATGTCATGCAGGAAGTACATTAGAGGGGTTTAATATAATGTATTTATCTTTGACCAATGGTTTATGAATCTCCCAATTCTTTGTAATTTGTTTGGAAACATAATACCTTATTCAGGTATGGAAAGATAAAATTGTAAACTATGATTTTTAAATTTTTTGATCCGTAGAATGACTTAGGAAAAGGGATAAAATAATGAGTGTATGTATTTTTCAAGAATGAAGATACCACTATTTTACATACCTATTATGGGGGCTGTATTAGACATGAATAATTGGGGCATGTTCTTCATATGAAAAAAATGGCATAATTTTTTTAACATGCCCATTATATCGACATATTTTGCAAGGAAACCTAAAGGAACACACTGCATAGTAAAGTAAAACAGGCCTTAGGTATCAGAAATTATATTTCAAAAATCTAAAGAATGATTATGGAGATTCAGATTTTACAAAAAATAATGTTTGGTTTATGGAGAAAAGAAACTAAAAATTGAAAGAGTATTTCTAGTCATGATTTCCAAATAAATGGAGGAATATAATTTCTATGATGGTCTGATCCGAACGTTGGAAATATGGTGTCTGTATATTTTAGGTCACATGACTAGGAAAAAAATAATATGAAAAAAATGTATGACATGTGCTTAAATTATCCAAGGCTATTTTTTGTATTCATTGAACATGTGAATGGAAAAAACATAAACCAAAATCATAGATACATTCAGCTTCAGAGGAAGGATATGGGAAAAATATGCAACAAATTACCGCATTATAATATCGATTCTCGTATACCATCATCAAAAGTTTATGTGGATAGAAGAGGCTTCTCAATTAGCATTGTTTGAGAAATATGTTATGGGGGCCATATTATGTATGGAAAACTAGGGTATGTGCTACATAGCGAAAGAGTGACATATTTTGTGTCACAACCCCATTATATGGGAAACATATGCAAGGCCACCAAGGGTCACATACTACATAGATAGGAAAAAAGAGCTCTTAGGTATCATATATTTCATCACCATAAATCAAATGAAGATTACGAATACCGGAATGTATTCAATATTTGGATTATGAAATGTGAAAGGGGTAATATACAATACACTATAATTTTTTTGATCAATATTGGATATGTGTTTGGGGTTCATAGATTTTAAATTTTATAAAGGATAAGGTAATGTTTCTTTTATCTCACGGCTAGGACTAATATCTATATAATAATTTTCACTAAGTATCTCAATAGAATGATAATAAAGAAACATGTAGGTACCGTGATGTTTAGATTCATGCCATAAAGACTCCATGTTTTGCAGTTTAATGTCTTGCGTATTGGACATTATGGTCTTTGATATAAAGAGAAATTGAATCATTCCATATAGATTTGACTCATAAATGGGAGAGAAGAGACTTTTTAACTTCATGCTATGGCTGAGATGAGGACTGAAAATACGGACATCACTACATATCTCATATAAATGATAATCAAACACACATAGTTCTTGTAGGTATATGCAGTTTATCATCATTCAGTGAGGATGTGGAGTGATTCTGACATGAAAAGAAATATTGTAGTTGGACTAGGGGGTAGAAAACCGGTGTCAATACTTATCTTGTTGGGTAAAGAATCAACCCACACATAGTATGTAAATAAAGGTCCTCCATGAAAAATAAATTCACAAGTGGGGGATAATAGAGGTTTCCTGAATTTGGGTTCATATATATGATGAGAACTTGTATTGATCTCCTCATATGGACTTGACTCATATGTGGGTGACATAGAGTTAATCACATGATGTTGAAACTAGGTATAGGATTGAATGTATGGATTTCACTACATATCTCATATGAATGAGAATAAGGCGACACCTAGTTCTTGTAATTCTGTTCAGTTTAACATCATGCAGTGTGGATGAAGGTGAACAGATGTGGAATAACTACAAATCTTATGAAAACACTAATTAAATCACATGTAGTTTTTTAGAAGATCATTAAATTTATCATCATGCGATGAGGTCAACTATTTTTTATTTTATTTTCTTTAATCCAGGACCCTTGATAACCCCAAATAAGAATTAAGATACCTCATTTATGTAGAGAAGTGATTTACCCAATTACTAATCCCACATGAGCTATGCTCGGAGTGAGAAATAAGGGTTGTTAAAATGATTATTTTTCAACACAAAGGAAAAACAAGTAAAGGATAATTCAATAATGATAGAGTTGTGGCTGAGCTAAGATATAGGGTCTGGGTATCAATATGTATCATTCCATGGAAATGAATCAATATATATATAGTTCTTGAAAATTTTCCCCATATCATTGGGTTTTGACATGTGGAAGAGGGATTTTTTATAATTTCCAAATAGATGGTTGGGCCTAAATCAGGAATATTATGATTAACCATGTTTCTCATTGAAATGAGAATAAACTTACAAGACTTGGAAAAGGTCCCTATGAAAATTTGGTTTGTGAATGGGTAGAAGAGATATGATTTTCTTTTACGAAATTGTTGTTGGGACCATGATTGGAGATCTGGGTGTCACTATGTAACTCATATGGATGAGAATCATTACATATATACTTCTTTAATTCCCATGTAGTTAAATGTATTATGGTAGGAAGAATATGAACTGAGATGAAAAGATAGAGATATCACAGATGGACCATGGTTAAAACCCAGGCGTCACTAGGTTTCTTATTGGGGAAATAATCAGGACACAAGTAGTTCTTCAAGAAATCTCTCCACAGATTTGATTCATGAACACAAGGAGTGAATGGATTTTTATTTTTTCATGAACAAAAACAATATTGGAATATCAGGGCATCTCTAGGTATCCCCTTGAAATGATAATCAATCAATATGTAGTTATTGAAAAGATCATTCCCCACACCAGTTGAGTTTTATTTGATAGTGAAAAGATTATGATATAGTCCATATCAATGGTTAAGCTCAAGACATAGGACGTTATGAGAATCAATCCGTGTATTCTAAAAGAGTTATCTATATAGGTTTAGTTTATATAAAGAAAATGGGAAATAATGTACTATATGGTTGTGGATGGTTCAATGATTGGAGATCTGGGTGTCACTACGTATCTTATTAGAATGAGAATCAAGCCACATGTAGTTGTTGAAAAGGGATCCCTATGAATACCTGATTCAAATATAGGGAGAAATGGGACTCATTTTCTAATAAGGAGTATCAATGATGTGAGTACTTATTATTCCTGGAAGATACTAATTTTTTAAAGAGCCAAATGGAATTATAATTTGCAGTATATTGGGGGATTTCATAACGTCAAATGAAGGAGACGTTAGACATATAGTTTAATGTTTTGTTGTGAGGGTACATGATTTCATTTAGTTTAATGTCATGTGGTAAGTAAAAAGATGATACACATTTTAAATTCATAAGGCATGGACACATATGGTTTATATGATGTTTAATTTCTTTCAACTAGGACATAACTCTATGTGATTATCAAATGTACTTCTTCAAGAATCATCCATTGGTTGGAGTTGTAATAACTTATCCATCCATCAAAATTATGGAATAATATCTATTAGAGTTGACCTTATGTATTTAATAAGGTCCTTCCCAATTATTCTCAAGATTTGGAGGTTTCTTTCATGGTATAATTGGAATCTTGAGGACTAATACAAATTATCCTTGAAGAAATGAGTGGAGGTGATCATTCTTGTTAAAATATAATGCTATTCTATTCTGACAGACTTCCATGTAATGAAAGGTATGAAATCTATTTTAATATAATTATTCTAGCTCATCAAATTGATTCTGAAACTATTCGTTTATAGATAATTGGTCCAAGATGGAATCATAGAGTGAAGAAAATTTAATTTCAATAGGAGAAATTGCTTCTGTCCCTTACACCAACGAATACAGGGTTGATTGTGTTGTAGTATGAGTATTAGTCCAATATGCCCACAATGCTTGCAAGAGCTTATCAGGTCACGCATTTTTATCTTTATCCACCATTTTTTGGAGTAGATTTGATATGGTATTGTGGAAATACTCTATATATCCATTAGGCATGGAATTTTAGTAAGAATATACTTATATTTCTTAGCCATAGCTAGATGATAGTGTCCTTATATATCCATTTCCAATGTAGAAAAAGGCAAGGAGAATTTAGTTGTATGTAGAAACTCCAAGGGTTGATGATTGAAGTTGGCATGCATCTAGAAGGTATGAAACTTGTTATTGAAATGAGCGCAATCTTGTATCATCGAAGTCAAAAAGTATCCAAGGAATCAGATTTGATAAGAAAGCATATGCCTAGACGTGTGAGCACCATAAGATCCTTCATGTACTTCTTTCATGATATACACTGTTTTTCTCCATCAGTTCATATGAGAATAATTCTTTCAAAGACATATCTTAAAGGATTATCGAGTGATCTAGGTCTTCATAAATGGTGAAATTAATTGCTCCTCACCAGATCACTTATCATTTAATTATATTCGGTGGAAATGCCCCTTTTTGGAGATGTTCTATAATCGGTGTCATCTATCCCATGGTATGACTATATAGCTAGGAAATGGGACTAGTTTCATTTATTTTATATATTATGATTTGGAAAAAAAGCTGAAACTGCTTGACTAGGAGCAATGCTAATGACCGTTTCGTCCAGATTTTTATTATCCAAGGTTATTGCAATTTTTTCCAATGCATCAGCTTGGTTATTTTGTGACCACGGGATGTATGAAAATTTTTTAACTGAGGGAAACTATTAAATTAACCCTTGATCATAATAACATAGTGGAATTAGTTCTTCTTTTCTAATGGTTTATTTCATGTTGATTTGTTTGATCAACAATTCTAAATCACCTTTCACCTCCAGAAAATCCACTGGTACTTGGATTGTTAATTACAATCCTACAATAAGAGCTTGATATTCTACCTCATTATTGGTACCACATTCTGATTACAGAAAGAAATATGGAAATACTTCCTTTTTGGAAAAATAAGCACAACTCCAACACCAAAATTTGTTCAGTTTAGGGTCTTCTATTCTCTTCCTTGTTGGAATTCTAGAAAACCATCAAATTAAATATCAAATATTCGGGGACATTCTTGAATAGAGAATATTTCTTCCTCAAGATATTCAGTATTCAATGTTGTTTCTTCCACAGGTCAGTGCCCACCATGGAATTATTTTTAATCATGGAATATTACTAATTTCTAAGGCACAAATTTTATATAAAAAAATTGAAGAATAATTACAGACCATGACAGAAATCATGTAAGTATAAGACGACTAAATATAAATTTTAGTGGGTTACTTTGAGATACCAAGTGGATATCAGGATAATGCATATAGTGTATCGATTATTAAACTACAAAGATTAATTCTAGTTAGCCTTTCGCAATATCTGAATTTTAAATATCTACATCGATCATGGTTTGATTGTGATTGTGAAGGATGTTTCAATTCCTAACATTGTTCTTTTGTGCAAGGAAGGAACCCGGTGATCACTCCAAGGATGTCACACAAATAATGATAAGCTTTCCATCAATAATTGGAATCAATACTGATGGGATCTATAGGTATGTCTTGATGTTATCAAATTCTTCTTGGAAATCATTGGTCCATTGATATGTGACCCCCTTCTTCATCAATTTGGTGAGGGGAAAACACTTATATGCCAAATTGGCCATGAAGTGCCGAATATAAGAAGGGTTTCCTTCAATTCCTCTCAACTATTTCATGTTTTGAGGAGGTGACATGCCAATTATAACCTTATTATTTTTGATATCGAATTCAACATTGTGATGGCGTAGAAAAAAATAGAAATTTTCCCGAGGTTACCCTGAAAGAACATTTCGAGGGGTTTATCTTCAAATTATGCTATTGAAGCTTGATGAATATAGTATCCTCATCAATCAAGTTATCAAGATGTTTTCGGGGAATAACCACTAGATCATACACACATCATTAAATGAATATCGCTAAGAATGGATTGAAAATTTGGTGCATTTCAAGTTGATATTTCGTATCATAATTCTACAATCCAAAGAGAATTACCCGATAGAAAAATATGCATTGAGGGGCTATGAATGATTTATATTCATCATCTTCTAGGTTCATTTTAATTTGGTTACAACCATATTATCCATCCATGAAAGAGAGATCTTTTCATCCATATGTACCATCAATCAATAGTTTTGTGATTGGGATCGGAATGTCATATTTGGGACAATGTTAGTTGAAATCACTAAAAGTAACAAAAACTCTGATTTTATAGTTATTCATTTTTCCTAGAAGTTGTGTCATTGTCTTCTTCTAGGTATACACAAATGTGTTATTTCTAAATGAAAAAAGTCCCAACTCTTCCCCCTTTTGAGGAAATCCCAGTAGGGTTTCAAGAGGGGGATCTGGAGGTATCTTTGTTTTGTGGTCCTTTACCGGTGATGCTTTCTGACCCATTATTAAGTAATCAGATGGAGTGTCAATAGTTAGTGCCTTATATTCAAATATGGATGTCTTTAGTCTAGTTTGGTGAAATTGTTTCTCTTTTAGGTATAAAATTAAATCATTTAGGGTTTTGAAGTACGGAAATTTTAAGAGGAATCCTTCTTCCTAATCTTTTTTGATGCTTCATTATGAGTGCATGATTTATATTAGTGACAAGGAATACATTTTGATTCTACATCATGTATCTTATGAGTCCATGATAGCTGAGATTCCTATTTCCACATACTCAGTTCTCCACTGTAGGCTGATTGTGAGTCACTCTTCTCAACATTATGATGGTGTAGATAATTAATGCAACATCTCCCCGAGGAAGAGTGGAATGATTTTTTATCTTCGCCTAGATTCTCCTCATCTACAGTTGAGTTTTTACCCAATTATATCAGAGCATGTTTCATGTCATATTTAATGAAACCTAACGTGATATTACATTTCCACCACAATAAGGCTACGAGTTATAGAGCCAATCCCCGAACCTTTTTCTCTCAAAGATTCATATTCTTATATGGAATTATATGGTGATTAGAGCCCAGGAGAAATAAAATTTTTGTTTTTGATGTTCGTAAGTGCAAGATTGCAATTGTTAGATTTCTTAAGCATAAACGCAACTGAGTATGATTTTTTATTTTTCAATAAAGCATAAAAGGTAGGGATACTAGAAAGATGATCCTAGTAGTAGGAATATATGGATTTTTTGGCATAGGATCATCAAGGTGGATTAGATTCAGCCGGGTTACAAGTTCATCACCGTAAAATTTACCCAAGAATTTCATACTTTTCTTGTATATTTCATTTATGGCATCTTTGATCCCATGAAAAGAGAGACCCTATGGAATGATCTCTCTTTGTTTGACCCTGTAACTATACCATAGTTTGTGGGAGGAAATTTAAATGTTTTGGGGGATCTAAATGAGAGTAAGGTGATATGTCCTTTTCCAATGAGAGCTAGTTTAGTGTTCTCCCAAGACATTTCTTGTAAAGGTCTTATTGATATTGGATATTCAGGTGAAAAAAATATTGTGTTGAAATAATCAAAGAGGCGTTCATAGATCATGGAGACGCTAGTATTGATGCAGGCGTAACATGAAATCCATTTCCATGTATGCAAATACTAGGGTGGGTCACTTGAATCATGGTATTTTAAATCATTCCCCACTTCTGATAAAAATTTCTTTTAGGAATGATAACCATGAGAGATTAACTTATTTTTATCATTGGGTTAGTGATCCAAGTTATCATGACATGGTTTTACTGTCTTGGAGAGAACCCTTTGAGGGGAACACATCTGCGTAATTTAATAAAAAACAAATGCATCATAGGAGTAGGTTAAAGGAGTGGTAGAGGGATATATCAACCCCGACCAGGGATCTGAATTGTGCCATGTAAGAAGTTGATTGTCTTGAAGCGAGTCTAGAGGTGACTTGGGATGGTAGGTTTTTTGAGGGTCTGGTTTGTAAAAATGACTATATGGAGGACTTAATACTAAAAAGAGAATGTATTTATAGGGAAAACATGAGGATTAAGTGGTTAAAATAAGGGTTAAAAAATGATGTGTATTTTTATGAATGTATCATGGAGAGGAAAAGGCATTTTAAACAAAATATTAGGATAGATAATGGATTGTTTATAGATGGCATGGATGTAGTAGGTTCCCTAGATAATAAGAACCTAAGGTACCTTCTTGAAATTCCTAATTTAAATCTACCCAATGGATACCTGGGGGAAGCTACTAATCATTTTGATGTGATTTTGAATTGTGTTTCTGATAGTGATAATGAACAGATGGGTTCTCTTTCATAGGATACATAGGTCTTAGATGATAGGATGAAACTCAATCCAGAGAGTGTGGATGGTCTGGATGGGCTTCTACTTATTTTCATAGAAACTCGTGGGATACCATTTAGGATGATCTGATTCTGGACATTGAAGATTTCTTTCGTGGTGGGTTCCTACCCATGATGCTAGTGCCACAAAGGTTATGATTATTCCCAAGTCCATGAATCCTACATCCATCCTGTATTTTTATCCTTTTATCAGGTGAAATTTTCCTTATAATATTTTGGAAAGATTAATTAATTATTGGTTTTCGATCAATCTCCCATAGTGGATTTATATGGAACAACATGGTTTTGTGAAGGGGTGGTCTATTCCGGTGGTTGTGGCCTTAGCACAAGAAATGATTAGGGATATCAATTTCAAAACTCACAGGTCTAACATGGATTTTAATCTTGATATGAACAAAGCGTATGATCATATGGAATTGAGTATCATCAATAAAGTCTTGGAAGGCATGGGGTTATTTCCTTGGAATATTTACATTAATATTCGTTATTTTCACTCATCTTGTCGTGATGTATTGTTTATGGGAAAGTATTTTTGTTTTTTAAGGCAACATGGGGTCTTCAGCAGTGTGACCCCATGCCCCAGTGTATTTTTATTATACCCTAGGATGTTATGATTCCTCTTCTTCATTAGATCATTAATAATAAAGATATTCTTCCTTATCATCAATGAATGGGGTTCCCATCAATGTATCATCTTATGTTCACAGACAATGTTATGATATTCAAGAATGCGATGAGTATATCATTAAGAATATTGAATAGGGGATTTGATACTTACTGTCGTTGGAGTGTCCATGTTGTTAAAAAAATCAAAAGAAACTTCTTTATCTCTAACTGTTGTCCTTTGAGCCAAATTTCATCATTCGGTCTTATCCTAGATATATAGATATGGGAGTTTCCCATTTATTATTTGGGGGACCCTCTATCCAATAGAAGTCTTCGTATTAGGGACCTTGATCGTATCATCTGTAGTATCGCTAATAGGGTACATAACTGGAATTTTTTTCCTATCCTTCAGTGGTAGAATAGAACAAGTGAATATTGTGCTTTTAGACACCCTGATCTAAACATATCCTCATTCAATGTTCACAGAGTTGTTATAAAATACATTGATAATATCATTTCCAATTTTATTTGGGATCCCAAGATCTAGGGTAAAAGGAATTGTGATTCTTGGACTAGATGTCTCGACCTATTTTTGATGGAGGGATTAAAGTTCACTAACTTGAGGACACCTTGCATTGTATTCATGCTAAGTTAGCTTGGGAGGTGATGGGGAAATAGAACAAATAGTGGCGCACTATACATAGACTTTCATTGGGTGATTAGGATGAGTGGGATAGATATGCTTCTTTATTTTTTTATAAAATTTGATTTTAATTGGTTCTCATAGGCCATACTCTCATTGGATTAATGGGAAGGGTGAGGTCTTTTTATAACACCACAACTAGAGTGGGGAGATTATTGTTTATCCTTTTTCCCCCACTACAAATATCTCTATCCATGATGCTCGTGACTACCAGATTTTTATTAAGGTAGTGTTGAATATGGGTCAAATTTAATTGTGTAACCTTATTGAACTATCCCTATTTGGGGCAGACATGTCTTTAATCCTTCCCCATATGGATTTTTCACAATGAGGGACTACCATAGTACCATTACTATGAATGTTAAAGGGGAGACATGGAATGAAATTATTCGGGTTAAGGATATTCTCACCAAAATTCAATTTCCTTACCTAAAGGATAAGAAATAGAGCTATTCCAAAAGATGATAACATTAAGAGGTGTATGATTTGTGTGGTTTATAGATGTGTTTGTTTGAAGGAACACAAGGAGGAAAGATTATATAATCTCTTCTTGGAGAGTGAGTAGGCAAATGTGGTGTAGAAGTATTTTTTTTGAGTTTACTAGTTTATCTAATCCAATGATGGCTGATCACCCTTTCCTTGTCTGCTGGTTCCAAGGCTCAGGTAGGGAAATCATGGAGAGATCTTACCATAATATGATTTTTCATGCTGAATGTTGGTGTTTGAGGAAAGAAAATAATAATAATATCTATGAGTGGGTGATTTCTGATACCACCTGATTATCACCAAGGTTAAAAATATGCTGCTCAAATTCTTCTAGTTTCTGGCGAATTGGAGAGATGCTCCATTCCTACATTGTTTCATTAGAGTTACACTAATTTCTTCCCATATGATTGATCATTTCTAGGGAATATTTTTATGATAGAAACCTCCTTTATAGGGTTTGAAGTTCAACGGTGATGGGTTATGTGTTGTTGGATTTATTCAACGTGGAGGGGTAGTGCGTGATAGTAGTTGATCAGTCTTGATGTCTTTCTCTATCTGGCTTGGGTAGGGGTCCACACTTAAGGTAGAAGCAGTGGCCATGCATTATTTCCTTAATGTATGCGAACAAAGGTTTTTTAATATTAAATAAGTAAAAACACATTCGAAACTCCATTAAAATGATCTTCATAGTGTCGGTGTAATTCCTTGGTTGATTCTTTATGTCATCAAGAAATGTTGTACTATTCTAGGGGACAACATCATGGTATCTTCTATTTGGTGTGAGGGAAATATAGTGGAAGATTACTTAGAAATGATGGATATTTCTAGTAATGAATTTTTAGTTTTTCATGACGTGGATATTTTAATGATGGAAGGGATCAATATTATTAAAGGGGATTCCTTCGGCCAGTACTAATTTATACCTCCTAAGGTCTTATTTTATTTTTATCTACATTTGATGTTTTTATTTCATTCTATCCTTCTTTTTCAATATGGATAAAAATTTAATGTTATTAGTGTAACCTTATCGACTTCAGCTTCAATTTTGGAGGCCTGAGTTAGGTGTGTTCTTCTTACTATCTGCTTAAAATCCCCGATGCTCTTCTAGAAAACCCAAATGATGGGTGGCCATGTCAGGTTCAAGGAATGAAATTTATCTATAGTTCCAGGAAAAAAAATCTCGACATCACTTTAGAAATAAATTATCCATCTTTTTCTATTCCGAATTTATGGCCACAATAATTAGAGTGGGGTGTGGATCCTCCTCTGTACCTAAATTTATTTCTTAGATATCATCTATAGTGGTGGATTCACCTTACTTAAATGATTGAGGAGAATCCCTAATGTCTTCCTCTTCTTACTCTTCCTCACATGTCACTTCATTTGTCTTTGTTTGATGAATATGTGATGAAGCAAGACTTTCAATGATAGGGGAGTAATCAAATATTTGGATATCCGGAAGAAGAGGCAACCATTTTTGACCCAACTGAAGATGAAGGGTCTTTCTAGAGAATTGAATGGAAAATGATTGGTTGGGAATTAACATCCAGGACTTTATATATTAATGAAATACCTTATTCTAGCCTAGATGATGAATCAAATACTTGTTGAAGTTTGATAGATGGAATGAAGACATCTCTTTTTTGTCTTTCATCCCTGTTTGGTAAATCAATAATTTCTGCAATGCATTGATGATCAAATTCCACAACTGACATGCTAAAATAAACTGAACAAGTTCTTAGATCTGGGTCTACCCTTACAATTTTATTTATAGGTAGTATGTAATCTGTACTGAGATTCATAAATGGGTTATATGAGTCCTTTTACAGGCCATTCAGAACATTTATTCTTGTTATATATTTTTCTACGGACCCTATTAACTTTATGTGATAAAGCACTACTACATAAAAAGTTCGATCCAGGGTATAATTAAAATAATGGATTCTAGCATATACATTCTTCTTCTATATTCTTTAACAATAAGATTTCATCTCCTAGTTACCCAATCATGTATAAAAAATTCTGGTTCTTAGTTAGAATAATCATTTGTATAGAGGTAATATAAGTGGAAAACAATAATGGAACCAAAGATCAACTCCTTATCGGATGAATATTTTGTTTGATATGAAGATTATTGTTATGACACTTGGTGGGGTAGTGACCATTCTTTTGAGACAAATGTAATTAAATCTTCCAAATTCAAAGATATCGTTGGAATTAACAGGAGTTCATATTCATCTGACTACTCATTATCCTTCTAACTATGTCACGTCTATTAGGATTGTCCTTTGGAGGGAAGATCTTTTGATGAAGAAGGATTGGTTTCAATGGATGTGAAAGGAGGAACAATTGGTTGTTTCAAATATGTTTATAGAATGGCATGATTTTTATTGGTCATTTTCCTAACCATCCAATCATCATACATATACGCATTCAGGATTTTGACATTCTTCCATTCACCTTCTTCTTGTAGATTGGTAATAGTAACACATGTTACCTGGTCTAATAATAATTTTAGTTTCACTTGTCTAGGGTCTACCATATTTTGCAAAAGATATTTGAAAACAAACCCATCTTGGATGGGGATTCCCAAAAATGTAAGGAAGGGACAGTAGTTTTTGATGTCCTCGTCACATTATTTTTTTGATTTCTTGTGACATGTAAACTTAACAATGTTTTTTACTTGGAGGAAATGACGTAACTACGAACCTGTTCATTCTGAAAAGAATAGAATTTGTTCACTAACTCCTCAACATGTTTTTACCTTTTATTTTTTGATCATCCTAATCAGGTGGTCATTTTTTCTAATGCTTAATAGGTGGAGGCCTATGATATGTTGATGTAATTTAAGTATAAGTAGGTAAGAGTGATTTCATGAGTGTTACTATAGCATCCTGTGATTTTCCTTTTCTCTTTATCAAAGCTGATGGTATTACATGATACATAGATTTTTTTACCATGATAGAATTATCCACTTATTGGGAGATCGAAGAACGGTCTTTGAAACCCTCATGTTTATTTTATAGGGACTATTGGTGTTCCCAACTCATCATGGATATTTTTCACACAGATTTGTAGTAAGTATTGAGGGATTGGTAGGTTTATGGAATATGTTAGTCCATTCCCCAAAGAAATACAATGTAAAATGATTTCATTATCCCTTTATTTTCAGCTTGTAATATTAAAAAATAATGTCTTCTGTAGCGTTGATTTTATTTATGAGAGGAATTTTTTATGTAGGTCTTCCCATAGAGTAATACACTAAGACTACAAACTTGTATACTAGAAAATGACCGGCTCCTGCCTTGAATTAAAAAAACATATGAGCTTTAATTGTTCTTATTATTGAGGGTTCCCATAATGGGATCACATATAGAAATGAAATGCATCATGTTGTTCTATGGACCTCCCAATTTATTAATGATTGGAACTGTGGTATTCACAAAGCTTGGTGGGGGAGGAATCAGATCTACCCATTCTGGGTAAGCCTTCTTTTCCGATTGTACCAGTGAGATCCATTCTTCCATATTTTCCAATAGATTTTTAAATTAATCATTTTTATTCAAAATATTTTGGAAAAAATCAAACTAATCTAGGACCTGAACAGGTGCATAAGAAGGATCCTGAACAACTGCGACAACTATGAAGACCACTGGCAGTGGTACTATTTGTATTTATCTTTGATAACCGAATAGGAGAGGCCTACAAGGATTAACTTGATCCTATTTTAGATATATAAACAATGGAGGAAATAAATTTTCTACACTAGTAGTTTCAACAAATCCTCTTTTCTAGAGAGATTCTGCTAGAAGTGCAAGATGAGGATCTTCTTATGATGCATGTTTGGCAAAAATACTGTATTAGAGTAACTATGCATTGAGTCTCCTCAACTCCTTCACATTTTCCTCTTGTTCCGAAAATCATTATTCATGTGAAAGAGATTTAGCTTCTATAGTGAAAAAGTGAGACATGATTTGACCTTTACCTATCCCCTTGTGAACTGCCTTTCAAAGAGGTGGATGTTTATTATTCAGATGAATACCTAGATTTTTGATAAGCTTATGATTTCAAGTACACACACCTCCTTTATTTGATTATGTGTGTACAACATTATGATTAATGAAATCACCCTCTCACTCCACGGAACCCGAATCATTTTTTAGAGGATCTTCCATGATCTTATTTATGACATTCACCAACACATAATGCATTGATGGCATTATATCAGTATCATCTTTGAGATATCCTTCTTCTTCATCCTCCATGAGACTTTTGTCTCCTATTTTTTGGTTCCCCAAGAACTGTTTGATGGAAAGTAATCTAAATGGATCCTTCATATAGTTTAGTTGTGCATTCAATTTGTGGATTCTTCCATAATAAGGAGAAAACTAAATTTGACTAGGGAGGATATTGTGGATGGGAAAAATCCCCTAGCCTTGCAGGATGGGACTATTCCCATTCTTATTCATCAATCCTTTAGGTTCTATTTATCTAATTTGAAGTTTGGGATAAAAATTCCCCTATCCCTGTAGGGTGGGGTGGTTCCTGAAATACTATGGATAATATCAGGGAATCTGATCTTCTAATTTTACGAATTAGAGTATGAACATTGGCTAGGTTAATTATCCGACAACCAATTAAAGCACATGTTTTGGAATACTGTTGTGCTATTTCAGACATTTTTTCAATCTGATAGTTGACATCTTCTAAGCAAGAAGTTGGCTCTATGTTTTCATATGCTTGATGAAGAAGCATCTCAATAGATTTCTCTATTTGGGACAGACATTTGGGAAAACCAATCGAGGCCTATTTTTTCTAAGAATCTCTTTGGTAATGAACAAAATTTGTTCACTATAGCTGTCCTGGGTAAATAACATTTCATGAGACCACTTTCAAGGGTATTTTTGGATTTTGGAGTGTAGTAAAATGAAATGCTCTATGTACACCCCATCCTATGATATGAAAACCATATGGGGTTTCTGCGATCAATTATCACAACCTCTTTAATTCATTGAGGAATGAATGTCAAAGGCCCTCCTCCTACTTATCGATCTTTGGATGTCATGAATCCTAGAGAGATACCAACTAAATTTGGAAAAGAAATCCTTCTATTACCCTGAAATGAATTTGATATTAAAAATATTGTAATTCATTGATTTTCAGGTAACGAAGAGACTACCATGTGTTTAAGTGGATATCATGAATGCAATCTTCTACCATCGTCTCTATGATATTGTATTGAGAGCTTTCCAAAGGACAGAACATGAATGGAATTTCACCATTAGCAAGTTGTTTTCTCATATTCAACATATTCTCTTCATCTTTTGATAGAGGTTTCTCAACATGGTCTGAACATAGTGCAAACATATCAATTACTTTATCACAAGAAACGAGATCAGTTGGGGTTTCCTATGCTATATTAGAAGAGAAATGATCCAAGGTAGTATTGATGAATGAACATCACTTTGTGCCATCTTGTAGCTGAGAAAGTATTTCACCTTCCAGTAATTAGGAATCAGACATGAGTATCCTTATGTTTTCAAGTTCTTCATGATAAGAGGGCTTTCTCATCACTACATTGATAGTTGGAGAATTTTATTAACAATGTTAAACACTATTTCCGAGAGAAATTTTTCAGCGAATGCCATCATGAGGAGGAGAACCATGGTGGATTACATTAAGGGATAAATCCTTTTACTCCATGATCTTCTAGCCACATAGAGGGTTGTCATGGCTCTGATCAAGAGATTAGTTCCCATGATTGGTAAAATTTTTATGAATCAAGATTTCATCATAAAATATTAGATGAAGAACTTTAGAATACTGCTACCATAATTTGGAATTGGGAGGGTAGGCTCTAGAACTACAATAGATAAATTTATAAGTGATTCTAGAACTCCCACATTAAGGGGTTCCATATCGTAGATCGAATCTTTATTATACACTTGTACTTGGTGAGACTACTTCATAGACACCTTCTTCCACATCATTAGGGAAAATTTCTGGGAAAATAGGTTATCATGGGTTGTTTTATTTGATTTTCTTTCCATGTCCATTAGAATAGGCTGATTATCTCTAATTGTAATATGTTTATATTCTCGATCCATTTGTCCGTATGATATGGGGAATTGTGACCCATAACCCTTCTGGGTAGTTAGAGAGGTTTGTATCTCCTCTGGAATGGCATGTTAATGAGTCATACCAGGTATGGGGACATAATTATGTGGCTATCCCTCTAGTACTGCTATTGTTTCTATTATAAGAAACTTGCAGGATTCTATGATACGGCCATGAATTTATGTCTAACCTTTCCCCATTAACAAAAATGTGTTTGGTGACTTTTGTGGCTAGAACGGTAATATATATCTATTCAGTATTTGAAGTAGGTGTATATATATGCTGCCATGCTCCCTTTCCTGTCATTGGATATAGAAAATACTCTTATATGGGGGAAGAGTGTTGATTCTTCCCCAGGTTTGTTTTCGGAGCTTTCCAACTGACATATCCAGTTGCTGTCAAATTAGACTATTGGCAGGATTGATTGATGTTGGTAGGTGTATGTGCCTGCTGGATGTTTTCTTCCAAGCATGATCAACATAGTTATTTCAATTCTGACAAATGAGATTACTGGTTGGCTTGTTGATTGTAAGGAGGTGTATGTTCCTTCTTAAAAGTTTCTACCATATTTGGTTTATCAGATTCCCTAATTGCAGCCAGACAAGTTTGATGGCTGACAGAATTAAGGCAGAATGGTGTCTGTTCCCATTCACTATTTTCCACCATGTTGTGTTGATGGAATTTTATGGAGGGAGAAAAGGTATTCAACTTCTCCCTATTGACCATCTATTGTCCCCATTGGATTATCTTGCATACCCCGATCTGTGGGACATGGGCTAGACAATCGAAAATAACACCCTCATCATGTTGAGGTTTTACTACTGCGCTATGATGGTGATGGTGATTATTGGTAGGATCCCTTGGGAAATATCCCTGTGACTTTGGAACAAGGCCATGGGTGGAATATTAGACAACCTCGATGGAATATTAGAGGGAATGGTGATTATGTTCTGGGGACAAACTCCCAAAATGGATGAAGATGGTGGTTGGAACCATCTTCTTCTGGACCACCAGCCATCATTGACCAGATGACCAAGGGGTATTAAT
This sequence comes from Viscum album, assembly GCA_963277665.1. Classification (NCBI taxonomy): domain Eukaryota; kingdom Viridiplantae; phylum Streptophyta; class Magnoliopsida; order Santalales; family Viscaceae; genus Viscum; species Viscum album. Next base: position 343,455,040 of record OY728162.1, on the reverse strand, counting down.
TACATTGAGGACCTGTTGGGAATCCTCCAAGATCGGGATATTACCATGTTGATCTTACTCCTAGACCAATGCATTGGAGTCCTAGGTTTGAGGATGATGAGTCGGTGATGACTTCCTTTGAGCGAATGAGGATCCAGTTTGAGCAATAGAAAAGGTATTCCTGGGTGAAAACTTGAATGAATCCATTTGGAATGAAGGGAGTCCCTAAAAAAAGTGCTTGCATATATGAAAAATACAAATAACGAACTCTATAAAGGTAGTATCTTTTAGATGAACACAAGTGTGAATAATTCCCTTGTCTGGCCCTCTTTTATCAATTTATAGGGGACTAACAGATGGGTGAAGCAATGATCTTGTTTAATGATTGATGTCGGGTTCAACATTTTCTGTTTCCCCTAGAAATTGTGTTTCATTTAGGATTCACTACTTACAAATGGTTACTATCATATTTATTTAAGGAACTTGAAACGACATATGGTTCAATATCCAAAGGGAAATGCTTTCTAAAGGAATATGTTCATTAGGTTTATTTAACTATGATACATAAGAACTCACATTGTTCGATAAGATGGGTGGTCGGGCTCATCACACCATATTTTGAATTATTTTATACCTAGATTCGTTCTCTTAGATTTCAGATATGTTCAAGAATACGTATTAATTTACCAAGCATAATGTAGGTTTCCCTAGAAATTTGTAATCAATTATTATCATGTATACAAATTATAATCATCGCTATATATTCTAGGTTTTTCATCAATGGAGATATCTGTATGTATTCATTGTTCTCCATCAATGGTATCCTCTCATATACTACTTAGATATTATTCGGGTCATTATTATGACAATGTTGGTTTTTAAGACACTCTGTAGGGAACTCAGGAATTTTTCACTTCCCAAATGATAGAAGTTAATTCAATGTTGGGATTGTACCCTTAGATGGGTTACCTACATATCCTCATGAAAGAAATATGAACCCTCATTTTTTGGTACCTCTTAATGGGACACATAATACCTTTTTACAGTCATGTGTTAAGGACCTAACTATACAGTTTAATGTCATTTGGTAAGGAAATTTAGGTGGATGGTTCCTAGTCAAAGCATGGTGTGGGACTTATGCCTAAGCCGCCCTAGTATCATGGAAAGGATATGAATTTTCAAGATGGATTAGACCTTGATGGGAATGTGTCCTAGAAATAATAGGTTTTATTTGGAGTGTTTGTTTTGAACCTCATGGAGGCTTCCTACATATCCCATTTGAATGGGAATTAAATCCCGCATAGGTTGGTATGTATCACATGGGAGTATATTCCTTTGAGAGAAATAGGTTGGGGCTTACCCCTATAGAGGATTCTCTTGTAATAGGGTCCAAGAGAGATGTATTAACTCTTGTATATTCAAGGGGGTATTAATTTAGGGTTTATTCATAATAAGGATGACCGAACAAAAAAAATTAGGGTTGGACTCTTGTGGAAGATATCTATTGAGATCAGGCCTTGGGTGAGGGATTCCTATGTATCCCAATTATAATGGGAATCAGAGTTCCCTCCATTCAAGACATGAGGCGGATTGTGCATATTTTATGATCATCAAAAATCTATTAGCCCATGTGATGCATGGTCTGTGTGAGAAACAAGAGGATGCAAATGATTCAACAGACCACACACTTTCTCTTCCACTGATGGAAGATAGGGTGACAATGGATGAGGGTGTGGAGAAATGAACCCTTCAATGTGAAATGAAATAGAAGGTCATTGGGTATTCCCTAAAATGCTATGGGATTACTCTAGGATGGATTCCCTAAAATTGTCCCTATAGTGTTAGGAGGATATCATTCCCTATGAAAGGGGGAAAAAGTGTGCTCCTCACTCTTCTGATTGGGGACTAGAGGCTCTAGGTCTTAGAGAAGAGGAGGGGAAGATAGATTCCTTTTCTCAGAATATGATACGAGGAGCTCTCCAACACTGTCCTTGGGTATGAGTCTATGTTACCATCGATATCTAGATCTATATACCTATTGAGGATCCCTACCCTCTGGTAAGACATGTGTGGGAAACACCAGACCATAGAAATACAAATCCAAATGGGAGACATGCAGTTATCTCTTTCCGAAGGATTGATTAATCTAGAGGTCTTGGTGGATGCTTCAACATAGACCCTTTTAGACAAGGATTCCAAGTAAGGAGAGGTCCTTACATGAGTGTATTTGAAGAGTCCTTCTTGATGGCTTGTGTAGGTTGTCATTATAGATTTGATTCATTGGTATTCGAGGTAGGTGACCCACAAAGGTCCTATGAGGAACTAATAAATGATCAAAGAAGGAAGGATAAGCCTGTTAATGTTTTATGTGCATTAAGAAATAGACCATAGGGATGAAAACACTTGGGTGAGGTTTTAACATAAGCCCCCTGGGTGTCCCTTGATTTCCTTATAAGCATTCAACACATGTCTTTGCTTATAAAAATAAACTTGAATAGATGAATTATTCTTATGTAATATGGGACATTGATTAGATGTTTTGTATTTAAAACACTAAAAGTACATTGGTCTTTCATATCCCATCTAATTATATATTTTCCCGTGTTTTACAGTTATAACTAAAAAAGGTTGAAGAAAACCTAAAAATCCCATTGTGTAGATCCTTTGCCTAGGTCCCCCAAATTTTCTCAGGTAAATCTCTATAACACGAAAGAAGAGAGAATTTGATTGGCTATGAAATATTATGGTAATTTTGGAGTTTTAAAAACATAAAATATGATTAAGGAACCTACTTCCATAATGGGAATTCATCCTTTGAATTTTCATTCCATAAGAAAATACTTATGTGGGATTGCTTCCAAGGGTATCAACGGACACCTAGGGGGATTAAATTAAATCATCACCCAAGTTTTGTTGTCCCTATAGTCCATTTACCAAGGAATATACTACTGTAATCGTATTATCATTATTATGTTAATCATTTTTTAGTTCCTTCTAGTACCTACATTGAACACCTATGTGGCATACCTACACAACATATCTATATGGGCCACCTATGTGATCCATCCTTGAAGGCCTCTTCTAGCCCACCCATGGAAGAAACTCTCCTTCATTAGCTTCTTTTTATGAATGGGTCTATGTTTAAACATCCACCATAAACTCCTAATTTTTTAAACCTTTTGAAAAGACACATCAGTGTGTCTCCCATTAGGATTTGGATATCTAGGGTTAGGGGTTTTCCACACTCGTCTTACCAGAGGATAAGAATCGTAGAAGTGTCTATTGATTTGGATATCATTGGTCACATTAACCCTTACCCTATGAAAAATGATTTGGAGTTCATAGTCTTGGATTCCAACGATACGACACTATCTTCCCCTCCTCTTCTCTAAGACCCAGAGCTTGTAGTCTCTATATGGAAGAGTGAGGGGCACACTTGTTTTTTCCTTCCATAGGGAATGATATCCTCCTTCCACTATGAGTCTCATTTTAGGGAATCCATCCTAATGATATCCATTAGCCTTTTGGGATAGACCCAATGACCATCACATTCATTCCACAGTGAAGGGTTCATTTTTTCTATGCCCTCATCCACTATATCCCTAGCTTCTTTCATCACATGCCTATCCTCTTCCATTAGTGGAGGAAATAATATGTGGTTTGATGAATATTTCACATACTATTCTTTCTCACACTAAGCATGAATCACATCGGCTTAGTGATTTGTGATGATCACAACATATGAAATATCCACATCACATATTTGACTATGATAACCCCGATTCCCATCATAATTGGAACACATATGAAGCCTTCACTAAGGGCCTGATATCAATGGGAATCCTCTTCAAGAGTACAACCGTAATTTCATTAGTTTGTGCATCCTTCTAATGAATAAAACCGAAATTAATCCCCCCTTGAATCTCTATAAATTTATACATCTCTCATGGACCCTATTAAAAAAGAATCTTTAATAAGAGTAAGCCCCAGCATATTTATCTCAATAGACTATACACCCATGTAAGGCCAACCAAACTACATGGGATTTGATTCCAATTCAAATGGGATATGTTGGAAGTCTCCCGAAGGTTCAAAACCAACACTCAAAATCAACCCTATTTTTCTAGGCCACATTCCCAACTGGGTATAATCTAACTTGGAAACTCATATACTTTCCTGGTTCCGTGGGCTTCTTAGTCATTAGTCCCACACCAAGATTTGACTAGGCACCTTCCGCCAAGATTTTCTTACCATAAGACATTATACTACATGGTTATGTCTAAATTACATGACCTTAAATGGTATGAGATGTCCCATTTTGTAGAACCAAACAATTAGGTTTTTGATTCCTTTAATGAGGATATGTAGGTATCCCATCTAATGGTATGATCCCAATATCAAAACAACTTCCTTATTCGTAAGTGATGAAAAATTCCAGTGTTCCCCTTCGAGTGGATTAAAAAGTAGAACTATTATAAAAAACAAGAAAAGAATCACTATGTAATAAATGATATGGTACCATTTATGGAGAAACTTGAATACATACAAATTTATCCATTAACGAAGAAAATAAAATACATACAGATGAGTCTAATTTCCATAAAATCTAAATATTGATTGAAAGTTTCCAAGGAAACCTACATTAAACATAGTACCCATAGATGGGATACCTATGTATCCTCATGAAATGAATCAGAACCCTTATAGTTTGGTGCCGCACAATGGGACACATCTTACCTTTTAGGGTCATGTGATAAGAACCTTACCGTATGGTTTAATATCATGTGTTAAGGAAATCTAGGTAGATGGTGCCCAATTATTGTTTGGTATGCGACATATACCAATGTAGCCCAAGGAAATTGGAAAGGATATGAGTTTCCATGTTGTATTATACCTTATTAGGATTGTGGCCTAGAAAGAATAGGGTTGATTTAGAGTGTTAGGTTTGAGCGTTATAGATGCTTCATACATATCCGATTTGAATGGGAATCAAATCCCACATAGTTTGGTAAGTCTTATATGGGAGTGTAGGACTTTTAGGATAAATAGGTTGTCGCTTAATACAATAGAGGATGCCCTTGTAATAGGTTCCATGAGATATGTCTTAATTAATGGAGATTTGGGGGGGGGGGGGGGGGTAACTCGAGACCTTTTCTTAAAGAGGGTTCTCAAACTATGGGAATTAGGGTTGGACTCTTGTGGAAGATATACAATGAGCTTGGGAATTGGGAGAAGGCATCATACATATCCTAATTATGGTGGGAATTAGAGATCTCATAGTTCAAAAATTGAGGTGGATGGTGAGGATGTTGTTATCATCAAAAATCTCTAAGCACACTATAGTCATGATCTATGTGAGAAATATAGGATGTTAAAAGATTCAACAAACCCCACACATTCTCCTCCATTGATTGAAGGGGTTTGGCCTATGGTGCAAGAAGCTAGGACGATAGTGGACTAGGGCATAGAGAAATGAACCCTTAAATGTGAAATAAAAATGAAGGCCATTAGGTCTATACCAAAAAGATAGGGGATTACTCTAGGAGGGATTCCCTAAAATGGGTCCAATAGAAGAAGGATGATACCATTCTCTTTATAAGGGAAAACTCTAGGGTGATCCTCACTCTTCCTATTAGAGACATTAGGTTCTGGGTCTTAGAGACAAGGAGGGGAAGATAGAGTCCAATCCTCAAAATCTAATATTGGAAAATCCATAACACTTTACATAGGGTAAGGGTCAATAAAACCATTAATATCCATATCCATAGACACTTAGAGGATCCCTATGCTCTAGTGAGATGAGTATGGGAAACCCCTGACCATAGATATCCAAATCCACATGGGAGACACGCTGATGTGTCTTTCCCAAAGGTTTGATAAATCAAGAGGGCTTGTCGAGATTTAAAATTAGACCCTTTCAAAAAAGGAATCCAAGGAAGGAGAGGACCTTCCATTGGTGGATTATAATAGGCCTTTATGGATGGATTTTTTAGGTGGTCCATGAAGATATGCAACATAGGTATTCAGCGTAGTTTTACCACACATGTCCTAAGAGGAAATTTAAAAATGCTTAACACAGGAAGGATAAGCTAGTGAATTCATTATATTTCTTGGGAAATGGACTATAGGGACAATATCACTTGGGTGTGTTTTTAACTTAAGCCCATGGGTGTCACTTGATTTACTTGGAAGAATCGTCGTAGATCTTGTCATATGGAAATGATCATGTGTAGATGAATTCTCTTTATAGAAGGATGGAACTTAATCATATGTCTTGTATTTAAAACTCTGAAAGGACCTTTATATTTCTTATCCTGTCTAATTATCGCTTCTATCATGATTTGTAGAGTTACAAATGAAAATTTGGGGGACCTGGGAAAAGGATCTACAAAATGGGAGTTTTGGGAGTACTTCAAACTTTTTAGTTCATAAAATGGGGAACCCAATGGTCTTATTTATAGTCAAAGAGGAGACTTGGTTGAATGGAATTTTCCCCATAGGAATTTAGTGTAGCTCCATAGTGTTTCTCTTCCATGTTGGGGTGTGAAAAAGTATACTACTGCGTAGGCCCGTAGAGGAGGTCCTCTGCGTTGCTCTTCCTCACAGAGGGCTGCACATTAGGCTGCATGTGTTGGACCATCCCTAGATGCTCTATGTATAGGTGTTCCACTTAGGTCCTGATGCCTCTATGCTAAAAGGGAATGAGCTATGCTAGCCATCTTATATGCATGTATTCTACGTAGATCCCTTGAACTATATGTCTTTAATTCATTTAAATTTCTTTGATACATTAATATTTCCAAAATTCATTTTCATAATATTTTTCCTTTATTAAAAAAGGAGTGTCAATAGTTGTCTAGATATTAAGTACAGTATAATTATAATCTTACCTCTGTAAGTTGTTTGATCAAATTGTTTCCCAACTTCATCAAGATCACATTTATAACATGTACTCATGGGAGTATCACTACCTTTAATACTATCATGCCAAAATATATAAAAATATATTTGGTGTACATACTCTGGTTTAAAATAATTCAATATTTTTTTTTGAAAAATCTGAAAACTAAGAAAGAATTTAAGTTTACCCATGAGACTCTTTTCAAATTCAAATTGCATAAATCTTGAAAGTTTAGTAATTTTTTTAATGTTCTAAATATAATATCTTATAAATAAATTTTTAATTATAAATAATATCTTGAGACTCATTTAATCAATAAAGTGGATCAACTATTCCTTTAGTAAAAATGTTTGAAATAAAAAATGAATATAGCCTATGAAACTAAGCTCTAGGTCCTTATTTTAAACCATATCAATGTTTTAAAATTTTAAATACATCATTTGGAAAGTGAGGGTTTGAAAATATTGGGGTAGTTCCAAAAAAAACCCTCAACTATATAACCATTTAAGAATTCACTCTTGACATCTATTTTAAATAATTAAAAATCCAAATGTCCTTTATTAGAAGGAAACATTACAATGGATTCATGTATAGATACTGGTGTAATGGTTCCCACATAGTCAATAACTTCCTCTTAACTATACCCTTGTATAACCAGTATTTCGTTGTTTATAATAATTGCTCCAAAATAATAAAATTTGTTTATAAAAATCCAATTAGTTCTAATAGGTAGGCAATCCTTGGGTATTTCATCTAGTTCCTAGAATTTTTTTATTCAAAAATATTCAGATCAATTTACATTTCCATTACCCATAATCAATCATCTATTTCTTCTGTTATATTCTTAGGTTCATGATGTGAAAATGAAGATTGATATTAAACATAGTTTCTTAGAGAAACTATTAAAAATTTCCTTTTATTTATGTCTCCCACATTAACATCTGAGGGATGACATATATGAGTATTATAGTTCAAGTAATATAGGTATTGACACTTCATTTACATCTATAGGTTTGGGTTAAAACTATTCCTTATAACTAGGATATTTTTCTGTAGGTTTGATATAATTATCTCTAGAATTAGTATTAATATCCAATTTGGAAAACCCATCCTTCAAATTTTATAATGGGGTCTTAGGATCATGTGGAGATGTTTCATCAAACATGACTTGTATAACTTATTCCATAATCATGGTCCTTTTATTAAATACCCTGTGTGAGTAACTGGGTTTAGAATATCCAAGGAAAATTATTTCATCACTTTGGGTGACAAATTATCTAAATTATATTATGTATTGATTATTAATACTTTATAACCAAATACTCTAAAGAAATTAACGTTTGGTTTTATAGAATTTTATAAATCATATGTGGTTCTCTTCAAAAGAGATATTATTAGAACTCTATTAAAAATTCAAAAGCCTGTATTCATAGATTCTTCCAAAATATAAAGAGTTAAATCATACTCATTAAGAATGGTTCATGTTATTTACTGATAGGTTATATTACTGCTTTCTACTAGACCATTCTGCTATGTGGTCCTTTAAGAATAACATTTTTAATTATAGCTATATTATGAACATTAAAATTCAAAATCATGATTTTATAATTCATATTAATTAGTACGTATTAAGGTATTAATTCTAAGTGTTCTAATATTATCTATTGATTTAGAATATTTAGAAAAATATGAAATAAAATTTCTTTTTAGATGAAGGAAAAACACCCGTGTAAATGTTGAATAATCATTCACTATAATATAGGAATAATGTTTTTATACAAAATTATAAACACTAGAAGGTCACAAAAATTCCATGTGAACAAAATCTAATGGATGATAATTTGAAACTTCATTATTTAGTTTGAAATAGATTTTCGACTACTTTCCCTTTTGATAGAGATTATATACATTGTTGATTGGTAATTATAGTGTAGGAAGATCCCCACAAGAGAGTGTATATTGAAATGGACTAGAATAATATTATAATTCTAATACAATTTGTGAAAGATGGTTAAAGAGGAAATATTTTGATAAAATAAAGAGTATAAATTATCTACACATAAATTTTCACCTCACAAATCAGTAAACCATAAAACATGATTAGAATCATAAACATTTCCTGAACTTTTATCAAACATAACATGTTAACCATCATTACATAACTATGAGATGATAAGATGAAAATACATTAATCCGTCTACAAATAGTACATTGGAAATTAAAATTGTACTAGAGTTATTTATTTGATTGCATATTATTATTTATCCTTTAGTTTTTCACCAAAAGTAACATGTCCACCATTAAATTTCATAAGGTTATTGAAGATTAAGTAGTCCTCTATCTTGTGTCTAGAAAATACACTGTCCAGACACCATAAGTGATTATTGGAACATTTCAAATAGGTTTCCAATATAAAATGGTTAAATATGAAATTATGTTGGTACCCATACATTCATAGGTCCAGAAACATCAGTAATAATAACTTTAGGAATCTATAACTGTTTATTTAGATTTCCATAAGTAGGCCTTAGAATTTATGAAATAAAAACATTATTAGTACCATAATATTATGTGGTGTTTATATATTTTTTAAAGTCTTGAATTTGGAGTGACTAAAATAGTCCCCTAATCTAGTGAGTCACATGGCCTCAAGTTCCACTCCTCGTATAGTAGAGGCAGTTGACTTGTAGTGAGGGTCCAATATATTATATCAGTGAGACTATACCATCATAACAGAGTACAATAGTAAATATTATAATTAACCAAAGTAGTGGAAGCATTCTATAAATGAAAAAAAGAAACAAATACCATAAACAATAACTACAAAAAAGAAAAAATCTCAATAGTAATCATAATCATAATCTTTAGACTGATTCAAATAACAAATGTTGTCATGGCTTGTAGATGTATAAAATAGAGATATAGGGAATACATAATTTAGGAATATACGACATTCTAAAAAAATACAAAATACAAAAATAAATATCATCTTAAATAAAGAGCATACACTCAATCCTCTGATTCTATACTCCATTCTAAAAGAATAATAGATCAAGCATCCAAGACTAGGTGATTTACGTTATCAATACCTACAACTATAAAGTCTTATTGGGTACCTTTAGCGGCCCCATATTGGGTGTGAGATAAAACATAGTATCCCACCACCAATGGTGTCTAAAACACTCCATACAATGTTTAAAGCAAAGTAGTGTGCATGTCTATCAGATATGTAAAGTTTCCTAAATAAATACCAATCAGATCATAATCCAATAGGACACCTGGAAGACTTTACATACATTTGTATAAGTAAAGAACATGTTTGACCTTAGTCACCATATACATCCATATATTTAATCATATATAATAGGTATACTTATATATATACTATATACCTTAGGAAATAAATCAACATATACACATACACTAGGTGTTGGCTGGACCCAGAGTATAACTCAAGCATCCATGACTAGTCTAATGAGCCATTGGATCAATCAAAACTATGTAATCCCTAAATCTAATAAGAACACAAGACATCATGATCTACACTCAAGATAGTGGGGAGAGTTATTTTTTCCAACATCCATTTCAATGGAACGTGGAACATCTTTCCCATCATCAAAATAAATGTAAACTATGTGAGAATCCATTTCTATCACCCAGTATAAGGGTTCATGAAATTCCACGCTCAACAAGTCCTTTAATAATTTTGCAGTCACTAATATCCATTGTCTTTTATTAATAATAATATGTAATTTCTATTAAAATAATTTTCACCGACTTCAACCAACCTATTAATGGGTATCACATTTTACTTGATCCAATTAGATGGACATATAATATTAATCGTGTGGCCTATCCCTCAATTTAGTTTAATTAATTTTAACCATTAAATGTTTAAAGCAATGATGATCCATTTAATGTTCATTCCAGAACACTTAGATGGTTGATGGATCAATTAAACATCCAAATCACGGACGTAAATTCATTTAATACACTCAAAGGGGTGGTATCCAATAGTTAGGGAAATTATAATAATTTAATATGGGTCTACTGGCATATCTAAACACATATAAATTAATTTTAGATGGAAATTAATATTTTAAGGCATTGCATAGGAATTTATTGTATGAGGCATAAGGGAGAAGCTATTCAACACATAAAATTTTATGGAAATTTACTAAACTACCCACCTTAGGCCCATATCATTCTCCACATCCATTTTCGACTTTTGAATCGATATAGAATGGGATAGATTAGAAGAACAGACCAAAACCCTAAAAATAGGGCATATGAGGTCTCACTAAAATAGCACAAGAGAATGAAAGATACACGAAGATCAAAAGAAATAGTATTAGAAATATTAAAATTGTTGATACAATACACTTGAAGATGATTAAAACAAATATTAAATGAGGGATATATAAAAATACCTAAAATGGAGAAGGGAGGAGCATCAAACATGAAAGAGGGGGAGGGATTCTTGTCCGTTAGAGGAAAAGAAAAAGGGATAGAGGATTAAAAAAAATTCAAGGGAAAAATGGTAAATTAACCTTCATTAAAGGGGTCACATGATTTGACCACATAGTTTTCCAAGATATGTTCCATCCATATGACCATCACTTTCCAAGAACCCTCCTCGTACGAGCTAGGCACACAATTTAACTAAACCATCACAACCCATATAAAAATTATCTATTATTTTTCCAAGACAAAGCATATAGTGAAGTGGCCCAACTAAAATTGGTAGGGTGCACTATGTGGCCTCTTTCCATGCACTGATTACCCCATGTGGTTGAGTCTCACGGTTAGCTCTAACCATGCACTAACTATGAAACTTAGTCTACCAAAAACATTTAATGTATTTTGTTACCCAAAAAAAGCCCCATATGCTATCGAGACCTTCCTGAGGCCATAGGTCTCTCTCTCTAGGAATATAAAATAATTTTTACTAGAAAGAAATAATTTTTACCTTCTATAAAAGTAGAGTCATTACAGATTTGGTAGAATTAAAACCTGGGGAAAATTTATTTTAATAAATCCTTTTTTTCCTAGGGTCATAATGAATACTGATAGTATATTTTTTAGTAGTTTATTTACCAAGAATTATATTTAATGTTTCTATAACATTATTTAATCTCTCAAGACATTTATTTAATTTATCATTGGAAAATTTATATTCATAATTTTCTTTTAGTAGTTGAGCATTATTATCCTTCTCGATAGAAAATCAGTTTTAAAGTTACCAGATAAAGAATGATTCTTATTTAATCTTTTGTATTTGTCCTTCAACTAATTGAATGTATGTTACATTATATTCTATTATCCAAATAAATCATTACTGGTTATATTTTCATCACAATTTTAATTCTCAGAAATATTAGAAATATTTTTAGGATATATAGGTAAAATATTTGAGACCAAAAATTTGATTTTTCCTAAAACAAAAAATAGGTCAACAATATTCCACTTCTTTTCTAGAGTTTGAATCACATTATCTATAAAATGAGGTACTCTAGGTTGTTTACAATTTCATTTAAATCCTTTTACCCATATACTCAATATTTTTCTTATATTTTATCATAAGATGGTTTAATTTAATATTTCCTTTTATTGTACACTCATAGCCATCCACTTCATTGAGGGAATCGTAATTTTTTCCATTATTTTCTATAATTTACCTTATTATCATATTAACCTTTGTAATTTGATATTATGAAGAAGTTATTATTACTATAGACCATTTTTAACAATTTATCAAAATTATCCATTTATTCATCACTATATTTTTGATGATTCATTATCACCTAATCTTTCAACATTCATCTTCTATTTTAGATTTGAGTTAGAAATCTTAAAGGCCACTGGCTTCCTTTTGGGTTCAGCACCCTCATCCTTGTTCACATGAAGTTCCTCTTCATATATCATGTTTTCTATAATTATTTCCATCATTTTTAACTTACTAGTGTCACCTGATTTCTTTATTTAAATAGTGGATCATCCCCACATGTCTGGAAGGCATTTCAAAAGTCTCACTACATGATTCTTATAAGTAATTTTCATTCCAAGTTCATACATGGTGTTGACCATTCCATTAAACCCGATATAAATATATAAAATATATTCACTATGATTTATCTTAAATATATCATATTTAGTAGTATAGGTAATAAAATGTATTTCTTTAATATTTTGAGTTACTTCGTGTGATATAGAAATAGTATCCCATATTTGTAAAAATAGTAGTGTAGGAAGATATTCTATCAAATATATATTGGCACAAGGAACAATATAAATAAATCATTACATTGAAATTATAATCCTTGCAATCCTTTGTGGAATCACTCTAATATTTATAGAATCTTTAGGTATCTCATATTTATCTTGAATAATAGTAAAAATATCAAACCCCATGCTTTCTATATGAAAGTTCTTTTTAATATTCCAATGAGAATAGTCAGTTCTATTAAAATAAATAGAATGATGAATGGAATTTCTTTCAAGATTAATATTTTCTATAAATATATAAATATAGTTAAAATAAATATTAAGATATTTTTTCAAAATAATATTATAAAAATGAAATTTGAAGAGGTTCTTATATCAATTGTACCTCCCTGTGGAAAACCCAAGAGGGGAATAATTGAGTTTCCAAATAAGATTTCTATTAAAAACAATTTAAAAACCTATATAGCCCAATTTGATGAAAACACCTAGTTACCAAAAATAGTATAATTATATAACATTATATACAAAAAAGCATAACAATATATTAATCATGATTCAGTTAAAATACTTTAGAAAATACATAACCTTTTAAAACTAATTTATTCATATCAAACACTGTATATAAAACAAAAATTTATGTTAACGATAAAAGTAAATTTTTGTTTAATAATTAACAAAATAGAAATCGATTTAGCCGAAAAAAATAACACAAAATAGCTAAAGTGAAAAAAATAAGGCAATTTTTTTTAAACTAGTCTACAACTTGGATTTGGTTTTAAACAACAACACGCAAGGATATCTAGGTGCAAAAAATATTCTATAGTTCATTGTGGGATAAAATAGATATAGGTCACACATGACCACTTTCATAGTTTTTCTAGATTTATAAATGAAAATAACTGATAGAAAGTGTCAAGAACTCACCAGTTATGTTTAAGAGACTATGTTTTATTGATAAAATATGTAAAAAAACAACTCAAAACTATGCCAAGACAGAAAGAATGAGAAAATAGATATGTGGTTATGTGGTTATACTCAATCAAAATTTATTCAATTTTACTAGAGTCCTTGAATTTTTCTTTGAATGTAGATAAAATAAGTTTCACAATAGGTTCATGAAAATATAGTGATGTGAAGTGTTACAAATGACTCTTATATTAAGAATAAGTTCATGCATATATCCCTCTATCATTCTCTATATATTTAACACCCATTTCCACACACCAATGTCCAAACATAGCCAGTTATCCTTCTTAAAAATAACTTCATCCAAAGGTATCCATTAGAGAATAATCAATGCAGCCTTAAATACAGCTAAAATTTAATTAATGATTCAAAAAATATCTGTTGGAGATATGAAAAAAAGATCCTTTTCTATGTTAGACACAATATGAAATCATCACTTAAGACACCGTTAATTGAGCTCAATGTTATTTGGAACATTCAGTTGACATAGATGCTTGTCATTTTTGGTTCAATACTTCTTGTGGTTAGTACGTTTGATCATTTGGTAGGTTTATGAATTCATGGAACCACTTAAGTGTATAATACAATAGCTTCATTACTTCACAAAATCACATCAGAGAGCCTCATGTTAGGAACATATCTTCATACCACCAATAGTTTTTCTTGTATTAACTAAATAAAAATAATATACACTTGATCAGTTCAGGACATCAATAAATTTGACTTCCTTATCATAGGGTAGGTTTTGTTTATGGTTTTAAGTTGATTGTTAACACATGGTATGTTATTCATCACATGTCAGTTCATCTTCATGACGTGTTAAATGTATTACATGGATATAATTTTCTCACCTGACATGTAAAATGTATTTTTTTAGGTACCAGTTTATGCATAACGTTAAGATAATTCTATATGGTCACATGACCTTCACGGTCCGTTCAAATTGTTCACATTGTAAGTACCATACCCAGTCAATTTTTTAATTTTGGCTAAAAAATTATTTTCTAACCAAAAAAATAATTAATAAAACTGTAATCCTAATTTAGTTTCATTAAAATAAAGCGGTGTTAGGAAAATCCAATATTATGAAGTGAGTCAACCCTTACTAGGGGATGTGATAAGTCTTTAATGGCTCATGAGTGTTTGTTGTTATGATTTTTGTATCTTTAAAGTCCTTAAATAAATTAATATATATTAATATATTATAGATTAAAATTAATATATAAAAATTTATATCTATAATATTTTTGGAACGTTTAGGATATTTTTTACATTACTGGGATTTTTAGGGACATTTTTTTTATGTTTCTCAAATAACATGGTTATGTGAGATATATTTTAATCTTCCCTAGATAATGAACATTGTCTAATATTTAATTAATTATATATATATGTATATTATAACGTTAAAAAAATAATGAAATTTAATTTATAATATAAATTTTATTATAATAAAATTTATGTAATATTTTTTTATTTATTTAAATATAAAATTAAAAATACCATTATTATAATTATTATATATTTTTATATATAAATTTTAATATGTATTAGTAAATTACAAGTTAAAAATAATATTACCATATATAAAAATATATAAATAATTATATATTTTTATTTATTTAAATATATATACATATATATATGTAATTAAAAATTAATTAGAAAAAATTCCAAAACAAAACAGATTGATAAGGACATCTCCGTGCTAGAGAGTGAACTTATGCAAATTCAAAATTCCAATACCTACTCTGAATTTTCCCTGGACCCTCAATTAGAAATCAACACCACTGTAAAACTCAACTCTTTTATGAAACATGATGATGATATGAGAAAACAAGTATTCAAAGCTAGATGGATTTCAGATGGTGATAGGAATACAAAGTTCTACAATGCTCTTCATTGGATTTGAAATTCCTGTAGGCCTATAGCCTTACATAGAGTTGATGACACCCTTCTTGACATGGTAGAAGTAATTTCTAATTACACTATCTCTTATTATCACAACTTATTAAATGATCCAGTTGTTAGTAATGATATTTTTTTAGATATCATTCCAGATATGGTGATTGTTGATGACAATGATGCTCTCTTAAGCATACCTCTTGATCATGAAATCAAAGATACTATTTTCAGTCCTAATCTTGATAGTTCCCCAGGCCCTGATGGTTTCAAAAATCATTTCTTTCAACATTACCGAGAGATTATCCACTTGGATGTTTTCAAAATGGTTAAATCATTCTTTTCCATAGGTTTTCTCCCTAATGTTATTAATGCCTAGTTTCTTACCCTTATTCCCATAGTGGATAATGCTAATGAGATGCACCATTTTCGACCCATTTCTCTTATTAATGCCATCTACAAAAATATTTCTATGATTCTTGCGAATAGTATTGCTCCCATTTGTAATAGAATTGTAACCTAGAATTAATTTGGATTTATTAAATGTAGGTCTATTCATGATTCCATCTATCTTTCTTCGGAATGCACTAACATTTTAAAAAAAGTCACTAGAGGTGGTTGAATTGCTATTAAACATGACATCTGGAAAGCTTTTGATACCATGGATTGAGGATTTATCATCAATGTTCTCAAAAACAATATGTTTGATGATCCATTCACTCGTATGATTAGAACCTTATTCAATTCAGCCATCTCTGTTTGGTTAAAAGGATCTCTTAGGGGTTGCATTAAATGCAACAAGGGATTTAGGAAAGGAGACCCTCTCTCAGCCATTATTTTTGTAATTGTAGTGGATTACATAAGATGATTACTCACAAGTCTTGTGAATCAAAGCATGATTAAACCCTTGCATGATTCAAGAAATTTAAGTGTTCCCAGCCATCTTTTATATGCTGATGACATTATTTTGTCCTTGTGAGGTGATAAAAGAAACATCCAAAATCTTAAAAATGTGTTGTCTCATTATAAATAGGTTTCTCTTCAAACTATAAGCTAGAGAAAATATTTTGTGTTATTTGAAATTTTTTTTCTTCATCTAACCGAAAATATAATACCATCATCTACTTAGGAATCAAGGAGGGTTTCTTCCCATTCACTTATCTTAGAGTTTCTATCTTTCGGGGAAGATGTAAATCTAGTTACTTTTCCAACATTGTTTATCAAATCCCCAATAAACTCTCTTCATGGAAGGGTAAAACTCTATCTATGTCTGGTAGAATCTGTCTGGTGAAATCTACTATTATTTCTAAAATGGTTTATTCAATGATGGTTTACCACTGGCCTGCATGTATTCTAAGAAAATTTAACATCTACATCAAAAATTTTGTCTGGATAGGTAGTATGATTGAAAGAAATCATGTTACCATTCCTTGGACCACTTGTTGTAAATATTTTGTTTAGGGATTTCTTGGAATCAAAAATCTAAAGTTCTTTAGTGAGGCTCCTCAAGCTAGTATGACTTGGCATCTGATTCATAATAACATAGATTCCCCTACCATTATCGAAAACATATTTCATACCAAGATTAAGAATGGAAATAAGAACTATATCACCTCTTACATTTGGCCATCCATTATTAATTCCTTTTTGAGCATTTTGAACAATTCAAGATGGATGGTTAGTGCCAACTCCACCATTTTATTTTTGCTTGATAACTGGGCTGGTGTTTTTTTAATCTCCATGCTGGCTCCAAATTCTCTTCCTGTTAATATCAGTTCCTCCATCTGGGATATTGTTAATTATCTTGTCATCAATATTCTAGATGATATCACTCATGTCATTGACAATTATCAGTTCTCCCACTCTTGGAACTTCCTCATCTCGGAGCCTGCTCCTAATGGTGTTCTGGACTCCAAAAGCTTCTACAACTACAATTTCACAAACTCTGTTTCTAACTTATGTTTACTGGAAGCTTACAAAAAACCATTTATTCGACCCTCAAGGTTTACTCTTGATTGGAATATTTCTCATCACAGAATCCTCACTGATGTTTGTCTGCAATCTTTTGGGTTTCATATTTATTCTAGATGTCACATGTGTAACCAAAATAGAGATGATGCTAACAATCTCTTTCAGTCTTGTGATACAGTTTCAGCTCTCTTGGATTATATTCTTGATATTTTTTGTTGCAGATGGTTAATATTTTATTCTACCAGCTTTCAGTTGCATAATTTAATTTACTTTGATTCATCTCAAAAAATCAAAAATCTTTTTTTGGCTTCCATTTGTGAGCTTCTTCATGTGATCTGGTATGATAGGAATAATTTAATTTTTAATAACTTCACCTTCATGCTTAATGCAGGTAAGTCTAGGATTTTCATTTCCATTCAGGAAGATACCTCAATCCAAAAAGAATATTGTGATCACTCAGTTGGGGACTTTGAGATCCTGCATCATCTTAGGATCAGTGGAATTTACAAACAGCCTCGGCGCACCTTTGAGGACTTTTGGTAGGCTTCGTATCTAGGTTGGATCAAAGTTAATGTCGATGGGGCATCTAAAGGAAACGAGGGTCTGGCAGGTTTCGGTTCTATCTTTAGGGATTACCTTGGCAGATTTGAGGGATGCTACTTTGGTAGATGTGGTATGGTCTCAACTCTGGAAGATGAAATGATGGGAGTTATCCTTGCAGTTGATTTTGTCAAGCATAAGGGCTGGAATAATATCTATATTGAAAGTGACTCAACCACTATTTTTCAAGCTATCTGTAAGGGAGCGGTGTATCTTGCCTTGCCGCTCACTTCCCTTTGGATAAATTGTCTTGATTTTCTCAAGGTTATTAACTACATTTCCACTCCTACATTTCATGAAGTGAACATGGTTACAGATGGTCTTTCCAACAAGGGAGTCAATAAAGACATTACATGGCCAGATGATTTTCCTCGTGAGTTGATCCGCCTTTTTAATACAGATTTTAATAATATTATTTCCTTTAAAATCATGTAATATGCTCCTTTTTTCAATAAGATTTTCCTTATTCTTAAGAAAAAGAGACTTGAATATTAATAAATAACTTATCAAATATTGATTATTATTCCCAATCACTTTAATATGATAATTTTATAATGTATCTATAAAATTGGGAATTTTATAAAGAGACCCTTGCTATTGTGAGAGGATAGATATTTAATGATCATATTTTTAAATTTTGTCATGTGGTCATATACCATCAATTAATGAGACATAAATGATGTAGACTTTCATATTCCAGTAATTTTAATAGGATGAGATTATATCTCAGGAAGTTTTCACTTGGTAATATCTAAAATGGATGATTATATGGAAAAAACCACTTATATGAATTCAACATGTTCTATAAGGCACTAGATATTTTTGTCTGTGAGCATGTTTAATGATCCTTATACTTTAAGATTAATATTAATGAATATCTTTAGCCATATACTAATATGTATTATCATAAACTAAAAATAAATATGTTCATGGAAAAATTTAATACATTGGGTGCATCATGAGTCTTATATTATTAATAAATAATATGGGGAATGATTTCCCCCATCCAATTTTATCAAATTTGTACTATCTATTTCATTGAAATTAAATTGTTAAACTAAATTCCTTGAACATAGTGTATGAGTGAGTTTATTTCATGAATTAAAACAATGTTGTATCATGAATATATTGATGAAATAGGTATGAAACATTTTTGATGAGATTTCATGAAAAAAGTGTTTATATTATACAATGAAAATTTGTATGTTATTTTTGTCATTGGGACATCAACTTTTTTCTCTAGTAAGGATTTACATGTTTCTAGAAAATGATATTGGATGTTAGGAAAAACCAAATAATTCCACTAAGGAATAAGCCTAGAGGGACACACATTAAGAGTTTATATTGATCTCAATTGAATTATACTTTAATTAAATTGTTTGAATAAATATTATTCTCTAGACTGAAGAATAATAGTTTTTTAGATTTATTTATCACATATACATTGTCATTATTTTATGTTAGTTGGATATTAAAATAATATGTATTCACAAGAATATGAATATTATAAATATCGATCTATTTATTTATAGAATGAATAACATTTATTTTTTGAGGGTTAATTAATATTAAAAAGGAAATATGGACCGTGTTAATGGGTTTGGTGGTAATGATATAATAAATATCATTTAAATGAATATTAATTTATTTATCTAAGGAATGATATTTATTTGTATAGGAGACATTCATGCATCAAGAAAATAATAATAATTATTATATTATTGTTAGAAATGAAGTTCTCTAAGAATCATTAGAATAATTAAGGGCCTATTTTCAATTATGTATTCTCTAACCAAGATCTACTAATATGTAGATATATTATTTAATTATATTGAATGTTTTTGTACGCAAAACAACACCAATAGAGATTCTTTCAGCCCTAGTGATACAATTCTCTAGAATTCTCTCACAAACCGAGAGAAAACTCCCACCTTCCTCCTCTTTTCAAGAATGAGAAAACCAGAATAAATCCTACAGCCTAAAAGGATTTGTAACGATCAAAGGGAATGATAAA
The DNA here is from genome assembly GCA_963277665.1 of Viscum album. NCBI lineage: Eukaryota > Viridiplantae > Streptophyta > Magnoliopsida > Santalales > Viscaceae > Viscum > Viscum album. The sequence continues at coordinate 343,434,482 of OY728162.1, read as the reverse complement.
AGACAAAGGATATCATAATTATAGAAATTGTAGTATCATCAGTGACACTTTGAGGTCATAAGATCATATGAGCATCACCCCTAGAGATATACTATCATTGGATCCTCATAGTGGAATGACAACAAAACCAAAACGACATTCAAATTATCAAAATTTTATTTAATGAAAGTACTGAAGGCCAAAGTAATTACTTATATAAAATTAATTATATATTTAATGTGAAAGACACACTCTCTTGGTTATGCAATTCTTTTTTAATTTCATCAGATAAATCCAATATTCATGGAATACATTGTTATGTATTTTTCATACTATACATTGAATATGAAAAAAACTATTTTCAAAACATCAAGAATAGGTTCTTTTTTTGCATCTTGATCTTTCAATAACATCTGAACTCTGAAACTATCCATTAGCTCGAGCGAGTGGTTCTATTTTGGGAGGTGAATTCTATTTATACTCACAAAAATTTAATCCATCTGAATCATGTTCTCTAAAAATTCATGTAACTGGCGATAGGATAAAAAATAAGCATATACAATGACAAAATAAATTCTCCAACAAAATTAGGTCCATTATATGTTCATTTTTACTGATGGTTCTATGGTGAATGAATATGAGATTCCAAAGTTTAACAAAGATGAAGGGTCACCGATTAGGTAAACAAGATTATGTGATAAAGCCTCATGATTTGTCTTTTTAGGGGAGAAAGTTTGAATTATTTGAATTGTTGTGATTATTATACAGGCACATGATACCTTCAGTGAAAAGTGGCATAGTGATTTAAATGATAATTTATTAGAGATATCATAAGTTGGTGAGGATTACTTTTCTTTTGTAATATTTTTTTTATCATTTTTATCTTATAGTTAAAATAAAAACAAGCAGTAGTGTGTTTCCTCTATGCACATATGACTTATTATGAATCACATTAAATAATTTTTCTTCCTTATTTCATTTAATATTCTTGTTTCATCTTTTACCATGGAATGTATTTTTGGGTACTTTTAATGTTTTTGTGGTTTCTTGTACCTGTGAAGAACAAATTTGCGTAGTTAATATGATGCTTTGTCTACATGCTTCTAGAACACTCAATTGAGAGGAAACAATGTTTGGGAGATTACTTTTCCACTGCACATAGACTCCTATGTGTGTTATTTTTGTGGACTAATGTTCAATATTTAGCTGGTCTTATCATAATAATGGATTTTTTTCATGGTATATTCACCAACAAGTGGTATTAGAGGGTGATTAATTAATATTAGGTTAAACACACTCAAAACTAGTCAAAAACATAATCAGATGAATGGAAGATCCATTTCTATAGAATCAAGTGAACAGATTTGTATTCTAGTGAATACAAATTGAAGACCATCTATTTTAGATCCACTTGATAGTCCCATTGTATGTGGTAAATATAGTTATCCTGGGGAAATATGATTGTGAGTTCTTAAATATAATTTCACTAGATTTTGTATGAATGTTCATTCAAGAAATTTTTATTTTAATATTTTGAAAAATAAGATTATAATGGATGTTATCAAGTTATTAGAAAACTCGTAAAAAACTGACGAACCTTGACAAAGTCTTCTTGTTATGATGTATGTTTGTATTAATGTTTTAATAATTCAGACCATTGGAAAATCATGTTAATGATTTCAATATGATGAGTGGGAATATATGATCGATAAAGGTAACTTGTTTTGATGATGTATGGGTGTCACTATTATTATCATCATTTCAAGTGAATTGGGATTCAATGGTTACCACAATTATTAAATATGGTGGATTTTTTAGATTTGGAGTTTTATGACATTAGGAATATGATTCTTAATGAAGAATATTTGAAAATGGAAGTTCAAGTTCCAATAAGTAGTGCCCTTAAATATTATGGAAGATGATTTTCAAATCAACAGATGAAAATATAATAGAATAATCCATCATTAGATATGTCTCAATAATGTAAATGAGATAAAAGATGAGGAATGTCGATTGGTTCTTAAACAACATGTTAAATATTCTTAAAGAAAAGACACATCAAGAAGGGTCAAAATATTCATAATGGGAAAACTGAAAAAAAATGAGTGGTAGTTTAGATTCTTTTAAAAATAGAAGATATTGAGAATTACTTTCCATGCACTTCTACTTTGGTAGAATCTTGGGTGATTTAATCTAGAACCTCCTATTATTCAAATAGTAATTATTGATGCATATTGATTATGTATCAGGAATGTTTTGGAAAGTCCATTTGGTGGATTGTAAAGGCCTGTAAGCTATTAGAGAAGGAGGGGTTAACATAAAGATGAAGAATAGAGGAATCATGAATATATCAGAAGTTTTCCACATTCATGGTTTATAGAAGAACAAAAATTCTATTGAAAAATTAGAGGATGAAGGTTTTGGAACTCCCTTTTAAAACGGAATCTATAAAGTTACTTAGGGATTCGTGGATATTAAAAAAGTAGTAAAGTATACAACTTTATAATTAACCAAATATTCACATTGAATTGTTGTGATCCTATGTTCAACTTCTAGTGATTCAGATCAATGAAAATTTAGATTTGGTCACCTAAGTGAAAATAACATGGAGGTTCTAAAGGAAAAAGAAATATTGAATCTTGAATTCATATAAGCAATAAATAATTAATGTTTTGTTCCAAGAATGTATAAAAGTCTGTCTCTTAACATAAATCTTTAGAATCCTAGGAACATGAAGTTATAGCTTGTAAACTCGGATGTTTATAGACATACCACTATTTAGTTCTATACTAGAGGTCTTTAATTTTTTAATTTCATTGATTATGTTACAACGAATTTATGGATTTATTTATTGATTAATAAGTCTAATGTATTTTATGTTTTTATTTAGTATAATGTGTTATTAAAAGGGAGTTCATCCAAATGTTGAAGTGCATCCAAATATAAAAATTTGGTGAGTACACTAAACACATCTTCTATGATTTATATAAAAATGGTGGAATAAGGAATGGGAAGATGGTGACTAAAACACTATAGTAAAATAGATTCTTTGAAGGAATGAATATGATTTCAATGAAGAAATCTTGGAGTTCAAGGTTGCACTCAAGAATTTCTAGGTTGATTTGGGAAGAGGAACTGAACCGAAATTCTTATCCTACAAATAGAAGTCCACTATTGATAGTTGGGTTGGAACTTCTGGAGGAGTTATAGTATAGAAAATTAATTGATGTACAACACATCAGAGTGTACGATAAATTTGATTATGTACATGTAAATTATAATGGTAGGGGAAAAATTGATTCAAAATACATAATGTTTTTTACATGGTTATGGAGATGGATATTTTAGATACAATTTTTGATATGGTGAATAAAATCATAAAAAGTAGGGATGTATTATTTAATGAAATGGTTTTGTTGAAGGACTTGAACTTGGATATGCAGGAAGTTAATGAAAATGAAACCATCGAATTCTAGGATGGTCAGAGTACTAGTAGCTGATAAAAACCAAATAACTCAAATGTGGGTGGATGGCATAAGAAGTAATGATGTAATACAATCAAAATGGCCACAATGTTCAAGGTAAGTTATAGATAATGTGAGAGAATAGGATTTAAATTTTTGGGAAGTTCTTTTATTAAATATTCAGGTAACTATATGGATAGTTAATCCATGTATTTAAGAACCACTAATGTGCTTGAGGAGAATGATTAGAATCAAAATACCAATTCATAAGTATGGAACTGATATGAATTTTTTACTCATAATAGATGGAGGGTAACCTATAAATCCAATGTAGGATACTTTTTTAACGACTGTATGTAGTGGGAGTTATCCATAAATGAAGATATGGATTTATTAATGTTCAAAATTACCTGGGATATGATTTTACTATCATAGGGTAAAATGGAACTAATGAAGAAGTGAGTTTATTAGATTAAGAAAAAAGGTAACGACCAGAAGAGATATAAATCATGATTGATAGTGAAAGGGTATCATTAGAATGGAGGAGAATATGTTTTCTAAAAATATTATCACTAGAAGTTAAAAATTATACAATTTGAATAGTTTTATGTATGGACACATAAATAGATTTGAATCTAGACTATATAGATGTAAATAATATTTTCCTTCAATGAGAGTTAGAGGAGGAGATCTATAGGAAACAACAAATAGGTTTACTAGTAGATGGGAACCAAAATATGGTTTTTAAGGTAAATAAAGAGGTTATAAGCTGAAGTAACAACCATAGAGAATGGAATAAAAAATTAAATTCATTTATACCCGAAGAAGAGTTCATAAAGTGTAATGAAGATAATTTTAGTCATGGAAAGCAATGAAAATATGTTATATTTATCATATTTAAATTAATTATGGATGATAGATTAATATTTGAAAAATATTATTATAAAATAAAAAATTTGAAGATTGATTTATCTTAAAGATTCAAGATGAAATGTCTAGCATAGGTAAAAATGATTTTAGGGATGAAGATACAGATAGATAGAAAATTTGAGACTTTAGTTCTATATCAAATGGAATATATCAATAATATTGTGGAATGGATTAAGATATCTAGAAGTAATCCAACATTAACCCCTCTTGACACTCATTTAATTTTTAATAATTCCCAAGAACAAAAAATAAAATATGTGGCAATTTAAATGGACTAAGTACCAGATTCCTCAAGAGTCCTAATTTTGATATATGGAAAGTTTTTCACTCGGAAAAATATTTACCATGCAGAGGGAGTTTTGAATCGCTACATGGTGAATTCGGGGAATGTACATTGGAGGTTGTGATATAGATTATTTGGTATTTGAAATTATTAGACACTTAGTCCATATGATATGAGACAGATGAATCATTACTAGGATTCCTGAACTCAGACTTTGGGGGTGACATAGATAAGAGGCAAATAACAATTGGTACTGTGTTTAATTTTGGAGGAACAATTATCAGATCATCATCAATGCTTCAAAATATTTTCACTCTATGTTCAATGGAATCTTAGTGTGTTGTTGTAATGGAACCTAGGAAGGTAATGGTATGGTAGAAGAAATTTCTGAAGGATCCAAGAAGGGTTCAATCCAATGTAGTGCTTTACTATGATACAAAAAGTTACATTCACTAAGATAAATATTCGATGATCGATGCTTGGAAAAATATTAAATACATGAATTAACATTTCATCCTAAATTTACTAGAAGAAAAATATTTTTATGTACATATGATAGTAAGAATCCGAAATCTTGTAGGCATAATTCCCATGGCGGTAGTGTAGGAATGAATGATGAGCATTGAGAATTATTGGTACATGAGTAAATAATGGAATAAAAGAGATGGGGAATTATGATACATGTCAGGAATTGGATAGTTTCAATGAATACATAGAAAAATTATTGTGGGATATTGTTTTGAGATGAAGTTTGTATCATTTCAATAAATTATTATCCATTGAATTTACATTCATAATAATTTTTTTGGTAGATGATGAATTAAACATGAGGCTAAAAAGTGGAAACATAACAGCCTAATGGTATTAGTTCTATAAAAAGTTCATTTCTATGAATGGTTATATAATGAATCACTAAGAGGATTGAAAGTTCAGAATACATGAAGGGTCACAGTGTTGGTAACCAGGATGAGGAAGTCATCCCTTATGATCTGAGATTTTTGAGGAGAAGGTTTATCTTGTTTTACCAGTTTTCTTCATATATAATTACATAATAACTGAAGTGAAAATTAATGTTGTGATTGAAATAATAATTTAATAGAGATATGATATGATTATGAGGATTAATTTTCTTTTGTATTCTATTTTTTTCACCCACATATTCTAATTTTAATAAATAGAAGCATGTTTTGTTTCCCCAGTGCATGTAGTTCATAAACTGAAATTGGTTAAATAATTTGTGTCCAATATTTTTTTTCCATTACATTTTTACCATGGAATTTATTTTTCTAGTACTTTTTATGTTTATGATCCTGCCCATGCATGTGATGGAGGACTTTGTGTGGTGATCGGGGTGATTTTTCTACCTACTTTTAGTCGACTCAGTCTAGGTGAACTGAAGTTCTAGATATCAGTTTTCTTTTACCAAGATTCTCATGTGTGTGATAATTTGGTTGAATCATGTGAAATATTCTTGTGTCATTATCAGAAGCATGAATCATTTTTTGGAGGCTCCTAACCAACTTTCCACGTGACCACAAGTACACCTCCCCATATGCATGATGCTACTGACTAGTGGTAAGATTCTAGAACAGAAAATTGGAAGACTATACTCTCTTCATTTTCACACAAAAAAAATATATAAATAGATAAACAAAACAAATATTAGAGGAATCACATGTTAGGACACCAACCCAGTTTGACGCGACTCATCACTCGATCTGAATCATGATAAATCATCATACACACATACAGATACAATAGAGGCTATCGACTAGGAGTGAGGGTGTAAAGAAGATTCAATGGGGGAGAATATTCCCTCAAACTGGTGTGTAATAAGAGAAAAAGTAAACGAAACATATAAAAATATATAAACAGATATCACAGTACACATAAATGGATAACTGAAAAATAAGCATGTTACATAAAATGAAATAAAGAAATATAAACACTCAATTAGAATATTATGAATAGAATAATGACCATGACCACCCACTGTTTTGATCAAACATTAATGATAAATAAATAAAATAAAAAATGATCTACGATTAATATTGAGTTATACCATATACTCAATCTACAACAACTATTAAACCACTCCAACCATAACCGCATACTCCACATGAGTAGTCACAATCAAATATGAAATGTTGGGCCTCTTTCTAATACACGATGTCGTATTCTAAACTTAAAATTAGATATATGTACTACATGAAAATTGTTGTTCACATATAGGCGATGAGAAATAAATCTCAATAGGCTACCCCCAACATTGGTCCTAATTTCTATTATCATAACATGCAAATGAAAAACATGAAATGTACAACCAATCCAAAGAAATAAAATGGTCATGAAATAAGTATAAAAATGGTAAAAAAAGAAAAGAAAAAGAAAATAAATAACCTTGGGTTCTAGAATGACACTCAAGGTAAATATACCCTAGCCTCATCCCCTATTAGGGAACTTATAAAATGTGGCTTACCAAGACACACAAAATCAGGCATGTCTACTAGATCTACCTAAAAGCAACAAGAAATATAACACATCAATTAAGATGAAATTCAAACTCTAGGATCTCAACATAGGCCTTCAGGAAAACAAAAAACATATACCGGGATCTTGGAATTCCATAAGACTATCTAAACTGGTTATAATAACTATACACTAGACCCTAGAGAACCTATCTGCATCTCTAAATCCATGTTGAACTAATCTGTCTACAATATAGGGACCAATATTCCATATTTACTTCGGGGTCCCCCCTTCTATGGTCTTGAAAATGTATATAAAATTCCGTACGGCCCCCATCCAAGAATCTAGGAGTTCCCAGAATTCAATACAACTAACAGATAACTAGAGATGAACTATCAACTACATGATTTCACTCATCTGAATTTCTATTTTGATCCCTAGACCCACCAAACACTATCCAACAAACAAAGAAGAGAATTTAATCAATTTTTGGACCAAAATATAATCTAATAATATCCCAAAGGTCTCCTCTAACATTGTTTCCTATCAAATACCACCTTAATCATCCCTAGCACAATTCATCAAACATGAGGCTAACCAATGCCCCAACCCATATTCACCTCTATTGACATATTGGTTCACACCATGATCATTAGGTCATAAGGGGACACCAACATTCCCCAAAACTGAACACTACATCAAACATCTCATGCTAAAAATAATTAAAGGATCCAAAATAGTCCCTTGGATCATATCCATCTCAAAACATGTGACAATCCAAAAAAGGATACTCATTTAACGACTCTGGAACCCTACCCGTCTATAATCAAAACACAACAATTATGTTAATACTCAAGGATCCCTTAGAACCATCTTTACCTAATCCCACATGCACCCTAATATACTCACCATCACATGATTTCAACCCATTCCAATGGTTATAACTAAACTAAACCTCAATCAATTGGGTAATAAGCTCATCTGAAACACTAATTAAACTAACTCTAACAACCTTGGAATTTCCAAGACAACTTATTAATCAATCCCTTCATTTGGATAACATCCAAAATAACCTCAAAAAAATCATGGTATACTGAAGACAAAATATCTGAAAATCTAATTAACCAAAAATGGGATTCAAATCACTCACCCTAACCCATAATGGGATTTTGAATCAAATCCTTTAGGAAAACCTCTTTCCAATGATAACATAATTCAAAACACTATACATATGATCTCTAAAAACTAAAAGGATTCCTAAATTGAAATAGAACTAAAAAAATAATCAAAATAGAATAATCATAGGTCCAATTTTGAAATAGGGGTAAAAAACCAGTGAGAAACCTCTAAATATCGAGTAAATAATGTGTATACTCTATAAACCTCCCTGTATGTGTGCCCTGACCCACTCAACATGCACTTTCCCGAACTACAGGTCATGTACAGAACACACATGGATTGTATCCCACATAGGTTACCTATCCCTGAACCCTATACATGTTCAAGCCAATTACCCTATATGGTCTCTAGTCGTGTACTATGTATAGGGTCTGTATTTATACCTTAAACAAACAAGTACCCTAACATGGGGTATCAAGATGAGTTTCTAACTAAACCTCGAGTAACAACTACAAAACATGTTATATAAACAACCTGGGGGTTAATCATATTCTTATAACATAATACAAAAATAAGAACATGAAACATGTGATTCAATAACACACACTATGTGATCAGGTTTTCCTGAATAAAAAACCCCTTATGATCCCCCAAAACCCTCAATTCCCACAAAAAACCTCACAAGAAAAGTCATGGAACCCTAATAAAAAACAAAAACACTTTTAAAACTTAAAAGAAAGTAATATATAGTTATATATGGATAAAAATGATTTAGAGGCCTACCTAGAGGCTTAAATGTAGATGTTTCTCTCCTTGATACACAAGACACCACCATTGATACCCGATCTTGGCCCGGATGAGCTACCCAACACCATCTCCATCTCCCTCTCTTTCACTCTCACCCACATGACACCCACATGGGGGGTTTTCATGTATATAAAAATGAATCTAAATAAGAATAAAACAAAATGGAAAAATACAGTGGAAGAAAAAAGGAAAAAAGGAAACAAATAGAATGGAAATAAAAAAAGATAAGGGCCCGAGCCCATTCCCTGGATCCTGGTCTGTGGTTATGCCTTACCATAGTAAAACCACCAATTCCAAAAGAAATGATGGACTTGTAATTTTATCCAAATACTCTATTTAAAAGATATCACTAAATGAATGCACATGACGAATAAATATTTACATAACTAAATACTGAATATCCCATGAAAATTCGAATAAATCAAAATTACTCCAAACTAATGCTGGAGGATAAAAACTAATTTATGGAACCAATTTTTTTCAGATATGATAAATTATATTGCATTCCTTAAAAACAACCATGAAAAAAATTAAAATTATTCTGGATTTATCAAGCCATAAAGATGTGGGTTATCACAATAATAGGATTTAAAATCGATATTGAACCACCAAAAAAATTTAATATCAACATGTTGTAACAAAATTATATCCATTATAAACATAAATTTGCATCATAAGGGATAACCATTGGGTTGACTTGAAAAAAAGGTAAATTAATGAAAAAATAGTGGAGACCCAACTATAAAACTGAGGTCTCTATTTAAACCATTTCCCTTGGTCTCTATCCAATTACCCTAGCCATATTTCATCCACAAAATTTCAAATGAAAGTGAAACATGAATATCCGCACACAAACTGGGGTATCTGTGCAGGGTGTGAGAAAAATAAAATCAGTTAACCATAAACAAGGTTTTTTAGATACACCATAATATGCAGTGTGTATGCCTTGAATATAAAAACCCAAAAAAAATTAATGTCTTGGTATTATATAAGAATGTGGACACCATGAGGCCTAAGATTACTTGTTCTAGTCATTTCTCATGGTATAATTTGTCTCACAACACAACGAATACCTGGTCCGTCAACATAGGGCTAACACCAATAATAGAGTCTCAACCACAACTCTCCTATTTAGGGTAATCTGTTTTATTGGGTCTTGATTCCATATCCCATCTCACAGACCACTTTCTCACATAGGATGAAGTCTCATGCCAGGTATCATATAATATCTTGTACTACCACCCTCTGACGTAGGATGATGTTTCATACCTTATCTTATGCCATACCATATCCCACTACCATCTCCCCTAATGTTAAGTCTCATCATTATATAATGCATCAATAAACTCTCACTCAGATTTAGTCCAAATAACACATGGAAGACCAATTCTCTCTCACTTCGGGTGACTATGATAACATCCTATCAATCAATTTGAGATTTTGTAACAAAATTTTGTAATAGAACCCTCTCATCTAGGGTGAATGGTGACCACCCCCTCTCACTCAGGGTTAGGACTCATTAACACAACTAGGAACAATTTCCACTCACTCTGAATGGTCCATGTCAACACTCTCTCACATTTTCTTAGACATAGTATCAAATATCTATTGTGTTTATTAAGATGTATTAAGACGTATTCAAATTAAAAAAATAAATAAGAAACCCTAAATCAAGAACACCATGTGTGAATATAAAAAACCATGATATATATATATATATAATGAAAAAATTAAATTGTACACATCACACCGATGAGATGTTACTTCGAATTTCACTATCCCACACACATTCTGAAGAATACTAAGAGGTAGAAAAATGATATCCCTCCTCTATGGTGTATCCATAAGCCATACTGAATCACTGAAATTTTGAGTAGGACTATCCTCCACCCATGATATAATAAAATATCAGGATGAAAAAGGGAGGATATGGGATATATAAGAGTAAAAGATTATCAGTAGGATGGATGGATCTGATCTAAGTAAACCATATTAATGATATTGAAATCATTATATATACCTTAGGATATTCTTAAGGAAACCATAAATTTTCTCATGTGTTAAATAATACATAATTAAATATCCCACAATTACAATGTTTTGTAATCCTTCATCCATATTTATACATGCACTCATTTATAATATAAATGAGACTTTGAAACTCCCATAAAAATGTTATCAAATGTGGAAGATGATCTAGACATTATCCATTTAACATTCTATTTCCACATTAATTTTACAGTATGATATATCGAAACGAAAGCGAGATTATTTCTTCATATCACCCCAAATGATATGCTTAAACCAATATAATATGATATTTCGTAGTTTTATCAATGGAATATCCTATGGAATACATATAATACATTATAATATATCTTATAAACATCATATTCAGGAAAGATTTAGAGAATATTTCCTCTATTATCTCACTTACACTAAATCATCATAGACATAGTGTCATTTCACATTAATTTGAATCATATACAATAACTTATGAAATTTTTTCCAAAATTCATTTTGTATATATTCCGAAACAATTTTGGAATGTTATCACCAACTTCACATTGTATCACATCATTTGTAATTCCTGGTGAATACCCATAGAGAAATCTATTTGGGAACACTATAGCACTTTTAGAGGAGCTTTGTGAGTAAAACTAAATCCACATTCAATCAACCACAATTATTTACACCATGGGACCTTATATCATTGAAAATGAATATGAATTACTATAATCATAAATTTATATAATGTGTTACCTTTAACAATGCATTAGTGTCACTAAAGCTACAAAGGGAACTGACATGATCTCCAAAAAAGACATGTATCAATATATATATGTCCACTACTTTTATCATATGATATCATGCATTTGAATATGAAACATTTTTCTATGACATAATGTAATAATGGGACATAAAGTATGTAAATCCCATATATCCAACTCATACATTCTCTATTATCCAACTATAGGCTAATTAGGATAATTAATAAGTCATATTTCATTAACCTTTATAGATTAGAACATCACATTTCCCTCAAAAAAAATAGATAAGTAGGTCAAACATAATTTCTATGTATGGTCATACATTTCCTCAGTCTATCTCAATCAAGGGAACATATGTCATTTTCATCATATGAGTGGAAAAATATCATCGTGGTTAAGTTCCAATAGAATGTATGATTAGAAACATACACCACTATCACTTTATTAGATACACCTACATTTTACAAAATAAACGTATACAAGTTTGAAGGTTCTATTTCTAGGTATATTTCAAACCATAGGTATCGGGGACATTAAATATTAACCCTTAAACCAAGTATACCAAAGATACAGTTCATGTCTCTTTATATAATATATTCTTAACAGGTCATCCAATGAAAAAAACTCATTTTTTGCATCATGAGAATATTCTATATCCCGATATAAGAACCATACTCACACTAACTTTAAATTAGAATCATAATCTATAATACTTTATGAAAAACAATGTTTACAGATAACATAGAAATATACTTTGAGAGTTCGATTACCATTTTACATTATAATAAATATATTAGTGGGTATATATATGATGCCACTGTGAAAGAATAAAAGATTAGAGATTTATTTTTATATAACAAGATACATTTTATATCCTTAAACATCTTTAACAATATTTTTAAAAAATTGAAATATGTTCCTATATAACATATCACAAGTAAAAAAATTCCAGATTAACTTTATTTTTACTAGACTTTTAGAGTCTTAATTACAGACATTGCATGTTCATACATTTTATGAAACATATATATTTGTGTCAATCTAATAAATATTCCCGTTAAAAACTTATCAATGAGTGTCATTTAAAAAGAAAAATATTTTAATAATGGTGATATAAAGGAATCATATTCATAATGTCCAACTCCTTGAACATATTTAAACTCATTAACTCAAAAATATAAAATTTTATGATGTTAATAACATCTATTTTCTATTTATAGCCCTTTCTATGTACATCATCATCATTCATGGAACCGTTTGAATCAAATTTTCCATGAAATGTAATATAAATATTTACATTATTAATTTACCATCACATCCTAGACACTTTTATTATAATGTGACATTCTCTTTTTTATTTTTTTTCCATAAATAGGTTCTACAGTGGTATTTCCTTTTGAGAGGGGGGGGGGGGGGGTGGGGTAAATCTGGTGTTCAAGAATTATCAAATTTAAACACTTTGACCTAAAATGTCTCACTTTCACAATATGTATCTTGACCTCTCAACCTTGTGGGTCATGAGGATTTATACTAAAATATACATTAATCTAATTCTAATTTATATTAACCCTTTCCTAACCAGATGTTACTTATGTCTCTTAACCTATTTTTGTGTGAATAAGTAATTTAAATAGGGACACAATGTTTTTAAATTTTTCACCCTCATTGTGATAAATCCAAGGAGAATGCATGGTGATGTACCATTAAAGCAAGATCACTTAATGATAAGGTTTGATAACATATCACCTAATAACATTGGCTTATAATGTTTAGGGTCGACTCATTTTCAACCAATTCTCACTGCCAGATCACTGCCACTTCATCCTCCTTTTCTCACTACATTGGGAAGGATCCACACATGGTTTATGGACATTTAGCACTATTAATAAGCACTATTGTACCCATATTAAAACAGAGATAAATTCTATAATTTAGTTCCCTTTTCATATTAATTCACAATATATAAAAAAACAATTGATTCAAGACTTCATATTTCTTGAATAATTCTAGAACACGTTTTAAATTTCTATCGTCACAAATATTTAATCCTTCACCTGGAAAATTCTTTAATGGATTAAAACACTTCATGTTTACAACCCCTCTCCTAAATATCATCTTTATTCAAATATTAAATGTACAGCTTGGGTATCCATCTCTATTATTCTGGATGATCAATGTATACATAGATAGTACATCTCTTTCTTCCACAATTTATATTTTCAAGTCATTCCATAGATCTCTCTATGTTTTTACGACACCAGACTATTCTCATTTTAAAAATTATCCGTCATGAAAATTCCCTAATTCTAAATAATTAATTAATTATGGAAATAAAATTCATAATTTAACCTTCAATTAAATATTAGACCCCACTTCCATATAGACTCGTTGAATTTGTAATGTGTTTTTCAAGAATTACAAATTCAAACATTAAAATGGAATTCACAATTATGTGGTGAAAAAATATATAAATTTTTCCTCAATACATTGACCACATTTACCAAATACTTATACTAGAAGTTTTTTTGAATAGGTGATCACCCATATCCCTATTTTTAGCTCCTTGAAAATAGAGGACTCATTGTATCTCATAGGTGGACACCCAAAACACCATGTATTTCTCCATTCTTATAGTGGACTATCCATGGATCATAAGTAGAACTAATATCCATCATTATATGTGAAATGATGTGGTATCAACCTTGTTAAACACCCTAAACTATAGCTCTCGAACATGGCCTCCTCTCCACTCCTAGGGTAAAAACATCATTTTCATCTAAAATTCCATGCACCATGGGTGTATTCTCCTCTAATATTTCCGGTTTTGGCTTTATGCTTCCCCCATAGACCATGAATTTCCTTAACATAGGTGTATTCCCCTTAAAAAGAAAATTTTTTCTAGCTACTTCACCTTCACCACTCCCACTAACCATGGGGTGGTCTTTCTCATCATGGAAACCATTAACATTACACACCCTCTACTATGGGTGTGGTCTTGCCTTCCTTTCTCCCAAGAGACTTTGAAACATCATGTAATTTATATAAACCATATAAAATATTTTTATAAATTCTTCTCACATTCAAATCTCCACCAAAATTCATTCTTTCTGTGTGGACAATGAGTATAATAAAATAAACTTCATGAGTCCTTGTCAATAACTCCAAGCATCATGTAATCATTACCATTATTAAAAATCCTCCAGTAATCAAATGTTTTTCAATAACATCAACATTAATATCAATAAATATTATTATAAATAGCCTACCTTTTTCATCGCTAATGGGATCAGCCAGTCACCTAAGCACCATGTCCCCACATTGGTCATCTTCAATCATGTGTTTTCGATAATCCGATTTTCAAAAAAAATTAACTTGATTCATTGATAATCCAAAAAAAATATTTTATTATTAAAATCAATTAACTCTGTATTATCAAAACATCCAACTTAATTAATTTGGATTATTAACAATCCACACCTTATGGTTTTTAAAAAAAATTCCCAACAGTTCAAAATCTTTTAAATATTACCCCTTATAGGAAATTAAATACAAAGGTCACTTAATCATAAAATTACTCTCAAACTCCCCTTTTTAATGAGATCATTATCCATGAATATTTCATAATATTAGCCCCCTTTATGTATGAGAATAATCTCAATGAAATATACACCCCTTAATATTAACTTTAAAAGAGGTATTCATCATCGGATTCAAATCCCCCTATGAGGATAGGGATGAATACCTTATATAATGTCATATCCCATAAGGCAAATAGTATCCCTTGCGGAATTTTCTATAAATATTAATTGAATAAATTTACCTCTTGGAATTCAGTATGTAAAAATATACTATAATTTTACTAAACATAATATTGATGTATGAAACAAGATTTTCTATAAACAATGACAAGGTTTTCAATATAACTCATGAATACTAAGAAAAAACATAAGAACTTTGTAGTTTCTATTAATGTAAACAAAACAAATTACTCTATCTCAACTTTTAACCAAACTACTAGTAGATAATATAAAATAACATGGATGTACAAATCATACCAGGTGATGAAGTAATTTATACCAATTGTTAAAAATTTGACACCAATTATTTCAAAAGTGGTTCAATTTAAAGAAATTATGCCACTTGAAATCCATAGCATTTAGTTATTTATAGGCTTTAAATAATTATAATAAGGATTAATTAACATATATTTTCATCACAACCCCCTTGAATATTTGGTTCATTTCAAAAAAAAATTCTATATCAATTTCGGGATACCACTTTTAGAAAAAACGCATCCATCTTAGAATATTTTGTACATCCTAAAAACCATAAGATGATACAAAAAACCAAACCAATTTATAAAAAATATATATTAATTTTACTTTTTTTAGTTTCTATTTCCCATTTTATCTTCATAATGTGGCCTTGAAACACTATTTTTTGGATAAAACAGACCATCCTTTTAGATCCCATTATATGTGATTTTATTTCACAATAAACCCATATATCACACCTCTTAATTAATTCTAAACCTATTTATTTACAATTATAAATAATTTACCATATTGGGAGAGGGTTCAATTATGTTTCCCCATGTTTAAGAATCAGGATGGTAAACATAAACCAATGAATCACCTTCCATATTTCATTTCCCCCTTTTCAGATTGTGAGATAGGAATGAAATAATTTCTTCAAGGTTTTCATCATCACTTGTATCCAGAAAAAATGAACTCTTTCTAAAGGATTTACCTTTAATTCATCAACTTACACACTTATCTTCATGGATACGAGAATTTATATCCTTCTTAGGCTCAGTATTTTCTAAATTAGTAGAATTAATAACAGTAAAAAATTATCTCCATGAGTTTTATAATTATTTTATTTCACCACTATCTTTATTCCCCATTATATGATAATCTTTTTCCCTCCAGTGTTTTGTGTGGATCCTCATTGGAAAAATTCATCCTCTATGTCCATGTGTTCCATCTTGGAATATGCATTCTATGGTGGAGTAAACTTCACTTTCCCTTGAAACTTATTTATAATTGAAACAACCTATTTATTTTTCTTCAATATTTATATTAATTTATTCTAAGATATTTTTTGTGATAGTATATATTTTAGTTCTTGATAAACAATCTATTAAGGCTTAGTTTCATCCCAAAAAATATTTAACATATTTTACAACTTAATAGGATTTCTTCTAAGATAAGAATTCTGCATGTAAGAAATAGGTGTTGAGTGTATCCATATTAATTATATACCCTTGTTTTAATTCCTCTAATTGGAATACTTTTCTATGTGACTAAGGTTAAAACAAAAAATATATATACCATAAGAATCATACCTAATTTGTTCTCGGCTAAATTGAGATGTTGGTATTTCTGGAGTTCTTATAACATATTTTGGCTTGTTGGATTTAAAATATCCACTCACGTCCATCACAAATATTCCACAATAGAATAAATTTTGTGCCTTTTTATTTCAGAGAACTATATTTACAAATTTTCTATGGAACAAAAATTTCATCTAGATTTTAGTTATTGATTTATCTTGATTAATTCACAAGTTGAGGTAAATTTTATTCGGATATTCAAATTATTTTTTGAGCAGTCCATCCTCTCCAAAAGGTTTAATATATTCTCAAAGAATTTAAGTTTTTCAGCCAAAATATTCAATTTTGAGCTAACATCAGTCAAATCCAATCATCTTTATTCAATTTTTTCCCTATAAAAGAATTCTTTCCTCAAATTACATTTCCTTGTCCATTTTTTTCCATCATCATGGGAAAGACCTTCAAGAATATAAATTTGTTCTATCATATTCATTCACATTATTTTCATACAAAAATTTATAGAAACTTCATTATTCTTTAACTTCTATTTTCCATGGACAGTTCTTTAATAATTTTGTTGTATAATCCATGCATGATACAATATTTATCTTTTTTTTCATTTCATGATCATTCATTAGAATAAAAACATGATGTTGTTTCCAGTTCACCACCATAATCAGATATCCTTGTCATCTCAAAGATATAATTTTAAATTTGACAACCTTTATTCACATATGGTATAGACTCATAAAAAATATAAGGTTTAAATTTTACCTTTATTGAAGAAAACATCTTATGTGATGACTTCCTCTTATTATTTTTCCTCTGAAATTTTAACACATGGAAGTTTTATATTAGATTTTATTCCTTTCCAAAAATATCTTATATCCTCATGAACATATATTTTGAAAATATATATTGTCATATACATTGTTAGTTATATTCTTAAAGATCCTCCTTTAATGCGTCATTGATATAAGTATCAATTGTAATGTTTAATTGATTGATCTAAAATATTACATTATGTTTGCTTAATATAATAATTCCATCTTCAACAACTTCTTGATAACTATAAGAGAGTCTTCTATGTAGGAAATGAAATCATTTTTCCATTATTTGAAATTCTCTCCATCAATGTTCAGATACATTGTTACAAATTATATTTTTATTCAATAAGATTAGATCATGTTATAGGAAATGAAATATATGAATAATTAACCTACCCCTATGGTACATATTATTAGTCCCTTGATATGGCCTTCAGTAAGATCACCCTAAAGGAGGGTGGGGGGATGAATCGGGATGTGAAAGACATATCAAATTTAAACACTTTTGCCTTAAATATCACACTTTCTATATATCAATCCTAACATTTGAATCTTCAGGGTCACTTGGATTTATCTATACTTATACATTGATCTGATTCAAATTTCCCTTGACCCTTTCTTAACCCAATATTAATAATATTTTTATGTGATTTGGTATGAATTCCTAAAGTTAATAGGGGGAAAATGTTTTGACTTAGTTCTCCCTCATTTGGATACATCTAATGAGTATTCATTGAAATTTTATTAAGCACTTAAAATCACTTGAGGTTTAGGTTTGGTCACTAATAAACTTGGAAAAACTCATTAAAGGATTATTATTGACTCATTATTTCCCAAGGCTCACTGCTAGCTCAATGCCTCTTTTTCCACATAATTTTCTCACTTCTATAAGAAGGATAAAAACATTATTTTTGTATATGTTGGCCCCTTCATAAAAATGAATATAAAAATCTTCAAATAAGGATAAATGATCTATTGTATTTCCATTTTCTGATCCTTTCACAGTCTATGAAATAGCCTTGATGAAACACTTCTTCATTAAAAAATAATTATAGAAAAACAATTTCATTTCTATTAAAATAAAAATAGTAACATTTACGTGGAAAAGTATTCAATATATTCCAACCCTTCAAGATTTTATACAGACATATGTAATTATTCTTTCTTAATATATTGGGATATTTAACATATTTCTTGATTCTCTCCCTCTATTATTTGGGATAATAAATTTATATAATGGGAATCCAAATCATTTTTCCATAATTTATATTTTTTAGTCATCTGATTGATCGATATATATTTCTTACCCTGGATTCTTCGCTTTTTAAAACCTCTCCTTAATGAAAATTCTTTAATTCCAATGTAAGCATGAATTATGGACTTTGAAAATTGACTTGAAAAAATGAATTAAATGGATGATAAAACATCCATAAAGGCTCTTTGATGTTGTAACAAAATTTTACATATCTAAAATTTCCAACACTGAAACAACATGCACCACATTGTGTTGAATTTTTTTTTCTATTTTCCCTCAGTATTCCAACCACCACACTCATATCCTCTATCTTGAATTCATTTTCATAGGTGATCTCCTATACCCCCACACATTTATTCCTGACTATATTAGACTACCTATGGATCATAGGTGAATAACTATAACCCCACACATTACCCCATGAAAATTAGGGACTACCCATTTCTCTTAAGATGAACAAATCTCCACCCTGACCACATAATGATCCACTACTTATTTCCACCCCTATACCACTATGTTAAAATGATTTTTTTATTGTAAATAAAAAATATAATAACACATAACACATTACATTTAATTCAATAATATAATGTTTATAACTATTAAAAAGGTATATTTTACATTTTTCAACGAGTATATTGTAGGAGGATGAAATTGGTAAATTCCAAAATAAAATTAAAGAAAAACGGGCCAAACAATGCAATATCCCAAGAAAACATATAAAATAAAATTTTATCAAAGGATAATATGTGTATTTAATTGGGATGAAAGTATGTGGGTGAATTAAGAACGTTGTATAATATAATAATCTAGATAAACAAGATACCAATTCATCTAGTTTGATGGCCCAAACATCCCATAATTTGATATAATCTTCACTTTTAATAATTTCAAGGTAACTTCTATATTTTGGATATGAATTAGGAAATATGGCTTCTAATGATGCCACATTTTTCATGTAAATAATAAATTGGTGGAGAAATAATTTTTTAGTTTTTTCAAAAGTGAGATTATATTTTCTATTATCCTAAATCCTTGATCTAATTAGTTTTTGAAATTCAAACTTCTAAAAACCACCTTTCCCACAACATATGAATTGGAACCTTGGGAAACCCATTTTCATGTTTTACAAGGGGGGTTGTTTTTAAAAATCTAGGGATTATAAGTTTTCATCTCA
Organism: Viscum album; assembly: GCA_963277665.1. Lineage (NCBI taxonomy): Eukaryota > Viridiplantae > Streptophyta > Magnoliopsida > Santalales > Viscaceae > Viscum > Viscum album. The sequence goes on along the minus strand of OY728162.1, from coordinate 343,414,066 downwards.
CCCCTTTTTTGGTTTTGGAGTTCCATATCCTTATTGGTAGAACAAGGATAACGTTGGATATCCACCCGAGCCTCTTCCTCCTCTTGATGGAAGGATAAATAGTGAGTGATAATTTCTAGGGAGCTACACATTGGAAGAGGGAGTTATAAAACCTAATATAATAAATTGTTTTTGGTATATTATTGTTTATAATTATTAATATATATTCATCTTAACTTACTTTAATTCATTTAATTGAAACACTTTTTATTTCATAACCGACCAACGTGTAATTTTACGTGTGTGACTTGCATCATTCCAATTGGACTACACCAAACCACAAAACATTTCCAACCATTTGAGATTTTGGCTTTATTTGGAATACTGTTAATCATTCTTATTGTATGTAACTTTACTACACAATTATTATGTTATTGTTTAGTCTTATGTGTATTAGTTTTGTGGATTTGTGGGTAACCAAGATATTTTTTAACCCTCAACCAATGGATTACACAAAACCATTATAATCAATTGAGAATAATGAAATTTTAAAGTGGTGATGTAACTTAGAAATTATCACATACTTTTCATATATGTTTTGCAAATCCACTTTCACATTCAACTAATAAAATCTACAATTCAGTTTTTTTTCTATGAATTATTTTTAAACCCCCATTTTATAGTACTTTTTAATAAAGATACACACTTTAAATATTATATAATCCTTGATATATGACCTAGGGTATGACATATTATATAAATAAAATTTACAAAAATAATCACTTTTAGGTTTCATGAACAATTTTTTAAATTATTGGTCCATTTATGGGGAGTTATTCGGTTTTTAGTGTGTTTTTTTGATAAGTTATTTATGAATATTGTAAATATTTGTTTTGTTTTATGTCATACATTTACATATCAATTTGTCTTCTAATTTATTTCTTATGTAGGTTATATTCATGATGAATTATTCTTTGGGATATTTAAATCAATTAAAACCCGAGTTGGAGTGGATAATATGTCACTCAAACCCAAACACACAAAGAATTCCTTTAAAGAAGGACACAGAGACCATTAAAAAGACACTTATAAATCTTATCTATTATTCTGTTACTAAAATTGAAACTATGATTAAAAATCAAAATATATTTCAATATAATAAAAAATTAAAATAAATAACCTCACCTAATGTATATATCTAACCCTTACACATTTGAATAGAGGGAGAAGCACAAGATTTTGAGCTAAAATCAGACTCACTCACTTATTAACAAAATTTCATGGACTATCCAGAGAATACCCACATAAAAACTTAATGTAGTTTTACAATATGTTTTAGAAATTAAAACCTACAAATGTGGATGAAGAAAATTTTAAAATTAGATATTTTCAATTTTCTTTATAGATTATATAAAAATATATGTTGTATTATGTTAATTTCCGAATCAAAGTTTGGTTATACCAAAAATTCCGTTTTCATGAATAATAATTCATAGCATCTTGAATGGTAACTATAAAGAAAGATATTTATGTAAAATGCAATTATTATGGTGAAACACCTCATGGATATTGTAAATGTTTTAAACGTTTATGCTCATGTTGTTCACACCACCAAATAAACGATTAAATTTTAAAACAATGTTTTTATAATGTTTTAAATTCTAATCGATCATAACAAGATTGATGTTTTTTAGGTGGATAAATTGTTGAAATGGCCCCAATTTCTACAAGCACCCTCATTGAAATCATGGTGTGTAATATCAAACAATTTAGATGAACATCATATATACCAATTTGAGGTGTCAATGAGGTGAAGGGTTCAGAGTTCTAGAATAAGGAAGAAATGAAGTTTAAAGAGGTAAGTGCCCTTATTCAAAAGATTTAACTTTCTCATAAGAAATAGAAACATCATAAGCCTTTTCATTATACAATCTATGGTACTGATACACATTACTTTGAACAATATCCTCAGCTGAGATAACCTTTTGAGAGTTGTGAGGTAGTCTTCCTAGGTAACCCCTATAACATATTCATTAGTTAAGAACTATACTATACATCAAAATCTAGGTGGAAATACAACCAAGAATATAGTCATTGGTGGTACTCAAAAGAACCTCACAACTCATAGAACCAATTAGGATAGAGTAGTTATCTGGCACCACCTCCTATAAACCCCCGACCACCATAAAGGTATTCACAGTAAATCCTTCTAAAACTGAAGCATTGTATTGAGGATATGATGAAAAAATTATATTCATATAATATATATTATCAACAAAACACACAATAATCAATACGATGACAAAAAAGTAATTATTGAAACATTCCAACTTGGTGGGTGAAATCCAAAGTGAAGGGTTGTGTAAAATTACTTCTCAGCCACTATTCAACCCTAAGGAAAAATTAAATTTTAGTTTATAACCCTTTAGAGTATAAAGAAACTTCAAATAAATAACAAAACCTTTAATATAGACATCCCCTCCCAAGGAAACCACCATTCCAACCATCACATATAATCTAAATGTGAAAAATCCATGTCGTGAGAGAAACCCAAATAAAAAAAAAATAGTATCTTTTGGGGAGCCTCTTAGCCCAACCATTTCAAATTATATTTACAAAAGGGACAAGCAATAAATTAAACCAAAAGAAATAAAAATTTATAAATAATTCATGGAATAATTCAAAAAAATGCAGGTTAAAATACCCTTGATTAATTATATGGATAACATTACACGATACACCGTGTTTCTAAAGGATATGTTTAAACAATAATGGAAACTTCAATGTGATGAAAAAGTGAGTTTTTATAGGAGTATATTACCATTGATAGATCTATCACATATCAATAAATTAAATGATCCTGGAATATTCTTGATTCCATGCACCATATGGGTGTATTTATTTTCTAATTATATTATTAATTTGGGTGCTTCTACAAATATGACGATTCACTATATTTTCTCTTAATTATATGTCAAGGAACTAAATCTCAAATGAGTACCTATTAAAATTTAATCTATAGCACTACAAACCCCACTAGTGTGTTATAGGATGTTCTTGTGAGTGTTAGAAACTTAATTTTTCTTCTTGATTTCTATGTGTTTGAAATCAAAGATGATAAGATGAGTTGATGTACCCCAATTATATGGGTTATACCTTCACAAAAAACCACCAAGTCCACAGTTAATGCCAAAAATTGTATAATATCAATGATTTTATTAGAATCATTTTCCACTTCAACATCATTGATTCCATGAAAAACCCCGTAGAAGATCATTCTACTCATTTAGTTAATTATATAGATGTATTTCCTTGCTACACAGAAACTTATTTTCTCTCCCCTAATAACCCTTGTCTTTTTAACATTGATATAAATTCTAGGTAATTATTATCGTATTGAATACTCTAAGGGTTTTGATAAATTTCACGAATGTTTGTTAATTAATGATTTATTGTGCATTGACGATCCTATGACCATCAATGATATTGCTCAGATTGTAAAATATTATATCTTGTCTATGGATTTTACCATCGAGTAGTTATTTGAGTCCATTTAACTATCAATTTCATGTTTACTCCCATCCATCCAAAATCCCCATGAATAAACCACTGCCTTAAAAATTGAAATTCCTATATCATGTGAATATAAAAAAGTTGCCTATCATCATTTCAATTTCAGACCCTCTAGAGAATGAATTAAATTTACTTAAATTTTTTATGTAATATAAAAAATCTTTGGTAGGAACACTTATTGAAATTACATGTATTATACCATTTATTTTCATGTGTCATATATTGTTAAATGTTTAATAAAAACCAATGAGGTGGTCATAACACCATCTGATCCCAAAACAAACAGTTGTTATAAAAAATTATGTAACAAAATTGTTTGATGTTGAGATTATTTAACCCATATTTGATATACAATGGATGATTCCAGTGTAGGTAGTTCTGAAGAAAATTTGTCATATAATAATAAAAAATGAAAATAATTAATTGGTTCAAACCTATATGTAGAATAGTTGGTTTGTCTACATAGAGCATCACCGACTAAACCAACACACTAGGAAGAGAAATTTATCATTATTGTTAATTGACTGGATTCTATTGAGGCTAGTAAGAAAGTCGAACTACTATGATTGGTATTCTGGATAATTTAAAATCCATAATGCCCCTGAGTATTATGAAATGGAAATCATCACTTTCCCCATTGAAAAAATTTTCTAACATGAGGTTTTCATTTCTTATATAAAATTATCTAAGTACTATATCAGGGTGTATCATAAGTTTTTTTGGATTACCTGGATAATTTCATGGAAGTATACATGGAAGATTTTACTATTTATTGTTCATATTTTGATGAGGGTTTAAGTATATTGGATATGTATTTCATCACTACAATATAAATAATCCTATATTAAATTATGAAAATTTTTATTTCATAAGTAGAAAAGGTATAATACTTGGATATTATCTCCTAAAATGAGAGATTTTATTATCCATGTCATTTGGATAAATTTACATTCTTCTAGCTGTATGTTTAATGTCAAAATGTGTAGAGGAACAAGACCCAAGGGTTGGTAACTCAAAGGGAGTTTTGATTTTTTTGAACCTATATTTTATATAGATTTGGATTTACTTGGTTCATCATTAGCATCTAGGGTTATCATTTTTTCATCCAAAAATGGAATCATGTTTCTGTGAGTAGGGGAATGGGCATCAAGTTTCTATAACATATCACCATTAAAATGATGGTCAAGTTGAGGTTTTAACTAGAGATGTCAAAAAAATTGATGAAAAAATGATTCAACCCAAAAGAAAATATTGGATTCTCAGACTTCATGGTGAATTGTGGGATTAAAAAACTACCATTAGAACTCCCATTGACATGTCACTTTATTAGCTAGTATATAGAATGAGTTTCCACCTCTGATTTGAGATGAAACATCAGGATTACAAGTCCATTAAACAATGAAATTATAATTTTTATGGTGTAGGTGCTCAAAGAAAGGTGAAGATATAGGATTTGAAGGAAATGAAAAGAGAATAATATGATAATGCATAGAACTATAAGGAGAGGACCAAGGATTACCATGACCTCCTTAATCTTTATTTCAAATTCCATTGGGGACAAAAGGTACTACTATTCAATAAAAAGCGGAAGTTACACATAGGTAAGCTTCATTAATGTTGTTTTCCTTCATACACAATTACTATTTTCTATTCATTTGGTGTTTTCTAGTTCAAAATAAATAATCAAAACAAAAATTCACTATCAATGAAAAGTTGTTAAAGCACATTAAAAAATTCATTATAGAGTCCCCGGAAGAGGAACTCCCCCTTCAAAAAGAAATATACAATTGACACCAACTAGGTTTTATACTTCCATCACACATTCTCTTTTATTATAGCTAGGACACTAAACACTCTAGGTGTATGGGGTGGGTACATTCATGGGTTAGTTATAATTTTCACTATCTTCCCAGTTTTTCTCCTATTTTCACATATCAGTGAATTAATAATTCCCCACTTTCTCTTTATTTTATCTTTTGTACTGGAATAATCAATTTTTATGCACGATATATCATGAAAATAAGTCAAAATACACAATTAATTTCCCTAATTCAAGTTGTTTTAACATTTTTTCACTGTTGTCATGTGAGTTTGGGCATGGAATTAGCATTATGGGGATGATTTTAAGCAAAAGTGGAAATTTTAAATTACATAAATGATTGTATATTAGTAAAAAATATTATAAATTATTACCTTTTGTGTGAGTTTTGTGGGTTAATTATGTTATTTAACATCTAAACACATCATTACACTTAACAGTAAAGTTTGAATATTTATTACTTAATTAGAGGTAAATATATGTTGGGTTAATGTTTCTCATCTTTAAGAAATGAATATTCCATATATTCATTCATTATCTGATATGTTTACTTACTATACCAGATATACCTATATGTGTGTATGTATTATTTGACAGGTGTATGTTATGAAGAAACCCAAAAAAAGACAAAAAATGCACAAATAAATAATCATTGGAGTAATTAAAGGTAAAACATATGGGGATCTCTTAATTAGAAGGATAAGGTTAGACATACCAAAATGATTAAGGGGGTAGGTATTGAAAATTTTAAATAAAATTTGTTGTGCATGTTTAGAGGAATGAATGGGGTAGGAATAATTTTTTTAAATAACTTATATATAATGGATGAAAATTGGAAATAATAGCATGAAATTATTATCATCACACACAATTGAGGAGATTTAGTGACTACTATTTTCAAACCCCCTTTTAGTCCTTTGTATTAAATATATGCATTTTAAACCTCCAACACTCCTTGAGAGATGGAATTGGGTCCTCCCTACGCTGTAAATAAAATTTAAAAACATAATGAATTGGACATGTCATGATAGTGCAGTCACAGAAATCTATGTGAAATGACATGGTCTCCCCCGTTTAATCCTCCTTCATTTGTAGGCCTCTACCATGACTTCCTCTCTATTAACTGGTATTGAAACATTTCCACTTTTCCTCCAAAATGTCAAGAACCACAAGAATTTTCTTCTTTTCTTTTTAAAAATTTTGGTTTATCGCTTCTCCTATCGACCAAAACATTTCATACCATGGTTTTGGTCCCTTAACTCTTCCAATTTTGGATTTCTACTTCACCTTCACCTTTTCCAACAAACAGATTGTGGTCTTGCCTATATTGGGAAGCTTCAATATAACACAACCTCACCCATTTTTGTGGTAATTATTATGTTTTTCCCCTTTCTCACAAGATTGTTTTTAACTTCATGAAACTTTTATCAAGAATATAATTTATTTTTATAAATTATTCTCACCTTCATACATTCATAAGTGTGCAATATCTTTTTGTAGATAATGAGTCAAACAAAAAAACCTTCATGATTCCTTATGAGAAACTCCAAAAATCAAGAAATCATTCAAATAGGTAACAATCCTATATCCATCACCTCATTTTAAACCAACCCAATATGAATATAAATTATTCTTTTTGTAAAAAAATTCACTATAGTCATCAAGAATGGGATCAAACAATCACCCAAACACCATTTCACCAATATTTTCATTTTCAATTATTTTTTCCCAAAATAAGATTGTTATCAAATCCGTCATTCTTCATTGGTATGTTGTCACCCATATTGTCTTCTTAACATCACTTCAATCCTTATTGTGAGAAAATGTAAATAAATCCATTAGTATTGATAAAAAATGTTGACTGTTACAATATTGTATTTATTAATTTGAACATATCTAAGTATAGACATACACCACAAGCCTCATAGACAATATAGCCTCTTAATAATATCATGAAATGACTCAAAAACTCATTTTATGTTTAATAAATATCCTTTAGTTTCATTTATTCATAGTATTTAACACTTTAAATATTTTACTTATATCATATATGGTATTTTTTGTGTTTGGATAATTTTATAGAAATGAATACAATTATTTTAAATATTCAATTAATAAAAGTGGTATAAAATACCTTATATTTTAACAAATATCTATATTAACACTTATATCATAGATAAATCATATTTACCTTTATACTCTTATCAAAACATCTTATGGAATCCGATGAATCATAAACCATGTCAATTGAATCCACCATATCATATTTTTCATAGCTAAACATTGTTAGTAAACAACTTATCTTATAATATAAGAGAAATGAGATAATGATACACATATTTAACATAGATTCATAGAGGATTTATATATTCCATCACATTCATATCTATTATGTACCAATTATTTTTTCATCACATGAATGAAAAATACAACACATGTCAATTTTTCCATTGATTTTTTATCTCTTATATAATTACAACATTTAAAAATTAAACACCTAGTACAACGTACATTTAACAACCGTATAAATAATTTATAAAACACTAATACCTGAAATAAATATTTAATTGAGTTTCACTAATCCCTTTAGTTATTACCATAAATTCAATCTTATGAAAACAATTTCCTTCCTTGCTAATTACCATCGATTGATACACGATGAAAAATCATTGGACTATCCAAAAAAATTTCTTCTTCTTATCTGAAATTTTACCCACTTGTAAAATCAATAAATAACTAGATTTAGGAAATATTATTCCAAGATTTTCTATCAACAAAATTTTTATAAAATAGGGTATAAATTTGTTGAATATATTTATATTATTAGAAAAATTACAGCTTATTGTATTCAATAAACAAAAAAAATCGAAAAATTATATAATTACTCTCACATAGTCATTAGTGTACTCAATCACATTGACTATAAGAACGATGACTGAAGTACCATAAATTTTTTTGTATCTGTTTCTTTTGATAATTTAAGTGAAAAATTCTATGATTCTCATAATCTTCTGGATTATAGCATTTAAAAACATCAAAAATTGTTTTCTCATGAAGGGGTTCTTCAAAAAAATACAATTTTAATTTTTTATGAACTTATTTTAAGTTACTAGTTTTAGGAATCACATAGATTAAGAATATACTTTTCAATAATTATTCCCTAATACATGTTGGATGATGATAGTATCATTTATATACAACATTATATTTTATGAGATGATTATCATCTTTTAAAAAAATTTACTAAATACTTTTATTAAATCTGTTCATAGTAAAATGATAACCACTTTAGAATCATGTCATATCCATTAGTGGAAAAGATCCATATTTCGCTAATTATGTTCGCTTTTTCATTTCATGCATCACATTACTATTTAGGTAAGCCATTATATAATTCATATCATATATGACTCCTGGATGGTTGAGAAAAAAACACTTCGGACAATCTATCATTCAGGAAAACTGAACAATATTCATGTGGTAGGTTAATCATATTATGGCCTCCTAAATAATTGAAACCCAGTGAAAATGAGAAGAAAATGCACCTAATACTATAAGGGTCACCCATCACATCCATTCCGTACACCAGATAATTCAAAGGAATCCAATTTTGGCATTATATACTCATTTGGATGATTATAGTCTTGAAAAATATTCAATTTGTATGGAATTTGACACATGGTATTTTAAATGGGATTTAATATTTTTATATTTTCTGATATTTTCCCTTTATATGCATGATTGATTTGGATAATTTAGTTTGGACTCCCATTCCCTTTTAAGAAAATCATTATGACCAAATAATATTAATTTATGACTCTTTACATACAGTTTGAACTAGTTAATGTTAAGATGAAAAAAATAAAATCAATTATTATACATTACATGTAACTCATTATATGAATGTATAAAGATTAAAAGAAGTATTTTAACAATTAAACTAAATCATACAACCGTTCAAAAAAATAAAATAATATTCATTAATAATAAACAAGGGAATAATTTAAAAAATTAATAATTCAAATATTTAGGCCTAGGATAAACATTATAAAAAATTCCGAAATAAAAGATAATTGTAAACATATTCTATTTTAGCTATTTATAATGGAGATTCCATAATAAAATAGTATAAAAATTTTATATTTATTTCCTCTATGAACACTATTATATTGTTTATTATATGTAATTTACCTTAAATATATGATATTATATGAAATATAAATATTTCATATTGTAATTCAATTATATAAAAAATTTGTATAATATAAATATTAGATATTAAATATTTATTTAAACCTAAATCAAATCAATTTCCAAAATTCACATTCAGATAATAAAAAATCATTTCAAAACAAAGCCTTTATGTTAGGGAATTCAAATCATGTAATTACAAGAAATTCGTAATTTTAAATTTAAATTATTTTATATTATTTTCCTTATTTTTTATTTTATTAATTATTAATAATTTATTCTTATAATTTACATATACAGACTTTATATCTATAATATAATGCATGTCATATAATATGAAAATGTATTTTAATATTAACAATTAATATAATGGGATATTTAATAAATGTTTCAAAAATAATTAAATAATAAATTATAAACATTCTAAAATTATTTAATTTAAAATTTATTTTATAAATAAATAAATATATCATCTTACCATTTCCCAAATTTTATAAATATTTAATAAATTATACAATTGAATTCATAACGAAATTTTATGAAAGTAAAGTTTTTTTGTTAACCCTTTATAGGATTGAAACCAAACCATGTGTCTTGTGATGGAATAAAACAAAGTTAGTGGAACACCCATTCTTACAGAAGTATTAAAAACTTATGATATATTAACCCATATGAAAATAACTCCATTCTCCTAAATCATGTATAAGATAAAGTCAATGCTGCAATGATTATAGGCTTTGATGGGATCCTCACGTAGTATTTAAATAAGAGCCTCATGACATTACTCAACAAGAAAAACCCTATATATGATTAAATTCACTTAGTTTGGTATCTACGTATGATTATACAGTGCATCTCATATGCATGGGGATCACGACTTAGAATGCAGGGTCCCAAGTAGGATTAGCATTTTATATAGGAATTTGTGTAGGATTAACATAGTGGTGGTCAATGTTAGATTAAACCATGCTATGGTAGACTTGAATAAGGTGAGTTAGAACATATGTTGTAATAACCCAGCACCCTTTTTGAACCATGATTCTTCACAGCTAGTAATTAATAGTGTACTATGTTTTTTTCAATCCTCATTAGGTTGATCAATCCAAGTGATCTGATCAACATAATTAGATTTAGTGTTGAAAGTATTGCAGTTTTCAAGTATTTTCCAATTTTTTTGGTCTCAAAATATAGAGGATGAAGAAAGTTATCTTTTTCATGGAACATATTATCACGTAAATACAATAGTTTCAGAAAAGAGTGAATGATTTCTCTAGGGAAATGTGTAAATGAGTTTGTTGGTTTTCCTCATCGAAATATTGAGAAGGAAACTATTTGATAATGTCTTGAAGTTGTGTAAAAATAAATATTGGGTGATTCCATGATATATAGATGGAGTTTCATGCTAAAGGTGACTTCAAATATATGATATTCAATAAATTGTGAGTGTATCATAGTAGTTCAATGGTGCCCAAGGTAGTTGTGTAATGGATCAACATCATCTATAAAGACTCTCATAACAATTTTAAAAATATTATTTTCTCAATTAAGATCCAAATCCACTGATTCGTGAATGAGTAATGTGATGTAGATTTTCATGAAGTAGTGTTTCATGAAGTAAAGATGCATGAAGTAGGGTTGTGAGAAGTTGACTCATGTGAAGAAAGTAAGTTGTTTCTATGATGATGAATATAGAATAATGAAACATCCAATTTTCATGATAGTTGGTGTTGTTAAAAAATAATTTATTATGTATGAAAACTGAGGTGTTGCATGAGAACGTAAAAGTTGCATGAAAAACTGACTATTTTCCCGAAAGAGAAAAAATTTCATGAAAAAGAGGTGTTGAAAATCTATTTTTTATATAGAAGTGTATTCAAGATTATTGATTCTAGACTACAATGAAAATAGAGTCTCATGATAATCAGGGAAACCAAATTATGTGTCCAATATACTAAAGAGAACATTATATCAATAAATGAAGGAAGACATCACCCAAAGTAGTGAGAAAGGGGGAGTTGATGAAAGTGATTTGAAGAAGGTATTGTGTCATCAAAAAAATTACTGTAAATTGTTATTGGCATGGAGTAACCATGTATAATCAATTTCAATGCAAAAAATATTTTAAATTTCCGTGGCATCTTGTACAAATATCACATTGTCAGCATATGATCCTTGTACTATCACTTATTGGGGAACCATGTCAAACTACCACATTTTTTTATATTTCTACATATTTGTTTTTAGTATATGAATGTTTCTGTCAGGAAAGCTTAGCTTGTTCCTACCAATATGTGTAATTGATCCCTCACATTTAATGCAAAATTTGACACCATTATTGTCCCCCCCTCATGGTGTTCCGTGTTATAATAAGTGGTATCAGAGTGATGTTTTCGGTGTTAATATATCTTCTATTTTATTTTTTATGGAGAATTCAATGACCATAAAATAATTTGTCCTTCTTTATGTATGAAAATAATGTATTTGGTATAATATAATGAGATATCATCTATGATACCTTAGTATGGGAGTTATCTATTCAACAATTCAGTGGATTTGTGTTAGTGATACGGCAGGACATTCTAAGATAAAAACATATATGAAAATTATTGATTCAGATTTAATGCTCTGAATCCTCTTAAATCAGCATTTTATGTTAAAATCAATTTGAAAGTGATGAATTTAACTACATACAAGGACATTTGAGTGAAACTAGAAAATATATATAACGGAGATAACAAAGTGAAGAAGGATAATATCTAATTTTTTACATACTGTATTATATGATTTGGAAATTCAACTAGTTGAAAATACAAATATCTTATTTAATCAAATTACTAAAGTTGTTAGAGAAATTCGAGGACTTGGTGAATAAATTATGTATATTGACATTATGAAGAAAATATTGAGGAGGATTATACCTATATTTAATCCAATAGTGTCATCCCATAAGGAAAGGGATCTATGTAATATATATCATTATGATCTACTGAGAAGATTGATGGCATATGAAATGGGAGCTAAAAACGAAGCTACAATAATACAAGAAGGTAAGGAAATGGAATCTAGAGCCATGAAACAAGAAGACATTTCCAATGTTAGTGAAGATGGAGACGAAGTCAATGATGAATTTCATTCCCTTCTTTTCAGATAATTGAAGAGGGGAAATGGAATATTTTAATCTAATCTTCCATCAAAATGTTTTTGGTGTGGTAAAGTTGGGAACATTACTACTCTGTGATCATGAAAATTCGGCGATATAGAATGTGAAGCAAAAATAACATGGAGGCCATAGGGTAGGTTTCTAAAAAAGGGATACATAAAATAAGGAAATAAATTACATAGGAAGAGATTTCTCTATAAAGAAGAATAAGATAATAAATATTTTTATATGATTCATTACTATAATTTAAATCTGATTGTAAGGATTTAGTGACAGATATAGTTGAAAATCTAGAACAGGAAAATGAGGAAGAAAATAATTCAGTTGGTGTTGTTCATCTCAAGGTGGAATTTTTAGGTGATCTTAATGAGATTAAAATCTAAATAAATTAAAATAAAATATTAGGTCATTATTGATGAGTAATTAAAGAATGTGGATCATATAGATGTTTATATTGATCGACTACATGGAGAGGCAGGATAGAATTTGATAACAAATGAAAGCTTATAAGTGGGTTTGGAGTTTAAACTAATTATTTTTGAGAAGGAACACATTATCAATTTGAATTAAAACTTGAACAATAAACAACAATTTTACATAGTTCACCTTCTAAGGGATATTTCTATGAAGTATATAAAGGAAATGTTCTTATGTAACAAATACGATAAATATATCTACCATTTACAAGGTTCTAAGTGGAATCTTTATCCCTCCTTGTTCACAACCAATAAAAATTTGAAGGATCACTACTCTCTTGAAAAATGTTTTCTCACTACTTCTATAGAGGAACATTTTGTTGTTCTGAATCAACTTAGAATTGTTTCACACATATTTGGAAACCACAATTTTCATATGAAAACTATATGTTGAAGAGCCCACGCTAAGGTATATTTCTAGATTAAATTATTACATGAATTAATCCAAAAGTGAAAAAATGTTAAAAGTGTGTCAAAAAATTCAAAAAATCGAGTCCCAATCTCGATATTAGATCGATCACTATTGGATAATGAAGATTACATCATCATTTTTAAATACATGATTGAATTATAACAAGTTCGAGATCGACCCTATATTACATGGTCACCACCAATGTTCTCCACCATGAATCTACTATGATGTCTACATTTATCTAATGAGAAAACGCATGTAAGAGTATCTAAAAATGGAAAAATTGAGGAATATTAGGATAAACAATTAATTATAAATATTAAATTAAATATTTTATTTAATTAATTTAATTATTATAGTGTCTGCCTTTAATGGCACATCAACCAGCGGTTTGATGTGAACAAACCTTCTGTCACACTTATGGTAAAAACTACATTACAAATTCAACAGTGGTCTTAGATTCTCTATCTAAGACTTAGTTTGAGAGATAATCAATTATTTATTAAATTATTCAGGCACATGAGATAATATTTTTTAATATCTTTAATATATCAATTTTAGGGCTATATGATGCCCAAAACATTGCAAAAACACCATTAATAGCTCATGAAATATTATTTTTAATATTCAAAGGTTTTATTATTAAAAATTGGAGTTGATACAACACCTATGTAAAAGTATTGGTTTGGTTTTCCCCATTTTTTAGGTATATATCATAGTGTATATCCATGCTCTTGGATTGATGGTGTAAATTGTAGACATATTATTACAATTGTACTCTTAATTACATAATAATTCATGATTTGTAACATAATATTAAACATCACACAAAATAGATGATTCATAAGTATAGCGTATTTAGGAATTATGTATATTACATAATAAAATAAAATATGGAAGACATCGCCATTATAGAAAACATCTTTAACAAGCTCATATTATCCCATCATACTTAAAATTGCATGGGATAACTTTAGGACATACATAAAAAGGGGTGATCTGTAAATCCCAATTTGAGAATAAAAATGGAATAACATTAAAAGTATTACATGTTTGAAAATATTCATATCAACGATACATAAACATGGTTATAATCAGAAACAAAAATTATAAGGCATGATATATCATGATAACACAAAGGCAACATGGGAAATGGGGAAACTACTTTAAACATAGAATCATAAACACATGTCAAGGATAATCACTATGTCATATTGGTGGAAACAATCCCATTACAGATTAGGTTCACTTCTTAATCCCTTATATGATATCTTATGAGGCTAAAACATTACCCAATTCATTGTAGTTCTATATAATTCAGGGATCACCTATCACTTTCATACCATTCACATGCATAAGTTTGCCACATAAATAATAAAAATGGACTCATTTATCATCAAATTTTATTCCATTATCAAGGAGTGTAGACTAAATGCACTTAATTACCGAATAAAATAACTATAGGTGCATAAGTTTGATATCCATTAATTGGAAAGGTGTATGGGCTTTCAAAACTAATTTGTTGGGCATGAAAAATCATGGTGGAATTTCTGCAGTATAATGACGGACATAAATGTTCATGGGGGGATTAATGACAGTAAAAGGGGGATATAATAATTTATTTAAAAAATTAAAAATAAGGGGTATATGGGAGAACATATCCCAACATTAAATATTTAATATAAAATGAATATTATAATGAAGATTCTTGAATAAAGTGGAAAAAGAGTGGATCCATTTCCTTGAAAAGGTGAATCCAAATTCTTTGAAGGATCATCTCAAGAGCATGGTGGAACATTGAGAGGGATATATAGAGTGGAGAAAATAATGAGGAATTGATAAAAGGTTTTTCATTTAAGAATACTGGGATCCTGGGTGGATTTATATAGGAAAATAAAGGGGAGTTATTTATTAATTCCCAAACATATGTTTTAGACTCTCTATAATAAAATGTCCAAAACCCTAAACCCTATCATGGTTCTGGCCCATGGTTTCGTAAAAATAGAAATTATTTTATTTTTTTTATATGAAACAGGTGAAATTTTATAAAATATTTCTATTGTTTATGTGGATGTCGTCATGTCCTTAGGGAAACAATTCTATAACCATAAAATATTTTATTGGTTTTAGAGGATTCATAATTAATTTTTAGAATTATTCAAATAAACTTAAATAATTTCATTTGAACAGGAAAACACATATTTGGACATGTATACCCTTTTTAGTATTTATTAAATCATTTTTGGTCATTATGATGTCATGATAAATAACATATATTTATACCATATTTAAATGTTATGCCAAAATTTGATTGTCTCAGAAAATTTTGAAAATTTAATTGTTGGATTTTTTTGAAATTCTTGTTCAAAAAAATATTATTTTAATCAAATAATTTTATAAATATTTTAATTTCCACAATTAAAATAAGAATTTAATTTTTTAGAGAAATGTTAATGTTTTTGACAATTATTGTTTTTGAACCCTTATAAAAATTAAATTGTTCTTCATAAATAAATATATGAAAATTTATATTTAATAAAAATTATTTATTAATAATATTTTATTAAAATATTATTTATTTCAGAAATCAATTAACTCATAAATTCCTTAATTAAATTTGAATATTACTCAAAAATACAATTAGGTTTCATTTTATCAAATAGAATTCATTTATAAACTACATATAATAAGATGAAAAAATATTCATAATTTATAAAATATTTATATTCATATTATTAGGGCATTGATACATATCTATTTATAACACCAGAAAAATGGCCAAAGGGTATGGTGCATGATGGAGATACTTTCATGGGGGTGTTTCGAAGTTCATGATTTTGTTTGTGATCTTGATGAGGTGGATATTTTCCCGTAAATTGTTTCACTCGTGAATATGTTGTTGGATATCATCTTGGGATTAGTCAGGTAAAAATTCCAGAGATGTTATCTCCCTTGTAAGCTCTAATAAATGTGTTTTATAGGGTATGATCCTACTGGTTGAGGTCATCACTTCCTTTTTATATGTCAATTGGATTTTTCAAAACCTATATTAATACTAATCATGTGATCACAGTTAACCAACAATATTATCAATTGTTAAGATTCATAATGAACTTTTAAATATTAAAGGATATGATAAAACCAAAGAATTTCATGTGTTTTCTATAACCACAATAAAAAAAACATTCAATTAATTAAACAATGTGAGGTTATTTATAAAATTTCAGTTCATTACACATTTGATCATTTTGATCGAAATTACTGTAAAATTTTTATGTTCCATTGTTCTTATTATTCGACATACTCACTTCATAAATCAATTTCACATTTTTTTAATCTTATTATCCAAAAAAATTGGATTTGTTTTTTCTATAACTCATATTATTTTATGATTTAATATTAAACCCTGTTATATTTTCTATACCTATAACATGACTTAATAACTGGTATCTGAGTATGATATTGTTTTTTGGATTTATATTTCTTTATTAACATATCATCTGGTGATTACTATCTATTTTTATCAGATGTATTTCCATTTCCTTAAATAGACTAAGGGATAAATCTATATTCAGTTTTGACTTGTTAAGAGATGATTGATAATTAAAATCCTATAATAAGACCACATTTTAATGAAAATTACTATGGTTTTGGAATAAAAAAAAGATGTATTTATGAAGAATATAAGTATTGGGTGATATAACATCTTGGTTAGTCCTTATAAACTACAATAAGTTGGGGTTGAAAAATTGTTCAGTAATTAATATAATAAATACATTATGAATTGTAATGTTATGAACACCACTGGAAAATTAGGCTATAGCCATGATTTCAAACTTTGGCTATAAGCCCCAAAAGCATGGTTATAGGTAATAGTCCTAATTTATTGGAATGTGGATGCTATTGGTGTAGCTATTGGGAAGAACCTATAGCCACGATTTAAAACGATAACTATAGCCCTACAACCAATGTTTTCAATCGTGGAAGAACATTAACCCCCAAAGGGCTTATTTCCATAGTTCAAAACCGTGGCTCTATGGCTTTAGCCATGGTTTTAAACCGTCGAATTAGTCATATACCCACTTTTTAAAAATCCAGCTATAATACCTCACATTTCATAAAAAATATCCCCACAACACCCTTAAACACCCCCCTGCACCCCATCCCTCCATGGAGAGCCCCATTGCACCCCCTAGATAGCCCCCTTACACCCACATGCCCCCTAGACAGCCACTTGCACCCCCTAAATAGCCCCCCTTCACCCTAATTCCCTTGGATCCCCCAACACCCCCATTCCCCCTGGATAGCCCCTGAGAACCCCCGTGAACACCCCCCTTCACCCCCTGACAAACTCCTTGCACCCCCTGGGCGTCCCCCTTGCACACCTGTAGACAACACCCATTCACCCCAGGACATTTCTTACACCCCATTGACAACCCCCTTGCACCCATGGAGAGCCCTTGAACCCCATTGACAACCCCCATGCACCGCCCTGGAAAGCCCCCTAGAACCCCATGGACCCCCTGCACCCCCATTCCCCCTTGAAAACCCCTTTCACCCCCCCTGGATAGCCCCTTCACCCCCTTGAACCCCCTACACCACCACACCCCACTGGACAACCCCCTTGCACCCCCTGGAGAGCCCCCTATACTCCCTGGACATCCCCCTTCACCCCCATTTCCCCTAGACATCTTCCTTGCACACCCCATTTCACCCCTTGCACCCCCTTTTCACCCCCTGGGCAGACCCCCTGCACCCTTTTCCCCAATAGTAGCTCTCACACCCCCTCCGTGAACCCCCCATATAGCCCCTTTCCCCCACCCCTATAGTAGCCGATCCCCTCCCTACAACCCCCTCCCTGGACAACCCCCTAGACAAACACCCCCCTCAGACAGACCCCCCTCCTGGACAGACCCCCAACACACCCCCACCCCACATCCCCCCCTGCACACCCCCTATGAGTCAAAAAAATATTTAGTGATGCTCCTGGGGTATCAAATGAGAGAATAATGGGTAATTATTAAAATGGAAAACATAAATTCAATAATGTCAAACAAGCTATATATGCATAAACTTCCACTGTGAGTTTTTGCAGATAAGACACCTCCTTTATAGGGGTTTTATTACAAAACCATGAGTTTTTTATCAAACAAAAAAATTATTTAAACACCCCCTTGACAACCCAACACACCCCTCCCCCATAGACACCCCCTCGACACCTCCTGAACACCCCCTAGACACACCCTGGACACCCTCGGGACCCCCCCTGAGACCCCCCCCCCCCTGGACAGCCCTCCATGTATCGCATGCATGAAGTTTATCTATTTAAATATATTTTATGATTATTGAAGAAAAAGTACTGTGAAAGTATAATATTAAATATAATATTGAAGAACATTATGTGCTCGTCTTTCATGCATTTTATTGTGAAAGATTAAATATTATCTTAGTGTGCATTAAGCCTTCATTAGGTGTGTAGTCTTAACAAGTTTGAGATTTTGAATTTGAATGAAAAGGAATTCCTAAAAAAGAAAACACTAATTCACAGACCCCTGCCCCCCTGCAGACCCCCTCCCACCCCTTGGACAACACCCCCTCTCTCTCCCGAGGCTCCCTTGCACACCCCATTCCCCTCTTAAACACCCCACCTACCCCCCCCCCCCAACCTGCACTGCCCCTACACCCTTGAACACACCCCTTGCCCTCCTACACACTACACCTCTTCCCCCGCCCACCCTGCCCAACCCCTACCCCTTGCACACCCTCCTACCCCCCTACACACCCCACCCCTACCCCGCACCCCTGCACATCCCCCCAACAGTATCCCCCCCCGGACAAATAAGAGTGAAAGAAAAAGGTTCCATGCTTCCCATAAATTCATGAAAGCTTAATTGACATACCTAAAACATGTTATTAAATAACACATAATGTAATATTATATATAAACAATTGTGTTAATTTTTTTGATTACATACATCCCATGAATGAAGTATACCTTATTAAATTGATTTAATGATTAGTGAAGAAGCGATTTGATATTTTGAATGTATTATATTGAATAAAACATTGAAGAACATTATGTGCACCTATTTCATGCATTTTATTGATGAAGATTAAATTTTATTCTATGGTGGATTATGCCTTTATTAGGTGTTTAGTATTAATAAGTCAGAGAGTTTGAATTTGAAAAAAAATGGAATACCTAAAAAATAAACCACTAATTCACACCCCCTACCCATAGAACACCCCCTCCAACCCCCTGTATATCTACCCATCTCCCTCCACCCTATCCCCTTGCACACCCCTACCCCTCTTACACACCCTTCACACCCATCCACCGCCCTTTCCCCCACGAACACACTCCCTGCCCCCCTGCACACCCTACCCCTACCCCCACCCACCCTGCATACCCTCTACCCCCTTGCACACCCCTTCCCCTTATACACCCACCCCTACACCCACCCTGAACATCCCCCCTGCAGTTTCCCCCAGACAAATAAGAGCGAAATGAAAAGGGTTCATACTACCCATAAATTCATGCAAGAAAAATTGACATACCTAAAACAAGTTATTAAATAACACAAAAAGTAATATATTAAAAAAATTGTGTTAATGTTTTGAATTCCATGCATCCCATGGATGATTTTTACCTAATTAATTTGATTTGATGATTTTTGAAGAAGTGATTCTATATTGTGGTTGTTCTATATTGAATAAAATATTAAAGAACATTATGTGAACCTATTGAATAGATTTCCTGGAGGAAGATTAAATATTATCATACGGTGGATTAATGCTTCATTAGGTTTGTAGTAACAACAAGTTGGAAAGTTTGAATTTTAATGAATAGAAATTAATAAAAATGAAACAACTAATTCACATCCCCTACCCTCTGCACACCCCCTTCCACCCCTGGAAAACTCCCCCTCTCCCACCCCATGGACAACACCCACTACACACCCTATCCTTGCCCCCCTGCATAGCCCCAACCCCCTTTCACACCCCCTACCCCTTGCACACCCCACCACTTCCCCCCGTAAAGTTTCCCCCCTAGACATTACAGTGGCTAACCTGAATGTCCTTGGTGAAACCTTTTGGGGGAATAGCCCAAAAAATTGATGGGTTCACAATTCATTTTTTTACATTTCAGTTAACAAACAAGAAAAGAACAATATCGTTTAAACTGTAATGGAATCGAGTATTTAGAACCCAAAAAACAATTTATCACCGAATTTACATGAAACACAAATAAATTGATAATCATGAGAATCAACTAGTTCATATAAATCATGGAATAGAAAATCAATGGAACGTTGTATATTTATAATACATTGCATATTATATAAATTACATGAATTAGGATGATGTTATTGAATCTTAAATCATTAGAATCATCAAATGTTCATTAAGGATTATAAGGTGACACATAATACCATATCTACCAAATTAGTAACTCACCCAGTTAGGTTTGTTAATTCATCAGGGCACCCAATGGGATCCCCTACTTCATTACATAAGAGAGGCATTGTACTGGGGGTCCTTAGGTAATTACAGGTAACATGGAAAAACATTTCTCTGAGAGGATTTCATGCTCCTCAACATATCCATATATAACACACAACCTAGAGTATTATCTTAGTTTCTAGATACCATCATTTCTTATCGTCACACACTTTTGTTATACGATTAAATTATATCCATTACAAATTCATATTCAACCTTTATCATTCAAAAATACTCATATTGTTCAAATAAAAAATATGATGAAGGTATGAATATAATGTATCATATTTTATAAAGAAAATATAAAGTTACATGATTCAAAACTACATATCTACGGATCAACTATCCAACCATGATACAGACCAATATCTAGAGGATCGAATATTTCACACTAAAGAGAAAACTCAAAATCATAAATTCTATAATTATGGTGTATGACAATTTAATTTGATTTAAAAGACAAAAAATGGTTAGTAATGTCTTGGAAGATTTTTTATAAAATAGCCATTACCTTCTAAGGTTCATATTCACATCAGTCTCGGTTACAAGCCGTGGAAGCGAATCAATTGCATTAGTGATGTTTTCTTGTTGGTTCTCTACATAGTATGAATCCTTATCCTGGATACCAATACTAGTCATCTACATCAAAATATGATCAGTGAAACTAATATAGGGTTACCTCAAAAAAAATGTAAAATTGGACTACATACCATCAGAGGTGTGCCGGAGGAGAGAGAGGGGCCACCTCGATGTAGCATCATTGAGGAGGTATGATGGTTGCATCTAAGGAGGATAAAATTAAATATAATAATAATAAAACTTAACTACTACATAAAAAACATATATCATAATAGAATAATTCAATATATGTATAAACAGTCAGAAACACTGCAATACAATTCAATATAAAAATAATAAAACATCACTCCAAAGAAAATTACACATATTAAAAATCAAAAAAAAAACAATTCACATAAATATTGAGTCTTAGTATTAGTATCATTAGATTCATGATGACCCACAATAACACCTCCTACAGAAACACCATCATCACCTCTCACACCACCAGCATCATCATCGACATCAGCATTAGTACCGGAAAAGACACTGTGACCGGATCCGAATAGAGCACCGGCTCCAGCTTTGACTTCGACAGAAGATTCTAAATTAGCAGAACTCTTTGACATCAAACATGTGTCAACCGCTGCAACTACATCTGGTGAATGTGTATAAGAAATGTCAGACATAATTTTCCTCAGATTTTCAAATAGCGCCTTTTCTTCTTTTTTAGTTTCTTCTTTGATTATGTAATACATTTGTTCCACTATGAAAAAACCATAATAGGTACTCAAATAAAAATTTCCAGGAAACCAGTATCAAGATGGTAAAATCATCTTCCCAGGTCAACACTGCACTTCATCGTGTTTCTCATCTCCAAATACCTGATGTAGATGATCATTCTGGACCAAATTATCAGTTTCTTTTTCTACAAATTTCTCCAAATAATTCTTTTTATTGATATATGACATAAATTAAAATGATAAAATATTATAAGGAATCAAATTCAGTAAAAATAAAAGAAATTGAAATATACTTACAATCACCATCTCAGCATCAGTATTTGGCATAATACCATCTTTCTTTTTTCATCTTTTACAAAAAATAATTAGAGTGAGGAATGCGACCCTCGATATTCAATGATTTTTTATGAAAAAATGAAATTAATAAAATTTTGATCTTAAAAAAGTTACACTAAACGGAGAAAAATATTTTAAATATTAAATTACCTGTGTTTTCCCAAGATCTAAGAGTGAAGTGTGTCCACGAGTATAAACATATTTCATTCTACTAGTATTTATTTTATTTCTGTCTTATTTCACCTATAAAAAATTAATTATATAATTTTGTTAACATAAATAAAACCAATTTTCAAATAAATAAATGAATATATATATAAACATTACAAATACCTTAAACTGTAGACTCTTCTAGTAGCCGATCATCTCTTTATATTGTGATATTGGGCCATCATGAATCCCTAATACTTCCTCATGCTCTGTGACAACTCTTTGTTGTGTCTAGAAAGTGTTCCCATAATGCTTTTACATTCCGTACCATTTTTTATTATTATATCTCTGACCTCATTGTATTCAAAAATGATTTGCAAGTGTCCATTCCAAACCACTCAAATTTTTTGTGCGGCCTCATCGTCTGGTGGAGGGTGATATTAATCATGAAAAAAGTAATAAAGGATAATAATATATATGAATTTATCACTAATTACTAACATTAAGGTTTTAACACATTCCAGTAGATGGGAGATCTACTAACCCATGAAGTGCATCATCTAGAGTGGGAGTAGACTCTATGCTTGGTGGGATATATATAGTAGGTGTACTCTGTACAATAGATGATGATAATTTTAATGATGGAGGGATAAAACCCGATGTATAACCCTATACAGATGAGGGTAGATATGGATATGGATATGATGATTGGATATATAGTGTAGAGTTCCCTATACTGTGGATAGTGGGAATGGAAAATAAGAAGGGCTAAGAGTATGTGAACTACCATCCGATGTGGGTGCGGGTAGATAGGGATATAGAAAAGGTGGGTATGGATAATATGGAGGTGGAATAATGGGAGGATGACCTTTTGGTGACTCAAGTGTCTTAGTAGTAGTCTGAACTGTAGAATAAGTACCTCTTCCATACTATCAACCTTAGTAGTATGCTCCAAAAATCTCCTGGATGAAGTATCCTAAAATATCATAGATGATAAAATAAAATGAATGCTAAAAAAATAAATTTAATGAAAGAACAAAATATTCAAACATAAATTGAAGTTACAGTGTCGTCCAGATGAGACATATTTTGTTCATTTCTTTGTATACTTCTTTTTCTTCTAGCATCATCATATTCTAACATTTTGACCTAGAAATTTAAAATAATATTATCATATAAATAGAAATAATGCCAAATATTAAATTATATAATTGTATCATAAATAAGAGAGATATATTTTCAATTTGATATTTATTATGATAATATATCAAGAATATTCATGGTTTAAGAATTACTAATGATGTGCTTAAACATAACTTGGTCAGACTATAAATAGTATTATATTTGACAATGGTATAAAATATACAAGTTAAATTGATATCATGTGATGAATTTTAAACAAAACACATAGAATATTATGATAATTTCAGGTAATTACTTACAAATGTGTCAATGTTATGTGTTCTCTTAGATAATTTCTAGTTCACAATCTATTCTAGTAATCAAGTCATCTATGTTATCAAATTCAACATTTGAATAAATAATGATAGGT
Source organism: Viscum album (assembly GCA_963277665.1). Taxonomy (NCBI): domain Eukaryota; kingdom Viridiplantae; phylum Streptophyta; class Magnoliopsida; order Santalales; family Viscaceae; genus Viscum; species Viscum album. The sequence continues at coordinate 343,389,614 of OY728162.1, read as the reverse complement.
TCATCCAAAATATCATTGTCATCCATGTCTTCGTCAAAGATATTTCTAAGAATGACATCAACAATAATCACAAATTTATTTTGTAATGATTCATTAACATAAAATTCATGTCTAGAATATGACACAAGAATATAATGTTTGTCGGTACGATGCTGGCTATTCAAATCAATCTCTTGAAATACACAATTATCAATATGCATTCCTTTTCATTTCATTGAATCAATGAACTTAAATTTAATCATTGTGACATGACCATGTGTATAATAATCTAATAAATTTATTCTTTCAAAAACACTATAATATGTTATATTTTCTGACTAGAGTTGTCTATCTGATGCAATCGCATGACAATATGTTGCGGTTCTTATCATGACACTGTCATGCTATGTTTCTAGTTGATTTTCACCACTATTTATATCAAATTTATATCCATTTACAACCATTGATTTACAATCATGTACCACATCTTTTGGACCAATGGAAAACACTTTTATATCATCTGATACTTCATTAATTGGTAGAGTTAAAACCGAAATGTTTGAAACATTTAATATTAAACAGAGACATGTGATTATGTTATGAGAAGAAAAAATATATATTACCTTTCACTTTAACCAAGAACTAAATTCATTGTAGTGTAATATTTCATTCCTCTTAATAGATATAGAGAGATTAATTTTTTTTAATTTCGAAATGATCTCTAAAAATATGAAAGATTTAAAATGTTGGAAGATATAAAAAAATAAAAAAATGAAAATAATACATATTTATTAGTATACATACATTATATAATCACCATGAACACCACAGTTGAATAATATTGTACGATGAACAATTCCACACTCTTCCATGGTTAATGTACACAATGAGTATGATCGAGATATCCCCCCTATTTGGGGAAATGAGGGAAATGCAGGATCAATGGGATCATATTGCTCATCTTCAGTAGTCATTAGTCGATTAGACCTTGTAGTGACATTATCCAAGTACCATGAATATAAATCCATGCATTATTGTGCTAAATAATATTTCACAATAAATCATTTGGGGTGATATTTACTTCTCACATAATATTTCAATGTGAACATCATTCTTTCTAAAGGATACATCCAAAAACTCAAAAAATGACCACCAAAAAAAAACTTTTGTCAGATGATGCACAGTCAGATGATACATACATGTGAAAAATGGTAGTCGGGACATTTTCTATAAGTCACAAACAATATTTATTGCATCTCTCTGCAATTTCTAAACAACACTTCTTCTCAATATTTGGCATAAAGGCCGCGATAAAAATGACAAAACATAATCACTACAACTCTAACATTATGTGAATATAAATGTTGAATGATAATAAAAATCAACTCATGTAAAAAGACATGGTAATCATGGGTTTTAATAGATTTTAGTTTCACATCTTGGGTATTCACATTTTTCAAAATATTACTTGATTAAACATTTGGACCCATCAAACATTACAAGACCCAATGAAATTGATTCTTCTTGATAGTTTTCATTGTATAACAGGCAATAGGGATTTTCCACCTATTCTGACCTACTAACTTAGGATGAAGTTTGTATTTTATACCCCAATCCATCAAATCATGACGAGACCACATATCGTCTTTTTGTTTTTCCTTTGACATTAAAATAGTAGCAAGTAAAATCTCAAAAATGTTTTTCTTGATATGCATTATATCCAAAAAATGACGCAAAAAATTCTATGACCAATAGAAAAACTCAAAGAATATGATTTCTTTCTCTAATTTCTATTGGAATTTGAATTAACATGTTTTTTCTTTATTATATTTGATTGACATTTCAAAGAAAAAAATTCAAATCATCAAGTTCATTAACAATATCATTCCCTAACACTCATTGAGGTGTCTCGTCTATCTCAATGACATTATCGAATTGTCTTCGATTTTTCATGTATGGATGATCAATCAGTATAAATAAATGATTCCCAATGAATTTAAAAGATCATAAGAGCATTAATCTTCAAGGATGTGTAATTTTTATACGAATAGGGAAAGATAATTTCGCTTTATTACTCCAACCTAACATCATTATGTTCGTAGTGAAATCATTTATCTTCCATAATCAATCTGCACAAAACATAATGTACTCCCTCTTGAATTTAGTGTATGCTTGTTCTCCAACAATCCAAATCTCCTTTAACTCCACTATTAATGGTTGAAATTTTATATTCATATCATTTATAGGATCACCGAGTCCAAATATCAATATAATCATGATAGTAAATGTAATGCCCTAACCCTAGAATCCAGGAGCCGATGCATTATTATCATACATTGGCATGATTACAAGGAATTAACTCTAATATTGACCGATCAGTTTAGTGGTCTTTGAAACAAGATACAAACATATGTTCAACACTACAGTGTGAAAATAAAAATAACAATAATTTATTCCATTGGAAACATCCAAGATTCCAAGATTATTCCTGCAAGTCACTCATAACTAAATTCTTCATATCCTAGGAAAATGATACATGAGAAAGGGGTGACCTCAAACACTCAGTAAGAGTAAGCAATATAGTGGAAGGTAACATAAACATTAGGCATGATGAATAATTTAGAACACATAAATTTAAAAATCATAAACATGAACACTTTATAGAAGGAATATGATCTGATCAAATAATTCCATAATAAAACCCAGTCATGGGTATTATAATAGTTGAATAACCACATGAAATATCACAAGATAATATCCTAATGAGGGAATGCATAATTCTAGACATCATAACCCTTTATTCAAGGCCTCATGCCAAGACTAAAAATAATATTTTTTCAAGGCCTTGTGCCAAGACACTAGTTTGTCTCATGAGACCTACCAATGCATTGAGGAGCTATTGATGGCTCCACCCATCACTTACTATGTCCAATTCATTCCTCATATGAAATGTTGGAATCATAACAGAAACATTATTATTAAAACTAGCATATGAAATATCTATACTTATCGACAAACCATGAATGATATAAAAATAGCACATCCATAGTCAAACATAACTCATCCAATAGAATATGTAAGAATTTATTGTAAAAAATTATCCTCAATTGAGAATAATGAAGGATATTTACATAGATGAAAATAATCATCAAATCTATTTGAGAAAAATATCCCCCTTTTTCTTGAAAACATTTAAAAGTCACACTATTTGTCAAGAAGTCGTTTAAAAATAGATTTTTGAATAAATGTGTCACATACCACTTTGAAACATTTAAAAGGAATTTTGATTTTAAAAAATTAATTTACATATAAATTTATCCTTAAAACCATTTTTAAAACATGGAAATTAAAGAAAAAGATTTTGAATAATAATTCTTTAAAAAATTTAAAATGATATTTTAGTTAGAGTTCCTAACCTAAAGAGAGACAATTGAATACAAATAATTGAGTTAATAAAAAAATTATAATATCCTAAGAATACATAAATTCATGATATACTATGTCAAATTACACTATATACACCATATAAAAGTGTATTGGTGTATAACAACAAAGAAGTCTCAATGGAATGTAAATTGAGATGAAATCTCTTATAAGGACGGTATCCTTAGGTTAAGGATAAATAAAAAAAATTATGTGTGAAAAATATGAATACACTAAATATGATTGGATATTCTATGTAAATCAATCATAGGACATTCACACACAATCTTGTAAAAACAACACCAATTAATTGGATGTTCAATTCAATAAATGGAGATTGAGTTAAAATTGATCTTATCAAGTTCATATCAATGACATGAGAATTTATAAATGGAGTGAAATTTTGTATCAAAAGTACATCCAAAGAAAGGGGAGTGGAAATTAATATGCAAATAATAAATATTGATTCCACACATAATCATGGAGCAATATAATCAATGAATTATATGTAAAACCCAATGAGTGGAAATTGAAACTTGCCCTTACCGATTTGGTAACATATGAAACATACACCCCATGAAATAAGTATCATAAAATGAAGTGTAAATACCCATAAATTAATTTAAATTACAAAAATAATACAATTATTGGCATTACATACTCCACACAAAAGGAAATAGTTGCTAATATAACATGAATCTCACGAGAATAAAAGTGAGATGAAAAACCCTTACTTCATTGTAATCAATCGAGTAGTATGACAAAAAGTTAATAACCACCAAATGAATCACATAATACCATGAATATAAAAATAATCATTCTAATATATATCAAATGGTATTACACAATACACCACCTGAAATATATAAGTGGCGAACAATGGAAATCTCACAGAATTAAAAGTGAGATAAAAAACACCTTACCTCAAGTCCAACTAGTCTTGTATGTTACTTGTTCTTCCTGGATAATAAACATAAGTTAATTTCTACTGGATTAATTTCATTTTTCTAGTTTATTATTCATTTTATATAACTTATTACATTTTTATAACAATTAGTTAATTATTTGAGTTCATATTTTATATTTTATCGATGTTTGGAAGTTCAGTAAAAAATGAACTTGTTATAATTACAATTTTTAAATGTGGTAAAAAGTCCATTATCACCAGAATGATATAAATAATTTAAATATCATATATATATTACATATCCAGTATATATATATATATATATATATATCTATATTTAAAAGTACATAAAATTTGGAGATAAGAAATGAACTGTACCGTTCATGGAGATGGTAAGCCGTACGTACGCATTAACGCTACTTTCATTTATATTTAGTATTTTAATGGAATTAATACCTAATTATAAATAAGTATATTATAATTATAATTTAATATAATATATAATATCACTACATCCATCCTTTATACGTTCCGTATAAGTAATTAACAAGTCATATCATTTTGAGGGGGCATTAGTCCGCAATTCCTCAAATGAAATTATAGCGTTTTCCCATATTGGTGACCACAAAATAATGATATAAATGGAAAATAATGAAGCATAAAAAAAACATAAACATAATATATATATCACATATAAATATATTTCCATATTAATTGCACCATGCGGGGTGGAAGGAGATAATCGAACAATCATAGTTTCGTGAGGCGTTAGTTTTCCATCCGTAGAAACAATATGTTCTTCACCCATTAGATGAAGGTGTGTGTCATTTTGTTAGAATAATTCTCATATAAACATGCTATTACACTGAGGATACTGGTGTTGTTATAAAATAAATTAATAAAATGTGTTTAGGGGTTGGAGAAGCAAAATAAAACCAAATAAAACAAAAGAATTTAAGAGAAAGTGTTACCTTTAATTTGTGTAACTTCCATTGGTTTGAACCAAAAGGACTTATTGAAGAGCCTTATTCCTAATGTAATTATTATAATAGGAATTGGGGGATATTGAGAGATTAGTTTTTCCATGTTTGGATGAGACAAGGGGCTTGAGATGTGTGTGGAATGGGATAGAAGTTGCGCCTTTTTTAAGGGGGGAGGAGGGGCTCTTTAGGAAAGTGTGAAAATATTATTTTATTATATAGTGATATTTGGTTTTTAAAGGTCCAAAACTAATTAAAGTCAAAGATATGATGAATAATTGTCGAAATAAAATCATCCATGAAGAATTGGAAAGTTTTTGGATATTATTGTAATATTAATAATCTTATTTATTTAAATCGTTTATTAATGGAGATAATTGAACAATCATAGTTTCGTGAGGCGTTAGTTTTCCATCCACAGAAACAATATGTTCTTCACCCATTAGATGAAGGTGTGTGTCAGTTTGTTCGAATAATTCTCGTATAAACATCCTATTACACTGAGGATACTGGTGTTGTTATAAAATAAATTAATAAAAAGTGTTTAGGGGTTGGAGAAGCAAAATAAAACAAAATAAAACAAAAGAATTTAAGAGAAAGTGTTACCTTTAATTTGTGTAACTTACATTGGTTTGAACCAAAAGGACTTACTGAAGAGCCTTATTCCTAATGTAATTATTATAATACGAACAGGGGGATCTTGAGAGATTAGTTTTTCCATGTTTGGACGAGCCAAGGGGCTTGAGAGGTGTGTGGAATGGGATAGAAGTTGCGCCTTTTTTAAGGGGGGGGAGGGGCTCTTTAGGAAAGTGTGAAAATATTATTTTATTATATAGTGATATTTGGTTTTTAAAGGTCCAAAACTAATTAAAGTCAAAGATATGATGAATCATTGTTGAAATAAAATCATCCATGAAGAATTGGAAAGGTTTTGGATATTATTGTAATATTAATAATCCTATTTATTTAAATCATTTATTAATGGTGTAAATACTACATAATTATTGTTTCATAATTAATTTAATTTATTTGATGTCTAAAAATTTAAAAAAATACCATAATTTAGGAAATATTTTTATATTTCTAATGAATATTTATAGTAAAAAATATGACTTATATAACCCCATGTAAAAATTGATATACTAAAAGATATTTGTTAATGCCATTTTGGCTTTATATTAAGTTAATTAAAGTAAAGTTTCATTATGTCTCTTAAGTGGATCCATGGTGTACAAAAATCTACCCAAGGATGCCCATGGTTGGCCATTACTTATCCAATAAGGTTAGGAAAAGTGTTAAGGAAATTTTGTATTATTATAATATTCTTTTTAGCTTGAATTACCGTATTTAACTATAACCGCGGTAAATAAAAGTCAAAAGTAACGATTCAACAAAAATTATTTTTAATCTTATTGAACCACATTTTACTTAATAAGAAAAAAATATATTTCGGATTTTCAAAATTAAATTCACAGATGCGGTAAAATTTCATTTAACTGAGAAAGTCTGTTTTTAACTACTACTTAGTGGTTTAACTATTCATTAAAATTGATTTTTTTCATAAAAATACTAAAAATTCAGCCTAAGATATATTTTATACTTTGAATTAAAAAATTATCTCTATTTTACCAAATTAGAAAAATATATGTTGCATTAATTGATTTAAAATTAATTCACATTGTCAAAAAATAGCGTGTTTTTAAGAAACAATAACTTTCAAAAGTTTGACACATGTTTATGTATAATTTCAAAGTGAAATTAATTACAATGACTAAAATTGGATTAATTGGTAAAATTATAATCTAATTATACTTCAAAGCCATCCAAATTTATAATTTAACACTATAAATGACTTTTATTAAAAAATTTGTTTTCAAATAAAATTAATATTTTTCACTATTCACCCAAATATGAAAGTTATCATAATACACCAAAAATTTATCGAAACTAAATTTTTATGTCCCAATTCTAAATAAAAAGTTTATTTTGTCAAATTTAATATATAAATGTGTCAAATAGTGGATTTGAAAAGCATTCTCCATTAAAAGGAGGTAAAATTTACTTTTTTTGAAAATTACATTTTTTATCTGAAAAATTGAATTTTTTCTTATAATATGTCTAAGAAATACATAATACATAAGCTAAAATTATATTGAGAATATAAAATTCAAAATCCAATTAATACTATTCATAACCGCTTTTGAACGGCTAGTTTGGTATGTCGTGGTGCGCTCGAACCCGGTGTTGTGTGTAGTGCAAGCTATTGAATTTAAAGAAAATAACTTACTATGAAATATTGGGGTGTTACATTATCCCCTCCTTCATTAAATTGTTTCCTCAAAATTTTAAATTGTTATTTGACAATAAAAGGTTAAAATTAGAAAAAATACCTTAGTGGAAAACCCACATCATAAATTGGGTTAACAAAATTTAGTCTAAATAAGATGGAAATTGAGATGAAAAAGTCACCACTAAATTATTGTATCAATTAAGTGAACATTGGTGGAAATTTGAGACACATAATTAGAGGGATATCATAAAAATATATAGGGAGTGATTGAGGTCATCAATCACAAACAAGTGTAAAATTGAGGGCCTCAAAACCATCAATCTATGACGATTTAAAATATCATCGTTTCAAAAAAACATAAAGAATTAGGATAACACATTTTTGGTTTTAACATACCTTTCCTAAAGATTATTAGTTAATTTATTCATAGAATATGAAAACATAAATATACTTGAAAAGTAGAGTTTCATCCTTTATCTAATTATTACAACAAACTCGTCTTTTACTCCAAATTCTAAGTATTAAAGATGACTGGGTCACACATGAAGTTCTAGAATCAACTTATATAGAATCAGATAATCCAAAAATGATTAAATATATATTTACATTGTCATTAAACATTAACCCATACCAAAATGGTTAGTACATGATCATATGATCCCCAAAAAGTACAATCCTTTTTGGAAAGAAATACTACTCTTAATCTCCAAAATTTAAACAAACAATACCCAAAGTTCAAAAAAAAACCCTTCAATGAAAATTGCCCATAAAATATTTCAATATAATCCTAACTATTATTGAAACCAAGAAGTCATAAGAATGTGCTGACATAGTCTTCCACATTAAATTTTATCTCCAAATAACATCGACTACTTTTAAAGTCACATACTTAAAAGGAATTAACCAAATAAAATATTCTCTATGATAGGTTAACAATTTCCAAAAATAACCCAAATCTCTATAAATACAAAAAAAAACATTGAAAAATATCCACCATTAGTCCTCAAATGAAATCCCATCGTATTCTATATTCCATAGGAATATAGTGTTTCCAATAGAGCGAACGTCTTCCAAAATAACATTTATCATTTAATCACCATATCATTTTCCGAAATTAAGGATATAAATTTGATAATACAAAATTACCCAAATCATCTTAATAAAATAATTTAACTAAAAAGAATTAATTTCACTAATAGGGGACTTCACGTAGTCCAGTGGTAGGTGATAAATCCTAATTGCACTCTGGTTGTGGGTTCGATTCTTATAATGTTGTCCGACGCGAAGGGTTGTCCCACGGTCTATGTGTTTTCCTTTTTCAAAAACTATATTTTATTATATTACCAAAATGAGATAAATTCATCAAAATAACTAAAACATAATTTAACAAAAAAATTTATCTCATACATCGCATTTTTATCCCAAAATTTAATTACTTGTAGTTGCCTCAAATTCAAGGATCATATAAAACCAAATTGTTATTTATAACTATATCCATAGGAGAAAAAATAATTCTTCCTCAAATAACATTTTCACATGATATACTACAGGGTTACACATACAGGAGAAAATTCATCCAATGTATTCTCATCAACAAAGATCACTAATACCTTTAATAATTTTTTCATCCATTTATTTGCACATAGGTTCTTCCTTGACCAAGAGGTTATCCTATAGAGTAGGGAATTCACTTTAGTGATGCCAAGGTCCTATAAATTTACTACAAATGTCCATAAATGGATTCATAGGATCATTTTTATTTTCTTCCATAGTACTCATCATTTTTCTTTTGAAATTCTTTACTTTATTCCCTTATTTCCCACACATAATGCTTTTCCTTATTCCGTTGAGACACTTTCCTGGGTGCCTCCTTCCACATTTTTAGCATGATGGAAATTGAGCTTTCTTCTCTCCATGGTTTCCAAAGATAGAGCTCTTACCATTCACCGCCATTCTCTTCTTTTTTGAGTTTGGGAGTGGTTTAATATATATATTGTTGATCATATTTTTGGAAAACTGATTTGGCATGATGATAATATCTTTTACACCAATCAAAATTCCATTTTGTTTCTCATTTACACCACTATTACCACCTTGTACATCATGTTAAATGTAACTATTCCTTCCTTATAATCCATCCAGTTACTAAAACTAGAAAGCATTGTGTGACTCAGAATAGTCATAAAATTATTTAGCCAATTTCATCACACCTTATTTTAAATCTAAAACACCCTAGGATTAACCGATGTTTTCTTATTATAATCTTATATTAAAATCCTTCAAATCAATTTGTAATGAAAATGTGAATTATCCTAAGAATATCCTTTGGGGGTGTCATAACCAAGAGTGCAGCAAGGCCCGTTGTTGTGAACCAGTTCCTGTTCGAGTCTAGCTCAAAAAGGTGTTTTTGGGTTTTTCCACTAGGTATATCTGTGCCAGAGCCACCTCTACCTGCTTGTATCCAGACAGGGATTTATTTCTTGGAAAACCCACAAAATATGTACATTACCATAAATTTTGGATGTTATTCTATAGTAATCCTCAAATTCTATCTTAGGGTAATTTTCTCTAATAAGAGTTTTTCTAAATCTCGTTTCCAAGTTTTGTACTAAACTTCCTCTGATACAAACTGTAATGGCCCGACCCAAGAATCCCGAATCTGGGGAATTATTTTAATACATTAGGATGATTACAAAGAATAAATTCCCGATGGACTGATCCATTTAGTATTCTTGGAAACAATATACATACATAAGTTCAACACTATAACATGAAAAGAAAAACAACACTAATTAATTCCATTAGAAGTATCCAAGGTTCCATGATTATTCCTAAAAGTCACTCAAAACTAACTTCATAATTTCCTGGGAAAATGAACCATGAGAAAGGGGTTAGGTCAAATTATTAGTAAGAGTAAGTAATATAGAAGAAGGTAACATAAACCTTGGGCATGGTGAATAATTGAAAACACATGACTTTACAAATAATAAACAAAAACACTTTATGGCAGGAATATGAGCTGATTAAATAATTCCACAATAAAACATAGTGATGGGTATTCTACTAGTCAAATAACCACATGAAATATCAATAGCTAATCTCATGATGACGGAATGTATAATTCCAGACATCATAAACACATAGTCAAGTCCTCGTGCCAAGACTAAATATAAGATGTTATCAAGGCCTTGTTCCAATACACTTTTTTGTATCATGAGACCTGTTGATGCATTGAGGAACTATAGCTGGCTCCACCTGTCACTTACTAAGTCCACTTCATTCCTCATATGAAAATTCTGAATCATAATAGAAACATTCGTATTAAAACTAGCATACAAAATATTAATACATTTTCCACAAACCATCAATGGTATAAAACTAGCACATCCACAGTCAAACATAACTCTTTCAATACAATATGGCAGATTATATTGTAGAAGATTAACCTCAATCGATAATAATGAGGGTTATTGACATAGATTAAAATAATCATCAAAACTATTTGAGAGAAATATCCCCCTTTTTCATGAAAACATTTAAAAGTCATACTATTTGTCAATAATCCGTTTAAAATTTGATTTTTGAAACATAGTGTCACATACCACATTGAAACATTTAAATGGAATTTTAGTTTTTATACTTTAATTTCCAGATAAATAAATCCTTAATACAATTTTTAAAACATGGACATTAGTGAGAAATATTTAGAATAATAAATCTTTTAAATATTTAAAATGATATTTTAGTTTGAGTTCCTAAGAAAAAGAGAGACACTTGAATACTAATAATATAGGTAATAAAAAAAGTTAAAATATCATGAGAATAAATGGATTCATAATATACTATGTAAAAGTACATTATATACACCATACAAAAGTGAATTGGTGTATAACAACAAAGAAGTCTCAATGGAATGTAAATTGAGATGAAATATCTTATAAAGTCTGCATCCTTAGGTTAAGAAGATATCAATTAAATAATTATGTGTGAAAAATATAAATAAACTCAATATGATTTGATATTAATTTTAAATCACTACGAGGAAATTCACACAAATTATTTTAAAAATAACACAAATGAATTGGATGTTCAACTCAATAAATAGAGATTGAGTTAAAATTATTCTTATCAAGTTCATATCGATGAATTGAGACTTTATCAATAGAATTATTATGTGTATCAAAATTACATCAAAATAAAGGGGAGTGGAAATTACTACCCAAATAATAAATAGTTATTATACACATAATCATGGTGTAAAAAAATCAATGAAGTATGCGTAAAGCCCAAGGAGTGGAAATTGAAATTTGAAATTCCCTTACCGATTTGGTAACTTAAGAAACATACACCCCATGAAAGAAGTATCATACAATGAAGATGTAAATACCCATAAATTTTAGTATATTACAAAAATAATACATTCAGGCGCAGTACATACTCCGCCTAAAAGGAAATAGTGGCCAATATAACATTAATCTCACATGAATAAAAGTGAGATGAAAACCCCTTACATCGCTGTAATCAATCGATTCATATGAAAAAAAGTTAATAACAAACAAATGAATCACATAATACCATGAATATAATTAGAATCATGATAATATATATCAAATTCCACTACACAATACACCACATGCAATAAATAAGTGGAATACAGTTGAAATCTCATAGAATTAAATGTGATATAAGAAACCCCTTAACTGAAGTCCAACTTGTCTTGTATGTTCCTTGATCTTCCTGAATAATAAACTTAAGTTAATTTATACTTGATTGAGAACATTTTTCAAGTTTATTATTCCTCTTATATCACTTATTACCTAGCTATAAAAATTTGTTAATTATTTGAGTTCATATTGGATATTTTATCGATGTTCGGAAGATGAGAAAAAAATGAACCTTTTATAATTACAATTTTTCCATCTGGTCAAAAGTACATTATCTCCAAAATTATATACTTGATTTACATATAATATATATATTCTATATATATATATCTATTTATAAAAGTACATAACATTTGGAGATAAGAAATGAAATTTACCGTTCATGGACACGACAAGCCGTACTTACGCATGAACGCTACTTTCATTTATATTTTGTATTTAAATGGAATTAAAACATAATGGTGCATAGTTATATTATAATTCAAGTATAATATAAAATATAATATCATTAATCAAATACTTTATACATCCCACATAAGGAATTAATGAGTCATATTATTTTGAGGGGGCGGTAGTCTACACTTCCTCAAATTAAATTATCGCGTTTTACCCATAATGGAAACCATAAAATAATGATATAAATGAAAAATACATAAGAATAAAGAAAAAATAAACATGAGAAATATATCATATATAAATACAGTGAAATATTAATTTCCACCATGATAGGCGGTAGGAGATAATCGAACAATCTTCATTTCGTGATGCTTTAGTTTCCCATCCACAAAACAATATGTTTTTCACCCATTAGATGGAGGTGTGTGTAAGTGTATTTAGATTAATTCTCATAAAAACACCCTAGTATATTTACGATATTGGTGTTGTTATAAAATAAAGTTATAAAAAGTGTTTATGGGGTAGGAGAAGTAAAATAAAACAGAATAAAACAAAAGAATTTAAGAGAAAGCATTACCTTTAATTTGGGTATCTTCCTTTGGTTTGAACTGAAATGACTTCTTGAAGTGACTTCTGCCTAAGGTAAGGCATCTAGGAGGAAGAGGGGGATCTTGAAATATTATTTTGGAAGTTTTTGGATGAGTCAAGGGGCTTGATAGGTGTGTGGAATGGGATAGAAGTGATGTCCTTTTATAAGGGGGAGGAGGGGCTCTTTAGGAATGTGTGAAAATGTTATTTTATTATATAGTGATATTCGGTTTCTAATGGTCCAAAACTAATTAAAGCCGACGATAAGATGACCCATAGTCTAAATAAAACCATCCAATAATAATTGGTTTGGTTTTTGATATTATTTTAATATTAATAATCTTATTTTTTTAAATCATTTATTAATGAGTTAAATACTATATTGTTATTGTGTCATAAATATTTTAATTTATTTTTTGTCTCAAAAATATAAAAAAATACCATAATGTAGGAAATATTTTTATCTTTACAATTGAAATTTCTAGTCGAAAATATGACTTATATAACCCCATGTAAAAATCTATATATTAAAAGATATTGGTTAATGTCATTTTTGACTTTACATTAAGACAATTAAAATAAATTGTCATTATCACTCTTTAGTGGATCCATGGGGTCCCAAAATCAAACCAAGGATTTCCATGGTTGACCGTGAATCATCAAATAAGGTTAAAAAAAGTGTTAATGTAATTTTGTATTATTATAATATTCTATTTACCCTGAATTACCCTATTTACCTTTAACCGCGGTAAATAAAAGTCAAAAGTTTCTATTCACAAAAAATTATTTTCATCTTATTGAACAAAATATTACTTACTAATAACAAACATGTATGTAGGATTTTCTAAATTCAATTCACAGAAGTGGTAAAGTATCATTTAAATGAAAAAGTCGGGTTTTAACTACTACTTAGTGATCTGACTATTCATCAAAAATTAATGTTTTTCAGAAAAATACTAAATATTCAGCCTAACATATATTTGATATTCTGAATTCAAAAATGATGTCAATTTTTCAAAATTAATAAACTATCATTTGTATTAATTAATTTAAAATTAATTCCTTTTTCAAAACAAATAGCGTGTTTTTAAGAAACAATAATTATCAAAAGATTGACACTTTTATATGTATAACATCAAAGTGAATATAATTACAATGACCAACGTTAGATTAAATGGTAAAAATATAATCTATGTATACTTAAAAACCATTCAAATTTATAATTTAACACTATAAATTATTTTTATTAAAAAAGTTGTTTTCAATTAAAATTTAGTATTTATCACTATTCACCCAAATATGAATGTTTTCATAAATACATCAAACATTTATCAATACTAAATTATTATTTCCTGATTCTAAATAAGAAGTTAATTTTTTTAAATTGAATATATAAAAGTTTCAAATATAGGATTTAAAAAGGGTTCACCATTAAAAGTAGGTAAGATTGATTTTTTTTGGAAAATACATTTTTTATCTGAAAAATTGAATTTATTCTTATATTATGTATAAGAAACACTTAATAAATAATTTATAATGAAATGGAGTATATAAAATTCAAAATCCAGTTAATACTATTCATAACCGCTTTTAAATGACTATTCTGGTATTTCATGGTGCGCTCGAACCCGGTGTTGCTTGTAGTGCAAGCTATTGAATTTAAAGAAAATAACTTACTATGGAATCTTGGGGTGTCACAGAAAGTGAATTATTCATAAATATCCATTAAAGAATGTTATAAATGTGAATGAAAATAGGTCATGTACTATGTGCAGTATGCATTTGGCGAAATAGGTTTAAAGAATCACAAGATAATCCCAATATAACATTTTGTTGGTCAGCTACAAAATCAATATTTAACCTGTCAAATTTCATCCAAGACAATCTATCTGCAAGACACGCTATTTCGTTATTTTCATTATATCTTTCATCATCATGCCATATCATATTATTTTCCATTTATTCAGACATAAACTATTTTTGAATCTTTAGAATTAAAGGGATGTGCCACATCACTTTATCTGGTATGGGAGATTATGTTCCGTCTCTATTAGTCTTCCACCTTGATGTTCCACACTGTTTTTACTAACTCAAATCTGCATTTTCCTACCAGAATAGACAACAATATTTGGGGAAAGAATGAATCTTAATAGATGAATATCCAAATTTTTCAACAAACTATGATGCCATGTAATCATTTTCTGGAATACATGCATCATCAGATAGTAAATCCTTAATAAATGTTGGGAGATAGTTTACCAGAGTATTATTAAATCCAAACATTGTTTTTTCACTACATAATAGCATTAAAAACATATGTTTTATCATTTTTCCACATGCTTGATATATTGGGGTATTTTAATCTTCTATCATCTTTATAACACTCTCAACATCATCATCATAATTAATATATTAAAACTGTGTTCTAGTATTCATTTACTCTTGCACTGGTCTATGTGAGGAGTTTGGTTCAGAAAAAAAAAGAAAACCTATCAAAAATCATAATTATCATACCAATCCTTTCCACAGAATTGATTTCATTCAACACTTATGCTTTTTCTACATTGTGATAACACACATGCTATTTTTTTGGAAACCTTGTTTCGTGATATGTTAACTCACTTCCTCGTGATTCAATTATGGTTTTCCAATACAATCAAAACACGGGCATCGAATCAATCCACCATCTGAATCATTAGTGAATGTAATGTCCATGAAATATCATATCTCCTTCCGAAATTCATCAGCGATTCGATCCACGTTTTACATATAATAACAATCCATTTTGAGGCATATAAACATACAATAAATAAATAATCATGAAAATGAATTAATATTTTATGTTTTGTTTAAAAAGATAATATTTTACCATCAATAAAAAGATAGTAAAATAATAATAATATATATTATGGTTAAGGGGATTCATAAATGTTTCAAATTATAAAAAACATTTATAGTCACACCTTTATATGACAACATAAGATTTTTTGGTGTACTTATAACACCCACATTAAAACATTGATGCCTGAAAAATGACCAATTATGTTTTTAATAGAATTCTTAGATGGAAACAACCCTTTATTGACACTCGTCATTCCTATACACCCCCCATCCTATACACACCATATGGACAACCCCTTCCCTTGTGGACACCCCATCTTAGACACCCCTAGAACCCCCCTCCTGGACACCCCTCCCCCTCCCTCCCAGATACCCCTGCCCCTCTCTCTTGGACACCCCCAAACACCCTTCCCTTTCAGACACTCTCATGAATCCCCCCATACAACCCCCTCCCCCGGCACCCCCACACCCCTTTCCCCCTTGCACCCCTTCTCCTACAGCCCCCTTCACCCCCCCTTCTGGAAAACCTCATCCCTCTACCATACCTGCCCCCTCCCTATACACTCCCCCCCCCCCTCAGACACCCCTTCCTAGACACCCCTCCCCCTGGACTCCCACACCCCATGCTCCCTGTCCCCACCTTCCCCTGAACCCCATGCACCCCTCTGCACACTACCCCCCCTTAGACACCCCCACACCCCCTTCCCACACCCCCTGCACCCCCTGCCCCTCCCCCTGCACCCCCACACCCATGCTCCATGCACACTACCCCCCACATACCACCCCACCCTCCTGGACAACCCCCTCCCCCAACACCCCCACACCCCCTACTCCATGAACAATGCATCTCCACCTCTCACTCCCTACTAGACACCACCCATTCCCTGACACCACTACCCCCTATATGCACACTTCTCCCCTGTACACCCCCTGCACCCCCACACCCCTTGCCCCTACCCCTGCATATTGCCCCATCCCCTACCCCGGACACCCCTTCCTAGAAAGCCCCCTCAAACTTCACCCCTTCCCCACCACCCTTCCCCCTACACCCCCTACTCCCTTCTCCATGCCCCCACTTCCCACTCCCACTCCTAAATAGCCCCCCTCCCCGTTCCCCCTACCACTTCCCTACACAATGCTCCCCCTTGACACCCCATGCACCCCCACACCCCTGGCACCCTCCCCCTGCACCCCCGCACCCCCTATACAATACCCTCAGCCCACCCCCCTCGGACACCCCCTCCTATACATCTACCCCCTGCATCCCTTTCCCCCATACTACACAATTCACCCCCCCCCCCCCCGAATCGGTCTTGCTACCTAGCTCCATATATTCAAGTAGGTCTATGTGAAAAAATAATGGAATTCCTAAATCATTGAAATAAAATACATGATATGAAAAACCTATTAAAATATTCATGAATAAAAATTATAATAAGGTTAAACATGCCTTCGATTTATTGGAAATACATGACACCATAAGGAATCCCCATATCATGTCAACTGTTCACCCCAAAACAGGTGTTACATCAAACCCATTCCCTAGTTGAAGACCAAATATAAATAAATATTGTGGAAGAAAATACCTATTTAGTACTATAGGAGAAACCCCAAAAAATAATTACAGGGATATTATTACAACCATTTCATCCTCAAAGAGAGTTATAATTGTGGTATAGTAACCTCATACCATATAGATAGGATAATTATTACACACATTTCCTTAAAGGAATATGGGAATTTCTAGGTTATGAGGGACTTCGTAGGAAGAATTATCTTGGCTCCATCTACCTTATGATCATCCTCCCCCATTGGTATATAGTTTAATGAAATCCACGGAAAATTCACTCACATTTACCTATCAAAAACCTCTTTTGATGAATCTGTTGAGTGATAGAGAGAGAGGAACGTCATAGTGATCATAATCTAAAATTGACTACCATGATTTGGAATATAAATGATAGTTATTTTTTCCACGTAAAAATAGTTTTATGGAAATGAATCTACCTACAAAACTGAAAAGGATTTTATCACAATTATTCAAATTACATAAGTGAATTTTATTATAATTATCCATGTAGATAACATATATCATGAAACAAACAAGTATGGTTATAATGATATTATATCCCACCAGAAAATGGTTCTCAAAAAATTTCACGATGAATCAGTGTTCACATGGTTTAAGAGGTAGAATAAATATCTTAGTGATCCTCAAAATATTTAGATATTTCTTGACATGGAAAGCCTCAACAAAATAAAATGTAAATTTCATGGATATATCCTACCCACCACATAAATGATTTAATGATCCTTCCCCTGAGAATAGTTTCAATGAATATGAAATTCAAATAGACAATTTGAAGAGAATCATTATTAAGGGACATAGATATTGTTTTCCAATTAAGTGATAAGTCATGGAGATGGACAATATATACCATCATGTGAATTCAGCTAACCAGACGGGACATATCAAACATCAATATTAGATTACACACATTTGGATAACCCATTACACATAAAATATGATTATATAACCCTCAAGAATCATGGCTATCATTAATACCTTCCACTATTTTTGCAACAACTAATATTTCATGTGAGATTACCCAATCATGATCAAGATTGATACCAATATAAAAATATATTTTAAAAACTATATTTTGATCCACCTAATGCCTCCACATGATTCTATTCCATAGATAATATTATATCAATAATCCATGAAATAATCAATTCATTTTCTTCTTAGAATGAATAATTTAATGAGAGGGGAAAATTAATCTATCCCAAGTTGAATCTAGACCATGAGTGGGTAGATCTAAATCATTCAGTGATTTATTTTATGATCCCCATATTACCTATATTCAAGAATAATGGTGATCTAAATAACCATCACATGAAATTCAAATCATACTACAACCTTAAAATATGATCATTGATGAAATAATATGGTATAAAATAATGTGGAGGGACGCTCTGTTTTGATCAGAAGCATTGAAGAGGAGGGCATCGTAGTGAAAGATGTCATTGGGGAGGAGGGTGCCCGGATGAGAGAGGTATCAGAGGAGGAGGGTGCTGCTGTGACATAGGTCATTTGGGAGGAGGGCACCGTAGTGAGAGAGTTCATCTGGGAAGAGGGCGTAATAGTGATGAGAGGTGAGGGAGGAGTGGTTGGGGGGAGAATTCATCAGGGAGGAGGGCTTCGCGGTGAGGAGATATCGGGGAGGAGAAGTCATTGGGGAGGACATGTCATCGGGGAGGAGCACTGCAAGGTGAGTAGCGGATTGGGGGAGGACGAGTTCGATACTGAATGGGGAAAAAACTGACAGACACGGTGTAGCCACATACCAATAAAAGTAAATCATTTTACTATATTTTTTAAAATCTAAAATATGATCCTTTATTTTTTTTATTCTTCTTTATTTACCCACATGATTTCATAAATCTAAAACATGAGTTCCCTTTGATAACACTATTAAGTTTCATATGACTGTAATTACAATTATTAGACATAGTGGAAGAAATTAGAAACTAGTTTCAAGGAGCTATGAGAATGAAAATATGAATCCTACATATTAAATTGAAATTAATAACACTACTATAAATTTGGATTACCCAACACAAAATAGAATTTGTAGCCTTTTAATATTCATCTGATGTGCTTGATAAAGATCACATAGTGGTAGTTGAATGAAATCACACATCCCTCGGTATCCATAGGCTAATATGAATCATTAATTTTTCAGATTATATTATTATTCCATTAATTATATGCTACCATATCATATGAAAAGAATGATGAAGAAGAGTGTTTTGGGTTTGGGGATGTTTTGAAAATAATAATGTAAATTTCTAATGCTCTTCTATAATGTGTAAGTTGTTAAATAGGAAACCATGAATGCTCATTTACTATCATCTCATTTATTCATGTGTTGGAACATATAAATAAATACCATTTCACGTACTTGAATGAATTATATGCATTTAATCTAAACCATTTCATCAATAAATGGTTCATTAATGATAGATTACGTGAAAGACTGTATTAGATGATAACAATTATCATTCAGTTTCATGTAAAACTCAATGAAATAATACCACCCTTTTTTATGATCTTTATAATTATCATGTAATACAAATTATCTCATAATTATATCATATGTAAATATGGACTTAGGGCATATATCTTATAGTTAGTTGGGTAGTCTTGAGGGATATGACCTTGAACCTCATAGGTAAAGCATATCATATCCATGAACTAACTCAATCTCTTCTAGGATACCTAGCTACTAAATTGATACGTCTAATCATAAGCATGTTTTCATCTTGTACGTGGGCATTACCAAGCCCATAATTTTTCGCAGTGGTTGAGAAATGTACCACATGAAGTCTAATAACCCCCCAAACTACCTGCTTACCGTTGTCCAAAAATTTCTCCATCACTAAGGCACACTGTAGTGCCCAAACATAGGTAAAAAATACTAATGGGTACTAATCCAACTCTAACAGGACATTAAAGTCCACACACAAACTTCTATCCCCCAATGTATTTGTCATGAAACATTTCAAGAGATTATCAAATGAGGTCAATGAAACTCAATTAATATTTGTTGGCTAAAAATAATCATTTCAATAGATCAAGAATCTCTTGGATATGCACTGAATATAGAGTCACTGAGAAAAAATAATTGCGAAGGAGGGGCTCAAACTTAGTTTAATGAAGATTCAACTCATCATGAATCTGATTCACTATGTCCTACCATCATCCCACTAATCATTGAATAAGACTATAACTAGAACAACCATATGATCTTGAGGGGTTTTAATAATGCACAATAACTAAACCATCACTTCTATCCAGTTCTCAACTAAATTCTGGTCTGAATCATCCAAGTTCTTGAATGAACGTTATCTATGGATCTCGTAAAAAGTGAAAAACCAATATGAGTCATAATCCTAAATTTATCAAATAATTTTTTACACATTGTGAGGTAAATAATCAGCCCACACTATTAGAAGTAGGTATGCTTTCTACTCGCCGGGTAGAAGTAACAATTGTTTTCTATATAGAGGTATCACCTCCTAAACAAACCCCTAAACTAATGCCTCATCACCAAGATATTCGACATCATGATCCTACCACAGAATCCGTGACAAATATCTATTTTTAGTAATCATTAAATTGTAAAGACATACCACAACCAAAAAGTGAATATCTAGGTAGCTGACCCAAGAAGGATATGTAAACCACAACTGATTCCTATATGATGCATATACCATAGTATTCCTTGAATATAGTGTCTTATTGTATTGAGTAGAAAAGAGGGTTATCAGGATTGTTGTGAATGGATATGCCAATTTTCACACAATCACCAGGGTCTCTGGACTTAGAGCTGAACTCAAGTCACATTAACATTATTTCCCATAATCTAAATCCAATCCTCTCAAATGATCTGTCCCCACATTTTGTCCTCAGGAAACTGAGGATCTGACACCACATTTACATGACCTGACCCATCGGGGCTCTCTTGAATTGCAATAAGTCAAGTGTTCCACCCCAAACCCACATCTAACTAGCTCGAGGCTGGTGACTATTACTGAGTAGAAATATAACATCGATTAGAGACCTTAACCAAATTTACATATACAAATGCACAAATATTTACCTAAAAGCTTGGGTATGGGGGAAATTAAACTTTCGAGTAACAAATTCATGAGAAAACATTAACACCCCTCAATAAATTATGAAAGTTGAAAACCAATAAAAAATAGAAAATATTGGACCAACAACAAGAATGTAGATCTAACCTCAAAATCAAAAAGGGCAATATCACATCCTGAAAGCTCCACAGCTATACAAAAATATTTATATCCCTACCACCACATAGAACTAATAAACTCACATAACATTTCCACCTATATCATTGTTGAATATTCAGACATCTTTTTAAGACATTGAATTCATGGTTGGATCCCATATAAAGGAGAGTATATACCAACTTAGCATGACATATTGAAATAAAAAATATGAAATACATTATAGGAATGTAATCTCGATTCATAAAAAAAAGATAAAAGTGGTTGAAGAACATAGATATGCTCATTTAATGTACTCAACTGACAGAGTAAAGTCACAATGTTTACAACCAACCCAAGGATTCTGAACATCTACCAAGACATATAGATTATATGACCCCATAACCCATATAACTTCTCTAAACCTATTATGGGTTATCCCAAACCCACAGTAGTGTTGGGGGGGGGGGAATACCCCTTGGAGGATATTTTTCCCTTCCTAAGATCAATAGACAGGGGTAAATAACCTATAGATAAATGATCCCAAAACAAGTATAAATTAGAAGATATTGATCCTAGTTGATCCATAGGTAGAGGATCCCATGCCCCAATCCCATATGAGGTATTTTTAAGCATACCTTGGTATTCTAAGAGGATAATAACCCTTAGTTTTATAAGATTTGTATTCACTCACTACAGTTTTCACAAATATGAGTCTGATTGGAGAGATAAAGATTTAGTTGATCATGATCACATTTTCCTAATTCCCAACTCTAACTTCACTCAGCTCAAGAAGGGACCACTCAAATGTCCTCACATGAGCGAACATGATGAAATATACATGTTAATGGCAGAACAAGGGGTGTCCCCCAAAATCAATATCCTAACTATGAACCAATGCTAAACATTACATAATAAATACAACTAAATGAAATTTATTTTGAGATACATAGTGTGAGCGTTTGGGATTGAAAATTGAAATGTTCCAGCCTACCCGATTCATGGACATGAGTGGTCATGAACAAATTATATATGAAGATAATTCCTTCTAGGTTTACATGAAATATTATTATGAAAGCATGGATATGTGATAATTAACTTGATTATAAACTATAGTGATGTATCTTTTGTGGAACACAATGTGTGCTATTCTGAACAACAAACCGTGTAGTCTGAAAATCTCTTGAATTTTTTCTTCTCCCAAAAGATTGTCCACTACATTAATAATTCCCATGATTATCCCAATTTATCATATATACCATGTTGACTAATATCATGATCATGATGAAATTTGAAATCCATATACTATTTATCAGAAAAATGAACTCATGTTTCATCCTGAGTTATCCAAAATGTAAAATTTCTATCTCTGAAATGTCCTAGGATTTAACAACACTCACAAATAATTAGATATATGAAAAAATATGATTATAAACCAATAAAAATTATCAAAATTACCAATAATAATCCTATAATGAAATGGTTATTGGATTGTTTGAGCCACCTGCCACAAATAAAATTCAAATTATGACCATAAAGGACAAAGGGGAATCCCAGGAAAATACTTAAATATGTGATTATGATGATCATGACTGATGTACAATTTCCTACATTTATTTAAATAAAGGGTCCAAGGGTTATTGATAGGTTCTTGAATCCATAAAT
Source organism: Viscum album (assembly GCA_963277665.1). Taxonomy (NCBI): domain Eukaryota; kingdom Viridiplantae; phylum Streptophyta; class Magnoliopsida; order Santalales; family Viscaceae; genus Viscum; species Viscum album. Next base: position 343,366,082 of record OY728162.1, on the reverse strand, counting down.
TATAAACCACAATTTTCAATTGAAAACTATAAGGTGATGATCCCATGCCAATGTAGATTTCGAGATTATGTTATTAGATGAATTAATTGAAAAGTAAAACTATAAAAAAAAGTGAGGAATTAAATTCATAAAATAGAGTACCTACCTCAATATCAAATCTATAACTAATGAATAATGAAGCTTACATAAGAATTGTTAAATTTGTTATTGAATTCCAATATGTACATGATCAACCCTCAATTCCATGGTCACCACAAATGTTCTCCACCATGAATCTCCTATGAAGTCTACATCTAGGTTATGGTAAAAACCATATAAGAGTATCTAAAGAGGTATAAAATGACGAATACTAGGATAACCAATCAATTATAAAAATTAAATTAACTGTTATGTTCAATTAAATTAATTCCTATAGTTTCCACCCCTAATGGTGCATCAATGGGAATTCTATGTGAACAAACCTTATGTAAAACCTAGGGTAAAATCTACATTATAGTTTCCACTTTTGTCTTAGATAATCTATTTAAGAATTAATTTGAAAGATAATAGATTATTTATGAAATTATTCATGCACATGAGTTAATATATTTTAATATCTTTATTATATCAATTTTAGCGCTCTATGATGCCAAAAACATTACAACAACACTATTAATAGATCCAAAATTTTTATTTTAAATATTCAAAGGGTCTAATATTAAAAATTCGAGTTGTTAAAAACACCTGTATAAATGGATTGGTTTGGTTCTAACACTTTCATAAGGATATATCATAGTAGATATCCTTTCTCTTGGATTGATAATCTAAATAGTATACATATTATGACAACCTTACTCTTTATTACAAATTAATACATGATTTGTTACATATTATTCAACATAACACAACATTGATGATTTATAAGTATATTATATTTGGGAATTAGGTATATTACATAACAAATTAAAATAAGGAATACATCACCATTATAGAAAACATCCTTATCATGCTCATATTATCCCATCATACATAAAACAATATGGGATAACATGGGGACATACATAAAATTGGGGTGAGCAATAAAGCACAGTTATAGAATAATAATGGAATATCATGAAAAGTATTACATGTTATACAATAGGCATATCAATGAGACATAAAATGGGTGGTAAGCATACACATGATTAATAAGGCATGATATATCACGATAACATAAAGGAAACATGGGAAATGTGGAAACAACGTTAAATATGGAATCCTAAACCTTGGTTAAGGATAATCTCCAAGTCATCATGGTAGAAATAATCCCATTATAGATTATGTTCACTCCCTAATCTCTTATATGATGATTCGTGAGGAAAAAAAATTCCCAATTCATTGTAGTGCTATATAATTTCGGGAGCACCCATCACATTCATACAATTTACATGCATAAGTGTGCCACATTAAAATTAAAAATGGACTCATTTATCATTAATTTTTTTCCATTGTCAAGGAGTGTAGAATAAATTCATGTAATTACCCAATAAATTAATTATAGGTGTATAGAGTTGGAAACCCTTGATTTGAATGGGGTATGGGCTTTCAAACCAAATTTTTGGGCATGGAAAAACAGAGTTAAATTTCGGCAATATAACGATGGACATAAATGTTCTTGGAAGGGATTAATGAGAGTGAATGGGGAATATAATAATTTACATATAAAATATACAATAAGGGGGATATGGTAGATCATATCCCAACATTACGTATTAGATATAAAAGGAATAATATAATGAAGATGCCTGAATAAAGTGGAAAAGGAGGGGATCCCTTGCCTTGAAAGAGTGATTCCAAATCATTGGGAGGAGAATATCAATAGTATCGGGGAACCTTTGGAGGGATATATAGAGTAGAGTGAATAATGAGTACATGGTCAATGGTTTTTTAGTGAATATTATTGGGATCTGGGGTGGATTTATATAGGAAAATAAAGGGGAGTTCTTTATTATTTCCCAAAAAAAAGTTTTAGACTCTCTACAAAAAAATGACCGAAACCACAAACCTTAACATGGTTCATTCCCATGCTTTCTTAAAAATAGAACTATTTTTCTTTGTTTTATATGAAGAAAAGTGGAAATTATTTAAATATTACCCTTGGTTATGAGGAATTCATCATGTTCTTAAGGAAATGATTTTAAAACCTTAAAATATTTTATAGGTTTCGGAGGATTCATAAATAATTTTTAGAATTAATCAAATAAACTTAAAATAAAATTATTTTAAATGGAAAAAATATATTTGGACATTTATACCCTTTATAGTATTTATTAAATCATTTTTGGGTCATTATTATGTCATGATAAATACCATATATTGATACCATATTTAAATTTTAACCTAACATTTGACTGTCTCAGAAAGTTTTGAAAAATTATTTATTGGGTAATTTTGAAATTATTATTTAAAAAATAATAATCATTTTAAACAAATAATTTTATAAATATTTTAATTTTTACTTTTAAAATAAAAATTGACACTTTTGGAGAAATGTTGTGTTTTTGCAAATTATAGTTTTTAATCCCTTACAAAAATTACAGTATTCATTATAAAAAATATATAAAAATATATATTCAAAAAAAATTATTCATTAATAAAAATTTATTAAAATATTATTTATTTCAAAAATCAATTAATTCATAAATTCCATAATTAATTCTGAATATTACTAAGAAATACAATATATGTTTTATTGTATCAAATAAAAAACATTTATATAGTAAATATAATAAGATAAAAAAATATTCATTATCTCTAAAATATTCAAATTCATATTATTTGTGTATTGATACATATCGATTATTACACCAGAAAATGCCCAACGGGAATGGTTCATGACAGTGATACTTTCATGGGGGTCTTTTTGGAGTACACGGTTTTTTTTGTTCTCGATGAGGTTGAGCTTTTCTCGAAAATAGTTGCACTAATGAATAATTTTTTGGATCTCGTCATGGGATTGGTCATGAAAAAATCCCAGTGAAGTTATATCCCTTATAATCTCCAATAAATGGGCATCATAGGGTATTATCCTACTGGTTGAGGCCATCACTTCATTTGTCTGTGCCAATTGTATTTTTCAAAACCCTATATTAATACTAATTGTGTGATCATAGTTAAAAAACTATATTATCAAAAGTTAATATTCATAATGAAAATTAAAATATCATATGATATAATAAAACCAAGGATGTTCATATATTTTCTATAACCATAATAAAAAAATAACATTCAATTAATTCAAAAATGGGATTTTATTTATAAAATTTTCGGTCATTACACACTTGATCATTTAGATCCAAAATAATATAATATTTTTCAGATCCCTTGTTCTTATTAATGTACATAAACTCATCATAAATCAATTTCACTAATTTTAATTCTTATTATGCACCAAAATTGTATTTATTATTTCGGTAACTCAGAATATTTTAAAATTTATTATTAAACCACCATGTATTTGCTATAGCTATTAGGGGACTTAATAATTGGTATCCATGTATGATATTGTTTTTTGGATTTGTTTTTCATTATTTACATATATTTCGGTGAATTTTATCTATTTTGATCGAATCTATTTCCATTTCCTTAAAAAGAAAAAGGGATAAATCTATATTCAGTTTTGACTTATTAAGAGATGATTGATAATTAATATCCTCTAATATGAATACATTTTAATGAAAATAACTACAGTTATTGCAATAAAAAATAGATGCATTTATGAAGAATATAAGTATTGGGTGATATAACATCATGGTTAAACCTTATAAACTACAATAATTTGAGGTTGAAACACTGGTTAGTAATTAATATAATAAATACATTTTTAATTATAATGTTATGGATCATATTTATTATTATATAAGTATAAGTGTTTATAATCACATTTTGTCTTATAAAACGACATCTAAAATTTAGAGTGCTTTAGAAGCCACTCATCAAGGAATTGAAAAAATATTGATAACTAAGGTTGGTATACATAGGAAATAATTTTGTGAATTTCTTATGTCTAAACATTAAGGTGTTATTGATATCTATAACAGGTTTACTAATATTGTGAACAATATGATTTCCCATAGCAAGACCATACAAATGGTGTGTGGATTGACAGAATTATTTGAGCACTATATAAGAAGTAGAATTATAAGAATTTCATGATACAATAATTTAAGGATTTTTCGATTTATATAATGGATGAGATTAATGGATCGCTATTATAGTATGATCTTGGAAAAAAATTTATAATAAAGATAATTACTAAAGTAATTTAATTACTTTTAAATTAACTAAAGATGTGTCTTCTAATAATTCTAGGGCCAATACTGAATATTCATGCAGAACTGAATTTGATGATTTATTTCATGTTTTAATATGTATAAAATGAATTGTGTAGAAAATAAAAGGTGTTAAGAAAAATTATAAAAATAAGAATAGGAAGGATTTTAGAAGGAATATAAGAAATGGTATTTCTAATTTTATTGGTATATGTTACATATAAAAGAATATTTGTCATACCAAATATGAGTGTTCAAGGAAGAAAAAATGAATGATAATAAAAATAGATCAAAGAAAAGGAGAAGAAATATTTGTCTACATTATGGATCTACACATGATATCTTTATTCAAGTGAAGATTTTTTATGTGAGAAGTGAACTATAAATCTTAGTTTCAAGGATGGAATGAGTAAGTTCAATTGCTATAATTTGGATTCTAATTATGATTATTTTGATGTTTTTTATTTGATAATACTAATGTTTCAGGGTTAAATGATATTTGTGATAACTACCAAAAATAAATTGAAAAACATACAACCATGTACAAAAAGACGAGTAATGAATATAAGATTATTATTAAGGACATTAAGAATCACATTCAGGGAAACAAAAAGTTAAAAGATAGTAAATATAAGACTAAGAAATATGTGAAGGATATATTAAAATTTACAAAGGATGACATAAATAACTAAAATAAATAAAATTATAGATAACAAAATTATTCTTCATGAACTATGTATGGAATCATTGATGATATAAAAGTCTCTACAAAAGGAAAATGGTAATTTTAAGGATGATGTATAAAATGTAATTTTTTTTTCTAAATTCACTACTATAATAGAATGTATGGATGAATTTATGAGATTTAAATGGATTAATAGAACTAGGAATAAGAGAAATGATACTGAATAAAGTGGTGTACAACCAAAACTATAGTGAAATTAATTTTTGAAAGGTAAGAGGAAACGTATTTATTTAGTAAATTGTTTTAAGAATGGATTATTTGGCCATTATACTAGTGATTGTTATTTATATTTTTTTAAATCTCTTGTTCTCAAGATGGATTTTCAATGTAAATATTCTTCCAATATTAAAATGAATAACCCTTCTATATCATGATTTCTAAAAGGACCTTATAAGAATACTATTGGACCTAATATAGTTTATATTCCTTGGTAATAATGTTTTAGATGACCAAAATGCACAACCATTATAGTTTATTTTTTTATGCTGTAATGGGAATTATTTAATAAATTTATTTTATTGAAAATATGTATTTAATAATTATTTTCGGATTTGGAATAAAGATATGTGTTAACTATTTGTTATTTTTTAATTATTTGAAAATATTTTTTAATTCATAAATATCATAAAAATGTATCATATTTACTTGCATAATATTTTTTACAAGAGAATTTTGGATGATAAGAAATCATGGTCATAACATTTTTAGACGAGATATCCTAGATTTAGGTGGGCATTTCACTATTTTTTAAAATATGTGTTTATTTCTTCAATTGTTGACATATCATATTATTATGTATGAGTTAAGGAAGTGTTTTTATTTCGAAATATAATAAGAATTAAATTTATTAATTCATAATAATGTATGTTAATTTTATTTTTCTTTTATTATTTTTTAAATTAGGGGTAGATTCTTTTTAGTTTATTTGATGCGTTTTTTGTTAAATTTATTTTAGTATTATGTCCTTCATGATATTTCTTTATCTTTTTACTGTTACAAAAAGTGGCAGAGATTTTTGAGTTTTTTAATTATCAATAACATGGGAGAATGTTGACCAGATATATTCCATTTTATTTATTATATTACTAAAATTTCATAACTCTCCCAACTATCTTTATATTAGTTAATAATTTTTTTATTAATTATTTTGTATTCTCTCATTATTTATCATCATCGTTTATTATTCATTAGTATTATTGGATAATTTATCAATTTGGATTCACATATTTTATATTGGTGAATTTTCTGAAGTTCATGACATTTATAAACTAGGAAATGAATCTTACATATTTTTTCTACCCTTGGAAATCTCCCTTACACATTTCAATATATCCTATATTTACTATTATAAACTAATATTTAGAAATGAAATGTCTATTTTGTATTGAATAATTTAATTTTATATATTATACGACTCTTATGTAATATTGGGAAATTTGGTAATTATATCAAGTGTTTATATTTATATATGGGTGAATCTTATGTATAATGACTGGTTGTTTATTTTAGAAATTTTTTGATCCCCAGGTATGAAATAAATCATACATATTATTGGAAAATTACTGTGTAAATTAGACAAAGTGTTTGTGACTTATATATAAAATATTACCTTTACATATGAAAAGACTAATTTATAATTTCCTATCATTGTTTATTACTGTATTATCAATCATACCCTATGTCTGGTAATTTGGGAAATGTTGATTGATTTCAAAATAAAATTTCTACCACGATATTTTCCATTCCTTCATGGATTACTCAAATTATTTAATAATTATTATCATGGAGAATATAATCGTGATTTTAAATTATAATAATAGTTATATTTATAGTATGTTTATAGATTTAAGGAAACTTCCATTTGAAGTTAACATTGATCATTAAGAAGAATGCCAGGGAGATTATGTTGAATAAATAGAACTTTGATGAATCACTTATATATATATATATTTGAAACAGAAAATAATGAAATGAGAAAAAAATATGATTAATATATGACATCAATATTAAATATAGATGTTATTTGAAGTTAAAGAGAATCAATTTTCACATAACCTCACTAGTTTTCCAAAAGCTAAATCATACATCTACATTATGAAGGGCTAAGGGTTATTATTTATACACTAACACACTGTTAACAAATAATTCATTAGGTTAACCATTTTAAATTTACTTTTTACTATATTTTGTTAAGTTTTAATGTTTTCTATCAAGTTTTATCACAATTTATACATCAGTTATACTACCATTAAATGGTAACATCTTAGTTTTACAGCCTAAAAAAATATTTTCAAATGTTGTTCTTGAACCAGTTAAAAGGAATAGGTTCTGGAAGCTCCTAGATAGTATAAGTTTGTTTTCAAACCATATAAAAGGGTGGGAATAATCTTTACCCTTTTAAAGGGATATATCATAGTGTATATAAATGCTCTTTGGTTGGAATTTTAAATAGTATATGTAAGATCATTTGGATTCAAACTACTCTAAGTAACATGTCATCTCTTGTTCTTATTATTCATTATACACTCTCTACACAATAATTGGGCTATTTTTATGCATTAATTATTTATTCTTATTATCCAGAAATATTTATGTTGTTTTTTGATTAAAAATATTATTTTTAAATTAAAATTCACCTACATATTGTATTTTTTGTACCTATTGTGGGTCATGACACACAATCCCTCTCATATGGACTTAACCTATGATATTCTTCATCAATCACATGGTTCCCAATCACTATAGGTGCTGTTGAAACTGATTATAGGTTTAACCCTTAGAGGCCTAGCCTCTATGTCTTCTTAAAATCTAAAAATATTCAAGATTAAATTAATTCATACCAATGAGACTTTAACATACCCTATATCACACATCGGGACACACCCGACCCCTTTCCAGAACTACCGAACCTGGGACCTATCACATGTGAATGCATGTCACATACAATCATGTGACATATTGTGAAATATGAAATGAATCATTATCTTTATGTCCATAGTAGTTAATTCATCTGATATCATGACATGGTTTGTCCCCATTCTCCTAAAATCAAGAAATCTGAATATTTTGACCTAAAATAAGGGTTATGCCAAAAAAAATGAAAAATAAGAGAACCAGTAGAATTGAACCATTGTCTCACCTGTAATTAGAGGAAAAAATTACATTATATGGAACATGTTTTCATTAAGAGATAATAATTTTTTAGTCTAAAATTTAAATAGGTATGGGAAACACTAGAGGAGAGGTGAGTTAGGGGTATTGGGGTGAAGCGAAAACAACATGGTGGGAAAATTTATCTTTTTAATTCAACCACATTTTTAAAGAAAACTTCTAGATTCCATCACGATACTACCCATATGGCCATGGCATGACACCCTATCAGGGGGACATCACATAAGTAACCATAGAGTTTACACTATAATTACCTTTTCCAAATAACATATAGAAACTGTTAGACATGAATTGTGTTAGGAACTTGTGTTTTGTGAAAAAACGTTCCCTCTACCCATCTATCATAGAATATCCCTCACTGGTTATGGCATAATTGGCCACTTGTAACACAATTCTTCATTCTACTAAGGGAAAAACTTCTACACCACCCAATGCTCTTAAAAACTATAAAAAATCATAATACTTGTAAAAAAATCTCCTAGGTGTGTCATATCTGTTGAATTAATGATAAAAATACCAATTACAAAAATAATCCCTACTCTAAAGAACAAAAATTCAAATTACCCCCCCAAAAAGTAAACCATAAATTCACGGTTCCATATAAACTTCCAACCATTTGTCTTTTCATCATAATAATGAATATAGGATGATCCCAAAATACTAGATTCATCTATAAAAACCCAACACTACTACTATTTTCCCATTATAAACAATATTTGATTAAATCATACACCAAATGGAATTGACCACATTGTCCTCTGTGGAAATCTCTTGGTGTGATCCTCTGTGTTCCTAGTAATCTATTTAATAACACATCTAACAAAAAATCCTATCGCCTCAAAAATCTACATGTAAATCTATTTTGGAATATCTCATTCGTCAATTTAATTCTAAACCAGGCTAGATTTATATGTTATCACTCATATACGAAACATAATACCTCAACCCATGAACAATGTAACCACATTATCTCCACCCGATTCATGGTTGATTCCCCAACCAATGCCTCATTAAAAAAGGACAAATCAGACTTTTCCATGTGTACCAACACCCTCAACACCCAGGACACACATAATGTGATCACCAAATCCCATCACCCATTAGTTTCCGAACACACCCACTGTATCAAGCATCCTTGATGAATTCCAAAATCTAGTGTTCCCTCAGTACTAGATATGACTATTTCCACCATATATTGAATGTTCTTGGTACCAATTTTACTTCCTATTAAGATCAACATCAGACAACTCGACGCTAACCATCTCCCAACTATTTTAGGGTCAAAAACAATATAACAAGTAATATTAACCCCACCATGGTATCATCATTACCACCATCCCAGCAATACCATCCCTCTTGGATACCAATAAATCATTGGGGTTTTCTCCACTTGATTCCTTCTCATATAAAACTATAATCCTCAACCCAAAGACTCTAGTTTGGGGTCTTATGTGGTAATTATGTCTCAAGAAACCTATATTTGATCCAAACAATCTGAGGACTCTATTTTTAACCATTGAAAACCTTTATCCCTTTACCTATGATATACTAACCCTTGAAACAAATAAAACTCATTCCAATAACCTCTAGCCACTATTTAAATTGCCCAAGTATGTTTTGTTCCAAAATATATTCCATTAAAAAAGATACTCATTATATATTCCAAATTCTCAAACATTTTCAGTTGAAACATTCCATACCACCACATGACATGGAACTTAATTGAATATAATTTCATCTTTCCTATTAAAATTTCTTACATGACAACCATAGAACCATTCCACTCAACCTTGGAACAAAATAACCATACATGGAGAACTTTTTATAATCTTCCATGATATTGGTAGGATCACTTATGATGCCAAACCATTTATGTCCACCATATTTCTTATCATGATATCGCTATAAAAAGATTTATATATTTACAACATCCTCTCTCATATATTTTCTTCACTAAGGAACTACCAATTGGAGACATTATGTAAGAAACTTTCTAATGACATCACTAACTCATACCCCACAAATATACAAAAATAGTGACCAAATTACCCATATGACACCAAGATGGGTCATCCCAAAACTACAAGAACACAAACCAATCACCAAAGGATGACATAAACTCTAAGGATTAAATAAAGCTTAAGTGGGAGGTGGTTTTAAACCTTATACAAAGGAAAATAACTATGTATATAAACCCATTGAAAACCATGCATAAACCTTTGGAGAAAAATATATATAATCCCAAAACACCATTACCCGATAATAGGATATGTTTTAGTCAAACATAAATGGATATCAATGATGTAAAGACCATTTAAAATTTTTATACATTCCATCTAGTCTAGGAAATATCAAAAAATTTATTAAAAATGAGAAAAATAAACCATAATCTAGAACAGACAAATATGTAAAATCGAACATTCCCTTAAGGACTAAAGGGATAAGTCCCTTTTTGATGTCATATACCTAATTATCCTATAATTACATGATGTAAATAAAATTATTTCATTAAAATACATTACCAATAATTTTATGATTTATAGTTTTAGATAATTAAGAAAAAATAGAACTTATTTCATTTTAAACTAACGGACATTTTCCAACTATATAAAATAATTTCTTAATCCATAAGCATTATTCAATATCCCCCACAAATTCTTCTCATAAGATACCCTTATAGAAACATATTATGAAATACTTTTCTTCATATCCTAGGTAAATTACAATATAACAAATGGATGAGCTCATATTATCCCTAAGGGTAAACAGAAATGATAAAAACTGAATATTATAATTGATTATATGGGTATAATAAAAACATATAAAAAATAAATACAAAAAAATATTCAATCGAAAATCATGGCATATAAAACAGAATAACATAATATATGTATAAAATGATTACAAAAACATGATTCAGTAAAAATGAAGAAAAAATACTAATCCTTGGAACATAGGAAAGAAAGGATAACAATCCTAAAGCTAACATTTCTTTTATTTTTAAACATAGATTCCTGCGAAGATATTCAAACATAGAATTATGATTAATGAAATATTCTATCATACTCACCCTTGTTGATCCTATCAATTTTATAAATTATTAAGATAAAATTTATATCTCATAATCCTTAAATTTGTGTGTGACCTAAAAAAATCACCATATCCTAAAATAATCTATAGAAAAAAATGGGTTCCTTAAAATATAAAAATAATAATATAAAGAACCTGTGAGAAAAATGGGTTTCATTCATCAAATATTAATGAATATAAGGATATAAAATGAATTTCGTAGGTATTCATATAAGGAAATCATTAATAATTCCATCAATAAATATAACATGATAAAACTATGGGATATAAATGGTTACCCAATGACATCAAATAATAGTTTAGGTAAACACCATTCAATCAAGATAATAAAAAATATAGTATTTCCACCATATATATAAACGATATAGTGCTATGATAATAATCCATCCAAATCAATTGATGTATGATATCTTGGTTAAATACCTTGAAATAATATAATTAGAAAAGTTGTCTTCACAATGGAAATGAATTGGAATAAAAATTGTGGTTATACACCAAAATCAATTAGGTAGGAAAAATAGATAAATATAACAATTATAAAACAAATTTACAGACATTACATTAGTAATCAAGAGAGATAATTTGGATGGAAAATTTTGAAAAAAATATCCTCTAAAAGTATAAGATATAGAAATGTATAATGACTTTGATGAAAAATATTTTTAATTTGTTGAAAAAATAAATTTTAGAATAAGAAATATCCTAAATATTATGAAATAATTTTACTAAGGTCATTATAATAATCATGGAGAAAGATATTTATCCTTTTATAAACCATAAAAATTTAGGGATATTTGTAGGAACCTGGTTCTTATTCATGAGGTACGACTTTATTCCTTTCCCTTTTCTTAAGTGTTTTCAAGAAAATAGGAAAATGGGGGAAAATCCGAAATTTTATGGGTACACACTGTGTATGTTTCTACTAGCCATGTACTTGAGCCATGTGGGATGAAAATACAGGGTGTGTAGGCCTCTCAGAAATGAAGGGTGTAAAAACTAACTACACATCGTGTACTTAGTATATACATGCCTTGTAATCAGTCTGTAGGTGAACAGTAAGGTTGTGGGGGTAGCCTCCAGCCGAACAGTAGTACATGCCGTGTACTCAAAAATATATGTTGGGTAATAAAGTCGACTGATAAACAGTGAGGCGGTGGAATGTGGCCACCAGGATAATGGTTAAAAAATGGAAATCACATGCCTTGTACTTGATAGTACACGCCGTGTACTTATGTATTTTCATATAAAACAGTTACTAGCCTCCTATTTCGACAGAGGAATCTTAGCACGCCCGAGAACCATGGGAGGGAACGCCGGATATTGGAAGAGCTCCTGACCACACATTGGGACTCCGATTACTTCGCCAATGATCTCGTTTGATCTGCGCGCGTGAGTTCTTCTCACTCCTTGAGTGTTTTCCTCCAATTATTTCTTGAGGGGAAGTTATTTAAGTTTGAACACATAAAAATATATCCCAGATCTACGTTGTTATTAGTTGATTCAGGGGGCATCGTTCATGTATATCGATCAGAGGAGATCGAGGTAGGTGGTCTCGTGTAAATTTCTAGTAGTTAAGTTGTTTTGTGTACTGTTGTTCTACACGCCCATGTTTGGTGTTCCATATGGATGAGGCCTTAGATGATAATATATATAGAATTTCATAGCTAATGTAATGATAAATATAAACTTCTCTGTGGGATCGTTTCTTGGGTCCAAGGCCACACCGTGGGTGTGTATCCCTTGTTTATCCATTTGGCTAGGATACCCATGGGTATTCTGAAATGATAGCATCTTTTGGGTTTTCTTGAGGGGAAAAATATTTATTACTTTCTTATGCACCGGGCTTGCCCAATTACTTTATTATACTGAGGGTATTGTTTTATTTAGCCTGAGTTCAGTGTTTCATTTAGCATGAGGGAAACACTTCTCATGCCTATGGGCAGAAGCTTTTGTGCTTGAGGGTGACATCTCGTATGCTTGGGGGCGATATTTGTTATGCCTCTGGGAATTCACATGCGGGATTTGATTCGGATAGCTTGAGGGTAAGGATTTTCATGTATGAGGACAATGTTTTCTTTGAATATTCACTATGGTGATTTCTTATGTTGTACCTTCCAAGATAAAGCACAAGATTGGAAGTGATAAATGATTATTAAAATGGGAATATAACTAGTTGAGATAGTTACTTTTGCATAATTCCTAGTTGCTATATTTTATTATTACACACTGTTGTGGCACATTTTCACTGACAGTTGGGAACGGGCCTTTGGTGGTTTCTTGCTGGGTTTTGTTTCTCACACCCTGTTTGGGTCATGTCTTGGGCCCAAAGATATTATATTTCTGCAGGTGTCGATTGTAACGCCCCGACCCTAGATACCCAGAGTCGGAGCATTATTACATAACATTGGAATGATCACAAAGGATCAAGTCTCGAAAGACCGATTAGTTTAGTAGTCTTGGAAACACTAGATATATTCATAAGTCTTAAATTACATCATAAGGTAAAAAAAACTAAAACTAAAACAACATCTTGTCTTTATATCCCCCCATACTATCCCTGCAGGCCATTCATAAATTACTTCTTCATAATCCTGATAAAAATAAAACATTGATATGGGTGAGCTCAGATGCTCAGTAAGGATAACATTATAGCAGAAGCTTTCATAGATAACCATAAACACTTAAGGCAGTTTATAACTAAAACAAAATCCTTTTTTTAAACATGAACTTTAGCATAAAATGAAAAAATAAAATAAAATAATGCCATTTACATACTCACATTGATATTCTACTAGTCGAATGATCACATGAAATATCAATAACCACTCTCATAATGATGGAATGCGTAATGCCAGAATATCATAACCACATAGCCAAGGCCTCGTGCCAAGACTATAAATAAGATTTAGACAAGGACTTGTGCCAAGACACTAGTTTTTCTCATGAGACCTACCGATGCATCGAGGATCTATAGCGGGCTCCACCCGTCACTTATTAAGTCCAATGCATTCCTCATATGAGTAGGTTTAAACATAACATAAACATTCGTATTAAAGCTAGCATACAAAATGTCAATACTTTAACCACAAACCATGAATGGTATAAAAATAGCACATCCACAGTCAAACATAACTAATTCAATACAATATGGAAGATTTTATTGTATCACATTAACCTCAATCAAGAATAGTGAAGGATATTGATATTAAAATAATCATCAAACTATTAAGAGAAATATCCATATTTTCTTGAAAACATTTAAAAGTCACACTATTTGTCAAGAATCCATTTAAAAATAGATTTTTGAATCAAAGTGTCCCATACCACTTTGAAACTTTTAAAAGTATTTTTAACTTTAAAACTTTAATTTCCATATAAATAAATTCTTTAAAACCATTTTTAAAACATGGACATTAATGAGAATGATTTAGATGAATAAGTCTTTAAAACATTTAAAAATGGTATTTTAGATCGAGATTCTAACCAAAAGAGAGACACTTGAATACAAATAATTGAGGTAATCAAAACTTTGTAATATCATGAGAATAAAGGGATTCATGATATACTATGTCAAAGTACATTATATACACCACATAAAAGTGATTTGGTGTATAACAACAAAGAAGTCTCAATGGAATTTAAGTTGAGATGAAATCTCTCATAAAGGGCATATCCTTAGGTTAAGGATAAATCAATGACATAGTTATGTGTGAAAAATATAAATACACTAAATATGATTGTATATTCAGTGTAAAAAAATCAAAGGATATTCACACATAATCTTGTAAAAACAACACAAATGAATTGGATGTTTAACTCAACAAATGGAGAATAAGTTAAAATTACTCTTATCAAATTCATATGGATGACTTGAGAAATTATCAATGGAGTGATTATGTGTATCAAAAGTATATCCACGGAAAAGGGGAGTGGAGATTATGACATAAGCAAATGAATAGTTATTCCACACATAATCTCGGAGTAAAATAATCAATGAAGTTTGCGTAAAGCCAAATAAATGGAAATGGAAATTTCGAATTCCCTTATCGATTAGGTAACATACGAAACAAACACCTATGAAAGAATAATCATACAATGATGATGTAAATACCCATAAATTAAAGTATATTACACAATGAATACAATCATGGTCAGTACACATACACCACATGCAATAATTAAGTGGTGAACAATGGAATTCTCACGAAATTAAGAGTGAGTTAAGAAACCCCTTACTTTGTACTTTTTCCTTGGTCGATGGTAGGTTAACCTCCTGTATAATGGTGAAATAATTGTTATTAAATTATACAGGAATCATATATATTAATATGATATCATATATGATTTTTTAACTTTTCTTTGTTAATAATATCTTAGAATTATCATCGTTTCGGGTGTTAACCTACTCGTTTTCTTTTATATGTTTTGTTATGTAAGCCATGTTTGTCATGGATAGGTTGTATCTTATTCATATCTATAATGATATAAAGTCCTTAAAAATTATTTTTAAATCATCAAATGATAATTATACTTGAATGGATACTATAGAGAATGAATCTCATCGCGTTCGTGGAGACGGTAGTCCATACGTATACACGAGCAACAATATCATTATTTTGATATTAAAATAATATATAATTGGATGGTATATCATATATACAGAATCATAATCATGTTATATTTATTATTTTCATGAGTTACACATCATTATTATACCCACCCAAATAACAATATATTGAATAACTATTACACCATGACGTGGAAATGGTAAGCCGTACGTACGCACGTATGGTGACATTTTATTCAAAGGGTGGATAGAATACAGAATATCGTTGTACCATATTTATAATAACATATTAGATACTGGAGTTATTATTTTAGAATTGTAATAACAAAGAAAGAAGAAGTGGAAGAAGAAAGGAATTTGAAAAGGGGTAGTGAAAACATTACCTCTTCTTCGGGTTCTTCCTTTTGATTTGATCAAAAGGGCTACATAGGATGGATTTATAATCAAACTGAGGCCTCTAGGTTGTAGTGAGAGAAGTTGAGAGAGTATTTGTGCAGGGTTTGGCCGAACTAAAAGGTTTTTAAGGTGTGAAGAAATGAGAAGGAGGAGTGCCCTTTTATAAGAGGGGTGAGGGGTACCTTTGGAAAAGCTAAAAATATTAATTTATAATAAATTCATATTCGGTTTCAAATGGCTCCAAAGTTGATTATTCAAAGGTTAAGGTGGTGATAGGTCGAAAAGAATTCAACCAATATGATTTAGATAGGTTTGGGTCACTATATTAACCTTATCTTTTATATTTAACTCTTCGTTAATTAGTTTGACATTTACCATGTCACTTTGTATTTTTATATTATATAGTTAATACGCATACTATATACATCAAAGTGACCCCCAACTGGTACATTAATGATATAAATATCATGATATAAGTCTCATGGCCGAAACATATATTTTTAGGAATTTAATATCAATTAATAATATAATATTTGTTTTAAATACTCTTTTATGTCAATTTTGACACTATTCAATAGTTGATTTTTGTAAAACTCATAACAGAATTATTACTTCGAAAAAATTAATTAAATCATTATTAACATGTCATATTAACCTATAAAATTAGTTTAATTCATTAAAAGTATCAAATTATATTTATTTGGTTATTTATAATATCAATTATTTTAATTTTTCACTATTATGGTTGTTACTGCATCATCATTGTGTCATACATAATATAAATTATATAATGTCTAAAAATTATAAATAAAATATAATTATGTAGGAAATATTTTTAGATTTCTAATGAATATTTACAATCGAAAATCCAACATATATAGACCCAATGTAAAAATTGTTTTTCTAAAAGATATATGCTTGTGTCATTTTTGTATTCATTTTAACTTAATTAAAATAAAGTGTCCCTATCACTTACAAGTGGCACCATGGGGTCCCAAAATCGACCCAATGATTCCCATAGTCGGAAATGTATTAACCAATAAGGTTAGTACATGTTTTAGGGTAATTTTGTTTTATTATAATATTATTTTTTAACACTTATTTAACGGATTTACCTTTTAACCATGGTAAATAAAATATTTACCGAAGTAATTATTCAAAATGTCTAAAAATAAAATTTACCTATTTACACAATTTGGACATCCTGATTCCAAATATGGAATCCATTTTTCCCAATTCAATACACAGAAGTGGAAGAAATTAAATTAAAATTAATTCCCGTTGTTAAAACAAAAAGCGTGTTTTTAAGAAATAATAACTATCAAACGATTGACAGTTGTTTATGTTCGGTTTAAATGTGAAATTATGTTCAATGACCCACATTGTATTACATGGTAAAAATATATTTTAAATATAATTTAAAACCACTCAAATTCATAATTAATCACTATTAATTATTTCGATTAAAAAATTTGTTTTTAATTAAAATTTAATAATATTTACTATTCATCAAAATATAAAAGTTATCCGAAAAGTACCAAAATTTCACCCTAGGATAATTTCGTTATTCAGAATCCAAAAATGAAGTCTATTTTACCAAATTAAAAACATAAATTAATTGAAAATTGATTCCCGCTTTCGAAACCAAAAGGCGTATTTTTAAGAAATAATAACTATCAAACCTTTAGCACTTGTTTATGTCCAATTTCAAAGTGAAATTTCTTAAAATGTCCATCATTGGATTAAATAGTAAAAATATTATCTATTTATACTTCCAAACCAATAAAATTTATAATTTAACAATATATATTATTTTGATTAAAAATGTTGTTTTCAGTTAAAATATAGTATTTTTCACTATTCACCCAAATATGAAAGTTATCAGAAAGACACCAAAACCTTATTGATACTAAATTCTTATGTCCCGATTATAAAGAAGAATTTAATTTTGTCAAATTGAATATATAAAAGTTTCAAATATTGGTTTTAAAAAGGCTTCTCCATTAAAAGGCGATAAAATTTAATTTTTTTGAAAAATACTTCGTTAATCTGAAAAAAGAAAATGTTCATAAATCATGTCTTAGAAACTTATAATATGGATTAAAATTATAAGGATAATATAATATTTAAAATTTAGTTAATATTATTCATAACCTCTTTTGAACGGCTAGTTTGGTAAGTCGTGGTGTACTTGAACTCAGTGTTGCATACAACACACGCTATTGTATTATTCAAAGAGAAGTGTACCGTGGAAGATTTGGGTGTTACATTCACCTCTGATTCAATAAATTGCGTCCTTGCAATTTTAAAAATTGGGCCTGATAATGGAAAGTCCCACATCGGAAAAAGAGTCAATAAAACTATCACTTTAAAAGAAATAAAGAGATGTTTAAAGGTCACGCAAGATAACCCATACTAGGATTCCAGGTAGGAAAACATAGATGTGGATGATAAACTAAGTGTCATGTTCTGATGGAGAGGGATAGAAATCATGATCAGGAGAAAGTTAACAATTAGAAATCCACAAACTTGTGTTGAGACAAATGATCATTAGTCTCCTAGTAGGAAAAATAAACAGACAACATTTTTTGTTTTAAGTTACATTACATAAGGATGAGGAATTCATTTATGATATTGACTAAGAATATAAAGATATATACTTACTTTTGAAGTAGAGTTTCCTTCTTTAATAAATTTCCACCACCAACTCATTTTTTTTAAATGATGAGTATTCAAGAAGACTTGGTCACACTGGAAGTGCTAGAATAAACTTCTATAGAATAACATGATCCATTCAGGATGAACTATATATTTACATTGTATTTAGAGATTAATCAAAACCAAAATCATTAGTACAAGATCTAATGATCCCCCAAAAGGATATTCCTTGAGAGAAAGTAGCACTAATCTTAATTTCCAAAATTAAACCAATAATACCCCAAAGTTAAATAAATACCATTCAATTATCAATTGTCCTTGAAATCCTTCAATATAATCCAAACTAATATTGAAACCCAAAACAAAGAAGAATTTGATTATGTAGTCTCCCATGTTATATTGTATCTCCAAATGACATTAATTACTCTTAAAGTCACATACTTAAATGTAATTAACCTAACCATTTCCATAAATAACAAAAATCATTATAAATCCACAATAAAAACATGGATAAAAATCCACCATTACTCCTCAAATGAAATCCCATACTACTCTATTTTCTTTTGGCATATAGTGTTCTCAACAAAGTGAAGAACTTCCAAAATAACATTTATTACTTAATCACCAAATCATTTTCCTATACTAAGGGTATTCATTTGGTAAGACATAAGATCCCAAATCAAATTATTATTGATCAATAAAATCATTTAACTAAAAATAATAGTCACACTAACCAGGGACTTCACATAGTCCAGTGGTAGGCGATAAATCCCAATCGCACTTTGGTTGTGGGTTCGATTCCCACAACTTTGTCCGACGTGACAGGTTTTCACACGGTCTACGTGTTGTCCTTTTTCAAAAACTATATTTTATATCATTACAAAAATGAGATGAATTCCTCAAAATAACCATAACATAATTTAACCACAAATGTTATCTCATACCTTGCATTTTCATCCAAAATTATAATAATTTTTAATTGCCTCAAACCCAATGATCATATAAAACCAAATGGTTATTTATATCTATATCCACTAGAGAAAAGAGAATTCTTCCTCAAATATCATTCTCACATGGAAAACGTTAGGGTTACAAATACAAGAGAAAATTATTCCAAAGCAAACCCTTCAACAAGGATCACTAATAATTTTTTAACATTTATCCAACCAATTATTTCCACATAGCTTCTCCTCTGACCAATAAAATATCCTATAGAATAGGACATTCACTCGGGTAATGGCCCGGTTTCCTATATTTACGGAAAATGATTGTAAATGGATTCTTGGGACCATTTTTATCTTCTTCCATAGTACTCTTCATTTTTCTTTGGAAATTCTTCACTTTATGTCCTTCCTTCCCGCACATAAATCATTTCTTTGTCCCATTGAGACACTTTCTATGGTTTCTCCTTCCACATTTCCTCCATGATGGAAATTGTGGATTTCTTTCTCCATGGTCTCCACTACTGGAGCTCTTATCATTCATCACCTTTCTCTTCTTTGTTGAGTCTGGTAATTGGTTAATATATATATTGTTGATCATATTTTTGGAAAACTGATTTGGCATAAAGACGATTTATTTTACGCCTATCAACATTCCATTTTTTGCTCATTACCACCACCGTTCCCACCTTGTACATCATTCTCAAAGTCACTATGACTTCCTTGGAATTTATCCATTGACTAAAACCAGAAAGCATTGTGTGAGTAACAGTAGTAATAAAATCATTTAGAGATTAAAATGTCACCATATTCTCAATTTGAAACATATTAGGATTAACCAAGGTCATTTACTCTCATATTATATATATATTATTTCAAATTGGTTTATAAAGACAATGTAAATTATCGTAAGAATATCCCCCGGGAGTGTTGTAACCAAGAGTGCAGCAAGGCCCGTTGTCATGCACCAGTTCCCGTTCGAGTCTAGCTCAAAGTAGTGTTTTCGGTTTTCTCCCCTAGGTACATCTGTGCCAAAGCCACCTCTACCTGCTCGTATCCAGATAGGGATGTATTTCTCCGAAAAATCACAAAATCTCTACAATACAATTTTTTTGGAATTTCTTCTATACTAATCCTCAAAGTTCATCTTATGTCTATGTGCTCTAATCAGAGTTTATGTCAATATATCTTCCAAGGTTTATACTAAACTTTCTCTGATACCAACTGTAACGCCCCGACCCTAGATACCCAGAGTCGGTGCATTATTACATAACATTGGCATGATCACAAAGGATCAAGTCTCGAAAGACCAATTAGTTTAGTTGTCTTGGAAACACTAGATATAATCATAAGTCTAACATTACATCATAATGTAAAAAAACTAAAACTAAAACAACAACTTGTCTTCATATCCCCTCATACTATCCCTGTAGGTCATTCATAAATTACTTCTTCATAATCCTGGGAAAAATAAAATATTGAAATGGGTGAGCTCAGATGCTCAGTAAGGATAACATTATAGCAGAAGCTTTCATAGATAATCATAAACACTTAAGGAATTATATAACTAAAACAAAAGCCTTTTTTAAACATGAACTTCAGCATAAAATTTCAAAGATAAAATAAAATAATTCCATTTACTTACTCACATGGATATTCTACTATTCGAATTATCTCATGAAATATCAATAACCACTTTCATAATGATGGAATGCATAATGCGAGACTATCATAAGCACCTATCCAAGGCCTCGTGCCAAGACTTTAAATAAGATTTTTCAAAGGCCTTGTGCCAATACACTAGTTTCTCTCATGATACCAACCGATGCATTGAGGAGCTATATCGGTCTCCACCCGTCACTTATTAAGTCCAATGCATTCCTCATATGAATAGGTTTAAACCTAACATAACCATTCATATTAAAACTAGCATAAGAAATGTCAATACTTTAACCACAAACCATGATTGGTATAAAAATAGCACATCCACAGTCAAACATAGCTCATTCGACACAATATGGAAGATTTTATTGTATCACATTAACCTCAATCAAGAATAATGAAGGATATTGATATTAAAATAATCATCAAACTATTAAGAGAAATATCCCTCTTTTCTTGAAAACATTTAAAAGTCACACTATTGGTCAAGAATCCATTTAAAAATAGATTTTTGAATCAAAGTGTCCCATACCACTTTGAAACATTTAAAAGGTTTTTTAATTTTAAAACTTTAATGTCCATATAAATAAATCCTTAAAACCATTTTTAAAACATGGACATTAATGAGAAATATTTAGATGAATAAATCATCAAAACATTTAAAAATGGTATTTTAGTTAGATATTCTAACCAATAGAGAGACACTTGAATACAAATAATTGAGGTAATAAAAACTTTGTAATATCAGGAGAATAAAGGGATTCATGTTATACTATGTCAAAGTACATTATATACACCACATTAAAGTGATTTGGTGTATAACAACAAAGAATTCTCAATGGAATTTAAGTTGAGATGAAATCTCTCATAAAGGCCGTATCCTTAGGTTAAGGATAAATCAATGACATAGTTATGTCTAAAAAATATAAATACACTAAATATGATTGGATATTCAGTGTAAAACAATCAAATGATATTCACATATAATCTTGTAAAAATAACACCAATGAATTGGATGTTTAACTCAACAAATGGAGAATGAGTTAAAATTACTCTTATCAAATTCATATCGATGACTTGAGAAATTATCAATGGAGTGATTATGTGTATCAAAAGCATATCCACAGAAAAGGGGAGTGGAAATTATGACATAAGAAAGTCAATAGTTATTCCACACATAATCTCGGAGTAAAATAATCAATGAAGTTTGCGTAAAGCCGAATAAATGGAAATTGAAATTTCGAATTCCCTTATCGATTAGGTAACATACGAAACATACACCAATGAAATAAGGGTCATACAATGATGATGTAAATACCAATAAATTAAATTATATTACACAATGAATATAATCATGGTAAGTACACATACACCACATGTAATAATTAAGTGGTGAACAATGGAATTCTCACGAAATTAAGAGTGAGTTAAGAAACCCCTTACTTTGTACTTTTTCCTTGGTCGATGGTAGGTTAACCTCATGTATAATGGTGAAATAATTTTTATTAAATTATACAAGAATCATATTTATTAATATGATATCATATATGATCTTTTGACATTGCTTTGTTAATAGTATCCTATAATTATCGTCGTTTCGGGTGTTAACTTACTCGTTTTCTTTTATATGTTTTGTTACGTAAGTCATGTTTTTCATCGATAGGTTGTATCTTATTCATATCCAGAATGATATAAATTCCTTAAACATTATTTTTAAATCGTAAAATGATAATTATACTTGAATGGATATAATAGAGAATGAGTCTCATCGCGTTCGTGAAGACGGTAGTGTGTACGTACGCACGAGCAACAATATCATTATTTTGATATTAAAATAATATATAATTGGATGGTATATCATATATACATAATAATTTTCATGTTATATTTATTATTTAAATGAGTTACACATCATTATTATACCAACCCAAATAATAATATATTGAATAACAATTACACCACGACGTGGAGACGGTAAGCCGTACGTACGCATGTATGGTGACATGTTATTCAAAGGGTGGATAGAATACTGAATATGGTTGTACCATATTTATAATAACATATAATATACTGGATTTATTATTTTAGAATGGTAGTAACAAAGAAATAATAAGTGGAAGAAGAAAGGAACTTGAAAAGGGGTGGTGAAAACATTACCTCTTCTTCGGGTTCTTCCTTTTGAATTGATCAAAAGGGATCCTTAAATTGGCTTTATGATCAAACTAATGCCTCTAGGTTGTAGTGAGTGAAGTTCAGAGATTATTTGGGAAGGGGTTGGCCGAACCAAAAGTCTTTGAAGGTGTGAAGAAATGAGAAGGAGGAGTTCCCTTTTATAAGAGGGGTGAGGGGCACCTTTGGAAAAGCTAAAAATATTAATTTATAATAAATTAATATTCGGTTTCTAATGGATCCAAAGTTGATTATTCAAAATTTAAGGTGGGAATAGGTCTAAAAATATTCAACCAATATAATTTAGACAGGTTTGGGTCACTATATTAACCTTAACTTTTAGTTATAACTCTTAGTTAATTAGTTTGACATTTACCATGTCACTTTGTATTTTTATATTATATATTTAATAAACTTACTATATACATTCATGAAGCCCCCAAGTGGTCCATTAATTATATACCTATCATGATATAAGTCTCTTGGCCGATCCCTATATTTTTAGTAATTTAATATAAATTAATAATATAATATTTGTTTTAAAAACTCTTTTATGTCAATTTTGACACTATTCAATAGTTGATTTTTGTAAAACTCATAACTGAATTATTATTTCTAAAACAGTTTATTAAATCATTAGTAACATGTCATATTAACCTATAAAATTAGTTTAATTCATTAAAAGGCTCAAATTATATTTATTTAGGTATTTATAATATCATTTTAATTTATTTTTTCACTATTATGGTAATTACTGCATCATCATTGTGTCATAAATAAATTAAATTATATAACGTCTAAAAATTATAAATAAAATATAATTATGTATTAAATCCTTTTATCTTTCTAATGACTATTTACAATAGAAAATCCAACATATATAACCCTATGTAAAAATTGTTTTTCTAAAAGATATATGCGTTTGTCATTTTTTGTATTCATTTTAACTTAATTAAAATAAAGTGTCCCTATCACTTACAAGTGGCACCATGGGGTCCCAAAACCACCCCAAAGATTCCCATGGTCTGAAATTTATCAACCAATAAGGATAGGACATGTTTTAGGGTAATTTTGTATTATTATAATATTATTTTGTAACCCTTATTTATCGGATTTACCTTTTAACCATGGTAAATAAAATATTTACCGAAATAATTATTCAAAATGTCTAAAAAAAAGTTACCTATTTAAAAAATTTGGAAATCCTGATTCTAAATATGGAATCCATTTTTCCAAATTCAATACATAGAAGTGGAAGAAATTAATTTTAAATTAAATCCTGTTGTTAAAACAAAAAAGCATGTTTTTAAGAAATAATAACTATCAAAAGATTGACAGTTGTTTATGTTCGGTTTAAATGTGAAATTATGTTCAATGACCCACATTATATTAAATGGTAAAAATATATCTTAAATATAAATTAAAACCACTAAAATTCATAATTTATCACTATTAATTATTTCGATTAAAAAAGTTGTTTTTAATTAGAATTTATTAATTTTTACTATTCATCAAAATATAAAAGTTATCAGAAAAGTACCAAAATTTCACCCTAGGATAATTTCTTTATTAAAAATCCAAAAATGAAGTCTAATTTACCAAATTAAAAAAATAAAAGTTTCATTTATTAATTTAATATTGATTCCCTCTTTCGAAACCAAAAGGCATATTTTTAAGAAATAATAACTATCAAAAGTTTAACACTTGTTTATATCCAATTTCAAGGTGAAATTACTTAAAATGACCATCATTGGATTAAATAGTAAAAATATAATCTATTTATACTTCCAAACCAATAAAATTTATAATTTAACAATATAAATTATTTTGATTAAAAAAGTTGTTTTCCGTTAAAATATTGTATTTTTCACTATTCACCCAAATATGATAGTTATCAGAAAGACACCAAAAAATTATTGATACTAAATTCTTATGTCCTGATTCTAAATAAGAATTTAATTTTGTCAAATAGAATATATAAAAGTTTCAAATATTTGTTTTAAAAAGGCTTCTCCATTAAAAGGCGGTAAAATTTCATTTTTTTGAAAAATACTTCTATTATCTAAAAAAATGAATTTGTTCATA
This sequence comes from Viscum album, assembly GCA_963277665.1. Taxonomy (NCBI): domain Eukaryota; kingdom Viridiplantae; phylum Streptophyta; class Magnoliopsida; order Santalales; family Viscaceae; genus Viscum; species Viscum album. The sequence goes on along the minus strand of OY728162.1, from coordinate 343,340,309 downwards.
AATAATGTCTTAGAAACTCATAATATGGATTAAAATTATAAGTATAATATAATATTTAAAATTCAGTTAATACTTTTCATAACCTCTTTTGAACGGCTAGTTTGGTAAGTCGTGGTGTACATGAACTCAGTGTTGCGTACAACACACACTATTGTATTATTCAAAGAGAAGTGTATCATGGAAGATTGGGGTGTTACATTCACCCCTCCTTCAATAAATTTCATCCTCACAATTTTAAAATTTGGGCCTGAGAATGGAAAGTCCCACATCGGAAAAAGAGTCAATAAAACTATCACTTTAAAATAAAGAAAGAGAGGTTTAAAGGTCACCCAAGATAACCCATACTAGGATTCCAGGTCGGAAAACATGGATGTGGATGATAATCTAAGTGTAAATTTCTGATGGAGAGGGATATAAATCATGATCAGGAGAAAGTTAATAATAAGAAAACCACAAACTTGTGTTGGGACAAACGATCATTAGTCTCCTTGTAGGAAACGTAAACGGACAACATTTTTTGTTTTAAGTTACATTACATAAGAATGAGGAATTCATTTATGATATTGACTAAGAATATAAAGATATATACTAACTTTTTACGTATAGTTTTATTCTTTAATAAACTTCCACCACTAACTCATTTTTTTTAAACGATGATTATTCAAGAAGACTTGGCCACACTGGAAGAGCTAGAATAAACATCTATAGAATCACAATATCCATGGAGGATGAACTATATATTTACATTTTCTTTAGAGATTAATCAAAACCAAAATGGTTAGTACAAGATCTAATGATCCCCCAAAAGGATATTCCTTGAGAGAAAGTAGCACTAATCTTAATTTCCAAAATTAAACCAATAATACCCCAAAGTTAAATAAATACCATTCAATTATCAATTGTCCTTAAAATCCTTCAATATAATCCAAAACTAATATTGAAACCCAAAACATAGTAGATTTTGATTATGTAGTCTCCCATGATAAATTGTATCTTCAAATGACATTAATTACTCTTAAAGTCTCATAAATATAAGTAATAAACCTAATAATTTCCATAAATAACCAAAATCATTATAAATACACAATAAAAACAAAGATAAAAATCCACCATTACTTCTCAAATGAAATCCCATACTACTCTATTTTCCTTTGGCATATAGTGTTCTCAACAAAGCGAACAACTTCCAAAATAACATTTATCACTTAATCAACAAATCATTTTCCTATTCTAACGGTATTCATTTGGTAAGACATAAGATCCCAAATCAAATTATTATTGATCAATAAAATCATTTAACTAAAAATAATAGTCACACTAACCAGAGACTTCACGTAGTCGAGTGGTAGGGGATAAATCCCAATCGCACTTTGGTTGTGGGTTCGATTCCCACAGCTTTGCCCGACGTGACAGGTTGTCACACGGTCTACGTGTTGTCCTTTTTCAAAAACTATATTTTATAACATTACCAAAATGTGATAAATTCTTCAAAATAACCATAACATAATTTAACAACAAATGTTATCTCATACCTTGCAATTTCATCCCAAATTATAATAATTTGTAATTTCCTCAAACCCAATGATCATATAAAACCAAATGGTTATTTATAACTATATCCACAAGAGAAAAGATAATTCTTCCTCAAATATCATTCTCACATGGAAAACTTTAGGGTTAAAAATACAAGAGAAAATTATTCCAAAGTAAACCCTTCAACAAGGATGACTAATAATTTTTAAACATTTATCCAACCATTTATTTCCACATAGCTTCTTCTCTGACTAAGAAAATATCCTATAGAATAGGAAATTCACTCATGTAATGGCCAGGTCCCCTACATTTATGGCAAATGATTGTAAATGGATTCTTGGGACCATTTTTATCTTCTACCATAGTACTCTTCATTTTTCTTCATAAATTCTTCACTTTTTGTCCTTCCTTCCCCCACGTAAAGCATTTCTTTGTCCCATTGAGAGACTTTCCTGGGTGTCTCCTTCCACATTTCCTGCATGATGGAAATTAAGGATTTCTTTCTCCATGGTCTCCACTACAGGAGCTCTTATCATTCATCACCTTTCTCTTCTTTGTTGAGTCTGGTAATTGGTTAATACATATATTGTTGATCATATTTTTGGAAAAATGATTTGGCATAAAGACGATATCTTTTACACCAATCAACATTCAATTTTTTTGCTCATTACCACCACCGTTCCCACCTTGTACATGATTATCAAAGTCACTATGACTTCCTTGGAATCTAGCCACTGACTAAAACCAGAAAGCATTGTGTGAGTAATAGTAGTCATAAAATCATTTAAAGATTAACATGTCACCATATTCTCAATTTGAAACATATTAGGATTAACCGAGTTCATTTACTATCATCTTATATATATATTACTTCAAATTGGTTTGTAAAGAAAATGTAAATAATCCTAAGCATATCCCTCGGGAGTGTCGTAACTAAGAGTGAAGTAAGGCTTGTTTTCGTGCACCAGTTCTTGTTCGAGTCTAGCTCAAAGCGGTGTTTCGGGTTTTACCCCTAGGTAAATCTGTGCCAGAGCCGCATCTACCTGCTCTTATCCATATAGGGATGTATTGCTCGGAAAACTCACAAAATCTCTTCAATACCAAAATTCTAGGAAGTTATTCTATACTAATCCTCAAATTTCATCATAGGTCTACGTTCTCTAATCAGAGTTTATCTAAATCTAGCTTCCAAGGTTTGTACTAAACTTCCCCTAATACCAACTGTAATGCCCCGACCCTAGATACCCAGAGTCGGTGCATTATTACATAACATTGGCATGATCACAAAGGATCAAGTCTCGAAAGGCCGATTAGTTTAGTAGTCTTGGAAACACTAGATATATTCATAAGTCTTACATTACATCATAAGGTAAAAAAACTAAAACAAAAACAAAATCTTTTCTTCATATCCTCTCATAATATCCCCACAGGTCATTCATAAATTACTTCTTCATAATCCAGAATAAAACATTGAAAGGGGTGATCTCAGATGCTCAGTAAGGATAACATTATAGCAGAAGCATTCATTGATAAACATAAACACTTAAGGTAGTTTATAACTAAAACAAAAGCATTTTTAAAGTTGAACTTCAGCATAAAATCAAAAGATAAAATAAATTAATACCATTTACTTACTCACATGGATATTCTACTAGTCGAATGATCACATGAAATATCAATAACCACTTTCATAATGATGGAATGCATAATGCCAGACTATCATAACCACATAGCCAAGGCCTCATGCCAAGACTATAAATAATATGTAAAGACCCGTAAATTTCAAGGAAATTTTTTTCTTAATTTTCTTTGGAATTTACAAGAGCGCAGTTTCTGACGGCACCTGATTCCGAGGCCCGGTGTGCCCGGAATCATTTTCCAAAGTTTGGCTCGGGTACGTTCAGTGAACGGACGAGCAGGTTTTTCTATCTTTTGAACCGGTGCCCGAAATCAAATTCGATGAAATCGCAGCGCCGGTATTTGCTTAGAAACGCCTCTTCCGGAGTTGCGTTTACTAGGCTGTGGTTTTTAATTTTCGGGCTTAAAGTTAATAAATAAAACAATTGTTCGACAAACTTTATTTTATTTCACTTAAGCCACTTGAAGCCACTTGAAAGCCACTTAAACTGAGTTGAAACGGATAGGGTACTATCCAAAAATATCCAACCCTCTTGGTAGGATATTTATGAGGTGGGGCCCGCACGAGCCCCGCCATTTCTTTTCCGCTAAGTAACGCACCCGCGAAAACCCGTCATTATGAAAGTCAACTGACGCATTTTCTTAAATTCTTAACGCACCATTTAATTGGGCGGTTTATTTCGTGAATTAAATGGGCGGTTTATTTCGTTGAATTAATTTTATGAATTAATGGGTCTTTACTTACCTCTTTTTTGTTAGTTGGCGTAATAATAAAATATTACCAACACCGACATTTGGAGGATTTCTCGTTGAGAGGTTTTTGACAGAGATTCTTGTGCCTCCATCCTTCTTCGCGAAGAACGCGAAGCACGCAAAGAACGCGAAGAACGCCGTTACCCTCGGAGTTGGACGACGCTTCATCCGAGACGTTCTTCCCCGCCCCAATCTCTGATCACCAACTTCTTGAGGTAAGAGATCTCGGGTTTCTTTTTAAACTTCCTTGTGGTTTATAACAACACACGGATTTAATTATTCACAATTAAATCTGTTGTCTCTTGGTCCGCTGAGTTCTTCGACCCAACGCCAGATTCCGCGACGACGCAACGCCCTTCCACGACGACGCGACGCCTTCCGCGACACGACGAACCCCTCCTTCCGCGACGAGCAATTCCGCGAAGAACGCTCACGCGCGACGACTTGTCGAGGTAGGGATTTTGTTTTGGAAATGCCTTTTCCCCGTTTTAAAAATTTAAGAACCGAATTCAAATGAACAATTTTAATTTACTAAAATTGTTGTTTCATGTGTTGAATTATTTTCTCCCATTGTTGTTATCTAACGCAGAGGGTGCGGGCCTAACGAACACGGCCCGAAAACCCTCCTCCGTTCTTCATTGTTGTGCAGATTTGACGGGTGATGATGGAACATGCCGCAATGGAAATTTGATGGTTCCTCAGTGAAGAACGAGTCCCGGGAGGAGTAGCGGTGCAGGCGGGAACAAAATCGGACCACCAGAGCAACTCCGGTGGCCCGTGGAAGCCGCCGGCGCGGCGGAGCCGGCAGCCGGGGGCGGCGGCGCCCCGGGGCGCCTCCGGACAGGCCCGCCGCGCGTCCGCGGACCCACGGCCGCGTCGGTCCGGCGCACTCAAACGCGGCAAAGACGCGTCCTTTGATCTATCGAGGCCCGATGCGTGGGGTCGCGGCAGTTCCAACCCGCGGCAGCCGCTCGGCCGCTCGGCCGAGCCGAGCTGGACCGGCCGGCCGAGCCAGGCTGCGCCCTGGCCGGACCGGACCGGTTCCAGCCGGGTTGGACAGGTTTGGGTCGACCTGATTCGGCCGACCCGGGGGGGGGGGGGGGGGGGGGGGGGGGACGGGCCGGGTCGCCCCGGGCCCGGACCCCCCGTCTTCGGACCATTTTCGGTCAAATGCCCATATCTTGAGCTACGGGCCTCCGAACGATGTCCCGTCAGCGGAAACGCGATCCTTGGATCGAGACGGTCGTTTCGGTATATCGAACTCAAGGTTTCAGAATACTTTGAGTTTGGCCGGGTTGGTTCGTACACGAAACCAACCGGGCCCTCGGAGTGGAAACGCTCATATCTTGAGCTACGGACGTCTGATTGACGTGCCGTCATCTTTTTTGAATTCCTCTATGTGAGACGGATCTTTTGGCTCTATCCACCCGAGGGCTGGACGTAGGTGGAGTACGTTCGGGTTGGTTTTTCCTTAACAACCAACCGGGCCCCTGGGACGAAAAAGCCAATAACTCTCAGACCGGGCGTCCGATTGATGCGCCGTCTGCGACGTTGAGTTCCTGTTGACGATACGGAAATTTTGGATACATCAACTTTGGAATTTGTGACAGTTGATGTATAGGCCTCTCGGCTCGTGGAGCGGACCCTCCTGAATGAGCTTGTTGTGTGCGGGAACCCTAGAGCTGGCTGCGACTGCTACTTCGACAGCGACGACTGTGCAGAGATCCTCAATGGACTGCAGCGACGACTGTGCAGAGATCCTCAGTGGACTGCAGCGACGACTGTGCAGAGATCCTCAGTGGACTGCGCGACGACTGTGCAAAGATCCTCAGTGGACTGCGACGACTACAGCACTCAGCGATCCTATGTGGATCAGTGCTACAGGTCCTGTGTGGGCCCAATCCTGTGTGGGTCCGATCCTGTGTGGGTCATCGCTCAGCGGTTCTGTGTGAGCCTGCGCCTACAGGACCTGTGTGGGCCCGATCCTGTGTGGGTCATTGCGGGGGTTAGTTACCTATCGATCCTTTGTGGGTCTGACGACTTAGATGGACCAGTGATCATCTTTATCGTCATTTGAAGAAGTATACCTCTATGAGCTGAATCCTGTGTTACTCTCCTTTGTGGATTGTGTTGAGCTATCCTGTGTGGATTTACTGTTTACTTTTCTTTGTGGATTGTGTTGAGCTATCCTGTGTGGATTTACTGTTTACTCTCCTTTGTGGATTGTGTTGTGCTATCCTGTGTGGGTTTACGTTTTTTTTCCTGTGTGGACTGGGTTGTGCTTGGACTCGGACGTTGGATCCGAACGGGAATTGATGACTTAGGTATATGTATGGGAATATACCTAAGCAGTGTCGGTTGTTACTTCGTGATTGTATCTATCCTTTGTGGATTTCGGGAGACCTTCGGGGGTCTCGGGGTCCCTACTAAGTAGCTTATACTCACCCCTGCACGGGCTATGCCCGCACTTCGTTGTGTTGGTTGCAGACGACGGACAACGCTGATCGAGGTGGAGGCGTGCGGAGCAGGACGGTACCTGGAGGTTGACCACTGGGCAGGACGCACTCGGAGCGGACGGCTGGACCGAGGAGCTGTGGAGGCTATCTGTACCCACCCTTCAGGTGGGATTTCCAGAGGACGGCTCGACGCAGCGGCTTTTCTTTTCAGTTTCTGTTGTTCCCTTTCAGTTGTACTTTACAGTTGGGCTTGTATTTCTGGCCCCTTTTTTACTTTCAGCACAACTTGTTACAATTTTTACCTAGTGTTTACTTTTCCGCTTGCTTACTCTGTAGAGCTTGTTTACTTTTCAAAGGCAATTCCTTCCCTTTTTCCAGGATTTATGCCTTGGTGCTAGTCGCCAGCCCCTGGCCTATGGAAGGCGGGCTTGGGGTAGTCACGACACGGGCCCCGAGGACGGGTCGTGACAAATTGGTATCAGAGGCGGCCAGTTCTACCACAGACTCTGATATTTCTTCTATGTGAATCAATAGTGTTTAGCGTATTGGGTGTGGTTATCAGTCCAGGGAGTCCAGTGTTGGTGCGGCGGCCGACGTATCCGTACACTAGGACCCTGACTTCTGATTTCCGACTTAATGCATGAAAACATTGATTGCATGTGTGTTTCAAGTTTTCTTTGTGATTACTTGTGTCAGATCACCAGGTATACTGTTCTGACCATGGTGCACTTGTTTCCTTTTCAGGATGGCCCCACGATGGCAGCCAACTAGGGTTCCGAGAGTAGAGCGCGACGACAGCCCGCCGAGCGACGAGGCCTCGGTACAGGGCCCGTTGACAGCAGAGGCACAGACGGTACCTTTACCCACTGAGCCCCCGATGCTTCCAGCACCGACCGCTGATGATGCACGTCGCCTCAGAGATCTGCACGAGTTCCATCACCAGCGACCACCCAGGTTTCATGGGGAGACGGACCCCCAGACAGCCAAGGACTGGCTGGAGGCGGTCGTCCAACTTTCCAGGCTAGTGAGGACACCAGCAGACCTCATGGTGATCCTCGCGGCGAGCCTAATGCACGCAGCAGCAGGCCGATGGTGGAGCTTGATGCTCCAGGTACACGATGAGGACTCCCTCTTCCGGAAGGAGACTTAGAGAGCTTCTTCCACTCAGAGTTCGTCCCGGCCACCCTCCATGCGGTGCGCATCCAGGAGCTTTTTCAGCTGCGGCAGGGCAGCTTGATGGTCACCCAGTACGTGGTGAGGTTCACCGATCTTTCTCGCTACTCGGCCGACATGGTACGGGACCCCTTCTTCTGGGCCCGGACCTTTGAGTAGGGTTTGAGACATGAGATCAGGGCATCACTGATCTCCCTCAGCATCCCGACCCAGGAAGGAGTGCTGGAGCGAGCCCTTCTGATCGAGAGCTTTCTGGCTGAGTCCACAGCGAGACCTACCGTAGGGCGGCAGGTAGTGGAGTCTTCGACAGCAGGTAGCCGACAGATGACTCAGGGTTCCAGGCAGACCAGACCTTCCGACAGTTGACCTCGGGACACCGGCTTAGCAGTGTGGGGCACACAGCGCGAAGCCAGTCTTCCGAGAGGCAGGCAGTGCTACGCGTGCGGCGGGTAGGTCCACATGGCTCATGACTGCCCAACCCGTCGTACCGAGGAGTAGCATACGGTGGAGGGGACACCCAGGCAGAGGCAGAGGGTTGACCATGGCGGTACGCAGGGAGGAGGCGGACGAGGAAGAGGAGCTGGCCGAGCAGCGGGTGGTGGGCGACGCTTTGAGGCTCTGCCACCACCACCACCAAGAGGTCTGCCCTGACCACAGGGAGCTGGCGGGCAGAGACAGGCACAGATCCAGGCAGCAGAGGCCTATGAACACGGCGCGCCAGAGATGATTCGAGGTACGATCTATGTCTATTCCACCCTTGCTGCAGTTCTTATAGACACAGGAGCGAGTCAATCTTTCATAGCTGCTGCCCTTGTTCGGAGCTCGGAGATTCTGACAGAGCCGTTGGCTCGATCCTTACGGCTAGATACCCCCACGGGAGCAGACTCTACAATTACGCACTGGTGCCGGCAGTGTCAGCTTACTCTAGGAGGCGAGAGCTTCAGATGGGATCTTCTTGTAGCGGCGTTGAGGCCTTATGATTTCATCTTGTGCATGGATTGGTTATCTACGGTCCATACTCAGATTGACTGCATTAGGCGCAAGGTGCGATGTGTGCGCACTAACGGAAGTAGGTTCACCTTCACCGGCGAGAAAGGAGCCCTTGCAGCACATGATGGACTCTTGCAGAGGAGGGGATAGCCCATCACTCATCAGTTGGCTAGCCTCATCCTAGGAGCAGTGGACTTGCGGAGTCCCAGTTTTCCTGCAGTGGTGGATCAGTATGCGGATGTCTTCCCCGACGACGTCCCAGGACTACCTCCTCGCAGAGAGGTAGACTTCTATATTGACCTGTACCCCGGGACAGCCCCGATATCCACTCCAGCATATTGGATGGCCCCCGATGAGCTTCGAGAGCTGCGGGTATAGTTGGGGGACTTGCAGGGAAAGGGGTTCATCCGACCTAGTGTTTCACCCTGGGCTTCGCCGATTTTGTTCGCCAAGAAGGCGGATGGGAGCTTGCGACTGTGTGTCGATTATCGTCACCTTAACCAGGTGACAGTGAGGAACAAGTATCCGCTACCGAGGATTGATGACCTCTTCGATCAGATCAAGGGAGCATGGTGGTTCTCGAAGATAGACCTCAGGTCAGGCTATCATCAGCTCAGAGTTCGAGACGAGGACGTGCAGAAGACGGCCTTCAGGTGTCGGTATGGCAACTATGAGTTCTTGGTTATGCCTTTCGGTGAAACCAATGCTCTAGCAGTGTTCATGAGCCTCCTGAATAGGATCTTCCAGCCATACCTCGATCGATTTGTCGTGGTATTCATCGACGACAATTTGGTGTACTCGACCACAGAGGAGGAGCACGCCTACCACTTGCGGGTTGTAGTAGACACACTCCGAGAGAACCAGCTTTATGGAAAGCTCTCGAAGTGCCAGTTCTGGTTATGTGAGGTCCACTTCTTGGGGCACGTCATTTCTGAGGTGAGAGTTACAGTGGATCCCGCGAAGATCGAGGCAGTGCTAGCTTGGGAGCCACCCAGGAGCGTGACAGAGGTGTGGAGTTTCTTGGGTCTAGCCGGATACTATCGGAGATTTGTGCCGGAATTCTCCAGAGTTGCGGCGCCACTCTCAGCTTTGATGAAGAAGGGGAAACCCTTTTTGTGGTCGAACAGATGTCAGCAGAGCCTTCAAGAGATGAGACAGAGATTGACCAGCGCACCTATCTTGAGGTTGCCTGAGGAGGGAGTTGGATACGTAGTCTACTGCGATGCATCAGGGACCAGACTTGGGTGTGTCCTGATGCAGGAGCGGGCTGTGATTGCCTATGGATCATGTCAGTTGAGGCCGCATGAGCAGATCTATGCTACCCATGACCTGGAGTTAGCAGTAGTGGTCTTCGCTCTGAAGACATGGCGTCACTATCTGATGGGCGAGCGCTTTACAGTCATTTATGACCCCCAGAGTCTCAGGTACATCTTCTCTCAGAAGGACCTGAACCTGAGACAACGGCGATGGCTCGAGTTCCTCCAGGACTATGACTTTGAGATAGTCTATACTCCTGGGAAGGGGAACATAGTAGTCGATTCCCTCAATAGGAGGACGGGAATTCAGCTACTTAAGGAGGCGACAGAGCAGCTAGCCGCCTTGCAGATATCCTTCGTGGATAGAGATGGAGCAGCCTTCCTTCAGTCTCTCACAGTCACCCCTCCAACACTGCAGCGGGTCAGAGAGGTACAACGTGGGGATGCTGACTGTGAGACACGGCGTGCACAGATATCCTCGGGATAGGCACCTGATGGTTTCTCCCTTGGAGTAGATCACGACGTCCTTTTCAGAGGACGTACCCTGGTACCAGTCGCTTTACGAGGGGAGGTGCTGAGAGAGTTTCACACTTCTCCTTTGGCGGTACATCCTGGAGTGGAAAAGATGTACCAGGATCTCAGACGACATCACTGGTGGCCGGTCATGAAGAATGTCATGGTAGAGTTCGTTTCACGGTGCCTCACCTTCCAGCAGGTGAAGGCAGAGCATCAGGTACCAGTAGGCTTGGTACATCCCCTGGAGGTCCCAGAGTGGAAGTGGGACTACATATCTATGGACTTTGTGACTGGACTTCCACGCACTTCCAGAGGTCACGAATCCATTTGGGTGATTGTTGACCGACTCACCAAGTCGGCACACTTCTTACCCATAAGAGAGCAGGGCTCAGTGGAGAGCTTGGGGCGTCTCTACGTTCAGGAGGTTGTATGGCTTCACGGTGTGCCATCGACTATCGTCTCTGATCGGGACGCTCGTTTTACTTCCCGGCTTTGGAAGGGATTGCAGGAGGTGTTTGGGACGCGACTACGTCTAAGCACCGCCTTTCACCCTCAGACGGATGGTCAGACGGAGAGGACCATTCAGACTCTCGAGGACATGCTCCGCACATGTGTCCTCGACTTTGGTCGCAGCTGGGAGGACCGCCTACCCTTGGTGGAGTTCGCGTACAACAACAGCTACCACTCCACCATCGGGATGGCACCATACGAGGCGTTGTACGACAGACCTTGCAGATCTCCTTTATGCTGGAAAGACCCTGGGGAGTCAGCACTTGTGGGACCAGAGATGGTCCGGGCCATGACAGATAAGGTCCAGGTCATCCAGGAGCGGATGAGGACAACTCAGAGCCAACAGAAGTCATATGCTGACAGGAGGCGGAGGCCATTAGAGTTCGAGGATGGCGACCATGTCTTCTTGCGTGTCTCACCTCGGCGTGGTTTGCGTAGATTTGGCCGAGGTGGCGAGTTGTCTCTACGCTTCATCGGGCCTTTCCAGGTCCTTAGTAGGATTGGCAAGGTGGCTTATCGCTTGGCTCTACCACCTCAGTTGCACCGGGTGCACGACGTCTTCCACGTATCTCAGCTGAGGAGATACGTGCACGACCCGACGCACATCATTGACCATGGGGAGCTAGACGTGGATGATGGGGCGACTTTTGCGGAGGTCCCAGTGGAGATAGAGGATCGACAGAAGTGGGTCCTACGTGGGAGATCGATTCATCTTGTGCGCATCAGATGGTAGCACGGGAACCTCCAGGAGAGCACATGGGAGCGGGAGGCTCAGATACGTGCTCAGTACCCACATTTGTTTCCCTAGTTTTTGATGTATCTTTACGAGGATGTAAAGCGATGAGGTGGGAGTAATGTAATGACCCGTAAATTTCAAGGAAATTTTTTTCTTAATTTTATTTGGAATTTTACAAGAGCGCAGTTTCTGATGGCACCTGATTTAGAGGCCCGGTGTGCCCGAAATCATTTTCCGAAATTCGGATTGGGTAAGTTCAGTGAACGGACGAGCGGGTTTTTCTAACTTTTGAACCGGTGTCCAGAATCAAATTCTGAGGGCACCGATGAACTCGCAGCGCCGATATTTTCTTAGAAACACCTCTTCCGGAGTTGCGTTTGCTCGGGTGTGGTTTTTAATTTTCGGGCTTAAAGTTAAGAAATAAAATAATTGTTCGACAAAATTTATTTTATTTCACTTAAGCCACTTGAAGCCACTTGAAATCCACTTAAACTGAGTTGAAATGGGTAGGGTACTATCCAAAAATATTCTACCCTCTTGGTAGGATATTTGTGAGGTGGGGCTCGCACGAGCCCAGCCGTTTCTTTTCCGCTAAGTAACGCACCCGCGAAAACCCGTCATTATGAAAGTCAACTGACGCGTTTTCTTAAATTCATAACACACCATTTATTTGGGCGGTTTAGTTCATGAATTAAATTGGCGGTTTCTTTGGTTGAATTAATTCTACGAATTAATGGGTCGTTACTTACCTCTTTTTCATTTGTTTGCGTAATAATAAAATAATACCAACACCGACATATGGAGGATTACTCGTTGAGAGGTTTCTGACAGAGATTCTTGTGCCCCCATCCTCCTTCGTGAAGAACGCGAAGAACGCGAAGAACGCGAAGAACGCCGTCACCCTCGGAGTTGGACGACGCTTCATCCGAGACGTTCTTCCCCGCCCCGATCTCCGATCACCAACTGCTTGAGGTAAGAGATCTCGGGTTTCTTTTTAAACTTCCTTGTGGTTTATAACAACACACGGATTTAATTATTTACAATTAAATCTGTTGTCTCTTGGTCCGTTGAGTTCGTCGATGCAACGCCGGATTCCGCGACGACGTGACGCCCTTCCGTGACGACGCGACGCCTTCCGCGACATGACGAACCCCTCCTTCCGCGACGAGAAATTCCGTGAAGAACGCTCACGCGCGACGACTTGTTGAGGTAGGGATTTTGTTTTGGAAATGCCTTTTTCTCGTGAACATTTCTTTAAAAATTTAAGAACCGGATTCAAATGAGCAATTTTAATTTATTAAAATTGTTGTTTCATGTGTTGAATTATTTTCTCCCGTTGTTGTTATCTAACGCGGAGGGTGTGGGCCAAATGAACACGGCCCGACAACCCTCCGTCGTTCTTTGTTGTTGTGCAGATTTGACGGGTGACGACGGAACGTGCCGCAATGGATGTTTGATGGTTCCGCAGTGAAGAACGAGTCCCGGGAGGAGCATCGGCGCAGACGGGAACAGAATCGGACCACTGGAGCGACTCCGGTGGCCCAGGGAAGCCGCCGGCGGCATGGGGCGCCGGCGCGGCTGCGGCGGCTGCGGACCCGCGGCCGCGTGGGTCCGGCACACTCGGACGCGGCAAAGTCGCGTCCTTTGATCCATCGCGGCCCCACGCGGGGGGCCACGACACTTCCGACCCGCGGGGGCAGCGCCCCGCAGCAGCTGCTCGGCTGCTCGGCCGAGTCGAGCCGGACCGGCCGGCCGAGCCAGGCCGCGCCCTGGCCGGACCGGACCGGGTCCCGCCAGGTCGGACCGGTTCGGTTCGACCCGGTTCGGCCGACCCAGGGGGGGTGACGGGCCGGGTCAGCCCGGGCCCGGCCCCCCCGTCTTCGGACCATTTTCGGTCAAATGCCCGTATGTTGAGCTACGGGCCTCCGAACAACGTGCCTTCAGCGGCAACACGATCCTTCGATCGAGACAGTCGTTTCGGTATATCGCACTCAATGTTTCAGAATACAATGAGTTCGGCCGGGTTGGTTCGTACACGAAATCAACCGGGCCCTCGGAGCGGAAACACTCATATCTTGAGCTACGAACGTCCGATTGACGTGCCGTCAGCTTTGTTGAATTCCTCTATGTGAGACGGATCTTTTGGCTCATTCCGCCCGAGGTTTGGACGCAGGTGGAGTATGGTCGGGTTGGTTTTGCCTTAAAAACCAACCGGGCCCCTGTGACGAAAAAGCCAATAACTCTCAGACCGGGCGTCCGATTGACGCGCCGTCTGCGACGTTGAGTTCCTGTTGATGATACGGAACTTTTGGATACATCAACATCAGACATTGTGACAATTGATGTATCGTCCTCTCGGCTCATGGAGTGGACCCTCCCGAACGAGCTTGCTGTGTGCGGGAACCCTAGAGCTGGCTGCGACTGCTACTTCGACAGCGACGACTATGCAGAGATCCTCAGTGGACTGCAGCGACGACTGTGCAGAGATTTTCAGTGGACTGCGACGACGACTATGCAGAGATCCTCAGTGGACTGCGACGACTACATCACTCAGCGATCCAACGTGGATCAGTGCTACAGGTCCTGTGTGGGCCCAATCCTGTGTGGGTCTGATCCTGTGTGGGTCAGCGCTCAGCGGTTCTGTGTGAGACAACGCCTACAGGTCCTGTGTGGGCCCGAGCCTGTGTGGGTCATTGCGGGGGTTAGTTACCTATCGATCCTTTGTGGGTCCTACGACTTAGATGGATCAGTGATCATCTTTATCGTCATTCGAATAAGTATACCTGTGTGAGTTGAATCCTGTGTTACTCTCCTTTGTGGATTGTGTTGAGCTATCCTGTGTGGATTTACTGTTTACTCTCCTTTGTGGATTGTGTTGAGCTATCCTGTGTGGATTTACTGTTTACTCTCCTTTGTTGATTGTGTTGTGCTATCCTGTTTGGGTTTACGTTTGTTTTCCTGTGTGGACTAGGTTGTGCTTGGACTCGGACGTTGGAGCCGAACGGGAATTGATGACCTAGTTATATGTATGGGCATATACCTAAGCAGCGTCGGTTGTTACTTCGTGATTGTATCTATCCTTTGTGGATTTCGGGAGACCTTCGGGGGTCTCGGGGTCCCTACTGAGTAGCTTATACTAACCCCTGCACAGGCTATGCCTGCACTTCGTTGTGTTGGTTGCAGATGACGGACAGCGCTGATCGAGGTGGAGGCATGCGGAGCAGGACGGTACCTGGAGGTGGACCACTGGGAGGGATGCACTCGGAGCGGACGGCTGGACTGAGGAGCTGTGGAGGCTATCTGTACCCACCCTTCAGTTGGGACTTCCAGAGGACGGCTCGACACAACGACTTTTCTTTTCAGTTGCTGTTTTTACCTTTCAGTTGTACTTTACAGTTGGGCTTGTATTTCCGGCCCCTTTTTACTTTCAGCACAGCTTGTTACAGTTTTTACTTAGCGTTTACTTTTCTTCTTGCTTACTCTGTGGTGCTTGTTTACTTTTCAAAGGCAATGCCTTCCCTTTTTCCGGGATTTATGCCTTGGTTCTAGTGGCCAGCCCCTGGCCTATGGAAGGCGGGCTTGGGGTAGTCATGGTACGGGCCCCGAGGACGGGTCGTGACATAAGATTTTGCCAAGGCCTTGTGCCAAGACACTAGTTTGTCTCATGAGACCTACCGATGCATCGAAGAGCTATAGCGAGCTCCACCTGTCACTTATTAAGTCCAATGCATTCCTCATGTGAATAGGTTTAAACATAACATAAACATTCGTATTAAAACTAGCATACGAAATGTCAATACTTTAACCACAAACCATGAATGGTATAAAAATAGCACATCCATAGTCAAACATAACTCATTCGATACAATATGGAAGATTTTATTGTATCACATTAAACTCAATCAAGATTAATGAAGGATATTGATATTATAATAATCATCAAACTATTAAGAGAAATATCCCTCTTTTCTTGAAATCATTTAAAAGTCACACTATTTGTCAAGAAGCAATATAAAAATATATTTTTGAATCAAAGTGTCCCATAATACTTTGAAAATTTTAAAAGGAGTTTTATTTTTAAGACTTTAGTGTCCATATAAATAAATCCTTAAAACCATTTTTAAAACATGGACATTAATGAGAAAGAATTAGATGAATAAGTCTTTAAAACATTTAAAAATGGTATTTTAGTTAGAGATTCTAACCTAAAGAGAGACACTTGAATACAAATAATTGAGGTAATAAAAATGTTGTAATATCATGAGAATAAAGGGATTCATGATATACTATGTCAATGTACATTATATACACCACATAAAAGTGATTTGGTGTATAACAACGAAGAAGTCTTAATGGAATTTAAGTTGAGATGAAATATCTCATAAAGGTTGTATCCTTAGGTTAAGGATAAATCAACGACATAGTTATGTGTGAAAAATATAAATACACTAAATATGATTGGATATTCTGTGTAAAACAATCAAAGGATATTCACACATAATCTTGTAAAAACAACACCAATGAATTGGATGTTTAACTCAACAAATGGAGAATGAGATAAAATTACTCTTATCAAATTCATATCAATGACTTGAGAAATTATCAATGGAGTGATTATGTGAATAAAAAGTATATCCACAGAAAAGGGGAGTGGAAATTATGACATTAGCAAATGAATAGTTATTCCACACATAATCTCGGAGTAAAATAATCAATAATGTTTGCGTAAAGCCGAATAAATGGAAATTGAAATTTTGAATTCCCTTATCGATTAGGTAACATACGAAAAATACACCTATGAAAGAAGGATCATACAATTATGATGTAAATAGCCATAAATTAAAGTATATTACACAATGAATACAATCATGGGCAGTACACATACACCACATGCAATAATTATGTGATGAACAATGGAATTCTCACGAAATTAAGAGTAAGTTAAGAAACCCCTTACTTTGTAATTTTTCCTTGGTCGATGGTAGGTTAACCTCCTTTATAATGGTTAAATAATTGTTATTAAATTATACAAGAATCATATATATTAATATGATATCATATATGATCTTTTAACATTGCTTTGCTAATAATATCTTAGAATTATCGTCGTTTTGGGTGTTAACTTAGTCGTTTTCTTTTATATTTTTTGTTACGTAAGCCATGTTTTTCATGGATAGGTTGTATATTATTCATATACAGAATGATATCAAGTCCTTAAACATTATTTTTAAATCATCAAATGATAATTATACTTGAATGGATACGATAGAGAATGAATCTCATCGCGTTCGTGGAGACGGTAGTCCGTACGTACGCACGAGCGACAATATCATTATTTTGATATTAAAATAATATATAATTGGATGTTATATCATATATAAAGAATCATTATCATGTTATATTTATTATTTTTATGAGTTACACATCATTATTATACCCACCCAAATAATAATATATTGAATAACAATTACACCACGACGTGGAGACGGTAAGCCGTACGTACGCACATATGGTGACATGTTATTCAAAGGGTGGATAGAATATTGAATATGGTTGTACCATATTTATAATAAAATATAATATACTGGAGTTATTATTTTAGAATGGTAATAACAATGAATGAAGAAGTGGAAGAAGAAAGGAACTTGAAAAGGGGTGGTGAAAACATTACCTCTTCTTCGGGTTCTTCCTTTTGATTTGATCCAAAGGGAACCTTAGGTTGGCTTTCTGATCAAACTAAGGCCACTAGGTTTTAGTGAGGCAATTTGAGAGAGTATTTGGGAAGGGTTTGGCCGAACCAAAAGGCTTTGAATGTATGAAGAAATGAGAAGGAGGAGTGCCCTTTTATAAGAGGGGTGAGGTGATCCTTTGGAAAAGCTAAAAATATTAATTTATAATATATTCATATTCGGATTATAATGGCTCCAAAGTTGATTATTCAAAGGTTAAGGTGGGGATAGGTAGAAAACCATTAATCCAATAGAATTTATATAGGTTTGGGTCACTATATTAACCTTATCTTTTTGTTTTAACTCTTAGTTAATTAGTTTGACATTTACCATGTCACTTTTTATTTTTAAATTATATAGTTAATAAACTTACTATATACATCCAAGAGACCCCCAAGTGGTCCATTAATGATATACCTATCATGATATATGTCTCTTGGACGAAAAATAGATTTTTAGGAATTTAATATCAATTAATAATATAATATTTGTTTTAAAAACTCTTTTTTGTCAATTTTGACACTATTCAATAATTGATCTTTGTAAAACTCATAACAGAATTATTACTTCACAAAAGGTTAATTAAATAATTAATAACATGTCATATTAACCTATAAAATTAATATAATTCATTAAAAGTCTCAAATTTTATTTATTTGGGTATTTATAATATAAATTATTTTAATTTTTCACAAATATGGTAATTACTGCATCATCATTGTGTCATAAATAAATTAAATTATTTAATGACTAAAAATTATAAAAAAAACTATAATTACGTAGGAAATCGTTTTATATTTCTAATGAATATTTAAAATCTATAATCCAACATATATATCCCTATGTAAAAATTGTTTTTCTAAAAGATATATGCTTGTGTCATTTTTGTATTCATTTTAACTTAATTAAAATAAAGTGTCCCTATCACTTACAAGTGGCACCATGGGGTCCCAAAATCGACCCAAAGATGCAATGGTCGGAAATTTATCAACCAATAAGGTTAGGACATGTTTTATGGTAATTTTTTATTATTAAAATATTATTTGTTTAACCCTTATTTACCGGATTTACCTTTTAACCATGGTAAATAAAATATTTACCGAATTAATTATTCAAAATGTCTAAAAATAAAAGTTACCTATTTACACAGTTTGGAAATCCTGATTCAAAATATGGAATCCATTTTCCCAAATTTAATATACAGAGGTGGCAGAAATTAATTTAAAATTAATTTCCGTTGTTAAAACAAAAAGTGTGTTTTTAAGAAATAATAACTATCAAAATATTGACAGTTTTTTATGTTCGGTTTAAATGTGAAATTTTGATCAATGACCAAAATTGTATTACATGGTAAAAATATATTTTAAATGTAATTTAAAACCACTCAAATTCATAATTTATCACTATTAATTATTTCGATTAAAAAAGTTGTTTTTAATTAAAATTTAGTAATTTTTACTATTCATCAAAATATAAAAGTTATCCGAAAAGTACCAAAATTTTACCCTAGGATAATTTCGTTATTACGAATCCAAAATTGAAGTATATTTTAAAAAATTCAAAACATAAAAGTTTCAATTATTTATTTAAAATTGATTCCCGCTTTTGAAGCCAAAAGGCGTATTTTTAAGAAATAATAACTATCAAAAGTTTAACACCTGTTTATGTCCAATTTCAAGGTGAAATTACATAAAATGACCATCATTGGATTAAATAGTAAAAATATAATCTATTTATACTTCCAATCCAATAAAATTTATAATTTAACAATATAAATTATTTTGATTAAAAGGGTTGTTTTTAGTTAAAATATAGTATTTTTCACTATTCACCCAAATATGAAAGTTATCAGAAAGACACCAAAAAATTATTGATACTAAATTCTTATGTCCCGATTCTATATAAGAATTTCATTTTGTCAAATTGAATATATAAAAGTTTCAAATATTGGTTTTAAAAAGGCTTCGCCATTAAAAGGCTGTAAAATTTCATTTTTTTGAAAAATACTTCTTTTATCTGAAAATATGAATTTGTTCGTAAATCATGTCTTAGAAACTCATAATACGGATTAAAATTATAAGGATAATATAATATTTAAAATTTAGTTAATACTATTCATAACCTCTTTTGAACACCTAGTTTGGTAAGTCGTGGTGTACTTGAACTCAGTGTTGCGTACAACACACGCTATTGTATTATTCAAAGAGAAGTGTACCGTGGAAGATTGGGGTGTTACATCAATTAAGGTAAGAGTCCCCATATAGGTACATTATTATTGCAGAGGAGTAGGGGATCATGGGACCAAGCTTAGGATTATGATGCTACTGAGTTTCTGGTTCACTTCCTTAGTTTGCTTTGTTGTATTTGGTACATTGTGGTGTATTGTATTTGATTGATGTGTATCTGTTTTGAGTTCTTTCATATAAATTGGACATATTGAATAATCATATATATATATATATATATGACCGTTGGTTATCTTTTGGTTATGTACCATTGTCCTTTCAACGTTTTGTTGTTACTGCTTCCCCTTTTGGTATGTTTATATTTTTCCGCTGCGATACACATTGAAAAATGAGGGAATAGTTTCCCCACATTCAATCCAAGGCCATCACTGCTAGTCGACAGCCTCTAGCATTTGGGGAAATGCACTTTAGGTCATGTGACCAACTGGGATCGGAGCACCCGTTGTGTGGATTCCAGAACCGAGACATTACAAAGTGGTATCAGAGGTATTTCATTTCATCTTGACTTAGTGTTTGGAGCCTATATCTAGGGATAGGATGGAATAGGTACTTGGTAATAAGTTGTGCCCCGGAGTAGATTACC
Organism: Viscum album; assembly: GCA_963277665.1. Classification (NCBI taxonomy): domain Eukaryota; kingdom Viridiplantae; phylum Streptophyta; class Magnoliopsida; order Santalales; family Viscaceae; genus Viscum; species Viscum album. The sequence goes on along the minus strand of OY728162.1, from coordinate 343,320,190 downwards.
CATGTACAGGGAAAAACAAATTTACCCCCAGTTGAAATTTTACTAATTTTTCACTTTACAGTTGACATGATTTTGACCGTTGGGTGATGCACTTGTGGTGTGCTATTTATATTTTTATACTGGGTTCTATTTTAGTTGAAACCCAATGAGATGAGGGTATTCTATCTCATGAATCATTTAGGCACATGTTAGAATCCCATGCCATGCATAATTTCCATGTCATGTAGGTGCATTAAAAATTACATGTTGTTTGTGATAGATAATGTGCTAGAAAATGCATCATGTGGTGATAAGTTCCTTGTTAGATATTCCCACAATTGATAGGGTATTGGTACATATTATGGTTGGGTTTATCGATGCTAATCATTGGATAATGGGAAGTATGGGCTCTCTTGGACTGGAATTTAGCGGATCATGATCCAGATTTTTGTTCTGTTTTGTACTAGAATGTAAAATGTAGGGTGGTAAATATTGGTTTTCGAGGAGTATGAGCCCCCACGGATCGGAATTTGGCATACTGACGCATGAAATTAATGAAAAAAGGGGCTCTAAAGTAGTTTCGGAGGGCTACTATCCAGAAGCCCAATCAACATGGTGTGTGGTTTTATGAACAGGCGCCATGTACTCTTCTGTTCGGGAGGAAATGAAAAATTATTAAGTACACACCATGTACCCTTTATACACACCGTGTAGTTTTTAACCATATCATAGGCATTGTAGTTAGAAACATGAGATAGTGAAACTCTTGAGGGAACTAGTCGTGTACCGATTGTACACACCGTGTCATGTTGACCCTTTGTACGCTGGGTGACTAACAAAAGGGACAGAGAAAACATTTCTTATACATGCCGTGTAAATGTTGAACATGCCGTGTAGTTTAAATCTAGGGATCAGACCGTGTCACTAACAACACTGGTCGGTGTTACCTATTATTGTGCACGCCGTGTACCTATGGGACACGTCGTGTGGTCTTGACCGGTGAGAGACTATGTGGACAAGGTTGTGTGGCTGTGGAAATAGGGTGGTGCACACACCAGGTGTTGATGTAACATGCCATGAAGTGTCATCCCAGTAGCCGGCCATGTCACTAACAACACATGTAGTTGGAATCTAAGCCATACACACTGTGTCTATCTTGAACACACCGTGTAGTGTGAGCTGTGTACCCGGTCGTGTCACGAACAACACAAGTTGGTTATGCTCGTCTTGTACATGTAGTTGTGGACTTGTACACACCGTGTAGTCTTGTTCTAAAGAGAGCTTTGTGTCTTAGCTGTGTAGAAGGACTCGGGTAGGGGAAGAAAATTCAAATACACGCCATGTGTGTGGACAACATGCTGTGTGTTTGGGGTGTTACATGACTAGTTATGGCAGATGTACACGCACATGTGAATGACTTAATGGAACACACCGTGTAGTTATTATACTCGCCTTGTAGTCTTATTTTGTAAACTTGAATGTTTTCTATTCTCTATTCCCTTCTTATGTTTGTAGTTCTTAGTCCTAGATGATCATAATCTAAGGAATGTGTTTGAACTTGTAGAGTCATGCCGCCAAGACAACCACGAGTTTTTCACCAAAAGAGTGGCAATAATTATACTCCAGAGTCGGTATTCCATGGGCTTGCGATGGATCCTCCAGCAACGCCAGATGTGGCATCAGCAGTTATACTGGATAAAGGCATGGATGTGAAATTTCGGGAAGGCTTCATGTGATTCATGCAGACCTTCCATAGAGCACCGCCAGTTGCCACATCTATGGCAGATCTAGAATGCATATTCCAACAACAGCATCCACCTATGTTTTTAGGGGATGGAGGACCATAGGCTACAGAGTCCTGGATGTATTCATTACAGACTATCTTTGAGCATCTTGAGACACCTCCAGGGAGGAGGGTATATCTTGATACTTATATGCTATATGATTCCGCCAAGAGATTGTGGGATGTTACCACCCATACTGAGCATCACCAAGACATGGCGTGGGAATATTTTCAGGCAGTTTTCTATGCCTTTTTCTTTCCAGAGACGCTAAGGGAAGATCGAGCTCGAGAGTTTATGAATCTGAAGCAGGGATCCATGTCAATGATGGATTATTCTTCCCACTTAGTGAGATACAATGTTTTTCACTGGTTCTAGTGAGTGATGAGACATTGAGGGATAGACAATTTTAGGATGGTTGTTGATATGACATCCGAGCACTGGTGAATGTTTTCTGGTTGCCTATAGTGCTTGCTATTGTGAACTAGGAATTGATTACAGAGCAGAACCTACAAGAATCTAGTGGTGCAGGACAGGGTAGTTTGACACCAATTTCTGGTACTATTTCTATAGGTAAGAGGAAGAGGTAGATGGATTTCACTCATGGTGGCAGTACATTCCAGAAGAATTTTTCTGGTGGCCAGGTCTTGTGCTACCATTGTGGAAAAGAGGGGAACAAGAGACCTCACTGTCCACGTGACACAGTGGAGTGTCGAGCTTGCAGTAAGGTGGGCCATCTCCAGTGTTTTTGGAGGGTGTTTCTACTAGTGACTAGTGAGAGGGGTTCTGTGCAGACTTTTCATGCGAGATAAGGGCCAGCAGCTTCTTACCAGTCATGGAATTGGAATACGTCAGGACATTCAGGCCGAAGTGGTGGCCATGGTCATGGTAGCCATACAACAGATTCCTAGAGACATCAGGACTGGTCAGCTCTGGGTAGCCAGGATGTGTCACAAGGCCATGACTCTGGGCAAGAATATGCAGTCCTGTAGACCCACCAAGAGCAGGATCCCAGACCATCCACTGACAGAGGTACTATTCTAGTTGGTTCTGTTTTATCTTCGATACATTTCGATACTGGTGCTATACATAGTTTTATATATGAGCCCATTGTGGAGAGCCTTGGGCTCTGTGTTTATTCTTCTTCTAATATCATTATGTTGTACACTCCGTTGGGAATTAGAACGACATGTGTGTGTCAGTGCAAGGAGTGACCCTTTGTGTTTGGTGGGTGTCACTTTCTATGGGACCTCTACGTATTATAGATGATAGCTTATGATGTAAATCTCAGGTTGGACTGGTTGGTAGACTTTCTAGCCTTTGTTGATTTCTATCGTCGGAGAGTGAGTTTCATCTCACCAGAGGGTAGAGAGTTTCTATACAATGGTGAATGGGGTGTCCAGGTGAGCCGAGCTATACCCGAGCATTGTTGGTGGGGTGGAGTGATAGCCCAGATTGTGAGTTAATATCTGGATGACCAGGGAACTTATCAGATGTGCTTTCTTCTAGTGGTTTATCATTTCATGGATGTCTTTCTGGACAACTTTTCAGGTCTACCGTTATAGAGATAGGTGGATTTCTCTATTGATCCTATGCCAGAAGCATCACCAGTGTCTATTCCTCCATATAGGATGGCTACACCAGAATTGTAGGAGTTCAAGAGGTAGTTGGAGGAGTTGCAGGAAAAGGGTTTTATTCGACCTAGTACTTCTCCTTAGGGTTCGCCTGTCTTGTTTGCGAAGAAGGCATACGGTACCCTCAGACTTTTTGTGGATTATCGGATGCTGAGAAAGTTGACAGTCATGAACTGATATCCCTTACTGAGGATTGATGTTCTTTTTTATCAACACTGAGGAGCATGATTGTTCTCGAAGATTAACTTGAGATCTAAATATCATATGTTGCACATGATACCTTTAGACATACCACTTACAGCCTTTTGTAGCAGATATGGTCTATATGAGTACTTCATAATGTTGTTCGGACTCATGAACATGCCATCAGTTTTCATGGCTCTGATGAATCATGTGTTCCATCCATATCTGGATTCTTTTGTGGTAGTCTTTGAGAATTATATCTTCGTTTACTCTCACACTCGACACAACCGTGCTACCCATCTTGAGATCGTACTGATTACACTTAGAGAGCATCATTTATGTGATAAAATCTCAAAGTTCCACTTTTGGATAGACCAGGTTCACTTCCTAGGTCATATTATCTCAGAGGTAGTAGTTGCGGTAGTCCCAGAGAATGTGAGATCAGTAGTTTTTGGGGAGAATCCTAATAAATTATTTGAAATATAGAGTTTCATGGGGTTGGTTGGTTATTACAGGTGCTTTATACAGGACTTCTCCCGCTTAGCAGCACCATTGATGGGTTTGACTAAGAATGGTATGAATTTCGTTTGGTTGGAAGCTTGTGAGATCGACTTTCAAGAGTTTAAGGGAAGGATGAAAACAGCACCAGTCCTGATACTTCTAGTTCATGGGAGGAGCTATACAGTTTACTGGGATGCCTCAGGTATTTGGCTGCGAGCAGTGTTGATGCAGGGTGATCGAGTAGTTTCATACGGGTCTCAATTGTTGAGGCCACATGAGAAGAGTTACCCGACGCAAGTTCTCGAGTTGGCTATTGTTGTTGATGTGTTATGTTGTTGGAGACATTATCTCTTGGGAGAACATTTTGTGGTATTTACGATCCAGAAAACACTGAAATATATCTTTACCCAGCATTAAATGAATTTGAGATAGTGAAGGTGGGTTGAATACCTTCAGTATTTTGACATCGACCTTTCCTATACACCTAGTAAGGATAATACAGTAGATGATGCACTGAGTAGGAGGACTCAGATATAGGCAGTGCAGGAGGATAGTGGTGAGTGGCAGCTTATGGCTTTGTTCTATGAGATGCATTTGGAGGTGCACAACATTAAGGGGAAAACCTATCTTTCATCCTTAACTATGAATTCTACCATCCTTGATAGAGTGAAGATGAGACAACTATCATATTCAAAAGGCCTTGTTCTATGGGAGTCGGTGGAAAGTGTGGACACTTATCCCGGTTGGATGATAGGTTATGACGAGGTACTGCATATCAATGGACAAGTGTTGGTTCTAGGGGATATAAGAGAGGAGTTAATGTGATAATTCCATGCATCAGCTTGGGTAGCGAATCCTAAAGTTACCAAAATGTACCGTGACTTGAGACATCAGTATTGGTGGTTGGGTATGAAATGAGAGGTAGATGGTTTTGTTGCTATATGTTCCACCTGTCAGCAAGTGAAGGCGGCGCATCAGAGGCCATCCAGACTATTACAGCTATTACCCATTCTGGAGTGGAAATGGGATGATGTCGCGATGGACTTCTTGGCTAGTTTTCCAAGGTCACCTCGAGGCAATGATTCCATGTGGGTCATTGTAGATAGACTTACGAAGGTTTCTCACTTCTTTCCAATCAAGGAGACCTTTTTTGTCGACGATCTCAGGAAGTTGTATATCCGAGAGATAGCGCATCTTCATTGGGTCCATAATTCTATCATATCAGATAGGAACACCCATTTTACTTGTTGTTTCTAGCAGGGTTTTTAGAGGGAACTGGGTACACAGGTGCTTCTGAGCCCAGCATACCACCCTCAGACTGATGGCCAGTCAGATCGTATGATACATGTGCTAGGGGACATGCTTCTTGCATGCATCCTAGACATTGGGGGATCATGGGAGAATAAAATACCCCTGTAAAAGTTTTCATACAACCATATTATTCAGGAAACTATTGAAATTGAACCTTACAAGGCTTTATTTGGTTGGCCATGCCGATCACCCTTGTGCTGGTTAGAGGCAGGTGTGGTAGCTTTACTGGTACCATGTCTCATGAAGGAGATGTCAGAGCAGGTCCAATTGATACAGAAGTAGATGGATATTAGAAAATCTCGTCAAAAATCATATGTTGATCATCGCAGACGACCCTTGGAGTTCATGATCCGGGATTAGGCTTTCTTGAGTGTTTCACCAAGGATGGGACACAGGCGGATCAGGAGATAGGGTAAAATTTCACCGAGGTATGTGGGTCCATTTGATATTCAGGAGAGAGTCGGGCCGATTTCCCTTCTATTTCAGTTACCATAGAGGTACTGGGACATGCATGACATCTTCCATATATCTCAGTTGTGCCGTTATCACTCAGACCCATCTCACGTTCTCTTCCCAAGGAGGTTGAACTTCAGGTTGATGCATCCTTTGAGGAGAATCTATTTTTTGTTGTTGACAGGAGCATGAAAGTTCACCAAGGCTTATCAGTTCCTCTCGTACGGTTGTTATGGAAGCATGGTCGAGTGTAGGATGAAACCTATGAGTGGGAGACCAACGTATGTGATCAGTGTCCAAAGTTGTTCTCAACTTTATCTTAACCACCCTTGGAGGGAAATTCAGGGATGAATTCCTTTAAGGGTGGAATTTTTTAAGAAACCAGTTCTTATTCTAGAAGTATGGGTTTCTTATATTCCATTTTTTTAAGTGTTTTCTAGAACCTAAGGAAAATGAGAAAAAATACCAAATTTTATGGGTACAAGCCAAGTAACATTCTACACACCGTATACTTTGGTTGTGTGGGATGAGAATACAGGGCGTGTAGGACTTTCGGCAATGAAGGGTGTAAAAAATGTCTACACACCGTGTACTTATTATATAAATTCCATGTAATCAGTTGGAAGGTGAACAGTAAGGTGGTGGGGTAGACGCCAGTGGGACAGTAGTACATACGATGTGCTCAGAAATACACGGCGTGTAATCAAGTCGACAAATAAACAGTGAGGCGATGGAAAGTGGCCACCATTAGAACATTTAAAAAAATGGAATGTACACGCTTTGTAGTTGAGAGTACATACCGTGTAGTAATTTTTTTTCTCTTAACACATCTAGTAGCCTCCTATTTTGACATAGGAAGCTTAGAATACCCGAGATTCGTAGGAGAGAATGCCGAATATTGGAAGAGTTTTCGACTGCACACTGGGACTCTTATTCCTTCGTCGATGATCTCGTTTGAACCATGCAGGTGAGTTCATATCTCTACTTGAGTGTTTTCTTCAAATAATTTCCCACGGGGACATTATTTGAGTTTGAACGAGTGAACGTTTATCCCCGATCTTTGTATTTCTCAGTTGATTTGGGAGGCGTCATTCACTTATATCGATCAGAAGAGATCGAGGTAGGTGGTCTAGTGTTAATTTCCAACTGTTATGTTGTTTTGTGTACCATTGTGCTATGCACCCATGTTTGGGGTGTCATATGGATGAGGCCTTAGCTAATAAGATATCTAGAATTGCATAGATAATCTAATGATAAATATAAACTTCTATTTGGGATCGTTTCTTGGATCCCGGGCCACACCGTGGGTGTGTTTCCCTTGTTTAGCTTTTTGGCCAGGATACCATTGGGTATGCCGAAATGATAGCATGTTTTGGGTGTTCTTGTGAGGAAACGTATTTATTACTCACTTATGCATTGGGATCATCCTAGATACTTACTTAGCTTGAGGGAAGTGTTTTGTTTAACCTGAGTGAACTATATTGTTTAGCTCGAGGGAAACCCTTCTCATGCCTGTGGGAAATAGATTCCATGGTGGAGGGAGACATCTCATATTCCTAAGGGTGATATTCATTATGCATGTGGGCAGTCACCTGCGGGTTTCAATTCTAATTTCATGAGGGTAAGGATTTGCATGAATGAGGACAATGTTTACTTTGAATATTCACCATGGTTACTTATTTTTTTATACCTACCAATATAAAGCACAAGCTTGGAATTGATAAATGATTATTAAAATTTAAATATAACTGTTAGAGATAGTTACTTTTGAGTACTTCCTAGTTACTGCATTTTATTATTGCACACTGCTGTTGCACATATTTAATGAATGTTGAGCAAAAGGCTTTGGTGGTTGTCTACTATGATTTATTTCTCTTACACTTTTTAGGTCATGTCTTGGCCCAATCAGATTATATTATTGTATGTGTTGATATGGTCTAGGGTCCCTATATAGGTAAATGATTGTTTCAGAGGAGTAGAAGAGAATGGGATCGATCGTAGGCTTCCGATGCTATATAGTTCCTGTTGCACTACTTTAGTTTGCTTTGCTGTACTTAATACTTTGTGTTGTATTGTATTTGGTTGCAGTGTATCTTTTTTTACTGGTTTCTTTGAAATAGGAAATATTGCATAATCATATATATATTATTGACGGTTGTCTTTTGCTTCAGTACCATTTCCCTTTTAGCTTTGTATTAATACTGCTTCTGCTTTTGGTAGGTTTATATTTTTCCGTTGCGCTACACTTTGACAAACAAGGGCATAGTTTACCCACTATCAATCCTATGTCCTCACAGCTAGTCGGCATCATCTAGCATTTGGGGAAATTCTCTTGAGGTCAGGTGACCAACTGGGATCAGGGAACCCGTTGGGTGGCTTCTATAACCGGGACCTTACAAGATTGCTTCAAATAAAATGTCGAGGTGGTAGAAAGATGTGTTCCCATTTAAAATGATAGAAAAGAACATTTTATACATATCCGTAAATGAATATGTTAATAGTGACATTAAATATTTGTTTTTAAACTGGTGAACTGAAAACTTTAGAGAAAATTTACATTTGAAAAATCATCAATATTGATTCCTTGGAATATCCTAATGATTATTAAATGAAATTTGGGGTGGAAAATATATGGAAATACCTTTTTTTAAAAACCCACATGATAAAAATGGTCACATATTTTCCGTCTTTAAATCTGTGAAAAGTATTATTTGAATTATAATAAATAATGAATTTTATCTTACCAAAAAATAGGGGATAAACGTTTTCAGAAAAAATATGGACATGAAACAAGGTAAAATTTAAAGTTGTAGGTTCTTTCTTGATAACATAATAATTTAATGTGAGAGAACAAATAAGTAAGAAGAGTTGAATAAAAAATCTATTATCCATATAAATATAAATTAAAACACCATGGAAAATAAGGGAATCATTATAAAAAATGATAATGGGGCAATATTTTCAACATGAAAAAGGTTATATGGTTTATAACATAATGATATCTCATGGAATTCAAATTTGGGAAAAATAAAATCTTATAACTTGTGGATATTTTGAATTAAAACTTTTTGAAAGAGAAAGATTTCAATTGGACTTAAATTACCATGAAATGAAGGTATTTATTCATACAATATCTCAATAATTTTTTATATAATCCATTTAATATAAATTATGTTAATAATACAAACCATGTATGAAAGAGAGTACATTGAAATCAAAAACTCTTAACATTTTTTCCTGCTAAGGTTAACTAACTATAAGATCTTATATATAAAAAATAAATATCTTCATCAACTATTTTAGGGAAATTTTAATATTAATTTTTTTATAAACATAATTTATAATTTTTTCTTTTATTTATATTAGTTTGTTGTTAACTATTTTCAATGTTAGGTGTGGGTAATTTTGTTCTTTTAGTCCTAGTATTATAATAAATATATCAGTATTTATTCTTTTTCCAAATTATATATTTACCATGTAACACCCCGACCCAAGAAGAACAGAATCGGTGCATTGTTTTAATACATTGGCATGATTAAAATGAATAATGTCCCAAAAGACCAATTAGAATTGTTGTATTGGAAAATAGATTACATACATGAATGTTACATTACACATTAGAAAATGAAACACAACATAAATGATCCTTTGAGAACACCATTAATCCCCTAGCTTAACCATTCTTATCTATCATAACACACTTCCTAGAATCCTGGGAAAATAAAACATAAGAAAGGGGATAGCTCAGATGCTCAGTAAGGATAACAATATAGCAAAAACATTCATAAATAAGCAGAAACAATTAAAGAAATTTATAAGAATAAAACCCAATCCATTTAAAAATAAACATCATCATAATATCGAAAAGATAAATCAAATAATGTCATTTACTTATTCACATAGATATTCTACTAGTCGAATAATCACATGTAATATCAATAGCCAATTTCATAATGATGGATTGCATAATTCCAGAATTCATACCCACAAACTCAAGGCCATGTGCCAAGACTACAAATAAGATTTTTTCAAGGCCTTGTTCCAAGACACTAGATTGTCTCATGAGACCTACTGATGCATCGAGAAGCTATAGCGGGCACCACCCATCACTTACTAAGTCTAATGCATTCCTTATATAAAAAGAATTAAACATAACATAAACATTCTTATTAAAACTAGCATACAAAATGTCAATATTTTATCCATAAACCACGAATGGTATAAAAATGACACATCCATAGTTAGACATATCCCAAAACCATTAATTCAAATTAGAAGATTTTTATAAAAATAAATCAACTTCAAACAAGTGTAAAATCCATAAAATGATGTAGACATAGATGAAATCATTACTATTTGAGTGAATACTCTTCATTTTGTTAAATAATTTAAAAGTCACATAATTTAGAAAGGAATACATTTAATGATATTTTGGAATCAAAGATTCCCATACGACATTGAATCTATGAAAGGAATTAACATTTTAAAACAATGATTTCCATATAAATAAATCCCTAAATTCATTTTGAAAACATGGAAATTAATTAAAAATCTTTAGAAAAATAAATATTTAAAACATTTAAATGATGATATTGGTAAATAATCCCTTCCATAATACCTTAAAAGATTAATTTTGATAACATTTTTATAAAATATGGACATCGATGATAAATATGTCCCAGTAAATACTTAATCATAAACAATCTTAGATAATAATTAAATTGTGGAATTAACCCTTACCTTGTACTTTTCATTGGTTGAGGGTATGTTAACCTCCTTTATAATATTTAAATCATTGTTATTAAATTATACTAGAACCACAGACATAAATATGATATCATATATGATCTTCTAATATTTCTTTGTTAACAATAATTTAGTTGTATCATCGCTTTGGGTGTTAACAGATCTATTTTAATTTATATTATTGGTTACATAAGCCATGATTGTTATGTATAGGATGTATTTGATTCATATCCATAATGATAATAAGTTATTAAACAATATTTTTTATTATAAAATGAAAATTAACCTTGAATGATTACAATGAAGAATGAATCACATCCCGTTCGTGGAGACAGTAATCCATATGTACCCATGAGCGACAATTTCATTATATTGATGGTGAAATCATATGTAATTAGAAGTTATATCATATATAAAGAATAAATAACATGCTATATTTATTATTTTCATTAGTTATACTCATTATTATACCCATCCAAATAATTAAGTGTCTGAATAACAAACTACACCACAACATGGAGATGGTAAGCTTTACGTAAGCACATGTGGTGACTTTATCATTTATATTATATATAATATAATGGATAAGGATTTAAAAAAGTTATAAAAACATAAAAGTATGTAGAAGGTTATGGATTTATTATTTAGGTATGAAAACAACAAAGAAATAGGAAGTGGAAGAAGAAAAGATTTTGAATGGTGGTGGTGAAATTATTACCTCTTCTTCAGGTGTTTCCTTTTAAGTTGATCAAAAGAGCTCCTTAGCATGGCCTTATAAAAATGCAAGGACTCTAGTTTGATTGGATGGACGTTTGGGTGATATTTGGGTTGGTTTTGGTCCATCAAAATGGCTTTGGAGGTTTGAAGTTAAGGGAAGGGTAGGAACCCTTTAATAAGAGAGGTGAGGGTAACTTTAGGAAAAGCATGAAATATTAGTTTTTAATAAAATTATTTTCATTTTCTAATGGCTCCAAAATGATTTATTTATAGGATGTGGTGGGTATGGGTCGAGTAACTTTCAAAAAATATGTTTTGATAGGTATTTGATACCATATTAACCGCATACTTTATATTTAACTATTAGTTAAATAATTTGACATTTACCATGTCTCTTTGTATTTTTATATTATATGGTTAATAAGCATACTATAAACTACCAAGTGAAACCCAAGTTTTTCATTATTAATATATATAACCTTATCTAATTCCTTAGGATGAACGTTTTATTTTTAGGAATATTTTATCAATTAATAATATAGTATTTGTTTTAAAAACTCAATTATGTGAATTTTGACACTATTTAGTTTTTTTATTTTTTTAAAGCCATTAAAAATTTATAACTTCAAATAAAATTTATTTAATAAATCCTAACATGTCATAGTAACCTATAAAATTAGTTTAATTCATCATCAGTATCATATTATATTTATTTGGATATTTATAATATCAATTATTTTAATATTTTATTAATAAGGTAATTATTGCATCATCATTGTGTTAAAAATAAATTAAAATATTTAATGACTAAAAATTATAAAAAAAGTATAATTACGTATTAAATTTTTTAGATTTCTAATTAATATTTATAGAATAATTTATCTTATGTATAACCCTATATTAAAAATGGTTAGGTTTTTAAACTTTGAATTTAACACTTTTAACTCTTGTTTAAATAAAATAATAATAAATTACCTAATCTAATACAAGTAGACCTAAAGGATAATATTTTATTCCTATGGTTGTTTTTGGTCAAATTAAACTTAACCAAACGAATTAGGACATGTTTTAGGTAACTATAATATCATTTTTACCCTTATTTACCCTATTTACTTTTAACCGTGGTAAATAAAAGTCAAACGTTACTATTCACTGAAAATTATTTTCATCTTAAATAACCACATTTTAATTATTGTTGTCAACCATGTCTCTCTGATTTGTGATATTCAACTCAAAGAAGCTGCAATATTTTGTTTTATGCAAATTTGCAAATGCTCTTAGAAGGAGGGTACAAGACGGTAAAAAGTTAAATAAAAAATTATACATCTACTTTTATTATAATATGACTCCAGTGAATTAAATTGAATTTATATTAGTCATTATATATATATTTTGACTTAAAAAATTAATGAAAATAATTTTTTAAATTAAATGTTGGGTTTAGATAATAACGTAGTGTATTTCAATATTCATAAAAAATTCAATGTTTTTAGAAAAATACAAAAAATTTATCCTGAGAAAATTTTCATATTCTATATAAAAAAATGAACACTATTTTACCAAATTCAATACATAGAAGTTGAATTAATTAATTTAAAATTAATTCCCATGGTCAAAACCAAGAAGCGGGTTATTTAAAATGATATCAAGGATGCTGAACAATGGCTCCTTCAATGTCAGAATGATAACCGGTAGCAGGATGCTCCCTCTAGGGATGAGGTATGTGCCCTCTCTCACCTCGAAGACTTGCTAAATCTACAGTAAGGGCTAGATCAAAGCCAGTATAATTTCTGATGGTTTTAAGAGGGAGATATAAATTCCAAATTCCTTCATTGCCTGCATAGGGAGAGACATATCCAAAAAAGTGTCGCATCTTTGGAAAATAATGGAGTTGTCTTCAACTCTAAGCTGAAGATTTCAAATACAGTGGTTAGCTATTTTGAAAGTTTATACTCAGGTGGGAATGAGGACCTTACGTACAGAATGCATGACAACATTAATCCAACTATTGATGAGTAGTAATCGGATGTTAGTTGAGGTCCCTCTTTAATGTGAGATTAAGGATGCCCTTTTTTCTTTAAATATTTATAGCGTGGCAGGCCCTGATGGATTTACAAATAAGTTCTTCATGTTCAACTAGGACATTGTGCATCGGGATGTCATTAGTGTTGTCAAATAATTTTTCACTCATGCCCCGATGCCTCATGGTGTGAATGCGTGCTTCATTGCTTTGTTACCAAAGAATGACAATGCGCTAGATATTAATGACTTCAAACCGGTCACCATTGGGAACACCATACCCAATATTATTTGTAAAATTTTGGCCTCTAGATTGGGGATCATTGCAATGAATGTTATCACTCATAACCAGTTTGGTTTTGTTCTTGGTAGATGCATTCAAAACTGTCTTTTCACAACTTCTGAGTGTGTCAATATCTTGAGAAGGAATGTTCAGCACGATAGATTTGCACTCAAGCTGGAAATCTCGAAGGCATTTGATACGATTAAATGGAACCTTATCTTTACAATGTTAAAGAGACACAGAATATCTAGCTCTTTCCTTAAGTTGGTTCATAAATTTTTTACAAGTGCTAGGCTTTCCATCCTTATCAATGGGTTCCCAAGAGGCTATTTTCAATGCTCTATAGTTGTCAGGCAAGGTGACCCATTATCTGGCCTGTTATTTCCAATGGCAAGAAGGCTATTCAAGTGCCTGCATTAATGATCTGGTCCAAGATTCTCTTTATCAGAAAATGAAAGCTGGTAGAAAACTTTTTTCACCATCGCATCTACTCTATGATGATGACATTCTCATATTTGGACAGCCTGACAAAGGTACCATTTCTTGTGTCCAAAAGATCTTTGATCTTTATGAGGAGGTCTCTGGGAAAGCTATAAGTTGGAGAAAGTCTTTTGTGGTCTTTGGACATGGAATTACTTTTCACAAGAAAAATGAAATTGTCTGGAATCTTGGAGTCAAAAAAGGGACTCTCCGTTTTAATTATATGGGGGTGCCCCTTTTTGGGGGGAGGGTGAAAATAAATTACCTTGAAAACATTTCTTCAAAGATTATCTCCCAAATGGCCACCTGGAAAGGGAAAACCATGTCTCAAGTGGGGAGGGTCTTCCCTGTTAATTCGGTGATCACCTCAATGTTTGTCTATGCTTTCTCCATCTATAGATGGCCTATAAATGTGCTCAAGGAGATGCAAGTATTGATAAAAAAAATTTATATGGACCGGATCCATTCATCAGAGGAAACTCATCATTGTTACTTAGAGGGATTTTATAAAGCCCATTAACATGGGAGTCATGGGCGTCAAGGATCCTATGATATTCAATTATGCCTTGCTTTATAAATTCACATGGAACTTACTCACATCCAATGATATGGCCTTGGAATTCATCTCCCACAGGTTTCTTGAGAATTTGTAGAATGGATATTCCAGACATGTTTCCTCTTCTATATGGCCAGTACATAGGCATTCCTATTTGGAGATCACGTGCTACTCGAATTTGGCTGGTGTGTAAGAAATATACTCGCAATGCTTGGTCTACACCTTGGCTAGGAAAACCCCTTAATCAACTGACTATGGTGCCCCCTTCCATGAAGAACCTTAATATTTGTAATGAAACATCATCTGCTGATTTTCCGAGATGCCTACCTGTGGACATCTACCTCAAACTTTAGGGCTATATTTACACTGATGTCGACACCCTTGTCTAGACTCCCAACACCAATGGGCGCTTCTCCTCCAGGGAATGCTATAGGAACATGTGTGATGCTGCTTCTTTTATGCCTATGTGGCTAAGGATGTTTCGTGTATGCCACATTTCCCCTTACCGCTATTTTCTTCTTTGGAGGTTGTGGAAAAACAGGCTGCCAGTGCACTGCCTACTCCAAAAAAACTGGGATCCAATTAGCATCTGCATGCATCATATGTCTCAAGGCTGAAGAATATATCTCTCATCTCATTTTCTCTTGAAGCTTCTCTTGCAGATTCTGGTCACACCTGCAAGCTACCTTTGGTGTGCAGATTGATCTTCATGGAATGGAGTCAATGATGGAATCTGTCCAGCGTGCACAACTTAGTGAACAGATTGGGGAGATGTTCATCACGGCTGTTTCTGCTGTCTTCAAAGTGATATGGAAATCAAGGAATGCCACCATTTTTGAGGGACATCGGCCATCCTTGCAGGCTGGATAGTACATGGTTTATCAGGATGTTATAACTTCCTCCAAATTTCATACTGTAACTATGAAAAATGACATTACTGACTTGGTTATTCTGAGAGCTTTTAGTGTAACGGGCAGAATAAAAAAACCTCTTGTTCTTAAATCCATTAGATGGATTCCACCTATTACTGGATGGTTGAAAGTGAATGTTGATGGGGCGTCTTCCAGTGCACCAGGGCCATCAGGATGTGGTGGCATCTTCCGCACTCATTGGGGCTTCATTAAAGGCTGCTTCCACCACTATATTGGAAATGGCATGGTGATTGAAGCGGAGCTATGGGATATGATCAAAGCAATAATGTTTTCCACCCATTTTGGATCGAGGCAGCTTTGGGTGGAATCCGACACCACCACCGTGGTCCACATCCTAAAGACTCGGTCCCGATCGGTACCATGGAATATAATTCCTTCCTGGATTGACTGTATGTAGATGGCTGAGCACAAACAGCTTGATGTCACCCATGATTATAGGGAGGCCAAACAGGTAGCGGATGCACTTTCAAAGAGGGAAATTGCAGAGGCCTCATCCAGATGGTCTTTTATTTCCCATGAATTTTGTTCTCAATTTGTTGATTTGTAAATTCATTGGTTGTCATACTCTCAGCTTTGTAAACCCCCTTGTACTGCCACTTTCCCTTTTTTTATTTATAATTTTTTAGGAACGGTCTTTCCCAGCTTCTGAACTTGTTTGAGTATGTATATGAAACAAAAAATATGGATATTAAAAAGATATAGCTTATATTAGATTCAAAATACAGTTATTACAATTCATAATCACTTTTTTAATGGCTAGTTTTGTAAGTTATGGTGCACTCGAACTCGATGATGCGTATAACACAAGGTATTGAATTACTTTAATGAGATAATGTACTACGAAATCTTGGGTTGATACATACAAAATAGTTAATTTTACATTAATATAATATTTATAATGTTTTATTAAGATTAAATTTCCATTCTAGAGTAATTTTTTATTTATACTACAATATGGAATCAACAACGATTCTGTGAGTTTTCATCCATGTAGGGTATTTTATTCAATAATTAGTAAAACATTGATGTATCCATTCAATAAAAAATAGATATTTTTATATTTATTTTATATTATATTAGAAATTATGTTTTTATTATCATCTATTATATAATTTCAAAACATCTTTCATGTTTGTGCTCAAACTGACACAAACATGAGCATACCAAGATTAATGGAGGATTATGAGGTAGTTACGTTAAAATATAATTATAACATTATTATAATGTTATAATGTAGTTTTTATTAGTGTGATATATCAGAATTATAAAGGAATTATAGGGTGAATTAATAAATTTGAAAATATTATATTATTAGACTTTTTAATTTTCTACTTAGTACACTAGTTTTAAATGATTGAATTAATGATAATAATTTATTGATCACACCATTAATAGGTTATACAATTTTTAATAAAAAAAACTTAATGAAATCATATAAATTATGTTTATCATTTGAAACCATCGTTTTACCATCCATGTATAGTGGTGATGAAATGAAATATATAAATTGATCATTCAATAGAGGCGGTTGTCCACATATACTCATGGTTGATGATTTAATTTTCCATAGAATGAGAGAAAAGAGAAATATTATTTATCATTTGAAAATATAAAATATTTAGTAAATATGAAAATAATATATTAACTTCCCTTTTAGGACTATCATTTTAACATTATGAAGAAAAATGAAAAACATTGTGTGATGGAGGAGGTATTTCGCACATCCACGATTCACATTTTCATTTTTCTTAATAAAGGAGGGGGGGTAATGAATTTATGATAATTATAATAACACCCCAGTATAGTAATGATACAGATTTTTTAAATTTTATCTGGGGATATTAAATTTGAGGAAGAATAAAAGAACATAAATAAATAGAGGTTCAGACTTTATACCTCACTTCTTGGATTATCCCCTTTGCGAAGGGGAATAAACCTACGATGGGTGGTATTTTGAGAACACTATAACATAGTTAAGGTGGATATATTTTTTTAGAATTGGATATGGTAGTGTTTTGTAAAAAATAATTGGTTTTTGGTGTGAGTCAGTGTGAAAAGTGGAGTTCCTATTTTATAAATGAAAAGGAGTTTCATTTTTGTAAATGCCAAAAACTATTCAATAATTGAGAGCCACTCATAAGGAAAGTGACACAATAATTTCTAAATAATTGATATTACAGTAGAAAAAGTTGAGAAAATCCTCTATAAGTCAAATTGAAACATTTTTTAACCATTTTCTGCAATTTACATTTATTGTTTCTCACTATTACAATTTCAATTATCAACGTTATAATTAGTTTTTTCATGGATAATTTATCCTCTATACACCAAAATAAAATGTTCCTCACTATATAATTAAACCTGATAACGAATATCTATAAAATAAATGTGTTTTATTAATATGATAAATTTAATTAAAGTCAATTTTAAAATACAAAATCTAAAATATATGAAAAACAAATATTTTGAAAAATATAACTAAAATGATAAAATGTTAAATAAATTTAAACCCAAAATTTTAAAATTAAAAATTATAGGAGAAAATAAATATTTCGTCTTTTAAGAAAGATCCACTAATTTCCAATTCATACTTATATACAAATAATATCATAAAAGACGAGTTATTTTTAAAAACAACATTTTACACCACTAACCTAAAATCACTCTTTAATAAAATCCCAAAAAGTAACCCCAAGGTAATTTTGACATTCTAAATTTTGAAATTAATTTATTATTATCAAATTAAAATTATAAAACTTATATTTTTATTTAGTAAATGAAAAATTAAAAATTTCAAGAAAATTTGTTTTTAATGAAAAATGAATTCTTAAACCACAAATGTATTTAATATTATTTTATATCACTTTATAAAAAATAGAATTTTGAAATAATATATTTTAAAAAATAAATATATCTTATTATAATAAATTTTTAAATTAAATAAATTTAAAATTTTATGGTTATATACTATATTACTTTATATGAGGTTCTTTAAAACTCATCCTTTTCGAAATATTAATCAAGGAGAATAATAATATATAATTATTTTTATTTTTTTCCTTATATATACAATTTATTAAATTATTCATGTAGTTTACATATTTCATGTTTTATTTTTGTTTTGTGTTTTTATATCAATGTACAAGTCTTTCTTCAAACAACATTTATTATCTATAACCAATTCATATATTCCCCAAAGTATACATTTTCTAAAACTATTTGAATACACAAGCCATGAAACCACAATTAAATCATAAATCCCAATAAAATTACCTATTATATTCAACCCAAATTTTATAATATTATACAGTAGTCAATATAACAAAAAAATTATTTAAACTTCACCAAAAATATCCGGAATCAATCAAGGTTACAAAAAAATTCTAACATAATTTTTCTAAATCAAAAAACTCTTTATTACTTTAACCACATGCATATATTAAACAATAGTGTTGTAGATAACTCAATCATGTATTCTAAAATAATTATCCTCAAAATTATAATTGTTTCATAAAATAACTTTAGATTGTTATTGATTACATTTAACATATTATTCAAAACCCTTACAGTAGAACTACTAAAGAACTATCCTTATATATTTCCCTCATAACGTCCAAAAATACCATCCATAATATCACCAATTAATAAAATTATTTTAGAGTATCATTATTTTATTTCAATTATGATGTCATCTTCACTACCTTAGGTATAAGTAGGTAACTCATCATTTCCACCACATCAAGAATATACAAATATTATTAACCATTTAAATATTCTACCTTATTCAGTAATAAGACAAAATGGTTTCTAGATACATACTGTTAACATCTTCATCTTAATGATCTAATTTAAACAAATAATAAAACCAAAATGATTATGATAATATCCATAAGAATCAGTGTATATAAATATGAAATCAAAATCCTCAGATATTTATCCAATGACACCTTCATTTCAACCTATGATGCTTTTATTTTAAATATGTCATACTTGTTTATTAAAATAACACTATTGGATCATCTTTGGTTACTTTAATTTATATTTTTCATACATCACAACCTAATCCCTTAATGTTGCTAGGGAATCAATCATTTATTTCTGTTCTTAATAAACTTATGATTAACAAAACAAGATCACATAGTTGTGTCTAATAAAGTGAATAGTTAGGCATCTTTATCATGCACTAGGCCATGGTTGAGTTGATACCCAACATGCCCTATTTGGGGTTACTTCTCCTAGGTTGAACTATCTTCAAGTCTTTATCCACATACTAGTATCCAGATAAGGATTTATTTTATATAAAAACCACAAAACCTATACTTTACCAATATTTTTAGATGTTATCCTATACATAAAAATATCCCTTACACATATCCATAGGATTTTCACTAATTTTTTTTTATCTCAATATCCGAATTATTACCCCAATAGAAGTAAAGGGTTATCGAAACCATTTAAATTACAATTGACATAACATTTTAACCATTGATGACATTTCTAACTCCTGATTTATCCCCATATGATATTATCTTAATCTCAAGAGTTATTCAAACAGAAATCTAAAAACAATTATGACACATAGATCTAATAATCTAGTAATTACAAGACTTTATGAAAATTATTTCATTAAAATACATTCTCAAAAGCTCTTTGTTCTAGATATTTAGATAATAAAGACAAAAATACCATGTCTTTTTAAACTAATGGATATTTTACCACTATATTAAAAACTACCTAATTCACATCATGTCTTAAATATATTGAAAAAAATATTCTCATAATATACCCTTTTATAAGACTCTTAAATATTAATTTTCATCATAGCCTAGGTAAATGAAAGTATAAGAAAGAGGTGAACTCAGATACACAGTAATGGAAAATATAAGAGGTAACTATCGAATATTAGAAGTGAGCATAATATGGGGATATATGTATAGTCAAGATACATAATAAAATTATTACATAATAAATATTATATAATAAACCAGATACTATAACTTTTTATAACATAATAATTGAATCAAAAGAGTGAAAAATATTATTTAATAAACTTGAAGTATAAATCATATGCCACAGGACATAGAAAGGAAATTTGATAAGTCTTAAATGCAGGGTTTCTTATCCTTCTGAACCTGGATACCCACAATATTCTTCACACAGTAAAGTATTATTATATAAAAACACCACCACACTCAACCTTTATGATGATAAAAACTCTCCAACCTATTCACATAACATTTATATATCATATGATATATTCCTTTTCCTAACGAATTAAAAGAAGATATAGGTCCCAAAATTATTATAATCCATAATTTTATGTACCGCTTGAGAAAAAAATCATCATATCCTAAAATAACCCATTAAAATAAAATGGTTTTCTTGATATTTGAAAGTAATCATATAGAGAACCCATGGTAAAAATGGGTTTATTCAACAAATCTCAATAAACACATGGATAAAAAATAACTTTTCTAGGTATTCACATAAGTAAATCATTAATAATTCCTTCATTAATCATTATATGATAATTACATTCATAGTAAGTGGGAATTAAATGAAATAAAGTAACTTTATAAGTAAATACCATTCAATGAATATAATAAAACATAAGGTATTAACATCATATAAATAAAGGTTATATGATTAATATAATAATTATTCTTAATAAACTGATGTATGATATGTAGTTTAACACCCTTCAATCAAAATAACCAAGAAAATGGTGTTCAAAAAAGAAAGGAATTGGAAGAAAAATTATTCTTGTACACAAAAAAATTATTCGACAAGAAAAATGATGTGATAGATCATTTATCTAAAGAAGAAATTACATAATTCATTTAGTGAAACAAGATGGATGATGAAATTTTCAAAAATTTCCTCAATCAAGTATTAGATATTTCAATGAAAAATGAATTGGAAGTAAAATAATTTTAAGAAGTTTTAAAAAAAATTATGAATAATAAATATCCTTGATATTTTAAAATCATTTTAAAATATTTATTATGAAATAAAAAATATTAAATTAATTTTCCTTTTATAAATTGTGAAAATATACAGAAAAAGATTTGAATAAAATTCCAAGGAGATATAAATATGTATTCCCATGACAAATGTTTACATATTACATTTTCAACATATGAATGAAATAAAAATGTTATGGATATATTTCGAATGTTATTTTCAAAAAGGTGAAGTGAAAATTTGGAAAATATTTACCTTTAAAAAATAAACAACAATATTAATTCATTGAAAACCCATTAATTTTATCAAATGTAATTTGGGGTAATTTTGTTTTGAAATAAATTTGTTTTAGAGTATTAAAATAAAAGTAAATAAGACATATTATATTTCAAAAAATATAGGAGAACCTTGGTGGGAAGGAAAATATGGACATGGACAAATATCAAATTAAAATAATGAGGTTCATTTTTCATAATGTTGTTATTTCAGGTGAGAGAATAATCAAGTTGGAAGACTTGAATAAAAATAGATATTATAACCATAAATATAAATTAGAAAATTATTAATTATTCAGTAATCATGAAGAAAAATTATAATGGAGATTTATTTTCAGAATGAAAATGAGAAAATGTTGTATAATATGGGCATGAATCTAGATATTCAAATTTGAGGAAAAGATCCCATTACAGCTTAAGGACTTTTGAATTAAATCCTTTAAATAGAGTGAGATTTAAATTAGAATTAATTTACCATTAATAAAGTGTATTTCATGATAAAATATCTAAATTATAAAAAATATAAACCTTTGAAAAGAATGTGGGTGATAAATGTGAAGAATTCATTAAAGTGATGAATTTGAGAGGAAAAAGCCTTACCTTGTTTCCCCACTTAGTCGAAAACACTCTAAGATCCTATAAAAACATAAATATCTTAATACTATATTTAAAAACCATTATCATATATGTAAACTTTCATATAATTAATCGATAATCATTCACTATATTTATATTAGTTAGTTGTTTGCAATTATCGATGTCAAGTGTGGATAATCAAGGTCATTTTGAACTAGTTTTGTAAGGGAGATGTTTGTAATCAAAAGTATTCTAGGTTAAATATTTAATAAATAATTAATTATACAATTAGGTACCATTTATAATTATACATTAAATTTAAATTTCCATTCACATGTACCTTACTCTTTGTCATAGAAGATGAAATCGATAAATAGTATTTTTTGTGATTTTTAACCAATGAATGATGTTTTAGTCATTAAAGAGTTGAATATTGATATATAAATTAATAGTAAAGAAACTTATTCACATATTTATATAATATTTTTATAATAATTATGTTTTCAAAATAATCTGTGATATAATTTCATATATTTTTTAAAATAGGTGGTCATATCGACTCAAGCATGAATATACCTTGATTAATGGATGATTAGGAGGAAATTAAGTTCAAATATAATTATTGTAGAAGAATAATGATATTATTTTATGTTTTATATTTTTATATAACATTATTATAAAATAATAGGTGAACTAATTTATGGATATGAAATTATTATATTATTTGAGTTAATAATTTTCCTCTTAGTAATCCAATTTTAGATGGTTGAATTTAGGATAACCGTTTTTTAATCATATCATTAATAAGAACTAATTTTTTCAAAAATATGATTAATAATAACATAAATATCATTTTTATCCTTTTAAACTATCCTCATGACCAACCATGTAGGGTGGTGATGATATGAAATATGGAAATCCATCATTCCTTGGGGGAGATATTCTACATGTATGCAAGGTTGATGATTTTGTTTTCATTAGAATGAGACAAATGAGTAATATGGTTTGTCATTTAAAAATAAAAATTATTATATAATTATTATAATTATATATAATCATACCAATTATTAATAAAATTTTAATTTAGTGAAGGAAAATGAAACACGTTGCATCATGGAGGCAGGAGTTCGTATAACGTACGATTGAAATTTTCATTTTTCTTAATGGAAAATGTGTAGGGTTGTTAATGATTGTACGAAAATTTTTCTAACAAAATTGTTTGATAATTATACCTATTTTATCATTTTCATTTGTTTATATAATATTTTATTAATAATAAACCAAATAATGAAACATAAAAATGAAAGATTGGTTAGGAATTTATACATCACTTATTACATTATCGTATTGATGAAAGTGATCAAATATATGTAGTTGGGTTTCTTTTGGGAAGACCAAAACCTTCGTAAGGTGTATATATGTTTTTATGATAGGTCTGGGTTGATTCTCAGACAAACTAATGGGGTTTTGGCATGAGGGGAAGTGAGGAGTGGAGTTCCCCCTTTTATAATTGAAAAGGAATGAAATTTTTGTAAATTCCCAAAAAATAGTCAATAATGAATGTAAATATAAAGACAAGTGACTATAAATTTTTCTATATAATGGATTTAGGGGTAGATAAAATTTTGAAACACTTATAATATTGAAATATAAACATTTTTTAAAAGTGTTAAAAATCAATTTTAAAATACTAAATGTATAATTTTTTTAAATATAACCTAAATTATAAAATGTGAAATAAATTGTAACCAAAATATTAAATTTCTAAAATCACATATAAAATAAAATGTTTTCTTATAAAATGGTTTCATTAATTTCCAATACATTCTTATATACATATAATGACATAAAGCCATGTTATTATTTAAAATTTCATTTTTCACTATTCACCTAAAAATCTATCTTTTTAGAAAAATAAAAAAATTAAACCCTATATAATTTTGACATTATAAATAAAAAAATTATGTATTTTATAAAATTTCAATTATAAAATTTATATTTTTAGTTATTAAAGAAAATATTAAATATAATGAATTTTGTTTATTTTAAAATGCATTATTAAACTAAAAAAATCATAAATATTATTTAATAGAAATTTTTATATGAATAAATATTGAATTATTAGTTTTAAAAACATAAATATTACTTATTGTATTTTTTTTAAATGTGATAAATTAAATTTATTATAAAAATATAGTATAGATATTTTTTAAGTGGATTTTAAATAGGAATTTTTTTAAATATTTATTAATATGAATAGTAATATATTATTATTTTAGATGATTATTATCCTTTTATATAAAAATTATTACATTAGGTTTGTATTTTCAATCATTATTGGGTCAGTTTAATTAGTTGTTTCAATTGTTTAGTGTAGCATGTGAAACACGTTACTGATGATTATATTAATTTAAAGGATCCCAAATATCAGTTCATTACAACCATATGTAGAAACCTGGAGAATTCTTACCTAGATATCTATATGTATCAACACTATATTCCCACCCATAAATCTAAGGAATTATTTTCCCATTCTCGTACTCTAAGTGGATTTAGATCCCATTAAAACCCTAAACCAAAAGAGATATGAGAAACCCACCACTAAAGTGGTACAAAAAATGTAGAATATGAATCATCATGTCCACCAATGTATCCATGTTGGATTTTAATATATACTTTATCAGTAGGGTATCACCTATGAGACTCAAATCAATAGTTTATAAATAGGTGTTTGCACTGGACCTAACATGAATAGCCTGACATACTGTAGAATTATATTTTTTTGGATATTCTCATTTTTAGCTGTGTTGAGAGGTAACCCTTAAATAAACCATTAACCTAGTGGTACAAGTCCAAGAACAAGACTTGAAGGCCTAGAGGTCCAAGGTTCAATACAGGAACTAAAGTCCCAATCCAACTACACATTAAGATTCCCCTCCACAACATCTATATCATAGAAGGCCTAACTACCACTCTACATTTCTAATCAGGTATAATTTCCCTAATACAGAGCTGTATGGTTCCTGGTACCAATGGTTATTGTCGTAACCTCTAATTCTTCCATAGTGGATAACTCTTCTTGGGTCGGTGTTATTGTGTCATGAATCTTCATCTTGGGCGTACACCTATGTTGTGTTTATATGATTATTTGAAGTCTGTGAGGCTTAAAATCCTAGGGACCAGAGGCATATGTTGTACTGAAGGCCCTATGACTCGAAGGCCCTATGGTTGGAAGGACCAAATTAATTCCTCAGGGGCACAAATCATATGAATAGTTTCTATATAATAGTAAATTCTACATATACCAATATACTAACTACTACAATACGACTATAATAACTCAAAAAATTCATGCCCACCAAGATTTAATCCAAGGTCGTTCTTGTTCCTTGAGGGAGGCCTTACCACATAGGTTTAGGGTCGTTGTTGGTAGGTGTTTTCCCTAGTATTTTTACCTTTTTATAAACATATATTAGTTGAATTAGTAGAAACAAAATGGAATGGATAATCCTACTATCAAATATTAAATAGATATATGAAAAAATGTTACAGGTAACACCCTATACTAGGAGGATCTATACGAGTCATACCCACTTTAAAGATTAGCTGGGATTCTATTATGGGTGGGGTTAGGAAATAATGCAGTCATTCATGATAAATAAGTATAAACAAATCCTTGTTAAATACCCAATCCAAATTTAGGATTATGTTTCATGTATAAAAATATAAATCGATCTTATAGTTTTTACTTTAAAGAATGGGGAAAGGGGTATAAAAGAATTGGGTTGCTATGATACCTTCCCATTTCTTTAACATATCCTTCAATCCAAGGATTATCTTGGAACCTCTTATCCTAGTCATATTACCCCTTTATTACTTAGTTTACAACCAAGAGATTGAAATTATTTATATAAATGTTATTTAGTGTAGATTTAGGTTCATAAATATTTTTATCAAGATGAAATATAATCTTAAGCATTGTGAACAATTGTAATGCAACACTAAGATATCATTCCACCTATTTTTTTATCATAATTAATAAAATAAGCATGATTTTATATGACCAACGTGGTATTATATCAATAATAACAAAATTTGAAGTTACACACCATATAATATATAATATGAATGATATATGGTACCCCATTATGGAAACCAAATAAATATAAAATAACTACACTAAACATATAGTAAAGTAATTCAAAAATAGTATCTAATTTATAATAGGGTTAAACCAAGAAAAAATAATGTATAGGAATGGTTATAAAAAAATTTGGTTTATTACTATCAAAATAAGATTTTTGGGTGACCTAAATACCAATTCCTAACACATAGAGAATGATGCAAGAGTTTTGGGTCTGACAAACCTCCATCATAAATACTTTTATCATAAAAAATATCATATGTTTTATGGGGTTTTACATAAATAGGAATACATAATTTATTTGGGTAAAATGCATGTTATATGTGAAAATTTTTCTTTTAATATATTTTTATCAAAAATTTAGATGTTTTTAATGTGGAATTGTGAATTAAAATATATCAATTCATAAGGAAGAATAGGGGATTTAAAAAATATGTGTTTTAAAAAATTGTTTATTTTTGTAGTAATGGTATTTGAAAATGTTATATCATGTAGTACATCATTTTTAAAGTCCAAAAATATATTGAAAATATAATTTATACATAAATATATGTATTAATGTTCATCTTGTAAATTAAAAGTGTGAAATACTATGACATTGGACAATATAAAACTCAAATAAAAAGTTTAACTTGTTAATAAAAAATATCATTGAAAGCCATGAATTCGTGATTCTAAAAATAATGTATAATATTAAAATTAGTTTATGAAAAACAAGAAACAACCATGAAAAACTAACATATCAACAATTCAATAAAGGGTTGAGACCCCCCCCATGCCTTATTCACTGACAAGCATTAACATACAAAAGTTACTAAGGAATATCAAAATGATATCCAAAAACCACCTAATAACCATTAGATGAGATTAAATAAACAAATAAACTGAAAAAATAGAATACATAAATAAATATAAGTTATATTTGTGGGAATACTTGGTTAATAACTCCTCACATTCATTTTGAAAAAAATATAATCGTAAATCCCAAATTTAATAAATTAGAATATTCTACGATTTAATCTCAAAACAATTAAAACCCAAGAAAAAATCAGTCCCCAATCACCCTATACTGAAACAATTGGGAATGATTAGAAAACAACACCCATGAGCCTCCTTGAACCAAAATAAGAAGAATATATAGTCTAAGAGGAAATTTTACCATGAATGGATTAAATGACGACAATAAATTACCCCAACAAAGTGGATAAAAATAGAGGAGAATATAATAGAAGAATAAGAGAGATACTAACTCAAACTGGTGAATAACCCCATAAATCATCCCTGAACCTCATAAATGAGTAGGATGGTGGAGAGGGAAGATAAAATATATTTTAATGATAAGCTGAGATGTGGGAAAATAGATTTTTGGGGTCCTCAAGAATTTATTTTGAGTGAATTTAGGTAGAAAATTCTATTATACCTGCTTTTAATGAATTGATTCACATCCTACCAAAATTGTGGTGGGATATTCTAATATTCTTGTGGTAGTCTAGGTTTCCACTAAATGGCCCCATGGACATTTAAAGGTGTCCACCAGAACTCTAATGGAAGCCTTCTAGTACTCCCACCATATATTTCTCTAAAAAACACACCGAATCCATGACCTAATCTCCCAAATATACAATTATACATCTAAAAACAATAAATGACTATCTAAATTACATATTCAACCTTCTAATTATTTTAATGATACCCAAAATAAAAAATGAACTCTCATTTCAAATTAAAAATTCAACTGATTCAATGATCATACTAATAAATTCTCTAAATTTCATGTTGAATCGAATCTATAAGGAAGCACACATTAAAACTCTACCAACTATAAAAATAGTCATCCCTAAAATCAAAATTGACCTTTAATTATAAATTTTATATGTCTCTAAAATGGTGGGTCAATTTATAATCCAAAAATATAATATGTCATTAAGTTACTAATCCTTGACCAAAACACTAATATTGAACCCAAATACTTCTGATGATTGTAGTGCATGAATTTTAAATACAAATCATTGAAATAAAAAACTATAATATTTCAATACGCAAAATTTATAATAACTACTATTATATTATTATAATTTCTAAATTAACACAACTTCTCCATTTTATGTCATTTAAAACTAGTATATACGTCAATGAAACATATAAATTCTAACTATAAACAATATAAAACCTTCAAAAAACTACATAAATCATGATAAAAATTATATAAAATTAATACAACCCACCAAAACCACAAGATTTCAATATCTATGTGTTTATTAAAGCTTCTAAAATAAAATGAAATATAACAATTAAACTATACCAACTCTAATAATCTCCCCATGATATGGACTGTCCAGATTTTACCCATACCACACTTCCTATTAAATATTAATTTATTAAAAAAAATCCACAAAATGAAACTAGTTTTATGAGGAATGAATTAATATTTAAAAATAAAATATCATAAAACGTTCCAAAATACCAGATTTTTTAAAAAATTATTATCCTTATAAACTATTATCATGAAAACACTAACATAATAATAAATTTTATAAATTAACCACTTCAAAACACTTGATTTTTTAAAATTTACATATTAAAAGATTCAATTTATGAAAATAATAATTTATATAATTTACTATGAAAAATCCATTTTAGATTACTTATCACATTCGAAAAACACATTTCATTCAAAATATAATTTTTAAAATTTTGTTTCCCAATCTCGAAGCATAAATATTTTCTACTATGATTCTATACACACATTTCAAAGAATATGTCATGTAAAAAATATTACTCTCATGATTAGTATAAAAAATTAAATAGTTTATAAATTTCTTTTCAACATAATAATTAAGTTGAATGAATAACCGGGAACCACTTCTCAAATTATGACTATCATGTGTAAATACTAGTTACAATATATTTCTATTAGTTATGAAGAAATATTATCAACAAGGAAAGTAAAAATCAAATGAAAAGTATCATGATTAGAAGATAAATATAAACAAGAAAAAAATAACATGTTGAATTATAAAAAATTAGATAGAAAATAGAAATAATGCTCAATAATTCAAATAGACTATTAGTTCTAAATTAATTTTCTTAATATGGAATGAATAATAGATTTTATCACAAGTTAACATGTGGGTCAATTTAAATAATTAGATAAATTTTATTATCGAAATTATGAAATCATTATTCAATTGATTAGTTATTTAAATGATTAAGGCCATTCAAATTTGATAATAATAATGTAAATGGAATTCTTGTGTCTTAGGGTGACATTGACTTATATGAGCCCCAAACTAATGCATGGAGTGGATCTTATTAAATCCATATAAACTCCATCAAAAGAATTAATTTTTAAATCATCATAAAAATACCACACTTGTACCTGTTGTGGTTAGGTAAATCTCTTAAACATCCTTGGTAACTCAAGATTACACCATATATATATTGGATATACATGATCCCAAAGGACCTATTGAGTCATGAAATACTTGATCATTTCTGAACCTCAAAATACAAAATCCCAAAAGACTTAAAAAACTTATCAAATACCATTTTGTAACAACTAGATCTAATTAAACGTACGAAACTTGTCTAGGCCACCATAAGACCTCATTTACACCTCACAATCACTAGTGGATGGTGTAATCATCAGGGGTTTATTAACTCTTAACAAGGGGTGGGTTTAATACTTAGAAAAATAGAATATAGGTAAGTCCAAAAACAAAATAAATATTAATAATAACTCCTGGCATCGGTATATATACTTACCTAGATAAATATTTTTACATGACATTTAAATACCTATTAGTAAAACAACAAGGTAAAAAATGATGTAATGCCTATATGAATCTAGAATATATGTCAAGTACTACAAGAAATACCATAAATTCATTATAAAATGAGTGAAACAAAATAAAAATACACTACAAATAAACATGGAAAACTAAAGATGGACTTGTGTACCAAAATGCAGAGTCCCATATATAGAAACCCATAGAAGACTACTATAGGGAATCTTGGGTATTCAATAAAAAGGGCACTAAAAACGATAAATAATGTTTTCCCATGCTTATACTCTATAGTGATCTATCTTTTATATCACCCATGAAAAAAAGATCCATCAACAATCCACCTCTAATGATGTTCCATAAATATTTAATATAAAGATACATTTCTAATGAATTGTTTGTGTATGGTGCGTGAATATACAAACTCAATAGGGCACCACCAATGAGACTCTACTCGGTAGTGAATAACCAGGTGAATGTATGAGCATGTATACAATTTTATATACATATACGAAACAAATTCAAGAGGAAGGAAAAAAATATCATGAAAATGGAAGTAATAAAATATTATAACGATATATGAAAAATTATAACAAGTGACACTCTATACATAGAAGATCAATACCTATTATATAGTCTTCAATCCTCATCTTGGAATACGAGATGGGTGGTTCTTTTAAATCTTTCAACGATTCCAAATAAATGAGTATAAATTTATCTAAGTGTAATACCCATTGTATATAGGGGATATGAGTTTGTTTATAATTTATTAATGGAAATATTATATCCTATCTCATAGGTAATGGGGAGTTGGGTATAAAATATATGGGGCATAGTGTTTCTATCCCATATAAACAACATTTCTATCAAAGAAAGTTGTACCTATGACCGTTTATACCAACACGTAAAACATTATTCTTAGTTAAATTTTTACCAAATGATTACAATTATATATAATAATGATATTAAACACAAAGGCATGTTCATAAGAATTTATATAAAGTTGAAATAGAATCTTCAACATAGTGAACATCTATCAAGTAAGATTAGGATATCTTGCTATGTCCTTGCTCATATCAAGTACATATGATAATAATGATTTTAGATACTTTACTAGATACTATATTAGATAATAATAATTCAATGTTACACACCATATAATATATAAAATTAATAATCTAAGGTACCACAATATGAAAAATAGACAAATTTAAAAGAATTACATAGAAAATGACATAAATTAAGGAATAATTAACAACTTTTTAATACCTAGATAATCCACATAATAAATAAATGATAGGATTAATTAAAACCAAATTATGTTCATTATGACCCCTACCAAGATTTATGGGTGACCTAGATACCAATTGATGAAACTTATAGAAATATTTACGAATTTTTAGTCTTATAGTCCTCCTTCATAAAAAATTATTTCATGGAACATTATTTATGCATTGAATGTTTTTATTTAAATTGACAAAAATAATTTATGGTACAATGCATGTTTTAATGGAAAATATTTAATTTAAATGATTTTGATATAATAATTTATATGATTATAAAATAATGATGATAATTATGGAAAAACACTTTTGAGGAAGAAAATAGTATTTGAAAAATGTGTTATTACCAAATAGATTTACATTATTAATTAATGGGATTTGAAAAAATTATTCACTAATTCTACCTTTTTTGATAATAATTTAGGGTTTAAAACAGCTCCATAAGATATTATTTAGAGAAAAAAATAATACCAATACCCAACCAATTCTCTCAACTAGATAATTCAACCATTATCCTCTCTTGATGAAGTATTTAAACTAGAGGTTAATCATATATCATGACTTGAAATTCATTTTGGATGGGGATAAAATTAAGGGTTATAACTATAGAGCCATTATTTTCCCCTTTCATGACATTAAAATATTTCTTTATATATTTCATGATTATTGAGCTAAAACGACGTGTGATTTCAAGGAATAGTGTTCCCAGAATTAATTTTATAAAAATATTAAATATATTTTATATTTCACGCACATGATTCCTAAAAATGGATAACTCTTAAATTGATGCTCAAATCATAAATCATAGACCATGTTTGAGTCTAGAATGAAACGTTTACCCCATGAATGAAATCAAATGGGTCAACATAGGGCAGCCATAATCTTCTATCATTGGTCAAACGTTCAACGAAATAAATAATAATTTACATTAATTAATAATTTCATTTTAATTTAGTAATTATTTTTATAAGAATACATCCTAAGAGAATTCTCTAGGGTAAACTGGATAAAACCTGAGAGAAATACAAAGCTCCAACTTCCTCTTTCATTGCATAATCACCTTTGATGATGAAGAAATACCAGATTAGTGTAGATCAAGATGGAATGAACACAATTACTACATTTTAATGTTGAGGAGTATGTTCTGAAATGAAGAACAATACAATATCTAGGTTTCACTAATAAATTTGTGACTAACACACTTTTTTTTAAATAGTGTGAGTAGATCAATCCCCATTCTTGGATCATTTCCAATCATGGATTGAGCATGTGCTACTGTATTGAATCCTTAATTGATTATTCTTTGTTTTTAATCCATGAGGCCCATTCTTGATCATGTTACAATAAATATTGGTAATGATTAATTGAACACATGTTCTTGTGTTTTTCTCCATAGTTTTCTCCAGGTTTATGACCTATTAGACCCCAACATATTGGTTTGAAATTACCAAGCATTATCGAGCTCGATTTGACCCCCAATACTATGAAGGAGTCACATGTGAGGAACATATCAACAACTATGGAATAGATATGGATTTATTGATAGGTGAGGATGATCATTTTTATTATTGGTGAATGAATCATAAATAAAGTATGGTGAGATTGTTTTTAGTATATATGTTTTGAAATACAGATCCCATAAGGACCAATAGAATCCATTTTTCCTATGAACCGTAGCTAGAAATGATAGATCTATTTTAGATCAACTATTCCTAAGCAGAAATAAATCTGAATTCGAAACAAAAATACATGAATCATAGGGTGGAAATTGGATATGAGAAAATATGAAAAATCCTACTACACACCATGTTCATGGACGAACACATGGTGTGTATTCCCTTATGTGTGGTGGAATGGGTTTTAGAGTTTTTAAGGATGAAATGATTTATAGACTTCTTAAATTCTCTGTACCTCTTCTTTATTTTTATAAGTCTTATGATTGGTGAAATGAAAAGGAATAAATGTTAGAGTAACCATATAGACACATGGTCATGTACCAGAGTACACATACATGGATTGAGAACATTGGTGGAACTCTATGTGAAGCCACATTCTGAGTACATAAGTACATATACATGAGATGAAAGTACATAGACATAGCAAAAAAAGACATGGACCCACCCTAGTTAACTAGTAAATGATTTGTACTACACCTATACAACATGTTCATATTCCTGGATTCAGAACCATGTACATGTATGGAAACATACATGAAGTGGAGTGGGATTACACGTCGTGTGGCTCCCCTCATATTTTGTGTATTGTTGGTCTTATTTTAAGGAATATTCAAGGTAATGTATCTCCTTTGTTCAAGTTCATATTTTGGCCCCACAAATATCTTATCCGAAGTGTTTTTTCGATGTAGAATGAGATGGTTCAATTAGTTGTGTATTCTGAGATACAATGTGGAATGCCCAGAGACAATATCTCGGTTAAGCGATGATCGATGATGGTAGTGATCACACAAGATCACCAAAGAATACCGAGTCTACCCTCCTATAGAGATAGGAAATGGACTCCTTGACGACCTCCATATTGACCATCTATTAGAGCTTGTTAGTGGAGTTCTCAACGAATATTGATTTGAACCCCTAGTATTTCTAGGTCATGGTGTCCTTGAAGATTACTATGTTGACCATATAGTAGAGTCAGGAAGTGGAGTCATAGATAATTACTTATATGACCCTCTTGTAGAGCTAGATAGCGGAGTCACTGATGACTACAAAGATGTACTTCGAGTATAGTTGGCTAGTGGAGTCCTTCATGACTAATAAGTTGACCCGCCAATAGATCTAGGAAGTGGAGTCCTCAACGACTATCAAGTTGATCATATAATATATTTGGGTAGTAGAGTACTCAGTGATTATCATGTTAACCCACTATTAGATATGGGAAGTTTAGTCGATGAAAACTACGAAGTTGACCCTCTAGTAGAGTTGGGTAGTAGAATCCTTGATGATTTCTGAGTTTCCCCTCTCATAGAGTTGGATAGTGGAGTCCTAGATGAATACATGAGTGTAACCCACCACATCATCATGGGAGACGGTCCTCAATATATGCTTATATAGGGGAACTCCCTAGAACACAAGGGTTCTGATCCTGTACTTTGAATTTTTGGCTCCTCGACTATGTGGAACAATGAAGAGGTATGGTATGAGTTCCATAATTACTCTTAGAAAGACGTGTCAGATTATGGAATATGTTGATGGAATATTGGAACTATATGATACTATTATTTTGGTGATGTTCTGTGTGGTGGAGACCCCCTTACTCTCTCATTTGGGATTTATTAACTGATAATATATATATATATATATATATTTGTATCCCTTCCCTTGAATTCTGTTACCCTCCTTATAGAAGAGGTGAAGGCATGTGGGGTATTCCATGTTATTTCCTTGTTTAGATTCTCATGGTCGGATGAGTGTAATCTTTTTATATGGGCGTTGAAGACTCAAAATGTAGTTTATATAGTCACCATGTTGAGTCCCCTAGGCTTGGATGAGGTCACTTCTACTATTGGTTTGGGTTGATCTATTTCCTTCGATTGCATCTTGCATATATTATCTTTCTATACATGTTGTATATCTTATTAACCCCCCTTCATCTTTCTGGGAATCTTAATGGGTATGTATATACTCATCCCTACATTGGATTTTCCCACACATTTCATGTCTTATATAGATGAAAAAACATGTCAGTGTTGAATTCAGGGAACTTAGGGATACCTGGCACTTTGGACCACATATGGTGGTCACATATTGGGATTTAAGAGCTGGGATATCTCAATTAGGTAATTTTTTAGTTTTATCATGTTGGGCCATATTTCTAGTTTGGAATGTATTTTTCCCCTTTTCTTTTCAGTTTTCACTATCGTACACTTATACACCCTATATTTTAGACATTCATGGTTTACATTCTTAATGCTTTTTATATATTTCTCTTTCCCACATCACTTTTTCATCGGGATGAATTTGTGTGTGCATATAAGTACATAGGAAAATTAATCCTCGAGATAGATATTCCTTCAATTCTTGTCACCACACCTATGTCTATGGAGGTGGCCTTGGTGGAGATGTGGCTTGAGCCCCTACTTGGGTCATTTCATGATAATAACTTATAGAATTTATAAAATACCAAATAATATATTCTTAACAAAAACAATTTCACCCATAATAGTTTATCCCAGGATTTTGCTCCATGTGTACCTAGAATCCCTCAAAAAACATAATTTGAAGTACACAATTTCCACTATATAATTCAAATTCACGACTTAAATAAATAAATTATATAAGGAAACTCTATAAATACATTATTGATGGAATAATTTATAATTATATATATATATATATTAGAAATAACAAAACAAACAACCAATAAAATAACCACTGAAATTCTTAACAACACATATTTCATTGGTTCATCAATGTGAATAACCAATCATTTTTAGATGAATCATTTATACTGAAATCCAGGAATTAATGTTATCCAATTAAATAGAAAGTAAATAATGATATGAAAAATGTCAAAATAAAAATCGTAGAGAATAATTTAACTTTTTGTTCCAAAAACATTGAAAACCTTGCATTTGTAATTTGGAAAATATGGTTTTAACATTAATACTAGTTTATAAAAACCATGTTGTATGAATTTTATAACATATAAAAAAAATTCACCAAAGGGTTTGGTACCCCTTACCATAGTCACTAATAAAATATAATATTGAATGGTCACAAAGGAATGCCCCAATGATATCCAATAATACCGTAATTACAATTAGATCAAATTAAAAAACACACAAAATGAACTAAATTACAAACTAAAAATGAATTAAGTTAATTTCAAGTGAAACCTAGCGGGATCATGTAGATATTGTGAATATTATTCTATGTTTTATATTAATCTTACCAGATTAGAATGTTTGGAAGTTTAGCCAGACCGTGTAAAGGCATTGATACCAAAATCTTCAACATGTGGGATAAGTTTCAAGAAGTTGGTGAACATTTAATAGGATTTGGAAAATTAGTCAGCTCACTGGATGGGAAATATGAATAGTCAATGATGTTTAGTATTTGATTTTTTGGATACCTTATAATAAGTCTATTGAAAATGGATGTATGAGCGTAATTATTTATTGGAAGTGCAACAAGTTCGACCATATATGGACCTCTATAAAGTAGAGGTGGGAATAGTTTATGATTATAATATCTGACAAAAATCCAAGAGTTTCATTAGATCATTAGCTAAAGTATATATAATACTATATATTTATATTAATATAAATGTTTTTAGTGTTCTACCATAGATATAGGATGACTTTATGAACCATAAAATATTTTTTTACTCCTCTTTGTCATTTCCTATTAGATCTGTAAATTCTTGTTTATGTTTTTTCTAAAATATATGAGGGGTATTGCTTGATTTCATTTATTAGTATTTATAAGACATCATAGAATGATAGGTATTATATGTAAATAATTTCAGGTGGTTTTATTCTACAGGGTTGAACCATCTAAACGTGTGATATTATAATGAATGAAAGTTTCATAATCATGTAATTAAATATAGTTTCCTTTTTTAAATAATTTATAACAATGAATGGTCAGTCACACTTGGATACTCAGGTAAAAATTAAATTTAATATTATTATATAGAAAATAGGTTGGAATACTATAATCATAACATATCATGGAATAATAAAGAAAATAAAAAATGAATCAGTTTGAATGAATCAATTATGGGTTTTAGTAGATACAGATAGAAGGCTATATCAACCAGAATGATCTAGAACATCTATTAGAATGTGTAAATATAGAAAAGAAATAGAAAAGTGGATATGAAAATTTAGACATAAATACACTCATATTAATGATAATTTCATTGGAATATAACATGACCATTAACAACTAGGATAATAAAACTATATATGTGCAGGTGGAGTCCCTAGAAGACTCGTAAAAAAATTGATGGAATTAAATAGGGTGTTTCTAATGATAATGATGTTTAGCATGAGGTTATCAAAATTATTTTTAGTTTAAGATCATGTAAGTTATTTCAACCTGATCATAAGTTATCTTTATATGGTAAAATTTACATTCTTAGATGATGTATTGAAACTCCAACTACTATAAGCTCTCTCAGAATCATGGGATGGTATTGTTACTATAGTTAGAGAATCTGTAATAAATAATAATATTGTGTTAAAATATTTCTTTAATTTCATCCTTAAGGATAAAATTTAGTGAATAGAGTTCTATATACCTATAAAAATGTACTTAATTTTGAACCCATGGGATCTCACCTTAGAAATGGAATCACTGACAACAAGAAGATAATTCCAAGGAGAAGAGTGAAGGAAAGTTGACTGGTCTAAGTGTCTCATTATTGCATTCTAGGATGTGTGGATATCATTAGAGGAATTCAAGAATTCATAAAGAGTTTACTAAAAGAATAAATATTGGAATAGCAACATAAGTTAATAAAATAGATGATGATATAAACTTTCTACTCAACACTAGTGTTCTAGTGGAGTTATGGGTAGTTGAATTTGGAAAATCATTCCACTCAATGAATGATATTGGGTTCAAGAATATCCAGGTATATTTATGATTTGGGTCATTTCATCATGAATATTAAGAATCATTATAAGTGATTATAAAGGGACATGTAAATTTATGAATATAGAAGGGGATCTTTCTGTGATTTAAGGAAGTGTGGAATAATATTGGTTTATGAAAGGTCCTTTTATATTAATGCAAACTAGATGATAAAATCTATGGGAATACCTTTATATGTGGTTTATAGAAAATGATTCAAGGGTCTATCGTTAATTTTAAGTTGTAAACAATGGTATAATCTAATTTACTATAACATTTGATTGAAGTGAAATGGAAATAATTTTATCTTCATAAAATCTGGAGGATTAGAAATGTATATTTGGACACCTATTTGAGAAGAACATTATGTTATAGCTGGGAATGGAATAATGAAGCTTGATCACACAAGAATCATAAGTTCTGAGAGTTGTGCATTGGGAAATAAAAATATGTTTTCATTCAAAATGAATTATCAGATGCCTAGATCTTAGAATCTAGATCTTTTTCACACAGATTTATGGGAGCCTTCTCCAATATGATCTCATGGTGGAACCCATTATTTCATCACATTAATTGAGGATTTGACAAGGAATTTAATTTTTTTTTTACTTTAATAAAAGTTTCACATTTTTAGTGATATTTTATAGTGAAAATATATGGTTAAAAGACATAGTCACTATAATTTAAAATTCCTTAGTCCATAAAACTATGGTTAGAAAAATATATGATATTCATGAATTCCTACAGGAAGTATGTGATTAGGATTAAAAGGATAGTTCCAAAAACTCTATTGAAAAATGTGGTGGATTAAATAATGAATTAGATTTTTATTGACAATTAAACATGAATGTGAATGATCTAAGTAATTTCAAAAAAAAAATTGGATCATGTAATCAACAAGGTATAATACTTAGACAACAAAATTTTGCCTATTAATAAACAAAAAATCCATCTCGAAGAGCTATGTTCTAGAAAATCAATAGAACATAGGCACATAAAAATATTTGAAAGTATATTGTATTATATTTATGATGAAAATGATAAATAATAGATTGAGTAATATTCCAAATACTATTTTATCATTGGTTATGGAAATTAAGATTTGGGTTTCAGACTATGGGATGATAACAAACACTAATTCGTCAAAGGTTGACAGATATT
Source organism: Viscum album (assembly GCA_963277665.1). Classification (NCBI taxonomy): domain Eukaryota; kingdom Viridiplantae; phylum Streptophyta; class Magnoliopsida; order Santalales; family Viscaceae; genus Viscum; species Viscum album. The sequence continues at coordinate 343,280,831 of OY728162.1, read as the reverse complement.
CTTTAATGAGAAGATCCCATCAAAGTACAGAAGCAAGGATGAATTAGATCCTAGGGGGAATATTTGAACTATTAAAATTCATGTGGATATGGGTGAAAGAATATAATTTCAAAATTTTTGTTGATACCATATATTAATAAATGTTAACCAAAGATTAAACTATTGAATAATGTGTTGGAATTATCATAGTATGGTGAATATTGAGTGAAATATATGAATGTTTAGTAGATAAAAGTCAGTTAAATATTATTATAGGCACCAAAAATTCTAGCACCAAAATGAATATAGTTTCATGTAGAGTTGATAAGGTGTTTTCGAGTCATATGACTAGTATATGGGTACAATTTTGATGAAACATTCTTATTAATAGTGGATTATATAGAACCCAAATTAATGGAAAAGGTAGAAATGCTCAAGGAATATAATTTGTGGGAGTCATTCATGTGTGAAGAAATGAATTATCATACATCCAGTTCAATATAAGAGTTTTATTAAATAACTTAAGGAAGGAATGAATGGGAGAAAATGGTGTTTCTATCTAAAAGAAGAGGCTAGAACAAGTCAATGGTACAAGTAAATACTTATAGTGAAATGATTCTAACAAAACAAAGGAACCAAATTCTAATAAATGTATCCCCTATAGATATAAATAATACTATCCAAATAGTTTTTAGTCATGTTTCTTCCAATTATTTACAATTAGATCACATGGATTTCAAGATTACCTTTCTCTATGGGGATTTGGTAGAAGAGATCTTCATGATTCAGAATAAGGATTTTGAATATAATCAAAAGGAGAAACTTTTTTTTAATTTGATGAAAAGAATCTATAAATGAAATATACACATAGATAATGGAACCATAAGTTTAAAACATTAATAAATGATTAATTTTTTACATTTTTATACTCTTATCATTGATATTAACAAAATTTATTGAAATAATAGTCTTATATCACTATACCACTCTACATGGATGATAAGATGTTGGTGGGTCTAATGAATTCATTTTTTCGAGAGATGGAGAATAAGTTTTCTAGAATATTTTGAATGAAGGATCTTAAATAATACATGAAATTCCTGGGGATAAGGAGATATATGCATAAGAAATATTGTATTATGACATTATCCTTGAATGATTACATCCTAATGATTATCAGGAAATTTGAGTAGATTGGATGAAATCCTATCTTAACCCCCAATTTTTATGAATCAATTTATCTAGGTCATATGAACTAATATCAAATGATTATCTTCAATACAAGAAGAAGGTGTTGTATACAATAGATGTTAAAATCATAATGTATGTGATGATTTTTACATGATAATATATTTAATGTGTAGTGGGAGTTGCAAGTTAGTATATATTATACCCTAGAAGTGAACATTGAGAATCTATTTGTGGATCATTATATACACAATGGTATTAAAAGATACAATAATCCTCTTTTAGTGAAGATTTTCTATTATTAGAATTAATATATACAAATTTTTCTATGAATTTAGAACAATCGAAGAGAAAAATAATATTCATGTTTATTTTATATATAAAAATGTTTAGTTGATATATCAAATATAGAATATGGTTATTTAATCTACAATATATGTAGAATAAATATTATATATGAAATCCAAAAAAGATATTTTCAAGTTAATGTGCTTACTTAAGAAGATTGAAAGGTTATAAAAATGTGGAAATTTATTTTGTGACGGTTAGAGTGTTATTCATTTCTCCTAGAATGTAGTGTTTCATGGAATAATGAAAAAAATTGTTTGGAAATTATATTTTTCCAATATCACAAGTAATACAATTTATTATTATTATAGAATATATCTGGAACGGAAAATATGGTTGAAATGTTTAGGATGGTTTTAGTCATTGAAATCCGTAGACAATAATATGGCTCAGTAGGACTCTAGTGAATAATTAATTATATACAATACAATATAGATTCATAGAGGAACATGGTGAGTTTTTCCTATGTGATGGAGAATTATATGCATGATATGTTGAGGTAATATTGATGTGGGTGTTTTTTTGATTTTTTTAAGATTATTTAAGGCTATATATTAAACATACTAGATAGAGGAACTCCTAAAGTTTATCTTGATCCTCTCAAGTAAGAGACAAAAAAAATTATTCCTATTTGTATGGTTAAAAGAATTTGGTGAACATCGAATGGGGATTTGAAAAATGATCACCTCACTGAATTGGTGTAGAGTAAAAAAAGCAATATGTATATAGAAATTTCATTATTTTTGTAGAATAATTAATCAATGATAAAAAAGATGCCCATAGACCGTATTATTTTAGTGTCTTTGGAAACTCAGAACATAATCTTCTAATCATGGTGAAAGATCGTCAATATCTCCCATAAAGATCTTCCACTTTGGATTTCTTACCTATAACATTTACTTACATCATGGGGAAAACAAAAAATAAAAAGGGTGAGCTCTAATGCTCATTAAGGGTAATCATGGAGAACATAAAACAATCCCTAAACATTTCAATATAAGATCATGAACATAAAACATCAAAATCATGAGTAATGACATAAATCATTACAGTGCATAAGGCACAAATAATAAAGGAACATTAACCATGATAAAATAGAATGGGAATAAAACATGTAATTGTGGAAACCATTAAGCACATGATATGATTTCCATAGTATCGAAGGAATTGTTGCTGAGACCATCTTAGTGGACAAAGTCCCTTACTGAATCGAGTTTACTCGTCGTTCCAATCCAGTATCACTAAACCGGATTAACTTACCATTCCATCCATGTCTATCTCATGAGAAATAAATATTTACCCAATTCATTGGAGGTATATATAGGTCACAGACATCTCATAATGATTCCGTTCTTATGTGTTCCACCATATCATAAATCATACATCACAACATAACCCATGTAAAAAAATGGGATTCTTAAACATCATGCCATCATAACATAATCCATAAAAGGACATCCTAAAAATAAGTCCATCATAACATAATCAAATCAATGTAAAAATATGTATAGAAACAGAACACTATATTATCTTTTATGGAAAAATAATTCTGATAAAACACTTGATCTCCATTCTCGAGGAAAATATCCTTTCTACTTCAAAAACATTTTTCCTTTTGTAACATGTCATTCAAATTTTAAACTAAAAAAAGTCGATTAAAAATAAACATGAAAATTTGTAAAAGAAGCTTCATGGAAATAATATTCTATGAAGTCATAAAAATCCATTAATTTCGTGTAAGAGAAAAAAGACTTTTTTCTCGTACTTTGGCTGAAAAGTCAAAAAGTTCCTCATATCGTAAATAAAATAAATATTCCTCCCATAACACAATGTAAAAGTCAAAGAGGGGTAAAAATGACTTTAAACATACATGGAAGAATATTAAACACTTTATTAAAAACATATTTGTGGACATGGATGAAAAAATTATAACCCTAGTAAATACTTACGTATAAGCAATCTCAGATAAAAATGTGATTTTCAAAATTCTCCCTTACCATATGTCCAATTTCTTCCGTACGTTTCCAAAACTCTTATATAGTGGTTTTAATCAAATTATTAACTTGTAACAGAACCATAATATTATTTATGATGTCATATATGATTCACTTATGACTTTATATTACCCATTCTTTTCTCAATTCCATGTTAAAGCATCATTTTTGGTAAAATCGTTACATTTATCATATATGAATGGACTTGTTGTTCTCGATATTATTAATTATATCATGATTTAATTAATTCTAGAATTTAAAACATTATTTATTTATAACATATATAATCATAATATAAATATATATAGTAGATCAATAAATGGAATGATATACATCGTTCATGGAGATAGTAGGCCATACGTACACATGAACGCTGTATTCATTTCCTTATTGAATTGAATGGAATTAAGTAAATGAAACATGTATGTACATAAATAAAGTATCATTATTATGTCATATCTTTCATTATTACTTATTATATATAATTTATAATCATTCTTTAATGGTTAACATGGACAATGAATATCATCGCGTCGTGGAGACGGTAATCCGTACGTACGCACGAGTGATGATATCGTTCCCATAATTATTGAATGGAATTGGAGTAGATGATATAATTTCTCAGAATCAGTATGATGTTATAATAACCATATATATTTATTCTTTACACCATTATACCCATCCAAGTAAGGTTGTGGTGGAAAAACAGATTACACCACAACGTGGAGACGGTATTCCGTACGTACACATGCACGGGGATTTCATTTTCCGTAGGATGGATAAAAGGATAAATAGGTTTATTTCATATTTATAATAACATATTATTATATTAGTGATAATTATGCTATTACATTAGAAAGAAAAAAATAAATAAGAGTATGTTTAAGAAGAAAGAAACTTGAATGAATCGGTAGTAGAGATTACCTCTTCCTCAACATGCCTATTTTAAACTTTCTCTTAGGGCACTAGAGTTGGTCTTTTGAGAAGACCAGAACCTCTATGATATAACTAGAGATGTTTAAAGGAGAATTATTCAGGTTTTTTTCGATCTTTAAGGTTCAAAATTGAGCGAATAGGAGAGGGAAGGAGGTGCCCTTATATAAGAGAGGAGAGGGCCACCTTTGGAAACCTTAAAAATATTAATTAATAATAAAATGAAATCCCCAAATAAAAACATCCAAAAATGACTCAATTATAATATTAGATTTGATATGGTTGTAATATCATCAACCATTAAAATTTAGACATGTTTCATTTTTATTTTAAACCTTATCACCTTGATTTATCATTATTTAATCAATTTAATTTTATTTGTGGTAATAAACTTCAAAATGTTTTATTTTTATAAATAAATACTTAAATGTAGTCTATTTCCCATAATTGGATACTTAATAAACTTTTAGACCATATAACCTTCAAATTTTAGTTTTTTTATATTTTTGTGATTTTTAAATAATTTAATAATTTTTTTTAATTTTTATAAAATATCAATAGTGTCAATTTTGACACTATTCATTATTTGAATTTAAATAAAAACCACACATGAGATATGTTAGAAAAAAATATATAATAGATATATAACATGGCATAGTCATGAAAAAAATTCATGGGGGACATTAATTTGTTTAAATATTTTTTATGTTTATCTTTTTAAAACCATTTATTTGGTATATCTCTTAATGAAAAAATTACTACATCATTTTTTATAGTTATTTAGTATACTTATTTGTTGGATAAAAATTAAAAATAAAATATTATGATCAAAATAAATATAATAAATTTCATAATTATGTTTTTACTAGAATTTATCATCTTAAAATCACAACATTTAAATTGTTATATTTATTAAATTATGAAGGTGACATCTTTGACATCATTTAAAATAAAATAATATAAATGTTCGAATCGATTTTATAAGGCTCCAAATGGTCCACAAAACTACCATTGGATGCTTAAGGTGTAGATATACTTGGAAAATAGCATTTTGTTCAGTTTCTGGTCCTTTTTATAGGTATGGGTATTTTAATAAAAACTATATTATTTATTTTTCACTAAATAAACAATTTCGACATCACTATTGTGTCACCATTAACGAAAATTATTTAATCCCTAAAAATTATAAATAAATTATCACGATATAGATAATTTTGTTATATTTCTACAGATTATTTATATTATAGGTTTTACGAAGTTTATCACTTAATTAAAATTATTACACTTATATGATATAAGAGAGTGACATGTTGTCACTTTCTTTTGTTTTAATAATAATTACATCATTTTAATGGTCAAAAGTCCATAAAATGAAACTATTTCCACCCTTAGATGATGTGGGTAGACATTTATTCATCCAATAGAATTTTTGCGGGTGTTAGGGTATTTTTATAATCTCATTTTTACCCTTAATTACCCGATTTACCTTTAAATGTGGTAAATAAAATTTACCATTTTTACTATTCATGATTCCTAAAAATAAAAAGTAGCCGATTAGCATAATTTGGACCTAATCATTCCAAATATTAAATCCAATTCTCGAAATTAAAAATAAAGAAGTTGTAGTAATTAATTTAAAATTAATCCCGTTGTCTAAAAAATGGGTTTCTGTTTAAAATATTGAAAAAGATTGAATCGATTTATCCTACAAATTCAATGTAAAATCAATGATAATGACATAAATTATAGTCAATGGTAAAAATATATTGTATTTATTCTTTAAAAAAATATACTATTATAATTTAACCATATAAATTGTCTTTATGAAAAACGTTTTTTTAAGTAAAATTTAGTGAGTTTTTACTATTCATCAAAATAAGAACGTTGTCATAAAAAAATCAAAACATTATCCAATGTAAATATTTATATATTGATTAAAAATAAGAAGTGTATTTTGTAAAATAGAACTTATTAACTTTTCAAAAATTATATTTAAAATGGGTGCACCAACAAAAGGAAGAAAAACAACATTTTTTTAAAAATATTTCTCTTATTCGAAAAAATGATTTTGTTCTCATACCTCATTCTAGAAAATATGTAGGATGAAATATAATGTTATAAAATTAAAAATGAGGTTAATACTATTCATAATGGATATTTCATAATAATATTATTACAATATATCGTTGTTTAGTGAAACCGGGTATTGCATACTACACACACTATCGTGGAATGTCACGATTGCGTGTAACACAAGCCAAGTCAGGGTTGTGTGTAGTTCAAGATCCCTTTGGTGTTTTATATAACATAATAAAAACTTATTTCATTTATTTTGTAAACAAAATCTGTACTTAATGTTGTGTAGATTAATTTCTACAAAACGAACATGAAATTGTGTGTAACACAAGTCATGAATAGTGTTGCGTATACTACAAGCTAATACGGTGTTGCATATATTACAAGATAATCTTGGTGTCATGTAAAATAGAAAACATCAAAGAATTTAAAAAGAATATATCTCATAAAATCTCATGGTGTTACATTTTACCCCCCTTAAAATGACTTTCGCCCTCGAAATTCATCGAGGTTATAAATCCTTTACTACTTGATAGTTTCTTTCATAGAAATCCACATCATAAAAAGGAATACTAAAACATAATTTTAAAAACTGAAGTATGAAACATAATGGTTCCTCCAATTAACTCATCAATGTGTTTCCACATAGAAGAACATAGGTGAATATATGGATATGGAAGAGAAATATAACCATCATCTTTTGATAAATAGTGGTAGAGGACATAGCTATGAAAAATCCCACAATCAGAAAGCCATAAATTTTTGATGATCTAAGGTACCACCTGATTCATCAGATATGAGGGCACTAGAAAAACATTTTTGGTTTTCATGATCATTTCCCAAATGTTGAATAATTTTTTAATTAAAAGAAATAATTACTTGATTTTGGTATAATCTTACTATTGCTCATGCCTTGAACAATTTCCACATCATCTCTTAAAGAAATGAAGTTGAATTTGTCTTTGGCAAAGTGTTAGAAAACCATATGATATAATGATAAGTCATTCCTTCTGTTTCAAACATATGGTTAGAAGATATTATATAGAAAAGTCCATATATGGTGAGATTAATCATATATTGTACCAAAAATGGACATATACTTAATCTATCATACCGCTTAATAAAATACACCTAGTTTATACTAACTAGGGACTTCTTGTAGGCCAGTGGTTGGCGATAAAGGCCTATCGCACTTTAGTTGTGTGTTCGATTCTCACAACCTTTTCCGACGTGATGGGTTGTCGTCTATCCTGGAGGTTGTCCTTTTTCTAAAACTACATTATTATAACATTACAGAAACAATATTGAAAAAAGTTCTAGCCTTAGACAATACTATCTGATGTTCAACTTAATGCATTCCAGCCTTAAGACTTATCCAAATTACTTCTTTCCAAATTCATATTATAAAGAGAATGATTAAAAAAAATGTCATATAACAAGAACATGAATACCACCATTTATCCCTCATATTTTACAAGATATATCTTGTTGGTCACATTCATAACGTGTGATTACCTTAATAATGTATTCTTTTGAAACATATATTACTATAGAATCTTAGTGAAAACATGAATGCAATCAAACGTTAACTCTTTACACATATCATAATCCCAAAAATTCTATATTCTCAAACCATGATATCAATTTGTCCTTATCTCAATCATGATCTCATGAATACTATCAGAAATATTATTTTCTTCTTATCCTTTCATTATGCGCATATCATATGATTTCAAAAAAATAGTTCAATCACTTTTCTTGGTTATCGGTACCATATTCTTATGGAAAACCACAATGTACCAATACATAAATATTTTAATATACAATAAAAGTACCCCCAACAACATTATTCATGAATACCAATACATAAACAATTCAATCCATCCTATTCAATGATTGTCATGGAATAAGTCCTTCATTGATTTAGAAGTAACCTATTAGGTCTGGGCATTGAGTTGGGTAATTCCCTTTTTCTCCATAGATAAGACATTGAACTCCATAACATTTTTCACTCTATGACCCTTCTCTCCACACAGATAACATCTCCCCCTCAATTTTATGTATTCATCACAGTTCTTCTTCCCTTCTTTAGAAATCTCAATCTTCCTTTTTATATGCTCCTCACCATGCGATCATGCATAAAATTCCATCTTCCTCTTATTTGATTAATTATGAATACAACTATAGTTCGCCTTTTTAATCATATATCGCAATTTCTTATTCAGCATAATCACAAAATATTTATTTCTGGGCATTATGCAATATCGTTTCTCAAAGTCACCAATTTTTCCATTGGATTGAATGTTGACCCAATTCCTTATAGTTCCCTCCACTGACTAAAACCAAAAACCATGGTGTAAGAAATAGTTTAAATAACAAGGAGCCACATAATGATAAAATGTCACTTATGGGATGTCTAACTTATCCCACATTAATTAATATATGAAACCCTAGGTTCACCCTAGGTTATTCATGATCGTCAACATAATTCTAGGAATATAACCTATTGTTATACTAAACCTTAGGGACATCCCTAGACATACCTTAGAAATATATCTAGGGATTTCACTAAAGTTTTCACATCATAGTTTTCAAAGGTTAACATAACCTTTGCTCTGATGCCAACTGTAGAGTCCTAAATCTTGATATACATAGACATTACATTACTTTTGCAGAATACTTATTACATGACAAAAACAGATGCCCAAATACTATATTAGTTTAGTCTCTTAGGAAACTCGGAAGATAATCTTTTAATCATGTTGAATGATCGTCAACATCTCCTATAAGGATCTTCCACTTTGGTTTTCTTACCTATAAACTTTCTTTACATCCTGGGAAAAATAAAACAAAATAAGGGTGAGCTCAATTTCTCAGTAAGGGTAAACATGGAAAACATAAAACAATCCCTGAACATTTGAACGTAAGAACATGAACATAAAACATCAAAATCATGAGTAATGACATAAATCCTTACAGTTCATAAGGAACAGATCATAAAGTAACATTAACCACGATAAAATATCATGGGAATAAAACATGTAATTGTGGAAACCATTAAGCACATGATATGATTTCCATAGTATCCAAGGAATTTCTTCCAAGACCATCTTAGTGGACAAAGTCCCTTACTGAATAGAGTTGACTCCTCATTCGAGTCTGGTATCACTAAACCAGATTAACTTACCGTTCCAGCGATGTCTATCTCATGAGATATAAATCTTTAGCCAATGCATTGGAGGGAGATATAGTTCCAAACCATCTCATAATGATAACATTCTTATGGGTTCCACAAGATCATAAATCATACATCATAGCATAACCCATGTAATAAAAATGGGATTCTTAAACATCATGCCATCATATCATAATCCATAAAAAGACATCATAAAAAGAATTCCATCATAACATAATCAAATCAATGTAAAAATTTGGATTGAAACAGAACCCTATATTAACTTTGATGGAAAAATAGTTTTGATAAAACACATGAACTCCATTCTTGAGGAAAATAACCTTTCTAATTCAAAAACATTTTTCCTTTCTTAACATGTCATACTAATTTAAACAAAAATAAGTTGATTAAAAATAAAATTGGAAAGTTGTAAAAAAAATAATCATGAAAATAATGTTCTATGAAATCATAAAAATCCATTCATGCCATGTAAGATAAGAAAAGAATTTTTTCTCATACTTTTTCTGAAAAAGTCAAAAAGTTCCTCGTATAGTAAATAAAAGAATGATTCCTTCCATAACACAATGTAAAAGTCAAAGAGGGGTAAAAATTACTTTAAACTTAAATGGAAGAATATTAAACACTTTATGAAAAACATATTTGTGTAAATGGATGAAAAAAATTATAACCCCAATAAATACTTAAGTATAAGCAATCTTGGATAAAAATGATATTTGCAAAAGTCTCCCTTACCTTAGGTCCAATTTCTTCCGTACGTGTCCGAAACTCCTGTATAATGATTTTAAACATATTATTTACTTGTAAAAAACCATAATAATATTAATGATATCATATATGATTCCCTTAGGACTTTATATTACCTGTTCTTTTGTCAATTCCATGTTAAAACAGCATTTTGCGTAAAATTGTTTCATTTATCGTATATGTTTGGACTTTTTGTTCTTGATATTATTTCTTATATCTTGATTTACATAATTCCAGAATGTAAAACATGATTTATATATAACATAAATATTCATAATTTAAAAATATATGGTAGATCAATAAATGGAATGAAATACATCGTTCATGGAGACGGTAGACCCTATGTACGCATGAACGTTGTATTCATTTCCTTATTTAAGTAAATGAAAAATATATGTACATAAATCCAGTATCATTATAATGTCTTATATTTCATGAATATTTATTATATATACTTAATTATCATTCTTTAATGGTTAGCATGGAGAATGAATCTCATCACACCGTGGAGATGGTAATCCATACGTACACACGAGTGATGATAGCATTTCCATAATTATTTAATTGAATTGTAGTGGATGATATAATATCTCAGAATCAGTATGATGTTATAACAATCATATATAGTTATTATTTACACCATTATACCCATCCAAGTAATGTGGTGGTGGAAAAATAGATCACACCACGGCGTGGACACGATATTCCGTACATACGCACGCGCGGTGATTTCATTTTCCATAGGATGGATAGAAGATGAAATAGGTTTGTTTCATATTTATAATAAAATATAATTATATTATTGATATTTATGTTATTACTTTATAATCAAAAAAATAAATAAGAGGAAGTTGAAGAAGAATGAAACTTGAAATAATTGGTAGAAGAGATTACCTCTTCCTTGACGTGCCTCTTTTAAACATCTCTTAGGGCACGAGAGTTGGTATTTTGAGAAGAACATAACATCTAGGATATACCTAGAGATGTTAAGAAGAGAAATTGGTAGGGTTTGGCCGATATTTAAGGAACAAAATTTAGTGAATTGGATAGGGAAGGAGGTTCCCTTATATAGGAGAGGAGAGGGGCACCATTAAAAACCTTAAAAATATTAATTTATAATAAAATGAAATCCCAACATAAAAACATCCAAAAATGACTCAATTCGAATATTAAATGTAATATGGTTGTAATATCATCCAAAAATAAAATTTATACATGTTTTATGTATTTTTAAACCTTATCAACTTGATTTATCATTATTTAATCTATTTAATTTGTTTTGTGGTAATAAATTTCTAAATATTAAATTATTATACATACATACTTAAATATTATAAATTTCACATATTTGGATACTTTATAACCATGTATACCATATAAATTTCAATTTGTAGTTTTTAAATATTTTTGTGAATTTTAAATAATTTAATGATATTTTATTTTTATAAAATATCAATAGTGTCAATTTCGACACAATTCATTATTGGAATTGAAATAAAAACCATACAGAAGATATGTTCAAAAAAATATGTATAATAGATTCCTAAAATGTCATATACATAAAAAAATTCATGGGGAACATTAATTTGTTCATATAATATTTATTTTATTATTTTTAAAACCATTTATTTGGTATATCTCTTAAAACAAATAATTACAACAAAATTTTTGTATAATTAATTAATATATTTATTTTTTGCATAAAAATTAAAAATAAAATCCTATAATGAAAATAAGTATAATAAAATTCATAATAACAATTTTACTCAAATTTCCCATCTTAAAATCAGAACATTTAAACATTTATATTTATTAAATTATGAAGGTGACATCTTTGACATCATTTAAAATAAAATAATATAAATGTCCTAATCAATTATATAAGGATCTAAATGGTCCAAAAATAGACCCTAGGATACTTTGGGTATAGATATACTCGAAAAATAATATTTGGTCAAGTTTCTGGTCCTTTTGATAGGTATTTTTATTTTAATAAAAACTATATTATTGATTTTTTACTAAATAAACAATTTCTACATCACTATTGTGTCAGCATTAATGACAATTATTTAATCCCTAAAAATTCTAAATAAATTCTCATGATGTAGATAATGTTATTATATTTTTAATACTATTTACATTCACGGTTTTATTAAGTTTATCACTAAATTAAAATTATTACATTTATAAGATATAAGAGAGTGACATGTTGTCACCTTCTTTAGTTTTAATAATAATTACATCATTTTCATGGTCAAAAGTCTATAAAATGAATCTATTTAGACCCTTAGATGATATGGATCTACTTTTATTCATCCAATATAATTTTGATAGATGTTACAGTAATTTTATAATCTTATTTTTACTGATAATTACCCAACTTACCTTTAACTGTGGTAAATAAAATTTACCATAGTTACTATTCATAATGTCCAAAAGAAATAAAAGTAGTTGATTAACATAATTTAGAACTACTGATTACAAAAATGGAATCCATTTTTTAAAATTCAAAACACAAAAATTACAGTAATTAAATTAAAATTAATCCCATTGTTGAAAAAACGGGTTTTTGTTTAAAATATTAAAAAAATATTGAATTGATTTATCCTACGAATTCAATGTACAATCAATGATAATGACATAAATTATATTCAATGGTAAAAATATAATATATTATTACTTTAAAAAAACTACTGTTATAATTTAACAATATAAATTATCTTGATGAAAAAAGTTGTTTTTAAGTAAAATTTAGTGTGTTTTACTATTCATCAAAATAAGAACGTTGTCAGAAAAATATCAAAACTTTATCCAATGTAAATTTTTATATATTGATTCAAAATTAAAAGTTTATTTTGTAAAATTTAACTTATAAAATTTAAAAAAATTATATTTAAAATTTGTGCGCCAACAAAGGGCGGCAAAACTGCATTTTTTAAAAAATAGTTCTTTTATTCGAAAAAATGATTTTGTTCTCATAACTCATTCTATAAAACATGTATGTTGAACTATAATGTAATAAAATTCAAAATTTGTTCAATACTATTCATAACGGCTAGTTCATAATAATATTCTAACAATATATCGTTGTTTAGTGAAACCCGGTATTGCGTACTACACACGCTATCATGGAAGGTCGTGATTGCATGTAATGCAAGCCATGTCAGGGATGCGTGTAGTATAAGCTCCCTTTGGTGTTTCATATAACATAATATAAACTTTTTTCATTTATTCATCAAAAAAAATATATACTTAATGTTGCGTAGAATAATTTCTACCAAAAGAACTTGAAATTGTTTGTAACACGAGTCCAGAATAGTGTTGCATATATTGCAAGATAATACGGTGTTTCTTATAGTACAAGCTAATATTGGATTAGTGTACAATAGAATACATCAATGAAATTAAAAAGAATATATCTCATAAAATCCCAGGGAGTTACAATTGGGGTTTGGAATAGTAAACCAGTTTTGGTTGTTGAGTGGTTTCTAACCATAAATGAAGGGTAATGTTAATAGAAGGCTAACCAAAAATGTTTAATAGAAGTTACACCTATTACACTATATGTGAACCTCTATAAAGAATAAATGGGCCTATTCCGTGAATAAAATATATGAAAAAATTAATGTGTAGCACTGTATCATTATCAAATGTGTTTATAATCCGTTTTTACTTATGGAAATATATATGATTTTATTTTTATCCCATATACATAGGGAAAAAGTCCAAACCACATATTTTTTGAGCATATTATTTATCTTTTACTATATTCTATTTGAATTCTAGTTTTTGAGTTTTATGGAAGTTGGGGGATGTGTGAAAATTTTGAAATGATTAGTATAAATCATACCTCCTAGTTTTAGTAGTCTATGATGTGGGGAAGTTCTAGTGGTTTTATTTCACATAACTAAACTACGGTAGGTGTGATCTTATAGTGAAGACATTTTCTTCCATCTAATAGTCATATGAAGTTTCAATCACCCAAAAATTCACTCCTAAAATTCATTTAAAATAATATTTTGCTAAAACCCTAATTTAATACACTACAATATTATTCAATTGAATATTTAAATCATGAAAATCCTATATTAAATAAATACAAAATCTACCTATAGAAATAATGTTCCAAATGTATATAAAACAACCCTTAGGGTCCCCCTTGAAAAAAATCATCCATAATACAAGAGGTGACTTCACCATTAACTATGGAAATAAAAAATGTTAATCCCCTAATATAGTGGAATAAAATAAAAGACAGGGAAGTGGTATTAAAGTAGAAAATAAGTAGAGGGATTTTACCTCAAACAGGTGGAATAATAATCTTTGAAACTCATTTGATCCATGATAATAGGATGATGATTGAGAGGGACGAGAGGATCCTATTCAGGTGCATAATGGGTGTAGACAATTTAGAGTTTTGGTTCATCAATAAGGGGTTTTAAGTGGTTTTAGGGAAAAAGTAACTCCTCAAATAAATCTAAATGGAACCCATAAAAAAATACTTGGATCCATTGGTACACCAATGTAATACTTTTTTCCACTAGATAACCTACAAAACATCTAATGGTGTCCATTTGATCTCAAATGACTGTTTTTATTACATTTTTTATATTTTCTCCACTGAGCACAACCAATCATTGACCTGACCTTCTAAAGCTCCATCAAAACCTGAAATCACACCTAAAAAATCCAAACAATTAATTTGAAAACATTAAATTCATTAACTAAAAAATTAAAAACAGATATCATCCAAATTTTGAACATTCAATTGATCCCATACTATTATCAATGATCAATTAATTCCACCTCTAATCAAATCCATGAGGTCACAAACATTACATACACACATGATTTTCACACCTCAATAATCCATCCAAGACCTCATGGTTCCCTAATCCTGGAAACCCAAATCCTGAGGGAATTTCCAAACATTATTCTATAAGAATGTTATATTCTCCCAATTCCCAAGAAATTTGTGTGTAACATGTATCTCAAAACCATAAATCCTTATCAACTAGATACATACTATACTAAGACTCAACATTAATATCAAAGTTGAAACCAAAATATAAATACATTAATAATATAAATTTCTATAATACTAACACATCCCACAGGAAGCATCATCCATGCATTTATTCCTAATATAAAAAAGAATAAAACCTCATAAAACTAAACACTTGATCCCATAAAACTCGTATATCTTGAGAATTACTCATTCAAATGAGTCATCTTCAAATGATTCCCCTATACCCACTCTTCATCCTCCCAAACACTTAAAAAAAGTAATACCCTCTCACATATCCCCAATAAACGAAGAAAAATTACTAAAATGACCTTGAACACATGTGAGGTTTGACCATCCCAACTATCAACCTACATAGAAATATCTACAATCAATAATAACCATCAAGATCATCCTAATACTATCCTTAATCTCATACCGAGATCCATAACTATTAATCCTGGTGAAACACCAAAAAAGACGCATCTCACTCATGGGTCTCTATGCAACATTCAAAGACACTAGAAAATCTATCAGAGGGTTCACATGAAACTCAACAAAATAGAAAAATCTAACTATAAACCATAAAACAATCTTACAAAACCACAATAATAATTATAGTGAGAGCCACATCACTATCACTTAGAATTTATATGTGAAAACATGACCCTCCCAAGGGTTTCTCATCGATCAAAAATCATAATAAGAAAAGTACTCATCCTATGAACAAATCACAAATAAAAACCATTGCTGGAAACCACTTCCTCAGCTTACCCATTAAAGGTATGTTATACTATATACTTATACCCCTTAAGCATAATAATATCATAAAAATGTACAAAAACACAATATTGATTTTAGTAAACTAATACATCATCAATACATTATTTGGGAAAATAAAAAATGGATACAAACGTTTGTTAATTAAATAAATTACTCTTTTAAGTATTTCTATATTTTTTTATCAATATATTATTTTACTAAAATCATTTTTATGAAAAAATTACTTTTTTAAAAACCATTTATAACAAAAAAAATTGTCATTCATAGGTGTAGATATATTATGTTCCGAAAATTAATTATCCATAAATATTATCTTAACACCCCAATATTGGTGTAAAATAATAAATAACATCCCAAACATAGAACATCATGATTTAATAAACATATTAATTAGAAGACCATAAAGAATGAATAAAATACCATACCCCTATAAACTAGGATATTCCATTGGGAATGGTATTTGTGATGCACCCGTCTAATGAGCTATCTAATCTCGGAAATTTTTTTATCCAAGACTATAAAGTCCCCAATTAAGATGAAAAAAAAATTCCATGATACTACATTTTAATTCCTTGACCCAAAAAACCTCAATTATCTTGTGTTCAATTCACCACTTGACCACAATATAATTTTCTCTTGAGCTAGAGTATTCTAACTAGAGGTGAGAGTCTATAAATCAACATGAGTAGAAAATACTCTTAGTATCATCACATAAAATAATATATAAATAACTAAATCAAATAATCATAGTGTTAGTGAATCTATTTATAGTGAGTAGAAAATAATATAAAATAAACAATATAATAATTCTATAATATAATGATACTCATTTCTGACTTACATAAACTTATAAAGTGTATCTCACCTGGACAAAAAAAAAGGTAAACTGAAGAAAAAATCAGGGATACCCTACTATAAAACTTAGGTACCTCCTTAAACTAGTTTTCCAAATCACTATCTAGCTACACTGTACAGATGTATTTTAGAATCTATCACATGAAATTAAACACATGAATATTAATATGCACACCCGGGTTCCTAAATAGGGTGTGGGAAATAATATTATTAAGGCACCACTAATTGTGTTCATCATATATACCATGATATGCAATGCTTTTATGCATGAAAAATAAAAAAAACATACCAGCATGCATGTTGGTTGATCATGTGATAACAACGATACCATTACCCCTGACTGTACCTATTTTCGGAATTACTAGTGGATGAATTCATCCCATAACACAAATAAGCCCTGATCTCAACACCTAGAGATATGACCAATAATAGAGTCTTGACTACTACCCTCTTTGGGTAATGTCTTGTACTTGTTCCTGATTCCATATCCTATCTTGTACCACTACACCCTCACCTAGGGTCACATCTCATTCCATGACTCATACATCATCTTATACCACCACCCTATCCCATAGGATGATTTCATGTTCCTCATATCATGCCACACCTCATGTCACTACCCTCTCACTTTTGGGGAGGTCTCATAACCACATCATGCATCAAAAAATACTCACTTAGGATAATCTATTCCAACACAATCTTACTAAGAGTTATGACTTACAACACATCTTGGAGAAATTCCCTATTAATTAGGGTGTCCAATTTCAGTGACCTTTCACTTAGGGTGAGTCCTTATAACAACATTCCATAACTACTCCCTCTCATCTAGGGAGACCCAAACCCACACCTTGTAAAATAGGTTTAGGCATCATAAACCGTATCTAATCTTATATCCTATCACTCAGGATAGTCCATGCTAGTACCTTTTCACTTAGGTCATTGATTGGAATTAAATCTCATCATCATCAACTAGATTGTAGTCAGGTTACACCTACACAACAAAAATCATGGCACCATATCCCTCGTCCTAGAATAATACTAGCAACTAATCCTTCCATAGTCCACCCCTAGATGATACTATAGAAGTTATCTCATTGTAAATTTTCTTGACCTGGCATACTATACTCAACTGCTATAAGAATAATATTAGCTACACAACATCCCATAATGATTCCAAGTCCCTTTGTCCACATACTAGTCAAACCTTTCTCACCAATGACACTCAACAACACCAATGCATAACACCCCTATTGGGAGTCATACAACAACTGGGGACATAAAGAAATAACATCATCATCCCATGTTAATAATTAATTCAAACAAAATCTCACTAATATATACTATGACCTCGGGAAACATTCAACACATTCTAGACATTATTCTAAAAAGGTCTCTAAAGATGTCATCACACATTTGATCTCTAAGAGGAATCACTACCAAGAGGCTAACCAAGACCAACCACACCAATCCCATGAATTTCCCTAGAATCCATGGAAATCTTGAAATATCTCTCATAATAACCTGCCCAATGGTCATTCCCTAATCTACATCCATCATTTTTATACCCACTGTACTATACATGATATCCCTCATGAAGGATTATGAAATTATACAATTAAAACATATATTAGGAGAGATACTTGAAACCACAAAAACAACATCACTATCATTCAACCCCTAATAAGGGGGTTCAGGTTCATAAGGCATACCCAAACTCAATTCACATGGAATTCTCAAAACACCCCACTAGCCGAAAACTACACCTAAGGCCCCCATCATATGAGAGAACATAATCTATCTCTCAAGGCCTCATCCTAGACCATTAATCACTAATTACATATCTCCCAAATACTTTGGGGTATCTTATACCTAAGTAGAGGTTTCTCCACTTATCATCATAGCCAATAGGTTTCCCTATATTATCCAAACCATTTTGAGACATACTATACTAAAACCATGGAAACATTAACTTATCCAATCTCACACTAGAAGAATCATGAAACCCATTTAAAGAATACATAAACATATAACCCATTACACACACAAGCATGTTGCATACAAACATAAGACCGATGGTGAAATATTTAAAGAACTACCCACTCCATACTCGTATAAGTTGACTCATATGATATTATGACCCTATTCATCTTATTTTTAAAAAAATTGAGAAATAAAAATAAAAAACATGAAATTAAAAGATGGTGAAAATAAAAAATATTGATGAAATAAGAGAACATGAAAGGATGAACCAAAGTGTTACCTTATCCTTAATGAGAGGAACTTACAACTTTATATGTCATGTTTATCTTTTGGAATACGTACATGAGTCCAAAATTTTGGGGGTATTAGATTTGGGGATAAGGGTTGATGGTTTCAAGTAAGTCCAAAAATGTGAGAATATCTTCCATTTTAATTCAACCATACTTGTTTTAATGAAAAACATGTTGGGTTCATGGTGGTGTGACCCATAAGTTCATAGCGGGACAGCCCCTACTGGGATGTAATGTAGTGTGACCCATAGGGTTTACACCACAATGATCTTTTACAGGGGACAACCAGAGACTCTCAGTATTTTATTGTGGAGTGGAAGAGTATTTCATGGTAAAATCACACACGTAAACAACAGTTACAGAAGCAACACCCACCGGTTGCAGCATGATGGTCCACCTACTACAGAATGTTTCATTTTTCACTAAGATTGACTCCTCTAGCCTTCACCCAACACCCAAAAAACAACTGAAACACCCAATAATTCATGAAATCATACCATTTGGTTTACATAAATGTTATATTTCTTATTTGAATACCTTTACCTAGAATGCCCTTACTCTGAAGCTCAAAAATAAAATTCCTCCTGAAAAGACCTATAAATTTGTGGGGCATTATAGTCCCTAATAACATATCCTATAACAAATTAACAATTAATAATTAATAATATTTACATATATGAATTATTTAACATTCATTAAAATAAATTTGTTCATTTTATAATATAAATTATATTATAATAAATAATAATATATATATATAAGTATATATGTATTAATAATTCATATATTATAATATATTATTATATATTAAAATTAAAATATATGAATATATTTAATATTAAAAATATATATGTAAATATATAATTAAATAAATATATGATAATAATTTAATTAGATAATATATATAAATATAAATTATATTATGTTAAAATAAATAACATTATTTACTTTATATAATATTATTATATATATATTTTAATATATATTAGCACATTATATGTTAAAATTAATATATGTATGTAGGTAGAGAGAGAAATGTACTTTTATTTTTTTACATATCTTGGATGGATTACCCATGCCAAATAACATGGCCATTTTGATACTTTTTATAGGCCCCAAATAACATGGTAATATGTGAAAACATTTAATCTAACGAGGATAACATATCTTTTCACACACACACATGCTTATAAAAATTATATTACAATGATAAAATGAATGATATTCATATTATTATATAAACTACATTATAATAATTGTAATATATTGCAATTATTTGTTAATTTATATATGTGTAATAATAATGTTATTCAAATTATAATATATTATAATATATTAATATTAATATATACTAATATTTTAGATATTAAAATAAATATACATACATACAAACAAACTAATGTACATACATATAATTATATATATATATATATCGTTATAATTTAATTACATATTACTTATATATAAATCATATAAATTTAAAATAAATTACATTTCTTAAATTATAATATATTACTATACATTTATGTTAATATAGATTAATATATTACATATCAAAATTATTTTTATATATAGTTATGTTTTTATATAATTATGATGGATTTCCATTCCAAATTACGTCGCTATTTTGGGGCATTTTTTTATTTTTCACAAATAACATTTTCATTTTATAATTTAAATTTTATTATAATAAATATAATGAAATTTTTTATCTAAATATTTATGTAATAATAATGTCATTTGTGTCATCATATATTTTTATATATTATCATTAACATATATAAATGTATTAAAAATTTAAAATAATATGGGTATATATTTAATTATTTTCATATGTTTAGTTAAATATATACGCAACAATACTTTAATTATATAATACATATATATATCTTATATAATACAAAAATAAATAACAATATTTATATTTTAATATAATATTATATATTAATTTTAATATATAATAATATATTTTCAATACCTTTCATCCATAGATGGGTTGGATGTTAGGATGAATTTTGAATTATCCTCTAACTAGAGGGTAAAATATTAAATTGTGTTTTGGGTGGCATTTTTGGGCTCATAGAAATATTAAAATATGTGATTTGTACATGTATAGGATCTTGGATGTTATGTTGAGGGTTTTGGGAGCACTGGGAGAAGGCTAGGGGGGTCGGGGCTGCAACTTGTAGCCATCGCCAGTTGGTTTCCTTGGTAGTAGATTTGCTACGCTCTTAGGTTCAATAGACATCTATTGAGTTCTGAGGATTTTTATTCAATGGGAGAAATGTTTTATTTCATGGCTATCATCACATTCAATTTAAGTCAATGTTGTCATGGGGTAGGTTGTACAATCAAGCCCACTTCACCTTTTATTCCCTCTGTTGACTCCCATCAAGGGGGACATGTGTTGATTTTGTTTCATTGAAAATCCTTGGAACATATAAACTAATTCATGATTTCTCCCTATTTTTATTTCAAGATTAATTTCTTTTTATTTCAACTAATTATTTGGTTCTAATCCCACCAGGGCATTGTGGAATTTTTTGAGTAAGATGGGGCTTTCCCTCCCCTTATAAGATGAGATCTTAAATGCAGTCTACATGGAGTTGCTCATTGATTCAATTAATGTATTCCATGACATGAAGGATTAAATGTATTTTCATTAAATAAATTCTATTTAATGAGATAAATATTAGCCTGCGTTGGGGCATTGGATCAGTGTAGATTTGGGGGTGTGCTGGGGACAATTGGCCCCCCATTTCTTGAGGAATCGACAATTGTTCGATGCCTCAAGAGTTTTTATCAAATGGAATTAATTTTGTAATTATTTTCAAATTAAATAATTAATTATTTTGATCAGTTGGCTTGAATCAGACCCACTGGGATATTGGTGGTGGCTAGAGAAGCATGGATGGATCTTGGCGGGCCCAACAAGAGCATACAAGATTGGGAATTTCAATGGAATAACTTCTTTAACAGTAGGTGGTCCTCAGTACATGTATTTTGGTTTATGAATAATGGTATGTGGTATAAAGCAACACCAACTAAGGTGATCAACCTTAATCATAACATAATTTGTTAAATTAATAGATTTATTATTTTATTACATAATAAATTGAGCTATTATTCTAATTAAACTACAATTCCAACTTATAATCTATAAATGGAATCTAGGTACACTTTGGAGCATTCATACACCTTAGAGTCATTGGATCATTGAGTTGGTTTTTGTTATTGGACTACGAAAATATGATCTAAGTGACTATAATGATCCATGATCCGAATCCATTGTGTTACTTACAGGGCTTTCCCTATAGGACCACAAAAGTTGTATGATATTAGAGAATTTAGTGTGGGATGTGATACCAAATGCTTCATGTTCCACCAAAGTGTGATTTGTAAGAATAGTAACCATATGTAGGGTTCCCATGTGGTGTGTTAATCTATTGGACTCCATGTGGGGAACCTTTCTTGTGTAGTAAACTAGGAAACCCGGTAAGTGCATGATCATTTGGGGAAATTGGTGACGATGTGTATAAATGGGTATTAATGATTGGGTTCTCCTCAAAACCCAGAGTGATGTTTTGATCCTATTACAATTTTTTATATTTGGTTCAATATGCTAAAAGATCAATTGTGGGTTGTGTGATGGTCTAGGATGATGTCCTACCATCTTGAGGATATATGTATATATATATATATATACCAATTCATTATATAGTATATTACCTTGGGGTGTTTGTGGTTGGATATAAAATGATACACCCATAGGGTATTCCTTTATAAAGAACATAACCTAAGGGCATTCAAGATATAGAAAAAACCTATTGATGAAATCATGAAAGTACAAGTGGAGATTCCATGGATTTAGAACTAAAATTATACGTTTTAGACCGAGGACATAGTTCATATCATGTGCAAGATTTTGTGGGAATGTAGTGTATTCAGTGGGAGTGGGTGAGTCTTCTACACTGCTCGATCTCTATTTTGGGGAAAATTTTAGATATAGATAGATAATTCACTATGCTATGATACTGGGATAGAGCATTCCCCTTTTCATTATCATATATAGTAGGGTTACTTTTACCCCAGGTCATTATCACAACATATTAGGGTAAAATACCATGGATTCATTATTATGGTTTCAATGGTCATTGTGAAATGTGTTGGAGTTAGTTCCCTGGAACCAAATGAGTTTTTTTTTAAATTATATAAAATGTATATTTAAATAATTAAATATTAATATCAATGTGAATCACATATTTTATGTTCTTCTATGTAAAATTGTTGTCATATTGTCGTAGATTATATCTCACATTGATATGGTGATAGATGTTCCCTGCTATGATGATATATCTAAAATATAGTTCTACACTTGGATAAAAACTACTATAGTGATCAAAGAATATATAATTTTAGGTGAGAGTACTTATAATTGGACAAGTCTTGTTGTGATGAAGTTTAAACTTGGTAATATCTAAGATGAGTGATTATGAGAATAGACCCACCATTTAGAATTATATATGTTTTTGTGTCATCATAAATTCTTATTTATGATAATGTGTAATGATATTTAGAGTTTAAAATTTTCATTAACTCATGTCATGACTCATGTATTTTGATTTACTTAGAAAAAAACCATCATTCCATATATTATCATGATTTTGGGTATGTTGGGTGCTTCATGAATGAAATTTTATTAATGGATAAGTCATGAAAGGATTTATTCCTTCCATCTTTCTAGAAGTCAATTTCTCATCCCATTGACTAAAATAGAAATGTTTCATAAATTCCATATCCATTTTGTAATGTATTTTTATTTTTATAGTTATAGAATGATGTATCAAATATATAGGTTGATAATATGGATGTAAAACATTCTTGATGATATATTTAGACAATAAGATTATATTAAACAATGATAATTACTTTTTTTCAATATTGTGAAATTATTTCTTTCTATTGGGTTCTTTGGCCTATTTCTAGATAATAATAATATATATTAGGTAATCCCACTAAATTCTATTGTGAAAAAAAATCCTAAAGTGTAAACAGCCAAATGTTTTCATTAATCATGATAAAATTATTTTTCAATTTAATTAGTGGAATAAATATCATTCACAAGGATGATGAATAATTTTATTCATGTTTTACAATTATATAGTAGTCCTAGGGTAATAAATTGTATTTATTAATGAATAAATAATTTATTTGATAATTTGAATATTTAATAAATATTTATTTATTGTATTGTGGATAATATATTTATTGTATTTGTTTAATATTTAATAAATACATATTCACTATGTTTTGAATAATGTATTATTTAAGTGAAAAGGATATTAATTTAGGTATATATGAAATGGTGAGTAGTTTGAGTGGATCAAAATTATTCCTAGTCATGAATATTAATATACAACCAAGTAAAATAATATTTATCTTTGTTCAAGTTAGCACACAGCGTAATAATAATAACAATAATAATAATAATAATAATAATAATATTTTTATATACCCTGGGGTTTCTAATAGATTTAATATTATTTAAAAGGTCAGTATTAAATTGAATAATATTTAATCATAAACTCTTAATATTTAAATAGATAATTATGTATATTGTGTAATGTTAATCAAGAATTGACAATCACTTCACATAATAAAATTTTCTCTAAACCACTACCCCTAATATTTTCAAGAACATGAAGAACTCGTTAAATCCTGAAGGATCATGAATTGATCAAGATAAATAATGCAAGATGATTTATTTACTATGATAGCACCCAAAAAATCAATTAGTGTTGTTCGAATACCAAGGTGCATGTCTGAACCACTGTTAGACGTATTATACACTCGAATCCTCCCAAAACAACAAAGGCAATCCGAAAAAAGATTTTTAGATAATCAACATATCCCTCAATGAATGATCCTATGATGTGGTAACCTATTTCATTTGATAATAAATAAATAATTTATAAATTTGACTTGAAAATATCAACTATTAGTGTTTCTAGAAACTCTATGTGAAATTAATTTATGATTTACCACTTACCATCACTGCTTCCATAATAACTAGAACCAGAAATAGGTATCAGATTGATCATGCTTTAAATTTATAATTATTTATTTGATTATTGATCAATACGAAAAAATTTTGTTTAATTTTCATTTAGATAAGTATTCATTAGTTAATATTCTTATTTAAATTATCATTCCCTCAACATTTTAATTTCTTAGTTCACATTTTTCAATTTATTATGACCAAGATCTGATGAAGAATGAATCCATTGGGAAATGTTTAGGAATATTATGGGATAACATGGGATTACATAGTGAATAGACGGAGTACGTAAGATTTACCCAAGTGAAATGCCCATAGATGTGTCATTGGATGGATGAACCGCTGAATAGTAATTACTCATAGTGAATTTGTTACACAACATGTAAAGATAAATCCAACATGGCACATGGGTTGTGAGATTACATAGCATGAAGCTGGATTACAATCCATGCATCCTACATAGTATAATGTTGAAATCTCATATACCATGTGGTCAAATACATTGTCAAAACCATGTGAGACTAATAACTTGTTGAATTAACGGAGTATAAAATGTGTATCCAATATAAAAATAGTGTAGTTAATTAATTCCTAAGTCTAAAATACATGATTAGTTCCACAAAAAGTTATTAAAACATATGGAATATAAGATACATGATGTGTAGTTGGATTTTACATATCATGAAGTCCTAAATCCAATTATCAAAACAAATTTATCAGATATTTTCATGGACACATGGAAATAGGAACGCATGGCATGTAGTATGTATGTAAACAATATCTAGTTTATCCAATGAACATTCCAAATCCCCAGGAGTGCACCTTGGATACATCGAAAATGAGGTACATTAAATTTATCTTGACATGTAATGACTCATATTTTACAAGTATTATTTTTTAAAATTGAATAACTTATTTATAAGACTATGTAATGACACGAAATGTGATTATGAGGTTTAGTGTGGCCAAAATAAATGTTTGAAATATATTAAATATATTAAATATAATGCGAGCATAGTTTTCAAGAAAAAATTTCTAACTTCTAAATGGACCCCCAATTTAGAAATACGAGGGAACTATTGATTTTAGAATATGTGGTTTACCCTAGGAATGAAATATCCTTTGTTGGCGGGGGGGGGGGGGGGGGGGGCGTTTATGGAAAATTTATCGCATGTGTAAAAATAAATAAAATAATTAAATAAAATTATAAAATTAATTTATTGATACAACAAACTGAATTCTCTTATAAATTTAAGGTTATGGTTAATTATTAGGTTTAGCTAATAAAACCTAGAGATCTAGAGAACCATTGTAGATCTACTGGTAGAGATTCCATTGGTAGATGATGAACATATCGAAGATCGATGACCAATGTGAAAGAGAATTAGAGGATCTCACCAACAATAATATCATATCTCTATTCATAATCAACAATCAATCCAAATCGAGTCAGGGTTGTTGTTTCTTTGGATTCGTATCCCGTTGTACATTTCTATAATATACATGGATTAATTAATCATTATATTGACCCAAAAATAATGTATATTGTGGGATATGATTATTGTAGGAATTTTATTGTAATATTTACATTGTTATTATTTGTTACCAGTGAATTCATTATTATATCGACATTGAATTGAAGTCAACGTGAACATTGAATGAGGAATATTCCTCACGATTGTTCTTTATGATTTTCTCCCTCGATTCTCTGTTCATTTTGAATGTTCATCAGTTTACATTTGGGAAACAAATACTGAGGAAATCAATCATTTCAATCCTTTTTCATGGAAAGAAGATTTTATATCATATATATGAGATTTTCACATCCGGAAAGTAGTGTGACAAATGAGGTGGAATCAGATCAGACGATGTAGATACATAATTTATGTGTTCTTCAGTGTGGAATTATGAACAATATTCCGAGAATTTTTTGAATGAAATTGAATGTCCAGATTATGTTGATTAATGATGGAAAGACTCGTCAGGACATGTTTATCAATTTTCCAATGGGATGAAAGGCCAAAACCGTTACTAGAGGAGTGGCCATCATTGTGGAAACCCGATCTGCAAATTTGGAAAATTCCATGATACATGGTGTCTAACGCATATATACACACCATGTGGGATCCCCTTAGTGTCCTCTAGTATTTTGGGAGAAATATAATTAACATATGGTGTATTATTGGGTCACACAGATTATGAACACCCCCTGATGGATTGACATGTACATCAGAGGGTACACGGTCACGAGCTGGAGTGCATGGGCAAGGGAATACCATTTACTCCAAAATGAAAACTACTTATCCTGCTATACATAGGCATACCCATGTACTGTATCACAAGAAAAAGTACATAGCTATCCCGCATGATTGTTACTATTACACAGACATAGACATGAGACGTTAACATAGGTAGGACATGAGGTTGAAGGTAGATGACATGTACTCCTACTAGATTCCATGTACACCATAAATATTTGTATAAGGATCTTGTACTCTATATCATGAAAATTTTAAATTAGGGTATGTTCCCCATATCCATTCTATAATGGATAGTATATAATCATCTCTAAAAACTAGTAGAAAGAGCCCATCGAAAAGGCTTCTATGATATAGTTGTTGCAATCTTTCTATGAGGCCTGGACTAAGATCCTCTATCATCTAATTTTCCTAGGTGGAGTTCTTGGTATTGTCATGATCAAATTTACATGGGCCCCGACCCTCAACATAGCAGGTTATTCCAAATGGTTTTTTTGGTATCCCCCTTATAACTCGGTGTGATCCTCGTCTACACATCGTATCTCTTCATTCATTCAATGTGTACTCATAATGGTGAGACCTGATGAGAACTACCTCTCATAAAAATATTATTAGTGAAATCTCACTCATGGATTGTTCTCTACCAAATGAGGGATATGTGGAATCTTAGAGCTAGAATCCTAAGATGATATTATGGCTATGAAAATTCCATTCGTACTATGTGTTTTCATTTATTATATCAGGATATTATATTTATATGTGATATAGAAATATACCTGTTTAGATATCACTTTTATACTTTTACTATACAATTTTTTCTTTTGAGGTATCCATAAAATTATTGTTATACTCAATCCTGTATAGGCTTTTCCCACATATTCTGTGTACATTACAAACAGATGACCTTTTGAATGTTTCCTTGAGGAACTAGGATCAAATAGTGATTAAAAAGAGTGAAAAACTAATTTTTATTCCCGCGTTATGTTTATAGTAGTCCCAATTCACTTTCATATTGGAATTGTTTTGGAACTCTTTGTATTGGGATGATATATGGCTCTATTTACTTTCCATTATTTCCTATCGTACTCTGGTTGTGTGATTTAGTTGTATGCAAGCATGGTTGTTAATTTTTTTAATATTTCAACATTTAATGGGAGTGGAGATGTGTGCCTATGTATACGTACAGGGGCTAAGGACTCTAATTTTAGTGATATACATACTTGATGATAATCCCCAGTATGTATCCTATTGGAGTCAGGCATAGAGAGTCACGAAATGAGACCCAACAAGATAGGTCATGACAGTGTGGTGTGAGAGGAATCAATTCTACCTTAGGAGCAGAGTATGTGATTTTGGTTTGTGGTATCAATGATATGTTTTTCAAGTTTAGATTTTAGTATAGGGACTCTATTTTTAGTATAGAGGCCAATGTATCCATACACTTGGAAACTGATCACCTGGTATTCTAATTGGTACATGAAAGTACATGTTGTTGAGAAACCAATGGTACATGAATCATATATGGATGAGTTGTGGCTTTCTATCCTTCTTGAGAAAGAACTCTAGATATACTCATTTACCATTATATATATTTTTTAATTCAGTATTCCTCTGTGATGTATTCCAGTTAGGATTTAGCATCAGGATCATGAGGATAATCCCCTTAGTGATGAGGCATTGATTCAAGGACAAGTTCCAGAGGTGCTACATACAAGTGGTGCACCAACTATACTTCAAACTTTATATAATCATATAGATCATGCAGTACTATATGATTAGTTACACATGCTGAGAATACTTCATGAGTTTTAGAGATAGAGACACATTAGGTTCTTAGGAAATCAGAATCACATGTGGCTATGGACTTGATCGAGGTGGTGACATAGGTTTCCATCTGGTCATGACAACAACATATTAGATGGTGGTCCTAGAAAAAATAATTCTAGATATATCATCAAGATACATGTTGGATTTGGTGACTTTGTCCAATGATGAGGTGACTCTAGCATGGTCCGATAATGAGTGGAATTTTGGAGAATAATTCCCTCCATCAATGCTGAGGGCGGTACGTATCCTAGAGAATCATCACCCACAAAAGGAAAACATAACAATATCTGAGTATTCATTGAGGTTTTCCTACATATGAATTCACTCGATGGATATGGTTCAAGATTCGTTCTTCTAAGATCATACCTTCGAGTGAGGGTTTCGTTGATAAATTATATTAAGTGTTATACCTATATGTTTTCTTACCTATTCTTAGGTTCTGGAGAGGGATTTGGTGGTTGAGAGTTTCCTAGATGAGAAGACATAGAGAGTGGTTACCTTCCATGGCCCCATAAGAGTAGTATTCACAGTATCAGGGAGTCGATGTTAGTCTAAAAGATGTGGATGCATGAGACATTTCAAGAGGAGGTCCCAGTGCAAAGGATTTGTGTTCTAGGGATCATAGGATGAGTCCAGTCAACAATGGGAGAGGCGGTGCCACTCCCTTGATGGTATGGTACTTCTTTCATTAGATTTTCTAACCCACTCTATGACTAATAAAGAGACCATGGATCTTACACTAAGGGAGAGGTAGTAGAAGGAGAAGGTAGTTCCTCCAGGGCAGTAGACATGGAAGAGGAGTTTGGATAGTAGCTAGTGGTGGTCAATGCTTTTACTTGTTACCAACACCACCCATAGGTGTTCCACTTGAGGCTCAATAAGCTAGAGGATAGGGGTCGGGGGAACTACAAGTGGTAGAAGGTAATCACTTAGATGCTGATGGAATGATTTGAAGTAAAATATATGTCTTTTATTCTATATATTCAACAATGATAGATACAGGGTCAATTCATTCCTTTATTTATACCAGTCTAGTTATATACTTAATGATTCTTATTTATCCATTTTCAAAGTCATTGCACATGGAGACTCCAAATAGAGAGACTTTGGTATCACACACTTTTGCTGATAACATTGTTTGACTATTAAAGGTGAGAGTTTTTTGTTGGGATCTCTTTGTAGTATTGACTATTCCTTATGAGTTCATCTTATGTAGAGAGTGTTTATCTACACTTCATTCCCTGATTGACTATTTTAGGTAGAGGATGCAGTATGTTCACAGTGATGGGACTGGGTTATAATTTTTTAGTGGAATGGAAACCCAAACATCATATGATGGAATCATTCATATATGGTTGTAACCAAATTCACATATGTTGGATAGGATGACCCTTAGTGAAATGTATGTAATGATTTTTATGTTCCATATAGTAGTGACAGAGTATGATGACATCGTTCTTGATGATGTTCCAGGCTTACCTCTTTGCCAAGATATTTACTTCTACATTGATCTACACCCTAGTGTGACTCTGATATGTATGCCATTATATCATATAGATCTCGTATAGATTCCTGAGAAAAGGGTGTAGTTATAGGATTTCCATAGGATATTATTTGTTAGAACCAATGTTTCACCCCAAGCAGCCATTATTTTGTTATCCAAGAAGGAATATGGGAGCATGAGGTTGTGTTTGGACTACCATTGGTAAAACTAGGATATTGTGAATAACAAATATCCACTTCCATAGATCGATGACCTATTCGATCAGTTGGGAGGGGAAATGGTTCTTAAAATTTGACAACAGGTCATAATATAACCAGTTGTAAGTACCAAATGAGGATATACTAAAGGAAATATTAAAATATTTCTATGGTCACAATGATTACTTGGTGGTTCCCTTGGGAGTGAAAAACTCCCCAGAAATGTTCATGGGACTCTTGAACTAGATCTTTCAAACCTATGTAGACCAGGTCATGGAAGTCTTCATTAATGACATATGTGTGTACAAGACATATGAGGAGGAGCACATGAGATTCTTGAAAATGGTTTTGGATGTACTCTGAGAGAACTAGATTTCTGGGAAGATCTTTAATTTTCAGTTTTGGATAGATGATATACACTATATAGTACATTTTATCTCAGTATATTGAAATGTATTGGACCCAACCAAGGTCGAGGTAGTGTTGACTTGGTAGCCACCCAAGAGTGTGACATATGTGAAGAGCTACCTTAGGTTGGAAGGATATTATCATAGGTTCATACAATATTTTTCCAAGATATCATAATCCATGATAGATTTAATCAAAAGGGAAATACTTTCATTGGATAAAGATTTTCTAACATTATTCTCAAGAGTTGAGTTAGAGATTTTTGATCTCACCCATCTTGAGATTACCATACGAGGGTGTTGTGTATATAGTGTTTTGTGATGAATCTAGTACCAAATATTTTATTGTTTTGATGCATAGGTAGACAATGATTGCGTATTATTCACATTGGTTGAAACTACATTATTATAACTACATGGGACACAATCATGAGTTAACAAGGATAGTATTCTCACTAATGATGTGGTGACACGACTTGATGGACACACAATATATCATCTATTATGACAAAAACAGTCTCAATTATACATTATCATATAAGGATCTTAACATGAGATATAGGTGATGTTTAGAGTTCCTATAGGACTTGGAATTCAATATTATCTATACTCTGAATAAGTGGAACATGGTATAAGATTCCCTCAACATGAGATTTTTTTCAGATTTTATGAATGAGGCATCAGAGTAGTTGGCCAAGTTGAAATTATCCTTTTTGTATGGAGACTGAGAAACCCAACTATGGTCAATGGTTGTTACCCCTCTACATTTATAGTGAAATAGGGAGGTACTTCATGGGGATTCCTTCATTGAGACCTAGTATACTCATATATCTATAGTACAAGTTGCTACTAGTTTTTATAATGTTGGAGAGTATGTTTTTCTTTTCGGAGGATGAATAAAGGTACCATTGATGTTGTGGGAGGTGGTTTTGGGAGAGGTTACTACATATCCTTTGGAGTTACATCCAGGAGTGGTATAGATTTACCAAGACCTATGATGTCAATATTGGAGGTTAGGGATGAAGAAGAAAGTAATTAAGTTTCTCTCTTGATGCCTTACTTGTCAGAGAGTGAATGATGTGCACCAAGT
Source organism: Viscum album (assembly GCA_963277665.1). Taxonomy (NCBI): domain Eukaryota; kingdom Viridiplantae; phylum Streptophyta; class Magnoliopsida; order Santalales; family Viscaceae; genus Viscum; species Viscum album. The sequence goes on along the minus strand of OY728162.1, from coordinate 343,248,119 downwards.
TCTACAGGGTTTTGCTTAACACCTTGAGGTGATAGATTGGATGTTTGATGATATGTACATAGACTTAATGATGTGATTACCACATAACTATAAGGGAAATGATTCCATTTTGGTGATTGTACACTAACTCACCATGTTTTCCAACTTCTAAACTATCCAAGAGAGCAGTTCAGTAGAGAATTTAAGACATATCTATGTGAAAGATATAGTTTGAATCCTTGGGGTTTTATATTTGATCACTTATTAAGGTTACTCTTTCTTTACATATTGATTATAGAAGGAATTGTATGTGGAATTTGGGATCTAGTTGAACTTGTGTACATTGTTTCACCCCCATACTGACGGTCAGACTGGGTGAACCATTTAGGTTTAAGAGGACATGTTGTAGGATTGCATGTTATACTTTCGATGAAGTTGGGAGGATCACATACGACTAGTGTAACTTTAATACAAAAAATAACATTCCACCATCTACCTGGAACCATTTGAGGCTTTTTATGGGCGACTCTATAGGTCATGACATTGCTAGATTGATAAAAGAGAGTTCGTACATATGGGACCAGTATTGATGTAATGTACTATCGAGATGGGGTAGATCATCTAGGAGCTAATGATGACTACACAGATCCATCAAAATTCATATGTTGATATATGATAGAGGCCTTTTTAGTATGTAAAGGGAAACCATGTGTTCATATGGGTTTCACCTCAATATAGATTAAATTGGATTGGTTGGGGATGTAATCTAACATTTTAATTTATTAGCTCTTTCCAAAAACAATTTATAGTTGGAGAGGTGATATAACACTTAGCTCTACCATCATATTTAGATCCGGTACATGAAATCTTCTATGTGTCATAGCTAAAAAGGTGCATGCATGAACCATCGTACATTACTTATTAATATGAGGTGGATATTATTGATGGATCTACCTTTGTAATGTACTTGATAGATACTAAGTATTAGTAGGAGAAAATCCTTATTGGGTGGGAAATTCCTTAAGTGGGTGTCGATTGTTCTAAAAAAGATCTCTAAGAGGGAACCTTGGAGTGGGAGGCTCAGATTCATGCTTAGTACCGACATCTCTTTGTATAGATAATGTTTTGGTTTTTGGGATGTAAATTAAAAATATTTGGATAATGTAATGACTCAATTTTGTTTTAATTTTGAAAAATATATGGATCATTTTGTGAGACATGAAAATGAGACGACATATGAATCAAAGGTCAAGTGATCATGAAAAAATATTTAAATTATATAAAATAATTTATATAGAACACATGCACTCTTTTATTGAAAATTTAAAATAACTTATAAAAGGGGGAAATAATCAGAATTCCAATTTCACAGTCGAGTTTTGAATATTGCATTTACCCACGGAATAATGCGAACTTCATTGACATGAGGAATTTGTGGAATAGTCATCAAAGCATAAAAATAAATAAAATTATTAAATGAAATAATTTTATTAATTAATTTACATAGTTACCTCGAATCTTATATAAATATATGGTTATGTAAAATTATAAATTTTATTTTAAAAAATCATTGAGATCTAGAAGACTATTGGAGAGCCGTTAGAGGAGATTCTATTAGTATATGATGACCATATCGAAGATCAACAATTGGATGAAAATGGAATCCGAGAATATCATCCAAAATGAAGTGGAACACCATTCTTCATTAGTGATTAATCAGAATAATGGTAGGGTGGTTGTTTATTTAGATTCTTTCCCTTTGGTTTATTTATATGATTAAAACAGATCAATCACCCAATATATAGAACAAAATGTTTTGAATATTATGTGATGTGATTATTGAAGATATTTTATTGTGAGATTTTATTTATGATTATTTATTATCTAATCATTATTCAATATAATTGAAAAGAAAGAATGTAAAAATGTGCATTGAAAATGGTAAATTCTTCACAATTTTTCATTGTGATTCTCTCACCACGATTCTTTGTTCATCATGGACATTCTACATTTTTCCTATGGTTCGATAAATACCAAGGTGATCGATCATTGTAAACCTATTTCTTGGTGAAAAAATTAGATATCATTGATACATGATATAACCAACATGAAAAATGTGATACTATTGAGGAAAAAATGGATCAAACATTGTTAATACCTGGTTTATGTGTTCCTCAGTGTGTAGTAAAGAACACCATTCAAGGAATTTTATGAAAGGAATAAAAGAGATGAATTATGTTGATCAATGGTGGCCTAACTCATCAGGACATGGGTCTCAATTTTTAGGTGAGACCTGCTGGTAGAATGATTACTGGGGGAGTGGATGGAAATTCACATACCAAATCTGAGAATCTAGAAACTTTCAGGATCCCAATAATTTACCGAAGAACTACACTTCATGTGGGACCCCCTTAGTAGTGCCTAGGGTTTTAGGATAAGGATAAGAATCACATGACATGTGACCCCTCTCTGATGGGTCCTTATATACTTTACAGGGTCCATAGACACATGTTTGAGTAAACATGCATGGGAACACTGTGTACTCCCACATAGACATGGATTGGCTTCACACCATGTACTATTACACAGACTCATACACATTCTGTTTGCATGGATAGGACCTAGGGCCTAAGGGATCCAATGAATACTCTTACTACGCAATGTGTAATCGGTATATGTTTTGATGGAGAATGTATTCTATAAATTCGAGACAATTTTTATTAGAATACATTCCTCAAATCGTTTACCTAAGGGTTTTTATGGAATGTCCTCTGGAAGATAATACAGTGATCCCCTCATCAAGGAATCTTAGGTAGAGTTGTTAGAATCATTATGTGAGGTCCATAGTTAGATTATCAATTTTCTTCATTCCTTTGGTGGTGTTCTTGGTACCTTCATGACCAACACTACACAAGTTTTGATCCTCTACTTAATCGGTTATTACAGACTGAGTTGTTCATTTCCCACATGGCCCTATCTGTGGTCCTCATCTATGTATCATATCTCTTCAGACTCCATTGTGCACATATAATAGAAATACCTACCAAACACCATCTATCAAATGAACATCATAAATGAAATATCATTTATTGAGTGTGTTCTTATAGATGAGTTTTATGTGGAATTGTCGAGTTGGAATCCAATTATGGAATTATAGTTGTGACTTTTCCATTTTTATTTCATACCTTTGTTGAGTATATCTGGAAATTATTTTTAAATGTGATGTAGAAATTTATTGTTGTACAATTTATTTTTGGATGTCCTACTTGGTATTGTTATGTAGTCACCTTGAATGGATTTTCATGTTCTTGTCAGGTCTAGTGTAGAAGATAATCCTTTTTACATATTCCTTGAGTGAACATGACCAGATAGTTTTTAGTGAGACCCGACAAACTGAGGAGTGTTCATATGGTATCTTGATAGCAGTCCCCAATTTACTTTTAGGTGGTAAAATTTTTAGACTCATTTTGGTGGGCTTCAATATGAACCTATTTACTTTACTTTACTTACTATTGTACTCTAGTTGCCGGATTCAGATGCATGCATGCATTGTTGTTCAGTTGTTTTTAAATTTAAAAATAGTATGGGCTTGTAGATTTGTGTGTGTGTGTGTATAGATACATAGGATAAGGATTCCCATGTTATTATTATGTATAACCGGTGCTAGTCTCTATCCCATGTCCTATTGGAGGCACGCATGAGGAGTTACAGCATGGTCTCCATCGGGAAAGGTTGTGGCAGGATATTACATGTTGTGTTTTCTTTTAATAAAGGGAGTAATTAAAATTAATTTAAATTTATAATTACATAATTGAAATCTTATTATATATATTTAAACAAATTGTGTTTGTCAATTTGATAATGGGTTTAAGGAACATTAAATTCTCAATTAACATATTGTGACAATTTTTAGTTGTTGGTTAACTGATTTATTTTTTCAAAATTTATTTATGATGGGAATAATCTATAGAATTTAGATGGTCATTATAATGAAAGATTATTAATTTATTTATTTATTAATTCTAGTGTGGTTATCCTAATAAAAGATAATGAATAAGAAATTAATGTTAACTGATTTTATTATTGTGTATTTATGTCATGTATGACCATTCATGAGCTTGATGGAGACCTATGTTTGCATGTTTTGTTTAAATTTAATTTATAATATGGATTTTCAATGATGGAATATTAAATTATATTTTATGGACAAAAAGTCATCCCTCAATCCATTATTATGTAGGACCGATGTGTTTAGGTTTTTATTCAATTCCCCTCAACCAATCCATTAATTTCAAAATCATGCATGTTAGTTATAAAGACATGTAATTAATGGAGTGTCCCTAAGGTATGAGGATTATGTTAAAAATGTAATCATAATTTTTCTATCCCAGCCAAATAATATGTGGATAAGTGGAATGCTGTAACTAATTCCATGATCGTAAAAAAGAGTTATTCCCCTATGTCATAGGTTCATTTATTATTTTTTCAATAAATAAACCATTAGATAAGATCATGATCAGGTTATTTATTTATGTTAATCTATGAATTATTTTATTAATGGATTCAAGATCATGATCACATAAATAAATGAATTAATGTGAAATGATGGGCTTCAAATAAATATTTTATGAATACATATTTTATCTAACATGGTTTATTAATTATGTAAAATCCACATAATATTAAAAAGTAATGTAAATTATAAAACAAGAAAAAATTTATGCAAAATAAATTAAAATCCATCAATAAAATATTATGTTATACTTTAAATGGCATTACTTGACTATGAATTAAATCCTTAGAACTAGGTATTGAACCGACACTTTTTTGGACACATACAATTAATGTTGAATTCTTATGAAGGTTACATATTAACAAAACCATATAATATTAAGTGATGTACTCAAAGAAAGATATTATTTAACTTGAGGGAGGTTTCTGTTTTGGAAATCCAAGTCATGATTTAAGGTTTGGGAAGTACACTCAATAGATCAAGGAGATGCTATCCTAGAATTAGAAAATATGTTCATAACTAAATACCTTCAAATTTCTTGACCAACTCTTTCTGGGGTTATGTGAAGGGGAATAAGGATCCTTGCAATTAGAATTTCCTAAAAACTAGATATTTTGAATTGAATAGTGATGGATATTGAGATGTTATAAAATATTGGTATATTTAATAAACATTATTATAATATTTCTCACATAATTTGCAATCAAATAAAGTATTAATCAGATTATTTAATTATTGTATACAATTTCAAACAAAACCCCCCAAATTGTGTAATCATTCATTATGTCAAGGTATGTGCTTCTACAAAAATATTTCTAGATACGATACAATTGTAAAACCCCAAGAATTTACAAATAGATTTATTATAGAATTCATGGATCACAAAGTCTGTACAAACTCAAATTTGTTATAACCTAGCCATGTAAACATATTTTTTTCACTTCAGTTATGTGAATTTAAAAAATCTGACATACACAGTTGCAATTAGTAAGTTATTTCGAGTCCGATGAGAAAAACATAATTTTTGGTAAATAGTAACCTACCCTTTGGAATAGTATAATAACCTTATGAATATTGATATACCATAATAAATAGTAACCATACCTATGATAGTACCAAAATAATATTGAAGTTGTAATACGATATAACTATGTTTTGGAATAAGTAAACAAATCTTTTAAAACTGTTTTTTAGAATTAATTTTGATTTAAATTTAATATAAAATTAATCATAATTAGAAAACTATTTTAAAAAAATAACTTCATTATTGGATTCTACACTTCGAATAATGGTTGGGGTATAATTTTGGTATTTTTTTAAGATACATGAATTTGTGATGAATTGTGAAATACCATAATTTACAAAATAATCTATATACACTAATTATTGAGTCATGTTTGATGTTCTAGTAATGTAAACCCAATAGATTCGGATTCACATGATATAATTACAATTATTGGTCATGTAAGAATAATTATTACTTTTCTTGTAGAGAAATAATAAATTAATGAATATAAAATTGAGAAATCGCCTCTCCCCTACACTATAAAAACCACCCATCATTTCCTCTTCACTTGACTCCTCTCAAGACTCATGCCTTCTCCAAATTCTGTCCAAATATCCTCCCATCCTCCTATCCCATGTCTATAAAGCCTTATTCCCATAAAATAAAGAAAAACTACCACTTAAAGAGGCTCTAAAGGACGTTCGGTTCAAGAGGTAAATTCCTCTTTTCAATTTTTTGACTTTCCTTTCGAGTTCATTTGTTTTATTTTTCTATTATTACCTATCCTTATATAAATTTTCTGATGACTCAAGTACCTTACCTGTACTATAATGTTTTCATGATAGTTTAATAATTTAGAATCATATATTTATTTTACATTTTCTTATACTAGTACCAGGAACACCATCCGAGATGTGTCAATTTACCACATTCAAGGATGTTAGGCATTTGATTTCTATTATCATTCTCAATTATGTTCATGAAAACAATATTTTTATGGTTGAAACAGATTATTATATATACAATATACCATATTTAAGGTTTGTTAATCCATTTTTACAAATGGTATTAAGTTATAAATAAAAATGAGTTCGTTGTAATCAAAACCCACAAATTAACTAGAAACAGTTATCATTAATGATTTGTATAATAATTAATCCTCATTCCATGTATCCAAATTATATAAATGACCAATAACACATTTATATTGTCATAAATAATATGAGAATTCAGTTATAGAGATTTAAATATATTCTACTTGATCTTAATTACTTAAGAACAAGTGAACCGATTATGAAAATAATGAAAAAAAAACACTACAGAACAACAAAATTCAATATAATAACTTATCATGAAGGGCATAAATTAACTAAAATTAGTTATGAAAAACTTAATAAATTTCTAATAGGTTCTTAAATATGTTATTAATAAGTATAATTTCAAATTGCAGGACCTTAAGTTCAAGCGCGGAACACATTTAGACTTAAGGTAAGGGGTTTCATTATCTAACTTCCATTTTTTCGAGGTTTCTTATATTCACTACTAGTACTTGTGTATGTTGTATGTATAATTACAATTAATTTAAAACATCTTTAACATCTTTATTTTAATGTTATTATGTGTATTATTTCAATATTATTAATTTTGGTACAGGAGAATCGATTGATTAAAAAGTGGTAAGGGGTCCCCCAATGAATTTCCATTTCCCTTTTAGTTACTTTTATCGTCAAATTACCTCAATGAAACTCTTTTGTATAATTTTTTACTCCTCAAAAATTATTTATGAGTGTTATATATTTGTTCAATAACCTGAATAATTCCTTATATTATAGATAGTTACATTTTTTATAAGGAACATTCAGAATTGTTTCTGAAATACAATCTCGATTCAAGGGATATTTTCAAATTCTTACCTATTTTAATGTGTACTAAAAAATATGTATTAAGAAACCATTAGTTTTATAAAAAAACTAATTTTACCATGAAAAATTATCTTCGATCATTTATGGATTTAAGGGAACAAATGTGCTTTGCAGTTTAAAATTCTCTTTAATACTTTCTATAACATGCTCTAAAATGTACTATTTATAAAGAATATTAAGAACTCTTTTTACATGATTTCACTTCAACAGGACATCATTTATTCCTAAAATATAATTTCAATGTATTAGAATTTTATTTTAATGTATATTGATATTTAAAATATGATTTCATGGAAAATAAAAATTATTTTCCCAAAAAAACATCTTTCAAAAGTCAAAAGGATTTTTCTCATCTCTAATTTACTTTTATGAGCTATATGCCATATACACCACTTATTTATTTCATGTGGTGTATGTACTGCCCTTGGTTATACCATATAAGGAGTCTCATTTTTCTCCTGGTATTCTAAGGGATTATGATTTGAATGTTTCATTATGGATGGGACACTTTGGAATATTTAAGGATTATTTCCTCAAGAATTTTTCAATGGTCTCATTTATAAATATATTTGTCTATATGAATATCCATTGTTTAATGTTGTAATTAATTGAGATTTATCTATAGTGATATCATCTACAATAATTTTTTAAGGGTTTCTGGTGATTCTTACTATGGATGTTCTATTTTGATATCATTCACCATATTATTCGGATTGGTTGATTTTTTTCTTCTATAATTAGGGAATGTTATTTACATTTTATATGTTAGTTTCAATATGAATGTATATGTTGATTATGTTCACCCATTTTATATGAGGAATGCATTGGACACATTAAATGATGGGTGGGTCTCTCTCTAGCCCCTCAGTGCATTAGTAGGTCTAATGAGAAAAACTACAAGCTTGGCATAAGGCCTTGACAAAATGATTATTTATGGTCTTGGCACGAGGCCCTGACAGTATGGTTATGTTGTCCCACATTATTATTTCCCTCATTATGATAATATTATATATGCTTCATGTGGTTATTTTACTAGTATAATATATTTGATTATGTTTATTTATGGCATTAATTACTTATCTATTATTCCTGCCATAATGTGTACATGTTATTGTTAAAGGCACATGTTTTTATGTGTTCAACATGCCTAATGTTTATTTTATGATATCTTCATCTATATTTCATAACCATACTGAGCGTTTGCGCTCCCACCTTTATTTTGTTTTTCCTTCCCCAGGTTAAGACGAAGAGGTCATTTATTGAGTTTTCAAGGATGCAGTTTATTAGCATTTTTTATTTATCATATTTTTTTCATTTTAAAATGTATAATGGGTTCCATGTATATATCTAGTTTATTCAAGACAATTATATTAATCAATCCTTCTTAGATGGTTATTCCTAGTTTATATTCCAATGTAAGAAAATAATGAACTTGCTCCGGGCAACTAGGTTTGGGTCCTTACTATTGGTATCAGTGGAAGTTTAGTAGAATCCTTGGGAACCAGATTTAGAAAACATAGGTTAGGGAACAAATCCCTAAAATGTTCTTTGATGATAAAAAAACAAGAAAATCCTAGAATTTTTTTTATAATATATTTTGTCGATATTTCTAACAAATACTTCCTTGTTTTGATAAAATAAATAGAGGTGGCTATGACACAGATATACCTTGGAGTGAAAACTCTAACAAGGAGTATCGGGCTTGACCCAGGATATCCTGGTACACGATAGTGGGCCTTTCTGCACACTGGGATTGACACTCCCGGGGGATATACAGAGGATAATTAAAATTTTATTTGCCCAAAATTGTAAGGGATTTATATCCCAAATGTAACCAACGTATATGATTCTACGATTTAAGATGCATAAATTTATGCTATGTGCTATACCATATTTAGAATTATATGGAGTTCTTAATTTTATTAGATACTATATAATATGGAATTGATTAGATATGGCGCATTTCATAAGAAATAAGAAATTCACCAATGCATAGGATTCTAAGTGTAAGAAGGGCCATATCTCTAATGGCCTTAAGCCATATTTTCAAAGGATGGTTGTCTCCCATGTATCCTCATCATATGATGAAATAATATCATTGGTAATAAGGTATGTAAATACCTCTCTGATTTCTACTAATTTGAAGGGAATAAATAGAATAAGATAATGGTAGAGAGATACAACGATAAATGGAATTACGAAAAGAAGTTTTTTCCCACATGTGATAAATGTGGAAAGAATCACCCTGGTGAATGATTGAAAGGAATGGATGTTTTCTATATGTGTGGAGAAAAATGACACCATGTTCTTGATTATTTGGGTAAGAAAATGGTTTCTAATGTACAATGCTTCAATTTCAATGAGACGGGACACTATTCAAATCAATATACCAATATTCAAAGTAATATACCCCAAATGATGATTTTGGATATTGAGCAAGTTATGATGCTACTGAAGATGAAGTAGAATGATTAATTTACCTAGTCAAGAATCATGCCATTTTTATATATTTTTAGTAATGTACTGGTTGTTTTAATTATGAGATATATAAGGACTGTACTACAACACTCCTTCATTAAGGATTCGAGGCCATATGATGAATGGTATAGAGAAAAGTGATTTAGTGGAAAGTTAATCTTTTTAGAAAAATACATGATTGAGGGAAAGAAAGACATTAATATATATACCTGATGTTGAGATAATCATAAAGAAATGATTGATTTGGATAATTATTTACTACCTTGGAACTCATTATTGTATTGTTGAGAAGCGTTCTATGCTATCATCAATGAAAGTTGATGAACTTTTAGATTTAAGGAATATTTACAATATCATTTATCTGGCATAAGGAATACGTAAGAATGATTGTTTCAAATATTGTTATTATTGTAATTCAAGTTATTAAGATATTTGAAGAAGATACATGATGAAGTTATTCACATGTTTGGAATTTGAATTTTAGAGCTACTTCTTGTTGATTAAGGGTTAATGATAAGTTCATCTTGAAAATTTGGAGGAAATCATTATAAGTTGTTGAATCATTATATTTTGGAATTTGTTTAACCCTTTATGAAATATTTTAAGTTTATAATTGTATGAGTTTTTAGAGGATAATGAATTGCTTCAAAAATTAGTGTAACCCATACTATGTGATGATGTATATACAATTAAAATATAGTAAACAGATGAGTTTATAAGTAGAAATGAATATTTATACTCTTATAGAGTGGAATAATTCCTTGACTCTAGGAAAATAGTCTCAAATAAAATGTTTTTCTATTAAAATTTTCATTGATAATAACAATGACTTTTTTTAGTTTATTTTTTTAGTAATCTATATTCATATGAACAAGTCATCTATCATGTTCCATCAGAACTTCATAGTTATATTTTTCTTCCATGTCCAGTTATTTTTCATCCAACTAATGTCACCTCATTCGAAAGCATACTTTTAGGGTTGACCACACCATCTCAATTAAATTTTTTAGGGGATATTTTATTAACCCTATTTCTGATGTGGGTTTCCACAAGAGAATTTTCAAGTATCCACCATTAATGTTCAAAGTTGAATTTCAAATTTTGAGAAAAAAATTTCTATAATGAGGGGATAATGTAACACCCCAAGAATTTAAAATAAATTTATTATAGAATACATGGATCAGTGAGTCTCTACATCCACCACTTTGTTATAACCTAGACATGTAAACGTATGTTTGTCACTTTTGTGATGTGAATTTCAAAAATCTGACCTACAAGGTTGCGATGATTAAGTTATTTGGAGTCTGATAAGAAAAATATAATTTTTGGTGAACAGTAACCTACCCTTATGAATAGTAACATATCATTATGAATAGTGATATACCATACTGAATTGTAACCTTACCTATGATTTTACATAAATAATATTCATGTTTGAGAACGATATACCTATGTTTTGGAGTGAGTAAATAATTGTTTTAAAACTGTTTTTAGAATAAATTACGATTTAAATAAGAAATTAAATTAATCTTATTTATAAAATCATTTTTGAAAAATAGACTTCATTTTTGGATTATACACATTGAAAAATGGTTGGGGTGAAGTTTTGGGATTTTTTGTAAATACATGAATTTTTTATGAATAGTGAAATACCATAATTTTCAAAATAAGCTAAATACACTAATTTTAGTGTCATGTATGATGTTCTGCAGATGTATGCCCAGTAGATTCGGATTCAGATGATAAAATTACTATTCTTGGTTATGGAAGACTCACTATTCATTGTCTTGGGGTGGAATAATAAATTAATGAATATAAAATTGAGAAATCCCATCTCCCCTCCACTAAAAAAACCACCCATCACTCCCTCTTCACATCACTCCTCTCAATCCTTGAACCTTATCCAAATTCGGTGAAATTATCCTCCCTACCTCCACTCCCACGTCCATCAAGCTTTGGTCTCATAAAAGGACCAAAACCTCTCCCTTAAAGAGGTTCTCAAGGATGTTTGGTTTAAGAGGAAAATTCCAATATTCAATTCATTGTCTTTCCTTTCAAGTTCATATGTTTTATTTTTCTATTTTTACCTCTCCTTATCCAAATGTTGTGACAACTCTAGAAACATACATGTAATAAAATGTTTTAATGATAGTGGAATAAGTTATCATCATCTCTTCATTTTACCTTCTTTTATACTTATATCATGAACACCATCTGAGATGTGTCAATTTTCCACATTCAAGGACGATGAGCTTTCGAAATCTGTAATCACTCTCAATTCTGGAAATGAAACCATTCTTGTTGGTATTGAAACAGATTGTTATATATTTTTTATACCCTTTGTATATTTCTTTAATCCCTTTGTACAAATGGTATTTTTTACAAATAAAAATGAGTTCGTTGTAATCAACACCCACCAATTAACTGAAAACATTTATCCTTAAAGATCTATATAATAATTAATCCTAATGTCAAGTATCTGTGTTATATAAATGATCAATAACACCTATATATTATCATAAATAATATGATAATTCAATTCTATAGATTTACATCCATTCCACATGAACTCCATTACATAAGAACAATTGAAATGATTATGAAAATAATGAAAAAAACATTATAGAACAACATAATTAAATATAATAAATTATCAAGAAGGGCATAAATTAACTTAAAAAAATTATGATAAACTAAATAAATTTATAATAGGTTATGAAATATGTAATTAATATGTCTAATTTCATATTATATAAACGTACGTTCGAGAGAAGAATACATTCATAGTTAAGGTATGTGGGTTCTGTATCTCAAACCCAATTTTTATGAGGTTTCCGATATTCACAACTAATACATGTGTATGGTCTATGTATAATTCCCAATCATGTAAAATATCATTAATATATTTATTTTAATGTTATTCAATTTATCATTTTAACGTTATTAATTTTGGGGCATACAAATCGATTTATTACAAAGTTGTATGGGTTTTTTCCCACTCGAACTTCCATTTGCATTCGGGTTCTTTTCATTGTCTAATTACCTCAATAAAACTCACGTGTATTATTATTTACTCCCCATAAATTCTGTTTGAGTGTTATATATATCTTTAATAACCATAATTATTCTTTATTTTATGGATAGTTACATGTTTTAAAGGGTACTTTAAAAATTGTTGCTGAAATACAAACATGATTCCAGTAATATTTTTAGATTCTTACCTGTTTTCAAGTGTACTAAAATATATGTCTTATGACACCATTATTTTTATAAAAAAATTAATTTATCTTTAAAAATGATCTTGAATCATTTCTTGATTTAAGATAACAAAATTTTATTTCCACATTAAAATTCCCTTTAAAACTTTCATTAACATGCTCTAAAATGTTTTATTTATAAAGAATCTTAAGAACTATTTTTACATGATTTCACTTCAGTGGGACATCATTTAGGCATAAAATATATTTTCAATGTCCTGGTACTTTATTTAATGGGGATTCATGTTTAAAATATGATTTCATGGAAAAGATAAATTATTTTCCCAATGTAATATTCTTCCAAAATTAAAAAGGATTTTTATCATCTCTCATTTACTTTTATGAGATATATGCATTGTTAGAAACTTATTTTTTTCATGTGATGTATGTACCGTTCATTGGTATATCATATACAGAGTCTCATTTTCTCATGATATTCTAAGGTATTATGATTTTAATGTTTCAAGAAAGTATGGGAATTCTTGAAATGTTTCAGGATTATTTCTTCAAGAATTTTTCAATGGTCTCATTTATAAATATATTCTTCTATGTAAACATCCCTTGTTAAAAGTTATAATCAATTGAGGTTTATATATTACGATATCTTGTACAATATGTTGTTGAAGGTTTTATGTTTATTCTGACTATGTATGTTCTATTTTTGTTATCATTCACTTTATTATTCCGAATGGTTAATGTTTTTGTTCAATGATTGGGGAATGTTATTTACATTTCATATGTTAGTTTCAATGTGAATGTATATGTTGATTATGTTCACCCATTTTTTATGAGGAATTCATTATATGTATTATGTATCGGGCGGGGCTAGATATTTCCTTTCCGTGCACTAGTATGTCTCATGAGAGAAACTACAGTCTTGGCATAAGGCCTTGAAAAAATGATTATTTATGGTCTTGGCATGAGGCCATGACAATATGGTTATGTTGTCCAGCATTATTCATTACCTCATTTTGAAAATAGAATATATGGTTTATGTGGTTATTCGACTAGTATAATATACATGATTATGTTTATTTATGGAATTAATTACTTAGTAATTATTCCAAGACTAATGTGTTAACATTTCTATTAAAGGAACATGTTTTTATGTATTCAACTTTCCTAATGTTTAGGTTATGATATCTTTCATTGTATTGTTTACCCATACAATGCATTTTAGGTCAAACCTTTAAGTTGTTTTTCATTCCCAGGTTAAGAAGAACATGTCATTTATTGAGTTTTCAATGTTGAATTTTATTTTCTTTTGTTATATATCATTTTTGTTTAATTTCAAAATTTAAAATTTGTTCCATGTATATATCTATATTCTTCAATGCTACTAAACTAAATGGTCCTTTGAGATTAATATTCCTTATTTAAAATCCAATTTAATGAAATAAGGCATTGAATCTAGGGAACTAGAGTCGGTCCTTACAATAATAAATTATGAGAAGATTATTATGGGAATGATTGTACTATGTGTGGGAATCTATAACTCCCGTTCTGCCACCACAAAAAGTGAGAGAAGGTGAATATGATTCTTCTTATGTATGATGTCATAAATTATAATCTATATTTAGAGAATTGAAGATACAACATAAACACATTGATTTTATACACCATAATATCTCATATAATTTATATTGATAATGATAAGGAAAGCCTTGAAGTAAATAATATTGTGGATGCACTATATTTGTGTAAACGTGTAGAATGTTATCTAGCTAGTGATCATTCCTTATTAAATACTATGGTATTGTGACAGGCCAGTGAAATTTGGCTATAAGTAGGGAAAAAAACTATCCATTAATCTTATCTTATTATCCTCACCATCAAGGTTATGCTTATTTTTCCATCCTCAGATAAACAAAATGGGTAAATCACTTAATAAATTTTCTTTCCAAAATTCACCAAGGGGATAAGGATTTATTCAAACCTCTTTCTCCAATAATTATGGTAATAATTTAGAAATGGGAGGTTCAAAATCCAATCGATATTATAAATCCAAAAAATCATTTTCAAAATATTTCAAAGAGACAAAATAATCAAAGTATAATAAATTAGAGGCTATTTATTTCTTATATGGATATAATGATCGTTGGAAAAGATATTTCAATGAATTGATGAAGAAAACAGGTTTCACCACTTTAGGTATAATAACATTGTTTCTATTTAATAGATGCATATTAAATAGAAAATGCTTACAACATGTCTGTATTTAAACACCATAAATGAGCAAGAATATAAACTTTATAAAGTTAACTCAAAAAGTGATGAGAGAGGGTGATTCATATGTAAAACAAGGATAGATAACTATATCTCATTTTAGAAAATATTGATTCATATTTTTAATAAGTGTGACAAAAACATTTATCTTAGTGTTGATCAAGGCAATCGAAGGAATTATTTCATTTTAATAATAAATGATGTATTCCATTTTAAATATTACACTAACAGTTCAATAACTATTAAACAAGAAATTTAAATTATAATTAATGATGAATATAAAATATAAGACTCTCACTTGATTATGGAAAGATAATTATTTTTATAAAAAACTGAAATTATTTGACCTATTTATACCAAATAAAAGTGTTATAGTCTCAATTTAGCTATGATACTGGATATAAAAACAATGTACTTATCATGTTTAAGATAACGAATCCTTTATAAATAAAGTAATGTCACAAAAATTTGAGAGTTATTTCAACAAGTCCCTGTGAAGTATTCTAAAGATAAACGTTACTTAATATACTTTATGAAATTTTTTTAAGAAATTTTAGAAATACTCAGTGAAGTAAATGAGATCACTTGATAATGAATCGGGAATATCTGAGATGGCTTGTTGAAATAAATCTTATCCAAATAATCTTATATCTTATACGTTGAGAAAATGATATCCCTATAAATCCACGAACCTACTCTTCTGAATTTAGTGGATAAAAATGTTGGTTATTTTTTATAGACAACATAAAAATACAAACAAGGTTTTGCACTTCATAACATTTTTTCATCTAGGTTTTTGAGAATAATATGAATACATTATATTTATAATAAGTACAAAAAAATATGACAAAAATGATTCAGATGTGATAATTCTATGAGAGAAGTCCCATAATATATCTCCTAATTGGTATTTGAAAAATAATTTATAACACGGGATGAGTGGAAAAATCATTGTAAGTGGTTTCAAAACATGTGAAGAACAATTTTTTTTTCAATTAAATATATGAGTAAAACATGTTATAATATAGATAATGAAGACCATATAAATCCTGATTAATTTAAAAAATAAATACTATTATTAGTGGTTTTGAACATAGAGAACCTTCTGTAAAACCCTTTTCATTCATTCATAAAATAAAATAAAATTCTCAGAAACACATATGCATCCATAATTACCAAAGGAACATCGGATCATAACATAAAACAATTCTTTACACTGGAGACAACCTAAAATGGATGACACAGTCACTTGATGGATTAGGATTAATCCCTTATCCCATAATGTTCTCACGATAACCTCATACACACTATACATGGAATCCCATGAGATTTATGACATTTCCCAATGCATTGGGGTACTTTCTGGGTGCACCCACTATGAAAGCTATAACGAGCTCACTGAACTCTATCTAGGCACACCCATAACATAGTTGGAAAAAGTCCCATAAGGGTTTTGGTTTACTCCCCATCCCATATAATTGTATTTATTTGGATTATTATCTTGTATTTAATATCATTAAACCATAATGATTATTTAAATTCATGAACCTCGATACCTAATTCATAAAAAAGAATTATATGCCATGATAAATGTAACTTCATATGAAATGATATATGTATTTAGTCACTTATATACATACATACATGTATATATATGATTTTTATAAAAGTATACAAACACACAGATATATATATATACATACATTTATTTATATATATTGATATTAGAATAAAATCATGATTACCTATTCATACACATATACATAGTTAATGAAAATACTTTCACATAAATTGAAAGGTATGTATATTTGAATTTATTTACACACACAGATATAAATTTATATGTAAATATATATTCATGTTAGAAATAGAAATGATTTTCAAAAATTATTCCATATATACTTACATTGATATACTTGTATCTATTGAAAAATGACTAAAAATCAGTTTTACATAAAATGACAAACACACACACACACACACAGAGAGAGATATATATATATATACATGGACAAATATGTGTTTCAAATAAGGTGTCACATATGAAATTTTATCTTTAAGTATATATATATATATACGTATAATTATTTAGAAATTATACAATTATAACATTGACATTATTTGTGAAATTTTGTAATTAATTTTAATTTAGGATTATTTAAACATGATTTGATGTATATATTTTATAAGAATATATGCATATATATAAGAGACATTTTTTATTAAAAAAAATAATTTTAACAATTTAATAACTTCTCTTCCATTTATAGATTCATATTTAGAGGTCATTAAATATCGAAAATATTTTTATAAAATGAAGATGTCTAGGCACAAGATAATTTATAAGAAATGATACATATATAAATATAAATAATTGATTAAATATATAAAATTATATGGAAAAAAATATTTTCTCATTAATTAATAATTTTAAAACAATACATACTTGTATAAACATTAAATTTATCAGATATTATACATATATATGTACTTGAATAATATCAACATGGAATTTGGAAATATAATATATTTATATATAAGTATATATATACACACCCTTGATTAAAAATATTAAATTATAATCCATAAAAAAACAATAACTTGAAATAATATATACATAAATTTAATAAACCCTTTCTTGTAATAAATTGAAAATAAATATTATATCTTCCTGAAAAAGAAATAAATTTGAATTAAAACTTAATTTAGAAATATTTGAAATAAATACACATCCCATAAAAAGAAGAAGAATCAAATTTCATAACATATAAAAGAAATTTGTATAAAAGAAAATTTATAGAGAAAAATAATAATAATAAAACAATAATTCCCTTAATAAGAGTTAACTAAAAATAAGATAACATAATTATAATTTTTATGAAATATGTTTATAATCATTGAAAATCAAATCCTTACTTGAAATAGAAGAATTTAAAAGCTTATTAGATTATGGACACTAATCCGAAGAAATGGAATGAATTTGGGGAGGATGTGTTTGAGTCTTTTGGGTGTGCCTAATGAGATTCACAAACATAGACACACACACACACAGAGAGATATATATAAATATATTATATTTCAATCTTATGATGGAAGCAAAAAGTGGAATATGTGAGGTTTCAAGGGTTCGATTCATACATAAAATTTTATATAATTTTTTGATTATTCTTTTTTTTCATTACACATTATATATGTATATTATATATATTTATATTCTTATCCTACATTTTACGAGTTAGGAAATAATCAAAAAATTTGGGGTTCCTTTTGACATCACTAAACAGCCAAGGTTCTATGTTTTCTTCCGTATTATTTTATTTATTATTTTAACTTTCTTATATTTTATTTATTTAATTATAATATCAATTTACATCTTTTTTTAATATATTTTTTGTGATGTTTTTCAAAAAATAAATAATTTTACCTCTTTTTTTCATTTTGTTTTTAATCTTTTTGTTTCTTATTTTTTTATATCATGTTTCTTTTTTTAATTTTTTTCTTTTTATTATATCTCATGTTTCTCTTTTTTCGTAATTCATGTTTCCTTTGTTTTTTATTTTCTTTAAATGTTTTTGAAACACACATGTCTCATTTATTTTATTAAATGTTTTATCATTTTTTATAAATATATACATGAAATTCATTTTTTAATAATAATTATATATAATTATATTTTAAAAATTTTATAAAACAGAATAATAATATAATTTGATATAATTCAAAAAAATATATTATCATAAAATTGATAATATTATTTTCCTTAAAAAATATCGGTCACCCTTAAATACTGTTATCATTACCTTCAATTTCATAAAATTAATTTATCAAAAATTTTACATTAATAATTATAAATAATTATTTTATTTATATTAAAATTCCTAAAATTTATTTATTAAAAAATGTTATATAAACAATGAAAATTATATAATTTATGAAAATTAATTCATTAAGTTAAAACATATTATGTAATAAATTATTGATAAAATTACCTAATGAAAATCAATTATTTGTTAAAAATGTTTTATTTAAGAGTGTCATTTTAATTTATACATTAATTTAGTTACATTATGAATTGATAATATAACATTAATTGCAATTTATTTATTTATTATTGCAAATATTAAATTATTATTTAAATAAATATTCTATTAAATGTTGAGATGTTTCATTCTTCTCCCTTAATCTAGTTGAGCCATCAAAATTCATTATCGGAATAGAAGTAATTTAAATTTATAATATTAGAAAAAGAAAAAATAGAGTTATAATATTCTATATTATACCACTTATATTTTTAAAAACTCATATCCAAATTTATATAGGATATTGCAATGAAACTAGTTATAAAGACACATATTCCCCCTTCCAAATTCAGTACATAAAAACACAATATATTTTTTTTAAAGAGAACTGAAATATATATTGACCATTTTACACTTCCTGACCTTTTCCAGTCTTGGTTTTTGATAATTAAATAATTAAGTTATATTTATCAAATATAAAAAAACAAAATTGTTCCTCTATGCTGACTCTTTGAGAGAATTATTATCTTAGAACATCTAATCGTCCTATGTAATATTTGTAAAACATGGGATAATGGACAAAAGATTAGTATAGGGATTCTAAACATGTGAAGACCGAACTATGTTTTCAATTCAATTTAAGATAAATTTTTTTATTAGATAAATAATGAAGACAATATAAATCATGAGTACTATTGAAAATAAACACCTTTTTAGTGGATTAAAACACATAAAATATTTTTGAATATTTATTTCATTGATTCAAAAATTAATGAATATTTCTCTTGAAAACAAATAATCATCCATAAATACCAATGTCACCTTGGATTATAACATAATGTCACAGTTTACTTCTGAAAAAAATTACATGGTGCATGCAGTACCTTATTAGATTAGGTTTACTCCATAATCCCATAATGTGATTAGGATACCCTCAAACACAAAATATATGGAATCTAATGAGATTTATAATAATATCCAATTCATTGAGGTTCTATCTAGGTGCAGCCGTCATTTAAGCTATAATGGGCTCACCTAATGCTATCTGGGTTCACCCATCACTTAGTTGATAAAAGTCCCAAAATGGTTTTTGTTTACTCCCCATCCCTCAAGTTAAATCCTTTAAATTTAAAAACATGGTATCTTGTATTTCATATCATAAAACATTGAAGATTCATTAAAACCATGTACCTCGATACCCATTTTATAAAAAGTAATTTTATTTCATGATAAAAGTACTTTCAAATGACATGATTTATGTATTTATGCCCTTATATACATACAAATATATAATTGTTTTTAAAAAGGTACAAACATATATACATATGTACATACATACGTATATAAATATTGATATTTGAATAAAAACATGAGTGCATTTTCATCCACATATACATAGATAATAAAAATAATTTCACATAAATTGACACACACACACACACATATATACATTTATATACATATACATATACATACATATATATATATATTCATATCAGAAATAAAAAACTTTTACATAAATTGACACATATATAAGTACATTTATATACATGTATTTATTAAAACTAAAGTAAAAAAATCAGGTTTATCTTAAATGATATATTTGTATATATATACAGACATGGACACATAAGAGTTTGAAATATGGTGTCTCATATGAAATGTTATATTTATGTATATAGTTATATATACATACACTTATTTAGAATATAAAAATATTTTGACTTAGAAATTAATTTTAGAAATTCTATAACTTTTTATGATTTTATGATTCATTAAACATGAGATATTGAATATACATTATAGGAATATATGCATATATATAAGAAACAATTTTTTATTTAAAAAACAATTTTACCAATATAATGACTTATATTTAATTCATAGTTACAAATTTAGAGTTTATTAAACATTGGAAATAAATTTCTAAAAGGAACATGTGTTTGTAGTAGCTACTTTAAATGAAATTAAACACATATAAATCTATATAAATGATTATATATATATATATAATTATTTGAAAAGAAAATAAATTTTCAAATTAATTAATAATATAGAAATAATTCATACATGTATAAACTTGAATTTTAGAAGATTATGTTCATATATATATATACATAAATAATATACACATGGAAATTTTTATTATTATATTAATATATGTATATATAAAAGTATACATATATACAACATTGATTAAAGTTTCTAAATTAGGATCCCTAAAAATGAATAACATTTAAAAATATATACATAAATTTGAAACTCTCTTTATTATGATAAATTAAAAATAAATAGAATATATCCCTTACAAACGAATAAATTCAAATTAAAAAATAATTTATAAAACTTTAAATTTAATACACCTAAAATTCAACGAAATAGAATAAAAATTTATAACACATTAAAGATATTTGTATAAAATTAAATCAATAGACAGAAAAAATTCTATAAAAATTATAAAGCCCCTACTAAGGTTTTTTCTAAAAATATGATAACATAATTATAATTCTAAAGAATTAAATTTATTAATAATAAAAATAAAATTGTTACCTAAATTTGTTGAATATCCTTACCGATGGATTCTAGAAACCAAGCCAAATAAATATAAGGAATTTATGGAGTTTGTGTTCGGGTCCTTTGGGTGTGCATAATGAGATATATATATATATATATATATATATATATATATATTGGAAGCATTCTATAGAATATGAATGAAGAATATGTCATATTTATAGGGATTGATTCATATATATAATTTTAATCAATTCATTTAATTTTAATTTTTTCATTACACATATTATATTTATATTATTAATATTTATATTATTATCCAATATTATAGGTGTTAGAATACATTAAAAAAAAGTGGTGTTCTATTTGACATCACTAAACCCCCAATTGGACACATTTTATCCCATATTGTTTAATTTGTTTTTTTTATTAATTATGTTTTATTTATTTTATTAACATCATGTTTTTCTATCTATTTTTTTCTTTTTTCTTTTTTTTATTGATCATTTTAAAAACTCAATTTTTGTATATTTTTTTCATTTTGTTTTTGTAGTCATCTCACATACTATTTTTTATATCATGTTTATCAGTTTTTTACTGATTTTTTTATTTATATCTTATTTGTTTTTCTTTTTTTTCATTTCACATTACATTTGTTTTCTTATTATTTTCTTTTAATTTTTGTAAAAACCACTTCTCATTTGATTTTTGAAGAAGTTTTAGCATTTTTTTAATTATGCATGAAATTCGTATTTTATAATAATTATATATATTTATAATTTCAAAATATTATAATACAAAATCATTATAAAATTAAATATATTTATATATTATATTATCGTAATAAAAATAATAATAGTTTTCTTGATAAAATATATGTTACCCTTTAATAATTTTATTCTTATTGTCATTTCTTTAATTCTTGTAAAATTATTGTATCTTAATTTAAATATTTATAATTATAAATCACTATTTTCTTGAAATTGAAATTTTTATAATTTATTTATTAAAAAAATTAATACAAAAAAAATCAATTTAATATTTTTTGAAAATAAATTATCTATATTAAAAATTATCATGTAAATATTTTTGAGAAAATTAACTAAAGAAAATCAATTATTTAATAATAATGTTCCATTTTACAAGGTTATTTTAATTTCTTCATTTACTTATTTATTTTCTTAAATTATAATATAACATTAATTTAAAATTTTCAAATTACCATTATAATATTTAATTACAATATAAATAATTATTCCATTTACTAAAACTGAGGATAATAGAATCCATAACTCTAATTTTCTAATATATATATCAATGTCACGATATTAGTGAAAGGATGACCAAAGATGAGCCTTGTATATATATATTCCATATATTTTTATCATTCCTTCATAGACATTTTTTAAATAGATGTGAAACAACTAACCATATTCCAACCATTTTTTCTAAAGGATATCATATTA
Organism: Viscum album; assembly: GCA_963277665.1. NCBI lineage: Eukaryota > Viridiplantae > Streptophyta > Magnoliopsida > Santalales > Viscaceae > Viscum > Viscum album. The sequence goes on along the minus strand of OY728162.1, from coordinate 343,224,739 downwards.
ATTAGGAAATAATAAGATTCTATTAGGGAACTACCATGTGTTTTTTGTTATAATAATTTTTTAAAACATTTACTTGGCTACAAATGAACATCAAAACTCTAAGGTGAAATCGTATAGCCAATAATGATATTATCCTCTTGTCATGATCAACTATATTTCCACAATGTAATGGTATCTCCTGTGTGGTAGTGAGAGAATACATAAATTCTGTTGGTTAAGGATCTCTATTAATAAGGGGGTTTATAGGAATACTAGACTCTACTATGCTCAGTGGGATGTATATTTCTAAAAACACATACTTTATAGGAATATATACAACTAAATAGGTGATTTATGTTCACCACCGTGGGTGATACATATATTATACTTTCAGAGTAAATATTACTACAAAAAAAGTAAATGGTAATATTTTACGGTATAAAGGTATGTTCAAATTCAAGTAATGAACCATATGTGTCATATTTCTGAGAATTTTTATTTTGAATGAATCTATGACTTGATACTATTGGTGTTTATTCAAGGGAAACTAGACATGGATTGTTCAAGCTTTTCCTAATATAGTATGTTATTTTATTGAAAGTTCTAGTTTATGAAAAAATATTATTAACCAATCGACATGACTAATGATTTTGAATTTTACATCCTAAAATCATATCAGTATGATCATCATATTGGGAATTTATTATTAATCCCACCTCATTTAGAGGAAAGTTTTTGGTAGATGGCTATAAAAAATGACCAAAGGAGACACTATGGTATATTTATACAAAACACAAGAAAAATGTTTGTTAAAAACAATAAATTCAATTAATATAAGCATATTAAATTAAATAATTTATGAAAAATAATGCATATTGATCATAGAATATCTATTTGGAAATTAATGAGTGACATGTGTATCAAAATTGTTTATGGGAGTGCTATATGTTTTCAAGATAAGTATATTGATAACATATGAAAATAAGTGTTATGTCTTACCATTTTTTAAGATCATGGAATAAAATTTCTCCAAGTTTGATTTAAAGTAGACAATATATTCTTGGGAATAATATCATAAAAATAGATCTATGAGTTTGATATATCTAGTCATAATACATATATTAAAATTGTATTGAATGAAATGAAAAAATTCCAGACTGAATTTCTATCAGCTTATAATCCTTCCAATAAAACACTAATGGAAATAAGAAGAGATTATGGAGAATAAAATATTTTTAAAAACTTAAGTGCTAGTAATTCATTTCAAGAACCTGGATATGTTCTAAAATTTTATATTATTGATTCATGGAGAATAATATGTGAATTAGAAATATATTTAAGATAATTTTATAGTCTTCTAGTTATAACATTTTGACAGTACATGGAATGTTAAAACTAGATGAGTACATGTTTTTTAGATAAGTAGTAATACTAGTAATCATGGGAATTGAAAACTTTTCTACACTTGTATCGATTTTATCTAGTTATAGTGAAAATTCTGAAGTAATATGTAATAAATACATATTATAGAATTTGGATTACATATCTGAAATATTTGAGTGTGTTGTGGCTTCTGATGAAACATTTGAAATAGTTTTAGTAAAGACCTATTCTAATTTTGGGTTATTACAAAATAAAGAGATTTATTATATTCCATTATTATGGATATACTCAGGATGTCAGGATTCTAAAATAAAAATAAGAGATGTATACTCATTAATATCACTTCTTGGGTAATTTTCAAAAGATTGTAATGTTGTAGTAAAACAATTCATCACACTAAAAAATGGATTAACCAACTCTAACAATGGAATTGTGGTAGGCCTTTTATTTGTTGTCATAATCAATAGAAGAATATTTTATATGATAGGAGTGACTAGTCATTAGTAATTCACTCAGGTGTATATGGTATTTTGTTGGGGATGGTCACCTAAAACTGTCTATGTGGTAATTTGGAATACATATAGATTGAATGAAGTGGATATTAAAATTAGTATCTTATCAAATATTGATTGTTCCTCTACATAAAATTGATGTGTTAATGTCCAATAGTATAGTTCATATTGATATGTTTATAATTTATCCCCACTATTATGAGAACCATGAGAAGATATAATGATATCTCTTAAATATAATCATTCAGTTAGATAAAATACTCTGACACAACACTATGTACATAGGCTCTCAGGTGTGAGTACTCATAAGTGGATGATGTTTATTATTATTAAGCTCATACATGGTAATATCTAAGATGATAGATTTTGAGAACAGACCCACCAACAATAATTCTTCATGTCTTGGTGTCATTAGATATTCCTATCCATGAACGTTTCAAATGGGATTTACACTTTTATATTATCATTCATGCATTTCATGACTCTTAAACACAGTTTTACTGAAAAAACCAACACACCATATGTTGGTAGGAAGTAGGGTTTGTTGGGATCATAATGAATGACACGTTATTAATGGATTAATCATGGAATGATTTGTCTCATACATCATTATCAACATTTATATCTCTTATTTTTTAAAATATAATTATCACATAAATTCTATGGATATGGTGTAACAAAAATTATTCTAGATAGTTAATGAATGAAGTATCGAGTATATATGTTTATAACAAAGATGTGCTACATGTTTGATGAGATATTGAGACAAAAGAATAATATTACACAGTGAGTGTTCATATTTGGTTATCCTCATTGCGGAATTAACATATTTTTCTTGGATTCTTTGACCCATTATAATATAGTAATCGTGGAATTTAGGCAATATCAACTAATGTCGAAGAGAAATAATCATAGTGGGTCACACACTAAATGTTTCTATTAATCATGATTAAGTTAAATTTGAATATAATTTATGTCATAAATATTAACTTAAATATTGAGGAATAATTTTATTCATCATTTTTTAATCGGTAATATTCACAAGGTAACAAATAATTTATTAATAATCAGTAAATAATTTATTTCATTGCCTGAATATTGAATAAATATTTATCCACTATAATTTGTTAAAATATTTATTTTATTTATTTTATTTATTTAATATTTAAAAAATATTTATTATTCTTTTTGTGAATAAAATATTTATTTATGGGAATAAATTTTTTATTTTGTTATTTCATAAATGATGTGGAGTTAATGTGGACTAAGATCACTAATACTAATGATTATTAATTTAAAATACAATAAAATAATATTAAAATTTTTGTAAGTTAGATCATTTAGTAATAATAAAAAAATATTATTATATGTAATGGTGTTTGTAAATTATTACAATATTATTTGAAGGGATGGTATGTAATTAAATATTAATTCTTCCTCAAACATATCTAAATAAATATATTTTTATGTTTATTGTGTTGGTTTAATTGGGAATTTTGAGTCTTTGCGCACAACATTATTCCCTCTCAAACCCTCCCCATCATCTTCTCTAGAATGATAATAACTCATTCATTCCTGATGGATCATAAAGTGATCAAGATAAAATATTTAATACAATTGATTTACTAAAATATCATGTGAAAATCAATTGATTTCAGGCATATATTAAAGGATCATGTGGGGAACACTACTATAGGGATTATACACTACAATCCTGACTATATATTGAAAGTAATCTGAAAAGGGTTTCTGGATGATCAACATATTTATTGAAGAATGTTCCTAAGATGAGGTAACATATTTATTCTGATCATAAATAAATAAATTATAAATTTAACATGAAAATATACTCTATTGGGGTTTCAGGATAATCTAAGTCAACTTAATTTTTGATTTATCACCTACCATTGGTACTTCTTCTATGCCAAAAACCTTCATTGTGCTTGGAGATGAATGACAATAGACCACCCTTAAGGGGGGATCAATGATCCATCTTTCTATCTTCTTTTTTTTTGGATATTGTTCCCATGTTGGTTCGAACTTTTTTAACCATATATGATGGATATGTGTAGTAGTTAATACATTCACATGAAGGAGTACATCACAACACTTTTACATGGTTCACCACTAAGGGCTATGTCAAAGGATGACACATCAACATATTATCAATCATACCTAATTCCACCAATCTTCACATAGCTATAGATTACATAGGTTCAGGAACAATCACTCTATCCGAGGAACAATTCCTAAAGGTTCAATGTTAGGTCACTGCTTTCCTTGGATCACTTCTGTTGACTCCACCTGGCTCACTTCCTTTGGTGAAGTCTTTCTCAATTTATAGACTTGATGGTCTCTTTAACAGATAACTGTAATAGTCATTGTCTGTTGTTCACCACGATACATTTCTGGCATCAATGTCCTGAATTGATGCTCATTTGTATTCAATATTCTCCTTTAGTGAAATAAAAGAATGCACTAAATATTCTTATTCTCTTATTGTCCAGAATCAAAAACTCCTTTGTGATTGTTCAAGAAATGAAGATCATCTTAACTAGAATCTTCAGAATCAATTCATTCCTTCTGTTCTGGTTTACATTTGATCATGCATGCGGCATTTATGTTGAACTCTTTTATTCCAACTTCTTCTTAATATTTACAAACATGCACACACTATTTTGATTCCTTCTCTAACTATCTTAAAGTGTTTATGTTCATGCACGAATGCATGCAATTTCTACTTCTCTTTCTCTTACTCTTAGTTTGGGTGTTTCTTTTGGCTTATATTTGTGTTTCTTGGAACCAGAATAATTGAAACCCTTTGGATGAGTTCTTATTGAGAATAATGACTTTTAATTTATCCTTCTTCTCTTTTCATCAACCACACCCGAATGGGTGATAAACCTTAGAATGGTTCTTCAAATGTTCACACAAAATTCATCAAGCTTCATTAGGTCATGTATATGCAGGCATGCAAATACATACAACCCTCCTCAATCATTCTTCTTCTTCTCCAAATCGTGAACCCCTAAAAAGAGTAGGGTATGTCATGCATTCCAAAAGGAGTTCTATTTTTCTTTGTGAACCTGATAGGTTCAATGTTCTCCTTCGTGTAAGAGTTTCATGTTTTATTAGGGAAAAATATGTGCTTTCCTTTTGGGAATCAAGGGTATTCCATGCACACGGTGTACGATCATCATAATGATCACTGGGGTCACTATCTCACAGAACTATGAGGTTAACTCATGAACTCGAAGGGTTTTGTGATCCTATGTTCATTGTGAAATACATAGTTACACTTTCAGTTTCCCCTTGTCATTTTAGAGCATGGTTCTTCATAAAATCATATTTGAGAGTGCTTTGAACTAAATTGAAGGCTTAACAGGATCCTTTCTTTGTAAATCCTTGAAGGTTTGCAGATCTCCTAGACTCTCTCTGTAAAATGGTGCACTCGGAGATGCTCTGTTTTTTGAAAACATAAGCTCTTGAGAAATGTTGGAGTAGTCAGTCCATATCAGATCATGCCTTCTTGTTTTATAGATGAGCAATATATTTTTTTACACATTCTAAATATTTCCATTGATTCAGCTAAGATCGTCATTTTGATTCGGGCATGATCTTCTCCATTTATGATTTTCAAACCCCTGTTAAACATATGATCCATAACTCAGGATGTTTTCTTTTTCAAATGATCTGGCCTCTTTTTATTGATCATGTGAATGGTTTTAAAATAAAACGTGTAATCTTCTTTTAAATACCCAGTTGAATCAACATGGCCTCAACAACTCCATTTGTCTCTTCTGAACCTTCATCATCGAGATATCAAATGCATACAAGATGATAACTGCATTTATACCTCCTTACTATCAAGTATCCATCATGATACCAAAAATGATAAGACATGGCTATTTAAGATATGGTTCTTCAGCAACTCCAGTGGATGGTAGTGATGGACTTGGGAAATGGAGGTTGAAGAAGATGCGGTTTGAAACAAATCCACAAGAGATCGAGTGGCTTATGTTCAATTTAGCGTGGAGTGGGTTGATGGACGTCCAAAACTATATCCATCTTCCATAGATTGATCAAATGATTGAGTGAGATGTGAGATTAGTTGAACGACTAGGGTCAAATACATTTTTTTAACATGTGTCCCACTTATAAATGGAGACATAAAATTCCCATAGTTTATCAATCAACTAATACCACATATATCCTATATTACTTCCTCTCCCTCCACATTATTTCCTTATACCATGTTCTATGCAGGTGTGCTCTATGAAAAACCCATCCTCTATGTAGGAGCACTCTGCATCTAGTATGTCAATTGCAGTCTATCTTGTCTTGGTTCCTCATGGGCACGATTTACCACTATGGCCCCACATGAGCCTCGGGTTGAGGCTAGTTGGCTAGTTAGTGGGGTGGCCTATTTTTCTAGTAGTCCCATAAAACAATTCTAAGTGATGGTGCACGCCCACCATAAATTAGATACATCGCCACCTCAAATTCCAAGCATCTTCTTAAACCTTCTTCTTCTTTCTCTTCTTTTTCAATTCTCAATTCCCAATCACTTCTATAGTCTTTAAAAGGATTCTACTTCAATCTTGTAAACAATGTATCACACATTCATAAAATTTTTGTGAACATTAAGATCAATGCATTAATCATTTGATTTCAATTTTCCATTTCACTTAGGAGAGTTTGTTTATTCATGTTGATCATCATTAACATACATTGAAACACATTGAAAAAAAATACAATCTGATACAAAAAATTCCCATCAATCTCTCCCTTTTATGTTCATTTTCAATAAAACAAAGTTCTAAAAAATGATCTTGTCAATATCAAAATGAGTGTCTTATATCTTCTCTATACCCTTCACATATATTTTCTCATTTCACCATCTAAAATATCAATTTCTCTCCTCTTAATGACAATAAATAAAATGTTTATGTAAAAGAGGTATTCACTCCACACTTAAACAATCATCAGAAAATCATTTCACTGTGTTTCATCATGAGAAATGCTCAGTGTAAAAAAGAGGATTTGATCTAGACAACAATGTTTTCCATTATCCACTGATCATGATACCTCATGAGATGATAACTCATATAATTTTCTTTAAGGGCCTTTACACTTTCATTCTATATTAAATAGATGAAATCATTTTAATTATAGTCAACCTTTTACAATGAAATGATCTTCAGAAAATATTCAGAGAAATTGAATTTGATACCAAATGAAGTTGATACTAATTGAAATAATAACTCTAGAAGCTTATTTATGTGTCTCCCCCTTAAGGGAAAACATCACCGGTTCTCCCCCTAAGATCATAGTTCTCATTAAATTCCTTGTATTATAAGAATAGATATAATAAACAATGATTTTCATGAATATAGTGGATTATCCTTGCTTTATCAATGTGAAAATCTATCTTGAGATGGTTTTCTCAAGAACGATTCTCTATTTGATCCACTATACACAATGTCACATTTTATTTTAAATTCTGGTTGTGCTTGTGTGGTTCTCACTACATCCAATTTCCTCATTCTTTCTAAATACTCCGTCCCGATAACTAATATTTCATTTGGAATTATGGCATCAAGATTGGATCTTTAACATGAATTATTCTATGCAATTATCTTCTTATTTTCTTTTTATGCATGTTCGGATGATCATATACCTGTATTGTAACCACTTACATTGTATAAATTATAAATTTTTTCAAGCGTTACAAATATGTTTGCAGTGTACTGATGTTTTTGGACCTGTGGATGTTGGTTATTCTTCATGGAAATCACCCTTGGGATGGGATTAATTTGTTCTTTTTCATTTTGATGATTGAATAAAAAATCTAATGCAAAATTCCCAATCCTTTTGAAACACCAATGTTGTCCCACATATCTTGAAATCATGATATCTTATAGATAAGGTTGTTAGACCTTTTGGATTTGTTTTGATCTCTATGGGGAACCATATTCAAACTTCTTGTTCATTTTATCCACCATATCCATGGTGGTAGGTACCTCCTCCCCTTTCCTCATCCATACATGTATATAATTTTTCATGCACCATACATTTCTTTTATGGAAATCTTTTAAAAATTAGTACATGAGGGTATATATGGTACCCTTACTTTCTCAGCTACTTGTGACAGATCACTGAATGAAGCAATGATCTTTTTATCACATGTTGATGGTATTTTGACAGTTGAATTTTCTAGTGAAAATTGAGTTCCAACAACAATGGTTTCCTTCTATTGTGGAGAATAAATATGTGAATTCTCTAAATTTGTCAACTATGCTTCAAATTCTAGACATCTCATATTGAGGATGACATTATAGTCTTCAATCACCGTCATATTTTCTCTACAAGATTTCATTATTGTTTTAACTTCATATTTTTGAAACTGAACTTTGTTTTGTTACAAAGATTCATGTACCTTGAATATAATTGAAGTTTCTTCCAAATATAAAATCTTAAACTATGTGATATTCTTCATATCATATTCAAGTTCATGGAACTTTTCTTCCATAGTCTCATCATCCCATTATTTCTTTTCAAAGATGTAAATATATTAGGAGATCTTTAATCATTCGTAGATTTTTCCTTCTAAGACCTTTTCCAAATTTTTATATTCTATTTCCAATCAGGTGATGTCAACCTAAAATCATTGAAATGTTCTTCAAATAACTACAAATATTTCTTTAGGAGTATCATGTAGCGAGGATCATAATTTCTTTTGATCACTTGCATGCTCCTGTGAGTTAAGAGTTTGATCAACATCACCACTTGTGATAGAATCTTTGTTTTTTGGGGTTTCCTAAGGCACCTTCTGTTTACATTCCAAGCCTGATATTTCGTTATTATTGTAAGGACATGAAGAACCAGATACTACACCTTCTTTAAATAAGAGGGAATTCTTCAACTACTTCTTCTCCTTTTTTTTAATTTTTGACAAGGTCTTCTTGGATATAGATTTCTGATCATAGGTAACTGGATCTTCATCAAAACAAAACTTCATTGTTTACATAGGAGAGAAAAAATAAATTATAACCTTGTTAAAATTTCTATAGAGTATCCAACATACATGAACCTTTGTGCTCTAATACCAATTGAAGGACCCTGGACCACCCTAATAGGGGGGGGGTGAATCAGGGTGCCAAATATTTCACTTATTTACTAGATCTTGTTCCCACATTTGTAGGAACATTTTTAACATAGTATGATGGATATGTGAATTATTTTAGAAATTCACATGCATAAGAACAACACAACACTTTTACTTGGTTAACCAATAAGGACAACATTCAAGGATAATATGCCAACATGTTTCTGGTCGAACTGAATTCAAATAATCTTCAATTTGCTGTGGATTACAATGGTTCGGGCATAATCTCTATTTCCCGAGAACACTGGCTAAATGTTTAAGGCTAGATCACTTCTTCCTTAGGTACAAATTTTTTACTCCCCCTGGCTCACTACCTTGGATGAAGTCTCACTCAGTTTATAGACATTAATGTTTCTTCAACAGATAAGAATGGAATTTTTTTTCTCTTATTCAGTACGAGATTTCATGCATCCTATTCATGAATTTATGAACTTTTGTATTAAATATTCTCCTTTATTTAAATAACTAAATTCACTAAATGTCATTATTATCTTATTAAATTGTATCAAAAAATCATATGTGATTATTCAACAAATGAGGATCAACTTACATGGAATCTACCGAATCAATTCATTCCTTCTATTCATGTATGCATGTGTTCATGCATGAGGAATATATATTATAATCTTTTTTTCCTACATATTATTAGTCTTTACACATGTGTACACACTACTTTGATTACTTCTTTAAGTGTCTTCATGTGAGAATGTGCATGTATGAATGCATGCACTTTCTTTTTATCTTTCTATCTCACTTAGTTAGGATGTTTCTATAGGTTTATATTTGTTTTTCTTCAATCCCAAATGGGTGAAACCCTTTGGATGAGTTATTTTCACACACACTACCTATGCCTTTCTTCTTCTCCTATTTGCATCAACCACACCGAAATGGGTGATATCCCTTGGACATGTGATTCACAAGCACACACACAATACCTCAAGATTCTTTATATCAAGCGTATAATGGCATCAAAATATGTACTTACCTCCTCTTACAATCACCAACATCCCCCAAACACAAACCCCTACAAATAGTTGGATGTGTAATTCAAACTAGAGGGAGTTCAACTTCTCTTTGTGAACCAAATATGTTATCTTTTCTCATTCATGAAATAGATGCACGAGTTCTCTGCACATAGTATGTGACAAACATTTCAAAGTAAGGGAATTCCATGTACATGGTGTGAAATCTTTGCAATTCATAGTGGGATCACTGGATCATGGAACTTTGTGGGTAATTCACGAACCACAGGGGATTCCTAAACCTTAGTTCATTATGAAAGATAGGGAGATGCTTTACATTTTCTCTTGCATTTGTGGAATGTGGTTCTTCGCAACAGAATATTTGAGAGTGTGTTTCACTAAATCGTAGGCTCTGCGGGATCCATTCATCACGAACCCTTGAAGGCTTGCAGTTCTCCTGGATGCTCTTCGTGAAAAGGTGCTCAAAGAGTTTCTCTGTATTTTTATAAAAGAAGATATCGGTTATGTTGGCACAATAATCCCTTCTCAGCTTGGGCCATCTCATTTTATAGAAGAGGAATAGATATTTTTCAGTGTTCTAAATATTTCTATTGAATCATATGATATACAACATTTGAATCAGGTGATATCTTATTCATTTAATATTTTCAAACCTCTGTTAATGATATGCCGCATAACTTGGGATGCTTAATTTTTCAATTGATATAGCCTCTTATACATGATCACGTGCATGAGTTTAAAATAATGAATGAAATATCCTTTTAAATACTCTTTTAAATCAATATGGATTTGGAAACTCCATTTTCATTAGCTGAAACTTCTTCGTTATGATATCGCATGCATGCAAGATGAATATTGCATGAACCGACTTGGTGCAATCCAGTAGGCTAAACAATGCAAAAAATGATAAGACATGGAAGTTGAAGATATGGTTCTTAATAAAATCCATTGGATGTAAGTGTTGGTGTCAGGCGCCTGACGTTAAAGATAACATTGTTTAAACTAGATCCTATGGGAGATAGAATGGATTGGGAACAATTTAGCATGGCACAGAATGACAGATGACCAAGTCTGATCCATCTGCTCGAGATGGATCAGACTGTTGAGTGAGATGCGGGATTAGATGAATGGATGAGATCGTTTCTGTGTTTTTTAGAACTCTACCCTAATCAAAAATGAGATTAGTGATTTCCTTGTTTTATTAATAAACCTTTCTCACCTATATCCGAGATTACTTTCTCTCCCTCTATGGTACTGCCGCGTACCGTGTTCTATGTGGGAACGTTCTGGGCCCATCCTCTACTCCCTGTGGTCACACTCTACATCCACTATGACTCCTGTGGGATAGCCTCGAATGGCTTCCCCATGGGTGCATTTGACCCCTTTGGTCTTAAATAAGCCTCGAGATGAGGTTGGCTGGCTAACTAGTGTTATGGCCTATTTTTTTGTTAGCCCATAAATTACATTACATGTGATAGTGAACGTCCACATTAAATTACATTTCATTACAACCTCAAAGTCCAAGACTCTTCATCAAACATCATATTCCTCCTTTTCATTTTGAATCCTCAATTCCCAATAACATCAATCATACATAAAAGGGTGATACTTCAGTTTTGTAAAAAATTTATCACACTTTGATACAAGTTATATGAAATTTAAAACCATTGCATCAATCGTCTAATTTCCATTTTCCATTTAACTTAGTAGAGTTACTTTATCCATGTTGAACAACATTGACATCCATTGACACCCATCAACAACAAATACAATCTCATAAATAAAGAGTTCCCAATGGGAGACACTCAAACACTGGCTGGATTGGGTTTGGGGTTACGTGATTTAGGATCAAGAAGGTTTTATTTATTTTATATTTAGTATTTACTTATTTATTTATCTCATGTCATGTAAAAATATAAATACATTTATGGCATTAATTGGCCCACATTGGTGGTGTCCTACTATGTATTTTAGTCACAACCTACTCGAGCTACCATTGCACTTGGGTACCCATTGATCCCTAGCTTTTTAAAAATCCGAGTTGGGTTGTGGCCTAGTGTATGTTCCCAACATTAAAAATTACATTTTAATGTTTTTTAACTAGAAATAACATTATTTATGAAAATATATGTTAGGTTTTCAGTTTTACAGAATTAAGATATAATCTTACAAGGTAAAAAAATATATTATATGTCAAAACATATAGTCACTGTCCCTTTTTCTGGAGTATATAACTCTTAGAAATAAAAATTATTTCTTTTGCTAATATATCTTCACAATTTTCCCTTGATCTCATCCTTGAACTAAATGTTCTTTAAACCATGTCAAAAAATTTCAAAACATAGGATGAGAACAAATGATATGTAGGGGTATTAAAATAAAACAAACCATTAGTCTAGTGAAAACCCATAAAATATTTCTTTATAAAATACCTTTTTACCCATAAAAATAGACCATCATTTCAAAATGATCATTACCTTGCCTTGGTGAATACAAAATATTTCGATGAAAACTCATATGAAAACAGATAATATAGAAGTGTGTAACATGGGATTGGGACATAATTATACTAAAATGTAACAACTATAAGGTCTACATCCCTACATTTCACACTTACAAATGGAATAACCATACAACCAACTTGCAAATGAAAAGCATTTGAGTATATAATGTAACCACCCCTCCTTGGTTTATCGTTTAACCAACCATCCTTGGTGTATGACATAACGATCTATAAAATTTCCATGTAAAATTATATATTCATAACACATAAAAGCATGTAATTTTCAAAATGTAGCTCATAAAAATTAATTTTCACTCATAATAACACATTTCATGTTATTGAAATTACAATCCATTGAAATTTTTTTAACACATTTTAAAAAGAGATTTTTGAATCAAAGTGTCCAATAAACCTTTGGAACTTTAGAAATAAGTTTTCAAATTTAAACACTTAGGTCCATATAAATAAATTAAAACCCATGTTGAAAATTGGTAAATGAATGGGAACAATTAAAAAGAATAAATCTTAAAAACCATTAAAGGGATGTTTTTAGTTAAATAGTATGTTTCCTAGAGTCTAAATCATCATGTACATTCTATTGATTCCAAGATAATAAACATAGGTAACTTATTTACCTGATTTGTAAATTTATAAATTTTAGTATTCCTTTCATATAACCCATTATCTTGTTATATAAATTAACTAATTGTTTATGTTTAAGAATATGTTTTGACTATACCAGACACTAGAGTCCAAAATGACATGATATAATGTCTATAGTCAAAGTGATAATTCATAAATCATCTCCAAAATAACATTCAGGACATAGTAATCAACTATAATCATCACTTATAATTTTAAATCAATCCATTAATTATGGTTATGAAAAATTAACTACGTTACAATCATGGAGGTGGTAAGCAGTTTGTACACATGAGTAACGTTTAAATTTTTCAATGATCGTTATATAAAGAATGTATGTATTAGATTATATTTCCATAATTATATTAATATCATTATTATCATATGAATAATTTATATAAATTTCTATATATATATATATACATTCCAAGTGATCTGGTAATGAAAAATGAATGACATTGATTTGTTGAGGTGATATTTCACAAGTATACATGAACGACATTATCATTTTTATGTGAATGGAAATGTAAGAAATTATATGATATATTATTAATTAATAATTATATATATGTAATTAATATAATATAAATTTTTTAAATTCCTCATTATAATTATTATTGAAATACGGTGATGTAAAAAAATCATATTAGTCCGTGGAGGTGATTGTTCACACGTACGAATGAATAATTAATTATTTTCCATTTTGATGGAATAATATAAGGTTTTATGTGATGATATTAACATAATACCTTCTAATAATATTTAGGGTACTAGAGTTATTATCTCATAATGTTTGGAGAAAATATTATGGATGTGTAAAAATAAATAAAATAGTAATACATGATTAAAAAAACACAACTTCTTAGAACAATCATCTTTAATTAACAACATAACACTTGTAAGAAGGGTGATATGCTTATACTATGACCTCTAAAAGGTGGGAGGGGATTACATGAAGGTATTTGGGAATATCATGATGAAAAATATGTTTTGAAGTGTGGATAAAAGAGAATAATGAGTTCTATTTTATTAGAGTGGGGAGGGGAAATCTATGAATTCTTCAAAATATTAAATAAATATAAATTAATTTTATATTTAAAAGGATGAAAAGTGATTAATTTCTAATATATGATGATTTTTTGTCTAATAAACATGTAAAATATAAAATTATATATATTTTTTCCATTTGAATCCTTATCTTTTTTTTAAAACATTTTATCCCTTACCATGATGTCATGAAATTTATATTATGTGTAATAATATAATTACTATAAATTGATAAAATAACACTGAAAGAGTCATTGATTAAATTTAATCTTTATACTAATTATTTGGCAGAATTATATATTTTTATTAATTTTATATCCATTAATAAAATATTATTTTTTTCAAAATACCATTGACATCAATTTTGACACAATTTATTACTTTTCTTTTTAAAAAATTCATAATAACATGATATCTTCTAAATAACTCTATTAACTCAACCATAACATGCCTAAGTGATCCATAAAATTTGTGTATTTCATGACTTATATGAAAATGTATTTATTTTAATTTTTTTAATAACAGTTATTTGATTCTCTTATTAATTAAAGAATTACTCCATCATCATTGTATTATAATTTAATTTAATTATTTGTGCACAAAAAAAATAAATAAATTATCTTGATGTAGATAAAAATTCCATATTTCTAAATTCTATTTATATTCTAATATATCAATTATATAACCCCATATTAAAAATGTTTCATTTCATAAAAACAAAAGTGTGACAAAAATGATTTTTCATTCAATAAAATACTCTAAATGTCTTACTCTCTCCCAAGAATCTTCAAAAGGAAATATGTTGAAATCATGGAGATTTTAGGTATACATACACATATTAAATTAAATTTTTATAAATGTTAGTGTAATTTTATAATATTAATAATATTAATTTTACCCTTAATTACTTGATTTACCCTTAACCATGGAATAAAAATAATTATTACTATTACTATTCATAGTGTCCAAAAATTATGTTCATCCTATTTGATTGAAATATAATAATCATTACATAAATGTAGGTCTTGTTTTTAAAATTAAAACAAAAAGTGGCTAAAATTAATTTAAAATTAATATTTTTAAAAGATTAGGAAAACATGTTTTTAATATAAAAACGTTCAAAAGATCATAAAGTATTTATATAAAATTTTAATGATAAATAGATTCCAATGAAATAATGTTTATTAAATAATAAAAACATGATCAAATTATACTTTAAACCCATTCAAATATATAATTAAAACTATATGTACGTTTGATGAAAATTTAGTTTTCAGTTATAATATAGTATTTGTTTTCAATATTTATCAAAAAATAAATCTTATTTAGAAAATACCAAAAATTAATCCAACGTAAATTTTTATACTGCATTTTCCAATGAATTTTTTTTGAAATATAATATATAAAGGTTTTCAATTGTATATTTTAGAAAAGTAATTATATATACACGTGTAAACAATATTTTCATAATTAAAATAATATTATTCATTATATCCATTCTAATGACTATGTTATTTGGGTATCATTAATATAATAATATTTAATTGTTCATTTAATCATGAAGTGGTGTATCAGGTATACTATCAAACATAGTATTTAATTATAAAAATAATAATGGTATATTCTACCCAATTCATAAATATAATCCTCAAAATTTTAACAATGGATTTGAATCTAATATTTGAATTTTGAAAATTCTTTTTTTGAAGTACCACATCAGGAAAATGATAAATGATACCTCCAAATTAATATAAATAAAGGGATGTATGAAGGTACAGATCATAACTCAACTAAGGGTTCCATGTAGTAAAACAATAACATGTAAGATAAACTATTTGTCTTGTTCTAATGGATAGTAATAGAGAAATGGTTTTGAGAAAGTTAACCATTACAAAACCATAAATATGCCTTGGGTTAAAATGTCCTTGATTTATTAGAAAGAAATGTAGACGCATACCATTTTTTTTCAAAATAATTTTAATATAGTAAATAAATTCATGTACTAATTTTACTATGAAAATAAATAAACAGACTCACTTGAAATGTAGCATTCCATCCTTTAATCAAATTCGACCCAAAACACATATTTTTCCCAAATGATGTGTGTTCAAGATGAAATTTTGTCACCCGAAGCTCTATAATCATCTTATAGTGAATAAAATAATTCATAAAAGAGTAAATATATATTTCTATTATATTTAAACATAATATAATACCAAAAATGTTATTACGTGATAGGGTCATTCAAAAAAAATTGAATAAACCATTATATGTATAAAAACTAAATAAATATCAAAAAATTAAATAGTGACACCCAAAGTGAAATATAGATCATTAAACAAATGAATATTCTTAAAATTCATAAAAACTATTGATGACTATGTTTGAAACCCAAAATTTAATTTATCATATAATCTTCTAAATTTTTTTAACACTTGTCTCCAAATAACATCATTAACTCCTAATGTCTGATACCAAAAATTAATTTTCCCATTAATCATTCTTATTTTATAACCTTTTCAATAAATAAAATAAATCACATAATCCCACAATAATAGCATAGAGTCTTATAAAATATAATTCATCCATTAATTCACAAATAAAATAAATTGTTATTCTATTTACCTTGATCATATAGGATTCTCAAAAGAGAGAACGTCTTCCAAAATAAAATTCATCACTGAAAAACTAAATCATTTTTCCAATGTGATAAAAATTTTGATCCCTAAAGATACTTATTATTATTCCATAAAAAATTATAACTAAGAGAAAAATTTTATAATAACATGGGACTTCACATTGCCCAGTGGTAGGTGAAGCACCCTTGTCACCCTTTGGTTGTGGGCTCAATTCTCACAGCCTTGTCGGACACAATGGGTTGTCACCCATCCTACGAGTTCTCCCTTTTAAAACAATATAATTCTTATAACATCCCCACAATTATATAATTTTATAGAAAACAACCATAACATGTTTTAACCCCAAAGACCATCTCATACAATTCATTTTTAATCCCTATTCCTGATAACCAACAATTACCTAAAAAATAAATGTCTCGAAAATACCATTAATCACCCTAAATTGTCATAACTTAAATTCTAAAATGGGGATTCTAAGACATAAATATTATGATCATACTAAAAAATATAAACCCATGATGATATCCCATACTCTTAATAAAACATCATAATCCCTAAATTTATCAAAAATTTTATCTCATACCATCTATATGGACCCGACCATACTCAATACATATTCTAGATATTTTGACACTAGAAATCACTTTAATTTCCCAAAAATAATTTAGGTTTAGAGTTTTAGAGAATTAAGAAGATATTTTAAAAGGTAAAATGAATTATTACATTTGGATACTTGTACTCACTATCCATTTTTCCATGATATAAAACTATTTATAATAAAAAATGATTCCTTTTGATGAAATATCTACACAATTTTCCCTTGATCTCATTCTGAAACAACTGTTCCTTAAACCCTATGAAAAATATTTGAAAACATGAGATGAGAAAAATATATAAGTAAGGTACTTAAAATAAAAGAAACAATTATTATAGTGAAAACCCGAAAAATTTTATAAAATATAACTTTTTACCTAGAAAATGAAATCACCATTTCAATGAGATCATTACATTACCTTTTGAAATTTAATAGATTTTCAAGATACAATATATGAAAAAATATAATATTTAAGTTTGTATATATCGAAATAATTTTATTAAAATTGTCTAATAATATTGTTGACTTCATACATGTTACTCTTACAAATGGAATGGCCATATGGCCAACATCCAAACCCAACGTATCAAAGTATATAACATAACCTTCCATCCATGGTTTATCATAGAACCACCAATACAATTTCCAATTACCTTTATATGGTAATAACACATAAAATCTTATAATTTTCAACATTTCACTCTTAGAAATTCATTTTCACTCAAAAGAAAACATTTCAAGTTATTGAAATAACCAATACATTTTCAAAAACATATTTAATTCATTTAAAAAATAGATTTTTGAAAAAAAAATTCATAACACGTTGAATTTATTAAGGAAATTTAATTTTTTAAACTCTCATTTTCATATAAATAGACTAAAAACCATTTGGTAAACATGGTTTTAAAAGATAAATATTTAGAAGAATAAATCATTGAAACATTTGAAATGTTATTTTTAGTCAAAGAGTCCCTTACATTGAGTCTGAATCATCAAGTGAATTATTTATATTCCTAGATAATAAACATAGGATAATTATTTACATTATTTATAAAATTTTAATGTTTATTATTCCTTTAATATCACTTTTTAGCATGTTATAGCTATTACTTAATTGTTTATGTTCACGTTAGTTATTTTGATGATATTGGATACTTGAGTCCAAAAAGACCTGATATAATATCTATAGTCTAGGTGGTAATTAGTTAAACATCTCTAGAATAATACCCATGAAATAATAATAATTTTTATATATCAATTATTCTTTTAAATAAAACCATTAATTAAGGTTATGAAAAATATACGATGTTATAATCATTATACGGTAAGTTGTACCTACACATGAGTAACATTCCATGTTTTAGTGATCACAATGGAATGAAGTTAAGTGTTATTTTTTATTTAAAAAATTAAATTAATATCATTAATATCATATTAATCATTTAAATATACTTATATATATATACTATGCGATGTGGTGATGAAAAATGAATCACACTTCTTCGTTGAGGTGATAGTTCACACATACCCATGAACGACGTTATTAATTTTATGTGCATGGAATGAAAAAATAATATATGATATATTATTCCATTATAATGATAAATATTTCATTAATATGATTTATAAAATTTAATTCCATCAATTTAAAAAGTGTCAATATACGGTAATGGAAAATGAATTATATTGTTCTGTGGTGGTTATAGGTCAAACATACGCACAGATGATTAATTATTTTCTCATTTTATGGAATCTGATATTGATTTATGTGATTAATTAAAATAATAATATCATAGTATATTAATGGTATTGGATTTATCAAGTCAGAATGCTTGGGGAAAATTTAAAGGGAGTGGAAGAATAAATAAAACAGAACCACTAAATTAAAACAATATATCTTCTTCAGATGATCATCTTTGTTTATCGCCTTGACACCTCTAAAGAGGGTGTCAGGCCTAAAATGAGGAATATATAACGTTTTAATGTATTATAAAAGGGATTTTTGGAATATATTTAAATAAAAATATGGTTTTATGTGTAAATTGATGAGAATAATGGCCACCCTTCTATAAGAGAGGGGATGGTCACTCTTGAAATGTTTCAAAATATAAAATTAACATAGAATAGTTATCAATTAAAAAAGGGTCTAAAAATAATTATTTTAATATATTATGATTTTGGTAAGAATAAATTTCATCAAATTAAAATTAGATAATTTTTTTCTGTTTATTGTCACCTTATCAATTTGTTTTAACCCTTATTTAACCCTTTTAACTTTTACCAAGATATCATGTAATTTACATTTTGAGGGATAACATATTTACTATAAAATGAAAAAAATACAAATAAATTATTAATTTATTAAATTTTATGACATATCCCAATTATTTGTTCAATGTATTCATTTTTTATTAATTTTATATCAAACAATAAAATATTAATTATTTTAAAATATCATTTATGTCAATTTTGACACAATTCATTACATTCCTTTTTAGAAATATCATTACAACTTGATATCCTCTAAGAAACTCTATTAAATAATCCCTAACATTTAAATTTTATATAGATAATTCTTTTATGGAATTAATTATATCAAATTATATTTATATTAATTTTGTAGCATCTTTTATTTCATTCTCTCATTAATTAAATAATTATTGTATCATCATTATGTAAGAATTTAATTTAATTATTTTTCCCTAAAAAATAAAAATAAAAAATAATTATCTATATAATTATTTTATATTTCTGAATAATACTTTCACTAGAAAAAATCCTTTATACAAACCTATATTAAAAATGCATCACCTGCTAAAAAAGTGTGACAAACTTGATTTTTCGTTGAATAAAATACAATAAATTTTATACACACTCCCATGTAGCTTACATAGATTAAATTTAGGAATAAGGATGATTTTAGGTTGAATAAAAATTATAAAAATAATTTAAAACCTGTTTTTGGGTAATTTATAATATATTTGATATAAATTTTACCCTTAATCACACGATTTACCCTTAACTGTGGAGGTGAAAATAATTACTAAAGTAACTATTCATAATTTCAAATAATTATGTTTATCCAATTAGATAAAAAAATATAATAATTATTACACCAAGGTATGTTGTATTTTAAAATTTTAATTCCATAAGTGGCTGAAATTAATTTAAAATCTTTCTCATTGACAGGTCGTGATAACATGTTTTAAAGTAAAAACAAGTAAATGTTAGAGAGTTTTTATATCCAATTTCAATGAAAAATTGAATTGAATTAATTATTATGGATTAAGTTATAAAACATTTATCTAATTATATTTTAAAACCATTCAGATATATAATTTACCTCTATAAATAAATTTTATGAATAGTTAGTTTTCAATTAAAATGAAGTACTTTTCAACAATTCATCCAAAAATAAATATTTTGAAAAAGAATTACTTTAATGTAAATTTTGATGCTATTATTAGAAATAAAAATGTTATTATGAAATATATAATATATAAATGTATCTATAGCTATATTTAAATGAAGTTCTCCATCAAAAGGTGAAAAAACTAGTTTTATGAAAAATATTTACTTTATTCATAAAATTGGATTCATTCTTGTCATATGTATATAAAACGCATATGATAAATTTTAAACATTAAATTAAATATATTAACTATATTTCATTAATATAATACATCAACAGTGATTTATTACATTATTGGTATAAAACACAGTATTTCACATTTAAATTGTTTTTAGAAGAAAAAAATTCGTTTTATTTTAAAAATGGTTTTGCATTCATTTATAATTAATTTGTAAAAGAATTAATTATATATAAATGTTTCAATAATATTTTATAATTAATTTAATACTATTAATTCCATCTATTATAATGACTTTTTTGATAAGGGTAATATTAAAAAAATAAAATTTAATTTTTCCTTTAATCATAATGTGGTGTATCATCTAAGTTATCAAACAATGTATTTCCTTTTAAAAAACTCAGGATGTTACACCTAGTGTTTCTTGATCACGAATGAGAAGATTAGATGAGATTTTAATTTTGGGATGAGGTGTATTTCTGGGGTAATTGTGGAGCCTCCTTTATTTTGTTTCAATCTTAATTTATTAAGTTTTTTATTTATATATTTGATCAACCTAATGGGTTATCTCTCTTGTATACATGATAACCATTCAAGAATGTTTGTAACGTTTTTTTATTATTATTGATGATTATTTTTTATTGATTCTCTATATGTATATGTGTGTTTATAGATAATTTTTATTCATTTTATATAATGTTACACACTCTAATATAGGGGGTATAATCTCCTCACAGTACGAGCCTAGATCGCCACTCCCAGTTGGTAACATCAAGAATACAAGGAGGTGCCCCTAAGGTCACATAGTGCCACCATCCCAGTTACCATTAATTTTTAATATAGGAAAGGAAATAAAAAAGTGGTATAGGAGTATTATTTTGTTTTATTATTTTGGATATGGTAGCAAGATGGTATCGGGATGTGATGGAGTTTGTGATGTACCTCTTGCTAGTGTATCATGGAGACAATTTTTCAAGGGAAATAAAGCATTTCAGGGATAGGATTAATGTTCTAGATTTTTAATAATTCTATTGTATGATTTTCCCTTTGTGTGATGCAAATGATGTTGGATATTGATGATTTCCTATTGGATTATGGGATCTTGGATATTGGTAAGGAGACGATTAATGGATTTTAGATGCCGTCTTATAGAGGTAAGATGAATATGTATGAATCCTTTTCATCACATTATAATACATATGAAATAAAGGTCTTGTAGTGTAATTTTATCACAAATTATAGAGGTCAAACTACTCAATGTTTGAATAATATTTTATTCATCATTTTCCCATACATCTTCATTTTGGCATTCGACTGAATTGAATTGAAATGTATATATTCATTGCTGATGGTAGGACATGAAGATCTATGCCTACATAATTGATCATGATAGTAAAAATAAAACCCCCCATGCTCAATAGTTTAGATCCCATAGTAGTTCAACACATGCATTAATGACCCTTGTAACAAACCACTTATGGGTCATCATTATTATGTTTTAGTTATTAAAAGTGTTATTAACAATCTATATGGTGTTTTGATATATATAATTGAATTAAATTATACTTTACTGAACCATGTTACTATGATTCACTAGATATAATAAATCTCGAATGTTTCTATTAATTATGTAAGAAATTCTCTATGAGTTTTTGATTCTTGAAGGAGTAGTCACGTAGGTGAATTATTAGTGAGAATCAATGACTATGTAAGTAGATCACTTGGTAAGAGGTGTCATAAATATGTGTATTTATAAGAAACATGATTTGGTTGTTTTGAATTTTGGATTATATGTATAATTTATATAGGACCATTGGTGACATCCGACTAGCCGTAACCTTATACGAGACTTGAATTATGGGCCTAGCGAGAGGACCAAATGACCTTGGGATGAAACTCAGTGTTTTGGTGAGTAGGTGCTTAGTTATTATTATAGGCGTAACATGATTGAGGGTTATTATTAGATTTGTGTTTTCTTTTGTGACGATAAGAATATGTAAGTGCTTCATGTTTTATATTGGTTCATGTTAGGTGCTACCAAGTATACAGAATTTCATGGGGATGATTGATAATTCTAATTTGGATCACTTTTACTGATCATTTAGCTACATTTTGGGATTTATATTGAAGGGATATATCATTTAGCTGCCACAAAATTTTATTTTGGAATGTTCTTATTAAAATGGGGATACAATTAGTAGATTCACTTGATTTTGAAAATGTCATCATTTAGAATATGATCATGTGATTGAAACTTAAGACATGTGAAGTACCAGATTTTGCATAGGAGTGCCATGGGAGATCATTGATTAATGAGACTATATTTTTTGGGGAGCTTGGCTGGTGATTAGGAACTTGAGACTTTTTATGGTGACGTATAACTCATGGGAGTGTGATTTGGGTTGTGACCGAGTGGTATGAGAGAATATATAAATTTTTATCGGAAAGTATCATGGTAGAATCAGTTGAAGATACATGACATTATTGAGTTTTAATCATTGAATTATAGTGTATGAGCTATAACGATCTCATTTGACAAAATGTGTGATGCCCAAGACCCATACTTCATAATTCGGTGCTGATGACACATACTTTACATACATGATTCGATAACAACTATAGATTTTTTGACAGAAATATTCCATAAAATAAGGAAAATATCTAAATACATACATTTACTCAGAAATTTAGCTTTAAAGATTTACAGAATTTGGAAAAATCATAAACTACTAAACCCCATGAATTTACCATGCATTGAATTTTTTTCCTACTGTATAAGAAACTACATAACACATAGTAACTCTTCAATATCAACAAAAAATATCACACATATGCAATTTTTCTAGCCATATCATGTGTAATAATTTTCTTCATAACATGGGGTATTGTGAACATTAGGATTTGTATGGACAAATTCTCAGTAAGGGAAAACATACAAATTATGAAATCATAGAGTAAACATGGAATAAACATTATGGAATGTATATGAAATCACCATATGGCTATAATAAAATAAAATTGAGAGAATATTATATCAGGAGACCATTATTAAAATAAAAAAATCACATTAATTTCAATAATTGAATTCATGGTGTTAGAATGCACAATACTAAACATCTCGATCATATCAACAAGACCCCAAAAAATACATTATTATTTTCATCAAGTCTATAAACAATACATAATTGTTTTAATAAAGACAATAATCAATACATATTGTTCAATGGTCTTGGAATAAACCAAATACCCAGACATGTTTTTCTCAAGAGAAATACCAATGAATCTAGGGTCTATATAATCCAATGACCCACCCATAATTTTTTTATATTATTCGTTCATCATATGAGAAAATGTGTAAATAACTCATTATGAAATTTTAAAATAATCATCCTTATTGGAATTAAAACATAAGGAATTCCTAAACATATCCCCATGTTAATAAAATTGATAACATGATCATAATTAATCCATAGAAATAAGGTGGGTTGTTAAAAAAATACATAGTCTAATTACTAGTGTAATTAATAAATAGTCATATAAAAATAACATATATAAAGGTTTTTGGGTGTTCCCAAATCAACAAATAGAATAGATTCTTATATATAAATAAATATAATTAAAACCATATTGAGTAATGGTATATGATTGAGTCAATAATATATCCAAGAAATTGTATTATGGCATCTAGATAATAACTCTTTAATTAAAGTAACATAAAATAAGGTAATCACAAAGGAAAGGTATTAGAATAAGAGTTATACCTATTCACGATGCCAAATTATAAATAAATAAATATATATATTTATTAGATTATAAATAATGTAAAATAAATTCCATTATTGTAAAAACTTTTTAATATGAAATGAAAAATGGAGGTTAAAACATAAAAGATATGTTAGAAATAAATTTTAATATTGAAGTAAAATAAATACAAACATGTCACGTTCAAAACAATATTCTGAAATGCTGAAATGAATAATTTTGGAATCTATTTGTCATGTGTCTAATTTTTCCGTGTAATATTTTTAAATATTATGTGGAATTACTTTGAGATTGGGCGCGAAAACGGCACAGCATTCCTAGGCCTGAGGAGCCCGGAATGAACCCTCAATGGTGAAAAATGATGTATAGGAGATGAGAATCATTGCGCCAATGAGGTTGAAGGATCTCGACGATGACAGCAGCGCGACAGCTTCATCAGCGATCGAACCCATCTAAGGTAGGGGTTTGTTATTTGAATTCTTTTCCCTATTTTTGATTTTAAATGACGAACGCGGATCATCCAAGAACAAGTAGATTCGCAGATTCGTTTGTTCATGTGGGAAGGCTTTATTATGATGATTTATGGAATTGACCCATGTTGTTTTGTTATTGTTGATTCTTGATACATTTATGCCTACTAACGGGAGTAGATCAACTCTATGACGAACGACGGAGGGAATTCATTCCACACTTTGTTTATTGGATTTCTCCCCATTTAGTTTCTCATGCATTCTTCATGTTCTTCATGGGGCAATGAACAACTGATCATTGGGCATCCATTCTGCGATGCAACGATCCCAAATCGGTGGTTCGACACTTCAATGACCTTGCAGATGTGCTGCGACTATGGGAGACGACGAATCGGACCTGATCGGAAAAGGGCGTTCTTCGAGCGTTCTTTGCATGAGAAGATCAAATAATGTTTTCAGAGCCGATCAGAGGTCTGAAAACATCGCGAGTAGCTTTGTGGTGTTAGGGAGACCCAAACCTAGAAGTTTCACGACGATTGGATGGCGGGATCAATGAACAGATCCTCACTAGAGGTGCGATGGCAGAAGTATGTGTTTCTGGAAATTTCCATAATACACGGCGTGTACTTCCAAAGAACATGTCGTGTAGTACTGGTGCTAGCAATGGTTTCGGGTGTTAGAGAGGAATCACTTGGCGTGTGACCCTGGTCACACGTCGTGTTGGACTTTCCCTGAATCTCGGCATGTATTTTGGGAAGTACACAAACACGGGATGATCTACACAACTTTAGAATAAGGCGTTTACAATAGGATAGGAGCGGCTACGCGAGACTCGGCTTGTATCCCAGGGACACACAGACATGGGTTAGAGTACACGGGTTGATAACCGTGTATGGGCACATGGCCAGCGTAAACAGAGCCAACCCCAGTCACTCGACAGAACATGTACATCATACTACACGCTGTGTACTCAGTATTTTCTACATGACCAGCATAAGACACGTGCCATTGTATACGGGCAGTACCCAGGGTCAGACAACATAGCGTGCATGTTTTTACACGATGTGTACTTTTTTGGAAAACGATATGGTCCTATTTTTCACCGTATCTTGGAAATAATTCGTTTGGGTTAGTGCCATTATTTTCGTTCACCTGAAGGTCAGACATCATTTCCTCACACAGGAGTATGATCCGTTCAGCAAGTTTATCTGTGATAGATCCTGGCATCCATCCGAGAGGCCCAGATCGAGATCCTCTATCCATTCCTAACCCTAGGTAGAGTTAGGTATCGATGTGACCAACTTTATCGGGAGTTGATCCTCTACCTAGCTGGTGTATCACCTAACTTGTGAATCTGGATGAGTCACGGTATCCAAATGGCCTGGGTAGTGATCTACATATGTGTATCGTGATCTTTCGCACTTAGGAGTGTGTCTCCCGTAATGAGTTCTTACATCTATCAGAAATCATCCCACCGAAGAGTGTGTCTCCTGTAATGAGTTTTAATACCTCTCATGATGGTTCCTAACCAACGGTACTTCTTAGACGGACGTCATCCGAGCTATAAGACACGTGGAGTGTGTTCTCCCAGAATGAGTGCATCGCGGAATCTTTGAACTGAATCCCTAATAGGGGTGTGTGGTTGTGCTACTGTTCTCTAGACATTGTGTCTAGTTTTTATTATATTTGGTTTATTCTATATGTTCGTTAAATATAAACTATAAAAATCTTATTATTCCTTTACTTTTTGTACTGTTTTTTTTGTTTTTCAGGGTCCTCTACTGATTATTGTTATACTTACCCATGCACGGGCTTTTCCCACTTGTCTGGTGTCTTGGGAAGACGAGATTCCTTTTGATAGAGTCCAGGGCAGACCAGGACATGACCGAGATTTCTAAGTCCCCTTCAGGCTGAGGCGTTCCTATGGCTATGAGCAGTAGTCCTAGTACCTTTTTGTGTTTACATATTAGACTTTAATGTTTTCAGCCTCTTGTTTCTGGTGGGCGTGTATTCTGGCCCAGTTTAATTTTTATCACTCTACCTTTCTTCGTTCTCTGTTGGTTGGGTTTAGTTATATGCATGCATTTTTTGTTCCTTAGAGGTTTTCTTTTCATTTAAACATTTTGTACTTGGAGGTGTGTGTGTGTGTGTACAGGTACATAGGAAATGCCTCATATGTAAGTAATATTCCTACTCAATGCTTGTCACCAGCCCCTAGCCTATTGGAGGCGGGCTTGGGGTGTCATGGCACAGGCCCCACTGGGACGGGTCATGACAGAGTGGTATCAGAGGTGGTCGATTCCACCTTACGACCAAGTGTCTGTGAGTTTGGTTTGGGGAAACAGTGTTGAGTGATTCAGGTTCGGCATTCAGGGTAGAGACTCTAGTGTTAGTGCAGAAACCGATGTATCTATACACCAGGACTCTGATAACCTGCTTTTCGACTCGGTTGACGAAAACATGGGTTGCTGGGGAATAAAACGTACATGCATCATATAGGACTAGTTTGTGTTTTCCATGTACTTTGTGTCAGATATCCAGATATACTCTTTGACCATGGTACATCTTGTTTTCTTACAGGATGCCTCTGTGATGCATACCCACTAGGATTCTATAGCACGATCATGAGGATCACCCCCTCAGTGACGAGGCTTTGATACAGGGACTAGTTCCCAGGAATTGCCACCAGGTGGCACACCAGTTATACCACCACTAGTGGAGCAGCCAATGGTACATGCAGTCCCGACCGGTGAGGAGTGTAGGCTTAGTGCGCTCCATGAGTTCTAGGGACAAAGACCCCTCAGGTTCTGAGGCGAGCCAGGCCCTTAGGCATCTGAGGACATGATTGAGGTGGTAACTGTAATTTTCCATCTAGTGAGGACACTAGCAGAACAGATGGTGATCCAAGGAGCGAGCCTTCTTCAGGGTTTGGCGGGATGATGGTGGAGTCTGACAACACAAACTCACAGCGAGGAGACTATTTCATGGACGGAGTTTGAGTGACTCTTTACGGAGGAGTTCTCTCTGGTTAAACTGAGAGTTGTATGCATCCAGGAGCTTGATCAGCTTCAGCAGGGTAGTATGACAGTAGCTGACTATTCATTGAGGTTCACCAACCTCACCAGGTACTTGAAGGATATGGTCAGGGATTAGTACATCAGAGCTCGGACATTCGAGATAGGTATACCATGAGACATAAGAGCTAGTGTCATGCCTCTATTCATATTGACTTATGCTGGAGTGCTCGAGTGGGCCTTAGAGACAGAGAGCTTGTTAGAAGAGCAGAGATAGCCGCTGGCAGTCAGCAGCAAATAGACATGTGCAGAGACAGTAGTTATAGGGAGCCGACATCAGGCACAGGGATCTGAAAATGGGAAACGTCATAGGAGGCCCCAAGAAAGGGGATCGACATTCCAGGGCTCTCAAGCTGGATCCAGTTAGCCTAGGGAGAAGGGATGTTATGCATGACACGGTAGGGGACATCTTTCTAGAGATTTCCCGACCCGTCAAGCTGCTGACAGGGAAGTGGTGGATGGACCACTGAGGTAGAGGAAGAGAACAGAACAGGCAGACCCACCAAGCGGAGGACGTGGAAGAGTAGTAGGGGGAGCTTTAGGTGGTGTCAGACGCTTCAACATACTTCTACCACCACCCCCAAGAGGTATGCACCAGGCTCATGGAGCTGGGGGAAAATGGTGGGGATAGATACATGCGGTTGAGGCGTACAATCCAGAGACTCTAGGGATGATTTGAGGTACAATATGTGTCTTCTCTACCTTAGATTTCATGCTTATAGACACAGGTTCCAGTCATTCCTTCCTAGCCACATGTCTTGTACAAAACATCAAGATTCCGGTAGAATCGTTGGCTCGATCCTGTTGTTTGGGGACACCTACGGGAGGAGACTCGATGATCACACACCTTTTCAAATAGTGTGATCTTATGTTTGGAGGTGCGAGTTTCGGTTGGAAGATTTTGGTGGTAGCGTCGATCCCTTACAATGTCATTCTCAGTATGGATTGGATATCTTCGGTCAATGCCCAGATTGACCATTTTGGACTAAGAGTGAGGTGTGTCTTCCGTGATTAAATTAGGTTTTCCTTTTTTAGAGAAAAGGAAACCCAGGAAGCATAGAATAGACTTATGCACAAGTGGGTTTAGCCAATCGCTCATGAGTTGGCTAGCCTTTCCCTCAGTGTAGTGGATGTTGTGAGCTCCCAGTTCCCAGCAGTAGTGGCGAAGTATGAGGACGTCCTTCGTGAAGATGTTCCAGGATTACCTCCCCACTGGGAAATCGACTTCTTCATCGACTTACACCCCGAGATGGCACCGATTTCCCCACCAGCATATCGGATGGCTCCCATAGTGTTTCGTGAGAAGAGGGAGCAGTTGGAGGATTTGCAGAGCAAGGGTTTTTTGAGATGTAGTGTCTCACCCTGGGTGGCCTCAGTCTTGTTTTCCAAGAAGGAAGAAGGGAGTCTGAGGTTTTGTGTGGATTACCGGCACCTGAACCAGGTGACGGTGAAGAAAATGTATCCACTACTGATAATTGATGACCACTTTGATTAGATAAGTGGGGAAAAGTGGTTCTTGGTGTTTGACCTTCGATCTGGATATCACCAGCTTTGAGTGTGGGACGAGGATATACCGAAGATATATTTTATATGTCGCTAATTTCACTATGAGTACATGGTGATGGCTTTTGGCATGACGAACACCCCCATGGTTTTCATGGGACTGATGAACCAGATCTTTCATCCATACATGGACCGGTTCGTAGTGGTATTCATCGATGAAATCCTTGTGTACTTGGCATTAGAGGAGGCGCACGCAAGACACATACATATGGTTCTGGACGTACTCTGGGAGAACCAGATTTATGGGAAGCTCTCGAAGTGCTAGTTCTGGATTTAAGAGGTCCACTTTATATACATGTCATCTTAGCGGATAGAGTAGTTGTGTACCCAGCCAAGGTAGAGGCTGTGTTAGCATGGGAGCCACCTCAGAGCGTGACAGAGGTGCGGAGCTTCCTTAGGTTGGCAGGATATTACCGGATATTCATTCCTAATTTATCCTGGATATCCGCACCAATGATGGACTTGAATAGAAAGGGGCAACCCTTCATATGGATGGAGAAGTTCCAGCAATCTTTTGAGAAGGTGAGATAGAGTTTGACAAGCGCCCGAGTCTTGAGATTTCCATAGAAGGGTGTCAAGTACATAGTTTTCTACAACACATCAGGGACCAGGCTCGGCTGTTTCCTGATGTAGTGGCATGTAGTGATTGATTATGGTTCTATCCTACTGAGGCCACATGAGCAGAACTATGCGACCCATGATATCGAGTTGGCAGCGGTGGTCTTCGCATTGAATATGTGGTTACACTATCTGATGGGCGAGCGGTTTATCATATACTCTTACCAAAAGAGCCTCAGGTACATATTTTCACAGAAAGATCTGAATCTGCTGTAGAGACGATGGCTAGGGGTTCTCTAGGACTATGATTTCGAGATCATCTATTCTCCTGGAAAGGGGAAAAAGGTGGATAATTCTCTTAGCCGAAGGTTGAGCTCACATGTATTGAGTGAGGTGACACAACAGTTAGCAGCGTTGCAGTTATACATCATGGATGGAGATGATACAGCTTCCCTGAAGTCGATGGTGGTCACCCCTCCACTCTTATATAGAGTTTGTGAGGCACAACTTGGGGTTGTCGACTGTGTGGATTTACAAGCTCATTTATCCACATGGCATGCTCGTAATGAATATTTACAAGGTCGGGAGAACATACTTTTTTTCAGAGGAAGCACTATTGTACCAGTTGAATTGCAGGAGGAGGTCCTGAGGGAGTTTCATAAATCCCCTTTTTCGGTACATCATGGTGTGGAAAAGATGTAACAGGATCTTCGATGGCATTTCTGGTAATCAGGTATGAAGAAAGCAGTAGAGGAGTTCATTTCTCGATGCCTCAGATGCCAGTAGGTGAATGCTGAGCACCAGGTTCCAGTGGCATTAGCTCACCACTGGATGTTCTAGATTGCAAGTGGGATGGAATATCGATGGAATTCATGACAGGCATACCACAAACATCTAAGGGGCATGATTCCATTTGGGTGATCGTTGACTGACTCACCAAGTCAGCCCACTTCCTAGATATCAGGGAGAAGAGTTCCATAGAGAGCATGGGGTGCCTCTACGTGCAAGAGATAGTTCACCTTCATGGCGTCCCCCCGACTATAGTCTCAGATCGAGACACCCGATTTACATCTCGGGTGTGGAAGGGATTTCAAGAGACTTTTGGGACACATCTATTCTTGAGAAAAACGTTTCATCCCTAGACTGATGGTCAGACGGAGAGGACCATTATGGTTCTAGAGGATATGTTGCGAGCTTTTATCTTGGACATTGGTCACAGTTGGGAGGACCACCTACAACTGGTGGATTTTGCGTACAACAACAGCTACCACTCCACTATTGGTATGGCATCGTTCGAGGACTTGTATGGGAGACCCTTCCGGTCACAACTTTGCTGGGCCGACCCTGGAGAGTCAGCGCTCATGGGTCTAGAGTCGGTGCGAGAAACCATAGAAATGGTGCATATCATCCGAGAGTGGATGAAGACTACACAGAGATGGCAGAAGTCCTATGTTGACTGATGATAGAGGCCTCTAGAGTTTGAAGAGGAAGACCACGTCTTTCTTCGAATATCACCTTGATGAGGGTTACAGAGATTTGGCCGAGGTGGCAAACTATCTCCGATGTTAATCAGACCCTTCCAGATACAATGCATAGATTTTGAGGTGGCATACTGCGTAACTCTGCCACCATAGCTGCATCGGGTACATGATGTCTTTCACGTGTCGCAGCTGAGGAGGTAAATGCAAGACCCATCGCACGTCATCGACATGGGAGAGCTGGAAATCGAGGATGGAGTGACCTTTGCAGAGTACCTGGTGGAGATAGAGGATCAGAAAGAGAGGATCCTTGGTGGGTGATCGATTCCCTTGGTGCGCGTCTGGTGGCAGCATGGGAATCTTCAAGAGAGCACATGGGAGCAGGAGGCCCAAATTCGTTCCCAGTACCCACATCTTTTTGAGTAGCCGTTGTTTTGGATTTTCGGGGATGTAAAGCCCAAAGGTTGGGAGAATATAATGTCTCAGATTTTTTGGTGTATTATTTTTAAATATTATGTGGAATTATTTCAAGACTGGGTGTGAAAACGGCACATCTTTCCGAGTCCTGGTGAGTCTGGAATGGTGGTTTTCACTTTTTAAGTTAAGTGAGTCGTCGCTTGTGCGCAGTTATGGCAGTTTCCAAACGGATGCCCAGATTAAAAATCAGAGGGCAAATTTTTGTGTTCGGGATGGAGACTTTACTTAAGAATGAGCCTAACCTCGCATGGCACAGGTTGAGAGAAAAAGGTAATTTTAGGACGATTTTAGTAAAATGGAAATAAAATAAATTGCTACATGTTTATTTTATTTTTATGGAAACATCCACTCCAGCGCAGCGACAAGACATCTGTTTCCTTTTTAATGACGTTTCATAATGACTCAAAAAAGGCAAGATGGAGTCATTAATACCACATTCTATCTTAAAATACAATCATGTTTCCATTTTTAATGGGTTATGTGATTGGTGGTCATTGACAAACATTTGGGAGAAATCGCTGGAGGATCTGCGGAGCGCTGGAGAGAACCCTCAATAGCAAACGACGATGGATCGGAGTTGAGAATCGTTGCACCAATGACGATGAAGGATATCGACAATGGCGGTAGCGTGAAATGTTCATCAGCGATCAAACCCAGCTAAGGTATGGGTTTATTATTCGAATTATTTTCCCAGCTTTTTATTTTAAATGACGAACGCAGATCAACCACGAACATATTGATCCTCAGATTTGTTCATTCTTGCGAGAGGGCGTTATCGGGATAATTCAGGGAATTGATCCATGTTGTTTTATTATTTTTGATTCTTGCTCCATTTAAGCTTTCTAACTGGAGCGGATAAACGCCATGACGAACGACAATAGGGGTTCGTTGCTTACATTGTATATTGGATTTCTCCCCCTTTCATTTCTCGCACTTTCTTCGTGTTCTTCGTAGAGCGAAGAACAACAGATCATTTCAAATCCATTATATGATGAAACGATACCAAATTAGAGGTTAGACACCCCAATGACCTTGAAGAGGTTGGGTGACGATGGCGGATGACGAATCAGACCATATCAGAAAAGGGCGTTTTTCGAGCGTTCTTCACGGGGGGAAGATCGAATCATGTTTTCGGAGCTGATCAAAGGTCCGGAAACATTGGGAACAGGTTCATGGTGTCTGGCCGACCAAAACCTAGAAATTTCACAGAGATTGAATGGATGAATCGAAAAACGGATCATCACAGGAGGTGCGACGACGGAAGTCTGTGTTTCTAGAAATTTCTAGAATACATGGCGTGTACATCCGTTTAACAGGCCATGTAGTACTGGAGGCGGCTAGGGTTTTAGATGTTATAGAGGAATAACACGATGTGTGACCCAAGACACACGACATGTTGGAATTTTCCCAAAGCTCGACATGTATTTTGGTATGTACACGGACATGGGATGATCTACATAGCTTCAGAACACGGCGTGTACAACATGGAAGGAGCGGCTATGGGGACTCGACGTGTATCCCATTGATACACATACACGGGTTATATTGCACAGGTCGATAACCATGCATGGGCACCTAGCCAGCGTACACAAAGCCAACCCCAGTAACTCAGACATGGAGTGTACATCGTATTACACATTATGAACTCAGTTTTTTCTACACGACCAGCCTACATCACGGGCCGTTGTACACGGGAAGTACCTGGGGTCAGACCACATGGCGTGTAACATTCTACACGACATGTAGTTTTTGGAAAATGGCATAGTCCTCTTGTTCACCGTATCTTGTGCATCTTTAGTTTTAGTTAGTGCCCTTATTTTCGTTCCCCTGAAGTTCAGGAATCATTTCCTCACACAGGTGTATGATCCATTCAACATGACTTTCTATGATAGAGTCAGGCATCCATCCAAGGGGCCTGAATCTAGATCCTCTATCCTTTCCTGACCCTAGGTAGAGTCAGGAATCGACGTGACCAACTCTAACAGGCACCGATCCTCTACCTAGATGATTTATCACCTAACTTGTGAATCTGGATGAGTCGTGGTATCCGCCATGGCCTTTGCAGTAATCCTCCTTTTTTTTATCATGATCTCTCCCACTCAAGAGTGTGTCTCTCGTAATGAGTGCTTCTATCCATCATAAATCTTCCCACTCAGGAGTGTGTCTCCCGTAATGAGTGTGACTACCTCTCGTGATGGTTCCCAATTAACGGTACATCCCGGATGGACGTCATCAGAGCTATTAGACTCGTGGAGTGTGTTCTTCCAGAATGAGTGCATCGCGAAATCTTAGAAGTGAATCCTTAATGGGGGTGTGCGGTTGTGCGACTTGTCTCTAGACTAAAGTTCTGGGTTTTTAGTATATCTGGTTTTTTCTATATGTTTTGTAGACATACACTGTGCATACCTGACTCTGCCTTTACTTTGTGTACTATTTTGTGATTTTCAGGGTCCTCTATTGAGTATTGTTATACTCACCCCTACACAGGCTATGACCGCACGTCTAGTGACTTGTGCAGACGAGCAGCCTTTTGACAGAGTCCAGGGTGGACCAGGACAAGACTGAGCTTTCTGAGTTCCCTTTAGGCTGAGGTGTTCCTATGGCTACGAGCAGCAGTCCATGTACCTTTCTTTGTTTACATGTTGGACTCTGCAATTTTCAGACTCGTGTTTGTGGTGGGCTTGTATTCTGGCCCAGTTTACTTTTTAGCACTCTACCTTTCATCGTACTCTGTTGGTTGGGTTTAGTTGTATGCATGCATTTTTTGTTCCATATTGGTTTTCTTTACATTTCAACAATTTGGGCTTGTAGATGTGTGTGTGTCTACAGGTACATAGGAAATGCCTCCCATGTTAGTAATATGCCTACTCGGTGCTAGTCCTCAGCCCCTGGCCTATTGGAGGCGAGCTTGGGGAGTCACAGCGTGGGCCCCAGTGGGATGGGTCATGACACTATTAACTCAAAAAATAAACTCTAATATTGTATCCTTGAAAATTATATAAAATTTTCTACATTTATTTTTGTGAAAAATATAAAACATTTGATCATGAAAGGAACCATTTGAATACATTAAAAGTACCATTTCTGAATGCTCCCACTGTGAAAAGTTTAATGAAACATTATTTTTATTAAATATTTACATTCGTAAAAAAGATTTTAAAATACTAGATAATAAAATATTATGTGTTAATAAACAAAACATTGGATAAAAACATTCATGATAAAACATTATAACTCAAAAAATGGATATTTGAGCTTTCAATATCCCTTACATGAAACATATTCCATATTGTATGATATAATCAACAAGGTTTTTTGTGGTTGGAATGTAAATCCAAGAAAAGTAAATGATATAATAACACATAATACAATAAATGGAAAAACTAACCCAACTCAGTTGAATTTTTTTTGAAAGATGGACATAAATCAATGAATGAATGTTGAGATACCACAAATCGTTACTACTAGAGAAAAAATTGATTAATCATCCATTTGATGGAGGAAATACTATTTTTATGATTAGATAAAATGAATAGAAAAATTCATTATACAAATACATCAATGGGAAGTAAATACACCTTAAAAGGCAAGCATGGTGCACAAAATGTATTCTGTCTCAGAGAATCAAAATTGAGACCAAGAATGCACTTACCTTTTATTATGGAATCCATGAACACACTCTAACGTCCTATATAAAAATCATAGATTAATGAATTATTTCAAAACATTACTCATATATTTCCCAATGATAATATTCAAATATAACTATTATCTATATGAATTATTGTTGGTTGTTATATAATTTTAATATTAGGGCTACATAATCTTGATAATTTAGAACTTGTTTCCTAAAAAGGAATTAGTATTCATTCATCAAAAAAAATTCATCATATGAATAAAACTAAAGGCAATTAAATATATGTTAAAGGATATTTATCAATGTATAATTTCATTCCATGTTATTTTTTTTACAATCAATGAAGATGAAATCAATGAAGATCATGCTCTAGTTATTCTTAATGAATGAATGGTTTTTTATTAAATAAGGAGTTTAATAATGATTTTTTCATTATCTAAAAATAAATAATTAATTATTTAAATAAATATATATATATATATATAATTTATTATACTTGAAATTAATTTCCCAGAGACATTCATGAAATAAATTCATAACATTGTTTATGTTAGTGCTTAAACCGACCAAAACATGAGCATACCATGATTAATAGATCATTATGTGGTGGTTTAATTATAATATAATTATACCAAAATAATAATAATATTATTATTTGAATATCAGTACAATATATCAAAATTTTAATCAAGTAGAATATGATATAATGGATATGAGAATATTATATAATATGAAAAAAAAAATTTCTCATAGTTTTCTTATTTTAAATGTTTAAATTAACAATGATAAATTTTTGATAGTATTTTTAAAATGTTCTCCAACATGTCCTAAAAACCATAATAATATCATAAAAATAATATTTATACATTAAACCCATTCTAAAAACATTGCATTCATGGCTATAATGAATGATATAATGAATCATTCCATAGAGGCCATAGTCTGCATGTATCTGGGGATAATGATTTTATTTTTATAGATTGTGAAAAAGGAGAAAATAGTATATAATTTATGAATATTAAATGATTTATAAATAATATATATATATATATATATATATATATAAAATTCCCTTTTTTACTATCCATGATACGTAATGAATGAAAACCAACATGTTGTTTCATGGAAGTAGAAGTCTGCTCAAACGCACAAATCACATTTTCATTTTTCCAAAGGGAAGTGTGTAAAGGTGGTTAATTATTATTACATAATCATAATAAAATTAATTATCTCAACAAATACAGATTTAAATTAATATTTATTTGAAAATCATAATTTTAAAATTATTTTATAATGGAATGAATTTAAGTATAAAAGGATTACTCATGTTGAGCACATTGAAACTTCCTTAGAGAATATATTATACATGGAAAGCTTCAAATAATATTTTGTGATTAGAATACAATATAAACAATATAGTATTCATATTGATTGAAAAAGGATTGTGTTTTATTTGAAACATAATTTTAGGAGATCTATTGAATGGGTGTTGATGAGCCCCTTTTATATGTGACAAGGGATGAAATTTTTGTAAATGCCAATATCTTTTAAATAAAGTGGAGTGAATCTCAAAGAAGTTTTGTAAAAAAATTATAAATAATAGATTTATGTATATATAATGTCAAGAATGGCCTTAAAATACAATATAACACATGTTTATACATATGTTTTCCATTTTCACTAGGTTAATTCTGTTTAACCCAAATTTACTCTAACCTTGATAACTTGTTTTTACCTATGTATTTTATGATTTGTTACTAAAAATAAAATGACAATTTTTATATAATTTATATTTAAAAATTGATAAATTTAATTCCATTAAAAAATATTTATTTTTAATAGTGATAAAAATTAATTTTTAAAAAATAAATTAATAAAAAATTTAAAATAATTTCTTGAGAAAAATATTACTTATGTTCTAAATTATGGGATATAGGTTTCTAAGATAGAAAAAAATTTAGATATATAATTTCACTTATAAAATAAATATTTTATTTTGAAAAATGTTTCAAAAATAAATATTATATACTTAGGTACTAATAATTTCATTAAATAAGGGTATTTTTAAAAACAATATATTTCACTATTCACATTCAAGTAAAAAAATTTATAAAATACGAAAAACTCATCTTAATAAAATATTTAAATGATAAGACAAATAATTAAGCCAATTTTATTTAATTACTATTCAAAAAATTATAAATTTATCTTTTTAATAAAAATATGATATATAATGAAAAACTATTTGAATATAAAAATATTGAGTTATGGTATACAGTTATGTAAATAATTTCCCCGATTAATCACCCTCTAAAATCTAGGTGAACATCCTTTAATAAAAAAAGGAAAATTGGGTAGTAATGAAAATTAATTAGAATAAACTCTTTGCCTATTCAAGGATGATGGTTATGAAAAGAATAATAAGTGATGAATCCTGTCATTGATAGAAAATTAAATTATATAATCATCCAATGAAAGAAGGTGTATGGTTTAAAAAAACACATCTCATGTGTAACAAATGAAATTCATAAGGATTTTTTCAAAGATAAAAACCATCCTTGTAAAAGAATGCATCAATTGAGATTTCAAAAAGAAGTGAAGAGGAATTGAATTTTTTGAAACCACAAGTTAAATCCTGAAAATTATAAATATATATATTTACTAGGGAATAAATTTTATATGATTTATACTATAAGTTTATATCATATTTAATATGAAAAATAAAATTGTGGTAAAAAACCTAACAATATTTAAGAAATCATTTTAAACATTTACATAGCATAAAAACATACATGTAAATTTCCAAATTGTCTTTTGAAAAAGTGAATAAAAATATTTTGAAAAAAATTAATTTTAAAAATAATCTCAAATAATGGCTCCTTGAAAAATAACTAAAGTCCTATATTTGAGTTTTGGATCCAACGATAAAATAATTAATTAGTAACGGTACCTTTTTAAGACATTGAAATTAAATTACTGAAATGACACAATGTAAAAAGATTAAACAGTCATTGTTTGAATTAAAAATTCATTTTTATAAAGAGTATTATAAAATAACATATTATAAAATTTTATGGTGGGACAACCCATACATGTAAGTACCAATTTCAATAAAATAATTATAACAAAATGGATGGATATTTATTCTATTAATAAATTTTAAGGGAATGATACTCCAAAAGTTAAGAGTTGGTTGACAAGGATTTACGTGAATGGAATATAAATCAACATAAATAAAATATAAAACAATAGATAATTTATTCAAGGTGATATTTTTTCCAAAATATATGAAATAAGTTTTACAGATGATCATAACTTACTGAACGAATGTTCAGTCAACAAAAAAATCATTACTACTAAGGTAAATAATGAATCAATATCAATTTAAAGTAGGTAATATGATTTCGATGAATATAATCCATTAAATATAAAACAATTATGAAAATATACATCTGTAGTTAGAAAATAAACCATACAAGTAAAACATGCTTCACAAAATATATTATGTCTTAAAGAATTAAAAATGAGACCAAGAAAACAATTATATATTATCCAAACATCAAAAAACACATTATAACCTCATATATAAAAAATATAGTTACCTTAGTAAATTAATTTATAACCTTAATAGTATAGTTTCCATTTACACTCTTCATTAATAATAATCCCATATATTAATTCTAGTTAGTTATTACATATTTTCAACATCAAGTGTAAGCAATCATGATCTTTTAAAACTAGTTTTGTAAAAAAAACATTATATTAATTGTTAATAAAATATTTACAATTCCAACATCATTAGAGGAACTTGAATATATGTTATATGATATTTATAATGTTATAATTTCATTCCATGGTATTTTTGATTTCAATTCATGAGGATGACATCGATGATGATCATGATTTTGTGATTCTTAATGAATGAAATATTCTCTCATAATTGAAGATTTTAATAATAATTTTAATATTAAAGAACCAAAAAAATCATTATTTACCTATTTATGTCATATTATACTTGTACCTATGTTTCTGTAATAAAAAATTATATAAATTAATATCATTGTATATGTTGGTGGTTAAACAGACTAAAACATTAACATAGCATGACTAATGGATAGTTATGTGGTGTATTAGCTGTAAAATCATTGTACCTAAATAATAATTATATTATTTAGTGTTTATTATTGTTAAATTTTAAAATTATATCTAATAATAATAATTAAGTTATAATTAAATATTATATAATATTAATAAAAATATTTTTCTCTTCGTACGCTTGTTTTGAATGATGAAATTAAAATTGATCTTATGTTTACTATATCATTAGTATGTTGTAAAATATCTTATAACAAAACATTAATGACAAGATGAAAATAATATTTATTCATTAAATCCATTTTTAGGTCCATCCATGAAATAAATTAATTATAAACGGAATGCATCATTCCATAGAAGTCGTGGTCCACATACATGCATAGATAATGATTTCATTTTCATAGAATTTGAGAAATGATTAATATGGATTAAAATTTATTAATATTAAATAATTTATAAGTATTATAATAATAATTTCAATTCAATTTGTTGAATATACATTATAGTATATGAATGAAAATGAACACATTACTTTAGGTTTGCGTTACTCATCACTTACACATGAGTCACATTTTTATTTTAATTAAGGGAAAATGGGATAGGTGTTTAATGGGGTTTTACCATAGAATATTAAAATTTAGTATAACACCAATGTTTTTTTAATTTTATATGAATTTAAAAATTATAAATTAAAATATAAGATAGAAAGGTAAGAACATAATTAAAAATGATTACTCACGCTATGTACTTTGATATTCCTTGGAGAATCCCTTAGAAATGGAGGGATTAATAAAAATTTTTATCACAAGAAGCTAATGGAAGAAATATATGTTTCAAGGTGAATGAAAAATTTTAGTTTTTAATTGTGAAACAAAAATTTTGGAATTTTATTTAAGGGGTGGCGAGAGACCGCTTTTATAAGTTGTAAAGGTTGACATTTTTTAAATACTTGTAACATTTAAATAATGAGATGTCAATCTCTAGGAAAGTGTCTCAAAATTGAGAAAAAATGGTGTGAGTAAGAGATATTTTTTAAAATGGCCTCAAAAAGTCATTATAAGAAATTTTAAACCATCATTTTACCCATTTCCACTTGGCTAAGACACTTTGACAAACATTTACTCTAACAACTATAATTATTTTTTACCTATGTATTTTTCCATTTATGGTTAAAATTAAAATGAAAATGTTTCATAATTTGGTCACAATAATTCCAAATTTAAAATCCACTTAGTATAATTATTTTTTAAAAAATGAATAAAAATATATTTTTAAAAAATAAATTTTGATTGTATTAAGAACTATGTCTTTGAAAGAAATTTTACAATAGTTAAAAAATATAGATTTTGAGTTTGTAAACATGAATAAATATTTTTAGATTTATTATTTCATTTATTAAAAATATAAATTTTTATCTAAATATTAAAAAGTTAATATGACATAATTATATATGAATAATTTCATTAAGTCATGGTATTTATAAAAAAATATAATGCAGTATACAACTTACAATAAAAATTTTCAAAA
This sequence comes from Viscum album, assembly GCA_963277665.1. Classification (NCBI taxonomy): domain Eukaryota; kingdom Viridiplantae; phylum Streptophyta; class Magnoliopsida; order Santalales; family Viscaceae; genus Viscum; species Viscum album. The sequence continues at coordinate 343,183,057 of OY728162.1, read as the reverse complement.
AAAATCATAATGAATAATTTACATGATAAGACTAGAAAATATTTTAATTTTATAAAATTTAAATAATAAAAAATATGAATTAAAAAATTAAATTAAAAGATGATATGTAATGAAAAATTTCATTTCTAGGAAGATAAATTTTTTAGAACATAAAAAATTCCCATTCATGTTAAATAAAATTTTAGAATTAAAATATTGTTAAATACTTGTTTTAAAAATTCTATTTTCTCATAATTAATAAAAAGATTATTGGAATATAAATTCATATCATATTTAGAGGAAGTATTTTGGGAAAATAAATTTCTATGAATAAAATGATCATATTAGTTATTTTAATTTTATCAATTGAATTAATTTTGTATTAAAAGTGGCCATTACATTATATTCTATAATTTTTTAATAAATCACTTACTCACATTTATTCGATCTAATTTAATGTCTAGGTTTTAATGAGTATACTTAAATTTAGTATTTTTGTCTAACTAAATCTTTATTTTGTTTATATTTTATTTTTTATGTGCAGAAAGCTATCGAATGTAATAAATTATCTAAAGGTAATAATACAATAAAAGCTTAGGGTTCTACATCCATGTCTCCGTAAATAAACGTCATCCTTGAAATTTATATTATCAAAAAATAATAAAATTATTTAGGGGTATCAAAAACATAGATATAACTCATGATATATTTTTTAATGAGATTACAAACATAATATCTTAGTTCTGATAAGGAAACACAATTTTTTATTCCACCATGATAACTAATCTCGATATTTTTTCAATATAATTATTTTCCATATTTGACATTTTCCACACATAAAATATCAGTGAGTTCATTGGAGACATTTCCCAGTGTGATTCTTCTCAAATTTTTGAAATGAATGAGATTGAATTTTCATTCCTTCATCATCTTCCTCACCTTAATTTTTTTGAGACAATGTCTTTTTCTTATTTGTTTTGTTTATGAATTAAAATATCTTCACACTGCTAATAATAATTCATGATATTTTTTTTACATTTTAAGGTTTCTAATTATGGAACATATCCCATTAGGTTGTTTTTTGGGATAGTCCCTACATTATCCATGACATCCACTGTTAACCTTGTTAGTTTGGGCATTAACATAGAATTAAACCAAAAGGTGTTAATGTTTGTGATAAACCACATGAAAATTATTATTTAATAATAAATTCAACCTCCTTATTTATATGCCATCAAAATTATCTTTTAGTTTAACTTAAACAACTTTTAGTTTAATCTAGGTTTCTTCGGTTTGTGTTCTCTCCCACATCATTACCTAATTCATTAACATAATAAATACTTTTATAATGGAATGTAAATAGAATATAAATATGTAAATCATATCCCCATGTAGTTTCAAACCGTTTGATTAGTTATGACTCTTTTCATAACCAGGTAATGAAATAATTAATACCCAATACACCCTTTTAATAGTTATAACCCCTAGGTACATCTATTCGAAATCCAACATCTATATTCATTATCCAGAGATAGATGTAATTTCTAAGAGACCAACTAATATCAAATTTACAAAAATATCACGATATTAGACTACACTAATAATTCTAAATCAGACTCATCCCTTCAATTTTTAATGTATTTATCTTATCATAATTCTCAAATAATTTAATGTATCTAATGCGACCTCATCCAATCCAAAATAGTCATGAATAAATTATATATTATTATCAATATTAATATATCAATACATTAATTATCTTTTAATGACATTGTAACCTCTAATAGTTTTGAACCATTCTCTAAAAAAAATTATTTCCTTATACCCACACTCCCAAATCCAGTATTGATAGCACAAACATTTCGTACTCTCTTCAATACCAATTATTGATACTTAAAAAATATCCCCTAATTAGATGACATAAAAAAATATTTGATTACATAAATTCCCAAAAACATTTAGGTTTATAACTTTAGGAAACAAGGATACATCGTATACTAATAAACCCCATGTATTTCAATACCAAAGGAATTTTTTTTCACTGTATAGGAGACTACTTAATTCATAATAAATTTTCAATATCTCACAAAAGTCCCTTATAATTTCTATTCCTCCGATCAGTTCATGAGTGAAATGTTTCTTTATAAATCATGGAGATGTAAATATAACAAGTTGTAAGTTCAAATGACCAATAAGGGAATACATAAAAATTATGAAACCATGGAATAAAAAAATAAAAATTATTTAAGGAGTAAGTAATAATCATAATGTTGTAATATACTAAGACTCAGTGAATGATATATATTTAGATAATTATAAAAATAAATAGATCACCTAGGTTAAAATAAATAATTTTGTGGTGAAATAAAAATTAATTTCATAAATCTTGATCTTAACATAATGGATTCACACAATAAATTATTCTTTCTATCAATGTCCTCACCAAGACATCATTATATTAATCAAGACCTCAGTCAAGAATTATTAATGAATTCGGTAGAAATAAAAACAATACCTAACCATGTTTTTCTCATGAGACCTACTGATGCATCAAGGGGATGTATAATGCCCAGACCCTCTTGTCACTTGTTTGTTTCTAATTCATTTATCATATTGGACAATAAATAAAAAATATATAATCAACTTTTACCACAATCATTTGTATTGTACTTACTATAAATGGAACACCAAAAATATTCCTGATGCCAATAAAAGGGATACCATGATCTTAATCCATATACTAAATAAGTTTCTTGGTTAAATAATATAAAGTAAACATTTTATGGTAATCAATAAAAATCCATATAAAAAGAAAAAATATATTGACTTTTAACAGTCCAAAAATCAATAAAATGAATATATTTATATGTATGCATCACATAAGTTAAAACAATATAGAGTAATGGAATATGGTCATATAAGTAATTTTTAAAATATATCAAAGTATTAATTCTTGATGTAAAACCTTTAATCAAATGAATAAAAAATAGGGTATTAAGAAAGTAATGACATTAGAAGAAAAGTGATGCCTATTCAAGTTGGACGATTAGGATGGAAAAAGGCAGTGATGGATCATATATTTGATATAAACGAACATTAAATAATATATATATAGAAATAAGTTGGATGGTTTCAAAAGAAAATATCCTTATTGTACGAAGGAAACATAGAAACACATTTACCAATATGAAAAACATCCATTTAAAATAATTCATAGAACAATTTGACATAACATAGGATAAAGAATCGATTTGTTTTCTACCAAGATTTACATGTTCAAAATAATAAATATATATATTTATTATAAATAAATTATTTAATATAAATACCATGAGAGTAAATTATTTTTCTATATGGGATGGAAAATTTAGGTAAAATATGAAAATATTTTGTTGATTTTTAGTTCCATTGAAAAAAACATACATGTCAATTTTAATAGTAAATTTTGAATATTTGTTGTGAAAGATTTTGAAAAATTTTACTTTTAAAAATAATCTCCATGAATGGAACCTTGAAAATAAAATCAATGTTTCTATATTAAATTTTGGTCCAAACCTTAAATATTAGATTATGGAAGGAACCTTTTTAATACATCAAATTTACCCTGGTTAAAAACTCACATTGTAAAAAGAGAAATAAAATATTTTATCCCGAAAAACATAATTTTACTAAATAATATTATAAATTATCATATAGTAAATTATATGGGTGGCCGAACCCAAGAGAGTATGGAAAAATCCCATGATAAAACATTATAACTGAAAGAAAGTAGAATTAAACTTTCAATATCGATTATGAAGAATATAATCCACAAGGTAAGAGATATTGAAAAAGGATTTATAAGGTAGGAATGTATATTCAAATAAAACTATATGGTAATATCACATACAATAATCAGGGTTAGAATATACCCAACATATTTTAAATAATCTTGAGAGATGATCATTACTCAATAAACAACTGGTCAGTTACCAAAACATCTTACTACAGGGGTAATAATTGAATTAGTAAATATTTTAAAGAAGGAGTATTATTTATATTATGATATCCCAAGAAATAAAAAATAATTATGATAAAATTACATTCATGGGTGGTAAATTCACTATATAAGGAAAAAATAATGAAAAAAATATATAATGCCTCCATGAATAAAAATTGAGACCAAGAAAATCATTTACTCTTATCTTGGATTCCATGAATGCATACTAACATCCTTAAAAAAATTAAATCAATTTTAATAACCAATTTCATAACTGTACTCACATATTTTTAAAATTATACTCTTAATTTATAATCATTTTCTATGTGAATTCTAGTTAGTTATTACATATTTTCAATATTAGATGTTTGTAATCTGGATCATGTTGAAATAGATTCAATAAAATTTTATTGGTTTTAATTATTGTGATAACTTTAATCCTTGAAATATCATTAATGTTATGGGAATATATGCTCCATAATAGTTTTAACGGTATAACTTATTTTCATGGTAGTTTTGGCTAGAATCTATATTAAAAAAACAATGAATAAATTGTTTCAGTGAGTATTAATTAATGGAATGTTTTTTATTAATTAATGAGATCCATAAAAATTCTAATATTCAATAAATAAATATAATTATTAATAATTTTAAAAAATATTATATAGAAAATTAATTTTCCATATTGATCCGTGATATAAATTTAGAGTATTATTCAAGAAGGTGGTTAAAATAACCCAAACTTGAACATACTGAAATTAATGAAATATTATGGGGGTATTTTCAATGTATTATAATTATACTAAAAGGATAAAGATATTATGTTGTCTTATTTAGTGTTATATATCACAATTTTATGTAATAAAATAAAATGAAATGGATTTTAAAATAATATATAATATGAATAAAAAGATTTCTCTCTTTGTAATCTCGTTTTAAATGATTGATTTTCTAATGACTATTTATTGGTCATATCATTAATATGATAAACAAATTTCATACCAAAACATTAATAATTATGGAATTCCATCCCGACATACTCAATAATAGGTGCTAAACTATTGGCCACATGGACATAAGCACGAATCCCTATATGCGAGAGGCTGCAGACCAGTAGTGATGTTCTAATAATAGTAAGTTGGCGAGACTATAATATCATGTTCATAGAGGTTAATAGTGGAATAATAATATAAATAAATAGAAATGAATAATAAATAACCCATAGTGGAATAATAAATTATGCAGATAAAATTAACTGGTAGAATCTGTATCTATATACAAAATGATAATCATGTCATGCAATAAAAAATCGATTACATGGGAGAGTTAGAAACATGCATATACAAAAATCTATACAAAAATAACAAACCCTAAAATTTTGTTTCCAAAAACTTTAGGATAATAATCTTGTTACTTTTCTCTTTTACTTGATCCCAACATAGATATCATGCATCGACAGCAGGCCACTTTCTTTTGTCCATTGTTGCATCCATGAAGAATGTATGGGAACTAATATGCCGCCTGAACAAGGTGTATTATATACTTAGTAGGCCACCACCAATGGATTCGAATTTTATCCAGTCCATGATTATATATTGAAGTAGTGTGAACGTAATAATTAAATATGTAAATGAAATATGTAATAACCATGTCGGTCTGAGTTCCTAGTGGGACACTTCATGGTTACCTCCTTCATTGGACTAATCTAGAATGTCTCTAAAATATTTAACATTATTTATATTCATTATAAAATATTATTGGGACTGATATAATTGACAATTCACCCCTAACTAAAAATATTAATAAAAATGGATGAACATATACCATGTAATTACACTTGATAAAAGTATGTATAACAAGGATATCATGTATATAATGTTATGACTGGATACAAGCCTATTTTTGACACGGTATATGTGTCACGTAGATTATTTAATATATTTTTAATCATTGTTATCTTGAGTTCGTATAAGTTATTCTACATGAGAAACCAATATATCACTCCAGGTGAAATATGAACCCATTAATCTATTACCCTCTCTATTTAATTCCTTATATGAATTTGGGTATCACTCTAGGCATGGTATAATATCATCACCCTTTGATTCTATCCTTGGTGTTCCATATAGGTATCCAAAGTGTCACTCATGACATAATATAATTTACAATCCTCAGAGATCTTCTTTGGAATTCTATGCAAGTAACCGATGTATCAATCATGGAGTAAAGACAATTCGTGCACCCCAAGTGTGTATATCAGTATGATTCATGTGAGAACCCATGTATCACACACAACATGATTTAAATTTATTTAGTAATTCCCTATAATTCTATAATACAAATGATCATATCCTTGTAATTATGATTCATAACCCATGTATCAACCTCAAAATGTAATTTTTTTTCATAGAATCTCTGCAAAACTATACCCTTAAACAATACATTAAATCATGTTGAGAATTTTAATTTATAAAATATATGTCTAACTCACCTCATAAGGTATTTTAGTTTCATGTAATAGGATTATAAATTCCAATTGGGCTCAACTCATTTGATCTAATTTGTTTACCCTATTCATTTAATCTATTTTAACCACCAAATTTCCAGGGGTAATGAAAACACACAAAAATGTGGATTAATTATCCATTAAACATGGATACAAAAAATAAATTAATATAGAACCTATATAGGTATATATAATCAAGGATAAAAAACCCCCCTAAATTGATTATGTGTCATATGTTTCATAAAACCATAGGTCCATACATTTTGATTAAGAGAAACTCTATTTAACAGGTGATGCTAGGAATGTATAGTGTGCTTCACAACGACATAACATATATACCATTAAAATTTAAGATAAATGTGTGATACAACCAACTATAGCTTGGTAGTAGACACCTTTTCTAATATAAACTTCGAATTCTTTTTATAGTTGATGAAATCAAATATATATATAAACTTCTTAAGATAGGGAAAAAGGGCTCCCAAGAATTTTGAATTCCATTAAACCAGGTAATCAGATAAAGGAAGCAAGAATATTGTAGAGTTTACTAATATGGATCAAACTAGATTTAAAATGATTAAACTAACTAAATATTCCATTTAAATAATGGCTCCACCCTTAAAAAAATAATATCATAAAAAATGTGAATAACAATAAAAACAGTTTTTCAAATATCAGCAACATTTATTATTCAACCATTGTAAGAGCATGAACCTCCCCACCTTAAATAAGATCTTAGTGATCCCATTAAAATTATTTTATTTACAAATAATCTCCTCACCAACCACTTCTCATGTGTTAATAATTAATCTTAATGTTCATTCGTACAATATGAAGGATAACTCATTAAAACACTATATTCTCAACTACAAAAAAATATATGAAATTACATTAATATTATTAAAAAATACATCCTTAAATGTTTTATCAGACCACCAATTGATAAAATAAAATATTTTAACAACTGGTTAATAGTATCTCGGTATTTTTACATACAAAATTCATAACACACATCCCATAAAAACAATACTATAACGGTATATGTGCATACATTAAAGGGTCGTATATGAGTCAACCCATGATGAAAACAAGGATATAAAACAACTTAAAATGATGATAATGGTAATGTTGAATCAAAACATTATTTTTACCCATTTTATGATTGTGATCATTAATAAAGTCATTAAATAACAAAAACTTGTCATTTTCATCATGACTTATTTACTCTAAGTAAAGAATTTCTCACCATATGTCTCACCACTCTTATAACGCCCCGACCCTAGAATCCTGGATCCTGTGTATTATTTAAATACTTTGGCATGATTATAAGGAATAATGTCTCTATGGATTGATCAGTTTAGTAGTCTTGGAAAATAGATTACATACATGAACATCACATTATTGTTTAAAACATATGACACATCATAAATTATCCATTGAGAACGACATTATTCCCCTAGATTAATCCTATGTATCAAATGTAATAAAATTCTTGGAATCATGGGAAAACAAAACATATGAAACAGGTGACCTCAAATTCTCTTTATGGGTAAATAATTTAATGGAAGGTATAAACATTTAAGGAATGATGTGTAATAAAAACAATAGATTTTTAAACGTAAACACGAACATAATATGAAAAAAATAAACCAAACAATACCACATAAAAATGAACATGGATATTCTACATGTCGAATAATAACATGTAATAATTAATTTCATAGTCAAGGAATGCCTAACATCGGACATCATTACCACATAGTCAAGGCCATGTGCCAAGAATAATAATAAATTTTTTGTCAAGGCCTTGTGAGAAGACACTAGTTTGTCTCATGAGACCGACCGATACATCAAAGCGATATAGTAGGCCCCACCCATCAGTTACTAAGTCCAATGCATTCCTCATATGAAATGTTTATACATAACATAAACATTAATATTAAAAATAGCTAATGAAATGTCAATACTTCAACCATAAACCATGAATGGTAAAGAAATAACAAATCCAAAATCCAAAATATAAAAAAACCATTAATATAATATGGAAGATTGTATAATAATAAATCAACCTCAATAAATAATAATATACAGTAAAAGAAGTTTACGTAGTTGAAAATGATTAGTAAAACTCATTGAGAGAAATATATATTTTTCACAAAATCATATAAAAGACTCATAATTTAGAAAAGAATAAATTTGAAATACATTTTTGAATCAAAGTGTCCCATAATATTTTGAAACTTTCTAAAGGAATAAACATTTTTTAAAAATAATTTTCATATTATAAATCCTTAAATTAATTGTTAAAACATGGACAATAATTAAAAAGATTTAGAAATAAAAATCATTAAAATGTTTAAAAGGATGATCTAGTTTTAATTGAACCTTCTATAAAACCATAAAATATTCCATTAAAAACATTTTTAATAAACATTGACATGGATGATAAATATGTCCGAATAAAAACATACATATAAATAATCATGGATAATAATGATATAGAGGAATTAACCCTTACCGTGTACATTACATTGGTTAAGGGTACATTTAACCTCTTGTATAATTAACATAGTATGTCATTAAATTATACCAGAACCATATTCAAATTTATTATATCATACATGATTAATTTATGACTTTATACTCCCCATTTAATAATTATTTCAGTGTTAAATTATCATTTTGGGTAATAATCGATATCTTTATCATACATTTTAACATGATAATCTTGTTCGTATCATTTAGATCATGATTTAAGAACATAGATAATATAAAAATATATTTACATAGCATATATATTTAGAATATAAATTTGTATAATAGATAGATTTATGAAATGGAAAACACAGTTTATAGAGACGGTAGGTCGTACGTACTCCTAAATGCTATTTTCATTTTCATATCATATTGAATGGATATAAGTGAATAAGATATATATAAGTATATATATATATATATTATAATTATTATTTCATATATTACATACTTATTAATAAGATATATATTTTTCTAATAATCGTTGAATGGTGAACCTGGAAATGAATCTCATCGCGTTGTGGAGAAGATAAGCCATACATACGCACGAGCGACAATATCATTTCCTTAGAGATTTAAAGGTGTGGAATTGGATGGTATATTAATTATTTAGTGAAATTAGCTTTTATTTTCAATATTTAAATACATATTACTTATCATTATATCCATCCAAATGACATAGTATTGAATAAAAAATTATACCACGATGTAAAGACGGTAATCCTACGCAAGCACACATGGTGACATTATCATTCATACAATGAATTGAATAATGAATATGGTTTTACCATATTTATAATAACATTAAAATGTATATAAGGTCATGGAGTTATTATTTCTGTATGGGAATAAAAAAATAAAGTGGAATAAAAAGAGAACATTATAAGAGGTGATAATATAATTACCACTTCTTTTGGTGTTTCATTTTTATTTGAAAAAAATGGCTACATAATATGGCTTTCATCTCAAGGGAAGGCCTCTAGATTGTAATGATTAAAGTTTGGAGGATATTTGGGTAGGTATTGGCCGAGCCAAATGTATTTGGTATGTGATTTTATATAAAGGTGATGTAACCTTTTATAAGAGAGGTGAGGGTCACTTTAGGAATGGTTTGAAAAATTATTTTATTCTATAATAATTTATTGTTTTTAATGGCACAAAATTTATTTATTTCAAAGATATGGTTTTTGTGGGTCAAAATACTCTCAAACAATAGGATTTAGTAATGTTTTTGTCACCATATTAACCATATCTTGTAGATTTAACTCTTAGTTAAATAGTTTAACTTTTACCTTGTCCTCCTGTATTATTATAATAAATGGAAAATAAACATACTATAAAAATATAGGAGAAACCCATTTTTTTAATTAATGACATATTTTTCATTTTATAATTCCTTTGGATAAATCATGTATTTTTAGGAATATTATATCATTTAATAATATTGTATTTGTTTTAAAAACTCATTTATGTCATCTTAGAAACTATTTAGTACTGGGTTTTGGTCAATGTCATAAAAACATTATAACATCAAAAAAAATCAATCATAAAAAAATGTCTTATTATCCTAAACAATACGTGGATGGCATAAAAAACCTCAATATACAATTATTTTATATATTTATAGTATCAATTATTTTTATCTTTCACAGATAAGGTAATTACTACGTAATCATTATGTCATAAATAAATTTAATTATATAATCCTTAAAAATTATAAATAAAATATAATTATGGAGGAAATATTTTATTATTTCTAATGAATATTTATAAAGAATTTATCTTATGTATAACCCTCTATTAAAAATTATTTAGTTATTAAATATTGAATTTAACACTTTTAACTATTATTTAAATAAAATAATATGTCCTAAACTAATCCAAGTGGACCAAAAGGATCATATTTTATTGAAAAGGTTAGTTTTGGTCCAAATACACTTATCCAATATAATTAGGATATATTTTAGGGTATTTATAATATCATTTTTACCTTTAATAACCCTATTTACATTTAACCGTTGTAAATAAAAGTCCAATGTTACTATTTATCAAAAATTATTTTCATCTTATATAACCACATTTTACATACGGATGTCAACTGTGTCTCTTGTATTTTTTAAATTCGATTCATAGAAGGGGAAAAATTAAATTTTAGGAAAATTTGCAAATGTACCTAGAATGTGGGTAAAAGGCATTAAAAAGTTCAAGAAATTTTTATACATAAAATTTTATTATAAATATAATCTAATTAATTAAATTCAACTTATACAGGTATTATATATATATTTTCACTGAAAATATATTTAAATAGAATAAATGATTATTTAAATAAAAAAGTCAGTTTTAAACAACAGCATAGTGTTTTCCACTATTCATAAAAAATTGAATGTTTTCTAAAAAATACAAAAAATTCACCCAATGCTTATTTTTATATTATGAATTAAAAAATTATTTCTATTATAAAAAATTCAAAACATATAAGATTCATTAATTAAATTAAAATTAATTTCCATGGTCAAAACCAAAAAGTGATCTTTAAAAAAAGTAAAAACTATCAAAAGATTGACATGTGTTTATGTCATATTTAAATATGAAATTTCTTATAATGAACTAAATTTTATTAAATTAAAAAAATATAATCTAATTACACTTCTAAATCATTCAAATTCATAATTTTACACTATAAATTAATTCGATTTAAAATGTTATTTTAAATTAAAATTAAGTATATTTTACTATTCATCAAAATATGAAAGATATCATAAATATACAAAAAAAATTATCCAAAATAAATTTTTATGTCTCTCTTATAAAGAAAAATTTAATATTATTAAAATTAAAATATAATGGTTTCAAATATTTGTTATAAAAATGGTTCACCATTAAAGGGCGATAAAATTGCATTTTGGGAAAAATAAATATTTTATCTGAAAAAATGAACTTTTTCTTATATTATGTCTAAGAAACACATTATATGTATTCTAAAATTATATGAATCATATATAATTAATAATTAAGTCGATAATATTCATAACCACTTTTTGAACGACTAGATTGGTAAGTCGTGGTTCGCACGAACTCGGTGTTGTGTGTATCCATGTTATTGAATTAATTTTAAGAGATAACGTATTATGAAATCTTGGGGTGGTACAACTATAGGATGAAAACAAATGTTGGACTCTAGCTCAAATTCTGGAGACATCAACCAACCTAATATAGAAACACCCTCACATTATGATCTTTCATATCCTTGGGAATAATTGCTAAATTCTAGAAACCCCTTATGGCTATATGCTGCATACATCACATGGTGTAGTAAAATATTCCCTTCTTAGATAATATAGTTGTAATCCATATGGGTGTGATAGTTTTACCATATCTTCTAATTCTCATCGAGGAGAAATCACTGGCCCACTCTATTTGCAGTACCATAACACTAGGACCTAAAGATCATGATCTCAATATAACATCATTTATTATGAACTGCCAAGACATTTATTCACCCACGACATAGGTTATTCATGAATCCCATAATACATATATAAAAAGGCCCATTCCCTGACCTGGAATGACACACGACTAATGTAAATTGGCTCTTATAATCAGTAAGAAGGCATATCACAAGTCTTCTTATTATCCACACATTAATACACAGAGCTTATTACCATTAAATGTAAATATACAAATCCAATATATAGGCTCAAATAAAAATGATAATTGTAACAAATTATTCTCATATAGAGTCCCTTGGTCGATAACATTATGATAATACACTATTATCGCGACTTTAAAGAATTCCAAAACCAATATTTTATAATAAATCCTATTATATTATATGATTCCTTGTTATATTATCTATCACTACTAGAAATACATCATATTTCATCATTCTTCCACTATGATACATTGATAAAAAGGATCTCATATATCAAAATTTCAATTAGTGTCACTCTAATTAATGACATCCCAATGTAATATCCCTCCACCTTTCATAAAAATTCATGGAGTCAGAAATATATCATAGGGAGAAATTCTAATGTCACTAAAATCTTATCATGAACACAAGAAATTCAGAATACACAAATGAATCTCTCTATCATTTGAAATGTAATTTATATCATCATGTATAAATAATAATATATTACTCTTCTCAGGTTCTCTGACGTCTAATGTCTAATGCTTTTCCACAACATAAAATACAATATCTATATATCATCTTTTCATCACAACCATCAATGAAAATTATATCCCAACCTCAGTAATCCCAAATCACAGTCTTCTAGACAACATCGCTACCCAAGAAACATAAAAAATTGTTAGGATAGTGATATATATCATACAATTTTGACTCATGTAGGCTATCAATATATGTAATGAAAACAATCATGAAATCATGAAATCATATCCTTGAGACAATATGATTCATGATCCACATTTCAGAATCCTAATTTAAATAAAAAATTTACATTCATGTTTCCTAAATAAAATTCATGTTCAGAAATATACTAGTTAATGAATCCTTCAAAAAGACCACTTCTATCACTATATGTACTTGAGATTCTTAGTAATACTCAGTTTAACTATCCCAACTGATCCCCACTTATTCCTAAATCCATACACCATTTAATTTATGTTATACAATTATGTCACATCCTAGATTTATAGTAGTGGAACTCCTCAAGACCACGTATAAAATGTAGGTTCTAGTAACATACAGTAAGGTATCCACACTCTCATGGGAGGAATTACCACAAAATAAACTTGTCACAAATTATAATATATAAAAATTCACTATAATATAAATTATATAGAGGAAAAAATATAATATATTCCTATATATAAGAAAATATTTTGGTAATAAGGTGAGTTTATACAAATAAAACCCCATGTATAACTCACATAACCTAAATATATGTTTCCCTGATTATTGATGACATGATTGTGGACATTATAATAAGGTCACATATCAACCATCTATCCATATCATATATCCTTCACCAAAATCTTTGTTCATTCATCATCTTATTATACTAGTCTTTATGGGAATAAGGAACATGACTTGTATGTGGCCAGGTAGGGGTGTGTATAAAAATACAATGTATGGTCGTCCCCAGAAGTTATCTGAACGCATAAATATCTTGTTTTTATGTGCATTAATAAAATGTAAAATGTAGACTATACAACACCTCTCAATATAATAACCATACATATACTTGACTAATAAAACTCAATATAACAATATATCACAATCATCATGATTTCCAAAATAATAATTTTTCTCAATAATGGAAAAAAATCTCACAACCTATAATATATTCCTATTCTAGTAATTCATCCTTCACATATGAGTCTTTAGATATTGGAGGAAATAAACATAACTATATATCTCTGAAGTAATATAAACAATAAAAATCTTGACACATATATTGTATAGATACCTCTATCTGTTATCAATTATTATTTATTCTTTTTTTAGAAAAATAACATAATAATAATACATTTCCAAATCAAAAGGATTAGTGTCTTGGAAAAATTTTATTCATACAAAATAAATGAATATAAAAATATGAACATTTTTTGAATACTTATTTATTTTACTCCTAATATCATTCATATCATCCCCAAAATATTTAATCACCTAAAGAAATACATCAAAGATAATGTGAGCTCAAATCCTTGTAAGGTAAGGAATAATATGAAAGGACTTGCTATATGAATCAATGTGAGTACCTGAGTGAGAATAATAATAAGAACAATCATCTTATCCTAAGAATTATATCATCATAATAAAAATACACATTATTTAAAGGAGACATGGAATGAGGAAAAATCAGAATAATAATCCATCATAACATTGTTGAGAAATTACTTGGATAAAATGTGAACAAATCTAGCATCTTGTTCACATATCTCATATGTCTACAAAACCTCACTATATAGATTGTGATAAAAAGATAAAATCATGTTAATTAATAACATAAATTATATAAGTATATATTAAACTTTACCCAATGAATTTAAGGGATATATAAATTTGTACCAACTTATAGAATTATTTAATACTCACAATCATGCATGCTATAGGGAAATTAAACATTTATCAATCATAAACATAAAATAAACCAACGAGATTAGAATAGGTTTAATAATAAAATTGTAAGTAATATACAACATAAAAAACTGTATGTACCCACAAATAATAAGGTAATTCATAATTTAGAATGTTTTGTGGGAGAATTTACAAATAAAAGATCACATTTCATAGAGAGTAGGAGATTAAACCTAAGAAAAATCCAAGAGTGTTTTTGAGAAAATGTATTCATAATAAATAAGAAAGGTATCTTGATATTCATCCAAAATACATATTAAAATTTATATCCTCCAATGAATAGGGGAAATGAAAATTAAAAAATATATAATGGATTTAAAATAATCATGTTGAAAAGAGAGAGAAATAGCTTAAAAACCCCAAATGAAAGTTTTGGGTATGAGAGTCCTCTTACTAGAAGTGTCATACTTTTTTGTTTCATTTAGACTTCCTATAAAATAAAATAGTGTTTCTAAAAACATTAATATTGAACTATATTTTATTAATTTTTTCATTATTGATCAATTTTAATTATTAAAATTTATTTATTACTATTTCATTGTAGAGATAATGGATTGATGACATGTTTATTTGAAATTCCCCACCCACAATTAAATTTATCTATTTTAATTATTTGATAATTATAATTTAGTAAAATTAATTATATAAAAATAAAAAAAATATTTTTTTATTTGAAATATTATATATTAGATTCACTAACTAAATATGAAGGCCGTGATAATTAAGTAAATAAAAATGTCCCCATATGTTGATAAAAACCACCACTAACTAGACATGTCAAAAAGAATAGGAGAGGGAGAATAATTATTATAATTGGTTTAGTTATAAAATAAAATATCAAAAAAAAACCTTTTTCATATGTGTGAAATAATTTTCATAAAAAGATACAAAAATATAGTATATTGTGAGAGTATAATGGAAGTAATTAAAAGAAGAGGATTGTAGGGTTACCTTTTCATTAATGAATATTTCCTAGCTGTGGAACATAATCCTTAAGGGATTGAGGTTGGATATCACCAGAACATACATAAAGATACTTTTATAGTTATGAGAAGGTAATTGGGAAATACTTGGTATATGATGAGTAATTTTTCTAGGTGTAGATTATGTATTTATATCATAGGGGAAGGGAATTTTTGGTTTAAAATATTAGAAAATTTATTATTTATGATGTACAACATTGATGAATTTATTTTTTATATTATGACTTGAATTATATCTAAAATATATGTTTTATGATTTTTGACCCCATTATTAATGAAATTATTATTTTCTAAAAAATAAATGTAGAAAAATCAAATTTTTAATGGTATACTTCCACATCCAATGGCCTGAAGGCCTTCATTTTTTTTATTTATGATAATTCCCCTTTCAAGGGGTGATGTGGAACCCTTACAAGGCACGTAGCTGTAAGTATTACATGGTCTATAGGTCTTAGATGAATTCATTTCATATAGACTTCAAACATTACATACGACCCAGACTAACTACTTGGAACTGTTCCTACTCCACATCTTCATCGTGAAATCACCTCTCTACCTTCGCATGGCTGTTCATCTTGGTTTTACCCGTGCACGGACAGTCTTGTCCTGATGGCAGGTTCTATACCCTCTCATTCTTTCAATCCATGTAGCTTCTGCTATGGTGAATGATCATTTCTCATCCTTATATAAACCTTCTTCCTTGTAGTTTTTTTGGTTAGCATCTGGACTTAAGGTGGACCGAAGGCCTTGAGGTGGCCCTAAGGCCTTACTGGCCCAAAGGCTTGGGTGGCCCGAAGGCCTTAAAGGACTCAAGGACCAAAGTGGTGGCCTGAATGCCCAAACCAGGGCAAATTTCTAGCTGCTACAGTACCAAACAATGTCGTCTACAGTAATACACAGTTCCTACTACAGTACTGTTATAGTACCTACTACAACACCTGCTACAGTACCTGCTATAGTACCCATGGAAATTGTTCCTCCTCTTGGATTTGATCCTTCTACAATATACATAATATGTTTAGACATTGAAAAGTGTTTTTATGTTTATACAATAATTTAAATATTTTTAAATGAATAATTAATATTATTAATTTATTTTTTGGTATATTTAATAATCTTATAAATTTTTAGGTCATTTTGACATCATTAC
Organism: Viscum album; assembly: GCA_963277665.1. NCBI lineage: Eukaryota > Viridiplantae > Streptophyta > Magnoliopsida > Santalales > Viscaceae > Viscum > Viscum album. The sequence continues at coordinate 343,165,816 of OY728162.1, read as the reverse complement.
TATGTAAAAGTTTATATATTATATGAAAACATTATTTTTTTATTCACTTGAAAATTAATGTTTTTTTAGAAAATTTTTCTAAATTCAGTCTTATATAAATTTTATGTTTTGATTCTAAAAATGAAATTCATACAATTAAATTTTTTTGTAAATTATTTAATCTCAATATTTATTATAAAATTTGCGTTATGAAAAATACCCTAATGTATACATTAATAAACTGAACTTATACACTCTTTTGAGTTTCATAATTGGAACATTTTTTTATCATTATAATATTTATATTTACTTATTTTTTTCATGTTAAAAATTAATTAAATTATGTCCCCAATTCTATAAAATAATTTACTATTAATATGTCCCAGTTACCATTCTTAATGGTTTGGTTACTAATCCTATAAGAAATGTTACTATTTATAGGGTCATATTTAATATTTAAATGGTCATATAAGATTTATACCTCATATAAATACCTCATATCTCATTAATTCATCTTTCAGTTCAATAAATATGATGGTTTTACATTTAAAATTTTCTAATATGCTGATTATATTATAAATGTTTTTTTATTATTCATTTTGTTAATCTTGGGCTTGATAATTCGAAGGGAATTTTATGTTCTAGATTATTAAATTATAGTTATTTTAGTATTATAATTCTAGAGAAATTTTATTTTTAGAATGTAGATTTATTCAATTTATGTAATGTTAAAAATTAAGGAAATAATGTTGTCTTAGTTCATGTGTTTTATACTATATCATATTCTAAATTCTGACAAACATATTTATTTAGAAGGGAAATTCCACATATAAAATTCTCTGTCACTACATTATCCGCCTATATAATTTTCCCCTTAAGATTTGAAATTATATACTATATTGATGATAGAAAATGTTAATTCTATTTCATTGCATCTATAGGACCCCATTTTGTATTTCAATTCTTATGGTTTCAATTTAGTATATTGACAAGAAGAGGTTCCATGTTATGTATAAATATGTCTCTACAGTCAAAGATCTTCATTATCCCATCCAATTAAAAGTGGTTATGATAATGTTTCACAGCATTAAAATTTAGTACATATGATGGATAATGTTTTTATTTCCTCAGGAGAGAAAAATTGATCACATCATGTACTTCATCTCCATTTGTTGGAAGTACAAGTCAATTATCTAAAATAATTATGTGATCAGGGATATCAAATGGGTAAATATACCAAGGGCTGAGAATTCAGTTCTTTCCAAACCTCTGGAATCACTTCCACAACAAATATTAAATTTAAAAAGTAGTCTCAAAATTCAATCTCCAAGTCTCTTTGATTCCTTTATCATAAATCTTATATCAAATGTAAGAAGCCAAAATTTATTTCTAAATGGATAAAAACTTAAATATCATCTCTTACACAATTTTGAGTCTATGAAGGTTCTATTCACTATCTTCATCACCAAATGTTGATGTTTTATATCTCTTCACATATAGATCTTCATACAGGGATACCTGAATTCTTGAGTGAATGATTTTTTGTAAGAGAACATATTTAGGGGAAGGTGATAATCCCAATATCATTTAAATTTCACAAATAACCCCCCAGACTGTCTCTGAATATTTTAGTTTTCCTTTAATTTGTACAATCATTTTTGGTCAAATAGGTTTTACTATTTTTTAACTCAATATTCAAATCATTATGAAGACTCCTTAACAATATATAAGTGAACCTTGTGTCATTATAAGATATGATTTAGATTGGTTCCCTATGTATCCCCACAGTTATGAATTATATATATACTGAAATGTTATTTGAGTGAGAAATATTTATGAATGGAAATGAAATTTTCCATCTTGGGGAGTCAATCCACCCCAACCCATATGGAATTATTTCCATTATATATATTTATAATACCCAAGAAAATTACATGGTGATACTCTTACGTATTCATATTGGTGTAGGTATCAACTGCATTTTCCTTTTAGTATTTTGATACTGAACATTTTTTTCTAAAATTCTAATCAATTTTTGGTGTACCCAAAAATTTACTACTTCATTTTGTACACAATAATTTATCTTTATGATATCGTTATGTCTTGATACTTCCATTTGAATAGAGAATATAGATCTATGTTCATCTTCTAATATCCCTTTCTTTATAACTAAAAATGATGGAACACATAGTCTAGTTCTAAACCAAATGGCTCTATCTTTAATGATGTTGGATTCATCAATCTTCCATTACTTTATTACTTTCACCCTATTTTGACAATTTATATAATCTATTTGTTCCACCTTTATTTTTTATTGGATATATGGTTGGATAATAATTTTTGTATTGTATGAATTATTCAATCTTATTTTGATTTATAGATCCACACTTTTCTTATGCCTGATAAAAAGGTATTTGTAATTCCTCATCATGTATAGGGTATAAGGTACCTTTATAATAAGAGAATTAACCACCTTAGTCACTCTTTTAGGGTCATTGTGAATTGAAATTCATTGTACATGATAAAAACCAACCAATTTTATTGATACATGTTCTACTAATTCATATAAATATATACCTTAAACTTGTATGGTTAGTATATATGTACACTTATAACTATAGAGGTGTTGAATCAATGACTCAATAACATAATTTGTTTTGAAACATACAATAAACATCACATAAACTTATTTATAACTTTTATTCTACATTTATTTATCATTGGTTTTTTATAAAAAACAAAATTTATTATAAATGAAACTTTCAATCAATTAAAGTGAAATATAATGATTTTTTGATCTAATGATATAGGATAGATCACATTCATTAGATGAACGAATGATGCATGGATATCATAGGGCATGATAAAAGATAATTTCTATGTTTTACTAGTGCAGTACAGTGGGTGACCAGGGTCTTCTCACTTGAGGAGCTTTCTCAGTTGTTCCCCCACATGATCTGATTAAACTAAACTACTTATTTTTTATTTTAACTTCCATGAAAATAAATTAATTGAAAAAAATAAATTAATATTAACATGAAGTTAATAAAAATTAAATAATGAAAAAAGTACATGGCCTTTGTGGTTTGGTTAGTTGGTTCCATCATTCTCGTTGTTGGTGTTTAGATTTTGTTCTATAATTTCATTATGATATCTCATTCAGGAATTTATATTCATTTACATTTTGGTTTTAAATCCGGAATGAATATAGAAATCTCAATTCCACCTCCTCCTGTAATCAAGTTTGACGGTAGACCTCGATTGAGTGTGTGAAAACTCCCAGGACCTAGCTCCATCGTATTCCATTACATTTATTGAATAGATCAACTCCACTATACGAATAACTTGTATCCTGTAGAGGGGGGTGAGGGATATATTTAAAAATAAAATATAAATGAGTTTGAGTTCAGTGTAATGGTTGATGATTACCAACCCTGTGAACATCACTCTTTCTCATCACAAATTTAATAAAACATATGAATTTAAGTGTAGACTAAATGAAATTTCCACATACCTCCCCAAGGACAATCCTCAAGTTAGACCCTCATTTTTTGGGTAACAGGTAATTGTGAAATGATAAGGAAATATAATTATTATATTATGGTTTTCATAGATATAAATATGTAATAACATGGACAGACATAAATTAAAAATATGCATAAGTGTTACATGAGAGAAGAAAACTAAAATAAAAAGAAAATAAAATAAAATTCAAAACTAAAAAACATGCCCCTAGGACTCCTCTCTATGGGTGGTGTTGAAAACCCATTCAACATGGGTGAACTACTCATTATATTGTCCAAGGGGTTTCCATCCTTCGTTCTTCAAAGTAATGATTTTTGAATTCTCTCTTTTAGATCTACTTCTTGTTTCGTCCAACAAAATATTGATCATGGTAGGACTATTTAATGTCAAAATTATGGAATGGTTACACAATTAAATATTTTCCAAAATATCATCTATGTATTACACAAATATTTGTTCTTAATAATCCTTTTCTAGTAAGATATATGTCATATTAAGTACGAATGTTTATTCTGGATGAATATTTCTTTTTTCTATCCCCAAAAGTTGAGCATCTGATGTCTGACTTAGTGGATGCAAATCATTATGTTATAAAATATAATAACTCTCATTCAATTTCTTCCATTAAAATTAAAATCACATTAATTTATGGGGGGGGGGGGGTTTGACTGATTTATGATCAATTCATTGAGGTGGGCTCCGAAGGGTCTTCGAGATTGATTATCCAACATGATAGATTTTTTCTGAACCAGGGATGATTGAATTAGCTCTCAGTCTAGAAACAAATATGTAAAATATAAATCAAATAATCTAAAAAAAATCACATAAATTTTATTTATATAATAAATTTTATAATCAAATTACCAAAGTTATTAAAATGTGTCTGTATTAAAAAATTATGCCATATCCACCTCTTAGCCCAAAACAGCCTATAAATACAAAATTGAAGCACATAACTCAAATTGATATATTTTTAGTGATTAAATAATATAATTATATAAAAATTATATTTAATATATTTTCTATATCAATTCCCCCACACTTAATTCATGCTTATCCTCAAGCATAAAATGGTCACATTGAATTCAAAGGGCTCCAATGTTACAAATAATCAAATTCCAATGAAATAAAATCAAACTATTTTCAATATATAATAAAATAATAATAAAAACACCAAAAATATCAATTTTATTTATAATTTTTAAAATATACAATCAATTCATGTAATTTACTTTTCCCCATTGAAAAATGATTGAGCTTCTCTTTTCATTCCTTTAGGCATCTCAATTCATTAATATTACTAAACATGCCAAATCAAGATCTACCTATCTATTGAATATTTTCTCTAACAAATAAAGATATAATTGAACAAGAGTTATTATCATATCATGATAGAATGATCATTGTCGATATGATTTAAAAGGAAAAACCTTTTCTACATTTTAAAGACAAAGGAAACATAAAATCATGAGGGCATGCAATAAAGGATCAAATGCCGTGGGGGGTTAAGGTTAGTAGGATTTGATTCTTTTAAAATTAAGGCCAATGGAGGAGTATTATCTCATAAGTACGATAAATGATATAAAAAATATACATGTTTTGAAATTATTCCCTTCAATGTAATAACACCCACTTCCCCTAAAACTCAAAGTAAAGGGCATGATAAAATTGGCATAATAAATGGCCTGGGCATCTTATTGAATTTTTTTTACTTCTTTACTTTTTTTTAAAGTTATGATTAGATCAAAACTCACATCTATCACCTAACCACATATGATCATAAGTTCGTTGGTCCAGAAAATGGTGATTTTTGTTTTACCAAATCGTAACCCATTTTTTATTGTGTATTTTTTTCAACAGGTAAATAAATTAAAGTGTACAATGAATAAATCAAAACCCAATTTTTATTCCCATAGTAATAACCCTCACACTTCTTCCTTATAATGTAAATAGTCTATTCCACCACGATTCCCTTTACCCTAAAAAATCAACTTTAAAAGATCATGCAAACACTAAGTATAGGGTAGAAATTGATAAAACTGGATAGAAATGTGACTCATTCCTATAAAGATCATTCATGGTCTTTATGGGATAAAGAAAGAATAATGTAAAGGTGGTATTTAAGGATCTGGTATTTTCAAAAGATTCCCCAATCATTTTAAATGCATTTTTGCTTAGATATAGCTTCGACATGTTTCAATACATGTTATGGAAGGTGACATGTCCCAAGATTAGACAAGATGTATTCTCAAGATATAATAAGAAATATTTTGTATAGAAATCCCTTGGGGAATGTGAAATATGATATTGGAAAATAACATAAGGATTGAACAATAATTAAAACTCAATTGACATGAATTTCAGAAATTAAAAATATGAAAAATGGTTGGGAAATTTCATTTACATGAATCAATAAATTCCCTCAAATCATGAGTCCTCATTCCAATATCCTTACATCACTTTAATAATTCAATTTTCCAATTTTTCATTATATTTTATTTACATTAACATATAAACATGGAATCACTATATTCCTATGAAACTCATGGCCCCATGATATGTCATGTAAAATATAATTTAAGTGTGGGACTAAAATTTCTAGTATAAAACTCAAATCAGAATGTGATAGAAAAAATATATGGAGTTTAAAAGATAAAAATTTAATGTGAACTACATTTTTAAATGATTCTTATTATTATTTCATTGTTGTACATTTGGGGCTTCCTTATACCATTATGAACCTTAAAATTAAAAATAAATAGTTAATAAAAAAGAAACATTTCATTTATGCTAAAAAATACAAGAGGGAGTAAGTTATATAATGTAATAATTCATACGACTGAATTTGAAATGTAAATTCCTATGATATAAAATTTAAAGTAGTAGAAAGAAGGTAAAGGATAAATCTTGGTTCAATCACCCAAGTGGTCCCTGGAATTTTACAGCATCTTGTGGGTAGTACCAACTATCATACAATGTCTATTTGTGGGTGGAAATTCATTGTCTTGAACCACCACATGTGGATTTTTCCATCGTGATATTATTTGTTCTTTTTGAGGAATTATCAATGGATATAGTTCAATTGAGCCTCCCCCATTAAAATTTTGTATTCTTTTAATGGTGGGGTTAGGAAAAAGCATGCATCAACCATATGAGTTGCGACTTGTGCAACACCATCTATTTCTTGTGATGGATTAATTGGAGCTGCAAGAATTAAAATTTTAGAGGGAAAGTAAGTAGTAAATTCTAAATGAATAAAATTTAAACTTGAATATTCAAAAAAAACCTACCTTTCATAATTATCATACAAATTCATGATTTACATGAGCTGGTATACTTTAATTTCGTTAGATTCCTCTTTAAATTCATGTTCAACAATTTCATGGAGATCTATATGTTCCTCAACAGGTGAATGTTTAGTTTTATCCTCTTATTATAAAGTAATGCAATGATTCACCGAATCTTAAATTTCAAAACCATATACAGTGATACTGAAATAAGATAGAATAAAATCATAAAATAACGTGTTAATATAAAAATCATCTCCCAGAGTTGGTTCTAGTTCAATAACATCTTTAGTAGTAAGTGAATTTTGATGTTTGATCTCAATGGATAGAGTTAGGTAGTCAGGTTCCTCTAGAATTTCTTTTAATTCCACCATTTGGGTGGTTTTATTATCTTCCAGGGCTAGTGGGATATTAATTAGTGGTTTATGTTATACTTTTTTATTAATTTGGAAATCATCTTGAATAACATTTTCTACCCATTTGCTCCAAAATTGATCTAAATTCACATTTTCACCCTCCTGTAAATCGGAATTAAATGATATTTTATCTATATCCTCAAGTAATGGTGATGTGAGGTGGACTAAATTTTTATGTATCTATACCTTTACCACCTCATTTTCATCAGTTTCAATGACGATTGAGGAAATTCCATCCACAACATGCTCATTCCCTTTCTACTATTCAGGTTCAGGTAGCTTCGTTGATGCACGAACACATTCAAACACTCTTTCAGATTTTATATTCAGTTGTTATATGATTTCTATATGTTTTTAATTTTGTTTCTACTATAATCTTCATGATTTGCTACACCTTGTTTTTTGTTGTTGCAACACCGTTGAGTAATATATCATTGCATAATAATCAAAATTTAAATACATCATATAAAATGATTTTTGTCTTTTTTTATAAAAAAATAAATAAAATATATCTGTAATGTTAAAATTTAACAAATAAGTAATATTCTAATAAAATCCATGAAAACAGTTCTACTTTTGATGCAGGACTGTTTTAGTGCAATGCCAAAACAATTTGTTTATTTTCCTAGGGTCGCATAGTGGTTGAATTAGGTCATATCACGTAAGAAGCTTTCTCAGTTGTTCACTCACTTGATATAATTCACATAAACTACTTATTTATGTTGTTTTAAATTTTTTGATATAATTTAATTGAAAATAATAAACTTATATTATCATGAAATTCTAATAGAAAGAAATTAAGAATAATGTACTTGTCTATTGTGGTTCGATTAGTGTGTACCATCATTCATGTTCTTAGTGTTTAGATTATGCTTGAGAATTAAATTCTAAGATATCATTCATGAGTTACTATTATTTTATTTATTGGTGCAAATTAGTTAATTTATATAGAAATCTAAATACCACCTCCTCCCATAATCAAGGTTGATGGAACTCCTCGATCGAGTGTGGGACATCTCCCATGACCTGGATCCATCTTATACCATTTTATCTATTAAATAGAAAAAATCCATCATATGAAGATATTTGATCATGTATACTGGTGGGAAAAGATTTAATAAAATAATATAAATTATATTGAGTTGAGTGTCATGGTGGAAAATCGCCGCACTCATGCACATCATTATTGTCATGACAATCTTAATAAAACATAAGAATTGAAGCGTATAATAAATGAAATTCCCACATACCTCCCCTCAGAACAAGTCTCATGTTAGTCCCACATATTTAGGGTAATAGTACAAGGTGGAATGATAAATAAAGCAATTAATTTTATTAATGATGGAATATATAGATATACGGAATAATATAGACACACTTTAACTAAAATATTCATAAGTGATACATGAGAGAAGAAAACTAAAATAAAAATAGAAGAAAAATTTCCTAATTCAAAAACATGCTCATAGGAATCGTCTCCATAGTTGGTGTTGAAATACCCTTCATCATGGTTGAACTCATTATTATATAGGCCAATGGTTTTCCATTCTCTAGTCTTCAAATTCATGATCCTTGAAATATCCATTTAATATCTCCTGTAGATTCTGTCCATGAAATTATTGATCATGGTAGGCCAATTTAATAGCTGAATTATAGAATGGTTCCCTCTTGATATATGTTCCAAAATATATTATATTTTTCAAAAAATAAAATTCAACTTGATCCTCCTTGTGTGGTATGTTATATGACCCATTAATTCTCAGATTTTATTCTGGATGAATGTTTCATATTTCCCCCAAATCATTGAGAGGTAAAGGTCGTACTTAATGGATTGTAATATTCATTATCATCAACAAATTATCTCCACATATAATTTTACATCCATTAATATTTGAATCACCTTAACTGGGTGTGTTTTTACTGATTTATGATTAGTTTCTTGAGGTGTGGTCCATGGGGTCATCCATAATGATTATATAACATGATTGATTTTTTTGACACTTGGATGGACAAATCAGCTCCTCATACAGAAGAAAATGATGATGAAAATAAATAAATGAATATAAAAAATAATGATTTAATTGGATGCATATTATATATGTTATTATTCAATTACCAAAGTGATTAAAATTTGTCGATATTATAGAAATTAACAATTTCCACCTTTAATCCCAACACACCCTATAAATCCAAAATTGATGCACAAAACTCAAATTGAAAAATTTTTAGGGATTAAATAATTAAATTACATATAAAAATGATGAAAATATTTTCTCCATCAATGGAATATATATTGTTGAAAAAATAACAACATCCGAAGATATAATGCCTTACTGGGATCATCAGAAGACGATGAATCAAATTTTGAACAGTTAACAATTTGTCCTGAATATAATTGTATTAAAACAATGGTTGTTTTTACAAAAAATAATATAAATATAACTAAAAATTCATTGGGAAGGATATATATGAATATAAATATTTGATGAAATAATTCTTTGAGTGTCACTAGTTATTTTGAATATTTTCTATATATTATTTCCTTGAGAGTAGTTCCAATGAGATTAATTTTTCTTTCTGGGTGTTTTATCCAAGTGAATCTATTGTGCAAGGATTACCTTGTAAAATATCTTAGTTTATCTTATAATTTTTTTTACTTATAATTTATATTGTTGTATTCTGATAAGAATTATTGATCTTATGATGTGTGAATCATGTAGCAAACCTACAAATTTAGGGCTTCCATGAATAGGTTAACAGAGAATATAATCATCTGCATAAAGGGATTATGGGGATCTAAATAATGAGAACCTTATAATTGGTTTATGTCAAGGATTGTCAGGTATATGAAGAGAGACCTTATGACATGTATAAAATATAAGAAAACTTTTTATAAATATGAAATTGAAGAGCCCTTTTAATTTTCAAAAATTTGGTGAAACTAAAAGTCAAATCTATAGACATCCTTATAAAGTTAATGAATATTAGTATTATTATATCCTTTTTGAGAATAATTTGAATTGTTATTAAATATTATGAACATTTATGAATACATTTATATTTTTTATTTTTTATCATTACTAGATATTAGTGATTTAATATCAAATAGAATTTATTTTTATTGAAATTATTAATATATATTAATAATTTATATTTTGATCTGATGATCATATTTCTAATAAATATAAATACATAGGGTAAAGGAAAATTATATATTTTTTTACTACATTTCAACCCCCTCTTATAGTGTTTCTTACAAACATATATAAAACCACTTTCGGATAACACTTGTTACCAGGTCTAGTTTCTACATGATTATAATAATAAAAAAATTAATTAATACCAACATTTATTATCAAATATAGTTTCTATTTGGAATGACCATGATCATATTTGTTTTGGTCCTTTAGAAATTATACCGGTTTTTCTTCTAACAGTAAATGTGTTATAGAAGAAATATTCTCTTGATTTTGTTCTGTATGGATTTATTATTGAAACTCATGAGAATTTATTTCTAATAAGGCCACATTTATTTGATTGAATGTACTATGAAACTTTTCCTAATAACTTTTAACATTTCATTATAAAAATTGGTATTTGTAATTTTCTTAGGACAATTGGATTTTATAATGTAACAAAGAAGGAATTTCATGATTTTTCACAAGAATAAAATCATGAATATCTGGTTAATCATAAAGTAAATAATTCTCTATTACTATTGATGACTAAGAATAACTATAGATAAATTTAATATCATGACCCATTATACAAAATTTGTAAGAAGTTAAAAGTTATAAATCATGGAAATTCAAAGGTTCTTTAAACTTGAATAGTTATGTTAACATCAGACTGAAACATTTGTTTTATAATCAGTGAAACCATGAATTAAATGAATAATTTGTTATGAATATAAAAAGCATATTACAATCAATTGGTTAGAAACAATTAAAAGAATGTCAACTTATTGAAATGTGATTGATATTATTCAAAATGATGGGATATCAAGGATGATAACTATTTATGATATTAAACATTTGACCTAGCTATGTCTTGAATAATTAATTTATACATCAATACAATATGAAAATTGACTGAAGAGAGATTCCAAAAAAGACAAAAGTAATAATCGAGCAGACCTAATGTATTTTATATGTAGTTATACTTTTAGAACTTTTACTTATTGTGAAATTTTTTCTAAATATCATGTTATAAAGTATTAATGTAAAAGTTTTGATAAAAAAATTTAGATGAAAGTGAGAATGAATTTATCAACCTAAAAAATGAATGAATATAATTTTTGGGAAAAAATAATATTAGTTATACTCATCAAAAAAAAAATTATAGAATATTTTGATTTAATTGTCTATGATTGTATAAAGGCCATGAATATTATCCCATATTATTCAAAATTTAATAAGTAATATTTAAAATCAAATATGTACTCTAAGAGTATAAGTATAAATAGTTTTATCTTCCTAAGAACCTTCAGTATGGGTGAAGTTCATACCACTTCTTATAATTCATTAGAAGATAGTGGGAGTGAATTTAAAAATATCAGTGTTTTTTATTAAAATATTTTGAGGGATGAAAATTGGACATGGATAAGATAATAATGGAATCATAAAGAAACCCCACATTATTATCTAAATATACTTATACATCTAAATATTATTATTCAACTTCATTTAATGAGGATGAATATAATACATAAGATGATGAAAAATAAAAACATATGATGGTGAAGATGATATGGGAACGTTCATTGAAATTAAAAGATATGAAGTCTTATTGAAAAACATAAAATGTGGATTTTTAATTATTTTTGTGTAGAGGAAAATATCATTAAATAAAAAAAATAATTTTTAGTTGAATTTATGAAGAATCTAAAACCCCATTAGAATTAGATTCTAAATCTAATTCTTGTTAAATATCAAAAGATCAAAATTTAGTTGTGGAAACTAAATCTACATTCATTAGTTTATATTATCATTTTCCATCATTACCCTATAGTAAATTAAATTTTGACAGGATTTATAAAAACATTTAACCCACCAGAACCTATGAAATTGTAGGAGTTACACTTGATAAATCTCAATTTTGATCTAATTAATTTTTACATAAAGTAAAATGTTTTGTGTTAAATTCTAAAAATGGGGACCATTTTAATTTTTTTATATATATCAAGTTTAATGTTTTAGTTTTCATAGATATTTTTTTCCCTAAAAACTAGACGTAGTTAAACATAAAATATTTGTGCATGTATGGGCTCATAAAATTTTATTTTATATTGTAATTGAAACTAAGAATGTTTAAAAATGTTTTTTTTACTATTTTCATGAGACATGGCTCTTCACCAACATCAAAAATAAATGGTACATAGAAAGTGGTTGTTCTCATCATATGACTAGATACAATTAAATCATCTAGAATATAAATAATTTACACATAGGATATGTCACCTTTTGGGATAATACACATGGTGAAAAAATTAGAATTAGTAATGTTTCTTTAATTAAATAATCCTTAATTTCTAATGTTTTTATGTTACAAGACGTAATAAAAATCATATAAATTTTAATTAACTATGTGATGTGGGTTTCCTAGAACATTAATATAATTATAAATAATCCATTTAAAATATAAAAGGTTCATTTGTTCTATCTGATGGTGATCATGATAATGTTAACACACATGACTTAAAATAATTAATACATCATAATTTTCCTTTTTTTGAGTGAAGCTAATTATTGATTTTATTAATGGGATAAAATAGATATACATTGAACCTATTAGAAATCAGCTAAAATTTATAGGAAATAAAATGATATAGAACTACTATAACATTATTTTTACACTACTGGAATCTATGACCATTTTCTATTTGATAATCAACATAAGTCTAGAATTTGGTAAAAAACAAAGCCTTATCTTTTGAATCTGTGTAGTTTGTACACATGTATTTTTTTCATCTCATAATAAAATTAATTATTTTTTCAAAACACCATATTTATATCTTGATTTATGATTACACTATATTTACATGGGTATATTTTATAATAATAAATTTTAAATCACATTATCATTTAATTTTTTTAGATTCTATTAACAAATGATAAAAACCCACCCCTGATTACTTATTAAGATAATATATATCTTGTTTTATTTCATCCTTTTCAGAATATTAATCCCCATAAGTTTTGACCATGAATAATGAAAAAAAATTCTTACTTTAGAGTGTTTCGGTGTAAATTATTTATCCTGAATAAAAAATGTCAACATAATAAATTTGATCCTATGGATGATGAAAGAGTTTTTATACATTATTATAGAACTAATATTTCGTAAATTTGTTTTTGATAAATTTGAAAACCATTATGAATAAACAATTATTTTAATATTTGATGAATCCAATCCTTTTATTTTTTCAAATATCTAGAAATAAATAATCTATATGATGTTTTTAAAAATTATTCTCACTTTTTATCAAAATATGACTCACAAATAGTAGTAATAAATCTAATATATTTAACATCAAATAATTTTCAATATTGAGAAAATATTTTAATTTCTGATTTATAACTATTTTTGTTGGTTCAACATTCCACTTTTCCTATGAACTAATCGATCATAAGGAGTCATCCCATTGATAATATCATTAGAGATGTAAAATAACAAGCCTAAACTATAATTTCATTAGTAAATAATTATGATCACCATGAATTTCAATTTCAATTTGAATATAACATAGAGAATGATGCATTAAGTTATTAATGTTCAATAATGGATATGCATTAACTGAAAAATCAATTTAAATATAATCAACATTGGACTTAGGTTGAGCATCATAAAAAATAGCCATTGATTAGAGTATAATGGTTATTTAGAAATAGTTTTAATGAGAATTTAATTGTATTATGCAATAAAGAAATACTTTTTACATTGAATATGATGAGAGTTTTGCATTGGTAGACATACATTCATCTATTTAGATCTTACTAGCATTTGTAGATCATTTGAATTTCACATTATGATTACTAGATATGAAAATAAAATTCCTAAATATATAATTTCAACTGGAATTATACTTTACAAAACCACTATTTTTTAGATGTTGAATTTATGGAATATGTGTTTATATATACCAAATCACATTTTTAACTAAAAAATTCGTTAAGAGCTTGAATTGATTGAATTACTATATTTTTAATTAATTTTCGTAATGGAAATGAAGATATTTAGATTTTTAGATTTTTTTCCCAATTCGAACATCATTGTAGAAATTTAAGTAGATCAAATTATATTTCGTTTGGCTTAAAAATAACTTTCTGATAGTTTTTTTGAACTTAGGAAATGTGTGTCTGAAATAAGCATGATTATTGAAAAGAAATTATTCATTGGTTTTGAAATATCTCAAAAATAAAAAGGAAATATATTATATCAATGTAAATTTATTGTAGTCTTACTTATATATTTTTTAAAATACTTAATCCTAGATTAATCTAACAATAGATTCTGTCAAACATGAGATTAATTAATGTGAGAAATATATTTGTGAAATATGTTCTAGTGGAATGATATAATGTTTACACTATCTTATAGAATGTAAACCTGAAATTATTTTTATGAGTTTTTTTTTGAGATAGTAAAAGATATTATGAAGGATTTACATGTTAAAGTAATAAAACACATTTTTTGGTAACTTAATGGAACCTCAAACATTTTTTTTGTTTTATTCTTTCAGAAATGACATTTTCGTAAATATTTAATTAGATGGTAAATTCAGAATATATAGCTTGGATATGAAAATTATTTAAAGAATATTTCGTTTCGTAGGATAATCATTAGTCACATGGTCTAGTAAGAAGAAACACTTATTTTCATTTACCATGGCTGAAGCTGAATATACAGTTGTTGGATGTCGTTGTAAACAAGTGTTTTGGATGCAACACACACTCATAGAGTTTTTTTTGAGCTTCAATAAATATTTAATCCCTTTTGATAATATTATTTTTGTTTCTTTTCCTAAAAAAACATCACATCACCGATGTGAAATGAAAATTGATGTATGACATTCTTTACTCAGGGATCACACATAAAAAATAGATATTATTATTGATTTTTTCAAAATATATAATTAGTTTGGTGATATTTTTACCAAAACATTAAATTCATATGGATTACAATATATCATAAATAAGTTTGGAATGATCAACATTAAGTGATTATAAAATTTGTCTCTATATAATAAATCACTTAAAATTGAATTAGTTTTTATGAAAGGGGGAGCACTTTTTTGTAAAAAGTTTTATTATTTTCTTATATTACCTTTATCAAGTATAATTATATTGAATGACATGTTATTAGTTCTATTTTAATAGTTTTTTAATATTAATGAATTTTATTTTATTCTTTAATATTTTTAATATAAACTAAAATTTTCATTAGTATGTTCGTAAACAAATAAATAAAATGTAATAGAAGATAAAAATAATAAAGTTTAAATTTTTACCTAGAACCATAATTAAAAGAGTAAGATCATATGTTTATTTGATGATAAATTTTGGCAGGATATATTTATTAAAATCTATATTTAGATGATTTAATTCATATTTTAATTCATTATTTAGATTTATTTATAAAATTGAGTGGGTGATATATTCATTGAAAGGAGAAGTTTAAAAATCATTACTATTTTATTTCACCTTTTTTCCCTACCTCATATCCTTTTTCAAAATCACAATGGGGGAGAACAATAGGATAAATTGTAAATATTTATTTTAGAGATGGATTTTTAAAGAGAATAATTTAATTAAATTTTCAAGTTGTTTAAAAATATATAAAATCAAGATAGATAAAAATTTAAAAGTCATTTTATAAGGGGAATCTTTTGTTTTTTTAAAAAGGGGGATAATTTTTTTCTTATAATTTGAAAAAAGTTAGAGGAAATTTTTTTTAAATATTTTTATATCTACTTATCATATTTATGTTTAATCTAGTATATTTTATATTGGTAATTATTTGTTTTTATTTAAATAAGGTATGAAAATAAAAATGATAATGATTTTAATATTTACCAATATTTTTTAGATTAAATAATGTTAAATTCAAAGATTTATAAAAAAGGGAAGATACTAATAACATAAAAACATATAAGAAATTGAATTTTTAAATTTACCATATCTTTATATTTTTTCAAACTGATCTTGTTCATTTAAATATAGAAAACATTATTTATCTTGTGACTCATCAGATTATTTTATTTGGAAAATAATAAAACACATCATATAGATTTATTATTAACGTATATTCTATTTTTAGTTATCATTACTATGCAGAATTGAATTTTCAATAAAAGAATTTACGAAGCAATTAAATAGAAAAATCAAAATATGGTGATATGAAGTTACAAGATAGATAATATTCATCACATGAATATACATTACAGTGATTCATAAATAATTTCATTAGAATATTTGTAGACTTGATAAGGTAATAAAAATATGACAAAGATACTATTGATATTAATAGAAATGACCCCAAATAATATAGTGTCTAAATACTGGAAAATTTTGCTTCAAAATATTTAAATAGGCTGAAAATCTCACGGATAAGGAGAGACAAGAATACCCAGATATGATGAGAAAAAAATTCGAAAGCCTCTTCAAATTTTATTATTTGAATTGATCTATACTTGAAATAGATTATTTTTAGGGTAATTTTCCCTTCTAATCATTTTAGATAAATGCTACAATTTTGTGGGTATTTCTTTGAAAAATATTATAGACTTTATTATAATCATTAATATACTAATCGTTTAGATCATATAATTTTACTAAAAAGATGATGATTTTTGTGTGTAATTTATGAATAAAACCTAGGGATTTAGGGATTACAAGGATAGTAAGATAGAGGATCAAATAATCTAGTTTGACGGATTCATGGTTTATGAAGACTAAGAACGATCTGATTGGATTAAGTCGAGGACTTCTCAGGATTAAAATAAATACCTTATTATAGGTATGAAATTAGTGAGAACTTATATTAGGTATAATGTTGATGAATCATAAATTTTGATTTATGAGACTTCTTATTGCTTGAGGATAAAAAGGGATAGTTTTGTAATATGTTTTTACTAATTTTTTGAGTTGAGATTCAATACTCTGTGAACATTTTTTCATAATTTTCATCTACTATGTTTTCTACATTTTTTATAAGTTATTGATTAAATTTATTATTGAATTTATTTCATCTACCTTTATATACATGCAATAATAATTTATAATTTGAATAGAAGAACATATTTTGAGTTAATAAAAGTATTGAGGGTGTAGAAAATTTATAAGTATTCATTTAACTATAACTCACACCATCTTATAGTGTTTCTAGATTATATATCTAAAAAATAATTATGTCCATAAGAGATTGTGGAACCAAATATTTAATTAAAATATCATGCCTGCTAACTACAGATCATGTGTAATGTAGTTCTGTAGATAGATATTTAATTTTCAGGATTAATAGGATGTCAATTTATCATTTTTCATGAGTAAAAAACCCAAATCCGTTCTTTAAAGTATCAACGTATATTAAAAATCTCTCTATAATTGAGGCAGGTGTGAGTATATGATTAGTTATTAGCCTCTTATTGAGATTCTTAAATATATCATTACATTATTAAATCAAGATATAGTTCACCGCTTCTATGTTACCTTAGTATGTGGGATATAAAATTGTGACATGTTTCCCAAAAATCATTGGTAATCACTTGAAAATCCAAGACAACAATGGATAAGTGGTAATTATTGTTCTAGCTCATTGTTTAATCACATTTGACATTAAGGGGTCCATATAAATCCTTTCACTTATAATCATATTCCCCAAGAATGTGACTTCTTGTATACAAAATTCAGTCTTTTTAAACATAGAATAAAAAATAAGCTTATTTAATGTATTCAAAACCATCCATAGATGTTATTAATTTACTTCCTTTCTCTTGGATCATATGCTAATATCATCAATAAAGATGACCAAAAATTTATTGAGGTATTATTTAAGACTCTATTCATCAGGTCCTAAAATATTTATGGGGGAGTTTTTCAGTTAGAATGGATTAACTATGAACTCATAGTTTCCATATATTTTATGTAAGACTGAACATTGAATACATTACCTCTTCATCTTAAATTAATGATATTTAGGACAAAGAACCATTTTTCTGAATATTAAATTTCCTTGAATTTTTTAAAAAAATCCAAAATCCATGATAATATATACTTATTGTTTATTGTGATATTATTAAGCTCTTGGGAATTTATTCATAGTGACACACCTATTATGGGATTTTGAAAAAACGTCTTTTTTAAATCCTATGTTAATAGGAAGTATTCTTGAAACCATGGGTTTTCTCTTGATAGGGGTACTGAAATGTAAATTATACAATTTGAATTATGAAATGGGTGGGTTTCGAATTGTATTATTTTGAATAAAAATGAAAAAAATAAAAAAACAAAATTGAAATTAAGTGGTGGAAAAGTTATGGGTTTTGGTTAGGATATCCTTTTATAATGATATCAAAGTATTTAAAAATTTTACTCCCCTTCTTAATAACTTATGAATGAGAGGTTCACAATTTCTTTACCTCTCACCACATTTCTAATGGATATTTTTTGAATATTAATTAAATATAAATATATTCTTTGTATATCATCCTTAATATGTGTGTGAAATGGAATATTTAATACCAAATAAGGAACTTATCCTACATTACTTAGACAATTCCCAATTAGGCTTTGTTGTTCCTATGAAACCCAAGAGTTTTCAATTTCCTTTCCACATGTACCTACAATCTCTAAAAACATCACCAGAAAACCTAGTATATATTTTCATAAATATATTACAGTGAGTAGAGAGTGATATGTATTCCTCAACCAAGAAAACAGCCAATAAAAATACTTATTAATACAAAAACGGCCACATTTTAAAATGTAAACTATTTTTAAATAGTAAAACCAATTAATAGAATAAGGAGTTTTATTAATTGATGTTCAGAAACTCATGAATTATAATAAAAATTCCTTCCTCCCTTGATCAAACTATGTTTTAACCTACAATGGGAGGGATAATAGTTGTTAATTGAGAATAAGAAGTTATTACAGGGAAAACAGTATAGATAGTAAATCATGATTTTTTTGGAAGAGAATAAAATATTTCCTAAAAGGTAATGGATATTTTATTGAATTTAAAACACTTAAAGATGTCTGAAAAATGCTAGATACAATAATATCTTCATAAAAATGAGAAATATCATCAGATATGTGATTTATCCAAACAATAACTGAAGCACATACACCTTTTGTTACCAAGACCATCCACTAAATAGTTTTCTTCCCTGTATGCATGTGTGATGATATAATATATTGAAAACATAGAGTCGATGAATTTGATTTATTTTGTAGACATCATCCATGAAAGATGTAAAATTTCATTTATGATAGATTGAACAATAGTGGTGGATTCATATTCAATAAAAAATTTGAGCAACAATTTTTTATTTTCCATTGGGACAACACTGATAATATCAATCATTTCAGAATAAATAAAAGTAATGAGGCCACTTAGACCATATAAACATCATATTATATCAATTCTATGATTTCTGAAAATTATAACATAACCATAAGGTCCATGATTCCCTTTAGATGCTCCATATGTATTACATTTAATCTAGAATAGTGTTATAGTTATAAAGATGTCTTTTAATGTTCTATAAGGGGGAAGATAATTACCCTTAATTCCAAGATTCCTGGGAATAAAAAAATAGTGAATAAAATTGAAAAAATATAGATTTAGGAGGTTATTAGTTTTATTAATAATTGTAATAATTTGAAAGAAAGTTTATTCAATAAAAAAAGTTGTTTTATCCTGAAGAAACTTACTTAAATTAGTACAAAGTAGATGTTGGAATTTCTACTAAGAACTAGAGAGAGTTTCAAAAGATTGATGGAGATGGGCATCTTGATATAGGCCATGACATGATTAAGATTTCATGTTGTGGGAGGTATCACCACTTAAAACAGATCGAAAAAAACATCCATAAGGTTATGATATTAGCATAAATATGGAATATATTATCAATGTCATCCATGTGTTGATTACATAGAACACATTTCAAGAACAAATTTATTATAATAGAATGAAGAAAAAAATCAGTTCGTATTTTATAAAACAAAACCTTCTATATAGGAGATAACATGGATTGAGAAATATATTTTCTGCAAAAAAATATATAGCCAAATTCTCATATTAACTTGAATCAAGTCATGATAAAAATATTTTAAGAAATTATACCTTTTGAAGAAGTTTTCTAGAAAAAAAATTACCATTAGTAAAGATAAAAATAATCACCATTTCTAGAACATTAGCATGAAACTTTTTCAAGGATGTTTCCATATTCTCATTTAATGACACATTTATATCAAAATTAGGGTCATTATAATTTATGTTATGATGAATATGTGTACTTTACCATTTGATTGACCCTAAATTCATTATGAGTTGATGTTGGCCAATCAGGGAGAGTTCATTGAAATTATGTAATAATAATCCTTAAGTTCTGACAAAATTAAAGGGCCCATGTAATTTAAATTCATATTTTTGAGCTCATACATGAATCTACTTCTCAAAAAGGAAAGTCCCTTTTATATACCAATAATGATATCTCACTTGAAATAAAATATTGAATACTTGAAATTAATAGCAACAACCTCATATTTTGAGAGAGAGAGAGAGATAACTCTAAGAGACGGGGAGAGATCTCCTTCAATTTTATGGATTCTTATACTCATTCTTATTTAGTAGGTGAAAATATCTATCGATACCAATATTATTTCAATTTTAAAATATTTAATTATTCCTTAGAATATATATTTAATTTCATGGTCTGAGCTTCCACAAAATTTGTGGTTTCATAATATTTATCTTGAATGTTTTTCAATCATATGTTACAATTTATCATATTCATTATAATCTATGAGACATCCTATGATTGGGTTACATGCATGCTAATGTGGTGATACAAATATTCAAATCTAATTACATGTGATCCATAAAATATTTTCTTTGAACTATCATCTTTATAAAATTAAAAATATAATAATCCTTATTATGTGTGTTAGTGTCTCATATATAGCTTAAAATATTCCTTAAGGAGTCCATGATTACCCTTATAGAGTGAAAAATCATCCTCACGATAGACATTAATACAGTGTCTTATCCGTATGATAAAAGAATCACCCATATAAATTCTGGTCATCCATTCTTATAGAGGATACAGTTATGCATATTCTTCTCATCATTGTTGAATTTGGATGCCTTTTCTTATTCCTCATTCCCAAGATGAAATGAATCTTATATATATTTTAATTAATCCTTAATAAATTTAAATTCCTTTCCAAATTAATGTTACTTGAGCTACAACCAACTGACTTTTCCATCAAAATAGAATGATAAATATTAATCAATATCATTACATTTATTTTTTTCCAAAATAAATTTGATCAATTAAGTTCACAATTTTGAACATATAAATAATATTCAAAAAATATAATGAATTGATAAATTAAATTTAAAATTCCATAGAACGGAATAAATTAATAAATACGGGGGAATAAATAAAATTTATTATCAATTAAAAATGATTTAAATATTGAATATATCAATTCAACAATACATAATCCTTTGACTCCTCGAAAAGTGATATTCAGATTATAATCCATTAAAAAATCAAAAACCCTAGAAATTTCAAGTCCCATTTTCAACAATACATTATTAAATCATATTAATCATGCTTAATATTATACATTGTACTTTATTGATTAAGTATATTTTATTATATTATAATTATCTCATCCTCACACACTAATTTAGACCAATCTTCTTGGAACTATTTCACCTATCACCCATGTATGAGTTTAATAAAATTTTCACAAATTCTACGTTCATGGAAGGGTCACCATAGGCTTTATTAATTTCTAAATCTCTACCCAATGAGTCAAGTGCATGTTCTTATCATGAGTAAATGACACGGTAGTTCAATGGATCAAGAGATTCTGGGATATATTGTGTGGATATTGTAAGGTGTAATATACGGTTTTCCCAATATTGAATATTGGTTCATGATTTATTCTTTTCTTAAAGTGTGTAATCCTTCCTCACTTCCTCATGAATTGTTAATCTCTACACATTTTAACATTTAATTTAATTTTCAAACATTTTTCACTTCACTATTGGTAGACACATCTTATCTCTTTTTTCTTAATCATCTTTTACTCTGATCTCTATTGTTATCATGTACTGGGATATTAATTTAAAATAATCTATGAATATATTTTTTAGTAGGTGTGTGAATATACTTTCCATGACTTTGGAATATATTTTCATCCATTTTAATGCTTTCTAGGCCCTTTTATCAAATTGTTTTAGAAATGTTTTTAGTAGATCCTCCAAAATAGCACATTAATAAAACTTTTAAATGTAATGGAAAAATCAGTCAATAATGCTTCAGTTCATATTGGGCAATTCCTTCCCTAATACGTTAATATTATGGGAACCTTACTAACTTCTAAACAAATGTATAAAGGGGTTTTGGGAATGTAATTTGGCTACTAATTAGGGTCAATCATGTATTTTAATGACTATATGTGTCAACATTCAAGGTAGGATAGAACAAAAACCATTTTTCAAAATATGATTTTAAAATCAAATGAATTCCCCCATCACTTATTGAACATGATCCTCAATTATTAAAGGTCATTACTAGAATACTCATTAAATTCTTGTTATTTATGCATGACATTGTTTTCTCAATAAATGAGATAATTGGGAACATGAACTAAAAATTATATTAGAAATATATCATGCAAGTAAATTTATTTGTTCATAAGAGGTAATGACAAGATATTGAAGAAATAATGGTTTTGTAATGAATATCCCTTTCATGAATTTGAAAATAATTTATTTCAACATCAATAGAAGTTAATATAAATTTTAAAATATAATTCTCATAATTAAGATAGGTTAAACATTTATAGGTTTCCTAAAATGGAGCATAAACAGTTTTAAAATAGATTAAAAATTATAAATTAAGATATAAAATTTCAAAACATTAAAAAAATTTGAAAAATAATAACTAAATTCTGGAAATAAATAATGAAAAAGGCTCCCCACAGTACACATAAATGATTAATTTCTCTAAATGAAATCTAGAAAAAATTATGAGCTAAAAAATATTTTAATTGAATCATAGTTAGAGGTGTTAAATAAATATATAATGTGATGTTTTTTTATTATTATACATGTTCAAGGAGTATGATCTCTTCTATTACTACCGATGAAATATTTCAATAGGATATTTTTAGCTTGTTCCCTTTATTAATCCAAAAAACAACATATAGGTATAAATTTAGGACTATAAAAGGACATTCCTATCTATAATGACGTTTTCTTGGAATTATCCGGTGTCTTTAATTTTAAAGTAACACTCAGTCCCATGAATGGAAGTATTTATAAATAATTAACTTATAATAAACCATTGTAGTTCTTCCTTATAAATATTTGAGTTTTAAAAAACTTATCTTGTAAAAGTTTTTTAGAAAATTCCAAAGGTTCCTTAACTATAATTTTTCCCTCACCCACATGAAAATTATATAGTATCCTCATAAAATTTTAATATATTTATCATATATATATATATATATTAATTTATGAATAGTAGGAAATTAAGTGTTAAATAAAGTTATCACTGGATTATTTCTTATTGGTAGACAATTTATAGGTGTGTGATCTTATCTAATAGTTGTAATGGTATATTTCAATTTTATTTCTTTATCTTATTCCCATTAACATGAAATGAGTTCTTATATCCATCCTTAATGATCCACAAAATAGAAAAATGATATACATTAGTTAATATAAATTGCATTCCGAGTAGGATTTTTGTTTATCTAGAATTAGTTTTGGGTCCTGAAATGAAATTTCAAACTTTTTCCAACGCATGGGAGAGTTTCTCTGTTGAACTATCTTATCATGATACACTCTAATTAATTCCTTTTAATTTTTCTTGTAATAAAAATATTCTCTTCTAATTTTTCCATGAACCATCAGTTTTAGTAATCATTCCATTTCATCTCTGTCTAGATTCAAATTTATCTCCATAATTACCTTGTAATATTTGGTTCCATGTCCAAATAAACGTCGTAGATCATCCCATAAAATAATTTTCTAGAATCATTTAAATTAGTGCTTTATTTGTAACATTATAATAAGAAATGATATCTTCCAAACTTTTTATCTAATCCTTTCTATTTGGATCAACTATTTCCAATAGGTTTTATTTAGTATATCTATTTTAAACATTATCCTGACCATAGGTTTATGGAAGGTAGGGTTTTTTTTGGGTTGTTACCTATACTTACTCCTACATTTTTCCATGATACAATTGTATAAATGAGTCCCTTGATCACTAATTATTTCTCATGGAACTCTAATCCTGAGAAAATTTTATCCCTCAAAAAATCAAAATTGAAATTAGTACCCTTAGTTCTTGTGGATTTTTCATCCACCAACTTCAAAACCTTATCCACTCTAAATAGTATGTAAGAGTTCCCAAAAGACATAGGAAAAGGCCAATATAGTATATTATCAGAACGTTAAATATGGTACAAAAATATTATTGGTTTTTGAGACATTTATGTCTTCATGGATGTGTTTCCAAAAAATTGAAGCTATTAAAATATGATTAAGAACCTAATTGAATATTTAAATAATTTTGGAAAATATATTCATGATTTTAAATTTCATTTTTCAATTATATTAGATCCAAAGTGGCCTCCACAAGATAGGGTGTAATAAAATAGAAGAACAAATTGTATCTCACATTTAGGTAAAAATATTCATTTCATTTGGCCCATAGTGATTTTATAAAATATAGATCACCCAAAATATCATATTTCAGTTCATATTTTAGCTTATGAGCCTTTTATGGGTTAGGTTAGATGGAACATGAGAATTTAATAATAATTTGATAATTTCAACGTAACATGGTACCTCTCCTCTAAAAAAATGAAACTTAGCTCTTATAATTGACTTATTAAATAGATCTTTGTCTAGAATTTCACCTTAAGATAAATTGGGATGTTCTCTCACATGATCTTCCACATAGCTCTCAACTTATTTGTTATCATTGATCTGAAAATTAAACCCTAGAGTAACAATGTCCGTATCAAAAGACTTCATTTTGATCTTTCCATCATTATTAAAAACTTAAGGGATGGATGATCAGAGAAAATAGAATCTTAAATTGTTTAAAAGTAATATTTGTATTTTTCCGAAGTGAAAAAACATATATGGACTATTTTTATAGGTTTTTAGTGGTTTTTCACAACATTCAATATTTTTTAGGCATAGAAAATGGATTGAGGTTTTCCTTCAACAATTTGAGAAGATATTACTCCAACATAATGTTTAGAATCATCATAATGTTTTTTAAAAGGATTCTCCTAGTTTCGTGGAAAAATTTCAAGTGGTGTGATAAACACAAAATTATTCTCATCAAAATATTCCATAAAATCATCATAAAAATATTATTTATCATTATTTTAATTTAATCTGGAATGAGGAGGAGAAATATTTCAACTTTCCTAAATAAATATCTTGAAAAAATATGAATGGCCGAGAAAATATCAGACATGATTCGCGTAGTGGGGATATGTGTTTTAATTTTCCAATGTAATTTAAAAAACATCCCCATCAATCTCTTTTTAGAAATAACATTACCCAGTAATACTCATATCTTTACCAGAAAATGAAAATTTTCAAAATTTAAAACATGGTTCTTTTTAATGATAGTTTTGAAAACATTATCAGGATTTTAGAAAATGAAATAATCAATTGAGTTTCCATAAATAGTGAGTTTATCAAAAAATAATTCTATAAAGTATTAAATTTGATCAAAAAAAATATTATCCATAGATATCTAAAATGTACCAGTTGCATTTTAAATTCAAATGTAATCATTATTTATTAAAAATTTCAATATAAACAGGTAAATGTTTTTTTTCTTTTGATCTTATAGAACAATTAACACCATAAAGTCACTTAAAAATTTATCCATGAAATATTAGCGAGTCCTTCTCATTAATATTTCTATCATTTGGTTCATAATCATATTGGGAACATGATCTTTACTAATGACCTAATATAACATCCTATAATCTATATATACTCTCCAAATTTTCTTAACTACAACAGGAATCAATTATTTTTGATTAATCTTCATTGTGGACAACCAAATTTTTGAGAGATATGTGAATAGTAGTAACCCATTACGTGTCACATATGGGGTCGTTTATTCCTATTGACCAATGTTTTGTATATACATCTATATTACCTCAATAACTTTTTGATTGAATCTTATTTGGTGTTTCATAAATGTTTTTTAATTTTCTTTATATATAATAAATTCTTTCATAATATGGGATTTATTCCTGATATATACCTTAAACTAAATCCTATTTCATTCAAATTTTACCTTAAATGTTTAATAACGTATTTTTCAGGATAAAAGGACACATCTCCCAAGCACGTGATACAAATACTTATGATTAGTTTGTGTGGTTTCAATTAAATATATTGGGGTTGTTATATGTATGAAATTAGAGAAGGGTTTCTTACACGCAATGATTTAAATTTCAAAAATTAAATAACTTCCTCAACATTAAAAAATCAATAAAATATATCAATGAATTCATGTTTTAACCCTTCACCCAAATTGTAGAAGGATTTTTAAAAATGTATATAATCATTTTTATTAGACTATCAATTTTTAATTTTCATTCAATGGGTAATGTTTCCAAAAATATACTTTACTATTCACTAGGATAATCCCTTTCAATTTTTGAGTGTATATGAAGTGAATTATCCTCCTGGTATTTTTTTCAGAATAATTTATGTTGATGTTGAAACTTTTTTTCACCAAACACCATAGTGAGATTCCCCTCAATGTACATTTTTGATGGGTTTATCTATCTTCAAGAAATGCTCTCCCAAGATTATGGGTGGTTGTGATAGGGTGTTATAATCCTCTCTATTAATCACATTGAATTTATCTTGAATGGTCGAATTTTGGACAATAACAATAACATATTCTAGGGATCTTATTGAAAAAGCTATAGGGGAATTTTCATTTCGAACCATCACCCTTGTGTGATTCAATTATGAAATCTAAAATGTTGTAAAAAATGAGGAATTATATTTATAGAAAACCCAATATCACACAAATATTATTTAATTGTGATAGAATAAATAATACAACTGATAGAAAATTTCAAGGTATCTTAATACTCAAAGAAGCATTTTTTGGTGCATAATCAACTAAATAATATAGCATACATTGGAAATTTTTTAAGAGATTTATGGTTGGGAATATTTATCTATATTTTACATAAATGTTCAATAATTTATCATTTTATTTATTTATTCTGTATCTTTATTTATTAAATCGTCAATAATGGGAATAAAAGTGGAATATCCTTCTTCTCCCATCACCAATTGTTTAAGGCAATATCAAATATGTTTTTTTATTTCTGACAGATTGTTTTCCTCTAAAATTCTTATTTCTACATAGTTTGGTTATAAGTTTTTTGTCTAGATTTTTTAAATAATTTATCTTCCATGATGATTTTATTTTTATTGTACTAAAGTGTGGATATGGGGTGATTCTCAATTAACATTTTTTCTGACCATAATCACATTACCATTAGGGTTAGGAACCGATTAAGATCCAAATTTCTCTAAGTTCTTGTAAAAGGTTTCCAAAATACTTATATGTTTTTTCTTGAACTACTCTACCGTATTTATCAACTAAGAAAACATTGATCCTTACTATTTTAGTATGATGGGTTGTAGAGAGGTGGTTGGTTTTACAAAATATTTCATTTACTAAAATAAGGGTGGTGGATAAGATGGTTAACAAAATGTTTGTCTTATTGTTGTTTATATTGTAGGGATTGTTTTTATTTCTATTAGTAATATGGTTCAATAAGATAATATTGATGACTAAATACATATTAGATATCAGTGTTATCCTTCGATTCTATATTTGGTTTCTGATAATGCCTTTCCTCCTAAAATAATATAGATATTTTAGTACCATTCACAGTAATACATTGGTTAGTAAAATGATTTAGAGAAGAGAACATAAAGAATATATTATCCGGTTTTTGTTTTTAACTGGATTTATTTAAGTCGATTTATCTGTCTGAGGTGGTTAGTTCTTCTAACATAGATTTTTGTATTTGGTATGAGTTTAAATATATTACCACTTAAATTCTTCTTATAATATTAAATATTATATAAAAATATTAAGAATTCTGGGAAATATTATATATAAATAAACTTTTCTCTAATGATTATTTTTCAATAAGATATCCTCTTAACGATGTATCATGAATATTCATACCATTACCAAGTAGGCATTGATAGAAAAAAACTAGGAATTGATGAGCTATAATATATTTATGTATGAACTGACACAAAAAAAATTAAATCAATCCCAATAATCATATAATGTCTATTAGGAAACATTTATAATGGAATATATTTCCTTCATGATTTTTGTGATTCTAGGGTTACGTATAAATCGTTGTACAAAACTAATTTTGGGTTATTTTAATAACCTGATTTACATTGCTAAAAACTATAAATCCACCCCATTTCCACTACTTTATGTTAGAACGGAAAATATATCCTGTTTAAGAACCCCTACCAATATTATTGGATTGAGTGGTGAAAAAACATGTGTGATGATCTTGATGTGCTTTTGGGGTCATCACCTACCAGAAACGTACATCTTGTAAATAATTGTATTAAACTAGTTTTTGTGTCAAATTAGTTTGTAAAGAATGAATAAATATTTTTTTATTTATATAATAAAATATTTGATACATAAATAAATTTAATTGTCAATTTAGTATTTCTTATGAGGGTGATATTATCAAAGAAAAAAATTTGGGTTTCCCTATAGTCTTTGTAGGAAACTTCTTCCAAATTAAAATTTAAATAGAATTTTCTATCTTTCTTTAGTAGGGTTATCTCAATCTGAGTTCCAAGAGGAAAAATTTGTTCAGTAATGAAATTTGTTATATAAAAACATATTAATTTTTACACCACCTCCCCAAAAATAGAACTATGTTTTTGTACACCTTCATTTGGAGAGTGAAAATATTTTTTTTTAATTTTTATTTAAAATAAAGAATTGTGGAAACCTATTGTAATCAAAATTGAGGGGTTCTTAAAAATCAATTATCATTTTTCTAGTATGAAAAGGGGATGATTTTAACTATTTTATTTAAAAAAATATTAAAAAAATAAATAAAGAGATCAAGAAAAAGTGATGGAAACGTGATGGGTTCCATGTTGAATATCCATTTATAATTCTATCAAAATCTTTAAATAGTTTACTCCTCTAATTATTAACTGATGAATTTCAGGTTACATGATTTTCTTACCTCTCACCGTTGGTTGATTGGATGTGGTTAAAATTACCTCGACATGAATATGTTTTAGAATATAATCATTTATATTCATGTGAAATGGATACTATCAAACCTAAAAATTAACCAATCTGACTTTACTCAAGAAATACCAAATCATGTTTTGGTGTTACTAAAAAATTGAAGATTCTTCCACTATATTCACACATGTTTCACCAATATAGAAACACTTAACCACTATAAATTATATATAACATCATATATTGATGAGATTAATTTTTAGGAGACTTCTGATCATTGTCTATGTTAGTATCTAACAAAAAGAATTATTAATACGAATATAACAAAATTTAAAAATATAAACTACCAATAAATATTGAAACAAATTCAAATAATAAAATAAACCAAGGTCTTTACACCTCAATGTGTGTGATAAAATTTGTTAATAGAGAGTAATATGGCATTAATTGGAAGAATAATAAAGAAAAGAAATATTGGAAACTCTAAAAAAGTAACAACAAACCAACAAGTTGAAAGATAGATAGATATTAGAGTGATAGACCTCTCATTTATTCTTATATATTCCTATTCACTGTATTATTATACTATTAAAAATATCCCATGATCCTAGGTTATTTCAATTATAAAATATTTTTCCTTAAAAATCGCCCTTAAAATGAATAGTTTCTCCTTGTAAAAAATGCACAAATTTTATCATTTTATTTAGACTAAGTTTCCAATTATATATTTTGATTGGTCATATTAACTATACTAATGATGGATTCTTGATATTAGGTTTCATGCATGATTATGTGGCAATATTGAGCTTTATGTTGATGAACATGTTATACTTATAAACTTTTCCATGAGAAATCTTACTTATACTAAATTTTTTAAAAACACTATCCTTAAGATGTGTCGAAATGAATCTTATAAAACTAATTATCATCCATAAATATTTTTTGGTAATACTGATAAAGCATAAAATTAACCGTATTGTGTCCATCCTTATAGAGTCTAATATTTATGAAAATAAAATTAATTATTATGAATTGTATCCATACACACTAATAAAGATTATATTCATCATTATGAAGATCCTTGTAATGGAAATCTTTATAGAATACAAACTGTTCCTTTTATAATCATGATTCCCTTGATAATTTTTGATTCCTATGATGAAATGACTCTTATAGAGAGTTTAATTAAAGCATTTGAAATTTGGTTGGATTTTATAATTCTTTATTTCTCAATATATGATAACATATTTTACCTTACCAATAGTAATATAAATAATAATTAGTAACTATCCATTCATTTTATAGAAAAAATCATGTTGATTAATTAACATCACAATTTTATCCATTTCAACAATATCCATCTAATCTAATGAACTGACCCTTAAATTAAAAAAATTTATGAATACATAATGAATTAATAAATATATGGTAATAAATTTAATTGAATGTTAAAAAATACAATTCCATTATAGACTATATCACATAAGCTTATTGATCAATACTTATTCCTAATAAAGATATCTAGTAAACCCCATGGTTATTTACTAATGCATTTATACCCTCTGTCCAGATACTAGTTTGTTACTTCTTTAACTCATAATGTTGTATAAGATCCATCTAACTTGGGTCTCATGTATATATGTGTATATCTAGGTATAAGTTATTTTGATAATGAAACCTCATGATTTGAGGGAAGGACAATAGATTCTTCCAAGAATACATCACTATATTCGCTCACAATAGACATGTCCTTAAGGTTAACTCATTATTTTAACCAAATATTTGTGAAAAGATATGATTATATTTTGAGTATCAAAACCTATTCAATTGAAATGATTTTTTAAAGTAGATTCATAATCTTTCATTAATTATTATAGGATCAGGGGATGATTTTGTATCTGGATATTTATTTTTTTAGCAGTATTTTATGTGAGATATATATAATTAGATCCAATCTATGATAGGTATAATATCAAATTATATAGAATTAATGATTTTATGATTTTTACGGAAAATATTTCCACACATTATTATAATGTAAGATTATAAAAATTTTGTTGCCACAATTTCTCCACTGAGTTTTTTATTACATATCTCTACATAGAGATATCTATGAGGTAATTAAATAGTTCTAAAAAAATTATAGGATATAAAATTAATTAAACAATGATATTTAGTTATATTTTATGTTAATTAGGATTCCTTCGAAGATGATTTTAAACATAATTAATTAAAAAGTGAAGCCTTGGGTGGTACAGAATGTATCCACCTTGGCATGTAGATAAAGTTATTTCCATATTGCTTGATTGGAAAAAGAGAAGAAAAAAAGTTATTGGAATAGATTCTTGGATAGATATATTGGACAAAATAATTGGTAATTATTAATGCGATTATCATGTAAAGACATGTGGTAAATCTTATATAAACATAACTTACAACAATCAGATCTAAATTTTAAAAACTATTAGAATATGATTGTTTTACTCCACTTTAAAACATGTACTATTATTACTAATATTTTCAAAATATGCTCAATGTTTGAAGGTTGATCTAGTTAATAGTGGCGGTTCGATCATTGGTGTATATAATATAAAAATTTATATGTTACATCTTTTATATATCATTAATGCTGATTTAAAATGGTGTGAATGAAGCTGGAATTTAGACGGAAGAAGTGTTCTTTGGAATTCCATTTAATAATAATTTTTATATATATCCTGGCAGTAGAACAATATTTATTACGTTTATATTTATTGAAATAATTAATTTAATTATTTGGAGTAATTTATAAGTGATTTGAGATGTTTGAGAATTCTTGGAGTTGATTTGAAGGATATTTGAATTTATTCTACGAAATATACAAATTTTATGCTATAGTTGGGAAAATGTTAAATTAAATTATCCTACTTAGTTATTGTGTAGGATAATTATTCTATACATCATTTATTTTTCTATAATGTTTGATATTTGAGTTTGTGTTATTTATATAATAGAGGGGCTAAAAAACAATTTTAATTTCCCTATAAATAAGAGGTTCTTTTTTATCTAACAGGGACTTAAGTTATGAGATCCACCCATAAGATGTTTCTCTGAAACATGAATGATGTTTTGGGAGTTTTGAAATTTGATGATGGAAAAATTTATACCACTAATGATATTTTATTCCAATAAGATAATTTGGGGTAGAAAAAATTACATTTGAGTTTAAAATAATTTTACAAAAAAACCATAAAGTGGAAGATATTTCAATAGGGAGAAAAATATTTTAGTCCTCATAGGGGATTTAAAATCCCATAAGAAAAATTTATAATATAGATTATATTTTACACCACATAGGTCCATTATTGAATTCAGATGAGATTTGGTTATGAAAATTATCCAACACTTGTAAGAGATTTGCAGCCTTATATGATGTATAGAGAAATTAAATGATATTTGATATATGTAATTTTTTAGAGTTGTACAGTAATGTAAAATATCCTATGGTGCTTTAAAATTACATAAAAAATTATATGATTCTATTTCGAGAAAATGATATTTTATAGAATTATGAGATTCAAAATAATTTTGTTAAAATATTTCATTGGGTGATATGTAAGGAAAAAAGAAATATTAAATTAAATGCGATGCAATTTATAATTTATTGAGGAACTAGTACTTGATCCAAGGTAGAAGAAGGTCAATGTTTTAATAATTTCAACAATATCAAATTTTCTAAATTTAATTTATCAAATTTCCGGAATAATTCATATAATGATTCAAAATTTCTCAATCTGTTCTCTAAATTCTATATCCTTTATTTAGAGGTATTTTTAAATTGAAAAGCAGATTTAGAGTGCAATGTTTTCTCTTGTGTGTATTGAATCATGTTATTTTCTCTATAATAATTCATATTAATGATGTCACATCATAGAAATAAAGTCCCACACATAAAAAAATATGGTGTACTAAATGAGGTAACTTTTAAATGTGGTTAAATGTGGTTAAAAAATATGATGTTCATGAAAATCAAGACAACAAAAAACGAATCATTTATAACTCTTCCTTCAGGTGGTAGGGAGTAAGTATTATCAATATCCCATTTATTGAAATTAAAATGGAAATTTAATTCATTTCATCATCCCATAAATTTTAGATAATGATATTTATAGAGGAAAACATTTAAAGAAGAATATAAGCCAAAATTAATTAGTGTTAGAGTATTGGAAGCATAGAGGATGTAACTATCTCGAAGAAGAAGAACTAGGAGACCCTACTTTATGTTATAACAATGAAGGAATGTAAATATTATTCTATTATTAATCTATACAGTAACAAGGTTTTTCAGAATGATAAGAATAAAAATAACAAACTAAGATAGAATAGTTTTTATTGGATAGATTCAATTGAAGTGAATTTTGAGTTTCAGTAAGCCATATAACAGATTTGAAAGAACATGAAATTGGAAAGTATACTAATCGGTGAGTTATATGAGTTGTTCTTGATGAAATATAGGTTGTCTAAGTCACTCTTTTATAAAGAAAATGATCATTATTTTTGTGTACAAAATGCATCATTGGTCAAACTATTGATTTACATTATGAGGATGAAAGATGCTGAAGATCAAGCTAGTGTGATGCCGATTTAATGACTATTTGTTACAGTATGAAGACCCCTTCACATAAGTAATATTATAGAGTCTGAATTCACTATAATTATATTTTTAATATTCTCACCTATATAATATGGTAAGAGTGACTTAGGTTATAAATCTCTCATATCTTCATTCGTTCTCATAAAAATATTTTAGTAGAGAACTTATGACTTTGACATCTCTTTAATGATAAGATGTGGGATTCCCAATTTCTTTTAATCCTTTCAAAAACATGTGTCCACTTTAATTTATATATCACAAACGAATTAAGTGTATTATAGTTCTAAATACAAAAATATCCACCTATTTTAATCAACATAAATGGTATGGGAAAAAATTGTATTGAACATATAATAAATTTTAGATTTTGGGTAAGAATATAAAAACACCTAATTCACCCTAAATCAATTTTCTCTAAATGTTCTATTGGGACTCTTAATTGACATCATGAAATTAGTTTTCCAAAATTCAAATATGTTATTCTGTTACAATTGAAATAATACCACATAGTTATATCATTTTGGAATAAAATATTTTTCTTCCACAACTATTTTTCATGATTATATTTCATGTGAAAATTTTAAGTCATATTAAATGTGAATTTATAACTGTCGCAGCTGTTAGAAGATGTCTATATCCCTATTAAGAAAAATATTGAGTTATTAGAAAATACCTTAAGAATCTATATGAAAAATTATGCCAAGAATAAATTGATATATTTAATGATAGAAGAGTAAAAACTGTTAGATAAAGTTAATCTTAATGGAATGTGTTTATTAATTAAATCATATGGTCATTATGTATCTAGTGAGACAACATCAAATTGTGAGATAATTTAAATTTCATCTTTTAAATACCTTTATATTGAGGATACTGACTATTTTATGTATTTCTTAATTGAATTAGTAATATATATATATATATATATTCATATTGGGACTTGATGATGATAATAAATAGCTAGAATAAGAAGAAGATCCCGTGGAAGGAGCATTAATAAATAATATGTGTTCCTACAATATTCTTATAAATCTTATGGAAGTAAACAAATAAACTTTCCCACTTTGAAATGAAATAATTTATTTATTTAATGAATAATTTCAAGGATGTTAATGTGAAAAATAATAATTTTAAAAGTACTCTTAAGAAGTTATCCATGAATTGGAGATGATACATCAAGACTCTATTAATTTTTAATATTCTTAGTTGGTGCGTAAAATTAAGAGAGTAAAAGAGATGGATAAATATCTGCTTGAGAAGCGAAAAAATTCATAGCGATGAAACTTTTATGTTGAATAATTATTTGGAATATAGGATTAGACCATTATAGGATGCTAATTACTCCCTCAAAATGAAGTGAGTTGAGATGTAATACAAGTTTAAACATATAGAAACTACTTTAATTGAATGTTCTCAGTAAGGTGGAATGAAGAAGGATTATTCCAAAAAATATCAGATAAAGGTAATTCTTTTAAAAATCTATATGTGGATGTCAAATATATTGTCTGACCATGAAGATAATAATTTAAAAATATTTTAGAGAAAAATCTAATGAAATGCCTTGTGAATTCTATATGAACTAAATTTGTATCATCTATATATGAATACTTCATAAGAAAACATTAAAATTTAGAAGATAAAAAATTCAAAAAAATTTACCAAAAATTAAAGGTTGGAGGTGTTTTATTATTTGAAAGGACGACACCAAATGGAACCCCAAAGATGTGTTGTACACCCAAAAACAACTAGGGTTAAATGTTGGATAGAGTGCATGCATGAGAAAAAAATGTATCTTTATTGGATAATTTTTGGATTTTTGGGTATTCATGAATATGTAAATTGACTACCCACACAACATATTAGAATTTATAACTTCACTAAGGATTTTAGAATGGGGGATCATAATCAATGGTCAAGAGTAACCTACAATAAAAATTCATTCCACAAATATAATGAAGAATCTATCTTGCAAGAACAGATATGAAACACATACCAATTTATATGAGGTGTGAAATATAATGGTTCATTACCCAACCATGTACCATTCACATACTAAATAAAGGAGTTATCCACCACATAACAAGCATCATGAATAGTATGAATGTGTTTCTACCTTGATAAATAAATCAATGAAAATAGGATACTCTCAAGAGGATTGAAAATAATGAAAATATTAGTGTGAAACCAATATGGAATTGAAAATTTTAAAATAGTAAGAGAGTCCAAATAATAGAACATTGCAACATTTCAATGAATATCACGAAATAGTGGAGTAATTTGAAAACTAAAATGGAGTCAATTTTTAAAATAGATAAATGGATTTTTATGGGTTTTCACACTACTAATGATGAGGATAAAAGGATTCCCAAAAATTGTGGCTCAAAGGTTTATTAAGGGGTGTGTGTAGGGTTAAATATGGATGGTAATCGTGATTTAAAATTTAATACAGGTCTACCTCAACATGAAGTGATTTTTAAATCTAAAAGGAATTACCAATGAAATGATTACAAAAAATAGTTTATCATACAAAGATGGAGTCCACATAAATGAAAAATGATTATCCTGTTTTAAAATATATATTATTAATTTGGATTAATTATATATAAAAGAAATATATGATTAATGAAATTTGTAAAGAATCATACTTATCTAGTTTCCTAAGTGAAGAATCCAACAACATCTAAAAAGAAAGTTGGAAAAGTGAATAAGTCCATGCATCCCAGAAAATTTTATTTTTGTAAGGAATAAAGAAATGTTATAATGAATAGTTTAGGACATTTCAGACTATTAGGAAAATGAGTTTTTGGGTTTATTAATCTTTTTTATCCCTATTCCCCAAGATAATGAAATTTTTGAAGATCCACCACATTTTTATAGTTTATTTGGTAATTCTCTAATGTTGGGAATTAATAGTTATAAAGGCTAGAATGTATCCCTTTAGTGGGATCTATCAAAATGTATTAATATTCCTCCAATTCATAAAATTCAATTAAATCTAGAAATATAGATAACCCCTAAAAAAATTATGGATGATGTTATATTTTCATTGATGCATTATTTTTTTGACACATATTATTTTATAAATGGGGATTAATTATCTAAATAAATGGGTTAAAATAAAATATAAAATAATTTTTTTGATGTTTGTATTCAAGTTATTATAGGTCTTCAAAATATCTTACAAATATGTTTAATCATCCCCAATGAATTGAAATTCCGAGTTGGTGCCACTAAGTTAGTGTAAGGAAGACTATGTGATAAAAATATTTAAATCATGTTTCTTATAATGGGCTAGACCACAAAGAAATATATTTTATGATTTGATGAAAGGTTTTTAATAAACATTTAGTTCTGCCCTACTCTCATGTAATTCCTAGAAGGCATGGAAAATGGATTAGTTGAAATGGATAATAGTTTTGTTTCTTAAAATTATTAAAATTTATTGGAGATAAGAAAACCAAACCTACTATGTCCATTGGGGTGGGAATAAACTTACTAACTTTTAATTTATTTCCATTTAGGTGGATATTAATTAAATTCAAAAATTAAGGCTATTTGGAATCTACAAAAAAACAAAAAGGCGGATATTGATGTTCCCAAGGGTGTTTGGTTGTATTTTCTATCAGTTACGTATTTTTTCAAAAATATTCTCAATGTAATTAAATAAAATGAGAAGACTTAGTAAATGAAATATGTATCAATACATTAAAAGAAATAAATATTCTTTTTTATGATTATATGGTAAAGGATAATAATAATATTCCATATAAGAGAAGGCTAGAGATATTTAGTAGACCATGAAATGAGTCAATCATTGACCTGATAATCATTTGAAGACGTGTTCCAAATCGTAGAGATTTATGTTCAACAGTAGTCACTTTTTAATTTTAATAAATAAGAGAAGATAAATATTGAACCCTTCAATAAAATATGTAAATATTTAATTAAAATTTTTAAAACCAGATCAAATTTTGAAAGAAGATCTATATTAATGTAGATGATCTACCTATACAATTTATAATATATTTGTCCCTTTGATACTAGATTTATATACCCTAGATAATTATTTTTAATGGATCAAATGAAAATTCTTATAGAAGGTAGAGGAGTTCATAGAAAAGATATATTTGGAGAACTTTATTTGTTACAAGGAATTATAAAAACATTTATTATATTTGTATTTACATTTATATTATATAGAATTATTTCGAGCCCATAAAAAGTTATTTGATATGTTTGAGAATGGTCAAAGTTGATTTGAGGAATCTTGGACTTTATTTTAGGAAATGTAGAATTCATTTTTCGGAGTATGGAAAATATCAAATGAAATTATCCAATAACGATAATGTATAATAGAATTCATCTATGGTGTAGAAATTTCCCTAGAACAAATGATATATTAGTTTTCAGGATTTAATTTTGATATGAGAAAAAAGTTATAAAGGTAATTATCCTATTCATATAAAGTTTTTTTATAAATAACTGATTTTAGCTACTCGAGCCTTCCATATGATGTTTTCAGAGTGATGAAATTTAAAAGGGGCTAAATTCATATAGAAAAATAAATTTTATCCTATTATGATTTTTTAGTGAATCCCATATGACATTTGAGTATGATATAATTTCATAAAGGTAAAATTCAGACTATATAAAACATTTTAATATGGAAAATAATATTTCATGTCATCTAGAATATTTGAGTAGGGTAATATATATATTTTTGGGATGGATGAGATTTGTCACAATATTTATCAATTCAACCCCACCGACGATGTTTGGATAAGAAAATAATCTTATAACCCTAATATATTTATAGCCTCATATGAAGTTCAGATAATGTATATGAAATTTTAAATTAATAATTTCTGTGGGTTCAATAACAAAGGAATATATGCTTCAATGTATGATATTTGACTTATAATAAATTATATGAT
Organism: Viscum album; assembly: GCA_963277665.1. Lineage (NCBI taxonomy): Eukaryota > Viridiplantae > Streptophyta > Magnoliopsida > Santalales > Viscaceae > Viscum > Viscum album. Next base: position 343,126,475 of record OY728162.1, on the reverse strand, counting down.
AACAATATATGAAAAAATAAATGTCTAGGAATTGGGATATTCTGAAGAATTTAATTCATATGATACTTGGGGAAATATTCATACATAAAACCTTCACAAATTAAAATTACTACAAGATATTAATGATTAAGGAACCCATATTTGATCTAAGGGAGAAGAATATCAATGTGTTATAGAACGTCTATACCATGAATGTCTTAAATAAATATCTGATTTTCATGAATAATATAGAAGATGTTACATCATATCTATACCTATGATCTAAAGGATTTATCATTTATGAAGAGATCTATTTGTGAAGAAGACATAATAGAGATTGATAAGTTTTTTATTCTATGTATAGGCACAAGATGAATTTTGTATAGGATTTAATGTGAATGAACTAACTCCACATAATGAAGGTCCCACTCCACAAATGTTGTGTATATATTTTCATACCAATGATAAGAATTATATGAAGACATTATAGTGGAATACTTTAAGCAATCTGAATATGTGATTTTATAAAAATAAAATTATGATTTATTATATGCGATTAAAATGTGTGGTGTATTAAATTAAGGTATTTTTTAAAAAAAACTAGAAGAAAAAAACGTGCATAAAATATAACGGGATCCTGAAATGAGTTATTTATAATTATTCTTCCATCCAAAAGTGAGAATGTCTTATCAATAATCAATTTTTGGATATTGAATATTAAAGGTAATTTATTATTTCCACACACACATGTTTGATGATTAGAATCGATGCGGAAAAAAATTAAGAGGTAGAGAACCCCAATTGTGTAGTGTTATAATATAAAAATCTTAGAGGAAGAAAACATCTCTCTCTAAGATTAACAGGGTGAAACTATTACACATTTTAGTGAAGAAGGATGAAGAATATAAACTTATTCTAAATCTATAAACTAAATATGTTTTGAAAAAATAGAATAAGTATAATAAACTAATACTTTATATATATTTACTTAAGGATAATGTTGAGTTTGATTATGCTAGAGAACAAATTTCAACGGAATAACAATTAAACATTATACCTGATACCAAGTTGAAGGAGTTGTTGTTGATGTTTTAGAGGAAATATATATAACTCTATTGAGATAAAGAAAATAATTATTTTTTGGTGAATTATAAATCCCTATACTACCAATTAATATACATAATTAGGAGGGAAGAAGTCAAATAACTGACTGATGTGATGATAGTTTAAAGAAAATGAGATATTGTATAAATACTATTTTACACGTGTTATAGTGTGGAGGATCGGTTCACATGAATGACATGATGAACAAACTAACATATTTAATATGGTTTGAGTGGTATATGATAAAAAAGCCCACAACATCGCTTATATTGATAAAAAATATTTTAGTCGAGAACCTTGGTCATGGACATCCCATTCCAGAAAAGGAATAAGAATCCCTAGATGAGTCATACCATGTGAAAACATCCACACGAATTCAATTTTGGTATGTAAATTTTATTATGTGTGTTAAAATTTTAACTACAAAAATTCCAATCTACTTTAAATTATATAACAGGTTCAAGACCAAATAGGATTAATCCTAGAAAAAAGTTGTTAATTGTGGTAAAAATATTAGAACACCTAATTCCCTTCCCCACTTAGAGTTGGCTGCACAGTCCAATGAGACTCTCATTAAATAATTAAAGAATATTAATTTAAAAAAAACCATCACCTATTTTTAGTTAATATTAAATATACCTTTAACCATTTCATTGTTTTTATTTCGGTTCAAAAAATTATTTAAATAAGAAAACGTTAGAAAAAATTATTTTTTATAAAATCATGGATAATTAATTTATACATATTACTAAATTTTTAATAATGTATTGAGTTATGATGTAATATATAAATATATTAAAATATGAATTTCTATAAACTATTCAATGTCTTCGACAGCTTTCCCCATAGGAAACATTGAATTAAAATGAAATGGGAATAAATTTTGATAAAAATATAAATATTGATTATTCCTATTAAACAATATCTAAAAAATTAACATGAATAGATATGAAAAAATTATTTCTACTTATATTTATGAATAAACTACTTTTAATATGAATGAAATTCAATTATTTTACAAAAAATGACTAATAAGATAATTTATTATTTTAATTTTTTTCCTATGAAAAGTACTCTTTTATGTTATTTGAATTTCTATTTCAAGAAAAATATGTTTATTGGAGATAAATTAATTTTCATATTAATAACATTCTAACAAAAATTTAGTACATAAATTATATGAAATAATTATAATAACAATTAATCTTTGAAAAATTCATTTTCTAATAAAAATTGTTTTTCATTATATTTTATGATTTTATCACGTTATTGAATTTATATATTTTTAATGGATTTAATTTTAAAATATTATTTATTTGGATTTATAATAAAAATATTAACTTTATATAATTTTTTGGAAATTTTCTAGAATAATTAGTTCTTTGGTGGAGACTGAAAAATACTAATTTTGCTAAAAAAAGTATCTCTTTTTTATAGTATTGTAACACAAGAATGAAATAATTTATTTTGAAAATTTTTATGTAATAAATTTATATTTATATTTAAAATAATCATATCCAATTACTATGTGGATTTATAAAACCCATGTATATCATTTTTGAAACATAAATAATATTTTACACCAATATCGATTTTATTCCCTTACATTAAATTTTAAAAAAATTCACTTATAGAAATTAAATTTAAAACGAGGATTTATTTGTTTAAATCAACAATAAAATATTATTTAATAAGTTAAATTTCAATTTTTTATAAATTTATTATTACTATGATTACAGTTAGTGACCATGATAATGGTAAATTTTTGTAAGAATGATTTTATTAATATTGTGTAATTTTTATCTAATAAACAAAACTAATATATAATAAATCATGAACATAATACTATGTTTAAACACATATATAATTATATTAACCCACATTAAAATGGAAACCAATTCTAAATAATATTGATAATTGATAATGGTTAGGACTCCATTTTTCTAAAATAACATGTTTTTATTTATATTATATTTTTAATTTTAAAATTATTTTTCAATAATTTAGAGGTTTAATTTTATTAAATGGATATTAAATTTTTACATCACACCCATATTTGGTATTATTTATTATTTTATATTTGTATTAAAATGTAAATTACTTTTTTAGAAACTCGTTTCCATGTTACTACAATAAAAGTTAAATGTTAAAACCTAAGAAAAAATGACTTTTGACATTTTTTAATCCTGTATGAAAAAAAAATTATTAGGATTTATGAAACCAATATCTTCCTAAAAACAATTATTTATTACCTTTTGATTATTTAAATCGTGAATTTTGTAATTATATCATTAAATATTTAAGGTTATAAAAAGAAGTTCCCTTTTCTACACTTATTAAAGGGGATCACATACACCCTATTAATGTTACACTTACCATTCTAAATTAACTTTAAAATATTCAAAATTTATCTATATTAAAATAAAATTTCTTATTATTATGATCTATATCTCTAGAATTTATCCTAGACCCTTCATTTACATGGATATATCTAATAGAAGATTAAGTCTCTAACAAAAGTAATATCTTCTTTTAAATATTTTCATTTTAATATACTTCTTTAGAAACTATTTTATATGTCAAAATATTATTCAATTAGTATAATTATTATAATATTATTTTATTACTTAACTTTAACGACCATTGTTTATTACTCTCTATCCACAGATAAAAATAAAAGCCTCTTAATGCGTGTGAGAAAACAACCACTTTTGTGATGTGACATCCTGTTTTTTATAACTGCCTCTCATGGTTGGGTTTAATGATGTTAATGATGAATAAACACCAAATATTAAATATAAATATTAATTTGAAATTTTAAATTATCATATATTTTATTTCCCTCTTAATGTTTTTGAAATTGGAACATTAATCATTCGTAAATGCAGACTACCTACTCCATAAGTAATAAGATTAATTTTTCATCCCCATCGATCATGGATGGATTTAAAAATATTTGTAATATAAAAACATTATATCAATAAAAATATTAATACATGGGGTAATATTATGTTATTTAGGGATTATTTCTACCATGGTTAACATACATAAATAGTACTCAAAAAATTGACTGAATAACCTCAAGTAACCAATATAGGAACATAACATATATAATAAATAAATATAATATGATGATGAATTTTCATAATTAAAGAAAATATGGATTAATATAGTTCCTTAATATTATTAAAATAAAATTAATATTAGTATTCAGGATGTTAATCTCATGAAGACTGTGACCATGGAACATGGTAAGGGTATTTGTCTCAAATTCATCTCTTTGAGACAAGTTTGGTATCATGATAATTATTTCATTTTTATGGTATATATAATGCCTATTTGATATAACATATCATGAATTATATTTTAATAATTACATTTTATGTTCAATTATATGACCACTCTTTTAAAGTGATTTGATTAAAATGTTTGGTAAGCTGTAAGGGTTCTTAATCACAATATTTTATGTCTTGTGTCATGTTTATGTTATGAAATGTGATTTTCTTTTTAATGGTGTATTAATTACCCATGTATATATATTAATCATACAATTGAGTTATAAATGGGAAATACTAACATGTATTTGTAAGATCCTGATTTTTTATGGAGAATTCTCGAGAATTATTTCAGGTATTCTTTAATGATTTTATTAATCATACATTGCATGCATTTTACCTTGGGGGTTTTTGGGTGAAAATTAGAAACGCATTAAGAAAATTAGGTAGACTATGATTGGAACACGATTTTCAAAAATAGTTCACCTTGTCCCAACAAACATTGAATCCCTGGATAGAGAGGGATTTCACAGTTGATGCAGTGTTTGTCAAACATTTCACCGTAAAAGGATAAACTATAAACCAATAGAAGGGCCACATAGTTAAGGAACATGATTTTGAAATCCATGAACCCTGACCCAACAAACCGCGCATGGTTTTTTAATTAATTTGAAATATGATTTGAAAATACCAAACTCTTAGTATTAATCACAAATCTGTCATACCTTGACCCTAATGATGTTTTATGATTTTGCAGCCTCCCAGATTGAATCCAAGCCATTCAAATATATGTTATTAGTGATTCAAATCCCGGATTGAAGATATACAAACCTCTGGATTAGATGATCTCATCATGTGTTGTTTCCTTTCTCCTTCACATTCTTAACACATCCTTTAGGGATTATTATTTCCCATTTTGATAGATCTAGACATAGTTTTGTGGAAATATATCCTGGTTTATTGATCTAGATGTAGATTTTTTGGATTTTTAATTATTCGATATTAGATTTAGGTTTTAGAGTTGATTCTCAATTTACATCATTATTCCATTTAAATTTGTGGACGTTTTTGGGTGATCACTCAATATCGAATTTAGGTAGGTGGTATATTATTCAAATCCAATTTTAACGATTTAAAATATATGTATGTAATTATAGAATAACTTGTGTTTTATTAAAATTTCCGTTATCTAATTGAATTAGTAATTTTTATAAATTAGTTAATTAATATATCATGAATTAGGAATAATTATTTTCTGAATTAATTAAGGGATAATGATATTTTTTAATTGAGGAAATTATTTGTGGAATTTATTATTGAAATATTGTGACTATGAAATTGAATAATTAATTTTTGAATTAATTATGGGATATTTGAATTGTTAATTGAATAATTAATTGTTGAATTAATTAATGAATATTGGGATTTTGAATTGAATAATTAATTATTGAATTAATTATGGAGTTTTGGGATTGTGATTTGAAATCTTAATTATGGTATATAAGTATTTTGAATTTAAATATTAATTATTAATGTAAATATGGGATATTTGGATTATGGATTGATTAATTTATTGATGTATTAATTATAGGATATAGGGATATTGGATTTATAGATTAAATTTTCAAGTAATTAATATAGATTTTTGGGTTTATAAAATATTTTATGTGATGAATTATCTGTTGAATTAATTAATATAATTATGTGAATATAAAATTTATGTGTTTGTTATTTAATTGTGGAATTAATTAGTGGTTCTATTGTGGTATATGTGAATTTGTTATATGTTTGATATTGTAATACATTCATGCGCGAATTGAAATAGTGAATGGTAATAATGGAATTAAAAAGATAACAGGGACAAAGAATGGAAAAAATTGCATTCCTTTTTTAAATAAGATAATGAAAGGTAACAATGACATTCATATTTAAATTGAAAATTACAATGTTACTGTTGGAATTATAAAATATGAATTGAAATAATAGATTGTAAGAAAGTAATGTTATGGTTTGATGTCCCTTGGGGATGGTTTATACTATGGCATTGCCCGAAGAATCTATTGATGATCATGTGTCCTTGGGAACCCATTGATTTATGTGGTTTAATAATCAGTAAATGAATAACAGGAAATGATTAATTTATTATTGGTATTTATTGTTTATACAACTAAAAAAACTATTGACTAGATATTATTTTAGATGTCATTGGTGGTGGCCTACTAGGTTGTAATCACACCATACATAGGATGCCAGATTGGTAGATGAATAGATTTCAGTGTTTTAGGATAGGTTATGAGAAAATGTCATATATTAGAGGGATAATTGGGATGAAGCATGATAAAGGAAAAAGATATGGTGTCTGGATCCACTTGGGGTTCTTTTTAGTGTCTTTATTTATATTTGTATTTTTATATTGTCAGATGGCATATACTGTAGCATAGAATATCCACTGTTTTAGTTTGGAAATTGTATTTCCATTTCTGGCCATCTTGTGACTCTATTATTATTATGGTAATTGGTTTTGTCAATTTGAATATAGTTTATTTATTTCCACTAGAGCGTTACTCTCGTAAATAGTTTATAGTCTCCAATTGATAAGTACTAGACCCTCACAACTACTCAACTACCTCTAGCATAAGGGAAGGCATGCTTTGGGTAATGTGACTGACTCACTTGGGGAACTAGTGTATGGAACTCAGGCTGGGACATTAGAAAATGTTATTAGAGTTAATTTTTTTTGAATTACTATTTGGGAAAGATATATATGATATTAGGAAGATTCAGGCCTTGGCAAAAAGCTTGGGAATGAGAGTACCTAAACCATTACTGGGGGGAAACCAATGTAATTTTGGTGGTATTGTTGTTATTGGTGTTTTCTATTAATGCTGATGTTACATCACCATGGGTGACACACATGTTGTGTGATGTGTTTATTGTATTGATTTTTTATCAGATTTGACTTGTGGCACGGAATTGAATGTCATTTTAATATTCATGCATAATTTTAGGTATGCAGAACTATTTTGGGACATTCATATTTTTAGGAATGAAATGGAAAAAGGTGTTTGGTTAATTTTTTAAACATGAATCATTTTTTACGTTTTTGTGATATTGAAATGAAAAAGGTTCATAATATGAAAATGATAATTGTAAAATGATGCACCCGGAGAATAAATGGTCTTTTAATGAGAAACTTTCATGTGGGATTGAGTTTACCCTTTATTAACCATGGCCTAGGTGTAGGATGGTTATGTGTAGTGATATCGCATTTTTTATGATTGTGCGAAGAGGTTTAGGGAAATGAATTATTTTGGATTAATGGGAAAACCCTATTGTAAAATTCACTATAGTTGTGTTAATTTTCCTAATATGTATGATATTAATTGTAAATATGTGTCTCCAATATGATGCTTGTTGATACGACGATAAAAGGATATGGATGAAGATTATTTTCTTGTAGTGGAACCTAATGCACCACTAGTGTTGGGTGATAATGATGGGGGTAAGTTCCACGAAAAAATTTCTTAATTCCTATAGAATATGGAGAGAGACCCATGATGGATTTTGAAGTGTATATTTAACCATATGTGGGATTTCAACTAAAAACCCTCTAAATATTACCGTAGAGGGTGAAATTGAGGTAGTAATGTTTGGGATTGAGTCTATCATAAGTCACTTGACCATTTGGAGACTCTAGATGAGAAGAGGTTCATGTTTCTCTATTATATTCTATTAAGATCGGTGATGTTATGGTGTAAAATTAGGGCATTTAAAAGACAAGATGATGGTATGTTTTGGATTTGAATCTTATATATGATCCTAGATCACCTCTATCTAGAGACAATAACAGAGGAGAGGCCAGTTGAGGTCACAAGGTTTACTTAAGATAGTATGATTGTGATGGACTGTGTTGTAAACTTTACATATTTTCATTGATTTTTTTCTAGTGTTTGTAGAGGATGTTACAACTATGATGAGACATTTTTAGGATGGTTTTAAATATTAAATTGAGCCCCAGTTAAACAATTTTTTTAAAGAGGTTTTCTGAGGTAGTGGATCAAGATATCATAAATAATGGGAACACAAAATAGGATTATAATGTCATAAAGATGGTTGTAGTTGGATGATTAGGATATATGGATTTCTATATGTGGAAGCATCACTATTAGAATGTTATCTATAGGGGGAGGAAGAAGAGTGTCTAGGTGAATGGATCAGTTACTTAGGATATTATACAAATTCATTTCAAATAGCATAGTAGGCCATGCCACTATTTTAGAAAATATTCACTACAACTAATAAAGTATCGAACATGAGATTAGATAGTGAATATAAAAATGTTTTAGAGGATCCCAAGATAGATAGGTAGTGATGTAAGAGATAAACTGAAAAAGAGTATGATTAGGGGGTATTCGTCACAATATCATTCTGGAAGATGGAGCTCTACTGGTTTTGGTGATAGGGGAGGTGGACTTGGTTCCTCTAGGAAAGTGTGCCCCATACATGTAGAGTGGTGTAACATAGTAGACTCTAACTGTATCATAGGGAAGAGGAGAATTAATGTTGCATGTAGTTCAACCTACACTATGGAGAGTGAGGTTGGGTTTTCCATAGTGAGAGTTACTTTTCCAATAACATCAACCTTACTTAGTTCATTGTTTGATAATGATTCCTATCATTCCATTATTTCTTCAAAACATGATATTTATTTGATTCAGGTGATGGAGTTTATTAGTGAGGTGATGATGATTGGAACACTATAAGGAGTAAGGTCTAGAAACATTTTATTCTACACAAGGAATTATTTGGGGGTTATAGAGTATCATATTTAGTGAGATCAATACATCTATAACATGTCAGGCTTATACCTAATTTATGGTATGGACTGGTTTGTATCATTTTAAGAACAAATAGATTGTTACCAAAAGAGATCGACATTTCCGTATCTTAAGGAGGACATGTATATTTACCGTGGGGAGTGGGATATCATGGTAGGCCATGTTGGCCCAGTTCACCAACAACTGAGGGAGCTTGCAATCTAGGTTTCTCATTTATTATTATAAGATGGATAGGTAAGGCATTCTATCGTTCCACTGATAGTGGACATATTTATGTATGTGTTTCTTAATTATTTCTCTGGTCTTCCACCTTAAATACTTATGGATTTTACTATTGATGTCATTTAATGAGCTGACCCATTTTCTATTCTACCATACAAAATGGAACCTACAAAACATCAATAGATTGAGACTCAACTGGAGGATTAAATGGGTAAAAAATTTATCTATCTGAGTATCTCATCATGGGGATCACATATATTGTTTACAAGAAAGGGTGTGAGAATATTATGACTCTTTTTTGACTACTAGATGTCGAACCAGATGACTGTGAGAACCCGTATGCCCTTAATTATTTTGATGATCTATTTTTCTAGTTGAGAGGGACTTGTGTAATTTAAAAAGATTTACTTAGGATCTAGGTATCATATGTTGAGATTTAAAACATTTGATATGCGGAGGAATTATTTTAGAATAAGGTATGGCCAATTTGAGTTCTTTATAATTCAATTTGGGTTGATGAATGAACCAGAAATGTTTATATTATTAATAGAAATAATCTTATATTTGTACCTATACCAGTTTTTTTGTAGAGTTTGTGGTTGAACATTGGGTGTACTATGAGACACATGAGGATCATGACCAATATATTCACATCATCTTGAGTACACCAAGAGATAATATTCTATACACAATGAAATTTATGATTTATTTTTTGATTGATAAGGTAATCTTATTGTGTCACATCATATGAGATGAAAACATTACTAATGATCTGGACAAGGTTCAGAAAGTTGTTTCTAGGGAGTAGAGCATGAAATGTACAAATTATCCATATATTTTTGAGGTAAGATGGATACTATCAAAGATTCATTCATTACATTTCCCTTTTATTAGTTTTACTTTTGGTCTTGACCAAGAATTGGTAAAAACATTGAACCTTTAATAAAATATGAAAATGATTTCTAGGAGTTGAAGAAGAATTTGACATCGCACCCATTCAGATCATACTCGATCCAGGTGAAAAGTATACAATGTTTTGTGACACATTTGGTGTTGGGATTAGATCAGCGGTGATGCAGGTAGATTGAGTTATGGTGTATGGGTCCTTTTAGTTGAGGACACATGAATATAACTATCTTATGTGTGACATTGAGTAGGCTATATTGGTTTATGCTTTGATGGGATGGTGTAATTATTTTTTGGGAAAATGTTTACAGGGTGTACAGATCCCGAGAGCATGAAGATTATCTTCTCAGAATGTGATTTAAATATATGAATGTGGAGGAGATTTGATTTTATATAGTAATTTAATTTTATTCTATAATATACATTTGAAAAGGTAACTCGTCTTTCTGATTCTTAAAGTAGAAAAATTCAAACGTAGATTGTTCAGAAGCCTAGTTTTGAGAAGATGATGATGACTTTATAAACTGAGAAGAACTCATTTCTTCAAGAGACCCAAGATGATACAATAATAATATTAGTTTATTTGATTATAAAATTTTTAGATGAATCATAGATAGAAAATATGTTTATATTTAACGATTGACCTTGAGGAAAATGCTTCATGGAAGGGACACACCTTCATATTGGACCATCAATGATTTTGATATTATCTAGGTTAGGAAACAGGTTGTTATGCCTATGAGCATACAAGAGTTGTTGATATATGAATTTAATGCTTCACTGTGTGTAGTGAATCTATTACTGATGGAAATATAACATTACATATGATGAATTTTTTTGTCTTATATTAAAAATGGAGATAGAAGGCTTCATGAAATGATGTTACAATTTTCATTAATTGAAGACTAAGCATCAATAACCTAGATTTATACAATAGCTATTGCATATTGTAGAGTGTATGTGGGATGATTTGATCAAGGAATTTGTGGTGAGTATCCTAGGGTTGCCTCAAAAAATGACACTATTTTTGTGATAATGGACTATCTCAAAAAGGTAGTGTATTTCTTATCTATATGAGATAATTTCTTAGCAGAATAGTTGGGGGAACCGTATGTTTTAGATATAGTATATTTTCATGGGGTTCCAAAAAAATAGCTTCAAATCGTGAATCATTTTTTACCATTCACTTTTGGTAGTGATTACAGAAGGCACTATATACAAAATTTCTTTTGCGCATGGATTTCAACACATAAATAGATGGGTAGTCGGAGTGTTATATATAGGTGCAAGAGGATATACTTAAGGTGTGTAGAATATAATTAATTTTTTATTATAAGAATAACATATATTTACTTGATTTTTTCTATAAAAAATGTTATTTGGAATCTATTATGATAGAACCATAAGGGGAACTTTATGGTAGGCCATTTAGATCCAATCTATGGTGGATAAAGGCAAGGGATTCAATACTCGTGAGACCATGTATCATAAATGAGATGTTGGAGTAGGTTTAGTTGAATCCAAAGTGTATGAATATAGATCAATGAAGACAGTAATCGTATGATGATATAATATTATAACCTAAGAGTTTATATAGGTTGATCATGTATTCCATGGGTGTCACCTAGATTGTTTCATTTCATGATAAATAGTCATGGAATGTTGGCACCTAGGTTTGGGGGTTCCTTTGAGATTGTGGAGAGGATCATGTATGTAGTGTACAGATTAGATATTCTATAAGGATATAATTTTATGCATGACATTTTCTAGGTGTGATAACATTGGAGGTATCACGCGAACTCTTTTCATGTGATCGATGAGGATGAATCAGATCTTGAGATAGATGCGTCCTTTGAGAATCATCCAATCATAATGAGAAATTTTTGTGTGGAAAGGCCATGCCAATAGTTTATGTATTATGTAAACATGGTATATAAATGTGGAAACATGGGGGAGTTTTTTTTGATATTTGGGCATAGTGGCCTGATATTTTTGATATGAAATCTAAAAGATTTTGGAGTATAACTTGAGTATGAAATGTTATATTGTGGAGAGATTGTAAAATAAAGAAAATTTATGGAGATGTCATGAGATTAATTTTTGGATATAATTTTTATTTGTTATAGAATAATTTCTATGGGTTTTACCCTTGGATGTGTTGGTATGAAAATTAGAAATTTTTAATGAAAAGAGGTACATGAACGGTTGGTGTATGGTTTTCCCAAACTGTGTGCCCTAGATCATTCAGCCATGAAACCCTGAATAGATAGGGTTTGAATTGTTAGTGCAAGGTATTTCAAACCATGCATCCAAAAAGGATGAAAAATTCACCCCTCAAGATTGAGTGCATAGTTTGTAAAACCTTGTGACCATACACATCAAACTGCTTGTGAGTTTTTAATTAACCTAAAATCTGATTTTAAAAATCTCAAATCCCTAGTGTTCATCCCAAGTCATTCCAAGCTCTACCCACAAAATTGGTTCACTATTTTGGATCATCCTAGATATATTCCAAGACATTATGACATATTTTATTGGTGATTCAATGCCAGATTAAATATCTACACCCATCCTAGTATGATGATCTCATCCCATATGGTACTCTTTATACATCATGTTCTTCTCAAATCTTTGAGGGATTGTTATTTTCAGTTTTGGTTAGATATAGACCTAGTTTTGTGGATATATATCTAGGATTGTATATGTAGATGTAGACTTAAGTGATATTGATTTATTTTATCATGGATTAGGGATTTATATCCGAATCACACTCTACTTCATTATTCTATTCAAATATGTGGATTTCTATTTGGTGATCGCTCATCAACGATTTGAGGTCTGTGGAATCTTATTAAAATATCATAGTAATTACTTCAATTATGTGTATTTAATTTTAGAATTTTAGGAATTAGATTAAAATTGGGGTGTCTGGTTAAATTAGGTAATTTTGGTGAACTAAATAATAAAGGGATTATGAATCCATAATAATTAATTAATAAATTATTTATGGGATAATGAGATTGTTGAATTGTGGTAATTAACTATTGAATAAATTCTTTAGATATCATGATTATGAATTGAGTAATTAATTATTGAATTATCTATGGGATATTGGGATTGTGAATTGAATAATAAATTTATGAATTAATTATGGGATATTGTGATTGTGAATAAAAAATTAATTATTGAATTAACTGTGGGATATTTTGATTGTGAATTGAATAATAAATTGTAAAATTAATTATGGTATATTGGGATTGTTAAATGAATAATTAATTGTTCAATTAATTAGGGTATATTGGGATAATGGATTGATTAATTAATTGTTTAACAAAATATGGGATATTGGGATTGTGGATAGAATTTTTAATGATTGAATTAATCAATGTTTTTTTGTGTTTATAGGATCAAGAATGTGATTATGTAATTTTTTAATTGATTAATGGAATGATATGACTATGAAATATTTTATTTGAATTAATTAATTATAGAATTAATTAATGGTCTTATTTTGGTAAATGTGATATTGTGATATTGTGATATTTGTGATATTTGGGATATTGTAATACATTCATGTGGGAATTGAAATAGTTAATGGTAATAATGGAGTTGAAAAGAAATAGAATGACATAATGGTAATAATTCATTTCCTTTGTGAATTAATATAATGAAAGGAAACAATGGAATTTAGATGTAAATTGTAATTAAGAATATTAATAGTTGAATTTTAAAATTAGAATTCAAATAATGGATGATATAAAAGGAATCCTAAGTTATGATATCCCCTTGGAATAATTAATACTCCAAAACATGTTGAAGTAGTTATTGATATTTAGGCGTTCTTGAGAACCCGTGGATTTATGTGGATAGATAAAGAGTAAATGAATAAATTTAAATTGAATCCTTTATTGCTGGCATTTTTTCTTTACACAACTGTATACACTATTTACTGTATAATATTTTAGATACAATTGGGGGGGGACTACTGAGTTTTACTCTTACCATACCTGGGCTACCGGATCAGTACCTGAAAAGAATTCATAGGTGCATGACTAGTAATGGGAAAATGTATTATGTTAGAGGTATGATTGAGACAGATCATGAATAGGGAACTTGACTTGGTGTCATAACCTACATAAAGGATTTGTGAGTGTCTTTATTTATTTTGGGTTGTAAATTTTAACACATGGCATTTACTTTTATAGGGAATATTCAGAATTTTAGATTTGACAATTGAATTTCTAGTTTTGGTCATTTTGTGATAGTAGTATTAATATGGTTATCGATTATGTCATTTGTTTATTGTTTATTTATTTCCACATGTTTATTACTATAGAAAAGTGGGTATTGTCTCCCCATGATAGGTATTAAACCCTCACTACAATTCGGAAGACTCTATTGTAGGGGGAGGTGCACTTGCGGTCTTGTAACTCACCAAATCAGGGAATTAGTGGGTGGCACCCAATTCGGGATATTACAATATTAGTTCATTTTCAACAGATGGGTTTTACTACACTATTTCCCAATTTATAAAACCTGTGGTAATATAAATTTTATAAATTGAGTTATGATAATCCTATTAGAAAATATAGTTGATTATATTAAACAAATGGATTATATAATGTGTTAATTTATTTTTTCCTATGAATTTACATTAGTTCAACATAATACTTCTTTTTGAATATTTATTACATTAAATAGTACATTTCATAGGAGGATTATTGGTATCTCAAGTCACTTTTCCATTAGTTATATTGTTAATCCATGGACTTCTTCCTTCCATGATAGGCTTATAACAGCATAATGTTTTATTTTATGTTAATTTCAATACTAATATAGTGAAAAATAATATTTTATACAATATAATGTTTCTTTACTCTTTATATAATGGCAGTTTTGAAAAAAATGTTTTTTATGATATTAAAAATGATTTTTCATTTTGAATTTAATTATTTTATGTCCACTATAAATTTATACAAGATACAACTTATGTTTTTTAAAATCCTTTTATTGAATACTATTTAAAAAATTGGTTTTAGATTGTTTTCACTTTGAATTTGAAAAAGAATTTTGTATGTGACTTGTAACATTTATATTTAAATCTATGTTAAAAAATATTTTGTAAAACATTTTTTATGTTTTTAATTCAATTTCATTTTTATCTTTTAACAGGATTTACCCTAACTTGGTTTATTTTATAGTATTTTTTTTATAATATATATTTATCTTTTGAGGTATTTAACTCATGGAATGAAATAATACAATTTCTGAACCCTTTTCTGGTGGTATCATTGAAATATTATTTTACAGGTGTGTTTTTCATCTATTTCATCATCATTTTTTGTTTCATTTATAAAAATACGGTTATGTTATTTTACAACCATCCACCTTATTTTAATGTATGTGTTATGATCATGTAATTTCAATATTGAGTTATCCATATACTCATCGCACTATATCATATGAACATCACATTTTTCATAATTCATTTTGGATGACGTTCACAAAGAAAAAATATTATTATATTGACCTAGGGAAGAGTATTTGCATTGAAAATGTTTTTATTACAATATAGATGATTTTTATGAAAATTATTTGATGTTGTTTAATCATCCACATTATTTACTATGATGATTTATGATCATGATGTCCCTTTTGTAAATATTTGGAAAAGTATTGAAATTACATATATTGTAATTTCAATATTTATCATTATTAGAAACCTATATATATTTTTTTTAAAAAAATACACCTTCTCTATATAGATGGGTTATGATCATTTTAACCCATTTATTAGTATGGGGAAAGGTTTCTACATTATTAATCAATGATAACTACTAAAACAAGTTGATTATGTATTGGAAGACCATATTTTTCATTTTATGGATAGAAAGTGTTTTATTTATATAGAGGTTCCATAAGAAAATAATAAGATTTTTTGAGACATATGGTTAATGAATTGGACATAAACAAGTGATGGGTGGGGAACATCATTATATATCCCTTAGAGACATTGGTAGGTCTCATGGGACAAAATTACATGGGTTATGTTGTATAGGTCTCCTCATATCACTATAGTGTCTTTGCACAATGCCCTGAGAACATATTTATGATTTCTAACACTATGTATTCCATTAGTATAATGTTTTTAATGTTGATATCCATTTTTTAATTTATTATAATCGATATAAACTACTCTTAGTTTTTATAATTATAAAATTATTAAATTTAGTGTTTCGGAAGATTTCTGTCGGGGCATGCGCGTGCATCTGTCTCGTAGAGGACGCGAGGCGGGTTGCCCTGCATTCCTACTTTACAAAGGCGGGCAGAATCCATTCCTTCTTCAGGGGAGTCTGTACCTTGATCGAAACTGGTATTATGGGATGTCGATTCATCCTTCCGTGGAATCCTCCTCGGAGCTCGTCACCTAGTCCGAGTCTCCCTCATATATTTAAGACGTATTTGTGAATCTTTCTCCCGGTGCCATATCTTCATGAACACCAGTTAATTATGATGATTCAGTCGAGACGCTACAAGGGGTCTGGTTGGAGAAGCAAACTTTGGTTAGGGGAGTGGTCACGATGAGGCATCGCTGGCGTGTCTTGACGCTGGGGGATTGGCATGTCTGTCTTCTATCCCTTATTATAGGGATTCTCGGGGGCGTGGAGTCCCAAGGAATCCCACATCAAATGTGGGGAATTGTATGCCATAGGATTGTATCTCAGATTTTCCTTAGCTTCCCATGTTTAACACGGGGTATGCTGCGAGTTTAACGTCCAACAGAGACAGATCAGACATATCGGAACACTGGGAGTGGATCATATTGAAGAACCCCTTAGAGGGAACACCAATATCAGGGCCAGCATGTGGGCGGCTTCCCGGACATTGTGGAGTGGACTGAGGTGGCATGATCCTATCAGGATGTGGCGGCCAAGGCAAGAATCAGGATGGGTGATGAAGTGAAGGGACTTGAACCTCGTGGAGGCTTCCTACATATCCCCGTGGAATGGAATCAATGTTCATGTAGTTAGATGGTACGGTGGGACATCTAAAAAGGAGACCCATGAGAATGAATTCATGGATGGGGCCCTGAGAAGTACAACATCTGGGCTATGGAATGTGCTTCCTGAGACACGTGGGCTTGAGTGAGAGGTCAGGATGGGATTTGGATGTTGGATATGGGGCTTACGCTCTGAGGTGGCCCAAGGTGGATATATGGGATTACACTCTGAGGCGGCCAAGAGTGGTGGATTGATTTATGGGTCTTACGCTCTGAGGCAGACAACATCAGCAGATTGATTGATGGGGCTTACGCTCTAAGGAAACCCATAGTGGCGGATTGATTTATGGGGCTTACGCTATGAGGCGGCCCATAGTGGTGGATTGGTTGATGGGGCCTACACTCTGAGGCGACACACAGTGGTGGATTGGGGCTTATGATCTAAGGTGGCCCCGGGTAATTGGATGTCCTCCGTGAAGGGGTCGGAATGACCGGGTGGTGGGATTGAACCTCGTGGAGGCTTCCTACATATCCCCATGTCAGGTTATCAAAGTCCACATAGTTTGGGTGGTTCAATTTAATGTCATGTGGGATAGAGGCATACCGTTTAATGTCGTGCTAGATGGGGCATACAATTTAATGTCGTGCTGGACGGGGGCATCTGGGTCTTATGCTCTGATGCAGCCCATGGTGTTGGAAAACCGACATGAAAGGGTCGGAATGACCGGATGGTGGGCTTGAACATTGTGGATGCTTCCTACATACCATGCCTTGGCAAAGATCAAAGTCCTCGTAGTTCACTGGAAGTGGGGGGCCAGGGTCGGTCCTCACTCTATGCTCATGTGAGTCATGCTCGGTGTGAGAAAAAAGAGGTTACAGGGACCTCATGATCACGTAGCAATGGATGCATCTGTGAGAATCAAAGAGGGGCTTATGCGTTGAACGACCCGTGGTTTTGGGCCTTACTCCAAGATGGAGGCCAAAAGTGCAACAAAGCGCAGAGGGAGTTAGATTTGGGATCGAACTTTGGAGATGCCTCGTTCCCTTTCACACCCTCCACTGGCCTTGGATCCAGGGAAGTACGGAGGTGCATGGGTGGTACCTTCCGCAAGAGGCGCTAGGGGATTACACCATGGTGGCTGCCCTTCACCTGTGGACAAAACGCCGCTCCGAGAAGGAGGAGATCATTCCATGTGAGGAATATTCCACTCCCGTGGAGATTAGTGGGCATAAAAAAAGTCCAACCCGGGGGACCTTGCGTGCGAGGCACGAGGCCAAATCATAGTTTAACGTCACATATTGAGGACGTGGCGCCTGGAAGTTTAACGTCCTATAACTCAGATGAGGTGGGTTTGCTCCACACCCCTAGGTTTTACATGACTTGTACCATCCACTCCTTGTGGAAGGGAAGGCATCGACAAGGCAGTTGTGAAGGGGGTTGTAGAGAAATCCATCGAGGTTTCCAAGTTAGTGTTGATATGCGATGAAGCAATAACCGTTATTGTGCCTATGCGAAGAAGCATGAGGAAAAGAAATTCAATGGGAACTACTGCCCAAGGGACCTTGAGGTTACTTTGTATGAGCCTGGAAGTCCACATGGGAAGACATCGCATTGTGTGTATGCCCGGGGCATAAAAAAGGAGGACATCAGGCGCCTATGCAGGGAGGAAGCCGTGGGGCGTCGAGGTGAGGGGTCCCGGGGTTTGCACGCAAAGAAATGGTTTGCGTGCAAAACACTGGGATGGTGCATAATTGGTTCATAGTTATTGTGCGTGGCTAGGAGGATCAAGTGCAATGGAGGTGAATTGCATGTGAGTGGAAAAGGCCACACCCAAAGGCAATGCCACACCCAGCGAAGAGATTGAACACAATTGGACCCTTTTTCTTACAACGGAAGGAATTGCGTATAAGGGAGGAACCTTGATGGGTTTGGAATTCTGTTTAAGCCAGTGGGATTGCGTGAAAAGGCCGATCGCGGGGTGAGGTGACGTTAAAAGGATCAGTCCCTGAAGGTCATCTTGCATGCGCTGAAGCCCTATTTCGTGCATGAGAGACGGTTCAAATTCCGCAACCCAGAAATGGATGGGGTCTCCTTCTATTTATAGGCCTCCGAAATCGCGGAATCCTGGTGGCATGAAAAATTTTACACGCCACAGACGGCGGTGCGGGCACACAATTATTACGCGCCTACGCCACTGAACCTTCCCGAAATCCAGAACCCTATCGCGCATCCCACATTTTTTCACACGCGCTCTCCTTTATTTCGCACACCACTTTCGGGCCCTCTGGACCTGGCTTCCACGTCTGAATATGACTTCACATCGTCAGTTTGAATCATCGTTTAGAAATTACAGACTTTTTAGTTTCTACAAATTCCCCCCATGGAATTGGATCGGCGAGAGGTCACAATGATCAGATTCTGACAGAAACGCTGAAGTGTTGGACTTCATTGGCCCTTTGCGCACAAAAAATTTTGTGGCGCACAAAACTCTGATTTGGTGCGGAATCCACTTTCCACGCAGTGCGGAACCTCGGCTTTGCCTATAAACTGGGTCGTGGGTCCGCAGATCCATACAAAACCTTCTTGCGTGATAATCCCTAAGCTCTTGTGTGCGAACATTCCTCTGCTCCTGCGTGTAAAACACGCTTTGGCAGCACGCAATCTCACCAAGTTTCGGCCAAAGTTACATGCCAACATGGGATATTCTATGCTGACTACTCTGATTTCGCACCCAACATCCGAATTCCGTGCAACTCATCCAGATTCCGTGCAACACACTCGAAGCACTTGGTTGGAAGAAGATGGCCACAAACCAAGTCGATGAGGGGGAAGCCGCCACTCGTAGAGATGAAATAGCGGCGAACGATGAGGTTTATGGTGCCAGAGTGGTCATATCCAACAAACATAACTTTTTCAACATGCTGACTCCCTCCCAGAAGGAGTACCCTTTGTCCAACAACCTTCCACTATGGAAATTCATCATTTTGGAGTAGGATCCACTTCCGGGCTATGAGGTTGATACACCGTGGTTATGGGTGACCTGGGAGGACGACCTTCCTCGATAAAACATCTCAAAAATGGACATCCTACTAGAGAGAACAGAAACATGGATGTATATGTCTTGAACCCGAGGAACAGGACCATTGCTGGTGGTGACCCTATTGTGGAGAGTTCTCCATCCCTCTATGAGAGCACGTTCCTTCAGATCATCACAGACGAAACTAAGGGTTGGCTGCAAGATTGGGATTTGCGGTCCGGAGGCAACATCACCAGTGAGTGGGCCTGGGCGTACTGGGTTTTCCATACATGCGACCGATTAGGGGCCGAGCTGCAGCACATTGATATGTTCAAGGCGGTGTGGACTTCTCATTTTCACTTCTACCGTCAACCTGAACTCCGGCTGGAGATGTTCACCCGATGGTCCCCTAACACCAACACATTCCATCTTCACAATGGGGAAGTTGGTTTTAGTCTTTGAAACATCCACTGCATCAGAGGTATCCCACTGGAGGTCTATCAGTACAATGAGTTCCTTCCCCCAATGAACACCTGGGAGGACAAATCATGGACCCCCATATTGACATGGAAACCACTATAGGTGTAAAAAGAGAGGCTTGAGGTCAAGGAATTCCTGAAGGACATCGCCTATAAGGACTCATTCATGTTGTTCCTGGAGATGGACCCGATGGTCAAGATGTCGGGATGGGGAAAATGGTGTCCAATCATGGATTAGAGGAGCAAGAATGGATCGTACTAGAGGATCCTGGAGGTGGGAAACACAAATCATGGGGCTACCACATTATTGAGGCCCGAGACCCAAATGTCTGATATACCGGGTTCCTCACCACCTTCCTGAGTGGGTGGATCATGCAGGTTTGGGATGCAAGGATGGGCATCCGTCTAGCAACTCTGGTGATGGCGGTTAGCATGGCTGCCAACAAAAATTTTAATCTGGGGGTCCTTATGCTGGCTAGACTGTACTCCATTCTAGGATGCATCTTAAGAGGGGGGTCACCTTGGAGGGTGTGTGGCACTTTCCAGATCTTCAACAGTTGGGTGGCGGATCATCTTGGCGGGTACACTTTCCCTAACGCCATTCATTCTCCGAGGTATGGCCTACGAGCATCTCTGCTAATCATTTTTGGGGTCGTGCCGATTACGCTCAATGAGGATGGAGTGAGGATCAGAATTGGTAACCATGCCAACTTCAACTTCAGCCCATTCCCCACCCCGGTTGTCCAAATGGTAGAAAACGGGAAAGGATCACTGGAGAATAATGAATACTTATAGAGAATTTGAGGCGGGGTGCTTCCGGCTCAGATTGACGGGATGATCATCTGCGAGACTTACGTGTCGTCCCGATTTGCCCGGCAGTTTGGGTGCCTTCAGTGAATACCGAAGAGGGTATTCATGGATGTTTGGGAGGAGTGGAATCCATGAATACTTTTCTAGATGAGGTTAATGTTCACAACTCATGGCTCTGGTGACGTCATTGCCCTTCCTCCCACTAGGGCCGATACTGGCCTATCAAATGAGTATGTCGAACATTGGGCTATAGGGTACCCTAAGGGGATTTTACGCAAGCGATTTCAACAACTCAAGACTACCCGTGTGGAACCCAAGCGCTGAGACAGCATGCAAGGTGCCACTAGAAGGGGGGACCGGGGGCGTGCCAGGCAGTGAGGCCTGCACAGGCCGTGACCTCAATAGCGGGGACATCGCATAGTGGGACCAACGAACTTCCTCGGAAGCAGATAAGGTATCTGCTTCAACCATCTCAGGATGCAATCTTTCCAGCACTATAGTCATCCTGGTTAACCCTGCAGCAGTCGATGAGCATCGAAGCCCTATGGTAGAAGATAATGAATGATGGGATCCGGCTGCCAGAAGTCAGGCTCATTCGGGTTACTGACTGAGTAAACATCCATTGGCGGCACACATAACTAACGACCATGGACACATATGCACGCCAACGGGGTCGGCGTGTGGAAACAGCTTTCTTGGTGATAGTGATGCTTGACCAAGAGCATGATCCAGAAATGATGCTTCTGGGAGAAGGTGACAGTGATGACGAGTCAGAGGGAGAGGAGGAAATAGGAGAAGACGAGGGATCTCGGGGAGGGTCCTGCCAAGGGAGCTTGCAGGAGACTGGCGAGATCGTCGTCTCTAGCATAGATATAACTGAGCTGCTCGAGGTCTGTCTTTATCCTTATTTATTCACCTACATTATCCATTCTATTCAGAAATTTCTAATCCATTTCTTTCTCTCACTCAATAGAATATAGGCACCGACCAGGTGTCCCCAATAGAGGAAGAAGAAGAGGCACTGGTAGGACTGGGTGGTGCTCCGATGCCCATCATCGAACTGACAAGTGCTGAGGAGTCTCCTGCCACGATAGCTCTTGTAGCGGCCAGAACACTTGAGTCTAATGATCTAGGTTCATGTAAGCCCCTTGCATCGCTACAGATGCTTACTTTCAGAGAACTCTACTAATCAAGATGCTCCCTATACAGTGATCTCGGTGTTGGAGGCTCGTCGGGATGCTGAGCCCAGACCGTCCATAAGTGAATCAGCGGAAGATGTACCACCTCCCCCAGAACATACCTCCCAAACTGAGTCGGCCCCAGAAATTAGTGAGAAGGGGGCATAAGACATCAGTGGTGCTGACATTGGAGTGAGGCCGGAAGCTGACGAAGGCACAGCCAATGTTGGGGCGAGAGAGGATGTTCACCCAAATGTCAAGGATCCTATTCCTCTGAAAGGCATCCCTGAGGCGAATCCTACTACTGAGCTGTTGGCTATCTTCCCTGTATATCGGCCCACTGATCTCGAGGAGATAGATGATTCAGAATCGGAAGTGGCTGAGGAGAGCTGGATGACACGACGCAAAGGGTGGATTTGAATCCAGCATGATCTCAGGCAGCCTCAGATGGATTGGCTGAGGCGGACGGAATTTCTCAAGACATGGATTCGTTTCCTGTGTGCATGAGGGGCTGACGATCAATGCATGCATATGACGGTCCATGATTACAAGGCAGAAAAGATATTTGAGAGCAGTCGGCACACCGAAGTTTCCCAATGTCTAGAAGAATCGGCGAGCAACCAAGCGTTCCAAAGGGTGGATCTAGAAGTATGATGCCTCAGAGAACAAGAGACAGAGAAGTAGTCCTTTATCGCAACATGCTCTGAGCTCGTGGAGAAACTGATGGCCCAGCTGGCTGACGTCCTAGAACAACTAATGGAGACGAGTCACCAGATGACCGTACTTCAAACTAAATGGGCACAGGCACGTGCTAGTATTGGCAAGCTGCACTCTGTGATTTCTAATGAGGAGAGTGTCTTTAGTGATTGAGAAGTAGAATTGGAGCCCAACAGCCAAAGGGTAGCAGCGTTGGAATGATCAATCCAAAATGTTGATCCATATGGTCCATGTTCTCGCCAGCTCATCAACTTATTTCTCCCAATGTATGGAAAAATCCATTTATCTGTACCTTCGGTTTTATATGCTGAACCATAATCCCGAAATAAATAAATAAAAATTCATCCCTAAACCAACATGGGTCGTACCCAATGTGAAAAATAAAGGATTCTTGTATTATTATTCATTCAACCGCGGGGCGTCAACCAGGCTTCGGGAAACCGAAACCAAGTCCGGATTTCTGAGGGGGAAGAGGGAGGCCCAACCAAAGGGAGGGGACCTCAGAACGATCAATGTATCGTCTCCTCAATGTGATCTAACGTACAAGCAGGGCAATTCCGGGGGCATTGAAATCAATTCGAACATTGGGAGATGAAAATAGTGAATCACAATACCCAAATTCAGAACACTATGGGAGGGGTGTAACGATGGAGGATATATGGTAAATGTAGCAGAATTGAAGCATCCATATCATACTAGCCATAAATTGGGACAAAAAATGAGGGCTGACCACTGACCATGTTCACAAAATGGGACCTAAATCAAATATAATCGATCAGTATTCCGGAACGTTGGCCCATGGCAACAGGCTGATGATAGGTCAATCATCCATACTATTAGGGTCCATTCGTACACAACCAGTCTTCAGGAACGTTGGCCCATGACAGAAGGCAGACCATAGGTCAATCATCCAAACTGTTTCAACAGGCGGACCATAGGTCAATCATCCATACTATTAAGGGGTCCCATAAAACATGAAAGAGGGTGAATATCTGAATAAAGAGGCCTAAAAATTGTGGAAAGTGAAGTGGTGGTTTGTTCAAACATAATCCAACACTCCCAAAATTACGCCACCATGGTGGAGGCACATTAGGAAGGTGTAATAATATGGTCACAAATCATTTCTAATTTTATATAGGACCTCTCTAGCAAGGGAATTGTCGCTTCCCAACATCCATGGGGTTTCCCGGACTTATTCGGGGCTAATGCAGTAGTTAAACAACTCCCCTAGAAGTCAGGACAAGGGGCCGACAGTGAGGAGGGATGTGATTTGGTTATCCCTAGGGTTGGACCCAAGACAAAATTTCCAGGCATTCCTACGTATCTCATAAGGATGAGAATCAAGCCACACGTAGTTCCAAAAAGGGGTGTTAGTTTATGGTCTTAGAACTCGGATCATTGATTGGTAAGGAGGGTGGGAGACACATGGTAAGGCGACTTACAAAGCCTGACCTGAATGAGGAGGAGATCCTTCTTACCATGTGTTCCTTGGAAAAGTGTTTCGGTCAAGGGACTGAACACGAAAGTTAGGTTGGGCCCATGGGGAAGTACCCAGGCGCTCCTACATATCCCATAAGGATGGGAATCAATCCATACGTAGTTCAAGGGAGTGCCTTTTAATTTCATGCAGGACATGAAACAGGGGGGATAATCCTTATAATAGGGTGCATGCTGGGTGGATATTGGAAACCAGACGTGAATGAGGACATAATCCCACACCATGCCATACGGTCCCATAGTCAAGGTCCTAAAGGCCGGATAAACACGATGAATTATCATACCTCAAGATAGACCCAAACACAAGAGATTTGGGCGTTCCGACGTATCTCATAAGGATGGGAATCAAGCCGTACATAGTTCTAGAAAGTGGAATGGCACGAGAAGGTACCTGTTCCAAGGATGAAAGGGGAATGAGGGTCTATCCCATGAACAAAATGAAATGGCATTTGATGTATCTTTCTTGTTCTTGAAGGTTAATGATTTTTCATTTGTGGAGAGACCATCCTAGAGTAGAACATTCTGGTATCGCCACAATAATCATGCTGTATACAGGCATTCACAAATGGCATGTTAAATGAAAAATACCCAACATGATTCCATCTATAGAGAGGGCATCACAATGTAGTTCCGTATTTCGTCATGCGGCCAGGACGATATCATCACAGTTTATGGTAATGTGGTAGGACCAACCGGCACAGTTTAAGGTCATATGGCTAGGACCCAGGGGAATTCACATGATGCGAGGAAGCATACCTTATGTGGATGAATACATAATATAATACCATCACTGCACATGATTCCGGGAGAAGAGCCTCAGTGAAAGGGGCCTGCGAGGGTTTAAAGGTCAAGGGGCAGGAGACACTAGCCTCCAGCTATGCTAGTCCCAAAACGAAATGTCCGGTTGACCTCTCATTTCTCATGGGGATGAGGTTCAAGATGTTCATGGTTCTTAGAGAAGACCCACACCCATAATCTTAGCGCTCAGATTGCAGGATCCCCAAGAGATGTTGTAACACAACTCTGTCTGCCTGAAGTGTAGAGGTGCACTGAGGGTTAGTGCAAATAGTGTTGAGATTCCACATTGAAATAATGGGGTGGAACATAATGTGATTCATGTAACCAATATTCAAGGCCTAAAAGAGTCTTTGTGACGATGGAGGAATACTTCTGACCATGTTCGCAACACAACATCATGTCACATTAGCCTCAAACGGGGAAAAACAAATGAGCATCAACCGCTGACCATGTTCGCAACGCGGGATTTGTATCAATTTTTTATCTGAAAACCTCAGGGGTGTTGGCCCGTGACAGTAGGAGAGCCCTTATGCATTGTATCTAGGCCGTTCTTGGGGGTCCCTCCCGGTTTAATGGATAGTGGGTGCCCGAATGAAGGGGAGCACGAATCATGACAAGTGGACGAAACTTTCCTAATTTGAATTCGACACTCCAGGTCCTAGACCAGAGCACTATGAAAACATTATCTATATTGAAAAGGGTCTAAGGGCTCAGTTTGAGAGTGGCCATAAGATGGAGGATACCCGGGAGAAGGGTTCATGACGCCAAAAACCCTGTACCACCCCTATATATCCCCCTCGTGGAGAGGGAGATTCCAAAAGGATGAGGTGACTTGGAGATCGTGGGATCTCTTAAGAGACGGGGCTGGACCTGAAATATAGGTGTTCAGGCGGTCCTACATATCCCACAAGGATGGGAATCAAGCAACACATAGTTCTAGAAGCATATTTTAATGTCATGTAGGACGATGAGTGGCATTTCATCCGGTAATGTGTATGGAACGATGAGTAACCCAATGTGTATGAAGAAAAAATCCCACACAACAACATTCAATACCCTAAAAGAAGGCATGGGTCGGGGGCCCGAGGCTGGGCCTCAGTCAGAAAGGTCTGACCAGCTTGCTGTATAACGTCTTGCAGTGGGGACGAGAAGAGGAGGGGATGCCTCAAATAAGGGAGGTATATGGTGAGGCGACTAACCCGACGTGAATGAGGACATATTCCCACACCACACTGTACAATCCCATAGGAGAGAGCCCGGGATCGGGGCATGAGGCTGTGCCTTAGACAGAAAGGTCTGACTGGCTTGCAGTTTAATGTCTTGCATGAAAAAAGTGTAGTTTAAGGTTATGTAGGACTGGAGGTAGTTTAGGGTCATGTGGGACCATATATTTTAAGGCCGTGCAGGACCGGAGGGGCTCATGTGATGTATTTCTTGAGGAAAGTGGAGTTGGTGGGAGGAGTTATATGCTCACCATCCATGGTCACCAAGGAGTATGATCCATTGGGGTATACCTTATGAAAAATGATAGTTCCTTCCCATTTGGGCTCCATCTTGGGTGGTTTCCTGCCAAGGATCATTGGAGCCCCGAGCGCCAAGACCAAATCTCCTTGCAGGGAAGAGCGGAGGTGAACCTTCTTGTTGAATGCTCCAGTAATACTTCTCTGATTCCTTTCCCGGTTCTGCAAAGCACGAAGCCTATTCATGTCCAGTGCTTCGAACTCTGCTAGACAGATTTCGGCCAATCTATCTAGTGCATTCTGGTCGTAAACCGCTGTGTGCAATGAGGGAAACTCAACCTTGAAGGGTAGGATGACCTCATTTTCATACTCTAGGGAATACAGGGTCACCTGGGTTGAATTACGAGTCATTGTCCGATAAGCCCAGAGGGCGTTGGGGAGATTATCTAGAAAAATCTTCTTGTTCTGACCAACCATCTTTTTCAGAATGTTATAGAGGGTATTATTTAACTCCTCGATCTTTCCATTCACCTGCACATGATAGCATGTGTTATGGTTAGACTGAATATTGTACATGGTGTACAATTTCATCAGCTCGGCTGCTCGGATGTTGGTGTCGTTATCAGTGAGGATAGCATGAGTTACTCCAAATCGATTGATGATGTTGGAACCCACGACGTTGGCGATATAATGTGCTTTTACTTCCTTGAGCAAAATAGCCTCCACCCACATGGAAAATAAATTTGTAGCGGTCAGAATGAATTGGCATTGGCGAGCCGTTGTCAGTGGGTAATGTCCCATGACATCCAACCCCAAGACTGCAAAGAGACAATAATACTTGGTAGTGTGGAGAGGCTCTGGTGGTCAATGCACAAAGTTAGCATAAACTTGTCACGCATGGAACCTCTTTGCGAACTCGATGCAGTCGTGGATCATGGAGGGCCAGAAGTATCCCAGTCTCTGTATCTGGTGAGAAAACTTTGACCCAGCCTGATAGGCACCACAGGAACCAGCATGAACCTCATGCATGATCTGTGGAATCTCGACTCCTCGAAGGAAACGTAGGAGAACACCATCAAATCCATGCTTATAAAGGATATGTTCAAGGACGGTACTTCTCTGAAGGGTAAACTGTAGAACACGGTGTCAGATTCGATCGTGCTCGGCACAATCTGATGGAATATTACCGTGTTGGAGGTATTCAACCATGGGTGTCCTCCACTCAGGATCTATTTTGATCACCGCATCTGAAGTACCCAGACCTCCCGAAGTAGGGGAACCAACAATAAGATGATTTAATCATGGGTCGTGATCATTCTTCGGGGTAATGGGAGCGATGACTCTCTGATGGGACACATGGATAAACAAGTCGTCCTGTTCGGGATCTGTGAGTGATGCAGCCAAACTGACCAAAGCATCTGCTCGACAGTTCTGTGACCGTAGGATGTGAATGTCCTTCGGCCAAGAAGGGAACTTGGACATTAGATGGAGGGTGCACTCCCACAAGGGCACGAGTTCTGGCTTTCTGACCACATAGTCTCCATTGACCTGCTAGATGACCAGCTCAGAATCCCCTTTCACATGCAGATGAGATACGTAAATCTCAAGGGCCAGCTCGAGGCCAGTAATGAGTGCATGATACTCTAGCTCGTTGTTGGTGCAACCCTCTATCAACAATAATGAGTATGGTAGAACGGCTTACTCCGGGGTGATGAAGATGATACCCAGGCCCACTCGGTTGAGCCTAGGATCATTGAGTCTCCTACCGGTGGGGCTCCGGGAGGCAGTGTCAAAGTACATTTTCCAACATGGGAAGACACGATCGAATGAGAGGATTGTATCATCAGGAAAACATAGATCTAGTGGATGATCTACGGAGGTTGGGTGGGAAACTAGAAAGTATACCAATGCCTATCCTTTGATATCCTTCTGAGGTACAAACTGGATGTCGAACTGCTGGAGGATCACCTCCCACCACGCTAGTCGACCAGTCAACATAGGTCGGTTCAGGATGTACTTTAGTGGGTCTACTCGAGAGACCAGCTGTACCTCGTGGTGCTGCAAGTAGTTCTGCAATTTTTGGAAGGAAAATATGAGCTCCAGACATCTCTTCTCGATGAGATAATATCTAATTTCTGTATCATTGAGCATACATCTGAGGTAGTAGAAGCTGTTTTCTTTTCCCTCATTGTTTTTCTGGGTGAGAAGTGCACCAAGGGACCGTTCCAGGGTGGTCATGTAAAGGACCAGCGAAATTCTGGAGATGGGTGGCATCATGACAGGTGGTTGTAGCAGATATGGATTGATTTCCTCAAAGGAAGCCTGACACTCTTCATCTCATTCATTTGTGGTTCCTTTCTTCATGAGCCGGGAAAAGGTCTTACACTTTCCAGCCAGATTCAAAATGAATCGGCATATGTAAGCCAAGTAGCCTTGGAGAAATTGAAGATCCCAAAATTACTCGAGGGAGGCATATGGCTGGTGGCCTTGATCTTCTCCAGGTCAATGCCTCGGTACCTGACAAAAAAGACAAGGAATTTTTCGGAGGATACCCCGAAGGCACACAACAATGGGTTCATCTTCATGTGGCGGGAATGGAGGAAACCACACACTTTCTCGAGGTCCATGAGATGGTCCTGGAACTGGTGAGATTTTACCAACAGATCAACCACGTAGCATTCCACCAGTGTCCTGAGAATTGGCTTGAATATGCGATGCATGGCCCGCTGATAGGTGGCACCCGCATTCTTTATGTCGAATGGCATGACCCGGTAACAGAAAGTACCTTTGGGTTCCCTCAAAGATGTGGACTCCTCTTCCTCAGGGGCCATCCAGATCTGGTTGTAACCAGAATACCCATCCATGAAAGAGAGGTCTTGGAACATGGTTGTGGCATTAATCAATTTCTCTGTCACTAGAAGGCGAAAATCATTCTTCAGACAGTGGAGATTGAGATCGTGGAAGTCAATACAGATGTTGATTAGTCCGTTATTTTTCTGAACTGGCACAATGTTGGATTGCCACCTGGGGTACTGAACTTCCTTGACGAAGTTGGCCTTGATGAGCTTATCAACCTCGGTCTCAACCATGACACCATGGGAAGGGGTCATCTTTATGGGAGCCTTCTCGAACCCGCGATGGTTTGCCGAGAGACCAAGGTGCTGGATGGCTACCTAAGGATCTCGCCCTAGCATCTCGTCGTAACTCCAAGTGAACACTTCACGATTCTATTTGAGGAATTCCACATAACGCTGCTATTCCTCGTGGGGCATGGGGGCACTGACCAATGTGGGTCTCAGGTCCGTCTTGCTACCAAGGTTCACCTGTACCAACTCGTCGACCCTGGTGGAGAAACCATCCTCAAAGTTCTGGGAATCATCCTCTAGATCCTCTTCAACACTTGTAGAGGGATCCATTGTGGGGGAAGTTTCTCCTGAGCCGCCAGGCTTCGATGGAAAGCTAGTACTGGCTTGACTAGCAGTGATCATCATATTAGGATATTAAAGCACCACTGAGCCCATAGTGATGAAGGAAGTCGATCCAGTCCCATATGGCCTTTGGCCAAAGGGGACACGCTTGATGACATCAAAGTACTAGTGGCACATCGGCTTGAGCCGGTTAATTCAAGCCTAGTGGAAGAGACATGTATGATGAACTTTCGTTGCCATGATTTTGACATCCTGATACCGTACAGGGGTAGGAGGCTCCGGGATCACCCGATCTTGGTTTGTGTAGGAGTACAAGGTGATTTTCCTCCGTCTCTTGGACCTGGGAATATGCCTTCCTCTTGTACCCAAAACGACAAAGCATTGCCCCATATCAGGGTTCGTGGCCTCCAAATGATGGATTCAAAAGATGTAAGTGTTATCCAGACCGGCCCAGGGTTCACATGTGACCGGGGCGGGTTTAACCTAACTTGACAGAATCTGATTATCCTGGCTCTTGTAATAGTCGGCGTCCAAATAACAGGCTTCACAAGAGGAAAAAAAGACGCATCTCCTTGGAGCACGCCTACTCGACCATCAAGTGAGTATTTTTGGCATTGGTGATACGATGAGGGGACCGCTGCATGCAGGTGGATCCATAGCCTACCCATCAATGTGTTGTATGTGGTGCCCTGGGAGATGACCAAAAATTCAGTACTGGCAATTAGGCCACCGAACTGGGTCACCAAGTGGATCTTTCCATCTAGATTTTGATCGGTCCTGGCATATCCCTGGATTCTGAGGTCAGAGGGAGTTAAATCATCCTCAGATAAACCCATATTCCCTAGTGTCCGAGTTGGGATTAGGTTAATCCCAAAACCCTTGCTGAGAAGTCAATGATGGACTTCCATGCCATTGAACTGACCAGTGATGTACAGTGGGCGAATGTTCCCTCATATGGGTGGGTCTTCTTCATCACTAGAGAATGAGATAACTGCATGGCATTCGGTGTTCTCAACTTCCGCAGTGTGTAAGGCTTCCGCAGCTGCTACCTTCACCTTGAACTGTAGGGGGGCTTCATAGGTCCTCGGAAAGTGCCTCATGCATTTTATATGATAGGAGGATGTCCTCAAGGATAGAAAGCCTTACTAGAATTCTGAAGAGGTGCTTTAGAACATCATACATCCGGGCTAGACGTGAGCCTCTTCTTAATTGAGGATGCTCTGCAATTGAAGGAACGACGGGCCCTAACGGCTGGACGGACGTCTGACTGGTAAGAGGAATATATCTCTATTCTCTAGTCGATGCCCAGAGAGTGGCCTCTGAACGAGAACTGGAAGTCTGGGGTAAGATGGTAGTAGGGCGAAGCTGGTCGCGGCATGACCGATGTGGTTGGGCCTGATCTGGAAACACAAATGGTTGTGGAGGCGAACCTGTCGACACCGGATGAAGGCGTCGCGTGTGTTGAGCTTTTCACTGGGCCTGTTGTCTAGTCTAAGTGGCGTGTACGTATTGGATAGAGGCACCAACTTTCGTGCCCCGAAGATTCATGTAACCATGGTTCCAATGATGTTGGAGATGGCTGTGGACATTGGGAATGTCTACCTCGTGTTCCCCATCATCGAGAGTCAAATATGGATTTACTCACTCTACAGTGTTAACCGAAGCGTACCCCTGACTGTCACTTGAGGAGTCATCCACCACTGGGTGGATTCTGAGAATAATTCCCATCTCCGAGGGCATGAAGTCACCGAGAGTGCAGGAAGATGACGATAGTGGTGGAGCACGTTGATTTTTCTTGTGTTGTCGCAACTTTCACTTATAGGAAGAGGGTGGATAAGACGATGATGAAGAAGTTGTAACGACAGATTATGAGGGATCAGGAAGATTCAAGCATGCACGGATGATGCCATGGGTGCGGCAGACTGTCTTGCGGGCCATCC
Organism: Viscum album; assembly: GCA_963277665.1. Classification (NCBI taxonomy): domain Eukaryota; kingdom Viridiplantae; phylum Streptophyta; class Magnoliopsida; order Santalales; family Viscaceae; genus Viscum; species Viscum album. Next base: position 343,093,827 of record OY728162.1, on the reverse strand, counting down.
AGTCATTATACTTCTGGGACCTATGGTCGGAAACCTGGTGCCATTCACCTTCGTCTCCACTACTTCCATCTTATCCCACAAAGACACCTGCCACTTGTGTCAGGGCTGGGCCCAACCTGACTATATTGTTTTCAATCTGGTCATGGAGCTAATCTTTGAACATGTAGAATCGCTTGATGGTGTTCCCCAGGGTCTAGTGTTAAGGTCAGTAGTTGGGGTGATCTACGAGATGTGCCTCTTCTGGATTTCGGCACTCAGGAAGCCGCACGATTCTCTACTCCAAGGCACTGCGGATGTAACCGAGGACCTGATTCTCATCGAAAGTGTATGTCCGATTACTTCTGCCCAAAAGGGGGGCTCTAGGAGCCTGACCATGATGGGGGGGCGGAGGAGCATGTCGAGGAGGCGGAACCTGATTATCTCGTATAGGCGGTGGCAGTATGTTACGCGGAGGTGCTAGCTGATTTTGAGGAAGTTGATGCTGGGATGGAAGCTATTCCTGTGGGGGTGGACCCCTATAGGGCTGTAGAGATGGCCTCACTGGTAGCAATTCTAGCTGCCTTGGGGCCTCTATCTGGGCCACACCAGCGGGCTCGGTTCTGGCAGCTCTCTTTTCTGGCATTAAAGGAGGCAGTGGGTGTGCCTGACTGGCATGTTTCAGGTATTTTCGAGGCGCTGAACCTTTTCTGAGAAGTCCCAGAACACTCTGGGGTAATTCTGATTGATCAGATAAAGAACCATCTCTTCCTTGACCTTCCCGACACAAATTGTCAATAATTTCTCCGGAGTTAGTGGAATGTCAAGGGAGAATGTGATCCCTTTCCACCAGGCGATGAAGTATGCGACTCGCTCATCTGGAATTTTCTTGCACCTGAAGAGGTCTTCGATAATTTTCATTCGGGTTGGAGAACTGAATAGGTAGAGGAATTTCCAGCGAAGGTCCTCCCAGCTAGTCACGGATCCGACACGAAGCTGGATATACCAGGCGAATGTCGGCCCCTCCAGTTTATGAAAAAAGCAATGGATCTTGGCGACCTCTTGATGTTCTGGAGTCCCTATCATAGGCCCACACCTTGATTTTAAGTGGTCCAGGTGCATTGGCTGGTCTCTTGTCCCGTTAAAGGAGGTGATAATGGAGTTTCCAAATCCCGGAGGTGCTGGAATATAATCCACCCATGCTGGGTAGGGCTTGCCGTTTGGTGGGACTGCCAAATGTCAAGATTCCAAAGCCTCTAAGTGGGGGATGAGTGCTGCCATCAGGTTGTCTAGATGCGGGTTCCTCTCCTGACAGGGATCCTTGACCACAAGAGCATTTTCAGGCTCTTCAATTCGGTAGACAAGCTCAACAACTCATGGATCAGCTGGTGGAGCAACCCTTGGGGAAACGGGAGGAACCCGAGTGGGGTCCCTTGGGAGACCGTGTAGCCCAAGAGGGTTTGGAGAAACGTATCGCGCCCTCTTTCTGTGAGCTCCGACCTCTCCTCTCTCAGCGAACATGGCATGATCGAGGATTCCTGGGGGAATCTCGCCGAGAGGTACTTGTTCCTACCCCTACTTCCCTGGCCTAGGATCACCGTAGTCGGGTCGCCGCTCTGCAATGCATTCATCCAGATGCTCATTGAACAACCTCTTCTTCTCAGCAAGCTACTGGTGAAGTGTGGTTTTCTTGGAATATTCCTATGCCTTCTGTAGTGAGGCAGATGGGTCAGAGATTTTGATAGCCCCAACATGCTCTTTACCCTTGCCGATATTCTGGCTCAGTTTTAATGACTCAATGGGTGTGGGGAGACCTAGGAGGTTCCTCTGTTGATGAGTATTCCTCACTGATGGGTCCAGTAGTAGCTTTTTCCCGGGGGGGTGAGTCCCCATCAATAAGTTCCAGACTGTTCCCCTCTCTCGACAGACCGACCATATTGACCGTCGCTTCCCTCAGGGGCATGTTCTCAGGGCTTCCTAGTGAGTTTGGCTGCTGATGAATCACACTGAAGAGAAGGGCAACATACTTCCCCCATCCACGGATGTGTACGTGTGGGATTCCTCCACAATAACTTTGCAGAGTACTTGAAAGCTATGCATGCATTGTTTTTGGAGGGCCCTACGGTGTCCAAGGGATTCGGGGTACCGGACCGCGGGAATCATGGCCAGGTTGACCTGATGACATTGCTCACCGATATCCTCGAGGTGTGCTTGGCTACCGGGATAAAGCAATTTCTGGTGGAGAAGACGAGAGTGAGTTGCCCAGAGGGTCTGGAAGAAACATTCAAACTCTCTCAGGGTGACCGATTCTAGTGTATCAAAATATGATCTCATGGCCGGCCAAAACATCTCGGGGAAGTGACGAACTACAAGGATGGTCTAGAAGCTCCACGACTCATGTTCAGGATCGAACCCATGATAGCACTGCTCATCAACTGGGAGTCTCTAGGGAACCGACAGCATCGCCGAAGTAGGACGCTGGGCCGGTGGGCTGGTGAGTAGAGAATACGGTGAGTAGGCCGATTGGCTGCTGAATCCCAGGTCATCCTCAAAGGTTTGTAGTGTCCTAGCTGCCACATCGTGATAGTATGGACTAGTGAATGGGACTCCTCTCAAAGTGCATGTGCTTTCCGGGGGCATGCTATGTCATGGTACATCCACCATCGACCCACAAAATATCTCTCCACCGTCTCTGGCCGAGGTGGAAGGTGCTCCCGGAGAGGCTGAGGGTGACTGCATGTTTGATCCCTGGGGATACATCAAGTCATCATCCTCCTGGATAGACCTCTAGAGGGAGGCATGTATCGTATGGATCTCACATTCTGGGAGTACGAGGCTAACGCGCCACGTCCCTATCCCATCCCTTGACATAGAGGAATGACGGGAGGGCTATATCGCCGAGTTTTACTCCACCTCGGGGTCTGAGAAATGGATTGGTCTGATTTTCTTTTGTCCTTCCCTGGTATTTCTCTTACTGCAATGAAGTCTCTTTTTCCTACTCCTGGGTGGATCTTCGGGGCAAGGATGATATCCGTCATGGAGTCCTCTGGCCGCACTGGTGCTGGGGTAGAGTGGACTGAAGACCGGGGTGCAGGGAGCACCGGGGTAGATGTCAAAAGAGACATGGGGAGGTCCTCCATGTGGGTGAGTGATTGGATATACAACGACCCCACACTCGTGGTCTGTGTCCGGGGAAGTGACCTTGTACCCCGTGTAGTGAGTGCTGGAGAGAGCCCCATCTAGAGTGTTGCTGCCATAGGGGAGCCCGTTACATATAGTAAGGGTGGTGGAAGGCGAGCCTCAAGGTCGAGGATGGAAGTAGGGATGGCCCATACATTCCAGAACGGCGGCACGGAGTATGCCTTCAGAATGGATGGAACTACCGCGAATTAGTCTGCAGCGGACATTGCATGTGTCAGCGACCGGGATAGTCAACCCAACCTACCCATGGGGAGGTCAGGGCCCCGATCCGAATCGGGCATATCACTGCCCCTGCTCAATGTGTGTGGGGGTTCGATGATAGGAGTCAGAAATGGCTCGGTCCACAGTGGTTGTTGACGTTGATTCCCCAGGGCAAGCATCCTCTTTGGCTCGTGCCTGACGCTGACGTCAGGTCTGGTGGGTTGGATCTGGTGATGCGGGCACATGGATTTCCTCCTCCTTAGCTCAGGGGGTCGGGCGGTGGCTTTGATGCGGCTTGGCAGGGCCTTTTTCCACGAACCCCTGAAGCGGGTCTCCTATCTGGCTATCCCAGGCATCCCCTACGTCATCGGTGTAGGGGAGAGAGGTTTCAAGGCGTTCCAGGGAGAAGCTCCCAAAACGGTTGAATGTCAGGGTGGGGAGTGGTGGCTCCCTGCACGGCCCTCAAGGGCGGTGTTGGCAATGAGGCGTAGCTGCCTCGAGGTCCAAATGGGCCATGTCCCTGGTAGGGATGACCCCCTCTTCCTCGTACCTACACACAGGATCATTTATCACCCGCTGTTGGATATTCTCTGATGGGGAGAGGGGGTGTGATCGCCTAATAGTCATGGTTGTCGGAGTAGCTGTGGAAGAGGAGGAACTGCGTGATGTGGTCACGTTGGTACTGGCACTGCCCCTGCACTGGTGGGCAGGTGGAGATCGAGCTCCGGACGCAACGATCTGATTTTTGAAAGCAGTTAGATGAACTCATTAACATTAATAGGAAAAGAAATCGACAACCAACAACCCAACGTCATTCTGTATTCCATGTCAGGTAAGAAGGATCCATGATATCAACTTCGTAGAATGAAGTGCTCAATATCCTGACTCCCCAACCCCTGGAAGGTTCCACAACCTGGTTCTGGGTGCCTGGACCTGGTGACATGCTAATCTTCCAACACCCCCAACGCTACCAGTCTCCATATTGAGGAGAAAAGATTCACGTCGGGTTCACCATTTTCTATTTCCGACACTCTCTTCTAGGGTGTGCGCGCACATCCATCATGCAGAGGATGCGTGGCAGGTTTCCCCACATTCCCACTTTCCAAAGGCGGTTGGAATCCATTCCTTATTCAGGGGCGTCTGCTCCTTAATCGAAACCGGGATGATGGGATGTCGGTTCTTCCTTTGGTGGATTCCTCCTCGGAGCTCATCACCTAGTCCTGGCCTCCCTCATAGATTTAAGACGTATTCGTGAATCTCGCTCCCAGTGACATATCTTCATGGACATCAGTTAACTACGCTGCTTCCTTCGGGATGGTCCCAGGGGTCTGGTCGGTGTAGTAACCTTCGGTTAGGGGAGTGGTCGCGCGGAGGCATCGCTGTCGTGTCTTGACACTAGGGTATTGGCATGTCTATCTTCTGTTCCTTATTATATGGATTCTTGAGGGTGCAGAATACCGAGGCATCCCACATCAAACACGGGGAATTGTATTCCATATGCATGTAACTGATATTTTTCTCAGCTTACCATGTTTAACACGGGGTATGCCGCGAGTTAATGTTCAGCGGAGAGGGACCAGAATGATAGGAACACTAAGAGTGGATCAGATTGAAGAACCCCCTGGAGGGAACACCGATGCAGTGGCCACCATGTGGAAGGATTTCTGGATATTGTGGAGTGGAATGAGGTGGCATGATCCTACTGGGATGTGGCGTCCTGGGAAGGAATCAGGATGGGTGATGAAGTGAAGGGTCTTGAACCTCATAGAGGCTTCCTACGTATCCCCGTGTTTGGGAATCAAAGTCGGCATAGTTCGATGATATGGTGGAACACCTGAAAAGGTGACCCATGAGAATGAATGCATGGATGGGGCCTGAAGGAAGTACAACCTCCAATCTAGGGCAGGAGATTCCTGAGACACGTGGGCTCTAGGGATAGGTCAGGATGGGACGTGGATATTGGATATGGGGCTTATGCTCTGAGGCGGACTAAGGTGGATATAGGGGCATACGCTATGAGGCGGCCCACAGTGGTGGATATATTGATGGGGCTTACGCTCTAAGGCATCCCACAATGGCAGATTGATTGATGGGGCTTACGATATGAGGCAGGCCACAATGGCAAATTGATTAATGGGGATTACGCTCTAAGGTGGCCAACAATGGTGGATTGGTTGATGGGGATTACGCTATGAGGTGGCCCACATTGTTGGATTGGTTCTTACACTATGAGGCGGCTAGGGTAATTGGCATACCGACGTGAAGGGGTTGGAATAACCGGGTGGTGGGCTTGAACCTCGTGGACGTTTCAACGTCTCCCCGTGGTAGGGAATCAAAGTCCGCGTAGTTCGGGTGGTGCAGTTTAACTTCATGTGGGGCTGAGGAATATATTTTAACGTCGTGCTACATGGGGCATACAGTTTAAAAACATGTTGGACGAGGGAATTTGTGGATTATGCTCCGAGGTGGACCATGGTGTTGGCGAACTGATGTGAAGGGGTCGGAACGACCGGATGGTGCGCTTGAACCTCGGGGAGGCTTCTTACGTACAATGCCTTGGTACAGATCAAAGTCCTTGTAGTTCACTGGAAGTGGGGGGCCAGGGTCGGTGCTCACTCTATGATCACGTGAGTCAAGATCGGTGTGAGAAATAAGAGGTTCTAGGGACATGACGATCACGTCACAAAAGATGCGTCTGTGAGAAGCGTAGTGGGTCTTACGCATTGAGCGACCCATTTTGCCGGGACTTACACCAGGATGGAGGCCCGAAGTGCGACAAAGCATATACAGAGAGGGATTTGGGACCGATCAAAAGAGATGCCTCATTCACTATCATGCCCTCCATTGGCCTTGGCGGTGGGGAAGTATTGAAGTGAATGGGTGTTACCTTCTGCAAGAGGGGATAGGGGCTTACACCAAGGTAGTTTCCCTTCCCCTGTGGACAAACACATCTCCGAGAAGAAGGATATCATTCCATGTGTGGAAGATTCCACTCCCATAGAGACGAGTGGGCGTAAGAAATGTCCGAGCCGGGGGGACCCTGCGTGTGAGGCACGGGGCCGAATCACAGTTTAACACCATGTGTTGAGGATGAGATCCTTTTAAGTTTAACGTCCTGCAGCTCGGACGAGGTGGGTTCACTCCACACCCCTAGGTCTTACATGACCGGTGCCCTCTACTCCTTGTGGGAGTGAAGGCATCGACAAGGCCGTAGTGAAGGGGGGTCAGAGAGCGAACCATCGTGGGGTCCACGTTAGCATGGCTATGCGATGAAGTAATAACTATTAATGTGCCTATGAGAAGAAGCATGAGGCAATGAAACGCAATGGAAAACACTGCCCAAGGGACCATGAGGTTACTTCATACGAGCCTGGAAGGCCGCACGGGAAAACAACACATGATGTGTATGCCCGGTGTGTATGCATGGGGCATACAAAAGGAGGACATCGGGCGCCTACGCATGGAGGTACCTAGGGGGCATCGAGGTGAGGGGTCCCGGGGTTTGTGCACAATGAAAGGGGTTTCACGCAAAACACCAGGATTGCACATAATTGGGGCAGAGGGATTGCGCACGACAAGGAGGATCGTGCGGAAAGGAGGTGAATTGTGCGCAAGTAGAAAAGGCCGCACCCAATGGAAAATCCCCACCCAGTGATGAGATTGCGCGCAATTGGAAGCTTTTTCAGGCAACAAAAGGAATTTCTGACAAGGGAGGAACCCTGAAGGGTTTTGAATTCTTTTTAAGACAATGGGATTGTGAGCAAAGGTGGATCTCGGGGCGAGGTGGTGTGAAAAGTATCTGTACCTGAATTTCATCTTGCGCGTGCGGAAGTCCTATTTCGTGCACAAGAGCCAGTTCAAATTCCGCAACCTAGAAATGAAAGGGGTCTCTTCTATTTATAGGCCACTGTCATCACGGAATCCAGGTGGCTCACGAAATTTTATGCGCCAGAGACGGCGGTGTGGAATGTTAGTCACGCGGTCATGGGCGTGCAATTATTGTGCGCCTGTGCCATTGACCCTTCGTAAATCCCTGACCCCTATCGTGCGGCTCACTTTTTTTTGTGTGCACTCTCCTTTATTTCGCGCACCACTTTCGGGCCCTCCGGACCGGGCTTTTAGGTCCGAATATGACTTTACTTCATCAAATCGAAACTTCCTTTAGCAATTAAGAACATTTCGTCGTCTACATTTAGATATTCCTTCCAAACAATATTTAGCATGATTATGTTTTTAAAAAATTTAGTTATAGGATTCCTTTAATGAGTGTTTGAGATCACCTATTTATTATTCTTCTATTCCAAAGGTTATAAATAAAAGTATTAAATGTGAAATGTTTAGAAGGATAAATCGTTCGAATTAATTTTTTTGAGATGTTGAAGAGTCATTGTGGAATAATTTTTTGTATATAATGAAAAATATATATATCTACTTGATACAAATTACATATGTTTTTATAGTTATTTTTTTCTAATTATCTAAATCTATATACCAAAAAAACCATGGGATTTAAGATATATAATAATATTTATTGATTTTGAAATTATGTATAGTTATATGTGGTATTGTATTGCTGGTATCTTTGAGATTATGTAATGGATAAGTTTATGGCCCCATATCTGAGAGTGTGGGTTTGTGTAATCCCAGAGGATATCCCTAAGATTAATATTTGTTATATATTTGTATCAAAATCCAAATATTAACTAAAACATTATATGATGCATACTATAGTGACCCTAATCCTTTATTTTTTTTATTAAAACCTTCTAAAGATATATAACAAGATAATAATATATTCTATAATCCAAAAGTTTGGTGTTTTGGGATAATAAGGGACATATATCAAAAATACATATGAAATTTTAAAACTATTAAAATCATTATTTCTAATAATCCTATAATATTTTATATACTTTTTATTATATGTAATAAATGAAAGATATACATCCATTAAATTGTGTGTTAAAATACCATTACATGGATGAATAATAAGAAAGAACATGATACACAAATGAACTTGGGTATATGGGTGAGAATAATCATCAAAGACATATAATAATAATAAAATTATCATTATAAGAATATGAAAATCATTTTATAAATATACATAATGTGAAAAATACATAATCATTAAACATCATAACATTGTATAAAAATTCCACACCAATAATTTTAAAAAAAATCCAACAACATTTTGACGAATATCATATGTATAAATAGATTTATTGTATTGAATGTAAACCAATATAGCATCATGATCATTTATAACATCTATCATATATTGAGATATATTCCTTTACCCAATTAGTTGGGGAATATAAAATTCTAATACCCCCATTCAGATTATAAAATGCTTACAATCATGTATGCCACATATAAATGGAACATTTATTGAACAGATACATCAAATAAAACCATGAGAAAAGAATAGGTTTGATAATGGTTTCATAATGTTATTATAGATGAATAACCACTAATGGATCCCCAATATAAGAAGGGAAGTCATAATTTTTTATTTTAAGGGTATAATTAACAAAAAAAATATTATATTTCTTATAGAGATAGAGTATAAAAATAATAATAATCAAATAGAGTTTATATTAACAACTATAGATCAAAATCTATAAAGGTGTCTTGAAATTCATAAAATGATATAATAACATTTATATCCATATATAAAATATGGAAAATTAAAATAAATTTAATACTTATTTAGAAGAATAATTTTAAAATATAAAGAAAGAGGTGAGATTCTTGAAAGTAAATATTTACGTTACTGTGTCCCCTTACCTTAGGCCCTGTGATGTTTTTTCATGTTTAAGCATCCAATATAATAATTGTTTTTAAAAATTTAATCCAAAGGTATTTATAATTAATTTTTTCCTTCCTTATCAATTGTATAAATTTAATTTTATTACTATTTCACTGATGTGAGAATTGATTGATTCCAAGTTTATTTCAATTTTCTCGTTTACTCATTAATTTGTTATTTATTACTATTTTTTTAATTTTAAATTACTAAAATTAACTCTGTATTAATAAAAATACATAAATTTATGTTTTTATATATTATATATGATATAGAATAAGTTTCCATGAAAGATGTGATAATTAAATAATTGACAATGTCTTCGTCGGTAGGTAAATCTGACCATCAATGGAATGTGTCGAATTGAGGGGGTATACATATTTTAAATGGTTTAGAAATAATATATCATAAAGAAATAAATATTTTTTAATACTTTTTAAATTAATTTGTTAGTAAGACATAAGAAAATTTATATTAGGAGATTAGAAAGAAAAACAATGAAAAGGAGGGGATTACATGGTCACATATTCCTTGATGCTTACTCCCTTGAAATGGGACTAAAACATTGAGAGTAGGTGGTTGGATGAAAATTGATTATCAATAATGATAAGGAGAGTCTTTGGAGAAGATAATTGGGTTGATATTAAGCATGTGGAGTTCATTTTGAAGTGATTTTATATGGGTGGGGGAGATGATATTGATACTTGAGGGGTGAGATTAATTGAGGTTATAATTTTTCATAAATTATTATTAACAAATAAAAACATTAAACATTTGTATTTCTGAAATTATGAATTATATTTGATTTAAATTAAATGAATTTATTATTTCATACCCCGTTAAAATTTTATTTTATATTTAATATAGAATAAAATAAGAAAAATGATTAATTAATTGTTAATGACATACTTTATTTTTTCCGACTTTGGAAATTAAATTTTCGGTTTTTTTTATTTTCACTGATTAATTTATCTTATTTAATCAATTCAGAGTATATCTAAACATTTATAATTTTTACCCAATCATTATATCAATACTATGTCGTAAAACATATAATATTTTGAAAGTTATATTCTTACCATTCACTTCAAATCTCGGGGTTTTTAGAATATTACCAATAAAATTTTTTTAGAAAAATTAAAAGTTCTTAATCTAAAATTGAAATTCATTTTATGAAAATAATTATATAACATAAGAAATTTAAATATTAAATATAAAATTATGGTTTTCATAATTGTTTTGAAATACACTTATCTAAATTTGACATATAATTTCTTTTGAGTTTTATAATTTGAATTTTTATTTTATACTAATATAATATTTATATTTATTTACATTATTCAAGTTAAATATTATTTACATGTAATTTTGATATTTTCAAAATCATTTTACTATTTTAATGGTCAGAATACTATTCCTAATGGCTATGTTATTACTCCAACGGTTATATTTTCTATTATAACAGTTATATTAGACTCATAATTCTTATAAATAGATCATTTTTACTTCCTTAATCATTCAATTAAATTCATCTCAAGGTTCTATATTCATAATTTTAAACAATTATAATTATATTAATAATGTTTTTTTCTTTAATACATTCATGTTCTTGGAACTAATAATTATGGGGAAAATGTTGTCACAGACTATCAAATTTTAGTTGTCTTATTTTTTCATTTATTGTCCCACTATACAACTTTTAATTTTACAGAGTATATTTATTCTCTAGATGTGTCAAAATAACATAAATAATTTTGTATTGGTTCATTTTTTTACACAATAACATATTATTAAAATTTTCAAAATATGTATATTTAGAAAGAAATTTCCCTATATAAAAGTTGGGGTCCTTACATATGAAGCACTGAAGGGAATACACATCTATGAATTGATAAAATATGCATATCTCATTTTGTTAGTGTATAATTGTTTGATCAAAAGAGGTAATAAAAATCTCTAGATCTTGTCATATATACTATTATATAAGAGGAAATATATATCTTAAGGGATGACACTATATATCTAGTACTCATAATCCAAAAAAGTGGGAAATGAGTAGGGATAGTACCAAGTTCTTTATCACCCCCTCAATACCCATGATATTTGAGAAGTGGGGTGTCTCCACATATAGGAATTACCATATAATACATTCTCATATTAGGAATCATAGAGAAACTAATCATTTCTACTCATCCCATCCACTATGTTCTCACGTTGATAATTTTGGAGGAATTACAAATCCATTCTATCTCATAATTTAGATTTTAATGTAATTAATCATCCAAGAGAATATCATTTAAATATATATTATATCATATTCTAGAGTAGTGGGAGAGTATAGGTATATGCTTGAATATATCTTCATCAGTATCCACCCTGGTCAGTGGGTGAGAAAGAGTCTAACCACAACCATCCCACTCAAACTATAGTTTGATGGTGAGTGTTTAGAATATATATCACTATATCCTATCACAATCAATATCTAACATCCGAAGGATGAATCAAATTTCAATGTGAGTATACATAAACAAAAAACTCGTTCATAGTATACAATCCCCAAATAATTGTGGTAAGAATTCTATATATTCATTTAGAGTGGCAATAATATTATTATAAGACTCTAAATACCAATCCCATAATTAGTAAATCTAATAAATAATTGTAATTTATGTTTTGACCTTTTCACAATAAAACACAACCTATATTAAATCCCACTTATTCTTTAATTGATGCCACAACATCTTTAATGGGTCACTATAATCACAGATCATCTCATGCTAGAGATAATAATCTAATAATGATAAATGTTGTTATTGAATTATTCCTTTGGAAAATCAATACTCTAATGATTCAAATTATTCCTTTGGATTTTCATCCACATCCTGAATGTTACTCTATTACATTTCCCTAACAATTTTAAATAATTAAAAATAGTTATAAGAAGGATTCTACTACCTTATTCTCTGTGGTTCAAATCTCCCTTATTATATTCCTTCAGTTATAATTCACTCTTGATATTTTTCTTTATATTTCACCTGGGGGAATTCACCATACACAATATTATATGATTCCTTAATTATAAATTATATTTTTTTATTTTGTTTAATTTTTTTCAATTACTCTATCTCTACGTAATCTAGACAAACTTGATCAATATATAGAAGTCAATATTTTACCAAGAATTCATATTACTAGTGTTGTAAATATATATTTCTAAGAAATCATTATAAATATATAGATTCTGTTACCATGTTATAGAATCAAATTATAGACACTTTTTTCTCATCATTGACCATTTACCCATTTTCAAGGCTAATTAATACATCCATGTGGAAATTCATGTCAAAATTATTTGTTTTTGAAAATTCTTATCAAAATATTATTATTTCAAGAAATAAGAAAATTTTATTACTCCATCTCACGCAACCATAAGATACTAGTCCAATAATCAATTGACCAATGAATTTTCAACCTGAATCACTCATCAATTCTTGTTTCCATGTTCTTCATACATTTGAGTATCTCAATCCCTTTATCATAAGAGTCATTAATATATCTTTAAGTATTATTATTCATTTTAATTGATAAATATCCAAATTAAGAACAATATATTCAATAATATATATGACCCGAAACTCCAAGAACACAAGGGAATATAATACCTTGAGAATTTATAATATATTTACTATTTTCACAACTGTAGAAATGATTATTTATGTCTGTTATTTTTCTTACATCGGCTATAAGAAAAAATTATTAAAGAGACGTTATAAAAATGTATTTACCATCACTTGAAAAATGGATGTATTAAATCAATAATAAAATTGTTTTTAATGTTAGTTATTTTGTAACCAACATAAAACCCCATTTAGAAGGGGTTTTCAAGTTGGATATAATATAACCTATGTGAAAAACTAAGGAGATAAAGGATTTTTTCACAATGGTTATTAAATAAATAATGTGATATATAGTTTCTCATGCCAGTTATTAAATAACTGATGTGAAAAATCATACATATATGAATTTTGACATCGGTTACAAAATAACCAATGTGAAAAAGGTATTTTATTAATATTTAATTTCAAAATTTCTATCCACAGCCAACCAAAATTGAAAAAAAAGTTGAGGATGTATAACAACTATAAATACATATATAATAAAAATATTTCAAAACAATAATATTTAGTAAAAATAAAGTAAAATCATTCCAAATTTTTAAAATGATTTTCCCATTCAACTTATTAGTCTGTGAATTCTTTTGAAATATAATGGTTAGAGTAGTCAATAGTTTAAAAATGATAGGGAATGAATTTAACATTTATTACGAATAAAAATATGAAATATTAAGATATAGTTTATAATTAAATCAATCCTGATTTAACATTTTAACTATCCTAGTTTAAATTATTTCATACATAAATATGAACACATAATTTACACATTCATTGGTGCCATCTTATTTATGAAAATGTTGTTTAACCAAGTTATTTAATTAAAAATATCATTTTAATGTAATACGACAAAAATGTACTAATCATAAATGAAAATACACCTTTAAATTTACATATTTTATATTTACGTGATTTTTATTTATTGATTCTTGAAACAAAATCCATATGAAATTATAAAATATTAACAATAATATATGTTTAAAATCTATTATAATATAAAAATTAATTATGATATTAAAAACTATATTTCCAATACATCCCTAATATTTTTTCGCACTTCTCCATGGATAGAGCATAACTAGAAAAGAGTCTTCTCCATTGAAAATAAAATACCTAACATCCAATATACACTAATATATAATAATATTTATTGTTAGTGTTTATTTTGTTAAAAAATATATAACACTTTGTGAGATAATTGTTTTATACTCATGAATATATGGAAATATCAACACTTAATAATTACATCATTTTGAAATAATTCTGAAATATAGACAATTACTTATCCTTAAGACATTATCCAAACTATAGGTGAAATGATCTCTGGTTTCATAAATCCATAATCACATGTCTTATCATTATCTTTACACATTTTATAATGATACCAAATAAAAAAAACATAAGTAAAAATGTTCAATAATTTAAATATAGAAAATTATTTATGTTATGAATTATAGGAAAAAATTTCATCTTGTTAATGCCCAACATATCTCAAATTACATGCTCCATGAAATCATTTATCAAAATCACCATAGTTATTTCACCCCCCAAATAGCAGCTTCCATTGGAATCTCTTAAACCACCGACAAGTAATTTGAATATCTTGATAGTATCTTATGACTAAAAGAATATGTATCTAATGTCATAGATCTTTTTTATTGTTGACTATAAAATATACATTTACCATTAAATTATTCGATTAAAAATAGATAACATAATAATCATTAAAATGAAAAAACAATTTTTATACAAAAATGAAATAAAAAGATATAATATACACATACCTCTAAGGTGATGTGTCACAGAGGACTAAATGTCTGAACTAAAAAGAATATAATTCATTTTCCAAAAGTAGTCACCTCATTTATAGGTAATGGTGCTCCCATGATTCTAACTATAATATCTTATATAGTAACCATATGATTTTCTATCTATATATGCTAATGATTAATGATATCTCCCGTATAAAATATCATCCCATATGAAACAATGTGATACTATGGATCATCAAAATATAACAAATAGTAATTATGAACCAATTGATTAGGTGGTTTTGGAGTAAGATTAGGAGTGGGTTCTATAGGAAGAGGTGGAGAAGAGGGAGCTACTGATGGAGGTGTATAATTGAGATTTTTTGTGTGAAATTATTTTTTCATGTTTTTGAAAATGAACTGTATAGATGCTCTAATATTATCCTCCACCATTACATTAAAATTATGATGTTGAGCCAATAAAGATTATATTATTTTTTTTAAAAACCATTCATTTCAAAATGTGAAGAATGTGTAAATATTATTATCAATCATACACCTGCTGGGTATCCTTCTACACGACCCGAGTGTTCGAGGGATTTCCCAATGATGCCGATATAATATTATGCCCACCCTCGTCTATAAAGACCAGACATTTTCTCTTCTCCTTAAGGGAATCATATATATATATATATATTATTCAAATATTTTTTTAATGATTTAATATATATAAATAATTGAATTAACATAAATAAATGAATAAATTAAACATCTTACAATCTTATTAACCCTTGAATCATTAATAAGAAATTTTTATTTTATTTTCATCAAACCCCTCTTCTATTTTTCAAGACTAGTTGAGTGTGGGGGGGGGGGGGGGTGGAGGGGAATCCTATCTTGATATTGAGGACTCAAATCTCAGTTTTTGAAAAGTTTCTTCCATTGTTTTTTCTTCTAGTAACGTATACCATATTTAAGATACTATATGAGGGTATACATTTCTAAATTAGATCTCCTAATGATATCTACTAGATTGTTGTAAATTATTTATAAAAAATCATTAATAAAGCCATAAATATAAAAAAATTAAAACTTTTCATTATAATTACCAAAAAATTCATATCATATACATTTAACAAATTTCTTACACGTTACTTAATCTATGAAAGGATATATAACACATTAATTATGATGATTCCTATTCCCAAAAATTAAATCATATGTGAAGGTTAATTAGAAACACGCTCATATCCTAACAACCAATGATATAAATTTCTTCTCGAATCCTTCAATGTTAAGTATATCTTAACTCATCTGATCTAATTTTTAGAAATTATGTTAATATAAGCATTTAAAGATTAGTAAAAAAATAATGAAAGATACTACCGATATGGCCTACCACAACATAGACAATGTCACTTTTTCAACACTTCTCAAATCATCAATCAAAATACTAACTTTTCATCTAGCCTGAACTGATATGATACTATTTAATTGTTTTGAATTAGGGCCTCTTGGAATATAATTTTCTTCAAATATACTAGTATTTTTTGTTCTTGGATTTGTGTAACTGATAATTTTGGTAAACGTGTGATGCCTTGTTTACCAACCCTCAAACTCTTCTTAGTCTCTATGGGATTATCTTAATCTCATATAGAAATATAGATATCGTCATGAGAAGTATGTGGACATTCCTCCCCAGAGGAATGAGTAATGTCATCTGTAGAAGTATATGGATGATCAATTGATTGATCTATCATCATCCTAAAAATCAAAACAACAATCAATTAGTACACAAAATAAAATGTTTCACCCATATAATATTAATGTAAATAATAAATGAGATAACATGAAACCCAAAAGTAAACTAACATAAACGTATAACTTTTCTATTCATATTTGTTATTGTTAACTAAAATTCTAACAACAGTAATGATATATAATATTTCAAGTAAATGAATACGAACAAACACAAAAATGGTGCATGAATATTAAAAATGGTCAAACCTAATAAATCAATTTTTACAGAAGAGAATATGTTTTCAATATACTCTTATAAAATATTTTTTTTAATTAAAATATAATATTTAAAATAATTTTTCTTCCCCAAAATCAATAAATGGATATGTTACGTAAGGGTAAACATGGTAAAATAAAAAAATCTAAACAAATATAACTAAATATTTTAACGTATTAGTTTTAATATATATTTTAATAAATAAAATATAACTTATATGTCTAAAATTTTATGAAATTTATAAAATTAAATAAGAAATAATCATATTTTACCTGTAATATGAGGAATGTACTAAAAAATTTGTTTCTAAATTTTTTTCATCCTAATAATTCTATGCGGTTCAAACCATGTATATAATTCGTTCATAATTATTATTTGTTAATAATTTCATGGACGTAGGGATATCACATAAATCATCATCTTATTCATGTTTAACATCATTAACATATCCTATCAATCATTGAAAAATAATAGACCACCTGATATCCAATTGATCAAGACCATAACTGATTTTTTACATGAGTTTCTATTATAAAAGGATCAGTTTTATATTCCAATCTATTCATATTATCAAGTGTCATTCCAAATTCATCATGTCTGACAGTGTTGTTACCAATAAACCATTTTCATTTAAACACTCAAACATTAAATTTAATGTAATAAACCTCCCATATTTATTCAATGACTCCATAACATTCACTTGATGCATAAATTGGGGTTTTCTATTTAGATCTAAAAAAATGCATTGCTTCTGTGAGCACCAATACACTAATAATTTGAACTACACTTCAATCATCCTGATCTTTTGTACAAAATCTACATTCTTTAATGTCATACTTGAATCATGTTTTCTAATTTAAACATGGACCACCAACTAATCATTGTATTTTCTCTCATTCTTATGTTCAACGAAAAACTATATCATTAAGCCACATCAACAATGTCTTTTATGCTCATTGAAAATCCACATATCTTTCTTCTTTGGATAACATTGTTTCATCAAATTAATATGTAATTTTATATTTGGTTGAGCATCATCAATGTTATTCAAGATGCATAAATGTACATTCTTTATCTATTCACTAGACTATGATATGACATTAAAGCCATCAATCCACATTCCACCTAAATTAACGCATTCATTGAGAAATGAAGGAGAACCAATGTCCTCCACCATAGACATGTAGCTTCTAAAAAACTCCAAAAAATCCTTGGAAATATACTTTTCAATAATGGTAGACTTAGGATCATATGGTTTCATAGCATACCGCATCAATATATTCATATAGCATCCAAAAGTATAGATCCAACAAAGATATATTGTTACAGAAAACATTATTTCCTAAACCAAATGAACCATTAAATGCCCAATTATATAATAAAATGAATGAGGAAAAGGATTTTCCAATGGAAAAGTTTAGAAATTAATTCTTTTTCAAAAAAATTCAATGAATTTAAATCAATTAACTTATTACAAATTGAACTAAATAATTAACAAACCTTCATGATAATAATTATGACATTGATGGGAAATATTCCACACAATTCAATGAATAGAATTTATTACATCATGATGTGAAAATCCTGATATTTAATGTCTATCAACATCGAATACATTAATGAAAAATAATATTTTACATTTGATGAATAACAGTGTGACACATTGATATCATGAATACACTAATTGAAGATTATTTTCTCCATCTTGGATAATGTATGGCAGGATTAGTGAAGAAATGTTCACCTTTAATCAAGACCTGGATCCTACTCCAAACGTATTCCCATGGAGAGTAAGTCTAATATCGAATTCAACCCATCTTAATTCATTCCTTTAATATCTTACAATTCTCTAATTAAGGTGTAACAAATATAATTCTCCATGTGCATGACACAAATATTACGTATCACCTCCGGATATCACCAATACGGTAGCTTAAAAAATATGGACATTTTCTTCAAAATATTTATATCATTATAAATTTTTTGTGTCCTTCTAGATGTCACAATATGGTTTGGTGGCCTCTCAAAATGTTTATTAATGGTTAAAAATTTTGGAAAAATATAAAATTCTAGTGAGCTATTGAATATTTATTTAATATTAATTATGAGTGATCCCTCTACAAAAACCCCCAATGACCCATGTATACTAATTTACTCTCGTGATTCAGTTTGTAATAAGAAGTCTCTTTTTTTAAAAATTGACATGATTTCTGCCCCTTAACACTATATATAGACAAAAACATAAAATCATCATGGATAGAAACAATTTATTACCCATTATTAGGGAAAATTTTGAATATCCAAATACTTATTTCTCTATACAAAAAACCATAATATTATATATTATTCAATATTTAATTAAAAAATATATATTATGCTATATAATAAGAAACTGAATAAATTGAGGGTAACATGATCAAGAATTTATGGAATGTGAATATTAAATAATACAACATTAAATATGATACAAACCACTAATAATAACAAATATAATTATTAGAGTGACTAAAATTAATTATATAGCTTATCATTAGGTTTTTAGGAAAATTATGATTGATTAATTAGTTTTTATTTAATATCTGATGGATATTAATATATAATAGTACTTTGAAAAAAGGAATTTAGGTATATAATGTTCTAATACAAATATAATTTATGAATAGACACCTTTACGCTTAGAGGAATGTTATGTGATCAAAGGAATTTAACAAAAGACAATCTATCAGTATTTTCAGCTCCGAAAGAATCATCGACATTATTCAATGTTTGAAGGAACTCATGTGGATAATCAGTACAGTGGATTTAAATTGGATATTCCCCATTTAATTATAGTACATCAGTGGATTCCTAATTATAAATAGTATAAATGAGGAATGATCTAAAGATCGAGGAAACCTTTCTTCTTGTTTTTAAATAGATTTTAAAATAGATCAGAAAAATTTGAGTATACAACCCTAATCAGAAAATGACGTGATATAAAATTAATTTTAGGAAACAATTATACACATGATTTTTAATGAAACTATAATAATAGTTATCTAGTTATATGTTGTAATAAACAAGATATTATAACAATAGAACCAATTATAGGTCCACATTATCTTAGTTTTCTTTGGCCTGATTGAATAACACCAAAATGAATCAAAACAAGAATTCATAAAATAATTTGATACAGAAATTAGTCAAGAAATGTATTAACCACAATTACATGACCATGATCATGTGAAATGTGAATAATTCATAATAGATATTGTGACTACATACCTTCAGGTGAGCTAGTTAGAGACAAATAGATCTCTATTTAAATGAAAAATGATGATACAGATGTAACCTGAGGGTGTATAAAGATGGTAGTGTGAGAATGGAAACCACGAAATCAAAAAAACAATGGTTAGAGATTTAGTTTAATTGAATAACTGAAAAGAGAGAGACGACAATGTGTGAGGCATAGTTGACAGAGTAGAAGATATATCTTTGATGTGCAATAACATGCACAAGAAATCCTAAGGTTGAATGAAGATCATTATCATAGATTGAAGTCAACCGGATTGAAGAAATGACTAATTTAGGGATTCTATGAAATAGAAACAAAGGCTACTTTCGGGAGAATGAATAATAGTGAAATGATTCCATCATGAATTCCTAAAATTTGAAAAGATTTATAATGGCAGGTATGAAATAAAAATTGTTATAAATTTAAAAATTAAATCCTCATAATGTAGTTTATTAATTATCATGAGTTATAATAGATTTTTCATGTCCATTATATATTAACGGATATTAATTGATTTTAAAAAATATATGCAATATAATGTTGATTATTTAATAAACGATGTTATAAACCTGTCTACATTGATTGTAAATGTTGGTTAACAAAAAATTGATTTTGAAAATCATTTTTAAGAATATTCATTAAAAAATATTCAAAAATAGAAAAAATTGTTTTTAACATAGTTATATAATAACTAACTTTAAAAACCTGTGAATCTTTCTTTTCCATGTTAGTTCTTATATAACTGATGTTAAAAATACAATTACAAATATTTTCAAATCAGTTATTTCAAATCGATGTTAAAATGGCTATGTTAAATATAGTTATAATTCTAGTGTTTAAATAAATTCAAATATTATATTTCATTCAATGAAAATGATACTGAGCAAGCTTATGGTGCAAACCACAATGAGTTTTATCAATATCATGTATTACTTGAAAGACCAAGTTTAACAAAAAAAATAAATCATTAAAATGTTATTATTTAATATAATAAGATATAAACTATCCATTATGAATAATATTAACTAATTTATGAAAATATATGGTTTAAAAAAATATAAAATGAATTAATTGGATAAAAAATAACTAAATGAACGTAATAACCAATTGAATATAATGTGAATATTTTTATATAGAACCTTTTTTAGATTTGAAGTTCTTTTACACTAATAAATTAAAATAATAAAATATAGTGAGTGATATTAATGTAATATATATATATATATTCAATATAATATATCTGATATTCATCCAATATATTTGATAATAATAAGATAAGAACAAACCCAATTTTACACATAAAAATAAATATACATATTAAAGAATTTTTATCACCTTTTAACGGAGAACATATTTTAAATTTAATTTTGGATATTTTATAGATTATATATGTAAAAATTAACTATATATATATATATTAGAAATAAAAAATTACATTTGGGTGAATTTTTGGTATTTTTCTGTGACGTTTTATTTTTTCATGAATAGTTAAAATTTTGAATTTTAGTTCAAACTTCTTTTAAATGTGATTTATTTATATTCATAAACTATATTTTAAATTTTTATTAATATTAAATTAGTTATTTATATTATCATTTAGTCCAATTTGTTTCATTTTAATTAATTTCATTTTGAAATTGACAATAAAAACAAAGTACACTATCGAATATTTTTTCATTAAAACCCTACATTGTCATCGTTTCTATGAGATTAAATTTAAAATAATTTCTACCACTTATGTGATTGAAATTTGAAAAAAATGGATTCCAAACTTGGATTATGAATAATTTATAATTTATAATAAGGATAACATTCATTTTGGCCAAAAATATTTGTGAATGTAATTAAAATTAATTACAATGATTAAGTTAAAATTATGCTTAATAAGTAATGAATCATTAATCATAATGAACCAAATGACCTTGGATCATAGAAAAGAGGCATTTAATGGAAATAGTTAGTCCATATTACAACTTTTATTGAAATTGAACTATTACTGGATCCACATTCAATGTGAAAAACATGTACAAAATTCCATTTTCAAAATAATTCAAGAGTGCCACTTCTCTTACACAATAAAATGGCCTCATATCCCCCCCTTCGTGACTCCTAATATGACACATTGAGTCGACCATTACATGACCAAATAGATCTTAAAAATAAGTCCCTTCATTATATGAGAATCAACTTGGGATGGATGATCTCTAAGAAATCCCTTTGGGTCAAAGTAAAAGGATTTACTCGATTAAGAGTTAACATCTTTCTTTAAGATTTATTATTTTATTTCCATCATGCACACCATACACACTGAATATTCCATTAATATATAAAAAAAGTATCATAAATATAAAAGGTTGATTTTATGATAAGGTCTTGACCTACACTGAAAAACACATTCATTTAATGGGTAATGAACATGATATTTACATACATCGAACTACATCCTAACGAACGAATGCTTAATTTTTCATACTTTAACACATCTCATAGTGGAAATTGTTAATATGGTATGTGAGTATGATAAACTATATAATACAATATTTAGGATCAAAATGATATAGATATTGTATGTAGTATCTTATGATGCTCAATATACAAGAGGGGGGTGAATTGTATACCATAAAAATTCCTTTGTAACTTTTAAAGATGGTAATGTTTAACAAGGTTAATCAAGGTAATTCACAAAACCTCTAGTTCTACACACATGCTAGATTCTGGAAATATGATTCTGATAATGTAATTCTGGAAAAGTGATTCTGGAAAATGAAACATAATGAATGTCTAAAATGATAAATATTCTACCTTAAAGCGTATAGAATCTTACAAAATCAGAGTATACAAGTATAAGAAAGTATAAGATAGTAATACCTTCCTCAAAAAATATAATGCAAATAAAATCTTATAACAAAACAATTATCAAGTAGTAAATCTTTTAACCCAAAGATAAGGGTATCCAACAACCTTGGATAAAGGTCCCTTGATTTATACTTTCAAGAAAGTTTGTCCTACCCATAATAGGTTATGCCCTTGATATGAAGATCAGAGTTTGTCTTGCTATCCCCGAAATCCCTCAACATTAAGTTATTTAGCAACTATGTCATCCTCAGCAAGAAAGACCTCAACTTCAAGGTAGTAAACACCTTTTTCTTCTATTCTCCAGAAGCCCTTGATTGTACACAACAACAATCGAAGTCGCACAAAGAAAATCAGAACAAGAAGTTCAGTATGTACCTACCATGTGAGTCCCTCTCTAGAAATCACACCAGCAACATGTAATCTCTAGAGTCATAGAACATTTCTTGAATGTTGTGATCTCATTCAAATGAGCTCCTATTTATAGTCAAAACATCAGCAGTTGGCTCCTTCCTCCAATGGTAATATATTTCTTTGAATTTTAGAGGGACCCATACACGTCTCACTCAAAAAACGGTTAGTTAGTAACTGAATGCACAACATCATTTTTTAAAAAAACAAGTGTAAGAAAAAATATGGTTATTTAACCAAAATCAAATATTTGGAATGTAAGCAAATAAAAGTTCCGAGTCTTTCCAAAAACACATTCGGTGTCTATAATAAAAGGATATTCATATTCTTTTTTCTAAGGAATTCGGAACCTGAACTCTATAGAATTATGGAGTCTGAATATCAAGAAAATTTTAAATTTAGATTCACTAGAATTCGGAACCTGAACTCATAATGTTTCGAGTCGTAGTTCATGAGAATTCATAGTCAAAACTTACAATGGTCGGAGTCAGAGTTTCTATGAATTCGGAGTCTGAACATACAAAGTTCGAAGTCATACATCATGAGAATTTGGAGTCAGAAATTACAATGTTCGGAGTCAGAGTTCATGAGAATTCAAAATCTAAACTTACAATGTTTGGATTCTGAATTCATTATAATCCGGAGTCAGAACTTTCAATGTTCAGACTCAGAGTTCATGACAATTCGGATTCTGGACATACAATGTTTGGAGTCAGAATTTAGAGAACTCGGAGTCAGAATTCAGAGTCGAAAAATATAATTCTCTTTATCTAAGTATTGTATGATTCCGAGGTTTTAGTTATGAAACTTAATTTTACACTTAGACAAGATAATGAACAATTAACCACATGGTAAGGATAAAATTCCATGGGGAAGGAAAATTTTCCTTATTGAAGTAAAACACAGGGTCAAAAGAGATTTTCCTTGAGATAAGGTGATTGTGATTTTCAAAACATGAAGGAATAGTAAAGTAATAAGGGAACCTTATTGACTTAACAATACCCCAAACCATGAAGGAATTGAAATGTCCTAAGGAAAACCTTATTGACTCAACAGTCTCCCCCTTTTTAGAAAGCACAAAATTACTTATGAAAAAGAATAAAAAGACATAGAATTTTTTTTCTAGACTTGTAAAATTAAACTTATCTCCCTTATCATATGGGAAAAGATGAATACGACTAACTCCCCCTTAGTCTTTGAAACAATATGGATCATATTATAGATTTCCATAATGAGATTTTTCATTATAATGATTACGAAAATCTCTGTAATGAAAACTACCCCTTAGATAAACTCCCCCTTACATGGGATATATCTTATTTTTTTAGTATTCTTTTTCCTTTCTCCCCCTTTGTGATTTTCAAATTGAATTTGAGGGAATGGAAAAGAAATTATTGAACCTGAAGTACTAGTACAAAGTATCCAAACAAAAACGAGCAACCAAAATTTCATTAAGATAGGAAGAATTTATACAAGGAAAGAATACAACAAAAGATAGTATTAGATCTACTTTCATTCCTTATCTGTGGGTATAAATTTTTTCACTCTGGTTTTCAGCTTTTTCAGGTCTTTGTGGTCTTCCTCTTCTTGCTTTAAGAGCTAATCCTGATCCTCAAATTTCTTCTCCAAGGCCTTGATTCATTCATCCTGAGCCTTCAAAACCTCTGTCTGATCCTTTTTGACTTCTTCCTGCTTGAAAATCTTTTCTTCAATCTCAATCTGAAGATCTATTTCTCTCTTCCAGCACTGAGTAATAGAATATAACTTCCCTTTCAGATCCTTTTCCTCTTGAATCTGAGTATTATACTAAATAGTTAGCGTTTCCTCAAAGCTAGTTGTGAGATCCCTGATTTTACCATCTTCAATATCAAAAGCTTCCTTAACACCATCATGAAAATCATCAAGCTCTCTCAAATTTTTGACTATCCTCCTTGAGCAGCTAATCACTTTCTTACAAGATTTTTTGTGGGAATCGTAGTTAATAACCAAGTTCTTGAAATCAGCCTCAAGCATTACGCAGTTATCCATCACCATGGATACTGAATCCGATTTTTGATTCAGGCTGTGTGGGAGTATCTGACATTTCAAGTCAATGATGGGAAAAATCAGAATGGTGACAATAATATTCTTCAATGATTTAATAAAGAAATCATATCCTAGGGATGATGATTATGAATATAAGACTTTTCTTGGTGAGGTATATTTCTCTAGCTCGACAAGCTTCCTCTTTGAATTTCCACCAGTCTCCTTCTACTTTAAAAACAAATTTTTTATGTGTATCCACAACCACCCATTTCCCCTTATCTGTTCCCAGAATAGCTTCCTCATTCGGAGACTCATGTTAATTATTAGACTGCTGAACAATTATATCATCATCTATCTAATCCTTTTCAACTCCTACCAAATCATCTTCATGGTGAATGAAATGATTATTATAAATTTCTTCCCTAGAGATCTTATTCACTTCATCTTCATCTTTTTCATCTAACCAAAGAATAGAAAGATTTGAAGAACCGGCTTGAGAGGTCTAGATTGACAATTTATCAATTGCAATTTACTTCTCATAGAAGTATTCAACTTACTTTATGAGTTCTTCTATGTAACCATTGACTTCATCATCTTCCACTTCTTCCATAGCTTATTTTTCTTCATTAAAATTTTCTTGTCCTTTTGTGTAGTGAGAAACTTCTTACCCAGAGTCTTAGGTAAGGCCTCTACCAAGAATGATTTCGGTACTATGATATTAATTTATTCATTCGTAGTATCCCTCAGAAGGGGTTGAAAAATTCAGCCTCCGACATCTTCTTCTTTTGATTCTTTTCATTAGCTTTCTTCTCAAGCTCATCACCTATCTTTTCTTTTAAAGCCTTAGCTTATTTAGCGTCTAATCCAAACTGTGGATCTCCTTCCTTTTGATTTTTCTTAACTTCCCTCCACTTTGCAAGAACCTCATATGGATAGGCTTTTTTCTTCTTAGATTTTAGAGGTGCGGATTGAGCTTCCTTAACATTAGGTGTTTTATCTTCCTCTTCCAATTCTTTCAACTTTCTCTTCTTTCTAGCCTTTTTTGATGGTTCAACCACTTCTTGTTCTTTCAGAATAGTTTCAGAACCTTCTAAAGGTAGATCATTGAATTCTTCTGATTCCTTAGAAAAACCAACTTTCATCCTTTTGAGAGTATCATCACTAATTAGCATGACTTTTATATTCTTTGTCTTTGAACTGCAATAGATTTTGAAAGACTCTAAGCACCAAACAATTAGATTTGAAAGAATAGCTGAAAGAATTATAATCTAAGCCTTCTTATTTCCATTCCCGATATTCTCTATCGTAATAAGAATTTTCTTGACAAAATTGATCTTCCATAGATTCACCAGAAAATGTAAGATGTACATGTCACTATTCATCAAGGTGTCCTCATCACCTTTTCTCGGAATGATGAAACCACGAACCCATAATTCAAGGATCCGATTATTTTTAGAGAGGTGAGAAATCATTGGAGTCTTGACATCTGAAGACTGAGTCTCTCCATAGCTATCAACTTGACAAAGATTCCCTAAACATCCGAAAACTTATGTGAAAAGAACTCAACTTCCCCTTCAAATGGAACTCCAACCAAACTGGATGCCTTTATATATGATAGAGTATTGGTTTTTACATAGCTTTTAAATGAAAACTTTTCTCTACCTTCTTCCTTAATGAAACTGACTAATTAATAAAAATCAATAAGAAGATCTAGATACACCAAATCTTGAGCACCAGGCATTGAAATGAAGAAACTATCCCATCCGTTCAGCTTGATATTCTTCAAAATAATAGAATCATACTTATTGAAGAAATTTGGATGCAACAGCCTTCCTCTATAAACCTTCCATTCCGGAATTGGCATGACATTAGACATATATTTTTGATAAAATTCTTCTACAGACTTTTAGAATTGAGAAAACACTGAGATGTTTGGAATGAGCTTATGTAGAAGGTCAGAACATCAGCACACAGGAGATTGAGATCGATGTGGGAAAACCCTTCAGGGGTCCTTTATATAGGTGTTGGAAGCAATGATTCTTCTTCAAAACTCAATCAAATGGATGAAAATCCTTCTGATTATATTTGACGGTTAATATGACAGCTGCAAGGAAATCTTGATATAATCCGGTCTTTTGAGGGTTTTTAAGAAAAAGATTCGGATTTAAGGAATATAGAATCCGAAAAAATTTAAAACACAAAATAAAATACCAGTATGTAAATTATGACTAAAAAATTTAAGAAAGAAAACATAGGTTTCTGATTTCTAGGAATATTATTCGTATTAAAGAAAATTCTTCTTGAAGAACTTTAGACTCTGAAAATAACCAATACGAATGATTTGAAAAATCTAACAACGAAATTTTTGAAAAAAATCCTTACAAAAGACTTGAAAAACATTTTTATGAAAAATATGAAAGACGCCATTAAAAAAACATGAAAAACTACATTATGAAAAACATTAAAAAACATCAATACAAAAAATTTGATAAACATTATTACGAAAAATTTGAAAAAAAAACTATTACGAAAATCAATGAAAAACTTCATTACAAAAAATTGGAAAAAAACATCATTATAATAAAAATTGAAAAAAATAATTATGAAAAATTTGAAAAACTATCAATAAAATGAACTCCTCCTATGAAAAAGAGTTTATTACTGTAAGAAGATTGATTTCTACAAGAAGTTAATAACGATGATTAACATATAATTATCATTCTTAACTTCGATTCAATGAACTCAAATTTATCGTAGGGTAAATATTTTGTGAAAATATAATCAAGTTGATCATGTGTTCCGATAAATTGAAGAATGATATTTTATTGTGTGTGTGCGATCCCTAAGAAAGTGATGCCTAATATCTATGTGTTTTGCATGAATGTGATGTGTAGGGTTTTAACTTAATGAAATGGAACTTGTATTATCACACAAAATTGGTGTTCTTGTAAAACTCATACCATAGTTTGTGAGTGTGTGTTGCATGCACAATACTTGAGCACAAAAACTTCTAGATAATACATATTCAGCTTCATCAGTGGAATATGCAACTGAGTGATGCTTCATTCATGACCAAGAAAAAAATGAATCTCCTAAGAAATGAATAGTTACAAATGTACTTTATCTATCCATTATACATCTACCAAAGTTAGCATCTGAAAAACATTTCAAAACAAAATCATTTCCAGAAGTATAAAAGAGTCCAAAATCCCTGGTTCCCTTTAAGTAGCGAAAAATTCTTTTCTCTATGTTTAAATGATATTACTTAGGATTATATTGATATATTGCACATAAGCATACTGAAAACATTATGTCTGGATGACTGGCTATCAAGTAAGGTAATCTTCCTATCATACCTCTAAAAGATATTTGATCTACTAGTTTCCCATATTCATCATGATCAAGTGAGTTTGATATACCAATGGGAGTACAAATACTCTTAGTGTTATCATATCCATACGTTTTAAGAAGATCTTTAATATAATTTTGTTGGGATATATAATTTCTATCTAGTTTTTGAGAAATTTGAAAACCAAGGAAAAATGATAACTCACCCAACATACTCATTTCAAACTCATATTTAATTAGATCCACAAAGGAATTAGTTAAATATTGTTTATTTGAAAAAAATTGAATGTCATCAACACAAATTTGAACAATCAATTCGTTTTTCTTATATTTCTTTATAAAAAGGGTTTGATCTGCATTTCCATTAACGTAATCATTTTGAAGAAAAAATTTTGTAAGTCTATCATACAAGGCATAATGGGCTTTCTTATTTCCATAAAAAGATTTAGTAAGTCTAAAAACGTTATCATGATGTCTTGTATCTTTAAAACCAGGAGTTTTTTCAATAAAAACATCCTCTTGAACATAACTGTTAAGGAAAGCACATTTCAAATCCATTTGAAAAAGTTTGAAATTGATGAATGCTACAAAGGAAAGTAAGATACAAAGATATTCAAGTGTAGCTACTGTAGCATAGGTTTTTCCTAGTCTATTATTTTTTTATTGATTATAGCATTTAGAAACTAATCTGGATTTATTTCATACTATGATACCATTTTATCACAGTTATTTCTGAAAACCCATTTTACACCAATTACATAAGTTTCCTTAGGTCATTCAGACATGGTCCAGACTTTATTCTTTTCAAATTCATTTAGTTCAACTTTCATAGATTTTATCCAATCATCATCACCTAAAGCTTCATCAGTGATTTTTGGATCTAATTGCGAATGAAATGCTAGCTGTTCCACTTCATTTCATAAGTAACTTCTAGTCCTTACAGGTTGATTCACATCACCAATTAGACTATCACTATGATGATTCTTTAGAAACAACTGATTTAGATTTTTTAAAATCTGTTCATCATCATAGGGTAGGGAATCTTTAGGGGTAAATGCTTTAGAAACACTTTCTTGGGCATTTTCCTTATCAAAAGGATCTTCTAACAAAGGATGATAATCAGTTTTTGAAAACACATCCAAATATGTAGGTTTGGGTTGTCTAAAAACAAATAGATCAGTTTCATAAAATTCTAAATGTACTCTCTCTTCAATAGTAAAAGTGTTTTTATTGAAAATAGTATAAGACTTAGAGGTTGTGGAGTAGCCTATGAAAATTCCTTCATTAGATTTTGGTGAGAATTTATGTATATTATCAATAGTATTCTGGATGAATACCTTGCAAACAAACACCGTGAAGTAGGAAAGTCTTGGTTTTCTACCATTCCATAACTTATATAGAGTTTTATTAAGAAAATGTCTAATTAAAACTCGATTTATAGTATAAAAATAAGTGCTTACAACTTCATCCCAAAATTTTCTTGCAATAAAATATTCCCTCGACATAATTCTAGTTATCTCCTAAAGGATTCTATATCTTCATTCAACAACACCATTTTGTTGAGGAGTTCTCGGTGATGATAAATTCTGAGTAATGCCTTTTCTACTACAAAATATTTCAAAATCAGAATTTTGAAATTCTCCACCATGATCACTATGACTATGTTTCAATGGAATGTTTTTATCATTTTTAACTTAAGCTCTAAAACTTTTAAAATATGAGAAGGATTCAGACTACTTTTCTAGAAAAAAAGACCCACGTAAAACTAGTGTAATCATAAACTAAGTTAAATATATAATACTAACCTCCAATGCTTCCAGTTTGTGTAGGATCAATGTGATCCATATGAACTAATTGTAATGCATCAGTAGTTGAGACTTCACTGACTTATTTAATACTTAATTTATGGTTCTTGTCATATTGACAAGGGTCAAAAACTTTTGAAGAATAAAATATAACCTCATGTAGATCCTTAACTAACCTTTTTATAGAATATTTTCATAGGTTTTTATGATTACAGTGCCCTAAAATTCTATGACACAACCAAGATTAATCTTCCATTGAACTAACGAAAGGTAGATCATGGCTCTTAATTCATCCTATGTTTAGTGTGTACACATTCTCTTGCCTATGGGCTGAAGGAACAAACTCTTCCTCGGATATGTGTACTAAGCACTTATCATTCCTAAAATTCACAAGGTAGCCTTCATAGATTAATTGTCTTATGATAATGAGGTTGTGCTTATGAACCTTAACAAAAGAAACATTTGAAACTATTGTTTTTCTAATAAGAATAATGTTACCTATAACAATAATTTATCCTGAGCATTATCTTTGAAAGTTTCTTTTTCTCCTTTGGTCATGATAATAATTTCAAAGTAGTTTTTTTACCAGTCATATTCTGGGAATAGCCACTATCCATGTACCAGGTATTGCTGTTGGTACATTCTTTATTTTATTGAAAACAAAATAGTTATATTTTTGGAACCCAGACATTCTAAGATCCTGAAAATTTAGTAGGAAATATTTTATGCACCCACATTTTCATAGAAAAATAGGATTTTTGAAATCTTAATGACTGAGTTTTGTATAAGGAGCAATTTTTTGACCAATGATCACTACACTGACACTTAGTACAGAATGAAGCAATTTTAGGAACAAAATAATTGTTATTAAAAATTTGTTTAGAACAAGTATAACCAAATCCAGAATTATTCATTAGAGGTTGGATTTGATAATACATCTTATCAAAATTTTCTTTACTAAAGGTACATTTTGAAAAACTATTCCTCGAGGGAAAAAAATTTTGATTTCAGTTTGATAACCATGTTATTGTCTTCTAAAACATTTGATTTGGAACTAGAGTTAGGCTCGAATTTTTTTTTGTTAGAAATGACATTTTCTAGATCCTTAGAAAGTTTATTCTACCCAGAATTTACTGCCTCATGATTTATTGAAATACTTTCAAAATCAACAATTTTTTTATCAAGATAATTAAAAAGATATGATATTTACATATTAAGAATAACATTCCTAGAAATTTCTTTATCACGGTTTTTAGTGAGTTTTGAATTCTCATTCTCAAGGAGCTTAGAAAATATAAAACATCATCATAGGTATGTAAAGTATTATCTTCATCAGAAGATGACTCTTCATCCAAAGATATATTATATTTATCATTAAAATAATTTGCATTTAAATAATCATCGGTCAATGATTCAGCATTGTGTACCTTAGCCATCAAACAATGGTTTTCAATTTGTAGTCTGACTGTTAGACCATGATTTTTCTATCCAGAAGATTTGTAATCTGATGATTCATCTGAAGAGTCACCACCACTGGAACTCTAGATTTCATTAGCTTTCAAGCTATTCATAGATTTAGATTTATAGTACATATTTCTTTTTATCTCAGAATGCATTTACTTTATTTATTTTTTATTAGGAATAGGACGATTAGGCCTTATATATCTAGCTATTTTGCATTCATAACATGTAACTTATGAATATTTCTTATCTTTCCTTTCCTTCTTCTTATATCTAGATTGAAATTTCTTCTATCTAACAATTATGTTCATCCTTCAAGCATGATTTTCTAACTCGTTTTTTTAAGATTCACTCCCACTAGATTCGGATTGAATAACAATCTTCTTAGATTTGGATCTTGTAACCCTCTAAGGATTCTTGGATTTCAAAAGATTTGAAGTTAAAGTAAAAGCAACACTGCCATTCCCATTCTTCTTCCATACATTATCAGCATATCTCTTCATTTTGGTCTCATGTTAAAGAAAAGTTCCAAAAAGTTCATCAGGAGAAATCTGAGTAACCTTTCTATTCTCATCAACAGCAGTTCTCTTGGATTCCCACTCGTTCGACATGATGTCAATTATCTTATCAATAAGAGATTCATCGTATAATCCTTTCTCACACATGGATTATAAAATATTAAAAATATTCATGAATCTTTGTTGTGCCTTACATATGTGTTCTCCATATGGAAAGCAAAAACCATGATATTCAGCTCTGAGGATGGATACACAACGACTCTAGGATATCTAGGGTCGGTTTTCTACAGTTGGAATCAGAGGATTGTTATTAGTTACCTTTGGAACTAGATGTAGGAAGAAATATAATAGATCATATACACCTAAGGTATAATTTGAGGATAAGTGTAGAGGAACATCCTATAATGTTGGTAAAGTGGAGATTATGTGGGTTTTCTAGTGATACATCTCTTTATGGACACTAAAAGTTGAACGTAGTTATATATAAAATGTATCTATGAGTAAAAAATCTAAAAATGTGTTTCATGAATGACTCGGCATAATATGGTACATGAAAACAAACATTAGTGCAAACCAGTATTGACACTCCCAGAGGGTATGCTAAGAAAAATCTACATTTTCCTTACAATCCACCGTGTATGATTTTGACAATGAATAACCAAGGTAGTACCGATGGTGTTTTAGATTGAAAATAATGTTTCATTATTTACAAACCCCAAAAAGATATTTATGTGTAAACTCTATACCTAGGAAGTATCTATGTGAAAATAAGTGGATGAAGTATTTATTTATCAGGGTTGTATTTAAAATTATTTGGAAAATGATATTTAGTGATTATACTTATTTCAAAGATGTCCATAATAATTTTTTTAATTATAATAATCTATAATTGGATGAGTTAAAACTATAAGTTTCATGACCAAAAATCATGTTGGGAAAGGCCTCTAGACATGAATCCATGACTAAAGGATGATAAGGGTTTCACGCTAACCACTAACATGCTCAATGTCATGGTAAATAAGTGATTTTTTTAGTTGAAAATAAGATGAATAAATACTAATGATGAACCATTAACATAAATTTGAAGGATTATTGACTAATTTATCAACCAAATAGACTTTGGAGAATAGTTATAGAAGAATAACTAGAATTGTCACTATTTTTTGGGCTTTATGATCAGTTATATTTTTATTTTAGTTTTTCAAGAATCAATGTTAATTTTTGGATATCCATTTATTAATGAATGGGGTGAATTAGAATTTGATCAAAAGAAATCTGAAAGATGGAATTGTTCACCTAAAATCAAATCTTATCATGTATGAAACTTTGTTTATACTCTTAGGTAGTAAAATAATTACCAAACACTTGGAAAATGACATAGAAATAAAATGTTGTCTTAATAACTTTTTTTAAACTGACGATAATCTATATCATCATTTATTTATGAATTTGAGGCCATAAAATATCCACTGATCATTCACTGGATTATGATTGATGACCTATATCACTACATATAAATATTTATGCTTTTCTTGCAAGTATATATATTTAATTTTCACTAATATTTTCTTACTTAGAGACCTAGACATATGTTAGGCCAAGTGAAATTTTTTACTTCCCATTATCTAATTTCTATGTAATGTTTTATGATCCCTTTTCACGATGTTGGATTTCAAAAATACGAAATATCAAACGATAAATTATCAAGATCATGTTAAAATTGCAAGTATAATATTTAATTAATTTGGGGATAATGTAATGCCCCAAAAATCAAAAGTAGAAACACTGTATTCAATAACATGTGTGAAATGAAACACCAAGTGTGTAAGCGAATATAAGATTCCTATGATTTAATATTTATTTAATCTTATAAATAAATTCATATAATTTATAGCTTTCAAT
This sequence comes from Viscum album, assembly GCA_963277665.1. Taxonomy (NCBI): domain Eukaryota; kingdom Viridiplantae; phylum Streptophyta; class Magnoliopsida; order Santalales; family Viscaceae; genus Viscum; species Viscum album. The sequence continues at coordinate 343,059,604 of OY728162.1, read as the reverse complement.
GCATGTGACACCGAGTTATCTAACATCAATTCCACAATGAGTTTTTCAATTTCAATCATTACACACTAGATCATGTTTTTTCAAACAGTAAAATATTGTTAAAATATTTTTTTTTTGTTTTAATAATATATAAAATATCCCATATGAATATTATTAACTATATTATCAAAATATACTATTTAAAAATATTAAGATAAATTAACTGGTTTCAAATTAATTAGAAATGAATATAATAACAAGTTGAATATAAACTGAATATTTTTATAGAAAACTATTTGTATGCTCACAAAGTTGTTTTACCATAATAAATTTAATTGATTAAAAATACTGTGTGATATTAATATAATATATAAATGATATCTTTTTTATAACTATTTTGATATTTATCTAATATATTTGATACACATAATATTAGAAAAAAATTACCCATAAAATATATATTTTTATTAATCCATTTTAACACCTTTTAACCGAAGACCTATTTTAAATTTAATTTTTGGAACATTAATAGATTATATATGAAAAAATAAAAAAAAATATTACAAAAATTTAAAAAATTACGGTAATTTTTTGGCATTTATTCTGAAGTTTCATTTTAATTAATAGTGGAAAATATTGAATTTTATTTCAAAACATCTTGTTTCATATGATTTATTACTAATGATTAAGTATATTTTAATTTTTTCTCAATTTGTAAATATATATATATATATATTATCAATTAATCTAATATAGTCCATTGGAACCAATTTCACTTTGAAATTTACTATATAAACATAGAAATCTTTCATATCTTTTAACTTTAAAAACACGCATTATTGTCCTATCTGCCGTATTAAATTAAAATTAACAATTGCCGCTTATTTTATTGGAATTTGAAAAAATGGATTTTATATTTTGAAAAATCATAACATATAATATCTAATTTGGTCAAATTAGTTTTGTTTAAATACATAATGTAATTAAAATTAATTATATTGATTAATGGGTAATGTAAGCTTAATAAGGGACTAAACTGTAATATTAAGGGCCCAAAATTACCATTACACTTGTTAATGAGCCAATTTATATCCATATTGTTACCCTATCCCTAAATTACTCAAAATTTTACCATTATGGGTGCCACATTAATTGTGAAAATTGTGCATGAGATTCCATTATCAAAATATCACAAGAGTGCCACTACTCCACTAAAAATGGTCCTCCTCTCCTCCCACTTTCTCACTCTTATCAAGACACATTGGCTTAAATAATCTCTTCCAAAATAGGTTTTTAACATCCCTACCATCCTATTAAGTGACTCACCTTGTCTAGGTATAAATCCAAGGAATCCCTACTGTTTAAACCAAATGGAGTTACCCGATTACGATGTAACATATTTCATTAATCCATTTAGTTTTATTTCTATTAGACACCCAACAAACTCTTATTATTAAATATTTATAAATAATAGGTAACATATGTATTCAATCCTTTTTAATGATAATTTTTATACATACAGTCACAAACACTTTCATTTAATTGGTAAAAAATAATGTTTACGTATGGTGGACTATCTCCTCACAAAATGATGATTGTTCATTATTCCTTTACCAACTCTCATGGTTGTAATTATAAAGGAAAATAAATTTTTATATATTATATATGTTCCTTGTATTTTATTTGTTCTTATATAATTATTTAATAGAACATATCTTTATGCACTCCATTTTGTTGGAAATTGATAACATCGTTTGGGGGAGTGTAGATACCAACTCGTCAAAGTATTGTGATTCGATCACAAGATATATGTATTGTATAAAAGATATTTTTAATAGAAAATATGTTACATATAAAAAGTATATATGATATTAATGAACTAATTACATTTATGAAAATATAATATATAAGAATTTTTTATTACCCTTCCACACACTTAAAATGTAATAATGTTGTTCGTGGACATGTGGACTACCACATCCCTGACATGATGTAATTCCTTTTACACCAAAATTATTATTATTATATATATATATATATGACTAAATAACATTGTATTTATGTCATAATTATCATTATATAAATATACGGTGTTACTTTCCTTCAGTCCACATCGATTATTGAAAAAGAAGAATGTCACTCATGCATACGTGTGACCTACCATCTCTGTGATTGTAATGTTGATTCAATATCATAACCATATTTTTGATTTTTTAAAAAATATAAATTATTTATAAGTTTTATAATCATGTCATGATTATTATTATATATATGCTATATAATGACCCCATTAACCATAGAAATCCCACCAAATTCATATTTAAACCATGAACCAAATTTGGTCAGAACACCTAATGTAAACTTAATCGATTAGTTAGTTGTATAAAATATGGTAAACCAATAATTAAAAGTAATAATAAGCATGAAAAATGCTCTCAATAAGTTAAATAATTAATAAAAAAAAATTTCTTGAAGTTAATGGACATTCAACCCTATGGAAATGAATGGAAATGGATTTTCAACTTTATAATTTCATCGTTGAGATAAATGTAAAGATAACCACTTACTTATTTTCCATGCTGTATCTACAACACATTTTGTGATATTATATAATTAATAATTTTGGATACATGGAATTAATAATATCTATTTAATTTTTTTCCTTAATAAGTCTTATGGTTTAAAATGTTTCAATGTTGTATATGACAATTTGGAATGTTTCAAGATAATTTTCTTCAAGAATAATTTTCCTAATAATTATTTTACATTTGAGGAAATTATAAGACCACTATTTAATAAATCCTTTCATTTTCCTCTGCACTTTTTATTCATGATTTTCTTCATGTATTTGTACAATTTTCCACTCATTGGTTGTCATGATTTTTTCAAAAAAAAAATTATGAGAATATGAATTCTTTTCTCTCTTCAACTAGAGAACATATTTTCTTTTAAAAACAAGGGTTTTTATAAAGTTTTAATCTTTTTAAAATAATTTATTAAATAATTTTTTACCCTTTATGTATTTTAATTTTTTTCAAAGGAATATCCTTGTCACTTTATTAAAAAGGATTTTTTATATCCTTTTTTACCATAATGAAAGAATCCTCTTTTTACCTTGTCTGGAATGTACGAATTTACCCACCATCATTCCTTTTAAGAGTTTATTGAATGTTTATATGGTTAATTTAAAAGAAATCGTTTTTAAAAATTATTTTTATATAATTTCTTCCAAAAAAAATTGTTTTTCCTCAATAGTTATTTTATAATATATCTTAATATTATTTCTATAATTCAAAGTCAATAACCACTTTTTTCCACTCCACATGGGATATGTTGTATTAATACCATCTATATTCACCCTAGGGATGGGTTATGATTGATTTATGAGAGGATAATATTCACATTCACTTCCTTGATTTAATTGTTAGCCCCCATTGAAATGTTTAATATCTTATGATCATTGAAAATTGATCTTACCTTAATTAACCATATCATATGTCATGGATATTTATATTTCCTAAAGTATATAATATTTTTCATATATTTTTTACTTTGAATTTCATTTGATTATTTGGGAATGTTTTGATAAATATATACGTTATACTATATTGAGATTTTTGATAAGGCACTTTGTTAAGTAAATTATTAAATTTAAAATGAATATTTTGGATAGGTAAAAATTGGGTGGGCCTAGTCATAGATAGCCCTTTGATGCATCGGTAGTCTTAAGGATCGATATAGTTTTATAAGAACTTAAGATGGGTTTTTACCCAATATAATAAACTGTCTTATGAATGGTCTTGACGGTACTACGTCAATATACCTAGGAAATATGGAATCCATTAATTTTTGACGTCAATAACTTATTTTTTTTATTATTAATTCATATGATTTTTCATTGAAATATCAATTGATACCATTAATTTTCAGTTCATTGATTAAATAACACTTTTTTCAGTTTCTTACATTGCCATATTTATTTTTCCTTGTCCAGTTATTTGAATGGAATGTGTTTCTAGTTATTACATTCCCTTATTTATTATGACCATCTCTTCATTTTATTAACTACATGGGATATGTTTTCAGTTATTTACCTTTCTGTATTTTCCATTTTCATAATTTTATTATTGCTTCCTCTATACGTTAACTTTACTGGGAATTTGAGGACACACTTGTTATGTTTTACTCTTTTAGGAACCCAAGAAGTGTATTAAAGAAATATATTAAAGTATACACTAAGAATAATACAATTATTATCATTGAATTTATTTATTTATGAAAAATTTTGTGGTGTAATTATATTTTTTTTTTCATGTATATATCTAGTTTTTCAAGACACTAAAATGTTCAATCCTTTGAGATTCTATTCCAGGAAGTCCTACCAATGTAATGATTATAGAGACTTGATGTGGGCTATCTGGGGTCCGGTCACTACATTCATCAATAATAATATTTTCATGATCACTTAGCCAATAAACAAATAATTTTATTTGAAATTAAATTCCATTATTCCTACTCCAATGGCCATAAAATTTTTGATCAAATACATTCCTTAATTTTCAAATTATTTTGAGGCTTAAAACACAATATTTTTTTCATTTATGATGTTTATTTATTTTAATTAAATTATTATATTTTTTACAATATTTATTTCTTTTCCAAGAATTTTTGATGTTCTTTAGTCATAATGGATCATATATTTTATTGTATAATTTTTGGAATTCTTTAAGAAGTTTTGAATCAATGTTCAAAAACATAAATTTAAGAATAATGTTAGGTTTGGGAACCAATATTTTTATAATGAATGTTAATTTTGGAACCTTACAATTAAAGGAAATACTAGGGTTGAGAACCCAACTTCTATAAATAGTCTTATGATTGATTATCTAATCTTTAGTATGTCAACCAAATGATTAGATTGAACAGTATGTTGTGAACAATAATTTTGGTGTTATCCATAAAGAAATAGGTAAATTTGTTGAATAATTCATTATTGAGATTTTTATTTTTTGATATTTCTTTGATTTAGGTAGTGATTTCAATCAAGTAAATATCACTATAAAATGTATTCAATGAAAAGTTAAATGCATATTAAAGAAATGAATTAAATTGTTTATATTTCTAAGGGTTGTTATTATTTTGAATTCATTATTATATTTAAATTTCTAATACTCTTAGTTTTTTTAAAATAAAAATATTTATTGGGACATATTCAGAACTTCATCAGTAAAATTAAATTGAGTTTATATTTTATTCTTAATGGATTTATCAACTCTAAATATCAGAGTCTATTCTTTTTGAAAAACTCTATATTTATCTAATGTTATTCAAGAATAATATATTCATAATTTCATTAGGAAATTATGAGATTATATTCTATTTTTGTTGTTGTTACTTCCTTTTATAATATTTTTTATCTAGTTGAAGTAATTTTGTTTTAGTAAAACACATTGGACATTCTTATTTAAATGTATTTCTTTTTGTTTATTCTATTGATGATAAGTTTGTTTTACTGGTTTTATGTAATCTTGAAAATCGATAAAAATTAGTTTTTTTTAAGAATAGTTGTGCCATGAATTCTTTATTATTTTACATAGAAGACATATTCCTCAATTATTTGGAGTGACAAGTATGAGTTGAAGCATTTTTCATCCATTTATTTCTAATATATTTATATTCGTTTTTAAATTTATTGTACTAATATTTTTACATAGATTCCCTATAAAATAATAAAAATTTCATATAAACTCCATTTTATAAGGTGTAAAATTCCAATACTCATTTGTTATGGTCCCCAATAAAAGTACCCATTTAGTGAAAATCACTAAGATCGAAGAGAGAGAAATTGTGTAGTTGAATAGAAGATATTCATGCCTTAAATAACTATAAAAATTATTGTTCTCTTATCATTGTTATTCCAATTCATATATTATTTGAATAAAAAACTATAAAATTACTTTAAAAATAATAATGTGGGATCATTTTATTTTTTCCCAACTGTTTTCAAAATGAAACAAATCACCCCTATTGTGTCTTCATTTTTTATTTTGACAAAAAATTAGTATCAAAGGAGTGATCTATGATGAATATTATTAACCTCTAGGAAGATTTACTAAACAAGATATATGAATACATATGTATATTCATAATCTCAAATAATAAATATTAATGACAATATATTCGTAATTATATGGAGAAAATTAAGGATTCTATAAATTTAGTATGATATTCTATTTGAAGAATCCCAGTTACAATGTTTTCATGAATGTAGTTAACCCATATAAAATCCCTAAGAATAATAATAAAAGTGGTATACTACAAAGGATAACTAGTATGATTTAAATTTAAAATTCATCAATGAAATCATTTTTTTACTTTGACTAGATGAATTCAATTTTTTCTCTCTGTGCTTTACTCTATATGATATGTGGAAGACTATTACAGTTGCCTATAATATAGATAATAATAGTAGACATATAAATTAAAATATAACATTTTTAGGATGTATTAAGGTAAATTTATTACTCAAATAAATGGAATAATGTATGAAATAGATAATGGTGTTGTTGCCTTAGGAAATCGAACTCAAGAACGAGGTCAAGTGCTAAACGTTCTTAGAGTTTGACCCCAAATGTGGAATTGAATCACTACAGCAATAAAAATATACAAACCTATTATTTATATAAGTATTAAGGAGTTTATTTTTACTCAAATTATTTATGATGATAAAATGAAAGCTAAATATATTGATTATATAACGATCAAAAAGTTGAATACTTTTCTCAAAATTACTATTCCAAAAAGAGAAAATAATTTCAAAGATTATTATATATCCTCCAATTATTTAAGTTTTTAAAAACATGGAAAATAAATGGATCACATATTCATAAGATTAAATAATTTTTATAAAAGAAATTTAATCCTCATGATGACTTTTCATTATTCTAAGAATAATGGAAACTTAATAAAAGAGGTCATATGTTATGAATTCAGGGGGATGGGGAATATCAAAACTTATTTTAAATATATAATGGAGATATGAAAATGGATAATAATTAAAACAACAACCAAATTAAATAATATTATAAAGGAAAATGAATGAAGGGTGTGATGGTTATACAAAGGGTTTTTAAGACACCATTAGATTTTCAAGATCTAATTTAGAAGAAGAGTAATCAAATAAAAATGAAATATCGTTCTTTATGAATAAGAAATATGATATGAAAACCCACAAGGATAGAAGAGAAATATTCTATATTGATCATGGATACTCAAGGAACATGAGTGTATACCTTTAAATTTTCAGGCTTATAAAAAGTATATGGATGATTAGTTAATTTTGGTGATAAAACTGAAGGCATAATCATTGAAGTTGGATCAATTTGAGATCCAAAATAATTTCTTATCAAAAAATTTCTATACATTAAATGAATAATGAAAAATATAATAAGAATATCTCAACACAATGATAATGAATTTTATGTTTATTTAACTAACAATTGTTGTTTTATCATTAAAGATAATAAAATTAATTTTACAGCACCTATAACTGAAAAGATTAATAATTTGGACAATATTTTCTAAAATAAACATAAATTACTATGCTTAAGTGATGAAAAAAAGTTAATATTGTTTATATAATAGGAAAAATTATCATGTTATTATTTTCCCAATTTATGTTGTCGAAGAATAATTATTTTCGTTCATCCCCATCTAATTTTGATACGAATATACTTTGTGATTCATCTTAAATGGTAAGGCATCATAATTGATCGTTCAAACCAACTAAAAATATTTCCATATCTACACATTTATAACTTATCCACATGGATTTGGGGGGATCCTCTATAGTATCATGTTTGTCTAGAAGATTCTTTTTATTTTTTATTGTTGATTTTTTATTCAGGTTTTCATTATTTGACTTTTTTTAAATTAAAAGTTATGGTATTTATTTTTTGTGAGTTCTTATAAGTTTATTAAAAATGGGGGTTATTAAATTATAATTTCCATAGTAATTGACAAAGAGGATTTACTTAGAGTCTAGGAATAAATTAGTTCTTATGAATTTTGGGTAATAAAATAATTATTATGCATTATGAACACCTCAATTGAATAAAATTATTTAAAGATGATGCATGGATTTTAACTAAATGATAATAAATTTCTTTAATTAATATATTTTACTTACCAATTTTTGGGTTGAAGCTATTAATATAGCATACAATATAATGAATATATTTTTAATAAGGACTTTTTTTAAATCACATTATCAGTTATGGAATAACAGAAAATCTAAAGTTTGATATTTTAAGGTTTTTTAAATGTAGATATATTTAATAATAATTGAAACCATAGTATATTTGATATAATGAAAATAGATGAATCATTATTTTTTAGTCTTCTACTTCGAAATATTATAGTGTCTTTAATAAAATGTCCTGAATAGTTGAAGAATATTTCCATGTGAAGTTTGATGAAAGTGATCCTTTTGATCACAATATAATGAAAATATATCAATTCACTAATTATTTAAATAAATAAGTCTTTATTATTTTAAATATATGTTTGGAAGTAAATTAGAATATGATCATAATAAATTTATTTCTCATGTGTATGGAACTGTGGAACATAAAGGATAGTTACCTAGATAACATAAAACCCTAAGGGACTTCCCTTTGGAGGATATTTTAAGATACCATGATGAAATAGTTATGGCTATATCAAATTTAAGAAACCAAGATTATTTCTCTTCCTTCCTATCATAGTTTTAAACTATGTTTATAAAACAAGCCTTATATGATTAATGTTGGATGTTTGTTATATATATATTAAGAGTTAAACTAGCTTAAAAAGAATGAAGTTTGGGAATTATTTGATAGTCCCAAAGACAATCCAGTGATAGGTACCCAATAGGTATTTATAATAAACAATTATGATCAAGGTATTATTACATGGAATTATTCTAGACATCTAAGGGATATAACCAGGAGGAAGAAATAGACCATGAGGAAATATTTCCTCACTTTTTATGTCTGGATCTATTTAGATTATTTTAGACTATACGTCTTGTATGAAATTTTTTTATACCATGTGTATTGGAAATATATTTTTCTAACTAGTTATCTAGTGGAGGAAGTTTATATTGAATAATCTCTAGGTTTTTGATACCGTCAAATTCCAAATTTTATTTTTAAACATAATAAATTTATTTACAACCATAAACAAAAAACAATGGATTGCTACGAACGATTGAGTTCTATTATTTTGAATAACAATTATAGTATGAATAGATAACCCTACTATTTTTAAGAATAAATATTGTTATGAAATATGATTAGTTAAAATTTTGGTAGATGATGATTTATTGGTTTAATTTATCAAAATATTTTTAATTATCTATCAAAACATATGCAAAAATAATTTCAAAATATTTTGATGGAAGAATTGAATCTCTTTCTTGGTTATCAAATTTGTAAAAATTATTTTGAAAATGATTTAAAAAAATGTAAATAGATTATTGATTTAATAGAAAAAATTTGGACTATAAAATGGTATGCCTTATACAACTACCATTTATATAGATTTAAAAAAAAATTTGAATGAATATGGAAAATAAGTTGAAATAATTTATATAGAGGTACAATTTGTAGGTTTCTATATCTTACTATATATCATGGTTACAATTATACATTGTGAAAATTTTCATTCAATACTAAAATAATCCTATCTAAATTCAATTAAAATGGTATTTTTATATTTAAAGAGAAATATTTTTCCGACTATGATTTATCCAAAAATATTTTATACAGATTTAATTATATATTTAAATTTTTTATTTGAAGGGTTTATATTGGATAGAAAAATATGAATCTTCTTGGTTTCAAAGTCTAGTAAAATAATAAATTCTTGTTTTGTTTTTAACCCCAAAGGAATAATTCATACACAGTAGTAGTTTCTGTAGATATGAATTTTCTAGGAAATATACACTTCTAATCATTTGAAAATTTTTTATTCATATTCACATTTAATGTGACATTTCACATACAATTAGAATTTTAAAAAATAGTGTTATCCATTCTATGAATAAGAATATTTTTATAAGGAAACAATTTCTACGGGATTAGTTATAAAATGGTGTGTATCTTAAGAATTTTTTATTACTGAATATCAATTTTCTTATATTTTTATTCAACTATTTCCCACTGATAGTTTTTATTTTATTAATTGAATGTTAGTTTAATTAATTTTATGTAAATCATAATTTAAAATAAATTAGTTTAATATTTTTGTGTTATTCAAATATTTTGAATTTTATGGGCTAATTAAACCATGTTTTATTCAATTTATAATTTTTTTATTTTTTATTTTATTTGGAAAATTTATTTTAAAAAATTGTCTTATTATTTTATAACACTGAATGATTACACTATAAAAATTTCTTGAGAAGTCAAAATTCCACCTGAACACCATCAAATCTATCTTCTATCTTAGTCTCTCTCATCATCAAACATACTCCATTTCAATATCCCCAGATATCAATGTCTCTTATACACTATATTTTATTAATCTTATTCCATTTATTTCCTATGGTGGAAAAGATGAAGAAAATATACAAGACAATTCAATGTGTGTCAAAGAGGTAGAGATGTCATAGTAAAAAAGAAGAGTGTTATATAGAAAGGATGATAAATTTGATTGGTTATTTCATATGAATCCATTAATGAAGAAATAATAGAGATTTCAAGGACTAAAAAACCTTTTTTGGAGATAATATAAGATATTTATTTTAGAAATTGCTACAATATTTTTATGAGAATCCTAAGTTCAGTTTTGCTAATAATGATGACATCATCTAAAAAAATTTGAACTATATGGTGTTTCCAAATTATTCAATATATATGGATCAGATCATAAAATTACTTCACAAAGGATTTTTTTTCATTTTAATCCTCGATAAAGCAGGGAATTTTTTTAAAAATATATGGCCATTCTGTTATTTTAGTTGAAAATCTATCAATTTAGAAAGATTCTTGTGAATTATTTGGAGGCCTACTAGAATGTTTTGATAATGATTTTTTAGACTCGAATGTTTCATTGATTACTTAATTATAGAATTTTTTTTCCAAAAATCTGAGTAATATTTTTGATGTTATGTGACATCAATAATAACATATGTATGAAAATTTTTATGTACTTGAATCGTTACTGCCAGAATGATGCTATAACTTCATTCTATGCCTACGGTATATTGGTTTCATATTAGACATTACAAGATAATAATGGTCAGTGGAATAAATTTATTCTTGAGATATTATCAAAAAATGTGATTTATGAGGGAAATATAAAGAATTTTGGATTCATTTGGAGTTTAACAAGAGGTAGGCTGATGCCAGTTGGAGCTGAGAAAGAAGAAGAGGTTTGTGTTTATTCTCAGGGATAACACATGATCATTAATGTTTCATATTCTAAAATTCCTCATTTTGAATAGATAATGTAATCCCATGTCAAAATATTCACTTGTTAAAATCATGGTGATGGAGGATTTGATGAATTTTTTCTTGGTGGGGCTAATATTGTAGTCAATAATATAGAGAAAGAAAATTATCGAAATTAAATAATATTATTACGACTATAAAAATATGTTCTAAGAGTTTAACATGAACCTTTTATTGAGGTAGATCATAATGTTGTATTGTTAACATTCCCTAGAAGAAAAGTGGAGCATACAACTTTTGCATATGCTGGTGAGTTTTTTATGTTTTTAAACTATATTATGTTGATCAAGAATGTGATTAAGAGGCCACTAATTCAGATGTTGAAGTGAGAGTTTAGAAATTTTCCCAAGTTAATGAAATAATTTGGAATGTAATTCAATGGTGAGAAAAACTAGAATATGTTATTGCTCATTTTTCAGGTTCCCAAAGAAATTATTAAATTCATATTGAGGAGGTTTACACTAATGAGTAAGTAAGTAATCACGTATATGATACAAATGAGTTGATCAAGGATCAATAAATTTTATTTAATGAAATTATTTGGAGAATAATTTCCATGAACGATATTACTAATGAAGTTATTGTATAACCATCTTCTAATTTTGGTGATTATATAGAGGATCAATCCCTTGAGTTAATTGAGGTTGGTTAACCCTATACAATATTTGAAGAAGTACATATGGAATCTAATTATAATTCTTATTTTCATTTTCATGTATAATGTTGTTCTTTTGGTATATTCTCAAGGTTTGTCCAGTTGAAAGATGGATAAAAAGCATGAGTTCTTATAAAGATGATAATGATTTAAAGAAAAAACTGATTTATGGAAAAATGTTTTAGAATCCCCAGATTCATTATCAAAATCTGATGTAAATATCATTATCAAGAAAATATTTTTTTCTTTTAATGGAAATATCTCTAACCCATATAACTTGTTGCATAGAAAGATGATTTAAAAAACAAATTTTGGTTATTTTAAAAAGATATTGTAAAATTAGTTTGAGTCTATTAGAGCTAAATGAAGGCATGGAATCTCTTACCTATCTAGTTCTATATGATCTACATTTTTTCTAGGGATGATGGTGTTTCTTTAATAAGAACTATCTTCCATGGATGAAATAAATCAAATATTATTGTGTGATAATGTCCCCCTCTTCACATTGATGGAAAATAATAAATATATACTTGGGAAGTTAACTTATGAAGAGACAGTTGTATTGTTTGTTTCTATCAGTTAGAGGAAATATTGAAAATATATGTTTATTCTTCTCAGACAGTTCATAATTTTTAGAAATTAAATATAGTTTATTTAGTTAATACTTTCTAAGAGTTGATATTTTTGGAAATTATGGTATATTACGATAAATAATAATTTTAAAGAGTCTATGGAGGAGTTAGAGGATCCTCATAAGACTAAAAGAGATTAACTATATATATAATCAACATATAATAAGTTGAACCCTAAAACATATTCTCATCCAACCTCATAAAATAATAATCATTTATCCAATACTAAACGAAATCTGAGAAATTGTATTCAGAATATTATTTTATTATATTCTATTATGTTTTTTTCCTTTATTGTAGTTTTATGATTCTAATACTATCCACTTATTGATTCATTTATTTTTTTAAAAACATATATTCCCAAATATGTTTTCTGCTACATTAAAATTTCTTTAATTGTTATTAATAAAAAAAATTATTCCTTTCTAAGAGGGATAAATAGGGATAAAAACTATATTATAATCTTTTGTTCATAATTAAATTTTTTTTGATTAATAAATAAGTAAAATCTATATATATTTTTTATTTCAATGGGGGGTTATCATTAAAAATTAGTATATTATTGGAAAAAAGTATATTAACTTAATAATTTCATTAATTTATCATTGATTCAAATGCTAAAAAGCACCCTCATTTTTTACAAATAAAGTTTCCTTAATTATATTTAATGATTTTTATTAGCATATTTATGTATTATCATTTAATTATAAAAGTTATTTAGTTATAATTCAGAATTTTTTTTAATATATAATAATTTATAGATTTTTTAAAAGAACGATATAATCTCCATTCAAATCCCTATGTTGAAGTGGAATGTTAGGTTTGCATATTGTGACCCAGGATTCTCATATATAGATATTGAATATTTTTTATGAATATTAAGTACATTAAAAAAACACACAACTAATTACCATAATAATTTAATCTATTTGTAGAAAATGTATAAAATCATATGATTTGGTGAATGATCATCAATATCTCAATTAAAAAACATCCCATTTAGTACACCTCACAAACTTAAACTAATTAAAACCATTATTCATATCATGGGGAAATGAATCATAATAAAGTGTTTGTTCAAATGCTCAAAAAGGGTAAAAATGGAAGATTAGTAATGATAACATGAACATAAGGGTATGAGAACATGTTCATAACATATAAATACCATAACATGCATATTAATGATCATAATCATTAGACATGTTATGATTATTCTCAATTCATAAGGCATGAATCACAAGAAAATAAAAGAATATTATCCTTGAGATAGTAAAATTTTCATAAATAGGAAATTCTGGGATCAAAAATAAACTTATAACATTGTGAACATGTATAGATAGAGGAAATCTCCCTCATTATGTTAAGGACACAAAATGAGACCCTTGTGTAAACTTATGGACATGCAATCAGGTCTACGCATAAAAGTGAGATGGAAATCCCCTACCTTAAGTCTCAAATTTTTTTGTACACATTTAGACATTTCTTATAATCAATATAAGTTTATAATACTAATATTAAATATATTATCATTTATATACTATTTACATATGACAATTTGTTACCTGTTTATTACTAATTCATTGGCAAAATCACATTTCATGTAATAACCTCTTTATTTTTTGTATATGTTTTGATTGGTTATTTTTTATCCTATTAATATTTTCATGGTTCTAAAATAAAACAAATAATAATTGAAAAATAATTATCATATTTATAAATAAATTATATTTTTAACAATAATCCTCAAATTTGTTTTTTGTGAAATGAGATACGTTACGATAATAGAGATGGTTGGTCGTATAAGAGCATTTATACTGTCTTAATTTACTAGTGATCAATATGGAAAGGTGTTATGTAATATTTTAATTTTATAAAATGATAATTATATAATAAATAGATATTTAGTTCTTGAAATATACTTATAAATATCATCCATGTGGTGTGAGGATGAAAAGAGAGAGTCATATCACATCATGAATGTGGTAGTCAACATGTTTACGAACGACGTTATCATCAATTAGTGAGTGAAATGGTAAGAAATAAAATGGTATATTGTCCATTAAGAATGATAAATGTTTCAAAAATATCTTATTTTATTCATTTATATCACATATATTAATTAAAATTATCCTTATTATCATTCATGTGAATCATTAGGGAAAATGAAATCACATTGCTTTATGAGGCGATAGTCTACCAAAAATAAGAGAGGCATTATCCTATCCCCTTTGGAATCAAAATTAAGATGGTATATATGATAAAAATATTACATATGTATAATTATATTATAAATATCACATATATACATTATATCCATCATCATACCCAATCGTGAGAGGGCGTAATAGAAAAATGAATGACGTCGGTTCGCGAGACGGTAGTCAACTATATATAGAAGTAATGATTACATTACCCATTTAATTAAATTGGAAATAATTGTATTTTATAAACCTAAAATATCAAAATATTAGTATATGAAAGATAATTATGTTATGATATTATAATTTATTAATAATAATTGAATGTGGTGGATGAATAAATAAAATAAAAACCCTCATTTAAGAATGTTACTTCTTCTTCCAGTATCCTTCTTAGGTTGGAAAAAATAATTCCATGGAAGAATTTATGCCCCAAAATAGATTATAAAAATAATAAGAGGGAATTTGGGAAATGACATAATTAGGTATTGGATACTTTAAATTGTTTTTATGTTATGAATAATTGAGGATAATGGGTGAGCTTTTAAAAGAGAAGTTAATGAAACACATGTAATTGTTTTCAAAGAAAAAGGTGTAGTCGCTTTTTTCTCATTACAAAACTCTATAAAATTGCATTTAATTCAAAATTATACATTATAGTGTATAAATAAGGATATAAAATACAATTTTAAATTTTTTTAGGTCATTTTAATAATTAAATTGATATTTTAAACCTCAGGTAAAACTTGTTTTACCTTAATTGCAATATTTAATTTTTAAACTTTTTACTTTGGATTTTGGAAAGAAATTATTTTATACATATCATATAATGAAAATTATTATGATTCCAAATATTGAATGATTTTTTTAATTTAAACTCAAGGAATTGTAAAAATATAATTAAATATTAATTCCAAAGACATGATGAGAAAGTGGTTTTCGAAAAAGAAAATGTTCAAAAGATTAAAAATATTTATATCGAAAATAAATTTTATAATGATTATAATGAACTAAATACGATTAATATATATATATATATATATAAATTAAATATTTTATTTTATAACATATTTAATATATAATTTAAATTTATTACTAATTGAAAATAAAATGCGGTTTTCATTTTATATTTAGTATTTTAAGTATTTGTCAAAAAAATAAACGTTTCATAAATTATCATGAAATAAACTGCATATAATTTGTAATAGAAAATTTAAATAAAAACCTATTTCATGTAAATTTTCAACAAGGGAGAAATATTATTGATATAAAAATACTAGGAGATGTAATGGAAAAGAGGGGTTTCTAGAGGTTTATTTTCACGAAAAAGATGATTTTGTATAATCTCCATATCTAATTAAAATAATTATAACAATATCTAATAATATTAATTGATATATAATATATAAATTTTATTTAAATCCATCCTCATTATATATTAATACAATTTTTAAAATAGGGAACCATTATGCACTCTAAAATTATATTTAAAAAACCAGTTTGAATCCAAAATTTTTTCATATAGAAAAATCTAATATAGATATGATTAAAAATAATGATGTAGATTAAATATAAATAAATAAAACATATTTCACATGAAAATATAATATTTAATTTAAATTACTTAATTTATTGAAAATAAATAATGGATTTATAAATATTGATATTTTCACATTTCATAAAAAATCAATATTTTCTAAAAAAAACCAAATATTTTACTATCGGGAACTTTTGAAATGATGATTTCCAAAATGAAATTAATTTTACCAAAATAATTTTATAAAATCTCTATAAATTAATTATTACATTTTTTTCTTGATAAAATAGAAAAAATATATTTTATGAGTCTAATTACATTACTAAAAATTGATTAATTATTTAATAAAAATTTATCATAGAATTTACATTGAGTAGGAAATTAATATGTATATTTCATAAAGTAGTTAATACTATTAATTACCACCTATTTAATTGCTAGTTTTTTATGGAAATATTTAATATAATATTATTTCATTCTCCATTAAAGTTATATGTTGCTTGTCATGCATGATATTGAAGAAACATGTTGTTGTCTGTAACACAAGGGAAAAGAAGAGTTCCGTATAATTTCATATATCTAAAAATTTAAATTAATTTCTAAATGATAATAATAATATCACAATAGGATACATTCAACCTCCATTAAAATCAATTTATATCTTAACATTGTTCTCGACTATCAAATTTATAATATATGAACATTTCTTCATAGAAACCCACATCATAAGAAATGTTAATAAACAAACCTCATGAAAAATAGAAAGGGGTATATTAAAGTCATATAGCATAAAATATAGTAGGTTTTTAAATATGATATAATATGTGGGAAGTGAGAAAATGGAAATGGAATAAAAGAATAAATAATTATTGAGAGTGATAAAGATCATTGATCACAAGATAGATAGTGAACCAAAGAAAGATAACAACCACAATACCATACACTAATGTAGTGTGAAAAAGTCCATTGATATAATAAAAAAAGAGGATAATGAAGAAAATATTATTTCAATATAATATCTATAATATTGAAAAAGTCCTTTATCCATATATACTAAGAAAAAATTAAAATTTATATGATATATTATTATTTTATAGGGAAAATTTCAACATTTGGTTGTGAATTAATCAACTTCCACTTAATCTCTTACTGTAAGATATGTGTTTTATTTTATAATGCACTAAATGATATCAATTAATATTTAGAAGACCTTCCTTCTATCAGTAATATTAAAAATTTTCATTTTTTTCAAATATGGATAAATCATCATATGGTTAAGTAATACATAAATCTCTAAAAAACCATTCAATGTTAAACTAATACAATTTCCTAAATGGTTAAACATATAAAACATCAAAAATATTAAAATAAGAAACTAAATCAGGTCACTAAATTCACAACATACGCTTATTATTAAACCTCTAAACAATATGAAGTAGATCATAATTGTCACATAGCTGACAAGTGGGTACCTTCATAATGTATTCTATAGAAACATTATTATAAAAAAAATAACATAAAATCTTATATAAAATATACACTATTATTTATTACATAAATAATACATATATTATTGTACATATTCTTTATTTCAAAAAATTACTTACACTCCATCAATGATAACCTAATCAATTTCATCAATAAATCATTAATCTATTCCAATGTAATTTGTACTATCCAATTTAATTTATCCAAATAAATAATATATTTATACAAAAATCATTATCACTAAATTAATAACATTTTAGTGTTTATATTTCCCTTAATCACGTTTTTCCGTGAAATATAACTTTTTCATTGAATGAATTTTTTGGTCATTATTATGATCGAACATATTCTTGATAATACATAAAGAAAGAAATATATTCTAAAATAAATATATATTTCATAATTCATTAATTACTAAACATAAGTAATTCAATCATCTCACTTTATTATTAAAACATCAACAAGGATTAATTATCTTATTCCTTAACACTTCTTTACTTTCATAGGTTTTTTGTATTCTCTTCATATTTAAATATATAACTATTACTCATACAACCTTGTTGGTTCTCTTCAGATCAATCACCTTAAGACATATATTTTATTAATTTACATACCTTTCACACTTAAAACATTCAATAGTTGATGATACATTAAGAAGACCATTGTTCTGGTCCATTGCATTAACTAAAAATTTCATTTTTTTTCTTTGTAGTTACTTTCTTTATTTCATTCCAATCCACATACATGAAATAATTTCATCCCATTGAGACTATGCCTTGAGTGATTCATCCCTAATTATTGAGATATAGGAAATTCAATATTCTATCCACCATGGTCTACACTACCCAAACACTTATCAAAATTTTTAGTTATCTTCTTTGGTGAGTTTGAGTGTTGGTTTTGGTGAAAATTGTTAATAATATGTTTTGATAGAATATTAATAATAATCTCCAAAACCATTACTCCATTCATTATCCATTATGGATGCTATTTAGTTAATTTCATATAACATTTTAATGGTAACCATGTTTCTTTCAGGTTCCCTCCAATGAATAAATACAAAAATAATAGTTGGAGAAATGTAAATCCTAAAGGGTAATAAAATAATCATGAAAATCCCTTATAGTATGTCTAAATCATGACACATTTTTTTTAATATATTGAAAAATAGTTTTAACCCAGGCTATTCATAGTCATTACCGATTTCAATAATTTTTGATCGTGTGTATAATGTTTCTGAATTTACAAAAATATCTCATATGAGTGTCAAACTAGGTGTGAAATAAGAGTTGTTGTCCGGAAATTGGTTATGATGAGTCCAGATGAATACACTCATTTCAGAGTTATTGCCACTAGGTGTCTTTATGTTAGATCCACATCAGCTTTTAGAATCTATAAAATGATATAATTTCTTTAAGACCACTTTATCCATCATTTAACAATATTATAGGTCATTTACCTATATTTTTACTCATTAGAGACACCCAGAACAAGTACATATAAATATATCTAGGGGTCTCACTAAATTTTTCTCACCCCAATTTCCAATGGTTAACTAATAATTTTATATGCTAATAACTTTAGAGACCCTAGATTATCATGTATATATAAGATAACCTTTTAGATGAATATTAATTGGATTACATAAACACATTATTGGGGACCATACTAGTTTAGTTCCTTTGTATACTTGGTACAAAAACATCACATTTCATGAAAAATATTTAACATCTCCCATAAGGATCATCCCCTTTATCAGTCTTCACAAAAATACCATACATAAAAAATTCAACATATCCTAGTTATCATAAACATTAGAAAAGGTGAGATCAGACATATAATATGGGTAAATAAGGGAGATACATAGGAAAAACCTGAACATCAGGGTTTTAGAACATGATCATAACATATAAAAACCATGTCATATATATTAAAAATCATAATATTGAGTCTAGTAATAATGATTGGTAGTGTATAAGACATGATGCCTAAATAAATCAATGAAAATGATCTTTGAGATCGGTAAATTGGCATAAGACATTTAATTTTGATATACACAACATATTTTAACATTTTGAACATGTATAAATAGATTATTTCACTCATTATGTAAAATAAATTAAATCATAACCAAATTTAAATATATAGTCATTAATACATGTCTATGTAAAACATTATGGTCATGAAATATGGGTTCACACAAAACAGTATTAATATGTAAACAAGTTCACACACAACACTATGAACATCTAATTTTGTTCACTCATAAGATTTTGAATAGGTAATTAGGTTCACATATAACATAGTGAATATGAAATGAGGATCATTAATAAAATAATTACTAATGAGTTATCCATCATTTCCCAATGGATTAGAGGGAGATATAGGTACCACGCAACATATAATGATAATAATAAGTATCTGTTCAACAAGATCCAAAAACATAATAACATCATACCCCATGAAATGAAATGGTTTTTATTGCCATTTAATTATATCAAAACCAAGGGAAAAGAAACATGTCTCATAATCATTTCATTATTTCATCATAACATTACAAATGGAAAAGAATCATGTTTCATAAAAATTTTATCATGGTATAAACCATGGAAGAGAAATATGTTTCAAAGACATATTTTTGTGATAAACCATTTAAATAAATAATAATAATGGTATCCTTGGTTCATATACCATAGAAATAATACATTAGATCAATGGATATAATATTATATGGATAATGATTTAGAAATATCACTTGAAACATTTTATGATGAAAAGAAATTTTCCTTGAAATTAAATTTTTTAAAGTTAAAATAAATAAATAATTTGGAAAATAATTTTTTTTAAATAATGTTTAAAAATTAATATGTAATACTCAAATAAATATTGTTAATGATGGTTTAAAATTATGTTCATTTCATAAAAATTATGAATATGATTTCATTCACATTTTCTGTAAAAGTCAAACGATGATAGTTTGACCAAAAACTAGAATATTAATTCCAAATTAGAATTTAAAAAAATAACATGGGTAAGAATTTCTTTAATAATAAATATCAATAATTTTTTACAAATTTAGAAACATATTTACAATACATGGATTTGGAAGAAAAAGGGATTTCGATCGAAGAGAAAAATAAAGGTATTTTTTCATTAAAAACGTTCTGTTAATCTCTTGAGTTCATTAAGAGATTAACATTAATGGAAATTTGTATTATAATTAAAAAAACAGCATAATAATATTCGTGAGTTTATTATATATTGATCAAAATGTTTCATGAGTGAAATAATAATTATAAACAATCCCCATAACCAATGATATTATAACATAATGCTTTTACCAATTTTGTAATCATTGGAACATTATCCACATTAAAGAGATATTAAAAAATTTAGATATAAAAACTCATAATTTATAGTATAATATTCATAAAATACATTCATTTTCAGTATATACACCATATAAAATAATCACGTGGTTAATATTGGTTGTTTGTCAAAAATAAATAAATGTGAGACATAAATCCCTCACCACAATTCTCGAATTACATCATAAATTGTTAAACCTCTAGTATATTGAATATAAAATTATTATAAATCTATTACTGAACTATACTATTATTTATTATTTAATTCTATCCATCTATTACGTATTCATTGTTAAAATCATGTTTTGTCTAAAAACCGCTTCGTTCTTCATATATGTTCTGATTGTTTATTTTACATCATATTACATTGATCATCGTTAAAAAATATTCATAATAATAATCATAATATAATCATAATATTTATAAATAAATTATATTTTTTATACTAATCATGAAATGAGGTTTTGATAAATGATATATGTTACAATAATATAGATGATATGGCGTAGACACATTTGAGTAACATTTTAATTTTTCAATGAACATTTTGAAAATGTGGTAAGTAATATTTTATACTTATAAAATAATAATATCATACATAAAATTTATTTATTTAAATATATTTATACATATCATTTATTTGGTTTGGTTTTGAAAGGAGAGAGTCGCATCGCATTGTGAAGGTGGCAGGCCACACGTACACAAATGACGTTATAATTTTTCAATGAGTGAAAAGGTAAGAAATGAAATGATATATTATCATTTAATAATGATAAATATGTTCTTCATATCCTAAATATTTCATTTATATCCCATATATTTATGCAATTTAACCTTATTATATTTCTTTTATGTATTAGGGAAAAAATCACATCACTTTGTGAGATGATAGTTTTTTGTACACTAGCGATGTTATATTATCCCATATGGAATGGAAAGTAAATAATTTATATGTGATATAATGAATAAAGATATATAATTATTTTGTAAATATCATATATATAATTTATTTCTATCATCAAAACTAATTGTGAGAGCTGGTAATGGGATAATTAATGACATCGGTTCGTAAGGAGGTATTCTGTCATACACATGACTGATTATTTCAAACGTTTTTTTATGAAAGTGAATACAACTGTAATTAATAAAAATTAAATAAAAAAATATTAGTATATTTAAAAAAAATAGGTTATTATATCATAATTTATTAATTTAGATGGAATGATGTGTAGGAATAACAAAAATAAGAATGCTCATTGAAGAACATTAACTATTCTGTAGGTATCCATAATAGATCTGCACAAAAGGTATTCCTAGATTGGATTTTAGCCCAAATTAAGGATTTTAATATGAGAATATAAAGGTTTGGAATTTATTTTGGAAGAAATTGGAAAAAAATTTGTTTTAACGTGTGAACATGAGAGAATCAGGGGAGCGGTCCTTTTAATAGTGATGAGAAGGGCACAGTTGTAATTGTTTGAAAAGAAAACATAATAACCACATGTTTTCTATGAAAAAAGATCCAAAATAAATTTTAATAAAAGATTATACATTATATTTAATATATATATCACTGAAACATATTTTTAAAAAGTACTTATGTATTTTTAATCCTTCTCTTTTTAGATTAACCCCCCACAAAGCCATTTTATCCTAAACTACATTAGTTAATATTTAATTTTTTCACTTTAAATTTTGGTAAATATATTTTTTTAATTTATTTGAAAATATAATTTAATATTATAAAAAATATGGAATATAATTTCTTAATTTAAATATATAAAATTTTCAAAATATAATTGAAAAAAATCCCCCACACACGATGAAAACACAAGTTTTCAAAAAGAAAAAGATCAATGTTTTACAATGTTTTTTTATTAAAATTAAATTTAAAAAAGATTAAAAAGAAATAAATTTTATTATTAGATATATAATTTAATTAATAACACTTTTAAGAAAATTTGTAATATAATTTCACATTATAAAAAATTTTAATGTAAATACAGTTTTCAATTCAAGTTCAAAATGTAACACTTTTCATGAAAAATTTATAATTTTCAGAAAATTTTAAAAAAAATTACCCCAAAGAAATTAATAAATATTGATAAAAATAATTTCAATTTTCTGATATAATTTTTATTAATGTAGAAAAAATTAAATTCAAAACAAATCCAAAATAGGTGATGGAGAAGCTAGTTTTGAAGAAGTGTATTTTTCAAACATAAGATGATTTTATATTAACACTATTTTTAAAAATAATTAATGTTTGAATATAAATTAAAATATATAAATATTTCATATATAAATTTTATTTAAAATATACATCATTATATTTTATTTTAATTATATAAAATTGATAAATAATTTTCACTTAAAATTTGTTTTCTGAAAAAAAACCCTTCTTAAACCCAAAAATAAAATTATGGTAAAATATACTTTAAATTTCATTCAAAAGTAATTTATAGGATTAAATATAAATATATAATAATCATGTAACATTAAAATTTAATGATTAATTTAAATTAAATAATATACTCAAATTTAATGATAGTATTATAAAAATAATTATGTTTCTTTATTCAAGGAAAATTAATATTTTTTTAAAAATACCAAAATTTACACATTAGAAAATTTTGATAGCATTATTTTAAAAACGATGTTTATTTTTCTAAAAAAATTATAAAATATATTTAAATTAGTTATAATATTTTTTATTAAAAAAATTAGAATTGTTTTAGAAGAAAACATATTTTTAATGAATATAATTACATTACTAGAAATTGGTTGATTATTTACTATGAATTTAAAAATAAATTTACATATAGTAGGAAATTTAGTTG
The DNA here is from genome assembly GCA_963277665.1 of Viscum album. Taxonomy (NCBI): domain Eukaryota; kingdom Viridiplantae; phylum Streptophyta; class Magnoliopsida; order Santalales; family Viscaceae; genus Viscum; species Viscum album. Next base: position 343,035,412 of record OY728162.1, on the reverse strand, counting down.
TATATTTCTTAATACAGTAAATAGTATTTAGAGACACCTTTTTAGTGGCTCAGTAACAATGAAAACATATAAAATTATACTCTTTCACGATTCGTTGAAACTCAATGTTACATGTCATGTATGCTACTGAATAACCTCTTTGTTGTTTATAATACAAGATAAATTTAGTGTTCGGTATACTTATATCTATCTAAAGATTTAAATTAATATGATTATTTTTTTATAAAATCATGGGATTTTACATTAGGAACCAAATTTTGGATAGGGAACAATACCTTTGAAACTTTTTGTTTTTAATAAACGTCATGATTGAGATCCTAAATTTGTTGAAAAACTGTGCAATTGAGTATCTAAAATTTGGTATGTTAGCCTAACATTTAAATTAAATATTAATTTTTTTTTTAATTTCAGAGTTATCCATATGAAGAGAAAATGACATGTTGAATTAGTCCTCTAAATTATTTTTATTTTAGATATTTATGTGATTCTTAAAATGAATTTGTCGAAGTGAATATCTCATTAAAATATATTCGATGACTATTTCAAAGTAAATTAAACAATGGATTAAATTTATTTTTTTATATGGGAATTTACAATTTTTAGTGGTTGATTAAATATAAATTTAAAATAAGACGTATACTTTTGTAATCCCATTTTATAGGTGATATTTTAAATTTTTTCTTGAACAAGAATAAATAAATATTCTTATTTTTTGTCAATGGATATATCTTCTACAAAGAGAAGTGTAAAATATTTTAAAATTATAAATATATCTAATCTTTCAAAAGAATAATATCTTTATGTTTATGTTTAGAAATTTATTGATTATTTTTTGATACCATTATTATACCTTGTTGGTATAATCTTCTGTATCTTGTCAATATTACTTTTTAGAAAAATAAATTTGACATTATTGTATTAATTGGATATTTTATATTATTCCTACTATTGGGATGTTTATTTTTCTATTGTAATTTCATGTAGAAGTTATTGACTGAAAGTAAAGTTTTCTTCCAAAGGATTTTGCAGGGAAGCCTTTCTTATTTTCTTATGATGATATCTCATTTGATAAGTTGTTGAGAAAAATCAAAGCTGAACCATTATTCGACAATCTGTATATCATCACTGTTTTATGTGATTATCATGTTATAGTTATGTGATATGTTTTCAGGGTTCCCTATAGAAATATCTTAATTACCTATAAATGACAAGGTATATTGTGTTAACTACCTATAATATGTTTTTGAGGAACCCAGTAGAAAAGACAAGTTTAGTGAAAATCACCAAATTCATGAAGAGTGAATTGGTGGAGTTTACTAGGTGATATTTGATCCCCTGGACACTATAAAAATTACTACAATTTTTTATTCTTATTTCATTCCATAATTTATTTGATAAAAATACTACATTAAAACTTTTAAAATCGAAAATGGGGTTCTGTTTTAATTTATCCATTTGTTTTTAAAAGAACATAATCAACCCCTCATGTGTCCTCAAGTTTTTTATAACCAACATATTCTAGTAGATAAACTTATATCTAGTGACTCTAGTAGAAAAATCATGTTATTTATTATTTTTACTAATTTAAATAATTATTATTAAATAATAATAAATTATTCATTCCAATTTAATCATTAATTTCTTAAATTATCTATCAAATGATCCCAAAATGATCAAAAAATGATTCCATTTGGATTGATATATAATTTGGACTTAGGATCAACTTATAGGGTCTTATTGGACCCCTAATACACCATCATGGTCCCTAGAACACTCATCCATTCCTTGGGTTCCACATTTAACCCCCATGTATGGTTATAATATATTGTTGAAAAGCCAGCCTTCAATTCAACATTGACCATCTAATCATTTTACAAGTTAACCCAATCTAGACTATGTCATGTGACCACTTGTGTGAATAGAGACTGTCATATCTTCTATTATAATAGTTTTAATTGAGTCACAGTGTACCCCTTGTGATCAATGTTTATCAATGAAAACAATAGTTCAATCATTATATTAGATGACCATGATCCATGATGCCTGCACCACGGTTGGTTTCTACATCAAATTCTATGTGAAAACCTAATACCCAATTTAGAAAATATTATCATATAATATTCACCATATCTATGATGCACTATAGTCCATATTCACTTTATATCTACATAACCCTTTCTGATCCATCCAATTAAATAGCAGATGACTATTTATGTCAGATCAACGACCTCACAGAGCCATTTCACCAGCTCCTCTATTGAATTCCACTTTATGTGGTATGAAATTGTTGTCTTCATAATATGGATGAAAAACATCATGTCTTAGTATTATATGACCTCGAAATTCTTAATCTATGGTAATTTTCTCATGATTTGAAATCTAAGTGTCTTTAATTTGAGACAAAATATAGAATTCCATAAATAATCACTTTATATTATCATTCAAATTGTATGTATAATTTTATTTATTGAAGATGAATCTGATATATATAATTAAGGTATTACACACCATTTGTAATCTATTTAGTCTATCTATAAGACAAAAATATTATCAACTACTTTTCCAATATTTCGTTATAAATTCACTATAAATTTTCTTGCGATATGTTCAATAGATTTGGTTGAATCTCATGGTAGTGGATTCATTATATTGTAATGTGTAACATATTTAAATTATATTCTGAATTTAGTGATTTATATATAATAATGTGGAGATAAATTATGATCTAATAAATATAGTTTTGGCACTAAGGATCATACTTGTTTATGAACCATAATGATCATCCTCGAAATAATTCTTTAATCTACCTGTAGGATCCTTGAGAGATCACTGAGATTGGGAGGGTGAGTCAATGATATTAAATAATTTTTCTTTATCTTTTGGAACAACCTTATACACCTTTTATTATTAGTTACATATAATATCCACACACATAACAATACACACCAATATAAATAGAACATATATTTACCTTGATCACCTCTCAAAAAAAGGATGATAAAAAAGGTGAATTTGAATCTAACAATATAAAATGACCCTATAAAATTAACATATAGGTAAAAGAGAGGAGGGTTTATCCTTCAACTCACAATACATGTCTCCTAAAAAAAATTTTGTTTATCCCACATAGAACTGCATGTTTATTTTACAATGATATAAAAATAGTGATAACAACCACTAGGTAATTCACCCAATAGATCAATGTCTAGTTTGTTATGTGTCTATTTTTTTTCTTCTTATCTTTCATGAAAGAATGTCTCTTATTCAGTTAATATAAACAATAAATACAATCAAATTTTATATTCTGTTATTCATCTTATTCCATTTTCTTCCCTTGAGAAAATATATAATTAATTTTTTATAGGGGATATGTAATTATATTAATATTAACATTTATGTGAATATTTATATTTTTTAGAAAAAGAAAATACATTAAATTCAAATTCAAATTCCAAATTTAAATTGAAATCACAAACATCCATCAACCAACATCCAACCAATCTCACTTCTTATTAATCCATCAGATCACCATGAGTCTCCTAGACTCCATTGTGAAGATAAAATTAATAAATAAATCATGATGTAGAGTCTCTTGAGTCATTAATAGATCCATGTCATCATATCCACTAAAAAATTAGATATTTATTTAGACTAGGGCTGGTACCATGGCATGTTGGATCATGTTTTGGTCTAATTGAAATAAACCCCTAGGAAGCCACCTCAACAGACATAGCACATTGAAATTTTTACAACCATTTATTTCACACATGTGTCTATTTCAAAAACTATTCTACTCAAAATTTTGTGTGTCTTTTTATTTACAACTCTAATATTTTTTACTGTTATTCAGTTTTATTAAGGAACAAATAAATAAATATTCATCAACAAAAAAGATTATGTATAGTGTAGTGATCCTAATTTTTATTCATACTGTTCATGAACTTCATCTAACAATCATAGTGACTCCATAGGAATATATTTGATTTATATTTTAAATATTTAAAGTACTCAACTCAAAAATCCTTGTGGAATGACCATGTTGGAAAAACATTTTCCTCATTTTCATGAAATTCCTAGAACTCAAAGTCACCATAATAGCTCTCCAAGACATAAAGAATATCAGTAATTTTACGTAAGATATATTACTTTGAAAAAATACACTCAACAATTCCCATTTTCAGTATAGCTATATAATTTTATCTTAAAAGGAATGGACAATGAAGATTATTAAATTCCAATATGATATGGTGATATCACTTATATCATCCAATAACTATATTTTACCTTTATGATTCTTCCATGGTCCATGAATAGCTCTAAAAATATTAATTAACATCCACTAAAGTGAATAATCCAAAAACACTTAGAAAATGACATAATTTTTGTGTTGATAACAATAGACAATGAACAAATCATATCAATTTCACTACAAAAATCATATTTTTCTTAATACAATGGTTTAAAAATACCCCTCTTTGAATTTTATTTTTATACATGTGAAATAAATTATTTTAGAACATAATCCACATATAAATGAATAAACATTATTTATATCAAATACCACATGAGTAATGTTGACTTTAGAAATAATCTCATTGAAAAATAAAATAACATGGTCTGTAAAAATAGTGATTTTCATTCAAACATCTTCAAAATGTCCTTCTTGATAAATATTTATGAGATAATATAACATTGAAAATTTATATAATAATGGATCACTTATCCTTCAATAAATATATCATCATTGAAATTAATCATCACATTCATCACACGTAAATCATCCATCAACATGAAAAATCTTTGCATGGAATCTATAATACACACATTCCTATATTTACTTCGTCTAACTAATTGAATATTTCATGCCTGAATAAATTATAAATTCATAGATTACCAATTTTAATAATTCTATTTAAATATATACTCCCATAATTTATTACTCCCTTATAAAGGTAAAATATATAAATGGACTCTCCCCTTATAATATATTCTCTTCATTTATAAAAAACAGAAGAGAAATACAAATGAATATTTATGTAGAATTTTTTTTCTCTCCCCTTGTAAAATAATATCTAAATTTATGAATAATGATGGGAATCAAACACCATAACTCATCCTTTAAACTAGTGAAGTGGAAATCTATATTTTAACATCATATTCTAAAATACAGCCTCAGGTTGTGTCTTAGTAAACATATCATCTTCGCCCTATATTATGGAAAGAAAATCAAACTTAAATTAATTTATCTCCAAAGATTTACTATGAAATGAAATTTAATATTATATTTATTTGATATTAAATACTGAATAATATTTCAGGAAACATTAATATCATTTTGGCGATCACAGTCTAGATGAAGAGGTAATTTCACATCAATATTGAGATCTTCCAATTGAGTCATCATACATGTAAATTGTGTTATAGAATTAATAATATCCATGTATTTTAATTCCTCATTACTCAAGTTTAATAAATTCTACTTTTTTGTTTTCCAACAAAACACTAATCACTAATATAGAAAAATAAATAAGATTTTCACCACCTATAATCTAAAAATCCAACCTAATATAAATATGTGTAATCAAATATTTTGTACTAATTTTTTGATTATATTCAAATAGAAACTTATTATACCTCTTATGCAGTAAATAATCTTATTTTAGTATTGAAATGAGACCCTTTTGGAGTAATTTGATGCATTAAATAGAGATTTAAATTAAAAACTATATCCATCCTTCAAGGTATCATGTATAGAATTTTTATAATGAGTTTCCATATTTCCCTTGGATCCGTTACATTTCATTTCTCATAATTGGAAATACTATATCCCATTCAAAATAGAGTGGAAACAATTATTTAATAATCCATGAAAACCATTGTAAAAATTATATAGAAAAACTTATATATGAAAGAAAAATGTAATCTTTCTTTTTAGAAATTAATATTCCATGAAAGTACCTCATCTACCCAAGCATGGAAATTTTCAAAACATTTCTTCATATACACTGTCAAATCTTCACAAATCACTTCATCATTTCTAGAAAAAATGATTTTATCAACATAAAAAATCAATATAAGAGACCCCACTTTATCAAACATTATATAGATATATATACCCACTCATACCTTTAAAGAGTTTAATATCTTATTAAAGTTGTATATCTTGGAAAACCACGATACTGGGGTATGTTTTATCCCATAAAAATTCATATTTAATCTATAAATATAATTGTATTCTTCTTTGAGAAAGAAATTACTTTTTTGATCAATGTATTCCTCTTCTTCAAACTCACAAATGTTGAAGGAAGACATGAAATCCATTTAAAATAGATAATATTAGATTTTTTATAAAATAATAAGATAGATTATAATGGTTTCAAGACATTATATATGTTAAAAGATCACATAAAAGATTAATCCATAACCCTATGAATAACCATTTGATAAAAAAAATTCTATATTTCTCGCCACTTATCGCATTCCATTCAATTTGTTCTGGAAAACCCATTTTTAAATAAAAATCATCTCAATAAGATTGGATACTAACTCCCATGTATCATTATAGTAAATTTGGGAAAAATATTTATTCATAGAATCAACCACTCTTGATACTTCAAATATTACTTAACATATATAGTTTCAAATTGAGAAAATTTTGTTTTTTTCATAGTAAATCTAGTTTTTACCTGTCTTCATTGATCTCAAATAATTTTTTAGACATGGTATTTCATTTTAATATTTTAATGAGATGAATTAAGTTTATAATTATAATTTAATTGGTTGAATTTAATTATCTAACTTGTATATATTTTGAATTATATTCATTAATAAAATCATTTTCAGTCAATTAGAAAATCACAATATCATAATCACCATTATTAATTTCTTATTCATGAGAAACTTCATTCCCTTAATATAATAACACCTTTAGATAATTAGAGTAATTAATATTTATATTATCTTTTTTAGACAAAATATCATCTTTCAATTAGAGGATAACATAAAACAATTCCATCAATATCCTCTTTTCAAATTTCCAATGATTTTAACATTTTACCTTGTTGTCACAATTGATTCCAAACACTCAAAGATACTTCCAAACTAAATTGAGTTTTTTTAATTAATATATGAAGAGGAAATATCTTAGTTTGGTAAGTAGTGACAATGATTTTTTATATGAAACCCTCCTCTAATTGAATTCCACCAAAAGTGTTTATATGTATCATGATTGATTATATTTATATGTGCTCTCTACATTAAACTTGTGTCATTCTGTTCATATACACTATTTTGTAGTGGGGTGTAATGTTCATTGGGTTCATGTTGAAGGCATTTTTTCTCTATGTAAGATTTTAAAATACAAATTGAAAACCCAATTCCATTATCATTCATGATCTTCTTCATATAAAAAAGTATTCTTTTTCACTACCTTTTTAATGTTTTTAAGAAACATTAATGCATATGAATTATGATTCATTATCCTGAAACAAGTGACACAAGAGAAGTAATTATTAAATGAAATAATGTAAAAATATCCATTGGATGATTCCATTATTACAAGACCACAAACATCAGAATATATGAGCTATAGTGGTTGGGTTGACTGAATGTTCATGTTTTTATATAAAGAATTAACAATGTCACCCCTTCATAATATTATGATCATCCAACATTTTTATTTCTTAAAAGTTAGGAGAAATAAGATAATCATATCCTTAGGTTATATTATTCATTTTTCTATTGAATATATGACCATGCCTTCAAAGCCATACTATATTTTCTTTTTTAATGCTAAAATAACTTGATTTTATATCATCATCCACATGAAATAAGTTACCTTTATAATTCTATGTTATATGAACCATTCTTTTATATTTTTTTATTTTTACTAAGAACTCATATTTTCTAAAATAATTCATTTCCATTATAAAAGAACTATGAAACACATAATAAATTCTTCTTTAATACCACAAATAATACTGTATTTTTTGGATTTTTGCTTTTCATTGAAAATTCTTATTGAACCAATTCCTTCATACATGAGTGACCAATAATTTGTAAAGGTAAATAATCCTACTTTGATATTTTAAACATGTTTCAGAATTTTTTAATCTTATATCATCTTGGAGGAAAATCCACTCAAACAAATCTATGGATTATCCACTATTGATGTTTTAAACATTACATAAAGAACTAAGGATTTATACTTGTCGATTCTATTCTTATACGTAGGTTATTGAGTACTAAAAGTATTTTTTGGATTGCTTATAATGATGTTATATTAATTTTCATGGTGACTGGGATGGTCCCTCCATCTACATAATTTTTCAATGATACATAAATGTTTTTTTGTTTTTAAATTGAATTTTTAGGATGTTTTTTAATGTTTTTACTTTATGATATCTAAACCCCCCCCCCCCATCAAAATTCCCTCCCAAGACCCATATGAATATTATGATATTGGTACTGGTATAAATACAAATTTTCTAATATTCTTAAATCCAATACGGTACCTTCATATTCCATATAAATCATACATACCATTGTAACTAGAATACTATAAAAATTTTAGTACATGATTTCATTCTTAATTTGATTTAATAATCTTGTTTACTTTTTTGAATAAAAATTATTATGTAATCCTAAAATTTTATTTTTAAAATTATTCTTCTTTTCACACTTTATATATTCACAATTAATATCATTTTTTGACATCAATATAGTGTTTTCAAATATCTAGATATCTATGTTTCACCTAATATTTATACAATCGTAGTTTTATTGACATACTTTTTTTAATACTTGTTTAATAATGTTTTCATTATTATCATCACTCTCATGTTATAACTTTTTTTCTTCACATGACTCATCCTCTGTTGAACATTATCCAAAATATGAATTATAATTATGAAATATGGATTAATATTTGTTCAATTCTTCATTTATTTTTAAAAAATTAAGTTTTATATTCAAAAAACATTATTTTTTATTTTAAAAGATTCTTTCATATTGATATTAATAATATTATCCGAATTTGTAATTTTTTTAGAAATTAAATCAACTCCAGCTACATTGATTATTATGCAATAAGAACATCATTATTATTGACGATAAATTTATTATATTTGATCAATCAAATAATATCGCTCTCCAATTTATAAATCTACGAGAGAGATTATTTTATTTATTTATTTTTCTAGAAATCTATTTTAATCAATTATTTTTCACTTTTATAACATATTTTTTCATAATTATCTTCTAGATAATTTATTTTAGCAATGAATAATTTTTCACTAACTTCATCACCAAATTTCTATAATTCCACTCCATATCCATCAATACTATCACTATCATGATTCTTTGATAAAGAAGTGATATTTTTTAAAATTTTGAAATTATTTCGCATAACATTTATAAGATAATTTTTACTTCTCAACTATTTTATATGCCTTTTTTGAAGTTTTTCTTGGTCTTTATTTTTCATCTTTAGTAGAATCATATTCTTTAAATGTTGAACAATTCATATCAATGCTTACAGTGGATCCAAAAATGAAACATTTCAATGAAATATTCAACTTCAATATTCTGTTTACTATCTACGCATCTCTTCAAGTAAGATACATAATTTAATTTAAATTCAAATATATATTTGAATGTGAATTTTAACCTATATCTTTACATTTTACATTTATTTTCTTATACATCTCTACAAAATTTCCATTTCAGTCATAACATTATTTAGGTAAAAATCATATTTTTTGTCATAAGAAATTACAAATCTATGTGATGAAACAATGAGTGTTTTTGGATTTCTATATTTTGAATATGATATTTTTTCATCAAAAGCATTCAGGTGGGATGTTAAACATTTTTTCCACCATATTAGAATGTGCTATATTGTCACCAAAACCTCTGATCATGCTTGACATAACATAATCACATATGAAAAACCTATCCATAGTTTAATCATTATTAATCCTAATGTATTTATACATCACCCTTGTAATATGTATCTTTTAAAGATTAATTTTAGTTTCCCTTCATGGATATTCATATGGTTTTACTATATATATTTTTATATTTTTATTCCCATTACATTTAGAAATATATTCTATGATGGTTATTAAAAAATTGAATACTAAGAATGTCTATAATTTTTTATCTTTTACATATCTACTTCTATAATAAAAATACATTTATCATAATGAATAAATCTATCAATTATAGCTTACACAAAACCAAACTAATAAATAAAACATATGGTAACATTATATCCTTCCATATATAATATCCCTTACCATAAAATCGATCAATAAACCTTCAAATTATTCAATTTCAATAATCATTTATAGATAATAGAGACGAATTAAAACTTATCCAAACAAGGATACACATAAATCATTGACTCTGAAAATAAAAATTCACAAAATAATTTAATTTTCATTTTGATACCTCATGATAATCCACCTATAATATCTTTGAGGAATTGTTGAGGGATGGGGTATTAGTGTTCTTATGTTAATTTTTTATTTTTTTTATAACAACCATTACCACCAGATAAAATGAGTTATATATTCACTCCACATAAATACAATACACACAAACACAAGGAGAACAAATATTTTTATATTTCACCACTCAATATTGAAGGATAAAATTTGGTAGGATTTTGAATTGACCAATACCACATGAGACACTAGAATTTACTTGATGGTATAGGTGAGTATTTTTTAACCTTGAACTCACAATACATTTCTCCTAACAATTATTTGATGTATCACATACAAAATGAAATCTATCAATTTATAGCGATATGAGAATTTTCATTGGAACTGATGAGTCTTGGACTAAATAGTTCATTGTTGAGTTGTTTGGGTCATGAGTTATTCATATTCATGATAGTAATATAAAATCACTTATTCACCTTTTATAAAAACACATATAAAAACTAATTCTATATTCTTATTCTTCTTCAATTTTCTCTCCTTAAAATAATCTCTATCTATTATCTGTAATGTGAATACACAATCTCAATAATATTTCATTTTCTCTTTATATATATATATCATTGAAAAAGAAAATCCAAATAATTTCATATTCAAATATCCAGTTCAAAATATAATATTCAAATATCTCCAACCACTATATCTTTCATTGAAGAACTAGATCTGCTCAAATAACCTAGAAATAATAAATGAGATAAAAAATGTTAAATAATTAGTTTGATAAGATTTCAATTCATAAATGAAGTCACATCATTATATCTACATGAAATAGTATCTTCTTCAGGATATAGTTGGTACCATAGTGTATTGGATCCCATTTTGGCCACACTACACTAAAATGTTGGAATAGAACATAAAAACACATAATAGTTTATCATGTAGCCTACTATCCATTTTATAATGTGATAAATTTCAAATTATATGTAATAAAATACATCATTTATCTTCTCATTTCATTTCTATAACAATTTCCAACCATTTTCCTCTTTCATCGAGAAGTACATAAAAAACATGCTTCCACCCAAAATGGTCACCATAGATGTACAAAAATTTAGTGATCCTTATTTTGAAACATAAATTTCACACTTTTGGAAAATCCAAAATGATGAATCCTCAATGAATTTTGTTTTCAATAATATATTCAGTAAACTAAAAAATCCTTGTGAAACACATATTATAAAAAATGTTCTCCCCATTTTCTTGAAATACCTTGCACTCCAGATCTTCAAGAATTCTATCCTAGAATTAGGAATGATTCATTAATTTACATATGGGAAATTTATTGAAGAAACCTCTTTAAATGACCATGTTCCATCCAACAATTCCATTATGAATTATTAGATAAACAATATGCATGTTTTTATATACCACCTTGTTGTGGTGATGTTATCTTCAACTATTAAAAAACCTATTAGACCATCATGATTCTTACAATATCTCATAATAACACATAAACAACATAATGAACATTAAATGAAGTGAATAATCATGAAACTACTCATAATTAACATGATTTATTTATTAAAAACAAATGAAAATACACTAATCATATCTACTTTAACACAAAAATAACCTAGTCTTAATCCATGGGTCAAAAATATCCCTGTTTTTATTTTATTGGAAACCATGGAGGATAAATAAATTTATAACATAAAACAATCATGAATGAGTCATCATCCAATTATTTTTTGGCTAAAGGACCAAACATAGCATAGGTAATAATAATATTTAATAATAAAATCATGTGGTGAAAAATTGATTTACAATCAAATTTCTCAAAAATAAACCTTAATAATTTAGTACGATGATATCACATGACATTAAAAATTGATCTAATAATTGATCACTTATCCTTACATAAATAATTAATAATCACCACTTATCATCAGTATCATCATAACCAAATCATCACACATATTGGGAAATGTTTCAATGGAATTTATAATAAAAAAATTCATCTATGCACTTAAATAAAATGTACGAATAATTTACATATACAAAATTTTTGAATTCATAACTAAAACCTTTTAATATCTCTCTATAAATATATACTATATATTAAGGTATTCCTGCCAAAATTTAACACATATTAATGGATAGTCACATTATAATGTATTCACTTCTTTTGTGAAACATATGAAGATAATAATAAAAGAATATTTATGTTGTCTTTTTTTATCACCCTTGTAAAATAATATCCAATTATAAGATGATATATGGGACTCAAACACCACCACATAGGCATTAGATAAGTGAGGCTGAACTCCAAACATTATCCTATTAATTGGAAATGTATCCTTATTTAGTGGCTTGGAGATTACATAAACTATTTTCTAATTTGTAGGAACAAATTAAATCATTAATTCACATATATCCATAAGATCATTGATGGATTGAGATTTAATATCAATGGGATTTTATCTTGAAAGATGAAACATATATCTTGAAAAATTTATTGTACTTTGTCAATAATAGTCTTGAAGAAATTGAAACATCACTTCAAACACAAAATTATCCAACCAAGACTTCATCCACATTAATTGGGTTGTTTCATTTATAGTAGTTACATATTATTCCTCATCATAACTAAAGGTGACATATGTTTTTCAGATCATGTTCCATCTAATAAACATGTGTACGAGATAGAGAACTTTACCAAATGTAGACTTCCCATTATAAAAAGTCTTTCCCAATCTTTATCTATATATCTGTACAGATCAAGAATCTATAAATTATTATATTTAAAACCAAAACTTGTTATAAAAATAATGTAACTCATTATACTATTTCTATCAGTGAAATGAGACTCTTTGGATTACTTTGATACCTAACATAGAGAGTAAGAACAAAAATTATATCTATTCTGGAAGATGTCATGTATAAAAGACTTCTAATAAACATCAAGTATAACCTATGATCCAATTATGTTTCATTATGATATTTATATAGATTATTTTTCACTAAAATTGGTGTGGAACCCATATTTTAATCCATAAATTTAATCATTTTGAAAAGCTATCAGGAATATATATCTGCTAAAAGAAAAATGAGATCATTATTTTGATAAATATATAACAAAAAAAGTTCCATATCATTCCATGAATGGATATTTTAAAAAAATTATCTCCTAAAAAATATCCACAATATTTTTCATCATTTTAAATAAATTAATTTACAGAACATGAAAAATGAAAATAAGAAATATTTATTTATCATCTTTAATGTAGAGAGTACTATTCACTATTCCCCATTGGAAATTTAGATTTTTCAATAAGGGTTTTGTAATAGAATACTAAAATCTGGGGTATTGTATTATCCCTTATAAATCATATTTAATATAAAATAATAACTACCTTCTCTTACAAGAGATAAACGAAGTGGTTTTGAAATTAATACATTTTCATCCAACTCACTGGTGAGTTAGGAAGACTATTCATCCATTAAAAATATATTATATCAAATTTTCTCTAAAATTGAAAGAAATGTTATAATGGAATAAGTCCTTGAAACTAGTTCAGAGGTATTATCGTACTAAAATACTTCAAATGGAGAGTAACCTTTACATAATAAAATTTCTTTATTTCTCACTACATCTCCATCTTCATTCAATTTTTCATAGAATACATTTTTTTCAAAAACAATATTCTCGTTGGACTTGGGTACTAAATCTTAAATATAATTATTCTTAATATATTCCTATTATTCCGTAATAACATCATACCAATTTTAATCAATTAAATATTCTTTAAAAATAATAGGTTAAACTTGAGAAAACATTATGGAATGAGTTGTTTTTGTCTGTGTTATTCTAGTTTTTACATGTCTTCCATAAATTATAATATTGATTTGGACTTATACTCTCATTAGTATTAGTGTTTAAGAAGAATTAGGATGTTCATAATCACATTAAAAGGATCGATATTCTCCTCCAACCTAAATATATTTTGAACATTCGTTTTTAAAAGATTCATATTCCATATTTTTTTTTAAAAACTAGTATAATGACCAATTCTAGAAAATGTTTCTTCCTACGAAACATTATTATTTGAATGTGATGGAACCTTAAATTAAAAATATTCATTGATCCTTCCATTATATTTTTTTAATCAATGGTATCACATTATATTTGGATGATAACAAATAGTGATTCCATCAACAAATCTCTTTTCCAATTTCTAAATATTTTCACCTTTTACGTTGGTGACATAAGGGAAGCCAAACACTGAAATATTCTCCAAACTTATTGTTTTTTTATAACATATTAAGAAAATAAAAATGATTTATTTCTATAGAAATAGTCATTTTAGATTCAATCCAAAATCTTTGTAGCTTTCCTCCAAATGTATCTTGATTTATCAAGGATAATTATCAATGGTTGAACCATGTTTACCAAATGTTAGTTATTTTATTTAACCAATCCATATTATTGAAGTGTGTATGGTACAATGAGTTCATATTTAATTCCATATTTCTATAATGGAGCTTCAAACATCTCAATTTAAAACATTGTTCAATTATTTTTCTAGATATTCTAAAAAGGAAATCCATATTCCTTTTATATGATTGAAAAAGTTATAAACATATTCAATGTATTTGGTCTGTCATTCATAATCATGAAACAATTAATAAGAGTATATTATTCAAAAAAAAATTAATATACTTATATCCATTAGTTTATTAATTTATCAACAACCTAATAACATCAAAATGAATGAGTTTTATATGTTTGGTAGGCTAAAGTTCCATGTATGTTGATAAAGATTAAAAAGTAAAATATTTTTTAAATAATGATCAGATATAATATAATTATATATTAAAAAAAAGAAAATAATGAATAATGTCAATGAAGGATATATTATTCCTAGTTATTTACTTAATATGAACAAGCCTTTAGTGCCCCAAAATATGTTCTTTTTTCCAGTCTAATATAGAATAATTGTACTGTATACCATAATATAAACAAGTTACCTATTATTCTCTATATTAATATAATGACTTTCCTAAATTATACTATCATTACAAAGAACCCATAATTTTTGAAACATATTTAATTTACATCATCTTAGAGAAAAGAAATACGTATGAAATTGTGGTTCAATCCACCAATAATCAATGTATTTTTATATTTTATATTTTGACTAATAAATTTAGAACCAAATCCATTAACATTGAGTGGAAAATCATTTGTAGAGGCCAAAAATACTCATTTTACTTTTCAACATATTTATGAAATTTTAAATAATGTAAAATGTGATAGGAACCCCTAGTTTAAAAAATATATGGATTATCCTATTTTGATGATCTAAATGACACTTCCACAACTATGGATTTATCCATGAAATTTTTATTAATATTTTGAGATTGTTGAGTATTAAAATTTTGAGTGAGATTCTAGAAGGATTATATATAATTTTCATGGTGACTGGGTTGTTCACACCTTCGATATAATTCTTCTAGACATTAAAATTTGTTGTCTGTTTTCTGTCCATATTTATTTGTATATTTCAAAACATTATGCCTTTAAGATAAAAATATATCTAACACTTTTATTATGAATAATACTAGTCATATCATGATATTATAAATTATAGAAAGAAATATTTTTCATATATTTATGTCTTCTATAGTACCATAAAAATCCATTGAATGCACATATACAATTGTAAACAGCACAATGCCTAGAATTTGGTAATTCGATTACTTCCAACTATTATTAACTGATCATGGGAAAAATTCAAAAAAAAATTAATATGGAGTATCAAAATAATATTTTTTTAAATTATTCATCATCGAGTCCCTAAATAAATCTCTATTATTATCTCTTTTTATATCAAGAAGGTGTTCTCTAAATTTTCAGTTTTCCGATTGTCACCAATTTTAGGTTAAAAATTTTTTTTGATGAATTTTTTTATTTTTATGAAATATTATCTAATTTTTATAAATATATATCATCCATTGTATTTAATTCTTATTAGTAGTCGCAATTTTCATCCACCTTTAAAAATTCGCATACCTATGAAAAAGAATTCAGAAATTTGGGTCTATATTTGTTTAGATTATCATTATTTCATTAGATTTCTATTATAAATGCTAAACTAATTTAAATTTATCTTTAAAAATATCTTTCATATTGATATTAAGGTACCTATAATCATCAATAATATTCATTAAACATTAAATATACTCAAGAAACTTTGATTCTCTTCTTTATTAAAAAATCATTTCCAATGATAGAATGATTACCTTAATTCAATATTTCGATATTCTTATCTAATTTAGAGATATTTGAGATAAATTATTTCAATTATCTATTAACCATGAACTACAATTTTTTCACTTATTCCTCTCTTTTATAACTAATTTCATAAAAATTGTCATTTTGATTATTCATTTTAACAGTTTTTTTCTTTTTATAATCATTATTACCTAAAGTCCAACCATCCTTCTCATATTCATCACAACATTAATTTTCTTAATGATTTGATATGAAAATAATATTTTAACATTGATAAATAATTTTTTTACCTTTAAAAGATATATTTTACCAGTAAACCTTTTTATCTTTTTGCATTGAATTTTTTTCTTGGTATTTATTATTAAAGGTCAGTGGAATCACCTTCTTTCAGTCATTAATTGTTCAAGAAAAGAATCCAATGGATCTATACATGAAATATTTCAATTGAATCCTCCCCTTGATGTTTCTCTTACCCCTTATCACATTTATAGAAATAATAGGTACCATTTTATCAAATCTAAAATACACATATTAATTTATATCCAAACATCCAACTCCAACATTAATACCCATCTTCTAGTACTTCTATTGAAAAATTATTTTTTAGCCTTAACCTTCTTCTAATGATCAATATATTTTCTTATTTAATATGAAATTAGAAATATATATATAAGTCATTAAGGGGGATTTCTTCTAGATATTCTTCTTATTAATAAAATACTTTTATATAAAACATTTTTGTTGTAATATATAGGATATTTTCCCCAACAATATAATCTTATAACTACACACCAAAACCAATGACCATCATCATAATATCTTTAACCCTAGAAAATAATCCATTCCCAGTTTCATCATCATGCATCCTGAGGTCTTCTAACTTCAACCTCCAAAGCTATATATTTTCCCACTTCACTTTGGGGTTACCTTTATAGATGTTCTATGTATTTTCACATATGTATTTTTCTATTTTTATTCCTTCTAATTTTAGAAATCCATTCACTAAAAGAAAAGAAATAATAGAATTTTGGGCACATCCATAAATATATAAATTTTTATTTTATACTACCATAATAAAAAATATTTATCATGGTGAGTGAATACATAGATTATATATTCATTAACATCATTATTGATAGCTAAAATGTATGAATATAAAAAATAATTCCACCTTTGATAACCTTTCCTATTGAATGTTGGAATTCGATAATCGTTCAGTAAATATAAATTATCTGTTGAAGATAATACAAATCAATGACCTCTTCTCCCACTTGGTAATGTTTTAGAACTATAAATAGAAAATAAAAATTTATAAATGAAGAGAAAATACACTTAGATTCCCTTTATAAATCCCATTGTAAGGTCCTTAATAGATCATTGAGAGGGGTTGGGGTGAATCAATGATCATGAATTCATCTTGAGTTTATTTTTGCATTTATTTCACTTCCTATTAAGATTACTAAAATATATTATCACCAAACATCAAATATACACAAACATAAGGATAAAAAAGATTTAAAAGGTTCACCTATCAAAATAGAAGAATAATTATTGGTGTGATTTAGAATTAAACAAGATCAAACAGCCAACTAGAATTGACATGTTAGTACATGTGATTAGCGTTTGTCCCTGAACTATCCATAAATTTCTTCTAATAATGGTTCAATGAATCTCGTACATAAGTGTTTAATTCACTTTACAATGATATAAAAATTATGATAAAATGACGAGTCTTCCACATGTACAATAATAAAATTTATTCTTTGTTTATTTATAAATCCCATTCTCTTTCATGATAGAAACACACTTTTAGGATTTGTATGAAAAACACATGAATACAAATTGTCATATTCTCTCTATTTTCATTTTTCCCCTTCTATCCTTAGGATAATTAAAACCCTTAATCCTTTCAGAGTTATGAAATTTGTTATAAATTTTAATTTTTAAAATTTTCGATTAGAGATATTTTTTAGAACTGATATAAAATAATTAAATATATGAGTTTGAGCATTATATTAGGTTATTTTATGAATCAAGTCATGATAGGTTACTTGGACTCTTGTTAATGTCATGAAATCATCGTGTTAAATATTAAATTTTTTATTTGTTTTCAATCATGAATAGTTTTCACATGGTTATGAGAAATTGTATATCCAAACTATGCTGGCTGGTTTGGTTTAGGGTTTTGGTCTATAGAATGGTAATAGTGATAAAAAAAAGCATGTGAAAAGGGATTTATTATATAGTTTTAACTACATATTTAGTGTATGTTTTGGAAAACCCGTCCCCCAAACCATTTATATCATTAAAATTAAGAAATTATGGTTTCACGCTTATATCCTTTAAAACCAACTAACCCCATTTATTCTCACATTTGGGAGTGATGGCTTACCAAAACTCCAACACATTTTCCCAATAATTCTCTATTGTATTATCAAATTTTAATATCATTCATCATCTATTTAAGGTTTTTTTCCTTCCCAGGTTTCCATCCACATCGTTCTCCCTTATTTTCCCATAATATTGGGCTTCTCTAGATTATATGTTATAATGATTTTCATAAGATCTTATTGGAAATCATTCCAATTATTGGGGTATTTATGTGTGTCTCATATAGGAGGTCTTGATATGATGTAACTAGATAATCATTCATCACTAGCCTTAGGTTATGTTGAATCATAGATTAATTTAGGTCTTCAGATTTAATGACATTACATTACTTATTGAATCAGTGTTATATGTAAAGTATTATTTTCAAGATGATATTAATAACATTCCATAAGATCTTATAAATCCATTGGTTGTGCTTTAGGTGTGATTTGATTGTAAAATGAGTTTTCATGATTTATTCCTAATTTAGATAATTTGATTAATTAATTATAAATGGTTTGAATTATTTAATGGGATGTTGTGTCTTAGGTTGAGGTGCATACTTTGAGTGAGTTGTACTAAACTCATGTTTTAGGGGAGAAATTTTGGATCTGTAATTGTTTAGGTTCTAAGGATTTTTTGAATAAAATAGAATAATAATTAAAAATTATAACAAATTAACTAAATTATTAATTATAAACCATATTAAATTTAGTATTGTTTTACATTCCTTCAAATAGTTTATCATATTCTTGATTTAGGACTCAGTAGGAGATTCAAGGCTATGGTTAAAAGGAAAATGACACATTCATTGTAGTTTTCCTTGATATTGATAAGTCTCTTGGTTAATTGTTTATTTAATGTTCATGTTCCTTCATTATTATACATATTTAATTTCTTATTAACATGGGTTACTCTTCCAAAAATAGGAATTGGATTGAATTGGCCAAATAGTAAATATAGAACACATTTTATGATAAATAGTTTGATGGTGGAGCATTGGTTAAATTAGTGAAAATGGCCATCTTTATTGTTTTATTGGTTTAGTATTTTTAACTTCAGAGAAAAAAAATGTCATTTTTTGTATGTTTTTAAAAATGGGGTATTACATGAATTAGAATATTAAAGTAAAACATGTGATTTAGTAAATGGTTTTGAAATGGAATTTCAAAATGGAAATTGTTTTCTATGAAATGTTTTTTAGAATTTCCGCTAAGGGCCTAGAAAGGGTAAAATATGACAATTGATGATTATAACAAATGATTTGAACATATAATTTATTATTGAATTTAAATGAAATTCAAAAATGGTTGGATATTTTTTTTATTTTTTACATTATGAAGGAATGGTCCCAATTTTTCTAAATCAATATTTAGTTATTGAGAATCTCTATTTTGACAAAATATAGTATTTAATTTTTCATTTTGATGTGTGTTAGTGGGTGATTTTTAATGATTAACAACGTGAAAGAAAAGTATGTTTCGTTAGGGGGGACATATTAGACCCTAGAGGTTAGAGACTATAATGAATAACCCAATAAATTATTTTTGATGTTATGAACTAAGTAATGGGATTGGTCTAAGAGATATTACAATGTTAGATAAGAGCCATTATAGGGAATATGTGATACAGTTTGACATTAGGGACCCATGTTGTGTGCTCTAGTAATATATTGACCATAGATATGGCATGTGTCACTTACAAATAGTGAAATTTGTGAGTGTAACCATACAATAGAAACCAATGGTACGACCATGTTATAGTTGCGATAGTACAAATTTATAAAAAGGGGGGCATCCTTTAAAATGAATAATGGGTTTGAGCTCATGCCAATTAGAATATGTTATATGAGATGGTCTATGTGGAACACACTACCCACTGACACACATTTATATGTAAGAGATTCCTTGGACAAGTACCTTATATATAGATTCTTTGTTTGATGTCAGTTTTATATGACTTAGTTATTTCTCCCTTAGAAATGATATAATTTTTTGTTTGAAATTCCATGGGAAAATACCCCTTAGATTCTTTATTATTACTAATTTATAATGACTAGGGTAATTTTCAATTGGATTTTTTGTTACCAATAAATTATAATTACTTGGTAAATCCACCTTATATTCTTTATTGATACATGTTTATAATTACGTGGTGAAACAATCGTTGGAATTTCTCTAATTTATATTATGGAATTTCATGTTGAAATCCACATTAAACTCGTTATGAATGTTGTTTTGGAATTCATTAGACAAGATCATTGGATTTATATGGAATATTAATTTGTAATTAATGGACAAGCATCATGGATTCATATATTCAACCATTGGATGAATAATTCTTACACATAGGTTCATCTATTAAGCATGATGCTTCTCCATTTATTTGTAATTACACCTAGGAATCGATCTTGTGCATGGTCTTAGTTGGAATGGTTATGTGACTTGTTCATATAAACTCCGACAGTGGCTAAAGTATGCATGATATTGGGTATTGGTTTTAGTGTAGGACTTTTTCCTCCTATCTGGTTACTCATTTGAAAAGACATTAAAAATTGGGAAAAGTAGGTATGGTTTGGGTTCAAGGTAGTGTGGTTAAAACCCAATGACCTGACATTTATAATCAATGTTCATTTAATGTCATGGTTCCCATGGAAGTGTGTTGAACAATATTAACATTACATCTTATATATGTATCTCAAAAATATAAACATATTCATAATAAAAATCAGTTTTTAGAGGAAATGAGGATTCATACTAGGTCATATGACTCACATCTACCCACATACATGACATGGGATTTAAAATACACAAGTATATTTTCCTATTTTCTATCAAGACATAGTTATTTCTAAAATTTGGACACATGGTTCAGTCAAAATATCTTAGATAATGAGGATTCTACAGTATTTTTTATGAGTTAGATAGAGGTTCTTGTATTAAATTATTGGTTATGGTTTAGTATTTAGAGTACAATTTACCTTTTATATTTATATAATGGTTTTTTCTAGGATTATTTATTTATTCTTCTCTATAATGGTTGATTAATTATATAGGTAGATTTAATAATTTTTATTCATGACCATAAGTTCCTTTGAGGATTCTTATTTTATGTCTATGGGGTTTTGGAATATCTATTATATGGTGGATTCTTTCAAAAAATTTTATAAAATTGGGAATGTCATTTGAGATTTATTTTTCAGGGCATAGTCTATCCATGATTGTGTTAGGAACACTTTACTAGTAGAAAACAACTATCATATGGTGAGATGCACCTAAGGTGTTTTCATGCCCCCATGAAAGTTCTGTTTAGGTGGATTAGGATGTAGTGTTTTAAATTATTATCCAATTTATTTTGGGGTTATATTATGTTTATTTGACATTATGATAAAATTTTAAATTTTGGAGGTAAACCAGGTTCATTCATAGCCAGTTTAACATCACTTGAAACACATGTTTCTAAGGGATATCTTGTTTTATTTATAAGTAACTCATAGATGAGTGAGGTTCTGGTTTTACGTAGGATCCAAACTTGTGTTATATTTTAATTATGATGAGTCATAGTGAATTGTTTTTATCTCACATGTTTCCATGAATCATGATAGTAGCATTATTATGGAACAATTCATCCACCTATGTGATGAGTACTTTGAAATGAAGCCTCATAAATGTATAGTACTAATTGAAGAAAAATATAATTATATTCATTTTTTATTGAATATATTATATGTTAATTAGTTTAATATGGATTCTATGTGATTTTTTTATTGATTATGACAGCGATTTATATTTTGTCCCCCATAGGGTAATCAATTTTAGGATCTATTATATTTTTGAGAAAAACAATGTTTTTAAAGGAATACTCATGTGATATAATGGTTTGTTTAAAATGGGTATTCAAATGGTTTTAAAATAAAATAATCATAAAGCCCATTATTTTGAAATAGATTTGAATTTTTTTAATAGATAAGAGGAAATTGTTTTCCATTTCAGTTTTTAATATGAATATTAAAATAGGATTGGATTTTTTTAAGAAGGACTGGATTGGACTAAAATTTTGTTAAGTCTAATTTTGATGGAAACCAAATTGGATTCCAATGAATTTTTTGAAAACATTGGCAAGTATTGGAATATGTAAATTTTGTTTTAAATTTGATTTACAATTGGCTGAATGGTTCCTTTTTAACCCGATATGCATTGATTTATTTATACATGACCAAGAGTGAACCAACTATTTGATTTTTTTTATGCTTCACTAATGGAAATGAATATATCTATCAACATTAGGTTCAACTGAGGGAGAAATTGCTTCTTTAATAATGTGATTCCATTATATGTTGTGTTTTTTTAGAAATTTCCAGTTGCAGTTGGTGGGTGTGTTTTATTTATTTACCTAGTACTTAGAGATAAGCCTAGGATTGTGTGACCTTGTTAGTGTGTTTTTAATGGTTAATAGGGATTTCCCCAAGGAAATGGATCATGTGTTCAGTTATTATTCCATGGGGTTTTCAAGAGATCTATTTATGAAAGGCTGACATGATATATATAGATATTATAATCAAGTATCCATATATATTTTTTGTTGGTTCTAGGTTTGAACCCTAACTCTTTGGATTGATGATTTTTCTAGTCTGAATTCATTATATGTGTTTTTATTGGTAATTCATATATTAAAGAGAAAAAAAATTGGTAATCATCCATTGCCTGTAGAGTATTATGATAGAGAGTACTATATTCCTCTTGATGAATCAATTATTGATGTTTTAGTTTTTTGGGATATTTGAGAGTGCATGAGTGCTCTATTTGAACATAGTAAATGATCATTCATGTATGAAATAGGGTATAAGTGGGGTGATAATTTTAATTTATTAAGCTCTATATTAGTTAAGATTTTGGTGATAGAGATTAGATGTTTTTTAACAAGATGACGATACAGATACTACATATGAGGGGAGTATCCTACTATGAATGGTTTTATAAACCTTTTGTGGGAAGGTTATTTGGTGTAGTGAAAATAGTTTGTGGAATTTAACGATACTAATAGGATGATAGTGGGTGTTTAGAACTGATTTTTGGAATTTTGGTGTAATAGGGGATAAACTCTGTCTATTTCTAAAGGAATTGGAATGGTGGAGGCATGATTCAAAGGTGAGTTAGATATGATGTGCATTTGTGCTCATAGGTTGAACAAGACAACAATATGGATCAGTTAAGGATCCCACAATGGAGTTATGT
Source organism: Viscum album (assembly GCA_963277665.1). Taxonomy (NCBI): domain Eukaryota; kingdom Viridiplantae; phylum Streptophyta; class Magnoliopsida; order Santalales; family Viscaceae; genus Viscum; species Viscum album. The sequence goes on along the minus strand of OY728162.1, from coordinate 343,011,068 downwards.
TAATATTTATGTCTATAATCCAATTATGGAATTTAATAATTCTCATGCTAGCTCTAGTTGTTAAGGTAGCGTGATTAGGTGGGGATGTGATGTGATAATGAATTAGCTAGTTCATTTTAATTCCATCAAGGAAATATTCCCAGAGAATAGCCAATTTTTGTTGTTTCATAGTATTGGATGAAGATAGGTGGAAAACACACCAATAATGTTATTTATCTTTTAATTTAGGAGTTTTGAGTATCAGACTGATAATTTTAAGGTAAATTACATGTTTTTGAGTTTAGTGTAGGGAGTTATGAAATGAAAGCACATTTGGAGTTCCATGAGAGAACTCGGAGTGTGGAGCATGATTTGATTTCCTAGGTGGGTCAATATTATTGTCTATAAACAATTAAGGATTAAAAGAGATGATAACTGTTATAGTGGGAATGTTATAAAATCCACTCTTTTTTATTTTCCAATTATAGTGGAAATTTAAATTTATAAGCATCAAGTGTATAAATTTATTCTATAATTGAGTTTAAAATATGAATTATAATATCTGGACCATTATATGGTTACAATTTAAGATATAGACTGAGGATACAATGGTTTCTTAAGTACTCGATCAAGTCTCCAGTGATTTATGGTGATGTTTTGGAGTATTTGAATTTTTTTCCCAAAATAAACGGTTTGTGCGTAGTTGGGAGAAACTCTTCGGCCAAATCACATGTGTTGGTTTTTTAGGGGAGTAGTACATGGTTGTAGAAAAACCATGTGAAATTTGATATTATTTTGAAGAAGATATTTTGATATTCAATGCTTCTATTGGTAAATTGTGATGCCAAACATTTTCAGATGTGGTGTATTGGATAGTTCGAACCAAATATTTGGAGAATAGTTTGGTAAACCATTCCACTCATAAATATAGAAGAATTATGGTTTTACCTCTCAAAAATTTAAACCCATTCCACCCCATTTCTTGTCAATTTGACATGCAATTATCGACTGACCCTCTACCTCTTTCTCCCTTCAATTTCACATTTTTTGGGCATTTTAATACTAATATTTGGTGATTGATGGTATTTTTCTTCCTTTGTATCCCGCCACCCCTCTCTCCCAACATATCCATCAATTTTGGGATTATTCGGTTTATTTTTTAAGATGATTTATATTATAGCATTGTGGAAATCATCATGCTTCTTAGGGATATGGTGTGTAGTGCATAGAGGAGGTATTATGTAGATGTAATCAAAATTTGATTCATCATTCTCCTTGAGTTGTCTTTCACCATATATTAATTTAGTATTTTATGATTAAATAACATTAAATTTCCTACTGAATAGGTATCATGTGATAAAATGTTTTCCTAAGATGATGTCAAGATCATTTCCTGGGATGTTAGCATGTTGTTTCTTGTAGTTTTACTGTGATAAAGTGTCTTGTGTGCTTTCAGGTATTATTACTAATGGATATAATTTATTTAATTACTTATAAATAGTTGATATTAATTAATGGGATGATATGTCTTAGCTTCAGGTGAATTCTTTGAGCGGGCCTCAGAAGTAGTTTCAGGTTTTAGCAAACGATTATGGGTCAGTATGTATGTTGGTGCTATGTATTTTTTTAATAAATTAATAGAAACTAATTAATTAAAAATTAATTGACTAATTAATTATAAATCATTTGTAATTAATTATGTGATATTATTCCTTGATATATATTATACTCGATATTAAAATAATGTATTCTTTTTTTATAAAGAAACAATAACATAGTACCCATAATGTTATTCAACAATATAATTAAAACCAAAATTATAATTTTTAGAAATTTTATTTCATAACATTAAAATAAAATTTTAAATCATAATGTAAATATAATATTATGGTGATTTTTTTTGTTTTTTTCAATGAAGATATATTGTTTTTAAGAAAACTATCACTTTTATGACATTAAATATCAGAATAAATTTAATGATCATAAACAAATTTTTATACAATATATTTATATTTAATAAGAAATATAATGAAAAAATTATAATTTTTTACGTAGAAATATATTCATAACTTTTATAAATCTATGTAATGTTTTTTAAAAATAAAAAAGGTTATTTGTTCTTCTCACTTAATAAATTATTTACATGGTCCATTCAAATATTGATTTGGTTTTAAAGAATTTTTTTTTTTAATTAATCATAATATAATTAATTGTATTAGGATCAACATTATACTTTATTTTTAAATAAAATAATGTTTTTAAAAAAACATAGATTAATCTAAAAATGTGTTTCATTCCGTTTTACACACTTTTATTAAAATTAATTTCAAAAAATTCTATAAATGTAATGTCGTAATATGAATTCAATATTTCGAATCCAAATAATTAAAATAGATAATAAATTCTACATAATTTTTGGTTCTAATTAATATTAAATATAGTAAGAAAAATTACCTGGATTTGGGTTAAAACGTGTTTACCATGAGGGATAAAAAAAGAAATATGGGTAAAAATTCAATATAAACATGTATAAGCATCACTAGTTAGTTTCATGTTTAATATAACCTTACTATATTATAATAGTTGATATTATTTTTAAAAAAATAAGAAATCCTTATATTATTTAAATATGATAAGTAAGTCAAGTGTATCATTCTCCTATCATATAAAAGTGGCCACTTGTATCATCATCATATCACTTGTTGAGGCACTTATATCATCCAAAAACAAACCAAATCCCTTCTTATCCTTCGTCAACAAGACCTAGAGGCTATTTTCTCATCATAAGACCATCATAGAAGGATTAATGTGTATGAAAAAGGGTGTATTCTGAATAGTTTGTAGAACTTTTAACAAAGTCCTTTAATTGTAATTCCTATTGTACCTCCATAAATTATTCTATGAACAAGATCATATAATAACATAAGTATATTATATCCAATGAAATGTTATTTTTCTGGTGGAAATGTAATATTCATCTGATTTCCAACCCTTGAAAGAACAAAAACATTAATAATGTGTCTGTATGACTTACCATCTCCATGTAGTGGTGTAATTACATTTTTTTCCAAAAATTACATGGATGGTAATAAAGATATAAATAGTGAATACATATGATATTTTCGACATAATTATGATTCCTTAAACATAATTTGTCATTTATCTTATTACCCTTCAAGCCATTAACAATGATAACATTGCTTGTGTGTACATGTGGACTACAGCTTCCACGAAGTGATGTGATTCCTTTTACATGTATTAATTCAAAGGTTGATTTTAAATATATATATATATATATATATATAATGAATATATGTGATATTTATATAAAAATTTAAAATATAGGGATTATTTAAACATGATCTAGATGCATGATAAAAAACAACTTAGTACTCTGAAATGATGATTTTAGTAAAGAATTTTTAATAAATTGGTGTTTCAATGTTATAAGTGGACCGTATATGATTTTATAAGTATTTATATTATTTTATAGATTTAAAATAAATTTAAATTTATTATATAGGAGTCCAAAATCACATAAATTACATGTCGGACCCGAGGTAAAAGTTTATTTCAAAATCATATCATTATTTTGGATTGTTTATCTTCAAATATAAATTGGGGAAATTAGATGATATTTTAATATATGATCCAATATATATTATTATCTTCAAAAAATTATGTAAATTTCATGTTTTACATTAATTATATTCTCTCTATGTACTCATGATAATGAAAATATTTTTTTAAGGGACACCAAGTTTTTTTTCTTTCAGTTAAGAATATTTTTATCCCATGTACATATTTCCTCTAAATATTTTCAGGAATGTATCTAATATTCTTCAATGATTAATAACAAAAATTTAGGCACATATTACTTTTTATAAAATTTCTTAAAAGGAATCTTCTTTTCAATTTCCAAATAAATATCTATTTTCTAACGCATAAAAAATATTTAGTTTAGTGTACACCGTAGAAACGACATTCCACACCATCATGATTAATTTTTGACTTGATTTATCCATTATATGATTTCATAGTACATTAAAATTAATATGATTTTCTAAATAATCTAGAAATTTTTATATTTTAATTATGTGGATTTAAAATAATAAGGGTATTTTCTTCATGAAATATCCCCATGAGGTTTTAAATTTAATTCAATATATATCAACATTCATGACTGAATATTATACATTAATTATGATGTAATATAATGATACTATTTAAAATATTTATATAGTTTTCTTACAATAATTATTACTAGGGAAATTATTAACATTCTTTGTAATAGTTCTTTTTGTAAAGACAACAATTTAGTGTTAATCCATATTATATAAGTTTTATTATTTATTAATATGATGAATTCATTAGTATTATTATCTGATAAATGAAGCCCAAAATTACATTTACCCTTGATGAATTAGTAGTTATTAAGAGACAAAAAAGGTTGGTTATTTTGTATAAGGATTTCCCATTTATGTAATATTCCTTGGAATAAGGCCACAATAGTATGTTTACGATGACCAATATTATGCATTACATCATTCAAAAATAAGGTGTTGATGTCAATGTGATAATTCAAAAAGGTATGTTCTCTACTGAATAATTTTTATAGCCATGTATTTATTTTTATGGAATTTTTTAATCATCATTTATTCCTACATTTCTATACATGATTATTTATTCATTGTTAAATTACACTATATGTATTCCATTACTGAGCATCCAAGATTACCATTTTTTTGCGTATCCACAGGATGTGAAGAGGTATACTATTATTTTCATGAAAGGATTTTCTATAGGGAATAATAATATTCTCCAATAAAATACTATGTTTTATTTTATATTTTACAATGTAATGTGATATTTACCCAATATAATTTTTTCCAAGACTACTAATCTATTCAATCACTCTTTATTAGATCATGTATATCTAGGAAAATTTAATAAACTAATTGATGACACTATTCTACTTAGGTTTGGGTTATTAGAGTTGGTATCAAATGAATCTTAGTATAAATCATGAGAACATGATTTTGAAAATATATATTTTAGATAACACAACCCAATGAAAAACTATAGGGATAAGACAATGTTTAAGAAAATATCATGATGTTTTATTAAGGTAGAGATTGTGTGGTTTCCTAGAAAATACAACATTGTTTAGGTATTGTATAGTGAATGACGCTATAAAAAATTTGCTCCTAGGGGTAATAACATTAAAAGGAGTGTATTAGGTAATTATTTTGTCATCATCAGTGCACAATGAGTGGTATTAAGATGAAAAAACTATCTTGAAACTCTCAAGGAATTTTATTTACTAGGATTTATGAATAATATGAAAATATGTTTATGATTTCATGATATTATCAATGACACTTTGCTTATGATTCTTGGACTATTTATGAAATGATATTTAGATTGTGTTATGTTTTTCCCATGTTTTGTAATTTTAAATTATGTATAATAATGTTATTATCTATTATAGTGCCATAAATTATTTAAAAAAGTTTTCTAATAGATGGAATGGAAACAGTATCATCACAAGAAACATATGTAATGATCTCGCTTCGAGGAAATGAAATAAAGCTAGTACTGGAGCTAAAAAAATTATAAATATATCAGGGAAGGATACTCGAGATATGTCCAACAAGCTTAAATTTATGGATCATCCCGTTGATCCACAATTCATTTTAATAATGTTAGAACATTTTATGTGATAATATAATCAATCATTCAATGGAATCCCAAATCAATTTTTATTTTATAAATGGATAAATTCCATATAATATATATTTATCACTTTGGGATGTAATGAAATGAAGAAGGTGTTCATGGTAGTCTATCATTTAATGGGGTACATAGATCAATGGTTCTCATTGACATAAAACACTAAGGAAGTGTAAAAAATATTTAGCATGTAGTGGATATATTTTAATTTAATTTTACTAGAGAATTATTTTCCTCAAGAACAAGGAGAAAATTTGAATGAAAAATATCATGATTTTATGACCAAAGGAGGATTAAAATGTTTCTAAGTATTTATTCAAATTAACATGTTTATAAATTGATGATACACACTACGTAGATAATCCAAATGATAATATTTAATATTTGTATAATGAGATAAGGATAGTCCTTCAAAGGAAACAAGTATCACAAATATTCTAATATTATGAGGATATAGTATCACATGATAAAGATGTAATTCCCTGACCCCAGTTAACCAGAGTCGGTGCATGATTTCATAACATTTTCATGATCACAAAAGATCAAGTCTCGAAAGACCGATTCGTTTAGTAGCCTGGGAATCACTAGATACATTTATAATGTTTACATTACATCATTAAGTGAAAACTACAACAACATAGTCTCCATAGTCCACACTCATATCCCCTAATACTAACCCTGTAGGTCATTTATAAAATACTTCTTCACATCCTGTGAAAAATAAAGCATAGAAAGGGGTGAGCTCAAATGCCCAGTGAGGATAAGAATATAGTAGAAACTTTCATAAATAAGCATAGACATTTAAGGCAATGTATAACTAAAACAAAATCCTTTTAATCGTGAACTTCAGCATAATATGGATAAAATAAAATGAAATAATTCCATTTACATGTTCAAAAGGATATTCTAGTAGTTGAATAATCATATACAATATCAATAAACACTTTAATAATAATGGAATGTATAATGTCGGACTATCTTAACCACATAGTCAAGGCCTCATGCCAAGACTACAAATAAGATTTTTTCAAAGCCCTGTTCCAAGACACGAGTTTGTCTCATGAGACATACCGATGCATCGATGAGCTATAGCGAGCTCCACCCACCACATATTAAGTCCAATGTATTTCTCATATGAACAGGTTTAAACATAATATAAACATTCGTATTAGAACTAGCATATAAAATTTCAATACTTTATCCATAAACCATGAATGGTATAAAAATAACCCATCCACTATTAAACAAATCACTAAACCTTCAATAATATATGGATTTTTGGTATCATAATAAATCAACTTCAAAAAATCATAAAATCCATCAAAGGATGTTGACATAGATGAAATCAAAACAGTTTGAGAGAAATATCTCTTTTTTAAAAATCAGTTAAAAGTCACATAATTATAAATTAAAAAATTTACTTTGAAAGTATTATTATAATCTTTTAAGGGAAGCTTGGATGATTTTATAAGGGTGAAAATAGCCTCACCCGCCGTATAAGTTAAAAAACACATTCTTACCTTAATTCTGTCGAAAAGGTTAAAAAGGACCTTGTTCGGAAAATGATAGAAAGATTACTTTATAAACTTCTTATAAAAAGTCAGCAAGGGTTTAAATTACTTTAACCCATAGTTTGTATAATATGAAAAATGATTTTAAATGCATTTTTAAGATAATGGATGTTGATGATAAAGAGGTCCCACTAGATAATTATGTATAAACAACCTCGGATAATGAAGAGATTGTGAAATAAACCCTAACCTTGTAATTTTCCTTGGTTGAGGGTAATTTAATCATCTGTATAATGGTGAAATAATTTTTATTAAATTATAAAAGAATCGTATACATTAATATGATATCATATATGATCTTTTAATATTGATTTGTTAACAATATATTAGTATTATCATCGTATCAGATGTTAACGGATTCATTTTCTTTTATATTCTTTGTACTGTGAGCCATATTTGTTATGGATGGGATGTATATTATTCATATCCAGAATTATATAATATCTTTAAAAATTATTTTTAATCATCAAATGAAATTTAGTCTTGAATGGATACGATGGGGAATGAATCTCATAGTGTTCGTGGAGACTGTAATCCGTACATACGCACGAGCGACAATATCATTATTTTTATATTAAAATAATATATAATTGGATGTTATATCATATATAAAGAATTATTATCATGTTATATTTATTATTTACATGTATTTCATATCATTATCATACACATCCAAATAATAATGTTTTGAATAACAATTACATCACGACATGTAGATGGTATGTCGTACGAACGCACGTATGGTGACATGTCATTCAAAGGATGGATAGACTACTGAATATGGTTGTACCATATTTATAATAAATTTACAGTATATAGAAGATACTGGAGTTATTATTTTTGAATGGAAATAACAAATAAAGAAGAAGTTGAATAAGAAGGAACTCGAAAGAGGGTGGGGGAAACATTACCTATTCTTCGGGTGCTTCCTTTTGATTTGATCAAAAGGGCTCCATAGGTTGAATTTCTGATCAAAATAAAGCCTCTAGGTTGAAGTGGGGAAAGTTGAAAGAATATTTGGGTAGGGGGTGGCCGTGCCAAAAGGCTTTTATGGTGTGAACTAGAGAGAAGGGGGACATCCCTTTTATAAGAGGGGTGAGGGGCACCATAGGAAAAGCTTGAAATATTATTTTATAATAAATTCATATTCGGATTCTAATGGCTTCAAAATGGATTATTTAAATCTCAAGGGGGGGATGGTTAGAAATTCATTCAACCAATAGATTTTAGATAGGTTTGGGTCACTATATTAACCTTATTATTTATTTTTAACTCTTAGTAAAATTGTTTGACATTCACTACTAGAAATGCAGAATTTCCCAACGGTTTAGAACTATTGGGAAAGGCTGTAGAACCGTTGGTATATGTTATACCAATGGTTCTTCAAACCGTAGGGAAGTAAGCCATTGGGAAATGTTTTTCCCAATGGTTTCTAGTGAACCATTGGAATAGAGTGGAGAAAAATTACCCTATCCCAACGGTTCTGGAAAACCATTGGGAAATATTTTTCCCAACGGTTTAAAACCATTGGGATAGAGTGCTGAAATTACAATGTTTTTTCCAACGGTTTGGCCAAACTGTTGGAAAAAACCCAAGATCTCCTCTTTCCCAACAGTTTAGAAACTGTTGGGAAAAGTTTTTTACTAATGGTTCTATGAACCGTTAGTAAAACATAACCCATACATCCTATGCCAACAGTTTCCAACCATTGGCATAGCCTCTGCTGGGGAAAATTGCACAGCAGCTCTGCAATTTTCCCAGAAGCTCTCCAATTTTCCCACCAGCTCTCCCATTTTCCCACCAGGTCTCATTTTGTGGGTTCCCTCTCATTTTCAATCCAATTATTATACCTGCAATAAACTAACACATGCATATACAATTATTTTACCTGCAATAACCAACTAACAATTACATATATAGAACAAATTCATACACATTTAACATATAATGATGGAACTATACACATCCATAATTAAATTAGTATTCATAACGTAATTATAAACATACATAATTCATTTAGAATTCAATATAAAATTTAGATGAAAATTATATGTGGAATTTGGAAGTCAATTCATAATTTGATCTATTTTTTGTATACCATATATTTTTACCTAAAATGATGTCCATTTTAAACAAAATACATAAAACTAGAGTGCTAATAGCAAAAAAAACACCTCGGATTGAGGCAGGGTTGACTCGTACACGTCACATATGACCCTTGGATCGTTGTGCTAAATTATCGACACAATCCGAATACGTTTGGTCGGTTTTCTGTATGCTAGATGATGTTTTTAAAATAAAATGACGTCTTTTTGAAACAAAAGGCATTCACTTTGAGTGGTGCCAACCACACCATGTCTCAGATTGAGGCAGGGTTGATTCGTACATGTCACATATGTCCCACGGATCGTTATCCTAAAGTTTCAACAGAAACTGAATGTGTTTGGTCGGTTTTCTATATGTACATAAAATGTTGTCTATTTTAAACAAAAGAGAGCCACTTAGAGTGATTTAGGTCACATCGTGCCTCCGATTAAGGCGGAGTTGACTCGTACACGTCACATATAACCCATGGATTGTTGTGCTAAAGTATCGACACAATCCGAATGCGTTAGGTCGGTTTTCCGTATGCCAGTTGATGTTTTTCACTTCAAATGACGTCCTTTTGAAACAAAAGATAGAAACTTTGAGTGGTAGTGGCCACACCGCACCTCAGATTGAGGCGGGTTGACTTTTACACGTCACATAGGACCCATGGATTGTCTTTATAAAGTATCGACACAATCTGAATGCATTTGGTCAGTTTTCCGTATGCTAGTTGATGTTTTTCAATTAAAATGACGTCCATTTGAAACAAAGGGCAGACACTTTGAGTGGTGGCGGCCACACCATGCCTCATATTGATGCGGGGTTGACTCGTACACATCACATATGACCCATTGATCGTTGTTCTAATATATCAACACAATACAAATGCGTTTGGTCGGTTTTCCGTTTGCCAGTTGATTTTTTCAATTAAAATGACGTCCTTTTGAAACAAAAGGCTGACACATTGAGTGGTGTCGGCCACACCACGCCTAGAATTGAGGCGGAGATGACTCGTACACATCACATATGACCCATGGATCGTTCTCCTAAAGTTTCAATGGAAACCGAATGTGTTTGGTCGGTTTTCTGTATGTACTTAAAATGATGTCCATTTTAAACAAAAGAGAGCCACTTCGAGTGATTCTGGCCACACCGTGCCTCAGATTAAAGCATGGGTTGACTCATACACGTCACATATAACCCATGGATTGTTGTGCTAATGTATTGACACAATCTGAATGCGTTTGGTCACTTTTCTGTATGTCAGTTTATATTTTTCACTTAAAATGACGTCCTTTTGAAACAAAAGACAGACACATCGAGTGGTTCTGGCCACAACGCGCCTCGGATTGAGGCGGGGTTGACTCATAAACGTCACTTATGACCCATGGATCATTGTGTTAATGTATCAACACAATCCAAATGCGTTTGTCAGTTTTCTGTATGCCGATTGATGTTTTTCAATTAAAATGACGTCCTTTTGAAACAAAAGGCAGAAACTTTGAGTGGTGACGGCCACACCGTGCTTCTAATTTAGGCAGGGTTGACTCATACACATCACATATGACCCATGGATCATTGTGATAATGTATCAACGCAATCCAAATGTGTTTGGTTGGTTTTCCATATGACAGTTGATGTTTTTCAATTAAAATGACGTCCTTTTGAAACAAAAGGAACACTTTGAGTGGTTCCGGCCACACCACACCTCGGATTGAGGTGGAGTTTACTCTTACACGTCACATATGACCCATGGATCGTTCTCATAATGTTTCAATGGAAACCGAATGCGTTTGGTTGACTTTCCGTATGTACTTAAATTGTTGTCCATTTCAAGAAAAAGAGAGCCACTTAGAGTGATTCCAGCCACACCGTGCCTCAGATTAAGGCGGGGTTGACTCGTATACGTCACATTTGACCCATGGACCGTTGTGATAATGTATCGACACAATCTGAATGCATTGGTGAGTTCTCCATATGCCAATTGATGTTTTTCACTTCAAATGACGTCCTTTTGAAACAAAAGACAGACACTTTGAGTGGTGGCTGCAACACTACACCTCGGATTGAGACGATGTTGACTCATACACATCACATATGACCAATGGATCATTGTGCTAATGTATCGACGCAATCTGAATTTGTTTGGTCGCTTTTCCGTATTCCAGTTAATGTTTTTTCAATTATAATGACGTCCTTTTGAAACAAAAGGCTGACACATTGGGTGGTTCCGACCACACCACGCCTCGTATTGAGGCAGGGTCGACTCATACACGTCACATATGACCCATGGATCATTGTGACAAAGTATCTACACAATCTGAATGTGTTTGGTCAGTTTTCTGTATGTTAGATGATGTTTTTCAATTAAAATGATGTCCTTTTGAAACAAAAGGCAAACAATTTGAGTGGTGCCAGCCACACCACACCTCAGATTGAGGCGGGGTTGACTCGTACACGTCACATATGACCCATGGATCTTTCTCCTAAAGTTTCAATGGAAACTGAATGCGTTTGGTCAGTTTTCCATATGTACTTAAAATGATGTCCATTTTAAACAAAAGAGAGCCACTTAGAGTGATTCTGGCCACACCGTGCCTCAGATTAAGGTGATGTTGACTCGTACACGTCACATATGACCCATGGATCGTTTTGCTAAAGTAATAACACAATCCGAATGCATTTGGTGGCTTTTCTGTATGCCACTTGATATTTCTCACTTAAAATGACGTTCTTTTGAAACAAAAGACAGACACATTGAGTGGTGTCGGCCACACCACGCCTTGGATTGAGGCGGGGTTGACTTGTACATATCAAATATGACCCATGGATCGTTGTGCTAAAGTATCAACACAATCCGAATGCGTTTGTCAGTTTTCTGTATTCCAGTTGATGTTTTTCAATTAAAATGATGTCCTTTTGAATCAATAGACAGAAAATTTGACTGGTGGTGGCCACACCATGCCTCATATTGAGGCGGGGTTGACTCGTACACGTCACATATGACCCATGGATCGTTGTGCTAAATTATCGACACAATCCTAATGCGTTTGTCACTTTTCTGTATGCCAGTTGATGTTTTCCAATTAAAATGACGTCCTTTTGAAACAAAAGACAGACACATTGAGTGACAGCGGCAAATCTACGCCTCGGATTGAGGCGAGGTTGACTTGTACACATCACATTTGACCCATGGATCGTTGTTCTAATGTATTGACACAATCCGAATGTGTTTGGTCGGTTTTTCGTATGTACTTAAAATGATGTCCATTTTAAGAAAAATAGAGCCACTTAGAGTGATTCTGGCCACAGATTGCCTCATATTAAGGCGGGGTTGACTCTTACACATCACATATGACCCATGGATCGTTTTTCTAAAGTATCGACACAATCTGAATGCATTTCGTCAGTTTTCTGTAACCCATTTGATGTTTTTCACTTCAAATGCTGTCCTTTTGAAACAAAAGAAAGTCACTTTGAGTGGTGGCGGCCACCCCACACCTCATATTGAGGCGGGGTTGACTCGTACATATCAAATATGACACATGGATCATTGTGATAATGTATTGACACAATCCTAATGCGTTTGGTCGGTTTTCTCTATGCCAGGTGATGTTTTTCAATTAAAATGACGTCCTTTTGAAACAAATGGCAGACACTTTGAGTGGTTCCAGCCACACCGTGTCTCAGATTGAGGCGGGGTTGATTCTTATACGTCTCATATGACCCATGAATTGTTCTAATAATGTTCCAATGGAAACCGAATGCGTTTGGTAAGTTTTCCGTATGTACTTAAATTGTTGTCCATTTTAAGAAAAAGAGTGACACTTAGAGTGATTCCGGCCACATCGTGCCTCAAATTAAGGCACGATTGACTCTTACATGTCACATATTACCCATGGATCGTTTTTATAAAGTATCGACACAATCTGAATGCGTTTGGTCAGATTTCTGTATGCTATTTGATGTTTTTCAGTTCAAACGATGCCCTTTTGAAACAAAAGACAGACACTTTGAGTGGTGGTGGCCACACCGCACCTCGGATTTAGGCGGAGTTTACTTGTACACGACACATATGACCCATGGATCATTGTACTAATGTATCGACACAATCCGAATGTGTTTGGTTGCTTTTTTGTATGCCAGATGATGGTTTTCAATTAAAATGACGTCCTTTGGAAACAAAAGGTAGACACATTGAGTGGTTCTGGCCACACAACATATCAGATTGAGGTGAAGTTGATTCGTACACGTCACATATGACCCATGCATCGTTCTCCTAACGTTTCAATGGAAACTGAATGTGTTTGGTCAGTCTTCCATATGTACATAAAATGTTGTCCATTTTAAGAAAAAGAGAGCCACTTAGATTGATTCTGGCCACACCATGCCTCAGATTAAGGCGGGGTTGACTCGGACACGTCACATATGACCCATGGATCATTATGGTAAAGTATTGACACAATCCGAATGTTTTTGGTCGGTTTTCCGTATGTTTGTTGATGTTTTTCACTTAAAATGGCGTCCTTTTGAAACAAAAGACAGACACATTGAGTGGTGGCAGCCACACCGCGCCTCAGATTAAGGCAGGGTTGACTCATACACGTCAAATATGACCCATGGATCGTTGTGCTAAAGTATCGACACAATCTGAATGCGTTAGGTCGGTTTTCCGTATTCCAGTTGATGTTTTTCAATTAAAATGACGTCCTTTTAAAACCAAAGGCAGACACTTTGAGTGGTGGTGGCCACACCGCACCTCGGATTGAGGTGGGGTTGATTTGTACACGTCACGTATGACCCATGGATTGTTCTCCTAAAGTTTCAATGGAAACCAAATGCGTTTTTCGATTTTCCGTATGTATATAAAATGTTGTCCATTTTATGAGAATCCTCATGTGTCTATTAGTGGAATGGTATTTACATAAAATCTTGTGGATATTCATATAAAATATTTTTATATCATTCTTAGTATGGATTAGATTGTAGGTTATAATGCTATGAAACATTTCGGATCTAACAATGTCATGCCCAATGAATACATATCTTTTATAACATACCAAGAATCTATGATATTTATTAGATGTGTAAATGTGATTTACATTGATTATCATGATGAAAATAAATAAAATATATATCATAGATTTTCTACTATTAAATGAAATCAAGAAGGGTGGGGGGGCTGTCCGGTACGGCTATCTGGTGGGCTGTCTGGTGGGTGTCTGGGGGGCTGTCCGAGGACCAAGGAGGAGGGTGGGGGGCTGTACGGGGGGGGGGGGGTGTCCGGGTCCAAGGAAGAGGGTGGGTGGGAAGTCTGGAGGGCTATCCGGGGTCCAGGGAGGAGGGGTGGGGGGGGGGGGGGCTGTGCGGGGGGCTATTCGGGGGTTTTCGGGGGGTTGTCTGGGGTCCAAGGAAGAGGGTGGAGGGCTATCTGGGGGGTTGTCCAGGGGGTTGTCAGGGGGGCTGTTTGGGGTCCAGGGAGGAGGGTGGGGGGCTGTCTGGGGGGCTGTTGACGGGGCTATTCACGGGGCTGTCCAGGGGCTGTCCGGGGCTGTTTGGGGGGTTGTCCGGGGTCCAAGGAAGAGGGTTGGGGGGCTGTCTGGGGGGATATCTAGGGGGTTGTCCAGGGTCCAAGGAGGATGGTGGGGGGATGTCCGGGGGCTATTCGGGGGCTGTCTGGGGGCTGTCTGGGGGTGTTCGGGGGGGGGGGGGTGTCTGGGTTCCAAGGAAGAGGGTGGGGGGATATCCAGTGGGCTGTTTGGGGGGAAGTCCAGAGGGTTGTCCGGGGTCTAGGGAGGAGGGTGGGGGGCTGTCCGGGGGGCTGTCTGGGGGCTGTTCGAGGGTTGTCTGGGGTCCAAGGAAGACGGCGGGGGGGCTGTCCGGGAGGGATGTCTAGGGGGCTGTCCAGGGCCAGGGAGGAGGGTGGGGGGTTTTCCAGGGTCTAGGAAGGAGGGGGTTCCAAACACACAACCACTAAAAGACAATAAAATCAATAAAAATAGATAATATATAAAAATAACTCAAGTCCAATGCTATACTATGAGTATAGATAAAACCAAAAACTAGAATAGATTAAATATCAAATCTCATTAATATCAATCAAAAATGTAATGGATCAACTTGTCCCACATCCCCATCACCATCATCATCATCACCCTCGTCATCGTCCCCGTCATCGTCCTCTCCCTCCTCTCCCTCACCGTCCTACTCATCCTCTCCCTCCTCCTTGCCCTCGCCACCCGCCTCGCCCTCCTCCTCTCCGTCCTCTTTCGTATCATACTCCTCTCCATCATCATCATCAATCTAGACATCATCCTGACCACCACTAGAACTGACACCTGGTGCACCATATATAGAAATTATCGATGACATATACTCATCAAAAGCTGGGATGGCCTCTGCTGGAAGTGTGTGACGTAGAAATTCAATAAATTTCATAAACGCAATGTTTACCCTAGAAGATTGTTCTTCCATCTCTGTGGCCCTTTTCGCAGCCTGTTCTGCCTGTGCCCTAAATTGCTGCAGCTCGATGGCACTGCAGCTCGTACCTGAGGAGGGCCAATACCTAGTCGGGGTTATCCTAGGTTGGCAGCGTACTCTGCCAGAATGCTCCTCTCCCAACACCAGATGTAAGTGATCTGTTGGCCCAAAATTATCTGGTTCATGGGCATCGAGGACCTCTAAAGAAGCCTATTAAAAATATGAATATATCATTAATTTACAAAATAGATATTAAAAAATAAATTCAACAGATTGAAACTTACAATCTGTTGCTGAGTCACTTCGTTGACGGCACTTCCATCCTTTTTCCGTCTACTCGAACAAAACAGTTTTTCTCGAGGAACACATCCTTCAATATTTTGTATTTGCCTCTACAATGACATTGAAAACTAAATTTATATGAAAACATTAGAAAACTATTAAATAATTGAGGAAATTAAAGAAAGTGTAAATCGTAATGAAAAACTATAAACAATTGTCATACCTGCTTCATCTCATGATCAGGCATCGTAGGTCGCCCCTGTGTGTGGAGGTATTTTTTTGCATCAATGTTCTTTTTATTTTTTCCAGATTATTTCTAAATAAAATTCGAATATGCAACAGATAGAATTAATGAAAAACATTAAAGTTATTATTTAAATACCTCAAATTTTATTAATACCTTAAACTGGATACTCGTCCAATGAGTAATTATCTAACGATACTGCTCTATAGGACAATCATACACCACTGGTACCGCCTCTAACTCAGTGCCAATTCTAGGAACCCAGCCAATATACAACTCATTCTTGTAGGCTCTCCAAAGCTGACATAAATCCTTTAGACGTTCCGGTCGTGGACCCTCACCATTTGGGAAAATTAAATCGAAGATAAAATCAAAATATTAATTCAAATAAATACAAAAATAATTAATGGCATTAAATAGAACAGATTTTTTTACCCATATCTCTACCCAAGCTCTATCCTTGACCTAATGTGGCAAATATCTCCACGATAGCAGGCTGACATAAATGATGTCGGAGTATTTGGAAAGCGTCACAAAAAAACTCCAACATTGCTGCCCTGTTTTCTCAACCATTTGGTTGTCTTCATTATAATCCACCATAACCAGTGTGCGGCAGTTCCACACCGAACGCCTGCGTGTACGCCCCCGCCGACGCCTCCTGTTAGAAGATGTATCTATAATTAAAGAAAAACAAATATTTTATCAAAACATGTTATAATGAATATAAATATTTCTATAAACATTTTTTAGGGTTCTATAAATATACCTGTGCCGGTCTGATCTTTGAGTGTCGCTGGATCCACAGAAACCGATGGAACACCCTGTGGTGGAACAGGAGTCGATGACGATGGAATATAGAAGCTCGGATAGACAGAAGTAGAAGGAAAATAAGATAGGACAGCTGTCTGACCGAATGCTGACTGGGGAGTGGGAATCATCATGGGATATGAAAATGATGGGACAGAAGATGCAGAATGTAGAGAAAACATGGGAGGACTAAATATCACGTGTGTCCTTAATGACACATCAGGATCAGAATGTGGGAAGAGTGACATGTCAGTGGGAGGGGCAGGGTCTAGTCGGGTACGCGCAACTGCTCGTCCACCTCTGGTACGAACCCTCCTCGTACCACCAGCCTGAGTACTAGGACCAGTACTATGCTCCTCATCAAATAACTGTCGACGTATAGGTGGATCCTACAATAATTTTTACAAAAAAATTAATCACCTGACATTATATATTCCTTAAGTATATCAATTTGAAATAAAGTACTCACTAGAGGCACTAATTATGGAATTCCCAACTCAGTCATTCGATGATTGTTGTCCATCATTTTTTCCTTCGTCTCTCTTGAATTGGCTTCATTTCCTGCTATTGAAAACAAATATGTAATTAATTAGAAAAAGAAAACTAATTTGTAACCTGAAGAACTAAATATATGAGGGAATAGGGGGATTCATTGGTAATTTAGATATCAATTGTTTTAGAATAGATTGAATGGATTTAATAAATCATACAAGTTGTAATGTTCATCAAGTTATAAATATTGTTTTACTATGTTTGAATACAGTTCAATTCCAAATTAGGAAATGCAATTCAAATAAAACTGCAACCAATAAACATTGAAAATTCACATAATGGTCAAGTCAGCTATCAATTATTTTAGAAGAGCTTGAATGGATTTAATAAATCATACAAGTTGTAATGTTCACAAAGTTAGAAATATTGTTTGACTATGTTTGAATACAGTTCAATTCCAAATTAAAAAATGCAATTGAAATAAAACTGAAACCAATAAACATTGAAAATTAACATAATGGTCTAGTCATCTATCAATTGTTTTAGAAGAGCTTGGATGAATTTAATAAATCATACAAGTTGTAATATTCACCAAGATAGAAATATTGTTTGACTATGTTTGAATACAGTACAATTCCTAATTAGAATATGACATTCAAATAAAAATACAACCAATAAACATTGAAAATTCACATAACGGTCAAGTCAGCTATCAATTGTTTTAGAAGAGATTGAATGGATTTAATAAATCATAAAATTCATAATGTTCACCAAGTTAGAAATATTGTTTGACTATGTTTGAATATATTTCAGTTCCAAATCATAAAATGCAAGTTCAAATAAAACTACAACCAATAAACATTGAAAATTCACATAACGGTCAAGTCATCTAAAACATATTTGTGATCAATACTAAATCAATTTGAATATTACCAACCTAAAAAACCCAACTTGAGGTAAACCAACTGAATTTAGAACATGGATGAATGATTCTATATATTTTCAACCACAACTTCAGGTTCATAATCAACTCTGACAATTGAGATATTTGAGTCATCAAATAAAATAAATGGATTCGTTCTAATGGAACTAGGGATAGTGTCAATTCTATCATCACCATCATCAAAAATATGTCTTGGAATTACATCAACTATGACACCAAATTCAGGTCGAAGTTGGTCTTTGACATAAAAAACTTATTTAGCCAGTGATGCCAACACATATGGTTCTTCGGCATCAAGAGTGCAAGTCATATTAATTACTCTAAATCCACAATCATCAATAAAGGTGCCATGTCTCTTCATTGAATAAAACCAATGACATTTCATCATTGGGACTCATCCATGAGATTAATAATCCAATATTATTATTTTCTCAACAACTCCATAATAACTCAAATTTTCAAATCGCGGTCTACTATCTGATACAATGGCATAACAATCTGTTGTTACTGTAACCATAAAAACATCATGTTGTGTTCTCATGTTCATTTCTCGTTCAGTGACAATACATTTGTACCCATTGATAACAATTGATTTATAGTCACAAACCACTGTATTAGGACCAAAAGCCAATGCTCTTATTTCCTCAGAGACAGAGTCAGCAGAAAAACTCAATACCTGCAATATAAATGAATATTAAACTTAATTAAATATTGTTATAATTATTTTAAAAATTAATTTTTTTATACCTTCAATTTTAACCATGCAGAAAACTCTTTGCCATGAAAAGTCTCTCTCTTTCTCAAAGATAAAGAACAATGATTCCTATTTATCATTGTTTTATGTTCCCTGTAGATAAAAAATATGAATAGTTTAACAGATATATATGTAAGATATACATAATAAATTTAGTTACCTGATATAGTCATCGAACAAATCACAGTTGATCAAAACTGTTTGATGTGCCATCTCCTGCTCTTCATGGATTAATGTCTTCAATGTATATGATCTAGGAATTCCTCCTGTTTTAGGAAGTGATGGAAAGCTAGGTTCAATTTGCTCATACTGTTCTTATTTTTTTCTCATTGGTCTATTAAATATTGTAGTAATATCAGAAAAATACATCGACCAGAAATCCATACATTCTTGAGCCATGTAACTGTTCACGATAGAACCGTCGGGAGGATTTCTTTTTCGGACATAAGACTTTAATGTGAACATATTTCTTTCAGTTGGATACATCCAATGAAAAGAAACAGGTCCTCCGAGAGGTATTTCAGTGGGAATATGGATAGTCAGATGCATCATGCATGTGAAATATGATGGAGGAAATATTTTCTCCAACTCACATAAAATTAATGAGGCATCTGTCAACATTTTTTGCAAGAAATACTTGGAAAAATTCTTAGCACAAATATCTCTAAACAAATTGCACAACCGAATAACAACCACCCTTACATTATTGGAAAAAATATGACGGATTTTTATTGGAAGAAACTCTTGCAGTAGAATGTGATAATCATGAGTCTTCAAAGATTTTAGCTCCAACTCTCTTCTGTTGACCCGTTTAGATATATTGCATGAATAGCCATCAAGAACTCTAATAGTCTCTAATACTTCTAGAAATTGTTTTTTTTTCTGTAGGTGTCATCAGATAAGAATCACATATAAGTTGCCATTTATTTTCACTAATACGCATAGGATGTAATTCTGGTCCGATGCCCCAATCCACCAAGTCACGCCGAGATCGTAAATCATCTTTTTTCTTCCCCTTGAAATTTAGAAGAACCAAAATAAAAATTTTGCATATATTCTTTTCAATATGCATTACATCTAAGCAATGACATAACAAATCGGTTGACTAATAAGGAAAATCAAAAAAGATACTCCTCTTCCTTCAATTGTAATAGGTTTCAGTGGAAATATTCTTTCTCATTCCAGATTTCATTTGACCCTTCCCGAATGAAAAACTAAAATCGTTCAATTCATTAAGCATCTCAGTTCCAGACATATGCTGAGTTGGATCATCGACCTCTATGGTATTATCAAATCTTCGACGATTCATTCTATATGGATGATCCTTTGGCAAGAATCATCGATGTCCCATAAAACTGCAACTACAACGATGTTTCAGTCTTCTGTATCGTGTATTCTTCATAAAAACTAGACATGACAGTTTTCCCTTCGTGCTCCATCCAAACATCATTGCATAAGCCGAAAAATCATTGATCGTCCACACAAGCGCAGAACGAATCTGAAATATGTCTTTCGAACATGCATCATATGTGCACACACCCACATCCCAAAGAAGCTTCAACTCTTTTATTAAAGGATGCATGTATACATAAATATCAATTCCAGGATCAGAAGGACAAGATATGAGTATACTCATGAAAGTGAAAGGTTTTTTCATACACAACCATGTGGGAAGATTATAAATGTGTATAAAACTGGTCATGTGATGTGCGAAGTAAGCATATTACCAAACAGATTAAAACCATCGCATAAAAGACCCAGCCTCACATTACGCACGTCAGCAGCAAAATCAGGATGTCGAGCGTCAAATATCTGCCATGCACATCCATCTGCAGGATGAACCAACTCATCATTAGTCTTCTTTCTCTTGGTATCATGCCATATCATTTTTATTGATATGTTATCAGACATAAAAATATTCTGGAGTCTTGGATCAATGGAAAGTGCCACATTACTTTTTTTGGAACGTGGGATGGTGTTCCATCAGATTTTGACTTCCAGAGGGATGTGCCACATTTTATACAATCATTTTGTTCAGCGGTTTCCTCTCAGAATAAACTGCAATCTTTCGGGAAAGCATGAATTTTATTTCTTGAAAATCCAAGTTCCTCAACTAACTTCCATTCCATATAGTGGTTTGAGGAAATATCTACATCATCTTGAATTAAATCCTTTAAGAGGGTAATAATGTAATCGAATACTGTATTAGAAATCCCATACATAGTTTTTCCATGAAAAAATCGGATTAAAAATTCCAACTTTTTCATTTTATCGCTTTGTCGATATACTAGAGTTGTGGCAGCATCATTCAATTTTTTCACCCTATCAATATCATCATTTTCACTAGACGCATCAGGTTTCCTCATATCGAAGTCTTCTTGAGTCTAAATCCTTTATTTTTCATGATGATGAAGAAATGAAAAACGATCATCTAACAAATTCTCCATTACAGTCCTTTCATTTCGACCATCACCAATTTGAGATTTCATTTTCTCCCTATTGTGATACCACACAATGTTGTTTGCTTGAAAACCATTTTTGGTTATGTGGTAGCTGACTTCTTGACATATCAACCAAGGTCTACCAACACAGTTGGAACATGGGCAGTGTATGCGACCACTATCTGATGCATTGTGAAATGAAAAATCTATAAATCTCTCCAAATTGTTTTGAAAATCACTTGAGATCTGATCGGTTTCATACATCGAACTTCTGTCCATTCTGTAAAAAGAATTTATTTAAGTCATTTTATCATAAAAAATTCAATATGATTGAACATTAATAGAAAATATATTTATGTAAACGATAAAGGAAGGAGTTTCTAGTTGATGTAGTGAACTATTTAAAAAATGTAAAGATATACTAATTAATTCAGTTATGTGTGCCTAGATTTTAGGTGATATGTGTCTTGTAATTTTTTCATTTATCACATACCAAGAAGACACCATAGACCTAATAAAACATTGTTCAAGATAATACAAAGTGAAGGCGTTTCATGAAAGATGTAGAATGTGTCAAGAGAGTTTTTTAAATAAGTTATTGATTCTAAAAAATGGAAATATTGTGAAAAGTTAGTACATTTCAAAACACCCAAACTAAAGTCCACAGAAAGTACCATATCACCCCACTAAAAAAAAGGAAAACCACCTACCCCACTACCCCAACCATGTCAATTACCTCAATGAGGGCTTCTATGTCTGTATTTGGGAAGAGGTTGAAGGAGTCTAACCTGGATGGGGGAGTTGCAGCCGATCAGATGGAAGACCTCAGGTTAGGGTTCACCTGCGCGGGGGCTTCTGGAAATCGGGGGAAATGCAGAGTTATTTGCTTCTTTGTAATCGGGGGCGGGCTGTCCACGGGGGTGGTGGGTTGTCCATGGGGTATGGGGTGTCCAAGGGGTGGGAGGGCTGTCCATGAGGGTGGAGGGGATGTCTAGGGGGAGGGGGTGTCCATGGGGGTGGTTGGGCTATCCACGGGGGTGGGGTGGGGGGGGGGATTTCCAGGGGGTACAAGGTGTCCGGGGGGTGGGGGTGTCCAGGGGGTGGGGGTGTCCAGGGGGGTGGGGGTGGGGGGAGTGTCCAGGGGGTGGGCAGGCTGTCCACGGGGTTGGGGGCTATCCACAGAGTAGGGGGGTGTCCAGGGGGTGGGCAGGCTTTGCACAGGGGTGGCGGGGTTGTCCAGGGGGGTACAAGGTATCCAGGGGGGTGGGCGGACTGTCCACGAAGGTGGAAGGGCTGTCCAGGGGGTAGAGGGTGTCCATGGGGGGTGGGTGAGCTGTCCACAGTGGTGTGACTGAGAGTTATGAGATTTAATTGGGTTGTCATTCATGTTATGAAAAACAAAAGATGGGTGTTAAGGATTAGAATAGTATTTTTTTAGTGAAAATCAAATTTAGTAGGATTAGTGACTTAATAACATGATGTTATCAAGTTTGAAATTGAGAAAATGTTGGGGAATTGGATTCTAAAAGGCCCCCACAACCGTCCAAGGATATATTATTTCTAGAAAAATGTGTTGTGGGAGAAGGAATTCATCCTATATAGTTGATGTCACTTTTAGATCATGTGATGCCTTACTCATCAAGATGACTAGACAAGAACCAAAACCAAAGAGGCCTCAAAACTATCCAATTCTCTAGAAGTGATGAATTCCCCGTGATTATTGGTGAACTATGGAAGTGATGACTTCCCACCTGCACAGCCCCCTCCCCACCTCACCCCCAACAGACCCCCCTCCCTGCACAACCCCCTCCCATCCACTGACAGCACAACCCCCCCCCCCACCTGCACCCCACTTGCACAACCCCCCCTCCCCCACCCCCACCTTCACAACCCCCTCCTATCCACCCACTTTACACCCCCACCTCACCTCCCAACATAATCCCACCTGCCCAGCCCACCCCCAACCTACAAACTCCCCTCCCCCCACCAACTTGCACAACCCCCCCCCCCCCCACTTGCACAACCCCCCCTCCCCCCACCTCCACCTGCAGAGCCCCCTCCCCCCACCACCACCTGTACACCCCATCCCCCACCTCACCCCCAACAGACTCCCACCTGCCCAGCCCACCCCCCAACCTACAAACTCCCCTCTCCCCACCTACTTGCACAGCACCCGCCTCCACTTTCACCCCCCACTTGAACAGCCCCCCTCCCCCACCCCCACCGCACAACCCACCCACACACCCCACCTGTAAGACCCCCACCTCAACCCCCCCCCCCCCCAAGACTCTGACCTTCCCATCCCACCCCCCAACCTGCACACTCCCCTCCCCCACCCAATTGCACAATAACTCCCCTCCACTTGCACCCCCACCTGCACAACCCACCCCTCACCCACCCCCACCTTCACAACCCACCCCCACCCCCACATGTACAACCCACCACCTCAACACCCCACCAGAACACCCCCTCCCCCCACCTAAACACCCGACCAGCACACCCCCCCCCCCCCACCTACTACACCCCTAGCACCTCCCACAAGAATAAAAAGAGAAAACAAAACAAAACAAAAAATTTATTCACACATGACACCAGAACAAAAACTGAAAACAAATTACTAATCGAATTGAAATTGTTGGGTATACCGTACTACACGAACCTTAGGTTTAAGCCAAATCACAATAGAAAAAAAATTAGATGCAAAACATTAAATATAACCTACTACTTACAGATTTGAAGTGTAGAACAAAACAACTTTGTGATTGAGTATGGATCTGGTGGAATGATTTTCCAAGCGAGAGAGATCTTAGGTCTCAATTATAGCAGTTCAATCGCGTGGATGGGATCTCGGGTTTGCTGGGATATTAGGGGAATGATTTCCCAATGGTTTGTTAAAATCGTTGGGAAAGGTGAGCTTTACCAACAGTTTACACAAACTGTTTGGAAAGCCTTCCTAAGTCATGGTCTTTACCAACGGTTTTGTAAAACCGTTGGTAAAGGGAGAAAAAATTTTAGATTTCCCAACGGTTTCTTCAAACCATTGTTAAATACTTGTTTTATACCCCTATACCGATGGTTCAACAGAACCGTTGGGAAAACCCAACTTCCCAGTAGTGATTTACCATGTCTCTTTGTATTTTTATATTATATAGTTAATCAACATACTATATACCTCCAAGTGACCCCAAGTGGTCCATTATTGATACACCTATCATTATATAAGTCCTTTGGATGAACATTCTATTTTTAGGAATAGAATATGAATTAATAATATAATATTTGTTTTAAAAACGCTTTTATGTCAATTTTGTCACTATTGGGTATTTTTTTTATAATTTCATAACAAAATTATTACTTCGAAAATAATTTATATAACCAATCATAATATGTCAAATTAACCTAGAAAATTAGTATAATTCATAACATGTCTCAAATTAGATTTATTTTGATATTTATAATATCAATTATTTTAATATTTCATTAATTAGGTATTTACTAGATCACCATTATGTAATAAATAAATTAAATTATTCAATGTCTTAAAATTATAAATAAAATATCATTATGTATGAAATATTTTTATCTTTCTAAATAATATTCATAATCGAATTTATCTTATGTTAATCCATATATTAAAAATGTCTTAGTTATTAAACATTGATTTTAACACTTTTAACTCTTCTTTGAATTAAATTATAATAAAGGACATAATCTAATCCACGTGGACCTAAATAATAATATTTTATTCCTAAGGTTGTTTTTGGTCCAGATAAAATTGTCCAATGGAATTAGGAAATGTGTTAGGGTAATATTAATATCATTTTTACCCTTAATTACCCTATTAACTTTTAACCGTGGTAAATAAAAGTAAAAAGTTACAATTCACAAAAAATTATTCTTATCTTATTAAACGACATTTTACTCCTTGATATTAACCGTTTCTCTCAGATTTTCAAAATTTTACTCACAAAAGCGGTAAAATTAAATTTTATGTGAATTTTGAAATTCTCCTTGGAGGTGGGTAAAAGACGTTGAAAAGTTCAACAAAATTATTATATATCTAAAACTATTCTAAACTAACTCCAATGAATTACATTGTACTTATATAGGTATTATGTATCTATTTGGACCTTAATTAAATTAAAATAAAATAAATAATTATTTAAATAAAAATTCGGTTTTAAACTATAACTCAGTGTTTTTTCAGTATTCATCAAAAATAGAATGTTTTTAGAAAAATACCAAAAATTCACCCTAAGCTAATTTCGATATTCCGAATCCAAAAATGAAGACCGTTTTGAATGATAAAATTTATAAAATTTCAAAAAGTGGTTATTACTATTCATAATGGGTAGTTTGATTGGTTGTGGTCTGTGTTAGAACTCGAAGTTGCATAAAACATGTGCTACTGTATTATTCAAAGGGAAGCGTACCGTGGAAGCATGGGGTGTTAAATTCTCCCCTCATTCAAATAAATTCATCCTAGATATTTCTAGAATACTACCACATGAAATGACTTGGGTGGTTCTTCATCATAAGTTCCTCGGGTTCCCACGTTTCCTCTTATATCTTATGGTTTCTCCATAGAACTTTTACCAGACGAGTCGTCCGGTTTCTCTGCACTTGTTCTCTGGTATCAAGAATCCTGACGAGCTCTTCACAATAAGATAGATCGGGTTCTAGTTCTAATTCCTTATAAGTGAGTACATGTGTTGGGCCAGACATATATTTTCACAACAGTGATACGTGAAACACATCGTGAACTTTGTAGAGACATGGCGACATTCCCAAATGGTAAGCTATAGCCCCAATTCGTTCTAGAATTTTGAAAGGTCTGATGTACCTGGGACTCAATTTACCCTTCTTATCGAAATGTATAACTCCCTTCTATGGAGATACCTTAAAGAAAACATGATCTCCTGCCTGAAATTCCAAATCCTTCATTTGGTTATCGACATAGCTCTTCTGCCTACTTTTAGCTGCTTTGATGTGGTTTTGGATTACCTTTACATTTTCCATCATTTCCTCGACCAGTTCGGGGCCTACAAGTTTTCATTCACCAAAGTCATCCGAACAGGTTGGTGTGCGACATCTCTTTCTGTATAACTCTTTATACGGTGTCATCTGAATACATGAATGAAAGATATTGTTATAGGAAAATTACACCACAGGTAAATATTGATCCTATATACCTTGAAAGTCAAGTGAACATGATCACAACATGTCTTGTATGTTTTGAATAGTCTGTTCTGATTGTCCATCAGTTTGGGGGTGGTAGGAATTGCTCAAATGATGTTCAGTATCAAGGGCTTTCTGATGACTTTTCTAGAATCATGAAGTAAAACCTGGATGACGATCAGAAACAATCTATATGGGTACTCCATGACGTCTCACAACTTCATTAATATATAGTCTTTCTAGACGTTCA
The DNA here is from genome assembly GCA_963277665.1 of Viscum album. Taxonomy (NCBI): domain Eukaryota; kingdom Viridiplantae; phylum Streptophyta; class Magnoliopsida; order Santalales; family Viscaceae; genus Viscum; species Viscum album. The sequence continues at coordinate 342,983,826 of OY728162.1, read as the reverse complement.
ATTGGTAAATCTTCCCTTATAGCAAGAAAATGTGCTGACTTGATTAGATGATCATCAATGACCCATATTGCATCGTTCCATCTAGGAGTATTTGGTAGTCCCATGAAAAATTCCATAGTGATATTATCCCATTTCCACTCAGGTATAGGAAGAGGTTGCATGACTCCTCCAGGCTCCTGCCTTCCAGCTTTCATTTGTTGACAAACCATACATCGTGACACAAAATCCGCAATCTCACTCTTCATGTTGTCCCACCAAAATTTTTCCTTCAAATACCTATACATTTTGGTGCTCCCAGGGTGTATAGTGAAATTGGATCTATGAGAATCATCCAACAATTACATTTTTAGATTAGGTATATTGGGAACACAAAGTATCTTTCCAAATTTCAAAATTCCATCTTCATACACAAAGTCACTCAATATACCATCATTCATAGCTTTAATGTTCTATTGAAACATATCATCATCGGTCTGAAAACTCTTTATACATTCTAGTAATGATAATTTGGCAACCATTTGAAGAAGAATTGATTTTTTACCTTCCATGGTGATTACCATATCCATATTTTCTAGATCCGTGTATATAGGATCCTTTTAAACTCTCATATTGTTCAAAACTCTACGATCCTTTTTACTCAAAACATATACAACCTTATTATCCTTCCTTGGGTGGTAGAGTATCATGAAATCATAATCCTTGAGTAGTTTAAGCCATCTCCTTTTCCTCAGGTTGAGTTCTTTCTGTGAGAAAATATACTTGAAACTCTTGTGATCAGTATAAATCTCACATTTTCACCACAGAGATAATGCCTCCATATATTCAAAGAAAATATAACAACAGCTAACTCAAAATCACCAGTATGATAGTTTTTCTCATGAATTTTCAGTTCTCGTGATGAATATGCAATAACTCTATCATTCTACATAAGGACACAACCAAGTCCTTTCTTCGATGCATCACTATAAAAAACAAACCCATCATTCCCTAATGGTAGAGTCAATATAGGAGAATTGACTAATATTATCTTTAGTTCTTCAAAACATTATTCACAATCTTTTGTCCAAACAAATTTAACCCATTTACATGTGAGCTTCATTAATGGGTTATCCAATCGAGCAAAATTCCGAACTAAACACTGATAATGACCTGCTAATCCAATAAAACTGTGTACCTTAGTTATACTTGTAGGTTCTGGCCATTATTGGATTTCCTTGGTCTAGAAGGATCAACAGAGATTCCATCCTTAGAGACAATATGAAAAAGAAAAGAGATCTCCAGAAGCCAGAATTCACACTTGCTAAACATCCCATATAATTCATGTCTTCTAAGAGTATTTAGGATAATGCACAAGTGATTTTCATGGTATTCCTATCTTTTGGAATATACCAAGATATCATCAATAAATAACACTATAAAATAATAGAGATATTCTTTAAAAACCCTATTCATTAGATCCATGAATACAGAGGGTGAATTAGTGAATCCAAAAGGCATTACTATAAACTCGTAATGCCCGTACCTAGTTAGAATGTTGTCTTCCAAATTTATTCCTTCCTCAAGCACAACTGAAGGAATCCAGATCGAAGGTCAATATTTGAAAAGTATTGAGCTCCTTTCATTTGGTCAAACAAATCATTAATGCGAGGTAGGGGATACTTGTTCTTTATTGATATAGTATTGATCTCCCTGTAGTCGATACATAACCTCATAGATCCATCTTTTTTCTTAACAAAAATGATAGGGTCTCCCCATGGAGAAACAATAGGGAGAATAAATTCCTTATTACTCAATTCCTCTAGTTTATTCATTAGTTCAACTAATTCCACAGTGTCCATTCTATAAGGGGTCTTCGATATGGGCCTTGAACCCAGAATTAAATTAATGGAAAACTCAATTTCTCGTTCTGGAGGATGTTCAGGTAAATCATCTGGAAACACATCTACATATTCTTTCACAATATGTACATCCTCTATTCGAACATTTAGTTCCTTACCCACAATTATTTCATTATATTCCTCCCCAATAATTGAATTTAGTTGAGCTACTGGGGGTGTATATATATAAGAATCATGTGGGGTTGATTATGCACGAAAGATAAGGTGTAATTTATCATCATCATAAAAAATTGTAACCTTCTTATTCTTACAATAAATCTTTGCATCATGGTCCAAAATCCAATCCATACCGAGGATTATATCAAACTCAATCATAGGTATGACGATGAGATCAGTAGATAAAGAACATTTATATGCCCTAATGGAAACGGATCCACATAACGTTGTAGCAATGATACTTCCCTTAAGAGTTTTAACCGAAAACTCCCTTTTTATATCAAATTGGAAGTATCTAATTTTTTTAGCAAACTAGGAAGATATGAAACAATGTGATGATGCAAAATCAAATAATTCATTTTCTAAACTTGAGGAAACCATTAAATTACCTACCACCACGTCTTTCGAAGCTTCTACCTCAGTAGTAATGATAGAAAAAGCATGGCCTTGATCACTTGGAATTTTCTGTGGTATGTTCACTAGACTCTTAGGAAATTAATTTTCATAAAGTCTCATCTCATTGCAGTTGTAACATTAAACATCAGTAGCTTCTTTCTTCCCCGAGAAATCAAGAGCTTGGTGGAATTTTCCACCACACTTGTAACAGACTCCCATTCCTTTCAAGCATATTCCGGGGTGTTTCTTCCCACATTTACTACATTATGGATAATAAAATTTTCCCATATTCCCTTTATTTACATTCCCTAAGTGATCAGCAGATCTCTTCATCTATTTCGTTGCTTTTAATTCATAAGACTTAGAAAATTATTTTTCTATCTTGATAGCACATTAGACAATATCGTTGTATGGCGAGAAGGATTGTGACACTAATTATTGATGAAGAAATGGATTTAACTCATCAAAGAAACAATCAATATTACTTCTTGGGATAGGTATATAATCTCCAGCATACCTTTCTATCCTTGTAAATATACCCTCACAAATTGTAACATTCTCATCCCACATTTGTCTCAAACTCAGAAATTGACTTTCCATACCTGCTCGATGGTCATGAGGAAAGTATTTTTCTATTAAAAACACTTTGAACTCCCTACATTCCATAGTTAATACTTCATCATCTTCTTCTATGTTTTCAATCAATGACCACCATTAATCAGCATCTCCAGTGAAGTGGTAAACTACCATGATAACTTATTCCCTTTCACTACTTTCATGGAATGGAATTTTTTCACTATGAAATTTATCCATTACTCAGCTACCAGTGGATTTATACACCCATTGAATCTTTGTGGTTGTTTCCTCATGAAGCGATCTAACATTGACCCTCCATGCTGCGGATCAGGGTGCTCCATATGGGTAAGGTTATTATTCATAACCTGAGTGAGTTGTCCCAGTATGGTGATTAGCTGATCAACACCAGTTGCATCACCAACTCCACGATAATTATCTTTTGTAGGAGGTAAATCCCTACACAGAGTGAGTGCATTGATACAGTTTCCATTTCTTCCACTAGGAGTTATTTGTAAACAATAGAATACACTAGATTAGTTTATGAATTGCAATACATAAATCCAAACTGGAAAAACACTAAACATATATTGAACAGTTTATGGATATAATCCATAATAATAAAAAAATATTGTGAGGAAGTATATAATTATAAACACTTCATAATGGTTTGTAAAGAAAATCAGAATTATCCTAAGAATATCCCCATGGAGTTCCGTAACCAATAGTGCAGCAGGGCCTGTTATTGTGCATGAGTTCCAGTTCGAGTCTAGCTCAAAGCAGTGTTTTCGGGATTTACCCATAGGTACATCTGTGCCAGAGCCGCCGCAACCTGCTCGTATCCAGATAGGGATGTATTTCTCAGAAAACTCACAAAATCTCTACAATACCAAAATTCAAGGAAGTTCATCTATATTAATCCTCAAAGTCCATATTAGGTCTATGTGCTATAATCAATGTTTATCTAAATCTAGTTTCCAAGGTTTGTACTAAACTTCCTCACATACTAACTACAACACCCTGACACCATTTACCCAGATTCGGTGCATTATTATATAACATTGGCATGATAAAAAAAGATAAAGTCTTGAATAACCGATTAGTATAGTAGCCTTGGAATCACTAGATACATTCCTAAAGTTTACATTACATCATAAAATGAAAACTACAATAACATAGTCTCCATATTCCACACTCATATCCCCTCATACTATCCCTGCAGGTCATTCATGAAATAATTCTTCACATCCTGGGAAAAATAAAACATAGAAAGAGGTGAGCTCAGACGCCCATTAAGGATAACAGTATAGCAGAAACTTTCATAAATAAGCATAAATATTTAAGGAAAATTCTAACTGAAACAGAAGACTTTTAAACTTGAACTTCATCTCAATATGGTAGAAATAAAATGAAATAATTCCATTTACTTATTCATAAGGATATTCTACTAGTAGAATAATCACATGAAATATCAATAACCACTTTCATAATGATGGAATGCGTTATGACAGGCTATAATAACCACATAGTAAAGGCCTCGTGCCAATACTACAAATAATATTTTGTCTAGGGCATGGGGAAAGACACTAATTTCTCTCATGAAACCTACCGATGCATCGAGGAGCTATAGCAGGCTCAAAACATCACATATTAAGTCCAATGCATTACTCATATTAATAGGTTTAAATATGGCATAATCATTCGTATTAAGACTAGCATATGAAATGTCAATACATTATCCATAAAAAATGAATGGTATAAAAATAACACATCCACAGTAAAACATATCACAAAACCTTAAATACTATATGGAAGTTTTGTATCATAATAATTCAACTTCAAATAAGCTTAAAATCCATCAAATGATTTTGACAAAGGTCATATCAAAATTGTCGGAGAGAAATATATCATTCTTTGAAATCATTTAAAAGTCACATAATTATAAAATAATACATTTACATTGAAAATATTATTATAATCATGTAAGGGAAGCTTCGACGATTTTATAATGGCAGAAAAAATCCTCACCCACCGTATTAGTTAAAAAATACATTCTTACCTTAATTCTGTCGAAAAGGTTAAAAAGGACCTTCTTTGGAAAACAATGAAAGATTCCTTTATAAACATCTTATAAAAATTCAACAAGGGTATAAGTGACTTTAACCCATAGTCTATAAAATATTAAGAATATTTTGAAATACATTTTTACGAAACATGGATGTGGATGTTAAATAGGTCCCAATAGATAATTACGTATAAACAACCTCAGATAATGAAGAGATTGTGAAATAAACCCTTCACTTGTACTTTTCCTTGGTTGAGGGATGGTTAACCTCCTGTATAATGGTGAAATAATTTTTATTAAATTATACAAGAATAATATACATTAATATGATATCGTATATGATCTTTTAACATTGATTTGTTAATAATATCTTAGTATTATCATTGTTTCAAGTGTTAATGGATTCATTTTCCTTTATATTCTTTGTGCTGTGAGCAATATTTGATATGGATGAGATGTATATTATTCATATCCAGAATTATATCATGTATCTAAAAATTATTTTTAATCATCAAATGAAATTTAGTCTTTAATGGATACGATGGGGAATGAATCTCATCGCATTTGTGTAGGCGGTAAAATGTGCATACGCACGACCAACAATATCATTATTTTGTTATTAAAAAAATATATAATAGGATGGTATATCATATATACAGAATTATTGTCATGTTAAATTTATTATTAACATTAATTACACATCATTATCATACCCATCAAAATAATAATGTTTTGAATTACAATTACACCATGATATGGAGATGGTAAGCCATACGTATGCACGTATAGTGACATGTCATTCAATGGATGGATAGAATACAGAATATGGTTGTACCATATTTATAATAAAATCATAATATATAGAAGATACTGGAGTTCTTGTTTTAGAATGGAAATAACAATGATGGAAGATGTTGAAGAAGATGGATCTTGAAAGAGGGTCGTGAAAACATTAGGAAAAAGTAGAAATATTATTTTATAAGAGGGGTGAGGGGCACCTTAGGAAAGGGGGAGTTCTCTTTTATAAGAGGGGTGAGGGGAACCTCAGAAAAAAGAAGAAATATTATTTTATAATAAATTCATATTCGGATTATAATGGCTCAAAAGTGGATTATTTAAATGTAATGGTGGGTATGGTTTGAAATCCTTTCATCCAATAGATTTTAGACAGGGTTGGTTCACTATATTAACCTTATCATTTATATTTAACACTTAGTTAAATAGTTTGACATTTACCATGTCTCTTTGTGTTTTTTTATTATATAGTTAATAAACATACTATATACCTCCAATCTACCCCAATTGGTCCATTAATGATACAACTATCATTATATAATTCTTTTGGCCGAACCTTTGATTTTTTGGATTATAATATGAATTAATAATATAATATTTGTTTTAAAAATTCTTTTATGTCAATTTTGTCACTATTGGGTATTTTTTTTATAATTTCATAACAGCATTATTACTTCGAAAGGAATTTATATAACCAACTCTAATATGTCATATTAACCTAGAAAATTATTGGAATTCATAAAAAGTATCAAATTACATTTATTTTGATATTTATAATATCAATTATTTTAATATTTCATTAATTAGGTAATTACTGGATCACCATTATGTCATAAATAAATTAAATTATTAAATGTCTAAAAATTATAAATAAAATATAATTATGTTGGAAATATTCTTAGATTTATAATGAATATTTATAATCTAATTTATCTTATGTATAACCCTATATTAAAAATGTTTTAATTATTAAACATTGATTTTAACTCTTTTAACTCTTTTAACTCTTCATTGAATTAAATAATAATAAATGTCCTAATCTAATCCATGTGGACCTAAATGATAATATATTATTTCTAAGGTTGTTACTTTTCTAGATACACTTGTACAATAGAATTAGGACACATGTTAGGGTAATATTAATATCATTTTTACCCTTAATTACACTATTTACTTTTAACCGTGGAAAATAAAAGTAAAAAGTTACTATTCACCAAATACTATTTTTATCTTATTGAACCACATTATACTCCTTGATATTAACCGTGTCTCTTGGATTTTCGAAATTTCACTCACAGAAGCGGTAAAATTATGTTTTATGTTAATTTCCAAATTCTCCTAGGAGGTGGGTAAAAGACCGTGAAAAGTTCAATAAAATTTTTATATATCTAAAATTATTTAATCTGACTCCAATAAATTACATTGAACTTATATAGGTATTATGTATCTATTTTGACCGTAATTAAATTTAAATAAAATAAATAATTATTTAAATAAAAATTTAGTTTTAAACTATAACTCAGTGTTTTTTCACTATTCATCAAAAATTGAATGTTTTCATAAAAATACCAAATATTCATCCTAAGATAATTTCGATATTCCAAATCCAAATATGAAGTCCATTTTGAGAGATAAAATTTATAATATTTCAAAAATTTGGTATAACTATTCATAACAGCTAGTTTTATTTGTTGTGGTGTGTTAGAACTCGAAGTTGTGTTCAACACATGCTACTGTATAATTCAAACGGAAGCGTACCGTGGAAGCTAGGGGTTTTACAATAGAGGAAGAGAAAAAATACACTATGTATTATAAATTAAAAGGAAATAAGGTAAATAATATGAATACTGGGAATACTGTGAATCAAAAAATGGATAATGGAAAAAAGGACGGAGGGAATTTCAAATAACTGATACTTGTGGATTGAAACACCTTGGAATATTCTTCCTATAAAAAAGAGTAACACCCTAAACCAAATCAATGGGTTCTGGCTAGATGGCGACATAAACTCATACATGGCTCACCATATGGAAGAGGGTTCTTTCTAGTGGTAATATCCAAAAAGGGAATCAAGGGGAGACTATTGAATATATATTAATAAAAAATCATAGTATAAAAATAGTAGTGATATTATTAGAGCCAAAATTAAAGAATAAATAACTCATCAGCGTGTAAACATATATAAAATAGATAAACCCATGAAATAGTAGTGTGGAATCATCACCACACAATCCAAATCAATAAACGAATCCTCATAGGTTGTGGATAAAAGATCAAGACAAAAGTATCTTTGGAAATAAAAATAGTTAAAATACAATATCTAAGTCCATCATGTAATTCTCAATATTGTCTTACTATCACTTCTTAACCACCCACCACATGGACCATTCCCTTTTGTAGATCTCTATTTATAACATCTAAACGCACCATGAGATACTCGAGTAGGGTGTGAGTATGAAAAAAAGAAAAATTTCATTAAAATCATTAAAATAAGTGAATAAGATATAATATTATGTTGCACGATTGAATAAAGAGTATAGATTAGATACAACAATATATAAAAATTCCATCCCATATTTCTGGCCCTTAGATATTGGGTTTACCTAAATCGACACCATGCTAGAAAGAGAGTCAACCATCCATTTTAAACACATCCCCCGTTAATGGGAATTTTCATAAATCATTTTCAACCTATCACTCTAGAATCGATTTATGATGAAATTATTTTTTCTTTATTACTCATTTGGATATTTTAAAGAATATATTCAAATCTAGATGTGGAGTTATCATGAGATTATGGTGATCGAGGATGTCAATTTTTCATATAATAAAATTAGTAAATATAAAATATAAAACACAAGTAGTATTTATGAATTAATAGAATAACAAATGAATGTAGTTTTGGATAATAAATTTGAGATGACCATTAAATCATAAATGTAGGTTTTACCCAAGGTGGTACATAACAACAATTTTTTGTTGGGTGTTTTGTTAAAGGGATGTCATGATTAAATTAATAAATATTTAAATTAATTAATTAGATTATTTATTATTTACTTTACTTGAGATTATCTATAATATAAAATAACTATTATTGAAAATACACAAGATTATAAATATAACCATAGGTATTGAGAGATTATCCCTTGGAGAAGTGTTCTTATATGATCATCATCGAATAATGGATTGTCAACTAGTGCCCTAGTAATGTTTTTTGGTCTTGTTCTAATGATAAGGGAAATCATTCTTTATCATTGATCCATCTGAACTCGGGATAAGAATTTTAATATCATTGATTTAATCCCACTTTAATTATCCTCTAAAAAACATGAATCAATACAACTAACATATTGATTTATTGTTCAATAATTATGTGCGAATACAAATTTATCTTCTTGGAGTTTTGGAATTGATGATATTTTATTATCATTGTTTTTTCACCATTTTGACCAAAATTATTTTGATCCAAATATGAAAACATATTTGGGTTAATTCCTATTGTTTCAATTTTTTCTATTATTCCTCTATTCATCACATGTCCATCACCATAAACTTAATTAGCCAGAGGATTGATGAATAACCATTGCTTGATCATTGAAAAACCATACAATATCAAAACTGATCTATATGGTGAATTCGTGTTAAAATTCAGCAAAGTGGTTGTGGCATGGATTCAATGATAGTGGATTGTGATAAAAGATTAATAGTTTTCTATTTTTGTAGTAGTCTGGGGCAATGATAGGTCAATTTCTGAGTGATTTGAGTGATTGAAATTGGGCTACCGACAACCAAAATTCTTGAACAATGTTAGATAATAATTCTATAGTGGTATCAATGGATGGATTGAAAAATTTAGAGACATGGTATAATGATCCAAGAATAATTCTTTTGTTATGAAAAAATCTCCACCAGATGATTTGATTTATGAAGAACACACATCATGTGGTGCCCTGCCTTACATGGCTAGGGTATTAGGAAAATAAAATATCACACGTCGTTAGATTCCAATAACTCACTATGTGACATATGCGAAAAAACTCAAAATATACCCTCATGGTATATAGGCATAGACATGGCTAGGCACAAGTGAAAAAACAGAGCATATGGGAAAACCCTATACAAGGGATTGACCAGAGTTACCAAACATGACCCTGTACCCATGAATTTTCAAAGTACATGGTCACTAGAAAAAGTACAGAGGAATAGGAAAAATAAAAATAGAAGGAACGTGGTATGCTAGACACATCGTATAGTCCTAGTACATTTCATGCACATTATCCCAAGTTTTTAGGCCCTTATTCTATTTTTTGGATTAGTTTAATTAAGGTAAATTCTCCCAATCCATCCCTATGATAGTAGATCAAAGAATCATGTACTGATCATAGGATGTGATGTGCTTTTTGGGATCAAAATTAGATAGTTTTTCAGGAATCACTCTATTTGTCCTAGGGTTAGATAATTTATTATATCATTTTCTAAAGGTATGATTTTAGGAAAGAGCATGACTAACATACCAATGCATTGATGAACTACTTAATAGGTTATTCCTAGTAGGGTTTGGTATACCACAAAGTCCCTAGGATAGATCCCTTATCACTATATCTTTAACTTCTAACTTATAATTATCAATTATTCATGGTGAGTGCTAATAATCACAACCTCTTATATGAGAACCATAATTCTTATCTGGGTCGCAGAGTGAGTTACCCTAGTTGATTGTTACTTTTAAACCTCAAATATAATACTAGGCAGGAAGTGTGGTTTTGAATGTATATTGAGATGTTTTTTTTCTATCAGTAGTATATCTAGGTTATTAATAGTATGTATCTTCAATTAAATTGCTCTTATTTATGATTATGTGCAAACTACTCTCTTGATTATTTCCATTTTGTGATTTTTTGGTGTATTATTTGGTATTTTTATACACACCCTTGCATGGGATCTTCCAATACATGTTTTGTCTTATTAGGATTATATGACTTTTTATGGAGTCTTGTAGGACCTGGACCAGGTGAAGCATTATTTTGATAGAAAGACTGTGATTCATACCAGGTGTCTCACATGATAGTATTACACTCCAATTTTAATAAATTGACCACTTGTAATGTTTTTAGTAGGCTGGTATTTTTCACTTTATTCACTCTGGTAATTTAATATACTTTTACATTGGGATATATATGTATGAAAAAATTGGATATCAATTATATTTTATATTTCAATATGGTGTTGGTGTATTATATATGTGTGAATTTGGACAAGTACCATTTGATATACCCTATCATGGGTGTTATTAATACTTCGTGTTTTTTACCAACCACTGACCCAATGGAGTAGGACATGGGGAGATACACTTAGCTCATCATACGTTTGTTTATAACTAATGTGTTAGGTCACAATAGAGTCATATGAGAGGATTGTTTCTTCATAGAACCATAGTATGGAGATTATCTTTATATGAACTATTTTTCTAATTAGGGAAATACTTTTATAGGGTTTCATTTTTTCCACTCAGGCTATGGAATTTGGTACTTGTGCATTGGAAAATGTATCTACTTACTTGGATGATGATGAGGTGGTTATTAACTCTATACATGTTCAAACTGATTGTACGAAGAAAAACTAGTACATTTATCATATGCCAATGGGTTGTGGATTCCATTTCCTTATAGAGTTATCTCCCAAGATATACTCTTGATCGTGGTAAATCATTTCTATTTCAAGAGGCCTGAATGAAATTGTTTTCATAGAATTCCATAGAAGAAGTATGATTATAATACATCTAGTGATGAATCCATGATAAAATGACCCATTTAGGAGGAACCACATTTGGTTAGTTTGGTAGTCTATCCACCACCTATTGAGCAGGATGTTGCATTAAATATAGTGACATATGAGGTCGGTAGGTTGTGTTCACTACATGTGTTTTACTAGATGTTACCCCTTCTATGTTAGGTAACATAAAGACTAGATGGTGGTCCTATAGGTGATCCATATTTATATTTCCCCAAGGTGATGGGGGAGTCTGATGACTCTTAAGTACTAAAAGGTGAGTCTTTCATGTTCTGATCATGGAAATCCCTTCATAGAGTATTACTCCACAACTATATTGTGATTGGTGAATATCTAAGAGAATCTCTTGCTTAATATGGGAGAATCAATTTGGCAGAGTAATCATCTAATTTCACCAACCAATCTTGATACTCAATGTATATGATTTGAGATGAACAACTCTAAGCATAGAATTTTGAGCATGGTATTCACAAATATATTTGGTCTTTTTTTATAACACTTGAATTTTTTTTGTTATGTTGAAGTGATCTAGAATGATATGGTAGTGTAGAGTTATATATATAAAAAGACGCTAACATTTTGTGTTAGATGTGGCCACATAAGAGTTGATACATCTACAACCGAGAGCTGAGGGAAGACATAGGGATCTAGGAATGTATTATACTTCAAGATATCGTGTTAGTATAGAGGGTATAACATCTTGTTACATTATTTTAGGTATTTATAATATCTCTATTTTCATTTCCCTTTATGTTGTGTTTCATATTGGTTCATCTATGGATTGTGATATATTTCATGAAAAAATAACCAAATGTTATGGGATGAGTTTTTATTAGAATTAACTAAGAATGGGTATAAATGTAAAAAATTAGTAAGAGGATGTACTTTTGGTTCTGGGTTGACTCAGGGTATTTTTAATTATTATTTTAGAACCTACCCACTTTAACATTACACATAATTATAGGGTTACATGATGTAAATATATAATTGGGTTGATGTTTTGAATTGATTCGGATCATGATATCTTTACATACTGGGAAACTAGTTCACATTGTGTAATGTTTGATCAATGTTATTTTAATTAGAGTCGATGCATTTTTCTGCATCTGTTAAAAATCAATGATTTCATGTAGTGAAAGGGTATCTCATCCTGAATGTTCTTGGATTTTCAGTTTTAACAACATTACACATATGATTTGTATTTTATTTACATGGTATCTTTTTATCTCAGGACCTAGGGGCTTTCCCTGATGATTTGGGGGATCTATCTCTCTTTCGTATCATTTATTTTGGTGATTTTTCTTCACTCTATTTGTTATGGATCTCTCTATGTATTATATCTTTCGACTTTCTCATTTTCATTGGTCACAATCGCACCTTTGTGCAACATTTTCTTATTTTTTCGCCTCGGGTGTTGATTTTTATTGATCTTATTAAGATTTTTTGTATGATCATTCTCCAGAGGCTGATCATTATGTTAGTTGTGGTGTAGAGACGGAGTTTCTTGAGGTATATGTTGTGTAATCATCTCGACATACATTTTTGTTTGTTGAATCAATTCTAAGACATATGGATTGATTCTAGGGCTTTTATTGTCGTCCTTGAATTCTAACATGTTATGGGATCACAATGTTATTGTGTCCGTAATTAGTTTGATGTAGGGGGGTCCATATATAACATATATTGAATTAGCTATATTGGTTTGGTTTTATTAATTATTTTATAAATTAATCTTCATGATTCAAATACATGTGTGAAAATGGTTATATATAAAATATGGTTTTCCCCATGTATTTATAAAATAATATATATTTTCAAAGAATTTTTAAATGGATTTATGATATTAGTTTCAAAAAATTATTTTGATGAAATGGTTTGAAATTGAAGCACATGAAAAGCCTTAGTTACATAGCTGGAAAGTGGTGTAACATGCCACATCCATTAATATTATCGATGGGTTCCTTCATGGGGTGTTCCTATGATCCTTACGACTTTTATTCTAGTAGTTTTTAGACTTTTGGGATGTTTAAATGCAAGGGTGATCCAATTCTATCCAGATTTGGTGCACATATCTACGTAATTGATAGAAATGATTGTCTTTATTTGGTTATGGTTAATCTAACTAGCTTGGTGTAGTGCAGTCCTAGTCATGATGTTTCCCATGATTCTTGTTTGACCTAATTTTGATATAATATGAAATTTTATACATGAATATATTTGGTTACATTATATTTGTGTAAATAATTGATACTAATTTGACTACTTTTTTGAAAATTTGGAAAAAGGCAATTTTTAACATATTTTTTATTAAAAAATTGTTTATTGATTATCATGCATTGTTCTATTTAAATATGAGAATTATTTCATTATTGTACAAAGACGAGATAAGGAACCACTAGGTGGGATCCTACTGAGCTTATAAAGCTCAAAACCTTTTTATCCATTTGGTGGTGCATAGCCCATGTACTGTATATAGATGTAGTAAAATGAAGTTATCATTATGAGGAAAAAAGGTTTCTGTTAGATTTTTATGGGTTGATGGTGGAGATACAATGGCAGTTTTCATATTCTATCAGATGGAGTAACTATTTCATTTTTTTGTTTTCAATTTATATTGGACTTGTATCTTAATGATTTTTTAAATACATTTCAATTGTATAGCTTCTTCTATTTCCTTTTTGTTGCAACATATATTTCCTATTTTATATTACATTCTTTCTCTCTTCATTTTATATTTATTCTATATATTCAACTTCTAGTTCGGAGAAATCATTCCCTCTTATTATTGCTGATTCATGGATTCTAGTCTCCAACCAATGAGGATTAGGGATACACATTACGTAAGTAATGGTTACGGTTTTCTACCAGTTTGAGAGGGTATGCAGGTTTGGTTCATCACAGTTTGGTATCAAATGACGTTGTGATTAGTTTTCTGATGTTGGTAGAATGGAGATATAATTTTTGAGAATTTAGAGGTAGGTTTCGGTGACTGAATATCCAACTCTCTCCATAAAGAAACTCAATCTACCATTGGATGAAGGGATGGGTGCCTCTGGTTTTTTTTCATAATCTTATTATTATTATTTTTCTTATGTTTTCTTTTAAAATGAGAATATATTATTGTATGATAAAATCTTATGTTTCAGTGTGTAGAGGTTTGACTCCGAGATGTATTTCACTAGTTACTGAAGAGGGTACAATGGATGATCGTTAAGGGAATCTACCTCTAGATTAAAATAAATATTGTATATCATGGATATAGATCATGATTTTGAACAAAACATAATTCAAATCTACAATGTATTATTTGAGTTATAATAAGAATATTCAAGAGAACGAGGCTGATCATGAGGGTTCATAAATGATAATCCACCATCCCTTAAGGGTAAGAATTAATCTCAAGAGTTGGATAAATTTGTGTGAAATATTGATTGGATCTTTGAATTCATTGATACAACTAATAATATCACGATTAAGTTTTTGTTATTCAATGTTGATGGTTGCAATAAAAAATGGTTTGATTCACTAGAACATGGGATCAACACGTGGAATCGAACTAGATGGGTTTCAAGACCCATTTATTTTAGATTATTTTTCTTGAGTGATTAATTAATATTATGTCCATAGATTTCCTCTTGATGTATTAGGGATAAATATATGTTCCGGCATACACCAATTTTATGTGTAACTAGTTCATTTTCCACCATAGGATATAAATAATTACTAGTTAAAGGCTCAAAAAGAACCAGTGTGGTTCGTCCCCAGATATTAGATATCATATATTTATGTTTAAGATTTTAATTTATGTATATATAGTATATGATAAAATGATAGAATAGATTGATAATGTTGGTTGGAGTGAATACTCAAGAGGGGGGTGAATTGAGTTCTAAAAAAATTTCGGTTAAAAATATTTATCCTAAAATCCCCCTATTTATAAACAAATTTAAACTGTAATGAATCTATAAAGAGTGTAAATGTTCAATCAGTTTATTAAAGATTGATTAGGTCTCAGTTGACTTAATCTGATGATTAAAATAACTTCTAAAAATAACATACTGGTTTACAATAAGTATAAACACTTTCTAATTTATCTATCAAGGTAGCATTAAAATAGTTTCTTATTTCAAAGTAATATAAGAGGATTATGAAATAAATATATATAGTATTCTTATTACTTAAACTAGAAAGTGCATCAAAGGTATCCAAGAGGTTCAGTCTCAAGCTGAGACTTAGTCCTCCCAGCAATTTATATAAATTTATCCACACCCTAGATCAGGGGTAAACAACAGTACACTACTATCCAGGTCCAAAGACCTCTACCACAGTTCTACATGGGAAACACAAACAACAACACATAGGTTATCCAGGACTTACACAACCTCTACCACTATCCACAATGGGAAACAAAGAGTTATGATGTTTGAGTGAGGATTTATGAATCCTCCAGTTTAGCTTAGGAGACAGTGTGTGTGTAAAATAATAGGGTGCACACACTACTCGAAATGTAAAGATAGAATCACTAAAGAAAGTGAGAATGATTTTAGAAAAGATTTATTGGTTGGTAGTGCAGTTCTAGACTCGTTTGTTGGTCAGAAAAACTTCTGAGTCCTTCTCTGGTGTCTGCTCAGAAAACAGAGTGTCGTTTTCTTCTTTTATTCTTGGTCGAGCCTATCATCTTGTGTGCATGAATTGTTTTTTTAGTTTTTCACTCAAGGTGCAGCTTCTAGTCTCCTTGAAAATGAGTATATTTGTGTATGTCAAGTGTTCTTGAAGTATGTATGTAGCCTTTAAAGAATTCACCATGATTGAATGATTTTCATCGCTTTTCTCTTTCACTCGGGTGCCTTCTTAGTTCCTTGATGCTTGCCGTATGCACTCCCAGTGTTCTCTACTTCACATGCTGTTCAGCTTGGTCTTTATCTTCCCTTTTATATCTTTTAGCTCCAGAAAATGGGAATGATTACCTTTTGCATGGGTACTACGTATGGTTCCCTGACATGGAAACAACGATCATTAAATAACATTAACTGAATCAAAAACATCCCATGTAACCATTAGCTTAATAAATAAATAGTATTGAGAGTATAGAGTTTGACTGGTTGGTCAATCATTAGTAGCTCGTGTTGGTAAATGTGTATGGTGGTCTTTTTTGTAGCAGAACCTTCCATCGGTAGCTCTTTGAACTTGCATCAGTAGCTTGTTGGTATCGGTAGATCTAGGTATCAGAAACTCCTTCTATTGTTAGACTTACTCTATTCGTAGCTCGATGGACGTTCTATCAGTAGCTCTATACTTTTATCGGTGGACTGTGTTATTCGGTTCATATCAGTCGCTATTCTGTGTATCATTAGGCCGGTCGGTAGCTTGTATCTGTAGCTCTTAGTGTTCTGTATCGGTAGACTGAATATGTCGGTAAACATGCATACTGGTAGCTCGGTAGGTCTAGTCTGTTCTATGCAAAACATATCCGAATGGGTTAGAAGAAATTCAGAACTCATATAAACATATATCGACATGGATTAACATATCTCAAGGACTATTTTAATATTATTATCATCTTGATCACATATTAAAAGAAATAATATATAGAAAAACATTATTTTGAGATTATCAAAGAATATGAAAGCATAATTGGGATTATCACAACAGGTGAGGTCAACAATCTCCCCCTTTTTGATAATCAAAACTTATGATATATCATTTTAAAATAGTGAGCAACTGTATCAGAGGATATATCATTAAATGCAATTATCTCAGAGAAACAGTATGTTATAGAACATAATGGATCAGAGGAGGAAGAAAATGTGATAGTATTAGAAATAAAATTAAATGAAATGATATCAAAAGTAAAAATTAGTGGCATCAGAGAGTTAGAGAAAATGGTATCAGGGAATGAAATGTAATAGTATCAGAGGGGAAAATAAAGATAGCTCGTCCTTAAATAAAAATTTACTCCCCTTTGATACTTTCTCCCCATTATTTTTATCTTCCTTTAATAATTCTCTCCCTTTGTAAAATCTTGGTAAAATATTTCCCCCCCTTTTTGATAATTAAAAAGTGGGAAACCAAAGAGAAGAGGAATAAAAATAAAAATGAGAAAAAAGGGAAAACCCAGTTTCATTTCTTGTTCCAGATAAGGTACAAAGAAATAAACAAAATTTAATGTATTCCTATCAAACAGTCTAGACACTTGTTCAATCCACGTCCTCAATGTGAGATTTTCCCATAGGAGCAGAAAAGGATTCGGGTGAAGTGGTTGGAGGTGAGGGCTTAGGAATCCCAGAAATGATCATTGGAGGCTGAGCCACAGAAAGTGTTCCTGTTATGTACTGATGAGTCCTTTGTGTGATCATAGGAGTGAGGCTTTGAATTGCTTGAGCCGGATTCATCTGAACTGGAGAAGCGGTAGAGGCAGAGGTTGGTAAGGCAGGAGGGATGATCACTGGCCAAGCATCAACTTGCAGAAAATGCAGTAATAGATTTTTGAAATCCATAATTATTCCTCCTCCTCTATCGATAGTAGACATGAAGTCATCATTTTTCTCCATAAATTTTTCCAATGCTGGCGTCAATTCCCGTAGCTTGCTAACTTGTTCTCTGAAATCTTGATTGACAAGAGGCAGCTTCATATTATCCAACAGATGTTTGAAGAGTTTTTTGAGTTGATTCATGGTGAAAATCTTAGAGAAATAGAATTCCACCTTATCTTTCACTTCTTTCTGAGAGGAGGAAGCTTTTCTCATGTAGTCTTGGACAATCTTCATTATTTCTCTAAATGAATCTCGAGTAGCAAGCACAACTTTTCTCAGCTCGGATGAGTCCACAGAGCTACTAGTTGGAGCTTGACCAAGCTCCTCAATCATCACAACTCGAATTTGATTCATATCCACTGAGGGTTTAGATGAAATAGAACCAACAGAGAAGGTTACTATTTCCTTGAAGTTCTTGGTCAACCCACTGATAAGATTTTGAACTTAAGAGTCCGGGGTTTTAACATGATCTTTCAAGGATGTTTTAAAACATTCGAACACTGAACCCATCTGGCTTACCACACTCTTAACATAGGCTAAGTACTTGACTGCTTGGGATTTTGAGCTCATGTAAGATTCTAAAGAAACAACAGATTCCTTTAGATCTTCAAGATCTGCTTCAGGTCTAGAAACTTGATCCTGAAAGACTTTAACATCTTCCACTATTTCTGCCATGAAGGTTGAAAAATTACAACCAAGAGAGAGTTCAAAAGATATTTCCAACATCATCATTTCTTCATAAAAACAAATCTTCATCTCAGCAACCGATGCATTAAAAGATTCTCTCAGCTCATCCTTTAAGGATTCCAAATCAGCCCTAGGGATCATATCAGTCGGTGAAACTACAGTGGGTAATCTTTTAGATGCTAAACTGGCCACAGAGTCAGTCATGATCGATTGAACTGAAGAGACGAGAGAAACTTCCATCTTCATTACCTCCTCCACAATAAATTCCTTAATCTTTTTCATTAAAGTATCCAGGTCATGAATTCTGACCACATATTCAGGTAGTAACTCAGTCTCAACATCATAAGTAATCTTAGGTCTATTGAGCGATGCTTCATTGTCAGAATCAGGATAGTCTAAACCATAGAATACAAAACCTGGGTCTTCTTCCCAATATTCAATTCTAGCTGCCACTACAACACTTCCAAAATTGGTTTGATGATCCCCCTCAATTGGTGCATCCTCATGTAAAACAACAGTATTCATAGAATTTTCAGCTGGTCTTCTATTCTCAGGAGAATCTTCCACTATCAATTCTTTCTCTGCAATAGTTGAAGGGTCTTCCAAACTAGGAAAGTGTATGTAAACTTCATTTTCATCCTTAGCAGGAACTAAATATTGTCTAATCACTGAACTCACGCTCAAATTAGCTGACAGAGATGTTTCACTTTCATGGACATCTTCCTCATTCACAACAACAGCCACTTCAACATCCTCTATAGTAGATTCTTCCTTATCTAATTTATGTTGATCTTGATTTTCAGGAGTTGGGCAAGGAGGTAAGTCAGGGTCTCCTCCTTCATCAGTAGAGGACTCTTCCTCTTCTGAATCATCACTGTATTCTGGATCCTCTTCATCAGGTCCCAGACCTAGATCCCTCACATCCTTTGTTCTTGAAAGATGATCCATAGGATTGAATTTGTCATATACCTTCTGGTCCTCATTGACCCATTATCCTCTCCAAGGGTTCCAATTTATCCTTATGTATTTGCACTCTATGGATGTGATACAAAAGATATTCTTCACTACCATTTCCTCATATTGAGACTCAGCTACCCCTTTTACATTGATCATCACAGAAATTAACTTAGCAAATAATAGGGTATTTTTCTTTGATTTTGGACTTGTCATGTCTTCCATTTGGATGATCAGCAATCTGCAAAGATTAAATTTTACACAATGTCTTAAGAGATGAAGAAGATAGATATCCTGATATCTCAAATTGGAAAAGTCTCCTCTCGTCGATATCAATACATGTTGAACAAATTTGAACAGTATTCTGTTCTCTCCATACATTTCTACTGTAGCTACTTGTCTTTGACTTCCATCACCAGCCAGCTCTTCTAAAACAGTCTCATAGTCAAAAATATCACTCGTAGGTGGAATGGATCTCAAGAAAAATCCAGATACCCCTTCATGTGGAACTTTTAAGAACTCATCCCATTCAACAGATGAAAACGATATCTCATTTCCAATCAGAAATGAAGTCACACAGTTTTCATTCTCAGAATACTCAAAAGTTACAAACTCGTAAAACTGTTTCACTAAATTTGGAAAGTGGGGACCATTGTTGTTCGAAAAACACTACACCCATTTTTTATCTTCAAGAACTTGGAGTACTAAGGACTTGCTTGGTAGCAGCCATTCTACACACAGCTCATTTTCAATCACAATAACTCGATTTTTCAGATGAGGATTTTCTGGTCGCCCACCGGATCTTGTCCTGCTAGGATTGCCACTTGCTTCTGGAACAAACATTTGCTGCTTTTCTTTCGGCTCATCAGCAATATCTCTAACAAAAGGGAGTTTGGTTTTTTCCATATTGGATTCGAGGGATTTAGGGTTCTCTAAGGATTTGGGAGCTAAGGTTTTAGGGTAATGGATTGAGGATTGGTGGATTTAGAAGTAGCTAGACCTTAGTTTTATAATTTAGGAATCATAAAATAAATAAATAAAATGAAATAATGCATAAACGATTCAGATTCTGGTGGCAGACAGATGTTTAAAATAGCGCACTAATCGGTAGGGTCTATCAGTGATAATTCCTATCAGTGAGGTTACATCAGTGATGATTCACAATGGTGAGAGTTTCACATCGGTGAGCATTTCACATCGGTGAGAATTTCACATCGGTGAGAATTTTACATTGGTGGGAATTTTTCATCGATGATAATTTTACATCAGTGAGAATTTTACATCTATGAGAATAGCTACCAATCAAGGTTAAACATTCCTAACTCATGTCTAATGTAACTTAACCTCTCCGAACTCAAAGGTTTAGTGCAAATATTGAGTAATTGATATTCAGTACCTATAAACTCAAGAGTAATATCACCCTTTTGATAATGATCTCTCAAGAAATGGTGCCTTACATCAATGTGTTTGGTCCTTGAGTGAGACACAGGGTTATTTGAGATGTTTATTGCACTAGTGTTGTCACAGTTGATAGAAACATGCTTAATTTCATATCCATAGTCCAAAAGAGTGTGTTTCATCCACAGAATTTGTGCACAGCAACTACTGGCAGCTATGTACTCTGCTTTGGCAGTGGAAAATTCTACAGAATTCTGCATTTTACTACACCAAGATACTATGGATTTTCCCAATATATGACATGTTCTTGATGTTATTTTTCTATCCAACTTGAAACCAGCAACGTAAACATCTGAATAACTCATTAACTCAAAAGTTTGTCCTTTTGGGTAAAACAAACCTAAGATTATAGTATGTTTAAGATACTTAAAAATTCTTTTAACAGCATGTAAATGAGATTCTTTTGTATTATCTTGAAATCTTGCACACATACACACACTAAACATAATATCTGGTCGATTAGAAGTAAGGTAAAGTAAGATTCCAATCATACCTCTGTAATTGGTTTGATCCACTAGTTTCCCAGTTTCATCTGCATCCAATTTACAAACAGTACTCATAGGAGTATCACTTTCCTTAATACTGTCCAAACAAAAAAGTTTTAAAATATCCTTTTTATATTTACTTTGATTCAAAATAATACCATTTTCATTTTGGAAAACTTGAAATCAAAGAAAATATTTGATTTCTCCCATTAAACTCATTTCATATTCATTTTGCATACTCATTGAAAAATCACTACATAATGAGTGTTTAGAAGATCCAAAAATAATATCATAAACATAGATTTTATCTATTAAAACATCTTTATAAATTATTTTAATAAAAAGTGTTGGATCAGAAATCCATTTAGTAAAACTTTTTGAAATAAGAAAATTACTAAGTCTATCATACCAAGCTCGTGGAGCTTGTTTTAAACCATATAAAGATTTAGAATGTTTAAAAACTTGATATGGAAAACGAGGATTAGTAAATCCAGGTGGTTGTTCAAAAAAACATCTTGGACAATAAAAACATTTAGAAAATCACTTTTAACATCCATTTGATACACTTGAAATTCAGATGAGCAGTATAGGCAAGTAAGATCATAATTGCTTCTAATATGGCTACAAGTGCAATGTTTTCCTCATAATATATACCTTCTTCTTGACTATATCCTTGTGAAAATAGCCTATAATTGTTTCTAACTCTGTTTTCAGATTCATCAACTTTGTTTCTAAAAACCCATTTAGTGCATATTGTTAAAATGTCCTTAGGTCGGTCAACTAATTCCCAGACTTTTTTTTCAAATTGATTTAACTCTTTTTGCATAGCTATTACCCAAAATTCATCAGTGATAGCATCATTGAAATTTTTATATTCTAGCTGTAAAATAAAGGCTTGATGTTCAACATGGTTTCTTAGAGAAGCTCTAGTATGTGTCCCTCTTTCAAGATTACCAACAACAGCATCCAAAAGATGATTCATTAGAATCCATGTTGATCTAGTAAAGGTGGGACTAGAAACTTCAGGTTCATCTCCAAGTTCAGGTTCAACAGATGCAGTTTCTGGAATATGTCCAGAACTGGATATCTTTACAGCAGGTTCTTTAGATTTATCATTAAGTTCCCGAACACTCAAATCTTCTTCAAGATTTTCAAGATAGGTTTTAGGCTCATGTGGATCAGTTTCATCAAACTTGATGTGAACAGATTATTCCACACATATGATTCTTTTATTAAAGACTCGATATGCTTATCTAGTTAAAGAAAAACCAAGAAAAATTCCTTCACCACTTTTAGAAGAAAACTTGTCCAGATTATCCTTTGTATTATGAATAAAAACTTTGAAGCCTAAGACTCTAAAGTAACTATCTTTAGGTTTTATATTATTCCACAATTCATATGGGGTATTCTTGAGAACTGGTCTAATTAAGACTCTATTAATAATATAACAGGTTGTATTCAGAGCTTCATCCCAAATGTAAATTGGCAGATCATACTCATTAAGCATGGTTCTATCTATTTATTGAAGGGTTGTATTCCTTCTATCTATTACACCATTTTGCTGAGGTGTCCTAGGAGCAGAAAAGTTGTGACTATATCCATTGTGTGAGCAATAATATTTAAACTCTTCATTTTCAAACTCACAGCCATGATCAGTTCTCAGGGTTTTAATCCTAAGTCCACTAAGGGTTTCTACAGATTTGGAGTATTTAACAAAGTAAGAACAAGCTTCACTTTTGTGAGATAATAAGTATACCAAAGTATATCTAGAAAAGTAATCAACTAGTACATAGACATAGTGATTCCCATTTAAATTAGAAACTCTTGAAGGGCCAAACAATTCCATGTGAACAAACTCGAGAGGTTGAGAAGTTGAAACTTCTTTATTTCATTTAAAAGAATAATTATGTTGCTTTCCCTTTTGACAGGGATTACAATCATTGTCATTTGGAAATTCAAGTTTAGGTAGGTCTCTATCCAAGTTTTTCAAAGTTAGATTTCCATGTGAATATATGTTGCATTGTCCTAATATTCTGTGCCACATTAAATATTCACTATGAAAAGAATTTATACAAGTAAAATTTTGTTTAGCTAAAGCATTTAAATCCACAGCATAAACATTTTCATTTCTTAAAGCAGAAAATACTAAAACATTCCTAGAATTAAAAACATTACAGGAATCATTTTCAAATTTCACATTAAATACATCATCCCATAACTAATAAATACTTAACAGGTTATATTTAAGTCCATCAACAAAAAAACATTAGAAATTAAAACTGAATTACTGTTACCAATCTGGCCTAGGCTAATGATTTTTCCTTTAGAATTATCACCAGAGGTGACATGGACTCCATCAACCTTTATTAAGCTTTTGAAGCGTGAATAATCTCCAGACATGTGTCTTGAACATCCACTGTCCAAGTACCATACCTTCTTGTGAGAACTCTTCAAACCAGTTTCCTACAAAACAGGTTTAGATAGGATATGATTTTGGTACCCCGATCTTCATGGGTCTAAATAGGTTAGAAATCAAAGCTTTAGGTACCCATATTTGTCTTATGGGTCTCATATAATTTACAGAATCAATAGATTTTTAAAGATAAACATTATTTGATCTATAGACATTTGAATAACTAGTTGAAGCATATGAATTTTCAGAACTGGAATAAGAATAATTTTTTCCAGACTTAGGAATAAATCGAGTTTTAGTGAACTGTCTTTTTACAGGTTGGTATCACAAACCAGTAGTGTTTTTAGGTGAAATTTTATTTCCTAACATTTGTGTAAGTGTATATTTTTCATTTTTGAACTTTACTAAGTCCTTTCTAAGTTTCTCATTAGACATTTTAAATTCAGTATTTTCCTTTAAAAGTTTAGAATTCTTTTCTTTTTCTATATCAATGAAAGATTTAGCAGTGGTAGTGAGAGAATGTTGTTTCTTTAATGCCCTATATTTGTCTTTAAGTTCATTACAAGTTTCTTCCAGCATATTGCAGTATTCAATCATTTCATCCTTAGACATATTTCAATCATTGTCTGAATCAATGTTATTTTCAGAATAATAATCATTTAGAATAGGGGAAGCAGGTACCTTAGATGTTTTGGTCATGAAGCACATGTTGGAACGATTCTTCTCAGAATCAGAAACATCAGATTCACTTGTGCTGTCCTCCGAAGCACTCTAAGTAGATTTCATAGCTTTCTTGTACTTCATGTACTTATAATCTTATTTCTTTTTGAATTTCAGTTTTGGACAGTCATCCTTGATGTGTCCTTTCCTTTTTCACTCGTAGCAGACTATATCTTCCTCCTTGTCAGGCTTTGTCCAATCCTTTTTCCAATGTCCCTTGTTATCATACTTTCATTTGTAGTTAGATTTTCTGAATAATTCATTCTTCATATAGAACTTATTGAATCTCTTGGCTATTTGATCCATTTCAGAATCACTTTCTAAATCAGAATCTTCACTGGTTGAACTTTCAGTAGGTACATGTACTTTTTCCTTGTCTTTTCTCTTTGAAGCAGTAGAATTGAAAGCTATGGATTTTCTCTTAAGTTCATCATATTCCACTTTATTCACCTCGAGTTATTACTCATACATCATAAGCTTACCAATCAGATCTTTGACAGGTAGAGCTCCAATGTCACATGACTCTCTAATTGAAACAGAAGTGCCCATGCATCATTCTGGCAGACATCTCAGTATCCTCATAATTTGTTTCTTAGCTGGAACAACTTTTCCAAATGAACTCATTGTATTGACTATCTCATTAAACCTGAGATACATATTAGAAATAGATTCATCAATTTTTATTTTAAAATTATCATATTCAATAGTATAAATATTCTATCGCATTTCTTTAACATTGGTTGTTCCTTCTTGAGAAACACCCAAAGTATCCCATATTTCATAAGAAGTTTTGCAAGAAGATATTCTATTATACTCTTCATCTCCTAAATCATAGTACATGGCATTCATATCTTTACAATTATTATTGTAAGTAGCCTTTGTAGGTTCATCCCAAGTTGTTCTTTTAGTTTCTGGAATTTTATATTGAGACTCTATAGTAGTCCAGATATCAAAACCCATACGTTCTAAATGAATTTTCATCATAAGTTTCCACTGGGCATAGTTGGTGCCATTTAAGAAAGGTGGCTGGTTAGTAGTAGCACCATCTAATCTATTATCCATAACTATATTTTTAGAAAATAGTTTTAAAGAGATAAAATTTAGAACTAATAGAAATTTAATATATTTAAAGATGAAAATAAAAACACTGTTGAAAAACAAAGTATGTCAAATATCCTTTAACAAAAACAAACCTATGATACCAAATATTGGTCGGAGTGGATACTCAAGTGGGGGGTGAATGGAGTTCCAATAACAATTTCTGTTAAAAATAGTTCTCTTAAAATCCCCCAATTTAAAAACAATGTTAAACTGTAGTGAATCTATACAGAGTGTAAATGGTCAATCAGTTTCTCAATGATTGATTAGGTCCCAGTTTACATAATCTGAGATTAAATTAACTTTTGAAACTAACTTACTAGTTTACAATAAGTATAAAAACTTGGTAATTTAACTATCAAAGTAGCTTTAAATTAGTTTTGTATTTCAATGTAATATCATCGGATTATGAAAAAAAAATATAGTATGCTTATGACATAAACTTGAAAGAAGAACAGAGGTAGCCAAGAGGTTCAGTCTCAAGACGAGACATAGTCCACTCAACAATTTATATAAATAGATCCACACCCTGGATCGAGGGTAAACAATAGTACATTACTGTCCAGGTCTAAAGACATATACCACAGTTCTACATGGGAATCACAATCAACAACACATAGGCTATCCAGGTCTTACTCGACCTATACCACTATCCATAGTGGGAAAAAAAGAGTTATGAAGTTTGAGTGAGGATTTAAGAATCCTTCAGTTTATCTTAGTAGACAGTGTTCATGTAAAATAAACAGGGTACACACACTTCTCGAAATGTAAAGATAGAATCACTAAAAATAGTGAGAAAGAGTTTAGAAAATCATTAGAGATTGGCAGTGCAGCTCTGGACTCGTTTGGTTGGTCAGAAAAACTTTTGAGTCCTTCTCTGGATTCTGCTCAGAAAATAGAGTGTCGTTTTATTCTTTTATTCTTGGTCCATCTTGTCATCTTGAGTGCATGAAGTGTTTTTGGTAGTTCATCACTCAATGTGCAACTTGTGTTCTCCTTGAAAATGAGTAACTTTGTGAATGTCCAGTGTTCATGAAGTATGGATGTAGCCTTTCACGAATGCACCATGTTTGAACGATGTTCAAACCTTTTCTTTTTCACCTGCATGCCTTCTTAGTTCTTTGATGCTTGTCTTATCACACCAAGTGTTCTCTACTTCGCATGATGTTACGCTAGGTCTTTATCTTCCCTTTTATAGCTTTCATCTCTTACAAATGGGAATGATTTTCTTTTGCATGGGTACTAGGTATGTTTCCCTAACATGGCAACATAGATCATTAAATAACATTAACTGCATTAAAAACAACCCATGTAACCGTTATCTTAATAAATAAATATTATTGAGAGTATAGAGCTTGACTGGTTGGTCAATCATTAGTATCCCGTGTTGGTAAATGTGTACGGTGGTATATTGTGTAGCAGAACCTTCCATCGATAGCTCTTTGAACTTGCAATGGTAGCATGTTGGTATCGGTAGCTCTAGGTATCAGTAACTCCGTCTATCAGTATACTTACTATATCGGTAGCACGGTAGATATTCTATCGATAGCTCTATACTTGTATCGGTAGACTTTGTTAGTCAGTTCATATCAGTCGCTAGTCTGTGTATCAGTAGGCCGGTCAGTATCTGGTATCGGTAGCTCTTATTGTTCTGTATCGGTAGACTGGATCTGTTAGTAGACATGCTTACCGGTAGCTCGGTAGATCTAGTATGTTCTATAAAAAACATGTCTGAATGGGTTAGAATAACTTCAGAACTCATATAAACATAGATAGACATGGATTAACATATCTTAAGGGTTATTTTATATTATT
This sequence comes from Viscum album, assembly GCA_963277665.1. NCBI lineage: Eukaryota > Viridiplantae > Streptophyta > Magnoliopsida > Santalales > Viscaceae > Viscum > Viscum album. Next base: position 342,955,990 of record OY728162.1, on the reverse strand, counting down.
ATCATCTTGATCACAGATTGAAAGAATTAATATATAGAACAACATTAGATTGAGATTATCAAATTATATGAAAGCATAATTGGGATTATCAAAATAGGTTAGGTCAACAGATATGATAGAAATGCTTTTTCATTATTACCTTTGTCTTCCACCCAATGTCATCTTTAGTTAAACATTTGGGAGGAAGAAGAAGGGGCATGATCATCCCCAGAAAGGTGGGGTTTTTTTTACAATAGTAGAACTCCTATGTAACTTCTTTAAAAACGTATTTTGTTCCCATCACATTCTTTTATTATTTCAATTTAGAGAATACCTCGAATTATTGTTCTACACCCATGATGTTTATTAATAATATTTGATGTTACAATCATCTTAAATTTTTCTTTCAGGATATGTCTAATGCTTGTCATGGTAATAGAATGTCAACTCCAAAGGATATTATAGAGTAGTAATATAATTATAAAACTACATGGATCTAGAGACATGGATCAAGAGTAAAGCACCTTTATAGAGTGGTTGTCTTTTCAGAATATGTAGATATATGACCAAAAATAGTGAGTGGTACCATTTTTATTTCATCTTTAGTGGTGATAGGTTTATTTGATACAACTGACTCCAAATCTTCTATATCTATCCATTTGGAAAATGTTCTTAATCATACAAAAGAAATCATATCCCTCATTATTGATTTAGCAATAACTATTAGAATTTGGAATGAATCGGGGCCTTGGGGTCCATCGAATTCACTATTGAAAACCAATGCATAGTTAGTTAGGAATTTTCACTTTCTCAGTATTGATTTATTTCACATCATCATTAGGAGGGATTGGCATATATCTCATTATAAAGAGTTTGATTTTTTTCATCTGTTTATCTTATTTCATGAGACTTAAGGAATCTCTTGAATGTTTCGCCGATAATGGGATGTTAAGTCTAGTCATGCAGGACCATCCCACCCATAGCTCAAGTGTATTTTTTTTATTTTTGTAGTTAATCTTGATAAATATTATTTTGTGGGTAATCTCCCATTTCTTGTAATTTATTTTCTCGATTATTTCGTAGATGATTTCTATTGTCTTTCTACAAAGAGGAAGGTAGATTTTAATATTTATCTAGTTCTAAAAAAACTGATTTTATACCCTCTAATCATACGGAACTAGATGATTTGAAAGAGTTCAAGATTTAGTTGGATGAACTAATGGAGAAATGTTATGTTATACCTAGTACTTCACCATTGGACACCCCTATATTCATTTCCAAAAATGAAAATGGTACAATATTATTATGTTTGTTCTATGAGATGTTAAAAGTGATAATAGTTATGTATTGGTGTCATTTTACCCATGTAGAAGATTAATATGACTTGTTAAATGTTGAAAAGTTGTTTTGGAAGATCAATCATTATTTAGGTTATCATTATCTCAGAGTTCCGGATTCTGATATTCCGAAGATGGATTTCATGAGTAGATTTGGACATTATAAACATCTTTTTATGTAATTTGGTATGAATAAAACACTGGTGGTTTTCCTATATTTTACTAACCAAATACTCATTGAGTATCTCAACACTTCTATGGTATTGTTCATGGATGATATTTTTTTATTGGTGATTTTAGGGGGAGAATGCTCCCCATTAGAGGTTGGTTCTAGAGATCATTAGGAGTAATTTTTTGTATGTAATGATTTAGAAATTTTGTTTTGTGATCCAATAAATGATTTTTGTTGTGCATGTGATTTTTGAGCTTGGATTATCAGTTCATCCTGACAAGGTGATTCTATTATTATCCTAGTAATATCCATGAAATTTATTTTAGACTGAGAGATTCCATGGCCTTTTTGGATACTATTGATGGTTCATCAATGATTTCTCAAAGCTTGAATCACCTTGGATCACTCTTATTAAAAAAGTAAATTTCATATTGGATGAATATTTTCAGTCATCCTTTGATGATCTAAAACAACTTCTAATATCAACTCTTATTCAAATCATACATAAGCACGATAAGGGTTCTATGGTTTTTTGTTATTATTCTTGTGTTATTTTGGGTTTTTTTATTATACAAGATGATCTTGGGATTTCATAAGACTCTCACCATCTTGGAAAATATAAGAATAATTACCACACTCTGAATTTTTAGGTTGTCGCAGTTATCCATTTGAAAAAATGTTGGCTGCATTATTTTTTTATGGCATGATCACAATTTTTTTAAAGATAAGTGTATGATCTATATATTTTATAAAAAATAATTTAATATAAGATAGAGTTGTTTGGTGTACTATTTTCAAATGATTTAATTCGATATCACCTATACCCTATGGAATGTGAATTTCATTGTAGACACACTCAATAAGAAAGTACCGTTGCATACTGTTCCAGAATAAAAGGAGGATTAGAACCTTATGAGGATCTTCACCCAGTTTCAACCAGATGGGTAGGAATACATTTTAATTATAATTAATACAAACATTCCATTATCATCATCCTTCATTGAGTCTGTACAGTTGGATTTGAAGTTGGAATTTGAGAAACCCTTTATATTGTGGAGATGGATTCCATTTAGTCCCCCCTTCAGATTGTATTCCATGTTTTTCGGTTAGTTCATAGTCTCAGAATCTATGAGTATAATAGTTTTTTTACATAATATTTCATCAGTGTCCACTCATCTAGACAATTATATTATTTATTGTGATATGATACAATGATCTTAGTGACTGACTATGAGGCATGACAATGCAGATTATGTGATCTGATGTTACAACTACAAAAAGATAAAGGAAGAGTATCTGAAACTTTTTTAATTTTTCTAACCCCTACTCATGCCATTTTGGAAATGATATGAGGTGTCCATTTACTTTTTCATTTGATTAAAACAGACCCCTTGTGGTATGAATTCAATCTTTGTGGTGATTGATCATTTGACAAAGACAACTAAAATCATTTCAAACATAGACACAACTATTGTTGAGGATATGGTTAGGTTCTTAATGAATGAGGTTGTGAGGATAAATGGGTTTATTTATGACGTTGTTTTAGATTGGAATATTAGGCATACATCAGGTTTCAATAAGTGTCTCATGGCAGAGATGGGGATTTAGGTCAGGTTGTGTATAACATAACTTATATAGATATATGGTGAGATTGGGCATGCTATTCAAATTGGGGGGGGGGGGTATGATTCATGACGACATCAGAAATTCTAGTGGATAGTGGGATAGATATATGGGACTTGTAGAGTTTAATTACAAAAATTATTTTCCATACATTATAATGGATCAACTTAAGGCTTTTTATGGTAATCCATGAATGTAACATCTTTATTTGGATGAGGTGGAAAAGACCACTATTGAAGGAGTGAGTTTCATTCAATAGGCATCAATGGGGACTAAATATATACATCAATGTCTAGTAACGACTTAGATTCCAAAACAAATTTGGATCTTTACTGTTTTCATTTGATGTTTTATATTGGATATTGGGTTTTTTCTGAATGTTTCAACTCAGTTGGGTCACCGCCAACATGGAAAATATGGAAAGATGGCCCTATGGTATTTTAAACAGTTTTAGGTCAATAAGAAGCTCTAGTAGGATTATTATCACCTGGATTTGCAAGTTTATTTGTCAGGTATTCATGATTTCTACCACATATCCCATCTTAGTAAATACCATCATGACTCCTATCATGTTTAATTTTGGGATGAGAACGACCAAGAGCAAGACGATTATATTATATAGAAACGAGTTTAGACCATTAAATATTATATAATGGTATTTCATGAGATGTCAGTTTCCTTAGTCATAGTATTATGGAATCATGAATCAAATTATCATGGGATTTGAGAGTTTGATTCATTGATGATTGAGTAGTGGCCTCACATATTTGTGTACACCATTCCTCTAAATTACTTCCCAAGGACATAATATCTTATGGTGGGATGTTTTTAACAATCTATTACATGCTTTAAAATATTTATCATCTCTATAATTTTATTTCCCTATTTTTTGTGTATGAATGGGTGCTTCCAAGGATAATGACGATTCATTGGGGGAAAATAACCTAATTTCTAGGGATGTGTGTTCAATTGAATTTATAGAGTCTATGTATAAATGTGAAAAAGCATAAGATTATCTACATTGGGGTCCTGGTTTACTCAGTTCCTTTTTTCTATGTTCTTTTATAGAATACTCCCACGGGATGATTTAACATCCTAGAAGGCATACACGACATAAAATTGCTTCTAGGCCGATGCCATGAATATTGTCAGTGAAAGAAATGTTTACTCATTGTGAAACTGGTTCACATAGTATAAAGTCCAAATAGAGTTATTTCAATACTAGGTGACACATTTTGTGTATAATCATGAAAATATTTTAATTCACATCATGGGGCTTCATGTTGGGATTGTTCAAGGATTTATTATTTTAAAGATGATGTGAATATATCATTTATTTTCATTTAGGAGAATCATTCTCTCACTCAATACGTCAATGATCTCGTAGAAGATTTTGTGAAAATATACTCCTTCTAGATCACTTCTTTCGGCATTCAATCTTCATCATGGTTGCACTGCATATCTCTAGGTAGGTTATCCTTTTATAATCTTCATTTTCATTAGTACCAAAAATGATATTTCACTACATTTTCATATCAGTTGGTCTTATTCCGTTTATTCTTCTTGATCCATTATAGACCTACTGTTAAATATTCATCTAAAGGATGACCTTTTGTTGGTTTTGCTATGGTGAGTGGGTTTCTTGATATAAATATTGTGTTAACTTCATCACTATTTTCGTTAATTGTTAAATTTATATTTAAGTCATTGTATTGATTCTAAGGACTCTATTTTTTCTTTCTTTCTTATTTAATGGTCAATTAAATTGCATGAATGTGTGACCTATATTTTAGATAGGTTGTTCTATCTCCAGTCGATGTTGGATGATTTATATTTTTATTGTTTTAAAAAATATAAAATAATTTGAAATATTTAATTGTGTGTGTGAAAATGGGATTTTTAGAAAATATAGTTTCCCTTATTTTTGTTAAAAATAAATTAATTTTCATTGAATTTTTAAATAGAGCTATGAAATATTTTTTCAATGAATGGTTTTAATGAAATGGGTTGTAAAATTTATCATGTGGAAAACATTGATTAATTTAGTGTAAGGTGTAGTAATAAGATTCATTCGTTGATAATATAAAGGGGTTCATTCATGGGGTGTTCCTCTTCTCTGTAGAGATCTTTTTCTAGGGAATCATTAGACCTATTGGTAGGTTCACTTACCAGGGTGTTCCTCTACTATCTTAATTAGATGCATACTTACAGCTACTTGATGCACATGATTTTCTATATTTGGTTATGAGTGTTCTAGCTTACATAAATTAGTGTGACCCTTGAAATGATATTACCAATACTTCTAGTTTGTACTAATGTGAATTTTATATTATATATGATAAATTCAATGGTCTGACTACTCGATATATGTGATATTATTCTAAATTTTATTACATGGATTCATTGAAAAATATAGAAAAGGTATATTTTTTTACGATTTTTTTGTATAAATTTTATTCAATAATTATCAATTTTTATTTTCTTTAATGTTGTTCATTTTTTTGTTCTTTCAAAGAGAGATGATATGCAACTCTTTGTTGTGATCCTACTTAACATGTTTATCTCATACCCTAGGTGCACCTTGGTTGTTCATATACCTTGATATATATTTTTATAAGTGGAATGGAATATTGGCACAGTGAGGTAGTGAGGTTTCTGAAAACTTTGATTGGGTTTCTGGTGGTGAGATGGTCGGAGTTTCCCAAAGATGTCACATGGAGTAGCTGTTTCAGTTTATAGTTGTCCATTTTTGTGGGAATTCTATCTGGGATACTGTTTAGATTCCCTTTATCTATATAGATTTTGTAGTTTACCTTTTTAGGGGAATATATTTTATATTTTCCATTCATATGAATCTCTATGAATATTATACGCCTATCATTTTTGCTTTTTATGGCTGGGAATAGTCAATCCTTCTGGTTTTTGTTGATACCTGAATGCTAGTTTAAAGCCCTTGTGAATAGAAATTCCATTTTTTCATGTGATTGTTTGGATCAAGTACTGTTTTAGGATGCTATACATGTAGGTATTTTCATAGAGGTTTTATGGTTTAATGATCTCAAGATGGTTCTAGTCAGCCTAGGGATAGGTAGTTCTATTATTGAGATAGTTAAAGATATATCATTTGTATTGCCTTTCCCCCATACAAATGATAGAGATATAGTTGGTTGGCCACCCAGGAGGAGGTTGAAGTTCAACCATGGTATTCCACATGGAAGAGGGCAAGGAATATGAGCTGGTAGAATAATATATTGTTGTAGGAAATTTGATATATTCACACCACCACCCCTTGGTGTTCCACACTAGGATTTTAGAGTTGTGGCCAGGCATAAATAGAACAACAGAATGTGGAGGCCAATGACCCATAGGTTATAAAGATAATTATAGGAATTATCAACCTCTTTTCCATAATGTATTAAGTACTAATAGACACATGAAATGTACACTCTTTTCTTTCTATATAAATTGTTCAAGACATAAATATTTCAATTTATCCCTTCTCTTAATCATTACATTTTGTGACTCTTACTAGAAGTGATTCAACGACCATAAACTTACACTATTAGTGTCACCTCACTCTTGTAAGAGATAACTCCCATTAGGATGTATTTATATTTATGGTGAGTTATTATGATGTCATTCGAGGTATGAAATGGATATACTCATTTTATTTACACATTGACTATTTTAGGCGGATGATGTAGTGTGTCCACATATATGAGATGATGTGTCACTTATTCAGTGAGAAGGAGGACTAGGAAGACTAGGATGGGAACATACACAATTGGAATCCATCAGTTACTCACTGGTTGGCTATTATAAACCTTGTAGAAACAGTTTATATGCTTTATTAGTTTTTAGAAGCAATGGTGGTGTATGACGATATCTTTCAAGAGGACCTGATGGGATTAAATCCCAAAAAATTTAACAACTTTTTCAAATACATAGAACCATGGATTTCCTAAATATTTAAGTCGTTATATTATATGCAACTTGTATATCATTGGGAGATGAAGGTATAATTTGATTATTTACATGGGAATAACGTTTCTAGTGTCATTGTGCCACCCAAGGTAGCACAAGTTTATTCACCAGGAAGGTAGATGGGATCTAGAGGTTTTGTGTAGATTATTATCTCATGAAATAGGAAACCATAAATAATAAGTATCCACTATCCAGGATTGATAACCTATTCATATAGAGGAACATGGAACGAATTTTATTGAAGACTAAACCCATTTGATGCTATCAGTAGCTCTATGCTACAGATGAGGATATGCTGAAAAAGACATTATGGTGTCTCAATAATCACTATGTGTACTTGGTGATGCCTTTAGGCATGAAGAAAACACATTAAATGTTCATGGAAATCATGTAATGGATCTTTTATACAATATTAGATCTGTTAATAGTGGTATTCATGGATGGAATACAAGTGTACTTATCATCTGAGGAGGAGAACATGAGACAGGTAATGATGGTCTTGGACATACTGTGGGAGCACTATATTTTTTGGAATCTATCCATGTGTTAGTTTTGGATTCAATATGACCTCTTCCTAGGACATTCCCCCATAAAATAGGGAATATCAATGGTATTAATTAAGGTTGATGCAGTTCTAACATGGGAGCCCCCTCAAAACATGCCTATATTATCGATATTCATGAGGATGGAAGATACAATCAAATATTCAAACCCAATTTATATAAGATTTCAAAAACCATTAATTATTTCAGTATAAATGGGAAACATTCTATGTAGTTGGACAATTTCCAAAACTTTTGTTTTTATTTTTGATGATGTGGGAAAGCCCCCAAATCACGAGACTTCCAGAGGATGGTGATGAGTATGTAGTTCTAAACAATGATTCTGTAACAAGAATGGAATGTGTTCAAATAAAGATGAAGTCTATGATCGATCATAATTTAGAGTATTTGAGACCAATTTATAAGAACAACAAGAACCATTATATGGATTTGGGAGTGTTTATATTATCCCTGAAGATGTGGAGACCCCACCTTATTGGTGATTGATTTTCTGTCCATTCCAATCAAAAATTGTATCAAGTATACCTTTTCATAGAAGGGCCACAACTTTATAATTATTTGATAACTAGAGTTATTCTAGGATTATTTCTTTAAAAAAATATATAATCTCCATAATGGGAATGTGGTGAAATATTCTCAAAGAAGGGGATCATGATAAAATTTATTGAATGAGGCATTGGATCGATATTTCTTGATATATTTCTCTTTAATGGATGTGTATGTTTTATCTCATCTCCACTTGCGGGTTGTTACCCCACAAATTCTATAGGTTTACTAGAAGGATAATATTGGAGATATATACTATCAGATTTGAAATGTTTAGATATCCATGGGAAGGGATAATAATGTATTTTCTAAAGGTTGGAATGAGATCATATTTTTTATGTGTATAAACCATGGTGCCAGCAATGTTTATGGAGGTGGTTTGCGAGACATTCATAAATAACCATTTTATGTACATCCTGATGTGGTGAACATGCACTATGACCATCAGTGTCACCTCTATTAGATGGTAATGAAGATGTTCATAGTAATGTTTGTCTCTTGATACCTAACGTATCATCAGGTGAAGGCTGAGCACCACATTTGAATGGGTTTCTTCAAACACCCTGAGGCACTAGAGTGGATGAGATATGGTATTTCTAGGGACATCAAGGAGGGATTCCCTTGATAATCTAGAATACATGATCACATCTAGGTTATTATTGACTAATTCACCACTTTGGACCACATCATATCCATCAAATAATAAAGCTCAATCGAGTGTTTGGTATTAATTTACATGTAGTAGATAGTTTGGCTTCATGGAGTTCCATTTACAATCATTTCATATCATGACACACACTTCATGTCATGATGGTGTTGAGGATTACAAGAGGCAATTTGGACTCATTTTCATTTCATCATAATGTTTCACCCCTAAAATGATATCTAGACATAGTGGACCATTCACGTCCTAGAGGATATTCAATGGGATTTAATCTTAAAATATGTACTTATTTGGTAGGATCACCTACCAATTTGTTCTGTACTCGATCAGAATTTAAACACTGGATGATTTGTATGACATACCAAACATGTCTCCACTATGTTGAACTACTTTAGTGGAGTCATCACTCAATGGACCAAAGTAGGTGTAATTAAAAGTAGATAAGATTTATATCTTCCATGAGTGGATGAATAGTTTCCACAGTTACTAGAATACATTTGTGGACTAATATTCGAGGCCTTTGGTGTTTGATGATGGAGAAAAGAAGTTCATGATGGTACCGACTTAGTGGTGATTAAAATGATTTTTCTAGGCTTCCATGTTATCTTAAAGGTTCATCAACCACTGTAGATTTTTTTTGGGTTAGCATGGTCGCATACTGCTTAGTCCAACCTTCATATTTAGAGTAGGTACATAATTTATTCCATGTATCCTAACTAAGGAGGTATGTGCATGACCCATCAAAAGTATTCGAATGGTGAGAGGTGGACATCAAGGATGAAGATAAATTTATAGAGTAACCAATAAAGATATAAAATTAGAAAGATAAGATCCTATGTGGTAAGTGATTCCCCTGAGGTGTGTCCCCTAGTAGTATGAAAATATCCAAGAGATCACATGGGAGTGGGAGAACCAGACGCGATTTTAATAACCTCATGAATTTGAGTGGGAGTTGTTTTCCTTTTTGGATGAAAATTCTTTTAGTTGGGTGAATTAAAGAGATAAATATGTGTGTTGTAAGTATTTTGTATATTTTAAATAATATTTTGAAATCAATAAGCTGAGTTTGTGCTAGATTTTGGAGCCAATGTTGTTCGGTTTATATATAATAAAATTAATTAAAATATTATATAATGTGCATATAGGTTTTCAGAAATAATGGAATTCCACTTGAGATAAGTCTCTCATTGGATGTCTGAAACCACTAATAAATCTTCAACTTGGGTTTTACCCTAGGTGTGACACATATCCTTGGCTAAATAATATGTTTTGTTAAAGAGTTTTAATGGGAAAATTAATGAACATATTAAAAAATAATTGTAATTCCCCTACCCAAGTTACCCAGAGTCGGTTCATTATTACATAACATTGGAATGGTCAAAAAGCGTCATCTCTCGAATGACTATTTAGTTTAGTAGCCTTGGAAATACAAGATACATTCATATGTTTTACAATTCATTAAAAAAATTTAAAACTACAACAACATGGTCTCTATAGGAAACACTCGTATACCTTACACTATCCCTGGATGCCATTCATAATATAATTTTTACATCCTGGGAAAAATAAAACATATAAAGGGGTGAGCTCAGATGCACAATGAGGATAACAAAATAGTAGAAACTATCATATATACACATAAACATTTAAGGTAATGTAAGACTAAAACAAAAGCCTTTTAAAATTTAACTTCATAATAATATGACAAAGATAAAATAAAATAATTTCATTTACATATTCACATGGATATTCTACTAGTCTAATAATCACATGCAATATAAATATCCACTTTCATAATGATAGAATTACTAATGTCAAACTTCATAACCACATAGTCAAAGCCTGGTTTCAAGACTACAAATATGATTTTTTTCAAGGCCTTGTTCCAGTACACTAGTTTCTCTAATCAGACCTACCGATGCATCGAGGAGCTATAATGGGCTCCACCCATCACTTACCAAGTCCAATGCATTCCACATATGAAAGTGTTTAAACACAACATAAACATTCATATTAAAACTAGCATACGAAATGTCAATATGTTATACATAATCCATGAATGGTGTAAAATAACACATCCACAGTCAAACATATCAAAAAATCATCAATCCAATATGGAAGTTTTGTATCACAATTAATCAACTTCAAATAACAATACAATCCATAAATGGATGTTGACATAGATGAAATACAAATTTTTTTTAGAGAAATATATATTTTTATTTTAAAATAATTTAAAATTCATATAATTAAAAAAGGAAACATTTTTTTCAAAATATTCATATATTCTTGTAAAGGAAGCTTTGACGATGTTATAATGACAGAAAATAGCCACAACGGCCGTATAAGTTAAAAAAACGATCTTACCTAAATTTTGTCAAAATGGTCCTAAAGTACTTTGCTTGGAAAACGATAAAAGAGTCCTTTCAAACCATTTTATAAAAATTCAAACAAGGTAATAATTGAATTTAACCCATATTCTATTATATATTAAATAAAAATTATAATACATTTTTAAGAAACATGGATGTGGATGATAAAGAGGTCCCCGTAGATACATAGTTAAAAACAACCTAGGATAATAAAGAGATTGTAAAATTAACCCTTACCTTGTACTTTTACTTGGTCGAGGGTAGGTTAAACTCGTGTATAATGGTGAAATAATAATTATATTACTATACATGAACCATATACATTAATATGATTTCATATATGATCTTCTATTATTGCTTTGTTAATGATATTTCAGCAGTATGATCATTTCAAGTGATAACTGATTGATTTTCCTTTATAAGCTTGGTTATGTAATCCATGTTTGTTCTAGATAGGATTTATTTGATTCACATACAAAATGATATTATTTTCATAAAAATTATGTTTATTCATAAAATGAAATTTATTCTTTAATTATTAAGATGGGGAATGTATCTCATCACGTTCGTGGAGACGATAATCTGTACATACGCACAAGCGACAATATCATTACTTTGATATTAAAATCTCATGTAATTGGATGGTATATCATATATACATAATAATTTCCATGTAATATATATTATTTACATCATATATACTCATTATTATACCCATACAAATGATTACGTGTTTTAATATCAAACTACTCCTCCACGTGGAGACCGTAATCCGTACATACGCATGTATGGTGACTTTTTCATTTATAGGATGGATATAATAATGAAATTGGTTTTTCCATTTTTATAATAACATCAAATTATATGTAAGAAACTTTAGTTATTATTTTATAATGGATTCAACAAAGAAAGAGGAAGTGGAAGAAAAAAATGAACTTGAAAGTGGTGATGAAATATTAACCTCTTCTTCGGGTTATTCCTTTTGATTTGATCAAAAGTGCACCTTATGTTGGATTTATCACTAAAGGAATACCTCTAGGATGAAGGGAGGACAGTTCAGAGTATATTTGGGCAGGGATTTGACGAGCCAAATGGCTTTTATGGTCTGAATTTGAGAGAAGAGGAGGTTCCCTTTTATAAGAGAGGTGAGGGTCACTTTATGAAATGCTTGAAATATTATTTTATAATAAAATCACTTTCGGTTTATAATGAATCCAAAATAAATAATTTAATGTATATGGTGGGAATGGGTCAAAAAACTCTCAACCAATAGGGTTTATACAGGTTTAGGTCAACATATTAACCTTATTTTTAGATTTAACTCTTAGTTAAAGAGTTTGAAATTTACCATGTCGATTGGTATTTTTATATTATATGGTTAATAAACTTACTCTAAACATTAAAGATAACCTCAAGTGGTTCATTAATGACATATATAATACTATTAAATACCATTGGACGATCCATAGATTTTTAGGAATAGAATACCAATAAATAATAAACTATTTGTTTTAAAAACTATTTTATGTCTATTTTGACACTATTTGGTATTTTGTTTTTGTTAAATTAACTATAGCATTATTTCTTCTAAAAAAATTAATTTAATCAACCATAACATATTATTTTATCCTATAAATGTAATGGAATTCATTAAATGTCTCAAATTATATTTATTTGGATATTTATAAAATCAATTATTTTTATTGTTCATTATTAACATAATTAATACATCATCATTGTGTCATAATTAAATTTAAATATTTAATATCAAAAATTATAAATAACATACCATTATGTAGGAAATAATTTTATCTTTCTAATGAATAATTTTTTTCAAATTTATCATATTTATAACTCTATATTAAAAATGGTTGAGTTATTAAACATTGATTTTAACACATTTAACTCTTATTTAAATAAAATAATAATAAACGACCTAATCTAATCCATGATTACCAAAGGGGGTAATATGTTAATCTTATGGTTGTTTTTGGTCGAATTAAACTTATCCAATATAATTATGACATGTTTTATGGTGATTATAATATCATTTTTACCCTTAATTACTGTATTTACTTGTAACCGTGGTAAATAAAAGTAAAAAAATACTATTCCCCAAAAAATATTTTCATCTTATTGAACCACATTATGCGTAATAATATTAACCTTGTCTCTTGGATATTTGAAACTATACTCATAGAAGTGGTAAAATTATTTTTTACAAAAATATACAAATGCCCCTAGGAGGTGAGTAAAAGACAGTAAATAGTTTGATAAAATTTTATATATCTAAACTTATTATAAAATGACTCCAATGAATTAGGTTGAACATATATATGTATTATTTATCAATTTTGACCCAGAATAAAATAAAATAAAGTAACTAATTATTTAAATAAAATTTTGGTTTTAACCAATAACATAGTGTTTTTCACTATTCATCAAAAATGAATGTTTTCAGAAAAATACCAAAAATTCACCCTAAGATAATTTTGATATTACAAATCCAAAAATGATGTCCATTTTGAAAGATAAAATTAATAAAATTTTAAAAAGTTGGTATTACAATTCATAACGGCTAGTTTGATTGGTCGCGGTGTGTTAGAATCTCGAAGTTGCATATAATGAAAGATATTGAATTATTTAAAGGGAAACGTACAATGGAAGCTTGGGTTGTTACATTATTCCATACTTCAAATAATTTTCTCATCAAAATTTCTATAATACTCCCACCCAAAACGATTCGGGTGGTTCTTCATCATAATTCTTTTTAGTTCCCACGTTTCCACTTCCATGTAATGGTTTCTCCATAGAACTATTACCAGACGGGTTGTTCGGTTTCTAAACACTTGTTCTCTTATATGATGATTTTTGACAATCTCTTCACAATAAGATAGATCAGGTTCTAGTTCAATATCTTCATAAGTGAGTGCATGCATTGGTTCAGGCATGTATTCTTCTCAACAGTGAGACATGGAACACATCATGAACTTTGGAGAGACTTGGAGGCATTACCAAATGATAAGATACAACTCCAATTTGTTCAAGAATTTCAAAAGGTCTGATATACCTAGGACTCAATTTACCCTTCTTATCAAAACATATTACACCATTCCATGGAAATAAATTCATGAAAACATGGTCTCCTACTTGAAATTACAAGTCCTTCATTCGGATATCAGCATTTCTCTATTTCCTACATTGGGATTCTTTTATGTGGGTTTGGATAACCTTCACCTTTTCCATTGTTCCCTCAACATGTTTTGTGCCTACGAGTTTACTTTCACCAACATCATCCTAACATGTTGGTGTGTGAAAAATAATTCCATATAACACTTCATATGGTGCCATCTGAATACTTGAATCGAAGCTATTATTATATGAAAAATCAACCATAGGTAAATATTGATCCCACATACCTTGAATGTCAAGTGACCAAGATCTGAACATTTCTTCTAAGGTTTGAATAGTCCGTTCTAATTATCCATCAGTTTGAGGGTGGTAGCTAGTGCTCAAATGAAGTTCAGTATCCAGGGATTTCTAAATACTTTTCCAGAATCATGATGTAAAATGTTGATCACAATAAGAATCAATCTAAAAGGGTACTCCATGAAGTCTTACAACTTCATTAATATATATCCTGTCTATAAGTTCATGTGGTAAATCTTCTCTTATAGCACGAAAATGTGCTCACATGGAAAGACGATCACCAATGACCCATATTTCATCATTACTTCTAGGAGTCTCTGCTAGCCCCATGAAAAATTCCATCCTAATATTATGCCATTTATACTCAGGTGTGGGAATAGGTTGGATGACTCCTCCAGGATGTTGCCTTCCAGCTTTACCTTGTTTACAAACTATACATCATGACACAAAATCAGCAATAACCATCTTTATGTTATCCAACCAAAAATTCTCCTTCAAATATCTATACATCTTGGTGCTACCATGTTGTATAGAGAAATTGGATCTATGAGCATCATCTTACAATTCTCTTTTTTGATTTGGTATATCAGGAACACGATGTCTCTTCCCATATTTCAAAATCCCATCTTTATATATAAAGTCACCCAATCCCCCATCATTCACAGCATTAATCTTCTTTTCAAATTATTCATCATCAACCTGAGAACATTTTATCCTTTCAAGTAATGATGATTTGGAAATGATTTGAAAAAGTTTTGATGTTTCACCTTCTACGATTATTCCCATATCCATTTTCACTGGATCCATAAAAAATGGATCCCTTTCAACTCTCATTTTGTTCAAAACTCGATGATCCTTTCTTCTCAAAGCATCTAACACCTTATATGCCCTCCTCGGGTGGTAGTGTATTATGGAAGCATAATCCTAGAGTAGTTCAAACCAATTCATTTTCCTCATGTTGAGTTATTTTTGTGAGAAAATATACATCAAACCCATGCGATCGTTATATATCTCACAATATTCACCATAGAGATATCTTATCCATGTCTTCAAAGAAAAGATTACATTTTCTAACTCAATATCATTAGTAGGATAGTTTTTCTCATGAATTTTTGCTGTCGTGATGCATAGACAATAACTCTATCATTACGCAAAGGGAAAAAACCAAGTCATTTCTTTTAAGCATCACCGTAAATAACAAACCCATCGTTCACTGGTGGTAGAGTCAATATAGGTTCATTGACTAACATCCTCTTCAGTTATTCAATAAATTCATCACACTCTTTTTTGAAAACAAATTTATCCCCTTTACGTGTGAGATTCGTTAATGGGTTATCCAATAGGGAAAAATACTTGACAAAACACTGATAATAACCTTCTAAACCAATAAAACTATGTACCTTAGTTATACTCGTTGGTGCTGTCCATTCAAGGATTTCTTTAGTATTTAATGATCAACATATATTCCATCCTTAAAGACAATATGGCCCAAAAATAAAATCATTTGAAGCCATAATTCCCACTGGCTAAACTTCCCAAACAATTAATTTCTTCCAAGGGTTTTTAGAATGGTGCGCAAGTTATTTTCAAGATCTTCATAGATTTTGAAGTATACTAGTATATCATCAATAAATACCACTACCAAGTCATCGATATATTCCTTTAAAACTATATTCATTAGATCCATGAAGACAGAGGACACATTAGTTAATCCAAAAGGCATTACTGTAAACTCGTAATGCCTATACCTAGTTCGAAATGGTGTTTTTGGAATGCCTTCTTCACACACAATTGATGATATCCAGATCAAAGGTCAATCATTGAAAATATTGAGTTCCATGATTTTGGATGAATAAATAATCAATTCAAGGTAGGGGATACATGTTCTTTAATTCTACAGCATTGATCTCCCTTTATTTAATGCACAACCTCATAGATCTTTATTTCTTCATAACAAAAAATGACAGAGGCTCCCCATGGAGAAACACTATGGTGAAAAAATCCCTTATTACTAAATTCCTATACTGGATTGTTTAGTTTCACTAATTCCATAGTTTCCATTATATAAGGGGTCTTTGATATGGGCCTTTAACTATGAATTAAATCAATGGAAAACTCAATTTCATGTTCTGAAGGATGTCCAGGTAAATCCTCTGGAAACACATCAACATATTCTTTCACAATAGGAAGACCCTCTATTTGAACATTATTTTCCTCACCCATAAATATTTCATTCACATCCTCCCCAATAATTAAATTGTTTAGAACTACTCAGGGAGGATCTAGTTATGAATCGGGTGGTGATGTTTCTGCTCTAAAGATAACGTACTCTTTATCATCATTTAAAATTGTAACCTCCTTCTTCATACAATAAATTTTTGCATAATGGTATAAAATACAATCCATACCAAGGATTATATCAAATTAAATCATGTGTATTTCATTTAGATCAGCTGATAAATAACATTTATATGCCTTAATGGGAGCTGATTAACAAAACCTTATTTTGATGATACTTCCCTTTGGTGTTTTGACTGACAACTCCCATGTTAAGTCAAATTGAAAATATCTAATTTTCTAAAAAAACATGGAAGATATGAAACAATGAAATGATCTATAATAAAATGAAGAATTTCTTAAACATGAGGAAACCATTAAATTACTATCCAACACGTCTTTCAATGCTTCATCCTCAGAAGTGCTGATCACATAAGCTTGGCCTTTCTCCCATGGCCTTTTCTGAGGTAAGTTCCCTTGTCGCCTAGGACATTCATTTTCATAATTTCCATTTTCTCTAAAATTTTAGAATTAAACAACCTCTTTCATCCCCATGCAATCACGAGCTTGGTGTCCTTTTGAACACACATATAAGAAACTCTCATTCCATTTCGAAAAGTACTAGGGTATTTCTTCCCACATTTACCGCATGATGGATATTCAACTTTTCCCTTCATCCCCTTATTTCAATTTCCATAGTGTTCATTAGATCCCTTCATCTCCTTCTTTGCTTTAAAGTTGTACGAAATATAGAATTATTTTCCTATCTAGATAGCACATGAGAAAAATATCTTCGTATGTTGAGAAGGATTGTGAGACTGATGCTCGAAAATGAAATGGTTTTAACCCATCAATGAATTGATCAATATTACTCCTTGTGTTATGTATATAATTTGTTGCATGTCTTGTTATCCTTATAATGTTTTCCTCATATTTTGTGAAATTCTCATCCACCTTTTTCCCCAGACTCAGAAATTGACTTTCCATATCTGCTCGATGGTCACGAGGAAATTATTTTTCTAAGAAAATCTCTTTAAACTCCCTCTATTCCATATTTGTTACTTCATCATCTTTCATTGTGTATTGAATCAATGACCACTAATGATATGAATCTCCTGTGAGGTGATAAACAACCATGAAAACTTTTTCCCTTTTGCTACTCCACAAAGCATGAAATATTTTCTCTAAGGAACATATCCATTGCATAGATACTACTGGATTTGTACTCCCATTTAATGTTGGTGGTTGTTTCCTCGGGAAGAGGTCTAACATTGATCCTCTGTTTTGTGGATTAGGGTGATCCATATGGGTATGGTTATTATCCATAACTTGAGGGAGTTGTACTAGTATGGTGATAAGATGATCAACACTAGTTGCTTCACCAGCTTCACTATAATTATATTGAGTAGGATGGAAATCCCTACATGGATTACATGTGTTGATATAGTATCCATTCCTTCAACTATGTTGCATTTCTAAACAATTTCATAGACTAGATTAGTTTATGAATCACAACAAATAACTCCAATCTTGTAAAACACTTAACATAAATTGAACAGTTTATGGATATAAACCATAATCATAAAAAAAATTTCTTTGAGGAATAATATTATCATAAACCCTTCATAATTTATTATAAAAAAAATGGGAATTATCCGAAGAATATCACTCAGGAGTGTTGTAACCATGAGTGCAGTAAGGCCCATTGTTGTGAACATGTTACCATTCGAGTCCATCTCAAAGCGGTGTTTTTGGGTTTTACACCAAGGTACATCTATTCCAGATTTTGGTCTACCTGCTTGTATCTAGACAAATATGTATTATTTATAAAACACAAAAAATATCAACAGTACCAAAATTTTAGAATGTTCTTCTATACTAATCCTCAAATTATATCTTAGGGTAATGCTCTCTAATCAGAGTTTTTCTAAATCTAGCTTCCAAGGTTTGTAATAAACACCCTCTGATACCAACTATAAATCCCCAACCCTAACTACCTAGAGTCGGTGAATTATTATATTACATTGATATGATCACAAAAGTTCAACTCTCGAAAGACTGATTATTTTTGTAGCCATGGAAATATTAGATTCATTCATAAGTATTTCATTACATTATAAAATGAAAAACTAAAACCACATAATCTCCATAGGCCATACTCATATCCCTTATACTATTCATATATCTCAGTCATAATATACTTCTTTGCATCCTGGGACAAATAAAACATAGAAATGGGTGAGGTCAGATGCTCAGTAAGGATAACAATATAGTCGAAACATTCATAAATAAGCATTAACATTTAAGGAAATGTAAGACTAAAACAAAATCCTTTTAAACTTTAAATTCAACATAATATGGAAGAGATAAAATAAAATAATGCAATTTACTTAATTAATGGATATTCTATTAGTTGAATAAACACATTCAATATCAATAGCCACTTTCATAATGATGGAATTCATAATTCCAGACTTCATAACTGTATTGACAAGGCATTGTGCCAAGAATACAAATAAAATTTTGTCAAGGCCTTCTGAAAAGACACTAGTTTTTCTCATGATAAAAACAGATGCATTAAAGAGCTATAACGGGCTCCATCCCTCACTTTCTAAGTCTAATGCATTCATCATAAGAAAATGTTTAAACATAACATAAACATTTATATTGAAACTAATAATAAAAATGTCAAATATTTATCTATAAACCATGAGTTGTGTAGAAATAACACATCCATAGTCAAACATATCACAAAAACATTAATACAATATGGAAGTTTTTTAACATAATAAATCAACTTCAAATAATATTACCATCCATCGAAGGATGTTGATAGAGATGAAATCATACCTTTTTTTAAGGACATATCTCCTTCTATTTTGAAATCATTTAAAAGTCATATAACTATAAAATAAAACATTTATTTTTGAAAATATTCTTATATGCTTGTAAGGTATGCTTAGATGATGTTATAAAGGTGGAAAATAGACACACCCACCGTATAAGTTAAAAACATTCTTTCCTTGATTTTCTCGAAAAGGTCTTAAGGTACCTTGTTTGGAAAACGATGGAAAGATTTATTTCAAACCAATTTTTAAAAAATCAAACAAAGGTATAAAGGACATTAAACCATAGTTTAGTAAATAGTAAAAAATATTTTGAATACATCTTTAAGAAACAGGTATGTGGATGATAAAGATGTATTAGTAGATACTTACGTAAAAACAACCTTGGATAATAAAGAGATTGTAAAATTAACCCTTACCTTGTACATTTCCTGGGTTGAGAGTAGGTTAAACTCTTGTATAATGGTGAAATAATTTTTATTAAATTATACAAGAACCATATACATTAATATTACATCATATATGATATTCAATTATTGATTTGTTAATGATATTTTAGTTGTAATATCGTTTCAAGTGTTAACTGGTTCATTCTCCTTTATATGATTGGTTACGTAATCAATGTTTGTTATAGATAGGATGTATTTGATTCATAAACAGAATGATATTATGTTAAAAATAATTATTTTTAATCATAAATTGAAAACTATTCTTGAATATTATGCTGGGGAATGAATCTCATCGAGTTCGTGGAGACGGTAATCCATACATACACACAAGTAATAATATCATTATTTTGATATTAAAATAGTATATAATATCATGGTATATCATATATACAGAATAATTATCATGTTATATTTATTATTTACATCATTTATACTCATTATTATACTTATCCAAATGATGAAGTGTTTGAATAACAAACTACACCACGTCGTGGAGACGGAAATCCGTACGTACGCATGTATAGTGACATAGTCATTTCTAGGATGGAAAGAATAATAAATTTGGTTGTACTATTAATATAATAGCATAAATGTATATAGAATATACTAGAGTTATTATTTTTTAATGTAATCAACAATGAAAGAGTTAGTGAAAGAAGAAAATAACATGAATGTGGTGATGGAATATTTACCTCCTCTTTAGGGTCTTCCTTTTGATTTGATGAAAAGGGCTCCTTAGGTTGGTTTTCTGAATAAAGAAATGCCTCTAGGATGAAGGTAAGACAATTCAAAGGATATTAGGGCTGGGTTGGCAGAGCCAAATGGAATTTAAGGTGTGTATTTGAGAAAAGGTGAGGTTCCATTTTTTAAGAGAGGTGCGGGTCACTATAGGAAAGGCTTGAAATATTATGTTATAATAAAACCCTTTTCAATTTCTAATGACTCCAAAATGAATTATTTAAATTATATGGTAGGGATGGGTCAAACACCTCTCAACAAATAGGTTTTAGACAGGTTTAGGTTATCATATTAACCCTATCTTTTAGATTCAACTCTTAGTTAAATTGTTTGACATTTACCATGTCTCTTTGTATTTTTATATAATATGGTTAATAAACATACAATAAACTTCCAATAGAACCAAAAGTGGTTAATTAACGAAATAAATAATATTTTTCAAGATCTTTTTCCAAGACTTATATTTTCAGGAATAGAAAACCAATTAATAATATAATATTTGTTTTAAAAACTCTATTATGTCAATTTTGACACTATTTTGTATTTTGTTTTTTATAAATTTATAATATCATTATTTCTTCTAATAAAATTCATTTAATCAACCATAAAATGTCATATTAACCTATATAATTAATTTAATTCACTAAAATTCTCGAATTATATTAATTTGGATATTTATAATATCGATTAGTTTATTCTTTCATTAATAATGTAATTATTGCATCATCATATTTTCATAAATAAATTAAATTATTTAGTGTCTAAAAAATATAAATAAAATACAATTTTGTAAGAAAACTTTTTAGTTTTGTAATGAATATTTATAGTCAAATTTATCTTATGTATAACCATATATTTAAAAAAATTAGTTATTAAAAATTAATTTTAAATATTTTAACTCTTCTTTAAATAAAGTAATAATTAATGTCCTAATCTAATCCATGTAGATCAAAAGAGATCATATTTTGTTCCTAAGGATGATTTTGGTGTAATTAAACTTATCTAATTAAATTAGGACAAGTTTTATTTTAATTAGAATATCATTTTTACCCTGAATTACCCTATTTACTTTTAACCATGGTAAAGAAAAGTATAAAGTTACAATTCACCAAAAATTATCTTCATCTTATTAAACCACATTTTACTTAATGATTTTAGCCATGTCTCTCATATTTTTTAAATTCAACTCACAGAAGTGGTAAATATACGTTTAATACAAAGTTTCAAATGCTCCTAGGAGGTGGGTAAAAGACGGTAAATAGTTTGAAAAAAATTTATATATCTAAACTTATTGTAAAATGACATCATTGAATTATGTTGAACATATATATTTATTAAGTATCTATTTTTACCTAAAATAAATTATAATAAAATAACTATTTATTAAAAAAAAGTCAGTTTAAACCAATAACGTAGTGTTTTTTCACTATTCATCAAAAATTGAAAGTGTTCATAAAAATACAAAAAATTCATCCCATGCTAATTTCAATATTCCGAATCCAAAAATTAAGTACATTTTGAATGCTAAAATTTATAAAATTTCAAAAAGTGGGTATTACTATTCATAACGGCTAGTTGGATTGGTCGTGGTGTGTTAGAATCTCGATGTTGTGTACAATTAAAGCTATTTCATTAAACAAAGGGATACGTAGAATGAAATATTGGGGTGTTACAATAAATAAATAAATAATTTTTTTTTAATTTTATAGAATAAATACTGACTATTAGATCCATATTATGAAAAGTATATCTGGTTATATTAATAACCCTATGATTGGGAGAGGATCAATTAGAATAGTATTCCATGATGACAATCTTTGAATCATGGATTGGAAACCCGATTTCCCATAGTGTTTATGGATTTAATTCTAATAAAAACATATACCATTCATAATTTGTTCTACTCTTAACTTCTAGTAGGTAATTTTATTCTCCTTTTCAATACTTATCTTTTTTTGTTATGATGAAAACTAATCAAATCCACTCACAAATTTATTCTTGGGTCGATTATGTTGTACATGAATGAATTTATGTTCCCAAAATTTAGGAATTTATACTATTTGATTATCATACTTATGTCATAATTCTAATGATAATGGATTGAGTCCAACCAAAACAATTTCCATAGTCAATTCCAATTGTAATTTTTTTTGGTAATTCTTCCCTCATTCACCACATGTTCATTATTGGTATTTTCTTTGGAATTTTTGTTGAAAAATACTCAATGTTCTATCATTGTGAAACAATAAATTGGTCAAAATGATCAATACCATTGGATTGGGATTGAAAGAATTGTCCAAATCCAAGTAATGTTTCACTTATGGAAGATAGATGTATATCAAGAATATTAATTCATTGATCAGAATTATGGCGGTAGTTCTGGTTGGGGGAAGATCAATTTCTAAGAAGTTTGGATGGACAAAATCTAATTACCAGTAAGTCTTGGTCAATATTTGATACATATATTATAGTGCGAATCATGAATGTATAGAAAGTTTACAATTCATGTGATGAATATATATATGAATAAGCATTTGGTTTTGAAATAATATTGACAGCACGACGTGTAGCCTGAAGGACGTGCACTGTGTACTACCCATGGTGTGATTTCAAGGGTATTGGTAAAATAAAATATCAAATGACGTATGGTACCCCCCCAATTACCGTGTGACCTAATCTTGGGGCCTTAGAATATACCATTATGGTACGTGAGCCCAAAATCAATAATATGCTAATATTTTTAGAGAAGGACATTATATTTGATTGTGTATACGTCATGCAACACAGAGTTTAAACGAACCAGAAAATATTAGTAGTTAGTTATAACCATTACAACATATCCATACAATTTTTACGATTTAAAATTATTAACCACATTATGAAATATATATAAATTTCTAAATCAATAAAATTATTTTATTAATTTCATGGAATTAATGACAAAATTGTTTAGGAAAGGAATTTTATTCATTGAAATTTCGTTTTCTTAAAAAATTGTATTTATTTCTATTTATAATAGATTATTATAATTTTTTTAAAAGGTTGGGGCTGAAGCCTCATTTTTATTATTAAATCAAAGCAAAGTCCTCTTTTTAACTTGGTAGAGGGAAAACCATTACATAGCCCGAAGGCCCAGTGGGCTTGTAGCCCATTACATAGCCCGTAGGCCCAAATTCTAAGGCCAATTCACATTCTGTGAATAGTAACACGATGCTATAGTACTGCACAGTATCGCCGCCGCTACAGTGCCCAGCCGCCGCTACAGTGTCCTGCTGCCGCTACAGTACCCGCTGTTGAACAGTGTCGCCGCTGCTACAGTACTGCTACAGTACTTCTAAAGTAACCTTCGCCCCATGGGTTTTGAACCCCCATTTTCGATGTAGTATTAAGGGGTGTTTTATAAAATTTTATAAAACAATTTGAAATTTTATTTTATAAAAACCATATAAATAATGAAATTATCATATCAAAATTATTTTATGGTGAATTTTTTATACATTTCAAAAAAGATTTATTTTTTCGATAAATAGTGACATATATAGATTTTTATTGAAAACCAACTTTTATATTAAATTATTGATAAATTAGAATTTAATTTTTTATTTGAATTAAAAATCTATTATTTTATTTTGATTAAACATAAACCAAGTATTGTTTTTAATGAATTTTAAACATTATTTTTGAACTCAAATCTTTTTTTACAAAAAATGGAATTTTTTAAGAAAGCAATTTTGTTCATGTTATCTGTTATTACATTAAAATTACTTTCTTCCATGAATATTTAATGAATTTGATAAAAGAGATTCCATATTTTCTATTAGGGGATTCCAATTTGGTAAATTGACCTCTATTATTTTTTGTGAATATCAATAGTAACAATTTTTAAATTTATTATCATAGTAATGGGTAAACCATATTAATATAGGTTAAAATAATGTGATAAGTACGTAATTTTTATATTAATTATTATAGGATGAATTTAATTGATAACTGATCAGATTAGGATTTAAATAGATTTTCTAATGGACATATTCCCAAAAACATTACATATACAATCTTTAAAAAAGGGAATGATACATAATTCCCCTCACTTAGTTTTAAATATCATTTATGTGTTAAATAGAAAAAAAATGAAAGATATGAATGAATATAAATGTATATTTTGTTCATAATAAAATTAGAATCAACATTTTACTTTATTTATAATTTTTAATAATTAATTAAGTACCTTAAATTCGTTAATAATTATAATACAATATTTAATCAATTAATTAAGAAAAAAATGATTTTAAAAATATTGAAAGTGAAAAAATATTGAGTTATAAAATTCCAAGAATTTTAAAGATAACTATAAAATATTAGTGTTTTAGGGGATTATATTCGTATTAAAACTTTTTTTTGTTTTTTATGTGGAATATAATTAATAGTACCAAATTAAAATTAATGATATTTCATCAAAACAATATTTTATTAAAAAAATTTATAATAATAAAAATAATGAAATATGAAATGATGTATAGGATATGGTCTAAAATTTCAACCATTTTCCATTTATGATCTAATTGTATCTATATATTTTCAACTATAACATTATAAAAGTTATCAATCATTATTATGGTTATGGTAAAAATAGGATAACCTAGTGGTTATACTAAAATACAAGGTTTTAAACACTACATAAACCTATCCAAATATTATTTGTTGATGGGATTCAAAACCCATACTAAACTATATTAGAATCCTTTTCCATTTAGAAGAATTTAAATATAGAATGAATTTGTTTTAAAAATAATATTTGTATAAATCACAGGAGTTCCTCTCAACTCAATTATAAATGGGAACCCCTTCATTCTCTTCTTCACACCAATTTGAGGATTTTATATCAATGAAAACCTACCAAGTTCTATTTTCTAATCCTATAACCTCATTATAGTGGTTTCTTTCATCTCAACATATTAATACTAGGACCCTTAAGAGGTTATATAAAGGATTATTTTGAAATAATAGGAGACTATAGTGCATTCGAAGAAAGTCAAAAATCGTGTAAGGGTTTATCATCTAAAATTGTCTTCTTTGGGAAATTTGTTGTGTTACTCACCTATATTCCATTATGAGGTGTACATAAAAACCTTTTATAATTTATATCATTATTACCTTAATATTCACGATATTTCATTATTTTTGTTGTTGTTATTATTTCATGGGGATTATGATTCATATGTTACAAATTAGTTAATAGTTTTATGTTACAATATCATTATTAAACTGGATTACGTATGTTGAAGTTTTTATGAAAAAGTATTATGATGTACTTCTCAAGAAAATCATTTTTTTAATTATCCGCTATGTTTTCTTAATAATAAATTTATTTCTTTCATTTTCTTCACCATAAGTACTAAATAGAATAAAAAATTTTGTTTTTTAGGAAAATCAACTTTACTTATTTATTTGGCCGAAAACCATTTAACTTCAATATCCATGTTTTCCAAAAATGTTTTAATGAGTTTCTATATTTTAAATATGAATTTATAAATTCATTAGTACCAAAAATTTTCATTTTATAAAATTGTTTAAAAGGAATATTTTGTTGTTTTTTGAACAATGTGTTATTTTGACTTTTTACCAAAATGTGAAAGGAATGTGTTATTTTAACTCTTACTACATGAAGGGAATTTACAATTTTCAGTACCACTCAATAACATAAATATTTCATTATAGTATTCCTAAGATATTTTGAATGAAAATGATTTTCATAACATTTTGTGAATTTTTTAGTTTTGGAAAAGTGATTTTCATAGTGGAAAGGGTATTTTTTATCAAGAATTTTTTTATGTTATTATGATGGTATTTATATTCATAAAATACCAAAACCCATTATTTTTATTATTATTTACTTGGTATATAATCCAAGATAACGTTTTTTATTATTTATAAATATAGTTTATATTTATGATGACAAGATGTTTTTGAAAAATATTCAATTTCCATGGTCTATTCTGTGATGAAATGATGAAATATTGGTGAAAATTTTTTCTTTTACGTTGGTTATGAATTAATGATATTTTTCAAAAATAATTTTATTTTCATGGGTTATTATATGATAATTCTTTTATCAACTTGTGGAAAACATCAGTATGATTTTAATTACATGATGTGTGGGCCCAAAATTATATATCCCTCCAATGCATTGGGTAATAATAGAAATACAATGAGATAAATAAGATTCGAATGGGGAGTGAACAAAGTTCAGTGAAAGTATCTCTCCACTATTATAGACATGGGAGTGATCCTCCACTACTATGATGGTTTACAGAGTGAACTCAACCCACTATGATAGTATTGTAAATGATCCATGCTTACTATGGAATTACTTTTCAATACTTACGTGCATTCCTAAAACTTATGTCTTATGCCAATTTTATTCCTTCATGGACCAAGTTATTTGATTCCTATATATTTTAATAATTATAAAAATCCAAAAAATTATTAAATGACATAGAAATATGATCATTGGTATAATGTTTATGGTTTAAAATGTCAAGATCATGTTCTCATACAATTATAATCAAGTTATTCTCATGTGATCATTGATATCTCTCATGTTTACCCTAAATAAGAATATGAGCCCGACCTTTTATTATGTTTCCTCATCCCATGATATAAATAACATTACTAGGTATGATATGTCTTTGATGGGTTCTAGTTTTTAATATTCTTGCAGGATTTTATGTAGTACACTTTTAAACATGTTTTTTTAATCCATGTTTTGATAGATATAAGACCAATAATATTTTGGAGTGGGTCACAAGGTTATATATTCATTATTCACCTATTAGAATGTAAAATAATGTTATAAAAAGAATATGACATAATATAAATTACTAGGTACCTGAACACATATAGAGTTCATGAGAACAACTCGTTACAAGGATTTGACCAGAGTACTCAAACATGACTCTGAACACATGCATGATCTGATGATTATGGGAATGAGATAGAACCCATTTGATATCCTGACGAAAGAAATACATTCCATGTACACCCAGTACATAGTGTGTAATGTTTCTATGGATGTTTTAGGTTCTTTTGCTCTTCAGTATAGACCACTTTCCGTAGGGTACACTCCATTTGTCCATCCCCATGACGGTAGAGTGAGGCATCATGTCTTGAGCATAGGAAATGATCCCCTCTATAGGATAGACCTCTGATAGAGTTTTTTGAATCCCTCTATGTGGCTCAGGGTGAGGTCACCTATTCTATCTTTATACATTTGTGGGCATTTCTAAATTGGTGTGACAAAAATATTTTACATTGAACCCATAATTAAAGTATTATTTCATAAAGGGTATCATATACCCACATTCTTAGAGAGAGATACCTTATTTTTATATTGACCTATTATGAGTTTCATCACATACTTATTAATTACATGTTCTGATGTTCATGACATCATAAATGATCACCATTCGTGTTATCCGGCCCATGGAGTGTGTCCGCTCGGACAAACATTACAATAAAACTATAAATATTATCCTACAATGGAATGAAAGCTTCACCATACCTTGATTCTTAGTCCATATCTTGAAAATATCTAGGATATTTATTATATATCTATTATTATAATTTACATGGATTTATGTTGATGAGATGACTACTCTCTTGATTAATCATGTTTTGGGATTTTGGGGCTTCATACCTTGTACTTTTATAATCACCCTTACATGGGATATTCCAACAAATGTTTTGTCTTATGACATAATGGTCCTCTAGATGGTGTACTAGGAGGGCTAGGAGCGTAAAGAATAGTTTGGCTATACAGACCATGGTTTATACTAGGTGTTGAATTTTGAAATTGAACCCTCCATTTTAATTGTGTTAAACTCATATATCATTCATGGTGGGGTTGTATTTTTTACTTTATGCTTTCGAGTACATATGTCAAGAGTTGATTACGGGATATATATGTATGCATTAATTTTGATATTGGTTGTATTTTATCATTCAGTATGGTGTCTGGGATTGGATATTTGTTTTTGTGTATAGGTAACTTATTATTAGTCCACCCCAATGTTTCTTATGCATACTCCATTAATTGTTTAATCTATTTTACTATTATAAGATGGTCTTGGGCTATCACACACATATCAACTCTTGTCAGGTGGGCTCCAGTTGATTGGGATATGATAGGATAACCCATGTCTAATTTGATAAATTTATGATGCATCCCTCTCAGTGGGATATTACAAATGGATCAACCTCTACCCATAAAAATATAAGAATTCAAAAAAATCATGCAATATATTGATACAAGATGAAAGATCGATATCATGTCACATCCAGAAAGACTCAGTATCATCAAAATCCATATGCAATCAAAGATCATGCATAAAAAACATCGACACACACACACAAACCACTTGTGATCAAACATAAATCATAGGTATAATGGGGACTCAGAAGAATATATTCCATATAATGGTACCAAAAAACAAGAAAAACATGTGCTATGGTCAAGGACCATATACCATATTTGAAACAATGTTTCAATGTGAAGGGTTGCAGTTTTAGTCCAATCGCACCACTACAAACACCAAATCCATTACTAATCCATCATGATTAGAATTATAGAATAAATATTGAATATATTACACTCTCAAATGGTAGTAAAATATCACATATAACTGATAAGATTCTCTTCTAACAATTGTTTAGGTCTAAAAGATACATATATGCTAATTCCCTAAATCTGAGTGATGACTCTATCAATGGACAACAAGTCTCTTATTAAACAAAAGAAAACCATTATATTTGAACAATTAAAAAAGAATATAGTGTTTTTATCATGTAGAAGTTAATATGATTGATCTTGATTAATGTGGAACTCACTGGATTAGGAATGCTGAATCATACCATGGTCCATTCAATGAACGGAGGTTACAATATTAGTAAAGAGTGGAATAAATCACGAGAAGATAGATATTAGGGGTATGGGGTAGATAAAGGACTATGAAAATAAGAGAAATAAAATAGGGTTCGCATTAAAAAATGATTAATAATGGAAGGCTTTACTGGGCCCCAAACGAAACTAGGGGAAAGTGAATGTTTTTTTGTGATGTTGGTAAAACATTTTCAAGCTACATCATGCCAAGATTCATGGAATTTTTTCATTTATATCTTCTAAAAAAGATATTTTCATCCTTAAATCCCATTGATACATATTAATGAAGCTCAATATAGTATATAATGTAGTGTATATAAACTAGAGGGTATCATACTTATCTCCATATTATAAATTCACTTTCTCAAGATGTATCCCTATAGTTTTCTTGAATAACCTGGGACACTATGCTTGAATTTATAGCTCACACTACCAGGTAACTTCTTAACCATACCCATGATTCTTTTGAGCCCATAAAAGAGGAAAAATAATTGAAAAAAGTATTATCACTTTTTCCCATGATCCAACTAGGATAATACCTCAAAACATGAGATATATGGAACAAATTATTCATTCTTTGATCCCATGGATGAATATATAATTGATATGACACTATAATGATATGTTTGATGAGCTCTAATATCAAATAGATCCATGTTTCCAATAATCCATGATTATGTAGAAGTCTATTACCTAACTGAGGGGACACTTGTACGAAGTCTCTATCACCCTCAAGGAACTCCAAGGGTTATCACCTTTATTTAATATATTATTGATTCCTATTCTGAGATGTAACTAGTGAATTATAAATCAAATACACACACTCCAAGGTATCTTGATCCATATCAGGATGAATATTCATGTAAGTAATTCTAGTATATCATTGATCATCATGGTCATTCATAGTGATCCTCAAATGGATCACCTTATATCAAATATTGGAAACTACTATTGTAGTAAAACTCTACCAAAGCCAACTGTTCATCAAAAGATCCACCAAAATACAAGACACGCACCCGAAGAATATCCTATAATATATGGATCATTCTATATGATTATATGTTAATATGAGGATAAAAATCCATAATCAAATTGAAATATGTCTCCAAAATCTCTTGATAGCCTTTCCAAAATGGCTATGTGAACATAGTATATCTATTAGATACTAAAATTGAAGGAACTATAGGTATATGCATGATATATTATACAAGGAGATCCCTTATATCATGCACTAAATAAGTCTCCCATATTGGTGAGAACATAGCCTCCATGGTCAACTGATCCACTACAACCCAAACATCATATTTACAATGATGTCTTTGGAAACCCCATCATGAAGTCCATCATTACTTCATCCCACATCCATAATGAAAATTTTCACGAATAGAGAAACCCTATAGAGCATTGATGATCATCCATGATCCTCTAAATAGTGTGACAATGGGAGGAAAATAATTCAATGATCTTTTAATTCAAGCCCACCATAATTTTCATCTAACATAATGATAAATTTTGGTTGATCCCATGTTCATTACCCACTACAAAGCATGATAGGCTTTTATCAACTCCTATATCATTGAAGAAGTTACCTGATATATTCTATAAAAAATAAAAACCATGTCCATATAAGTCCCAATAATGTTCTAAAATATTTTCTACCTATAACATCCTGCCTTTTTGACATTGCTTTTCATTACTTATTACAAACAGAGGACCTTTAAAGTCAAGTGTCTTGGAAATCCGGAACAAAATACATGTAAACGTAAAAAAAATGTTAAATACCCTTTTAAAGCCTCTTAACAATTTCATACTATGTTCAACTGTTGCATCTCATAACATTGAGACATACATCAAAGGAATGGGTGAGCAGAAAGACCAGTACAGAAAGCAAGGGAATCAGTTAACTTGTGATATCAGTATAAACTTGATGAAAAACATAAATAATTGAGCAATATAAGTAAAGGAATTTAATAATGAAAATAACTTGAACCATAACATGAATATGTGGCTAAACCATTTAATTTATACATTCATGAACATATCACCAAGGTTCATCCCTATGGTGTCATAAAAATTACCTCTGTAATTCACCATGGTATCGTGAAACATGTCATCCATATATATTTAATTCATTACCCAATTCATTGGTGCGCTATCTGGGAACACCCATAATATTTTTTTTCATGTGATCCACAGAGATCATAATGAATCATTTCATAAATTACGCATATAAAGTATAAATGATGGGTTTCACTTCAAAATCGTGACATTTTAAAAGTGCATAGAAACATGATCCTTATGTCTTTTATATACCTTGGAAAAGGAAAGAGGGTTTTATGAATTTCAATTATAGAATAAAATTGTTAAAATCTGTTATTGATGAATACCTCTAGAAATTAAAATACATTTGTGTATTCAGATAAATAAAACATGAGAATTTCTTGAGGAAAAAATAACTATTTTTTGAGACAAATTTTTTGCACCATAACTACCAATATCATGGTTTTAGAAAACAATAAAATGGGGGGGGGTACAAGGGTTTACCATTAATAAATGAATAATTTATAATAGAGGAACACAATAAAAATAAATAAGATCATGATGTGGAATGACACACCACATGACAAGGAAACTTGAAAGAAAAGAGAAATTTTTATTTATTTTATGTAAATTCGGCAGCCAAACAACGTCTCTTAAAAATTCAGAAAAATATTCCTGAGAGAAGAAAGGGTCTCTCATTATTTGTATTGAAATGTAATGTAATAAGAAAATATAATAACATACCCATATATAAGAATATGAAAACTCTAAGACATAACTTAAAGAAAATCATGACTAAAAGAGGAGGGTGGAAGGTTTCCTTACCTTGAAGAGTAACTTAGAAAGCTTGATGGTTGGGACCATGGGAGGCCTGAGGGCTCCTCGAGAAGACTCCATTGGAGGTAAAAAACTAAAACATCATTGAGGAGGATGTTGGAATGAAAATAATGATGGAATGGCCTGGTTTTTATGAAACATGAGGGAATATATAATTAATTTCCATCGGACACCTCATCGGTGGTATTTGTAAAACCATGGGCTAGACCATGATATGTTTCCAAGGTATTAGCCACTTGGGACAACTCATAGCATATAATACTATTCACAAGCTTCCCAGAATGATTATATCATGATTAAATCATTGTTACATAATTATTACATCATTATAACTTCATTAATGATTTCATTAAACACCAGAAACTCAATACTGTATTTTCACTATTGACTGAAAGACAAAACCTTTAATAAAAATATCATAAATTATCCCTAACCTAATATAGATGCTCCGAGATAAAAAATGAACACCATTTTTTGAAAATAATTTTTTAAATATTTTTAATTTATTTTTTAAATTAAATATTTTTTTGCTAAATAATAAAACTCTAAAACAATAACTTATTTTATAATACCATGAAAAAGTAATCAAGGTACCAAAAAATTATAGTATAACCATAATAAAATAAACTAATAATTTATGATTACATTTTATGAAAATACATTTTCATTTTAAATTATTAAATTAATTATAAAAATGTAACTAAAATATTTATGAGCTACAAAAATAAAAAAAACGTATAATATGATCATTATTTCACTTTTAAGATGTCTAAATTGTATTTATACATTCATGGGTGAAATTTATATTTCATTGGATGATTTAGAATTCATTACTATTCATATGGATGTGTTACAATTCATACTTTAATTTTAACAAAAAATCAATTTGATATTACTCGACCCTAAATTTCTTACTGATCCCAACTGTAGAAGAACATTTTTTAAAAATCATTTCACATTATTTTTTTTAAAGGTTGGGGCCGAAGCCTCATTTATTATTAAATCAAATCAAAGTCCTCGTTAAATGGATTGAGGGAGACCCATTACATAGCCCGAAGGCCCAGTGGGCAATTTGCCCATTATATGGCATGCATGACCATTTTTTTGGCCCAAGGAAGAATCTGTGAATAGTACTGCTACAATATCCACCACTGCTACAGTACCCTGCCACCGCTATATCTCCCATTGTTGCTACAATGTCTCTGCTGCTACAGTACACTATAGTACTTCTATAGTACCTTCACCCATTGTGTTTTGAACCCCCATTTTTCATGTAGAATTAAGGGGTGCTTACCACTAAGACAAACCCCAACTACCATAATTTTACATTATTAATTATTTAAAGTTTACATAAATATTTTAAAATACCTTTTTTTCAATATTCAACAATAATATTCATCCGATATTTTTCCAGACATTTGAAAATGACAAATTTTTAACATAATAAGAAATAAATATTTTATTTATACCAATGGACTTCAAAATTTATATAATGTCTCTTTACATATCCCCTTATAACACTTACATAGGACATATGTGTACGGTGTTCTATGAAGATAGAATCTTAGGGTGTCTTAGAAAACATTCCCTGAGTGGTGATTTCTATCATATTGAACTTCTCCCTTAGGCAATCTTGTTAAAGATTCACATGTTGAATCTCATCTTGGGAATGGCCCAGAGAAAAGTTCAATGATACTACCTCCTTCCCAAGATATGACAGATGGGATTCGTACGACCTGAGTCTACTTGATGTGGACAATGACTATTTTTTTGGTATTAATTATCCAAGATCGCTTGTATTTATAAACAATAAATTTTACATTATGATTTTAGTTTCCAATAGTCATATTGACCAATGGTCATATAACAGTTGAAACCCAATGGTATAAATTCATTATCTAAAGGCTATAGTTTTGTGGAGTATAAGGTGAAATAACACACAAATTAAAGAAACAAATATTATTGAAAAGTTTGGGATGATACTATCTTCACCCCTTAATAAATTTCATCCCTAAAATTTTAACTCGTACCATATGTTGGTAAAAAGTGTTGGTACTTCTGCCTCATAGAATCCTCTGGTTTCCACGTGGATTCTTCACATTTGTGGTCCCTTCACAACACCTTAACAAGGTGGGTAGTCTTGTTGTGTAGAACCTTTTCTCTATGATCCAAGAACTCCACTGGATGTTCTTCATAAGATAGGACATGTTCCAGGTTTACCACCTCTGTATTTAGTACATGTGACGGGTCAGGTATGTACTTCCTCAAGTGGGATACTTAGAAGACGTCATGCACTTGTGCTAGATTTTGAGGAAGGGCAAGCCAATAGTCCACTTCTCCTACGTGTTCACTGATTACATTGTGGTCAATGTACCGAGAGTTGAGCATCTCTTTCTTCCCAAACCTCAAGACACTCTTCCAAGGTTAAATTATAATAATGACATTGTTACCAACATCAATCTCCATGTCTCTTTCAACGGTTGTCATCATTTCACTTTTTCTGACTCTGAGAATCCTTAATGTGTTGTTGGATGGCATGAAAATTGTTTTCCATCTCTAGCACAAAATCATGCCCAAGAAGCATTCTCTGAACATCTTTATGAAAAAAAGTAAGAGTTCTACATTGCATTAAATATAGTGCTTCATATAGAACAATTTGAATGCTCTAGTGGAAGCTATTATTGTAAGAGAACTCAACTAAAGGGATATGTTGTTCCCATCCAACATTAAATTAAATTAAGCATGTTCTCAACATATCCTACACTATTTGAATAGCCTATTCAGATTGGCCATCAGTTTGGGGGTGATATGTGTCACAAAAATTCAATTCAGTGCTCATTACATTCTGATGTGCATAATTTTAATGTGAACCTTGAATCACGATCAGATACAATAGTGAGATGACCTCTATGCAACCTTTCCAATTCCTTCACCTAAATCATGTCAACTTGATCAAGAGAGAAATTTTCTATAATTGAGATAAAATTGGCAGTCATGGTGAGACGGTCCACAATAACCCATATTGCATTGTTCCCTTTGGGAGTTCTCGGGAGACCAGTGACGAAGTCCACAGTGTTATTGTCCCAGTTCTCTGCCGGTATGGGGAGTGGTTGCAATACCACATTTAAGAATTTATTGCTCTTCCTTCACTAGCTGACATACCAGGCACCTTGTAGTGTAGTAAACAATCTACCTTTTTATATTATCACACCAATAATTATCACGAAGGTACTTATATATTTTTCTGCTTCCAGGATGTATAGAGAAAGTATAACTATGTGATACATCAATCAGCTCCATCTTTATTTCTAGAATTGATGGAACATATAGACTTTTATGAAATTATAGTACACATTTTTTTATCAATATTGAACTCAGGAAACATCCAATCCTTCACAAACCCAAACATCTTCTGTAAAAAAGGATATTCCTTCTGATCTTTCTTGATCTTCTCCAGTAATGACACACATATATATACATTTATATACATGTATTTATTAAAAGTAAAGTAAGAAATCAGGTTTATCTTAAATTATATATGTGTATATATACACAGACATGTACTTATTAGCTTTTGAAATATGGTGTCCCATATGAAATTTTATGTTTATATAGATACTTATATATGTATACACATATTTGGAATATAAAATTATTTTAACTTAGAATTTATTTTTAAGAATTATGTAACTTGTCTTGATTTTATGATTCTTTAAACATGAAATATTATATATAATTTATAGAAATATATGCATATATATAGAAGAGACCATTTTTTATTTAAAAAACAATTTTAAAAATATAATGACATATCATTCATTTATAGTTACATATTTAGATATTATTAATCATGGGAAATAAAAATATAAAAGGAACATGTGCAGGCAGTAGATACTTTACATGAAATTGAACATATTTAAATATATATCAATGACTTTATATATAAACTTATTTGAAAATAAAATATTTTTTCAAAATAATTTACAATTTACAAATAATGTATACATGTAGAATGTTGAATTTTAGAAGATTATGTTTATATATATATATATATACATAAATAATATAATCATGGAATTTTATATTATTATATATATATATAAGTATATATAAATATTATATATATATATATAATATTGATTAAAATTTCAAATTTAGAATCCCTAAAAATTAATAACTTTAAAAAATTTGTATATAGATTTGAAACTCTCTTTCTTATGATAAATTAATAATAAATAAAATATATCACTTAAAAAATATTAGATTCAAATTAAATCCTAATTTATATAATTTTAAATTAAATACACCTCCCATACACAGAAATAGAATGAAATTTTATAACACATTAAAAATATTTTTATAAAATTAAATTAATAGAGATAATTAATTATATAAAAATAATAAATCCCCTACTACAGTTTTTTCTAAATGTACGATTACATAATTATAAGTCTATCAAATTAAATTTATAAACAATAAAAATGAAACCCGTAATTGAATTGGAAGAATTTAAATCCCATAGGATTCTTGACACCAAGATAATGAAATCCAATGAATTTGGGGAGTTTGTGTTCGGGTCCTTTGGTGTGAATAATGAGATTCATACACACACACAAATATATATATATTATATTAGAATCATTCAATTTAATTTGAAAGAGAAATATGTGATATTCACAGGACTGGTTCATATATATAATTTTATATAATTCATTGAATTTTGATATTTTTTATTCCACATATAATATTTATATTTTTATATTTATATTATTTTCTTGTATTCAAGGTGTTAGAAAACATTTAAAAAAGTGGGGTCCCTTTTAATATCAGTAAATCCCAATTGGACACATTTTATCAGATCTTATTTAATTGGTTTATTCTTGTTATTTATGTTTTATTTATTTTATAAACGTCATGTTTTTCGAAATCTTTTTTTTCCTTTTTTGTTGTGATGTTAATCAAAACTCACTTTTTGTAGATATTTGTTTTCATTTTTCTTTTTAATCATCTCACATCCTATTTTTTATATCATGTGTCTCGGTTTTTTTTACCGATTTTGTTATTTATATTCAATTTTTATCTTTTTTTTGTATTTCATATTTCATATTTTAATTTTATTCTTTAATTTTTTTTAAAACATGTTTAATTTGATTTTTTATTCATTTAATCATTTTTTGAACATATGTATGAAATTTGTTTTTAATAATAATTTTATTTATTTATAAATTTAAAGTATTATAAATAAAAATCATAATAAAATTACATATATTTATAAAATATATTATCTTAAAAATAATAATAATAACTTTCTTGAAAAAATATATGTCATAATTAAATAGTATTATTCTTATTGTCCTTACATTAATTTTATTAAAATTAATTTATCTGAATTTAAATATTTTTATTATAAGTAAATATTTTATTAAAATTTAAATTCCTATAAATTTTTTATTTAAAAAATTTATATAAAAAATACAATGTAATAATTTTAGAAAAAAAATTCCCTATATTAAAAATTATCAAGTAAATATTTTGGATAAAATTAACTTAAGAAAATCAATTATTTAATAATAATGTTTCATTAAACAGTGTCATTTTAATTTCTTCCTTAACTTATTTATGTTCGTAAATGATAATTTAACATTAATTCTATATTTTCTAATTACATTTATAATATTAAATTATTATTTAAAAAATTATTCCTTTTACTAAAACTCAGGATATTAGAATCCATAACTCTCATTTCCTAATATATATATCCATGTCATGATAGTAGTGAACAGATGACCAAAGATGAGTCATATATATATATATATTTCAAATATATTATCATTCCTTCCTAGAAATTATTTTAAACATAAGTGAAACAACTTAAAATATTCTAAATAAGTTGTCTAATGGATATCATATTAGTTATGAAATAGTAATATTTTATTTGGAAACTACCATATGTCTTTGTTTATAACAATTTTTTAAAAGTTGTCATCGGATAAAAAGAAACATTAAAACACAGAAGTGAATATAAGTTATTGATCGTACAGCCAATCATGAGATTAACCTCATGTCATGGTCAACTATATTTCCACAATGGAATGGTTTCTTTTTTAAGGTAGTGAAAGAAGACTTTAATTCTGTTGGTTCAGAATCTTGATTAATATGGGTTTTCATAGGAAAAATAGACTCTTCTCTTCTTAGTGGGATTTGTATTTCTAGAAACACATACCTTATAAAAATATATACATCTAAAGAGGTGATTTATGTTCACCATAATGGATGACACATATATTATTCCTTCAACATAAATACTACTACAAATAAAAAGTAAATGGTAATATTCTATGGTATAAAGGTATGTTTAAAATCAATTAATGAACCATCTGTATCATGATTCAAGGAACTTTTATTTTGAATGAATCTACGACTTGATATTGTTGGTAGTTATTCAAGAGAAACTAGACATGGATAGTTCAAGTTGGTACCAATATAGTATGATATTTTATTGAAAGGTCCGGTTTATGAAAAAAACTTATTTAAAAATTAATATGACTAATGATTTTTAATTTTACTTTGTAAAAGTATATCATTATGAGAATCATATTGGGAATTTATGTTAAAACAACTTCATTTGTAGGTAAAATTATGGTAGATTTCTAAAAAAATGACCAAAGGAGACACTATGGTATATTTATACAATGAACAACTAAATGGTTGGTTGAAATAAATATATTCCATTAATATTTTCATATTAAATAAAATAATTTATGAAAACAAAGAATTCATATTGATCATAGAATATCTATTTTGAAATTAATGAGTGACATGTTTATCCAAATGTTTAAATGGAGTTCCATAGGTTTTCAAGATAAGTATGTTGATAAGATATGAAAATAATTTTTATGTCTTACCACTTTTTAAGATCATGGAATAAAATTTCTCCATGTTTTATTTTAAGTAAAAAATATATTCTTGGGAATACGATCTTAAAAATAGATCTACGAGTTTGATAAATCTAGTCAGAAAACATTTATTAATATAATATTGAAAAAAATGATGAAAAATTTCAAAACTAAATTGTTATCTACTTATAATCCTTCGAATTAAACAAGCATGCTAATATTAAAAGATTATAGAGATTAAAATATTTTTACAAGATTAAGTGATAGGAATTCGTCTCATGTAACTTGATTTGTACTAAAATTTGTCATTATTGATGAATAAAGAATAACAGGTGAAAATTAAATAGATTCTACATAATTTTATAGACCTCAAGTTATAAAATTTTTAAAGTATATGGAAATTTAGACTTAGATGATTTCTTGTTGTTTGGAAATGTAGGAATACTAGTAATCAAAGTAATTGAACACTTGTTACACTTGGTACAATTTTATCTTGTTATAGAGAAAATTCTAAGGTAATACGTAAGAAATTCATATTATAGCCATTGTATTCCATATCTGAAATATTTGATTGTGTTGCGACTTCTGATGAAACATATGAAATAGTTTTAGTAATGACCAATTCTAATTTTTTTTATTCAAAAATGAAGTGATTCATTATAATCCATTATTATTGATATATTCATGATGTTAGGATTCTAAAATTGAAATAAGAGATGTATACTCATTTATATCACTACTCGGATGATTTTCTCAACATAGTAATGTTGTAGTAAAACAATTCATCACACTGAAAATGGATTTACCAACTCTGACCATGGAAGTGCAGTATGCCAAGTAGTTGTAGCCATACATAATAGAATAATATTTTACATGATAGGACTAACTAGTCATTAGCAATTGGCTCAATTGTAAGTGGTATTTTGTTGGAGATGGTCACCTAGAACCATCTATGTTGTAATTTGGAATACATATAGCTTCAATGATGTGAATATTAATATTAATATCTTATCAAATATTGATTGTTTCTCTATATAAAATTTATGTGTTAATGTCCTACAGTATATTTCCTATTGATATGGTCATAGTTGTTCCCCACTATGATGGGATCCTTGAGATTCTATAATGATATATCTCAAATATTGTTATTCATCCAGATAAAATATTACGACACTACACAACGTACATAGACTCTCAGGTGTGAGTACTGATATATGGATTATGGTTATTATTATTATGCTCATTCTAAGTAATCTCCAAGATGAGATATTATGAGAACATACCCACCAACAAGAATTCTTCATGTCTTGGTGTCATCAGATATTCCTCTCTATGATTGTGTCTAATGGTATATACACTTTAATATTACCATTCATTCATTTCATGACTCAAGAACGTAGTTTTACTAAAAAAAACTGACACACCATATATTGGTAGGACATAGGGTATGTTGGGAGTATCATGAATGACATGTTATTAATGGATTAATCATGGAAAAATTTATCTCATACATCATTATCAATATTTATATCTCAAATTTTTTAAAATATAATTATCACTTAAATTCCATGGCTATGGTGTAACAAAATTTATTCTAGATAGTTAATTAATGATGTATCAAGCATAGATGTTTATAACAAAGATGTGCTACCTGCTTGATGATATATTGAGACAAAAGACTGATGTTACACAGTGAGTGTTCATATGTGGTTATCCTCATTATGACATTAATAAATTTCTCTTGGGTTCCTTGACCCATTACTATATAGTAATCATGGAATTTAGGGAATATCACCTATTGTTGAAGAGAAATAATCATACAGGGTCACACCCTAATTGTTTCTATTGATCAGGATTAAATTCAATTTGAATTTAATTATTGTAATAAATAATAATTTAAATATTGAAGAATAATTTTATTCT
Source organism: Viscum album (assembly GCA_963277665.1). NCBI lineage: Eukaryota > Viridiplantae > Streptophyta > Magnoliopsida > Santalales > Viscaceae > Viscum > Viscum album. The sequence goes on along the minus strand of OY728162.1, from coordinate 342,914,377 downwards.
TGATTTATTGATAGTTAATATTCACAAGGTAATAAATAATTTATTAATCATTAATAAACAATTTATTTGATTTCATGAATATTTAATAAATATTTATTCACTATAATATTGGTAAAATATTATTATTTTTTTTAATATTTAATATATATTTATTAACTGGTTTGTGAATAAAATGTTTATATATTGTAATAAATATTTTATTTAGTTATTTCCAAAATGATGAGGAGTTAAAGTGGACCAAGAACACCTCTGCTGATTAATATTAATTTAAAATCCAGTAAAATAATATTTATATTTTTGTAAGTTAGAGAATTATGTAATAATAAAAATAAAAATATATTATATGTGATGGTGTTTGTAAAATCATAAAATATTATTTGAAGGGATGGTATGTAATTAAATATTATTTTTTCTTTAAACATAGCTAAATAAATATATGTTTATGTTTATTTTTATTTTGGGTTAATTGAGAATTATGAGTCTTTGTGCCCAACATTATTCCCTCTGTAACTCTCCCCATCATCTTCTCAAGAATGAGAGTAACGCCTTCATCCACGAAGGATCATAACGTGATCAAGATGAAATATATAAGATAATTTATTTACTAAAATATCACTTGAAAATCAATTGGTTTAATTTATAGATTAATGGAGCACTTGTGGATCACTACTAGAGGGATTGTACACTAGAATCCTCACTACACATTGAATGTAATACAAAAAATGGTTTCTGGATGATCAAAATCTTCATTAAAGAATGTTCCAAAGATTTGGTAACATATTTATTCTGATTATAAATAAATAAATTATAAATTTAACCAGAAAATATATTCTATTGGGGTTTCAAAAGAATCTAAGTCAAATTAATTTTTTATTTATCACCTACCATTGGCACTTCTATTATGCCCAAAATATTTATCGTGCTTAGTGATAAAGGTCCCTAGACTACCCTTAGAGGGGGGGGGTCAGGGTGTTTTCTTTTTATATTATTTTTCTGGATCTTGGTCCCACATTGGAAGGTACTTGATTAACCATATATGATGGATATGTGGAGTAATTAAAACGTTCACATGACGAACTACATCACTACAATTTTACATGGTTCACCGCTAAGGGCAGCATCCAAGGAGCACACATTGACATGTTGTCAGTCATACCTAATTCCACAAATCTTGTAACACACCATGATTTCATAGTACGTTATTTCTTCAATGTAATTCAATAACTTGCACTACACGCAACACCGAGTTCTAGCACACCATGACTTATCAAACTAGCCGTTCAAAAGTGGTTATGAATAGTATTAACTGAATTTTACACTTTATATAATCCTCATAATTTTAGAATCTATATTATGAGTTTCTTAGACATAATTTTAGAACAAATACATTTTTTCATATAAAAGAAGTATTTTTTAAATAATCCAATTTTACAAACTTTTAATGGAGAAGCATTTTTAAAACCAATATTTGAAACTGCTATATATTCAATTTGAAAAAATAAACTTCTTCTTTAGAATAAAGACATAAGATTTTAGTTTCAATAATGTTTTGTTGTTTTTCTTATAACGTTAATATTTGGTGGAATATTGAAAATTCTATATTTTAACTAAAAACAACATTTTTTCATCAAAATAACTTATAGTGTAAACTTATAAATTTTAATGTATTGGAAGTATAAATAGATTATATTTATACCATTTAATCCAATGATGTTCATTGTAAATTTCACTTTGAAATTGGACTTAAACAAGTGTCAAACTTATGATAGTTATTATTTCTTAAAAATGCGTATTTTGGTTTTGGCAGTGGGAAATAATTTTAAATTAATAAATGAAACTTCTATGTTTTTAATTTGGTAAAATATAATTCATTATTATTTTCAGAATTTCATAATTATCTTAGGGTAATGTTTTGTTATTTTTCTGAAAACATATAATTTATAATGAATAATGAAAAACACTGAGTTATAGTTTAAAACTGAATTTTTATTTAAATAATTATTTATTTTATTTTAACTTATTTTAGGTCCAAATAGATGCATAATACCTATATAAGTTAAATGTAATTCATTAGAGCATGTTTATAATAATTTTAGATATAAAAATTTTGCTGAACTTTTCACCGTCTTTTACCCACTTCCTTTGAGAATTTATAAATTCACATAAAACAAAATTTTACCACTTTTGTGAGTTGAATTTCAAAAATCAAAGAGACACAGTTAATATCAAGGAGTAGAATGTGGATAAATGAGATAAAAATAATTTTTGGGGAATAGTAACTTTTTACTTTTATTTACCACGGTTATAAGTAAATAGGGTAATTATGGGTAAAAATGATATTAAAAATACCCTAATGCAAGTCCTAATTCTATTGGATAAATTTAATTTGACACAAAACAACCTTAGGAATAAAATATGACCCTTTAGGTACACTTGGATTAGATTAGGACATTTATGACATAATGATGATGCAGTAATTACCTTATTAATGAAGGAATCAAATAAATGGTATTATAAATATTAAAATAAATATAATTTAAAGGTTTTTATGACATCCACGAATTTAATAGGTGACTATTACATGTTAGGGATGATTCAATGTATATTTTCCTACGTAATCATGTTTTTATGACTTTCAAAAAAACAAAATACCATATAGTGTCAAAATTGGCCTAAATTAATATTTAAAACAAATATTACATTATTGGTTGATATAATATTCCTAAAAATTTATGGTTCAGCCAAAGGGCTTAAATAATATTATATATGTCATTAATGATCCACTTGATGTTCTCTTGGATGTTTAGAGTATGTTTATTAACCATATATAGTAAGAATACAAGAAGACACTGTAAACGTTAAACTATTTAACTCATAGTTAAATCTAAATGATAAGGTTATAATGGTAACCTAAACATCTCTAAAACCTATTGGTTGAGATTATTTCTTCCCATAACCACATAAGGATCGAAATAAATTAATTTTTAACCATTATAAACCAAATATGATTATATAATAAATTAATACATTAATATTGTCCTAAAGTGACCCCCACCCCTCTTATAAAAGGGCATTTCCAATTCATTCAAAATCACTCCTATAAAGCCTTTTGGCTTGACCAACCTCTTCCAAATTAAAATCCCAACATCTGTATCGTCATCCTAGAAGCCTTACCATAGGCAGAAGGTACTTCAAGAGTCTTTTTTGGTTCAAACCAAAGGGAGTTACCCAAATTAAAGGTAATGATTTCTATTAGCATAGTTTTTTTTACTTCTCCAACCTCCAAACTCTTCTTATTCATTTATTATGTAACAAAACCAGTATCCTAAATATACTAGGATGTTGTTATGAATAGTATTCTAACTATTCTTACACACACCTTCGTCTAATTGGTGAAGAACATAATGTTTCTGTTGATGGCAACAAAAAGACTCACGAAACGATGATTGTTCGATTATCTCCTACCGCCTCTCATAATGGCCATTATGATGGAACTATAATTAAATATGATATTAGTGATATTTATTTTACATATAAGCTTCTATAATTCCTTTTTATAGCATACCATTATTCGTTTCATGTTGTATATATATACGACAATTTCTTTTGAGGAAGTGCGGACTACCGCCCCCTCAAAGTGATATGACTCGTTCATACCATACATGGAACATATAAAGTATGGTGTTAATGAGCTTAATTAACATATATAAGATATTATATTATACTGGAATAATAATATATCTATTTATCATTTGGTTTTTATTCATTTTATAATAAAAATGAAATGGAAGTAGCATTCGTGTGTACCTACAGATCACTGTATCCACTAATGCGAAGAGATTCATTTACCCATAATATCCATTAAAAACTAATTTTCATTTTATGGTTAAAAATATTTTTTATGGACATAATTTTATTCTGTATATAAATCAAACATGTCCTATTCATAACAAACATGACTTACTTAACCAAGCATATAAAGGAGAACGAATCAGTTAACACCAAAACAACTATAATACTAAAAGGCTATATTAGAAGACTGTATATGATATCATATTAATGTTTATGATTCTTGATTAATTTAATAACAATTATTTTACCATCATACCAGAGGTTATCCTACCCTCTACCAAGGTAAGTGTTTATTTGACAATCTCTTCATTATCTAACGTTGTTTATAGGTAATTATCTACTGGGACCTCTTTATCAACCACATCTATGTTTCTTAAAAATGTATTTCAAATAATTCATTCTATTTTACAAACTATGGTTTAATTTCATTTATACCCTTGTTTACTTTTTATAATAATTTTATTAAGAAATCATCTTGTTGTTTTCCATATAAGGTCCTTTTAATCCATTTCGGCAAAATAAAGGTAAGAATGTATTTTTTTAACTCATACGGTGGGTGAGGCTATTTTCCACCATTATAAAATCTTATAATCATACCTTACAATGTTATAAGAATATTTTCAAAGTAAATGTTTTATAATTATGTGAATTTTAAATGATTTAAAAAAATAGGTATTTCTCTCAAATATTTTTGATTTCATCAATGTCAACATCCTTTGATTGATATTAAGATTATTTGAAGTTGATTTATTATGATACAAAACTTACATATTGTATTGAAGGTTTTGTGATATGTTAGATTATGGATGTTTTATTTTTATACCATTCATGGCTTATGAAGAATGTATTGACATTTCATATTCTAGTTTTAATACGAATGTTTATGTTATGTTTAAACCTATTCATATGAGGAATGCATTGGACAAAATAAGTGACAGGTGGAGCCCGCTATAGCTCCTCGATGCATCGGTAGGTCTCGTGAGGCAAACTAGTGTTTTGGAACAAGGCCTTGACAAAATCTTATTTTTAGTCTGGGTACAAGTCCTTGACTATGTGGTTATGGTAATATAGCATTATGCATTCCATCATTATGAATGTTGTTTGTGATATTGCATGTGATTATTCGACTAGTAGAATAGACATTTGAATAAGTAAATGGAATTACATCATTTTATTTTTTTAATATTATTTTGAAGTTCAAGTTTAAAAGGATTTTTTTAGTTATACATTGCCTTAAATGTTTATTCCTATTTATGAATGTTCCCTTGTATTATTATCTTTACTGAGCATCTGAGATCACCCCTTTCTATGTTTTATTTTTCACAGGATTTTGAGAAGTGTATTGTGATTGATATGTAGGGTTAATACAAGGGAATAATGGCATTAATAAATTATTGTTTATATTTTTTTGTATGTTATAAAGTGTAATGTAACATTCATGTTTGTAATCTATTTTCCAAGACTGCTAAACTGATCGGTCCTTTGGGACATTATTCCTTGTAATCATGCCTATGTATTGAAACAATCCACCGACTCTGGGTAACAAGGGTCAGGGCGTTACAGTTTGTATCAGAGGAATTATATCATTACCCTTGGATTCAAGATTTAGATAAACTTTGATTAGAACACATAGACCTAAGATAGACTTTGAGGATTAGTGTAGAAGAAATTCCTATAATTTTGGTAATGTAGAGATTTTGTGAGTTTTCCAAGAAAATACAACCATTTCTGGATACGAGTAGGTAGAGGCAGCTTTGGAATAGATGTACCTAGGGGTAAAACTCGAAAACACCACTTTGATCTAGACTCGAATGAGAACTGGTGCACGAAAACGGGCCTTGCTGTACTCTTGGTTACAATACTCCCCAGGGATATGATTAGGATAATATTCATTTTCATTACATATCATTATGAAGGGTTTATGAGTATATACATCCTCAATGAAAATATCTTTATGATTATGTATTATATCTATAAACCATTCAATTTACGTTAGGTATTTTACAAGTTTGGAATTATTCACTGTAATTCATAAACCGGCCTAGTTTATGAAATTGTATTGAAATGGAACCCAGTAGAAGGAATGTGAACTCCAGCAATACATATGATCCAAAGAGTAAGAAGAATCATATCTTTCATGGTATTAATCCAACATTTAGAAGAGAAATATTCTCTGATGTATTCTCAACATATGAAAAAAATAGTATCATTTGTTAATAAGATAAGTAATGAATTATCTGATTCCTATGTCTTTGAAGGGAAGCAAGAGTAGAAAAAAATGGAAAAGAGAAAGATAGATAAAGGGAAGAGGGAAAAGAAGAATGTTACCATATGTGATAACAATGGGAAAAAACATCCTGGAACTTGCCTAAAGGGAATGTGAGTTTGTTATAAGTGCGGAGAAAAAGTACACCAAGTACGTGACTCCAAGGGTAAGAAAAAGGTTTCAAATTTATACTGCTTCATCTTCAAGGAGTGGAGACACTACGCAAACCAATGTCAAAATAATAAAAGTATGCCCCAAATGATGCTATTAGATAATAATAATGTTATGATACTACAACATATGAGGAGGAATGATTAGAGTTCTTATGTTGTTATAAAAGAATTATGTGATTTGAGTGTTGTATCAATGGTGTACTGGTTATAATAAATATGGAGTATATAAGGATTGTATTGCAGTACTATTTCATTAAGGACTTGAGATTGTGTGGAACCAATAAAAGTGACTCAATAGGAGGTTAAATTTTTGTAAAATATATGGTTCAGAGAAAGATAAACCATAATATGGTTCTGATACCGAGGTAGTGATTTTGGAAGAATAATTGATTTATTTGGATAAATAATATTGGATATTATTTAATACCTTGAAACTGATTAATGAGTTGTATATTACATAATTGTTTTAGTTTAAAATTTTTTGGATAGAAGGACTATATCCAGTATTCTATAAGGAATAAGAGATCATGAATGTAATCAATATGGTTTTATGGTAATTTAGGATGTTGCAGTGTTTTAATAGAATACATGATGAAGGTGTTCAAACGTTATTACGCGGAAAAAATGATCTTCATTGTTTTTACCATAGTTATAAATTTTGGACTATGAGTTTAGAAATAAGTATTTTGGATAATTCTCATTTGAGATTATTTTTGGATTTTCATAAAAGGACAACCTGGAGGTCGGGTGGAAACCTGTCGCGTCTGGCAAGGCTGTGAGAGTTGAACCCACAACCGAAGGGAAATAAGAATGTATCACTTACCACATGCCCACATGATGTCCTGGATTGAATAATGTTATGTTTTTTAATAAATTCTGGTAGATAATTTATAAATTCATTTTTTTGAACCCTATACAAATATTATAAATAGAATTTTATTTTTAAGTTCTATTATCTTTTAGAGTGAAAGATGAGCGTGTGGTAGAAATTAGTTATGAGACTCTACTGGTCAAGTATATATTTTTCTTCTTCTCTTATTCTATGATGAAATTAATTCTTATAATTTAGTGAAGGGATCTTAAAACAAAAAATGTGTTATCCTAATACCACATGTTTTGTTGAACTGATGGTATTTTAAATCATCATAGATTGATGAATTTAAGGCCGAAAATTTTACACTTTTTTGTGATTGATGACCTCAATCACTACCTATAAGTATTTATGTTTTTCCTCCAATTATATATCTCTAATTTCAACTAATTTTCTCCTAATCGAGATCATAATTTGGTGGTGACCCTTTCATTTCCCATTTCCTCTTACTAAGACTAAATTTTATTAACCTATTTTTGGATGTGGGTTTTCCCAACGGTATTTTCTATTTTCAACCTTCTAGTTTCGAAAAATAATTTCAAATTGTGAGGACACAATTTATTGAAGGAGGTAAGAATGAAACACCCCAAGATTTCATAGTACGTTATTTCTTCAAAGTAATTCAATAACTTGCTCTACAAGCATCATCGAGTTCTAGCGCACCATGACTATCCAAACTAGCGGTTCAAAAGAGACTATGAATAGTATTAACTGAATTTTTAACATTATATAATACTTATAATTTTCAAATCCATATAATGAGTTTCTTAGAAAAAATGTAAGAACAAAAACATTTTTTCAGATAAAAGAAGTATTTTTCAAAAAATGAAATTTTACTGCCTTTTATTAGAGAAGACTTTTAAATCCAATATGTCAAACTTTTAAGATTCAATTGGACAAAATAAACTTCTTCTTTAGAATTGGGACATAATAATTTAGTTTCAATAATGTTTTGGTGTTTTTCTAATAACTTTCATATTTTGGTGAATAGTGAAAAATACTATATTTGAACTGAAAACTAGTTTTTTAATCATAATAATTTATAATGTTAACATATAAATTTTAATGGTTTGGAAGTATAAATAGATTATATTTTTACCATTTAATCTAATGATGGTCCTTTTAAGTAATTTCACTTTGAAATTGGAAATGAACAAGTGTCAAACTTTTGATAGTTATTATTTCTTAAAAATACGTCTTTTGGTTTTGACAGCTGGAAATAATTTTAAATTATTAAATTAAAATTCTATGTTTCAAATTTTGTAAAATAGACTTCATTATTGAATATGTAATATCAAAATTATCTTATGGTATGTTTTTGGTATTTTTCTGAAAACATTTAATTTTTGATGAATAGTGATAAACACTAAGTTATAGTTTAAAACAGAATTTTTATTTAAATAATTATTTATTTTATTTAAATTTTTTTATGTCAAAATAGATGCATAATACATATATAAGTTCAATGTAATTCATTAGATTCAGTTTATTGTAATTTTATATATATAAAAATTTTATAGAACTTTTCACTGCCTTTTAACCCACCTCATAGGAGAATTTGTAAATTGACATAAAACATAATTTTACTAATTCTGTGATTGAATTTAGAAAAACCAAGATACATGGTTAATATCATGGAGTAAAATTTGGTTCAATGAGATAAAAATTATTTTTGATGAATAGTAGATTTTTACTTTTATTTACCATAGTTAAAATTAAATAGGGTAATTAAGGGTAAAATGATATTATTATTACCCTAAAACATGTCCTAATTCTATTGGATAAGTGTTATTCGAACAAAAACAACCATAGGAATAAAATATGACCCTTTAGGTCTACTTGTATTAGATTATGATATTTATTATTATTTAATTTAAAGATGAGTTAAAAGTGATAAATTCAAAGTTTATTAACTAAACAATTTTTAATATAGGGTTATATTATAAATTAGAATATAAATATTAATTTGAATGATAAAAATATTTCATTAATCATGGTTTTTTATTTTTAATTTTTATACATTAAATAATTAAATTTATTTATGGTACAATGATGATGCAGTAATTACATTATTAAGGAAGGAATCAAATAAATGGTATTATAAATATTAAAATAAATATAATTTCAAAGTTTTTAAGAAATAAAATAATTTAATAGGTGACTATTACATGTTAGGGAGGATTCAATGTATCTTGTTTGAATTAATAAAGTTGTGATTACATTCACAAAAACCAAATACCAAATACTGTAAAAATTGAGATAAATTAATATTTAAACCAAATACTATATTATTGGTTGATTTAGTATTCCTCAAAATGTAAGGTTCAGCCAAAGGGATTAAATAATATTATATATGTCATCAATGAGACACTAGTGGTTCTCGAGGATGTTTTCAGTAATTTTATTAACCATTTATTGTAAGAATACAAGAAGACATGGTAAAAGTTAAACAATTTAACTAATAGTTAAATATTAATGATATTGTAAAAATAGTAACCAAAACTTGTCTAAAACTTATTGGTTGAGAGGATTTCGACCCATATCTCTATAAATATCGAAATAAATTCATTTGAAACCATTATAATCTGAATATGATTGTATAATAAATTAATACTTTAATCTTTTCCTAAAGTGACCCTCACCCCTCTTATGAAAGGGAACATCCCCTTCTCTCAAAATCACACCTCTCAAACCATATGTCTCATCCAAACTCTGCCCAATTTAGCTCCCTACAACTCTTTCCTCCTTCTAGAATCCTTACATTAGATACAAGGTACTTCAAGAGTACTTTTTGGTTCAAACCAAAGGGAGTTACGCAAATTAAAGGTGACGATTTCTCTTAGCTTCTTTTCTTTTATTTTACTTCTCCAACCCCTAAACTCATCAATGTCATTTATTTTTTAAAAAAACCAGTATCCTAAATATAATAGGATATTGTTATGAGAAGTATTCAACATAAACTTATACACACCTCCATCTAATGGGTGAAGAATAGAATGTTTCTATGGATGGAAACCAAACGCCTCACAAAACGATGATTGTTCAATTATCTCCTACCACCTATCATGGTCTCCATTATTATGGAAATATAATTACATATGATATTAAATATATTATTTTATGTATAATCTTCTGTAATTCAATTTTATAGAATACCATTATTCGTTTCATATTGTATATATATACGATTATTTCATTTGAGGAAGTATGGACTACCGCCCCCTCAAAGTGATATGAATCGTTCATAATAAACAAGGAACGTATAAAGTATGGTGTTAATGAACATAAGTAACATATATAAGATATTATATTATAACGGAATAATAATATACCTATTTATCATTTGGTTTTTATTTATTTTAAAAAAAAATGGAAGTAGCGTTTGTGCGTACTTACGAATTACTGTCTCCATGAACGTGACGAGATTAATTTCCCCATCTTATATATTCAAGAATAATTTTCATTTTATGGTTAAAAATAATGTTTAATGACATAATATAATTCTGTATATAAATCAAATATATCCTATTCATAACAAACATGACTTACGTAACCAAGCATATAAAGGTGAACGAATCGGTTAACACCGAAACAATGATAATACTAAAAGGCAATATTAGAAGTCCATATATGATATCATATAAATGTATATGATTCTTGAGTAATTTAACAACAATTATTTCACCATTATACTAGAGGTTATCCTACCCTATACCAAGTAAAAAGTTCATGGTAAGGTTTATTTCACAATCTCTTCATTATCTGAGGTTTTTTATATGTAATTATCTATTGGGACATCTTTATCATCCACATCCATGTTTCTTAAAAATGATTTTCAAATCATTCTTACAATTTTACAAACTATGGGTTAAAGTCATTTATACCGTTGTTGACTTTTTATAAGAATTTTATAAATGAATATTTATGTCATTTTCCAAACAAGGTCCTTTTTAATATTTTTGGAAAAATTAAGGTATGAATGTATTTTTTAACTTATATGGCGGGTTTGGATATTATCCACTATTATAAAATATTATAATATTACCTTACAAGCTTATAAAGATATTTCCAAATTAAATGTTTTAAAATTATGTAACTTTTAAATGATTTCCAAAAAAAAGATATTTTTCTTAAATAGTTTTGATTTCATCTATGTCAACATCATTTGATGGATTTTAAACTTATTTGAAGTTGATTTATTATGATACAAAACATCCATATTGTATTGATGGATTTTTGATATGTTTGATTGTGGATGTGTAATTTTTATACCATTCATGGTTTATGGAGAATTTATTACCATTTCGTATGCTAGCTTTAATACAAATGTTTATGTTATGTTTAAACTTATTAATATGAGGAATGCATTAGACTTAATATGTGACAGGTGGAGCCTGTTATAGCTCCTCGATGCATCATTATGTCTCATGAGACAAACTAGTGTCTTGGCACAAGGCCTTGACAAAATCTTATTTGTAGTCTTGGCACACGGCCTTGACTATGTGGTTATGATAGTTAGTCATTATGCATTCCATCATTATGAAAGTGGTTAGTGATATTGCACTTGATTATTAGACTAGTAGAATATCCTTATGAATAAGTAAATGGAATTACTTCATTTTATTTTTCCCATATTATGCTGAAGCTCATGCTTAAAAGGATTTTATTTTAGTTATATATTTCCTTAAATGTTTATGATTATTTATGAAAGTTTCCTCTATATTTTTATCCTTACTGTGCATCTGAGATCACCAATTTTTATGTTTTATTTTTCCCAGGATTCTAAGAAGTGTATTGGGATTGATATGCAGGGTTAAGCCAAGGGAATAATGGCATTCATAAAGGATTATTTATGTTGTTTTGTATGTTACAAAGTGTAATGTAATATTCATGTATGTAATCTATTTTCCAAGACAGCTAAACTGATTGGTCCTTCGGTACATGATTCCTTGTAATCATGCCAATGTATTAAAATATTTCACTGACATTGGGTAACTGGGGTTGGGATATTACAAATCATCACTTAGATATGGATTACAATGGTTCGGGAAGAATAAATTTGACCCTAGAACACTTCCTAAAGGTCCAATGATAGGTCAATAAATTCCTCCTATCACTTCTCTTGACTCCCCCGGGCTGACATCCTTTAGTGAAGCTAACTCAGTTTATAGACATGAAGATCTCTTCAACAGATAAGCAAAGAAGTCTATGTCTGTTGTTTTCCATGATACATTTCGTTCATAAAAGTACTGAATTGATGCTCATTTATATTCAATATTATCCTTTAGTGCAATAAATGAATGTGCTAAATATCTTTATTCTCTTCTTGTCTTGAATCACAAAATCCTATGTTATTGTTCAAGAATTGATGAATAGCTTACCTGGTTTCTTCAGAATCAATTCACTCCTTCTGTTCTTGTATACATGTGATCATGCATGAGGCATTTTGGTCAAACTATTTTTTTCTACATCTTCTTAGTCTTTACATACATGCACAAACAATTTTTATTCCTTATTTAACTATCTTCACGTGTTCATGTTCAGGCATGAATGAATGAGATTTCCTCTTCTCTTTCCCTTTCTCATTGTTAGGGTGTTTCAATTGGATTATATTTGTGTTTCATGAAACCCTAATTTGTGAAACCCTTTGGATGAGTTCTTTGTGAACATAATGCCTATGAATTTCTCCTTTTCCTGTGTGCATCAACCACACTCGATTGGGTAATGTCCCTTATAAAGGTTCTTAAAATGTGCATAAAAAACATCAAGATTCTTTAGATCATGTATATGAAGACACTCAAATACATACGACCCTACTCATGCTATCTTCTTCTTCTCCAAAACATGATCCCCTTAATAGAGTAGGATATGTCGTGTATACCAGAGGGAGTTCTCCTTCACATTGTGATCCTTATAGGTTAAATTTTCCACTTCGTGCAAGATTTTCATCTGTTCTCCATGCACAATATTTGATTTCCATTGAGAATCACGGGTCTTACATGCACTGGGTGTGGAATAATCATAACGCAGAGTGGGATCACTATCTCACAGAACTCTAAGGTTAATTAATGATCCCGAAGGATTTTGTGATCCTCAGTTCATCGCGAAAGACAATGTTATCCTATGTGATTTCCATTCACTTTTCAGACCGTGGTTCTTCGAAAAAGCACAATCAAGAGGTAATTGATATAAGTTGAAGGCTCTGCAGGATCATTTCAGTGTGAAACATTGAAGGCTTTCAGTTCTCCTAGACTCTTTTGGAAAAATGGTGCAGAGGGAGATTCTCTGTTTTTTGAAAACATATACTCTTGAGAAATGTGAAAGTAGTTATCCCTTATCAGCTCATTCCATCTCATTTTATAAATGAGGAAACGATATTTTTCCATTTTCTAATTCATTCCATTGAATCGGTTGAGATCCTAATTTTGAATCGGGTATGTTCTTATTCATTTATGGTTTTCAAACCCCTATTAAACAAACGATGCATAACTCAGGATGTTTCCTTTTTCAAGCGAGTTGGACTCTTCTCCTTGATCATGTTCATTTGTTTAAAAAACTAATGTAATATCTTTTTAATACCCGATTTAATCCACGTGGCCTTGGAAACTCCATTCGACTCTTCCAAACCTTTTTCCTGGAGGTATCGCATGCATGCAAGACAATGACTGCATACATGTCTCGGTACGATCTAATATCCATCATGATTCCAGAAATGATAATACATGTCTATTTGGGATATGGTTCTTCATAAACTCTAGTGGATGGTATTGATGGCATTATGCGATGGAGGTTTAAGAAGATGCGGTATTAACCAAAGTGTCCCATGTCCAATTTAGCATAGAGCTTATTGGTGGATGTCCAAGATTAGATCCATCTACCATAGATTGAGTATACAGATGAATGAGATGGATGATTATATTAACGAATAATATCACATCCATGTTTTTAAAAAGCATCCCACATTGAAACAGATATGTGTCATTCTCACAGTTTATCAATCAACGCATCCCGCCTATATCCTAGATTACTTATTGTCCCTCCACAATACCTATATGTACCTTATTATATGCGGGTGTGCTCTATTCCAACCCTCTACTGCAGGTAAGCACACACAACTTCCCCTATGCCGCTTATAGGTTGGCCTGGCTTGCATCCTTGTGAGCGTGGATTACCACTATGGTCACACATGAGCCTTGGGATGAGGCTGGTTGGCTGGCTATTTGGGTGTCCTATTTTTCTAGAAATCCCATAAAAAACATTCCATGTGATGGTTCACACCCACCGTAAATTTCATGCATGGACACCTCAATGTACAAGCCTCTTCTTCAACCTTCTTCTTCCTGCAATTATTTTGGGATTCTCAATTCAAAATAACTTCTATTATAATTAAAAAGACGATACTTCAATCTTGCAAACAATGTATCACACTTTGAAACAGGTTTTGTGAACTTTAAGATCAATGCATCAATCATATGATGTCAATTGTCCATTTCTCTTAGGATAGTTCCTTTATTAATTTTGATCATCATTGAAATCCATTGGAACCCATTGAAAATAAAAAAACCTCATAAAAAATTAGTCCCAACAATATTTCCCATTTGTGTTTGATTTCAATACATCAAAGTTCTCGAAAATGATTATGTTAATATCAAAATGAGTGTCTTATATCTTCTCTCTCCCCTCAAATATCTTTTCTCATTTTACCTTCAATAATTTCACTATCTATCCCATTATTTCCAATAAATACAATATTTATGTAAGAGAGGTTATCATTCCATACTTAAGAAATGATCCACAAATCATTTCACTCTAATTCAACCTGAGAAATGCTCAGTGCGGAAAACAAGAGGATTTGATCTGGAAAACAAAGTGGTCCATTATCCACTGATCAGGATTCCCCATGATATGGGTACTCATATACTTCTCTACCAGGTCCATTACACTTTCATTCTATGTTAAATATATGAAATCATTTTAACCATAGTCAACCTTTTCCAATTGCATGATCTTTAGAAAATCATCGGTGTAATTGAATTTATACCAACGAACTTTGATACGAATTGAAATAATAACTCTGGATGCTTCTTTATGTGCCTCCCCATCAAATGTAACACTTCATAGGTTATCCCCATAAAAGCTTACTTCACATTAAATTCCTCGTATTATATGAATAGATACAATAAACAATGATTTACAAGAATATGGTGGATCCTCCTTGATTTATCAATGTGAAAAAATAGGTTGAGATGGTTTTCTCAAGAAAGATTCTTCATTTGATCCACTCTACACACTTTCACATTTGATTTTCAAATCTAGCTGTGCTTGTGTGGTTCACACTACTTCCTATTACTTCATTATTTCCAAATCCTCTTTCCAGAGAACTAATATTATAATTTGGAATTAAGGCATCATGATTGTATCTTTAACATGGATTCTTCTATGGTATTCTCTTCTTATTTTCTTTTGATACATGTTGGAATGATCATATAACAACATTTTAACCACTTCCATCGCATACATTATAAATGTTTTCAAGCGTTCTAAATCTTTTTGCACCGTATGGATGTTTTTAGACCTAAGGATGTTTTGTTAATCTTCTCTGGCATCCCCCCTTGAGATGGGCTTCCTTTTTTCTTCTTCTTTTTGAGGATTGAACCAAAAATCTAATGCAAAATGTAAAAACCTATTGCAACATCTACATTGGCCCACAAATATTGACTTCATGATATCTTCTGAATAAGGTTGATGGACCTTCTTCTTTATTAGTTTTTATCTCGGTGGAGAACCATATTCAAACAACTTTTTCGTCCAATCCACCATATCCATGGTGGTAGGTAACACATCACCTTTCCTCATCCATACTTGTTTTCAATTTTTCTTCCACTCTGCACTTCTTATAGAGTAGTCTTTATAATCATTAGTACCTGAAGTTATAGATGGTACGCTTACATTCTCAGCTACTTGTGACAGATCATTGAATGATGAAATGATTTTCATATGACATGTATGAGGTATTTTGTCATTATAATCATCTGGTGAGAATATACTGCCAGAAACTATGGTTTCCTTATATTGTGGAGACTCAGTATGTCTATTATCCGGATTGGTCAACTAAAATTCAAATTATAGACATCTCATATTGAGGATGACTTTGTCATCTTCAATCACAATCATATTCTCTCCACAAGTTTAAATTTTTCTTTTAACTTCAACTTCATGAAACATAATTTTGTTTTGTAATAATGTGTCATGTTCATTAAATATCATTGATGTTTCTCCAAAATATAAACTCTTAACTTAAGTGATATTATTCAACTCATCTTCATGTTTATGGATCTTTTCTTCAGGAGTCTTATCATTCCATTCTTTATTTTCAAAGACATAAATATATTATGAGAGCTTCTATCATTCTTCGATTTTTCCTACTAAGGCCTTTTCCAAATTATTATCTTATCTATCCATTTAGGTGATATCAGCCTACAAGAATTGAAATATTCTAAAAATAGTATCAAATATTTCATCAGGAATATCATGTTGAGAGGTTGTTAATTTGCCTTGATCACTTGAAAGATCATGTGAAGTAAGAGTTTGTTCAACATCACCACTTGTGCTAAAATCCTTGTTTTTTTGTGGTTACCTGATCCACCTTCTCTTTAATTTTCATGCCATATATTTCATCATTATTGTAAGGACATGGAGAACTGGATACTACCAATTAATTAGATAAGAGGACTTCTTCAGCTACTTCATCACTTTATTTTAACTTTTTGTCAAGGTCTTCCTGGATATAGATGTCTGCTAATAGGAAACAAAATATTCATCAAAAATGCATTTCATTTCTTACACAGGAAAGAAAAATTAAATTATAACTGAGATAAAATTACTGTAGAGTATCCCACATACCTGAACCTTTTCACTCTGATACCAATTAAAGTATCGTAGACCACACTCATGGGGGTCTCAATCAGGGTGCCAAAATTATCACTTATTTATAGGATATTGTTCCCACATTAGTACGAAAATGTCTAACCCATAATGATGGATATGTGCAGTAATTAAAACAATCATATGCATAAGGAAAACAAAACACCTTTACATGGTTTACCAATAAGGTCTACATCTGAGGATTATATGCCTAAATGTTTCTGCTCATACTAAATTCTACCAATCATCACTTAGTTGTGGATTACAATTGTTCAAGCACAATCAGTCTTTCCCAGGAACACTAACTGAAGGTTTGGGATATCTCACTACTTCCCTGGGATCACTTTTGTTGACTACCACTGGCTCACTACCTTTTTTGAACTCTCACTCAGTTTATAGACATGAAGGATTAATCAATTGATAATCATGGAATTATTTGTCTCATATTCAGCATGAGGCATTTTGTGCATCATTAATATGAATTTATGATCTTTTGTATTAAATATTATTCTTTAGTGAAAGAAATAAATGCACTAAATCTCTTTATTCTCTTCTTTCACGGTATCAAAAAATCATATGTGATTATTCAGTAAACGAGGACCCACTTACATGGAATCTACAGAATCAATTAATTCCTTCTGTTTATGTATGCATGTGATCATGCATGTGGAATTTTTATTGAACTCCTTTCTTCCTACATCTTACTAGTCTTTACACATGTCCACACCCTATATTAATTACTCCATTAGGTGTCTTCATGTGTGCATGTGCATCTATGAATGCACACACATTTCCCTTTTCGTTCTCTTTCACATAGATAGGAGGTTTCTATAGGTTTATATGTGTGTTTCTTCAAACAAAAATGGGTTAAACCCTTAGGATGAATTTCTTGGGCACACACAACCTATGCCTTTCTCCTTCTCCTATTTTCGTCAACCACACCCAAATATGTGATATCCATTGCACATTTTCTTTACATGTGCACACACAATACCCTAGGATTTTTTATATCATGCATATAATGGAATGAAAATATGTACTTCCCTCGCATTAAAAGCATATTCTTCTCCAAAATGAAAACCCCTACAAATAGTAGGATATGTAATGCCTACCATAGGGAGTTCTCCATCTCTTTGTGAACATAATATGTTCGATGTTCTCTTTAATGCAAGATATTCATGGGTTCTCTACACATATTATGTGCCTCCCATTTCAATGAATGGTAATTCCATATACATCGTGTGAAATTTTCAAATTTCAAAAAGGGACAACTGGATCATGGAATTCCGAGGGTAATTCACAAACCATAAGGGATTCTTGATCCTTCATTCATTACAAAAGATAAGGAGACACATTGCCTTTTCCCATGTCTTTGTGGAATGTGGTTCTCCACAAAAGCATAGTTGAGAGTTTATTGCACTCAATTGAAGTCTTTGTGGGATACTTTCTTTAAGAAGCCTCAAAGGCTTGGGGTTCTCCTATATTCTATATGGGAAATGGTGTATAGGGAGTTGCGCTACTTTTTTATAAAAGTAGCTATCAGGAATGTTGTTGTAGTCATCCCTTCTCAACTCGGGCCTTCTCATTTTATAGAAGGGGAATATATCATTTTCATCATTCTAAATATTTCATTTGAATCTTCTAATATCCTACATTTGAATCAGGTGATATCTTATTAATTTAATATTTCAAACCCATGTTAATGATTTTACGCATAACTCGATATGCTTCCTTTTTCAAGTGAGTTGGACTCGTCTACATGATCACGTGCATGGGATTAAAATAACACATGAAATCTTCTTTTAAATACTCACTCGAATCTACAGGGACTTGTAAAAATTGTTTTTTGTTGAGGACCCTTCTTCATTATGAAATCTCATGCATGAAAGATGAAGAATGCATGTATCATCTTGGTACGATCCAGCAGACATAACGATTCCAAAAATGATAAGACATGGAAGTCAAAGATATGGTTCTTCATCAAATCTGGTGGATGGAAGTGATAGATTCAGGTTCCAATGGTTGAAGATGACATGGTTAAAACTAGAACCGATGGGATATAGAATGGGTCAGGTTCAATTTAATATGGTGTGAGATGATGAATGACCCCGATTAAATCCATCTACCCCATATTGATCGGACTATTGAGTGAGATGCTGGATTAGATTAATGGATGTGATCGTGTGTGTGGTTTTTATAATTCTTACCTCATAAAAATTTAGATGAGGCACTACCTAAGTTTATTAATAAACTTTTCTCGCCTATATCCCAGATTAATTCCTCTCCCTCAATGGAACTACCCCTTATCGTGTTCCATGTGGGTGCATTCTGTGCCCATCCTCTACTCCCTGTGGGCACGCTCTACATCCATTGTGCCTCCTATCGGCTGTCTTGTCCTGTCATCCCCATGGGAGTAGTTTATCCATGTGGTCCCGCATAAGCCTCAAGCTGAGGATGCCTGGCTGGCTAGTGGGATGGAAAATTTTTTGTAATCCCACAAAAACACATTATAGGTGACTGTGAACGTCCACCTTAAATTACATGAATGATAACTTCAAAGTCCAAGACTCTTCATCAACCATCATATTCCTCATTTTATTTTTGGATTCTCAATTCCCAATAACATCAATCATCCTTAAAAGGGTGATACTTCAATTGTATAAACAATCAATAACACATTGATACATGTTCTATGAACTTTAAAATCATTGCATCAATCGTCTGATTTCCATTCTCCATTTCACATAGGAGAGTTCATTTCATCATATTGATCATCATTTACATCCATTGACACCCATTGAAAACAAATACAATCTCATACACAAGGTGTTCCCAACATGACACACTCTAACACCAGCTGGAGTGGGTTTGGGGTTTCTAGCTTTAGGATCAAGAAGGTTTTATTTATTCTATTTTAAATATTTATTTATTTATTTAGATCATGTAATATGAAAATATAAATACATTTCTAGTATAAATATGACCAAATTGGTGGTGTCTTACTATGTTTGTAAGTCCCACCCTACTCGAGATACCATTGCACTTGGGAACCCATTGATCCCTAACTTTTATAGATCTGGGATGGATTGAGGAGTAGTATAAAGACCGAACATTAAAAATTACATTTTAAAGTTTTTTTAAAACTAGAAATCACATTATATTCGAAAATATATTTTAGGTTTTTAGTTTTACATAATTAAGATAAGGTCTTACCTAGTATAAAAATAAATTATATGTGAAAATATATAGTCACTATCCCTTTTTTTATCAATATATAACTCTTAATAAAATTTATTTCTCTTGATAATATATATTTTCAATTATCCATTGATCTCATCCTTGAACCAAATCATCCTAAAACTATGTAAATAACATTTAAAAAAATAGGATGAGGACAAAAGATATGTAGGGGACATGAAATAAAAGAAACCATTAGTCTAGTTAATCCCCATAAAACATTTCCTTATAACATAACGTTTTACCCTTAAAATATATCATCCTTTAAAAAAGATCTTTACCTTGCCTGGGTGAATAGAAAATATTTTTATGAAAACTCATGAGAAAACAACTAATATATTAGTAGGTAACATGGGACATAATTATACTAAATGGAATAACTATACGGTCTACATCCCTAAATTTCACTGCTACACATGGAATAACTATAAAACAGACTTGTAAACACAAAGCATTGGAGTATATAATGTAACCACCTTTCCTTATATTATCTCAAAACAAACCATACATGGTTTATGACATAACAACCTATTAAATGTCTATGTAACATTGTCTAATCATAACACAAAAATGTGTTAAATTTTTAGCATGTCAATCAAAAAATTCATTTTCACTCATTATAAAACAATTCAATTTATTGAAATAACCAATCCATTTTAAAATAATTAACACATTTTAAACAAGGATTGGTGAATCAATGCGTCCCATAAAACATTGAAACATTTGAAATAAATTATCATTTTAAAACACTCATGTCTATATAAATAAATCCAAACCCATTTTTTTAATTTTTAAATGAATGGGAACAATTTAAAATAATAAATCTTAAAAACATTTAAAGGGGTGTTTTTAGTTAAAGAGTATGATTCCTTGAGTTCTAATAGTCATGTACACTCTAAAGATTCCTAGACAATGAATATTGGTTAATTATTTAATTTATTGGAAAATTTTTAATTTTTATTATTCCATTCATATAACTTATTATCTTGTTAGAAATAATTAAATAATTGATTTTGTTCAAGTCAGATGTTTTGACGATATTTGACACTAGATTCCAAAATGACATGATATGATGTCTACAGTCAAAGTGATAAATCGTCCATTATCTCCAAAATAACATTCCTGACATAATAATCAACTACAATTATCACATATGATTTAAATCAATCAATTAATAATTTTTTGAAAATTTAAATACATTACAATCCTGGAGGTCGTAATCCGTTTGTACGCATGAGTAACGTTTCCATTTTCTGTGATCATTATAGAAAGAATTCCTTTATTATATTATCTTTCGGTAATTATATTAGTATCATTAATATCATATTAATAATATAAATATATATATAGAGATAGATATATATTCTATGTGATCTGGTAATGAAAAAATGAATGACATTGATTTGTTGAGGTGATAGTTCATAGGTATGCACAAACGACATTATAATTTTTATGTTCATGGAAAATGTAAGAAATTATATGATATATTATTAATTAATAATTATAAATAGGTAATAAATATGACATAAAAATTTTAATACTTCATTATAATCAGTATTGAGAGACGGTGATGGAAGCCTAATTATATTGGTCCGTGGAGGTGATAGTTCCCATGTACGAACGAATTATTATTTATTTTTCCTTTTGATGGAATAATAAATGGGTTTCGGTGATGATATTAACATAATAAATTCTATATAATATTTTGGGTACTAGATTTATTATCTCATCATGTTTATAGATGATTTTATGGATGTGGAAAAATAAATAAAATAGTAATACATGGTTTAAACAACACCACTTCTTCGGACGATCTTCTATAATTAACACTATAGCACCTCTAAGAAGGGTGATATGCCGAATCTAAGACATCTAAACGGAGTTAGGGGACTATAGGAAGATATTTGGGAATATCATGAACAAAAATAGTTTTTTAATTGTGAGGAAAAGAGTATAATGAGTTCTATTTTATTAGAGAGGGGAGGGTAACTGTATGAATTCATCCAAATATTAAATAAATACTAATTAATTCTATATTTACAATGGGTGAGAAGTGATTAATTTCGAATATATGAAGATTTTGGGTCTAATAAAATTTGAAAAAGTAAAATTATATATATTATGTCCCTTTTTATCCTTATCTTTTTGTTCCAAATATTTTTTTCCCTTATGATGATGTCATGGGATTTATAATTTGAGGTTCAATATAATTACTATAAATTGATAAAATAGAACTAAATGAGTCATTGAATAAATTTTATGATTTAAACCAATGATTTGGAAGAATTATATATTTTTATTAATTTTATATCAATTAATAAAATTTTATTTATTTTAAAATATCATTAACATCAATTTTTACTATATTAATTATTTTTCTTTTTATAAAATTTATAACAACTTGTTATCTTCTAAAAATCACTATTAACTCGCCCATAACATGCCAAAGTGTTCCAGACATTTTTTATATTTCATGAATTGTATGAAAATGTATTTATTTTAATATTTTTAATAACATTTTGTTGGAATCTACCATAAATTATGCAATTTCTTTACATCATTGTATAAGATTTTAATTACATTATTTGTGCCCCAAAAATTATAAATTAATTATCATAATGTAGATAAATATTCCATATTTCCAAATTCTATTTATTTTCTAATATATCTATTATATAACACAGTATTAAAAATGTTTCACTTGTTAAAAATTAAATTGTGAAAATTTTATTTTTCTTGGAATAAAATACTATAAATATCATACTCTCTCCCAAGTGGCTTCCAATGAAATTTTTTTGAAAAAATGGATATTTTTGGTATATATACACACATGAGATTAAATATTTATAAGTGTTAGTGTAATTTTATAATATTTATAACATTAATTTTAACTTTAATTACTTTATTTAACCTTAACTGTTGTTTACAAATAATTATTAAAGTTACTATTCATAATGTCCAAAAAATAAAGTCCATCCTATTAGATCGAAATATAATACTGATTACAAAAATGTAGGTTTGGTTTTCAAAATTAAAAACAAAAAAGTGGCTAAAATTAATTTCAAATTATACTTGTTCACATATAGAGAAAACATGTTTTTAATGTAAAAACGTTCAAAAGTTCATAATGTATTTATATAAAATTTAAATGTGAAATTGATTCTAATGAATTAATATTTATTAAATAAAAAAACAAATCAAATTATACATTAAATCCATTCAAATATATAATTTAACAATACATGTATGTTTAATGGAAAATTAGTTTTAAGATAAAATATAGTATTTGTTTTCACTATTTTTCAAAACATGAATATTATTAGGAAAATACAAAAAAATAAACCAACCTAAATTTTGATACTCTGTTTTCCAATAAATTTTTTTCAAATAAAATATATAAATTTTTACAAGAGCTGTTTTAAAAAAAGTATTTATATATAAACTTTTAAGAATTATTTTTATAATTAAAAAATATTAATCATTCTATCCATTCTAATGAATATGTTTTTAGGGTAACATTAAAATAATAATTTTTAATTTTTAATTAAATTATTATGAGGTGTATCATGTAAACAATCGTACATAGTATTTCCTTATGAAAATAATTCGGTTACATTCTACCCCCTTCTTAAATATAATCCTCACAATTTTATCTATTGATTTTAAACTAATGTTTGAATTTTGAATATTCTTTTATTGAAATACCACATCAGAAAAATAATTAATGAAACCTCCACATTTATATAAATATAGGGATGTACGAGGGTACCTATGATAACACAAATAATGGTTCCTTATAGAAAAAAAAAATATACATGAAAAAACTAAATTTCATGTTCTAATGGATAGTGAATGATAAATTATTATGTGAAAGTAAAACATTAAAAAACCATAAATAAGTGTTGGGTTAAAATGTACTTGATTTCATAGAAAGAAAAGTAAACACGAAACATTTCTTACAAAAATCACTTTAATATAGTTATAAATTTCATTTACTAATTTGACTAAGAAAATAAGGAAACATACTAACTTGAAATGTAGCATTTCATCCTTTAATAAATTTCAACCAAAAACACATATTTTTTTACAAATGATGTGTGTTCAAGATGAATTTTTCGCACCCGAAGCACTATAATGAACTTATTGAGACTTAAATCATCCAAAAAATATAAATATCTATTTATTCTATATTTAAACATATTATAATATGAAAACTGTTATTACATGATTGGATGAATAAAAAAATAGAATAAACCATTATAAGTATAAAAATTAAATAAATATCTAAAATACAAAAGTGACACCCAATGTGAAATACAAATCATTAAAAAATAAATATCGTTAAAAATTTTCATAACTATTGTAGATTTTATTTTAAACCAAAAATTGACTATATCATATAATATTCTAAGATAAATTTTAATATTTGTCTCAGAATGACATCAATAACTCCTAAAGTCTGATACCAAAAAGTAATTTCGCTAGTAATATTCGTGATATTATATCCGTTTCAATAAATAAAATAAATCACCATAATCCCATAATATAAGCATTGATTCTTATAAACTATAAATAAACCTTTATTTCTAAAATAAAATCTATTATTATTTTATTTACCTTGATCATATAGGAATCCCAAAATAGAAGATATCTTCCAAAATAATATTCATCACTTAATCACTAAATCATTTTTCTAATATGATAAAACTTTTGTACCCTAAATCAACTTATTATTTTTTCATAAATGTTAATAACTAAAAGAAAAATTTTATAATAATATGGGACTTTACATTGTTTAGTGTTATGCGAATCACCCTTGTCACCCTTCGGTTGTGGGTTCAATTCTCACGGCCTTGTAGGACATGATGGGTTGTCACCCATCGTACGAGTTCTCCCTTTTCATACAATATAATTCCTATAACATCCCCACAATTTTATAATGTCATAAAAAATAACCATAACCTGTTTTAACACCAAATACCATCTCATACATTTCATTTTTAATCTCAATTCAGGATAACCCAGAATTACCTAAAAAATAAATGTCTCCAAAAATACAACTAATCACTCTAAAATTTCATAACATAAATCATAAAAAAGGGCTTCAATGACATAAATATTATGATCATACTAAAAATTATAAACCCGAGATGATATCCATAACTCTTAATAAAACATCATAATCTCCAAATTTATCGAAACATTTATCTCATACCAACTATAAGGAATTGACAATAGTCATTACATATTATATTTATTTTGAAACAAGATATCACATTTTTTCCAAACATCATTTAGGTTTAGAGTTTTAGAGAATTAAGAAGATCTCTTTCAAAGTAAACCAATTTATTAAATGTTGATACTTGTACTCACTATCCATTTTTTTCATGATATAAAACTATTTTAAATAAAAAATTAATCATTTTACTGATATATCTATACAATTTTCACTTTATCTCTTCCTGAACCAACTATTCCATAAAGCCTATGAAAAATATTTTAAAACATGGGATGAGAAATATATACGAGTAAGGTACTTAAAATAAAAGAAATAATTAATGTAGTTAAATCCCAAAAAAACATTTCCATAAAACATACCTTTTTAACATGAAAAAGAAGTAATCATTTCAAAAAGATCATAACATGACCTTTTGAAATTTAAATTATTTTCAAGAAAAATAATAAGAAAAATATAATATATGTGATTGTATATGGGGAAATAACATTATTATAATGGTCTAACCATAGTGTCAACTTTCATAAATGACAATATTACAAATGGAATATCCATATGGCCGACATCCAAACCCAACTTATTGGAGGATATAACATAACCACTCATCCTTTGTTTATCACAAAACCACCCATACAATATCAAATTACCATTATATAGTCATAACACATAAAATCTGGTAAGTTTAAACGTGTCACTCTTAAATATTCATTTTCACTCAGAAGAAAACATTTCAAGCTATTGAAGTACCAATACATTTTCAAAACCCAATTTAAAACATTCAAAAATACAATATTGAATCAAAACAACCCATAAAACATTGAATTTTTTTAATGAATTTTAACTATTTAAACACTCCGGTCCATATAAATAAATTAAAAACCATTTTAAAAATGTGGTTCTAAAAGCTAAATATTTAGAAGAATAAATCATTGAAACATTTGAAATGTTATTTTTAGTCAAAGAGTCCCTTACATTGAGTCTGAATCATCATGTACATTATTTATATTCCAAGATAATAAACTTAGGTTAATTATTTACATGATTTATAAACTTTTCGTGTTAACTATTAAATTCATGTCACTTTTTAATAGGTTATAACCATTACTTAATTCATTGTGTTCAAGTAAGATGTTTTGATGCTATTGGATAGTTAAGTCCAAAATTACTTGATATGATCTCTTTAGTCAAGGTGGTAATTAGTTAAAAATCCCTAGAAAAATACTCATGAAATAATAATAACATTCATATATCAGTTATTCTTTTAAATAAAACCGTTAATTATGGTTATGAAAAATAAACGATGCTATAATCATGGAGATGGTAAGCCATACATACACGCGAATAACATTTCCATTTAAAATGATCACTATTGAAAATTGTTAAGTGTTAATTTTTATTTAAAAAAATGAAATTAATATCATTAATATCATATCAATGATTTAAATATACATATATATATAATCCATGTGATGTGGTGATTAAAAATGAATCACACTGCTTCGTAGAGGCGATAGTTCACACATACCCATGAATGACGTTATTAATATTATGTGAATGAAAAGGAAAAAATAATATATGATATATTATTCCATTATTATGATAAATATTTCATAAATATAATATATAAAATTTAATTCCATCATTATAACCATTGTAGATATACGATGATAGAAAATGAATTATATTGTTCTGTGGAGTTGATTGTTCACACATACGCCCAAATGATTAATTATTTTCCCATTTGATGGAATCTGAGATTGATTTAAGAATTGATATTAAAATAAAAATATCATAGTATGTTAAGGGTATTGGATTTATTATTTTCACATGTTTGGAGAATATTTGAATGGAGTGGAAGAATAAATAAAATAGAAACACACGATTAAAAAAATACATCTTCTTCAGATGATCTTATTTGCTTAACACCTTAACACCTCTAAGGAGGGTGTCATGCCTAAAATAAGTACTATATAATCTGGGGATGGATTATAAAAGGTATTTCGGTATATATTTACTTAAAATAGGGTTTTATGTGTAAATTAAGGAGAATAATTGGTGTTGTTTTATACGAGGGGAGGGTCACTCTCGGAATGTTTCAAAATATAAAATTAATATAGAATAATTATCTATTAAAAAAGGGTCCCAAATTAATTATTTTAATATATTATGGTTTTTGTAAGAATAAATTTCATCCAAATAAATTTTACATGGTTTTCCTATTTTTTAGCCTTATCATTTTTCCCTTTAATCTTTTACCATGATGTCATGCAATCTGCATTTTAGGGTTAACATAATTACTATAAAATTTCAAAATACATATAAATGGGTCATTGCTTAAATATTATGACTTATCCCAATTATTTGGTCAATGTATTCATGTTATTTATTTTATATCAAATAATAAAATTTTATTTATTTTAAAATATCATTAATGTCAATTTTGACAGAATTCATTACCTATCTTTTTAGAAATATCATAACAACATGATATCCTATAACAAAATCTTTTAAATAATCCCTAATATTTCAATGAATTATAAATAATTATTTTATAGAATTAATTATATCAATTTATATTTATATTTTTTTAATACCATTTATGTCATTCTCCCATTAATTTAACAACTACTATTTCATCATTGTGTAAGCATTATATTTAATTAATCATTCCCTAAAAATTTAAAATTAAAAAATTTATCTATATAATTAATTTATATTTCTAAATACTAGTTTTATTATAAAATAATCCATTATAAAAACCCATATTAAAAATGAATCACCTGTTAAAAAAATAGTGATTAAATTTATTTTTCATTGAATAAAATACTATAAATTTAATACACACTGAAATGTGGCTTAGAGAGATTAAATTTTGCAATAAGGATGATTCTTGGTTGAAAAAAACTTATAAAAGAAAATTATGAAATGTTTTTTAGTTAAATTATAATATTTATAATATTATTATTACCCTTAATTTCAGGATTTACCATTAACTATGGTGATAACAATAATAAATAAAGTAACTATTCATAAAGTCCAATAATTAAGTTGATACTATTAGATAAAAAATATAATTTTTATTACAACCAGGTATGTAGGAATTTAAAATTTTAATTATATAAGTGGCTGAAATTAATTTAAATTTAATCTTATTGACAGATCATGAGAACAAGTATTCAATGTAAAAACATTCAAATATTAGATAGTTTTTATATTCAATTTCATTGCAAAATTGATTATAATTAATTAAGATGGATTAAGTAATAAAAGTTTTAGCTAATTGTCCTTTAAAACCATTTAGATATATAATTAAACTCTATAAAAAAATTTATGAAAAATTAGTTTTCAATTAAAATGACGCACTTTTCAATAATTCATCAAAAAGGAATTCTTATCAGAAAAATAAAAAATTTCATTAATGTAAATTTTGAGGCAATTATTTGAAATAAAATGTTTATTTTCAAATATATACTATATAAATTTTTCAATAGCTATATTTAAAACACGTTCCCCAGCAAAAGTTGAAAAAACTAGTTTTAAAAAAAATATTCTATTTTTTCATAAAATATGATTTATTCTTGTCATGTGTTTAGAAAATACATATGATAAATTTTAATCATTAAATTAAAAATATTAAATATATTTCATTAATATAATCCATCAATAGTGATTTATTAATTTATCGGTATAAAACACACATGTGCATATTTAAATTGATTTTCAGAAGAAAAAAATTACATTTTAATTTAAAATTGGGTTTTCATTCATTTATAATTTATTTGTAAAATAATTAATTATATATTAATGTGTAAAAAAATTATAATTAAATTATTACTATTCATTCCATCCATTATAATGACTATGTTATAAGGGTAATGTTTAAATAATAATATTTAATTTTTCCTTTAATCTTAATGTGGTGTATCATGTAAGCTATCAAACATTGTATTTATTATTTAATACTTGGGTTATTACACCTACTGTTTCTTGATCAAGAATGAGAATATTATATTATATTTGATTATTAATAATAGATGAGGTTCCTGGGTTATTTTGGAGCCTCCTATATTTTGGTTCATTCCAAATTTATTCATTTTTTATTTATATCTGTGATCAACCTAATTGGTTATCTCTCTTGTATACTCGCTAACCATTCATGTATGTATGTAACATTTTATTTATTATTTATGATCATTTTTTATTGATTCCCCATATGTATATGTAATTTTATAGATAATTTTTATTCATTTTATATATTATAACACACTCTGATATAGGGGGTACAATCTCTACATAGTACCACCCAAGATCACCACTACCATTCGGAAACCTCTAGCATATAAGGAGGTGAATATAAGGTCTCAGAGTTCCACCATCCAAGTTACCATTAATTTTTATCAAGGTAAGGTAATTAAAAAGGGATATAAAAGGATTCTTTTGTTTTATTGTTTTCGATATGGTTGCAAGATGGTATATAAATGTGTTGGAGTTTGTGATGTACCGCATGCTAGTGCATCATGGACACAATTTTTAATGGAAATTAATCATTTCATGGATAGGATTAATGTTCTATATTTTCAATGCTACAATTTTCCATTTTTTGTGATGCACATGATGTTAGAGATTGATGATTTCGCATTGGATTATTGGCTCTTGGCAATTGGAATGGAGTCAGTTAATGGATTTGGGATGTCGACTTGTAGAGGAAAGTGGAATTTGCAGGAATAATTTTGATCACATTATAATTCATTTGAAATATAGGCCTATTAGTGTAATTGTATTGGTCATTATAGAGTTCCAACTATTCAATGATTCAATAATAGTTCATTCAACATTTTCTTATACATGTTATTTTTGGAATTCGACTGAATTGGATTGAAATGTATATATTGATTTCTAATAGTAGGCCATTATGTTCTATGATGGCATTCATGATCATGATAATAAAAATAAAACCCCCCATGCTCAACAGTGTAGTTCTCCTAGTAGGTCAGCACATGCATCAAATGCCCTTATAACAAACCCCTTATTGGTCTTTAGTATTTTGTCTTAGTTATTTAAAGTGATAGTAAAAACCTATATGGTGTTTTCATATATATGTTAGAATGAAATTATGCTTTAATGAACCATGTAACTATTATTAACTAGATATTATAAATATAGGATGTTTTTATTGATTTTGGAAGAAATGATCGATGTGTTTTTATTCTTGATGGATTAGTCCCATAGGTGAATTCTCAGTGAGAATCCACGCCAATGTAAGAAGTTCACTTGGATAGAGGAGTCATCTATATGTGTTTTTATGAGAACCATGATTTGGTTGTTGGTAATGTTGGATTATATGTATAATTTATATTGGATAATTGCTGACATCCTACTAGATGTTTCTTTATATGATACTTGAACTATGGACCTATTCGGAAGACTAAATGAACATGGGACGAAACTTAGTGTTTTAGTGATTAGGTGCTTAGTTATTCTTAAGGGAGTAACTAGATTGAGGTTTAATAATTGGTTTGAGTTTTCATTTGTGATGAGAAGCACATAAAGGTTCTTAATGTTTGATATTTGTGCATGTCAGGTGCTACTAAGTATATAGAATTTCATGAGGATGATTAATAATTCTGATTTGGATCACTTTTACTAATATAGGTAAATTTTGGGATTTATTTTGAAGGGATATTTCTTTTAACATCCAAAAAAATTCAATTAGGAATGTTCTTATGAGTATGGTGATAGAATAAATAGATTCACTTGATTTTGAGAATGTCGTCATTTAGAAGACGATCATGTCATTAAACCTTCACATGGGTGATGTACCCGATTTAGAATAAGAGTGCCATAGGTGATCATATATTAATGAGACTAGCTTTCATGGTGAACTTAGTTTGTCATTAGGAACTTGATTCTAGTTATGGGGATGTACAACTCACGGGTGTGTGGGTCAGATTGTGACTGGGAAGTATGGGAGAATATACTAATTTTCATTGGAAAGGATCAAGGTAGAATAGGTTGAAGATACATGTTACTGTTGAGTTTTAATCATTGAATTACCATGTATGAGCTAAGAAGAAACACCTTTTATGGAATGTGTGATGCCCAAGACCCATACTCTAGAATTCATTGATGATGAAAAATTCTTTACATACATGATTCGATACCACCTGTAGATTTTTTTTTGGAATAACTATTCCATAACATAAGGAAAATATTTAAATACATACATTCCCAAGAAAATTTAGTTTTAAATATTTACAAAATTATGAAAAATCATAAACTATTAAACCCCATGTCTATCAAATGTATTGATTTTGTTTCCAACTGTATAAGAAACTACTTAAGACACATTAACTCTTCAATATCAACAAAAAGTCCCACACATATGCAATTTTTAGAGCCTTATCACATGTTTTAATTTTCTTCATAACATGGAGTAATTGGAACATTAGGATTTTTATGCCCAAATTCTCATTAATGGAGAATTTTTCAATTAGGTAATAATGGAGTAAACATGGAATAAGCATTATCTAATGTATAAGAAATCACCATAATAATATAATAAACTAAAATTGAGAGAATAAAATACCATTAGATAATACATAAAATAAATAAATCACATTAATATCAATAATTGAATTCATGGTGATAAAATGCACAATGTTGAACATCTCGATCATATCAACGAGACTCCAAAAAAACATCATTATTTCTATAAATCCTATAAACAATAAATAATTGATTCAATTAACAAAATAAAAAATACATATTTTTCAATGGGGTTAAAATAAAACAAATACCTAGAAATTTTTTTCTCATCAGAAATAAAAATGCATCGAGAGACTATATAATTCCCTTCCCCACCAAATACTTTTTCTCGTATTATTCATTCATTATATGAGATAATGTGTAAATAACAAATTATGAAATATTACAACAATCATTCATATTGGAATAAAAACATAAGGAATTCCAAAACATTTCAAAATGCTAATAAAATTGATAACATGATCAAAATACATTCATGGAAAAAAGGTGGGTGGTTAAAAAAATACATTGTAAAATTTCTAGAAGAATCAATAAACAGTCATTAAAAAATAACATATATATAGGTTTTTGGGAGTTCTGAAATGAATAATTGGAAAATATTTTTATATATAAATACATAAATCTAAAACCATATTATGTAATGTTATATGATGAAGTCAATAATTTCTCCAATCAATCGTTGTAAGAAATCTAGATAAACACCCTTCAATAAAAGTAAAAAAAAAAGAAGTTAATCACAAGGAAAAGGTATTGGAATATAAGTAATACCTATTCACAGTGCCATATTAAAATATATTTATTTATTGGATAATAATTCCTATAACATTAAATTCATCATTGTATATAATTTTTAATATGAAAAGAAGAATTGAGGTTAAAACATCAAATAGATACTAGAAAACATTTTAAAAATAGTAGTAAAATAAAAACAAACATGTGAGTTTCAAAAGAATATTCTGAAAAGCTGAAATGAATGATTTTGGAAACAATTAAATCTAAATATAATCTCTAATATTGGATCCTTGAATATTATATAAAATTTTCTTCAACAATTTTGGAGAAAAATATAAAACATTTGATCATGAAAGGAAACATTTTAATACATTAAAAGTACCTTTTCTAAAAGCTCACATTTTCAAAAGACTAATGAAACCTTATTTTTATTAAAAATTTACATTTGTAAAGAATATTATAAAATACTAGATAATAAAATATAATGGGTTTATAACCCAACTATAGGAGGAAAAAGTTCTAGATAAAACATTATAACTCAAATTAAGGGTATTTGAGCTATCAATATCCCTTACGTGAAACATAATCCATAATGTATGATATAATAAAATAGGTTTCATGAAGTAGAAATGTAAATCCAGAATTATAAATGATAGAATAACACATAATAAAATAAATGTTACAATGATCCAAACTTATTTGATATTTTTTTGACAGATGTGCATAACTCAATGAATGAAAGATGAGTTACCAGAAATCTTTACTACTGGGGAAAAATTTAATAAACATCCATTTGATTGAGGAAATGTTATTTTTATGATTATAGAAAACTAATAGAAAACATCATGATACAAATACATCAATGGAACATAAATACATTTTAAAAGGAAAGCGTGGTGCGCAAAATGTATTATGTCTCAAATAATCAGAATTGTGGCCAAGAATACTCTTACCTATTATCGTGTCATCCATGAACACACTCTAACCTCCTATATAATAATCATTTATTAATGAATTAATTATAAAAATCACTCATGTATTTTTGAATAATAATATTCAACTATAACTATTATCTATATGAATTATTGTTAGTTGTTATATAATTTTAATATTGGGTCTACGTAATCTTGAAAATATTGAACTTGTTTCATAAAAAAGACATGGTATTCATTCTTGATACAAATCTCATCATTATAAGACTACTAAATTTACTTAAATATATGTTACATGATATTAATCAATGTATAATTTCATTCCATGGTACTTTTGAATATAATTAATGAATATGAAATCGATAATGATCATTCTTGAGTGATTCATAACAAATGAAAGGTGTTTTCTTAACTTATGAGTTTAATAATGAATTTTTAATAATCTAAAAAAATAAACAATTATCTAAATATTTATATCATATTA
Organism: Viscum album; assembly: GCA_963277665.1. Lineage (NCBI taxonomy): Eukaryota > Viridiplantae > Streptophyta > Magnoliopsida > Santalales > Viscaceae > Viscum > Viscum album. The sequence continues at coordinate 342,880,124 of OY728162.1, read as the reverse complement.
TACTAGAAATTAATTTCTAATAGACTTCTATGAAATAAATTCATAACATTGTTCATGTAGGTGGTTAAACCGACCTTAAAAAGATCATACCATGATTAATAGATCATTATGTGGTGTTTTAGTTATAATATCATTATACCAAAATAATAATATTATTATTATTTGAATATTAATATAATATGTCAAAATTTTAAAAATGTAGAATAAGATGTAATGGATATGAGAATATTATATAATATGAATAAAAATATTTTTCTCCTTGTATGCTATTTTTAAATGGATAAATTAACGAGGATCATTTTTTGATAATATAATTAATATATTGTCCAACAGGTCATAAAAACCTTAATAATATCATAAAAATAATATTTATCCACTAAAACCATTCTAAGAACATTCCATGTAGGGCTATAATGAACGATATAATGTATCATTCCATAAAGGCCATAGTCCGCATGTATCTGAGAATAATGATTTTATATTCATAGAATCAGAGAAAAAAATAAAACAGTTTATAATTTATTAATATAAAATTATATATATATATATAATTAAAATTCCAGTTTTTACCATCAATGATATACAATGAATGAAAACAAACATATTGTTTCATGGAGGCAGAAGTCTGCACAAACGCCAAAATCAGATTTTCATTTTTCTTAAGGGAAGTGTGTAAAGGTGGTCAATTGTTATTTCATAATCATAATAAAATTATTTATGTAAAAAATAATGATTAAAATAAATATTTGTTTGAATATTATAATTTTAAAATTATTATATTAAGGAAGGAATTTCCGGAAAAAATGATTACTCATGTTGAGTAATTTGAGACTTCCTTAGAGAATTCATTATTCATGGAGCGCTTTGGAAAAAAGGATTACTCATGTTGAGCAATTTGGACACATAATTTTAGGAGATCTATGGAATGGGTGTTTGGGGCCCCATTTATATGTGAGAAGGGATGAAAGTTTTGTAAATACCAATAAATTTAAGATAAAGTGGAGAGACTCTCAAATAATTTACCTAAAAATTATATAAATAATAGATTTAAGTATATATAATGTCGATAAAGTACATAAAAATACAATATAACTCATGATTTATACATATTTTATCTATTTGCACTAGGTTAAGTCCCTTTAACCAAAATTTACTTTTATTGTGATAACATGTCTTTAGCTATGTATTTTATGCTTTTATACTAAAAGTAAAATATAATTTTCAAATATTTTTGATTAAAAAATTCCAAAAATTAATTCCATTAATAAATATCAATTTTTAATAGCGATTAAAATTTATTTTAAAATAATAAATTTATAAAATATTTAAAATAATTTCTTGAGAAAAATATTACTTAATTTCAAAAATATCAGATATAGGTCTGTAAGCTGGAATAAATATTTTTAGATATATAATTTAACTTATAAAATAAATATTTTATGTTGGAAAATGATTGAAAAATACATATTACATACTTAGGAACTAATAATTTCATTAAATCAGTGTATTTGTAAAAATAATATATTTAACTATTCATATTAAAGTAAAACATTTTAAAAAAAATCAAAAAATGTCATCATAATAAAATATTTAAATGATAAGATAAATAATGAAGTTAATTTTATTTAATTAAAATTATAAAAATGATAAATTTAACTTTTTAATAAAAATATGAAATATAATGAAAAACTATTTGAATATGAAAATAGCTTGTTAGAATATTATGCATTCTCATTCAAATTTCCCATCATTTACTAATTAACATAGTATTAACGAATTATTGATGTCAAATATAGTTTATCATCATTAATTACAAGTTTATTGGAATATAAATTCATTTCACATACAAAGAAAACAATTATAAAAATACATTTCTAATAATAAAATGATTGTATTAGTTGTTTTAGATATATCAATTGAATTTCATAACTATTAAATTAAACCATTATATTCCATTTTATAAATATTTTATAAATCAGATACTCCTATTTATTTCTAATAATTAAAATTATATGTTTTAATAGTTATACTTAATTTTTATATTCTTATATAAATATATTATGGTTTTATTTTGATCGATGTTTGGGTGTGAAGAAAGCTATTAAACACTTTTAATTATTAAAAGGTATTCATATATTAAAACTCAAGGTGTTACATTCTCTCCCAATGAATAAATGTTTTCCTTGTAATTTTAGTTATCAATGACTAATAAAATTATTATAGGGTATCAAAAAAATATATATAATTGAAGATATATATTCGAGTGATATTTTTTCAATAATATATTAGGTACGACTAGAAAACCTATATTTTATTTTCATCATTTTAAATTTTTTTTTCATTTTTCATCTATAATTTATTACTATATTTCCTAATATTCCTTACATAAAACATATTCTAGTTCATTGATCACAATTCCTTGGGTACTACTTTCCATTATTTTGAATAATGGATATTGAATCTTATTTCCTTCATCATGTTCATCACTGAAAAATCTATGAGACCCAATCTTTATATTTTTGTGTTTTATTATGAAATCAGCCATTTTCATGTTGTTAATAAAAATTGATGATATTTTGTTTTTCATAATCACATGTTTCTATGTCTATCACTTATCCCATTAGGTTTCATGTTCGTACAATTTATGAATAGGGCATATAATCTATTGTTAACAATGTTTCGTGAAAATTCAACCATTTCTAAAACAAAAAATTGTTATGAACCATTGAAACATTATTACAATATAAAAAATTCGAACATAGAATTTATAACCCTTTGAAAATAGCATTTAGTTCATCTTAAACCCCCCTTAGTACAATCTATTTTTATATATGTTGGGTTCTCTAATAATTTTTAACCAAATTACATAACATAATAAATAATTTACAATGAAATGTAAAGAGAATATGGTTAAAAAATCATATACCTAGGGATTTTTAAAATAAGTGTGAAGTTAGTTAAATTTTTCATGAACTAGATAATGATCGATTTTTTATTCAACACACCCATTCTGGGTTATTACCCCTAGGTACATCCAAGATAGATCCTGAATCCACATGAACTATCTATATAGAGATATAATTTATTCAAGAACAAAAGATATCCAATTTAACAAAACATTGGGATGTTAATATATACATAAAATTATTACTTAGACTTATTCGTAGGTTTTTTACATCCGTTCTATTATCCTAACCATCGAACAAAATGATGTATCAATTACTACCTCAACCAACCCATAAGGGATATCTATAACTTTGAAATTATGACCAACCTTAACTCATATACTCATTATTTATTTTAACTAACTTCCTAATCTATGAAGTTATCTAAACATTTCTATGATACCAACTATGAAACCACATTACCATACTCCCTTATCATGGGAAAATAATAGAAACTTTATATACTAAATTTTATACCGTGTATATTTTATTTAACATAACTATCCAAATAATAAATTAACTAAAATAAAACAATCCATTACATTCATTTAAAAGAGATTTTTAGGTTTATATTTTATCATATTTAAGAAAAATCATAAAATAATAATCCATATGTCCTTCAAAACAAATGAATATTTTTTACCACTATTGAAGAAACTACTTAATTTATAACAATTCTTCAATATCTCCATAAAATTTCCCCAAAATTCAATTCTTCTATTCATATCGTGTGTAATACATCTCATAATAACGGGGGGAAATGGAAACATAAATAGGGACTAGCTCAAACACTCAGTATTGAAAAACATAAAAAATGAGAAAATAATAGATTAATTGTTGCATAATCATTATATCATGAATAAGTAATCATCATAATTCCACGATCAACTAAAATAGAGATAATAATATAACCAAAAATATGAATGAAATTAAATATATCACATGGATAAAAATTAATAATTTCTTGGGGATAGATGGAATAATTCTATACATCATGACCTTACCATCCGGGCCTCAAACAATACACCATTCTTGTTGATAAAGCCATAGCCATGACAAAATAATTTTCATCAAAACTGTTGTCAATAAGTCGTGTGGAATTCTGTAAACATAGACTATATACTCAAAAATATTTGTCTCATTAGACCTACCAATTCATCAATGGATTTCTATTTAAGAATCCATCAATATAAAAAAATATTAAGTTATGGTACACAATTATGTAAATAATTTCCCCAATTAATCAACCTCTAAAATATAGGTGAAAATCCTTCAATCAAATAAATGGAAAATAGGGTTGCAAAGCAAATGAATTGGAATAAAGGCTATGCCTATTTAAGGTGGACGGATAAGAAAAGAAAAATAACTAATGAAACATATCATTTATAGAAAATAAAATAATATAATCATCCAATTAAATAGGGTGGATGGATTTAAACCAACACATCTCATGTATATTAAATAAAATTCAGAAGGATGTTGTCAAAGATAAAATACATCCTTATAAAAGAATGCATTAAATGAGATCACACAAGAAGGGTTCAGGAATTGAAATATTTGAAACAAAAAGTGAAATCTTGAAATATATATATGTGTGTGTGTGTGTGTGTGTGTGTTATGTAATTAATGTTATATTATTAATAAGATAAGTATAAATTATTTTGAATATGAAAAATAAAATTGAGGTTAAATACCTAAAATAGTTTTAAGAAAACATTTTTAACATTGTCATAATATAAATAACATACATGTAACATTCCACTGTATCTTTTTAATATTTGGAGAAAAATATTTTGAAAAAAAGTTAATGTTAAAAATAATCTCAAATAATGTCTCATTGATAATTTACAAATGGCCTCTATTGGAAATTTTGATCCAAAGAAAAAAATTTAAATTATTAATGGTACCTTTTTTAGACATTGAAATTACCATCTCTGAAAAGAGACATTTTAAAAAGTGTTAAAAATCACTAATTGAATTAGAACATCATTTATATAAAGATTATTATAAAATAACAGAATATAAAATTTTAGGGTGGTATAACCCATGCATGTAAGAACCAATTTCAATAAAAAATTAATTACAGAATGAAAGGATATTTGAGTTGTCAATATAATTTAATGGAAAGATACTCCAAAAGGTAAGAGATATTCGACAAAGATTTTTTTGAATAGAATGTAAATCAAAATAAATAAAATATAAACCAACAAAAAAATCATTCATGTTGATATTTTACCCAACTGATATGAAATAATTTTTAGAGATTATCATAACTCAATGAACGAAATATTATTCGACAAAAAATCCTTACTACCATAGTAATAAATTAATAAATATCCATTTAAAGGAGGGAATATAATTTCGATTAATATATACAATTACATCTTAAATAATTACGAAAAAATACATCCATAGTCAGTAAATAAACTATACAAGTAAAACATTGTGCACAAAATGTATTGTGTCTTAAAGAATGAAAAATGAGACCAAGAAATCCATTCCATTTTATCAAAACTTCTACATACACATTATAACCTCATATATAGAAAATATAGATATCTTAGTAAATTAATTTTGAACATTAATCATATAGTTTCCATTTACACTATTTATTTATAATAATCCTCTGTATTATTTATAGTTAGTTATTACGTATTTTCAATATCAAGTGTAACAAATCTTGATCATTTAAAACTGTATTTGGAAAAAAAACATTATATTAATTGTTAATAAAATAATTAAAATTCCCTGATCATTAAAGGAAAAAAGAATATATGTTCTATTGTATTTATAAAAGTATAATTTCCTTCCATCTTATTTTAGGTTTCAATCCATGAGGATGAAATCGATGATGACCATTTTTTTGTGATTCATAACGAATGAAATATTCTCTCATAATAGATGAGTTTAATAATAATTTTACATTAAAGAACCAAATAAATCATTATTTAAATATTTATATCATAATATACATGTAACGAAATTTCCATAATAATAAATTATGTAAATTAATATCATTGTTTATATTGGTGGTTTAACTGACCAAAACATGAATCTATCATGATTAATGGATGGTTATGTTGTGTCTTAGTTGTAATATAATTGTACTGAAATTATAAGGATATTATTTAGTGTTTATTATTGTTATGTTTCAAAATTATATCGAATAATTATAAAAATTAAGGGCTAATAAAATATTACATAATTTTAATAAAAATCTTTTTATCTTAGAATGCTTGTTTTGAACGATGATATTGTAATTGATCACTTGTTTACCATATCATTAGTCTGTTCTCCAATTGGTTATACCAAAATAATAATGACCTCATAACCATAATATTTATACATTAAATCCATTTTTAGGTCTATTCGTAAAATAAATTAATGAAAAATGGAATGCATCGATCCATAGATGTCGTAGTCTGCATGCATGCACTTATAATGATTTCATTTTAATTGAATATGAGAATGGATTAATATGGTTTATAAGTTATGAATATATAATAAATTTTAAATATTATAATATTAGTTTAAATTCATTTTGTTGACTATACATTATAGGATATGAATTAAAACGAGCATATTGCTTTATATATGCGGTAGTCATCACATACACACGTGTCACATTTGTAATTTAATTAAGGGAAAATGTGAAATGTTGTTAATGGGTTTCTACTGTAGAATATTCAAATTAAGTATAAAAAAATATTTTCTTAATTTCATATGCATTTGGAAATTATAAATATAAATATAAGATAGAAAGGTAAGAAGGATTACTCATGTTGAGCACTTTGAGTTTCGTTCGTGAATCCCTTAGAAAAGGAGGGACTACGATAAAATTTTGTCACAAGAAGCGAATTGAATAAATATATGTTTCAAGGTGAAGGAAAGATTTTATTTTGTAATAGGAAATCCTAATTTGAGGTTTTGTATTAAATTGGTGGTGAGATGCCACTTTTATAAGTTGTAAAGGATGACATTTTTTATTAAATTCTTGTAACTTTTAAATAATGAGATGTCAATCTCAAGTAATGATGCTCAAAAATTAAGAAACAAATGTAGTAACTAAGTGATATATTCTATAAAGTCCCCAAAAATACATTATACGAAATTATAAACCATATTTGTACCCATTTTCACTTGGTTAATCACTTTTGACAAACATTTACTCTTACAACAATTATTATTTTTTACCTATGTAATTTATCATTTATGATTAAAATATAAAAGAATTTTTTTCAAAATTTGTACCAATAATTCCAAATTTAAAATCCCCATAGTGTTGTTTTTTAAAGAAATGAGTAAAATTATATTTAAAAATAATAAAATTAGATTGTATTAAGAACAATCCTTTTGAGAAAAATATTACTAAAGTTAAAAAATATAGAATTTAAGTTTGTAAATATGAATAAATATTTTTAAATTTTTAATTTCAATTATAATATATATATTTTTTATATAAATATTAAAAAGATAATATTTAATAATTATATATGAATAATTTCATTAAGTCATGGTATTTGTAAAAACAATATACTGTAGTATTCATCTTATAGTCAATACATTCAGAAAAAACAAACAAACTACCATAAGATTAAATTTACATGATAATACCCGAAAATATTTTAATTTTATCAAATTATAATTACAAAAATTATGAATTAAAATTTTAAATTAAAAGATGACATGTAATGACAAATTTGTTTTACTAAAAGATAACATTTTTAGAGCATAAAAAATTCCCATTTGTATTAATTGAAATTTAAGAACTAAAATATTATTAATAAATTTTAAGATAAAATACATTTTATCATAATTAATAAGATTATTATTTGAATATAAATTCATATCGTATACAAATGAAATATTTTGAAAAATAAATTTCTAAGCATAAACTGATAATGTTAGTTATTTGAATTATATCAATTAAATTTATGTGGAATTAAATGTAACCATTATATTACTTTCTATAATATTTTAATAAATTTCTGACTCATATTTATTTGAACTAATTTAATTTCTAGGTTTTAATGTCCATACTTAACTTTTATATTTTAGTCTTAATATATCTCGGTTTTGTTTATATTCGAGGTTTTATGTGGAAGAAGCTATCTAATATAATAAATTATCTAAAGGTAATCATACATTAAAATCTCGGGGGGAAACAATCATGTCTCATTAAATAAACATCATCCATGATATTTTTATTACCACATGCTAATAATATTATTCAGGGGTATCTAAAACATAGATATAACTCATGATATATTTTTAATTAGATTTCAAACTTAATATCTTAGTTATGATTAGGAAACCTATTTTTTCTTCCACCATGTTAACTAAAATGTTCATTTTTAATCTATAGTTTGTTTCCGCATTTCATCATTTTCCTTACATAAAATATTTGTGAGTTCATTGAAGACATTTCCCACTGTGATTCTTCCAAATTATTAAAAATGAATGAGATTGAATATACAATCTTACCTCATCTTCCTCACCTAAAATTTATTGAGAATATGACATTTTCTAGTTTGTTTTGTTTAGGAACTCAAATATGATCACACTATTAATAATAATTCATGATATTCTTTCATAATCATAATGTTTCTATCTCTGGAACCCATCCCATTAGGTTGTTTTTTGGGATAGTCTATACATTATCCACGACCTCCATTGTTATGCTGGTTACATTGGGTATTAACCATGAGTAAAACCAAAAGGTGTTAATGTTAGTGATGAACCACATGAATATTATTATTAGATAATAAATTCAAACTATTAATTTATATTCCACAAAAATTATCATTTAGTTTAACCTAAATCACTCTTAGTTTAATCCAGGTCTCTTCATTTTGGGTTCTCTCTAACATCATAACCAAATTCATTAACATAATAATTCTTTTTATAAGGGAATTTAAATAGAATATAAATATATAAATCATATCCCTATAGAGTTTCAAACCACAGGTTTATTTATGACTCTTTTTACAACCAGGTGATGAAATAATTAATACCCAAGATACCCTTTTCAAGGTTATAACCCCTAGGTACATCTATTCCAAAGCTTGCATCAACATGATGTATGTAGAGATATATGAAATTTTTAAAAGGCTGATTAAAATTCACTTTACAAAAATATCAGGATATTATAATACACTTATAATTCTAGATCAGAATTATCCCTTTAATTTTTACTAAATTTCTCTTATCCTAATTCTCAAAAAAATTAATGTATCTAATACTACCTCTAAAAATCATAAACAGTCATCTTTAAATTTGAAATTATTATCAATCATAACATATAAGCACTTAAATTATCCTTGTCTGACATTGTAACCTCTATTTTTTTATCCATTATCTGATAAAAAATTGATTTCCATAGACCCTGTCACGATCCAGACCGGGTCACCATCCAAACCGATGCCCGACCCGGTCTGGGACATGGCCGGAAGGGCGTTCTCGATCCCCACGGGCTGGAACGAGTTCCCATTTATCGAAATAGTACGTGGAAACGATTTACACAAAACAAGAAATAGAAAAACAACTAAAAAAATAAATAAACTGAGACTGGACCAGACATCCAATCACTCTTTTTAAACCATAAACATGTCTAAGTATACAAATCAACTAAAACCCAAAGTGAAAAACAACAAGAATAGAGTACTAATCTCAAATACCAACCACCAAGTGGCATGAGAAGAAACATCTTCTAGCTACCAAAACCAACCTACACGCAAAGACCGACAACATCTGAACCACCATCACTGAGAATGATGTCACAACCAGGAATACACAAGAAACAAAGTCTGCATACACCCAAAGGTGTATGTAGGGTGTGATCCAAAATCCCAGTAGTAATTCACCCAATAAAATGTTTCCACGTATAAAAATTAAATGACAAATACATTTGCAGGAAAAATAAATGAAAGGACACCAAAGCTTAAACAACTTTAAAGAAACAGTTTCTATAAAGGAAGCACTTTCAACGAAAACAACTGAAAAAAAAACATTTCAATTAAGAAAAAATAAACCCTCACCAGAACCCTAAAGCTACACCGTATGTCGACGATGACTGTATAATATTCCAGGAGCACCAAAAGTGGAAGAGGCCCTATAGGTAAAAGTAAAAAAGAATGGGACCCTACAACATTGTGTCTCAATGAACAATAGTATAGGAAACACAACAAAATATGTTCTCAGGCATGAGCAACTAGTAGGACAACACATCCATATCCTAGTGGTGTCCAATAATCATCCAATGTTTAGTTAGTGTTTTAATCATCAAACCAGATAAGTTAAACTGGGCCAAAGCTGCTTCAGAATCACTAGCACGCTAGATCTAGTCTACCCACCTAGTACCCAGGCTTCCCCTTTTGTGCTCAAGATGTTCAAATCTCACATTTCATGTCAAACACAGCCAAATAAAACAACCAGGGTGTTTCATAATCCAAACACGACACTTTCACACACACAATAAACCATTTGGTAAAGTGCGCATGCCAAAATACTTTACCCAACTCAATTCAAACAATTTCTGCATTGCTAATAATTGTTTTTTTTTACATATTAATTTTTATCCTTAATAGTTTTATTAAATAATATTTAATTCTTTGTAAAGAAATTCATTGAAAATAAACATAACATGGATTTAACACGTAAAACTAACCCAACCCTCTTTCATGAAAAAACACACCCAACCCCACATCAAGAACACAAACTGCAAGCTTTTCAAATTTTCACAAAACAAACAAGAACCTTATAAAAACACTAGAACTCAAACATTGCAGTTTGAACCATTTTTACAAAATAAACACGAACATTATAAAACACTAGAAGATTTCTAACATAGGTTCTCATAGCAACAAACTACTCAACCATTACCACACCTTCACTTACAACCAGGAACATGCAACGCTATGTGGAAACAAAATAAACACCACTTTCAAAAATGAAAAACTAACTGCACATATGATAAAACAATAATAATTGACTAAAGATAATTTTTCAGCCAAATGATGGCAACCATCCATAGAAACATACTACCAAACCAATTAAACACATGAAAAACGTCAAGAAAACCAAATCTGAAACCAAAATAATTAATCAAAGAACATCATAAATTAACTACGCTAGAAAATAAATTTATTAAATAATGGTTAAATGTTGAACCACCTACATCGACGTCAAACACTGAAAATTGATGTAAAACCTTAATATTCTAGTGAAAAACATCAATTGCGCACCATTTTCACCGCAAGGAACCTCGCACAAACTCAAAATCACAAATTCAAATTAAAAAATTCATGTGAGAACCATAAAATCGGACCACATATCCGCTGGAAAAACCAAAAAAACAAAACTCAAATTGAAAGGGAACAGACACATGTGAATGGGGTAGTGCACATGTAAGGAGAAAGCCGTGATTTTATGGGGCTACTCGCCGGAACAAAGAGGATGTCAGATGCAAGGGGAGGCTGATGCGGTAAAGCCTCAAGATGGAAAGAATTGGGCGAGCAGCCTGGCTGGGGGCACTCGGAAAAGGGAAATAACGCACTGGTGTGGGTGCGATGACAAGGGGGTGTTTGGCCAAGAATTACTAGAAGTGGAGTGGGTTGTAACCTTGCACCAGAGGAAGACGAGGGTGGATGACATGTTACACAAGAGAGATCCATAGGTCCAGGGGATGTGTGCTAGGGGAAACCGACGGGGAAGGCAAGGCAGCACGATAGGATTTAAGGGGGAGGTGCGTTTTAGGTCTGCCGTGGAGGGATGCGTAAGCCGGGGGAAACTGGACATTAAAGAATCATTCAAGGGTTTGTCATGTCCAGAATGGAGCAGGGGGGGTTGCGGTGCGATTCTGAGTAGGAGGAGGATGGGGCGGTCGGTGGTTTCGCGATGCAAGGGAGTAGAAGGTTGAAAAGACTTGCGCCAAGTAGGAGGAGAGTGAGGCTGCTTCGTAGCATGAAGGGAGGGGAAGCGAGCTTGGTATGAGTGGGGGAAACCTGCAAAGGCGCATAGTGCGTACGAAGGCTTTTAGCACGATCGGAAAGTCGGGGAAAAACCTAACCCTAAGAAATATCAATCTAAAAATAATAATAAATTTTTAAAACTAAAAAAAACTAAAATAATAACCATAGAATTCGTAAAACAAAAACTGATAATAATAATTATTATTATAATAAACTAATGTAAGAATGATACCGATAATTAATAATAAAATTAAATGAAAAATAATAATAATATGTTATAACAGTTGTAATAATAATAAAAATAATAATTAGGTAACAACAAAATTAATAAACAAAATAGTAAATTATACTATGATCAACTTAATAAAATTATATTAATAAAAATAATACACTCAATTAAATTATTATCCAAGATAATAAAAATAATATTCTAAAGGGACATTGATATTATTTTTATTATTAAAACCATTCCCAATTAATGTTATTTTAGTAATTGAACATCGGCAAGGCGTACAGTGACCGTGTGGCGTCGCGTGACGGCCCAAACGAGGCCGCACGGCTTCGACCACAGTGCGCTGGATGCAGTCAAGGTCAAAATAGACATCTTCAAATAAGAATTCAAAAATATTATATCGGGCCTTGCCCCGAACTACTCGATGCCCAGAGAATTTAATATAAAAATTAGATTAGAAAAGGACGGTGGGACAATTCTCCCCAACATAAATCATTCCATCCCCGGAAATCCCTGACTAGGGTCAAACCCCAATGTAGAAAACTGCACTCCATTAAGGTTAAAAGGGGATAAAAACAGACATCATGTGAAAAGAGGCAAAAGCATCGTACTCAGAGAGAGTGACTCATAGACATCTTCGATAAAACTCATAAAAAGACTTTCTGATATGTGTCACCCGCCCGAAAGAACTATAACACCACCAGTTTGACAACCAAGGAAAGGAACTCTCGCACCCACAGAAACCAACCTCACAAACCGAAACACCTCAAGTACAATAGAATGAAAACCCCACCATTTTTTTGGAAGGAAAAATACAAGATCAAATAATATCCCACGAACACTATCATCACCTACTACCAAGTCACATCTTGGAACAGGACCAAAAGGCCAACATGGGGAAAGCCCGAAGGGCTCCTCACCATTAATAACCTACCAAAGCCCAAGACGAGACTGGAAAATCGACATGGGGAGGTGTGAGGGGACTCCCCATCATTATGAATAAGGGCCAAACCATTTCACTCTAGAGACATTTGAGAAAGGCCTGTCGTTGGTCTCCCCACCATTAAAACGGATGAGAGATACATGAACTTTGAAAATTTTCATGATAGTGACTAACCACTCCACCATAAGTGGCGAGGAGGGAGGCCCTCGACTACTAGGGCATCAAAAGCATGACCCATGGAAAAATAGATTTTTACATTCCTGGATGACCATTATTCTAATTTGAGATAGATTTACCCAAAAAAACTCCCTTAAAGACCACTAAAGTGACTACATACAGTGGGATGCAACCCAAAGACATTATGGAAACTATACATACATGCCTCCTCATAGTCACGGAAACCTTACAAACCCATACGGTTCTTTTGGAATGGAATAACCACAGAAAACAATTTAAACTACCGTTACTTTCAACACTGATGACAGAAAAAAAAGGTGGGGTCCCATACACTCTCAGGGTTCCTGACCATGCACCAGATTTAGTATGATGCCTACGGTAGGAGCCCTGATGTTTGAAACATCTCATGCCTTGTAGTCTGGTATTTAATACTCTTGAATGAATCTTCTCCTTTTGGTGTCACATGTAACCACACTACAACCAAGGAAACACCAGCAACCACAACACTTTACGACATCCAACTAATCATACATGGAACATTCACGAACACAAGAGTATAAATCGTGCATGCGCATCACCATTTGTCACATTGAATGAGAACATGACACCACAAATCATCACCTGATCATGACCATTACTGTAGGGGGGAACATCATACGGAGAGGTACCTCAAACCGAGTCTTAAAAAACACATGATTCCTGTAATTGACCATAGCAACCACATGTGACTGGGTCTTCCACACTAGTGGCCTAGCGTAGAGCCTTTCTAAAATGAAACTAATAAAAGACCAAAGTTCATTTAGAATGGTTGCCTACACTAACAACTCTTGGCTACTTCTATCCTTCCCCAATGGAATCTCCATCATCGTTTCTAAATAGAACATTCAATTTAATGAGTTCAAAATTCACCCTTGACTATCAAAGAGAACTCACACAGCAATATGTCACCAAACATGACCCTTTCAACCGATTAAAGTACTACAAATCCCTTCAAGACACTAGCCAACACTAATAATTTTGAACCACTTTCACCCTTCCGTGCACTAATTCCTTTCACCATTTCTAGGGGAGCCATAAAACACGACAGTGTCAAACTTCATATCCAACAAGTCAGACACTCAAAAGACCAAAACTCCCTTCAAATCCCACCACATCTGTCATTCTACGGTGAGATGATCCACTTAGTTGAAAAAATTAGAGGTGGGTTCAATTCTAGAATTCAAGAATAAATTCATCTGATCAACTGGAGGGTCGACCTATGGCAATTTTCCTATGGCTTCACTTTAATCACATGTCAACACTTTATGGGGGGAATACACTAGTCAGGAATGAAAACCATGGTCCCAACCGAACTGGTCCAATGGTCAATAAATACCACAAACAAACACCAAACGTGTAGGGGGGACCACAGCATGGGCTCCACGATATACTTTTCAAAAGAATTGACAAACTACACACTTGAACACAAACTTACAAATAAAAATTCAATCTCTGGACACAAATCATCTAAAAAGTATTCTCGGCTTGAAATGCCTCACATCCATCATTTCAAAAACACAAGGACACACCACACAATCATCGGTTTTTAAAACATGGAACTAATTTAACAAGACTTTTTTATATGCAAAGCTATTGGGTTTCACAAACACCAATGGTCTCCCATGGGCCTCACACATGCATGTTCCTGTGCCACACCGAATCCGACCTCATATCCATCCAGGAATTCATCCTCTCGTGCCTTTGACCATTCATCATTCCATATACACTCGTGCATCTGGTTGCCCACAAGAACACCAAGGATCAAAACAAAACCTTTCCATTTTTCAAAACCAACACATTCAACCAATGATTTTCAAACCATAATCATTGTTTTCTTTTTAAAGTGCTTCATTTAAAAACATTTTCAAAGAACAAATTATTTTTACTTAAAACCAGATTTTAATGAATACAAAACAAAGAGACGAGAGATGATGGAAGAGAAAACTAGTGTCAGTGGGTGACTGGAACATATGGTTGGCGGCCATACGCCAATCACACCACCACCACAGAGGGTATTCTGGGACAACGTCCTTGGATCTACATGAATTTCCAGACCCTGTGAGCTTATTGGGACCACTGACCCTACTCCTTTTTCATTTTCCCCAAACAAGGATAACCACACAGACCAAAGATTTAAACAAACCTCAACCTTCTTTGGTAATGCGAGTCCCATCACGAGGTTTGTTGGCCATTCCCCTTTCTCGTAACCTGAACATCATGTTTTGAAACCCTTAACTCTAGTCTACACTGACTCTATCCCAAATGAACACGACCCAAAAGAGAAAACCTCCTCTGATACCATTTTGTCACGAACCAGGCTGGGTCACTATCCCACCCGGCACCTAACCTGGTCCGCGATATGGCCCGATGGGCGTTCTCGAACCCCACGGGATAACACAACTATTCGAGTATCGAAATAGTACGTGGGAACGATTTACCCAAAACAAGAAATAGAAAAACAACTAACAAGATAAATAAACTAACACCGGAACAGACATCAAAACACGCCATTTAAACCATAAAAAGTAATATGTATGAAAATCAACTAAAACCCAATGTGAACAATAACAATGATAGAGAACTAAAATCTAATACCAACCTCCAAGCGGTACAAGAATGTGCATCTCCATGCTACCAACACCATCCTACATGCAAACACCAACAACATTCGGACCACCATCACCAAGCACGATGTCACAAACTGGAATACACAAGAAACAAAGTCTACATACACCAAAAGTTGTATGTAGGGTGCGATCAAAAATCCCTGTAGGACGTCCCCCAATAAAAAAGTTCCACGTATAAACATTAAATGAGAAATACATTTGCATGCTAAATAAATTAAAGGACACCAAAACATAAAAAACATTGAATAAACAATATCTATAATGGAAGCACTTTCAATGAAAAAACATAAATGAAATAAAATAAAATAAAACACCCTTATAGTTAAGAAAACATATACCTTAAAGAGAAAACCAAAAGCGAAACTGTATGCTGACATTGAGTGTATAATATTCCAGGAGCACTAAAAGTGGATGATGCCCTATAGGTACTAGTAAAAAGAATGGGACCCTAGAACATCATGTCTTGGTGAATAGTAGTATAGGAACCACAAAAAAATACGTTCTTGTGCAGGAGCCACAAGTAGGGAAACACATCCATAACCTAGTGGTATCCAATCATTATCCAATGTTTAGTTAGTGTTTTAATCGTCAAACCTGCAAAGTGAAACCGTGCCAGAGCCGCTTCCAAATAACTAGCACACAAGAACTAGTCCTAACAACTAGTACCCAGGCTTCCCCTTTTGTGCTCAAGATGTTCCAATTTCACATTTCACATCAAACTCAGAAAAATAAAACCACCAGGGTGTTACAGAAACCAAATGCCACACTTTCACACACACTGAAAACAATTTGGCAAAGTGCGCAAACCAAATGACTTTACCCAACTCAATTAAGACAATTTCTACATTGCTATTAATTGTTTATTAAAAAAAATTTAAATTTTTATCATTAATAATTTTTATTAAATCATATTAAATTATTTGTAATCAAATTCTTTGAAAAGAAACATAACAAAACATTAACACACAAAATGAACTCAACCCTCTTTCAGGACAAAACACACCCAATAAAACATCAAAAACTCAAACAACACACTTTTCACATTTTCAAAAAACAAACACCAACCTTATAAAAACACCAGAACTCAAACATTGAACTTTTCACATTTTAAAAAATCAAACGCGAACTATATAAAATACTAGAAGATAGCTCATATAGTTTTTCATAGCAATAACCTACTCAACCATTACAACACCTCCACTTAGGACCAAGAACATGCAATGCTATGTCGAATCACAATCAACACCACTTTCAAAAATGAAAAACTAACTGCACATATGATAAAACACTAACAATTGACTAAAGTTAATTTATCTGCCAAATGAATGAAACTAACCATATAAACATACTACAAAACAAATTTAACACAAGAAAAAAATTGAGAAAACCATATCTGCACCCAAAATAATTAATCAAGGAACATCATAAATCAACTAAACTAGAAAATCAATTCGTTAAATAATGTTTAAATGCTAGACCACCTACCTCGACATCAAACCCCGAGAATTGATGTGAAACCTTAAAATTCTAGTTCAAAACATCAATCACGCATCGTTTGTACTACAAGGAACCTAGAGCAAACTCAAAATCATGAATTTGAATTAAAAACTTTATGGTAGAACCATAAAATCCGACCTCATATCCACTGGAAAAACCAAAACAAATAAACCCAAATTGAAAGGGAAGATATTGATCTGAATGGGGGGGGGGGGGGTGTGCATGGAAGGAGTAGGTGGTGATTTGACGGGGCTTCTCGCTAGAATAAGGTGGATGCCGACTACAAGGGGAGGATAATGCGGTGAAACCTCAAGATGGAAAGAAGCATGTGAGAGGCCTGGTCAAGGGGACATAGACAAGGGAAACATCACACTAGTGTGGGTGTGCCAACAAGGGGGTGTTCGGCTAGGATTTACTTGAAGTGGAGGAGGTTAGAACCTTGTACTAGAGGAATATGGGGGTGGATGACACATCACAGAAGAGAGATCCGTAGGTCTAGGGGGTGTGCATCGGGGGAAGCCGACGGAGCAGGAAAGGCGGCGCTGTAGGATTCAAGGGGGAGTCGTAAACCAGGTCGGCCATGAAGGGAGGCGTAAGACAGGGGAAACCGGCCAATCAAGAATCAAGAAGGGGTGTGGAACATCTGGGTAGGAGCAAGGGGGTTGTGGTACGATTCGGAGCACGAGGAGGATGGGGTGGCCGGTGGGTTCGTGATGCAAGGGAGAAGAAGTTTGCAAGGGGTTGCGCCAGGTAAGATGAGAGTGAGGCAGCTACGCAACATGAAGAGAGGGGAAGTGGTCTTGGTATGAGTGGGGGAAGCCAGTGGAGGTTAACAGTGCGTAAGAAGGCCTGCAGCGCAATGGGAAACTCAGGGGAAAACCCTACACAAAGAAATATCATGCTAAAAATAATAATAAATAATTAGAAATAATAATAAACAACTAAAATAATAACAACAGGATTCATAAGAAAAAAACTGATAATAAAAATAATAATTATAATAATAAACTAAAGTAAGAATAATAATTATAATTAATAATAAATGTAAATGAAAAATAATAATAATAAGTTATAACAATTGTAATAATAATAAAAATAATAATTAGGTAACAACAAACTTAATAAACACAATAGTAAACTATACTATGATCAACTTAATAAAATGATTTTAATAAAAATAATACACTCAATTAAATTATTATCCATGATAATAATAGTAAAATTATGAAGTTACATTGATATTATTTTTATTATTAAAACCATTCATAATTCATTTTATTTCAGTAATTGAACATCAGCAAAGCGTGCAGTGACCAGGTGGGGTCACCCGATGACCCAAGCAAGCACACACAGCTTCAACCACGGTGTGCTGGATGCAGTCAAGGTCGGAACACACGTTTTTAAATAATAATTAAAACATTTATGTTGGGCCTCGACCAGAACTACCGGATGCCCAGAAAATTAATAATATAAAAAATTTGAAAAGGTGGGTGTGATAGACCCACACTCCCAAATCCGGTGTAGATAAAAAAAATTACTTACTCGCTTCAAAAATTTTTTTTGATTCTCAGAAGAAAATATCCCCTAATTACATGATATAAAAAAATATTTCATTACATAAATTCCCAAAACCATTTAGTTTTATATATTTAGGAAATTTGGATACATCGTATACTTATAATCCCCATGTATTTCCAAACCAAAGGAATTTTTCACACTATATAGGAGACTACTTAATCCATAATAAATTTTCAATATCTCACAAAAGTTTTTTAGACATTATATACTTCCAGTCAGATCATGGTTGAATGTTTCCTTTATAACCCTTGGAGAAGTAAATATAAGAAGGGGTATGTTCAAATGCACAATAAAGGAATACATAAAATGTGAAAACGATTGAATAAAAATATAATAAAAATTATTTATGGAGTATGTAATCATCATAATGATGTATTAAACAAAAACTGAGAGCATAATATATATGTAGATAATAAAAAAATAAATAATTTTGTGTGGAATGAATAAATAATTTCATACATCTTGATCTTAACATCAAGGATTCATAAAATACATTTTTCTTGGAATCAAGGCCCTCAACAAAAATTCATTATTTTCATCACGACCTTAGTCAAGAAATCTAAATGAATTATGTAGACATAAAACAATTACCTAAACATGTTTGTCTCATAAGTCCTATCAATGTTTCGAGGGGATATATAATGCCCAGACTCTCTTCTCAATGATATATTTCTAATTCATTTATCGTATTAGATAATAAATAAACAATATATAATCAAATTTTACAATAATCATATGTTTTTTAATTACTATAAATGGGACTCCAAAACTATTCCTGATTCCAATAAAAGAGATACCATGATCGTAATCCATATAATAAATAAGTATCATGGTTAAATAATATATAATGAAATTTTCATGGAAATCAATATTAATACATATAGAAATAAAAAATATATTGATTTTTAATAGTCCAAAAATCAATAAATTGATCATATTTATATGTATGCATCACATAAGTTAAAAAAATATAGAGAATATTGTCATATAAGTAATTTCCACAATAAATAAATGTATGACTTCTTGATGAAAAATCATTAATCAAATGAAACAAATAGGGTAATAAAAAATTAATGAAATTATAAAGAATGTGATGCCTATTCATGGTGGACGGTTAGAAAGGAAAAAGACAGTGATGGATCATAAATTTGACATAAACAAACATTAAATAATCTATACATATAAATAAGTTCATTGGTTTCAAAAGAGAATATCCCTAGAGTATGAAGGAATCGTAGAAACATTTTGACCAATTTGAAAAGCAACCATTTAAAATAATTCATTGAACAATATCACATAATATAGGATCATGAATCGAATTGTTTTGTACCAAGAGTTACATGTCACAAATTATAAATATATATATCTATTATAAAATAAATCATATATCATAAATACAATTTGAGTAAATCATTTTAGTAATGAAAGAAAATGTAATTAAAAACTGAAAATATCATGTTGATTTTTTGTAACATCGACGCTAATAAACATACATGTCACCGTTAAAAGTAAATTTCTATAAGGTATACTGATAGATTTTGAGAAAATTTATTTTTAAAAATAATATCTAAGAATGGAACCTTGAAAATGAAATAAATGTTTCTATATTAAATTTGGATCCAAATATAAAACATTCGATTATAGAAGGAAACTTTTTAATACATCCAAATTACCTTGGTGAAAAACTCACAGTGTTAAAATTGTAATAAAATATTTTATCCATTAAACCATAATTTTACTAAATATTATTATAAAATATCATATAATAAATTAATTGGTTGGGAGAACCCAATAGTAGAAGGAAAAATCCAATGATAAAACATTATAACTCAAAGAAAGGAGAATTAAAAAATAAATAACCATTACGAACAAGATAATCCATAAGGTAGGAGTTCTTAAACAATGATTTATATGGTAGGATTGTTAATTCATATAAAACAATATAGAAATATCCCACACAACAATCAGTTGTAGAATATACCCAACATATTTTAAATAAGCTTGAGAGATAATCATTACTCAATAAACACTAGTCAGTTTCCAAAACTTCTTACTATAGGTATAATAATTGAATAAGTAAACATTTGAAGGAAGGAATATTATTTTTATTAACATACCCATGAAATAAAAAATAATTGTTATAAAAATAAATTCATGGGTTGTAAATCCACTATATATGGAAAACATAGTGTAAGAATGTATTATGCCTCAATGAATAAAAATTGAGGCCAAATAATTCCTTAATTTTATCTTGGATTCCATGAACACAAACTAAAATCCACCAAATAAATTAAATCAAGATTAATAACCAATTTCATAACCTTATTCAAATATTTTTAAAATTATACTTTTCAATTATAATCTTTTTCTCTATTAATTCTATTTCGTTGTTACATATTTTTAATATCATATGCTTGTAATCTTGATCATTTTGAAATATATTCATAAAAATGAATTGGTATTCATTATTTTGATAACGTTAATCATGGAAATATGATTAATATTTTTGGAATATATGCTCCAAAATTTTTATAAAGGTATAACTTCAATTCATTATATTTTTGGCTCGAATCTATATTTAAAAAATCGATGATGGTAATGTTTCAGTGATTATTAATTAATGAAAGGGGGTTTTTAATTATTGAGTTCCATAATAATGAGAATAGTCTAGAAAAAAATATAATTATTAAAATAATTAATAAAAAATTATAATAAAAATTAATTTTATATATTGATCCATGATATAAATTAATAATATTGTTCAAGAAGGTGGTTAAAATAAACCTAACATAAACATACTTGAGTTAATGAATGCTTACGTGGGTATTTTCATTATAATATAATTATAATAAAAGCATAAAGATATTATGTTGTCTTATTTAGTGTTATTTATCACAATTTGATGCAATAAAATAACAATTAATGGATTTTAAAATAATATTTAATATGAATAAAAAATATTTTTCTCTTTGTAATATTGTTTTAAATGATCGATTTTCTAATGACTATTTATTGGTTATATCATTAACAAGTAAACATAAATTCATACCAAAACCTTAATAATTATGGCATCCATCCTGGATTATTTGGTAATAGTTTCTAAACTGGTGGCCATTTGGACTCAAGCGCGCCTCCCTGTATGCCAGAGGCTGTCAACTAGTAGTGAGGATCAAATACTTGTAGGTTGGGGAGATTATAATATAATGTTCATAGTAGATAATAGTGGAACAAATATAAAAATAAATTGAAAAAAATAATAAATAACCAATAGTGGAATAACAAATCATCCAAATAAAATTAACTGGTAGAATGTGTATCCATATAAAATATGATAATCATGTCATGCAGTAAAAATTGATTACATGTGAGAGAGAGAAACAGGACTATAAAAAAATCTAAACAAAAGGAACAAAACGTAATAATTTATTTCCAACAACATCCTGATAATTAGTTTGCTACTTTTCATATTTACGCTATCCCAACACAGAAATCAGGCATCGATAACAGGTCATATTCCTTTGTCCGTAGTTGCATCCATGAAGTATGTATGGGTACTAATCAGTGGACTAAACAAGGTGTAATATATACTCAATAGTCCACCAACAATGGTTTCTAATTTCACCCAGTCCATGAGTATATATTGAAGTAGCGAGAAAGTAATAATTAAATAGGTAAAAGAAATATGTAATAACCATGTCAGTCCGAGTTCCTAGTGGGACACTTTATGGATACCACCTACTTCATCCTAATCCAAATTTTCTCTAAAATATTTACCATTATTTATTTTCTTTATAAAATATTAGCGGGGCTGAGATCTTATAAAATTCACCCATCTAAAAATATTAATATAAATGGGTGAACATTTCCCATGTATTTTTACTTGATAAAAGTATGTATAACAAGGATTTGATGTTTATAATGTTCTGACTAGATGCAAGACAATTTTTTTTGACATGGTATATGTCACATAGATTAATTAATATATTTAATAATTGTTATACTGATTCAATATAAGTTATTATACATTAGAAACCAATGTATCACTCTAGATGTAATATAAACCCATTAATCTACAGGACTCTCTTTTCAATTCCACATAGGAATTTAGGTTTCACTATAGGCATGGTATAAAATTATCACCCTTTTATTTCATCCAGGGAGTTATATATATGTATCCCTAAGGGAACTCAAGAAATAATTTAATTTACTACCATCATAGATCTACATTGAAATTCCATGCACGGAACCCACATATCAATCCTAGAATAAGGAAAATCCATCCACCCAGGTGTGTCTATTAGTGGAATTCATGTGAGAACCCCTGTATCACACACAACAAGATATGAATTTATTTAATAATTCACATTAATTAAATAATAAAAATAATTATATCCTTGGAATTACGATTCATAACCCATGTATCATCCTCAGCATGGAACAAAAAAATTTCACAAACTCTTTGTATAACCATACCCTTAAACAATACTTTTAATCTAATTGAGAATTATATTTCATAAAAGATATAACAAACTCACCTTAGAAGGAAGTTAAATTTCATATACTATCAATATAAATCCCATTTGGGATTAACTCATTCCATCCATTTTATTAATCTTATTCGTTAAATCTATTTTAACCTCCAAAATTCTTGGGGTAAAGAACACACATCAAAATGTGGATTAATTAACCATTAAATGTGGCCACAAAATAAAATGCAATGTATAACCTATTTAGGTATCTCTAATCAAGGATCAAAAACCACCATAAATGATTATGGGTCATATGTGTTATAAATTCATAGGGCCATACCATTTTTTTAATTAAAACACTTTTTAATAGGTGATTATAGGAATGTATAGTGCACATCACAATGACATAACATATATACCATTAAAATTTAAGAGAAATGCGTGATACCACCTACTACATCTTGGTATTATACTCCTTGTCTGATATCATCCTCTGATTCAGTTTATAGTGGATGAAACAAAATAAATATATGAACTTATTAGGATAGGGAAAAAGAGCTCCCATGAGTTTTGAATTCCATTAAACTAGGAAATCAGATAAAAGAAACAATAAGATTAAAGAGTTTACTAATACAGATCAAACAAGACCAGCAATGATCAAACTAACTAAATATTCCACTTAAATAATTTCTCCACCATTAAAATCATAATATCATTAAAAAATGTGAATCTCAATAATTTTTTTTTTCAAATATTAGAAAAATTAATTATAGATCATTCGTAAGAGAATCAACCTCCCCAAATTAAAGAATATATTAGTGTTCCCATGAACATAATTTTATATACAAAAAATATCCTCACTAAACACTTCTCATGTGTTAATAATGAATCTTAACATTAATTGGTATATTTTGAATGATAAATTGTTTAAGCTTTATGTTCCCAACTACAAAAAAAAACCTAAGGGATTACATTAATATTCTACATCAATCCATCATTCAATGGTTTATCAGACCACCAATTGATAAAATAAAATATTTCAACAACATGTTAAAACTATCTTGGTATTTATAAAAAAAAAATTAATAACACATATCCCATAAAAAGAAATAATATAAGGGTATTTGTGGATACACCAAAGGGTCCTATAAGAGTCAACCCAAGAATAAAACAAAGATATAAAACAGCTTCAAAATTAAAATAATGATAATGTATAATCAAAACTATATATTAACTCATTTTATGACTGTGATCATTAATAATATCTTTCAAAAACCTTCATGTGTCTATGTCATCATGACATATTTTCTATAAGTAAAGAATTTCTCACAATATGGATCACCATTCTTATAACGCCCCGACCCCAAAAGCCTGGATCTGGTGTATTATTTTAACAAATCGACATGATTATAAGGAATAAAATCTTGAATGACGGATCAGTTTAGTAGTATTGGAAAATATATTACATACATTAACGTGAAATTGCACATTCAAACATAAAACACAACATAAAAAATCCAATGAGAATACCATTATTCCTATAGCTTAACCCTATATATCAAAAATTATACACTTCTTAGATTCCTAGGAAAACAAAACATATGAAAGGGGTGAGCTCAGATGATCAGTACGAGTAAATAATTTAGTGGGATCTATAAACATTTAAGGATATATGTATAATAAAAACAATATAATTTTAAACATCAACATGAACATAATATGGAAAATATAAACCAAAAAATACCACATAAACATGAACATAGATATTCTACAAGTCTAATAATAACATGTAATAATTAATTTCATAATTAGGGAATTCCTAACATTGGGAATAATTACCACATAGGCCATCCCTCGTGCCAAGACTAAAAATAAAATTTATGTTAAGGCCTTGTGCCAAGATACTAGTTTGTATCATGAGACGTAACGATGCATCAAGGGGATATACCAGGCCTAATGCATCACTTACTAAGTCAAATTCATTCCTCATATGAAATATTGAAACAATACATAAACATTCGTATTAAAAATATCATATGAAATGTCAATACTTCAACCATAAACCATGAATGGGATTAAAATAACGCATCTGCAGTCAAACATATCAAAAAATAATCAATACAATATAGAAGATTATATTATAATAATTCAACCTCAATCAAGAATAATATCTATTAGAAGATGTTTACATAGTTGAAAAGGATCAGTAAAATTCTTTTAGAGAAATATTCTTTTTCATGAATTCATTTAAAAGTCACAAAATTTAGAAAGGAATACCTATAAAATACATTTGTGAATCAAATTTTCCCCTAAAAATTTGAAACTATTATAAGGAATTAACATATTAAAATAATAATTCCTAAATAAATAAATCCTTAAAATGATTTTTAACACATGGACACTAATTAAAAATATTTAAAAAAATAAATCATTAAAACATTTAAAATGATGATATAGTTTAAAGAGTAACTTCCATAAAAACATAAAACATGACTTTTGAATACATTTGTATGAAATATGGACTTGGATGATAAATATTTTCCAATAAATATATATATATATATATAAACAATATCGAATAATAGTGATATTGAGAAATTAACCCTTATTGTGTACTTTCCTTTGGTTGAGGGTATGTTTAACCTCTTGAATAATGATAATAGTAAGTTATTAAATTAGACCAGAACCATATTCATATTTATTATATCATACATGATTAATTTATCACTTTATACTACAATTTAATAATGATTTCCATGATAAATTAACATTTTGCGTAATAATCACTTTCATTATCGTACAAGTTTTAACTTGTAATTCTTGATTGTATCATTTAGATCATGATTTAAATACTTACATAATATAAAAAAAGATTTATATATCATATATATTGAGAATATAAATTTGTATAATATATATATATATATGAAATGGAAAACACTATTTATAGAGATGGTAAGTCATACGTACGCATAAACGTTGTTTCTGTTATGATTATCTCAGAGTTCAAGAGTCTGATATTCTGAAGATGGATTTAAAGAGAAATTTTTGAAATTAAAAGCATATATTTATTTAATTTTGTATGAATAAAACTCTAGTGGTTTTCTGAGATTGTATGAACCAAATACTCCATGAGTATCTCAACACTTCTGTGGCAGTGCTCATGGATGATATTTGTTATATTGGTGATTTGAGGGAGAGAATGTACCCATTGGAGGGTGGATCTAGAAATCACTATAAGTCATTTTTTGTATGTAATGATTTAGAAATTTTGTCTTCTTATCCAATAAAGGATTTCTTTTGTGCATGTTATTCTAAATCAGGGATTATGAGTTCATCGTGATAAGGTGATTGTATTATTATCATTGTAATAACCATGCAATTTATTTTAGATTTAGAGATTCTATGGACTTTTTGGACAATATTCACGATTCCTCATTGATTTCTCAAATTTAGAATCACCTTTGATAGCTATTATAAAAAAACATAAAATTAATATTGGATTAAAATTTTGAGTCATATTTTGTTGAGCTAAAACAACTTCTAACATCAACTCTTATTCTAATCATGCATAAGCATGATAAGTGTTCTATGGTTTTTTGTGATTATTATAGTGTTCTTTTGGAGTTTTTGTTTAATTTAGATGATCATGGGATGGATTAAGACTCTCACGAACTTTAAACATATGAGAATAATTACTACACTCATGATTTAAAGCTTTTCACAGTTATCAATGTGGATAAATGTTGGTTACACAATCTTTTTTATGGGAGGTTCATAATTTTTTTATGATAAGTGTATGTTATATATATTTTATAAAAAACTAATTGATTATAAGATAGTTTTGTTTTTTGGAATGGTTTCAATTGATTTACATTGATATCACTTATACCCTATGGATGGTGAATTTAATTGTATACACTCTCAATAGGAATGTACCATTTCATACTATTCTAAAATAAAAGGAGGATAATATCATTCTGAGGATCTTCATCCAGTTTCTACCAAATGGTCATGAATACATTTTAGTTATGATTAATACCAACATTAGTTTATCATCATATCTCATTAAGTTTATCCATTTGGATCTGAAGTAGAAATTTGAGAAGCCCTTTATGTTGGATAGATGGTTTCTGGATTGTCCCCCACTACAGATAGTATTCATTATTATGGAGATCAATTCATCATCTCAGCATCTATGAGGTGATTATTTTTGTTTTAATATCTTAGTTTTTGAGGTTCCATTCATCTATACACTTTTGAGATGTATTATGATTTGAGACAATGATCATATTGTCTGACTATGAGGCATGGCAATGGAGATTATGTGTTCAAATGATACACCTACAAAAAAATATAGGAAGAGTGATTGAAACTATTTGGGTTTCTCTAACCTCTTCTAATTCCATTTTGGAAATGGTATGATGTGTCCTTTTAATTTTTTATAGAATTAACATAGACCCCATGAAGTAATAATTCTATCATGGTGGTAATTGATCATTTGACAATGACAACTCAAATAATTTCAAACACGGACATAACTAATGTTGGGGATCTAGTTATGTTCTATGTGAAGTATGTTGTGAGATTACATGGGGTTCTTTATGAAATTTTTTCCGATACAAAACATAGGCATACATCATGTTTCAATAAGTGTCTCAATATGGAGATGAGGATATAGGTTAGGATTTGTATAACATACCATATATAAATATTTTGTGAGATGGATCATGCTATTCAAAATTGTGGGGTATGATTCATGATGGAATCACAAATTCTAGAGGATGGTGGGATAGATATATGGGATTGGTTGAGTTTAAATAATAAAAACTTATCAGTCATATATCATAATGGATCCACTCCAAGCTTATTATGGTAACCAATGAAGGTAACCTGTTTTTTTGGATGAGGTAGAAAAGACCTATATTGTAGGACTGAGAGTCACTCAAAAGACATCAATGATGATTAAAGATATACATCAGTGTTTAGTAACAACTCAGATTCAGTAAAAATTATATTTAGATCCTTAGTGTTGTCTTTTGATGTTTTCTATTTGTGATCGTGTTATTCTCTAAATTTTTCACCTCAATTGGGTCACCGATAACATGGAAAATAGGGAAAGATGGACCTATGTTATTTTAAACAGATGCATGTCTTTAAGAAGCTCCAGTAGGTTTCTTATCAGCTGGATTTGATAGTTTAGTTTTCAGATATTCATGATTTATTCTACATATCCCATGTTAGTAAATACCATCCCAACCCCTGTCGTGTTCTATGTTTGGATAATATCGAGTAGGATCTAGAGGTTTATATTATAGAGAAACTAATTTAGACCACTGAATCTTAAGTAAATATATTTCATGGTATGTAAATTCTATTATTCAGAGTATTATGGAATCATGAATCAAATTTTCATGGGACTTTGGAGTTTGATTCATTCACGATTGAGTAGTGGCATCACCTATTTTTGTACACCATTATTCCAAATTACATTCCAAGTACAGAATGCCTTATGGTGGGAATTTTTTAAAAACATATTACACTATTACCTATATTTATCATCTCTATAATTTTATTTTACTATTATTTTGGGTGTGTTTTGGGGATTCTATGGATACAGATCCTTCATTAGGGGAAACAACCTAATATATAGAAATGTGTGTTCATCTGAATTTATGGACTCTATGTATAAATGTGAAAAGGATTATGATTATGTACATTGGGTTCTTGGTTTACTCAGTTCCTTTTTTTTATTTTCTTCTATTGAATATTCAAACAGGATGATTTCACATCCTGGATGGGATACACAACATAAAATTGCTTCTAAGCCGATGCCAAGAATTGGTTTGGAGAAAGAAATGTCTACACATTGTTAAACGTTTTCCCAAAGTATATAGTCTAAATAGAGTTTTTTCAATACTAGGTGACCCATTTCTTGTATAATCTTGAAAATCTAGTAATTCACATCATGAGAGGGATTCACATTGGGATTGTTTAAGGACTTATATTTTTAACCATGATGTGAATATATTTTTTATTTTCAATTAGGAGAATCCTTCTCTCACTCAAGACCTCAAAGATATACTAGAAGATTTTCTGAAACTCTTATCCTTCTAGATCACTTCTTTCAGCGATGAATCTACATCTGGGTTACA
Source organism: Viscum album (assembly GCA_963277665.1). Lineage (NCBI taxonomy): Eukaryota > Viridiplantae > Streptophyta > Magnoliopsida > Santalales > Viscaceae > Viscum > Viscum album. Next base: position 342,850,493 of record OY728162.1, on the reverse strand, counting down.
CTTAATATCTCTAGGTATGTGATCATTTTTTATTCTTCATTTTCATTAGTACCAACAATGATATTTCACTACATTTTCATATTTGTTGTTCTTATGATTTTGATTCTTGGAGATCCTTTATAGACCCATTGTGAAATATTCTTGTAAAGGATGACCTTTGTGTTTGTTTTAGTGTGGTGTGTTGGTTTCTTGATATACAAATTGTGTTAAATTCCTCACTATCTATTTTACTTTTTGAATTGATTTTTAGATCATTGTATTTATTTTAACGACTCTATCTTTCCTTTCATTCTTATTTAATGGTCGATCCCATTCCCTACATGTGTGACCTATGTTTTAGGTAGGTCGTTCTATCTCCTATTGATGTTGGATGATTAATATTTCTATTGTTTTAAGGATTTAAATTAAATTAAAAGATTTTATAGTGTGTGTGAAAATGGGGTTTTGAGAAAATATTGTTCCCCTTATTTTTGGTAAAAATAAATTAATTTTCATTGAATTTTGAAATGAATTTATGAAATGGTATTCAATTAATGGTTTAATGAAATGGGTTGTAAAATTTATCATGTGGAAAAAATTCAGTAATTTAGTGTTAGGTGTAGTAATAGGCTTAATCCATTGATAATTTAGGGGGGGTTCATTCATGTGTTGTTACTCTGCTCCCTAGGGATCTTTTTCTATGGAATAGTAAGATCTTTTGGCAAGTTCACTTACTGGGGTGTTCCTCTACAGTCTTAATTCTATGCATATTTACTAATTTTTGATGAACATGATTGTCTATATTTAGATATTATTGTTCTAACGTACCTAAATTAGTGTGATCCTTGGAATTATTTTACCTATAATTCTAGTTTTTACTAATTTTGATATTATATTATATATGATAAAGTAAATGGTATGACTACTCGATATATGTGATATTATTTTTAATTATTATACATGGATTATTTAGAAAACATAGAAAATATTTATTTTCTCACCATTCTGTTGGTATAAATATTATTTAATAATTATCACTCCTTGTTTTCATTAATGTTGATCATTTTTTTATTTTTTCGATGAGAGTTGATATGAAACACTTTTGTGCGATCCTGCTGAACATGTTTATCTCACACCCTAGGATCCCCTTGGTAGTGAATATACCTTGATATATATTTTGATAAGTGGAATGGAAAGTTCGTTCAGTGAGGTAGTGGGGTTTCTGTCAACATTGATTGGGTTTCTAGCGGTGATATAGTGGGATTTTCCCCAAGCTATCACATGGAGTATATATTTCCGTTTCAAGTCGTCCTATTTTGTTGGAATTGTATCTGGGAGACTGTTTGGATTCCTTTGATCTATATAGATTTTTTAGATTAACTTTTCTTATGGAATATATTTTATATTTTCTTATCATATGAATCTCTATGAATTTTCTATGCCAAACATTTTTTAATATTATGTTTGGAAAAAGCCATTCCATCTCGTTTTTGTTGATGCCCGAGGTCTAGTTATCAGCCCATGGGAAATGGGAATTCCATTTGGGAAATTGGGGGTTTTGGATCATGTACCATTTTAATAGGGTATAAAGGTAATAATTTTCAAAGAGGTTTTATGGTTTTGGTATCTCAAGATGGTTCTCTTTAGCCTAGGGATAGGTAGTTCTATTCTTGAGATAGTTGGAGATATATCATTTGGGATTGTGTTTCCCGCAAACAAATGAAGGAGAGATAGTTGGTTCGCAACCCAATAAGAGGAGGAATTTCAACAAGGGTGGTCCATAGGGAGGAGGAAAAGGAATAGGAGACGGTATAATAATATGTTTTTGTAGGAAATTTGATATAGTCACACCACCACCCCTAGGTGTTCCACACTGGGATTATAGAGCTATAGCCAAGGATACGGAAAACTACAAGAATTGGAGGCCTAAAACCCTTCGTCTCTAAAGATGATTAGAAGTATGACCTACCTATATTATTTCATATATTTATTACTAATAAGAACATGGAATTTATACTCTTTTCTTTCTTCATCCATTGTTCATGACATAAATATTTCAGTTGATCCCTTGGTTTAAACCTTATATTTTGAGACTCTTACTGGATGAGATTCATTGACCAAAAACATACACTAATAGTGTCACCTCACACTTGGAGGAGATAACATCTAATATGATATATTTATATTGATGGTGAGGAATTATTATTTCATTCAAGGTATGAACTTGATGAAACCATTTTATTTAAAATTTGACTGTTTTAGGATGATGATATAGTGTGTCCACATAGATGAGATAGTTTATCCCTTATTCAGTGAGGGGAAGACTAAGAAGATAATTATGGGCACATACACAATAGGATACCATTAGTTACTAACTATTTGGATACAATAAACCTTGTAGAAATAGTTTCTATATGTGATTAGTTTTTATAAGCGATGGTAGAATATGAGGATGCCTTCCTGGAGGATATGATGGGATTACATCCCAAAAAATAAACCAACCTTTTCAAATAAATAGACCCAACGATTTCTTTAATTTTTAAGTCATTATATCAGATGAAACCTGTATATCATAGGGAGATAAAGGTACAATTGGATGATTTACATGGGAATAGATTTTATAGTGTCATTGTGGCACCCTTAGATGAACAAGAATTTTTCACCAAAAAGGTACATGAGATCTTGAGGTTTTTGCAGATTATTATCTCATGAACTAGGAAACCATAAATAATTAGTATCTAATACCCATCATTAATAAAATCATCATATAGTAGAATGGTGAAAGATTATTATTGAAGACTAAACTCAGATCATGCTATCAGTGGCTCTATGTTAGGGTTGAGGATTTACAGATATACGCATTCTGATGTCTCTATAATCACTATGAGTACTTTGTTATGACTTTAGTAATGACAAAAACAAGGGTTTTGTTCATAGAAAACATGAAATTAATCTTTAATACAATCATAGATCAGTTCATAATGGTATTCATCGATGGAATCCTTATGTACTCATCATATGAGGAGGAGCACATGGGATAGGTAAGGATGGTCTTGGACATACTCTTGGAGCACTATATTTTTTGAAATCTCTCCAAGTGTTTGTTTTAGATTCAAGAGGACATCTTCCTAGGAAATGTCCACCTAAAATAGGGAGTATCAATGAAACCAATGAATGTTGAGGCAGTCCTATCATTGGATCCCCATCAGAACATGCCTATGTTATGGATATTGCTTAGGTAAGAAGATACAGTCAAATATTCATAGCCAATTTCTATAAGATTTCAGAAACCATTACATATTTGACATGAAATGGGAAAGATTCCATGTAGATGGATAATTTTCAACAATTTGTTTTTCATATTTTCGATGATGTGGGTGAGCACCCCAATCACGAGACTTCCAGAGGATGGTGATGAGTATATTGTTCTTTTCAATGACACTATAAAAAGACTTGGATGTGTTCAAATTATGTTGAAAGCTATGATCGATCAAAATTTATAGTAGTTGAAACGAATTTACAAGATCTACATGAACAATGATATGGAGTTGGGAGTGGTGATATTATCCATGATGATGTGGAGACCCCACGTTATTGGAGATTGGTTTTCCGTCCATTCCAAACAAAAATACTATCATGTACACCTTCAAATAGAAGGACCAAAACTTTATTAATCGGTGATAACTAAAGTTCCTCTTGGATTATTTCATAAATAAAATATATAATTTGTGGAAAGGTAATGTGGTGAGAGATTCTCAAAGAAGGGGAACTTGTTAAAATTTATTGAGTGGGTCATTGGATTAGTATTCCTCATTGTAGTTTTCCTTAATGGATAAGTATATTGTAGCTTATCTCCAATTTATGGTTGTTACCCCCCCTAAATCTATAAGTTATTTAGGAGGATAATCTTGGTGATACATACTATAAGATATCAAATGTTTAGATATCTATAAGAAGTGATAATAATTTATTTTCTATAGGATGGGATCAGATCATATTTTTCTATGGATGAACCATGGTGGTAGAAAAATTGATGGAGGGGGTTTGAGAGACTTTCATAAATAACCATTTTATGTACATCCTAATGTGGTGAACATGGACCAAGACCTTAAATGTCACCTCTATTATATCGGGATTAAGATGTTCATAGTAATGTTTTTCTCCTGATACCTCACTTATAATCAGGTGAAGGAAGAGAACCATGTTCTAGTGGGTTTATCTCAACACCATGAGGCACTGGAGTGGATGAGAAATGGTATTTCTAGGTACATAATGGATGGATTCCAATGATAATATAGACGACATGATCAAATATAGGTTATTATTTACTGACTCACTACATTGGACCACATCATAGCCATCGATTAATATAGTTCAATTCAGTGTTTGGGATTTCTTTACATGTAGAAGATACTTTGGATTTTTGGATTTCCCTTTATAATCATTTCAGACCATGACACACAATTGATGTCTTGATTGTGGTGAGGATTGCAGGAGGCCATTTGGACTCAGTTTCATTTCATCATAATGTTTCACCCCTATAATGATATCTAGACATAGTGGACCATTCAGGTCCCTTATGATATTCAATTGGATTGCATCTTGAAACATGGATTTATTTGAGAGGATAACATTCCATATAGTTTTGAACAAAAGTATATAACATTATACAATCCAAATGGAACAATTTGATGATTTATATGATATACCATACATGCCACCAATATGTTTAACTTCTTTACGGGAGTCATCACTCATTGGACCAAAGTAGGTGTAATTGAATGTAGATATGCTTTATATTATCCACGAGTGGATGAATAATTTCCACAGTTATTAGAATACTTTTTAGGACTAATGATGGAGGCCGAATGAGTTTGATGAGAGAGACAACATGTTCTTTATGGTATCAACTTAGTGGAGATTAAAATTATTTTTTTTGGGTTCCATGTTATCTTAAAGGTTCATCAATAACATCAGATATTTTTTAGGGTTAGTATGATCACATACTCTTTATACCTACCTTAATAGTTAGACAAGGTACATAATGTCTTCCATGTGTCAAAACAATGGTGGTATGTGGATGACCGGTCACATGTTATAGAATGGGTAGAGGTGGATATTAATGAATAAGATAACATTATAGAGTATCCAACTGAGATAAAATATTAGAAATATAAGATCCTATGTGGGAAAGTGATTCCCCTGAGGTGTGTCCACAGGCAGTATGAAAATATCCCGGAGATCACATTAGAGTTGGAGAACCAGATGCAAGCCTAATACCCTCATCATTTTGATAAGGAATGATTTTCTTTTTTGGATGAAATTTTTTTTATTGGGGAGTATTAAATGAATAAATTTTTGTTTTTTAAGAATTCGTTATAATTTAAATAATATTTTAAAATCTATAAACTGAGTTTGTTCTAGATTTTTGAGCTGAGGATGTCTTGTTTACATATAATCAAAATATTAACTATATTATATGATGTGCATACAAGTTTTTAGAAATAATGTAATTCCACTTGAGATAAGTCTCTCATTGGATGTCTGAACCCACTAATAAATCTATAAATTGGGATTTACCCTCGGTGTGACAAAACCGTTGGTGAAATTGGTTGTTTTGTTAAAGAGTTTTCATGGGAAAATTAATGAACATTTTTAAAAAATATATTTTTATTTAATTTTATAGAACTAATACCGACTATTAGATCCGTATTATGAATTATCTATGGTTATATAAATAACCCTAGGATTGGGAGAGGATCAATTGGAAAATTATTCTAAGATGATCTTTATTGAATCAGGGAATGGAAACCTGTTTTCTAGTAGAGTTCATGGATGTCGTTCTAATGAAAACATAAACCATTCATTATATGAGATTCTCCAAACTTGAGGTAGGTAATTTTAATTTTCTTTTCAAAACCTATCTTTTAAAATGATGATAAAAAAATCAACTCCACTCATAGATTTATTATTGGGACAATCATGTTCTACATATATGAATTTATGTTCCCTAAATTTAGGAATTTATTCTATTTGATTATCATACTTATTTAATAATTAAAATTAAAATTGATTGATTCCAACCAAAGAAAAATTTCCATAGATAATTCCTATTGTTAATTTTTTGGGTAATTTTTCCCTTGCTCATCGCATGTTTATTGTTGGTATTTTCTTATGAATTTGGTTCAAAAAATTCTCAATGTTCGATCTTTGTGAAACCATACCTTGGAAAAAATGATCAATACCATTGGATTGGGTTTGATATTAATTTCCAGATAAAATTAATGATTTCTTTGATGGAATATAGATATATATCGGTATTATTAATTCATGGTTAGGTATTATGGTGGTAGTGCTGGTTGATGGAATATCAATTTTTATGTGGTTTGGATGGCCGAAATCCATTTACCTATGTTGCATGGTCAATATTTGATCATGATATTATATTGAGAACCATGAATGTATCGAAATGATAAATTTATGTGATGAATATATATGAATAACCTTTAGGTTTTGAAAAAATATCTAAAGCACAATGTGTAGCCCAAAGGTAACGCACTGTGTAGTACACTTGTTGTGATTAATAGGGTTTTGGTAAAACAAAATATCACATGATGTATGGTACCCCCTACACTTTGTGACCTAATCATGGGGCCCCAAAATATATCATTTCAGTACATGAGACTATAATCTATAACATGTTAATATTTTTAGAGAAGGACTTTATATTTGATAGCATATATGACATACCACACCGAGTTTAAACGATCAAAAAATATTAGTATTTAATTATAACCATTATAACCTGTCCATTGAATTTTTTATTTAAAATAATTAAACACATTATGAAATATATATAAATTTACATATCAATAAATTTTAATAATTAATTAATAGGAATTAAGGAATTAATTGTTTAAAAAAGACATTTTATTCTTCGAAATTACGTTTTCTTCAAAAATTGTATTTATTTCAGTTTATGATAGATTGTTATAAAATATTATAAAACATTTAGATATTTTATTTTATAAAAAGGATATAAATATTTAAATTATCACATCAAAATAAATTTATGGTGAATTTTTTTTATAAATTTCTAAAAAGTTTGATTTTTTCAATTAATACTGAAATATACTGATTTTTATTGAAACCCATATTTTATATTAAATTATTAATAAATTATAATTAAATTTTTTATTTGAATTAATATTAAATTAGTTTATTTTGATTAAAAATAAACCATGTATTATTTTTAATGAATTTTATACTTGAATTTAGAACTCAAATATTTTTTTACAAAAAATAGATTACAAAAATAAATTTTCATCATGTTATGTGAACTTACTTGAAAATTAATTTCTTCCATAAATATTTACTGAATTTGTTAAAATATATTCTATATTTGGAATCATGAAGTTAAAATTCTTTCAATTGACCACTTTTATTTTTTGTCAATATGAATAGTAACTATTTTAAAATTTATCACCTATGTAATGGGTAAACCTTATTAATCTATGTTAAAACAAAGTGATAAGTACATATGTTTTTATATTATTTATTATGGGTTGAATTTAATTGATACCTTATCACATTTGGATCTAAAAAGTTTTTCTAATGGATAGGTTCCCATAAAAAGTACCTATAGAATCTTTAAAGTAAGGAATGATACAAAATTACACTCTCTTAGTTTTAAATATCATTTATATGTTGAATTGGATCAAATAAAAGCATGAATGAATATAAATGTATATTTTGTGCATAATGAAATTAGAATCAACATTTTCATTTATTTATAATTTTTAATTATTAATAAAGTACCTTAAATTCGTTCTTAATGCTAATACAATATTTAACCATTTAATATAGAAAAAATAAATACTTTTCAAAAGATTGAAAGTGATGAAAAATTATTGAGTTAAAAATTCCATTAATTTTAATTATAAATATAAATTATTAGTGTTATAAGGGTTTATATTCAAATTAAAAAAAATTATTAATGTATTTTAAGTGAATTTAAATTAATAGTGCCAAATTGAAATTAATGATATTTCATCAACACAATATTTTAATAAATTTTTTGAAATGAATAAAAATAATGAAATATGAAAAGGTGTATAAGATATGGTTTAATATTTCAACCATTTTACATTTATGATCCAATTTTATATATATATTTATGACTATAACCTTATAAAAGTTAACAATCATTATTTTGGTTGCAGTTCAAATAGGATAACCTAGTGGTTATACAAAAAGACAAGGGTTTAAACACTACATAAACCTATCCATGTTTTATTGATTGATGGTATTCAAACCCCATACTTAATTATATTGGAATCCTTTTCCATTTAGTAGAATTTCTATATAGAATGAATTTATTGTAATTTAATATTTTCTTAAATTATAAGAGTTCCCCTCACCCTAAATATAAATGGGCAACCCTACATTATCTTACTCAAACTAATTTAAGGATTATATATCAACTCAACCCTACCACATTCTCTTTTCTAATCCACTAATAGCATTATTGTTGTTATTTTAATCTCAATAGATTAATAATAGGACTCTTAAGAGGTTATATAAAGGTTGATTTTCAAATAATAGGAGACTAGAGTGCTTTCGAAGAAAGTCAAACTTGAGTTAAGGGTTTATCATTTAAAATTGTATTATTTGGGAAATTTTATCTTTTATTCATCTATATTCCTTAATTACGTGTACATAAAAAATTTTATAAGTTATATCATTATTACCTTCATATTCATGATATTTCATTTTTTTATTTCATGTCATTATTTCATGGGTCTTATAATTCATATGTTACGAATGTGGTTAGAGTTTTATATTAAAATATCATTAATTAATAGGATAACTTAAGATGATTTGTTATATGATAAATTATTATTATTTATTTATCAAAAAACACATTAATTTAATTACCCTCTATTTTTTATTACTAATTAATTTTCTTTCATTCATTTTCCTCAACATAAGTACAAAAGAGACCAAAAATGTTTGTATTTAATGAATATCATCTTTATTTATTTATTCAGTTGAAAACATTTTCCCTTCAATATCCATGTTTTCTAAAAACGAATTAAATAGTTTTTTAATAATATAAAATGATTTAATAAATTCACTCTTACAAACATTTTTCATTTTATAAAATGGTTTAAAAGGAATATTATTGTCGTTTTCAGAAGAAGGTGTTTTTTTGAATTTTTTCAAAAATGTAAAAGAAATGTGTTCTTTTATCACTTACAACATGAATGGAGTTTCCCTTTTTAAGGACCACTCAATAATATATAGATTTTATGATAGGCTTCTAAAGATATTTTCAATTAAAATTATTTTCATAACATATTTTGAATTTTTAAGTTAAAAAAAACGATTTTCATAGTGGAAAGGGTATTTTTTATCAAGACTTTTTTAATGTTTTCATGATTGTATTTCAATTCATAAAATACAAAAACAAGTTATTTCCCTTTTTATTTACAAGGTATATAATCCATGGGAACCATTTTATTATTTTTCTAGATAGTTTATGTTTATGATGGCAAGATGTTTTTGAAAAATATTCATTTTACATGGGTTATTCTATAATGAAATAATGAAATGATGGTGAAACATGTTTATTTTAGGTGGGTTATGCTTTAATGATATTTTTAGAAAACCATTTTTTTCATGGATTATTATATGATTATTTTTTTAACTTTTTGAACACATCAGTATGATTTTAATTATGTGATATGTGGGCCCGAAATTATATATCCCTCAAATGCATTGGGTAATGATTGAAATCTAATGAGACAAATAAGATTCAAATGGGGATTTAACATAGTTCAGTAAAAGTATCTCTCTAGTATTATAGACATGAGATTTATCCTCCACTACATTGATGGTTTACAAAGTGAACCCAACCCACTATGATATTCTTGTAAGTGATCCATGACTATAATGGTAATAATTTTCTATGCTTAATTTCATGCACCAAACATATTTCGTATGCCAATGTTTTGCTCACATGGAACAAGTTATGCGATTCCTACAAAAATGTATCATTATAAACATCCAATACATTATTACATGACATAAAAATATGATCATTTATATAATTTTTATGGTTTCAAAAGTCAAGATCAGGGTATCATACAATTATACTCAATTTATTCCCTTGTGATCGTTGATATCTACCGTGTTTACCCGTAATAAGAATATGAGCTCACCCTTTTATTATTTTTCCTTACACCATGTTAAAAAGAAAAATACTAAGTATGATTTGTCTATGATGGGTTCTAGTATGAATATCTTTGATGAAAATATGTATTACATTAACAAAAAAAATTTTTTTGTATCCATGTTTTGATAAATAGAAGACCAATAAAATTTTGGAGTGGGTCACAAACTCATGTATTGATTAATAACCTATTAAAATGTAAAATAAATGTATAAACATAATTGGACACAATAGAAATGACCCGGTACATGAGCTTGTATAGAGGTCATAAGAACAAATCATTACTGATATATGACCAAAGTACTCGAACATGACTCAGAACACATGCATGATCCGACTATTATAGGAATGAGACAAAACCCATGGGAAATCTTGAGGAAGGAAATATATTCCATGTACTCCCTGTACACAGTGTGTACTATATCTATAAATGTTTTAGGTTCGTTTTCTCTTCAGCATGGACCACATTTCATAGGGTACACTTCATTGATCCATCCCCGTGAGGGTAGAGTGAGGAATCATGTCTTGAGCATAGGATGCGATCCCCTATATGGGATCGACCCCGATAGAGTTTTTGGAATCCCTCTGTATGGATCAGGGCGGGGTCCTATATTCTATCATTATATATAGGTGGGTTTTTCTAAATTAGTGCAAAAATCATATTCTTGCATTGATCCCATAATTAAAGGATTATTTCATAATGGGAATCCTATACCCACATGCCCTGAGAGAGATAATTTATTTTTATATTGATGAATTATGAGTTCCATACCATACTTATTCGTTGCATTTTCTATTGTTCATGACCTCATAAATGATCTCCATCTGTGTTAGGAGGCCCATGGAGTGCATCCCCTAAGACAATCATTACATTAAAACTATGAAGATAATCCTACAGTGGGAAGAATGTTTTGACCATACCTTGATTATTATTTTATATCTTGAGTATATATATAATAGTTATTATATATCTATTATTGGAATTTACATGGATTTATGATAATGAGATGACTACTATCTTGTTTCATTATGGTTCATGATTTGGGGGTTTCCTACCTTGAAATTTTATAATCACCCTTGCATGGGATCTTCCAACACATGTTTTGTCTTATGACACGATAGTCCTTTAGACGGTGTCCTAGGAGGGCTAGGAGTATAAAGCATAGTTGGGCTATACATACCATTGTTTATACTAGGTGTTGCATTTGGAAATAGCACCTTCCATTCAAATTATGTTATACTCTTTTATCATTATTGGTGTTGATGTATTTTTAACTTTATGCTTTTGAGTACTTATATCAAGCGTTGATTGTGGGATACTGATGTATGCATTAATTTAGGTACAAGTTGTATTTTATCATTCAGTATGGTGTCATGGGATATGATATTTGTTTTTCTGTACAGGTAGCTTAGTATGAGGAAAACCCGGTGTTTCTTATTCATACTCAATTAATTTTTACATTTATTTTACTATTAGAAGGTGGTATTGGGCTGTCAAACACATATCATCACTTGTCGGGTGGGCTCTAGTGGATCGGGATTGGATTGGATAAACCATCTATAATTCGATCAATTTTTGATGCATCCCTCTCATTGGGATATTACACATGGATCAAACTGTACCCAAAAAATTTAAATAATTGCAAAAATCAGGCAACACAAAGATATAAGATTAAGGATCAATATCACATCACATCCAGAAAGACTCAGTACCATCAAAATATATATGTGATCAAAGATCAAGCATAAATAGCATCGAAAACACACACAAACCACAAGTGATATTACATAAATCATAGCTAACATGGGGACACACATACATATATCCTAAAAAATGGTACCAACAAACAATATAAACATGTGAAAATTACAAGGACCACCTAACATAGTTGAAAAAATGCTTCAATGACAAGGGTAGATGTTTGAGTCCAATTGCCCAACTAAAAAAACCAAATCCATTACTAATCCACCATGATTATAATTATAGGATCAATATTGATTATATTACACTCTCATATGGTTGTAAAATACCACACATAATTCAGAAGATCCTCTTCCAACAATAATATAGGTCTAAAGGTTACACATATTCCAATTCCCTAAATATGAGTGATGATTCCATCAATGGCCAATAAGTCTATTATTAAACCAATAATAAACCATTATATTTGAACAATTAATCATGAATATTTTATTTTAACAAGGAAAAGATAATATGGTTGATCTTTATTAAATTTGAACTCACTTTATTAGGAATATGAAATCATACCATGGTCCATTCATCAAACAAAGGATACAATATTAGTGAAGAGAGGAATAAATACCGGGAAGATAGATGTTTGGGGGATGAGATTGATAGATGAAAACAAAAATAAGATAATTCATATTGTGTTTAGATTAAAAAATGATAAATTATGGAGGGCCTTACTGGCACCCAAACAACACTATGGGAATTTGAAGGTTTATTTTCATGTGAAGCTGGTATAACATTTTAAAGCTACATGATGCCCACCTTCATAAACATTTTTCATTTCTAGACTCTCTAAAATATTTAGTGTAACACCCCGAGATTTTATGAAAAATATTCTTTTAATTTAATTAATGTCTTGTGTTGTACGCTAAACCAAAAGGATCTTACACAACACGCATCCGTGAATTTCCTTGCATTACATGCAATCACGACCTTCCTCAATAGCGTATGTAGTACGCAATACCGAATTTCACTAAATGAGATATTATTATAATATTATTATGAACTAGTCGTTATGAATAATAATACACACTTTTTTAAATTTTATAAAATTTATCTTTTAAAATGGACCTCATTTTTGGATTCGGAATATCGAAATTATCTTAGGGTGAAATTTTGGTAGTTTTTGGATAACTTTCATATTCTGATGAATAGTGAAAATTACTAAATGTAAATTAAAAACAACTTTTTTTATCGAAATAATTAATAGTGACAAATTATTAATTTGAGTTGTTTTAAAGTATATTTAGAATATATTTTTACAATTTAATACAATGTTGTTCATTGGATGTAATTTCACATTTAAACCAGACATAAACAAGTGTCAATCTTTTGATAGTTATTATCTCTTAAGAATACGCTATTTGTTTTGACGACGGGAATAAATTTTTAAATTAGTTAATGCAACTGATATGTTTTGAATTTGGTAAAATTGATATCATTTTTTAATTCATAATATCAAATATATCCTAGGCCTAATTTTTGGTATTTCTCTGGAAACATTCATTTTTTGATGAATAGTGAAACCACTAAGTTGTAGTTAAAAAAACTGAATTTTTCATAAAACATAATTTAACCACTTCTGGGAGTGGAATTTCAAAAATCCGAGAGACACGATTAATATCAAGGACTAAAATGTGGTTCAATGAGATGAAAATAATTTTTGGTGAATAGTAACTTTATACTTTTTTTAACCACAGTAAAAAGTAAATAGGGTAATTAAGGATAAATATGATATTATTATTACCATAACACATGTCCTAATTCTATTTGATAAGTGTAATTCGGCCAAAAACAACCTTAGGTATAAAATATGACAATTTAGGCCCACTTGGATTAGATTAGGACATTTATTATTAATTTATTTAAAGAAGGGTTAAAATAGTTAAAATGAAAGTTTAATAACTAAATCATTTTTAATATAGGGTTATACATAAGATAAATTCGACTATAAATATTTATTAGAAAGATAAAACGAGTTCCTACATAATGGTATTTTATTTGTAATTTTTAGACTTAAAATAATTTAATTTATTTAAGACACAATGATGTTGCAGTATTTATCTTATTAATGAAATATTGACATAATTGATGTTATATATACCCAAATAAATGCAATTTGAGACTTTTTATGAATTCCAATAATTTTCTATGTTAATATTTCATGTTAGTATAGATTTACTAAACTTTTTTAGAACTAATCATTCTGTTATTATTTTCATAAAAATCAATTACCCAATAGTGTCAAAATTGACATAAAATAGTTTTTAAAAAAAATATTATATTATTAATTTTACTTATATTTCTAAAAATATAAGGATCGTCCAAGATACATATATCATGATAGGTGTATCATTAATGGACCACTTGGGGGTTTCTTGGATTCATATGGTAAGTTTATTAACTATATAATATAAAAATGCAAAGTGACATGGTCAATCTAATTAACTATGAGTTAAAACTAAAAGATAAGGTTAATATAATGACCTAAACTTGTATAAATTCTATTTTATGAGAGGATTTAGACCCATACCAACCTTATCTTCGAAATATATCAATTTAGAGTTATTAAAAACCGAATATGACTTTATAATAAAATAATATTTTTAGTTATTCCAAAGGTTCCCCTCTCCTCCCTTATAAAAGGGAACCTCATCCCTCTTTTCCTCACACCACTTTGAGCCTTCAAGCTCGGCCAACCCCTGACAAATTCTCTTCTCCACATACATAGAAACATCCTAGAGGTTCTGGTCTTCATCAAATACCAATGTTAATTCCCTAAGAGGAGGTTGCAAAGAGGCTCTTCAAAGAAGAGGTAATGTCCGTTACTGATTCTTTCAAATTTATTTCTTCTTCCACTTCTTCTTCCTAGGTTGTTTCATTATGAAGTAATAAATCAGTATAACTCATATAATGTTATTTTATTATTAGTATGGAACAACCCTATTTCACCATCTATCCATCCTATGGAAAATGAAATCACCACGCGTGCGTACGCACAGAATACCGTCTCCACGCCGTGGTGTCATCTATTTTCCACCATCACCTTATTTGGATGGATATAATGGTTTAAATAATAACTATATATGATTATTGTAATGTGATATTGATTCTTTAATAGTATACATACACTCCAATAAATTTCCACGATCATGGGAACGATACCATTGCTCGTGCGTACGTACGGAATACCGTCTCCACGACGCGATGAGATTCAATCTCAATGATTAACCATCCATGAATGATTATAAAGTATATATAATAACTAATCATGAAATATATGACATAATAATGATACTGGATTTATGTATATATATATTTATTTCATCTAATTAATTCCATTCAATTCAATGAGGAAACGAAAACAACGTTCATGCGTACGTACGACCTACAGTCTCCATGAATGGTGTATTTCTTTCCATTTATCGATCTATTATATATATGTATATTATGAATATATATTATATATAAATCATGTTTTATATTCTGGAATTAAGTAATCATGATCTAAGTAATCATATGAATAATTATAAGTTAAAACACGGACGACAAATGAAACGATTTTACCCAAAACACTATTTAACATGGAATTTACAAAAGAACGGGTAATATAAAGTCATAAGTGAACCATATATTATATCATAAAAATTTATATGATTCTGTAATAAGTCAATGAAATTATTTAAATCATTATACAGGTGGTTTGGATACATACGAAGCATATCGGACCTAAGGTAAGAGATAATTGTGCAAATCTCATTTTTATCCGAGATTTCTTATTCGTAAGTATTTACTGGGGTTATTTCTATCATCCATGTCCGTGTTTTATAAAAGTGTATTCATGTATGTTTAAAGTCATTTTTACCCATTTTTTACTTTTACCCCATGGTATGGGAGGAATCATTCTTTTATTTACCCTACAAGGTACTTTTTGACTTTTCCGACAAAAGTTCGAGAATTTTTTTTTAACGTATACGATAGGAATGGTTTTTTACTATTTTATAAAGACTTATTTTCATGAAGCTTCCTCCAAAATATTTCATTAATATTTTCAAAAAAAAATTGTTTCTTTAAAAATTTCCTGACATTTTGTGAAAATAAAATGATTTTGAAGAAAAAAGGATATTTTCCTCAAGAATTCATTTCAAGTGTTATATCAAAACCATTTTTCATCTATGATGAAATTATTTCATATGTGTATGTTTCAAGTATTATGTATCTATGATTTACATGGTTTCACTTTTCTAATGATGAGATGATATCAAATTTTTTTTGTATGGATTACGTTATGATGGAATGATGTTTATTTTATTCTTGGGTTATGATGAATGATATATGTTTATATTGTGGCACATGAAAAAATGATTTCAATATGAGATGGGTGGGAACTATATATCCCTCCAATGAACTGGGTAAAGATTTATATCTAATGAGATAGACATGGCTGGAACGGTAAGTTAATCTGGTTCAGTATTACAGGACTGGAACAAGGAGTGAACTCGATTCAGAAAGGGACTTTGTTCATTAATATGGTCTTGGTAGCAATGCCTTGGCTACTATGGAAATAATTACATGTGCTTAATGGATGCCACAATTACATGTTTTATTCCCATGTTATGTTATCACGATTTATGTTCAATTATGATCTATGCCTTATGTTCTTAAATGTTTTAAGTCGTTGCTCAAGATTTTGATGTTTAAACATTATGTTCATGTTTTTAAGATCAAATGTATATGGTATGTTTTATTTTATCCATGCTTACCCTTACTGAGCATTTGAGATCACCCTTTTTATGTTTTGTTTTCCCCTAGGATTAAAAGAAAGGTTTTAGGTAAGGAAACAAAAAGTGAAATATCTTTATGGGAGATGTTGAAGATCTTTCACCACGATTAGAAGATTACATTCCAAGTATCCAAAGACAATAAACTATTACGATCCTTGTTTGTATGTTTTTGTTATGTATTATGTATTCCAAAAAAGTAATGTAATGTCCATGTACGTCAAGATTCGGGTCTCTATAGTTGGTATCAGAGGAAAGGTTTAGTCAACCTTTGAAAACTAGGATGCGAAAACGTTAGTGAGATCCCTAGAGATATTTCTATGGTATGTTTAGTGATGTCCCTAAGGATAAGTATACTTATATGATATAGTCCTAGAACTACGGTAACGATCTTAGAATTTAACCTAAGATGTTAGATATTGAGGGTGCTCCCCCTTTACTATGTTGTTTTTCCTAGCATTGTTTTTGCCTCACACTATTTTTTTTGGGTTTTAGAAAATGGCTAGAAACAAGATTTTTCCCGATAATAGAGGATATAATGGACAATGGAATGATATTCTTCATGAGAAACCAAATGAGATGGGATTTGGAAGTCCAAAAATCATTATTATGCCGAATCAGCAATCTCATAATATGATCAATAAACTAAAATTCGGTAAGTTTCCTGACTCGGCTAATAAGAGAAAGATGGAGTTTCATGATGATCATTGAGGAAATAAAGTTCAATTTCCCCTATGTAAATCATGTGGGAAGAGGCATCAAGGAGAATGTTTCAAAGGAACTGGAAGATTCTTTAGGTGTGGATAAGAAGGATAAAAAGCCAGTAAGTGCAAAGGAAAAGGTTCAGTTAACACCATGGATGAGGATGATGGTATTGCTACGACATCAACAATGGTTAAATGTTTTAAATGCAGAATGTATGGGCATTATTCAAACCAATTCCCGAAGGGAAATTCTCATGAAGAGAATCAATATGGTCTTATGGGTAGTATTTATTTTGATGATGATGAAGAGACTAGAAATGATATGTGAGATGAAAGAATTGTGGAAGCTCGGTCAATGGTTTAAGAAGGTAGTGGAATGATTACATGTTTATCAAGTGTAATGTTGTATAAGTAAACTCACGGTTCTATGGAATAAATAGACATCTAAGGATTGTTACACCGATGTTTTAAAAGTGTATGATTAATGGTACCAGTAACCATGAAAGGTTATTCAGATATTTTTGGAAAGTAGCTGATATGCGCATAATGAAGGGATAAGGAGAAAATTAAATGTTTGATAGTATTCATGAGATCATGACTGATATAAGGAGAAGGTTATATCATGGTTTGAGTGTATAGAATTTTTGGATTTTGGTATGTGGAAAGAGTTAACTTTTGACAACATTCATGTTTTCACTAAGATTCAATGGGTATTCATTTTTCAAGAGAATACACGATTAAGGCCTTCGAATTTTTGGAATGTGACCAAAAAGACATATATCATGATATATGGGGATCAATGATGGTATTAACATGCTTGTTATATGAACTATTTGGTAATAGTTTTCAGTGTAATATGAGATTGGACAATAGTATTTTGGATATCCCTAAAGATTGGAATAAATTATGTTGGACATAAGTTAGTATTGTTTAAGGATAGAAGTTTTTTTTAGATATTATTGATGGGATGTTATAGTAATGTAGTTTTAGAAAAAGGACAACCTGCAGGACGGGCGATAACCCATCGCGTCGGACAAGGCTGTGGGAATCGAACCCACAACCAAAGTGTGACTAGCCTTTATCACCTACCAATGGCCTACAGGAAGTACCATTTTAGTATAAACTAGTTTAATTATATTAATCAGTATGATATATGAAGTATAAGTCCATTTTAGGAACCATATATGATTAATCTCACTATAGATGGACTTATGTATTTTTTGATATCTTTTCTAAACTTTTGTTTGAAACAGATGGAATGACTCATCATTCTATCACATTATCGGCTAACACTTCACGAATGACAAATTAAACTTCATTTCTTTAAGATATGAAGTGGAAAATATCCAATGAACGACCAACGGTGAGACTGTACCAAAATCACAAAAGTGTTTCTTCTAATTCCAATTTCATCAACATTAGGGAAATGATCTTGAAAACCAAAAATGTTATCCTATTGCTCTTCTATCTGATGAATCAGATGATACCTTAGATCGTCACAGATTTATGGGTTTTTGATTGTTGGATTTTTCATAGCCATGTTCTCTACCAATCTCCATCAGAACTTGATGGTTAGAATTTTATTCCATATCCATATTTTCACCTATGTTATCCTACATGGAATCCCAATGATGAGTTAATTTGGGTAACTGTTACGTTTCATACTTTAGTTTTTAAAGCCAATTTTTTGTATTCCTTTTTACTATGTGGGTTTCTATTAAAGAAACTTTTGAGTAGTAAACCATTTATAAAACTGACGAATTTCGAGGGCGAAATTCATTTTAAGGGGGATAGAATGTTACACCCCGAGATTTTATGAAAAATATTCTTTTTAATTTCATTAATTTCTTTTGTTGTAAGCTAAACCAAAAGGAGATTGCACAAAATACATCCCTGACTTGCCTCGCATTATACGCAATCACGACCTTCCTCAATAGCGTGTGTAGTACGCAATACCAAATTTCACTAAATGAGATATTATTATAATATTATTATGAACTAGCCGTTATGAATAGTAATACCCACTTTTTGAAATTTTATACATTTTAGCATTCAAAATGGACTTCATTTTTGGATTCGGAATATCGAAATTAGCTTAGGGTGAAATTTTGGTACTTTTCTGATAACTTTCATATTCTGATGAATAGTTAAAATTACAAAATTTTAATTAGAAACATCTTTTTTAATAGAAATAATTAATAGTGATAAATTATTAATTTGGGTGGTTTTAAAGTATATTTAGAATATATTTTTACAACTTAATACAATGTTGGTCATTGGATGTAATTTCACATTTAAACCTGACATAAACAAGTGTCAATATTTTGATAGTTATTATCTCTTAAGAACACACTATTTGTTTTGACGACGGGAATTAATTTTTAAATTAATTAATGCAACTGATATTTTTTGAATTTGGTAAAATAGATATAAATTTTTAATTCATAATATCAAATATATCTTATGCCTAATTTTTGGTATTTTTCTGGAAACTTTCATTTTTTGATGAATAGTGAAACCACTAAGTGGTAGTTAAAAAAACTGAATTTTTCATAAAACATAATTTTACTGCTTCTGTGAGTGGAATTTCAAAAATCCAAGAGACACGGTTAATATCAAGGACTAAAATTTGGTTGAATGAGATGAAAATAATATTTGGTGAATAGTAACATTATACTTTTTTTACCATAGTTCAAAGTAAATAGGGTAATTAAGGGTAAATATGATATTATTATTACCCAAACACATGTCCTAATTCTATTGGATAGGTGTAATTAGGCCAAAAACAACCTTAGGTATAAAATATGACAATTTTGGCCCACTTGGATTAGATTAGGACATTTTTTATTAATTTATTTAAAGAAGGGTAAAAATATGTGAAATCAAAGTTTAATAAATAAATCATTTTTAATATAGTGTTATACATAAGATAAATTCTACTATAAATATTTATTAGAAATCTAAAAAGATTTCTACATAATGGTATTTTATTTTAAATTTTTAGACTTAAAATAACTTAATTTATTTATGACACAATGATGTTGTAGTAATTATCTTATTAATGAAATATTGATATAATTGATGTTATAAATACCCAAATAAATGTAATATGAGACTTTTTATTAATTCCAATGATTTTATATGTTAATATGACATTTTAGTATGGATTTACATAACTTTTGTGAACTAATTATGTTTTTATGAATTTTACAAAAATCAATTACCCAATAGTGTCAAAATTGACATAAAATAGTTTTAAAACAAAATTAAATTATTAATTGTTATTATATTCCTAAAAATCTAAGGTTCGGCCAAAATACTTATATCATGATAGATGTATCATTAACGGACCACTTGGGTGTTTCTTGGATGTATATGGTATGTTTATTAGCTATATAATATAAAAATACAAAGTGACATGTTAAATATCAGTCTAATTAACTAAGAGTTAATACTAGAAGATAAGGTTAATATAATGACCTAAACTTGTATAAATTCTATTGGATGAGAGTATGTCAACCCATCCTAACCTTAGCTTCTAAATATATCAATTTGGAGCTATTAAAAACCAAATATGACTTTATAATAAAATAATATTTTTAGTTATTCCAAAGGTGCCCCTCTCCTCCCTTATAAAAGGGCACCTCCTCCCTCTCTTCCTCACACCAATTTGAGCCTTCATGCTCGTCCAAACCATGCCAAATTATCTTCTCCACTTCCATAGAAACATCCTAGATGTTCTGGTCTTCTTGAAAGACCAATTTTAGTTCCCTAAGAGGAGGTCTCAAAGAGGCGTTTTAAAGAATAGGTAATGTCTGTTACCGATTCTTTCAACTTTATTTCTTCTTCCACTTCTTCATCATAGGTTGTTTCATTATGAAGTAATGACATCAGTATCAATCATATACTGATATTTTATTATTAGTATGAACCATCCCTATTTCAACATCTATCCATCATATTGAAAATGAAATCACCACGCCTGCGTACGCACAGAATACCGTCTCCACGCCGTGGTGTAATCTATTTTCCACCACCACATTACTTGGATGGGTATAATGGTGTAAATAATAACTATATATTATTATTTTAGAGTGATATTGATTCTGAAATAGTATACATACACTCCAATAAAATTCCACGATCATGGGAATGATATCATCGCTCGTGCGTACGTACGGAATACCGTCTCCACGACGCGATGAGATTCATTCTCAATGATTAACCATCCATGAATTATTATAAAGTATATATAATAAGTAATAATGAAATATATGACATAATAATGATACTGGATTTATGTATATATATATTTCTTTCATCCAATTAATTCCATTTAATTCAATGAGGAAACGAAAACAACGTTCATGCGTACGTACAACCTACCGTCTCCATGAACGGTGTATTTCTTTCCATTTATCAATATATTATATATATGTAGATTATGTATATATATTATATATAAATCATGTTTTATATTATGGAATTATGTAATCATGATCTATGTAATCATATTAATAATTTCAAGTCAAAACACGGATGACAAATGAAACGATTTTACCCAAAACACTCTTTAACATGGAATTTACAAAAGAACGGGTAATATAAAGTCATAAGTGAACCATATATGATATCATAACAATGAATATGATTCTATAATAAGTAAATGACATTATTTAAATCATTATACAGGAGGTTCGGATAGGTACGAAGCATATCATACCTATGGTAAGGGATAATTGTGCAAATCTCATTTTTATCCGAGATTGCTTATTCGTAAGTATTTACTGGGGTTATTGATATCATCCATGTCCATGTTTTATAAACGTTTATTCATGTATGTTTAAATTCCTTTATACCCATTTTGACTTTTACCCCATGGTATGGGAGGAATATTTCTTTTATTTACCCTACAAGGTACATTTTGACTTTTCCGACAAAAGTGCGAGAAGAATGTTTTTTTAACGTATACGGCATGAAAGTATTTTTATGTTTTTATAAAGCCTTATTTTCAGGATGATTACTCCAAAATATTTCATGAATATTTTCAACAAAATTAGTTTCTTTAAAAATTGCATGACATTTTGTGAAAATAAAATGATTTTGAATAAAAAAGGATATTTTGCTCAAGAATTCATTTCAAGTGTTTTATCAAAACCATTAATCATCTAAGATGAAATTTTTTCATATGTGTATGTTTCAAGTATTATGTATCTATGATTTACATGGTTTCACTTTTCTAATGATGAGATGATATCCAATTTTTTTGTGTGGATTACATTATGATGGAATAATTTTTATTTTATTCTTGGGTTATGATGAATGATTTATGTTTATATTGTGGCACACGAAAAAATGATTTCAATATGAGATGGGTGGGACCTGTATCTCACTCCAATGAATTGGGTAAAGATTTATATCTCATGAGATATACATGGCTGGAACGGTAAGTTAATCTGGTTCAGTATTATCGGACTGGAACGAGGAGTGAACTAGATTCAGAAAGGGACTTGGTCCATTAAGATGGTCTTGGTAGCAATGCCTTGGCTACTATGGAAATCATTACATTTGCTTAATGGATTCCAAAATTACATGTATTATTCCCATGTTATGTTATCATGATTTATGTTCCATTATGATATATGCCTTAGGTTCTTCCTTGTTTTAAGTCGTTCCTCAAGATTTTTATGTTTAAACATTATGTTCATGTTTTTAAGTTCAAATGTATATGGTGTGTTTTATTTTATCCATGCTTACCCTTACTGAGCATTTGAGATCACCCTTTTTATG
Source organism: Viscum album (assembly GCA_963277665.1). Taxonomy (NCBI): domain Eukaryota; kingdom Viridiplantae; phylum Streptophyta; class Magnoliopsida; order Santalales; family Viscaceae; genus Viscum; species Viscum album. Next base: position 342,827,255 of record OY728162.1, on the reverse strand, counting down.
TTTTTTCCCCCAGGATTAAAAGAAAGGTTTTAGGTAAGGAAACCAAAAGTGGAATATCTTTATGGGAGATGTTGAAGATCTTTCACCACGATTAGAAGATTATGTTCCATGTTTCCAAAGACACTAAACTATTACGGTCCTTGTGTTTATGTTTTTGTTATGTATTATGTATTCTGCAAAAGTAATGTAATGTCCATGTACGTCAAGCTTCGGGTCTCTACAGTTGGTATCAGAGGAACGGTTTAGTCAACCTTTGGAAACTAGGATGCGGAAACGTTAGTGAGATCCCTAGAGATATTTCTATGGTATATCTACTGATGTCCCTAAGGATAAGTATACGTATAGGATATAGTCCTAGAACTACGGTAACGATTTCATAATTGAACCTAAGATGTTATATATTGAGGTTTCTCCCCCTTTACTATGTTGTTTTCCTAGAATTATTTTTGCCTCTCACACTATTCTTTTTGGGTTTTAGAAAATGGCTGGAAACAAGATTTTTCACGATAATGGAGGATATTATGGACAATGGAATGATATTCTACATGAGAAACCAAATGAAATGGGATTTGTAAGTCCAAATATCATTTTTATTCTGAATCATCAATCTCATAATATGATCAATAAACTCAAATTTGGTAAGTTTCCTGACACAGCTAATAAGAGAAAGATTGAGTTTCATGATGATCATTGAGGAAATAAAGTTCAATTTCCCCTATGTAAGTCATGTGGGAAGTGGAATCAAGGAGAATCTTTCAAAGGAAATAGAAGATGCTTTGGGTGTGGAAAAGAAAGACACAAAGCCAGTAAGTTCAAAGGAAAAGGTTCAGTTAACACCATTGATGTGGATAATGGTATTGTTACGACATCAACAATGGTTAAATGTTTTAAATGCAGAATGTATAGGCATAATGAAAACAAATTCCCTAAGGGAATGCCTCATGAAGAGAATAAATATGGTTGTATGGGTAGTATTTATGTTGTTGATGATGAAGAGACTACAAATGATATGTGAGATGAAAGAATTGTTGAAGCTCAGTAAACGGTTTAAGAAGGTAGTGGAATGGTTACATGTTTATCAAGTGTAATGCTGTATAAGTAAACTCATGGTACTATGGAATAAATAGACATCTAAGGATTGTTAACTGATGTATTGAATGTGTATGATTAATGGTACCAGTAACCATGAAATATTATTCAGATAATTTTGGAAAGTAGCTGATATGCGCATAGTGAAGGGATAATGAGAAAATTAAATGTTTGATAGTATTGATGAGCTCATGACTGATATAAGGAGAAGGTTATATCATGGTTTGAGTGTGTAGAATTTTTGGATTTTGGTATGTGGAAAGAGTTAACTTTTGACAGCATTCATGTTTTCACTAAGATTCAATGGGTATTCATTTTTCAATAGAATACACGATTAAGGCCTTCGAATGATTGGAATGTGACCAACAAGACATATCTCATGATATATGAGGATCAACGATGGTATTAACATGCATGTTATATGAACTCTTTGGTAATCGTTTTCACTGTAATATGAGATTGGACATCAGTATTTTGGATAAGCCTAATGATTGGAATGGATTATGTTGGACATAAGTTAGTATTGTTTAAGGATAGAAGTTTTTTTTTCGATATTATTGATGGGATGTTATAGTAATGTAGTTTTAGAAAAAGGACAACCTGCAGGATGGGCGACATCCCATCACGTCGGACAATTCTGTGGGAATCGAACCCACAACCAAAGTGCCACTGGCCTTTATCACCTACCACTGGCCTACAGGAAGTCCCTGTTTAGTAGAAACTAGTTTATTATATTAATAAGTATGATATATGATGTATAATTCCATTTTAGGAACTATATATGATTAATCTCACTATAGATGGACTTATGTATTTTTTGATAACTCTTATAAACTTTTGATTGAAACATATGGAATGACCCATCATTCTATCACATGATCTGCTAACACTTCACGAATGACAAATTCAACTTCATTTCTTTAAGATATGAAGTGTAAATTGTCCAAAGAATGACCAACGGTGAGACTGTACCAAAATCACGAAAGTATTTCTTCTAATTCCAATTTCATGAACTTTTGGGAAATGATCTTGAAAACAAAAAATGTTGTCCTAGTGATCTTATATCCGATGAATCAGATGGTACCTTAGATCATCACAAATTTATGGATTTTTTATTGTTGGATTTTTCATATCCATGTTCTCTACCACTCTCCATCAGAACTTGATGGTTAGATTTTTCTTCCATATCCATATATTCACCTATGTTCTCCTACATGGAAACCCAATGATGAGTTAATTTGGGTAACCGTTACGTTTCATACTTTAGTTTTTAAAGCAAATTTTTGTTATTCCTTTTTACGATGTGGGTTTATATTAAATAAACTTTCGAGTAGTAAACCATTTATAACACCGACAAATTTCGAGGGGAAATTCATTTTAAGGGGGGTAGAATGTAACACCCCGAGATTTTATGAAAAATATTATTTCTAATTTCATTAATGTCTTGTGTTGTAAGATAAACCAAAATGAGCTTGCACAACACGCATCCCTGAATTTCCTTTCATTACACCCAATCACGACCTTCCTCGATAGTGTGTGTAGTACGCAATACCGGATTTCACTAAACGAGATATTATTATAATATTACTATGAACTAGCTGTTATGAATAGTAATACCCACTTTTTGAAATTTTATAAATTTTATCTTTCAAAATGGACTTCATTCTTGGATTCGGAATATTGAAATTAGCTTAGGGTGAAATTTTGGTACTTTTCGGATAACTTTCATATTCTGATGAATAGTGAAAATTACAAAAAATGTAATTAAAAACAACTTTTTTAATCGAAATAATTAATAGTGATAAATTATTAATTTGAGAGGTTTTAAAGTATATTTAGAATATATTTTTACAATTTAATACAATGTTGGTCATTGGATGTAATTTCACATTTAAACCAGACATAAACAAGTGTCAATCTTTTGATAGTTATTATCTCTTAAGAACACGCAATTTGTTTTGATGACGGGAATTAATTTTTAAATTAATTAGTGGAACTGATATGTTTTGAATTTGGTAAAATAGATATCATTTTTTAATTCATAATATAAAATATAACTCAGGCCTAATTTTTCGTATTTTTCTGGAAACTTTCATTTTTTGATGAATAGTGAAACCACTAAGTGGTAGTTAAAAAAACTGAATTTTTAATAAAACATAATTTTACCTCTTCTGTGAGTGGAATTTCAAAAATACGAGAGACACCGTTAATATCAAGGACTAAAATGTGGTTCAATGAGATAAAAATAATTTTTTGTGAATAGTAACTTAAAACTTTTTTTACCACAGTTTAAAGTAAATACGGTAATTAAGGGTAAATATGATATTATTATTACCCTAACACATGTCCTAATTCTATTGGATAAGTGTAATTAGGCAAAAAACAACCTTAGGTATATAATATGACAATTTAGGCCCACTTGGATTAGATTAGGACATTTATTATTAATTTATTTAAAGAAGTGTTACAATAGTTAAAATCAAAGTTTAATAACTAAATCATTCTTAATATATGGTTATACATAAGATAAATTCGACTTAAAATATTCATTAGAAAGATAAAACGATTTATACATAATGGAATTTTATTTGTAATTTTTAGACTTAAAATAATTTAATTTACTTATGACACAATGATGTTGCAGTAATTATCTTATTAATGAAATATTGACATAATTGATGTTATAAATTTCCAAATAAAATTAATTTGAGACTTTTTATTAATTACAATAATTTTATATGTTAATATGACATGTTATTATGGATTTACTTAACATTTTTAGAACTAATCATTCTGTTATGATTTTCACAAAAATCAATTACCCAATAGTGTCAAAATTGACATAAATTAGTTTTTAAAACAAATATTATATTATTAATTGTTATTATATTCTTAAAAAACTAATGTTCGGCCAAGATACTTATATCATGATAGGTGTATCATTAATGGACCACTTGGGGGTTTCTTGGATGTATATGGAATGTTTATTAACTATATAATATAAAAATTCAAAGTGACCTGGTAAATGTCAATCTAATTAACTAAGAGTTAAAACTCAACGATAAGGTTAATATAATGACCTAAACTTGTCTAAATTCTATTGGATGAGAGGGTTTCGACCCAACCCAACCATAGCTTCGAAATATATCAATTTTGAGCTATTAAAAACCGAATATGACTTTATAATAAAATAATATTTTTAGTTATTCCAAAGGTGCCCCTATCCTCCCTTATAAAAGGGCACCTCCTCCCTCTCTTCCTCACCCCACTTTGAGACTTCAATCTCGGCCCACCCATTCCAAATTCTCTTCTAAACTTCCATAGAAACATCCTAGGGGTTTTGTTATTCTTCAAAGACCAATTTTTGTTCCCTAAGAGGAGGTCTCAAAGAGGCGCTTCAAAGAAGAGGTAATGTCCGTTACCGATTCTTTCAACTTTATTTCTACATCCACTTCTTATTAATAGGTTGTTTCATTATGAAATAATAACATCAGTATCACTAATATACTGATATTTTATTATTACTATGAAACAACCCTATTTCACCATCTATCCATCCTATGGAAAATGAAATCACCACGCGTGCGTACGCACAGAATACCGTCTCCACGCCGTGGTGTAATCTATTTTCCACCACCACCTTACTTGGATGGGTATAATGGTGTAAATAGTAAATATATATGATTATTGTAGAGTGATATTGATTCTGTAATAGTATACATACACTCAAATAAAATTCCACGATCATGGGAACGATATCATCGCTCGTGCGTACGTACGGAATACCATCTCCACGACGTGATGAGATTCATTCTCAATGATTAACCATCCATGAATGATTATAAAGTATATATAATAAGTAATCATGAAATATATGACATAATAATGATACTGGATTTATATATATATATATATATATATTTATGTCATCCAATTAATTCCATTCAATTCAATGAGGAAACGAAAACAACGTTCATGCGTACGTACGACCAACCCTCTCCATGAACGGTGTATTTCCATCCATTTATCGATCTATTATATATATGTATATTATGAATATATATTATAAATAAATCATTTTTTATATTCTGTAATTAAGTAATCATTATCTACGTAATCATATGAATAATTACAAGTCAAAACACGGACGACAAATGAAACGATTTTACCCAAAACACTCTTTAACATGGAATTTACAAAAGAACGGGTAATATAAAGTCATAAGTGAACCATATATGATATCATAACAATAAATATGATTCTGTAATAAGTCAATGACATTATTTAAATCATTATACAGGAGTTTCGGATGCTTACAAAGCATATCAGACCTAAGGTAAGGGATAATTGTGCAAATCTCATTTTTATCCGAGATTGCATATTCGTAAGTATTTACTGGGGTTATTGCTATCATCCATGTAAATGTTTTATAAAAGTGTATTCATGTATGTTTAACGTAATTTTTACCCATTTTGACTTTTACCCCATGGTATGGGAGGAATATTTCTTTTATTTACCCTACAAGGTACTTTTTGACTTTTCTGAAAAAAGTACGAGAAGAATGATTTTTATCGTATACGGCATGAAAGGATTTTTACAGTTTTATAAAGCCTTATTTTCATGAAGCTTCCTCCAAAATATTTCATGAATATTTTCAACAAAATTAGTTTCTTTAAAAATTGCATGACATTTTGTGAATATAAAATGATTTTGAAGAAAAAAGATATTTTCCTCAAGAATTCATTTCAAGTGTTTTATCAAAACCATTTTTCATCGAAGATGAAATTATTTCATATGTGTATGTTTCAATTATTATATATCTTTGATTTACATGGTTTCACTTTTCTAATGATGAGATAATGTCCAATTTTTTTGTGTGGATTACGTTATGATGGAATGATGTTTATTTTATTCTTGGGTTATGATGAATGATTTATGTTTATATTGTGGCACACGAAAAAATGATTTCAATATGAGATGGGGGGGACCTATATCTCCCTCCAATGCATTGGGTAGAGATTTATATCTCATGAGATAGACATGGCTGGAATGGTATGTTAATCCGGTTCAGTATTACATGACTGGAACGAGGAGTGAACTCGATTCAGAAAGGGAATTTTTCCATTAAGATGGTCTTGGCAGCAATGCCTTGGCTACTATAGAAATCATTACATGTGCTTAATGAATGACATAATTACATGTTTTATTCCCATGTTATGTTATCATGATTTATGTTCCAATATGATCTATGCCTTATGTTCTTCCATGTTTTAAGTCGTTGCTCAAGATTTTGATGTTTAAACATTATGTTCATGTTTTTAAGTTCAAATGTATATGGTATGTTTTATTTTATCCATGCTTACCCTTACTGAGGATTTGAGATCACCCTTTTTATGTTTTATTTTCCCCATTGATTAAAAGAAATATTTTAGGTAAGGAAACAAAAATTGGAAGATATTTATGGGAGATGTTGAAGATCTTTCACCACGATTATAAAATTACGTTCCATGTTTCCAAAGACACTAAACTGTTATGATCCTTGTGTGTCTGTTTTTGTTATGTATTATGTATTCCGCAAAAGTAATGTAATTTCCATGTACGTCACGCTTTGGGTCTCTACATTTAGACATCCTTAAATGACATTAAAAAATATTTATGAAGCTCATTATAGTGTAGAATGTAGTGTATACAAACTTGAGGATTTCATACTTATCTCCATATTAAAAATATACTTCCTCGAGAAGTATCCCCATAGTTTTTCTCGAACAACCTGGGACATTGTCCTTGAAATTATATCTCCCACTACCATGTAACTTCTCAAAAATAGCCATGATTTCATTGAACCCATGAAATTGGAAAAATAATCCCCAAAAATAATATCACTTTTTCTAACAATCCATCTAGGCTCATACTTAAAAAATTGAGATATATAGAACCAATTATTCATTCTTTGATACCATCAATTAATATCTATTTGATATGAAACTATACAGATATGTTTGATGAGCTCTAATAGCCTATGGATCCATGATTCCAACCTTCTAGGATTATGTATAAGTCTATTAACTAACTGAGTAGACACTTGTACGAATACTCTATCACCCCCAAGGAACTACAAGGGTTGTCTCCTCCATTTAGCACATGATCGATTCATATTCTGAGCTATTACTAGTTACGTCAAAATCAAATACACCCAATCCATGGTGTCTTTCCCCATATCTGGATGAAGATTCATATGACTCGTCCCAGTATTTCATTGAAAATTATGGTCATTCATATATATCCTCAAATGTATTTCCTTGAATCAAATATTTGAAACTATTGTTGTACTGAAACTCTACCTAAGTCAACTGATCATCAAAAGCTCCCCCAAATTCCAACACACAAACCCAATGAATATCCTCTTATATATGAATCATTCTATATGATTGAACATTACTATGAGGATAAAAATCAATTATCAAATTTTGACGAGTCTCTAAATTTTCGTGATAGCCTTTCCAAAATGGCTATGTGATCTTAGTATCTCTGTTAGATATTAAAATTGAAGGAAGTACATATAGCTACATGATCTCTTAGACATGGATCATCCTTAGATCATACACTAATTAAGTCTCCCAGATCTTTTAGAAATGATCTACCATGGTCAACTAGTCCACTCCCACCTAGTATCATGTTAACACATGATGTCTTAGGAAAACCCATCATGAAGTCCATCATTACTTCATCCAACTTCAATGTTGGAACTTAACATAGATAAAGAAACCCTCTAGATATTTGATGATCATCTCTGATCCTCTAAAATGTGTGAAAATATGAGAGAAATAATTTATGGATATTTTCATGATAGTCCACCATAATTTTCATCTGACATCATGATAAATTTGGGATAATCTTAGGTTCATTACCCACTACAAAAATGATAGGATTTTATCAACTCGTATCTCTTTTTGAAAGGAACCATAGATATTCGATAAACCAATAGAAAAACATGTCCATATAATTCCCAACCTTGTGATAAAACATTCTCTATATATAGAATCCCTCCTTTTTATCATAACGTTTCATTACATTTTACAAAGAGAATACCATTAAAGTATAGTGTCTTGGAAATCAGGAACAAAATACAAGAAAACATAAAACACTCATTTAAATCCCCTACAAATGACTCTTGAAAAGTTCATCCTATGTACAACTACTACATCTCATAACCTGGAGACATACATCAAAGGAATGGGTTTGCAGAAAGCCCAATAAAGAAAGCAAGGGAATCAGTTTACTTGTGATATTAATAAGAACATGATCAAAAACATAAAAACATGATCAATGGATGTAGAGGTATTTAATAATGAAAATAACTTGATACATTACACGAATATGTGGATACATCATTTAATTTAGACATTCATGAACATATCACTAAGGTTCAACCCCATTGTGTCATAAAAATATCAATGTAATTCACCAAGGTATCATGAAACTTATCATCCATAGAGATTAAATTATTTACCCAATAAATTGGAGCGCTATATGGTAACACCCATAATATGTCTTTTTCATGTTATACACACAGTTCTGTGTCCAAAATTTCATAAATTATCCATAGAGAGTAAAAGTAATGGGTTTCACATAAAAATCGTAACGTTTTAAAAGTGCATATTTGTACGATCATTATGTCTTTTATAACCCTTAGAAAAGTAATGATGGATTTATGTATGAAGATTATAGAATAAAATAGATAAATTGAATTTATTTATGAATACCTCTAGAACTGATAATATATTTGGGTATTCATATTAAAAAAACAAGATAATTTCTTGAGAAAAAGAGGGGTATATATTGCGACAAAAGTTTTGCAGGAAAACAAATATATAACATGGTTTTAAAAAACTATAAAAAGATGGGGGACAAGGGTCTACCATCAATAAATGAATAATTTAAAATAGAGGCACAAAATAAAAATAAATATGATCATGGTGTGGAATGACACACCACATGAAAAGGAAACCAGAAAGAAAAGAAAAAATGTTATTTCTTTTATTAAAATTCGGCCTCCTAAAGACGTCACTTAAAATTTCAGAAAATAAATTGATGAGAGAAGAAAGGGTCTCTCATCATTTTTATATGAAATGGAAAGTAATAAGAAAATATAATAACATACCCCCACATAAGATGATGGAAACAAGAATAGATAAATTAAAGGAAATCATGACTAAAATAGGATGGTGGAAGGTTCACTTATATTGAAGAGTAACTTAAAAAGCTTGATGGTTGGGACCTTGGGGGGTTTAAGGGCACCTCAAGAGGACTCTATGGGAGTTAAAAAAACTAGAACATCATTGCAGATGATTTTTTAATTAAATGCATGAGGTAATGGATTGGTTCTTATATGAAACATGAGTGAATATTTAATTAATTTCTAAGGGACGCCTCATCGCTGGTATTTGAAAAACCATGGGCTGGGACATGGTATTTTCCCATGGTATTTACCACTTGAGACACCTCATAGCATATGTTACTATTCAAATGTCGACCAGAATAATTAGTTCATTATTACATCATTATTACATCATTAATGATGTCATTAAACACCAGATACTCAAAATTGTATTTTCACTATTCCTTGAAAAACAAAGCCATTTATAAAAATCTCATAAATTCACCCAAAACTAATATAAATTCCCTGATTTCAAAAACGAACTCCATTTTTTAAAATAAATTTCTATATAATTTTAAATTGACCTTTAAATAAAATAATTATTTTTTTATAAAAATATTTCTAAAACTATTACATATTTTGTAATACCTTGAAAAAGTAATCAAGGACCCATAAAATTATCGTATAACCATTAGTCAATAAAGAGACAATTTCTGATAACATTTAATGGAAAAAAAGTTTCATTTATATTACTAAATTAATTATATAATTGTAAATATAATTTTTATGACCTTCAAAAATAACAAAACTTATATTCTGATTGTTTTTACAATTTTAAGATGTCTAAATTGTACTTATACATTCATGGGTGAAGTTTCTATATTTTTGGCCAATTTACTATTTATTACTATTCATGAGGGTGTGTTACTATTCATACATTACGTTTTACTAAAAATCAGGTTGATCTTATTAGACTCTAAATTTAATACAGATTACAACTATTGAAGACCATTTTTGGAAAATCATTTCAAATTATTAATTATTTAAAGATTACAAGAATATTTTAAAATACCCTTTTTCCAAAATTAATCAATAATATTAATCCTATATTTAATAAGTTATTTAAAAATCAAAAATTTTACCTAATATGAAATAAAAAATTTATTTATACTAAGGTATTACAAAAGTTATATAATTCCTCATTACATAGACCCTTATAACACATGCATAGGACCTATGTGTAAGGTGTGTTGTGGTGATAAAATATTGGGGAGGCTCAGAAAAAATTTCCCGAGTGGTGATTTCTATCATCTTGAACTTCTCCCTTAGGCTATTTCATTAAAGCTTCACACGTTGAAGCTCATATTGGGCTTGGTCTAGAGAAAGTCTCAGAGATGCTACCTCCTTCCCAAGCTTTGGTAGATGGGATTCGTACGAATCAAATATACTAGATGAGCCCATCGACGTTTCTTTCAATATTAATTAACCAAGATAACATGTGTTTATAAACAATAATTTTAACATTAATATTTTAGTTTCCTAGAGTCATATTGTCCAACAGTCATATAACAGTCAAAACCCAATGGTATCACTTCATTAATTAAAGGTTGTAGTTTTTTTGGAGTATAAAATAAAATATCACACAAATTTAGAAAAAAAATTATTAATAAAAAGTTTGGGATGTTACATTCTTCATGACATAAGAAATTTCATCCCTAAAATTTTAGCTTGTACCCTAAGTAGGGAAATGGTGTGGGTACTTCTACATCATAGACTCCTCTGGATCAAATGTGGCTTCTTCGCATTTGTGGTTCCTCCACAACACATTATCAAGGTGGTAGTCTTGTTACATAGAACCCTGTAACTACAATCCAAAATCTCTACTAGTTGTTCCTCATAAGAGAGGTCATGTTTCAGTTGTACCTCCTCTAGGCTTATTAAATGTGAAGGGTCATGTATTCACTTCCTCAAGTCGAATATGTATAAGACATCATGAACTAGTGCAAGATTTGGAGGAAGGGAAAGACGATAGGCCACTGCTCCTATGTGATCTCATATTTCATTAGGGCCAATGTACCTAGGGATGAGCTTCCCTTTCTTTCCAAATCTCATGACACTCTTCCAAGGAGAAATTCTATGATAGACTGTGTCACAACATCAAACTCCACGCCCCATCGACTGTTGTCAGCAAATCTATTTTTCTAACTTTGAGCAGCCTTAAAATGTTTTTAGAAGGCATGGACTATTTCTGTAATCTCTTGCACACGATCAAGCCCAAGAAGTATTATCTCACCGTATCCATGCCAAAAAATAATATTTCTACATTACATACCATATTGAGCTTCCTAAGGAACCATTTGAATGCTCCAGTGGAAGCTGTCGTTGTAAGAGGACTCAACTAATGGAAGATATTGATCCCATCTCAAATTAAATTTCATTAAGCATACTCTAGAATATCCTAGACTATTTGAATATTCCTTTTAGATTTTCCATTCGTTTGGGGTAGATGGGCCATACTAAAATTCAATTCAGTGCTTAGAAAATATTGAATAGTTCTACATAATTTTGATGTAAACCTTGGATTACGAGCCGATATGATAGAAAGATGAACTCCATTAAGCCTTACCAATTCCTTCATGTAAATCATGACAAGTTGATAAATAGAAATATCTTCCCAAATGAAGATAAAATGGTAAGCCTTAGTGAGACAGTCCATAATAACCCATATTTTATTGTTCCCTTTAGAAGTTCTCGGGAGAGTAGTGATGAAGACCATAGTGATATTGTCCCACATATATACTAGTATAGGTTGTGGTTGTAGTACCCCTTTAAGAATTTGTTGCTCTGCCTTCACTTGCTGACATACCAGGCACTATGATGTTTTTCCGTCAATCTCCCTTTTCATATTAACCTACCAATAATAATCACGAAGGAAGCTATACATTTTTGTGCTTCTAGGATCTATAGAGAAAGTAGATCCATGAGATTCATCCAGCAACTCCTTCTTTATTTCCAGAATATATGGAACACATTGTCTTTTATGAAATTTCAGTACACATTCTTGATCAATATTTAACTAATGAAACTTACCATCCTTCACAGCCTCAAACTTCTTCTTGAACAAAGGATATTCTTTCTGAGATTTCTTGATCTTCTCTAGTAATGACAGCTGAGAAATCATTTGGGATATGGATGATGATGTATCTTCCCTTATAAATCCCATGTCCAGATTTATTAGGTCATTGATCAAAGGATCTCATTGACTCCTCATAATGGAATGAAGAACTAGGTCTTTCCTTCTTAATGCATCAATGACATTGTTTTCTCTTCTGGGAGGATAATGAATTGAACAATCATAGTCATTAAGATTTTCCAACCATCTCCTTTGTCTCATGTTCATTAACTTTTTTTTGTGAAAATATACTTTAATCATTTATGGTCTATGTATATATCACATATCACCCTATCAAGATAGTGCCTCAATATCTTCAAAGAAAAAACAACCACAGCCAGCTCCAGATCATAAGTAGGATAGTTCTGGTAATGAATCTTCAACTATTGAGATGCATAAGAGATGGATTATTTATTTTTCATGAGGACGTACATAATCCCTTTCAGAGATGCATACCTAAAAATAACGAATTCTTCTCCACGTGAGGGTATAGATAACCCAGGTGCAACAAAAAATCTCTTCTTCAACTCTTGGATGATTTTATATCACTCCTTTGTCCAGATGAACCTGACCCCTTTTTGAGTTAACATGGTTGATGGATTAGAATGCTGTGAACGGTTCTTCAAAACCCTCCTATAATATCCCACTCATAAAAAGAAAACTACAAATCTCAGTTATTATTCTAGGATAAGGCCACTCCTCTATATCTTTTGTATTTGTAGGGTCAATTGTGATTCCTTCATTGGTAACAATGTGCCCCAAGAAAAAGGTATGATGTAAGAAGAATTCACATTTATTGAAATTACCAAAAATCCTCTCATTCTTGTTGAGTTTCCAAAATAACCCTTAAATGATCCTCATTCCCCATGCAAAATTTGGAATATATTAAAATATTATTAATAAAAACAACCACATAGATATTGCGATAGTCCTTAAAGTCTTTATTCATAAAATCCTGAAAAATAGAAGGTGCATTAGTCAATTCGAAGAGCATAACAACAATATTCTAATGCACATATCTTGATCAGATGGTAGTTTTCAAAATATATTCATTATTCACCCTAAATTTTTGATAACCAGATCAAAGATCAATATTAGAAAATAATTGATCCCCACAAATTTGGTCAGATAAGTCATCAATTATTGGATGAGGGTATTTTTTCTTCACTAGGATTTAGTTCAGTTCTCTATAATCAATGCATAGTTGAATCGATCCATCCTTCTTCTTCCAAAAGAGAACAGGTGCTCCCGAAGGAGACACACTCGGTCGGATAAAACCCTTATTCAAAAGATCTTGGAGTTGTTTCTTTAACTCATCCAGCTTCACATTTTCCATCCTATATGATGTATTTGATATCAGATGGGATCCTGGTACGAGTTTAATGGAGAACTCTACCTCTCATTCTAGGGGAGGTCTAGGTAACTCATTAGGAAATACATCCCCATAATCTTGGATGATGGGGACATTTTCTATCCTCAAAAATTCATTTTCTACATCTTCTTCTTCACCGGTCAACTCCAATAGAGTGATATAGGCGGTTCTTATATACAATGATCGGGTTTGGATATCTCTGCATGGAAGATAACTGTAGGATTTTCATTCAAGACCACATATATTTCCTTGCTTCTACATTTGATATTAGAATTATACTTTGAGTGCTAGTGCATCCCTAGTATAATATTGATTTCCACATTGGAAATTACTACTATATTTTCGATAAGATTGTGCTCACTAATGTAAATACTAGAGTTTCTAAGCACTGGCGATACTTGGATAATCCCCCCATGGGTCTTGACTAATAACTCTACTTTTTGAAAATCAGTGGTTGATTCTAAATTCTTTAAAAACATAGAGAAAATAAAGGAATGCATAGAATTAGAATCAAACAAATAACTTTCTGGAATTTAGAGAACAAAAAGAGTACCTTCACCATCACATTTGGGGCTTCCAATTCAAGCATAGTGATTGCAAAAGTATGTCCTTTTTCCCTTGGCCGTTGCTGAGGTAGATGGTGATTCCCCTCCACTGGCCTCAGATTTGGACCACGATTGGAAAAGTTACCAAGTATTCCACACTTATATAATTTTACATCACATAGGGCCTACACCATATTAACCTTTTCATTAAATGTAGGGATGTTCTGGATTCACCTCACTACGATAATTCTACGCAATGTGGCCATCTCTACCAAACTTGTATCACTTACCACTCCCAAGAAGGCAGTTCCCCAAATGATTCTTCCAACATTTATTAGACGTGGGACATTGTACTTCCATTCCTCCTCTTCCCAAATCAAAGCCCCACCCTAATATTAACTCCGATTAAATTTTCTTTTCATTGGATTTATGAGACCATAATGTCACACAAAACCCATATTTATCTTTCCTCGCTCTTCGCACAATCTCTTCATAGCTATCAAAATCTCAGCTGGCTAGATTCATCTGTAGATGATGTCGCAGTACACCTATGAATCTATCAACCATGCCATTTGGATCTATGACAGTGCTTAAGGAGTAATGTGAATTCCTTGTGAAGTTCATCTCATAGCTTCCCACAGATTCATTCCCCTTCTACTACAGCTCTAGAAACTCATTCTCCATTATTTTTCTCATCGATTTAGGGAAATACTATTGAATAATATCCCTATAAAAAATTTCCACTCCATATCTTCAACTTCCACTCAATTTCTTTTGTTCTTAATCAGTTCCCACCACGGATCATCTTCTCCCTCTAATTGACAAACCGTTAAGGTATCATTCTCTTGTTCAGAACAGCGGTGCACATAAAAGGTCTTCTCGATAGAATTGATCCATTGTTCAAAAATCAATGGGTTTGTAGATCCACTAATGGTTGGTGGTCATTGATGCATAAAGGATTCAGCATAAAGTTGTTATCTTCCTAGTGATATAGGTCTCTCACCTTGATTCATGTTAATTCCTATAACTTGAGTCTGTTGGTTCATCATTTGCATGAAATTTTCCATTCCTGCTTCCATTGGAGGGTCATCAGTGCATAGTCCATCATGGTCACCATTTTCACGGTTCCTCATATTTCTGACTATTTTATAAATGAATAGAACCTTAGTGAGAATATTCTCTCAATAATTAATCTTTTAATTATAAAGTATTTTATGTCTTAAAACATCGTGCATTATACAATTAATTTTCCCTATATATCCTTCAAAATGATTCATAAAAACCTTATGATTAACCAAACACATCCCCTAGGAGTGTTGTATTTAAGAGTGCAGCAAGTCCCATTGTCATGTACAAGGATACCCCTAGTCTATCATGAAACTCCTTGAAATATTTTTCACTCCAAGGTACATATGTTCTAGAGCTGCCTATTCCTACTCGTATCCAGACATGGATGTATTTGATTTATAAACAACTAACTCAATACTCACTAAAATAATAAGAAGTATTCCTCTATTTAATATTTTTATAGGGTTCTTCCTAAAGTTTTCATAACCTAAATTCCATAAATTACTAAACATTCTTTTAATACCAACTATAGAATACTTCCTTTTAAACATAAATTTTTCTTACATTTTACAAACAGATAACCTTTAAAGTCTTGTGTCATGGAAATCAAGAAAAATTACAGGAAAACATAAAATACTATTTTTAATCTCCATGAAAGGCCACTTTAAAAGTTCATCCTATGTACAACTATATCGTATCATAACCTGGACGCATACAACAAATGAAATGGTGAGTAGAAATCCCATTAATGAAAGCAAGGTAATCAGTTTACTTGAGATATCCATAAGAACATGATGAAAAACATAAAGACATTATCAATTGATGTATAGAAATTTTATAATGGAAATAATTTGAACCCTAACATGAATATGTGTCTATATCATTTAATTTATACATTCATTAACATACCATCAAGGTTCATCCCAAAGGTGTCATAAAAATTACCAAGTGTATTCAACAAGGTATTGTAAAACATGTCATCTCTAGAGATTAAATTATTTTTCCAATGCATTGGAGTATTATTATGGCACACCCTTAATATCTATTTTTCATGTGATCCACATAGATCATAATCAAACATTTCATTAATTACTCAGATAGAGTATAATTAATGGATTTCACTTCAAAATCATGACGTTTTAAAAGTGCTTAGAAACCCGATCATTATGTCTTTCATAACCTTTCTAAAAAGAAAGAGGGTTTCTTGTAGGTCAATTAAAGAATAAAATAGATTATTTTTATGTATTAATTAATAACATTATAAATTAATATATATTTGGGTATTTAGATAAATAAAACAAGAGAATTTCTTGAGAAAAAGAGAGATATATTTTGAGAAAAAAATTCTATAGCATAACTTCCATATAAAATGGTTTTTAAAAATTATAAAATTAGAGGGGACAAGTGTTTACTATAAATATATGAATCATATACCATATAGGTACATAATAAAATAAAATAAGATCAAGGTGTGGAATGACCCACCAAATGAAAAGGAAATGTGAAATAAAATAGAAAATGCAATTTGTTTTAGAAAAAATCGGTATCCTATGGGCGTCAATTAAAAATTATTATTACAGAATAAATGGTTTATATTAATTTGGACATGAAATGGATAGTAAAAAGAATATATAAGAACATCCCCCACATAAGAATATGGAAACAGGAAGACATAACGTAAAGGAAGTAATGACCAAAAGAGGTGGGTGGACGGTTTTCGTACCATGATGAGTAACTTTTAAAGCATGATGGTTGGGACCTTGTGGGGGTTGAGGGCACCGTAGGAGTTCCACTGTTGAGGAAAAACACTAGAAAATCATTGAATGGGTTTTTTGAATGAAATGAATTAGGTAATGACATGGTATTTATAGTAAAAGTGAGGGAATATTTAATTAATTTCCTTGGGACTCCTCGTCGGTGGTATTTGAAAAAGCATGGGATTATCCATGGTATTGGCCTCTTTGGGCACATCATAGTATATCTTACTATTAACAAGTCGACCAGAATGATTACACCATTACTACATTATTATTAAATCATTAATGACTTCATTAAACACCAGAATCTCAAAACTATAATTTCACTTTCCACCAAAAAACAAAACATTTTTTAAAAATCTAATAAATTAACCCTAACATAATATCGATGCAATGAATTCAATAAAAAACCCCAGTTTATGAATATAATTTTCTATATATTATTAATTATAGTTTTAAATTAAATCATTATTTATTCAAAAAAACAACTCTAAAATTATAATTTTTTTTGTAATACATTGAAAAATTAATCAAGGTCCTATAAAATTATCGTATAACCAAAAGACAATAAAGAGGAAATTTATGATTACATTTTATGAAAATACTTTTTCATTTTAAATTATTAAATTAATTATAAAATTTTAATTAAAATATTTATGACCTAAAAAATAACAAAAAATATACTATGATGGGGTTTTCACGTTTAATATGTCTAAATTGTATTTATACATTCATGGTTGAAGTTTCTATTTTTTTGCTGATTTACTAGTCATTAAAATTCATAAGGGTATGTTACTATTCATGCATTACTGTTTACTAAAAATAATTTTGATATTATTAGACTCTATATTTATTAATGATAACAACTGTAGAAACCATTTTTTGAAAATCATTTCACATTATTAATTATTTAACGATTACATTAATATTTTAAAATACCCTTTTTACAATATTCGTCAATAATATTCATCCTATAAATATCTGGACATTTGAAAATAAAAAATTTTACCATAATAATGAATAATAATTTTACTTATACCAAAGTATTAAAAAAAAATTCCAAGGCCTTGTTTCATGGTCCCTTATAACACATGTATAGGACCTAAGTGTAAGGTGTGCTATAGTGATAGAATATTGGGGCGGCATAGAAAATATTACCCGAGCGGGGATTTGTATTAGCTTGAACTTCCCCCTTAAACGATTCCATTCAAGCTTCACATTTTGATGCTTTTCTTGGGCTTGGTCCTGAGAAATACTTAGAGATGTTACCTCCATCCCAAGCTCTAACAGATTGGCTTTGTACGGCCCAAGTCTACTGGATGAGGCCATCGACTCTTCTTTCGGTATAAATTAACCAAGATCACATGAATTTAAAAACAATAACTATAACATTAAGAGTTTAGTTTCCAACAGTCATATTGTCCAACGGTCATTTTGACCAACGATCATATAACAGTCAAAACCCAACTGTATCACTTCATTAATTAAAGGCTATAGTTTTTTGGAGTATAAAATGAAATAACACACAAATTTGGGAAACAAATATTAATCAAATGTTCGGGTCGTTACACTACCAACCTCTTACATACCATGGTACACTATTTATTAGACTCATGACTAGTCATAACTCATTCTAAAAATGAGGACATGATCTCTAAGGTTTCACAAGTCACTAGCCATGATCTTTATTTATGCCCACCTACCAGTTATCCAATAAAACCTTATGTTCCCACTCTTCATTCATCATCCTCCCACAAAATTAAATTGACTTACTACTAATGGATTTTGAAAAAACCTTACTTTTATAAAGAGAGTAATCCATCTCCAATTTAATTGTATTCATGTATTCAACCTAACTCCTCTAATGTAGATTCCCATCCCAAAATGAAATAATATATCTAAGAAATACGTAGTTAATAAATTAGAAAAATATCTCACTAAATAGGTACTAGAATTAAAATTTGAACACAAGACGAAAAACTGAAAACTATAATACATGTGTAGGATAGATTCTCTCATGGGGTCGTGGGGGATGAGACCCATAAGAATCTATCTTATTAACCTATATAAAATAACCCCCCTAGAAATTAAAAATAATTAAAAAACACAACATAACTAACTCTAGGATCATTATTAATCTGAAATATTGAGGTATTAAACCTTTTTTTATCTTTGAGAAGGAATATTCATACCAGTGTATCAATTAAAAATTTACTCCTTTTTTATAATTGCAGTTATCGGAGATTTCAGGAGGGAAAGGACCATAACAAACTAAAAAAAGTACATAACCAAATTGAGAAATCTATAAAACATAAACATGTTCTGGGGTGATTCAAAATAAATATCATCTTCCAATTTCTCCATATAATGGGAAATGACTACTTGAGAAATAATCTTCCTAATAAAAAATGGCATCTGTATGCAAATGCATGACTTTTACAACATGACATAATGTTGATGTGCACCAAGCATAACCAATACGATCTCATTGTGTCTATCATGTGATTCTAATGTCTTGGAAGATATTAATATTTCATAAAAAACACAACAATGATGAAATCCATATATGGGTAAAATATCTTATTGTGGAGATCAATAGAAGCTACCATAGAATTCAATATTCTAAAGGGAATAATGAGATACATATACATTCCATATTTTATCTGAAACACTGTCTTCAACATGTATTCCTTCCTGACCCAAAATATATGCTATCCAAAACATAGATTAGTCTTTGAAACTACCTAGTCTCACCTCAACTGATCATACACATTATCTATCATTGGAATCAAGTACATGTTTTTTATAATAATTATTTTAGTTTCTGGTATTCCACACAATGTCCTAGATTATGGTCCATCTAATTGATGTGAAATAATAGAACACCCCAAAGGGTTGTTCTCAGCATGATGATGATGTTAGATTCGTCTTGGTGAAGTAGTTACATGAGCTATTTCAACTCATATGGTTCCGTGATATGAAGAGGAATCAATATTGGCATTGAACCATTAATAATGTCATTTTTTAACTCAACTCCCCAGTATGATGGTAATCATAAAAAAATATTATAGATTGACGTCTCTATATAGGCCTACCATAAGAGGAAAAGATAAGGGAGTAACTATTTGATCCACTGCAAGGATCATGTCATCCACCTACATTGAAAACAGTTCCCTCTAATGAGGATATGGTCCCACTCTACCTACATCGATATCTAATTTACTATTTAATATGAACTAATACCATTTAGGAGGAATTATTGTTACTTTTATAGGATAAAAATGGTTAAGTACATGATAGTTGGTCAACAATTCTGTGACAGGATCATGTGGAATCCTAAAATATACAAAATTAATATTCCCCTTGCATGCTCGAATCCAAAAATCACCATTTGATATTTTGGATAGATATGAAGATGATCCAATTTCACTCATAGGGGTTTCTTGATACACAACTCCTGAGAAGAGATATTAATTAATACATCTATCCTTGAAAACTCATTGAGAATATATGAATGAATGGGATTCACCAATATTAAACAATACAATAAAGAGTTTATATATTTTTAATATTATATATAAAACTAATAATGCTTTATCTCCAAAGTAAACCATAGCCTTATCAGATATATATACTCTTCTATAAACCACTCTATAGTTCCATAGAGGCATGTAAGAATCCTTATTCACTGATCTGTATAGTGGATCAACCTACTTCTAGGGTCCACCACCCATACTATATCTTCACACTTTGGTGTGAATCAATAAATCCACAGTGTATAACCACATTAGATGAATGATCATTCCATGCTAATGGAATAATTTTAGATAAAAAGTGGATTTATTGAGATAATTTATTTTCTGCCTAGATTTATTGATCCTAGTATACATATCTCAAATATAGAGAGTAAAATAATTTATACAAAACATTAATAATTGAGTACATCTATAGCATCTATCATCTATCTTACTTTTCTTATTCCCAAAATAATAATTTTAGATAGCACTTGAGAAACCACTTGTTTTATTGTTGGTATCTATAATTAGTCTTGTATATCTATCCCCCTTAACACCCTTATCTCTCATTACATAAATAAAAATAATTTCATGATAGGTCATCAGATCAAAGTATCTATCATGTAATCTCATATTTAGGATCATCATGATCTTGAAATTCCTAGATCATTGTACCCAATCCAATTTTGAACATGAAAAAACTAAATCATCTTAGTGAATCAGAATTTATATGAATATAATAACATCATTCCCCATTGAAGCTCCATAAACTCATAGGAACGACAAATATTCATCACACCAGTGAAGAACTCCATGAATAAACGGTCTATGAAGGTCACACACATAATGCACTCACATCTACACATTGGAATAATAACATCCCACCATAATCCATAAACACCCTAAATCATATAGGATACAATATTTAGCCTTTGATCATTTTGGGTCCTGACCAGGTCAATGATCATCTCAATACCACATATCTATAACTTGACATATTGGGGGTCTTCCATGCATTGGAAATCTGTCAGACTCTAGAGTTTGATGTCATCAGTGTAGTGATCCATCATCGACCTTCTTCTATGGGATCCTCCTCCCTGAGTATGTAATAGTTGGATGAGAATTGGTTGGAAATTTTTTAAATCCTGAGCTGCTAAAACAACCACATGAGAATAATCAGCTCCATCCTCTTCCACAGTAGGTGGTGGAACTCTCTACAAAAGATATTTATGAGGAATCATTTCATGAAATTCCAATAAAACCATTCTAAACCCCAACAACTGAATAATGAATATCAATATAATTTCATAGGGACCTGAAAAGTTTTACAATAAGGTTTACCAAAAGAGGCTACCTGCTAAAACAAGGACAAACTCCCTATGAACTACACATGGCTCATTCTATTCATCTTTTACCCTCATTTAAATTGCAACCATATATATACAATAATGTATAGAATACTCAGGATCAAATACAAGAATTAATTAAATAATTCACAAAACAAAATATAAACATAATTTTAGTAAAACTTATAATTAATTGGGTTATTTTTAATGAATGTAATATTAATATTCCATTTGATCATATTTTCCTAGACATGATTCATTAATGAAAAAAAATCATAAAATAATTTTCAAAAAATAGGTTTATCAACCAAGTAAATTAAATAGAAGGTAACATAGAGATATAATATAATCCATTTCGAATTTTCATGGAAACATTTGAGGTCCACTATACAGTGCTAGAAAAACATTTACTTAGTTCCCCTACCTGAGTCCCAATAATCCTATATCTTGTATACCCTATCCCAAATAATGGAAAATAATTGAAACAAGGTAGTGCACCTAAACCTCCAATACCAATTAGTAATGGATTAACCTAAATAAAATAGTTTATGCATGAATTACAAAGAAACTGAAGTGAACCTCAACATACTCAACAGATTTTTGACTAGTGGCGAGGGACCAAAGACACATCATGGGTATACTATTCCCTCTATATAATAAACATCAAAGTATAATATAGAAAATATAACTAGAGGGTAAAGACTAAAGAATAAATAAATCATCATAGTATAAAAATACATATAAAATACCAGCCCCTAAAATATTAATATGGAGTTAAAGTCACACGAAAAAAAATAAATTAAAGGATAGCCAAAGGTAGTATATTATTGTGAATTTGAAAAGTAACTATGAATATAATTAGTTAATAACCAAAACTAAGGTTCCCAATTAAATACCCAACATCCAATAACTTATCTTTCTCAACCACCCACCACAAGGCCATTTCCCATAACTAGAACCCCGATTATAGATTCGTTACATGCATCATGATTCCTGAGCATGGTATGGGGGGAAAACCGAATAGGATAACACTAACAGCCTATATATTATGTTCATAGGATATAAAATTACATTTAATTAATGATAGAAAAGTAATAATAAGATTATGATACATCACAAAAGAACAAAACATATTCTAGGTCAACATATATTGGCTCTAACATCATTAGCTTTATATAGGAATGAGTGTCAACCATGTAGGTCTAACACCCCCGTTTATTTGATATACCCAAAAATAGTTTGAAATGTCTCACTAGAAGGGACAACACCATTACATTCCAATCAATATCTAACACATCCCTCTCAGGGGAACAGTCTATATGGATAACCCTATACAATAAATTATATAATAAGAGTAATAGCTCATTAAATATATTGATACATGATGAAATATCGATATCATTTCATATCAAGCTAGAATTATATCCATATAAATCAATGTGTGATCGATCATTATGTATAGGTATTATTTAGTTACACACACACCAAATGTGATCAAATATTAATAATAGGTCTCATGGTGATAAACAAACCTTCCATACAATCATTCCATGAACCCATAGAAATGGGAACTAATGATAAAAATCACCTACATTAGGTGCAATGGCATTTTTTATGATATAATTTTATTTTTAGTCCAACTGGGCCACTCTAAAACCTAGATCCATTAAAAAACCATCTATATTAGAAATATATGATCAATATAGAATATATTTCACACCCAAATGGTTGGAAAATATTATACATACATGAGAAGATATGATGCCAATAATGGTCTAGTTTTAAATGATGTGAAGACAAAAATTTCATGAATCAGAGTGATGATAATATCAATGTCAAATAATTCTACTATTATACCATGAAAACCCAAGAGATTCATTAAATAAACAAGAATGTAATTATTTTTAACCAATGTGAAGAGATGCGGACTCAACAAGATTAATATGGAACACACTATTTTATGAACATGAAATTAATCCATTGTCCAAGTGTCAAAGAGTGGATATAGAAGGATTGGAGAGATACCACAATTACCATAAGAGAGATATAGAGATTATGGGGTTCATAATAGGCATGAGATAATGAGATAAATAAAAGTGGGACTGTTTTTAAAAAATTACACAACTCCCAGGGCCTTACTGGGCCTCCAACAGCACCACTTGGGAGTCGGTGGTCTCGAATAAATAGTTGGTGGCCACTCGGAGGTACATCTTCTACCAAAGTCACCAAATTGGGGATTGGTGTTTTATGGATAGATTTCATATAATTATGAATATGTAATTGTATGTTTTTAATACACAAAAGATTCATTACATTGTACATCATTTAGAAATATCGAGAATATTTTGAGGGTTGGTTTCCTGATAATTAGGAATGCAATAAATAGACACATAAAATTTATTATAATCCAATGTGATGAATTCTTAGTAGATTCATCTTGGGTTACTTTTAGTTTATATCACTTCCACAATGCATATATTAGAACAAAGGTGTGAACCTAAATCCCAATAAGGAAATAATAAATGAAATATTTTCCATGTGAACATGAGGCATAACAATAGGTCATTATCATAGGAACATGTGTTATATCATAATATAATGACAATGAAACATAAAATGGAATTGTGGATATAAAATAAAAATGATACATTCTTAATCATATCGCAATATTTTATTTTTGAGGTTTCATAAAACCAAATTACCAATGTTATTCTCTAAGGTATTATAAAGTATGTCATCTCAAGATATTAATTCATTAGGAAATGTATTATAGTACTATCAGGGTAACCCTTCATATTTCAAAAATTATTTTTGTCAACATAGATGAAAAGAAAACATTTCATTAATAAACTCAGGGAAATAATAAATGGGTAACTAGTAAAATTCATTAAAATGATAAATTCTTAAACACATGTAAATTACATCATTTTTAACCCTTGACAGTCGAATGTTGTAATATTATTTTGATGAAACCAATGAATGAATCCGGGATATATATATTTTAATACACATGAATTAAGAAATGGGATGGGAATTCACCACATAATGTTATTTCATTGAGTTGAAATAAAATCAATGGAATAATTTTCAAAGAACAATAATTATGAAAACATGATTATTAAATAGGAATAATGAGTGGGTAGGGAAGTATCACATCAATATAACACAATTTTCATATCAATTGAGTCATTTAAATGAATTAATGTGAAATAAGATGAAATTAAAATACTATAATTTATGTACTTTAAATTAATGGTGGAAATGGAAATAAGAATTCCCTTACCTTGAGGAGATGCCTCCTAGTGCTTGAGGTTTGATCCTTATGACCATAAGGACACCTTGTAGGGACTCTATTAGATGTGAAATGAATTTAAATTCATGGTTAGTGTATTTTTATGGTAGATGATTATATGTATTGGTATTTATTTTTAGTAAAATATGAAGAATTGTTTTATAATTTCTAAATATACGTCTTAAAAATACAGGTTGTGGAGAATGAAAAACTAGTGTCTTTAGAATGGGTTTTTTTTATGATTTTATACATTTAAGATATTTTTATAATATTTAAAATATTTTGATCAGAAATCTATTTTTAAATAATACTTTTGAAAATGAAATTTAAAAACCCTTAAAATATAGTTTTAAAAATCATTATTTCTATTTTAGGAATCATAAAGTAATTTATAGGTTTTAAATATTATTTAAATCTATTAAAATATATAATATTAATAAATTAATAAATTTTTTTGAATATAAAAACATTAAATAAATTTTTACAGCATTGTTATGTATTTATGTTTCTATAATAATTATGGTATATGAAATAATATTTTATATTTTTTCCCAAAATATGGCTACCTCAAAAAAACAATGAAAAATTTACTATTGAACAATATTAATGTGATAGTTCTAAAACTGACCTCCATTTTATAGGGACAATTTTTCTATATTTTAGATATTTAATTTTTAAATATAAACACTTATTTTTTGAAATAAATAGTTGTGATTATAAAATTAAATTTATATCTCTTTGGAAAACAATATATAATTGTATAAAAATATTTTATAAATAAATGTTGTATTTCCCAAATTTTATAGTCATTTAATGATTTTTTAACTGAAAATAAATATATACACTTTATAAAAAATAAATCATGTTTACATTGCATAAAAATCAATTTTATCTTATTTTATAATAATTTTTATTTTATATAAGGGTGTAACGCTAAATAAGTGTTTTAAATAAAAAACATATCAACTAATGCATAAAATAGTTACACCTTAATACTACAGATCCTAGATACATAACCCCTCATTATAAATACATTGGTTATTAATGAAATATGTTTCATGGTGGATCTTTTATGATGTGGTTCATCAAAAATTTATCTAGTGGTGGTCTCCACTAGCTGCCACTACTCTTATATGTGATTTCATCCAAGCCTCACACGTTGAATATTTTATTATGATTTATCAGGTTAAAACCCAAATGATTATAACACCATACCCATTTGTAACTAATGATATTTATAAGGCATGATTCTACTTATTGTGTATATCATTTTTTCATTTACATTTAATTAACTCTTACCATTAGCCATATCATAAATTAACCATTTGGGGACTTTATAAAGGATAAATTAACAGAGGTCATGTAATAATTATAAAATGGTTATACACTAACAATCACATTTTTAATTATTTAATAAATATATACCACCAATAATCTAAATTTTCTAATTCATTACTATTGGGTTTTGCAAATCCTTTATCAATGACTACCATATTCCAAATATTTATATTTTCATTCAATATTTTCCATACAATATTTATTTTTCCTAATAGTATTTGATCTCATGGATTATATAATTGTGTGGTAATTATTCTTTTGTTTTTATATCCCCACACTAATCATATATATAAACATTGGTATTATTACTTTACATGTAATATTATTTTTTAAATCATCCTTCTATGTACATTTATTATTAAATACAATAAAATTTTCATTATGAATAAAAGAGTTATTTTATTAGTCGTAGAATTAACATTCATGATGTTACATTCTCCTACATTAAGAAATTTTATCCATTGAAATTTATTTTAACTCTATAAAAAAACTGGGGTTATTTTCCCTTCACCCCTTCTAAAAAGTTTCATGTATCTTCTTCAAATATTTGGTTTCTCAATAGTACATTCACAAGTCTAGTTGTCTCTCTCATCATCACTTATTCCATTCTATCAATAATTTTTATCAATTAATCTTCATTTGACAAGTCATGTTCCAATTTGACACTATTAATATTAAGTACATGTCTTTGGGAATACATATAATTTATCCATAGAGACACATGGAAGTCATTGTGGACCTTGGAATGATTTGGAAGAATTGATAATAGATTAGAAAACGTTCTAACACACTATATAATCTATAATGGTACAATGTTCCTTGGTATTAGTTTTCCCTTAAATAAAAAATATCATAACTCCTTTCCAAAGATATATCTTGAGAAATACATGATCCTCATCAATAAATTATATGCCTTTCATTCCGTTCAAGGAATAATTTTTGGTAGAATCTAGAAAAACATGATGTTGTTTTGAATCACCTATATCTTTTTAATAGCATCATTTACAAAATTTGGCCCAAAAAAATTCAATTCCCCAACATCATTCTAATATATTAGATTCTACACCCTTTTCTAAATAAGTATTCAAAATATTCTATTGGAATACTCATGTGGAATCTATTTTTATATGATAATTCAACAAGTTAAATATATTGGTCCCAAGTCCCTTGAAATCAAGTGAGATAAACCTTATAATATCTTATAATGTTTTTATATTCCTCTCCATGTTACCATTTATTTGAGGATAATGGGTGGTTCTCATGTTTAATTATATATTCATATAATATAAAATTACCCTATGAAACAAATAATTATACCTTGGAGCTCTTTCTAAAACAATAGATAATAGAACTCTGTTGAGACTTACTAATTCATGAATATAGAGGTGACTTAGGAACTCCAATGAGAAATCATATATTCATTAAATTAAATTCGAATAATTTTTCAACCATTAAATGATTACCCACACACAATTTGTTTCCTCTAGATGTAATATGTTGGATAGTGGAAAATCATATAGTGATTTTCCCCACTAAAATTTTGTTATGGGATGTGATTGCAATACCCATTTTGAAAGATTCTATTGTTACTTCATTTTTTTACACACAAATAAATTCTCAATGAGTTAGAAAAACCCCTTTTCATATTATCCAACCAATAATGATCATAGAGGTCCCTATATTTTTTAATTATTCAATGATACATATTGAATGTAGAGTTTCTTCTATCAGCAACTTTTTTACCAACAAAATATATGGGATAAATATACTTGTAACCATCATAAGAACACCTTCTTTATTAACCTTTAATGTAAAACAAATTAATTTTTAATAAAATCAACTTTATTTTTTGTGAATGGATAAACTATTTGGGATTTCATGATCATATATAGTAATGATTGAAGAGAAATAATTTCGGATAATATTGATTATGTCTCTTCCCTTATTATTATATTTTACAACATTACTAGGTACTTGATAAATGGATCTACTTAAATACTACACATTATACGAACAATGAGATCATTCCAAGTCAATTCATTCAAAAAATTATTTTCTCTTTTGGGATGATAATGAATTAAACAAACATAGTCTTTATGAATCTCCAACAATCTCTCTTGTCTCGTGTTTAGTTCCATTTTTGTGAATATATACATAATACATTGGTGATATGTGTATAGATCACATTATCACAAAAAGGTAGTTTATCAATATCATTAGAGAAAAAATCACTTCATGTAAATCTATGTAATGATTTGGATGATTCTTCTTAGGAGGCTTTAGTTATCCAGTTTCATTGGTGGTAACCTTTTAATTTTTCAGGAAAATCATATATTCAATTTCCAAGATAAACCACTATATATAATAAATACTTCTATGATGTAGGGTAGAAGTATAAATGATGGACTAACAACACTCTTCTTCAGTTCATGGAATCATTCATCACACTGTATGGTTCAAATAAATTTAACTCCTTTTCAATTTACATAGTTACTGTATTTGAAATCTATCAGATGTTTTTCTCAATCCAATTACAATATTAGACTAAAAAAGGAAACATAAAATATATGTAACTATTATAGGATGAGGACACTCATCTACAACCATTTTCATGGTAGGGTCTACTAGAACACCTTCAATAGTTACAATGTACCCAAAGAATACAACTTTTTCAAAATTATAACTCACATTTACAAAATTTACACATCAATTACCCCTTGTTCAATGTTTTTAATATTACCCTTATATAATCCTCATTAATCAATGAAAATTTTGAATTTATAAAAATATTACCATTATGTAATATCCAAAAAAAATTATTAATATAGACATTATTTAACTAAGAGAATTAGTAAAGCCCAAGGGAATAACAAAAAAAATCATAACTCATATATCTTATTCATAAATGTTTCTTTTGTAATATATTTTATCGTTACCATCATTAAAAAATATAATTATCTAAGGTTAATCATGGAGAATAATTCAGCCTATTTAAGTTTGTAAAAAAATTAATCAATCCTTAGTAGAGGTTATTTGTTCTTTAACTTGATAGTGTTAAGAACTCCTTAGTTATTGTATAGCTGCATCAATCCATATTATGTTTTCATAAGGATAATTGGTTCTCCCCCAATAAAAACACATTTACAAATAAAATATTTTCTAATGAGACTTTTAAATTCTTCATTATTTCCTCTAACTCCACATATGGCATTCTATATGGGGACCTCAATATTTTCATGGATTTCGGTATTAGTTCAATTAATAAATCTTCATTTATCTTTGGAGAAGGTCTATGAATATTTAGAAAAAAGATCAATATATTCTTGTTCAATGTGGATATTTTATGTCTTTATATTCACCATTTGTCTCATTATTATCAAATCATCTCAATAATTTAGTCTATAGAATTCGGTTATAGGAAAACAATAGGCTGAGATATATCTCCTTTGATAATAACTCTATATTTTCTATTCAACAAAGAAATAATTTACTAGAATTAAATGATTTTTGTATTCATATAATTTGAGATCCAATCCCTACTCAATGTAATTTGGAATTACACCATTGGAATTAATACAATATTTGAGAAGATATTTTACTCAATAAATTTTATACTGAAGTTTCTATAAAACATTGATTATTATGTAATACCTATAGGTGTCTTAATTGATAACTCTACGTCCGATAGATTAGGTTTTTATTCAACATTATTTACTATCTTGTATAATATAATGAACTATACTTTTCATAAATATAGTTCACATGAGATTATATGAATATTCATTATATAACCAAAAATTTATGTTAGAATGAAATCGGTCTTGTATCTTTGGATGATTGGGTACATAAAAAATTGGTTCATAAATATACTACATAATATCTTTGTGAAATATTCATTACTAACACCACTATTAGACATATCATACTTAGTATGTCTCTTTATGACCAAGGGAAAAGAATCATAAAAAAATGATGAGTTCAGATGCCCATTAAGGGTAAAAAAGAGATTTTAATGATAACATGATCATAATATTGGAATAAGGGTATGATCACATGAGATTATTAGTTGAAAGAAATAACCTATATAGAAATGATAATAATTATGAGTTATGGAATAAATCATGGTAGATTATAAGATAGGAAACATAATGGAATCAATAAACATAACCTGAAACAACAGAACATTGGAATTAGACATAGGATTGTGGCATACACGTACTAATATAATGTAATTTAATTTGTATTATTAGATTATTACCAATAATTTCATATTTTATAGAGTTCACTCCTCAAACAATCATAGTAGTAATGGTTCACTCCCAATACTATCATTGTGTATGGAGCTGCATACCGAATAGAGTCCACTCCTCATTCAAGTCTTGTTTACATCATGATATATATATTGTTATACAATTAATTATAAGGATATATAATTACAGAACCATCCATAACATACTAAAAATAATACATATTTTTTTTATAATATCATAAAACACTCAGCATATAATAACAAATGAAAATTAAATATATTTCATATACATTTCATCATGGAATATCCCAAGAAAATTAAATGGGTTTCAAAAACACAACATCCTTTCAACATAGCATAACCCCATGAAATAGATTGATATTAGTACACATATTATCATCAAAAACATAATCCATAAATAAAATTAATAAATATGGTAACCTTTTCTCATATCCTCAATAAATCATATGTAAAATTATGGGTAATTTTATTTAATGAATATAAATATTTAAAAACATTATATAGGAATGTATCATTTATAATTTGAATGTAACTTTTAAAAAACTAAAAATGTACAAAATATCATTGAAAAAAGAATTATTTAAATCAATTCATTGAATATTATAATGGAATCATTATATTATTTAGTCAGAATCATAGTGGGAAATTTTGTTCATGTTGTGTCTGTTAAAAGGAAACATTCCTTTCCCATTTTTGTTAAACTCCATTAAGTGCCTTGTTCAAAAAATGATTTGAGGACTCCTTCTAAAACATTTTTTTAAAATTAAATCACGGATAAAAATATTTTTAAATAATAATATTTTAAAATCTAAAACAATATTGAAGACATTTCAACATAGTATGGAAGTGGAAGAAATATATTTTATGACAGAAATGAGAATTGAAGATGATTTTCATTAAAAATATTATTTGGGTATAAAAAAATACAAAATGTAAAGCAAAAGAAATGAAAACATATAATTTCCATATATAAACATAGGATAATTAAATTAATGGGTTTTTGGAGAGATATAACATAATATTTCATAAGTAGAAATTAACCATAAACAATCCTGATTAAATAATGAGACTCAAGCATAAAATCCTTATAACTTGCATTATATTCGAATCATATGTACCATTAAATCATAAAATTAAAATATAATTTAAATATAATTAACATAACTATAACCAAGATTTTGAATTTCAAATAGCCCGTATAAAAAATATTGTTCCAAAATATAACATATGTATTAAAAAAAATTGAGATGATAAACCCTTACCTTGAGTTCCATTTTCTTAAAAAAACTCTAATATATTGTATACTAAAATTAATGTTATTAAAATTATATATAAGATGTATTATCACAATTATAATATCATATATCATCCATTTATAACATATAAACACCCATTTATCAATAATTCTTTATTTAAATCATCATTTCCCGGTGATAACTAATTATTTATATATTGAGTATTTTAGTTTAGTAGTTATGATATTCATACTTTTATCATGGTTTAATTAACATAATAATTTTCTTAATGATATAAATATAATATATAATAATTAATTATATATATGTGGAGTCATCCATAAAATTTAGAGATAGAGAAATGAACTATTCTATTAATAGAGACAATACTGCATACGTACACATGAACGATGTTTTCACTTCTCAACAAGTGAACTAAAAAAAGGTAAAACTTAATATAAAATTAATGAATAATTAATATATCATAAAAATAATTTATTTGAAGTAAATTAATTCTTATTACTACTCAAGTAAATCAAAAATGAAAACAAAATCACATCACTTCGTGGAGGTGGTGGTCAACACATATGCACGAGTGAAGATATTTTTTTCCAAAATATTGGAAGGAAAAATTATAAATGTGATATTATAATAACATATTAATACTTTTTTCATGATTACAATATATAAATATTAAACCCATCATACTCACCATCTGTTAAATATGGTGGTGGAAAATGAATTGTATCACTATGTGGATATGGTATGGAATACGTGTGAACGAGCGATACAATAACATCCAAGTTTTATGAGAAACAATGTAGATAATATTTTTTTAATAATAATAACAATAAAATTTTATTATAAATTGGACATATATGATATTATTTTATGAAAAAATAAAATTTATTTGGAGGAGGTAAAGAAGAAGTAAAAAAAGAATATGATCGGTTAAGGTGATTACTTCATCTATGAAAGAACATCTTTAGATATCATATTATGGATCCTATGTTTCTTATTTTGGAATAAAAATAATCTCTAGAATATGGATAAGGATGTTTTAGATGGATTTTAATGAGTATTTGTCATTATAAATGGCTCAAAATGCATGAATATGTGAGGGGAAGATGTTCTCTTTTATAATTTTGGTGAGGGGCCCTTTTCTAATTTCACAAAATGATAAATTATAATAAAGTATTTATAAATAAATATTCTTCAAAATAGAATTAAATTAAATTATAATATATTATTTGGTTTTAATACTATCAATAAATATAATTTTAATAGTTTTATGTGGAATTTTAAACCATATCTTTTGGTTTAATCTCTTAGAACACCCATTTAATCCCTAACCACGATAACAACCTTTTCACTAATATACGGTTATAATGTTACTTTTAAGGTTGATATATACTCATAAATATAAATATAATAAAATATTAGGCCATATTTTTACCTTATTAATCTCTTATCATATTATTATAATTCTTAAATAATTCAATAAAATATTTTTTCAATAAAATATCATTAATTTCATGTTTGACACTATTCATATAATTGGACTTTTAAAAAAATCAATAAATTTTGGAATTAATATAAAAAACATTAATAAATTCATTATAATTAATAGCTATATAATAAATTCATGGGACATATAAATTTTCTCTAATTGTATTACTTTTTTTATCTTTTAAATCATTTATTTTAATTTTTTATTAATTCAATAAACATTGTATCATCATTTAATAAGAATTTAGGTTAATTATCTTATAGCTAAAATTATAAATAAATTAACATGATAAGAAATTATTTATATTTATAATACCAATTTTGGACGTAACATATTTTCATTTTTCTCTTATGAAATAATTTAAGAGATAAAAATCAAGAGAATGACATTTTGACTTTATATTATACTTAAAAATTATAAATCACTTTATTAAGTGAAAATGGAATAAAAAATACATATATATTATTATTTTTTGGAATTATAAAATTCATAATCTTATAATAGTTTAAAGTCATATTTAAGGTTGATTTTGATACGCTATTATATTAGTTTTTACCATAATTAACCCTATTTACCTTTATCGTGATAATAAAAAGTTACTATTATTACAGTTAATTATTAAAAAAACACAAAGATACATATCTACCATATTTGGATATAGAAATTAAAAATAGGGATTTTATTTTTTAAATATTAAATTCTTATATGTGGCAGAAATTACTTTAAGGATAAAATGATAAACACAATGATGTTTTTTTGAAAAATTTTATTTTAAGTGTAAAAATGTTAATATATCAAACTCAAATATAAAATTCATTCCAAAGACTATAATATTTTTTTAATAAAAAATAACAATTAAAGTTTAAGAATAATAAAAATTAGAATTTTATTTTGATTATAATTAAAGAAAAATAGTATTTAATATAAATTAGTATTTTTCACTATTTCATGAGAAATCAAACCTTTATGAAAATTATAAAAAAAATATCATGTAATTATTTCGATATTATAATTTTATTAAACATTTTTGTAAAATAAAATTTCTAAAAGTTCTATTTTTTTTTAAATTTCTCCCAAATATTTATTAAGAAGTTCTATTTTTAATGATTAAAATGAAGTTACTAAAAAATTCAACCTCATTTCTGAATAAATAGTCAATAATTTTTTAAAGCATTCATTGTATATATATTTAAATAATTGGGTAATCCTACTCATACATAAAACTACATGATCTTTATAAATGAAATTCATGAATAAATTATTTATTAAGTAGTGTTGTTTTGGGAAAAACAAACACTTTATTGGTTATTTCGGACCATTATATGCTCTATCAGAATTGAAAGGTCCTTAAAAATAACAACCATTGATAATATATCCATTTTATAGTATCTATTAGGATTACTATATTAATTTTTATGATAAAGTCCAATGGATTTTTAAGGAAAATGTGATGCCCCCAACTAGCAGCATTGTACACTATGAAGCTCATTTATTGATGATTCCAAGGGAGGTAGAATAAATAGGATTTTACCATTACCAAGAGTGAAACTATTTTAAATGTCTAAATCCTGAGTGAAAAATTTTACAGGATAAGTTCAAGATCATTGAGATCATGAGAAAATCATGTTTTCCGAAGCACCCAAAGAAAATCTTATAATAGCACATCGTGCCCTTGGGGAATTTTCTATTGTAATAAAGGGCTACGTATCTGGACTCGAACAATATATTATTTTGTATTTTCATTAAATAATTTAATGATTATATTTATTCATTTTAATTATTACATTTTTAAATGATTAGATAATTATATTGATATAAATTAGATATTGATATGATGAAACACAAATTGTATTTTTGGGAAATATATCATTCTAATCCTGAAAATATTTTCAAATTCAAGAATATTTGAAATAAATTATAATTTATTAATATATTACTTATAAGTAATATTTATTAAATAAAAATTATAATAAAAATTGATAAAGTCAAATGTAAATTCTTTATGGATAAGAAAACTATTATTGTCCAAAAATATTGTTTTTCAATAAATGAATATTTTTTTATTTAATAGTGTAAATTATTATATATATATATATATATATATAATTATTTTGATAAAATAAATATCGTTTTTTGAATCATCAAGACAAAATTTGCCAACATTGATTTTTTCATAATTTTTTGACATAGTGGTTTTATAGGATGAAAATTATATACAGTGTTTATAAAGACATCATAAAAGACCAAAAGTGATGTAATAAATATTTTAATGAGTATCCATGAAGAAAAGTTTTATATTTAAAATATGTCATTTTTATGTGATTTAATTTATTTTATATTCTCTTAATGAATCATCAAAAACCCATATGATATTTTGTGGTTTCAAAAAAAGTTATTTATTTATATGACTCGCTTCCACATCAACAAGGGTATTATTTTAAAGAGTTATATAATTTCCATGTTAAATAATTTTAAATTACATCTATTAGGTATATATTACAGAAAAATATAATAGAATTGTTTATGACTTGGTTTAATTTATTATATTGATTCCAAAACCAATTTTTATAAATTAATAAATATTTTTCCTCTATTTTTATACATAATCCCACATATCCCCCAATTCCACTTCGCCGAAAACCCTTTAAGTATGATTCTACCACAACCTTCCACCTCTAAAACCCTCCCAAGGTTCCACCAGATCTTAAAAATATACTCTAATGCTTTATAATGTTCCCACTCAAGGTAAGGTATCATCCCAAACACCTATTTATTTGGGATCTTCTTTATATATTTCCTCTTTAATTTACCATTTTTCATGTTGGGATATGTTCATACACTTCCCTCTTATTATCCATATTATATCTAAGAAATGATATACCCATATCACTATATTTTATATCTTCGATGAATCTTTATCTACCATAGTTATAGGGCCAAAATTATCCTATTATATTTCATACCAAACAATTGTGAAGTCAATAACCTTCCCCATTTCAACTTGAGTTTATTTAACCATATTTAATTATGATTAATTAATATCGGGATAAAGTTTATATATCTCAAATTTTTTAATCATTTTATTAAAAATTTTGTAACAAATCATTGAATTCTATGATCTATGTGGCATATTTATGTATGTATATGATATGAATGTGATGGGTTGTCCCATAATTATAAAACCTCATAATGAAATGGGTAAATATTCATGTCTCATGAGATGTTATGTATAGTATTAGGTCATGAACCCAATCCATTTTGGAATTTTTTTCACCATGTAATTTTTTTGAAGTGTGAATTAACTTATATTTATGTTCTCTTTTATATGGTGCGTACATTGCTATGTTTTTTTTTGATGTTATCATGTCTTATCATTAGTTACTATTCATGATTATGATTCACATCTATTTTATGTCTTTTTTATATACCTACGGACTCACATGTGTTAATTTCATCATTTTATTCATTGATTATTCCCTTATTGTGCTTTATAACTAACCCATTTCTTATGTACGTCCATAGGTTATTCCCTGAAGTATTGAAAGATAAAGTTGAACTAAGGGAATATTATTGAAATTAAATTTATATATTTTTTAATATTTTTCACGTTGTTATTAAATGTACTAATTTATAAAAATACTATAGGGTTCAAGATCTTCTGGGGTTGTATTAAGTATATCATTATGTAATAAATAATGAAATAAAGTGTATTAAAATATAGGTTGACATAGTTTATATAAGAGTATGGTATAGTCATTTTTGAGGACATGGATTATAAAATTCATGTAAAGGCCTTTTGGATAAGAATAAACATAGTAAAAAAATAAAAAAAACTTATAATGTGTAGTATAATTGGATTATAAGAAAATAAATTACTATATGTATTCTACAAGTGGATCATGCATTGGAACCATTATATCTAGGGGTAATAAACCCAAAAAGGGTGAATTAAGATGAACTGAATCATCATATCTATTACTAAAATGGGACTTTCTTCACACCAATTTTGGCACTCCCAGGTGATATGATTCGGTTGATTCACATGCTCGTTATAAACCAATATTATGGGAACTAAAATACCCATAATATTTTATATTAGGAAATAAATTATAGATTACAAAGATCGAAACAGAGAAATTCTTATTTTGATGGATTAATATCTTAAAGCATATATGACATTAATTATCACGGTTTCTTGTTTATGTGTATAATATTTTAAAAAAAAATTCAACAATAAATTTCCCATTATTTTAAGTCAACTAATGGAAATAGGATAAACGAAGTCAATAACCCATTTGATAGGAAAAGTGATGACTACCGAAATGAGGATAGCAATAGGATATGAGAATTAATTGGGAAATTCATCAAATTAAATTTTCAGTTAACTCATGTTTTTAACCAAAACATGAATCAAAAGGAACCCATGATTCCCCCTAAAGAAAAATAATGTTTTAATTGATAATGTTATATCACAAAGGTATCTCACACTAAATTGACATTTTGTTATATTAATAGTGAAAAATGAATCAAATTCATCCAAAGGATCTTCTCCATCCTTCAATTATCTCAGAGGGATAAGGTTGTGTTGTATTTTTATTGTATCGAAGGAGACATCGATCAATGGTATATGTTGGTAAAAATATGAATCACTAAGATAAGATTAATGTGTTTAATTGAAATTAACTCAATAAAATTTTATTTCCAAAAAAATCGGTGCACTCTTTGAATTAAAATATAGTTGGATTTCTTTAAATCATAAGAAATCGGATGACGAATCCATTAGATTGTATAAATAGAAAATCAAAATTCATGCATAATACACCTTTAACATTATCATTACCCAAAAAAATAGATTTTTCTACTTCATTGGATGCTAAAGTCTTGGTATATAAATATCCTTAGCCATTTTAAACATTTAAAACTATGAGGAAATTATCTTATGTTCCATTAATTCAAAATAGAAATGTGTAAATATCAAAGCAATCATATTCCTAGATATAAGAAGTACAAAATGGATTTTAATTCTAGTGGTATGATGGAGAAATTAAAAATTGGAAAGAAATTAAAATATAACACTTCTCAAAAGTGTGGTAAGAACCATAATTTAAGTTTCATGATGGGAAAGGAAATTATTTATTTATATAAAGAAAGTGAAACTGTATTTTAATTTTTGATGTGAGAAACTCCACAATGTGATTGAAGATTTTAATTCTCTTGTCACACCATTGCCTATTTTCTTATGTTTCAACATTAAGGAAAAATGTAACTATGATCATAAATGCACTAAGATATGTTTTTTCACCTATAAATGATGATAATAACCTCGATGGCCTAGAGAGAAAGGGTTATCTTAAAAAATCACAACTACTATGGTGGATACAAAAAATGCATTGGTGAAATGTATGATAGTTATTCATTCATGGGCAGTGAACATACTATTTTATTATTATTCTATGGATTCATTCATATCAGAAAAAATAGTGTCAATACTCAATCAAAATGTAAGAACATGGATGTTGAGTTATTAATGAATATGAAAAATGTATCAATTATCACATCCCAAAAATATAACTCATCTAATGACCATGTTTCTGGGTAAAATTTCCTTGAAATATTGGGATAATCCCTTTTATATATTGTGATTCTCTTCTATTCATGGTTTACCATTACTTTTATAGATCCAACATAAATTTCCAAGAGAAGGAAATCACCCGTCGTATCAAAAAGCACCCTCTGATTCTATAAAAATATAAGGAGGAGGATGAATCTACTTTGGTATTATCATCAATCAAGGATGTTATTTTCATATAAGAAATAAAATCTTTCTAAAATGATTTATAAATTTTAAAATATCTTTCTTGATGAAAATCTCATTGTAATGGAATTCATTAATGTGTTTCCGAAAGAATTTATTGGTCATCCTCATAGCTGAGAGGTTGACTTCTCGATTGATCATATACCTAGATCATTTCAAATATCAAAGAATTGATATAGAATTACTATTATTGAACATGAAGATCTAAATAAGAGACTATAAAAGAATCTAGACAAATGGTTTATATTCCCTTGTGTTTCACCATGGGGTGTACCGATCCTCTTCACCAAAAAGGATAGATCAACATACAAATAAATTTATTATCACGAGCATAACAATATCAATATAAAGAAAAAGTATCCTCAATAATGGATTTATGAATAATTAGATCATCTATGTAGAGACTAGTATATCTCTAAGGTTATTTATTGGTTGAGATATTATAAAGTAAAAGAAAAATAATGAGAATATCCCCAAGACTACATTTCATATAATGTATAAGAACTATGATTTCATAGTGATTCTATTTGAACTCATTAATTCTCTATAAATATTAACGGACTTGATGAATATATTATTTATCGATTACCATGAATTTTCATGGTATTATTTTTATATGATATTCTTAAAAACTCCAAAAGTAATGTGGATCATGGTGATAATTTTAATGTCACACTAAAGACTTTTAGAAATGAAATCTTACTTATTAAGTAAAAAAAGTGTGTTTGGATCAATAAAGAATCCTTAGTGGGGAATTTTATCAATTGTAATTTGGTATCTATTGTTCCTTCAATAATATTTCTAGTTAAAGGACAGTCCAAAGTAACATTTATGAAAAATATTTATATTTTTAATGGTTTAGCTTGGTAATTTCATTGAATTATTAGAAAACCCAAATGATTGTGAGGTTCAATAACTAAAGTAAATCAGATTGGGGTAAGGTTTTTATTGAATTATGAACGAAAATAAATCTTTAACGTGCTAAATAAAAGGATAATTTATTCAAAAAAACTCACATTACCTTCTAGTGTATACGGATTTGTGATCTATATCAATTAGTTGTAAAATGAATTGGGTTGTGTGCCCGTACAAGTTAAAAAATTAATTTCCAATGGTTCTCTCTAATTAATGATCCATGAGTAGAATTAACCAACCCAAGAAATATAATTTTTTTGGAGTGATCTCTATGTTTAATATTTGGAGACATTATCTATATGGGAATAATTATAAAATATATTATTTTCATAAAAGTTTCATGTATGTATTCACTAAAAAGGATACCATTATGTGCCAATAAAATAGGTTAGAGATTATTAAGAAAATTGATTTTTTAATCTATTACCTTCATGGTAATGAAAATAATGTCGTTGATACGATGAGTAAAAATGGGTATAAAATACCAATAAATATTGAGGATTAAAAGAGATCCAATCTTCTTGGGCATGCAATGGATATATATGGTAATAAGTAAAGGATATTAATAACACCTTACTCAAAGAACTACTAAACTGTCCATTTTGTTGTGGATCGTGGAGTATAGAAATACAATTAGGTGATACAGAAAACGATAGAGAATATTATTTATTTAAACATTTATAAATATCGAGCTATATGGTTTTGGACCCAGATATTCATCCCATCAAAATTAAGAACCAAATAGGGAACTTTTGGGGGATGTGGAAAGATAATACCACTCTATTCATATAGGAATCACTATGATTTATAGTGATATGGTGAACAAAATTAATGGGATATCATGAAGAGGGATATTGTCAAATTTGTTTCTTAATGCTTGACATTCCAAAAAGTCACAACCAACCGACATAAGTCAGAGGGTTTAATACAACAATTACCCATACCAGAATATAAATGACAAAACATAAACATGGCTTTGAGCCATGGAATCCCCAGGACAACTAAAGGGAATAATGAAATCTTGGTGGTAGTCAGTCACCATAACTAGTAAGAGCATTTCTTTTCAACCAAGGAATATTTATATGTTGACAAACATTTAACATTACACATATAGGAAGTATAAGACAACATGGAGTCATACTATCTATAGTATCCAATCAATACCTGAGGTTTATTTTGATGTTTTTGAGAATCCTTCTACATGAGGTGGATAAAAAATTGAGATTCAACCGTACATATCAAACTAATACATAAATTTAGTACAAGATAACCATTAAAACTCATTAGGAAATATTAAAAACAGGTTTAAAAAATTTAAAAGGATTTTGGGACCAATACCTACACTTAGTGACATTCTCATATAACAATAGTTTCTATTCCATCATAATAATTTGACATTATGAAGAATTGTACGGGATGATGTATTGAAATTCAACATGATCTGATGAATTTGGAGAATGTTAAATGATTGGACTCGATATTATCCATGAGATGATAGAGAAGGTTGGAAAAATTAAACATCTTTTGAAGTCATCAAAAATTCAAAAAAATAGTTACGCATAAAATCATCGATAAGAACTAGAGTTTGACGCTACAGATATGGTGTTAATTGAGATATTTCTATGGTAAAATTCATGAGGTTTTGGAAGAATTTAATTCTTATTCCAAGATATATAATCTTTCTAGAGATCCTTAATCACATTAGAGTGGTGAACTATCAACTAGAACTCACACCTAATATATTTCAAGTGCTTGATGTGTTCCATTTATGCCTAATGAGGAGGTACATACTAGACCACTCGCATGTATTGAATGATGAAATGGTACCATAGGAGAACAATATTTTTTTCTGAGAAGTATCGAGTTATAATATTTGACTATAGAGATAATGTTTTATGAAATAAAGAAAATCACATGGTCAAAATTTTGTGACAAAACCAAACGTCTGAGGAACATACATAGGATCCAAAAAGAGATTATGAAATATATGTACCCTAAAATGTAAAAATTTATGGAATGAAAATATCAAGGGAGAAATCTTTTAATTGGGGAAGAATGTAATGACCCAATCTTTTAAAAATGATATTACATTTTTTAATGAATAAATGTTTTGTTATTTAATGTAGATATTGAAAACAGTTTCACTACTTTAGTTATTTTGGATTTCTATATGGATTTTCTAATTAAAACACCATTAAGAATCATAACCATAGATAATATATTCACTATACAGTTACCATAAATATTATATTATTTACCATTATGATAATGTCTAATCATCATAGATGGAATGAAAAATGGCCTTGACCACTAGTATTGTACCCTATGAAGTCGGTTTATAGTTGATTTTTAGGGAAATAACATCACTTGCATTTCCTTTTACAAATAACAATATGAAATTAAATAATTAAATAATTATAAAAAAATATTTGTGGGAGAAGTTTAATCTCATCGAGATCATGGCCCAAACCATGTTTGGCGAAGCACTTCAAGAAAATATCATGACCAAACACCTTACCCATAGGGAATTCAATGGAGATATAATAGGGCATCTATATAGACCCTAAAAGTAGGAATTATTATATTTCCATTGAATAAAATATTCATTATATGTTTGTATTTTTATTATATATTTTTTAAACGATTAGATAAAGTGTTGGAAAAAAATCATATTTTGAAATAGTTAGACACAAATTGTATTTTTGGGAAATATATTATAGCAACCAAGAAAATATTTTGTTGAATTCAAGAAATTTTTATGGAAATGATTATTTAATAAAAAATTGTAAAAAATAGTATTTATTAAATATTAATGATAATTTAATATTATTACATCGAATGTAATTTTTCTAAGGTTATGGAAACTATAATTGTTAAAAAGGTGCATTTCTTAATAAATTGGGTTTTCTTATTTAATGTGTAAATTATAATAATTATATAATTATTTATATAAAATAAATTTTATTTTTGAAATCGTCATGTAGAAATTATCAAAATTTGAATTTTTATTTATGTTATAAGATAATCAAATTTTTGGCTAAAAATTAAATACCGCATAATTATATGGTATGTATTAAGACATCATAAATGTAAAACTATTGTAAATTTTTTTTAAAGGGTATCCATGAAAGTAATTATTCATTACCTTTAAATAATTAGTTTTGAAAGTTATTTGATTAATTTTATAAACCCATAATGAATCATTTAAAACCAATATTCTATTTTAATATGTTAAAATCAATTCATAAAAAACATGAATCATTTCCATATTACCAATGTATTATTTTAATTATTTTGGTTGTTGTACTCATAAAATAATTAAATACACCACTCTATGAGTGAAACCATGGTATAAACTATGGGATGATTTGTGGTTGTTATAAATTTATTATATAAAGTCCAAAACATATGTTCAGAAATGAATAATGAATTCAACTATCTTAATCTATTTAAACCCATTTAAATCACATTCTTATTCACTAAAAACCCATGGATCGAAAATTAACACTAGCTTCAGTATCTTGATCCATCTCATGGTCCCCCAGACTCTTTAAAATATCATACTATTTTTTAAGAAGAACCTTCTAAAGGTATGAGATCCTCTAGTTTATCTATTTATTCAAGAATAATTTTTATAGTTTCTCATTTAATGTTTATTTATTTGGCACATGTTATTACACATCTGTATGAATTTTATTATGATTTAAACTTGATTAAAGAACCATTTCACTATGATTTCTCCATTATATGATTCAGTTTGTACACCTATTATGCTTCCAAAACAATCATGTGATTTTTCATGCAAAATAATTGCCTAGTGAATACACTTCTAAATTTCCACTCTAGGGTATTCACCAAGATGAACCTAAACATTATTTATTGGATAATTACATGCATGTATCTAATAATCATTAATAAGATGAATAAAATTATTCAAATACATAATTGGGTTCTACAATCAATGTGGTACACTTATCCATGTACATGATAAGAATGTAACATGTGTTCCCATATATATATAACACTCTAAAGAATTTGTTAATTTTTTATCTCTTGAGACATTATGTATGGGATTACGAAGTCAACCTAATCCGTAATGGGACTTTTTTGACCAATTTGTGGATATCTTGAAGTTATCTTTGACTTATGCTTATTTTATCTTTTTTGTTGTTGCCACATTCCTATGTTGACTTGATGTTATAATGTCACATCATGCCTCATTGTTTGAGATTATGATTCCGAACCCTTTTATGGCTCGTTGATAATCCTTTTGAATCACATGTATTATTTTTATCATGTTTCTTTTTTATTATTTCATTACTGGGATTTAAATATCTCTCATTTCATAGGTATATACCCAGGTTATCTGATGCTATTTTAGAATTTCAAGGTAAACTAAGGTCTTGTAATGATGTTTTATTTTATTTTATTTTATTAATATTGAAATTTATTGTGATATTCACATAATTACCCAAATAAATTAGGCTTTTTTATCTTATAATTTTGTTTTAATTTTAACATTATGTAATAATTCTTAAAATAATGTGTATTAAAATGTGGGTTTTCATAATACTTAATAAA
This sequence comes from Viscum album, assembly GCA_963277665.1. NCBI lineage: Eukaryota > Viridiplantae > Streptophyta > Magnoliopsida > Santalales > Viscaceae > Viscum > Viscum album. The sequence goes on along the minus strand of OY728162.1, from coordinate 342,782,277 downwards.
ATAATAGATAGGTTAAAATAAAAATACTTCATTTTTCGATTATTCTTTGTTTTTTGTATCATATACTCTATTAAACATTGATCTTATTTTAAATCATAGGGTGTTATATTGACCCACATTAATAAATTTATTCTTTGTAATTTGATCTTGTGATCGGTAATCCTGGTTTTTATATTTGAAAATTACTTTTGTTGTAAACTCAAATTGTAGAAAGGGTTAATAAAACATCAAATTGATATAATGTAATATAAAAAAATTGGTTAAATTTATTAATATATATATGTGTTTGTGTGTGTGTGTCTTTGTGTGTGTCTGTTTCTATATAGGTGAACATTAGTAGGAAGTGAAAATATTTAAATAAAAGAAAATTTTAATTTTTATTTAATGATGTAGAGTTGAAGAGAAGATTCACCATAATAAATTGTATGATATTGTTAAATTTAAGGACCATAAAACCATAAATTCATAAGTTTTTAATAAAATTCCATCAAATAATTTGAATTTAAAGTAATAAGACCACATGTTTGTTTCAATATCATTTTCCTAGAGTTGAAGAATACCTTTAACATAAAAACTAATAACATAAAGAATTTACATATTTTAAAATTATAATTTCATTATTTAATAAATTTTTACTAAAATCCCATCTGTTTCTACTAACGTTGAGTATTGAAGAGGATATTTTCTTTTCTGAAGCACTAATATTATATTCTGCAGAATAAAAAAATTTTATCAAGATATTACACCTAACATTATACATTTGTAAAAACCTAATTTTTTTTTCACAATGTAAGATAATTCCAAAAAATAATAATCCTTAATTTGAAGAAATACAATATGAATTTAAAAATCCTTAATATTAACACCCATGGATCGAATCAATAAATAATTCCAAATATCAAATTACCTCAATAACCACAACATTAAAGAATTTTTTAACCTCAATGTCCATTCCATTACCTTATTCTTATGTATTAAATGTTTTTATTTTCAACCTAACCAAATAATACTTCCTTGTGAATCACCGGTTAAACCTACGGGTTATATAAACCTCCACCCAAAAAAAATCTCCCAAAATATCATTAATCACTATGAAAAATGACTATATAATATTTAAATTTTGATAAATTTACAAAAATATCACGAATCAAATTTCAATAATAACATTAATGGTTATCACTAACATAATAATATATATCTCCCAATGTATCAACTTAAAAATGAATCACATTTAACCCATCAAGATAACTTATGCCCCACTATCTAATATGCCATAATTAACATAACCTTATATCATATACTTACCCAAAGGGTTATTTAAACCTCAATAGATTTTTGTTCCTAAAAACAAGTATAATATTTAAATCACATAAAAACATCACTTAAAACATAAAAATTGGCGTACAAGCCTCAAATATTATGGTACACCTTAAACCTACTATCCATTGGTTGTATCCATAAATCCTATGTTAAACTCACATGAAAATATAAAAGTATACAAAAATGATAATAATTGGTATTCATCAAAATAAATCACATAATATTGAATATATTACATTAATGAAAGAATTAAATAAACATAATCAAATATTTGCAAAATCACTTTATCATCAAATCATTGACCTATTACAAGGTCACGAATATTATCCCATCTGTGTTAACTAACTCTTTTTCCCATCTAAAAATTATCAATTTTATTAGTTATTGGTACCATTCAAAATTATTTTGAAATATTTGTTGAAAACAATATTGGAACTATCCTTAGATGTTTCATGATTATAATATTCGAGATATCATTGATATAATTTTTGATTCCAAATACATAAACAATTCAATCCTTTCACTTAAATTGATGGTATACCTTAGGTACTTCATTGATGTTCTACATGGATATGATGAGGTGGAGAAGAATGTGAATCATGTAACCATCATTTTGGGCATAATGGGATTCGTGTGATGATGGAGGATAACTATTGACAGTGTTCATAACACAGCACCCAAATCGTGTTTTCTTGAAATGGGGACAAAAAAATGAGCGCCGACCACTAACCATATTCGCAACGTGGGACATGTTTCGATTTTTATTCCAGAACCCAAGAGAACATTGGCCTGTAATGTTACGAGATCCCTTAGCCCTTGAATCCATGCCATTTGGGGGTCCCTTCGGGTGTGAAAGGTGATGGAAGCCTAAATGAGGAAGAACGTGAAGCCTGAAAAATGGGTGAAAGCATGTCCAAGTAGAGTCCAATATTCCAGGTACTAAACCAGAGTCCCCTAATGTACATTGGTGAATCGCCGAAGAGGGTCGAGGGGCTCATCATGAAAGAGGATAATCTTAAAAGACGAGGATATCCCAAGGGGGTGGAAAACTATCTGTAGGAGGAGGTAAATGTCATGTTAGTTACAACACTGGAAGGGAGTGAGAACATAATCCCATACCACACCATATACTCTTATATCTGGGGGAATGCGGGCCAAGGGGCCAAGATGGGGCTGGACCTGAAGACGAGATGCTCAGGTGGTCCTACGTATCCCATGAGGTTGGGAATCAAGACACACATAGTTATGGACTCACACATCGGGGTATGATATCCTAATGATGGGATGTACAGCACATAGATTAACCCGACGTGAATGTGGACATAATCCCATACCACTCCATACCACCATAAATAGGAAGCCTAGGCCAGGGTCCCAAAAAGGCCAAGGGGCCTAAGGCTGGGCCTCATATGGGAAGACTCGGTCAATTTGCAGTTTAATGTATTGCTGTGAGTATGAAGAGAGGGTTAAGATACCCCAAACAAGGTAGGTGTATGACACGGAGAATAACCATACATGAATGATGGCATAATACCATACCACAAGATGCAATCCCATAAGAGAGAGCCTGGGGAAGGGGCCCGAAACTGGGAATGCGAAGCCCAACAGGGCTTGTACTCATGGTATGGACAATAAATGAAGGGAATGATGTCTGAAGGGGATATGTTCAACATTGTGATATAGCCCAACAAGAATGAGGACATGAGTCTTCTCCACACTACATAACAGTAAATTAGAACTTGGGCCAGGGGCCAGAAAGAGCCATGGTGCTGGAAAAGGCCAAGGGGCCAGAGTCCGAGCGTCTTGACCAATGGTAGCCCAACATCCTCTTGTGTGATTAATGCCTCCTCACAACTCCTAATACCATGTGAGTATTGCTCTTTGTGGGAAAAAAGTATCCAGATTCAGATCTCCCTGCCATATAGGGGTCTAGTGGTTGGCATCGTCCGACCGACGTTCATCACTTGGATATACAATCAGACAGAATAAACCACTGCACACAATGTTTAGAACATCTTGGGGTGGCCCTAACGATAAAAGATAGATGATGACCATGTTCAAAACATAGCGTCCTTATAGTGACTTGGAATGGGAACAAAAAATGAGCATCAACCACTAAACATATTCGCAACATAGGACGTGTATCAATTTGTGGTTCCATATCGTCGGGGGAATTTGCCCCAAATTGGTAAGAGATCCCTTGGTCCTATCATCCATGTCGTTCAGGGGACCTTCAAGATGGAAAGGATGATGGATTCCCAATCAGTGGAGTGGGTGAATCAGAGATATACCCATACATTTTATAGTCAATCAGGGTGGTGAAATAGGAAGACACCTCTGTGTAGTGGGACGTACGGTGGAATCGAGATGAGCTCGACATGTATTGAGGAATAACTCTATACCACACCATATATGTTGACCCAAGGGGAGATTATGGCATTTTGGTTGGGCCAACAGACAAAATCTCCAGGTCTTCTTTTGTATCCCATGCGGATGGGAATCAAGCCGTACGTAGTTCTTGAAATCCATGTAGTTTAATGTCAAGCGGTGAGGATGTGGGAGGATAGAAGAACGGGGAAAATCACATTGTGAGACCGTTATAATCCAATCATGAGTGGGGATAATTAGGCATACACCATATCATGCAACGATCCTCCGAGAGAACTATACCTAGGGGGATAGTCGAGGATAAGAGTTTGGGGTTGGGCTCAAGATGAAACGCTTAAGCAATCCTACGTATCCCATGGGGATGGGAATCAAGACACATGTGGTGTAGTTTATTGTCTTTTGGTACGATGCGTAGTTTAAATTCATATGGGACTGAATAGTTTAAGGTCATGACGGACCAGCTGGCTCATGTAAGATATCCCTTGAGAAATTTGGAATTTGTGGGAGGAGTTATACACTCACCATCCATGGTCACCAGGGAGTATTCTCCATTTGGTTAAACCCTCTGAATTATGTAAGGTCCTTCCCATTTGGGCTCCAACTTGAGATGTTTCCAACCAAGGATCATTAGTGTCCAGAGGGCCAATACCCTGTCGCCTTACTGGAAAGAGAAGTGGCAAACCTTCTTGCTGAAGGCTCTAGCTATCTTATTCTGATGCCTTTACAGATTGGGTAAGGATCAAAGCCTATTCTTATCATGTGAATCCAATTCAAAAAGAAGAATTTTTTCTACCTTATCTGGTGCTTTCTGGTCTTATACCGCTATGCGTAATGAAGATAGCCGGATCTCAAAGGGAAGGACGACCTCATCTCTATACACCAGGGAATACATTGTCACCTGGTTAGAATTACGAGTCATTGTCTGATAAGCTCAGAGAGAGTTGGGGAGCTTTTACGGACAAGTATTCTTATTCTGAACAACCATTTTATTCAATGTTTTTGAGAATGTCTTATTGAACGCCTCGATTTGCCCGTTTTCCTACTAGTGACAGTTATAGGTGAGGTTTTAATGGATGTTGTACATGGGGTACAATGTTATCAGCTCGGCTGCTCGGATGATGGTGCTGTTATTGATGAGGATGTCATGTGGGAATCCAAATAGGTAGATGATATTAGAGCTCATGAAGTCAACGATATAATGGGCCTTGAACTCCTTGAGCAGAACTGCCTCTTCCCACTTGGAAAAGAAATCTGTAGCGGTCAGGATGAACTTGCAATGGCGAGATGTCGCTGGTGGATAGGGTCGCACAACATCGAGACCCCACACCACAAACGGCCACGAGTACTCGGTGGATTGGATAGGCTTTGGAGGATGATGCATGAAGTTAGAATGAATTTGGAACACATGACATCTCTTGGAGAACTTGATGAAATCATGCATCATGGACGGCCAGAAGTACCCCTGCCTTAGATATGGTGAGATAACATTGGCCCAGTTTGGTTTTCCGCACAAGAACCGGCATGATCTTCTTTCATGACCTGAGATATATCAACTCATTGGATGCAACAGAGGAGAACACCATCAAACCCACACTTGTAGAGGATCTGATCAAGACTCGGACCACTCTGGAGGGTAAACTGCAGCGTGCAGCATCAGATTCACTCATGCTCGGACCGATCAGTCTGGAGGTAATCATATTGGAGATACTTGAAAAAGGGGGATCTCCAGTCAGGGGTCGCTTCAACCAATGAATCTATAGAACATGGGGGTCCCGACGTGGATACTCTGATGGTAAGATGCCTTACTCATAGGTTGTTGTCATCATTTCAGATGATGGGAGCTATGACTCTCTGATGTGCCACATGTATGATCAGATAATCCTTCTCGGGTTCTCCAAGTGATGCAGCTAGGCCGGCCAGGGCATCAGCTCGACCATTCTGATATCGAGGGAAATGTGTATCTTTTGGCCAAGATGGAAACTAGGCCATTAGTTGGAGGGTGCATTCTAACAATGGTACGCGATCTGTCTTTCTGACGATGTATCCATAGTTTATTTTCTTGATGACTAGTATGAAATCTCTTTTCACATGCATATGGGTCCCATCGATCTCAAGTTCTAGCTCAATTCCAGTGATGAGAGCATGATACTCTACCTCATTGTTGGTTCACCCTTCTGAAAATAGGAATGAATACGGCAGAATGTCTTTTATTGGGGAAACAATTACAATAACCAGGCCTACTCAATTGAGCCTTGGATCATTGAGTCTCCTGCCAGTGGGGCTTCGGGAAGCACAAACAAAGTGATTCTGCCAACATGGGATGACATGAGCAACCGAGAGGATTGCCTCATTTGGAAAATCAATGTCCTGGGACTGGTCCATAGGGGTTGGATGGGAAACTAAAAAATATTCCAATGCAAGTCCCTTGGTAGCCTTCTGAGGCACAAACCTGATGTCGAACTACTACATGATTTTTTCCCACCATGTTAGATGGTCGGTCAACATGGGGCGATTAAAAATGTACTTTAATGGGTCTACCCGAGACACTAGCTGTACCTCATGGTGCTTCAGGTAAATTCGCAACTACTTCTTTGAAATAAGAGTGCAAATCAGTGTATCTGGTCTCCGTATCGATTAGCATACGACTAAGATAGTAGAGGTTGTTTTTTCCCCTCATTGTTCTTTTGGGTGAGAAGGGTGCCAAGAGATCATTCTAGGGTAGTCAAGTACATGATCATCGGTTTTCCAGAGATGGGTGGCATCAAGGACAAAGTTTGAAGCCGGTACTTAGTGATCTCCTCAAACACAGTCTGGCGCTCTTTGTACCATTCATAGGCAGAGCCTTTCTTCATGAGCAAGGAAAAGGGCTTACACTTGCAGCCAGATTATCAATGAATAGGTGTATATATGATATGTGGCCTTGGAAAACACAAATCTCTCGAATGTTTCTTCGGGGAGGCATTTGAATGATGGCCTTGATCTTCTCTGGGTTGATCTTGATACCCTGGTACCTAAAAATAATGCCATGTAACTTCCCAGAGGTGACACCAAAGACACACATCAATGGGTTCATCATCATTTGGCGGTAAGAGATGAAGCTGAAAACTTTCTCAAGGTCATTGAGATGGTCTTGGTGGTGGAGAGATTTGGCCACAAGATCTTCCCCTTTACATTCCACCGATGTCCCGAGGATTGGTTTGAATATGTGGTTCATGGCTCGATGATAGGTGGCACCAGCATTCTTCAGGCTGAAGGGGATAACCTAATAACAGAAAGTACCTTGGGGTGCCTTGAAAGTTGTGGACTTCTCATCCTTTAGGGCCATTCGGATCTGGTTGTATCTAGAGTTACCATCCATGAAAGAGATGGCATGGAACATATCCGTAGCATCAATCAATAATTCTATCACTGGAAGTGGAAAATCATCCTTCAGACAATGACAGTTCAGATCTTAGAAGCCGATGCAGACCCTGATCGGTCCGTTCTAATTCCTAACTGGAATAATGTTGTCTAGACACACAGGGTACTGGACCTCCTTGATGAAGTTGGCTCTGATTATCTTGTCCAATTCGGCCTCGACCATGGAACCATGAGAGGGGTGAATCTTTCAGGGCGGCTTCTTGAACCTATGATTATTTGGAGAGAGACCAATGTGGTGGATGGATACCTGAGGATCTAGTCCTAACATCTGGTCGTAGCTCCAGGATAATACACCATGATGCTGCTTCAGAAAATCTAGGTACCGCTGCTACTCCTCAAGGGACATGGCGAAACTGATCAATATGAGTCTCGGATCTTCCTCACTACCATGGTTCACTTGTACTAGTTCATCGACCGTGGTGGATAAACTTTCTTCAATGGTGGGGGAGCATCCTCCAGATCCACTTCTTCGCTTTTGGAGGAGGGATTCCTAGTAATAGAATCCTCCTCTGGGTCAGAAGTTCCCGATGGGAGGCTAGTACTATCCTGGGTGGGAGTGGAAATCATATCAAGAGATTAAAATGCTGGTAAAACCATAGGAATGAAGGTAGTCGATCTGATCCCATCTGGTCTACGACCCAAGGGGACACACTTGATGTTATCAATGCAATAGTGGCACGTCAGCATTAGCCAGTTAATCCCATCCTAGTGAAACAAACACGTATGATGTACTATCAATACCATGGGGCGGACATACCAATACCATATTGGGGTAGGAGGCTCCGTGATCACCTGAGATTGGTTTATATAGGAGTACGAGGTGATTTCTCACCATCACATGGACTTGGCAATATGATTCCCTCTTGTGCCGAAGACAACACAACATTGCCACATGTTGGGTATTGTGGCATCTAACCGATGGATTGGGAAGATGTAGGTGTCATCCAGACTGTCCTAGGGGTCAGTTGCAACTGTGGTGGTCCCAACCTCACTTGCCTGAATTTTATTGTCCTTGCTCTTGTAGTAGTTGGAATCCAGGAAGCGGGCTTCACAAGAGGCGAAAAGAGATGCATCACCTTAGAGTGCGCCTACTCGACCATTAAGGGAGTACTTAAAGCATTGGTGATATGACGAGGGGACTGCCACATGGAGGTGGAGCCATGGTTTTCCCATCATTGAATTGTCCACAGTGTCCTGGGAGACAACCATAAACTCGATGCTGGAAACTAGGCCACCGAATTGGGTCTTCAAATGAATATTACCGACTGGGGTTTGATCTATCTCAACTTATCCCTAGATTCTTATATCGGTGGGAGTCAGGTCATCTTCGGATAACCCCAGCTTCTGCAGTGTCCACTTCAGGATAAGTTTAATCCTGGATCCAGTGTCCAAAAGATAGCGGCGAACCTCCACACCATTAAATTGGTTGGTGATGTATAGTGGGAAGAGGCGCCCATGTATGGGGCAACCTTAATATTCTCCATAGAACAAAAATTATGGCTTGGAAATCAGCATTCTCGACCGCTTCAAAATGAAAGGCTTCTGCAGCTGCTACCTCTGTCTCAAACTGGAGGGGGCTTCTTAAAGCCTCAACGAGGGCCTCACGCATATCTGACGGCAGGAGAAGGGCCTCAAGGATGGAAAGACACACTGGGATTCCAGCAAGGTTCTTGAGGAAATCTTATTTCCACGCCAAGCATGAAATTATACTTGCAAGAGGCCGCTCTGTGATAGGAGGCACGGCGGGCCCTGTCGGCTGGACAGGTGGCTGGCTAGTGCTGGGCATGTCTTTTTGTTCAGTAGTTGAAGTCTGGAACGTAGCTTCCAGATGAGCACCAGATGTATGAGATTGGTCTGTAGTAGGGTGAGGCTGGTCGAAACATGGTTGTGGAAGCTCTGCAAGATCCAGTAGCAGAAACGATGGTGGTGGCGGGCCTGATGACACCAGATGAAAAGGTTGTGTGTGCAAAGTTCAGCATTGGTCCTGCTGTCTGGTCTTAGTTGCATGCTTGAACTAAATGGAGGTGCCAACTAATGTGCCCCGATGACCCATATGGTCACATCTCTACCAACATTGGCATCAGATGGGAACGTTGGGGAGGTTCGCCTGGAACTCCCCATCGTCAGGAGTCATATAGGGGTTTAACAACTCTACAGTATTAACTGAAGGGTACCACTGAATATCACATGAAGAGTCATCTACTTATGGGAGGATTTTGGGAGGAATCCCTATCTTAGGGGTCATGAAGTCACTGAGAGTGTGGGATGATGAGGTCATCAACAGCACGCATTGCTTCCCCTTCCGCTGCCGATTCTTGTTCTTCTTGGAAGAGGTTGGCTGAGTTGATGATGTAGAAGTGGTGGTTGTGGCATCTGAAGGATCTAACTCATTCAGGCATGCATGAGTTAAACCATGGGAATCATAAAGAATTCTTTGATCCATCCAATCATCACACTTCTATGACTCATGGTTGGAAACCTGATGTCAGTGACCTTCGCCATCCCTGCTATTGTCTAGCCTTATGACGATGCATGATACTTGTCAGGGGACTGGGCCCAACCAGACTATGTTGTTATCGACCTAGTCTTGAAGCCATTCATTGAACACATTTATCCACTTGAGGGTGTTCCCCAGTATCTGATTATAGGGGAAATATTTGAGTCTATCAGTGTTGTTTGAATCTTCTGGCATTCTGCACTCAAGAAAACACATGATCCCTTGTTCCAAGGCACTTATAAAATAGCCGGGAACCTGATTCTCATTGAACATCTAGGTCCGGTTCCTTCTTTCCGAAAAGGGGGGCCTTGGAGCCTGTCCCTAACGAGGGGCTGGAGGAGCCTATCGAGGAGGTGAACCCTAACTGTTCCACCTGGTCGGTGGTGGCACATTCAGCGGGGGCAACTTTAGATTCTGAGGCGGATGCTGCTGAGCTGGAGGATGCGCCTAAGGTGGAGGGCCACTCTGAATCTACGGGGCTGGTGCCACCGGTAATAACTATAGTTGTCGAGGGGCCACTATTTGGGCCACCGCGGTGGGCTTAGCTCTGACATGCCTCCTTGTGAGAATTATAGGAGGCAACAGACGTGCCTGGATATCCTGTTGTTGGGATTCCTCCAGGCGATGGGCCTTATCAGACAAGCCTCAGAATCCTCCATGGTAGTTCTAGGTGATCAATGAACGAACCAGTTCCATATTGACATTCCCTAAACACATAGTCAGTAATTTATCCATAGTCAGTGGCATGTCAAGAGAGTATGTGAGCCCATTACACTAGTCGATAAAGTCCTCGACTCACTCATCGTGACTTTGTTTGCACATGAAGAGGTCTTAGATTCTGGTTTTCTGAGTGGTGGAACTAAACTAGTAGAGGAATTTGATGCGAAGGACCTCTTAGCTAGTTACATATCCGACAGGGAGCTAGTTGTACTAGATGAATGTCGGCCACTCCAATGTCTGAACAAAACATCTGATCATGGTATCCTCCTGCTATGCTAGAGTCCATAACATGGGTCCACACCTTGAGTTCAAGTGTGCCCGGTGCTGTGGCGGGTCCCCTGTACTGTTAAAGGGGGAGAAGGTTGGATTCTCAAAACTAAGAGGCACTGACATATCATCCACCCACATCGGATATGGCATACCATCAAGTGGGATTGACACCTACCATGTTTCCAATGCCTCAATGAGGGCTATGACTGCCACCATAGGATCATCTGGGAGGGGTCCCTGTCTTGATAAGCATCCCTAACTACGAGCGGATTGGCGGGTTCTTCAACACGGTAAATAAGCTCAACAGCTCATGGAGTGGCTGTTGGAGCGACATTCGGGGTTGTTGGTGGAACAAAGGTCAGATTTCGTGGATTGTTTCGCCATTCAGAAGGATTTGGCAAGACATGTCATGCCCTATTGTCGTGAGCTCCGGCTTCAGCCCAGTCCGCGAAAGAAGCATGATCAGGGTTTCTTGGGGGCATCTCACTAAGGGGAGGTTGTTCCTACCCTACTATACAGTCCTAGGATTTCAATAGTCAGGACATCGCTCTGCAACACATTCAATAAAGAGGTATTCGACCAACTTCTCATGATCAGCAAGTTTATGGTGAAATGTGGCCTTCTCAGGGTCCTCCTCCATCTTCTGCACTAAGGCGGACGGGTCAGTGTGTTTGGAAGCTCTGAAATTCTCTTTACAGTTACTAGGACTCTGGCTGAGTACCAGTGCCTTGGTGGGTGTAGGGATACCTAGTATGTTCCTCTACTAGAGAGTAATCCTTTCAGATAGGTACAATAGTGGTGCCACGCCCTCAGGGGGTAAGTCTCCATCGAGAAGCTCCAGATAGTCCTCCTCGTCTACTATGTCAGCGATGTTGATTGTGACCATTCCTAGGTGCATGTCCTCAATACCGCCAAGCGAGTCAGGATACCTCCAGATATGACTGAAGAGGAGGGAAACATACTGCCACATCCTCATTTTTCATGTGGGGGAGTATCCTCTTTGATAATTTTAGGGAGTACCCTGATACTCTTAACGAATTGCTACTGGAGGGCCTCACGGTGACCTGGTGACTCGGGGAGCTGTGCCCTAGAGAGTCTGGAAAAATCGACAAAACGGAATTGCTCGTTGATGTTTTCGAAATGCGCTTGGATCTTAGGCTAAACCTCTCACCGATTAAAAAGTCTAAAATTTTTTGTCTAGAGGGTGTGGTGGAAACACCCAACATCCTCCGAGGTGAGGGATTCCGATATGTAGAAATTCGGTGCTTCCATGGGCCAGAACTTCTCTGGGATGTTGTCCGCTGCAAGGATTTTTCAAAAGCTCATCAACTCAGATTTAGAGTCTTGATCTTAATTTCCCCACCCATCAACTGGGGGTGGCTGAGGAACTGGCAGTAGTACTGAGGCATACTTATGGGATGGAAGACTGGCCAGTGGAGAGTATGATGAACGATCTTACTGGAACCAATTATAAGGCTATCCTCCAATGAGTTTAGAGATTTGTCCACCACGTCGCGATAAGACGAGCTGATCACTGCATTTTCTGTTTCAGGGGATATGGCTGTTGGTGATAGGCCGCGATGCTGCTCGCCCACCACTAGTCCCCAGAGAAGACATTTTTGATCTCTTGTGGAGATAAAGATTGCATCCGGTGAGGATGGTGGTGATTGCAAAATGTAACATGTGGGGTCACCAGATTTACATCGTCCTGGATATACCTATGGAGGGTGGTGGGAATACGATGGACCTCTGATTCTAGGAGCACCAGGCTGATTCACCTCGTTCCTGCCCCGAACCCTGACTTGGATGAGTGAGAGGAGGGTTCCTGCGCTGAGTTGTATTCCACCTCAGAGTCTGATAAGTGGACTGGTCTGATCCCTCTCCGAACCTTCTCGAAATTCTTCTTATGTCGGAAACGACCCACTTTTCTACCCTTGGGTGGATCCTTGGGATAAGGAAAATTTCTGACATGAGGTCCTTCGGCCGCACTAGTGTTGGGGCGGAGAGGGTCTCCACCCGAGAAAGCCGGGGTGTGAGGAGAACCAGGACAGATGTCAAAGAGGACATGGGAAGGACCTCCATGGGTAGCACTGGAGTTGGAAAGACCTCCGCTGGAATTGGTAGAAGCATGGGCGGACCTGCACTCTTGATTTACTTAGAGACCTATGTACGACAAGGGTCATTGTACCGGTCTAGCTAAACACAGGTAGGACCTCCGTACTAGGTGTAGGTGGAGCGAGGATGGCCCTCACCCATCTACTTTCCAAAGCGAGGAGGACCTTCACCAGCTACTGAGAGGACATGGGGAGGATACTCATGTTGAAGAGAGACTAGATGGGCAATGTCCCCAACTCGACAGTTGGGGGTAAGAGGAATGACTCCATATACAGTGTAATGGGCATGGGAGAGGCTTCCGTGCAAAGTATCACTACTGTAGGGAAGTAATCCATTCAGATTGGGGGTGACATGATGCGGACCTCCATGACGATCCTAGAAGTATGTAAGGCTCATGCTCTTTGTGGTAGTGTTACGGGGAGGACCTCCATACGTGGTGGCATCACTGCAGTTTGGTTCGTGGTAGCCACTGCTTGTGCCAGCGACCAAGAGAGTTGACCTAGCCTGCCCATGGGGCAGTTGGGGACACGATCCCGATTGTGTGTATAAGTGCCCTTGCTTAGTGTATATATGGAACTGATGATATGAATCGATGATGGAATGGGCCATAGCAGTTGCCAACGTTGACGCCCCTTGGAAGGTGTCTTCCTCAACTTGCGCCTGACAATGGTGTCGGGTCTGACGAACCGGGGCTGGTGGGGTAGGTATGTATCTTACCTTCTCCTCATCCAACAAGATCGGGCGGCAGTGCTGTCATGGCTAGGCTGTAGTCCTCACTTGGAGCCCCTTGAATTTGACTCTGACTGGGCTGGGCCGGATGTCACCTACCTCATCTGCGTAAGGCATGGTGTCATCAATGCATGCCAGGGAAAAGGCTCCCGAAACGGTTGTATGTCGGGGTGGGGAGCAATGTCTCCATACATGGACCTCAGTGTTAGTGTTGAAAGTGAGGTGCAGACACCTCTAGTTCCAGGGGGACCATATATGTGGTCGAGATTATACCCACCTCCTCGTAACGGCGCACGAGGTCATTGATCACCCTTGTTTGGATGACCTCAGACGGGGATAGTGGGAGTGGGTGCCCCATGGCCGTAGATGTAGAGGCCATCGTGGGAGAGGTGAAGACATGTGGAACAGCCGTGTTGGCACTTCCCCTACACCCGCATCGATGAGAAGGTGGTGATCGGGTCCCTGAAGTAGCAACCTCATTCCTGAGAGCAGGGTGATTAACTCATTAGTTCTGAAAGAAAAAAGAATCGATGACCAATTTTCTTGTGCCATCCCATCTTTCATGGCCAGTAAGAGGGATCCACACTGGCAACATCACAGAACGGGATGCCCAATGTTCTCTAGCCCCAAATTCTGGTGAGTTTCACTAGAGGCCCTCTATTTGTTTGCGGGATTGGGCGCCGGATAACTGGATCCGGTGACACAACAATAAATTGATGTCTTGAGTGATACTAATCTAAATATTGAGGATAAGAACTTCACATTTGGTTCACCGTTTCTATTTCCGACACTTTCACCAGGGCGCTCACATCTGTATCTTTTGGGAGAGACGGTAGCGCTGTCTGTTAGTCCTCGGAACTCGTTACCTTGTCCTGGTCTCCCTTATAGATTTAATACGTTGTTCGCGAAACTCTTCCTAGCTCCATACCGTCATGGAAACCAGTTAATTACACTGCTTCTGTCAGGACATTCCAAGGGGTTTGGTCTGGTTAGCAACTTTCGGTCATGGGAGTAGTCAGGTTGGGCATCACTGGTGTGTTTGGATGCTGGGTCACTGGCACATCATTATTTTGTACCTTATCAAAGGACTTCTCGTGGGTGTGGATGCTTGAGGCATCCAACATCAAACATGGGGAATCATATGCCATTGGAATGTATCTGAGGTTTTCCTTAGATTCCCATGTTTGACATAGGGTATGCTGCATTTTTATCATCCAGTGGAGGTGGATGAAACTAATCAAAAAACTTACTAGAGAGGATCAGATTGATGCAACCCCAGGAGGGAACATTGATGTTGCGGCCAAAACGTGGTTGACTTCCCAGTTACTATTCAGGGGAATGGGGTATGAGGTGGCATGATCCCACCTGGCTATGGTGGCCTGGGTAGAAATCAGGATGGATGATGGAGCGGTTGAATGAAGTGGATGGTGAATGGGATGGAACCGCCATGAGGACGATGATAGTTTTGTTCATGGTCCTTGAAGAGTCATCATATGTATCCCCATTGCAGGGAATCAAAGTCTATGTAGTTTATTTGATGATGGCTTACCACTGATTGGGGTTCCAACAGCTTACTGCGGACTGGGGTGACAATGGCTTACCGCTGAATGGAGTGACAATGGCCTACCGCGGAATAGAGTGACAACGACTTACCGCAGAAAGAGTGACAATGTCTTACAGCTGAAAGAGGACCATAGTTTAACGTCATGCTGGACGGGGAATCAATGGATTGACATGTCACTGGATCCAGTTATCCGGTGTCGGGTCCCGCTACGAAAATAGCAGGCCTAGTGTGAAACTCACCAGAAGTTGGGGCACTAGAATGTTGGACATCCCGTTCTGTGACATTGTCACAATGGATCCCTCGTACCTTCCCTTGAAGATGGAATGACACTGGGGAATTGTATATCATTTCCTTTTTCTTTCATCACCGATGAGTTAATCTCCCTTATCTCTGGAATCAAGTTGCTTCTTTAGGGACACAATCACTACCTACCCGTCGATATGGGGGCAGGGGCAGTGCCAAAATGGCCATTCCACATGGCTTCACCACACCCAAGACGACCTCTACATCTATAACCATGGGGTTTCTCATGCCCCCTCTCCCCGTCCGAGGTCATCCAAAAAAATGTGATCAACGACCTCCTATGCTGTTATGAGGAGGAGGGCATAATCCCGACCCGGGATATGGCCCGACTAGATCGGGTGGTGTCTTCGCCTTGCCATCAACGCTTCCCCTGAGGGCATCACATAGATCCATTGCTCCCCAGCCCGACATACAACCGTTTCTGGATAATTTCCCCAGAACGCTTTGACGAATCCCTAACTTATGCAGATTAGGTAGGTGACATCCATCCTAGCACAGCCAGAGTCCCATTATAGGGGTCCCAGCAAGGACTCCAACCTGGCTGTGTCAGCGCCGCCACCAGGAATTGTTGGATGAGGAGAAGGTATGATACATACCTGCACCAATGGCCACGGTTCATCCCACCCAACGCCAATGTCGGGTGCAAGATGTAGAGGACGCCTGCTAAGTGGTGTCAACATCGACAGTTGTGGTGGCCTGAGCCACCACAGATGCATATCATCAATTCTCTACATACTTTGAGCATGGGAACTTATAGTCCCGACTAGTTAATTACACTTCTTTTTTGAGAAATTCCATGGGGTCTAGTCAGGGTAGAAAACTTCTATCATTGGAGTAGTCACGTTGGGAATCACTTGTGTGTCTAGACATTGGGACACTCATGTGTATCTCTTCTGTCCCTTATTATAGGGCTCCTCGTGGGCACGGAAGCCCAAGGAATCTCACATAAAATGTGAGGAATCATATTCCATGGACATGTATCTAATGTTTTCCTCAGCTTCACATGTTTGAAATAGGGTATTCCCCAAGATTAACATCCATCAGAGATGGATCGGACTGATCATGAACACTGACTAGAGTGGATAAGATGGGTGCAACCCCAGGAGGGAACACTAATGTTGGGGCCAACACATGGTTGAAATCCCAGTTAATGTTGAGGGTAATGGGGTATGAGGTGTCATGGTCCCACCGAGATGTGGCTGCCCGGGTAAGAATCATGATGGATAATGGAATGGTTGAATGAATTGGATGGTGAATGGGATGGAACTACCATGAGGATGACAATAGTTTTGGGCTTGAGCCTTGAAGAGGCTTCCTACGTATCCCTGTGGTGGGGAATCAAAGTCTACATAGTTCATTTGATGATGGATTACCATCGATTAGTGTTCCAATGACATACCACTGAATCGAGTGACAATGGATTACCGTTGAATGTAGTGAAAACGACCTACCACTGAATGGAGTGACAATGGCCTACCGTTGATAGAGTGAAAATGGATTACCACTAAAAGAGGTCCATAGTCTAACGTCATTCGGGATGAGGGAGAACTGTTGTGATGATAGTCGGAGTGACAGAATATCGGGCTTGAACCTCAGGGAGGCTTCCTACGTAACTTATCATGGCAAGGATCAATGACTTTGTAGTTCAGATGGTGGCGTTTGGGGATTATGCTCTAAGGTGGCCTAAGATGTTGGTAAAATGATGTGAAGGGGGTCACAAAGTCTAATGGATAGTGGGCTTGAACCTCGTGGAGGCTTCCTATGTACCGTTCCATAGCAAGGATCAAAGACCACGTAGTTCGGGTGGTTCGGTGAACCGACTAAGAGGAGGACCTGGGGTCCCATGGGTTGTGGGATTGAACATCATGGAGGATTCTTACGTACCATGCCATAGAAAGGATAAAAGACCACGCAGTTCAGGTGATTGTGTTGGGATTACACTCTAGGCTGCCCAAGGTGTTGGTGAACCGACGTGAAAGGGATCCGGACGACAAATGGATGGTGGGATTAACCCTCAGGAAGGATTCCAATGTACCTTTCCTTGGAAAGGATCAAAGTCCATGTAGTTCAGGTGGTGGTGTGGGGATTACAGTCTAGGCTGCCCAAGGTGTTGGTGAACTAACATGTAGGGGTTCTGAACCAATGGTCGTTAGGCTTGATCCTCAGGTGGGCTTCTTACATACCTTGCCTCGGTAAGGATAATAGACCTCGTAGTTCAGGTATGTTTGGTGCTTACACTGTAGACTGCTCAAGGAGGATGTCATGGTTAGCGCTTACTCTAAGACCACATGATTCATGCTCATTTTGAGAAACCATAGGTAGCAGAGACCTGAAGATCATTTCGCAAATGGTGTGTCCGTGAGAAGTGAAGTGGAGTTTACACGTGATCACAACCCAAAGAGAAAACAGGGGATTATGCGTGGTTAGCCACCCGAAGAGGTTGAGACTTATTACAGGATGGAGGCCCAATGGCGATAATTCCTAGTGGCGAGGGAATTGGTATTGATGAAAGGAGGGGTCTGGTGTCCATTCCCTCTGGTCCGTGGGACCTAAGAAGAAAGGAGGAACGTGGACGCTACCTCATTGGAAGAAAAGCTATGGGATTACACCAATATGGTCTCCCTTTCCCTGTGGAAAAACACCACTCTGATAAAGAGGATATCATCCCATGTGAGGGTAGATCTCATACACGTGGATAGCAGTGGGCGCAGAGAATGTCCATGGTGGGGGAACCCCACGTACGAGGCATGGGGTGAGCCCACAGTTTAACGACATGTGCTGAGGATGATGGTGCTTGGCAGTTTAACATCCAGCAGCTCGGACGAGGTGGGTTTACTCCACACCCCATGGACTTACATAACCGGTACCCTCTTCTCCCGAGTGATAGGAGGGGACATGCAACGCCGTGGCTAGAGGGTGTCATGGAGAAAATCATGGGGGGCACATTATCACAACTATGTGAAGAAGTAATTTTCATTAGAATGCCACTGCGAAGAACATGAGGTGAAGCAACGCGATAGGAAATATCATTCAAGGGACTTTGATATCACATAATGAAACCTGCAGGGTTTCATGGGAAAAGGAATAACAAATCAGAGGGGTTCATAGGGAGGGGCCTTGTGACACTCTATTACTCAACGTGTCAGAAGGTACTTGCAATGGGGTGTGCTTCATGAAGTCGTGTGCCTTAGCATAAGCATTGGTAAGCAGTGCATATAGGAGGTGCTTCGCGAAGTGGAAAGGCATTCACAGGGAACTACCATGGGGAGAATAGGAGCCTCGTGAAGGAAGGAATCGTGAAGAAATATGCTTCACAAAGTACGATGACCCTGCCTTGGCATCTAGATCAAGTGTTCATGTAGGGTGTTTCGCGATGCATAAACTCTCTGTGATGACCCGTCCCCCCATGGGGATCCCCTTCCTTCACGGAGGCCCTTAGGCCCCATGAAAGGAATCCCTCTCAGAAGAGGGGGTTAAAACAAGGCAAAGGTGAGGCACTTCGTAGAGCAGAAGTATCTCACCCAATTCATTGTTTGAAGAGCAGAAGGAGCTTTTTGATTCGGGAGCTATGAAGTTGAAAGGTCGTATCATCCACCTCTGGGACTTTGGGGGAGGATGGTATTTATAAGGGAGAGGCGCCACGAAGGAGAGCTCGCTCAGCACGAAGACAGAGCATGCTCCGTGGCAGGCTCGCGAATGTGTAATGTGGTCGTGGAGCATTACTGCCTCCTTGCTCTGAAGTGGGCTCACGAATGTAAAGGGCACTCGTAGGGCGTTACCAACTCCTTTGTGCCACATTAGCCTTACGAACATCAAATTAATTTGTGGAGCAGCCGACCTCCTTGCTCCGCGACAGGCATGGTGCAATTGGCGCTTCGCCAATGGTCTTCGCCCATCAGCCCCTTGAGGATTTCCGTTTTGTCTTCATCTCCCATTTTGGTTCCAACAATAATAACATTTCAACAACCATTTATCAATAATTACATACTAAAATCATCATATATAGGTGTTGATTATTTCATCTATCATGACAATTTTAGTCCAGGAGTTCAAATAATTTTAAATTTATCATGGTAATATCATAATTTTTTTTAAATTAGTTACATTATCTTCACATATTGTAATTATATTTAAATATTTATATTCTTACAAAAACTATAGAGATAGAAAAATTAATTGCATTTTTCATGGAGATGGTAGATTGTACATAAACATGAACATTATATTCACATTTCAATTGATGTATTAAAAGAAAGGTAAATATTAATTCAATATTATAGAATATTTATTATATCATACATATGATTTATATAAACTAAATCTATCCTTATTACCATCCAATGTGAAATGAAAATTAAAAACAAATCACATCACTTCGTAGAAGTGGTTGTCCACAGTTACACATTAATGATTTTATAATTTTCCAAAGGATTGGAAGGTAAAAATGCTGTTTTTCTATTATAATTATAGAACTATAATTTTTTAACAATTATTATTTTTAAACATTAAATTAATTATAATAACCATCCATAAAATATGGTGGTGGAAATTGAATTGTATCGCTACGTGGAGATAGTAAGGCATACATAAATATGGTCAATACTTTCACATCACATTTGATAGGAAAGAGGGTTGATATTGATGATTTAATAATTTTAGTAACATTTTAGTATATTTAGGATATTATTTATATATTTTTATGATAAAAAATAATGATTTAGAGGATTTAAATAAGTTTTAAAAACAAAAGAGATCAATTATGGAATTTACCACTTTATTGAAGGAACACCATTTGGTATCCTCTTAAGTATACTAGGTTTGGCCTTTTTGGAATACCTAATCCTAATAATGTGGATAAGAAATTTGGTGAGGTATTTTTTCTGATTTTTTCTAGATAAATTCCCCAAGAGGTTTGAATATGTTAGGGAAGGAGGAGACCTTTTATAATTGAGGTTAGAGGAACTTTTCAAATTTCATAAAATTTTAAAATATAATATATTTATTATCTAGAATAGTGCCTCAAAATGGAAATATATTAAGATATAAGACACTCTATATTTGTAATACTATAAAATAATCTAATTCGTATATGTTTATGTTTTTTTACATTGTCTTTTTCTTTAACCCAAAACAAAACCCGTTTAACATTGAATCCAGTAACAACTTTTGGACTCATAAAGTGTTATAATTTTACTTATATGATGACTATTAAATAATAAAGGGTAAAGGTTGAAATTTTCGAACAAATATCATCCTAACATTTCTTTTTAAATATTTTTATAAATCTTAAATAATTTATTATAATATTTATTCTATAAAATATCAATAATGTTATTTTTTGGAATTATTATTTTAATTTGAATTGTTTTTAAATCAAGAATAATATGTGTTTAAATTATGAACCATTAAAACACTCATAATAATTAATAATTTTCTAAATATTCATGGTACATAGTAATGTTTCCAATTTTAATAACTTTTAATATTTTTAAAATCATTTGTTTTTTTATTCTATCAATTGAATAAATATTCTATTAGAATTTAATACGTATAGGATATAACTATTAAATAATTTAAAATTATAAATAAATTATTTTGATGATAAATTATTTTTTATTTAAAATAACCATTTAGAACCAAACTTATAATCCTTTTTTTCTTATCTAATTATATTAGAGATATTAAAGTCTATAGATTGACAAATTTGACATAACATTTTATGTAGATATTATAAATGTATTTATTATGGGAAAAAACAAAAATTACATATATTTTTTAATTTTATAGAATTGGGAAAAAAATAAACGCATAAAATAGGATAAATTTAATTCTTGTGTTGATTTTGAGAAAAAATTATATTAGTTCTATCCCTAATTAACTGATTTTATATTTACCACGACAATAAACAGTTAATATGGTTACTATTAATTATGACCAAAAGTAAAAGTGATATATTAAGAATATTTTTACATGATGATTCTAAATAGGGAATTTATCATTTCAAAATTTAATTCATATTGGTGATATTATATAATTTGATATAAAAATTATAAAATAAATAAAAACCAGTTTCCCAGAAAAATTTCCTTTTAAGTATAAAGGTGTTTTGATAACAAATTACAACATATAATTCATTATAATGACAAAAAATATATTTTTTTAATTAATATGAACTATTTATAAATTTAAAATAATTCAAAAAACAAATTTAATTTTTAAATACATAAAAAATATTATTTTCTAAAAAAAAAATTAATTTTTTAATATTTAATGAAAAATACAAAAATTCCTAAAATTCCAAAAAATTAATTTTATTATATACTGGAAATCATGAATTAAAAATGTTTATGAATTTTTTCAAATATAATTTATAATATTTCAAAAAAATAATTTTAATGTATTCTCATAAAAATTAACAAAATACATTTTCAAGGATAACATAATTCTCATGCATAAAATGAATTTACTAAAACATTGAGGCTCATTTACTAAGAATTAATAAATACAATTTTTTTGATATGTAATTTATAAATATACTTAATAGTATGGTAATTCCAATTTATACCATTCAGTTCAACAACTTGTTTATAATGACAATATTTCATTATTTATTTAGTATTGGAATTGTCTATATTAGACAATATTGATCAAAGTGTTCCTTTTAAAATATCAAGGTGTTACATATAAAATAAAAGAATACATAAAACCAACATCAAACAATGTAATTTCTATATTTTAGAGCATAATTTGTCTACTTACTACCACATCATTTGGAGCCTCACCATCAATCATCATGAATATGAATGCTGGACCCTAATCCCTTAGACTATACTAAGGTTGATTTTGGTTACCCATTAATATATTATGATTTGGAAATTAATTTTAAAGGATCACAATATATAAACACATGAATCATTGAACTTCTGCCCATGATATCATAACATTCCATTTTTTTCATTGAGATGTTGAGGCTTAGACACCGCATGACATTTCAAAACTATATGTTTATCTATTATGTTCTTATAGCGTGTCCAAAATCATTGATATCAATTCCTGGAATGTTTCTCACCACATTTTATACATGTATGTAGTTACAGTTTATTTCTTCCTCTTCCATGATCCATAATATTCATTATTTTTCCCTAGTTCTCCCTTATTTTCATTTTAACTATGAGACCACTACATCTCTAAAGAATCCATTTCATCATTGATAGCAGAACACACTCTCCAATAAGATCATTCATAGTCTGTATTTACTAGATTCCTCTGTAGTTGGAGTCCTATTATTCCAAATAACTTATCAAACTTTCCATTGGGATCTATAACAGTGATATATGTTTAGTTATAAGGTATTTTAAATTTCATTTCACAGTATCCCACTTATTCTTTTCTGCCTCTTCTTCTCAGTGAAATCCTTCTACATTTTAATTTGAAATGATAAGGGAATAGATATATAGTAAATTATTCTCTTAAAATATTCCAATTCTATTGCATTAATCTCCCTACATGGGTTATTTTTCTTAATCAGTGTCCACCACTAATTTAATTCACTTTCTAATTGGTTAAATTATATGGTTTATTTCCATAGCTTTATCCAATAATTTGTGTAAAATATATTTTTAATAAAGTAAATATACCATTCTATAATTAACGGATCTTCTTATCCATTAAAAGAATTTGGTCATAGATTTTTGAAGGAAATAAATTCAAGTTGTTCTCTTTAAGTTGAATGTGGTTTCCCTAAATGATTCATTTTTTTATTTATGACCTGAGATAGTTAATTCATTGATTCATCAATATCAAGAAATTTTCTATTCCATCATCCATTATATAAGGAAGACCATCAGTGCATCACCCGTTACCCTAATCATTTATGTTATTACTCTCATTTCCCTCCATTTTTCAAAATTGGGAAAACCATAAAGGTAAATGTGTTTCTTTTAATAATATATTAATTATAAAGATATTTTATTTCTTTTAACAATATCCCATTGGGATGTTATTATTTAATCTCCTCTGATAATAATTTTATTTTTTATATATCATTTTTAATTGTTTACTAAAACATGTGATTAACCAAATATATCTCATAGGAGTGTAAAACTTGGAGTAAAATAAAGAGTATTTTTCCCAATAAATGTTAAAATTTAATTAATACCAAATTGACCCTTTTAGGTTTAATTAACAACTGGAATAAATGTTCTAGAGACACATCGAATTATAGTATTAAGCCAAAAAATATCATATTATGGTAACTGATCTCTTTATAATTCAATAAAATTATATGACGTTTTCATATATTTAGACACATCCATATGTTTGTCACTAATGTATTCTAGTAATAATTCCCACAAATAAATATAAATTTTTTTATACCTACTATGGAATTTTTCCGTTTTAATATAAATGACATTTATTATGTAGTACAACACTTAATAACATAAATGATATTTTCAGGTTTAGTTTCTTAGAAATTAGTAATGTAACATAGGAAAATATATAATTTTTTTCAATAAAAATAATAGGATTCTCTATAGATTCATACATGGTTTAATACATGTCATAACATTGGGACAAACCTTAAAAGAAAGGCCTGTGAATTAATCTAGTATGAAAATAAAAAAGGAAGTATTTAGTATGTGGTATTGAGGCATAGTAATAGGGACTGATCACAATAACATGAAACATATAATAATATAATGATCATGAATAATAACCTGTAAAAATGGATAAAACATATAAATAATCCATTTAAAAGAATATCATTAAGGGTGATCAATATGTTGTTAGAAAACATAATTACCAAGGTTATTCACCAAGATATTATAAAACATATCACCTATAGAATTTAATTCTTTACCCAATTCATTGTAGAACTATTATAGCACACCATTCACATTTATAAATCAATAGGTTACACATAGAACATAAGGAAAGGTATCATTAATAACACTTGGGAAATAATGAACAAGTTTCCTGTAACATTTTTTTATATTCATTGATGTCTAATTCCATGATAATTACAAAATTTTTATACAACAAGAATTATATTAGAGTTTAATTTTTTGATGTCCCAAGTCAATGAATCATAATTATATCAATGTTAATAACCATGATTAGTTAAATGGGTTGGGAAATTACAACAGGAGGTTACATCATACAATTGATTGAAAATTAATGGAAATATTTCAAGAGTATAGAATGTCTGTAAAAAGGATTATTGATTTAGATTAACGAGAGGGTAGGGAAGTCACCCATTATTAGAACATAATTTTAATAGTAATGGGATAATTTAATTTTATAAAATAAGCATATGTTATAAATGCATAACTATAAAGTATTTACATAAAAGTACTGGAGTAATGAGGAAATGAATTCAATTACCTTGAAGTGTTACTTCCTAAAACATGGTGGTAGAACTTTATGCAATTATAGACACCTTATAAGGACGATTTGGTAGGTAAAATGACCATAAGTTCATGAATATTTGATTTTTAGTGGAGTTGGATGGTGGGATTTCTAGGTGTTTATAATAAAATAGGATGAATTGTTTAATAATCTAAAAATATAGGTCTTGGAATTATTGGTTTTGAAAAATGAAAAACCATTGGATCACCCATGGGTTTTTTCATGTGGTTTGAAATTTATTTCATATTTTATAATATTTTAGTTAATTATAACTAAAATAAATTCCTTAATATTACATATAACATTAAAAAATTTCATTTTCTAGGTAATATTATTTTAGAAATATTAAATTCCATTTAATAATTTTGTAAAGATTTTATAGGTTTGTAAATAGATGAAAATCCATCCAAAAGATCATTTTAATAAAAAATATTGAATATAAATATTTTAAAATAATTATTATGTCAACATTTTATATTTATGATGTCATAATATTTACCATAAATTATATATTTTATTTAATTTTACAAAAAAAATTAATTATACAAGATTATTTTGAAAAATTCAACATTTTCTATAATTTATTTGATTGTTTAAAAAAATTCATTTTATATCGATTTTTTTGATAAATATGTGAATTTTTTTAATATAAAATACTTATTTAATGAAACTATACTTTTTATTTTAAAATCAATTTTCCACCCCTTATAAAAATAATAAATAATTGAATAATAATATTTACTACATTATTTGTTTACAAATTTGATTAACCATAATTTTTATAAATTTGTTATAGAGTAATATAAATATATATACGTTCAAGAATAACTAAGTAACAGTGGATTTTTATAATAATATATTTTATAATATTAAATAATATCATATATTTTATATAATGTTTAAACATTAAATTAAAACATCTAATAAAAAAAACAAATATTTAATTTAAAAAATTACAACACGTTAAAAAAGTAGTTCCTAGATTCATAACCCATTATTACTATGATATAGGCTTAATGTTAATGGTGTATGATGGTGGTAGATTTGTTTGGCAGTTCAGTGGACATTAGTCTAGTAGTGATCTATACTAGATGGAACTTCGATCATTCGATATTTTGATAGATCCACACTTATTGAACCTATGTCTGGAATTGATTAAGAGTGAAGCTGAATGATTCAATCACCCTCCCTAATTCTTATAAATGGGATTCATAAGGAATGATTCTACTAGTTTAGGACATAATTTATTACATCTACATTCATTTATGTTTCACTATTAATTTTAATATATTGTAACCCTACTGATTAATTTAAAATAGCTACATTACCAATGATCATACAGACAAACTATAATATTAACCAATAGACATTCAACATTAATGAGACAATTATACTCTAGTGATCTCAGTTACTAGATATGAAATGGAAGGTACTTTGATTATAACATCAATATTAGGTAATTATTTAATTGATTTTAGATCCAAATATTTTTTATATGTTCTATGTTTGTTATGAAACATAAATATTTTTCCATCATATTAACAAGTTATTTATCAATCAACACACATATAATTAATATTTTTTCAACAATGACTTATCATTTAATCCGCATTATGATACATAGATTGGATTTCATATTATATTGAAATTATAGGAAAACAAGAGTAGATATAAAATATAGATGAGAAAGGTAACACACAGATTGAAGATCATATCATTATTTAAGAATGTGTTTTAATTTTTCCAGAACTAATACCTAAATATACTCATAAGTGTGAATTTGAGTTTTTTATTAAAATAATCACTGAAATGAAACCTATATTTGTACTCCCAACTGAATTACCATATAGAAGCTATTAGAATTAAAGAAACAACTCTATGATTTGTGTGATAAAGGATTTATACACCCAAGTGTCTCATATTAAGGATGTCCTATTATGTTTGTAAAAAATATGTTTTGGGATTTGAGGATGTATATTTATAAAGGAAAATTAATTCCATTAAAATAAAAAACATGTATCCCCACCTTCACATTGATATCTTTTTTGATCAACATCAAATTGATGAATAGTTTTTATATGTTGATCTTAATTTGGGGTACCATTAATTGCTATTAAGGAATGAATATATTCCAAAAAAAATTAACTCGAGGTATAATCATTATTTGTTTAATGTAATTACCTTTGGATTTACTAATGAACACTATATCGTTAGAGATTTGATGAAAGGAGTATTCAAGAAATATCTTTTTAATTTTATTGCGGTGTTTATTGTTGACAACTTGGTATTATATAAATGCTATATTGAGAATAAGAGTCATTTAAGAATAATTATAAACAATCATATATTGAAGGATTTATATGTGATATTTATAAAGTGATAATTACATATTTATAAAGTTACATTTCTAGGCTTATTGTATTTAATGATGTAATGTTAGTTGGTCTTTCCAAGGAAAAGGTTGTCAAATAATGTCCCATTGATAAAATTGAGTTATGTAGTTCAATTGGATTTATATGTTACTATCAAGTACTTGTTTGAAAAATATCCATGTTAGAAAAATATTTAACCCAGTTAACATTCAAAGGGATTAGTTCATATAGATATAGTACTGTAGATTTTTTTAAGAATTAAAAATGAATTTCATCAATGTTCTATAGTTTATAATACAATTGGGAGTGGATGGAATTGAGATATATACTGAGTCATCAAAGAGAGGGCATGAGTGATTACATATAAAAAATGATAATGTTATTGCCTCTTCATAAAGATAGTCAAAGACTCATGAATATAACTATCCAATTCATAAAAAAATTATGACATTTCATAGTACACCTATTTTAGTTATATATGACTGTTATCCATGACATGCATTGAAATTCTAGAAGGTTCCTTAGAATCATGTAGAAAATAAGATATGCTTGTGAAACATCAATCCCCACAAAACTAATGGGATGTATAAATGGTCTATTAACAAGTAATAAGTAAAATTGAGGTCGTCCATGTTTTAATTTTATGGTATGTGTGATCAGTATTTACATTTTATGGATTCCTCATATAATAATTGTGTCCATTAAATAAATCAAATTGAAACATATGATGTTTTGTTTGGTAGTAGGTGTCATTGTCTAAATTTTTAGGATGACCCATTTGAATGGAAGCGTGTAAGCTCGGAAAATGTAGAGGTTACAATAATTAAAGTGAACACTATTTACAATCATATTAAAAAAACTGAAAGAAGGAAAAATAATCCTGTCGATAACTAGAGAAAAAATATAGAATATCAAGTGTTTGATCCTGTCATCTATATTTAATCTTTATGAACTATTCTATAATGTTAACTAGGAATGGGAAACCAATTCCATGGTATATTGGTCATTTTGATGTTTTTGAAAAAACTATAGCCGTAACTTTCCATTTGGAAATTCTCATGAGCCTCTATAAAGGTCATGATGTGTTCTATATCTCGTAATTATGAAATTATATTCAATACCCAATTAATGGGATAAATTTTGGTGAAATAAAATTGATACTAGATTTATATTACTATGAAGAGCCTATCTAGTTTCTTGATAATACAAAACAAGTTTTGAGAAATCATATTACTCAACTGCTTAATATACCTTGAAAAAATAATAAAAGATAAGAGGTGGAATGAGAAACAAAATTTGTTATGATGAAGAACAAAAAAAATACACTAAAAATTTAATATTCTGTAAATCACTTGGAAACAATTTTTAAGGTTGGAATAATTTAACACTCGATATTTAATTATAGTATGTAATGTTTTCTTCCTAAGGAATCAAAAAAACAACACATATATCATTATTCAAGAATACTATTAAAAAATTAAATTTTTCGAAGTTTTATTTGATGAAAAGAATTTCACTTTTGAGATTACAATTTCAATATTATCTTTGGGAAATTTTTGGTATTTTTTCTAAAAGAATTATTTCTTAGTGAATATTGAAATATTTTAATTTTAAAAAACTTTCACTTTTATAAAATTAAAATGCTATAATAATACCATGAAAAAAATAAAAGCATTTTTATATAAAAAATATATATTTAAGAATTAATAATACAAAAATATAATGTTGAAATAAGAAATATATTCTATTCATTTTAAAAAACTATGTGATGTTTTTATCAAAATGAAAATTGTTTTTAATTATTATCTATAAATGAAGTATTTACATAGTTTATTACAGTTTTAGTTGCGATTAAAAAAAATAATTTTTATTTTATATAAAATAGTAAAAATAATTTCATGGGGAAAAATATTGTTCTTAATTATTCATTAAAATCATTTTTATCCATAAAATAAATAGTTTTAAAAAAATTGTTTCGATGTATTTTGGGAAATTATATTAAAATTAATATACCAAAATTCTAAAAATTGAAAATTTTTAAACATATAGTATTTTAAATTAGAATAACTAATATTTTTTAATAATTTCATGTTATATTTTGATCATATTGATTAGTAAAAATCGAAAAAAAATTGATACCATGGTTAGGGTTGGAACATGTTTAGCATTAGGGTAAAACAATGATATTTGGGAAGCAATTCTAATTAAACTTGTATAAAGATCATTTGGTGGTTGGATTTCAACATATAACTTATCAATATTTAATATTTTACAATTTGGATTAATTTTAAAAAAAATACTATATATTATTAAAATCATTTATGTAATTTCATGTGTGTCCTTCCCTTAGTTATAAAATGGAACTACATATAATATATTTTTTCACCTATTAGAAAAATTATATTGAATAATACCTACCCTTATCACTTAAAAATATCCCTCCACATGACATAGTGGCTCTATTCTCATCCAATTACCAATATATACTACATAGGTATAAACCAAATGTGATTTTTCAAAGAAGATGTATAACTTTTAACTGAGTATTTTTTTATTTCCTCTTCAACCACTTTAAAATATTTTACAAGAATGATAATTTAATAATATTAGTTTATTACATATTCATAAATTATATTACAATGGAGGGACAAGGAATATTCATATTATTTCCCTCACATGGAAAACTGAAAACATCAGTCATATTTGCGTATGACTTATCATATCCATGCAGCAGTGTAGCTCATTTTTCCATAGTAATTTACCTGGATGATAAAAAAGGTAAAAATAATGAAAAATATATTATATTTATGAAATAATTATGATTCTATAAATATAATATACCATGTACCTTTTTACCCATCCACTAGTTTAAAAATGATGTCAATGCTCGTTCGTATATATGGATTACCACCTTCATGATGTGTAGTGATTCGTGATTCTTATATGTTTGTAAATTATGATTATAAATATTTATATAAAAATTATATGTTATATTTATACCATTATTAAAATAATGGTGATAATGGAATCATTATTTATATACAAGAACCCATACAGTAGAAGTTGATCATTTCTGAAAAATGTATTGGTTGTCACTCAGAAATGATGATTTTAAAATCAAATTATAAATAAAGGGGAATTGAAATGTTTTAAGTGGATAATATGTGATATTATAAGAATGCATATGTTTATTTTCAAAAGTTATATTAAATTTAAATTTATTATACAATATGTTAAAATCACATACAAAGAATGTGAGAGATGAGGTAAGTGTTTATTTCAACATCGCATCATTATTCATCATTATTTATGTTTATGTTTACATTGTAAATATCATATGATATTTCTACCTTAAACCCCATATATGTTAATATATTATTTTTATTTATATAAATTACAAGTATTCCTATCATTTCTCTTTCTCTACAATCTTTATATACTGAATGGATGTTTTTAAAGATAGCATACTTATTTTTTCTTTCGGCTATAAATATTTTTCATGTAGATAAAAATATTTCAATTTTATGCCTATAGTTTCTATAAAACTTATTCCAAAATATTTTTACAAATATTAAATTATTGAATATGTTTATTTTTACCCATTTTTATCTATTTATAATTTTTTAAAGAGAATCATATTTTCTTTTGCTGAATGAGGCACTATTCACTAATGATTTAAATAATATCTTTGTTTTAATTTATGTTGTATAAATTAGTCTCCCCACTCTCAGGACTAATAAGTTATAGTAAAATTACATTAAAAATTTCTATGTTTATTTAAAAATAATTTTTTCCCAAATATATTGGATATTTTGAATTTTAAAAAAATTATTTCACAATGAAAATATTTTTTCCTCAAGGTATATTCCACTGTTATTTTAAAATTATATTCATCTATATCAGCATCCATTATGGAATATTATGTTTTACTTAGAATATAAAATAATGATTCCATCCAAAATATTTATAGGGATGGATTATGATCATTTTTATTTTGGAAATCATAGACATTTTAATACTAGTTCTTCCAATACATACAATTTTTGATTTTTAATGAATTTTGATTATGTTGGTCATGTCCCGTCCCCAAGGGTTAATGTCATGACTACCCCAACCCCACCTCCAGAAGGACAGGGGTTGGAGACAAGCACTGAAGGGGCCAACCTGCAAGTGGGAGGCATTATCCTAGATTCATGAACGTACACACACACCCAATGAAGTCCAAACTCATAAAAAGGGAAGCAACATACCCCTGAATTACTAAGTATATGTACAGCTGAAAGAATGTGGGCCAAAATAAAATCCCATTAAAGTGTACTAAAAATAATAAAGTACAAAAAGTGATCTGATGGCCATCTTTAGTAAACTCCCACATGAACGTGAGTGTAGCAAAGCTACTGGAAGCTGTTGTAGTACATCCTGTTTTCCCAGTCCCACTAGGCCTCTCCTGGTCATAAGCCATCAAGTCCACTATTGCACCGTCCATCTATCTTATCTCCCTATACACCCCTCTCGAAATGTGGGTCGTCTACACTAGACACAACACACCTTGGTATAGCCCATGTAGGGGTGAGTAACATAGTACTCAGTAGGGACCCCAAAATAAAAGTAACGAACACATAAAAATTCCTCAAATTAAAACACGAAACAAAAGATAGCTCACACAATGTATATTCTAGGGTAGTAATAGTAGCATCATCAAACACTTCATCAAACACATCGACTGTTGGAGAAAACCTCCTATATATAGTACAATGGGACTACTAGGTCACATAGTGCTGCTTCCCACTATCCATGAACTACATAGGTACTCCTCCCCATCATGCACCATGGGTTTGCTGGGTCACATATATCTGCTCTTCACTGTGGCCTATTGGGGTACTCCTTCGTTTGAGTACCATGGGTTTTCCAAGTCACATAGATGTTATTCCCACTATGGTCCTGCCAAGTCACACAAAGGTGCTTCCAACTGACCCATTGAGTCACAATGAGTCGAAAATCAGTAGTCATTAGGTCCCATCTAGTCACAGGGTTCCATACGCAGCACACATGGGTGTACCGCTTCTCAATCTATTGGTCATATTTTAAATAGCACAAAGTGTCCCAAATAAGTAACCCAATGATACTTCGTGTCATAAAGGTTCCAATGCAATAGACGGTGCATCAACCGAATATCTGGTCTTTATGATATACACATTTTATTGTTGAGGGACTAGTTGGATTCTGTTAAGATCCAACCTGGTCAAACTCCATCATTCTACGAAATTCATGTAGAGAATCTCAAAATGACTGCTTCATCTTAAGGGGCCTAATTCCATAAATAGACATTCAATCGGATGCGCTGTTGGAAAGGTATGATCATTTTATATTCCAGGGGATAGGTTGGATGGGGCCTGGTACTACCATGTCGGACCGACCAGACCAACCCGGGTCAGTGGTTCCACATACCCTAGATCATTAATACGTACATGACCCAATCTGTTCTAGGATGAGGTCGATTGGGTCTGGTATGGCCAATGGGCGAGGCCCAATAGGCATTGTTGGACTGGGATCGGTTGGATGAGGGTCCAACCTATCGAGTCACCCATCGACTTGGACTTGTCCCACCTGCCCAGTAGATGGACTAGGTCCGGGCCATTGGTGCGATTTTGGCACCCTGGGCTTGGGTCTAGCCCACTGGGCTGTAGGATAATCTTGGCTTGGTGAGCCGCAGTTCCGACCAGCTGGGGGTTCGCTCCCCATCTGATTTGCAAGAGGTCGACTGGTTCGCATAGCAAGATGTGGCTGAGAGAAATGTCCATGCCTCACCATCACCATGAAAGTCGCCGTAGGGAACCCCCTCATCTTTGGTCAAGAAACCGTGGCCTATCTCATGGGACCCGACTCGTTGCCGCGTCTGTTGATCTCAGACGAGGTCGAGCGACCGGGTCCGCCGCCTCCAACGCTCAGCTCAGCCATTGGCTACTTCTACTGTGCTATGACCATCTCTCTGAAACAATGTCATGGCGTGCCACCTCCCACCCACGACCCCCACTATAGACAACTTCTTACAGTCGCCTGTGCCACCACTGGGGCTAGTGCACTGACAGATTCTTCTTCGGGCCACTGAGTGCGCACCGGTGGCCCATTCTTCATGTCTTTTGCCACCGCGTTCTCTAAGGAATGCCTTTTTTTCCTACCGCGACAGCCACAAAATTGTCTTACTATCGATTAATGGGTTTTTCCATGAACAATACACATAGTGGATTTGCTCGGGCCTTGTTCATGTCAGATCATGCCTTCCGTTTTTGATGTTAACAAAACAAGGTAGGTCCGAGGATTTTAATTTAAACAATATTGATAATTAAATCCTAGATAAAGGAACCCCAAAAAAGTCACCCTCCCTTAATAATGTTTGGTCTGTAGATTATTATGTTTGTGGGTTAATCCATGTTCATCATTTTGAAATAAGAATGTGAACCATTAAAATCAAAAAACCCTACCTCTTAAAACATTTGATGTCATAGTGCTCATCCTCAAGGGGTTAAGATGTCGATGTCACTTCCCGACTCTATTATTCTAAAGGCATAGAAGGTGGAGATGATTCACGGACGTTTTTCGTTCTTCAATTAAGTCAATTAGCGGTTACATAGAGAATCCTCCATATTTCTAAAATATACTTCCCCAGTGCATCAAACTACAAATAAGATCACTCTGTAGCATTCCAATTATGATGAGATGCCCCATCATTATGTTGTTTCATTTATGAAACAGTGTCACTGTTACGTTCATTTAAAGCATCATTACACCATGCGTTAACCAGACATTCATGAGTATCGTTGGAGCACATCATCATTGTCCTGTCACTGCCTTGTAGCATCTCTATCCGCCACTCTGGGGCGAGAAAAAAATAAAATTATTTATTTAAATTATTTTATTATTCTCTCAAAAAGCCTAAAAAATAACATTCTTGCTCGACCCTTTCCGGCCGATGTTAAGCCATTTCTAGGCAAATCTCATTGTTCTGAAATCAATGGTTCCTTTGATTTTCAATTCGAGTGACGGTACAAAATATTGAAAATCCCTGATGGCACATTTACTGAATGATCCTTAAAAAATTTCACAATTTATTAACAGTCACCCTCTACCCATGACCGTCAAGATTTGGCTCCACCTAAGGGAAAAACACCCCCATGAATCCAATAGTACTATTGGATTTTCAATCTATGTTAGAGTTTATATGTTAGATGATTTTTCCTTAAAATAATTTTTTAATTAATTATTTTATTTATGAAAAAAAGTATCTTCCATTGTTGGCCCACACCGTCCAACGTTAGGGTCTCCCTAATGAAAGCATAGCCTCTTGATTATAGCTGTGGGCTTAGATTTTATATCTGAGTTACAGTTCATGAATTATAATCATTAGAAAAATAAGAAAAAATTATTTAATAATTTTATTTAATGTTATCAAATTTTCTAGTTCTCTCACTGGAGGCCTTCTCCAACTAAACCTAGGTCGTGCCTAGGGTAAACCCACTATCCTAGACACAATGGTGCCCTATGATTTTTGATTTTGGCACCAATATTTTATTTACTCCACTTTTTCAAGAAAACAACACACACATTCTATTTAAAGATTAAAATTTTTTCAACGTATCATTTCGGGTTCTCTAGACCTCGGAATTACGTGACATCATATTTCATTGTCTCAAAATAATTCTATATAATAAAAAAATTATATCAAAATTCCTGGACATTAAAATCTCCCAACCATAGGGATTTACGTCCCTGAAACCCAAAACAACAAAAAATAAAAAATATTGGTGTACTGAGCAGGATACTGAGCCTCCCACTCCCTTGTTCACTCTTAGAGATTCGTGTGCTGCCACCAAACATGCACTAAAAGAATTTATTGTCCATAAAGGACCTACTTCTGTCAATCCCCTATCTCCATGGGGAGCTCTACAACCGTTACCCCATAGAGAATTCTTATCTCACCATATTTTATGACGTGCGATGGATCATGCATGTACCTCCTTATCAGCGACCAATGGAATACATCATGCACCAGGTGCATCTATATGATAAGATCCAAGAAGTATTCCATATCGCCATATTTACTCAGAAACTGAATATTTCGAATGAACCTCAAAAATAGCTTGCTTCTTTGGCCAAATCTCCATAATCCCCATCGGGGTTAGACCTGGATGAAAACATGTTCTCCACCCACAAACTCCAAGGGATATGTCTCTTGTCGGCATAAGAATTCAATTTTCTATATACAGTCCTCATCTGATCTAGGATGATAGACACCTTTTTAGTGGTAGACCATGTATGGCCTCATACAGTGGCATGCTGATTGTTGATTTATATCTATTGATGTATGAAAACTCCACTAGTGGTAGGTGGTTCTCCCAAATATAACCAAAATCTCGGACATAAGCACAAATCATATCCTCCAAAGTCTATATTTTCTGCTTCACCTAACTATCTGTCTGGGTGTAAAAGTTGTTCTCTAATGTGCTGGAATGTAATGATCAATTTTCACATGTTGGCAGGTGAGTCATTGTGAAACAAACTTAGCCACTTCATTCTTCTTCCCTGGCCACCAGTACGGACATCGGATGTCCTCGTACATATTTTTCACAACAGGATGCAACACCAAAGGGGATGTATGGGATCCCCTCAACACCACCTACCGTAATGTCACCGGTACCATGGTGCATCCTCTAAATTTATATGATGTGTGCCCATCCAATCAAAAATCCAATAGGAACCTACCCTGAAAATATCAGAGCACATTAGGCCTCACATTCAATGTCACCAAAATGTGCCTCCTGTACTCCCTGAAAAAATGGGGGAGTGATATTCTTAGAATTGAGGTATGTTGTTCGATCACTATCCACAATGGGTATTGGCATCATGACTAGCTGCTCGATCCCAACACTCAGTGACTATAACCCAGACCTCCTGCTAATCACATCAGCAATTATGTGTCCCTTCCTAGGAGTAAGACTATCTCAACGTCTTATTCCTTGAGGATCTCCAACTATATCCATTGCCTCAACATCTAAAAAATCTATGGGAACCTTTAGAGCAACACAAAATATTACAACCCTTTAACTGATTGATGTGTCCATC
Source organism: Viscum album (assembly GCA_963277665.1). Taxonomy (NCBI): domain Eukaryota; kingdom Viridiplantae; phylum Streptophyta; class Magnoliopsida; order Santalales; family Viscaceae; genus Viscum; species Viscum album. Next base: position 342,746,051 of record OY728162.1, on the reverse strand, counting down.
GACCCTTTGGTAGTGGGTACTCATTCTTCATGGTCGCCTGGTCCAGGAACCCTATGGCCATGAAAAACCTCAAAATCCCATCTGCCTCTTTGGGAAAAAGCACTAGGGCTACCCATGGAAAAATGTTGGGTCTTACAAACGACTTTTCCTACAAGTCCTCCAGTTTTACCCTTAGCTCATGAAGCTCTACGTGGGACAATAGATATCCCGGTGTGGATATCAGGATCTTCCCATGGTATAGGTTGATTGGGATGTATACCTCTCTACGATGTGGTTTCCACGGAGCCCCATCAGGAAAAACAACCTCATACTCATCCCCCATTATAGGAAAACATGGACTCATATCCTCTACTACAACGAGGTTGTGGCTAGCGAAACGGTGAGTGATCGGTTGCACCCTCCAATGAGAGAGACTGTCATGTTCTCTAAGGGTTCCATTTTTTCCATTGAAGGAAAACAGAATCACATTTGTGGGGACACACCACACTGTTTGCCTAAAATAGTTTGTAGAGACTCGTATCTTGACGTACATGGACATTACATTACATTTGCGGAATACTTAGTACATAAAAAAAATACACACACAAGGACCGAAATAGTTTAGTGTCTTTGGAAACTCGGAATATAATCTTCTAATCGTGGTGAAAGATCTTCAACATCTCCCATAAAGATCTCCTTTTTTCTTATACCTAAAACCTTTTTTTATATCCTGGGGAAAAGAAAACATAAAAGGGTGAGCTCAAATGCTCAGTAAGGGTAAACAAAAGAAATATCAATCACATCATATACATAAGCACATAACATTTGGAAATCTTAACCTTCAAAAGAGATCATAATTTCATAACATGGGGTAAATCATGGATGTGAAATGTAATCACAATAATCATAACATAAAACATGAAACATTGGGGCATTCACACATAATCATGGAAAATCATTTCTTGTTAGTCATGACTCATTGCCAAGACTATCTTAGTGGACAAAGTCCCTTTCTGAACCGAGTTCACTCCTCGTTTCAGTCCTGTATCACTGAACCGAAATAACCTTCCGTTCCAGCCATGTCTATCTCATGAGATATAAAATCTTTACCCAATGCATTGGAGTGAGATATAGGTCCCACCCATCTTATTATGAATCCTTTCTTATGTGTGCCACATAATCATAAACCATACATAATAGCGTAACCCATGTAATAAAAATGGGATTCTTAAACAACATGACATCATAAAACAATTCATATAAGATAAAGGAATTCATAAAAATATTTCCATCACAACATAATCAAAACAATGTAATAATAGGAAAAAAAACAGAACCCTTTTATTATCTTATATGGAAAATAATTTTGATAAAATACTTGAACTCCATTCTTGAGGAAAATATCCTTTCTACTTCAAAAACATTTTTCCTTTCATAACATGTCATGCGACTTTAAAATAAAATAAGTTGATTAAAAATAAACTTGAAAACTTGTAAAGGAAGTTTTTTGGAAATAATGTTTTAAAAATACATTCATTCTTTATAAGTTAAAAAAAACATTCTTCGTACTTTTGTCAGAAAAGTCAAAAAGTACCTCGTACGAAAAACGACAAAAGATTCCTTTCATTTCTTTTACTAAAAACTCACCGAAGGGTAAAAATGGATTTAAACAATTGTAGGTGGATGGAAATAATAATACATATTTATGAAACATGGATATGGATGATAAAATACACCCCAGTAAATACTTACGAATAAACAATCTCGGATAAAAATGAGATTGTGATATTTTCCCTTACCTTAGGTCCGATTTGCTTCGTATGTGTCCGAACCTCCTGTATAATGATTTAAATAATGTCATTGACTTATTATAGAATCATATTCATTGTTATGATATCATATATGGTTCACTTATGACATTATATTACCCGTTCTTTTGTAAATTCCATGTTAAAGAAGCGTTTTGGGTAAAATCGTTTCATTTATCGTAGGTGTTTTGACTTGTTGTTCTTGACATTATTATTACTTATATCATGATTTACTTACTTCCAGAATATAAAATTTGATTTATATATCATATATATTCAGTATATATATATATAATAGATAGATAAAATGAAAAACACCGTTCATGGAGACGGTAGTCCGTACGTACGCATGAACGCTGTTTTCCATTCCTTATTGTCTTGAAATGGAAGTAAGTAGATGACATACATATATATATATATATATATAATCCAGTAGCTTTATAATGTCATATATTTCATTATTATTTCTTATATATACTTTATAATCATTCTTAAATGGTTAACATGGAGAATGAATCTCATCGCGTCGTGGAGACGGTAGTCCGTACGTACGCACGAGCGATGATATCATTTTCATAAATATTGAATTGAATCGGAGTGGATTATACAATATATCAGAATCAATATGATGTTGTAATAACTATGTATAGTTATTATTTACACCATTATACCCATCCATGTAAGGTGGTGGTGGAAAATAGATTACACCACGGCGTGGAGATGGTATTCCGTACGTATGCACGCGCAGTGATTTCTTTTTCCGTAGGATGGATAAATGGTGAAATAGGGTTGTTTCATACTTATAATAACATATCAGTATATGAGTGATACTGATGTTATTACTTCATAATGAAACAACCTAAGAAGAAGAAGTGGAAGAAGAAATAAAGATGAAAGAATTGGTAACAGTAATTACCTCTTCTTTGAAGCGCCTCTTTGAGACCTCCTCTTAGGGCACTAAAATTGGTCTTTGGGGAAGACCAGAACCTCTAGGATGTTTCTAGGGAAGTGGAGAAGAGATTTTGGCAGGGGTTTTCCGAGCTTGAGTGCTCAAATTGGTGTGAGGAGGAGGGGGAGGAGGTGCCCTTTTATAAGGGAGGAGAGGGGCACCTTAGGAATATCTCAAAATATTATTTTATATTAAAGTCAAAATCGGTTTATAATGGATCCAAAGGGTCTTATTTCGAAGATAAGGTGGGGATGGGTCGAAATCCTATCAACAAATAAGATTTAGACAAGTTTAGGGTATTATTTTAACCTTATCAATTAGATTTAACTCTAAGTTAAATAATTTAACTTTTACCATGTCTTTTTGTTTTCTTTCACTATATGGTTAATAAACTTACTATAACATGCCAAACGAACCCCAAATTGTTTAGTATTAATATATATATCCTTATCTAAGTCATTTGGCCGAACCTTAGATTTTTAGGAATAAAATAACAATTAATAATATAATATTTGATTTAAAAACTATTTTGTGTCAATTTTGACACTATTTGATATATGATTTTTGTGAAAGTCATAACAGAATTATATGTTCGAACCAAGTTGATTAAATCAACATTAATATATCATAGTAACCTAGAAAATTAGTGGAATTCATAAAAAGTCTTAAATTACATTTATTTTGGTATTTATATTATCAATTATGTCAATATTTCATTAATAAGATAATTACTGCATCATCATTGTGTCATAAATAAATTAAATTATTTGATGTCTAAAAATTACAAATAAAATACCATCATGTAGGAAATATTTTTAGCTTTCTAATGAATATTTACAATCGAATTTATCTTATGTATAACCCCATATTATAAATGATTTACTTATTAAAATTTGATTTTAACTATTTTAACCCTTATTTAAATAAATTAATAATAAATGTCCTAATCTAATCCAAGTGGACCTAAATGGTCATATTTCATTCCTAAGTTTGTTTTTGGTCTAATTAAACTTGTCCAATAGAATTAGGACATGTGTTAGGGTAATATTAATATCATATTTACCCTTAGTTACCCAATTTACTATTAACCGCGGTAAAAAAAGTAAAAAGTTACTATTCACCAAAAAATTATTTTCATCTCATTGAACCAAATTTTAGTCCTTGATATTAACCGTGTCTCTCGGATTTTCGAAATTCCATTCAAAGAATCGGTAAAATTAAGTTTTATGCAAAATTCAGTTTTTAACCTACCACTTAGTGGTTTCACTATTCATCAAAAATTGAAAGTTTTCAGAAAAATACCAAAATTTCACCGTAGGCTAATTTCGATATTCTGAGTCCAAAAATGAAGTCCATTTTGAAAAATAAAATTTATAAAATTTCAAAAAGTGATTATTACTATTCATAACGGCTAGTTTTAATAGCATATCATTGTTTAGTGAAACTCGGTATTGCATATTACACACGCTATCGAGGAAGGTCGTGATTGCGTGTAATGCAAGGCATGTAAAGGATGCGTGTTGTGCAAGCTCCTTTTGGTGTAGCGTACAACACAAGACTTTAATAAAATTAAAAAGAATATTTTTTTATAAAATCTTGGGCTGTTACATTCTACCCCCCTTAAAATGAATTTCGCCCTCGAAATTCGTCGGGGTTATAAATGGTTTACTATTCGAAAGTTTCTTTAATAGAAACCCACATCGTAAAAAGGAATATCAAAACCAATCTTTAAAAACAAAAGTATGAAACGTAACGGTTACCCAAATAAACTAATCATTGGGTTTCCACATAGGTAAAAATATGGATATGGAAGAGAAATCTAACCATCATGTTCTGATGGAGAGTGGTAGAGAACATGGCTATGGAAAAGCCAGTAATCACAAAGCCATAAATTTGTGACGATCTAGGGTACCATCTGATTCATCAGATATAAGGGCCCTAGGACAACATTTTTGGTTTTCAAGATCATTTCCCTAAAGTTGAAGAATTTGAATTAGAATAAATACTTACTTTATTTTGGTACAATCTCACTATTGTTCGTGCCTTGAACAATTTCCACTTTATCTCTTATATAAATGAAGTTGAATTTGTTATTCGTGAAGTGTTAGCAGATCATGTGATAGAATGACGGGTCATTCCATCTGTCTCGAACAAAAGGTTAGCAAAAATTATATACATAAGTCGATCTATAGTGAGATTAATCATATATGGTTCCTAAAATGGACTTATACTTCATATATCATACTGCTTAATATAATAAAACTAGTTTCTTCTAAACAGGGACTTCCTGTAGGTCAGTGGTAGGCAATAAAGGCCAGTCGCACTTCGGTTGTGGGTTCGATTCCCACAGCCTTGTCTGAAGCGATGGGCTGTCGCCCGTCCTGCAGGTTTTCCTTTTTCCAAAACTATATAACATACCATCAATAATATCAAAAAAAAAAACAATACTAACTTATGTCCAACATAATCCATTCCAATCTTTTAGGCTTATCCATAATACTGCAGTCGACTCTCATAATATAGTGAAAATGATTACCAGAGATTTAACACCATCATCGATCCCCATATATCATAAGATATGTTTTGTTGGTCACATTCCAAACATTCAAAGTCCTTAATCGTGTATTCTCTTGAATACCTTAGTGAAAACATGAATGCAGTTAAAAGTTAACACTTTTCACATACCAAAATCCTCAAAATTCTATATACTCAAACTTAGTCCTTATATCAATCATGAGCTCATGAATACTGTTAAACATTTCATTTTCTCGTTTTCCCTTCATTATGCACATAATATCTCAATCACTTTGAATACCACATTAGACCAATACATAAATATTCCAATATTCCAAGATACAACATTATTTTGGAATCCCATTACATAAACACTTAATCATTCCACCACATCGTTGTCATATTCAACATTGCCAATAGTGATCGCATGTGACTTCCCTTTGTCCTTTGCCTTAAGCGGTTGCTCATGTCGATCATCACTAACCCTTGGATTAGGGCATTTATTAGCATAATGCCCCATTTCCTTGCACTTGAAGCATTGAAGTGTTGGTTGTACGTTCTCTGCAGTGTTTGCTTTATTCACTTCATTAGAATCCCATTTTCCATTACTTCGACACTCAGCTGCTCGATGACCTTCTTTTCCACACTTAAAACATTTTCTAGTCCCTTTAAGACAATCTCCACCATGCTTCTTTCCACACTTTGTGCATAAGGAAAGATTCATCTTCTTTTCACCATTATTCTGAGTTTTCTCCTTGAACTCCATCTTTCATTTCTTGTCAAACCCATGAGATGGATATGTAACACCAACTTCCATTTCTACCTTGATAGCACAACGCACAATTTCTTCATAGCTATTGAAGTCTCTTATAGCTAATGCCCTTCAAAGACTTGGTTTTAAGCCACTGAAAAATCGATCAACTTTACTTTCAGGTTGGATGATAATACCAGAAGCGTACCTTGCAAGTCTTGTAAAATTCGCTTCATAGGTACCAACAGATTCATCATCCCTTTTCTTCAGTTCAAGAAACTCTTTCTCCATCTTTGTTCGGAGAATACGAGGGAAGTACTTATTGAAAAATAAGTTCTTGAACTCGTCCCATTCCATAGACTCAATTTCATCCCTTTGCCTCGTATTCTTAATAAGATTCCACCATTGATCAGCATCTCCTTCCAAACGATACACTGCTAGGATGAATTTATCATGTTCAGAACATTGAAGAACTGAAAATATCTTTTCAGTAGTACTAATCCATTGTTCAGCAACTAATGGATCAGTAGACCCACTGAAAGAAGGTGGACGCTGCCTCATGAAGGATTCAACAGAATGTTGCTCCTTCCTTTTCTCGTTTGGAAGTCCTGCATGATTCATAGCTTGAGAAAGTTGTGTGAGCATGGCTACAAGATTTTGCATTCCGGCTCCCATATCGTTTGGTTTCTCAGGGGGACAATCATTGCATTGCCCATCACATTCCGCATTAACACGGTTCCTTCGGGTTCCAGCCATCGTCTAAAACCCCAAAAGAATAGTATGAGAGGAAAAAATCATGCTAGGGAAAACAACATAATAAAGGGGTAGTACCCTCAATATCTAACATCTTAGGTTAAATTCGAAGATCGTTAGCGCAATTCTAGGACTATAACCTATACGTATACTTAACCTTAGAGACATCCCTAGACATACCTTAGAAATATCTCTAGGGATCTCACTAACGTTTTCGCATCCTAGTTTCCAAAGGTTGACTAAACCTTTCCTCTGATACCAACTGTAGAGACCCATATCTTGACGTACATGGACATTACATTACATTTGCGGAATACTTAGTACATAACAAAAACACACACACAAGGACCGTAATAGTTTAGTGTCTTTGGAAACTCGGAATATAATCTTCTAATCATGGTGAAAAATCTTCAACATCTCCCATAAAGATCTCCTTTTTTCTTATACCAAAAACCTTTCTTTATATCCTGGGGAAAAGAAAACATAAAAGGGTGAGCTCAAATGCTCAGTAAGGGTAAAAAAAAGAAATATCAATCACATCATATACATAAGCACATAACTTTTGGAAATCTTAACCTGCAAAAGAGATCATAATTTCATAACATGGGGTAAATCATGGAAGTGAAATGTAATCACAATAATCATAACATAAAACATGAAACTTTGTGGCATTCACACATAATCATGGAAAATCATTTCTTGTTAGTCATGACTCATTTCCAAGACTATCTTAGTGGACAAAGTCCCTTTCTGAACCGAGTTCACTCCTCGTTTCAGTCCTGTATCACTGAACCGAAATAACCTTCCGTTGCAGCCATGTCTATCTCATGAGATATAAATTATTTACCCAATGCATTGGAGGGAGATATAGGTCCCACCCATCTTATAATGAATCCTTTCTTATGTGTGCCACATAATCATAAACCATACATCATAGCGTAACCCATGTAATAAAAATGGGATTCTTAAACAACATGACATCATAAAACAATTCATATAAGATAAAGGAATTCATAAAAATATTTCCATCACAACATAATAAAACCAATGTAATAATAGGGAAAAAAGCAGAACCCTTTTATTATCTTATATGGAAAATAATTTTGATAAAATACTTGAACTCCATTCTTGAGGAAAATATCCTTTCTACTTCAAAAACATTTTTCCTTTCATAACATGTCATGCGACTTTAAAATAAAATAAGTTGATTAAAAATAAACATGAAAACTTCTAAAGGACGTTTCTTGGAAATAATGTTTTAAAAATCCATTCATGCTTTATAAGTTAAAAAAACATTCTTCGTACTTTTGTCGGAAAAGTCAAAAAGCACCTCGTACGAAAAACGACAAAAGATTCCTTTCATTTCTTTTACTAAAAACTCACCGAAGGGTAAAAATGGATTTAAACAATTGTAGGTGGATGGAAATAATAATACATATTTATGAAACATGGATGTGGATGATAAAATACACCCCAGTAAATACTTACGAATAAACAATCTCGGATAAAAATGAGATTGTGATATTTTCCCTTACCTTAGGTCCGATTTTCTTCGTATGTGTCTGAACCTCCTGTATAATGATTTAAATAATGTCATTGACTTATTATAGAATCATATTAATTGTTATGATATCATATATGGTTCACTTATGACATTATATTACCCGTTCTTTTGTAAATTCCATGTTAAAGAAGCGTTTTGGGTAAAATCGTTTCATTTATCGTAGGTGTTTTGACTTGTTGTTCTTGACATTATTATTACTTATATCATGATTTACTTACTTCTAGAATATAAAATTTGATTTATATATCATATATATTCAGTATATATATATAATAGATAGATAAAATGAAAAACACCGTTCATGGAGACGGTAGTCCGTACGTACGCATGAACGCTGTTTTCCATTCCTTATTGTCTTGAAATGGAAGTAAGTAGATGACATACATATATATATATATACATAATCCAGTAGCTTTATAATGTCATATATTTCATTATTATTTCTTATATATACTTTATAATCATTCTTAAATGGTTAACATTGAGAATGAATCTCATCGCGTCGTGGAGACGGTAGTCCGTACGTACGCACGAGCGATGATATCATTTTCATAAATATTGAATTGAATCGGAGTGGATTATACAATATATCAGAATCAATATGATGTTGTAATAACTATGTATAGTTATTCTTTACACCATTATACCCATCCATGTAAGGTGGTGGTGGAAAATAGATTACACCACGGCGTGGAGACGGTATTCCGTACGTACGCACGCGCAGTGATTTCTTTTTCCGTAGGATGGATAGATGGTGAAATAGGGTTGTTTCATACTTATAATAACATATCAGTATATGAGTGATACTGATGTTATTACTTCATAATGAAACAACCTAAGAAGAAGAAGTGGAAGAAGAAATAAAGATGAAAGAATTGGTAACGGTAATTACCTCTTCTTTGAAGCGCCTCTTTGAGACCTCCTCTTAGGGCACTAAAATTGATCTTTGAGGAAGACCAGAACCTCTAGGATGTTTCTAGGGAAGTGGAGAAGAGATTTTTGCAGGGGTTTGCCGAGCTTGAGTGCTCAAATTGGTGTGTGGAGGAGGGGGAGGAGGTGCCCTTTTATAAGGGAGGAGAGGGGCACCTTAGGAATATCTCAAAATATTATTTTATATTAAAGTCAAAATCGGTTTATAATGGCTCCAAAGGGTCTTATTTCGAAGATAAGGTGGGGATGGGTCGAAATCCTATCAACTAATAAGATTTAGACAAGTTTAGGGTATTATTTTAACCTTATCAATTAGATTTAACTCTAAGTTAAATAATTTAACTTTTACCATGTCTTTTTGTTTTCTTTCAATATATGGTTAATAAACTTACTATAACATGCCAAACGAACCCCAAATTGTTTATTATTAATATATATATCCTTATCTAAGTCATTTGGCTGAACCTTAGATTTTTAGGAATAAAATAACAATTAATAATATAATATTTGATTTAAAAACTATTTTGTGTCAATTTTGACACTATTTGATATATGATTTTTGTGAAAGTCATAACAGAATTATATGTTCGAACCAAGTTGATTAAATCAACATTAATATATCATAGTAACCTAGAAAATTAGTGTAATTCATAAAAAGTCTTAAATTACATTTATTTTGGTATTTATATTATCAATTATGTCAATATTTCATTAATAAGATAATTACTGTATCATCTTTGTGTCATAAATAAATTAAATTATTTGATGTCTAAAAATTACAAATAAAATACCATCATGTAGGAAATATTTTTAGCTTTCTAATGAATATTTACAATCGAATTTATCTTATGTATAACCCCATAGTATAAATGATTTACTTATTAAACTTTGATTTTAACTATTTTAACCCTTCTTTAAATAAATTAATAATAAATGTCCTAATCTAATCCAAGTGGACCTAAATGGTCATATTTTATTCCTAAGTTTGTTTTTGGTCGAATTACACTTGTCCAATAGAATTAGGACATGTGTTAGGTTAATATTAATATCATATTTACCCTTAGTTACCCAATTTACTATTAATCGTGGTAAAAAAAGTAAAAAGTTACTATTCACCAAAAAATTATTTTCATCTCATTGAACCAAATTTTAGTCCTTGATATTAACCGTGTCTCTCGGATTTTCGAAATTCCATTCAAAGAATCGGTAAAATTAAGTTTTATGCAAAATTCAGTTTTTAACCTACCACTTAGTGGTTTCACTATTCCTCAAAAATTGAATGTTTTCAGAAAAATTCCAAAATTTCACCGTAGGCTAATTTCGATATTCTGAGTCCAAAAATGAAGTCCATTTTGAAAAATAAAATTTATAAAATTTCAAAAAGTGATTATTACTATTCATAACGGCTAGTTTTAATAGCATATCATTGTTTAGTGAAACTCGGTATTGCGTATTACACACGCTATCGAGGAAGGTCGTGATTGCGTGTAATGCAAGGCATGTCAAGGATGCGTGTTGTGCAAGCTCCTTTTGGTGTAGCGTACAACACAATACTTTAATAAAATTAAAAAGAATATTTTTTTATAAAATCTTGGGCTGTTACATTCTACCCCCCTTAAAATGAATTTTGCCCTCGAAATTCGTCGGGGTTATAAATGGTTTACTATTCGAAAGTTTCTTTAATAGAAACCCACATCGAAAAAAGGAATATCAAAACCAATCTTTAAAAACAAAAGTATGAAACGTAACGGTTACCCAAATAAACTAATCATTGGGTTTCCACATAGGTGAAAATATGGATATGGAAGAGAAATATAACCATCATGTTCTGATGGAGAGTGGTAGAGAACATGGCTATGGAAAAGCCAGTAATCACAAAGCCATAAATTTGTGACGATCTAGGGTACCATCTGATTCATCAGATATAAGGGCACTAGGACAACATTTCTGGTTTTCAAGATCATTTCCCTAAAGTTGAAGAATTTGAATTAGAATAAATACTTACTTTATTTTGGTACAATCTCACTATTGTTCGTGCCATGAACAATTTCCACTTCATCTCTTATATAAATGAAGTTGAATTTGTTATTCGTGAAGTGTTAGCAGATCATGTGATAGAATGACGAGTCATTCCATCTGTCTCGAACAAAAGGTTAGCAAAAATTATATACATAAGTCGATCTATAGTGAGATTAATCATATATGGTTCCTAAAATGGACTTATACTTCATATATCATACTGCTTAATATAATAAAACTAGTTTCTTCTAAACAGGGACTTCCTGTAGGTCAGTGGTAGGCGATAAAGGCCAGTCGCACTTCGGTTGTGGGTTCGATTCCCACAGCCTTGTCTGAAGCGATGGGCTGTCGCCCGTCCTGCAGGTTGTCCTTTTTCCAAAACTATATAACATCTCATCAATAATATCGAAAAAACAAACAATACTAACTTATGTCCAACATAATCCATTCCAATCTTTTAGGCTTATCCATAATACTGCAGTCGACTCTCATAATATAGTGAAAATGATTACCAGAGATTTAACACCATCATCGATCCCCATATATCATAAGATATGTTTTGTTGGTCACATTCCAAACATTCAAAGTCCTTAATCGTGTATTCTCTTGAATACCTTAGTGAAAACATGAATGCAGTTAAAAGTTAACACTTTTCACATACCAAAATCCTCAAAATTCTATATACTCAAACTTAGTCCTTATATCAATCATGAGCTCATGAATACTGTTAAACATTTCATTTTCTCGTTTTCCCTTCATTATGCGCATAATATCTCAATCACTTTGAATACCACATTAGACCAATACATAAATATTCCAATATTCCAAGATACAACATTATTTTGGAATCCCATTACATAAACACTTAATCATTCCACCACATCGTTGTCATATTCAACATTGCCAATAGTGATCGCATGTGACTTCCCTTTGTCCTTTGCCTTAAGTGGTTGCTCATGTCGATCATCACTAACCCTTGGATTAGGGCATTTATTAGCATAATGCCCCATTTCCTTGCACTTGAAGCATTGAAGTGTTGGTTGTACGTTCTCTGCAGTGTTTGCTTTATTCACTTCATTAGAATCCCATTTTCCATTACTTCGACACTCAGCTGCTCGATGACCTTCTTTTCCACACTTAAAACATTTTCTAGTCCCTTTAAGACAATCTCCACCATGCTTCTTTCCACACTTTGTGCATAAGGAAACATTCATCTTCTTTTCACCATTATTCTGAGTTTTCTCCTTGAACTCCATCTTTTGTTTCTTGTCAAACCCATGAGATGGATATGTAACACCAACTTCCATTTCTACCTTGATAGCACAACGCACAATTTCTTCATAGCTACTGAAGTCTCTTATAGCTAATGCCCTTCGAAGACTTGGTTTTAAGCCACTGAAAAATCGATCAACTTTACTTTCAGGTTGGATGATAATACCAGAAGCGTACCTTGCAAGTCTTGTAAAATTCGCTTCATAGGTACCAACAGATTCATCATCCCTTTGCTTCAGTTCAAGAAACTCTTTCTCCATCTTTGTTCGGAGAATACGAGGGAATTACTTATTGAAAAATAAGTTCTTGAACTCGTCCCATTCCATAGACTCAATTTCATCCCTTTGCCTCGTATTCTTAATAAGATTCCACCATTGATTAGAATCTCCTTCCAAACGATACACTGCTAGGATGACTTTATCATGTTCAGAACATTGAAGAACTGAAAATATCTTTTCAGTAGTACTAATCCATTGTTCAGCAACTAATGGATCAGTAGACCCACTGAAAGAAGGTGGACGCTGCCTCATGAAGGATTCAACAGAATGTTGCTCCTTCCTTTTCTCGTTTGGAAGTCCTGCATGATTCATAGCTTGAGAAAGTTGTGTGAGCATGGCTACAAGATTTTGCATTCCGGCTCCCATATCGTTTGGTTGCTCAGGGGGACAATCATTGCATTGCCCATCACATTCCGCATTAACACGGTTCCTTCGGGTTCCTGCCATCGTCTAAAACCCCAAAAGAATAGTATGAGAGGAAAAAATCATGCTAGGGAAAACAACATAATAAAGGGGTAGTACCCTCAATATCTAACATCTTAGGTTAAATTCGAAGATCGTTAGCGTAATTCTAGGACTATAACCTATACGTATACTTAACCTTAGAGACATCCCTAGACATACCTTAGAAATATCTCTAGGGATCTCACTAACGTTTTCGCATCCTAGTTTCCAAAGGTTGACTAAACCTTTCCTCTGATACCAACTGTAGAGACCCGTATCTTGATGTACATGGACATTACATTACATTTGCGGAATACTGCGTACATAACAAAAACACACACACAAGGACCGTAATAGTTTAGTGTCTTTGGAAACTCGGAATATAATCTTCTAATCGTGGTGAAAGATCTTCAACATCTCCCATAAAGATCTCCTTTTTTCTTATACCTAAAACCTTTATATATATCCTGGGGAAAAGAAAACATAAAAGGGTGAGCTGAAATGATCAGTAAGGGTAAACAAAAGAAATATCAATCACATCATATACATAAGCACATAACTTTTGGAAATCTTAACCTGCAAAAGAGATCATAATTTCATAACATGGGGTAAATCATGGAAGTGAAATGTAATCACAATAATCATAACATAAAACATGAAACTTTGTGGCATTCACACATAATCATGGAAAATCATTTCTTGTTAGTCATGACTCATTGCCAAGACTATCTTAGTGGACAAAGTCCCTTTCTGAATCGAGTTCACTCCTCGTTTCAGTCCTGTATCACTGAACCGAAATAACCTTCCGTTCCAGCCATGTCTATCTCATGAGATATAAAATCTTTACCCAATGCATTGGAGGGAGATATAGGTCCCACCCATCTTATAATGAATCCTTTCTTATGTGTGCCACATAATCATAAACCATACATCATAGCGTAACCCATGTAATAAAAATGGGATTCTTAAACAACATGACATCATAAAACAATTCATATAAGATAAAGGAATTCATAAAAATATTTCCATCACAACATAATCAAACCAATGTAATAATAGGGAAAAAAACAGAACCCTTTTATTATCTTATATGGAAAATAATTTTGATAAAATACTTGAACTCCATTCTTGAGGAAAATATCCTTTCTACTTCAAAAACATTTTTCCTTTCATAACATGTCATGCGACTTTAAAATAAAATAAGTTGATTAAAAATAAACCTGAAAACTTCTAAAGGAAGTTTCTTGGAAATAATGTTTTAAAAATCCATTCATGCTTTATAAATTAAAAAAAACATTCTTCGTACTTTTGTCGGAAAAGTCAAAAAGCACCTCGTACGAAAAACGACAAAAGATTCCATTCATTTCTTTTACTAAAAACTCACCGAAGGGTAAAAATGGATTTAAACAATTGTAGGTGGATGGAAATAATAATACATATTTATGAAACATGGATTTGGATGATAAAATACACCCCAGTAAATACTTACGAATAAACAATCTCGGATAAAAATGAGATTGTGATATTTTCCCTTACCTTAGGTCCGATTTGCTTCGTATGTGTCCGAACCTCCTGTATAATGATTTAAATAATGTCATTGACTTATTATAGAATCATATTCATTGTTATGATATCATATATGGTTCACTTATGACATTATATTACCCGTTCTTTTGTAAATTCCATGTTAAAGAAGCGTTTTGGGTAAAATCGTTTCATTTATCGTAGGTGTTTTGACTTGTTGTTCTTGACATTATTATTACTTATATCATGATTTACTTACATCCAGAATATAAAATTTGATTTATATATCATATATATTCAGTATATATATATAATAGATAGATAAAATGAAAAACACCGTTCATGGAGACGGTAGTCCGTACGTAGGCATGAACGCTATTTTCCATTCTTTATTGTCTTGAAATGGAAGTAAGTAGATGACATACATATATATATATACATAATCCAGTAGCTTTATAATGTCATATATTTCATTATTATTTCTTATATATACTTTATAATCATTCTTAAATGGTTAACATGGAGAATGAATCTCATCGCGTCGTGGAGACGGTAGTCCGTACGTACGCACGAGCGATGATATCATTTTCATAAATATTGAATTGAATCGGAGTGGATTATACAATATATCAGAATCAATATGATGTTTTAATAACTATGTATAGTTATTCTTTACACCATTATACCCATCCATGTAAGGTGGTGGTGGAAAATAGATTACACCACGGCGTGGAGACGGTATTCCGTACGTACGCACGCGCAGTGATTTCTTTTTCCGTAGGATGGATAGATGGTGAAATAGGGTTGTTTCATACTTATAATAACATATCAGTATATTAGTGATACTGATATTATTACTTCATAATGAAACAACCTAAGAAGAATAAGTGGAAGAAGAAATAAAGATGAAAGAATTGGTAACGGTAATTACCTCTTCTTTGAAGCGCCTCTTTGAGACCTCCTCTTAGGGCACTAAAATTGGTCTTTGAGGAAGACCAGAACCTCTAGGATGTTTCTAGGGAAGTGGAGAAGAGATTGTGGTAGGGGTTGGCCGAGCTTGAGTGCTCAAATTGGTGTGAGGAGGAGGGGGAGGAGGTGCCCTTTTATAAGGGAGGAGAGGGGCACCTTAGGAATATCTCAAAATATTATTTTATATTAAAGTCAAAATCGGTTTATAATGGCTCCAAAGGGTCTTATTTCGAAGATAAGGTGGGGATGGGTCGAAATCCTATCAACCAATAAGATTTAGACAAGTTTAGGGTATTATTTTAACCTTATCAATTAGATTTAACTCTAAGTTAAATAATTTAACTTTTACCATGTCTTTTTGTTTTCTTTTACTATATGGTTAATAAACTTACTATAACATGCCAAACGAACCCCAAATTGTTTATTATTAATATATATATCCTTATCCAAGTCATTTTGCCGAACCTTAGATTTTTAGGAATAAAATAACAATTAATAATATAATATTTGATTTAAAAACTATTTTGTGTCAATTTTGACACTATTTGATATAGGATTTTTCTGAAAGTCATAACCGAATTATATGTTCGAAACAAGTTGATTAAATAAACAATAATATATCATAGTAACCTAGAAAATTAGTGGAATTCATAAAAAGTCTTAAATTACATTTATTTTGGTATTTATATTATCAATTATTTCAATATTTCATTAATAAGATAATTACTGCATCATCTTTGTGTCATAAATAAATTAAATTATTTGATGTATAAAAATTACAAATAAAATACCATCATGTAAGAAATATTTTTAGCTTTCTAATGAATATTTACAATCGAATTTATCTTATGTATAACCCCATATTATAAATGATTTACTTATTAAACATTGATTTTAACTATTTTAACCCTTCTTTAAATAAATTAATAATAAATGTCCTAATCTAATCCAAGTGGACCTAAATGGTCATATTTTATTCCTAAGTTTGTTTTTGGTCGAATTACACTTGTCCAATAGAATTAGGACATGTGTTAGGGTAATATTAATATCATATTTACCCTTAGTTACCCAATTTACTATTAACCGCGGTAAAAAAAGTAAAAAGTTACTATTCACCAAAAAATTATTTTCATCTCATTGAACCACATTTTAGTCCTTGATATTAACCGTGTCTCTCGGATTTTCGAAATTCTATTCACAGAAGCGGTAAAATTAAGTTTTATGCAAAATTCAGTTTTTAACCTACCACTTAGTGGTTTCACTATTCATCAAAAATTGAAAGTTTTCAGAAAAATACCAAAATTTCACCGTAGGCTAATTTCAATATTCTGAGTCCAAAAATGAAGTCCATTTTGAAAAATAAAATTTATAAAATTTCAAAAAGTGATTATTACTATTCATAACGGCTTGTTTTAATAGCATATCATTGTTTAATGAAACTCGGTATTGCGTATTACACATGCTATCGAGGAAGGTCGTGATTGCGTGTAATGCAAGGCATGTCAAGGATGCGTGTTGTGCAAGCTCCTTTTGGTGTAGTGTACAACACAAGACTTTAATAAAATTAAAAAGAATATTTTTTTATAAAATCTTGGGTTGTTACATAGTTGATATGACCATGCACTATGGATATCCTCTCCATAACCAATATGACATCGTAAGGCCTTGACGCTGCTACTAGGAGATCCCAACCGAAGATCTCACCTCCAAGCATAAGTTTATGCTGCTGGCACCAATGTTTAATCGTTGAATCCCCTATTAGAAGTCTCTAGCAATAAGGATCAAGCAAACGTCTCCAATGTAATATCTGAGCTCCAAACAATAGTACTAGAAAGGAAGGAGTGAATATAATCTCTGCCTATAAGTACTATAGGTAGAGTATAGAAGACATAGATAATACCTCATATCATATCTAGGGAACCATGGTCATATTCCTCTACTTCCTATAGCAGATCTCGCCCCTATCTTTCTGCTCCCTGAGATCAGGGTGGACCACCGTGGGGTAGTGGAGGAAACACCTCAAACCATCACCCACCACCTGCCGCTCGGCCAACCCCCTGCCACATCTACAACCATGTGGACCTCCTTTCTCGAACCGATGTCACAATCTCGGTGGCCCTTCAACAATATGTTGGTCATCTGTATGGAATCTCGAGCTATCACATGCCATGTGTCCTTGCCCATCACACAGAAAGAAATGTATGGCCCCCCGTCTGACTCCCTCTGGCTCGATAGCCTTGCACGGTCAATCCTGAGTCCTGTGGTCAGCCTCTAAATGACCTGGCCTACTTGGTCCCATGCATCTATTGTCTATTGCCTACCGAAAACTCAGCTGCCTGGGTTATATTGGTAGCTCTAACTACATTCACCTGCTCCGCCAATAAGCTCTCCATCAGATGGGCTCGCTCTACCACCCCTGCATGGGTAATGATATAGATAGACACCAATGATGCTCTATTCTCCCACATGAGTCCCTGATAAAAGGACCAATCCATGAAGAAAGGGTCTCTCACCATATATGTTGTGTATGAGAAATTTCTTGTGAACCTTTTCTAGTACTCAGCCAATGTCAGGTTGTCCTGTTGTAGGTGATGTACCTCTTGAAAACACACAGAGCACATCATCAATGGGAAAAACACCTCTCGGAAAAGCCTCTCGAAGTAAACCCAAGTGATGGTTGCCTCATCGTGAGTATAGATAGTAAAGCTCCATTGTCTTCCTTCTGATCTCCATAGAAGGATTGCCACCAATATAACTGTCTAGTCAGGAAGTGTCCTCACTAAGTATAAGCCCCGCGTCACAACCTCTAGACAGTCCTCAGCGACCTGAGGATTCATCTCTCCCCTGCACCTGGGAGGTCTCTGTACCAGAAACTCATGTAGGGCACTCATCCAAAGAACATCCACTACTGGAACCGCCGACAGTAGAGGCTGACCATCAGGTGGTGGTAGCACTTGAGAACCAACCAGTGGGCCATATCTATAACTAGTCCCGGAATGGACACCTCGTCGATAGGGTGGATATCCTCACAACCTCATACTAGGATCCTTTTTTGTCGTCCATGCGAAGGCATCCTAATATAGGTCATGATGTACTATAATTAGAATGCTATAATTGGTGTCCTACCACTTTTTTAAAATAAGGAGACACTTATGCAACTATTGTTTTCATGTATAGAGCTGAAAACATAATTCAAGGTCCTTGTGTATGGATACGACGGATGTCACACCAATACTGGACTCCTCGAATTTGAAAGTAGAACTCGCAACACATAACCCGGTTTCCCTAAAACAATATAATATACTCATAGTATTTGAGGGGGAACCAAAAGAACTCAAATACCCCTTTTTCATGAACCGTCCCCTAGGTCCCTTGTCATGAGTACCCTAAACATGCCTCCCAATGACAATAGGCTGGAGACTAGTGCCAATGGCATTAACCTGCAAGTGGGAGGAATTTTCCTTGATACATGTATTCACGCACATGGCCAACAATGTCCCATATTACAAAAAGGAAAAAAAATTACCAATGAATAACTGAGCACATGTACAGCTGAAAAAAGTGAGAAAAAGTACAAACCCAAGATAAAATATTGAAAAATGTAAAGTACAAAAAGTTATCTGATGGCCATCCATAGTAAAACCGACCAGATCATGATAGTAGGTAAGCTATTGGATGTTGATGTTGTATGTACTGTCATCCCAATCCTACTGACCCTCACCTGTCCAGGGAGACCATTTCCTCTGTCATAGTGTTCATCCATCCCATATCTCTGGGTACCTCTGTCGAAACATCGGTCATATGCACTAGACACAACACGTGCAGCCAGAGCCAGTGTAGGGGTGAGTTACATAGCACTCAGTATGGACATCAAAACAAAAAGTAAAGAACACACAAAAATTCCTCAATGTAAAACATGATACATAAGACAACTCACACCAGGTACTCTAGGATAGTAATAGTAGCATCATCAAACACAGCTTCGAACACCTTAGTTGCTGGATAACACCCTGTATATTGAGTACAGTGGGCCTGTGAGATCATACAGAGCCGCTTCCCACTAAAATTGAAATACTTATGTACTCCACCACATCACGTACTAGGGGTCTGTCGTGTCACACATAGTCGGTCCCAACCGTGCCCTGCTGAGGTACTCCTCTTGTCTATAATCGTGAGTCTGCCAAGTCACACATAGGTGATCCCCACTATGGGCCTTCCATGTCACACGGAGATTCTTCCCACTAGGATGTTGATGTTGGAGTTGGTGGTCTAGAACCAAATACTTTGTACTTTATTCATTAAATAAAATCCTTATCACATCTAGATTGTTCTTCTGCTTGACATGTCATGTGATAATGTCCTAAGGACAGCTGTTGCATTAAAGGGTCGTAGCGGATCCCAGCTATGATGAGAAACCGGAAGTGCCATAACACTGTTCTTGAATGTATGTTCTATGGCCGGATGATATTATTTGAGGGACACAAATAATACAGGTCATTAGGGGTGAGGAATCATAAAACTTTGAGGCACCTTCTCATGGTGTGCGCCCTTGGTAATATCCAGGAGGATATTATGAGAACGAGACCCGCTAGTAGGAAATCCACATTTCATAGTGTCATTGGATGTTCCTATCTACGAACGTGTGTATTGATCCTTAGAATTTAAGATTATTATAAATGGGTATTACAACTCGCGCACTTAGATGTATTGACGAAAATTGTGACGACACACTGTTCGCAGTGAGGTAGGATATGTTGGGTGCGTCACGAGTAATACTGCATTAATAGATAATGCGAGAAAGGATTTGTCCCTTCCGTTCCATAAATGAAGTAGATATCTCAGGCCCTTTGATGTAATTGATATAGCCTAAATAAATCCATGGCCATGGTAAGGTATGGGCAAGTTCAATTCTGGGAAGTCAAAGAAAGAATAATCAAGCACATGGGATAATGGAACTAGCATGCAACCCGCTTGATTGGAGATATCGGGACAAAGGGATTATATTACACGGTAAGCGTTTGTAGGAGGTAACACGTCATTGCGGCGTTAACTTCTTTCTCTATGGGTGCCTTGGCGTGTTGCTAGACGCTAACCTTGGACTTTAGGCAGGCTCAACCTAATGCCACTGAGAAAGAGGCCTAGAGGGTCACACACTAAGTGTGTCCATGTATCTAAGTTAAATATTAATTTAACAAGTTAAATTAATATTATTCCCGACTGTGGTTTCTTAATTATTTAAGTATGTCTGATCGCATTTATTTTGACACTAGTTATTCGAGAGAATATATTGTGGACGAAATAATATATTTATTAGCGAGTAATGCAGTTAAATTTATTTAAGAAATAAATAGTCATTACTCAAGGTCTCATAAATGTGGTGGAGAAAAATGGAAACTAAAAGTACACACCGTGTATATTAAATATACACGCCTTGTAGTTTTATGGAAAACAAGTACACGCCGTGTATTAATTATTACACGCAGTGTAGTTTTTCCAGTTGGGATTTTGAGGATTTAATATTATTTTATTAACTGATATTTATTATAATCAGCGTGGGGGCATGTCAAGGAATTAATAATTCGACATGGGGGGGTTTTCAATAAGAGTTAATGAAATAAATAAAATGCGTAACGCGTTTATTTATTTTCATAACTCTATTAACCTCAAACATGATTATAAATATCCTCACAACCCCAACATTTTGATAAGCCATTGTTTGTGTACAACGGATTTGGAAATACTCTCAAGCCAAGAGAGAATTCTCTTTCCACCAAGAACACACTCAAGTTACGAGAGCAAGATCATCCACCAGATCAAGGCAGTCAAAGGAGGATATCGCAAGCGAATGTTCTTCCGCGCTAGCACTCGGAGATCCCTTCAGCAATGTCTGGAGATACATGACACACGTGTGGATCACCTCTAGAGGAATCCTACACATGGATTCTACGACGCAACGACGGATCACCGAATCATGACCGGACACATCAACGAAGAAATAATTCCAACGAGGTAATTCTTATGCATTAATTAAATTAATTATAATCAACATATGATGATCCTCCTCAAGGGTTCCGGGACTCTTCTATTCTTTTTGTTCTTCGTTCTATTCTGATGATTCGGAGTTTTATATCGTGACAGATCTCGCATTGAACGTTGTTTAACGTTAAAATTAAAGTTGGGAAAACCCACTAACGCGCTTCCGCAGCACCTGGAACCTACAAGTGGTATCAGAGCGGTCATATCGTTGGTTATAATTATTTAGTTTTTCTTTTGTGATTTACGCATTTAATAATTTATTTATTTCAATTCATGTTTAATCGGTCTGAAAATCTGAATCTCGAGATCTGTTCTTCCTCCCTCCTTTCTCGTTCACCTCATAGAAATGGATTTTTCATTTAATTTTGATTAAAATAAAATAGAGGAACTCATCCGGAGGAGCCAAACGTTTCTGGCCGTATAACACCAGAATACACGGTGTGTATTCGGAAGTACACACCGTGTAGTCTAGGTTCAATGCATTGACTGATCCGCCAAATCAGGCCGTGTATTGGATTCTTTCTAAGAATTTAAGACACCGTGTGCTGACCAGAAATAGGTGGCACACAGTTTCCGGAATACACGTCGTATGGTCCAATGAACACGGCGTGTAGTCCCTTCGGGTTAGGGTTGGGTCGTGTTCTCCATACATGGCCTGCCCGGATTGAAACCGTGTAACGCAGAAACTACATGGCATGTGCCCCACTGTACACGCCGTGTACTCCGAAAATTTCTGAAGTACATTAACACGCCTTATCCCCGGGCGTGTACTTCGGATTGACGGTGAAGAAAATTACACGCCGTGTTGTTGGAACTACACGTCGTGTACTCACCCAAATTACGCAGATTTATTAAAATTTATTATTTTATTATACAAACCCTTGAGACGTGTTCCATGGTGTAGGGGTAAAGCTGAGTCACAACACGTGATAGGTTTTTTCTATATATGTGTTTAATTTAACATCGGCGTAATAAATGGGAATTCACCGGGTTGCCTACAAGGTACAAGTTACGTACAAGGATAATTTCAAATGAATTTATTTGTTTAAAATTATGATGGATGTGAATCTCAAGTAAATTCAAAAAATTGATTTTAGATAAAAGGATTTATTAATTAAATATAATTAATTGATTCGAGCATGATTTATCTTAAACAAGAACGATTAAAGAATTGAATGCTAGTTTTATTTATGCGTAAATATCGTTGCGTGTATGGATGATCATGAGCTAGACCGAGACCTTTGTATGAGAATGGTTTCTTTTAATTTATTTATTTAAATTAAATTTGTTGGCCTGCGAGCCATCTCCTCATTAATATGTAGGGCATGCGCGCCCAATGATTATTTTATGTAAAAACCCCTTTTTACCCCTCACCTGCGTGTGAGATAAATGCATATGTAGTGGATGGAGCACCCAAGCTAGTTGAGGCGGCTCAAGTCTGGAGCCAAGGTGAAACCAATCCATGGAGATACAAAGGTGGATAGGTGTAAAGCTGTAGACACGAACCCGAAAGGTTCAAAGTGTTTCTCCCCTAGGTCTTGGGTTAGTTTATCAACCGCTGGATAAACTAACCAATAAAAAAGCTCATGATCATACCATTTTTTTTATTTTTTTCAGTTGCATGGTTTATTTATTGTGGGTGTGTTTTAACGATCACACAATTAATGAATTAAACGAGCATTCAAGATGGAACTAAAATCAAATTGGCTTATACGTAAATATTATCTTAGACATGGTTAATCACTTAAGTATATCCCACTTAATATTAACAAGCATGTAATCAAAGATAATAAAATGGAAATTTAAGTATAAGGATAAAATCCCTCAAGATAAATATTAAGTCGACATAGACTTCCATAATCTTGGTTAGAATCGAACCATAGTTCAAAGTGCTTGACCAACCCTAGTTGGGGTGCTTTCAATTATCGGGGAATTCTAATTTAAGGTTTTGGGTTGACTTGACTTGGTTCGCATCAAGGGTTGACTTCCACAGCAGGACTTGGTGTGACCAAGAGGCAAAGGTTGAGGAAATCCAAAAAAGGATTTCAGGATTGGGGAGTCCACTCAGCGGATCAAGGAACTGCGAGTTAATGCAATTGGACTTTGGAATGCCTACCTAAAACCCTTCAAGTTTCTTGACCAACCCTAGTTGGGTTAATGCGAAGGGAAATATGGATCCTTGCCACTAGAATATTCATGCAACAGAACATTCTGAAGTCAATGGTGAGGGCTATTGGATTTCGATAAAATAGTGGGAGACTAATAAGTATTAATTTATTTGTCTCAATTTTTATAATAAAGTACTAAACCTTTTCTCATATCAATTTGTAGAAACGACAAGAAAATGACTTCAAACATATCATTGCTCACCAGACTCGAGAAAGAAAACCTTCTCACCGGCACCAATTTCCAAGAGTGGTAGAGGCATTTACGCGTCGTCCTTCGCCACGAAAGGAAATTATATGTGCTGGAAGAGCCTATTCTAGTTGCTCCTGGGAAAGAGGATAGTGATGAGGAATTATCTCTCTACATGAAACACATGGATGATTCCACAGATGTCCAGTGTTTCATGCTATCGGCCATGTCTAATGAGCTCTTGAAGCAACATGAAGAAATGGATGCGTATAGCATGATGTCTCACCTTAAAGATCTCTACCAAGAGAAGGCGAGACAGGAGAGGTATGAGATCTCCAATTCTTTGTTTACCTTGAAGCTTGGAGAGTCTGCGCTAGTTGGGCCTCATGTAGTCAAGCTTATTGGCTACATTGAATGCTTGGAAATATTAGGGATTAAATTCTCGGATGAGTGGCGTACATATCTCATCCTATCATCACTGCCCAAGACCTTCTCTAGCTTCATTGTTAACTATAACATGAGCGGAAATGAGAAGAGTCTATTGGAGATTCTGACCTTGATTCTCCAGGTAGATAAGGACATGGGGCGTGACAAACCAGCGGTGCTTATGGTGAACAAGAAAAGGAAGGACAAGGCAAAGGGGACAAAGACTTATAAACGGTCTGAAGCCCCCGATCACCGTCCCTCCAAGAAGGGGAAGATCCAGAGGCAGGGCAAGGAACGGGAGGCAGTGTGTTTTGCATGTGGCATGCAGGGCCATTGGAAGAGGAATTGCACCCAGAAGCGTGGGGACGCTAAAGGTGTGTTCGTTATCGAGTGAAATCTTTCTATTTCTACACATTGGATATTGGATACAGTGTGTGGGGCTCACATCTGTATTCAAATGCAGGAACCAAGTAGATTTAGAAAAATCTCCAGAGGAGAGGTGGATCTTCGAGCTGCCAATGGCGCAAGGCTGGCTGCGTTGGCTATTGGCGACTATCACCTCTCATTGCCAACTAGCATGATTTTGGTTTTACAAAACTGTTATTTTATGCCTAGTGTTACCAAGAACATAATTTATGTGTCTTGTTTGGATATGGATGGATTTATTTTCAAGTTTGGAAATAAGGGTTGTCTCTTTTATAATAACAACGTATGTTATGGTATGGAACATTTGAATAATGTATGTATTAAATTACGAAAACCAAGTGTTGGAAATCGATAACGAAACAAACTCACATGACTCATACATCACCCAGTTATGGCATCACCGCCTTGGTCATGTGAACGAGAAGCGCTTGACAAAGCTCGGCCAAGATGGCTATTTAGACTCTACTGATCTAAAACCACTTGATAGATGTCACACTTGTTTACAAGGAAAAATGACCAAGCCGCCTTTTGGTGGACAAGGTGAAAGGGCCACAGAGCTTCTAGGATTGGAAGACACAGATGTGTGTGGACCATTTCCAGTAGAAGCTAGAGGTGGATATTCTTACATTATTACTTTTACTGATGATTTGAGTAGATATGGCTATGTCTAATAATGAGGTATAAGTCATATTCCTTAGAGAGATTTAAGGAATTAAATAATGAAGTAGAGAATCAACTTGGTAAGAAGATAAAGAAGCTTCGATCGGATCGAGGTGGAGAATATCTGAACTAAGAGTTCATCGATCTTCTATGGGAGTCTGGGATTCTATCTCAGCTCACTCCTCCTTATACACCATAGTGGAATGGTGTTAGTGAAAGGAGGAACCACACCTTGTTGGACATGGTGAGGTGGATGATGAGTCATGTGGATCTTCCATTATCCTTTTGGGGATATGCATTACAAACTGTAGCATACACATTAAACCGAGTTCCAACTAATGCGGAAAATGGAATTCCATCCGAGTTATGGAATGGAAGGAAATCCACTTTGTCACACACACGTATATGGGGATGCGAGGCATTTGTTAAGTCCTTCTCAGGAAAAAAACTAGCACCCCAGGGCATGAAGTGTATCTTTATAGGATATCCCAAGGAAACGAAAGGATATTACCTATATAACCCCCAAGACAAGAAAGTGACTGTTGTTAGACAAGCTGTCTTTCTTGAGAGGGAGCACATCCTCATGAAGGATAGTGGGAGCAAGATTGACTTCGACGAAGTTGATTCTCAAGATACACAAGAGTTGGTACAGGAACAAGTTCCACAGGTCCCCGTGGAAGAGGTTCCAGAAACACAAGTACTGCGTAGGAGCTCAAGAGAGGTAAGGGAACCAGATAGATTTGGTTTCCTAGTCACGGAGGATGGTGAATCATTATTGTTGGACAATGATGAACCTCTCTCCTAAAAGGAAGTATTAGAAAGATCAGAAGCTTCAAGATGGCTAGAAGCTATGAATTCTGAGATGGATTCCATGTATCAGAACCAAGATTGGGTTCTGGTCGATGAGCCAGTTGATGTAAATCCTGTTGGATGCAAATGGGTATTCAAAAGAAAGCTGGACATGGAAGGTCAAGTTAGCACCTATAAAGCAAGGCTAGTGGGTAAAGGATTCAGACAACGTCAAGGAATTGACTATGATGAAACCTTCTCTCCAGTTTCCATGTTTAAATCCATAAGAATCATACTTTCCATAGCAGCTTACCATGACTACGAGATTTGGCAGATGGATGTCAAAACAGCATTCCATAATGGGATCCTTCAGGAAGATGTCTATATGACACAAACAGAAGGGTTTGTGACACCAGGTGAAGCCAAAAGGGTTTGCAAGTTGCAGAAATCTATTTGTGGATTGAAGCAAGCATCCAGGTCATGGAACATTCGATTTGATGAAGCCATAAAGGAATTTGGTTTCATTAAGAACGAATTTGAGCCATGTGTTTATAAGCAGTTTAATGGTAATGTGGTCGTCATCCTAGTGGTATATGTTGATGACATATTACTTATTGGAAACGACGTACCAGCCTTACAGTCAGTTAAGGACTGGTTGAACAAGTGTTTCTCCATGAATGACTTAGGAGAAGCAGCCTACATTCTAGGGATCAAGATCATTCGTGATAGATCCAAGAGGCTGCTTGGACTAAGTCAGGGTACATACATTGACCAGATACTAAAGAGATTTACTATGGAAAAATCCAAGAGGGGATTGGTTCCAGTGTCACATGGCTTACATCTTTCTAAGAAAATGTGTCCCCATACACAATAGGAGAAAGATAGGATGAGCAAGATCCCATATGCTTCGGCTATAGGATCCATCATGTATGCCATGTTATATACCAGGCTTGATGTTGCCTATGCAATGAGCATGGTAGGCAGATATCAAGAAGATCCAGGAGAACAACATTGGACTGCTGTTAAGACTATCCTTAAGTATCTGAGAAGAACTAAGGATATGTTCCTGGTATATGGAGGAGATGAGGAGCTTGTCATCAGAGGGTATGCTGATGCTAGTTTTCAAATAGATCAGAATGATCTGAAGTCGCAATCTGGATATGTTTTCTGTCTCAATGGAGGAGCTGTGAGCTGGAAAAGTTCAAAGCAGCCAGTTGTCGCCGATTCTACAGCGGAGTCTGAGTATATAGTGGCTTCTAATGCAACCAAAGAAGTCTTTTGGATTCAGAACTTTTTCCAGGAGCTTGATGTGGTGCGTAGTAGTAAAGATCCCATTACATTGTATTGTGATAATATTGCATCAGTGGATCTTGCAAATGAACCAAGGTCACATCAACGGACAAAACACATACTCCGGAAGTATCACCTCTTGATGGATTTCTATCAATGGGGTGAAGTTGCAGTGAGCAGAGTATCCCCGGAAGAGAACGTGGCAGACCCCATGACTAAAGTCCTATCTCAGTAGAAGCATGAATACCATGTGAGAGATAGCGGGTTAAAGGTTGTTAGCAGTTGGCTCTAGTCCAAGTGGGAGTCTGTTTGAGTTGGTGGTCTAGAACCAACTACTTTGTACTTTATTCATTAAATAAAAGCCTTATAACATCTTGATTGTTCTTCTGCATGACATGTCATGTGATAATGTCCTAAGGACAGCTGTTGCATTAAAGGGTCGTAGCAGATCCCTGCTATGATGAGAACCCTGAAGTGCCATAACACTGTTCTTGAATGTATGTTCTATGGCCGGATGATATTATTTGAGGGACACAAATAATACAGGTCATTAGGTGTGAGGACTCATAAAACTTTGAGGCACCTTCTCATGGTGTGCGCCCTTGGTAATATCCAGGAGGATATTATGAGAACGAGACCCGCCAGTAGGAAATCCACATTTCATAGTGTCATTGGATGTTCCTATCTATGAACGTGTGTATTGATCCTTAGAAATTAAGATTATTATTAATGGGTATTACAACTCGCGCACTTAGATGTATTGACGAAAACTGTGACGACACACTGTTCGCAGCGAGGTAGGATACGTTGGGTGCGTCACGAGTAAAACTGCATTAATAGATAATGCCAGAAAGGATTTGTCCCTTCCGTTCCATAATGGAAGTAGATATCTCAGGCCCATTGATGGAATTGATATAGCCTAAATAAATCCATGGCCATGGTAAGGTATGGGCAAGTTCAATTCCGAGAAGTCAAAGAAAGAATAATGAAGCACATGGGTTGATGGCACTAGCATACAACCCGCTTGATTGGAGATATCGATACAAAGGGATTATATTACACGGTAAGCGTTCGTAGGAGGTAACACGTCATTGCGGCGTTAACTTCTTTCTCTATGGGTGCCTTTGCGTGTTGCTAGATGCTAAACTTGGACTTTAGACAGGCTCAGCCTAATTCCACTGAGAAAGAGGCCTAGAGGGTCACACACTAAGTGTGTCCATGTATCTAAGTTAAATATTAATTTAACAAGTTAAATAAATATTATTCCCGACTGTGGTTTAATAATTATTTAAGGATGTATGATCGCATTTATTTTGAAACTAGTTATTCGAGAGAATATATTGTGGATGAAATAATATATTTATTAGTGAGTAATGAAGTTAAATTTATTTATGAAATAAATACTCATTACTCAAGGTATAATAAATGTGGTGGAGAAAAATGGAAAATAAAAGTACACACCGTGTATATTAAATATATAAGCCGTGTAGTTTTATTGAAAACAAGTACACGCCGTGTATTAATTATTACACGCCGTGTAGTTTTTCCAGTTGGGATTTTGAGGATTTAATATTATTTTATTAAATGATATTTATTATAATCAGTATGGGCGCATTTCAAGGAATTAATAATTCGACATGGGGGGGTTTTCAATAAGAGTTAATGAAATAAATAAAACGCGTAACGCGTTTATTTATTGTCATAACTCTATTAACCTCAAACATGATTATAAATAACCTCACAACCCCAACATTGTGAAGAGCCATTGGTTGTACACAATGGATTTGGAAATACACTCAAGCCAAGAGAGAATTCTCTTTCCACCAAGAACGCCCTCAAGTTACGAGAGCAATATCCTCCACCAGATCAAGGCGGTCAAAGGCGGATATCGCATGCGAATGTTCTTCCGCGCTAGCACTCGGAGATCCCTTCGGCGAGGTCCGGAGATACGTGACACACGTGTGGATCACCGCTAGAGGAATCCTACACTTGGATTCTACGACGCAACGACGGATCACCGAATCGTGACCGGACACATAAATGAAGAAAGAATTCCAACGAGATAATTCTTATGAATTAATTAAATTAATTATAATCAACATATGATGATCCTCCTCAAGGGTTCTAGGACTCTTCTTTTATTTTCGTTCTTCGTTCTATTTCGAAGATTCAGCATTTTATATCGTGACGGATCTCGGATTGAATGTTGTTTAACGTTAAAATTAATGTTGGGCAAACCCACTAATGCGCTTCCGCTGTGCCCGGAACCTACATTGAGTCACACATTGATGAAAATTAGTTGTCTTCAGGTCTCAACCAATCACAGGGTTTCGTACGTAAATGATTGGAAGAGCCATCCCTTAATCCATTGGTCATATTTTATCTAACACAAAGTCTCACAAATAATTAACCAAGTGATCTGTCATGTCATTGAAGTTCCAATGAAACAGATGACATCTGAATTGGAAGACTGGTATGTACGTTATATGCATTTTAGTGCCGATGGCCCAGTTGGATTTGGGTACGATATAGTACCGGAAAAATTGAAACTTTCTCTAAAAGTCAGGTGCATTATATCAAAAGATCAACCTCATATAACGATCCCAATGTCACAAGCAGTTTGTCAATCAGATGAGTGGTGTGAAAGAAACAAGTGTTTTAGTAACTAGAGGACTAGTTAAAATGGGGGCCTGTCAAACCCAGATGGTCCGATCTAACCAACCCGGAGCAGGGGTTTCACATACCCTGGTTCATTAATATGGACTCCACCCAACCTGGTGTGGGTTGAGGTTGGTCTGGTCTAGTCTGGCTTGTGGGCCAGGCCCAGTGGGATTTGATGTACCAGGCCTGTTTAGCTGATGGTCCAACCTACCGAGTCACCCGTCAACCTGACCTAGTTTGGCCCGGCGTGAAGATCACACCGGTCCAGCCCGCCGGTGCGGGTTTGACCCACTGGGCTCGGGTCGGGCAAGCTGGGTTGTGGGACCTGTAGGTCGGGTGTGCCTCATGTATGGCCTGCAGTGTGGGTCTAACCCATTGGGGGTTCATTCCCTATTAGGTCCGCACGAAAAGGACTAGTATGCAAGAGGAGGACTAGTCTCCCTTGATAGACACGCTCGAGAGTCGCGTCTGTGCATCACCATCTCACTACGGGTCACCGTGGAGTACCTCATCTACCAAGGTCAGGAAATTGTAGCCCTTTGCGCAGGATGGGACTAAGTTCTTCATCTACTAGTCTCTGACACGATCGTGGTACCGTGTCCGCCACCTCCAGTTGGCGGCTCGACCGACAGCTTCTCCTACTGTTCAACTAGCTGGTCCCGTCACGACCATCCTTCGGTAATGTCGTCATAGTGTGTCATCTCCCACCTGCAACCCCCACTGCGGGCCACATCCTGCAGTTTCTGGTGCCACCATTAGCACGAGCGCACCGAAAGATTCTTCTGCGGGCCACCGAGACCGCATCGGTGGTCCGTTCTTCATGCCGCTTATGCCCACGTTATTCGGGGAACATCTTCTCCACCAAGATGGTCTCCAAACTATCTTGTCATTTTTTGAAGTGTTTGGCCATGAATAACACCCATGATAGAGGGGCTTGTGCCTTTTTTGTGTTAGAACATGCCCTCCATGTTTGATGTTAACAAAACAAGGGGGTCCGTGTAATTTTATATTAACAACAAAGATAATTAAATAACATATAAAGGAACCCCAATGAAGTTGCAATCTAGAAACAATGCACAGTCCAAAGATTAAAATGTTTGTGGGTTAATCTGTGTTTGTCATTGATAAATAAGAAAGGGGAAACATTAAAATCAAAAAACCCTACTTTTTACGATGTCTGATGTCATGTCGTTTTTCCTCGAGGGGTTTATACATCAATGTTACTTCTCGGCTCTTGTCATCTAATGACATCCAATGTGGAGAGGATTCACCAGCGTTCATTGTTCTTCATTGGGTTGGATGACTGTTATAGCATTACTAAAGAAGCCTCTAAATTTTTAATCCATACATACCCAGCACATCGAAGTATAATGAGGAGAATTCCACATCGTTCTCATTTTGATGAGAAGCTCTGTCGTTACGTTGCATTATTTATGAAACAACATTATTGTTATGTGCCTTTAACGTGTCGTTACAATGCGAGTTAATGAGCCATTGATGAGTCTCAATGATGTACATAGTTACCACCTTGTCACTTCCCCACATTGTCTCTATCCACCACTACAAGGTGAGAAGGAGAATAAAATTATTTATTTAAATTATTTTATTATTTTCCTCGAATTGTATGAAATGAAACTTTTTTGCTCATCCATTTTTATCCAAAGTTAAGTCATTTCAAGGTGAATACTGGTGTTATGAATTCAATAGTTTCTCATTGATTTTTTATTTGATTGATGGTTCAAAAGAGAGAAAAATCTTGTTTGTAAATTTATTGAACTTTCCATAAAAATAGAAAAAATATTATTAATAGTTTCCCTCAACCCGTGTCGGTCAAGGCTAGTCTCCACTTATGGGATACGCACCCCCAAAAATCAAACGGTACTCTCGGATTTTAAATGTGAGTTACTATTTAGATTTTAAAGGATTTAAAATTTAAATAAAGGTTACTTAATTATTTCATTTATGGCCAATAACTTACTTCCACTGTTGGCCAGCACCATCCTGTATTATGGTTTGCCTATGGAAAGTATACCCTTAAGAGTTCAGTGGTTG
The DNA here is from genome assembly GCA_963277665.1 of Viscum album. Lineage (NCBI taxonomy): Eukaryota > Viridiplantae > Streptophyta > Magnoliopsida > Santalales > Viscaceae > Viscum > Viscum album. Next base: position 342,713,602 of record OY728162.1, on the reverse strand, counting down.
TCTTAGATATTTAATTTGATTAATTGTTCATGTGTTATATTCATTTGAAAAAGAAAATAATATTATTTAATAATATTATTTACAGTTATACCATTTTTTGGTATTCTCACTGGAGGCCTGTGCCGGAAAAAATTACGTCGTGCCTAGGGTAATCCCGCCATCTTAAATTTCACGTTGCCCTTATATTTCTGAGCTGATCACCCTTTTAAGAGTTATTCCATTTTTTCAGGAAAATGCTCTTGGACTATATTTAAAGATTATTATTTTTTCATTGTATCATTTTTGGCACTCTGGTCCTCAGAATTACATTGAGTAAAATTTCACGGTCTCAAAATCATTATATATAAAAAAAATTATATGGAAAATATGGGACATTAAAATTTTGTATTGTAAATTCATATTATTTATATATTATAATAGTTTTGTGATGAGTAGTGCCAATAATTATATATCCCCTTGATGCATAAAAATGAATAATGAGATTAATCTAGTTAGTTAAATTTTATAGGCATTAAAAATTTATGTATGATGACTAGTAATGAGATATTTATGTTAGTTTATGTTTTTTGTAATTATGAAATAATTAATTATGAAATTATTTATTGATGTCCCTATAAGTATTCAAATAATTGTGTTATACATGGATAATTTTCAAGATCATGTGATTACATACATGGAATTATATAATCATCATTTATTCCTTTCATTTTATTCATTCCTTATTTACTCTATGATTGCTTGTGTTGTACACTTTCCCTAATTATGCTTCTTATGTCATCTTTTTATTTTTTATTCCTTTCCCCTTGATACCATGATGTGTATAATCATTGAAAATCAATGATATTGTAGATGGAATAATAATCTTATCAAATAAAATAATATGTTATATTTCTTTTTTTTTTCAAATGTATAGTTAAATTAAATCATATATTTAGTTTTCTAGGACTACTTAACTATTGAATCCCATTGGATGAGATCAATTGTAACTACTAATAATGTAATAAATTAACCGTAAAATATAATCTAATAGGGTTAGGATTATTATATTTTTAATGCTCATGTTGTTGATGTATGATTGGTTAGGGTATGTCAAACTATGGTAAAAATTAAAAGGAACCATTTGAGGATGGAAGCCTTATATTTGAAATGTTATTTTTTAAATTGGTTATTGTAAGTTAATTTTTCAATATTATTATATAGATTTCATATTCAATTTACTTGTGTGACTCTTTAGTTATTATAATTCTTTTCTATTTCATTAACATGAATTTAATTCCTAAAAAACAATTATATTTTTTAAATATAATATCATTTTAGAGTATCCTTAGTTGTACAATATCCATTTATTATCCTCTTATGTTGTTTTTAGTACCACATAAATAACTAAGGTTTTATCATTTCTATATCACTTATTATATTGCACCTACTAATTACTAAAACTAAAAATTAGTTGTGATGGTAGAAGTAGGAGACATTCATTTTCATAGTAACTACGAGTGTCACCCCTTCCACATACATTTATAGGGGCTTCAATAAGGTTTTATATTTTATATCCAGAATAAGTAGTATGTTTTTTAAAATCATACATTTCTAAGAGTTGAATCAATGATTTATTTTATTATAAATATTATTATATATAGTATACCATTAGTAATTGAATAAAAATAGATTTTCTATATTCCCAAATCTTGAACCAAACTTATAAAATCCATATAAATCATACTTAACAATATAAATGGTATTTGGTACATAATTTTCTACTCAAATTACATCCATCATTTATCACATAATATTAGTTCCTTATTTTAACCAAAATTATATTGGACTCCTAGCACATTATTTATTCAAATGGTTCTTTTTATTTTCCATCATGGGATAACTAGTATTTTTTTAACATGAATTTGGTGTCCCAATAAATTGTAAATTTATTAGTGTCACATGATTTTAAAAAAAAATTCTATAATTTTATTTATTTTATGGATTTTAGTGAATATCCTAATTATAATCACCCTTAAGAGGTAATTTTTTCCCTCACAATTGTCATTCACCTTTTACCATTCTCCTATGTCCGAAATAGAATAGTGGAATATACGAATTCATTTGTTAATCACTTATTCTATTTTAACCAATTTTAGTTATAAAATATTAAATGACCTCTCATTTTATTTAAAACATTATTAAATATTGATATTAAGAGTCTTACAAACACCAATAAATCTTCTTTAAAGATTAAATGTCATTAAAAACATTTATATGTCTTTTATAAGAAAATATTTCTTACCACATATATATTGATTAGATTTATTCAATTTTTTGATGTCCTTATCTAATATAGATGTCAATAAGAGAGATTATATTAATTATATATATATCATAATATCTAATTTATTTTCTCCTTAATCAATTTTAGAACTGATTTTCCCAAAACATTTTAATCAATCATTCATTTACACAATGGGATGTTTTCACCAACTTCATCACTAGATGTATCAAATTACTCTTTATATTTTTCTATACATTAAATATCATCATTTTTGGGAAATAAATATATCTTTTCAAGGATTGATAAATCCTATTACATTCCTTTATAAGAAAAAATTAACATATCATTCATTATATATTTATTTTTAAATGTTATTCTCTATATTTATTCTTTTAATCCCTGGGAATAAAATTCAATCAATCATAGAAAATTTGTAGAAAATTGTTAAATGAAACCAAATAAAGAAAAAATAAATAGAAAATTTCTATTTAACAATACATTTCCTCTTCTCACAATTTTAGAAAGAAGATAAATCATTTTAGCAAAAAATAAATCCACATTTGTATATGAATCCGAACAACCTACATTAATTTCATTGACCATCTTCATATAATTCTTTTTAAAATAAAATTCTCACATTACATCTTTTAATAACATTATATTTTCTCTTATAATAAGAAATTATGATTCTATTTAAGTCATCACGATATTTTTTTTATAGATGATTGTCTTCTAAATATGCTAATTTTTCATCAAACTTGTTAGGTAGGATACAAAATATCTTTTCCACTATAACATAACGACTGAAATTTCATGAAAAAATATTGCTATTTTTTAAAACATCATTAAACATTTTTAATAATCCATAAAAATTGTCAACATTATAAATCTCAAGGTCTTCAAACTATAATTTCTACATATATTTCTTCTCCAACATCACCTTGGTTATTCTTTAATTAATTTTATTACGTTATTCATATATAATTTTTTCAATTTTTATTCCTTACATTACAAAATTAATTCTTTTATGGAGAAAAAAATTAAACTATTAGTATATACATCATTATCTAAATTCACCTTGTCTGTTGCTTACAAAACATCACATTTAACAAAATGAATGAATACATTAGTTATATCTTTCTAAACATATTAATTGATATATATAAGGAATGAAAACAACTTTTTCTTCCATATATTATAACCATTCGAATATAATTTTTTGACTCCATACCATTAATTGAATTTAATTTATAATTGTTATGTAATAGAAATTAGTGACATCGTTTACAACAAGAATGTTACTCAAAACTCAAACTTCCAAACATCCAATCACAAAAAATGGGAACCCGCACTATGATAGAACTTTCTAATCCAGACATAGGATCTTTAATAGATGAATTAGGGATGTGTGGAATGGGAGTGAATCATTGATCAAATTTTTTTTATGTTTCTTTTTGAATAACCTTCACCAAATATTTATATGAGTGATTTCTACTATCCACACACATAAAACAGACACCACACAAGAAACTAAAATATTTACAAGGTTTTTTTATCAAAAGGGAAGGATAATCCATGGCATGATTTAGAATTGTAAAATATCATAATAACCACTATAATTGACCTTTTGGTACGTGAAAACATGATTTATCCCAAAAATCAAATCAAATGTCTCCTGAAAATGCTTCGGTGTATCACACACAAAAGTATATCATACATTATAACGATATAAATATATTTATAGCATCTAACATGACTTATATTAAATAGTCCACTGTTGAGTTTTGTGTGTGATGAGTTCTTCTTCTTCTTCTCTTTCATGATATAAATTCACTTCTTCACTTCATATAGAAAACTCATAAAATAACTTACTCCCCTATATTTATAATATTTTTCCATTTCCTCTCCTCTAGATAATATAATATTATTCAATATAAAGAACAAATATAATATCAATAATCTTCAATAAAACATGAATATGTATCATTCATAGAGAAACTAGTCAAATATATTTAAATTTGAATTTGAAATTCAAATTTTAATCATCAACTTCACTCAAACAACATTCAACCACTCCGCCTTCTATTCAGTCCATTGAATCACCTTGAGTCTCCTAGCCACTTTTGATGATGTCAAATATATTTAGAAATCGATTTAGATAGTTTTCTAGGATATCAATAGATATATGTCAATTAATTTACATGAAATATAAACGTTCTTTATACTATAACTATAACCATGACAAGTTGGTTCCTATTTTTGTTCAACTACAGTAAATTTATTGGATCCTTCTCAAGAATATGTGATACTTTAGTGTTATACCACGTATAAATTTCACACATGGATGGACATAAAACCCAAATAATTTTAATAGATTGTGTAGCTATACCTTTATACCATCTAACACATACTAGTTGGTTTCCTCTTTCATCAAGAAAATAATTGAAAAATCATCTTCAACTCAAAAATGGTTAACATGGAATCACAATGACCTAATGATCCCTATATTGATTCAAATAATTTATATACTTCATATAATCTCAATATAGACTCATATGAAATTACATTACTTATAGTATTTCATATAATAAAAAATCATCTTAAAACTCCTTATGTAATTCAAAGTTTTAAAAATGTTCACCCATTTTCATGTAATTTCTTACACTCCAAGTCACAATTGTTTCTCTTCACAACAGAATAAATCGTCAATATTTTACATAAGATAAATAAAAAAACATGCCATTGAGAAAAACTAATTTTAATCGTAGAAATACCTTTTTGACTTCCCATACATACAGACTTTGAATTTTTAAATACCAATATGGCATAGTGATGTCTCCTCCAATTCACAACAAATCTCTTAATCCTTTAAAAAAAATAAATGAGCCTTTATTAACCAGAAAACATTATAATGAGCAACACCTCAAGTGAATATTTATTAAAGACATAAAAATTAAATTGATTTATTTTTTCAAATAAAAAAACACCAATTATACAAACCTTAACAATTTTTTATATTCTACAAACATGGGATAAAAAACATTACCCAACCTCTAAACAATATAAAACTTTGATGATTTACTTTTACAAAAAAACTAACTTTAAGTATTAAATTTTTTTAAAACTGGCATATATACATGGGGAATTATGTGAAAATAAGGATAATGAATTATTTTATATTAAAAATTCCTTAAAATGTTGGTTCACCAACGTTATAGATAACTAAAAACATGCCTGGAAATCATCAAAATAAAAAACAGAGGATATTAATTGAATTTAGAACTCACTGGAGAATTATGTTTCTCGATATGAATCCATTAAGATGGTTAATTTTCTAATATCCCATTTTATACAAAAATTATTTTTTATAGAATTGCCTCTTTTGTAATAAAATAAAACCAACAAAGAATTTATTTTGACTCAAATGGTTGAAAAAATATTCGATTAAACTGATTAGAGTATATAATAACAATCATAGGAAAATAAATTTTTTATTTCCTTAAGATTAGTTACTGTGGGATTCCCAATGTGTGAGGGTGAATCAATTTATGGACCGTTTTACAATTTGAAAAACATTCTCCATAACACTCACCACTTTAAATGATCCTAAACTCATTATTAGTAGGGAAACTCTTACATTCTTATTTCAGTGATTGTTTTATTTTTATTTTTGATAATATTTTACATTTTAAAATTTTATTACTGACAGCTTAAACCACAGACACCAATTTATTCCTTCACAAATGAAAATAAATCTTGCGCACAAGATATAATAATTTTGTGTTGGTTCACCCACACTAGTGTAATACATATAGAACACAAGGAAAATGTTTCTATGTATTGAAATATACAAAATAGAATATTCAATAGTGTGTTATTTCAAGGTCACTCCAATCCTAGGTCACGACCCTTTATAAGGTTCTGGGATAGTGAAGTACCTATTGAGGGTAACTCCCTTACTCCCCACCTTTTTTCTTATTTTTCTATAACAAAAAAAAATCATGTTCAGGAAAATAAAATTATAATATCATAATTTTTTTGATTAAAAATTTAAAGAGAATTTTCAACGATATTATCTTCACTGGTTCTTATCAAAATAAAGTTATAAACATCCACATTATCACTAATTTCTATTACCTAATTATTCTTAATGAGTCCTTAAGTAATGAATCTTTATTCTTATCCCATTGAAAGATATTCAATGAGTGATAATGCTTTATTCTCTCTTCCACCTATTTTTAGAATTATATTACATCAATAATCTTTTAATTTTTTTCATTCTTCTATTGTTTGTACAATGTAAATCTCCATATAATTATTTACAAAAATATCTCGATAATTTTATATTCAATAATATCATGTTAGCCATTCATGAAGACTTATCTTTATTTTCCATAATTTTGGTCATCAATTAACCATGAACATGATGGAAATATTATTCCGTAAATATTATTTAATTTTGAGTCAAAGTCTTCAACAAGCATATAATCTCCATAATTTCCAAGTTATTCAACAAACAATACTTATGTTAATTGAAAACATATATTGGATAAATCACCACCATTACATAAAAAATTATTCATCAATGTCTCAAAATGTTTCTTAATTTATTTTTTAATTAGGAATAGATCCCATTTTAATCTCAAATAGTAGAAAATTGTCTCTCTTTTAAATCTATTCCAAATAATATCCATGGTATTCTATACATTACAGAATAAATGTTTTTTAACGATAAATCCATAAATAATGAATCCATATTTTATCTTACCTGTTTAATTAAGATACATGCACCAATTAGTATAAGAAACACCATAATAAAATCTCCATAATATAAAAACATTCTATAAATATAACATGAATTATTCCACATAATTAATTTATAAAATTTCAAAAATATCACCATTTTTTTTATTTAATAAATTACTAAGAATTAATCTTAAATGTTTGTAGGATATTATATTGGTATATTCCTTTATTTTATATAATTTAAATCCACATTAATTCACTAAAAATGTGTATTAAAAATATTAGTCAAATTTAAATAACTAATGGATGAAATGATCTCCCAAAATATTGGAAAACAAGAATCCAGATTTTTCTTGTTGTCTCAAACAACCACAATATATTTTTCTAAAAAAATCACAAAATTTAGACCACTAAAATCAGTATGAATATCTCCATGGATGTTTTATATTCACGATAATTATTTAAATTTTAGATCATTGGACATAAAAATATATATCATTCCACATATTACATCATTTTAAACATTAATTTTGAGTAAATCCTCACTCAAACACAATGAAAAATATCAAACACCATGATTATAACACCATAATATTTTATGCATTGTTTCTTCTTAAATAATTTCAATTCATTAAAGATATTATAATGCATGAAACATCAGGTCTTTGCAAAACAACACTTGGTTATAGGAGATAGTTATAAATTATCCATTAAACCAAAATTTTCCACTTCTGTGGTTTGAATTAAAAAAAAGACCTACATGGTTGCGACCATAGAGATATTTGGAGTCTCATAAAATTAACATAATTTATAGTGAATAGTAACATACCCTTATGAATAAAATTTTAGCCTTATGAATAGTAACATCACCCTTTTAATATTTATATGAACCTTAATAATAGTAAGCATACCCATTAGTGCATAAATAAAATTTATGCACCTTATAATTGATGGTGAATATTTTAATTAATTATTGGATGTTTTGTGAGTAATTAATAAAAAATTTAAAAATTATAATTAATTAAATCATTTAAAAGATTATTCATTTTCATAAAATTTATTGATAAGTAAATATTTTAATTATATATGATTTTTGGGGATAATTTAATGAGATCTTTGTTAATTTGTCAAAGTGACATAAAAATGGTTATAATTTCTAATTTTTTATTTTATGATTAAATGATGATTTTAATTAAAACTTAATTTCTAATATTTAATAAATTATTTTCATAAAATTATATTCATTTTTAGATTATACACATAAAAAAATTTAGGGTAAATTATTGGTATTTTTTGGAAATACATGAAATTTTAGTGAATAGTAAAATATGATAATTACGGTATAAATACATTATGTGATAAATACACTATTCCTTGCATAATGGATGATGTATGAAACTAGTAGTTAGAACCCACATGCACTTATTACAATTTCTAGTCATAATAATCAAAACCAGTCATAGTCTTGATGATAAATAATAACCTAATTATTAAAATAATGCAAAAACCCTATTCTCCTCCACTAAATAAACCACCCCTCACCCCCTCTTCCTCTCACAAAACTAATGATATTAGAATTTCCTATGTTATATAAAATAAACTTCCTATGAAATGCCCCACATACTATTCCTATTGGTCTCGCAAAAAGGGAAAAATAAAGGCCTTAAGAAGATTTTCCATGAGGGGTACTCGAGAGGTAAACCTCTCTTCCTCCCCCTTTTAATTTCGTTAAAAAGTTCAATAATTTTGTTTCTATATCCTAACCTACCCAAATAATAATTCAGTGAAATTACCAGTACCTTACATGAACTATAAATTCTATTATGTTAATTTAATATTTCTTCATCATATATATTTTCTCCTCCTTTTATAGTAAAAATGAAAACCCTCTATGAGATTGTCACTTATCACATTTAAGGATGACGTGACATAAATTTCTGTTACCATCTTTAATTATGTTCATGAAACCATTTTTATATTTGAAACGTATCATTATTTATATAATTTATCCTATTTAATTTTCTGGATTCATTTTTACAAAATTTACTTAATAAGTTCATGGTGACTAAAAACCAATAAAAATAATCAATGTGTTTGTCATTAAAATATTAAATAATTATTCATCGTCTACCAGAATAACGAAACAATTAATATGATAATTTAATCATATTTATGATCAATAGAAACATATAACATCAATTTTGGTTTTCAATTTTCATTTTAGACACAAATCCATACTCTTATTCAAGAAAAATGATGAAAACTAAGAAAATGTACACTCCATAATGATGATATTGAATATCTTAACACATCTAAAAGTTAAAAAATTAACATAGTGAATAAATAATAAATCCATTACATGTAGATATATTTATTTACATCTCAATTAATGAATATAATTTTATTATTCTAGACATTATGATCAAGTGCATAATACATTCTAGATTACGGTAAGGGGTTTCTCATCTAGCTTTAATTTTGTTGAGATTTCCAATATTCGCCACTTATTTCTTGATTGTGGTGTATGTGTACATTAATTTGAAATATAATATCCTTATTCTTTTTATATTCATGGTATTGAATGATTTATTTGATTATTATTAATTTTTTTCAAACGATTATATGGATTACAATGTGGTAAATGACTTTATCTCAAATTCCATTACATAATGAGTTTCTTTGTATTCTGAACCTAATAATTCTTATTTGGTGTATATACTACCCATTTTAGATCATAATAAATTTTAATTTTAATTTTATAATATATCTATCTTCTTGTTTCATGGATATAATTATTGTCTAAGTTGTATACCATTTTACACACTATTGCAATTTTGAATGCTATGATGAATCTATATCCTCTACTGAATATGGATATTGAAAAAGAATATTGATCTTGTATTAAATACTTGTATAAATAATTATTTTAATCGGATTTCATTGAAGAGGCCCACTATATTCTATCAATGCATCAATCGGTCTCATGAGGAAAAATAGTTTTTGACAGCCCCTTTGAATTTGTTTCCAAACAATTATCAGACGGGTATCTAACTATAGACATAAACCGTCTTGATGGTATTGTGGTTAATGTTATAGATTCATGAGGTCAAAATAATTTGAATTATATTTAATAAATATAATATTATTACATTCTATGAGGATTTCATTATGAAAAAATATATGGATTCATTTCCATTCGTAACTTATTGATAGCATGTCTTTTCATTTATTCACCATGCCATGTTGATTATATCAAATTTACATGGATTCAATTTTTAATGACTCATGTATATCTTCTTTTTAAAACATACCATGAGTTTTATATCACCTATATCATTTTTTTAATTCTATAGGTTATAAATATGGGATCATTTATTGTGTTTTTAGGGATGCAGTTTATTAGCTTTTGTTATGTATTATATTGTGTTTTCTTTTCCCAATGTAATATGTGATATATGTAGGTATAAAGATTCTCACAGAAAACTAAATTGATAATTCCTTAAATTTGAACCCTTGTAATCATGAAAATACAATAATGTAATGCAACAACTATATGTTTCTAGTGTTGGGGAATTAGAGTTTTTATTAGTGGAAGTTTAGTTGAATCATTGGTAACTAGATTTTGAAAACATAAAATTGGGAACATAACCCTATGATATAATCTTATTTTAATCATTGATTAACATCCTAGAATATTTGTAACATAGAGACTATGTAGTCCATATGAGGAAATACATCCCTTTTAGGATACTTCAAGTGGATATTGTTCTAAAATAGATGCACCTTTGCGTAAAAAACCTGAGAAGTAGTTTCAGGATTGACCTAGGGTATCCTAGTACATGATAATTGGCGATACTTCACACCTGGTTAGAAACTCTTGAGGTATATACAATGTATAATTCACATTTCTTTACAAACTTTTATGAAGGATTTAAATGAAAATAAAAACCATGTTTATGATTATGTGATTAGCCGTGCCTTAATTTTCAAATTACGTTAACTAATTGATAGTAAGAAATAATGAATTAAGACCTAATTTAGTGTATGCTATTTTTTTGTTTTGGCACCTAATATAATAAAGGGAATAAATAACCATGGAAAAGATTGGGATTTTTCCACTAAGAAAGTCATCACAGTCTGTGTTGGAGTGGATCAGATCATGACCATATTGGGATAACATACTCAAGCTATAATGAATAACCATTTTTCACTTGTGTCAGATCAGTTAATGAAACATAACTCCTATCTTTTAGTTGGACTACTAATAAAGTTGTAGCTGAGTAGTGGATCATGTCCCTTGGAATGATATATCTAGAATTAATATAAAATGAAAATGAAAAAGGGAGTACATGGAGTATGTTACGTCAAGGGTGATGATGATTGATTGTGGTCCTTGATCCTTAATACCAAAGAGGAAAAGGTGAGATAATATTTTTAATGGATAACTTTTATGGAAATATTTATGATAAATATTTCCCTAATGAATTATAAACTAAAATGAAGAGGAAATTCCTTAATATAAAGAAATGGGGATAAGATAGTATTATGGAGTATGAAACTACCTTCATAAGACTAGCCAGGTATTCCATAGATTACGTATTTGACTCAGAAGAAAATATTGATAATTTCTTTGAAGGTTCTAATCCATGTCTTCAAAGGGCATTGGATTCTCAATATTTTTCATCCTATGAAGAAATTGTATCAAATTAGATCAAAATGGAGTTGTAATTTTTTAGATTTATTTCAAGGAAAACCAAGATTTTTTTTTATTATGATAACCATCGAATAGGTGAAGAGACAATGAAGGAGAAGGGAACCAAAAAATTCCCATTATATGAGAACTGTGGAAATAATTTTCTTGGGAAATAAATAAAAGGAATGGGATTTTTCTATATGTATAGATAAAAGGGTCCTCGATCTATGGAATGTAAGGGGAAGAAATATGTTAATGATGTTCATTGCTAAAATTGTAGATAGATAGGACACTTTGGAAATTAGTTCCCTAAGATTCAAGAAAAAATTCCCATGAAAAGGCCACCAGAGAAAGAGAAAATCTTATGCGATCACAACCATAGAGGATGAAGTTCCTAATGATGTGGTGGTTGGTACATTAATTCTTTACTCAAACCGATCCAATGCTTTATTTGATTCAAGATCATCACCATACATTATATGTTCCCAATTTTCTAATAAAATTTGACATTTCAAATTTTATTTAATAAAAGCGTTATCAGTCTAAAATCCAAAGGGAAGTATTGTGGAAATAAAGATGAGTCAGTCAGTCCCCTTTGTGATACATAAATTTACATTAGTCGCTGATCTTTTCATCATACCTATGAGGGACTTTGACAAAATTCTGGATCTGAATTTGATTTCAAGTTATGATGTGAGAATTTATTGAAAGTATAAGGGGGATACAAATTTTTTAATGATGTATAATCCCTAATATTTAGAGAAGAAACAACCTCATTTGGATCATATCGAGATCCACCTTCAGTATATCTTAAAAAGTCAAATTCTTGGGGAGGAAGAGAAAACATCAACTATGAACATTCAAAACAAAGATGTACATTTTGGGCATGAATACATTGAGATATTTCCATACTATTTACATGGTCATCCTCCATATTAGGTAGTTGAGTTCTATATTGATTTAATTCCTCATGCATGACCTATATCAAAGAATCATTATAGAATGGCCATTGTGAAATTAATAGAACTCATGAAGCAACAAGATTAATTCAGTGATAAATGATTTAACCACCATAGTGTTTATCCTCGAGGAGCCCGTGGTCTATATTTTAAGAAGAATGATGGATCTATGAGGTTGTGCATTGAATAAAGGGAGATCAAGGCTATTACAATAAATAACAAGTATCCTAATCCTTGCATTAATTATTCATTTGGTCAACATCATAGTGTACAATATTTTTTGAAGATAGACCATTGATCAGTATATCATCATCTGCATGTGAGGGAGGAAGATACTCCAAAATATCATTTCAAACCAGGTATGGATATTACAATTTTAACGATCTAATGAATATTTTTTTCTTTGAATATCTTTATGAATATGTTTTATTATTTATCAATGATATCCTTGTATACTTTGAAATATATGAGGACCATGAAATTAACATGATAATCATTCTAAAAACTCATTGAAGAATTGAATTATATGTTATGTATAGAAAGTGTAACTTTTGGATTCAATCAGTTTATTTTAATGGCCATTTTATCTCTATGGATGGAATCATTGATGATCCTCTGAAGATAAAGGCAATAAAATAATTTCTCACACCAATGAAAATAACTTAGGTACGTTGTTTTGTTGGATTAGAAGGTTACCATCGGTGTTTCGTTCATAATTTTTACTGATTGGTTAACCCATTAACTAATCTCAAATGTAAATGGGTTTTGTTTTTATAGAAAATAAATTATATGAATACTCTGAATAATTGAAAATATTATGGTTCAATGATGAAATTTTGATTCTTCTTTATAAAAACGATTGATTTTTGATATAATGTGATGCATCATTGAATTGACTGGGTTGTATCATTATGAAACATGATAAATTTGTGGATTATGCATCAAGGAATTTTATGACTCATGGGAAAAATTATCCAACTAATGATCATGATTTATCATCCATAATCCTTTCTCTAAAAATATATAGATACTATCCCTAGGGTAATATATGTGAGACATATACAGATCACAAGAGTGTGAAATACATTTTTATACACAAAAAGTACTCAACATGGGGAAAATGATATGGCTCTAATTAGTCAATGGTTATGATTGTTCAATAAACTTACAACCATGAATGGAAAATAAGGTGGTAGATGCACTATGCCAGAAAGATCATGGACTTTTGACCCAAATAAGGATTGAGAGAGGTCTTATATTCATGGATCTCATAAATATGAGATATTGAAACTGTTATGTAAAGGGAGACATCATTCATTTATCAAATTATTTATAAAAAATATTTATGATAAAAGATAAATATCCCTCAATTTTATTTTGATAATCTAAAAAATAAAATTAATTCTAATAAAGCCGAATGATTGGAAGACATCATATATGAGGATGGAGTCCTAAAATTTTGAAAAAGGTTATGCATTGCATCAGTACCAAAGACAAGAAGAAAACTATGGGATTATTCTCATAGCTCAAATATCTCTATACACCCTGGTAGAACCATTATTTGTACATATATAGTGGAAATTGTTTTTTGGGATAACATAATTGCATAAAATGCTGACTATGTGCCAAAGTGTCTAGTTTTTCTACAAGTGACGGTAAATAGACAATATCCTAGAAGGGTCATACATCCTCTACATTTTTATATGTGGAAGTGGTTTGACATTATGTTGGAAATTTTCATATGACTATCGATTATACCTAAAAGGAATGATGAAATATGGGTAATTGTTGATTGTCTTACAAAATCAGCACATTTCCTTGCTACAAGAGAGGATTTACCACTTAGGATCCTATCGTGACTTTATATTAATGATGTTGTAAGACTTCATGGTGTACCTATATCAATTGTGTCTAATCAAGATGCTCTATTGACATCAAAATTATAGAAAACTATCCTCATGGATTTGTATACTGATCTTTATATGAGTACTACTTATCACCCCCAAATGGATATACAGTCTAAAAGGTCTATTCAAACACCGAAAGACATGTTGATATCATGATACTTGCACTTTTATGTTATGTGCGATCAATAAATAACTTTGTGGTCATTTTCATACAATAATATTCTCCATTATAGCATTCTAATGGTGCCATATGAATCATTATATTGTAAAAGGTGATGAACTACAACTTGTTTGGATGATGTTAGAGAGAGGAAACTTATAGATCTAGAACTTATTGAAGAGACAACGAGAAAGGAAAAAATTTCCTTCCCATATTATAGTAGCCCAAATTAGACTAAATATCTCTATTGGAAGCTGTAGATGTGGTTTGGAATTTTAAGTTGGATATCAGGTCTTTATGAATGTATCTCCATGGGTGGGTTTCTTAAGGTTTGTTAATAAAGGAAAATTTATCCCTAGTTACATCAAATCATTTGAAATTATGTATATAATTGGAGTTATAGCTTACAACTAAGTGATTCCCCCAAGTATGTCCATGCTTCACGATGTGTTTAATGTGTCATTGTTAAAAAAGTGAATTCTATACCCAATTCGTGTACTCACCCAGGAGGAAAAAAAGAGGAACCTGAATTTTCTTACTATGAAGAGCCTCTTGAGATTATTGACACAAGAGAGAAATTATTGATAAATAAGATGACATGATTAGTAAAGGTTCATTTGAGAAACCATAAAATAGAGGAATAAATGTGGGATCCTAAGGATGTTTTAAAGTATAACCCCCCAAAGCTATTTAGAGGGATTTATACATGAAAAAGTATGAGGAAAAAATTTCCTACGGTGGGAATAATATAACACCACAATATTTTATGGTATGTTTATTCTTAAATAATTTTAATTGATTTGATAGATTATAATGCATGAAATACTATGTCTGTGAAACAACACATGTTTATAAGAGATATTTATAACATGTCTATTAAACATAAATTTTCAACTTCTATGATTTGAATTTCAAAAAGCAGACATATATGGCTATAATAAGGCAGATATTCTGAGTTTGGTAGATTTAAATTAATTTTTGGGGAATAGTAGCACAACCTTATGAATACTGACTTACCCTTATGAATGGTAACATACCTTTATGAATAGTAATTTTATCATTATGGATAGAAATATGACCCTTAATAATGGTAACCTTACCCATGAGTGAATAAAAAAATTAGGCGCCTTATAAATGAAGGTGGATTTTTTTATTAAGTGTTGGTATTTTGTGATTAATATATATTTAATTACAATATTATAATTAATAAAATGATTTATAATATAATTTATGTTCATAATATGTATTTATATATCAATATTTTCATTAAAATGTATGTTTATGATAATTTATTTTGACCTTAGTTAATTATTCAATGTGACATAAAATTAGTTATAATTACTAAATTAGTATTTTATGATTAAAAATTGATTTTAATTAAGAATTAAATTTATAAAATTTAGGAAATTATTTTCACAAAATGGTGTTCATTTTTTGATTCTACACTTCAAAAAATCGATATGGTGGTGTTTTTTGTATTTTTCTATAAATTTTGAATTTATGGGGAATAATAAAATATGTTTGTTTCGGTATAAATAAATTATAAGATATATACACATTTCCTTTCATCATGGATTATGTAAGAAACAATTATTTCGAACTCAATATCCCATATTTGTAGCGACTCGGGTTTTTGGCCCTGTCAGACTTTGGAATATTTATACGAATAATTCAGAGCTAGGCGCGAAGACGGCGTGCGATTACGAGGCCCGGTGTTCCCAGAATTAATTTTATAAAAATATTATGTATTTTTATACTATGCACGTGACGGGGGTGTGATATCTCCTAAACAGTAGCTTAGAACGGGAATCTGATGGCACGGTTGCGTCCGGAACGTGTCGTCTACCCTAGGCGAGGTGTAAACTTCGCGGGCGCAGGCCTGCTGTGGAAAACGCCACCAGGGGCATTTTCGTAAATAAGTGGAAAAGATGGTTTAAGTGCGTCGGCTCGAATAACTTCTTAACGGAGTCTCAGATCGCAAATCCGAGTCCGCCGTTGCGTTCAGAACAGTGCGTTTACCCTAGGGGTGACCTTAACTTTGTCCGCGTCGGGCACGGAGTCGGGGGAGATGTTTTAAATGAAGTTTTTTAAATAAATAAAAAGAAAATAGTTTCATTCTCTCCCTCTCCCACCCACGCGCATGAGGCGGCAACCACCCTCCTCTCGACCTCCGTTCTTCGCCGATTTGAGCTCCGGGTGTTTGTTTTCAGCGCCGATCGTCAGCAGATCGAGCTCTAGCGCGTCGCTGGCGTCGTTCTGCACCCGAAGCTTCGGCGATCCGCCAACAGGTAGGCGGTTTGAGTTTTACAATCCCGGATCGCATTTTTGTGTTGTTTTACATCAAATTTTTGTAAGGGTTGTATAGTTCGGGTTCCGATCTTTCCAAAACATGTTTCAGATCGGAATTTGGAGCACCAGGGTGCTCACGGTGGCTCCTGGATGTTTTCCGGCGAAAACCCGGTTTTCTGGCGACGGTGGCGGCGGCCATGGAGGAATTCGGCGACCGCGCGGCGGCGCGGCGGTAGTTTCCGGTGGCGGCGGCGGCGGCACGGCGGAGTCCGGCGGCGGCGCAGTGGTTTCCGGCGAGGCTGGCGGGGGTTCGGCCAGGATTTTCCCGGGGTTCTTTAAACCCCCTTAACTCGCAAACCGTAACTCCGATTTGAAAACCGTCTGCGGCGATGCGCTCCTTGCGTCGAGACGTACCTATTGAACTAAATTTGAGAATTTTATGGTTCAGGATCGTGGCCCGGGATTTAGAAACGTCGTATAAAATAATAATATTTTATTATTTTACGACTTTGGGCCGTTGTAACTTCTACCCGGAGCGTCCGATTGATGTGCCGCCAGTGGCGTTGAGACCTTGATGGTACAACGGACTTTTTGAGATGGTTTCCGGGTGTTGGGACTGTGAACGGGGTGCAGACCCCACGAGGCCGGGTTTTGGCGTTTGCGGAGAAACGCAGCTTTTGCACCAGGAGTCTGATTTTGGCGGATGAATAGTCGATTCTGTGTGTCTTTCTGAGGGGATCACAATGGTGCGATCTGTTCGATGATTTTCGGAATCCAGGCGTAGGCCCCACCCGAGCTGGCCTTCAGTGAATAGTACCTTTTTCACCGGGTGTCCGTTTTGGACGAGCGAGTAGTCGATTCCGCTTGTTTTTCCGAGGGGATCGTCGTGGTATGGTCCGCTCGATTAGTTTCGGGATCATTGTGTGGGCCCCGCATGAGCTAGCTACGGTGAATAGTGCCTTTTTCACCAGTGCTCTGTTTCGGGCGAGTAAACAGCCTATCCTTCGTGTTTTTCCGCGTGGAACACGATGGTGGCCTCAGTTTTGGCCTAAAAGGTGCGCAATGTGGCGTTGTGGAAGGTCTCTTGGGTTAGCGATGTTTGGACCAGCAGTGGTTGAGGGTTCTCCCTGGGTTCGTTCCTATGAGGGTTCATGTGGCATCACAACCCTCGTATGGGTTTGTGATCCTCTCGATGGGATGTTTAATCTATTAGAGTTGTGGTATCCCTCCGGTGGGCCCGGAGTGGATCCTCTAGCATCTTTACCCTAGATCGGGTTCTTGGTATCGCTGTGACCGCTTATTCACGAGCGGCGATCCCCTATCTAGCAGGTTAACCCCGTAGGGTTTGTGGAATCATCAGAAATATGATCCCCTACGCGGTGGGATGTACTCAGTAGGGTTGTGGCATCGTCGGGTTTATGATCCCCTACTTAGCATGATGTTTATAGTAGGGTTGTGGTATCGTTGGTTATACGATCCCCTACTCAGCGCTTGGTGTCGGTAGGGTTGCGGTATCGTTGGTTATGTGATCCCCAACTCAGCGCGTGGTTTCGGTAGGGTTCTGGCATCGTTGGTTCGATCCCCTACACAGCGAGTTATACCAGATAGGGTTCCGGTATCGTTGTGACCATCTTTATGTGGGCGATGATCCTCTATTTGAGTTTTGAGCTTCTGTCGAGCGCCAGATCGGGTTGTGGTATCCCCCAGCGGATCCTGGGTGTGATCCCCTATCTGTGAGAACTTCGTATGCCAGATCGGGTCATGGTATCCCCCAGCGGACCCTGGGAGTGATCCCCTATCTGTGAGCTACGTATACCATAGAGGGTTTTGGTATCCCCTAGCGGACCCTAGCGGGGATCCCCTATCCGATGAGTTTGGTGGTTCTGTTGTTTCAGTGAGGTTTTCTCAGTGATGCTATCTGACGAGCGTGATCTCTCGGGTGAGCGTCTGAGAGGTTTGTGAGAAACCCAATGGAGTGTATCTCTCGGATGAGTGTCATCTAGGATGACAATGATCGTGTGGTGTACTCTCCTGGTTGTGGATGGTTGGTGGTGATGAGGTCGGTACCTCTTGTGGCTTTGTGGCGTGATATGAGTATATGTGGATTGTTCAAGGTGTATGTATGGGCATACACCTGAGCTGAGCTGACTACTTATGTTTAGACGAGGATGGTCACGCGATGGAGTTTCTCTCTCATCTGGGTTCCCTCTGGCTGGGATGAGCGGACTTTTGCCTTTCAGTTGCTCTCTTTGGTTTTGGGTTTTTGGGGTGCTTACTGAGTATGTTTATACTCACCCCTGCACGGGCTTTGCCCGCACATGTTTGTGTCTTGTGCAGACCACATGCCTTTTGATGGAGTCCCAGGAGGACCCGGAGCAGGCGGAGCTTAGTGAGCGAGTTGACCGGGATGTTTACCGGAGTTGTGCCAAGGGAGATTTTCGGCGGGTGTTTGTGGCAGCGTTCCCCTTCTTCAGAGCAGGTTGGACGCGCTTTGTAGTTTTCGTTTGGTGGGCCCTGTTTTTCCCTTGGTACTTTTTTATTGCACTCCAGTTTGGGATATATTGTATGCATGCATTTACTTTTCAGTTTCTATATCTATGCACTGTTGCATGGAGGTGTTTGTGGGTGCGTGTGTATAGGTACCTTAGGCTAATGCCTCCCATGTGTGTGATAGCCTACTCGG
Organism: Viscum album; assembly: GCA_963277665.1. Lineage (NCBI taxonomy): Eukaryota > Viridiplantae > Streptophyta > Magnoliopsida > Santalales > Viscaceae > Viscum > Viscum album. The sequence continues at coordinate 342,693,902 of OY728162.1, read as the reverse complement.
CACTGGTCGCCAGCCCCTGGCCTATTGGAGGCGGGCTTGGGGAGTCGCGGCTCGTGCCCCATTGGGTCGGGTCGTGACAGAGTGGTATCAGAGGAGGTTCCACCTTTGGGATTTCAGAGCGTAGCTGGTATAGCTGTGAGTATGGTTTGGGTTGCATAGCAGTAGTGTTAAGATATTTAATGTTCAGATTTTAGGCCTGGGACTCCAGTGTTGGTGCGGCGACCGACATATCCACACACCAGGACTCTGATAACCTGCCTTTCGACTCGGGACATTCGTACACTGGTCACGGGGAAATAATGGTACATGCATCATATAGGACTGGGTTTTTGGGTTTTCCTTGTCCTTCTTCAGTCAGCTCTCCAGATATACTCTTTGATTGTGGTGCGTCTTGGATGTATTTCAGGTTGCCTCCACGAAAACAGCCAGCGAGGGTTCCGCAACATGATTGTGCTGACGACCCGCCCCGTGTAGTGGCTGTGGAGCAGGGCGCAGGTTCTGAGGTTGCACCTCTAGGTGGTCTGCCAGTTGATCCACCACCTGTAGAGCAGCTGGTTGTGGCGGCGGTGCAGGACGAGGTTGCGTGCAGGCTGAGTGCGCTGCACGAGTTCCAGAGGCAGCGACCTCTGAGGTTCCGGGGTGATCCAGACCCCCAGGAAGCTGATGACTGGCTTGAGGCTGTCACCCGAGTTTTTCACCTAGTGAGGACACCTCCAGATCAGATGGTGGTCCTAGTGGCGAGCCTTATGCATGGTTCTACTGGGCGATGGTGGTGTTTAGTGACGCAGTCCCATGACGAGGAGATGCTCACGTGGGAAGAGTTTGAGAGGATCTTCAGGGAAGAGTTCTATCCATTGACGCTGAGGTCAGTGCGGATTCGGAGCTTCTGCAGCTACGGCAGGAGGGCTTGACCGTGTCGGAATACTAAACGCGGTTTACAGACCTGTCATGCTACTCCCTGGATATGGTTCGAGACCCGTTCTTTAGGGATCAGACCTTCGAGCAGGGCTTACGCAGGGACATCCGAGCAGGTGTGGTTTCCTTGTGTCTGCCCACCTATGCTGGAGTGATGGAGCGAGCGTTGGTGGTGGAGAGTTTTCTGGCTGAGCAGATTTCCCCTGTTAGTGCTGGGCACTCGAGAGCTGAGACTTCGTCAGTCGAATCGACATCTGGTAGCCGACGACAGCCTCAGGGGTCAGGACGTGGTCGACGTTTCAGGAGGCGACCCCGGGATGGAGGATCTGAGCCTCAGGGCTCACAGGGCTCGTAGGCTAGTTTTGGTCAGCCGCATGAGAGGCGGTGTTACGCTTGCGACGGTCAGGGACATCTTGCTAGAAATTTCCCGACCCGACATGCTGTTGAGAGGGAGCTGGTCGATAGACCACCTTGGAAGAGGCAGCGTCTCGAGCAAGGAGGTCCGCAGGACGGCGAACGTGGCAGCGGAGCTGGTGCAGCGGGAGTCGGTGGTAGGAAGTACCAGTTGCCACCACCCCACCCCCAGGTGGTCCACGCCAAGCTCCGGGAGCTGGTGGCCGAGGGCGAGGACCGCTGCATGCCCTGGAGGAAGATGACCAAGAGGCACCACGGATGGATAGAGGTACGCCTTCTATCTTTTCTACTTACTGCAGTAGTTTGTCAGACACTGTTTAGCGGTACTTTTTCCTTTTGTTGCTTGCACGAGTTTTGTTCATGGCGTTGGTAAGACCATGTGTGGGAGTTGTTCTGCATGCTTCGAATGCGTGAGGTAGATGGATCCTTCCCCCACCGAGACACATTTTTGTGACCCGATTAAAACCGTGCGGGCGAGTCAGTGCCGCCCAAAGCAGATATAATTGAGTTGTCGAGGATGAGTCCCTCTGACTTATGTGTTCGGGCATGGGTGTTGGTTGGTGAGCTCGCTGGTGTGCGAGACCCAGTTGAGAGTCCAATCGTTTTCCTTGTGCTTAGGGCTTTTCGGGGACGAAAAGTTCTAGGGGGGAGGATGTAGCGACTCGGGTTTTTGGCCCTGTCACACTTTGGAATATTTTTAAGAATAATTCCAGAGCTAGGTGCGAAGACGGCGTGCGATTCCGAGGCCCGGTGTGCCCGGAATTAATTTTATAAAAATATTAAGTATTTTTATACTATGCACGTGAAGGGGGTGTGATATCTCCTAAACGGTATCTCAGAATGGGAATCTGATGGCACGGTTGCGTCCGGAACGTGTCGTCTACCCTAGGAGAGGTGTAAACTTCGCGGGCGCGGGCCTGCTATGGAAAACGCCACCAGGGGCATTTTCGTAAATAAGTGGAAAAGTTGGTTTAAGTGCATCAGCTCGAATAACTTCTGAACGGAGTCTCAGATCGCAAATCCGAGTCCGCCGTTGCGTTCAGAACAGTGCGTTTACCCTAGGGGTGACCTTAACTTTGTCCGCGTCGGGCACGGAGTCGGGGGCGATGTTTTAAATGAAGGTTTTTAAATAAAAAAAAGAAAACAGTTTCATTCTCTCCCTCTCCCTCCCATGCGCAGGCGGCGACAACCACCCTCTTCCCGACCTCCGTTCTTCGCCGATTTGAGCTCCGAGCGTCTGTTTTCAGCGCCGATCGTCAGCAGATCGAGCTCTAGCGCGTCGCAGGCGTCGTTCTGCACCCGAAGCTTCGGCGATCCGCCAACTGGTAGGAAGTTTGAGTTTTACAATCCCGGATCCCATTTTTGTGTTTTTTTCCATCAAATATTTGTAAGGGTTGTATAGTTCGGGTTCCGAGCTTTCCAAAACATGTTTCGGATCTGAATTTGGAGCACCAGGGTGCTCCCGGTGGCTCCTGGATGTTTTCTGGCGAAAACCCGGTTTTCCGGCGACGGCGGCGGCGGCCATGGCGGAATCCGGCGACTGCGGGGCGGCAGTTTCTGGCGGCGGCGGCGGCAGCGCGGCGGAGTCCGGCGGCGGCGCGGTGGTTTCCGGCGAGGCTGGCGGTGGTCCGGGCAGGATTTTCCGGGGGTTCTTTAAACCCCCGTAACTCGCAAACCGTAACTCCGATTTGCGAGCCGTTTGCGGCGATGCGCTCCTTGCGTCGAGACAGACCTTTTGATCTAAATTTAGGAATTTTATGGTTCGGGATCGTGGCCCGGGAGTTAGAAACGTCGTATAAAATAATAATATTTTATTATTTTACGACTTTGGGCCGTTGTAACTTCTACCTGGAGCGTCCGATTGACGTGCCGCCAATGGCGTTGAGACCCTGATGGTACGATGGAATTTTTGAGATGGTTTCCGGGTGTTGGGACTGTGAACGGGGTGCAGGCCTCATGAGGCCGGGTTTTGGCGTTTGCGGAGAAATGCAGCTTTTGCACCAGGAGTCCGATTTTGGCGGATGAATAGTCGATTCTGTGTGTCTTTCCGAGGAGATCACAATGGTGCAATCCGTTCGATGAGTGTCGGAATCCAGGCGTGGGCCCCACCCGAGCTGGCCTTCGGTGAATAGTACCCTTTTTCACCGGGTGTCCGTTTTGGACGAGCGAGTAGTCGATTCCGCTTGTTTTTCCGAGGGGATCGTCGTGGTATGGTCCGCTCGATGAGTTTCGGGATCGTTGTGTGGGCCCCGCACGAGCTAGCTACAGTGAATAGAGCCTTTTTCACCAGTGCTCCGTTTCGGGCGAGTAAACAGCCTATCCTGCGTGTTTTTCCGCGTGGAACGCGATGGTGGCCTCAGTTTTGGCCTAAAAGGTGTGCAATGTGGTGTTGTGGCGGGTCGCTCGGGTTAGCGATGTTTGGACCAGCAGTTGTTGAGGGTTCTCTATTGGTTCGTTCCTACGAGGGTTCGAGTGGCATCACAACCCTCGTATGGGTTTGTGATCCTCTCGATGGGATGTTTAAACTATTAGAGTTGTGGTATCCCTCCGGTGGGCCCAGAGTGGATCCTCTAGCATCTTTACCCTAGATCGGGTTCTTGGTATCGCTGTGACCACTTATTCACGGGCGGTGATCCCCTATCTAGTAGTTTAACCCCGTAGGGTTTGTGACATCATCGGAAATATGATCCCCTAAACGGTGGGATGTACTCAGTAGGGTTGTGGCATCGTCAGGTTTATGATCCCCTACTTAGCATGATGTTTATAGTAGGGTTGCGGTATCGTTGGTTATACGATCCCCAACTTAGCACTTGGTGTCGGTAGGGTTGCAGTATCGTTGGTTATGCGATCCCCTACTCAGCGCGTGGTTTGGGTAGGGTTGCGGCATCATTGGTTAGATCCCCTACATCGCGAGTTATACCAGATAGGGTTCCGGTATCGTCTTAATCATCTTTATGTGGGCGATGATCCTCTATCTGAGTGTTGAGCTTTTGTCGAGCGCCAGATCGGGTTGTGGTATCCCCCAGCGGATCCTGGGTGTGATCTCCTATCTGTGAGAACTTCGTATGCCAGATCGGGTCGTGGTATCCCCCAACGGACCCTGGGAGTGATCCCCTATCTATGAGCTACGTATACCGGAGAGGGTTTTGGTATCCCCAAGCGGACCCTAGCGGGGATCCCCTATCCGATGAGTTTGGTGGTTCTATTGTTTCAGGGAGGTTTCCTTAGTGATGCTATCCGATGAGCGTGATATCTTGGGTGGGCGTATGAGAGGTTTGTGAGAAACCCGATGGAGTGTATCTCTCGGATGAGTGTCATCTGGGATGATAATGATCGTGTGGTGTACTCTCCTAGTTTTGGATGGTTGCTGGTGACGAGGTCGATACCTCTTGTGTCTTTGTGGCGTGATCTGAGTATATATGGATTGTTCAAGATGTATGTATGGGCATACACCTGAGCTGAGCTGACTAGTTGTGTTTAGCCGAGGATGGTCACGAGATGGAGTTTCTCTCTCATCTGGGTTCCCTCTGGCTGGGATGCGCGGACTGTTGCCTTTCAGTTTCTCTCTTTGGTTTTGGGGTTTTGGGGTGCCTACTGAGTATGTTTATACTCACCCCTGCATGGGCTTTTCCCGCACATGTTTGTGTCTTGTGAAGACCACATGCCTTTTGACGGAGTCCCAGGAGGACCCAGAGCAGGCGGATCTTAGTGAGCGAGTGGACCGGGGTGTTTACCGGAGTTGTGCCGAGGGAGCTTTTCGGCGGGTGATTGTGGCAGTGTTCCCCTTCTTCAGAGCAGGTTGGACACGCTTTGTAGTTTTCTTTTGGTGGGCCCTGTTTTGCCCTTTGTACTTTGCTGTTGCACTCTGGTTTGGGATAGATTGTATGCATGCATTTACATTTCAGTTTCTATATCTCTGCATTGTTGCATGGAGGTGTTTGTGGGTGCGTGTGTACAGGTACCTTAGGCTAATGCCTCCCATGTGTGTGATAGCCTACTCGGCGCTGGTCACCAGCCCCTGGCCTATTGGAGGCGGGCTTGGGGAGTCGCAGCTCGAGCCCCGTTGGGTCGGGTTGTGACAATATTATTGTTTTTATTAAAAATAATTATTACTATTCATAGACGTGATGCAAAATAATAAAATAATCATTAAAATACTGAAAACCCTCCTCTCCTCCACTATATAAACCAACCCTCACCCGCACTTCTTTTAACACTACTCAAGATTTGCAGCATGAACATGTTCTGCAAAATTTACAACCAAATCCCCCCCACGTCCAATACCTACTAGTCATAGAAATGTCCAAATACAAAGGCCTTAAGGGGATTCTCAAGGAGGAGTACTCAAGTGGTAAGCCTATCTTCCTTTTGCTTTTATCTTATTTTACAAATTCCATTATTTTTTCTTATCTCTCTTCAGCTACCCTTATCTAAAAGATTTGGTAATTCCATTACAAGACATGTAGTAGAATTAATTTATTATAATGTAATATTTCATCAATATTTTTCATTCCTCCTCCTCTTATACTAAAAATTAAAACACTGTCCGAGATGTGTTAATCTATCACATTCAAGAACGATGAGTTTTCAATTTATATTACTTTATAAAATTATTGTCATGAAACCATTTTTAATGTTGAACCAAATAATAATATATTTACCATATCCTATTTAATTTTCTGGTGTCATTTTTTACAAATGGTATTTAATGAGTTCCTAGTGATCGAAAACACATCAAAATAATCAATGCGTTATGAATTAAGATTTTATAAAAGGATTCATCCTCTATCAAAATAACCAAAGGATATATTTGATAATTTAACCTTATGGATTATTATAATCGACTCATAACTTCAATTATTGTTTTCCATTTCCATTTTACATTAACCTCCTTACATGTATACATGAAAAAAGATCGTGAAAACTAAGTAAACATGCACTCCCAAATAATGAAATTGAATATCATAATTCATCTAAAAAGACATAAATGAACATAATTAAGATATACAAAATTAATAACATGTATATAAGGTTATGGTAATGTTAATTTATGAATTTTATTTGATTATTCCAGACATTATGATCATATTAAGAATACATTTGAGCATAAGGTAAAGGGTTTCTCATCTCAGTTTTATTTCTGGGAGATTTCAATTATTTGCCACCTATTTCTTATATTTAGTGTTTCTGTACTACCATTTGATATATAATAACATGATTCTATTTATATTCATTTTATTCAATTATTCATTTGATGATTAGTAATTTTTCTTTATACGATTCGATGGATTACAATGTGGTAAGGGACTTTGTCTCAAATTTAATTTTATTTAAATTTGATTTGTATTGTGAACCTAATAATTTATATGTAGCGTATCTATTTCCCCGTTGAGATCATTTTTCATTTGAAACAATAGTTATTTTATATATCCATATTCTTATTTCATGGATTTCATTATTTTCTATGACAAATACACTTTTCATATGGGGGTTATTTTAAATTGTATGATGAAATTGTATCCTCAACTCAATATGGATATTGAAAAGGAATATTGTTCTTGTATTAAATCCTTGTATAATGAATTATATGGAATTCCAGTGATTGGAGGGGGACTCTATAGTACATCAATGCATTTTCAGGTCTCATGAGACAATACAATTAGTGGCATACCCTTCGTGTTTATTTCCAAAACATTATTATACAAGTATCTACCCATAGAAAAAACATCTTGATGGTATTATGGTTAATGTGCTAGATACATTGCATCCATAAAATATTCATTCTATATATTCATTATATAATTATTACATTCCATAAGGATTTCACTATGACTAAATCTATGGATGAATTATCAATCTTGGTTTATTGATGGCATGTTTTTTCATTTATTCACTATGTCATATTAACTATATCAAATTGATTATGATTCAATTCTTAATGATTCATTCTTCCTCTGTATGTAACCCTTACTGATCATTTGAGATCAACCCTTTAATTTTTTTTCCTTCCATAGGATATGAAGAAGGAGTCATTTAATAAGTTTTCATGGATGTTGTTTATTTGATTTTGTATTGTTATATGTTTTGTTTTATCCCAATGAAAAATGGGATCCACGTATGTATTTTGTTTCTCATAGAGTAAAAAACTAATCTATCCTTCAGGGGTGGATTCTCTCTAATCAGGACAATTTAATAACGTAACACACTGACTCCATATTTCTTAAATCAGGGTTTTATAATGGCATAGCCACATTCTAATAGAAATACAATAAGAAACACCCTATTACATTCCATGTTTCTTTTTTCAGGCAATGTCCTTGTCAAATACCAAGAAAAAAATATTAAAATTAGGAAAGGAAATTACATGATTCTGAAAGAGGAAATTTTATTACAATCATTTTCATAGAGAGGGAGATGTTCAACCTGCAATTCATCTATCCACGTAATGGCCTGGTTGATTCCCCTGTTTCTTATTCCATTCTGAATACCCTAAATCATGATGGGAAACACTCCATTTTCCCTTCCATGATGCTTTCGTTATGCCTATTTTAGTTAATCTAACAGAGCACCATTTTACTCATACGGGAAAGCACAAAAACATCAATTTAACTATTTCCTCTACCCTAATATTCCATAGTTAATTTTCAAACCAATACATCAATAAAAATGTTCTTTTTGGCATTAGTAATCAATTCCCACTTAGGGTTACGTTTCCTTAACATCACCATGCTCATCAAAATGAGGTCTATTTCCATTTCCTTTGATCAAAATTCTATTCACCACATTATGGTTCTATATGAATCCGAATTTCTAGAAGTATTATTTAATCATAAGTTATTCGACTCCACTCTATTCATTTCCACAAGTATTGGCCATAATAAAAAATAGAGAGTGCATCACTAGGACAAATATTGGTCTTTCATGCAAATAATCCAACTAGATTGACCTCTACACTGCCTTCAACCCCAAAATTAATGATCCTTTTAAAACATAATGGTCCTTTAATATGATTTATAACACTAACATTCTCTTCATACCATTAATAAAATGTTTTTATGGAATCTTCATGGTTGATAACAACTCTATGGATAAACACATATAAAACACACATGTTTTCAATTGATAAAATATCCAACACTAACATTAATTCCCAATTGGATACAAATGACATCGTATGGTGAAAACATGGGATAGTAAATTCTCCACACTTAAATACTTTTCATCCCAGAAAAGAAACAAAACATAAAGAACTCATCAATCACATTAATCAATTACCTATCCTAAGAAAAGATACCCTCCAATGGTTATTGAACCATGAATAAGAAACAATAGACACAATGGTATTCTACCAAATCAAGAATTAAAATTTCAAAATATCTAGAATATATGATTGAAATAAATATCCACTCCTTAATCTACCTGGATAAAGGAATCCAATTAAAGAAATTACAGTTTTCATATTTTTCTCAAGGAATGAATTTCTTTTCAATGAAAAATGACCAAACATTGGAATTTCAATGAAAGGGAACTACTATGATGATATTCACTATAAAAATGTATACAATGAATATTTTCACCAAACTAATTTGAGTTATTTTTTCAATCCATCACAAAAAATAAATTTCTTTAGTAGTTGTTAACTTGGGAAAGCATAAATTAATCCAAGATAAAAATTTGCATACAGGAAAGAAAAAATATTATAGATGGTTTTATTAATTTCTAGGATAATTCATCTTAGATATATTAATTAATACTAATGACCTATGGAATGTGTGTCATTATGTTAATTATATTATTTTCCTTTGTGATAAAATGGATCCAACCCACTATTCTCTTTCATTTGGAGAGTTTAAAAGCTCACATGAAGATAATAATCTAATTCAAATTATCCTTTTCAGAGCCAAATATTTATAGTATTGAAGGAAGTATAACAACATTGTTTCTAGTAAATTGGATATATCATTCACAAATGCTAAAATTATAGATAAATGGGACACTTTCTCTAGTATCAACCATTATAAAATTAACTATGATCATCACCCTATAAAGGCCAATCTCTCTATCAGGAATTGGAATCCAACCCTTAATTTCATATTCAATAATGGTTGGACTACTGATTCAAATTGTGACAACACCATAATTTTTTTAGTTATTATATGATCCATTATAATGATTATTTTTTTCATTACTCAGATGTTTATAATCCTTAAAAATCTTATAGGATGGTGCAGACCCCAATCCAATCAAATTGAAAATGAGAATTTCCTTTTAGAAGATGAACATAACCAAATTAATACTTCTTCTACTATATATTATTTTATAATGGATCCTCAACAATAAATTAATATTAAAATAAAAAATTCATCTCTACTATCCATTAAATATAACATTTAGATGAAAATATATAAATCATAGAGGCACAATTATGGGTATATAAATTCTATGTTCTACAAATATCTTCCCATAATTATTAATGTTTATATACCTCTCACATTTCTAAAATATGGGGAAAACATTATTGACACTGAGTATGGTATTTATAGCGATGTCGCCTCCAATTTAATCAATATCATTAATGTCCCAAACACCAAAAAATACCAATTAGCATTTGTCATCACTATTTTTTCCAATAAAAAAGATAACAGATTTCTCACAAGCATTAATTTCAATCATGAGTTCAAGAAAACTATTATTAGATTAAAACTGATTAGTTCCCCTGGGCCTTATGGTTTTAATAATGGATTCACTGAATATTATTCGTATGTTATTAATTCAGTAGTTTTGTGGTTATTCAAAACATTCAATGCTAATGGTATGCTTCACCAAGGTATGAAATACCAATTTCTTACTGTCAACCATAATGTTGATAATCCCATGGAAATTAATCTCTTCAGAACCATTTCACTTATTAAAACCCATTATAAAATAAAAAAAAAATATTATTTGCATTATTATATAATCCATTATCTATAAATATTTATCTTAGAACAAATTTGGTTTAGTTGAGGGCAGAACTATTTGAGATTTTCTTTTCCTTTCCTCTGAATGCATTATACAATCAATGAAATCTATAAGGGAATGTAATATTTCCCTTAAATATGACATTAAAACATCTTTTCATATCATTAAATTGAGGTTCATCTTCAATGTTATTCATTATTTTCATTTTAATGATATATTCATCAGTATAATTAAAACCCTATTCATTTTGAATTGTATATCCATTCATGTTAATGACTATCTTAAGGGTTATTTTAACCACACTAATGGTGTATGATTGGGTGAAACCCTCTGTTCTATTATTTTCTCAATTTCAAAACATTAATTTAGAATATTTCTCACTATATTTATGGATAAGAACAAACATAAGCCTATTTTTTCATCTATGAATCTAGAAGTCCCCAATCATCACCAATATGCATAAGAAATCATTAAATTCTTATAAAAATGTAAAATAAATATTTAAAACTTTAAGGGTGAACTATATCATTATTAAGATATCTATAATCATGTAATCGTTTGGAATAAATATTGTATCTTTATTAGGAAAAGGATTCATTATAATAGAAAATCCAACATACCTATAGAATTAGTCCTAATAGAATTATATTCCCCTTTCACCGAACTTGGTTTCCCCATATTTTGGGATAGAACTAGAAGAAGTTAGTTTTCTATTTTTTAGACTAAATCCCAAAACAACTCTCCTCTTGGAAGGGGAAGTCACATTACATGACTAGAATAATTTACCATTTTAAATATAATATTGTCTCAAAAATTGTCTACTCATTGATGGATTAAATATGGCCTATTGGCCTCCTCAAAAAAATAAATTTCCCTATCAAATACATTCTTTAGAGTGGAAAAATTTCTGATATAAATTTAGTGACTATTCATTGGTCAACTTGTTGTAAACCCCAAGATAGCGGTGGTCTACGAATAAAAATAATTTGACTATTTAATGATTCAATACAAAGAAAAACACACTTGTTACATCCTTCAAAATTAATCCATTTCCATTTCATTCCTTAAAAGTATCCGTGACATGTTGAATAATGGAAACTTGAAATATATGAAATCCTCTATTTAGTCGTCCATTAAACAATCCGTTTCCAATATCATATACAATTATAGATGGATGATAAGCTATGATTATTCCATTAATCTCGAGATAGAAAACCGGAGTAGAGCACCCTTTATTTCTAGGTTTTCTGCCAATTAATTACCTATGAACAATAATGTTTCCATTAATGATGATTTAAACTCTCACAAATTTATTTTACCTGCTAATGTTATACATGTCAATGAAAATTGACTTTTCCAACTTTGATTATTTTTTAATTTGGGAACCTACTAAAAATTACATGCTTGACTCTTCATATTTTAAAATCAATTATTTTATAAATTTTGATAAATTTTGGATAAAACATTAGAGACTCACACTTGTTTTGAAAATTGTACACAATTATGTCCCAACTGATATTTGTCTGCAATATTTTGGGATCAAACATGTCTCTAAATGAGGAATTTTAAATTACCATATAGATGAAACTAAGCACATCTTTCATTCCTATTCTTCAACTACTGATCATTGGAATTTTATTTTTGATCTTTTTTATTACAGATGTATACTTCATGACTCAATAAACTCGAATCGTTAGAGCTGTACTATTATATATGCCTCCCAACAGATCCATAATATTTTCTTTGCTGTTGTTTTTGAGCTCCTCCATGTGATTTGATATGATTGAAATTTTATTATTCATCAAAATAGCTCATTCTATTTAAATACAGGTTGGGTGAGGATCAATACATCTATTCAGGAAGATGATTCAATCAATAAAAAACATTGCAATAACTCAGTGATTGATTTTGGATTCCCGTGCCACCTTAAGGTTGATGGAATTTACTGTAATCATAGATATACCTTCTCGATTTCCTTCCAAGATCCACTCTAGGGACATATTATAGTTAATGTTCATTGATCCTTTAAAGAGAACCTAATACCCTTACGTTTCAGCACAATTTACATCAATTACCTTGGGAAGCTACTCAGTTGATTCTATTGAAACTGTGGAATTGCAAAATCATTTGAAAAATAAATAATAGGTGTAATCCATGCCATGAATTTTGATAATGAACATGATTAGAATAATAACTGGATTTAAAGTGATTCGTCCACCATTATGAAATATCTCTGAAATTGCGCAGTGCATCTTGCATGGATGCTCAAAACTCAATGGAATTATTTCCTTCACTTGCTCAGGGATATCAAATATATCATCACACATTCCTTCTATGAAGAAAATGTGGTTCTGTATTGACCTGAACGTAAGGGAATCAACCAAGATATCACCTCGTTGGATAACCTACCAATTGATTTGATCCCCCTTAAAAAATATTGTAAAAATATATCATCATTCATACATCTATATATTTTATTTTAATAAATAATCATGTCTTGTTTTTTGGACTTGGGGAACACCTCCATTAAAAATAGTTCACGATTATACAGGTTTTTTAGTAATGAATTACGAGTATAACATTAAGGTCTATTATAGGTTGATAAATACCTCTCGTAATCGATGAGATGGGCTCATTAATACTGACATAAGGATTAATTCGTTCACACACAATGTCTATCCACATGTTCCACCAATTTAGATGTAACACCCCAAACTTCCACTGTACGTTTCCTTTTGAATAATGCAGTAGCCTGCATTGTACGCAACTTTGAAATTCTAACACACCATGACCAATCAATCTAGTCGTTATCAATTGTAATACTAACTTTTGGAATTTTTTTAAATTTTATTTATCAAAATAGACATCATTTTTGAATTCAGAATATCTAAATTATCTTAGGGGGGAATTTTTGGTATTTTCTGAAAACTTTGAATTATTTATGTATAGTGAAAAACACTGTGTTACAGGTTAAAACTGAAATATTATTTAAATACATATTTATTTTATTTAAATTTATTTTGGGTCAATATAGATACATTATTCCTATATAATTTTAATTTAATACATTGGGTTCATTTTATAATACGTTTAGATATATAAAAATTTTATTGAACTTTTTACCGCCTTTTACCGACCTCCTAGGAGCATTTTCAAATTTGCATAAATCATAATTTTTCACTTCTATGAGTTGAATTTCATAACTCTGAGAGATAAAGATAATATTAGTAAGTAGAATGTGTTTCAATAAGATTAAATTATTTTTTGGTGAATAGTAACTTTTGTCTTATATTTACCACGGTTAAAAGTAAATATGGTAATTAAAGGTAAAAATGATATCATAATTATCGTAACACATGCCCTAATTCTATTAGATAAGTATAATTCATCCAAAATAAACATTAGGGATAAAATACGACCCCCTTTGGCCCTCATGGATTAGATTAGGATATTTGTTATTATATTGTTTAAAGAAGAGTTAAAAGTGTTAAATTCAATGTTTAATAACTAAAAATTTTTTAATATAGGGTTATAAATAAGATAAATTCGACTATAAATATTCATTGGATATATAAAGATATTTCCTACATAATTTTATTTTATTTAAAATTTTTAGAAATTGAATAATGTAATTTATTTATGACACAGTGATGATTTAGTAATTACCTTATTAACGAGATATTCAAATAATTGATATTATAAATATCCAAATAAATTTAAATTGAGGATTTTGATGAATTTCAAATATTTTATTGGTTAATATAAAATATTAATATTGAATATATGAATTTATTTTGATTTAATAATGTTTTTAGGTCTTTAACAAAAATCAATTATTAAATAATTTCAAAATTGACATAAATGAGTTCTTAAAACAAATACAATATTATTGGTTGATATAATATTTATAAAAATATATTCTTCGAAAAAATGGCTTAAATAATATTATTTAACTCATTAATTAACCACTTTGGAATCTCTTGGGAGTCCATAGTTTGTTTATTAACCATATAATATATAAATACAAAGAGACATTGTAAATGTCAAACTATTTAACTAAGAATTAAATCTAAATGATAAGGTTAATATGGTGACCTAATCCTCTCTAAAACCTATTGGTTGAAATGTTCTCGGCCCATCTCCACCTTAGACTCTATATAAATTATTTTGGATCCATTAGAAACTGAAAATTATTTTATTATAAAATTAAGTTTCAAGCTTTTCCTATAGTGACCCTCACCTCTCTTATAAAAGATCATGTCACCTTCTCTTGATTTCACACCTCCAAAGCCATTTGGCTCAGCCAACCCCTACTCAATTATTCTTCCATCATTCCTCCATTCATCCCATAGGGCTTATATTGGTCATAACGCCATCTTAATGAGACCGTTTGATCAAATCAAACTGAAGAACCCAAAGAAGAGGTAAATATGTCATCACCTTTTTGAAGTTGTTTTCTTCTTCCACTTCCTCTTTATTTGTTGATTCCATTATAAAATAGGAAATTCTGTATCTTCTATATACTGTTATGTTATTATAAAAATGGTAAAACAATATTCATTTTTCTATCCATAATATGAATGGAAAAGTCACCATACGTGAGTACGTACGGCTTACCGTCTCCATGTAGTGGTGTAGTTTGTTATTCAAACACTTCATTATTTGGATGGGTATAATAATGAGTATGAATCATGTAAATAAAAAATACATCATTTCATTGATTCTGTATATATGATATACCATCCAACTACATACAATTTCACCATCAATATAATGATATTATTGCTCGTGCGTACGTACGGGTTACCGTCTCCACGAACGTGATGAGATTCATTTCCCCATCGTAATAATTCAAGAATAATTTTCATTTTATGATTAATAAATTGTTTATGAACAAAATATAATTATATTTATGAATCATGTACATACTATACATAAAAACCATGGTCTAGATAACCATGAATATAAAGGAAAATGAATTAGTTAACACCCGAAACGATGATACTACTGAAATAATATTAACAAAGAAATATTATAAGATAATATATGATATAATATTTTTGTATATAGTTCTTGTATAATTTAATAACATTGTTTAAACTATTATAAAAAAGTTTAACTTACCTTCTACTAAGAAAAAGTACACGGTAAGGGTCAATTTCACAATCTCTTTATTATCTGAGGTTGTTGTTACGTAAGTATCTAATGGAACCCCTTTATCATCCAAATCCAGGTTTTATTAAAAAGGTATTTCAATTTTTTATTATATTTACTAGACTATAAGTTAAATTCATTTATACCATTATTTGACATTAAATGTTATGAAAGTAATCTTTCCTTCATTTTCCAATCATGGTAATTTATGACCTTTTGGATAAAATTTAGGTATGAATGTTTTTTAACTGATACGACGGGTGCAGACATTTTCCCCCATTATAAAATCATCAAAGATTCATTTACAAGATTATTAGAATATTTTCAATATAAATGCATTATTTTATAATTATGTGACTCTTAAATGGTTTCAAAATAGAAATAGGCATTTCTTTCAAATAGTTTTCATTTCATTTATATCAACATCCTTTGATAAACGTTAAACATGATTGAAGTTGATTTATTATTATACAATTATTCCCTATTGTATAGAATGTTTTGTGATATGATTGACTATGGATGTGTTATTTATAACATTCATGGATTATGGTTAAATTATTGACATTTCATATGCTAGTTTTAATAGAAATTCTTATGTTTCAACCTCTTCAAATGGGGAATGTGTTGGACTTAGTATGTGATGGGTGGAGCCCACTACAGCTCCTCGTTGCATCGGTAGGTATCATGAGAAAATTAGACATGGAATTGGCCGAGGGAAATCCAAATTTGATATATGGTTTTGGCCGAGGCCTTAATCATTTTTAGACATCATTGTTGAGGCCTTGAAAAAATGTTTTAGAATGTCTGACATTATACATTCCCTCATTATGAAATCAAAAATGATGGTTCGTTGGGTTATTCAACTAGTAGAATAACCATGACTATGTTTTATTATGGAATTATTTACTCAGATCATATTATTTCCATAAAGTGTTCATGTTAATATTTTGTAAAGGAAATTGTTTTGAATTATTCATCCTACCTAATTTTTATGTTATCTTCCACTGTATTTCATACCCTTACTGAGCGTTTGAGATCACCCCTTTCTTATGTTTAATTTTCTCCAGATATGAAGAATTTAGTTATGATTGAATTTCAGGAATTTTTTTGGAGGCCTGGATGTTTCTAATGGAATAAATTAGTGTTGTTTTTCTTTTCAAGTTGTAATGATGAACTTATGTATAAATATTTTTTCCAATAATTCAGAACTGATCGGTCTTTTGTGACATGAATCCTTGAATCATGAAAATTTTATGTAATAATGTAATGAATATGGGTAACTTGGTCGTGGAATTATAGTTGGTATTAGAGGTTGTTTAGTATAAATCATGAAAACTAGATTTAGGAAAATTCTGATTAGAAAACACTACCCTAAGATAGACATTAAGGATTAGTATAGAAGAACATCATTGAATTTTGGTACTGTATATATCTTCTATGGTTTCCAAGAAATAAATCATGTCTAGATATAATCAGGTATAGGTGGCTCTAGAACAAATGTTACTAGGGGTATAACATGAAAACAATGCTTCGAGCTAGACTTGAATGCAAACTGGTGCACGGAAACGGGCCTTGCTGCACTCTTGGTTACGACACTTCCGGGGGATATGCTTAGTATAATTCTAATTCTCTTTAGAAACCATTATGACGTATTTATGAGTATATATTTCGTCAATGAAAACATTTTTATGATTATGGATTATATCCTTAATTTGTTCAATTTATTTTATGTGTTTTACATGTTTGGAATTTTGTATTACGGTTCATAAACTAATCTATTGTATACCATGGTATAAAAATGCCACCTAGTCGAAAGAATGTAAACCATATCAACGCACGTAATCCATGTCGGGATTTTCCTCCTTCTAAAGATAATTATAACAGATCTAGTGATGCAACTGGTGCTAATCAGTTTATCACCATACTGGGACAACTCACACAAGTTATGAATAATAACCACACCCTTATGAAGCAGCATGAACCACAATTCATATGATCAATGCCACATCGATTCATGAGGAAACAACCTCCATCATTCAATGTGTATACAAATCCATTTTAGCTGAAATAGGGATAAGTTCCTCAGAGAAAATATTTCATTCTTTGGGGAGTAGCGAATGAGAAAAAGTTTCGTTGGATGTTTATCGCCTCACCAGAGATACAGGTCATTGGTGGTAATTAATTAAAAACCCAAAGGGTGATGAAGAAGTATCATGTATGGAATGGAGGGAGTTTAATGAAATTTTATTAGAAAAATGATTACCTCATGACCCTCGACCAGATATAGAAAGGAAATTTCTGAGTCTGGGACAAAAGAAGGATGATAATGTTGAAATGTATAAAGCAAAATTACAAGGTTATTAAGGCATGCAGAAGATTATATATGAAACCCAATAAGTAAGATTGATCGTTTCATTGATAGGTTAAAACCATTTCTCCATAGAACATTAGATTCACAGTCCTTATCATTGTATAGATATATTGTCTCATGTGTTATCAAGACAGAAAATGAATTCTCTATGTCTTATGACTATAAAGAAAATCAAGAGAAGAATATATTAGAATAACACTCAGGGAAAGGAAATACGGAAATTGTAAAGAAGGGAAGAGTGAAATTTTCACCTTGTGATAATTGTGGAAGGAAGCACCCATGTTCCTATCGAAAAGAAAAAGGAGTCTGTTACAAATGTGGATAGAAATTCTGTCTTGCTAGTGATTGTAAGTGTAATAAATAATCTACCAATGTTCAATGCAAAAATTGGTGTGAGATGGGGCATTATACAAATAAATTTCCTAATTGTCAAGAAACGTACCTCAAAAAAGGTCAAGGGATCGAGTGTAAGTTTATATGATCACTACTTCTGAAGTTAAAGCTCTGAAATATGTGGTGGTAGGTAATATAATTGTTTCCTAATGTTTATCCAATGAATTATTTGATTCTGGATCATCACATTGTTTCATATCTTCCTAGTTTTCTAATAAAATTAGATATATCCAATTTGATTTAACAAGGGAGTTGTCATTCAAAACTCCTGAGAGAAGTATCATTGGCACAATGTTTTGTGAATTAGTCCCCATTAAAGCATATAAACGATATTTATCAATTGATCTTATCATCACACCCATGATTTAATTTGATATAATCCTAAGTTTAGATTGGCTTTCAGACCATGATGCGAGCTTTTATTGTAAGAGGAATAAGGTTACAATTCTCGATGATGATAAAGAGTACCTTATCATTAGTACAGAAACGTCACCATTAGATTACTATCTAGATCCACCCCCAATAGATCTACTAAATTCCATTATTTGGGTGGATGAGAATGAAATAATTACGGGTGAGGAAAAGAATGTTCTAAAAGAGGAAGTTCCTGTTGTACAAGAGTATGTTGATATATTTCCAGAGGATTTACTTGGACATCCTCGAGAATGAAAAATTAATCTTTTCATTAATTTAATTATATGTTAAAGGACGATATTGAAGACCCCTTATATAATGGCCACTATAGAATTAGTGAAACTAATGAAAAAACTATAGGAATTGTGTAATAAGGGAATTATTTTCCCTAGGGTTTCTCCATGGGGAGCCCCTATTCTTTTTATTAAGAAGAACGATGGATCTATGGGGTTGTGAATTTTGTACATAGAGATCAATTCTATACCAAAAAATAATAAGTACCCCTACCTCACATTGATGATTTATTTGACCAAATACATGGAGTTCAGTATTTTTCAAGGATTGATCTTCGATCTGGATATCATCAGCTGTCTGTGATGAAGGAAGACATTCTGAAAACCGCATTTCAAACTAGGTATGGGATTTATGATTTTACAGTAATGCCTATTGGATTGACTATTTCACCTTGTATCTTAATGGATCTAATGTATATAGTTTTCAAGGAATATCATGATGAATATTTAGTGATATTAATTGATGACATCATGGTATTCTCCAAAAGATACAATGTTCTTGAAAATCAGTTGCGCATTCTCCTAAAGAATATTAGAAGAAATGAATTATATCGGAAATTTAGCAAGTGTGAATTCAGGAATCATATGATTTATTTTATTTGAGATATGTTCCCTAAGTATAGAATCTTTGTTGACCCTTCAAAGACAAAGGCATTTCAAGAATGGCCAACACTGACTAGTATAACTAAAGTATGCAGTTTTATTGGTTTAGCATGTTATTAACAATGTTTCGTCTAGAATTTTTCCCGGTTGTCTTAACCATTGACCAAGAACACACGTAAAGGGGTTAAATTTTATTGGATAAAAGAGTGTGAATAATGTTTTTAAGAACTGAACATAAGATTAGTTAATGCTCTTATCTTGACTCTACTATCAAGGAACGATTGATTTGTTATTAATAGTGATGCTTCAAATAAATGACATGGTTGTGTATTTATTCCTAATGATAGAGTTATTTTATATGAAACACGAAAGGTAAAAATTCATGACCAAAAAAATATCACTCATGATCTTGATTTAGAAGTTGTAATCTTCACTCTGATGATATGGAGACACTATCTCTATGGTGAGAAATGTGAGATTTATAAAAATCACACAAGTTTGTAATATATTTTTCTCACAGAAAGAAATCAATATATGGAAAAGATGATGGCTTGAACTACACAAGGATTATGGTTTCAGTATAAACTAACACCCATGAAAGGAAAATAAGGTCGAATATGGTTTGAGTAGAAAGGACCATGGAGTTTTGAACAAGATTAGAGTTGAAAGGGATCCAATTTTCATGGATCTAGTAAATATGGATATGGGAATAACCATGGATGGTGTAACATCAATACTTTTTCAAATGGTTTCAAAACAATTTTTACTAGAAAGGATAAATAATTCTCAAACTGAGGATGATGAGTTTAAAATGAATATTAAAGCTGTAAATCATTGGAGATTGAGTGACTTCTTATATGAAGACGGAATTTTGAAATTCGGGGAGAGAATTTTTGTTCCCGATATTCCTGATCTAAAAAGGTAATTGTTGGATGATTAGAATAGCTCCGGTTTCTGTATACACCCGGGGAGCACAAAAATGTATAATGATTTGAAGGAACTTTTTTTGTGGGTCATAATGAAGAGGGAGACTGCTGATTTTGAGTCAAGGTGTATGGTTTGTCAATAAGTAAAAGCTGGATGGAAACAACCTTGAGGATTCATGCAACCTCTTCCTATAATTTAGTGGAAATGTGATTATATAATGATGGACTTTGTGATGGGGTACCAAATACTCCTAGAAGAAACGATGAAATATGGGTCATTGTTGATCTTCTTACCATGTTAGCACATTTTCATTCTATAAGAGACGATTTACCACCTGAATGTTTAGAAAAACTATATATTAATGAATTTGTAGGACTTCGTGGAGTACCCTTATTGATTTTTTCTGATCGTGATCCTCATTTTACATCACGATTCTAGAAAAGTATTTAGAAAGACCTAGATACTGAACATCATTTGTGCACTGACTACCACCCTAACACGAATCGAAAATCAGAGCAGACTATTCAAACCATAGAAGACATGTTGAGATCTTGCTCACTTTACTTTCATGGAATGTGGGAACAATATTTACCTATGGTAGAATATTCCTATAACAATAGATTCCATTAAAGTATTTAGATGGAACCATATGAAGAATTATATTGAAAGAGATGTCTCTTACCAACTTGATGGGATGACGTTGGTGAAATAAAACTTGTAGTCCCAGAACATGTTGAGGAAAATGGAAAAGGTGAAGGTTATCCATACCCTCATCAAAGCTGCTCAATGTAGGAAGAGAATCTATGCCGATAACCTAAGGAAGGATTTGGAATTTCAGGTAGGAGATCATGTTTTGTTGATGGTATCTCCAATGGAAGGAAGTTATATGATTCCATAAGAAGGGTAAATTATGTCCCTAGTAAATCAGACCTTCTGAAATTCTCGAATGAATTGGAGGAGTTTCTTACTATTTGGTAATGCCACCAAGTCTCTCCAAAGTTCATGATGTGTTCCTTGTATCATTGTTGAGAAAATGAATTCCTGAACCAATGCATGTACTCACCAATAATGAAATTGAACTAGAACCTAATCTATCATTTTGTGATGATCTTGTCAAGATTCATGATACTAGAGAACAAGTGTTGAGAAACCAGATAAGTTGTCTAGTAAATGTTCTATGGGAAAACCAAAAGATGGATGGGGCAATGTGGGAACCAGATAGACTTATGATGAAGAACCACCCGAATAATTGTGTGTGGTAGTATTCTAGAAACTTCAAGGATGAAATTATTTGAAGTATGGAATAATGAAACACCCCAAGCTTCTGTGGTTCATTTCCCTTTGAATAATGCAATAACTTTCATTGTACGCAACTTCAAGATTCTAACACACCACGACCAATCAAACTAGCCATTATGAATATTCATACCCACCTTTTTCAATTATTTAAATTTTATTTTTCAAAATGGACTTCATTTTTGAATTTAGAATATCGAAATTAGTTTAGGGTGATTTTTTGGTATTTTTCTGAAAACATTCAATTTTTGACGAATAATGAAAAACACGGCGTTATTGGTTAAAACTAATTATTTATTTTAATAATTATTTATTTTATTTAAATATATTTCACGACAAAATATATACCAAATAAATATATATGTTCAATTTATTTCATTGGATTCATTTTATAATATTTTTTGATATATAAAAAGTTTATTGAACTTTTTACCGATTTTTACCCACCTTCTAGGAACATTTACTAATTTGCATAAAACACAATTTTACCACTTTTATGAGTTGAATTTATGAAATCCAAGAAAAAAGGTTATTATTACTATGTAATATGTGGTTCAATAAGATGAAAATGATTTTTGGTGAATAGTTACTTTTGATTTTTATTTACAACGGTTAAATATAAAATACTGTAATTAAGGGTAAAATAGATATCACAATTACCCTAACACATGTATTAATTATATTGGATAAGTATGATTCAACCAAAAAAAACCTTATAAATAACATATTACCCTTTGTGGTCCAATTTTATTAGATTATGAAATTTGTTATTATTTTCTTTAAAAAAGTGTTAAAAGTTCTAAATTCAATGTTTAATAACTAAATCATTTTTAATATAGGGTTATAAAAAAGATAAATTCTTATATAAATATTCATTATAAATCTAAAACAATTTCCTATGTAACAGTATTTTATTTAGAAATTTTAGATATCAAATAATTTAATTTATTTATGACACCATGATGATGCAGTAATTACCTTATTAATGATATATTGAAATAATTGATATTATAAATTTCAAAATAAATTTAAATTTCTGATTTTGATAAATTTAAAGAATTTTTAAGGTTACTATATCATTATAGGATTTATTATGTTAATTTTTTCTAATTAATAATGTTTTTAGGACTATCAAAAATTAAATATTAAATAGTGTCAAAATTAAAAAAAATGGGTTTTTAAAACAAATACTATATTATTGGTTGATATAATGATCTTAAAAATATAAGGTTCATCCAAATGGATTAAATAATATTATATATGTCATTAATGAACCACTTGGGGTTCTCTGGGGAGTATATAGTAAGTTTATTAACCATATAATATAAAAATAAAAACAGACATTGTAAATGTCAAATTATTTAACTAAGAGATAAATCTAAAAGACAAGGTTAATATAGTGACCTAAAACTATCTAAAACCTATTGTATCAGTGTTTTTAGACTCATACCCACCTTATCCTCTAAATAATTCATTTTCAAGCCATTAGAAACCGAAAGTAATTTTATTATAAAATAATATTTCATGGTTTTCCTAAAGTGACCCTCACATCTCTTATAAATGATTACATATCCTTCTATTAATTTCAAACCACCAAAGACATTTTCCATGTCCATACCCATCCAAAATATCCTTCCAACATTACTCCCTTCATCATAGAGGCCATCCATTGTCCATAAAGCCAACATAGGGTTCCTTTTTGATCAAATCAAAAGGAATAACTTGAAGAAAAGGTAAATATTTCATCACCTCTTTCAAGTTATTTTCTTCTTCCACTTATTATTTCTTTGCTGATTCCATTATAAAATAATAAATCCATTATATTATATATACAGAGATGTTATTTTAAAATGGTAAAACCATATTCATTATTTTATCCATCATATGAATGGAAATTTCCCCATACGTGCGTACGTATGGCTTACCGTCTCCACGTCGTAGTGTAGTTGGTTATTCAAACACTTCTTTATATGGATGGGTGTAATAATGAGTATAATTGATGTAAATATTAAATATAACATGTTATTGATTATATTTATATGATATACCATCCAATTTCATATTATATCGCCATCAATATAATTATATGGCCGCTCGTGGGTACGTAAGGATTACAGTCTCCACGAACGCGATGAGATTAATTTCCCCCACACACTAATTCAAGAATAATTTTCATTTTATGATTAAAAATTATATTTATGTACATAATATCATTCTTTATATTAATCAAATACATCTTATCCATAAAAAACATGGCTAACATAACCATGCTTATAAAGGAAAATGAATCAGTTAACACTCGAAACAATGATACTGCTGAAATATTATTAACAAATCAATATTAGATGATAATATATGATAGCATATTTATGTATATAGTTCTTTTATAATTCAATAAAAATGTTTTATCTATTATACATGAGGTTAACATTCCATCGACTATGGAAAATTTCAAGGTAAGGGTTAATTTTAAAATCGCTCTGTTATCCGAGTTTGTTTTTACAAAAGTATCTACTAGGACCCCTTTATCATCCACATACATGTTTTCTTAAAAATGCATTTTGAATAAATTTTACTATTTACTAGACTATGTTTTAAAGTTATTTGTACCCTTATTTGACCTTATATGTTTTGAAATGAATCTTTCTGTCATTTTCCAAACAAGTTACGTTAGGTCCTTTTCGACAAAATTATTGTAAGAATGTTGTTTAACTTATACGGCAGGTGAAGTTATATTCTGCTGTTGTAACATCATCGAAGCATCCTATACAAGCTTATAAGAATATTTTCCAAATAAATTATTTCTTTTATAATTATGTGACTCTTAAATGGTTTAAAAATAATAATAGTTATTTCATTCAAATTGTTTTCATTTCATCTATGTCAACATCCTTTGATGGACATTGAACTTGTTTGATGTTGATTTATTATGATAGAAATATTTCATATTGTATTGAAGGTTCTGTAATATGTTTGACTATGGATGTGTTATTTTTTTTACCATTCATGGTTTATGGATAATGTATTCACATTTCACATGCTAGTTTTAATAAAAATTCTTATGTTTCAACCTTTTAATGTAAGTTATATATTGGACTTAGTATGTGACGGGTTGAGCCCGCTATAGCTCCTCAATGAATCAGTTGTTCTCATGAGACAATTAGACGCGGAATTGGTCATGGAATTTCTCAATTTTATATATGTTTTTGGCCGAGGACATAATCATTTTTAGGCATCTTGGATGAGGCCTAGACAAAATGTTATATAATATCTGGCATTATATATCACCGCATTATGAAAATAATAATGATGGTTCATATTGTTATTTGACTAGTAGAATAACCATGACCATGATTTATTATGGTATTATCTACTCAGCTCATATTCCTTCCATAAAATGGTCATTTTTTATTATTTGTTAAGGCATGGGTTTTGAATTATTCATCATACCAAATGTTTATGTTATCTTCCGTTGTATTGCTTACCCTAATTGAGAATTTGAGCTCACCCCTTAGTTATTCTTCATTTTACTAGGATATGAAGAAGTTAGTTATAAGTGACTTTTAAGCATAATCTTGGAGGCCTGGATGATTCTAATGGAATAAATTAGTGTTATATTTCTTTTAATGTTATAATGTTGAACTTATGTATATATCTTATTTCCAATAATACTAAACTAATCGGTCTTTCGGGACATGATTCTTTATATCTTTCCAATGTTATGTAATAAATCAATGACTTTGGGTAACTGGGGTCGGGGTGTTACATAGATGAATTGGTTTTTGGAATGTAGTGGTCCCCATGTTCATGGGCATGTAAATGCTTGAGTGTGAATTATCAAAAGTTAATAATAAATAAAATTAAATATATGTTATATAAGATTATAATAAAAGGAATTAGATTTATTTTTTAATTTATAAACATGTTACTTATGTATAAAATGTAAATTCCAAAAAAATTGTTTTCCAAATTAATATTATATTTTGGTATTTTAAAATGTATTCAGCGGTAAATAATCGGGTTACTTTTTTATTTCATCATAAAAAATACTATTGATGGAATACTTCCTTTTTATTACATAACGTTTTGTTGCCTGGGAAGAAGTATAAGATCATTTAAAGTATATTTTCATGGGAATATGGTATATAATACATGAAATCATAAAACATTATTACAAATAAAATTTATAGTCATATTCATTGGTTCACCTTATGTTACCTTTATTATTTTACATATCCTGGGGATATACATCAGAGGAAAGGGGTGAGAATGAAGACTAGAAAGTGAATAAGAAAAGGACAAAAAAATAATGTGATCTTGATAAATATCAATTAAAACATGAGGCATAATAATAAGGCATAAAATGAGTAATATTATAGTAATAATAATAACATGACTCATAATATGGAAATTTGGCTACAACATTTAAAAGATATATTCTTCAGAACATCCCCATGTTTTGTCATCGAGGTGTCATAAATGAAAATTACAATGGTTATTCACCAAGGTATCATAAAACATGTCCTAACTAGATAATATATTCATTATCCAATGAATTGGAGAGAAATCATTATTCACCATTCATAAAAAATAATTCCATTTGAGCTACATATAATATAATTAATCATTTCATTAATAACTAATGGATAATAAAAATGGGTATCTCATCAAAATCATGGTGCCCAAATTTTTTTAACGATATGACCATTACATAATTATTAACCCAAAAAATAAATTATTGTAAAATATTTCTAAATAAACAATTAAATTAATCTTTCTTTTAACTAGTTGAATATACATGGAAAATGGGGAGGTTTGGACATTCAAAATTAATGTAATTGAAAATTTCTCACATAAAATAGTGAACTTTGATAAGTAAATCAAATAATATGATGAGTATAAAACATGGTTTTAGAAAAGTTTAAAATAAGGGAGAAATAAGGCCCCACATTCATGAATTTATATTATTACAACAATGGGATAATAAAAAGTGGAAAAAGAAATATATTTTAAAAATTATAAGACATACCACAAAAATGGAAACATGAATGGAAAATAGTAGTAGATTGTTTCCTTACCAGGAAGAGTTGTTCCTAAAACATGAATACAAAATCATTGGAACCTAAGGACACCTTGTGTGGACTCCAAGGGTTGAAAAATCACAGTTCTATTAAGGATTATAGATCGGTAGTGAAGGGGAATTGTGAAATGGATGGGTTTTATAGAACAATTGGAGAAATTGTTTATTAATTTAAAAATATTGGACATGTAAATATAGGTCATGGAAAAGGAAACAATACTAGCATACACATGGGTTTTTCTCATGGTTTTAGACATTTGAGGGAATTTTTTGGATATTTTTTTCGACCATAAAAAAAATAATTTTTTAAAACAACTTTTGACATGGAAATGTAATGATTACACAACCTAATGTTTTTTAAACTAAAATTCACCATTTTAGGATTCGGAAAGGCACTTATATATTTGAGAATTGATTCAAAAATATTGAATTACATAACATTAATAAAAGAACATATTCCAAGTCATGGATTTTGATTAATAATTTATTACATTATTATGACATAAATGAGATATCCAAAAAACCCCCAAATTGTATTTTTAATATTCATGGAAAACAATTTATTTTATAAAATTATCATAAATTCACCCTAATCTAACTTTGAAATGCTTATATAAATTATAATTTTTATTTTATTTGAATATTTATATAAAAATTCAAATTTTAGCTATTGAATTTAAAAAAAATTACTTAAAAATAGTCGATATTATGTCATAATAAATATTTTGATACACTAAAAAACATTACTGAACCATTGTAGAATTATTTTGTCATTTATATTTAGAAAATATTATTTCAAAATACTATTGGATTACAAAAATTTTATTCATAATACCTATGTTTACTATAAAAGTGAATATATTTTCTTGAAAAATACAATTATATTTAATTCTCATCCAAAAATTAATTTATCAAATTTATCTCTATTAAACATATATTTTATGAAGAAAATTGATTCTAAAAATGCAATTTAGGTAATAGAAATATTATTTTACAAAAAGAAATAACATTTAAATAATCAAATGCCTAGAAAAGTAACCCCTTATTACTCTACCATATACCTTAAATGTGAGGTGTGTGAGGGAGATTGTCTAATGGGTTGGGTTAGCTAACATCAACTAAGTAGTAATCTGCACTAACTTGAACCTCTATAGTAAAAGATTTCATTCATGATGTAGATGTTGATCCTCATGGTGTTATTGATCAAGGGTGAACCTCAGTGATGCTATTTCCATACCTTATTATAAAAAATGGGCATCAAACAACATGAACCTTCTATTTGTGGCCTTTGATTCTTATTTTATAATAAATTATCCATTATCATTACTACTTAGAAAGACTAATTATAATGGTAACATTTTTAAATTGGAGTATATTTCCTAACAGACATATTGACCAATGGTCAAATTAACCAACAATCATATTTCGCCAATGATCATATATGACTAATAGTAAAATAAAGGTCAAATCCCAATCGTATCATTTCCATTTATACCCTATAAATATTAAATTATTATTTCTTTAAAAAAATTACTAACCTTCCCACATTAGGTTATATTATAGTTTCTTAAAATTTTGATTGATTTACTAAAATTATGTTTAATTATTATATTTTTGGTCATGGGGGCGATGATTATAACAGATTAGGGAAATCCATATTTTTCCATTTTAACTATTCAATTTAATATTTTCCCCTTTTAGTGTTTTTCATTCCATATGGTTCAAAGTCGTATAATGTAATGACAATTTTAAACAAGTTATTGTTTTTTATTTCCCCTTATTTTTTACATGTATAATATTATATAATACGCAATACACAATTATTCAGGAAAAAAATATCATTTTAAAAATACTACATCATTACATTCATCCTCTATAATAAAATTTTATCAATGAAATTTGATCTCATTATTTTGGTTGAGAATGGGTGAGGTTAATTAGGATTCATTGCCTCCTCTGGTTCCCACATTACTTCTTCATATTTATAGTCACTCCAATGCACTTTGACATGGTGGTTGTTTCTATTGCAAAAGATATTTTCTGTATGGTCTATGATCTCCACCAGATTCTCCACATATGAGAAGTCATGTTCCATTTTTCCACCTCAAGATTCAGTACATTTGATGGATCAGGTATTTTCTTCCTCAAGAAAGATTCTTGGAATACAAAATATAATTGAGAAATATTTTTAGAAGTGATATCCAATAAAACACTTCTCGTATGGGATCAATGACTTCAAGGAGTCCAAAGTTACTCATGATTAAGCTTCGCTTTCATTCCAAATTACATGACTCTTTTCTATGGTGATATCAGAAGGCAAAACATACGTAAAACATCAAACTTCGTGCTCCTTCTACAGTAGTCCACTTTTTTCATTTTACTTACTTTGATAAGATTTTATATGTTTTTGAATGGCATGAACGTTTTCTATTATCACTTTCATATAATCCGGACAAAGTATCAATCTCTCACCAATATTATCCCAATAAATAGGTGTTCTAAATCAATTCCTATATAGAGATTCATATTGTTCCATTTTAATTCTCAAGTGGAAGATAGGTTTGTTTGATAACTCAACTAATAGGTGGTTTTAATACCATACACATTTAAATTAATTTAGTCATGTTTTAATTATGTTATCAAGTGTCGAAATTGACATTTTATATTGGACATTAGTTTATGGTTGATAAGCTACAGTTAACAACATTTTTTGTATACATATCATAATGAAGACTTCTCTAGACTTTATATGTGAACCTTGTATCATCATAATAAATAATAAAAAGTTCCACCCCATGTTTCCTCACAACATCCTTTTGTATATCATATAAATTTTTCCAATATTGAAATATTTCCGTAATAGAGATGAAATTGGTGGTCTTGGTGAGTTGTTCTGCTATAACCCATTTCTCATTATTTCCATTGGATGTTCATGGGAGACTATAGTTGAATCTCATATTTATATTTCCACACTACCATGTTGGTATGTATAGGCGATAGTAATTTTTCACTTCTCCATCACATTTTAACTCACTAAAAACCTTCTAGTGTACTCACCATTGTCCCTTTTTATAATATTCCACCAATATTGATCATGAAGCTCCCTATACATTTTAGTTCTTAATGGATGCATTGAGAATGTCAAGAACAGATATTCATCCCTCAGTTATTAGTTTTATCATTAGGATATATGGGACACATATCCTTGTATTAAATATCAAAAAACCTTCTTGATCAATATTGAAACCAGTAAACTTCCCAATATTTATATACTCAATAACCTTTTGTATCAAATTATATTCTCTTTAGGATATCTTGATCTTCTTTATTAAACATTTTTGTTAAATAATTTCTGATTTGGTTGATGGAGTCCATTCCATTATGATTCCAATTTTCAACATTAATAGTTGCTTGATAAATATATCTCCTTGAATCCTCATCATTGTCAGCACAACACAGTTTTTCTTAATTAATGCATCCGCGAAATTTGTTTCTCTTCTGAAATGATAGTTATTTAATCAGTTATATTGTTTTAGAATTTAAAAACATATCCTTTATCTCATATTCAATTATTTTTTCAAGAACATATACTTCAAACATTGTTGGTATGTGTATATATAAAATTCCTCCCCATAAAGAGAGTGCCAACCAAATTTCATTTTAAAAAACTAAATCTAACTCCAGGTCCTATGTAGTATAATTCTATTCATGAGTTATTTACTATAAATATGTATAATAAATCACATTGATATTTTTCATGAGGCTGAGCCCAATAAAATTCTAAAATGAGTCACTCAAAATAAAAAATCCTTACCCAATAGATGGATAATTTAATATAGGTGTAGTAACCAACCTATTATTTTGTTTTTGGACTCCTTCATTACAAACGTTTTTTCATATAAAAATAACCCCTTTTCATGTTAACATGGTTAGATTATTATAAGTTCGTGAATGTTTTTTAAAATCCTCCTATAACATCTATTTTAACCAAGTAACCTACAAATCCCTGTTGCCAATATAGGATGATGAGACTCATCAATTGCCTTTTTCATCACACTGTCAACCGATATTCCTTCATTGGTTATAATGTAACCCAACATTAATACTTGTTTGCAATTAGAATTTACGTTTCATATATTTTCAAAATAGAGTCTCCAACCTCAATGTTCTCAATATAAATCATAGATGATCATCATGCTCCCCGCAAATTATGGAATATATCAGAATATCATAACTAAAACTCCAATAAATTTATCTATGAGGTCCTTAAGGAATCTATTTAGAAAATATATAAATATAGTGGTAGAATTAGTCAAGAGGAAGGGAATAAAAACAAACCCACAATGCATGTACGTTGTCGGGAAAGAAGAATTTAGAAAACCTAATCCCTTCACCCAAAATAGCAAATACTACTATCAGAGGTGAATCATATAGATGAAATGGTCCCCAAGATTTTGATCAAATAAATCACGAAACCATGGGATTTTATTCATTTTTTCATGTGATCATATTATGTTCTCTATAATCAATGAATAACTACATTGATATATCATTCATATATTAAAATATAGCAGTTTCTCATATAGGATTCAAACTTGTTTAGATAAATCACTTCTCCAAAATACATTGATACTGTTTCTTTAATTCCTATAACTCTATATTTTTCATTCTATACAGAGTCGTTGATACCATCTTGGATCCAATTATGATAGTAATGGAGGACACTACATCAATTTCTAGGGGAGTTCTATGTAACTATTGAAGAAATACCTGAACATATTCCTAAAAACATGGTCCATTATATATCTTTATACATTAACTAAATTCTCCATATTCACTGACCTTCTCTATAAAGATGTTTATGGGGGGATCTTCTTGAAAAATATCAGTCCAAGATATCTATCCATTAAAAATAAATACAGGTTTTCAATTCAAGGATACTAAAATTTCATTACATTTATTGTTGATCATAACATTATACATTGAGATCCATCACCTCCCTAGTATAATGTTATATTATTTCATTGGAATGAATTATATATTGGCAATGATATTGTACTCAAAAAATTTGTTAGTAGAGATTTGATAAACTATTAATGCCAGGATATTCCCTCCAAAAGTTCTGAATGATAAATCTTCTTCTAGATACACAAGGATTGATTATATATTCTTTGCAAAATTGGATGAAATAATGGAATGTGTAGAACTAGAATCAAACAAATCATATACTTCCTTTGAGAGAAAAATGAGTATAACTTCCACAACGTCATTTGGTCCATGAGTTTCCCCCATGATATTTAGGCCCCCTTAATCCAATATTTCATACATACACCATGTAAAAATATACATACACATTAATTTTTGATTTCCAAAACTCAATATTAGACCCACTCAAAACCATTAAATCGAATAACATGTACTTATCTTCATTATTATATTTTAATAGATTTTATCATGTCCAAATTCTCATATAAGGATACTGAACCATGAACTCTAACTTTTTAGGGGTATTCTGGTCATGAGAAAAAACTAGATGAATCTTGGAAAACAAAAATTGTTAAAAATTTAGATACTAATAAATATATGATTCCAAATATTTAATTTCATCTTATAAATCCGACAATGGATGGGAGATAGAGTAATTTAAATTTCTTATATACTAGTATACCATAACAATGAAATATATCTCTAAACTAAATTATCATTGTTAGTTACATACACACTGAACAACATTATAAACTCCTCCAGATTAATTTCTTCTAAAGAACGTGAAATCATCATTGTACAAAAAACAGAGCTAATCTTATAAATCAATTTTTATCCCTAGATTATGAATAAAAAATTCATTAAAAGGATTGACAACTCCATAATACATTTAGATTTCAATTGTGTCACTTCAATAACCCTACACTCATCTCCATCCCCTAATTTGACATTACATTTGAATATATTAAAATAATTAATCAAAATTAGGAAGAATTATATGTAATATAATGAGAATAAGTCAATAATAAGGTAACAAGTCAGAAACATACACTAATGAGATACCAAAACGTGGTGTTGTAAACCATGTCATGGTTTTTACAGATACAACCCATGGAACTATAAAGGTCAAAAAAACATTTTTTATGCATGAAAAGTCACATGTTATATGATAATATATTACTAAACCTCATTCTATTACTATAATCTACCATATTAAGAAATATCATCATTTGTTTAAGATTACAGGGATTTGAAGACCCAAAATGATTTTTTACACAAAAAACAACCAACGGAGGAACTAAATGACTCGATATAATTGATTGTAATGGTTTGAAATGATTATTAAAAATTTCATAAATTTATATTAACTTTTTAAATGATTTTATTCCCATGGATCATCCTTCATTACTATAAAAGGAGTTTTAATCAGTATGAAAAAATGATTCATCAGATTTAAATTGGATTGTGAAAGAGAAATCCTTGAACAGAGACACATTAGAGATCGCCTTTTCTACAATCATTTAAATGAAATGTTCTAGAAGACTATGACTTAATGTTAGTAGAGCCTAATCCTTTGGATATTCATACATCTCATTGATACCCTATATGGAATGAATCAATTTTTAACATCTCAATGATCATTATCATGATTGAGTATAAGAGTTTGGAAGGAACCAATCATCATATAAATGGATCACATTATTTTATAAACAATATATTAGTTTCCCAAAAAATTAATATTTATTTTAATTTTTTTATTAAACTTATCAAAATAAATCAATAATTGTTGTTCGTGAGTTCCTTTTCTGAATTAGAAATAGGAATTCAAACCATTGGAAGAACATTTTAGTGGATGTTATATTTGATTAATGGAATTTATATAGAGGATGAATTTATAAAGTATTCATAAATTATAAAATATTGTATAATATAAAAGATTTTATATTAATTTATAGAACATCTATAAATAAGAATATTATATGTTTATACTAAATTATTTTTTTGGAGTTAATTTAAATAATCCAAAAAATAATTTTTGTGGATTTGACCATGTTTAAAATAAAAAAACATATAATTATTAGTTCATATAATGTGTTTTCATAAAATATGAAATGTTTATAAGATTATAAATGTCTTCATAATTATAAAAAATTTTGAATATGAAGGTGTTCATACTAAATATATTGTAAGTGATAATATGAAAGAGTGAATACTGGACTACATCTGAAATTTTCTTTTCAAATTTAGATGTAATATTATATATATAATTTTAGTTTTATTAAACACTAATAAATTTTTATCTCATTTATAAGAATTTAGAATATCAATTTATTTATTTTATTGTCTACATTGTTAATCATATATATGATGTTTTTATTTTATGAATGAATACTTTTATTACAATAAAATTATAAACATATCCTTATATATTACATACCGTGCGTATAAAGAGTTACATGTGTATGACATAAAATATAGTCATTTACAACTATGACTAATATTTTTTTGCGTTATAAAATTAAGAGTATAATTTGAATACGGATTTTCTATATTATGTGTTAATATTGTAATAGAATATTATATTAAAATTATGTGTTCTCATATTTAGTGATCTGTTATTAGTTTTATTATTGGTCAGACGTCTCACTCAGATAGTTTTGTTTTCTATGTTTCGAAAATTGGTGGTTGGAATGGTTTCACACTATAGTTTCTCTTATGGGGATTTTAATTTTCTATCATTTTAAACATTAAAAAGAATATATTTCACTAATATAATACATTTTATGTACTCATATATGATTAAATATAATTAGATTTCATTTTTAGATAAGTAAGATAAATCAATAATTGTGTTGGTCGTAGAGGACAAATAAAGAGGGTGGGGTGAATTGTGTTTCCCCTTAATTATTTTAATATAAATATAAATATGAAATCCACAAATTTATAAAATAACACCATTTAAATGAAATTATACAATTATATAATTTTACTATTCAAGACATTACTCGGTTGGATGATCAAGGATTAGCTAATAGATGTTGAAAAACATTAAATTTTGAATCTGTTTGTCTAAAACAAAATAAAAGTATAAAACAATTAATTAAATTCATCTATTAGAGTAATTTTTTATATATATTATAAAATAGATAAAAATAATATTATAAAAAATAGTCAAACATAAAAATATATAAACAATAAAAATAAATTCGTGGAGCAGACTTTAGCCAAATCCTAATCCAACCATCCAGGAAATCAATCACTTCTAATAAATTTATTATAAAACAAAAAAATATATAACATGGAAAAAGTTTTACAAAAAACCATATTATGATATTTTAGGATTCATAATGTCTCTTATATAGGTATTCATGTGTTAATAAAAATTACACTCACAAATGTCTTATTCTACATGTATACATGGGTGTAAAAAAAATATTTGCAAGAAAGGGTTTATAACTCTCTATATCATTACATAATCTAGTACTAAAGAATAAAATGTAAAATATGCACCTAAAAATATGAATTAAATGATATAGGGAATGAGAAGGGGAAGTATTTGGGGCAACTGAGTTTGTTGAACAGTGTATTATGAAGGTAGTTCTTCTCTATAAATTGGTATTTTTATATATGTTTTTTTTCATGATGATGTTAAATTATTCTCTGATGTGATGATGATGTTTAGGTGTTAGTATCATATCACAGACATCTAAATGAGGGTAAATATTCATCACTTTTATTCATGAATAATTATAATGTCTCATTGTTTGTGGAACTATATATGTCTCTCCTTTACACCGTGATTCACTAAACATTTAAATTCATTATCTAAAAACTATTGTTTGAGAAATCAAAATGATTTTCCTCATATTAATGGTAAAATAATATCTCATTAAATTATTCTAATTAAAATTAATTATAAAATTTTCATTGGTTGGATAAATATTATTAAAGACATAATAATATAATACCTGACTTTTATATAATGTAAATCAATTTTTTCTGTTCCATCATACAAATTATTTGTTTTTTTGAAATGTTACATGTTAGAATATATGGGAAAATGAAAATTGTGGTTTATTTGATCTATTCATTAGCCATGCAATTGATCAGTTGTTTTTGAATTTATTTAGATGAACCTATATTGGATTATTTTATTATTACGGTCATTCTGAAAGGTGTGAAATTGATCCATGACTTTTCAAGTGAATCAAGAAAAATCTAGTTTGATAATGTACAAGTTTTTGGTTCTATATTATAGTTTCATGGTTCATTCTTCATAAATTTTCCACGATCAATCAGATGGTTATGAAATTGATTAATTATACCGCATGTTTGTTTCTGGATAACAAAATATTTTCAAAATTTATAGAAAATTAATTTAATTTCATAAAACATGAAAATATTATAATTAACATTATCATGGTTTTTTATTATAGAAAAAATGAATTAGTGGAAAAATCCAACAACACACCCCATTTTAATTATCACAAATAATGGAATATTTTCAAAAAATTAAACACAAGGCATAAAAAATAATTTTTTTTCTTAAAAAATGACAATAATGATTGTATATTTTTTAAATAATACAATTTTTAAAAAATATTCTCCCCCTTACTAATCATGATGATATTACATATGCAATACTACCACTTCTGTATAATAAAAAAGATAACAAAAACTGTTAAATTGTGGAAAGATAGTATATAGAGAATAAAGGATAGAATATATGAAACAAAAAAAATAATTACAAATATTTTAATGAAATCATTAAAATATATTTTATAATTTACATAGAAGAATATAATTATATTATAAATATGGTGGTTCTATTTGAATAAAATGTATTATGTGATCCTTTCCCTTTCCAATATTTGGTGTTGGAGTAGGAGGTTGAGGATAATCACGATTGTTAAGAATTATGATTCTTTTTACAATAAGAATAAAAAGGATAAGATATGAGATAGATTAATGGAAAATGTCCATGTAGGAAGTATAGATGGGGTATAGGCTAGACTAGATATGTATTTTGAGGCACTAGATGAAACTAAAAAAGGATTAGGTATAGGATGGCTAGGGGGAGCTATCATAAGGGTAATGGAAACATACATATAAGGTTAAAAAATACTAATAATATATGTTACTTCCCATTTATAAGATCCATTAAATGAAAAAAATATTCATTTTATAACTTAAGTTAATTCAGTATAAGAGTTATTACTAATAATATATTCACAGAGGATTTGAAAGCAGCTGTCAAAGATTAAATTTTGAAGTCACAAAAAATGATTGAAACCATGCTGTAACGATTTTTTAATTTTCAATCCATTTCAGATAATAATTTTTTACACCATTTATTATATTATTTCCTTACATAGACTTGTTTTATTCCTTCTTAATTATGTCAAATTTATTCTCACCATGAGAAGAAATATCCATTTCAAATTGATTTGACACATCCTTGAAAATGTCAATGATACTTCGATGTTCTTCTTAAAAAAAACATAGGATCAGGTATTCATCAACTAAAACTGAAATAGAAGCTAGAGTAGGATGAGGAGATAATTAATTGGTTGAGGGATATTAAGGTTTTGTGATTTTATATAGATTCATTCTATCCATGGTAGCCATCACATCAGTTAGATATTCCAGCATGGCTCCCATGTGACTTCGAAGACTTTTAATTTACCATATAAAAGTTCATGAATATTGGTGATGATGGTATAACATGGGATATGACTTGGGAAAAATATGGGAATCCTCCTTTGGAATGGTAAAAAAATATCACCCCCCAAATAAGATCATTAGAAAAAAAATAATCCCGATGGAAATTTTATTTATCATCAATAGATGGATGATATTAAATCAAATAAGATCCGTAGAAATGAGGACATGGGAAAAATATAAGATGATCTATGATCATGATATATATATACGAGCCTACTTGATTATAATTAACTTCCAAAAATTAATCATCAACGACATCAAAATAATGTGCAGCAGGATTTAGAATATGTCTTCATGATTCATCGTCGTGTGAGATGACCCAAGGAGGACTCTCAATTTTTTTGAATATGATACATATTGTTCACTAGAATAATATTTTTCCACGTCCTTAGTTATGTGATAAGAGTCATATATATTCTCATCTTGATAAAGTATCTCTTGAACATATTTTGGGGAAGGAGGGTTAACCAACAACTTCAATAAATCTTCATTAGTGTTAAGTCTTACTAGTATCTCAGAATCATGTATCACTAGGTCAACTAATTCAAATTTCGTTAAAAAAATAATAGAAACTCCTTGAATATTTCTATATATATCAGTATGGTTATTAGAATCTTCATCATATTTCAAAGCATCATCTTCCTTACTGTCCATAACAACTTCCAAAGATTCTTTATCATTTCTTATCAACTATACATGAAAAGAAATCTATATCAAAGAATGGATTTTTTAAAGGTATTTTCTTATCAGAATGAGTGGAATAAAAAATTGTATCTCATAAAATTTAACAAATAGGTGGAATATCCACTAGTTTAGAATCTATTTCCTAATAAGTTTTTGAATCTATAAGAGTATGACAAAAAATAATGACCTCAAAACTATCCTCCAATAGGAGATGTGTCTTCTCATATTGATTCAACCCAAAAATTAACCTATGGGTCCTTATAAATCAATTAAAAAATATATAAATCCTTTAAAAATATTATTCATGTGATACTTCTTCTGTAAATGATTCTCACTGAATTTGAACATCAAAAACTATATTCCTTTATATGATTTTATTAGAATCTTATCTGGATTATACCTCAAAATCAGTAATATTTAGTGATTCCACTTTATCAGAAGAATAATTTTCATAAACTATCTTATATTGATCCAAATTAGAGTTAATTAAATATCTTGTACTAGATGGATGATGAAATGAATTTAATCATTCAAAGAGTCTCTCTTCATCATCTCTACATAACAAGATCCATGGATTCCAGTTGATTTTAATTCATTTATATGTGGTCTAATTTGTGTAGACAATATTTGGGAAAATATTATGTTCAAATTATAAAGGATCTAAGTTACTATTTTAACATTTCTTTCCTTCCATGTCTATAAGTTTTTTATTTTTGGTTGTTATAGGTGTTCAGGGACGGTTTTTGGATTTTTAGGTGGATGACGAAGGTTCAAGGGAACTTTTACAGGGAATACACGTGTAAGTGTGTTACACGATGTTTAATATTGGTTATTGTATTGTGTAGGGATGGTTTATGATTTTTATATTTTGGGGGTTAAATAATAAAAAGCCAAATTTTTTCAGTGAAACAAAAAACTATGGGTTACATTCTATTAAATGGGATGACCCATCATGTAAATCCCCGATAAATTGATTTTTAAATGTTATTTTTAATGAATTTTAAATCATTAAAACGTGGATTCTTGTTCCTCTAATTTTGGGTGAACCCTAGGAACCCTGAGGTGTTCATTATGACATCTTCCTCACTCATTGTTCCATTAGTAATGGAGGCAATTTTTTTTAAAATCCTTGGTAATCTCTTCCTTCTTCATTAATGGTTTTCATTCATTATTCTATAGGGGATTCACTACGGTGATGTTTTTATGCTTTGGGGTGTGTTTTGAGATTAATTATTGTGATATTTGGTTGTAGTTTAGGTTTATCAGTGTTTTCTCATTTTGTAGTCATGGTTTGTGGACTTTCTTCTTCTCCCTATGGAGTGCAACAAGTTGAAATGATTATGTGAGTCATTGAAGCCCTCATTTCTTTTTATATTGAACAATTTTGAAAGTTTTTTCATTTGTTACCTTTGGATTATATTTCTGATGACTTAATTAAAGATACAATTTTTCATAAATTGAAATTGAATGGGGTAAATGGGGTTGTATTCTCATGGTTTTATGGTTTTGATATTATTTTTCATATTGTGTATGGTATGGGATTTTGGACCCAATGGAAATTGGGCCCGTTGAAAGATTTTTTGTGTGAAGGATGATTTGTTCTATGAATATTTCACTTGTCGGGATTATTCGTATATCAACCTAAAAAAGAAATTGATTATCCACTTTTATTTGGTTAATAAAATGGTTGCTCATTGATTATGTTATGTCTGATAACACACCTAAATTAAAGGTAAATGTGTGAAAATACAATTTGAAAATTTGTAAAATGATCTTGATGTGTTTTTATTTTTGGATAGGATTTTGTTAAGAAAATATTTGGTTGGGGTAGGTGGGGATGATGGGTTGTTTGTGGTGATTCTGTTATAATGAGTTGTTTTTGTGCTCTTCTTTTTGGGTAGCGAGGTGATTTGTGGATTGTATATTTGGAAGGTGAGGAAGGTTATTCGCTGTTCAATTGGGGAGGCGAGGTGGTGGTTTCATTTTTCCAGATTCATGTGTAGTGATAGAATATTTGTTTAATAATGATTTAAATGATATGGGCCGGTATGGTTAATGGGATAAAACTGGTTAATGATTAAATTAAATTTTTGGTTGTGTGGTAAAATTTGGTTGATA
This sequence comes from Viscum album, assembly GCA_963277665.1. Taxonomy (NCBI): domain Eukaryota; kingdom Viridiplantae; phylum Streptophyta; class Magnoliopsida; order Santalales; family Viscaceae; genus Viscum; species Viscum album. The sequence continues at coordinate 342,653,569 of OY728162.1, read as the reverse complement.
GTATGTAATGAAAATAATGATGTGATTAAGTGTTATTGGTTGGAAATGTGATTTGAGTATTTTGGATTATTGTGTATTGTATTGCATTTAGAGGTTGTAGAAATAGTGGCAATTTTGTGATTGGGTTGTTTTTTTTGTGAACCCATAGGTTGGGATGGGTTTTTGATACTATTTATATATAATTGTATATTTTATTGATTTCTATACACCCCTATCAACATCATGCACTATGTGTCGAAACCTACATAGTCACGTGAGGTGTGTTTTTACGGACTTATGATGACAAGTACAGATTGATGGGTACCCACTCTATCTCCCAATCTCTTCCATGTGAGGTAGGTATTTCAAAGCCTATGATGGATAGAGATCTATTAGTTTATTATATGGTGGATTTGATAGACTAGGTGTTTTTGGGTAATATCTGACCATGCATGTGGGGTGGTGGCCCATGTTTTTTCTGGTGGGACATGATATGAACATGCTAGTGGGGTTACTTCTAGAGGGGGGCATTCATGTTAGTATGAGGGAGTGAGGTCGATGTTCTACATTTTGACAATCCCCAAATACTATAGTTATGACATTGGTTTTGTTGTGTACCATGTGTCTTCGAGTACGATATGTTGTGGTCATGCTTGCGGGGTAGTAATTCCTAGTGTTTACGAACATGATGTGTTGTGGTGGTGGTTGTTGGTTGGTGGGCCTAGGTTTATACAGGTGAGGTGTGTTATGACAGTGATTATGTGGCAGTATGGCATACCTAAGAGATGGAAGCACTAAAACGTATGAGATTGGGTCTGAGAGTGTCATACCAATGAGAATGTGGCTCATGGTACCCTTATCAAAGTCATTCATGTTATATTATATTACTTGACATAATTTATTTGGTGACAATGTGTTACTATGTTTGGTAATGGTTAGTATACCTTAATATGCACGGTTTGGTTCTATTGTTTTCTCACAGGTGTATTAGTATACTTGATTCACATGTGAATGTGAAACAATGGTTTTCTTACTTAGTATACTTATATACACACCCTGCATATATAAATATTTGTTCATGTTTCAAAGAAGATTATGTTTACTGTAATAGACATTACTAGCTGGAATCCAAGACTTTTGTTGTGTTACTGCATTAGATTTACTTTTTGGTATTTACTTTGGAATCATTTATCTATAATAGTACTATTTATACATGCATGTGGGATGGTTTTGTATTTCTTTTATATTCTATCATGGAGTTGTTTTTGGATGATTTATCTTTTCTCTGTATCTTAAATTTTAATGGATTTTAATGCTTCTCATATCATGATATTTTTATACATTCAGTGCTAGTTGAAAACTTGCGGCCTTCCAGAGGTGATACATAAGGGTCATTATCTCTCTCCCCTCATTGCAATATCATCATAGCAAGGGGTTCGGGAAAATGTGGTATCAAAGGAGTGGTTGAGAACTACGATAGAGCTTGGAGTAAGTTAATGTTAGGATTTCATGAAGTGGTATGGAAACAGTTCTTGTTTACCTTGGTGTATGACATAGTCCAGGGATACTAGTTAGGAAACAAGATTTTATGGACCTCATGATCTAGTGATTGAACACTAAAATTATTGACTGATCAGGTGAGATGGACCTAAATGATGCGTAGATAACTAAGATGGGTGCATGCATCCAAATACCTTGTGTTTTTATAATGGGTTGTTTTTATACATGAAATGGAGAAAAATTAAATACATGAGTTCATATGAATATTAATAAAATTTAAAACTATATGGAATTGGAAATTTTGTTCCATTCAACTACAACTCCTATTCGTTATTCTGGATTAGAGAAGGTATTGGAGGTTCAATAAGATGATATATTTGATCATCAAAGGGTTTATCTGGCCGAGGAGTATGATCAGTGTCAAATGACATTGCAATATTTCTAGTGGAAGGCTTTAAGAATGTATGAGTGCAGTTTCTCAAATGTGGAGATAGAGAGACAGCTAGAGGATCTCAAGATCACTTTCAGTTTGATCTAGGCCTGGAAAGAGTAACAAAACCCTATTATAGTTAGTTAGAGTAAGGGATATACACGTCCATGGTGGAAGATGTATCTGGGAGAGAGTATGGAGATAGATAATTTGATGGTTGACTTAGAGAAGGGAGTTACAAGAATAGTTATTTTTTTCAAAAATGAAGTTAATAAAGAGGTAAGAGATTCTTTCTATTCAGCATGGGATAATGTTAGTGTAGTATATTGGAATCAATTTCAAGGACCTTCTATATTTTTCTCTAGATCATTTTCCAAATGATGAGTCTCAAGAAAGACATAATGAGGAGGCACTTCATCCTTGTATTTAGTAAGTAGTTACATCTTTTAAATTTATAATGCATCTGGATGTTAAGTAAAAGGTTGATCTGATAATAAGAATGAACTATCGAGGAGGTTTTCTATTGGATTGGACTGGAAGGGTTCTTCTAGGAGAAAGTTTTTAGGGGTATTTCTCCTTCACTAGGACCATCAAGTCTTCAACTTGTAATGATTCAACTGTAGTACCTTTCATGTCATCATTATGGGGCCATTAGATTTCAGGGTTTTCCTAGGATATTTTAACCAATTTTATTTGGATTCATGGTACCAGTTATTTTCCAGAACCAGTTCCCAATTGTTCCCTGAGATCAGTTTTGTGGAGGTGGACAGGTTCAATGCAATCCTTAGTAGTATTTTATGGTGGGTATATTTAGGTAGTTGGGGTAGTATTTTTTTGCTCCACCGAAGGGAGGTGGATCATCTGGAAGCAGAACTCAGGATGTTCTTTATTTTTAGGATATGCGACCAGAGCCTGGTCGTGGAAGGAGTTTTCAGAAAAGAGGTAGGAGAGTTGGGCGTGGTAAATTACACATATTAGAGGAATCACATATATAAGGGATATATATCCTTAGACGTATGATCAATTTTTCAGTAATAATATTTATGTTTTCTTGAATTCTTAATATTCCAACTCCGTTATATCACTAACTATATCCCATGCTCTTGTTCTAAAAATAGAGAGGCTTTTTGTGAACCTGATGTTTACTACACTAGTTGGAGGATATACCATCTTGTTTGATGTGTGAAGGAGGTGTGGATTTATGATGGGGCCACACCAGTCCCCTAGGAATTCATTCATCCTATAAATTCATACATACAATTTCATCCTCAGCATTGAATTGTTGTATTCTATATGTTACATGATCTATTACTACTATAGGAGAGTCATTTTCTTGTATGTGGATGGACAACTTTTTATTTTCATTGGATCCTGTGGTTGTTAGGTGGGTAGTTGGAGTGTAGATCCCTTTATTTACCTGTTGTATGAGTTGTATATGGAATCTATGGAGGCATGGATGATAGAGGTTCCCAGGGTCAATTGGGAGTTCCTAGATGTTTTTACAAAGGAGTTTGTGATGATACTCCCTCAACATGATGTTGAGTTTGGGATTGACTTATTTCATGGTCCTTCTCTAATTTCAATGTATCTATATCAAATGGAACCATCTGAGTAATGGGATCAAAATATTTAGATTGATGATCTAAGGTATATAGATTTTATCTGGCCCATTGGGTCAATGTGGGGTGGTAAAGTGTTTTTTTACTAAGAAGGAAGATGGTAGTCTATGGTAGTGTATAAACTACAATAGGTAGAATCAGTTGTTGGTAATATTGATTACCCACCTATCAGGATAGAAAATATTCTCATCTAGATAATAGGGTTCAGATACTTGTCTAAGATTGATATGTGGTCTGGATATCAATACTTGAGGTTAAAGGGTGGAGATATCATTAAAAATGCCATCATATACAGGTATGGATAGTCTGAGTGTGTCATCATGACGTTTGGTGCTAAAAACATTCTAGCCATGTTCATGGGGATTATTATGCCCATGTTCTATGACTTGATGGAATAATTCCTTATTTCATTCATCGATGATATCTTTATCTAATCAATGTTAGATGAGTTTCATACCGAGCATACCAGTACTATCCTGCATGTTCGTAGATAATTTTTACCCTATAAAAAGATTTCCAAGAACATGTTATGGACACCATAGGTTCATTTCATCAGATATGTGGTGTGCCAGTGTGTTGTGTTAGTAGGCCCATCGAAGGTATAAGTAGTTGTTTTTTGTTCATCACCCAAGCGCCTGGTAGAGGTTTATATTTTTCTTGGTCTTGCAGGATATTATATGAGGTTTATAGATTATTTCTCTCGAGTTTTAGACTTTTTGAAACATATTGACTAGGAGAGGACAAGATTTTGTGTGGATTGATCAGTTTTAGATAGTATTTTGTTACCTAAAAGAGAAGATGGTTAGTGCTTAAGTGGTATAGTTTCTTAAAGAAGGGGTTATGTTTTAGGTGTTTTATGAATTTTCCCATATGTGAATGGGATGTGTGCTGATGTATCAATAGGAATTCATCTCTTATGGTTCTGGGAAATTTTTCCCTCACAAATGTAACTACTCAAACCAGAATCTATAACTAGAAGTAGTTGTGTTTTAACTAATTTTTTTGTGACCATTCATCTTTGGGGAGAACTTTTTCTCAATCACAGATCATAATAGTTTTAGTATTATCTCTTCATAACATGATATGAAACTATGACAGTGAAGGAGGATGGTGTTTCTGTAGTACTATGATTTTAATATTATTATTCTACAGGAAAGAGGAATTTCTTGGATAAATCTTTGAGTATTAATTCACATAAGGGTTTTGTTTAGGAGTCTGGGGATGTTTGGAGTGGAATAATGGACTTGGAAGCATTGTTATTAGATGCAAAAGTGGATAGTGGTAGAGGATATTTATTTCATATGACAATGTATTATTCTATAATATACCTAGTGGAGTAGTCCCAATGGAGAGACTTCTAGGTAGAGGTACTGCATGATCATGTTGGCCATGGTGATGCTCAGGAGGGGTTGTCAGATGATGGTTAGAAAAATGTCTTACTTTATGGGAAGTATTTTCTAGATATTTATAAATAGATAAGACATTCATGTGTTTCATAGATCACCATTTGAAGAATATCTGGTTGTTTCTATTATATATGATTGCATGAGAGGGTTGTTTTGGTTTCCATGGACAAAATGATCATTGTTGAAGTTTTTGTCAATATAATTGGTTTTTCAATTTGTAAATGATAAGATTCATATTCTTTATGGTTATTTATATCCCTTGGATGTTCATGAATGGAAATAGAATGATATATCCATTGATTTTATCATTCGTTTACCAAATTTTCAAGGAGGTTGTGATACTATCTGGGTGTTCATTGATCAATTAATCAAACAGTCCCACTTCATAGTGATCAAGGAGTTGGGAACGATGGTTTATATAGATAATTGGTATGTTTATTTGGTATTGCAGTTGGACAGATTTATTTGGTCCATTTTATGTATTGGAAAGAAAATTTTACCACATTATCATTGATGTTATTGAGCCACGATTTTGGAACTTAATTACTCAAAATCACAAAATTCCACCCTCAGAAAGAAGGTTAGGTGGAAAAGACTATCAAGAAATTAGAGGATATATAAAAAGTATGTGTCTTGGACTTTGGTGGATCATGGGTAAGACACTTTCCTTTTGTATGGTTTTCTTATAATAATAGTTATAACTCTTCCACTGATATTACCCCATTTGAGGTTTTTTTGGGACACTGTGTTTTTATCCATTATACAGGACAGAGGTTGGGGGGATAGTCATTCTTGGCCTCAAAGTAGTGCAGAGCATGATTGGTAATTTTTATGTTGATTGTGGGAGGATGAATGCAGTGCATGACTGGATGAAGTCATATGTTGATCGAAAATAGAGCATGTAACGTCCTAGTTCCTATAGCCTCCTAGAGGTGCCCCGTACCTGGTTGGTAACATGGGCGCACACGCATTTCTCAAAACACTAGAGGATATCAACTAGTAGTGAGGGACACAACTGTGATAGTGGGGAAAATATTCCCTCTTTGGTAGAGTAACACAACAGATATAAATAGCTAACAATAATTGAATTAGTATTAACAAGAATGAAGTAAATAGCGTAATTAATAAAAATTTGAGCACACATATATAAATTATGCATGGTACATATATCTAGTAATGTAGGCAAACAAGTCACAGTGACGAAATATATTACTAAACCATGTACAAGGAAAACAACTAAACTAAAGCAGCGTCCCAAAACATAGCTTGGTCCCATGCTATTTATCCCCGTAGCAATCAAGTATCTGATGCTGAAGGGTGCTTTCCCTTATCATGACCTGCAACAATATATTCTGATTGGGCACAAAAGCATGTCCCAAAAAGGGAGTGTGATGAATCCCAGTATGAAGCGACCCAAATATATATTCAAAATGGTCAATGAATATAAATGGCATACAATATGAAAAAAATAGTAAACAAGGAAGTACTAAAATGTAAAAAATCCTACAGTTTAAATTAATTTCATTTCATATATCAAGTAATTAACTAATCAAAACTAAGTAACCCTATGAGGAGTACTCAAAACTGATCCCCTATGGTTCAACCAAACAAACACAAGAAACCCTATGGGAAGAACTCACAGTCTAGACCTTATGGTTCAGCTTTAGCAAAGACACTCTGAGAAAGCACTCACCGTCTACTCCCCCTGTGGCCATTTATCATTAAACTACAGACACTTTGGGGAAGCATTCATCATCCAATTCCCGTATGGTCTCACCATGAGGAACTATAGACACTTTGAGGGATCACTCACGGACATCCCCTTATGGACTCATAACGTGAGAAGTAAATAGACAATCTGGGGAAGCCCTCAACATCAATTCTCCTGATGGTCTACTACACTAGGTTCCTACAGTCCTGTGTAAGTCAATCGTCCACAAACGATGTAAGACACCCAAATCAAACATCAAGAAATACTTGGATAAATAGTCTACAGTATATCACACCATGTAAAATAAAAATAACTTGATCCTAACAATACTAGGCATTGTAAGAAAGTAATCCATACAGTCAAGGCTAGAAACGACGGTCCGAATCAAGAAAACATGGGCAATCACATCTATGTCATGGAAAATAGCCCTATATACAGTCATTTATCATCTACTCAATCACACAAGTCATAGCAGGAAATTTCATGTCTTACAACCACAAACACGAAATACACTGAAAAAGGGTATTGTATGCTATTGGACAAATAACTCATTAATAACAATGTAAAGACACAAACCACCTACCACGGTGTTTTACGGATCATATACATGATCTTGATTCCTTAAATCAACCTAAAATTGCATAGGTCTACAAAATAACATAAAATGTTTTACTGAGGATATCTTGTGAAAGATGAGAAATCATAGAATGAGGATTTAGAAGTTGTAAGAGCATATTGTGGTGATTCCATCACAATCGACAATGATCGATTCAGATAACAGACGGCGAGCCAGTGTCCTTGAGATGAATCAGGGGTCTTGTTCGCTTTTAGATGAGACAGATAAAGAATAAGTGTGTTCATCTGATAAGATGGGACACTGATCCATTTATTGAAATAAAAATAATGTACACGACATGTTCATTAGAAGTACATGATGTTTACTTTCCCATACCGAGCTCCTCTTTAGGTGGTCTCTTGGTCCCCCCACACAACCATGTGTTCAGCCGTTACATGGCCAGCACATGGCTACCTAGGGAAACCAAGTACACAATGTGTAATTATAAGTACAGTTCGTGTACTACTAAAATTTCTCGAAACTCAACTTTTTCATGAAAACACCAGAAAATAAGATTCATACCAAAAAACAAGATTTGAGTTCTATATGTTCCTTTCACCAACATCATCCAAAAAATATGGAGTTCAACATAAATTTCAATATAATTCATTATATGGTTCTATTAAAATACTTGAATGTAATTTATTATTGTACGAATAATCTCCCACCATTTAATTATATACCACATACCATGAAATTCAATTGAGATTGATCTAACCATTTATTCTAATTATTTAATTGTTCAATCATAATGCCCTTAATTTTGAGGGTTATAAAAATATTTTTAATGCTTTTTCAGAATTTTTATGTAAATCATCGGTCACGGTCAAACATAATTGAATGGGGTGAAACTTAATTTCTTAAAACATCATTAATATAGAGTAATTAAAGGCACTCAAGTGGAAAATCCTCCATTATTGTGAGTAAATGTGCATAATTTTTAATTCGCTAAAAAAATTACCCATATTTCATCAATCTCTCTTGGTGACTTTGGTAATATATTGAAAACAATCCGTAGTAATTCATCCCATTTACATGTTGGAATTGGTAGAGTTTTAATAACTCCTAGAGGATATTATCTTTAATCTTTAACCTATTGAAAACTACACACCTTGATACCAAATAAAACATTTCTCACATCATATTATCTCACAAAAAAATGTTCCTTCAAATATCTATATGTCTTAGTGATGATATATTTTATAGGGTAATTTGAGCTATGGACAACATCCAATAATTCCTTTTTGGGTTTGGTCCAGAGGGAACACAATCATCTTCCAAAAAATCAATATTCTATATTCTTGTACAATATCTAAAATTTCCCATCATTCCCAAAAGAAAGTTTTTTAAATACTCATCATGAGACAGAGAACACATATTCCTTTCCAATAAATGTGTTTGGGAATCCATTTAAAAAATTAGTGATGTTTCACCATCCCTAATAATTCCCAATCCAACTCTAATAAATCCATGTACACAGTATCCTTACAAATCAACATGTTTTTTTAGATATCCATTATCCTTACTACTCCACACATCTACTACCATATTTTCCTTCCCTATGTGATAGTGTATTGAAAAATAATAATAAATGAGTAACTCAAGCCATACCCTTTTCGTCGTGATGAGTTGTTTATGTGAAAGTATATTTCAATCTTTTTTAATCCTTATATATCTAACATCTTTCACTATAGAGATAGTGTCTCCAAATATTTCGGAAATGTATTGTAGCTATTAACACATGGTATTTAGTTATATAGATTTGTTCATGTGTTTTTATCTTCTTTGAGGCATAGACGTCAACTCTATCATTATACATAAGGACACAACCATGTCCTTTCATTGATGAATTAATATAAATCACAAATCCACCATTTCTTGTTGGTAGAATCATGATCTACGCATTAACTATTATCCCCATCAATTCTTCAACGAACTATTCACGTTCATCTTCTCAAATAAACAAAAACATTTTATAGGTAATATTGGAAAATGAGTTAGATAAATAAGCATAATTATGAATAGAATTCCAAAAGTATCCATCTCTAAAAATGAAACAATATACCTCATTTATGTTCATTAGTGTAGGCCATTCTTGGACACCATTTTTCCTAATAAGATCAATTGAGATTCCATCATTAGAGGTAATATGTCCATGAAAATAAATTGTTTGAAGCGATAATTATTACTTGATAAACATACCATATAACTCTTTCCTTCTAAGTGTATCTATAATAAAAACATATTATTCTCATGGTCCTCACATAATTTGGAATACATTAAGGAATCATCAATTAATAAAACAAAAAATATATTAATATATTCCACAAATACTATGTTCAATATATCTATAAAAATAGAGGGTGAATTTGTTAGCACCAATTGCATTACTGTGAACATATAATGCCAAAATCTTGTTAAAAATGCTATATTTGTAATGTAATCCTTATTCAAACACAATTTATGATATCCATAGAAAATATCGTTCTTAGAAAAAATATTGATCTCCATAATTTTTATCAAATAAGTCATCAATGCAAAGAAACAAATTATTTATCTTTATTATAATAACATTGATCAAAATATAGTCAATACACAGCCTCATAGATCTCTAATTATTCTAAATAAACAAGATTAATCTGCAGTGAAATACTTGGGAATATAAATCCCATAACACTCATTTCCTCTTATTATATCATTACCTCTATTTACTCCAACATAGTTATTCAATAGAGAGTATTTGATATAAGTATAGTATTAAGGTTTAAATTAATAGATAACTGAACTTCAGGCTCTGAAGGACATCCGAGTACATCCTCTACAAATAAATTAAATTATTTCTAAATGATAGGCACATCCTCAATTATAAGATCAACAATTTTACCCGTATATTTTATTTTCTCCACTTCTACATGAATCTCATTGAGAAGTTGTTCTGGAGGAGGATATAGATATGAATCAGATGTTGATGATGTCTCCCCTATAAAAAGTGATATTCTAAATCATCATCACCAATCATAATATCTTTAAATATTCAATAATTGTTTCCACTATATATTGAATGGAAATCCATTAAATTGATTATATCAAAAATAACCATAGGCATGATAATACACACAGTAATTAAAGAACATTTATGTTTTATAATAGGAACTATTTTACACATATTTGTTGAAATTCAACATGGAGTTTTCCCTACCCCCAAATCATTATGATATTCAAACTCAAATTTTATAATGTTATATGACTTACCATGTTCCCTTATACTTTTATGTGGAATGTCCACAAGAAATATAGTACATTCATGTGCATAATGTCCCATATCCTTAAATTTAATGAATTACACAATATAGATTTCATTCCGGACCTCAATTTCATAAGCCTGGTGTCCTTTTTCTCTACATTTGTTACAAAATCTTAATCCCAATTGGCATGGTATTTGATGTTTCATTAGAAATTTATTTCACTTTTTAATTTCTATTCATCCCTTCTTCCATATTTCTTAATTTAGTTTTTGAGGGCACACAACACCCCTCTTCTTATCATTCTATCATTCAAAACAACATGTCTTTAAAAAGTCTTTCTCCATATTGATGGAAGAGAATATTACATCCTCGTATGATGAGAATATTAAGGATACTAGTTCCCCTCATATAATTGGTTTAATACCAGAAAATAAATTATCAACATTTCTCATGGGATTATGTATATATATTGCATCCTACCTTTATAACATTTTGATGTTGTCTTCATACGTAATTTGTTTTCATCCTTTATCTATTTTAGACTCAATAATTGCCTCTCTAAAATGGTTCCATGTTCATGGGGGGAATTTTTTTCCATTAAAATTACCTTAAAATCCATCCATTCCATATTTGGAGTTTCCCCCTTCTCATTTGTTTTTAAACTAACAATCACCATTGATCCACTTATCATGTGAGAAGACAATCATCAATGATAAAATTATACATTTAATTATTTCACAAAGCATAAAATATCATCCCAACAGAACATATAAATTTCATAGCTTCAAATGGGTTTGTAGTCCTATTGGATGAGAGAGGTTGGTGTCACATTAAGCATTCTAAAATTTTTACACAGTGTTGTGGATCATGATGATCCATATCTGTAAGGTTATTTCTCATAACATGAGTCAGTTTTTCCAATATAGTAATAAGTGGTTTAACTCTGGATTCAATGCCACCTCTAAGGTAATTATCTTTCATATGAAGGAAATACCTACATGGAGTATTTTCATTGATATGATTTCCACTCCTTCCACTGTGAAACATTTCTAAATAATAGAATATAATATATTTGATTATTAAATTTTAAAAATGTTGTTATAATTAATAGATAAATAGAATCAAAATAATAATATTTTTTCCTTTAGAATATTCTAAATAATATTTTTGGTTTTATTTTTTTTAATCTATGTTTCCATAAATTTTTCTTCCAAAGATCTTAATCGATCTATATTTGATACCAACTGTAAACACGCTGACACTAGTAGCCTAGAGCTAGTGCCTTACATTATTACATTTGTATGATGAATTACTGATCACATCAAAATGGACCAAATAGTTTATTAGAATTAGAAAACTATATACAAGAAAAATTTTACATAATAGTTATAAGAGAAACAAAACGTAGTAACTCCTTTGGATAAATCGTTACTATTTAGCATATCTTTTTATCTCAGTCATTATATACATCATGTTATCCTGGTGAAACATAATACATATGAATGAGGTGATATTAGATCATCATTATGGGTATGGAATACAATGAATGCTATCATAAAAAACATAATCATTAAGGGAAGGTGAATAACTAAAAATACATTCCATTGAAACGTAAACTAGAACACAATATTTTTTTGAATAAAATATTATCTAAATAATTCTATATAAATAATAAAATTAAAATGATACTTAACCATCTATATTATAAAATTAAAAAAATAACATAGAATATATATAAATATTATCATAATTAGGGAATTCAAAATGTAGGGCATCATAAATATACCATTAATGCCTCTATTAAAAAGGCAATATAAATGGGTAAGGCCTTAGTGAAAACCTAGTCATGTTTGCCTCATGAGACCTACTTATGTAGAATTGGGCTGTAGTGGGCCCTGTTGGACACATGAAAATCCAATGCAATCCTCATATTATTGGGGTGAAACATAATGACCATAAACATTCTTATTTAAACTATAAAATTAAATTTAAAAAATATCCCCGATTAGTATACATAATCATAAATTATCTAGATTAATATGACATATCTTATTAGAATAAAACAATACATAGTAAAAATGATCATAAAAACTCATTAAATTAAGGATGAGGGTATTATAAGATATAAAACTCAATTAATCATAAAAAAATATAATAATTTTTACCCATTTAATGAAATGTGAATCATAATCATGTTACAAGGTATAAAAAATCATGGTATCATAAGGGAGTCCATGAATGAAATGATTTAAGTCTTACATGAAAATTATAAGGTACAATAGCCATATATCATGATAATTTATGTATAGATAATGTGAAAACATTTAAATAGAGTGTTTAGAAAATTTGATAAATGTGCCTCTTCTATGTGGTTTAAGGGAATGTACTATAGTTATGAAAGAGGAAAATGAAATAATTATTTTCATAAACCCCTATATGAACAAATATAGGTTTTCATGATAAAATATTGAGTTTACTAAAATACTGATTACATAAAAAATATTATGGATTGTGATTTAAACATAGTAAAAAATTGGTAATTTCCCTTCAATTTGGCTTTCTTATATAGAAAAATTGAAAAATTGACATTATAAAACATGTATCATCCTTTAAAATAAAGATGGATTGATCTTGATAAATGATTGTCGAAACTAACCACATAATTTAGGAGTAAATAAGAATAATTAAGAAATAATATTGTATAAATAATTACAAATCCTTACCGAAAGGAAAAAATGGAGGATCAAAAAGAAACCTTTACCCTATGTGTGAAAGTGTTCAGTACTTGTACTTAATATCTTGGATTTGAAATTTAGATTTGTTAAAAATCTAATTAATAACCTACTAAACGTGGATTTTAATTATTATAAATTTATTGAGTCTATGTGTGGACTTTTTGAATGATAATTTTGTTTTATTTTGTTTTTTAGGGAGTGTTCATTTCTGAGATTTTTAAGATTGGTTCACTTGTATATATTTATGAAATATTATGTAAAATGGAAATTATTAACCAGAATTGAAATTATATGTTATTAATAATCTTATAGAATATATAATGGTATTATATATCATTTTTTTTATATATATTAGGATTCTTTATTAGATAAAACATTAACAATAGCCATTTAGAGTATCTGTTTTGTTTTTTCTAATCATCAACCACTAGTTTTGGTTTATTAATTAATATTATTTATATATATAATGGTTTTAAGAAAATAATTATGTTGAAATAAAAATTTTGAAATATTTTTTTAAAATTATAATGGTTTTATGAATATCATTGATGAATGTAGTAGAAAATAAAAAATCAACCTCATTGAAGGTGGTGAATCAATACCTCATGGATAATGAATTCATTTTTGAAAAAAGGGAGGACAAGTGGTTCTGTGATAGATCATAGATTAAACATATATCATTAAAATATATATTTATAATATAATATAGATACAATTTCACTTGTATATGTGGAGGTGAAGATAAGATTAAAATATACAAGAAATTAAAACAAATTAATAGAAAACTAATGAGGATTTTATATCTTGAACTTCTTCTCCTTGAGAACCTCCATAGGAGAAATAGTTTTGGTCATTTATTAAGATTAGTGTATCCTAGACATGGGGGGGGGGTGCATGGGAATATTATTTTGCATAAATATTAAATTCTTTAAGACTTGTAATGTGTGAGGAGAATAGGTGGTGAGGGAGGCATTTATAGTGGGAGGAGAGGGGTTTTTTGGTTATTTTATTCATTAGTCCATTATTTTGGATCAACAATATCAATAGTGATTATTCCCATTAACAAATACAAAAAATTGAGAAGGGTAGTTCAATATAAGTTTTTTATGTTATCCATTCATCAATAATTACTAAACAATTCATTTGTTTATATACAATGTTAAATAATGTAAATTACCGTATTTCACTATTCAAAAAAAATAAATTAATCAAAAAAATACAAATAATTTAACCTAACCATTTTTTTATGAGTATAGTTAATTAATGAACTCCATTTTATGAAAATAATTTTCTAACTATATGAAATTTAATTTTTAGTTAAAAATAATCTTTTATTCGAAGAATATTGATTTAAAATCATAACTAATTATATGACACATTGAAATAAAAATTATGTTCTGATAAAATTATATTATAATACTAAGAAAAAAATATTAGTATGTTGTTATAATATTTTAAAATATTTTTATAAATCAAAATATAAATTATAAAATTTTAAATTAACATTTATGTTTTACAAAAATACCAATACTTAATTTATCATTCTCAAAAAATTTATTTACTTATTCCATGATATAAATATATTTTATTTTAATTCCTAAGATATCTAGATTTTTTCTACTTTCATAATTTAGGATTATATTAAATTTTCAATATAACTATTTCTAATGGTGACAATACAATTCCAATAGTGGTGCTAATATTTTATCGTATATCATAGTTCATTTAGGCTCAGTGCATAATATCTTGAAGATGTTAAATTTAAACATCACATACCATACGATCGTGATTTGTTATTTTATGGGAGTGGAATAAGAAATAATATGAAAACACTAGACTAATAAATACACCACTTCATCGGAGAATATATTTATATTAACACCTAAAGCCTTCTTAAGAGGGTTTTCTGATCAAAATAATGGCTCTGAGAGGTGTTTAGAAAATTATGGAAGATAAATGGATTGTATTTGATGAATTAAAAGTCTTTTTAATTATGATGATTATAGGATAGGGGGTATCATATTATAAATTGGGGAGTGGTCCCACTTGGAACCCACTTGGAAATTTCCTAAATGAATCCAAAATGATATCATCCTTCCAAAAAAATGATACCAACTCAAAAAGGATTAGAAAGTTATACAAGTAATGGTTGACATATATCTATACAATATGATTTTAACATATTTATTTGGTAAGATCACCCATAGGGTTTTCTATAACCCTCGGTAAACATGTTTTAACTATAACCACATTAATTATATGTTATTATTTTTACAATTATTTGTGGAAACATAATTTTTATTATATAAAATTAATTATGATAATTCCAAATAAAGAATACATTTTATCAAATTTAATTCAAAGATGTTTATGAATTTAATAAAAATAAAACTCACAAATTTGATGAATGATTTATTTTCAAATGAAAAAGTTTGATAAATATAAAATATATTTCTATCAATGTTGAAAATGAAATTAAATATAATGACCTAAACAAGAATAATAAAAATTTGATTGAAATAATTTTATATTTAAAACCACTTTAAGGAAATATGTAACATTACAATTCATTAAATGAAAATATAGTTTAAATAAATCACTAGTTTTAAATATTTATTGAAATAATTTCAAAAAAATAATAATAAATCATCCAAAGATAATTTTTTGTTTTTTGATTTGATAAAGAAAGATAATTTTTTTAATATTATATTTAATTGAAAATTGAGTTTTATTTTTTGTTCAAAAAATAATTATTATATTTATTTGTAAAGGAAAATTGATTTTTGAATCATATAAAGACATTAGTAAATATTATGTACTAATTAATCAATATATTTTTTAGTAAAAAAACTATTATAGGTTTTAAATATATGAATATTTATATTCATTCTACCATGTTTAATGGGTAGATGATAATAGTGATTTTTATATTATAATATTTATATTATATTAAGGTTCATTAAAAGTTAGTGTTGTGTGTATAACATGTTGAAAAATTAATTAAATTTCTTGGAAAATATAATTCAAAATATATTAATATGTTACATTAGACCCCTATTATAATTAATTTTCAGTTAAATTCAATCACTATGATTTAAAAAAATATTAATTTCCATCCTCATCACATCCATAGATTCCCAAATTGGTTCTTAGAAACAAAGATTCCTATTTCAAACATTAATAGGATGAATTATCTTATTCAATATCACTTTAAATCGATGGTACAAGATTTATACTAGTTATTCATTATAAGAAAGAACATGATCCAATGGTATGACAATCGAGTTTAGTAAATGTCATATATTATATAAGTTCTTTATTAGGAGATATATGAAGCCGATAGAGGTTTAGTGGAAGCAAAAATCAATTAACTAAAATCCATATTAATTCATGAATTCAAAATGGATAAATATAACTAGGTCTAAATTCATTTATTCTATAATCTCATAACCCTGTTTCATGGATAAATACCAAGAAACACCATCAAACCTACTTGAAACTATAAATCATTCCAACAATTGACATCATAACATTTTCATACAATTAGAGTTATATATATGTGTCACTAAATGTCTCTAACCTAATTTATATATTTTTATTTATCTCATGTCCCAAATATCTATATTCTTCCAACTACATCCCAGAAAATTTGAGTTCTACACATATTTTCATAGTGGTATTAATAATTATCCATCTAAATGCATGAGGGAATGTATTTTTGGTTTGTAAACTACAATTTAGAATGTAATGATCCCAAAAAAATTTAAAATATTTGGAATATTGTTTGAACATATCCTCTAATGTTTTATATTTTATCTCAAACTAAAATCTTTCTAAGTATGTTACATAGTGATAATGGTCAATTTTATATCAAGATATCATTGATTACATGTCCAAAATAATGTGTTAAGCCTTATAAGATTATAATATTCAATATAATGTGGTAATAAATGTAACCTTAAATTTTTCTAGATATATATCCTTTAAATATGATCTAGAGTGATATATCTCTTCATATCATACCTTCATAAATACTCCTTCAAATCTCTACAAATATTTATACGTATACGATTAATAGTGAATAAATAACGAGAGATTTTTGTAATATATCCTCCAAATATTGTATGTATAAACAACAAAAAACATTCTTGAAATTTATCATACTATCACAATCATGGTTAAACCTAGAAATATTTCTAACCGCGTTCTACATATCTACATCTCCCTTTTGTGCCTATTTAATATTAACTAGTATAGATTGTTCAATGCCTATTTCCACATGATATTATCTCCACATTAATTCATTATATCCAATTATTTCATTTTTAAATTCATAAATACTAGATCTTTTTTGATCATCATCATAGATAAGAAATCATGATCTTTTGGAGTCAAAGAATTCAAAAACATTTTTTATTTTTTAAGGGAGGTAATTTATTGAGGTTTCATAATATATAATTAGTTCAAACCATATTATTTGGTTTATATTCTACTCCTTCTATGGGAATTTATAATTTAAACTGTTATGATCTGTATTTTTATCACACATCTATCCATAATGATAATTCATCTACATCATTTATTTAAAATTTACCATATCTAAGTTAAAATATTGATTTTGGTAATTATTTATAGAACTTAAATTTGTGTGAGTCATAATATAAAACAATGTAATAATAAATAATAATAAATACTACAACATTATTCTATGAATAACTATCGATTATAAACAACTAAATACAATAGGGAAATGTTTGATTACTTTTCATGACTAACCTTATCTTTAGTTCCTCGAAAGATTGTTCACATCTATTTTCCAATGGAACATGGGTCCCATCAGAGTAAACATGGGGAGTGGGATAGAAAATATAGATAGATTCTCCAAAAAACATCAATAATATCTAAAAATCAATGAAAATATTTGATTATAGTCATAATGTTTTGTTTAGGACAATGTTCAATAGCCTCTATCTTTAATGGATCCACATATATACCCTTTATTGAGTTTATATGTCAAAATAATGAAACTATATATAGACAAAATCCAAGCATGGTAAATATTTTATTTAACTTATCATCCATTTGATTCTTCAATAAAGTCCTCATGGTGACTGTTATTCTCTTTACTACACATTGAATACATAAGAATATTATTTATGAAGAATACAACAAAATTTTCATAGTATTCTGTAATGACCCTCTGTATTCAATCCATTATGATAATAGGGTAATTAGTATGACCTAACAAAATAAATATATATTCATAGCTTCCAAAAACAATATTAATTGCTAAAGTGTGTATATCATCCTCCTTGGACCTTAATTGATGATATCCCGAATGAACATCAATATTGGAAAATTATTGGGATCTGCATTGTAGATCAAAAATGTCATCTGTATGGGGTATATGATACTTGATCATGATTGTGCTGTTTTATAGTTATTGATAATAAATTTAAATCCATCATTGATCCATATTTGATATTAACAATAATGAAAAGTTAAACACCACAGTGAACCACTTATAGTGATGAATCCATTATCAACATTATCCTACAGTTTCTTCTTAAATTCCTATAACTCAATCAAGTACATTTTAAAGGGTCTTATTGAAATATGAGTAATAATATGTATGAATTCAATTGAAAAATCAACCTCATTAATTGGTGGGAGATATGGAAACCCTCCAATTAAAGAATTAACAAACTCTTACACAACAGTCATATCATCAATGTAGAGTTTCTCCCAAACCATATAATATAAAAAACACGTTTTAATAGAAATCAATCCCATAAAATTGATGTGACCTATATAGGATGTTCATATTTATCATCACAATGATAGGAAATCTTAGGTTGGTTTGGATTTTTTAATACAGCTTAAATTCCCTATATTTTTATACAAGATTTTTTAAATAAATGCAATCTATACCTATGAAAAACACAAATTCAATGAGAGGGACCATATCAAGATTTTTAAAAGGCACATTACCTCAAACATCAACAAGATAAGAATCATATAATTTTTATGAGGTCACCATACTATTAATGTTTTTCATTTATAATTTAAAATATATTCATTTGGGTTTTGTTTTGAAACCCTTATAAAATTATTTTTATCTACAAAATTGGGTATATCTAGATATAAAAAAGTCTATCTATTCTATAGTAGATTATATGTGAAACATTCACCACCCTATTCTAATAAACCACTTAAAAATATTTATAATCATATAATTTTTCATTCCCTTTGATTAAAATATTCCTTAATGCTAACAATCATCACAAATCATTGGATTCTTGAACTGGTTGGCATAAATCAGATACTCTTTTCATTTGAAGCATTTTATTATAGATATTTCATTACTATGATTGTTCTTCTCTTCTATTTCGTTTTACATACTATTTTTTGAATTTATACGATCATGATATTTGTGACCCACCCAACATCACTTAATGTACCTTTGGGTTCCATCAAAATAGTACCCATGAAGTTTGTTCCCACATTTCTAGGATGTATATGGATGGAATTTCATTCCACTATTAGATTTATTTCAGTTTTCAAGAGACTTGATCTCCCATTTATTATCAATACATTGGGAATGTATGAAATATAAAATCCTAATTTTTACCATGAGTGTCCATTATGAAATTTAATAATAGATACCAAATGATCATATAGCTAACACCGTTTAGAAATATGTTTTTAATCCACTAAAGAATAAATCAATCTAAAATTCAGTATGGGTGATAATACCATATGTGTACCTCACAAGTGTAAAAAAAATTGTCATTGAAACCAATAGAAGTATAATCCTTCTGCTTTAGCTAATGAAATTTCTTATTATTTTTTTAATAAGCAATTACTTTTAAAAAACAAGATCATTAAAACATCCAATTCTACGGAGTCAATTCTGTACTATTTCAATAGATTCTAGATATGATTTAATTGTTGATCGACATCTCCATAAAATTATATTCAACTAAAATTAATTTTTCATTCTCCAAATAATGGTGAATCGAAATTATATTTTATATGGTATTGTTCTATTTCACAATAACTATTGTATCAATGCAACCATTACAATAAGGTGGATGTTTCCTCATGATGAAATCAATAGAATGTTGTTACCTAATTTTTCATTTATATATTCAGTGTCACGCATATATTGATAATGTTTAGTGAGAATGTAAATGATATTTTTTATTCTAAATCCCATAAAATTGGTTTCATATTATGATAATATGTTCATTGTCCTTCACATTCAGCATCAACATAGTTCTTTAATGTTTTAGCTAACTAATAAGAACAAAAATTATAGTGTAAGGAATAATAATCATAGTGGGAAACCATATAAGAATGAAAAATCATTTATTGGATTTATTAAATAATGAAAAATTGTTCTCCTTTTGTGAAAACTTTTGTTCTCCAATTTCATTCATGATCAAATCTTATATGATGGTATATAAAGAGTTTATGAACTTCGAAATAAATCCCCTCATATTTTTAAATGATGTTTGATGTCAGACATATTATCATGCACTGAGTGAAAATCAAGTAAATTATCAATCCAACATTTTTGGATATATTACCAATAGGAAATATTATTCCCTATCCACATCCCCATGTAGTATCCAAATTGGGATTTAATTTTTTTGATACCAATAACTCTGGGATTCATAAAATTTCCATGATATCTCCATCTATATTGAATTTTCATTCGGATTACCCCTATATAAATCACTAATGATTTCTCATTACACATAAAATGGTTACAAAACCAAACCTCAAATACCAAATATATATACCCACACTTATAATACATAGATATTTCAACTTAATAGTTGAATATTCAATACAATATAAAAAACACACATGATGATTATACTAGTTTATTTCCATTAGATACTAGATACACAATATAAATATTTATTGAATGTTCATAAACATCTATCGTAATGATCTTACCATTTGTAATATTTATACACATAACCTAAATAAACAATTCATTATAACCTTGGGAGATGAATCATAGGAAAGGGTTAGCTCAGATTCATAGAAAGGGTAAACATGGGAGATATTAATCGATTATCATATGAAAGAACGAGATTAGAATAATTGAATAAGGTCATGGATATGACATAAAATGTTCATAAAAATCTATAATGGATCATAAACATCATCTATTGAATAAAAAATTTTATTTTCAAAATTTATGAATCATAAGATTGAGAAATCATCATAAATCAATCATGAACCAAATGTTAATGTCACATAAGTGTGGTACCATCATAAGTAAAAAAATTTCATATGTCATTGAAAACTAATGATACCATAATATCATTGTGGATCTGTAATCCAAACTTATTTATCATAACATAATAGATCAGGTATCAATACCAACTTCACACAGTGGATCAAGCACATCAAATTGATTCCAATAACAGATTTGATAAATCATCATATTTACAATAACTGATCTGTAACGTTAACTTCATTCCCATAATTATATCATGAAATAAATTTTTTTACAAATTCATTGGATGAATATAAAATTATAGGGCCAGTCATATGATAATGAAAACCATAAATATGTGTTCTATATGATCAGTAATCATTAATAATATCATCATATCATAACCCATTTAAATAAGACCAGATGGATAAATATTTCATCTATCCATAATCACATAAACCCTGGAAAATAAACTGGTTTTATTAAAACCATATCCATATTAGTTATAATACATCTAGATAAAAGATTAATATGCTACTATTTGACAATATCCCAAGTATTAAAAAATAGAAACCAATATTTTTTTTACATGATGAATAGAAATTCAATTAAAAAATATCATAAAATCATTATTTTGGGAAGTTTCCTTTATTATTTGAAAATCATTTTTTAAATCCATAAATTTTACAAATATGAACTAAATTTTTTCATAAAATAAAATTACAAATTTTAATGATTGATTTAAAAATTATAATGTTCATTGTGGAAGAAAACATTTTTTATGGCGTGTATGATAAAAAAATATTTAATTTAGATTATTTGGAAAAACTCAAAAGTACCTCACTCAAAAAATGAAAATAATATTCATTTTAAACAATTTTGTGAAATGTAAAACTTAGTTAAAAATAAATTTAAATTTTTAATGGATAATAGTAAAACCATTCTTGAAACCATTTTCATAAAACATAGATATAGAAGAGAAAATATACTCAACAAAATAGTGAAATAAAGTTGGGTTTCCATAAAAACTTCCATTTTAATTATAGAGTATATAATGATAGGAAAATGGAAGGAATTATTTTATTTAAATAAGTTACTAAAATATAATATAATTCTTGATTTTTAAGATATATATTGTAATATATCATCATTGTAAACTTAATCACAAATAATTCAGATAATTAATAAGATTGTAACAAAATCCCATAACACATTGGTAACTTTTGAATATTAAATACCGTGAAAGAAAGTAAAGTTTAAGGACAGTAATATCGCATAATTTTATTTAATTTAATCATAAATGAAATTATTTTTTCTTATATACACCACAAAAAAGGATATGGATGGTGAATATGGCATGTTTCCCTTATAAATAAAAATGAGATGGAAATTATTTAACACAAGTCACAAATTTGATTGTAGACATTCCAACATTTTGTATGATAGACATATGTTTGTATTAATTATAGTAAATAACCATATTCATATGAATCAAACCAAATATTATTTACATATAACATTTTATCACCCGTTTATTGACACTTTTTTTATTAAAATTACAATTTCGGGTGAAAATGATTCGTTTTTCATGAATGTTTTAGTTAGGTAGTATTGAACCCTTTAAATAGGTCATGGTTCCATCATCTACATAATTTTAATAATTATTTAAAAAATTTATATATTCATTGTATACACTTTTACTATCATATTTAATATAAATATATTGAAAAATGCGTTACACCGTTAATGGAGATGGTAGACTATATGTTACCATGGCCATTTTTTCCATTTGCTAAATTGATTAAAGAAACTAAGGGAAAATAATAATTAAAAATCCTAGAATAATTATTATAATATATCTAATATTTTTATTTATTAAATCTATCATTATTACCATCTATTATATAATAAAACGAAATACCTAAGACAACACTTCATGGAGGTGGTAGTCCACATGTATATACGAGTGACAATATCGCTTTCCAACATATTTGATGTTAAGAAGGTAAATATTTAATTATAATTTAAAATTATGTATATGTCATAAGTAAAATATACATAACCATTAAATAAATCTTTATCTCTACCTATGAGAGGTTTGGATGGAATAAGTATTTCATCGATCCATGATGTAGTGGTTGGACAGATGCACGAGCATCGGTTTCATTTCCCATTTAAAGGAAGAGTATAAGGATATATGATATTTAAATTACATAATAAAAATTAATTATATGGTTGATATAGATGATATTATATCATGATAGTTGGTGAATATTTTTAGGTGGAAGATGACATAAAATGAAAACACTTCGTAATTAATTATGCCTCTGCATTGAAGAACCTATTTTTGTTTATTACAAATGCCTTCATATGAGGGTTTTCTAATAAAAATATGTCCCATAATACATGGTGAGTAATGTAAATAATGGATAGAGATAGGGATTGGATGATAAAAAAAGAACTGTATTTGTAAAGAGGAGAGGAGAATGGGTTCCCATTTTTATGTGGGGGATATGATCTATGTAGAACACATTGGGAAATTTCATAATAGAATCCAAAATTTCATAGTTATGTCCAATAAAATGTTTCCAAATAACCATGAATTATAATTTCTGAGAGGATATGGTAGAAATATGTCCACTAAATTGTATTTATGCAATATCCTTTTTTTTTCAGGTACATCCATCTTTGTGTTTCTCGTATGAGTCGTGGTAGTCAAGTTTTATTTTGAGACATATGTCTATTTTTGGTGAACATGACTTCATGACCATGGATTCATGTTCTATTTAATTAAATTATTTTACATTTAATTTTTTTAAATTGTGTTTATTAGGGTTTTCCATGCCTTTGATGAATTTGGAGGTGTTCTAAGTCCTTATGTAGAATTTTGGTCTCCATGCGATCTATTAGAAGATTACACAACATATACATGTGACAATATATGTAACTGCAACTAGAAATGTGGTGAACCATTATAGTGACTGAGAAAGTTAATTTTTTTAAAGTTAACGTTATGTAAAATTCAAGTAATGTTAAATAATAATTTGTGGAGATATGGGTTTTAGCGCAATTCTCTAATAAGAATTATAGGATGTGTAAATTAATTTCACACCATGTATTTTACAAAGAATATTTTAAAACGATGTCATGCATGATATTATTATAATTCCCTCACATATAATTTCCTCCAATAGACCACATGGAATCATCCTTGTGATTTGGATTTCCTCTGTTAATTCGAGATGTCCTAATTATGTATATGAACCATAATAAGTTGTTTTGGAAATTTTTTTCATTATCTCTATTTTTTCTCTAGCCGTTGTTGTGTACTATAATAACCATGGCCGCTGTTGGTTTTTAAAATTATAGGTTTTGATCTCGGGTCCTTATTTTGATCATCTATGGAATATTTCTTATTTGAGAATCCTACTGGAATCATATGATGATCATCTTTTAAAGGTAGGTTTTTAAACCATAACGTTATGGAGTGTTTAACTAAAATGTGTATGAAATATTATAGTTTTCCCAACATAATGTGTAATTGAATTAAATAAATGATGAATATAATTATTCCATGGAATCAATTTGTATCCAATTGGTAAAAAAGCCTAGAGGATACCATTTGTGTGACAAAACCATTTGTAATAAATGAATTGATTAATAACTTAATGTGTTTTTATCCTGACATGGGAATTAGGTGATTATATAATATTTATTCACTTAGTATTTTCTTGTTTATTAATATGATGGTTATGTCACTTATTAAGAACAAATTATAAACCAAATATGTAATTGAAAAAAATAGTAATTTTCTTAATTAACTAATGATTCTTATAAAGTAAAATTATGTTATCCTTGTTGTTTTAACAAGTATTGGGATTTCTACACTGTAATTATTATATAGGGCATTGCACCTGTTTGATTTTTGAAATGTTTTCCCTGTGTTTTGGATAATATTAAATGATGAAGTAATTATATTGTGGTCTATTCCCAATGGAACATCATGTAATTCTTATATACTGGGCTTGGCCCTGTCACATAATAAAATGAATATATACCGAGATTTGACCTGAGGTGTGTTGAAATTATTATATACAAGACTCGGCCTTAAATCATAGTAAAATTATTATATATCATTTTTTTCTTGAGACATGATGAAATTATTATATATTGGGTTTATCCTTAATTGATTACTAATATTATAATATAGTGGGTTTGACCATGGTTGATGTGATTCTTACTATTCTTATATGGTTGTGGTTGGAATGGTTATAAGACATGCACCAAGGTATTCCAACATGGAACTTAGGAAGGTCATGTTTTACCATGTTTAAATTTTTTTCGTTGACATGGTTGTGAGACGTGCTCAAAGAAATTTTGACACGATTCCCAAGTTTGTTCCAGAGTTATTATTATGATGGTTTAAGAGTTATTAAATGGTGCACCACAGCTGTCGATTTCAAATCTGGAGTTAACTAACGCATCTCCCTTGCTTCATCTGACACATATGGAAATTTTAAAGTATCTCTAGCCATAATTTGACACATTTGACCACTTTGTATTTAGATCCTGGGGACTACACAAGCGAGCGATTGTGGGGATTCTTTACTCAAGACACATCATCATAATGTTTTCCTCTATGGAAGGTTTGAAACAAGCATGGTCTTCTGTGCCTTGTACCTACCATGGTTCTTGTTTTCATATCCTATGATTTACTTATGGTTTTCATATGAAATGTTTCTCTCCTACAATGGAGGTATGTGTTAGGATTCAAGAACTCTCTATTCCATTAGAGAACCCATCGATTATTTGTATTCTTGTCAATCTCTTTTGTCGATATCTCTATTCATATAATAGGAATAGGGTTGTATGCCATTCGATTTCACTTGGGATATGTGTTGAATTAGATTTTTCGAATCCCCCAGTGGAGTTCTTGTGGGATTCTATAGGGGAAGAGTTTTGTTATAAGAATCTAGTTATTTTTGAAACATGGTGTGGTTTCAGCACCCTGTGCATGAAATTGGGGCATAATATAAAGGTTTTCACTAATAGAATGTGGATTTGGAAGGAGTCAGACGTGCATACTATGAAGATGAGCTTTGTTGAAGGAAATGTTTAAGTTGATGGTGATTTTCCTTTGTTAGAGGAATGCAGTGGAACAACAATAGGTTTTGAGTTGGCTGACTCTGATCATCCTCACAAACAAGATGCCGAGACTTCGGACTTGCAGGAAGAAACTAAGGGTTTGTCCAATCATGGCAAGGACATGCCTGAGCATTCAAAAGTTTCTAACATTATTAGTAGGTGGAGAAATGATACGAGGGTGGGGATTCTTATATGTGATGTGGTAATTTAGGGTGTTGTAGTCACTTTGGGTGATAAAATTGTATGAGAGGCTACAAGTGAGGGAATTTCCTGATCTTATTTTTCTAATTCGAGTGCAGAAGTGAATTTGGAGTTTTAGGGAGTGTACATGATTCCTGTTGATAGATCACATGTGTAGAAAGTATGGTACGGGGAATCTCCCATAGTTGGAGGATAGATTGAGGTCTCTAAAGATTCAATCATATCTTTCCCTAGAAGGGAAGTTTTTCATATTGATATCGTCAACCGTTTTGATTGTTTGACTTATGATGATCTACTGTTAGAGGTTAAAACCTATTATAATTTACATCCTATAAATAAGATGAAGGAATCTGGGAACACAAACACTGATAGTCATATGAGGGTAATCTGTAAAGAGTGAAAAGATTACTCATATTTTCCACCTCCTAGGGTGATGCTTTTGACGAAGAAATTAAATTCCAAGCATAGGGACAATGATTGTATCGATCAAGCCTTATAATTATTTATGTGTTTGGATGAAGAATCATTAGAAGAGGTTTTTATTCTTAAAACCTCTAAAGAAGAAGCTTCTACAGTGATGGGGAGACCATATTGGTTGGATCTCAATGAGGAGAAGTATAAATAGATCAATAGGAAAGACTTGATTTTGGTTGGGGGTTGCAACAAAGGTATGATCAGCCTTGAAGAGTACATTCCGACTTGGGAAAAAGTGAAATCTAGACATGAGGATATCATAATAGATGAATCAGACACTAAAGTACGCAATATTTCATGGAAATTATTTATGGAGGTAAAATATGGTCGTCTTAAATTGTCTTTTTAATGGATCAGTTATATAATTTTGTGTTTGAACCCATGTTTTCTAACATTTTCCTAAAAAGTAATTGAATAATAAAAATTTAATTTTCATTGAGTAATAATTTAATTGATAAATTAATTAATAAACATATATATTACATTATTTCATGCTCTTGTTATCATAATGGTTATGTTAATACATGGTGGTGTCGAACTACTGATTTATACTCACTCCCTATATAGGACACCATTTGGTACCCAAGAAGATTACGTAGATGCAGGATTGTATGAGATAAAATGTAATTTTATTTTATTGTTGCTTACCTAATGATATGATGTTGTGAGATGAGTCAAATGTGGGGCACATGACCAAGGCCTTTTGAGTCTGCTAGTCAATTTTTATTTTTTACTTCTATAATTAAATTTAGTATAATTATAGAATGAAATTATACTATTATCTTATAATTTAATTTTATTATTCAGATAGATTTTCTTTCTTAGTTTTATACTGTATTATATCTTTTCCATTATTTTCAACCCTCTGAAATTTAATCAACATTGTTATATGATTATTACTCAAATTTTTAACACTATAATTATGGGCTATATAGTAACCACTATCCATATCACACATTCACTTCTATTCAGTATCCTCTGTCATATAGATAGGCACACTTGGGTTCTCGTAACAAACCTATTTCTGCCACGTAAGAGTGTTTTAGTTTAGTGGACATTACAAAGGTATGTAATTGGAAACTAGGTTTATTTTTTATTACTATTTGATAATTATATAAACAAGACTAGTATGTTTTGGTAATTGATAATGTTATTGTTCATGGGAGTAGCTATCCCATGTAAGGGGGAATCCGAGTTAATAGGGGTTGATTGTTTTTTATACCATTTTCTGGTTATAATTGATTTTTTTCACCCCGAGTGTTTCACATGTTCTTTTTAGTTACTATTTAATGATGTTATGGGGTATTGATATTTTTACTCTTGTCTTGGTACAAAAAATGACAAGTATTCATTTATCAAGATAATAATATAGTAATATATATTGGCATGAATGTTTCATTATAGTGACATATTTATAGCAAGTTATATATACATGCCTAGTGGTGTTATGATATGAGATACCTATTATGATTTTAAAATGAAATAAATGAACTATTATGTCATGCTAAAACACATTTAGTCCATGTTCAGAGAGTCTAAGATTCAGGGTTCTTCTGTTGTTCTCACGTGAAGAGATTCACCTTGTTATAGTTAATGTTCAAAGTAGTGTGATCTCCATGTATATAAAACATGTATCATTATCGATGAGTTTAGCATCAACAGAGTAGAAATTAACACATAGATAATGTTATTGATCCAGAGCTCCATACAGATCATGAATATTATATGGATGTTTATATTCATGATTGATTCACAAGGGTCATGAGATCCTATGAGAGCTTGATGGTTTCAAATGTTACTTTGATGTAAGATACGATGAGAGAGTTCCAAATGTTTTGTCCACCCCCAATCACTAGGAAGGGAGGCCACAAATATTTGAGCTATGGATCATGTCATTATAGATGATTTATATGAATCTTGAGACATCTGTAGATACGAGAGAGTGGAGAGATGAATATACGCTTCATGTATTAGCCAAGAGTTGGCAGGACATTATAGAGTTGGCAGGGCTAAGAGAAGTTATATTAGAAGGAATTTGAGATGATGTTCTTAATACATTTATTTATTGAGACATTGAGGGATTATAAGACTCATGAATTCATGAACATAAAAAATGAGTCCATGTATGTGATGGACTATTCTAAAAAATTCATTGAACTATTGTGCTTTGTACAATCTTTGGCAGCTGTTGATATCTCCAGTTTTAGAAATTTTCCTGTTGTTAGTTTCTATTACATCATTTCACTACTATAAATTCATTCATTTCCCACGAAACTAAATGATTGATTTTGAAAAACTATTTTTAAATGTGGACCTATAGAAATTGTTATGAAAATACATAAGGATTGGTTTTTTTACATCAATACCATATGAACTGTTAAAAACCCAATAGAATAGATATATTATATACAAGAATTTTTTTTAAAACTGTAGGTATAGAGGTGTTATGCAAATATTATTAATGAAAAATTTGTATAAAATTTCCCAAAATATATTCGATATGGTCCCTTAATCGACTATCATTTCAATCTATAACATCATATTCCCATCGTTCAACATTCGATTATGTTTCCTACTGATCGCAATCTTTCGTAACTATTATTATAATCACATTATTCTTTATTATTAAATATATGACTTCCAAATCATCATTTATTCTATAAAACATCAATTTTATATTTATTCTATATAAAAAACACCATGGTAGAATCGTTTTTTTCCCTTATTAATTTCTTTGATATATTTAAATCTTCCCATATGTGTTGAATCAACAGTTGTCCAAACAAATATTGATGGTGAATTAAGTAATTGTATACTTTCCATTATTTATTTTTATTTTATTCACATGGTAATGTAAGGGGTCAATTAATGTATGATGACTTATTTTTGGATTTAGGAATCATTTGTAAAGATGATATTTTTTTATAATATTTATTCTTCGTTGATGTTGATATTAATGAAGTTAGCATAAAAATCCATCCATCATGGGGGGAAATGTGTTTTTCTTTATGTGTTGGCTCATGATAAATAGAATACTATTGATTCTAAATAATTTTATGTAAATTTTAAGATTATATCATGAAATACAATTTTTATTTAATAGAGTTTTGGAATGATGTTCTCTATGGGTGTTCATTGGTTGGTTTTGGTATTAAAATTTAATGATATTATCTTTAATGGAATTGGTTCAATAAAAAATATTGTGAAAAGCTAAATATTAAATATATTTATTTCTCACATTCATGTGATGAAATAATATATAATATGGATGATGATCAAGCGACAATTCATGAATTATTTTTACGATTTTATAAAATCTTCACTCAATATACCATTAATTTATAATAAATATCATACATTTGGACCTTTTTTATTCTTTTTAGTTTAAAATATTTTTCTACATATTGGATTTTGTTATGATTTAATAATTTTGAGACTTTTATGTTAAATGATATAATAAATAATTTCCAAAAAAATTAGTAATAACCAAAATCATGGATAATGGAATAGATATATCAATGAATGAAATATATGTTATTTTATAGAAGCTTCAAAATAATTATAATGAAAAAGGGAAAACACTTGGGAGAATTTGTAAAAATCAAATAGAAGTGACTATTTAAAATTTTGTGAAGATTTCTTTTTTTAAAGAGTAAATTTTCATTTAATAAGGTATAAAAAAGTGAAAAACTTAAAGAATATCTAATGAACCGTCTAATGTATATGGGAAACTATATACAAATTTCTGTAGATAATTCCCCAAGGAAGGGACATCCCATCAAAATCTAAGAGTAATTATTATATGAATTACTATAATTTATTAACTATACAAGATAATATTGAAATGTATGGATACAAATGATTAATTTTATATTATACAAATGTATATTCTTGGTAAAATATTGGATGATGAAAAGAATTGAATCCTAGAACATCAATTTAAAATTTCATTTCCTAGATGTCCTAAAAATAATATTATATGCAAATTTATTATACATAAATTCATATAATATAAAAATTGAATTTCAAAAAATTGATTTAGGGAAAAAAATAAAATCAATTTATTCTTCCTGTCTGACCATACATGTATTTTCTCCTCTAAGTATTCCAAATCACAACATTTTAATAATTTTATTTCGATGTAGATCTTGGGTATGGATTAAAGTAATGATATGATTTGATATATTCCCATTTTAATAACACACACCCTTCAACCAACACACATGGAAACTAATAATAATGAGATTAGGAAAATGGAAGAATTGAAATGAATTATATTTAGTGAAATATGGTATTAGATATATAAATATTTATATATATATATTTATAATTTGAAGATGGTATTCATTTGACCATTTATAGGGATTTCATATCATCTAAGATGGAATATTGAGTGAATTGATATGTGTTAAGACCATACCACCTGGTTATATTCCTGAACATTCAACTTTCTAATATTATTTAGAATGGAACACATTATAGATATATTTCTTCAAATATTAAATAATATTTTACTTATTCATTACATTATTTTGATTTTAAAATAGGACCCTTATGATTAAATCAAGGATACTTCCCACCCATTCAATTATGGTATTATTATATATAATTGAATTTAATATCACACATTTATATTTTTAGAATTTATATATTTATATTATTTTGAATTTATATTATATTATGATTATCATACAGACTAGGGTGTAATTTATGGTTTCATATAAAGTTAAAAATTATTGTTTCATTAAATATATTTTTTATTAACATAAATCCTTCTAAATTTGATTTATAACATGACATATAACAATATATTTATAATACATATAGATTTTGGATGTATAAAACTGATTGAATCTCATGTGATCTTCAAATCAAGTTCGGTAGATTTTTCGATTTTACATTTAACTACACATAAAATTGTGATCACATACACTTTTCATTTTATAAATGTGTTTGATGAACATGGTTATGTCATGATGATGTTATCTACAATATAAAAAATTATGGTTTTCTATAAAACTACTATTCCTCATATCACAATGGCTAGAAAAATAAATATAAAAATGTTCATGATTTGACTGAGAGGGATAGATTAAACAATTTATTATATAAACAATTCCCTTTTTTTATAATAGGAAAGAATGTATTTTGAACAAAGAATAATTTTATAAAATCAAACATAATTCATGTAAGGGAAATTATAATGTTGTTAGGGTGGAAAATTTGGATGATGCTTCCATGACTCCAGCATATCTAAAATAATGTAAAATAAAGAAATGGACTTTTTTTCTGAATACTTCATGGGAAATCCATGTATGGATTTTGAAATATTTCAATAAATTATATTATTACCATTTTGTAGGAATTACTTCTAAGCTATTGAGATATTCCATCAAAACATTATAGGGAATGATGTTTGATGAGAAACAAGGAATTTCTTAAAAAATATTCTTGCTTTCCCAAAATATTGATTCTTATTTTGGGATAAAACTGTTGAATAGAACAATTGACTAAAATTTGTCACATCCTGGTTGAATCTAAATTATGAAGTAAAACCATATCATGTGCCTCAAAATGTAATTCGATACTCTCAATTGATTCCCTAAATCCAAAATCATTTCATTTTCGATGAAATATCAATAAATATGTGATGAAATGTTCATAAGATTAAAAAAAGATAATGATGAGTTCATTCAATGTATTATTGGATTTTCATGGAGGAAATTTGGTGCTTGATATCCATATATATTTTCTAATGTAAATAATGTTAGTTTTTGCCTATTATGTAACCATTTTAATCTGTTTGGGTAGATTCTTACTTCACACAAAACATGGACAATTTTCATTCACATTTATATCCTTTTTCTGTACATTCATGAGTATACTCATGTATGGATATTATTCTCCTAGAAATGATATATATGTATATATGAAACCTTAAATAAAATAGTTAAACATATTTTTAATGTGGGTGTTGGAACTTCTGATGCATGTTCAAAAGATATATTTCATATGAGTGATGCACTTATGGGGATGATAAATGATTTTTCATCTTACCCAAAAATGTATGGATGGAACCAAAAGGGATGAATATCATGTCATATTCTTATGATTAATATATGATCTATAAGTTATAAATTTCACCATACTTTCTATTTTTTAGAGAGTGATGTTTTTTTATAATGGATTGACCATATAGGAATAATCATGATATATTTGACAATACCATAAAGACAGAAAATAATCCTTAGTTTATTTATGGAATTAATGTTCATAATGAATTTAAATATGTAATTTTTTTCTTTTGGTTAGGGTAGAATGAACATTATAAATATGAAGAATGTTTCTATGGAATCCAATTAATATTTGAAAAGTAAAATTATCTTTTTTGAGTTTCCATATTGGAAACACAATTTTTAACATCATTTCTTAGATTTAATGAAAATTGAAAAAAATAAATATGAAATTTTTAGATTAATTATAATAAATTTTTAGGGAAAGAAAAAAATAGGATTTACTATATCGACTTGACCTAGTGGAGTGGGGCATCAAACTAGAATGGAATCTTTTGTATATCAGTGAAAAGAAATGGAATATTCTG
This sequence comes from Viscum album, assembly GCA_963277665.1. Lineage (NCBI taxonomy): Eukaryota > Viridiplantae > Streptophyta > Magnoliopsida > Santalales > Viscaceae > Viscum > Viscum album. The sequence goes on along the minus strand of OY728162.1, from coordinate 342,619,671 downwards.
TTTTCTTCTAATGTGATAACAAATATAGAATAAGGTCAATTTCTGTAAGTAATAGATATTACTATATTTATTGATCAAGAAAAAAAATCGATATGTCTCTATAGAGGATATTTGAATCTGAAATGTTTAAAGACTAATGAATTTCACATTTTTCTACATGATATGATTCCAATTGAAATCTGTTATCTACATTCTAATAATCTAAGGGTGGTAGTTAATTTTTTATACTTATATATATATATATATATTTGTGCTAAGAAGTTATAAAAATTTATCTTGAAATAAATATTGGATTAGGTTCCATTAATTTTTTTGAGTTGGAGAAAATATATTCTCCATCATTGTTCACATACATACTTCATCTAACTGTCTGTCTTCATAATGAAATATAGCTAAGAGTTCCTATTTATTTTTGTTAGATGTATCTGAATGAAATAAATATAAACACATTAAATGATTATGAGTACAATTGGAATCAACGTGAATAATATATCATGAAATTCCACTTGTATCAAGAATGTATAGATTTATATTCAAAGTATTTCATTAATGTGACTGCGATAAAAAACATACCATTGAGAAATGATGAAGCATAGTATGTGAATATTGAAACCAATATTACATCACATTCCTAGAGAGACGTAATTATCCAATCATATACTTTGACCACATTAACCCATCATGTGAAGTAGATGAAACATCACACAATTTTGTTTAACTGTGATTTTTATGATGAATACATCAATTAAGTAAATTGAAAATTTATATGTTATCTCATATCTTGTAATTGTACGTATCCATTTATAACACCCCTTGATTTATGGAATTTTTTTAATATAATTTACATTCTAATTTATATCCTTCAATTCACTAATTAAAACATTCCTTTCCCACAAAAATAACATGTCTTACAATACAGACAAACAAACTTGGAGTATAATTCACCCAACATTGAGTTGATGTACGATACACGCAACACTATGTTTCTATGAAGCATCTATTTTTTATTAATTATTTAAATTAGATAATTACAACGTTTATGTTAAAATTAATTATATAAATAGTAATAAAAATGTATGAAATTTATTTTATAATTTTTTTATATATATAAAATATATCGATAAAAAAAGATATCATTTATTTGTAATTTTCTCCAATGGTTAAAAATTCCCCTTTCTCGAATGAGATGTGTTTAATGTCATTATGTGAAAAATAATAAAATTAATTTTAGACACATTTAAAAATTTACTTTTACAGAAAAACATTCATTCTCTAATTTAGAATATTGAAATTATATTTGGGTGAATTTCTGTGATTCTTTTGACAAACATCATTTTTTCATGAATAGTGAAATCATCGAATTTAAAATAAAAACTTATTTCATAACTTATTAATAAGGATAAAATATATTTTATGTCATTTTGAATGTTATATTAGTTAAAATAAATAATCATTAATCTAATTCTGGTCATTGTATCCAATTTCACATAGAAAGTGGATATAAAAACATAGCAACATTTTGACCACTTAAATTTAAAACCCACATTGTCGACCCGACTACGGGATTAATATTAAATTTATTTGTGCCAATTATTAGATTAGAATTTTGAAAAATGGACTCCAAATTTTTAATAATCATTATTTATAATTCTTAACAATGTAAACTTTATTTTAATAATCAAAATGATTAGTTAAACTGATTAAAAATAATTACATTAGTTAAGGGAACAATTTGGTTAATAAAGTACTAAACCTTAATAATAAGACCAAAAATGACCTAGGAACATGTCCAAAACCCATTTCATGTCTATAATTTTTATATTTATTATTATTATTATGTTTTTTATGATGTTTTTAGGAAAATACATTGGTACAACTAAATTTGTTTTAAAAAATACAAAGTGTCTTCATTAACTTCCCTATAAAAGGAAACCACCTCTACACGTTTCCCCAAAACGTTCAAGACTATTATATCTCCATGAATCATCTCATGTAAACTTTAATATTCCCTTAATTCATTCTATAAACTTTCCCTTTATAATATGGAAACTCAAGGTTGTGTTTTTTTGCACCAAGCAATTTAGTTACCCGATTAAGACGTACAATTTTCTCTCAAGATCATTTCTTTTATTTTACTTCTCGACCCCTCCACCCTATTTAATAAGTTATTGTATAAAAAACTGTTTCATAAATATAAAATTATATTTTTATTCTAATGGTTCAACCTACACATACATAGACCCCTATCGAATGGATATTAAACATAATTTTTATGATTACGGAAAAATTCCACCTCACAAAATGACGATTGTTCAATTATACTTTACCACATATCATGATGGAAATTATGATGGAAATATTTTTATATATGTAATATATTATATTAATTATGTATTTAATATTATTTATTCCTTTTATAACACATATCATTTTAATTTCATTTTGGGGTCATTATGATAATTTTGTTTTTTGAAGTGTGGACTACCGCCACCTCAATGCGATGTGATTCATTCACAAACTAGATGTAATATATTAAAGATAAATATATGAAATTTTATGATATATATAAAATTATAATTCAAATTCAATGATATTATATACATATACACATTTATTTCATTTTCTTTCATTTCATTTAACATGACATTAAAATTGAAACAACATTCGTGCGTACGTATGACTTAACGTCTCCATGAACGGTGTAATCCATTTCATACTACATTATTCAATATATTATTATAAAATATAAATATACTATATATTAGGGACATTAATATCATGATTTACATTCTATATTCTGGATATAACTATAAAGACCAAAGATATAACAAATTAAGACTCATGTGAAGAACGGAGTGAATATTAACCGAAGTGAAAACATAACAAAGGATTAGTATCATGAAGTTAATTAAGGTCATAATAAAAAAAATATGGTACTTTGTATAAAAATAATATTTTTTAAAATATTTATAATAAACTTATATTTGTTATACTAGAATCTTGAAAGAGTACGAAGAGAGTCAAGATAGAAGGTAAGGGGATTTCATCTCACTTTTTATTTTAGTGAGATAAATTTTATGTTTTTAAATAATTCATTTGGTGGGGTGTTTTTACACAAAATGATTTTATTATATGTATACTATACCTAAATTTATTTTTATTAACATATCTGTTTTATGAAATTTTTGTCCTGGGGTTTATGTTTCATAAGTTACCAAATTAGTAAAAATATTTTGTCTCAATTTGACGTCTTTGACACTGAAGTTTTATTATATAGCTAAACTCTTTTTCTAGGTGTATATACTTCTATTTTATAAGTCATATCATGAAACTACTTCTTTTCAGGAAATTTTACACTTTATGTAATTTTTATTTCTAACATGGAGTGTATGAGCCCAATTCACCGTGTAATAAGAATTTATTGAGACAATATCATCACTTTTCTACCTTGTTTACATTTATGCTTCCTTTGATGAAATATTTTGATCCATATATCTATAATATTCATGATTATCCTTCTCCATTTTTTATTCATGATATCCTAAAGAGTTACTAATATGTTTTACACTCATGGGTACTCCATATTAATTTTTAAGGAATATATGACCCTCCGACTCTCTTCTGTCAGAATTAAATAGTGTTAAAAAACCATGTTCTCAAAAATATTTTAAAAATATGTTTTCTAAAGATACCTGAAGATCATTTTCAATGAAAATGGATTTTAAAAATGGTTTATTTTTTTATACCTTTATAATTTTTCAAATCATTTTTCATATAAATTTTTTTTCAAAAGGTTTTATGTTATCAAATAAATTTTTTTCAAGGAAGAATGGATATTTTATTCATGAAATATTTTTAAAATACCTTTCAAAAAAATTTACCATATAAGATAAAATCCATTAGTGTTACTAATTCCTTTATGGGGATATTGTTCAATGTTTCCATTCATATTCTTTATTGGAATGAATTTTATTTCAATGGTGTGTGGTTTCTGAACCTCATTTCTCCATCATGGTATATATTATTTTGAAACCCATATCTTTCCATGGGTTATGATTGTTATTAAATGATTATAAAACTTATCTCATTCCACATGCAATAATATTATTATATGTTTATAATAACTTATTCTTTTTGGGGGTCATAACATGACTATTTATGATCTTTTGGAACTTGTATAAATTATTTCAGTATTATATGTTTTGGACCTATATATTATTATAAAGCATTGGGTAATGATTCATATCTCATGAGATAGACTAATATGGTCATTGGAATAATCCATGATACTATGGTAGTTGTGTCAATGAACCATGACTATTATGATTGGTTGAGGAGTGAACTCATGCTACAAAGATGGACATGGGAGTGAACCATGTCTTCCATGATCGTATCTGGAGTGAACATATACTGACAATATTATCTTATAAGTGATTAATTTGATACTATGGAAATAATACTATATTCTTATGTGTTCACCACAATTCCATGTTTTATTCCAATGTTATCCTTTCATGGACTATGATCTTTATTTCATTTTGACTCAATACTTATAAACCACCAATATTTATTCCAGGATTCAAGTAATGATCTTTCATATAAATGTTATGATCTTCACTTTTCATTATCAGATTCTCTTTCGCATATGCTTGTGGTTATGCAAACTTGTATCCCCTATTTACCCTTACTAAGCATCTAAGTTCACCATTTTTATGTTTCCTTTACCACATGCAATGATTATATGTATTTTATTTGAGGTGTCTACGAATAGTTCTAATCATAATGAACCTAGTGGGAGATGATGTAGATCATTTTTGTATTAGTGGTTTTGTTTCAATGTTTCCAAATGAACTAGAATAAATAATTTCTTTTGGAGTCTATTGAAAAATGATTAAGTATTCCCAAAAAAATTATGTAATGCTTATGTTTGATAAAAGAGGGTATCTATAGTTGGTATCATATGAAAGGTATAATTAACCTTTGGAATCTATGATGAAAAAACCTTAGTGATAACCTTAAGACGCGAATATGGATATGTATAATGATATGGAAAATTATAGGAAAGGGTTCTAGATTTTTGGTGAACGATTGAGTGAGTTTGTTTCCTAGAAATACATATCTCTATAGATATGACTATATTATGTGGATATAGAAAATATGTAACATGCGTCAAAAACATCCAAATGATATTCCATGACTAACTGAAGGTACTCTGGTACACGACAATAGGCCTTGTTACACACCATGTTTTAGCACTCCCACGGGATATGTTTTGGGAATTCAAAAACACTTGACAAACTATTATGAAGGATTTAAATATAAGTTGGCTCTGAATAACCTAGTATAATCCTAAGGTGTAATATATTATGGAATTTGTTATAATTTAGACATCTTATAAGTGATTTCTCTTTGTTAGGTAGTTCTAAACTATGATAAATTTTTCTTACTCTTTGGTTTTTGTTATAGTCAATGGATGGAACCTGAAGAAACCATGGTAATGGTGATTAAGATTGAAAATGAAACAATTTTCCTTCTGAGAAATAGAATTATATGGGATCTAGAATTAAAATACTCATTGGTATGATCAAATATATTTCTCCACATACGAATCATGGTGGAATTAAATATTTTAAAAGAAGGAATCAACATAACATTGAGTCTTTCATAGGTAACTACCAACATCTTTTATAGGGTATTCTAATACACATATTTCTAAATAATCCATTAGTACTATTGAATAGATATTCTTCATATTTAAGAGGTTAGAGAAAGAGATAATCATTTTTTCTGTTTATTGATTATAAGGAGAAGTAGATCCGTGGTGGACACTAATCAATAATACTAGGCAGCAAGATGATATTTAATCAAAGTATTGGTATGATTTCAAGGACATAATTTTCAATGTGTAATTTTTTCTAAATCCGTTTTCTGAGATAGAGAAAGAGTTACTTGAGATGAAATAAATGGATGATGAATCATTTAGTACCTACAAGGATAATTTCACATGACATTCAAGGTATGTTTCTAGAATACTCTTCCAACCCAAATTAAATTTAATAGGTACTTTAGTGCCCTAAATCCAAGATTCATAAGGAAGTTGGCCATAAGAGAGTTTAGTAGCTATGAAGAGATATTATGTTGTGCAATCAAGGATGAAATGGATGTTGGTGTCATGTATGAATTTCATTTTTCTAAAAAATATAAAAATAGAGTCTAATGGAATATCTAAAAAACATGAAGAGAAAAAGATGATATTTCTTTTATGTTCTATGTGTAGGAAGAAACATTGAGGAAATTTACATAGGGGGTCTAATAATTTTTTTAAATGAGTAAGGAAAGTCTATTATGTATTTGATTGATGAAGGAATGTGATGAAGTTATTTCAAAATGATAATAGAGAAAAAGATGCAAAGAATAGACCACCAATGATTCAGTTATAAAAGTTTATGGTGAATTGGGATTATGAAAACCACTGGCCAAGCCCTAGGGCTAGCAATGAAGATAGATCTCCACAACCTCTTATGGCAAGGGGAAATGGTAAATTTCAATAAATGTATACTTATAATGAGGCATGTGATAACATCATGATGAAAGGTTTACTTAATATCCACTCTAGAACTAGTAATGTCACATTTGACGCAATATCAACCAACTATTTCAAATCTAAAGAATTTAATAAGGGTTTCAAGACTCCTAAAAAATAATTAGATGAGGAATACGCAGTGAAAACCCCTAATGGATGAATGATTTCTTCTTATGTATATGATTCCTCATAGTTTTATGCCTTTTGTAATGTGATTCCTATAAATCGTATTATTCTTCGTTTGGATGAATTTGATTTCATATTGGGAATAGATCAACGTTCTCTTTATAATGAAAAAACATTCAAGTAAGGGAAGTTAGCTTTGATATTTCAAACCCTCATATGGTTATCTTCAATGTGATGATAAGGATGAAATTTATGTGGATATTACATCCATGTATGGGGAATAATTCCCATTAAAATGGTGGTTTATTTCAAATGACTAGGGAGAATATCGACATCATTGATATACCTATTGTTAGAAATTTCATGGATGACATTCCAGGTGAGTTTATGAGACTTCTCCCAAACACTATGTGTAGTTCTAAATATAATTCATACCTAGTTCTAGACTAAATTCAATGACTACATATAGATTTGGAAATAATTGAGTTGAAGGAATTAAAGTGGAAACTCTAGGAAAACCATGACTGGGGATTAATTTATCCATGTGTGTCACCATGGGGTGAAACTATTATTTTTTAGAAAATCAAAGATGTATCAGTGTGAAACTTCATTGATTTTCATGAGTTTAACAAGATCACTATCATGAATAAATGTTATCTTCCCCATATTGATTACTTTTTAAATCAACTACGTGGAGATCAATACTTTTCCATGATTTTACATCATTATAGAAATAAGAAATTAATGGTTAGGAAGTAGGATATACCCAATATAACACTCCTTATAATGTATGGCCACTATGAATGTACATTGATTCCTTTTTATATTACTTATTATTTTGTTATCTTCATAGATATAATTAATGGAGTCTTTATAGATTACCTTGATATGTTTGTGGTAGTCTTTATAAATATTATTCTAATTTATTCAATGATAAAATAATAACATTATGATAACGTGATAATTTTTCTATAGACCCTATGGATGGAGAATCTATTTGAAAAATTTACAATGTTTGAATTTTGGATGCTTGTGGTTTTATTTTTAGGTCATCTAATAAAAAAATATTATATATCAGTAGATCCATCAAAGACAAGGGATATTGAATGATGTCCTAGACCAACCATAGTTAATTTGATCTGTATATTTATTGTTTTAGTTGGATATTATCGACGACTTGTGGAACATTTACTTTGACAATGTAATCCTCAATCCAAGTTTACTCTGAAGGGTATCATTTTCCACTGGACAAATGACTGTGAGGAAAATTTCAGGGAACTAAAGGGATAGTTAGTTAGTGCATAAACTACTTTATAGTGGAGAAGGGAATTTAATCCATATCAATGCATCCAATAAATGATTGGGATTTGTGATTATGAATAATAAAATAGCCATAGATTATTTTTCAAGATATTTGATTATTCATGTGAAAAATTCCCTAACACATGATTTCATGTTACAATGGACAATTTTTAATTGAATGTATTTATGAATTATCTTTATAGAGAAAAGTGTGATATATATATAGATCATATATTTCTGAAATATATCTTCATACATGTGTATTTGAACATGTCTATGAGAATATGGTTAGAGATAAAAATGGATTATGACAACTAAATACATTACCACAACAGGAATGAGAATATGGAATCCTACCTTTTATTACCAAACATTTCATAACATTTTATAAACAAAAGACCATTAATGTTTAATTTCATTGAAATTAATTACATATTACATGGAAACATAAAAAATATATTCTAATCCACGTGTACGGGTTCTTCATCGGTTCATCTTATGTTTAATTACTGCATCTCATATCGTAGGGATATACATCAGTGGAGAGGGTGACCAGAAGGCCTCATAAGGGAAAACAAGGGAAATTGTTTACTTGTGATATTAATAAGAACATGATGAAATACAAAAAGATATGATCTTTGGGAAAACAGGAATATAAAAATTAAAATAACATGAATCATTAAATGAAAATTTGGCAACAAAATTTACATTATACATTCAAAATCATATCACTATGGCCAATCCCCAATTGTTATAAAATATACTAAGGTTATTCACCAAGGTATCGTAAAACCTTCCATCTGTAGTGATTAATTATTTTACCCAATGCATTGGAGCACTTTTGGGTCAAACCCTAAATATGTATTCATATTCATGTCATAAACATATATTATAATCACACATTTCATAAATAACTTATATATATATATATATATGGGTTTCAAATCAAAATCATGGATTTTTTAAATGTTCTTAAAACATGATCATTATGTCATTTATAACCCACAAAAAAAATGAATGTTTTAAGTCTGTCTATTCCAGAATAAAATAATTGATTTTAATAACTTGGAGAGTACCCCTAGAAATGATAGACCTTCTTTTCTTCACAAAAAGAAAATAAAATAATTTCTTGAAAAAGAAGGATATTTTGAGACAAAAACTGTCCAACATTATGACTATGAAACAAGGTTTTAGAAAACATTAAAAAGAGAGGGTGCAAGGGTATAAAAATAAAAAATGGCTGATAAAATAGTATATTAATAGAATATAATATATTTAATAACATGGTATGGAAATATAAATGATCTACCAGATATAAAGAACATAAAATGATAAGTAAAAAACGATATTTAAAAACATACCCCTTAAATGAAAATGGAAATTAAAAGACATAACATAAAAGTAACCTTCGACTAAAAGACGATGGTGGAAGGGTTTCTTACCTTAGAGAGTAACGTCTAAAACTCTGTGACTAAGACCCAAGGGGAATGAATTAAAGTTGGGAGGAGTCATTCAGAGGTTGGAATTTCATAAATTTTTCGATATTAGTTTTGGAATAAAAGGAAATGGAGGAATGGGTATGTATTTATATCCTATGTGAGGGAATATTTTATTAATTTCAAAGGACACCACATTGGAGGTATTTGAAAAAACATGGGCATGACGAAGTTATTCTCTCATGATATTGGCCACTTGGGTCATATAATATTATATTATAATCCATAAGAGTCGACCAGAATGTTATATTACACATTAAATTATTATGAAATAGTTACACTTTCATTAAACGTAATAAAACTCAAAACTATATTTTTTTATTCACAAAAAAATCTACTATTTTAGAATAATCTCAAATATTCAGCACAACCAGTTTTCATTGATTATAATTCTAATATGAGCTCCATTTTATAATTATTAATTTCAATTTAAATTAGTATAAATAAATAAAATATTAATACTGAACTGAAATTTTCTAAAACATTTATTTACTTATACTACGTTGTAATTATATCACATTACCACTAGAATGACTAAAACACATTTATAATTCAATAGGTGTGGTTACTATTCCATTGGCCGAATTACCATTCATAGTAGTAATTTTACTATTCTAAAGGGTAGTGTTACTATTCACAAAAGAAATTTTTATTATCTTATTGAACCACATGTTTGACCCTGATTACAACCATGTATGTCTGATTTTCAAAAATCACGTCACAAAATAAATTCTTTAATAATAAAATATTTCTTTACTATTCATAAAAAAATAATTCGTCATATTATATTCATAAAAAAATAATATTCATCAAATATTTTTCATAAAATAATGATAAATTTAATCTTCTTAGAAAACTTTTATAAATTCTATGTAGATTCATTATGACATTTGAAATTAAAAAATTATGTTTATTTTATGATAATGATTTTCAATGTATGAGAAATCTATGAAAAGTACAATTTTTACTTATAAACACAATTTATCAAATTTTTCTTAATTAAACATATATTTCATTAAAAAATTATATTATTAAAATAAAAATTGTGAAATAAAATTTTTTATACCATAAGGTAACTAAAGTCTCGTTAGATAACCAGTTATAAAAACCGAATAGGACCTAAGAGTAAGGTGTGGAATGATGATAGAATCTTGGGGTGGCTTAAACAACATTTTTCAAGTGGTGATTTCTATCAACTTGAACATCTCCCACAGTCAATTCCATTCATGCATAATGCATTAACATACGACTTGGGCTTGTTCTAGAGAGAAGCCCGAAAATGTCACCTTCTTCTCAAGCTCTGACAAATGGGATTTGTATGGCATGGTGTACTAGATGAAGCAATCGACTCTACTTTCAGTAATAACAACCATTATCATTTCTATTTATAATCACTAATATCAATGTTAAGAGTCTAGTATCCAATGTTCGTATTGACGAGTGGTTATATAATAGTCAATATCCAATAGTCACATTTCGATTATACTACCATCATTAATAAAGGGATATATATTTTTTTAGTAAAAAATAATATAACATAAATTTTCAGGAAAAAAAGTATTTAAAGAATCAGGTTAATAAATTATCCCCACATAAGAAATTATTTCCCCTAAATTTCTCCTCTTACCCTCAGAAGAGAAAATCGGTGGGTACTTCTATCTCATAGTATCATCTAGTTCCGACATGGCTTCTAAATATTTTTAGTCACTTAAAAACACATTAACATGGTTGGTAGTGTTATTGCACAGAGCATTGTATCTACAATCCAAGATCTCCACTGAATGCTTCTCATAAGAGAGGTCATGTTCTTATTGTACCACCTCATGATTTAGTACATGTAACGTGATAGTTTTGACCATTCACAAGAGGAATAGATGGAATACATCATTAACTTGTGCACAATTTAGAGGAAGCGAAAGCCAATAGGCAATTTCTCCTGCATGACAAAGGATATCACATTAGACAATGCACCTAGGGCAGAGCTTCCATTCCTTCCCAAAACTCATGACTATGTTCCAAGGAGTAATTTAATGAAAGAATTTGTCGCCAACATAAATCTCCATGTCCATTCGACAATTTTCAGCATAACTCTTTTGATGAATTTAAGTATCCTTAATGGGTTGCTGGATGACATTATCCTTTTCTGTAATATCTTACAAAAGAACATGATCTAGAAGATTTCTCTCATTATATTTATCCCATCAAGTAGGAGTTCTACAACGATTCCCATATAGGGCTTCATAGGTTTCTTTTTTAATTCTTGAGTGTAGTAGTTTTTCTACAAGAACTCATCTAATGGGAGATATTGATCTTATCCACATTTAAATTACATTTTCCATGTTCTCTCTCACCTTTTCATTCAATATCTGAATAGCCTTTTACCCTTGTACATTAGTTTGAGGATGATTGTCCATACTGAAATTCAATTTAGTATTCAGAGCATTTTTAGTGCTTCTCTAGAATTTTGATGTGATCCTTGGATGATGATCAGATATGATAAAGAGTACTACCCCATACAGCCTTACCACTTCACTCGCGTAAGTCCTATAGAGTTGATCAAGATATAAATTTTTCCAAATAGAGATATAATTCTTAGTCTATTATTATAAAGTCCCCTAAAAACCATATCACATTTTTTCCTTTTCATGTTCTTGGGAGACCGGTAACAATTTCCATATAGATATTTTCCCCCTTTCACGTGGGTATTGGTAGTGGTTGTAATATCTTTTAAGAAAGATGTCACTCTGTCTTCACATGGTGACACACCAGGAAACTTTTACTGTAGTTAGAAAACTTTTTTTCATATTATCCAACTAATACTAAACATGTAGGTCTCTATACATTTTTTCCTTCTAGGATGTATAGATAAGGTAGATCTATGAACGTCATCCATAAACTCCTTCTCTATTTCCATAATCAATAGAACATATAGTCTTGTATGAAATTTTAGTACCCCTTCTTTATCAGGATTTATATAAGGAAACATCACATCCTTTACAACCTCAAACGACATTTGTCACAAATGGTCTTCCTTTTTAGCATTCTTTATCTTCTCTAGTAATGAAGATTGCGGAATCATTTGGTCTAGGGTTGATTATGTCCCTTCACTTACAATTCCCATGTCCAGCTTTACTAAATTATTGATAAAAATATCTCTTTAAATCTACATTATTTCCATCACAATAAGGTCTTTCTTACTTAATGCATCAAAAAATTTGTTTGATCTTCTGAGATTCTAATAAATTTAACAATCATAGTCTGTAAGAAGTTCCAACCGTCTCTTCTGTCTCATGTTCAATTACATTTGTGTGAAAATAAAATTCCAACATTGATGGTCTATATATATATCTTACTTCTCCCAAAAAAAAACGATTTCATCCAAATCATCAGAGAAAAAACAACCACATCTAGCTCTAGATCATATGGGGGATATTGTTTCTCATGATACATCAACTTTCAAGATGCATAAGCAATCACATTATCAGTTTTCATGAGAAATCACTCAATCCCTTTCCGAGGTGCATCACTAAATATAAATAATAATTCTTTGCTTGAGGGAAGAGTAAATATGGGATAATTAACCAATATCTTTATCATCTCATGGAAACATTCCTCACAATAATTTTCAATAAAAACAAAACCCCTTTTCTAGATAACTTGGTTACTGTATTAGAATGTTGTGATTTTTTCCCAAAAAACTGCTATAATATACTATTAAACTAATGAAACTATGAATCTCTTTTACTCGTGTAGGTTGAGTCCAATATTCTATAACCATTGACTTGTTAGTGTCAACTAATATTATTTCATTAGTTACAATGCTCCCTAATAAAGAAACTTTTTGTAACCAAAATTTGCATGTTTTGAACCTTCCAAAAATCTTATCCTTCTATAGTGTCCGAAATATAACCCTTAGATGATCCTCATGCTCCCTGGATTTTTGGAATATGTCAGAATATCATAAATAAAATCTACCAAAAATTAATCCTGGAATTTCCTAAATATTTTATTTATCAAATCCATAAAAATAGTTAGAGCACTAATCAAACAAAAGTGTATAACAATAAAAACATAATGAACATATCATAATCAGAATGCAGATTTTGGAATATCTACAATATTTACCCACAATTGATGATAACCTGACCGAAGATCAATATTGGAGTAGAATTGAACACCACAAAGCTGGTCTAATAAGTCATCAATTCTGGGATGATTTTATTTTTTCTTCACTGTGATCCTATTTAGTTCACAATAATCAATGCATAGCCACATTGATCCATCATTATTATTCAAAAAGATAACATGTTCTCCCCATGGAGACAAACATAGTTGGATAAAACCATTCTCCAAAAGATCTTGGATTTTTTTTTTAATTCCTCCATCTCTACATTTTCCTCCCGATACAGGGTCTTCGATATGTGATGAGATCATAGTGTGAGTTCAGTGGATATCCCTACCATTATTTCTAGGGGAGGTCTTGGTAAATTATTAGGCAATACATCAATGTATTCTACAATGATATGTACTTTTTCTATCCATATACCATCATTTCCTTCTTTTTAATCACTAATCACCTCTATAAAGAAGTCTAAAGGAGTTTCTTCTCAAATATGATATGGTTGATATATCTCTCATTGGAAGATAAATGTAGCTTTTACATTCCAGACTACTGAGAATTCCTTGATTATTCATTTTATTATAGCATTATTCTTTGAGATCCAGTTCATTCCTAGTATAATTTCTAATTCGAACACAAGAATGATTACTAGATTTTCAATAAGACTGTTCTATCTAATGACAAATAATGGAGTTTCAAAAAAAAATTTATGCTTGGATAATCCATCTCGGAGTCTTGACAGATAATTCTAATTTTAGAATTTCTGGGATTGATTCAATATTATTTGAAATCATAGAGGATAAAAAGAACTGTGTAGAACCAAATTAAGTCAATGTACTTCATAGATTTTTGAGAACATCACAAGTAACTACCACCACATCATTTGGAGCTTCAATATCAACTTCCATGATAGAAAAACACGAACATTCTCCCTTGGACTATGCTGAGGCTAATGGTTATTACCCACCACTTCCCTTGGAATGGTAGATTGACGTGCAATGTACCTAAGTAGTCGACACTTGAAACATTTAATGTCAAGTTGGGGCTACACCATTTTCCCTTGGTCGTTATTTCTAGGATGTTTAGGCTTCACCTCATGAAAACCATTACTAGGAATATGGAATCATCTTCCACACTTGTAACATTTAATGTTCCTTAATAAAGAAGTTCCCTGAATGATTCTTACAATATTTGTTGCATGTGTAATGTGTTACATTCATTCAAGCCCTTCCATGGTCAAAGATCATCACCATGTTTGTATGAAAGTATCTCTTCTTTTCATTTGAATTTTGGGAAAACAATGTCCCACCGAAGTCAAGATCAACATTCATAGCCTTATTATGATATACTCATAGCTGTCATAATCTTGGTTTCTAGGATTCTTCTACATATGAGGTTTTAGTCCACCGATGAATCTTTCAAACTTCCCATAAGGATCCATGAAAAATCATGTGGTGTAACAGGAATGCCTTCTGATGTTAACCCCATGGAATCCAAAAGATTCATTCCCTATCTTATTTAGCTTGAGAAACTCCTTCTCTATTTTTGTTCTCATCAAATGAGGTAAATACTTATTGAAGAAGAACCCTATGAACTCTTCCCACTAAATAGAATAATCTTTCAATCTTGGCATCATGTTTTTAATCATTTCCCATGACTGATCAACTTATAAATATAAGATGTAAATAGAATGGATGAAATTCTCTTGTTATGAACTATGGAGAATATAAATGATATTTTTGAAAGAGCTGATCAATTGTTCATAAATCAATGCATCATTATTTCCACTAAACATTGGTGGTCATTGACTCAAAAATGACTAAACAAATTTTTTTTCCCTTTGTGGTGAAATTGGTCTCTCATCTTGGTTCATGCTATTTCCCATAACATTACTCAGTTAGATCATTTTTCTTATTAAGGTTTTGATTCCGTATTCCATTGGAGGGACGCCGGTGCGTGGTCCATTACAGTCACTATTTTCATGATTCCTCCTATTTCCCTCCATTTTCTAAATGACTAAATCATTAGTGAGAAGATTATTTCATTTGTGAATCTATTAACGATAAAGGAATTTTATATCTTAAAACATCAAGCATAACCATTTTATTCATTAACAACAATAAAATTTATCTATTAATCCTTCATAATGATTTATAAATAGAATGCCATTAAAGAAACAAATCCCTCGACAGTGTCAAAATAGGAGTGAAGCAAGGGTCATTGTGATGTAAAAGTTTCCATTTAAGTCTAGATCAAAAATATGTTTTAAGGTTTTTCCCTTAGAAACATCTCTTCTAGAACCACATCTACTTGTTTGGATCAATACATTTATCTATTTGTTTATAACCCACTTACTTATTATTTCACTAATGTACTAGGAGGTTTTACTATTTTTAAAATTATATATGTGATTCATCCTATTTTTTCATATTATAATTTACACAAATAACTAAAATATCCTTTGATACCAACTATGTAATTGTACCTTTTATTATATAAATTTCATTAAATTATAAAATTAGAGGATCTACAAAATTTAGTGTCTTAAAAATTAGATACATATTACATGAATAAATAAATAAAATAATCTAATCCACATTCAATGATTCATTGTAGGTTTATCTTAAGTTCAATTACTGCATCTCATAACCTGTGGACATGCCACAAAGGAGAGGGTGAGAAGAAGACCTAGTAAAGGGAAACAATGGAACAATTTACATATGAAATCAATAAGAACATGATGAAAAACATAAATAAACGAGAAATGGAAAATAGAAATATAAATATTAAAATAAGATGAATCACAACATAAAAAATATGGCTAAAACATTTTATTTATACATACATAAGAATATCACAACGGTTAATCCTGAAGTTGTCATAAAAATTACCAAGGTTATTCACCATGGTCTTGTAAAACATGTCAAATCTAGAGATTAAATAATTTACCCAATGAATTGGAGAGAAATAAAGGTACAAAATTAATTTGTATTTATATTCATGTGATCCACATAGATCATAATGTATCATTTAATAAATTACCCATAGAGAAAATTGAAATGGTTTTAAAATCAAAATCATGGTGTTTTAAAAAGGTCTTAAAAGCATGATCATTATGTAATTTATAACCCACAAAGAAGAAATGACAGATTTATCTATGTAAATTATAGAATGAAGCATATAATTATTTTGAATTTATGAGTCCCCATTGAAATGAAAGAAGTTTTGGTATTCACACAAATTAAAAAAATAATTTCTTGTAAAAGAGTGTGATTTAGAGATGAAAATTATGTCGCATAACTGCTATGAAACCTGATTTTATAAAACATTAAAATAGATGGAAAAAGAGTATCCCATTTATAAATGAATTATAATATCATATAGGGACAGAATGAAATGTTTTTAAGAACATTGTATGTAATTTTTAATGAAATAACACATAAAATAACATGAAATGAAAAAAAGAGATGTTGACAATTCCCTTAAAAAAATTCAATAGCAAAACAACATTACGTAAAAATTCATCAAATGAGTTGATGAGAACGAAAATGGTTTGTCATAATTTGGAAATAAAATGGATATAAATAAGGATAATGAATAACATATCCCAACAATAGAACATGAAAATTAAAAGACATAAGATAGAAGAAGTCTTCGACTAAATGTGGAGGGAAAAGGTTCCCTTCCCATGTGGAGTAACATCTAAAACTCAATGATTTGTTCCTTGGGTGATTGAGGGAATCTAGGGATGACTCATATGGAGGTATAACTAGCATAAAATAATGGATAATGATTTTGTAATGTAGTTAAATGAAGTAATGGGTGGGTATTTATAGCATAATTGAGGGAATATTTTATTATTTTCAAAGGACTCATCATTAGTGGTATTTGCAAAACCATGGGCTTTCCCATGGTATCATCCAATGGTATTGGCCACATAGGAAACACCATATTTTATTAATAATCCATAAGAGTTAGCCATAATATTATCTTACTCATTACATCATTAATACATAGTTATGATGTCATTAACCTTATCGAAAACTCAAAAATGTATTCATACTATTCACTGAAAGTTTAACTATTTTGGAAAAATCTATATAATTCACCCTAACCATTTTTTTAGGTTTAGAATTAAAATTTGATCTCCATTAAATAAAAATTAATTTCATTTTAAATTAAATAAAATAAATAAAATAAATAAAATACCAATACATAAAAAATATTTTCTAAAAAACATATTTACATATACTGTGATATAATTATGTCACATTACCACTTAAGATGACTGAAATATATTTTTACTCCATTAGGAGAGGTTACTATTCAATTGATTAAATTTACATTCATAAGGGTAAAATTAATATTTTTAAAGGTATATTTTAGATTCACAAAAAAATTATTTTGATCTTATTGAACCACATTTTTAACCTTGATTAAAACCATGTATGTCCGATTTTAGAAAATCATTTCATAGAAAAATTTATTTAATAATAACATATTTTTTTACTATTAATCAAAAAACTATTATTCATCAAATACTATACTTTAAATAAAAAAAATTAAAAATTCTTCGAAAACATATAAAAAATGAGCCTAGATTAATTTTGACATTTGTAATTCAAAAATGATATTTATTTTACTGTAATAATTTTCAATATATTTGGAATCTCTGAAATTTAAAATTTTTACTTCTAAAATAATTTTATCAACTTTTTCTAAGTGAAGAATATATTTTATTAATCAAAGCTATTATAAAAATAAATTTTTTGAAATAATATTATTATTTATACCACAAGATAACTAATAGCTTGTTATATAACCCCTTATAACATTCTTATTGGACCTTAGAGTAAGGTGTGTAATGGTGATAGAATCTTGGGTAATCTAAGATAACAATGCATGAGTGATGATTAATATAAACATGAACTTCTCTTGTAGGTGATTTGTTTTAAGCATAACATGGGAATGTTTAGCATAGAATTGGTCCAGAACGAAGCCCAACAACACCACCTCCTTTACAAACTCTGAAAAATAGGCTTTGTATGGCCCGGGTCTACTAGATTAAGTCATCAACTCTACTTTCTTCATTAATAACCATCAACATTTCTATTTATAATCACATATCATAACATTATGCATATAGTTTCCAATAGACATAATGACCAATGGTCATATCTCATTTTGAACCCAATGATAAAATTTCAATTATACTCACCTCATTAATAATGAGAGATATTTTTTTGACTACAAAATAATATAACATATATTTTCAAGAAACAATTATAATTCTAAAAATTTGGGAAGTTTTAGTGAATGTGGTTTTTGATGCCTTGAGTCAAATAGATCATACTATCTTATCCATGATGAGGATCAAAAAAGGTCTAATATATATTTATTTAAAAAGGATGGATCTATAAATATTGATGGAAGGGTAAAATCACCTTTTCATGAAATGAATGTTCATCACTCTATCTAATTAATTATTAAATAGTCATATAAGAAATATAAAGATGTGTAAAACAAAGTCCAAAATGTTCCTTTTATAATCATTGATTAGGATGGTATGGTAAAGTTCAAAAACTGTGTATGTGTTCTTTCCATACCAGATTTGTAGATGAAGCAATTTGAGGAAGCTAATAGTTCTTTACTTTCCATTCATCTTGGATGTAGGAAGATGTATAAGGAATTGAAAGAATACTTATTGTGGGATGGTATGAAGAGAGATATCACAGAGTTTGTATATAAATGTTTCATATGCCATAATGTTAAGGATAAAATTAAAAAGTATAAAGGGATGTTTCATCCAATGCCCATAATGGAATATAAATGGGGAATATCACTATGGATTTTTTCATTTTACTATATAGAAACTCAAAAGGGTTTAATTCTATATGGGTTGTAGTCAATCACCTTACTAAGTCTGTACACTTTACTGATATCATTGATGATTAATATTTGAATCAGCTTTCTGGGATATATATTAATGAATTGGTGAGTTTCCCTGGAGTACCACAATCAATTATATAATATTGAGACCCAAGGATTAGCTAAATTGTTTAGTGAAGTATTTAGAAAGAACATGATATAGAATTGAGTTTCATTACTTCCCAACATCCTCAGAGAAATGGTTAGTCTGAAAGAACTACACAAACCTAATAACATATGTTGAGATATTTTTCTCTAGATTTCAATGGTTGGTGGGATCAACACCTTCCCCTAATTTAGTTTTTTAAAATAGTATTTTTTTAATCAAGAATTCAGATGGTACATTATGAATCAATTTATGATATGAAATTTCGATAACCAATATTTTGGGATGAGGTTAGAGAAAGAAATCTATTTGGACATGAGATCACTGATGAAATTGAAGAAAGGGATATAGTCATTCGATAGAATATGAAGGAAGCTCAAAGTCAGCCGAAATAGTAAGATGCTAACCGTTAGTGTGATCTAGAATTTGAAGTTGGTGAAATTGTGATTTAATGAATCTCTCATAGTAAAAATATTATGATATTCCGGATGAATGGGAAACTAAGAACAAGGTATATTGGTCTCTATGGTATTCTTGATCGTATTAGGATAGTATCCTATCACTTGGAACTTCCAAAAAATCTCTCAGTGGTCAATGATTTTTTTTATGTATCTCTCATGATAAGTATATACTTGGCCCTTCATAGGTACTGACCTTAGAGGTCATACCGCTAGAGCATGATCATTATTACAAGGAATAACCTATTGAAATTCTAGACCAATCAGAGAACGTTCTACAAAAAAGACCAATCAGTTGTTCAAAATTTTGTAGAGAAATCACCAATTAATTGAAACTAGGTGGTAACTTTAGAAAATGATGAAGTAGATGTAACGTCATTTTTTTACTCAAGTTATAATTTTTGAGTGAGAAACTAATTTTAAGCGGGGTAAAATTTAACACCCTATTTTTTTATGGAATTTTTTTTCAAATAAATTAAATATTCATTTATATCTTGAAATGAGATGTGTAAAACAACACTTATACACAAAACTGACTTATTTTCTGTTTTAAGAAACACCGACATGGCGTATGATACTCGCAACACTACGTTTTCATATGATACACACAAAAATGAGTTTCTATGAAACATCTCTTTTTTCATCATTATTTAAATGATGTAATTATAACATACCCATTAAAAATATTAATTAATAAATTTTACATATTTTTTGAATTTTTATATAAATAATACATATAGATAATAAAATATTCGATTTCTGGTAATGTCCTCTTTTGTTTAAAAATATCATTTTCTCGAACGAACATCTTTTAATATTCTTATTTGAAAAATAATAAAATTAATTATTGGAAAATATAAAAATTTAATTTTAAAAAACAAGATTCATTTTTGAATACAGTATCTCTAAATTAACATGGGGCTAATTTTTATGATTTTTCAAACAAACATCATTTTTTGATGAATTTGAAAAATACCGAATTTTATTTAGAATGTGATTTTTTATTTAATTTATTTATACATTTAAATTATATTTTAAATCTGTTTCAAAGATTAATTACATAATATGATTAATTCACAATCAAATTTGGGTCATTGTAACCAATTTAACATTGAAATTATGTATAAAAATATAGAAAACATTTGATCATTTATACATTAAAAAACCTGCATTGTCGACCCAACTACATGATAAATTTTAAATTTATTTCTGCCACTTCTGTGATTATAATTTGAAAACAGATTCCATAATTGGAATCAGAAAAATTTATAATTTCTAATAAGGTAAAAAATTACAAAAATACCAATGTATATGATTAAAATTAATTAGATCGGTTAAGAGAAAATGTAACTTAATAAAGTACTAAACCTTACATATAGTACCCAAAAAACCTATTAATTTGTCAAAAACCCATTGTATGACCATGGTACGGCAATGAAACTTCAATTATTTAGTTGTTTTTTGTTTTTATGAGGTTTTTAGGTAAAAACATGTGTACACCAAACTTTTTGTCTAAAATTCTAAGTGTGTCCATACCCATCACTGTAAAAGGCCAACACCTCTACCCATTTCATCACACCTCTCAAGCCGCTTGGCTCACCCAACATCTAATAAAATAAGACCCCTAATTCTCTCCCATTCTCCTAGAATCCTTCCATTTGGTTGATGGACACTCAATGGTGTCTTTTTGAACAAACCAAAATGTGTCCCCTGATTATGAGATAAGGTATTCTCTAAATGTCCTTTACTTTTTTCCCATGATCAACCACTCCACTATTTTTAATCCATTATTGTATCACAACACCATTATCTTATATATATATTATTATTTTTTATTTTATGATTTAGACATACACTTACACAAACATCTATTAATTTTATATCGAACATGTTGTTTTCGTGCATGGTGAACTATGACTTCACCAAACGATGATTGTTTAATTATATTTTACTGCCTCTAATGGTGCAAATTATGATAGAAAAAATATTTTTATATTTACTTTACTAAATTTATGTTTTATTTAATTTTATTTAATCTTTTTACAACCCACATCTTTTTAGCTCTCAATTTGATGTAATTTTGATAAATTTGTTTGAAGAAGTGTGCACTACCGCACACTCAAAGCGATATGATTCGTTCACAGAATATATAGAATGTATTAAAGATGGGTTTTGTAAAATTCTATGATATATATAACATTATAATTCATAAAAAATAATATTATATACATATTAACATCAATTTCACATTATTTTAATCATTTCAATATGAAAATAAAAAACGGAATAAACATTCATGTATACTTACGGCTTACCATCTCCATGAACAGTGTATTCCATAGCATACATATTTATGATATTGATAATTATACTTTAAATATAATGTTTATTCCTGATATTTATATCATGATTTACATTTTGGAATCACTATATAAGTATAAGGACCAATGATAAAACCAATTAAGACACATGCGAGGAATAATGAAAATATTACTGCATGTGAATCATTAACAAAGTATTGTTAAAAGGCGAGTAATATAAGGTCATAATCAAACAATATGTGTTCTTATGTATAAGAATATTATTCTGTTAATGTTTTTTTATAAACATATATTTCTTATACAATAATCTTCTATGAGTACGAATACATTCAAGACTCTAGGTAAGAGGATTTCATCAAACATTTAATTTCTGCGAGATGCGTGTTATGTTTTCCAATCATTCCTTTTGTGTTGTCTATATACAGACCCTGATTGTATTATAAATATATCATACCTAAATTAATTGGTATTACCTTATCCATTTTACTAACGTTCATTCATGGTGTTTTTTGTTTCAAAAGTAACTAAATTAGTAAAAGTGTTTTCTCCCGATATTTCTTGTTTAAGACTTATTTTTTGTTATGCACCTAAAAACTTTTTTGAGGTGTATAAACTTAAATTTTACATGTTATATCATGAGTCTCATAATTCTCATGATATATTAAGAATAATTTAATTTAATTTAATTAAATGGTGAGTATTATTCCATGTTTCTATGTTATAAATGTTTATTGAGACAATCTCACTGATTTTCGAGATTTTTTATGTTTATGTTACCTTTAATCAAATCATGTAATCATTCTCTAAAGAATACTCATGAGTTTAGTT
Organism: Viscum album; assembly: GCA_963277665.1. Lineage (NCBI taxonomy): Eukaryota > Viridiplantae > Streptophyta > Magnoliopsida > Santalales > Viscaceae > Viscum > Viscum album. The sequence goes on along the minus strand of OY728162.1, from coordinate 342,596,403 downwards.
ATTCTTTTCCTTTTCAAGATTTGATTATGTGTTAGTACCACTTTTATACTATTTGGTACATAATATAATGTTTTAATATAAAATATTTATCTCTCCTTCTCTTATGTCATAATTATACAGTGTTAAAAAAACATGTATTGAAAAACAATTCAATAATGTCTTAAAAATATCACTGAATAAATATGATTAGAAAATGATTTTAAAAATGTTTTATTGTTTTCAATGATTATTTTATATATTTTAAATTATATTTTCAATGAAAATGGGTTTCAAAAGGTTTTATGTTATAAAAATATTTTTTTTCAAATAAGAAAGGATATTTTCATCATGAAATATTTTTAAAAGGCATTCAAATATTATTTCCCAAATAAGCTAACATCAAATAGTGTTAATAATTCCTTTATAGAGAAATTATTAAATAATTTTATTTCATATGATTTCTATGACTTGATTATGTATTGAAGTAACGATTTTTATAAAACTTGTTTCTCATTTACGAGTTATATGATTATAAAACACACTTCATTCAACATGTTATGTTTTTGATTAAATGATTATGAAACATATCTCTTTCCACATGTTATGATATTATTACAACCTTATTGTACACATTTAATTTTATGGGTTATGAAATTTCAATTTATGATCTTTTTGAACATGTATGAATGATTTCACTATAAGATGTGTGGGACATATATATCCCTCCAATGAATTGGGAAATTATTTATATCTCATGAGATATAATAAGATATCATGGAGAATGATCCTTGACTACTAAGAAGGCCATGAGAGTAAACCATTACTTTTATGATGTTTTGATGAGTAAACTCTTGCTACAAAGAGGGAAATGGGGGTGAACCATGACTACCCAGATGTTATGGGGTGGGACCCTATACAAACAAGATGGTCTTGGAAGCGTTGCCTCAGATATAATATAAATAATACTGTATGATTATGTCTATGTCTCAATTACATGTTTATTTCCTTTTTTATTTTTTTCAAGGATTATGATCATTATTTAACTATGATTCATGTCTTATAAAAATCCAATATTTATTCCAAAATTTCTATTATGATCTATGATTTATAGGGTATGATTTTATATTATCTTGATCTTGTTATCATATCCTTATGCTCATGTTTATGCTTAGATGTCTCCCTTTATTAGTATTTATGAGTATCTAAGATCAACTGGTTTTATGACTCCTTTACCCCAGGTTATGATGATATGTATTATAAAATATGTGATTATAAAGGTTTATTCAAAGAGAACTTAGTGGTAGATGATGTAGCATATTTATGTTTCGGTGATTATGAATCCATGATTCCAAAAGCAACAAATCAATTATGGTCTTTGGTCACATTTTTGTATAATGATTATGTATTCTAAAAATGTTATTTAATGTTTATAATTGAATATATAGGATGGCTATACTATTGAGCTATTTGTATATTTTGGTAGGGAACATAAAAAAATTATAAATAAAAATCACCATTCATTATCTTTGAGAAACTGATTTACTTTTCATATAAAATAAATATCTGTCTTGGTCGAAATTGAAGGTAGAATTTTTAATATAATAAATTAATCAAATTAATTTTTATTTATTGTTAATATTCATTTATATTTTGGTTATTTTGTTTCCAGGCTTAAATGGTACCTGAGTTAATGTGATATTTAGATTTGGGTACTAATTTTGTGGTTTAAGAATGAAATTCAATTGTGATCAAGGGTTATAAATTTATTATAACTGAATGAGAAATGAACATGAAAAAAATATTATGGTGCTTCAGTAACTTCCTCAAAAGGCTGGTAGGCCAATACATCATATTTTAGACATAGATTTGAAAATGTATCTTATTATTGAATTTCTAAGAAAATAAAATGGATGGATTATTACTCTCATCGTCGACTCAGTATGATGAAATGCAAGTGGTTTGATTTTGTCAGGTGGCATGTAACATTTTTTGATGATTTTTTATTTAGAATTGTTAAAAATAATCAAAATATTTTTTAATGTTCTATATATATTGGAATAAATGGTGAAACATTTTTTTGTGTTAAATATAATAAACAACATGAATTTTGTTTAATTTTTGTTGTAATCCCAATTCATTTTTTTGTTTATGGGAATAATATAATTGACAACATCCATGATCCCATTGTCTGTGATCAGTTGGTTAATTATGAGAAAAATAATAGTTAATTATTCATAGTTTATTGTGAACCTAATGTTGTGGTCAAAAATATATAGAATAACCTATTCGTGTTATCAGTTATTCGGGTTTATCTCGACATGGTTTGTTAAGGTAGGTGCAATTCAAATTTCATTACTATTGATTACCAATATTATTTGTCCATCTTAACCTTCTTGATTATTGTCAAAATATTCTGGTGAAAGTTTTCTTTGAGTTTAATTTTATAATATTTATATGAACTGTATTATAACCTAAAAAACTAAACAACATTTAAAATAATAAATTCGACAAAAAAATTATTAAATGAATTGAAACATATTAAACTAAATAAAAATAAAATAAAAACCAACAAAAATAATTATGTTCCATAAATAATAAAATTACATAAACCAAAATATGATTAAAAAGACCTAATCCAAAGAAAAATGTACAAATTGCCAAATTAGTATGCCAAAGTGAACCAAATGAACTACTCTATTGTGGATTGGATAAAATTGAAAATAGAAGAAAACTATATCGTAACCATGATAAAAAATATAATTTGGTCATATTTATTAATATATTACTCTTATTCTTAACATTAGATATTATTCCAAATAAATATAAAATGATTTCATTATACAACTACAAATGCTTTTTTCGGATTGAAAATTTGTATTCTTTATTTATGTATTGGCCAATTTTTTTATTGTATATGTTACTTATTATTTAATGATTTTTAATTAATTATATAATTGTTTTGAAATGTAGGAATTGAAAAAAATAGACGATCTAGGAAGGAAATAGATGATTGTTTTTTTTGAATAAGAGATATAAGAATCCCTCATTTGGTGAATGTTGTGAGTATTTTATTTAAAATATATATTAATATCATATAATGTCATGTGATTAATTTTGTTTTTAATATTTAATATGGATCCACCACATTGGCGACTGTTATTCTCTGACAAGCCTATTAGTGTAATTTCTAAACCATAACATGGTGGGGGTACTAGAGCTATGCACAACACTAATCGTATACAATCATATCTTCTCCCTCTATATGGCATACCACCTAGAACACCTTCTTATCCCATTGAGTCATTAGTGGAACCTGAGATATTTAAGAAACCTTAGATTCATCCACCATTTTCATCTAATCCTCCTATACTATATTTACCTATTTTGATGATGACTTATAATTCACATCTATTTTATAAATATACATGTACTTATATTCCATTTTTTCCTTTTAAATCACTCTCAATGACTTCTATGTTCATGCTCCATTGACTTCTATTAGGATACATTATGAGCCTCTAGATTAGCCATTAAGTCCACTCCTCCTATATTGGTTGGCATTCCTTTGGATCCTTATGATCCAGTTACACCAACTAATCATACCACCTTGAGTATAATTATACAACCCTGGTAAATCATTATGACCATAATTTAAATTACTTATAAGATGTATTGGTATATTTTTTTTCATTTACAACTAGATTACACACTAGGTGGCATTGGCGTAGACACATGCATGTAGTGTAGAACCTACACAAAAAGAAGATGGTTGAGTAGAATAAGGAAAATAACATTATTGAAAAAATAGGTTCATAATAAAGGAGTTTAATAGCTATTATTTCTAAATACTTTGACATCATTCATGCACATACACTATCCAATATATACATTCCAAATGATGAAAAGGATAATAATTGTGGAAAAACATTCGTATGAAAATTTCATTGGATTAAATGTTATATTATTGACTTATTTATATTTGTTAATATTTTTGTTCTAGCTTTGTTATAATTTTCTAGATGGTGAGACTATGTGGACAACAGGAATCATGGATGTTGGTAAGAGGTGGAGATCATATTTGCATGTGTTGTATTGTGGTTAGAATGCTAGAGTTGGTACAGATTAAGTGGTTCCACCTAAAACAAATTAGGTTCTAGTAGAATATTATATGGGAATATATTCTTATTGAATGAGTATTAAGTTTAATTTATTAATAAAATATTCCATATTTGATTGAATATTACCCTGATTTTCATTAATAATTTTTTTGTATTATTGGAAATTCTTTTCCAGGAAGTTTTATTTATAAATAAATAAATATAGATGCTAATAAATACCTCTACACTTTGAGGTGGACTATGATGCCAGAGCATGGGAGGATTCACGTATGAAACTCATTTATATTGTTTCTATTTAAAAAAATTATGGATATAAAATTTCATTAAATTTAAATTTTATTTATTTATTAGAATATTTTTTCCAATAACTATAATTAATAATTAGATAGTTTCTGATATTATTAAGACATATTTATTATAGGAAAGTATAAAATGTTGTTTTCCATAGAGTATTATCTTATTGAATCCTATATTTCCTCTTAATAAAGTGTGAATTTATATGTTTTAGTTGTGATACTATGTTAAAATATATTTTTATTCCTATTATGATATCAATGTTTCTAATTTAGACATTCACATTTTTTTTATTTCTATTATATTTAATTCTATTTCTAATTGGGATTGATAAATTATGATGTATTCTTTAGTTTATTATTGAAATAATTTAGTCTGTAATTAAATTTAGGGGTTGGTATTTTTATGTTTGGGATCATGTTATAGAATATTTTATTTAGAAAACTTTATGATATTGGTTATGGTAGATTTTATCTCAATTTTTTCCACATAAACACCAACTAACCAATGATTACAACTATAAATTTAAATCTGAAACAATATTTGAGTACATATTTCTACAAAGACAAAACATAAATAATCAAATAATATTTAATGTTTTTATTATAAAATAAGCCTTATGTATATTGATCTCATAAACATAATACATAACCAATCTATATGATCTTCACAAAATAGAGAGTATAAATATATTCAAAATACACTTATGCATCATAAAAAATAGTCTCATTTAGACTTTAGATAAAAATATTCACTATTTTACAAATTATTTAATTTAGTATTATTATTATATATCAACGTAAACCATTAAAATTAAACATATAACATATTTATACCACATTTAACAAATATAGTTTTCTATTTTGTATCAAAAATAAATTTTTATAGTAAATTAAAAAATATGAAAACCATTTCATCATCATTTGAAACAATCCCTCCTTTTGATAGTAATTGTATAATATTTAAAAACCACACTATGTTAAAAATCAATTAGTTTATTCAGTAAAATTGGATCAAGATAGGAAATAACTCTTAAGGGTTACATATCTCCATCTAATGAGTCCTCCCCTTCCAAACCACAGTATTTCAAACACAATGCTACTGAATCCCTCCCTCCCATTATGATTCTATTTTAGTTCCATTTAAAACTCCTATTTATTCATTTCATCCTTATAAAAATAATAAAACTGCCCTGTGAAAAGTGACTCAAATTTTTTTCCCAAATATAAAATCCTTAATAGTAATATAGAAAAGATATATCATTCCCAATTAAGAAAAAAAATAAAATTTTCATTCAAAAAATTCATATTGTAAACATTATTTTTTCAAGTGAGGATGTATATATTCTAGCCCTCATTTCATAAGCCTTCAATAGCCTCATGTGTGATAATGTCAATAACCTCTAGTATATCATGCATACTAATTTTTATATGAACTAGTCATCACCTATAAATATCGCTAACAAGTTCTATTAAATAATAAATAGTATAAAAAACTCCACTAAAAGTTCAAAAGGTGTGAAACAGAATCCACATAATAATGAATATTTTAACTTCAAATAGTGCCTTTACATCCTCTCATCATAGTATCATTTGAATCGCATATTCTCTATTTTAAATAGAAAAATCATAAAATTTTTACCACTAATGTCACTTTCTCCCAAACAACTATCAGAAAAAAATGATTTAAGTAATTTTCATCCCCAGCATCCTCTATGCCAAGAAAACCTATTAAACTCACCCACATAACCCATTAATGGAACCCCCCAAAATTATTAACATAAACTTTTGAAACTTCATTAAAATAACTTTTCTATACAAAATTAAAAGGGGGTGGTATTTCTATGAAACAATAGAAATAATAACCTTCTACCATATTTGAAATATTCACTTTATCAATCATATTATAAGTGTTATTTGGAGTCCGAAAATTTTATATCATAATAATAATTAATACCAAAGGCCCCAATTTTTCCAAAGAAAAAGAGAACATATATTACCCTATTCAGATTTATCCACTTTCAGGGACATTCAATTCATATATAGTGTTTTTTAGAGTGACAGTGAACTGACATCACATTAACTAAACTAATATAAACAAAAAAACAAAAAAACATTATATGATTTAACCAATAAAAAAGTGTGACATAAATCAAATTAAACCTAAGAAATAAATTCTGGAATACACTAAAACAATAAATATGTAATTAAACCCCACCCCGAAATAATAAAAAAAATCCAATTTTTTTTAAGAGAATGGATTAGAATAAAAAATAATAAAAAATAACTCAAACCAAACATACCAAACCAAGCCTTGTTTAATTAAATTGAAATAAACTATACTGAACCAAATGAATATAAAATAATTTGAATCTATAAAAAATTAATGAAATAGGTGTCAGTAGTCATGAACCTAACCTTATTGAATGTAACCAAGACTGATTGCAATGAAATATAAAAAAATAAAATAAAATAAAATAGAATAATGTAAACCAAACAAACCATAGTTTGACCAATCCATAGTGAATCAAATAGAAACCAAAAAATTAAAGTAAGTTAATACAATTTGACCTGAATGAAACCGAATAAAAATAATGAAAACCAAATAAATTCAACTGTAAAAGAATTTAATTGTATTGAATCAAACCAAATAAGCATAGATAACACAGATTATGTTGTGACAAAAAAAATATAAATCATTAAAAATTAATTAAATTGAATAAATCATAAATTAATCTTCCCAATGTTAAACAATGAAATGAAAACAAACCTACCATAAATTTAATCAGGGAAAATTTAATAGTCATGACTTAAATATCCATAATTAAATTGGAATATAATGAAGATAAAACCACAAAATCCATAAATTAATACACATAACCAAATCATTGTATCTCAAACCAAAAAATCCAAATTATATCTCAATATACAGTGAAACAATTTAACAGTAAATAACCAAAATGATTGGAATCTGATGAAACTGAACCAACCAAACAGGAATTGATTCCAATATAAAAATAAAAAAGGAAAATGTACTAGTTTTAACATGATCTAAAAAATAAAATAAAATTGTAAAAAATCAAAATAAATCAAATAAAATTAAATATAATTGAATTGAAATATATCAAGTGAAATCCAACATAACTAATTTAATACGAAGTAACAAAAAAAAATAGATATATATGGGGTAAAAAAACTAAATAAAATTTAATTGAAATTTATAAACCAAAATCGTTGAATCATAGTAAATAAATTTGATCTAGAATAAATATAAAAAATTAAGATGAAAAAATAATCCAAACATAATGAGATGGAATTTCATTAATATAAAGTGAATATACATGAGAAAAACTATACTAAATTGAACCATTAAAAAAATTGAATTGAAAAGAACTAAATAAAATTATACTATATAAATTTTTATAGGAACAAAAGTATCAAAACCAAGTTGACCATAAAAAATCTCATTCTATGTAAATGTTAACATTTTTTAACAAATTAAATAATAAATCCAATTTTTTCATGTTCATTTTCAACAAAAAAAGCATCAATATTGACTATACACAATCATATATATCCATAAAGGAAAAATTTACCAACATTTACCATTATTTAACCCCTTAAAAATTAAATCACAAAAACCTAGAAAAAATAGGAACACATCTAACAAATATTTATCCTTTCCATTTTACAATATTATATAATTATTTAGTCATGATTAGATTTTTTCAATAAATACATTCAATTTCCATTAATCTATAATTACATTTCCCATAAATGTATAGAAAAAATGTATAAAAACACGAATCCTTAAATTCCCTATAATAATAATTTATCTGATAATTTATAATCATAAACCCAATTATCCAAATTTCTTATAAAAATTTATTTACGCCACTCATATCATACAATAAAAATGTAATCAATCATTATACAAAATCATATTACATTATCGAGTATAAAAATTTGATTTTTTATGAAATTTATTATTAAAAAACTATTTTCAATTATGTTTTACAACATTAAATATCATAAGATATGATGGTTTTGAATATTGAAATATGTGTCACTCAAGAAAAATTGTTTTTTCTCGAGAATAATTAAGAGATATAGAAGTTTGGTGAATGAAATTACATAACAATATATTTTATTTTTTACTAATTTGATTTCATATTTTTATGTCAAATTTTGTAACTAAATATTCCATTTTGATTTGTTGTAGTGTGATTTGGAGGCCCTTGATGAGTAGGAAGTAGGAACCATTGGCCCAAATGATCATTTACATCCATTTTGGTGGGGTGAAAACTAATGAAGATTACAATATCTAACAACTAATGGTATTATCTTGACTATATATTTTCTTAATTTAGGTTCTAGTTCTAGTAGTATAATTTTGGAAAAAAGTAATCCATTAGTAACATAATCTCTGGATGACGTAGAAGAGGCCAAAAAAATTCATAAAGGAGAGTGAAAAAAATTATATGTATAATGATGAATTTATAAAATTTATGATAGTAATATTTCCCCACATCCAATAAATACCACCATGTCTTGTGATGCATTTTTTTGGAAATTTATAAGTGATACAGTGAAGCAGTAGGTGGTTCAAGTGGTTTTTCGGGATGATTATGTTCGTAGAAATGGAAATTTAGAGGATGATGTTAAAGATGATAATGATTATGATAATGTGGATGATGGTGAGTTTGGAGGTGATGATGAAATCGAGAATAACAATGTGTAAGGTAGTGATAATGATGATGATGAAGGACTAATTTTTCTTTTATATTTCCATTGTTATTTATGAAATTTAATTTATGATACTAACCATTTATAATGGTACATCCTCGATTATATTTTGGTTAAAATTATCTTTCATTGGCAAATGAAGTGGTTATCTAGGGTATGAGGAGTTTTAGGGGTGTGCTAGGGATTCAAGACATAAAAGGAGGTGAAAGGATTCCAAATATTTTTTCGTATAGAAATCACTTGGATAGTACCAAATGGTAACTTGGTTAAGAGAAACCATGTGACCAAAGCTCCTTTCAGACAGAGGCTAGAGCATAATCACCAGATAGTTTTACAAAATGTCTCTGTGATTATAGTAAATCATGTACACTGTCCCCTATTGTATTTAGGGAACCACACCTTCGGTTTAATGTTTGGTTAACCATGAAACCCTTAATAGAATGAGTTTGTTTATTTTCTTCTTGAAATGTAAAGGTTCAAACCACAATTTCTCCCCTATTACACTTCCACTAGCTTGGGAAATGAACCATTTTTTCATATTCTCACATGTGATGAATATTGTTTGATTATTGTGTGTTTAGAGTTTCTTTTAGTGAGAATCAATGCTTTTGTGATTATAAACTCAACAACCTTTCATTTTATAGAAAATCGATTTTGGAATTGTCCCTCTTTTACAAATCCCTAAAGAGCCCTATTTTTTCCAATAGAATATTGGATGGGGGTATTGAATGTTATTTGAGATCAAATTAATGGATTGTTATAATAGATCATTTTTCTATGATATTGAGGTAGGTGGTCATAATTATTTTCCCATAGTCTCATTGATATATGTGTGTCTATTTTTTCATAATGAATTTCATTGTTTTGGTTAGATGTATTTAACTATATGAAATTATGTAGGACTCATACTAAGTCATGATACCCTTCACGGACCCTATTGGGTTAGTTGATGATGTGAGAACAAAACTAGGTCTAACATTAGGTTATTCTGTACCCTTGAAGATGGTGAAATAAATTATTGAATGTTGAGAAATGTGAAATATTAGAGGGAAAGGTATTGTAAATTGTAATATGATATATAGGTTTCTAACAGGGATAAATTAATTGATTACATAACAATTTTTATGTAAAAACAAAGGGGATTTTTAATGGTTTAAATAATGAGTTTTTTATTTTGATGTAGTAATTGTTTTTAAATTAATAATGTGATGTATTGAATGTAATAAATTATTTTAAAGGAGTCATTGGCCCCAAGGGGATTTATAAAGTGGTCTAATTTATAGGTTTTAAATTAAGATTTTAAATTAGGGTGTGGTTCCCATTTTTGCAAAAATAATTAATGATTATTTTAAATGGTTGTAAATGGAAATTAAATCCACAGGGAATGGTATTGTTTTAAAAGAGGAAGTCCCTGTGTTTAAGTGGGTGGATTCAAGATGGTTTTTAAAAGAGTATTTTGATTATGTATCATCATGTATTGTAAAATTAATTATATTTTTATTTTTTCCTTGATGTTAATATGGAACATGGTGAATTAGGGTATAATTATATTTGTGTCTAATGAGTTATGGTTTGAAAATGTAATATGTTTTGAGATACGATAAAAAATTTAAATGGTAATTATGTAAAATGGTTAAAGACTCGTGTTAACATGATTAGGTGGTATGTGGGCCACTGACATGAGGTGATAAAATACTGAGTCTCATTGGAATGCGGTTCTAAACCCCACACATATAATTCATTGTTTAGGGTGTTAGATTGAGGGTTTATTACCCATAATGGATTCATTGGATGTGACTACATCGAATGAGGCTCAATGCTATGTGTTTGGAAATTTATGGTTCAGATTTAGGACTGATGACTTATGCTTCCCAATGTATGGACGTGGTGTGGTCTAGGATGTCATAATGAGGCTATATAATTCCCAAACGCATTGGAATGAATTGATTACTAGACTAGAGATCCAAGGTATATCGATAAAAGTTGATTAGTGGATTCCCATTACAATTAAAAGTAAGAAACCCTTTATGAATTGTCATAGGGATCCAGTTTTACCAGTTCTAGTTTAGTGGTTTCTTAAACATTAAGAAATTATGAAATAATGTGGTAAAACTTAGGTTTCATAAATGTGATATCAATTTATTTATTTTATTTAAATGTTTATTTATCTCACTTGTTTGCCAACATACACTCTTTTACAATCTAGTTATTTGTTTACACACCATTAGTGGTGTCATACAAAGTCGTACTCACCCCCTATTAAAGCTGCCCTAGAATGTGGGTATCCATAAAGATGGTACTTGTTTTCACTTATAGGTTTAGGATAGGGACATGTTGTTTGGTTCATTAAAGGGATGCTTGGTTGGTGAATGTCATGTTAGGACTATGTTGGGATTAAGGTCCATGTTCTACATCCTTTGGTAGTTTTGATATTTTGAACATTTTATCTAATAATTCATAATGTGTACTGTATTAATAATATTTTTTTAGCATGTGCGACTTGGTTACCTGGTGGAATTTGTTTCATTGATTGAATTAATTTGTTCATATTGGTTATTATAACTGTTGATATTATTTTTTCTATGTAATTTCAATGATATGTTTTTATAGTTCCCTAAATATCTTTATTTAGACCTATACTGGTAGTCGGCAGCCTCGGGAATACATGGAAGAATTCTTGAGGTCATGTGATGACCCAACATAGTACACCATATTAAGTGTCTACCAGGGTGAGGAAGATACATTTGATTCTTGATGATTATTTTTTAATGAATATACTTGATTTTTTATTGTGTGTTATCATAGGTTGAATGCATTAATTTGTTTTTTATGTGATAATTGTTTCTATTTTTCTTAATGACTATTATTTTTGCCTAATTGACTAAGCAAGGATGTTGTTGTGTTTTTTGGTGGTTTTTTGGTTAGGGTGGGTGTTCTACTACTTTTTGAAGGATGGGGGGTCTACACCGATGCATCAAAAACTATTGGTAAACTAAATTTCCCTTATCCCTATAAAAAATGTTCATTGAATACTATTGGTATATGCATATACCAATAAACATATAGAATATTATTTAGAGAACCATATGTATTGTCAATAAGAAAGGTTCTGTAGCCCAAACCAAATTTTTTAACAATTTTCGTAGCCTATAATTCTAGTACTCAGATACAAGTGAATGTGTTATATATAGGAAGTTATGTAGATGTGATGAATCAGACACTAATCATAGATGGGAATATGAGAGAGGTCATGTGAAGTAGTGATTTTATTTCATAAGAAACAATATTGAACCCTTATTCAAGGGGAAATAGGCTTATCTATGAATTTTTTTCCAATGTCTCACTGGATAGATTAGTAAGGTTATTGGGGATCCATCTCAGGAATGTGTTCCATTTCAGAGTTATTAGTATGAAAAAATTGTTTGAATATAGTCTCTGTATACAACCCCACATTGGAGTGTTTGTCTTGAACTTCAATGGAAAACCTATAGAGGTTCTGGTGGGGAATAAAGTAGTATAGAAACTAGTGTGGATAAGGATATGAAACAGAGTATGGGATGGACTCAACTACTCCTAATCAGGAATGTAGCTGGAGTTCCATAAGAAATTCTAGCCATGGATGTGGATGTGGTACCCCGATGGAGCAATAATAATACAAGGTAGATAGTATAGCATAGGGGAGTCTAAATGGAGACGAAGGGTGGGGCTCTAGTCAACAACACATTATGCGGACTAAACTGGATATTGTCGATGGAGGACCATCTATTGTATGAGGTATTATTCTTATATGATCTAGGCTTTAATGTTTTATAATGGATCATCACATTTATTTTCATCCAATATTTTCACAAACACTTTAGTATTTTATTTAGAAATATTTCAGGGTGTTTTGACCATTGACACATTATTAGGATTTCATTTGGAGAATGTAAAATTTTGGAAGGTGTGTAATCTAGATGTCGGGGGTTACCATTTCATTTGGGAACTATTCGTGTTGGAAATAAATGAAATAATTTTTTTTCTTTTATGAATTTTTTACTTCTACACCATGATCATATTGACTATTACTAGATGAGAGTTACTTTTTTGTCTCTATAAGGAATCATATATTCTCACTATAGGGAATGGGGTCCTCATGATGGTTGTGTGAGAGCAATTTAGTACAGATTTGATGGTCTCATGGATATGATATCTTTTCATGATCTTAATGACAATTGAATGAAGAATGATTCATTTCCTCCAATGGTAGACCATTTTGAGGGAATCATTTCTAAATATTTTTACTTCTTATCTTCTGAGAAATAAATTGAGTATATGATTTTGATAGTGCTAGGAGAAGATCCTTTTTTCTATTCCACCATTTAAATAGAACCATGAAACCTTCGAGAGTTGAATTTTTAGTTAGAAGATATGGAAACTAACGGTTTCATATGGTCGAGTATATTTCATTGGTGTTTCCTAGTTCTCTTCCAAAATAAGGCTGATGATACTTTACACTTATGTATGAATTATGAAATATTGAACTAGATGACAATGAATAACCAATTACTGCTTCCATGCATCAAAGATCAATTTTATCAAATTATAGGTGGTGTGATTATATCCCTATGTAACATGAGATCAATATACTTTAAATTTAGAGTGAGACCATTATAGATACCTCAAAATATGTTTAAGAGTTTTTTTGGAATTGTTTTCAGTTTGTACAGACACCATTTAGTTTGGTTAAAAGACTATTGGTATTTATGGACATTCACTATATTATTCATGAACAAATGAAAGACAACTCCACAACATCATGAACTCCAAATCACATAAAAGTAAGCAACAATAGAAGGATAACCATGTATCAGATTACACAACCGATAAACAACACAAGACTCTCCAAAGACCTCAAGATTCCATGCTCCACATGCTCCGAGCTCCAAAATCTATGAATATCCCAAAATCAGGAGGTAGTGCTAAGAACATGTGAAACAGTTCCTTTTCCGTGGTTCCAAAAGATAGTATCTGCAAAAGAACCAAATTTCCAATGTATGGGTGAGTATAAAACTCAGTAGGTTTTCCACAATGACCTCCCTACTCATGCCACTAGGATAGAAGAGTTAACAACAATTATATAAATTGGTTTATATAAAACAATTTCTCAAAACAATTTTATATCTAAATATAAAAAAATTTCCATAATCATTCATTAAAAATCCAAACTTGTTCCATTGAAACCAATTTTTCCTGCAAGATATTTTTCTAGAAAAATAACCAAACAATATTTAAAACCATTTCCCAATATCCCTATATCGACATACCCAACCATTACTCAAACCTGTGAAACCAACCATTAATGCTACGATATGACAGTTCCATACTCATTAGTAGTATTTTGTTGATCTACCAAGTCATCACAAGGTAATTGTTTCCCGTGTTCCATTAATCCTTTGGCACTGAGCACAAGGTCATATTTCAACCAAGCCCCGTATGCGAAATTCCCATATGCCATTAAACGTTTGACACAAAGCACAAGGTCATATTTCAACCAAGACCTATATAATAAATATTAAAACCCAACACATATACCCAATGATCAATCCATAATAAACTGTTCAAGAGAAACACATTTATATTGATAACTATTTCCATCAAAACCATTTCAATGCCAAACCATTTCAACTCCAAACCATTTTTATAAAACTCCATGTTTTTTAAAACTGTTTCTATTATAAACCCCTTTTTCATCAACCATTTTGAAATACATGAAAATCCATAATTTAAAATCATCATTTAAAATTCATGAAAAAACCCCATTTGCACAACTATTCACCAAGATCATGTAATTTCCAAAAACCATAAATTGTCACTAATGAATATAATTCCATGAATTTCAAAATCAATAAACCATTTTTAATATAATCAATTTAGTTCTATCAATGGAATATTAGAGTGAATCCACCTACCTTGAAGTATATGATGAAACATTAATAATAGTTGAAGAATGCACAGGGCAGTAGGTCAATTCTCCGAGAGCGGCCTTAGATCTCATATCCTAGCAAGATCACAACTCAACATTGAAATATTTGGCAACCAAAAACAAAGATCTACCAACTATATCTTCAGATCAGAAAATGAATGCAGATCAGAGAATTAGATCTAAACATATCTAAGAAAACCTGACAAATCTGTTAGGAATTGTGGCATACCTCAAAAATTGGACTTGAAATCACCAAGGGAAGGCTCTAGAATTGCTGCAAATTATCTGGGAAGGGTTCTCCAGAAATATAGGGAGGGTAATTTCAAATTAGGGGCGTTTTATGCCAAAAAATTTATAAATAGAAAAAATACGAGTAAGCTCCTAGAAAATAGGATCTATATTTGACCTCTGCGCAAGATTTGACAACACTGTTTGTGACAACTGT
Source organism: Viscum album (assembly GCA_963277665.1). Taxonomy (NCBI): domain Eukaryota; kingdom Viridiplantae; phylum Streptophyta; class Magnoliopsida; order Santalales; family Viscaceae; genus Viscum; species Viscum album. Next base: position 342,580,857 of record OY728162.1, on the reverse strand, counting down.
GTATGGATCATACAACCTTAATTTTTGACCCAACACTCCCTAAAAAATTTCCCTAAATTATTCTATCCTTTACATTTACACCTTTTTAAGGAAACATCAAAATTTATGGAAACACCACACTTTATGGAAACAACCCACATTACGGAAACACCCCACTTTATAGAAACACCCCACATTATGGAAACACCCCACTTTATGGAAACTCTATATATTATGGAAAATCTCTATATTATGGAAACTCTTTATATTATGGAAACTCTCTATTTTATGGAAACTCTATATTTTATGTAAACTCTATATTTTATTGAAACTCAATATTTTATGAAAACCCAATCAAAGACACACCAATTAAAAAACGTAAGTAAAGGGAGTTATGTACCCAAAACCTGGGGTACTACACAAATGACAAGGGTATGTTTCAAATGTTTATAAACTATATCCTATATATTAGAATACTATAAATAAAATGTATGTAGTAATAATAAATTATCACCCACAGTAAGGAATAATGTTAAGGAATTATATTAATAAGACACTCTAAAATGAAGAAATCACTTGAACTATAAAATATGAGAAACTAACTTTGTTACACATTATCATAAAATATAATGAATATCCCCACATAGTTGAGAATATATCATACTATGCTAAAAAGGGGAAATTTGAGTTGACTACTATAGAAATTGATTCAATTCATTATCTAATCCCATCTCCCCAAACATCTTTCCTTATATCTCACATATCGATTATAGATAACTATATATTACTTATTTCCATGATCATGATATCTATTCACTCAATAGGTTTAATGTGAAAAAATTTAGTACAAAACATATTTGGACACCACCATCAGTTCCCCTAAATACATCCATATGTATATACATGAATGAGTAACGTAATATGATAGAAAACATGATCCATGACAAATACCCCTCACATACATGAGTTCTAAAAAATCCACCTATAAGTGACCCCATTCTATAGGTAGTGATCATTTTGAATATGAATATATAGAAAAATGAATATATGTTTACAGTAACATCAACCTGTACCCTGTAACCCTAGAGCCCAATGGGTCATGTTATCATTATAACTAACCAAGAAAACACAAGGAAAAAATGGTGTGAATAACACAACAATACAGATAATCTCATGAATCATGGTGGGAATTTATCCCATCCTATGTCATAAATGGATATTTTTTCATTAAACCTAACCCATGGGGGGTTTAAAATAATGGTTGGAAGAACACCAAAATTAAAATAAAAAATATGATTCACCATTGGAATTTAACCAAACCAAAATTTAAAATAAGAACAACGGTTGGTATTACACTCAACCCAAGTATAAAATAATTAAATTATACCTTAAACAAAACTATAAAACCAATTAAAACAATGGGTTCAATTATTATCAACAAAAAAACCAATTGAAAAAATGGTTGAAATTACAACCAACCTAGACATACAATGTAAAAAATGGTTGGAACTACACCCACACTATAATGATAATGTAAAATTTTTTAACATTAAAATCATTATGTAAAACTAGCATAGAAAATGGTTGGAATCATTTCAAACCATTAATTTAGTTTACTTACCTATTACATTCCAACTTGTCTAAGGTCACTGTTAGCCTCTCTAAAATAAAAAATTTATCATCATTGAAGAATAAATTGTGATTAATTTTAATATCTCACAATTCATTCACATTATAGTTCATACCACTTAACTTCCATTCCTTTTTTTTCTATCAATTGTATCTTAATATGTGGAAATTATATGCTATATAAACATTGTATACAACAAAAAGGACATACCATAACACTAAAAACCATTTCCAACATTCATCGTGTGATTAAAACTTATTAAATTATATTCTATGACATTTTCATGTTATCATCAACATATGTATCTCAAGTAACGAATAAAATGAATATAAAACAAGGGGAAAACATAGATACCACATTCCATTTCATAAAAATATCATACACATCAAAGAAAATTAGTTGAATCTACCTTGCTAAATAAAAATAAAAAACCCATTATAATCCCATCAATCCGGTATTTGAAAAAAACACCAATAAATAATGATAGAGATGAGATATTTTTGGGTTCCATGAATTTATAATTGGAATGATATCTAATATTCACGAAAAATATGTTGAATCAGAAAAGAAATAGTGGAGGCAGATCTAATTCACAAAAGTAAAGAGAGAGGGTTCCATGCTATGTATGTCAAATAGGGAGAAGAAGAGTGGAGGATTTTAACAATGTATCTACAATAAAAATTACTAAAACATGACATTTACATTGCATGGGGTATATATTGAACCAAAATATTAATTGGTCACTAGGGTTTTGGTGAAACCCTACTAGTAGTGACATAATCTCTTTCCTATACCACCAAAATGTAGATGTATTCTTGAAATGCATTGTTATTGCTCTTCCTGGTATGTTATGATCATTGAATTTCGTTTCCATTTTTCTTTGGGTGAGTATTTTATTCATTGAATTAAGAGGATACTCTTAATTTTGATGTCATTGATATGTTGGTTTTTCAGATTTTCCCAAGGCATTTAATCTTTTTTTGGGAAGTTACACGACATGTAGTACGGTTTCACAACGTGTAATTCTAGTCAGACTCATCATATAATTTTAATTCAATGTGTTATTTATTACATATAATGTAATGTATAGACATCATGTAATGTGAATGAAATTTTTTAATTAAAAGGGAGATGCATTTTTTCACCATAACTTAATATAAAATGGGTTCACGTGTGTAAAAGATTACACACCATGAAATTCCTCCAGTTCTTATTTTTAGGGGGTTGTGGTGGTTTTTTAGGGGACATTTATTTTTTATGCATCCAATACTTGTCAAAATATATTTCTCAAATAATTATTGGTTTTCTTCCATCCATCCAAATCCAATTGTTTAGATATAGATTATAAGGCTAAGACGCTTCTTCCCTCCAATTAATACTTCTTCTCAATTTATCACTATAATTTCTTGTTACAACACTGTTTATTTTAGAAATTATTTATTGGATTTTTCTTTCTATCAATACCTTTTAGTTTTTTATCATTACATGTCATCTGAAGGAAAAACTTTTGGTTTTCAATCCAAATATTCACAGGTTATTATGTTTTTATCTATCCTGATGTAGGTGGACTTTTTAAATTATTCAATTTTCTTAAAATTTTTATACTTCATATAAATTTATTTAATATTTCAAAAGTAATTACATTTATTTAAAATGAAAATGGAATGGGATGTTGTTTAATGATGGGATTTCCTTAGAAATGGAACTGCCTTGATTTTAAATGGAAAAATGGATTTTTAAACCCTAATGTAGATTGGATTGGATTTGAAATCATTTAATAAAATATTTATCATTGTTTTTAAAAAAGAAATTCCCAAAAATTAAATAGCGGGAACATTGGGTATCTCAAAAAAACATGTAGCCTTAGTGTGTATGGATCCTCTTGGATGTAACCACTTATATGTCGATGGTCTATTGTGGTCTTGGATGTTTGTATGATTCCCACATTCTTCTTTGTTTCGATTGTGAGTGGCCGGTATATATTTTACCATAATTTTTAGCCCGACCTGTAGGTACATTGTTGTTTCTTCTTGTTTAATACTTGATAGTTTATCTCATAGATTTTGGTCCACATGTATTTTTATATTTCAGTAACATTTCCTTCTTATTTCAGAATTTTGATTGAAATTTGTGACAATTCAATTATTGTTTGAAAAAGGGATTTCAAAATGATTTGTCTTTAAAACTACTTGTGAAACTATTTTGATTTAAATATTTGAAATGAATGTTCTCTCTTTTATAATAGGCATATAAAATTTGGTGGTATCTTACATACCACTAGTACAATCTTGCTCGAGAGGAACAATGGTGACCTTCTCTTCTATTTGACGGAATTGGACCCTATGATAGTACCATATCCTATGATGGGGGAGGGACCCTCACCTTGCATAAAATTATTAGATTATTCCATCACTCCCTTATCAGATCCGAATTTCTTCCACCTTTCCCCCAAGACCCACTCTGTCTGAAGGTTCCGGAACTGTTGGATGGATGCCTGACTATTCCATTTTTGACTACGAAGTTCACAGAATTATTGAATATATATAAGCATACCTTGATTAATAGGTTTAAAAAATTACATCCTAACATTTATTTGTTCAATAGGTTCATTTTTGGAGCATGTGGTATATATGATTAGGAGACAATGAGTCTGATGGACAGTGGGAACATTATGGTTTATTTTTCTTTAGAGGCTGATGTTATTGAAGCCTAGTCATGTGCACCTCGCAGTGTCAATGGATTCAGTTTTTACATATTCTGGTGGTACATATACTTTCATATGATACATGATCCTCCTAAATTGGTGACATCAGTATGATTTCCAAATCATCCTCTACCATTTTAAAATCATTCGGTTATGAATATGCTAGGGAATCAAAATGGTAGATACATGTGCTCAGTCTTTTGCATTGTGCCATTGTGCCAACCAGTCAATCCTCATGTTTGTGTAGAAATTGATGTGTAAAAAGCTATATTCTAGTTGGTGTGGATTAATGTGGGTGAATAATACTGTTGCTAACAAAGGGGAGTTTACGAAATGTGGACTGACTTCTGTACTGGATGAAAACAGCTGAGACACTCGTAGGATGAATGTCGAAGTGGATCCCGGTAGCATGTTTGGATAAGGGGTAATGGTTTCGGCATAGACCCTCAAGTGTTTATTGAAGGTCAAAAAAGTAGTTCCATATTATTCTTAGTGTTATTGGGGGTGGGTTGGTAGAGGAGTTGTGTTTTGATAGTGCCCTAGGAATGCGCACTATGTCTACCAAGGCTATTCTAGGATGCAAATACCTATCATCTGTGAAGAAGGCTTCGGTGGATCAGAAAAACCTGATGGTCTCTCATGTCTTCAGTAGGCTGAGGCAAGACCTGCCCGGATCTTCTTCTGACAACATGTTGATAGATAGTGGGAGGAATTAGATAATGGCTCAGCAATATGCCATCAGTGGGGAAAATCAAGTGCATGTGAGTAAATATGTGGGGGCACAGTTGGCGAATCACTTGGATGAGGGACTTTAAGAGGCCCTTCCCGGGTAGGGGGGAACCGTCATACCAGAGCCCATAGAGATACATTCCAATGAAGAAGTGTCTTAGTCCGGAAAGGGTTTCAAAGCACTATAAAATAAGGGGAACAACATTCAGATACATGATGTACATGGTGAATCGGGAGAGTGGGTGAAGGGTGGGGGAAGAGAAAGGATAAGTTTTCCCCTAGCCTCGATTAACACCAGAAATCTTTTTGATGGTTTTCGATTATAAAATTGTGACTCGTTGTCAACTGGTGAAAAATGTTCTTTAGGTACGTAGTCTAGGGGTGGGGAGAGTGATGGCCCGCTCTTAGGGGATAGTGGAAAAGAAGGGTCTAGTAGGGGTCTCCATATCCCAAGGAAGAAGATGGGACATAATGAAAATAGGGACCTAGATAGCTGCATCTTGTGCCAGAGGAGATAATCTAAAGGCTATAAGGACTAATTATACCTCCCAAAGTCTATGGAGACATGATCAAATAAAAATGGTGTGAAAAATGTAACGTATGGTAAGTCAACTAAAAAATCATAGGTGAAGGAGGATGGCTTGATCTGGGGGATTGGATGTGTAATGGATATTATAAAGTCTATGGAGCATGTGATGGAGTAGAAGGATGATAATGATGATCGGTCTTGGATCAAGAATGGTGGCCCTCTCAATGATCCTCAAGGCCTGGTGGGTAAGGAGGATGAAGAGGGAAGACCAATGGGCATCACATAGGGCCCTCTATGATATATTGCATAATACATGGAGGAGAAATGAAATATTCTAATGCACTCCAAGGAAGAAATGACAGAGAAGTTCCTGATCATTAATGCTTATAAAAATGATGCAGGAAGGTTAAATGGTGAACCATTTCATGTGGACCTTAATAGAGAGCAGGAATAGTGTACCATCAAGAAACATATCATCATGACCATAGGATTCATTGCCAATAAAATAATGGTGTAAGAGTTTGTGAAGATGTGGGGAAATGGTCCAATAAATTTGAAGAAAGCATCAAAGATCACCATGAAAAAAAGGTATATGAACCCTCCTAGAAAATATATTGGGGGAACACATCTAATATGTTGAAGTTGGACCACTATGATTTTTCCACCTGAAATATGGTTTGATTTTCTTTGTTGTACTTTATGGTTTCATGCATTCTCAAAAAAATTGTACTCTATAATAAAAATTCTATTTTGGAGGATTTTTGTGTAATCCTATTGTGATCTTTTTCTCACACCCTATTTCTTATTATGGTTTCATGTAGCCCTTTTTTATTATTTGGGTAATGGGAAAAGCATTCTGTAGAATCTTGGTGTCTCTTTATATTTATATTTTTATTTGGGATTGTTTGGAGGTAACATAGTCACATAGAGATTAGTTGGACATATTTTGTAATTATTACTGGTCTATTTGGTTGGTCTAGATTTATCTTTATTTTTTTTGCATATTACTCTAGTTGTATGTATATTTTATCATATATTCAAGACTTTTTTCATTATCATTATTTTACCCCACCCCATAGTAGGCTGCCTATGGTGAATGTTCTAGTTGGCTTGTGCTGATATGTTACCATTTCTTATAATAGGGGGTTCCAAGAATGAATTATTTTTACAATTGTTGATTTTTTATTGTCTTGTGTAGAGGGAAGTAGGATAATTGGAATTTAGAGAGTATGTGTGGAAAAGGGTCCTAGCTAGCTCAGTCTTATTACTGAATCTGAGTTACCATTAGTGGTCATAATGTCCTTACTAATTCCATGGCTGAGTATTTCGGTTCATTTGAATAAATTATATCATATGTTTATTTAGATTAACATATGAAATTTTTTTAATGAAATGTTGTGTGTAAGGCCATATAGACAATATAACATGGTAGTTTATAAAGAAATACCTATTCTATTTAAAGGGTGTTACCCTTTTGTGGTATAATTCATAAATGATATAAATTAATGTTTTTTAAATAAAGCATATGTATTACTATTTTTGGTTCGATGGTTTTGGAATTTTCTATTGAATGGTCATTTTTTGTCTTATATTAAACAGAAAATGACACCTCGATGATCACTTCCATGTACATTATGGGAAGAATCAAGGCTATTTATATAGGCGAATCCTCTAGTGGATAGTCATTTTGTAGAAGTAGTGATCCATACCATTTTCAATCTATGGTTATTAGGATTAGTGTACTAGTTGTGGAATGTGGATCATGGATCGCGATTTACCCAGAAGAATCCACCAATATTTTTTAGTGATAATGGAACACAATAGTTAGAGGAGTCATTTGACCAGATTGAAAATATCATAAACATTTTTAATACACTTTAGGATTCTCAGGTGGGTTTTTCCACATATGAATGAAGGACCTAGAAGAAGATGATGTGAATCAATAGTCCATGATATATTTCATGATGTTATTACCCATGTTTCTTTCAAAATGATCATTAATGAAATGTTTTATTGTGATATGTTATGTGAGGAAAATACCTTGAGTTTTTTACATTAGAGAAAGGGCGAATAATGTTATGGATTTCTCCATTATATTTTATATTTTGGTGCATCTAGCACAAGAGCATGTCACCAATGATTACCTGAAGGGTCAGAGGTTCAAGAAGCGTCTATGATCTGATTTTGGGGAAATGTAATTTCCTTTTCCCTTCTTACCTATGAGGAGGTAGTGGGTAAGAAGTGTTTCATGTGCTAGACATATCTATGAATAGTTTTAAGTGTGGTCCTTTATTGGGTTGAGTGGTTTTTAGGAGATGATAGAGGTAGAACTATTGATTAAAAATTGCATTATAACAATATAAAGTAATGAAAAATCATATGTGGACCATCATTATTAGGCAACAGAGTTTGAGGTTTGAGATATGGTCTTTCTCAGAGTTTCACCTCTCTTGGAACATCGTTAGTAGGGTATGTAACGTATGTTGGAACCATGGTTTTGTGGTCCCTTAGTGATCATGGATAATCTAGGGAGGGTGGAATATTAGTTATATTAAAATCTATATTGACCAGTATTAATGAAATGTTTCATGTTTCCTATTTGAGAAGGTGTATACCTAATCCCATCATTGGGATTAGTTGGGGGAAATTTCACTTGATCCTGATACCACATTGGTTGAGTAACTAGTTCAAATTTTCGATCACTAGGTTAAGGTATTGTGTAGTAAAATGATTCCCCTAGTATATTCATAAGGTTATTGAAGAAAATATGTCCATTAGATGTGGGAGATTAAATTATTCATGAAGCAGTACTGACCTACTATTTTTGAAGATCAATGATCTTGATCTCTTTCTGGGGAAAATTCTATTATAGTTGGGAGATTTTAATGCACTATTACCTATCTGTGAATCCTATTATGATATTTGATGTTGGTTTCCCTTTTAATTTGGTGAGTATTTTTGTCTTAGAATTGAGAGGATACTAGTAATAGTGAAGTAAAAATTTTACTGGATTTTCATATTTTCCCAAGGATTTTCCTTTGTTCGTTGTGTAGTGACACGATGTGTAGAAGCGTGTCACTACATGTAATGATGGGTGGAGTCATATGATGGATTCAATTCTCAATTTGAGTTTTTACATTTTTTGTCAGGGTTACATGTCATATAATGTGAAATCTAGTCTCCTACTAAAATTGAGATGCATTTTTCCACAAAACTCAATATTGGAGGGGTTTAAAACCAATAAAATATTACACACCATGTAATTAAACGATTTCCAATTTTGAGAGTGTCATGTGGGTGATTGAGGGATCATTGTTTTTTCAAACACCTTCAATCTACTATAGATATTCTATTTTCATTTTTGTGTTTCTTCCTTATGTCTAGAAGGATTCATTCCTTAATTAATCAGTTGGGTTAAGAGAATTTTCTCTCCGGATAAGACTCCCTCTCAGTGTATATCTATTGTTTTTGGTTGTGGAATAGATTTTAATAGATATTGTATAATGGATTGGGTTTTATTTCAATAATTTTTAGTATCTGGTCATGCCTTTCCTTGGGAAGGAAGATCTTTCGATTTACAATCCCCATAGGCAATGGATGTTTGGTTTTCATTGCTCTAGAGTTATGTGGACAAGGTTAATTATCAAATTTAGTGAATTTATTTTAGTTCTTATATATTTACATGATATTTGTAATGGAAATTAATTTGTTGAAATTGAGAAGGGAACATTTTCATGTTAAATGGGGGTTTTTCTTTGAAAACGGAATTTCATTGATTTGAACTGGAAACATGGATTTTCAAACACTAAGTCAGATTTGCATGGCTTGGAATTTTTTTTAAAATTTTTAGAGAATTGGGTTTAAAACGTAAATTTATAAACATTACATAGTCAGATCCTTGGGTATGCTATTATAGAGATACATGTAGCCTTGGTGTGTTTTACACAATAGAAAATAACAAACATTACATAAATGGAACCTTGATGTTTCATTTTTGGAATGTTTGGAGGTGACCTAGCCATATAGAGACTAGTTTGTCTAGTTTGTAATATTATATGGTTTATATGGTTACCTCAATTTTATATTTCATTTGTATCCTCATTTTACTATGTTTGTACTTCCATTTTCCAATAATCAATAACTATTCTATTATCTTTGTTTTAACTTAGCTCATAATGGGCTGGCTCGGTGACTGGTCTAGATGGCTTCGGTTGGTCTATTACACATCTTTTTTGGAATTTGTTGGTATGTTTTATCTTGTTAATATGTTTCCATCATGACCCATTTTCATAAAATTTAATTTTTGGACTTCTTCTACCCATTCTGCATCCAAAATTAGTCTTTATACACCTTGTTTGAATAATGATAAATTGATTTCACACCTCTATACATGTGGTATATTAAAAAACTCACCATAATAAATCAAATATATACATGATAAATCATTGAGAATAGTTGGTGAAAGGATCTAACCACTATGATAAGTTATCTTCTTCCTTCTCCCAAATCACATTATGAATACATTCATGATTCTAGTGTATACATACCAGGGGTTACTTCTACACATAAATGACCCTCTCTCCATGACATAATATATATATATATATACAATTTTTTATTTGTATGACTTATTATCGTTAAACTCAACATCATTCATAATTCATTATATACAACAGTCATATCTAGATAAGGTTATTTGACCATAATGTGGTGAATTTAACTTATATGAGATCATAAATCACCAATGGATTCATTTATACACTTACCTCATCTAAAAACATTACGACCCTCATATTTCAATACATAATAATATTATAAACTCAATGATTATGAACCACTCCAAGTTATATTAGTGTAGGAACTAACATATATGTGAACACCCCAAGTAAATTTTGATGGTACAAGAGAGACTTATTTCCTACAAGAATTGTATCCAAGTGTCTCCAATCACATAATATTAACTAATTATCTCTTGATTGGTAATTCCTATTTCATCACACATTAATTTTCCTAATCAACCATCATACCCACCTATGTAAATCGGTATCTCTAACCTAATGAAATAAATAGTATGATCTCTAAAATACCATATTTGGTCAGTTATTTAATGTACCAACCTCATATTATTAAAATAAAATGATACCCAAATCTAGTAATCCAAACTATTTATATCCATCTAATATTATTATTTCAAAGATTTAATGAAAAAAACACACTATTACATTTAAATATAAAATAATGTAGCCTAATATTCACAATAATTATTCTAAAATAAGGCTTATATACTCAAACCATCCCTGTTGTGCTCCTTTATATAGTTTCTACAACATATCCAATCATTTTTGAATTATATATTCTCATTCCACCTCAACTGAACACTATCACTCTCATTATATATGCATTACACCTTGACAGACCCACCCCATGAGCCTTTACATATGGTTTGAACTAATTGTGGATGTCCATGCCACTAATAAACAAATTTCAGGACAATCAATCATTATAGAAATTAAATCAAAATGAATACTTATATAGACCAGTGGCATTGCTCAGTAATATAAAAATATCATAATGATACTAACTATGGAATTTATATTTTTCCCAACTCATTACAATTATAATAACCCCTCACAATGTTCTACAACACATTTGAATATCATGTAATTGAATACCCATTCTTGCTTTTCATAAAAATTATCTTCGTATTTGGGTTATACATGCATTTTCAAGCATTCATCACATCACTACCCAAATAATAATTAGAACATAAAATGACTCTATATACCAGCTAATATACACAAATCTCTAATAATTGACTTGTATCACTTAATCTACATGCTCTCCCACCAGTCCTAAAAACAACCATAATTTTTAACCTCTCCTGATTAATCCATCATAATTTTTTCTTGTAGTCTGAAAGGTATATGAAATTCCATTAAACATCCTGAAATCCTCAAAAAATTAATCCACTATCAAACTATGTTGATTATAATGAATGGGATGAGCTAATATTTATAAAATTTATACCATAGTTGATACCACCTTGAACATACCAAGTATGGTCAATATCCCCTTTCCAATATCATGTGGTTTCTACTCAATCTGATAGTGATGGATTTTGCCCTTCCCATAAACCTAGACACTTGGCTACATTGCCCCACTTTAGATTAAATAAAATCATTGAATATCATCCTCCTATTAATTAAACTCCTTTTACATATCCTAGTATAGTACATAAGTTTTTTTTAAACACAACCCCTAATTTGGTTCATATCAGCAATAATGGCTAGGTTTACAACATATAAAAATATTCAAGGTGAAAAAAATAATATAAACATGGATGGAATATCTCAAATCATCCTGGAAGAATTTTACTATATCATTATCATCGCCAGAATAAATTAAAAACAAAGAAACTATATAAAATGAGATGCACATTCCATAACCAATAGCTCCAGTTTTGTGAGATTCACAAAATTTAATGATCTAGCCCTCTCTTGGGCATTAAGGAATAATTTCTTGGAGGAAATAATATGAAAATACCTATAGTATATGTCTGTGTTTATTCTATCTTGCAATATCATATCTCACCAATGCTTATATAACCCTCAAAGCACATATGTTTTAGGCTTTATACTTCTCTAAAAAGGTTCCTTAATAAGATTGAATATTTTATACAGTGAGTTTATCCAAAACATAACCCATTATCGTAATCCTTAAACCATAAATAGGTGTTGGTGATGTATCTAAAATTCTATCATAATGTTAATTTTTTTCATAGATCTTGGAGAATGATGATCCAAATAACTACTAGAAAACTAGCATATTACAAAAAAATTATTGCCTAGATCATATTTTATCGGGACAATATGGAACACATATCCATAGTCCACCTTTTATTATTGATATAGTTCCTTCATAGTCATGGTGAAAGGTATATCATGGATATAGTTTTACCAGTGTGTTGATGGGTAATTTTTTTAGCATGATAATGACATGGGAATGAGTCTATAGCCTATGTCAGCTATGAACTATGGACATAACCATTGTAACTTGTCTCAATGACAACAATTATCTTTATATTGTGGCTATAGTCTCATACAAATATTCTATCAATATGATATTGTGTATGATCGTGGCTGTAGAATTTAGTATTGTAAGCTACGACCATGATCTGAATCTGTTTGTGGCCAAGAGGGGATATGGTCACAAGTTACCATAGCCAAAATATTTAAATATAATATTTATATATATATATAACCAATTTTATAGAGTGGTATATAAGTTATAGTCGCATTAGGGAGACCAGAGATTGAAACACCACAAAGAACATTTTTTAAAATCTAAATATCGTGATGATGACACAACCATGTCAATAACTACCATGTTTTCTAACCTCTCTGGATAGGGATATGGAGATGGCCTTTGATCATGGATATAGCCATGGAGGCTATTGAAATAAAAATATCATGTATTCATTGAGTGATTGTGGTCATAGAATATGGCCACAATGAAAGGACCTACATCAATGGTAACCAACAATGGCTCTAAGAAAAGTTTCGAGTAGGGAAATCCTATATTACATAAATTGATATCTCTCCAAGCTATTAATCTATATAATCCACCCGCACAATAATAGGTTTAAACACCACAATTTCGGAGGAATGCTCTAACTCGACATATTTGAACATTTTTGGAGGTCTTTGTGGTGTCATATCACTAAAATTATTCATTTAACACTGAGTAAACACTTTATCGTAGTTCTGTATATCAGTATTGATGGGAATATTTAGAAGAAAATCTATCACACTACCTTATATACTAATTATATCGAAATGTAAAACATAATGATTTGTAACTATCTATCCCAACCTACTAACACTCCTCTTTGGTGTAATAAAATTAAGGATTTAAATAATTAATCTTTAATAAGAAATAAAAATGAACTGGTAACCATTAGTTTTTTAAGTAGATTCCCAATTAAAATTTATGTAGGAAAATAATATATATCTTATTTTTGACCCATTAAAAAATTGGGACCTTTATCATAACAAGGTTATCAATCACATATGATAACTAAAATGTCTTGTGAATTATATATTCTAGATTTCTTATATGAACATAGTCCCTCATACAACTGTATTCTATGATTAAAACTATAAATCATTAATCAAGACCCATATTTGTGAAAATACCCAAACTAATAACCTCTAAAAAATAAGAAAAATCTCATCCCTGATTAAATTTTTTATATATAGAGGGGTTAGCTACACCTACACATTGGGGATATCAATTTTTTGGACCACATATTATATCTAACTATAACGGCCTATCTATGTGGGGCCACATAAACTTTAGAATGACTCCCCATATGCTAGAGGATATGGACTAGTGATGAAAGTCTATTTATAATGTGGAGTGACTATACCATGTATATTTAATAATTGTATATATTATTATAAGTAATGATATTAAATCATAACTACAATAAATATTGAAACAAAGAAATTACAACTATATTTATATATAAAAGTAAAACATCTCACTATAGAATAAATGTGAAACCATTTCAATTTAAATCTATCATACTAACATAATTAGTATTTTAACATGTCTAATAAAACACTATACTTCCCAGAAAAGAACAAAATAAAGGATACAACTATAAAACTCATTCTGATTCTCTTTTCAATCCCATATCCCACAACATCGATATATCCTACGTAACTATCAAATAATGTCCCATTAACATTACTTTAATCCTTAATCATGAAATTTACAAACCCAACATGGTTAATTGTGTATGTTTTGAGTGTGTAACTCATTTTTTACCTATAGGAAATCCTCAAAAAATTTCTAATATATATGTCTATGAATATAAAATATGTCAAAACCATAAAGAGTACAAATAATGAATACTCAACACATCCTAACGTACTAAAAAATACACCCAAAAGAAACACTACTTGATTTAACTAATTTTGATGTTTATTTTAAATATATCTCCAAAAGTAAAAGAGATATTACATAAGATTCACCTACAACCAATAACTAAAGAACCCAGAGTGATATTTTAGCATTACAGAAAAGATCATTAACACAGTGGAAACTTGTCATGTATCACACCCAAATCCTCCTTACAACATAAAATAGTTTTGAAATTACACCCATTATATTACATAATTTGATTATTTTGAATTTCTCCCAACACACAATGTTATGACCTAAATTGTTAAGATAACACATAAACAAAACTAATAAAAAAGATTTATGATTAGAATTACACTTGACATATTCATCAACCAATAACCAATTTTAGGATTACACCAAACACTATCCCTCCAAAATTAGAATTTTTTGGTAAAAAAGGACAATAAAAGTGAAATATCACCCCCACATAGGGTGTGTAAAAAATAAAGTCTAAGGGAAGAACCATTAAAAATGTTCACCCATATGGTTTAAAATGAGAGACACTAGAAAAAAATTGAATCTAGGGGACCGCAAGAGAGGCCAAGTAATCTCCCAGTCTATTCCCCCCACCAAATGTTTTGTTGACTCTACTTTTATTGATAAAGAGGTCCTTTCATTTTCTAACTGTATAGGTAATTGACTAGGGAGTGGTACCTATACCCTGAAAATAATCATGAACAATCATAGAGTCCGTTTCTAGATGCACAATGAAAAATTCCCTCAGATTACACATGGACAACACTGTGAGAACTCCAAGAGCCTCCGACGGAATTGAATTACCACTTCGATAGTGGGATGTGAATGCCAGTACCACAGTCCCTCTATAGTCACAAAGAACCCTTCTTACACTCATGATAACCATAGTACAGAATCCATAAGTATATTGCCTAAGGAAACCTTCTAGTGGAACCCAGTAGATCCATATCACCAACACCCTGGAACCATGCCGATGAGACATAGTTTGTAAAGCACACAACATGAGAATAGATGGTTCCTTTTTTCCAATACCATCTTAACCGATCAAGTCAATCAGAATACATCTAGGTCTGGCCACAACCACTCTATATATTGAAGATATCCCCTCAAAACTAGCTCAAATACTTTCATTCCATAATTTCTTGCATCCTAAATTGTAGGCGATAAGATGAACCTCGGCCTCATTCATATTTCCAATGGTCCCCTAGAACCATTGATCCAAGAAATTATCATTGTTATCATCTTAGAAGGAGTTCTCTGTGAACATACCGAAGAAGCTCCACACCTGACGGGCCCATTCGACCTCGAAGAAGATATGGTTTATGTTCTCCTTCTTCTTAATCACACAACAATGAGAGGAGGAATATTTGGTAATGCCTAAGAATTTTATATTGAAATTAGAGGGTATATAATTATACAGGATATGCCAAGTGAGGAAGTTGAGTTTAGTATGAATTTTTTTGCCCAATGCCACTCGGTTCCAGCACTCTTGTTGCCCGTGATAAAATGTTCTCCTGAGGATGTCCATCGAGTTGAAATTACCAGTGGTTGAAGGGGTATAAATGCACTATTCTTTCCCTAAATTAATAAGATTTTTGTCGAACACTACCTATTGAGGGGTGTCCAGAACCGACCAAAAAACTGAGGGTGCTTGCTTGCCTCCCTGAATGAAATCGATGCAGCCGGACATCCTGAATATCCCATCACAATGAAAAACCAATTTTTAATCCATAAAAGGATATGAAACTTCAAAATAATCTATTTTATGTGTGGAAGTATAGTAGGAATGACCCTACAAAATGAAGAATACATGTTTGACCACCTAGCTGATGGGGCTGCAAATCCAACATTGTATCTTTGAGACACAATCCACCCCATAGGATGCATATGTCAATAATTCACCATGAAAGATTCACATGCATGGAATGAATTGTATCTTCTAGAAACCTGACATTAATACCTCCTTTACCGATAGGTCGGGCCCTCTATCTTCATGAACCCACTGCCTCATCCTTCAGAAGATCAATCCTAGATAAACCAAGAATATATTCTTTCAGTGAACCTAATTACCCCATTTGGGACACTGGTAGATGCCATATCCCACCCTGGAATTGTTGAGAGTACCATATTTCCCAAAGTGATTTGCCCTCTGAATGATAAGAGGTGGTTTTACTAGTACAAGACTTGGTCCATCATCTTTTTCACCACATTTTCGATGTCCATAGAACGTAGCCTTCCTGAGGATACTAGGTCACTGAGATAATCTATTGGGAGATACCCTCGCCCCATGCCCAACATGCCGCTCAACCTATCCACCTTAATTGAAGCACATGAGTTTGATATATAGAAACTACTCTTCCCCATATTAAGGATATTCCCACTCTAGAGGTTGTACACCACCAAGAGAAAGTTATAAGCACAAAAAGCCTCAAAACGGTATTCATGAAAATAATCATGTCATCAGCATACATCAAATTTGATGTTGAAGGATGTACGTGATTTCTACGGTTTGGATGAATATATCTATTATTGACACCTTTATTGATTATCCTACTATGGGTGTATTGCATCACGAAAAAGATTCTTGGTGATAATGGATCTCCTCTTTGAAGACTAGACACAGACTTAAATAATACATGAGATCTCCCCATAAAAGACGTTGACGTCCACGATAATGAAATATAGATGAAGATGATATCACATTCCTAATGGGAGAACACCATCATGCCGAAAAACATGTTTATAAATCCCGAATCCATCCTATTATATTCCATACTAATATTGATCTTGACAACCACATTTGAGCCATGTGATTTCGTATTCAAATCCCTCATTAACTCCTATGATAACTCCATGGACCCTAGAATCGAACGGTCTTGAAAAATTCTATGTTTCTCAGTGGATACCCATAGAGGGATCATACAAGATAGTCTCCGATTTATAATACTAGATAATACAGTATAGGGGATGTTGTGAATACTAACAAGCTGGTAGTGGCTGAGGAATTACGGGTCTTTGTTCTTTGGTGAGACAACCAGAGTAGTAACTAATTCCATCTGAAGAAGGACACCCCCGAAGAAGATGTTTTGGATGGCCAGAATAACATCCCATTTTACAAACTCCCTATATCCTCTATAAAAAAAGCCCAATAAGCTGTCTAGGCCAGCTGCGCTTTCTAGGTTTAGATTCCCCATGGCCGCATAAAACTCCTCTTCCTCACAAATACCTTCAAGAAGGAAATTATCTTGCATGGAGGCTAGATTCGGAATCCCTTACCAAAGATGAACCTCCCTCAAAGGATTACCACGGGGAATATTCTCATTCGTTCCCACAATGAGGTCATTAAAAATTTCTAATTTCAATCCCTCAACCACTTCCCTATCACCAGAGAACGTGCCATCCTACATAGCCAGGTTGGTTTTCACAACACACATACTATCCCTAATTAAAGCATGAAAATATGAAGTGTAATTGTCACCAATCATGACCCACTAAGTCTGTGAACACTCTCTCACCCTTAGTTCTTGAGAATGCAACAACACCGACAAAGAATCCCTTTTCTACGGGAGTTCATCAACACCATATCACCCTAACTCTCCTATATATTGGATTTCATACTCTCGATGTCCTATTTAAGAAAAATCATACCCTAATAATATGGGGGTAAGTATGTAGCACACTGTATGAGATCCTAATTTAACATCCTTAGTTTGGAGTGAAAATACACCAAATATTTTCACTGAGATGGTTCACACCAAGCCTTCGACACCACAAGGTCGTAGTCCGGGATGCGCACCCACTGACTGGAAAACGTGAAGCACACATATAATACATTCGACTTAGAGAGAGATAATAGAAGAGGAGAGTGGTCATAAATGCTTCGGGTCAAGTGGTTATCCATCGCATATGTGAACATAGAGATGCCGTGAATGTTGGAAATGCATCGATCGAGCATACATCATCATTGGATATCCCCCCTACAATTGTTGAACAAGGTAAAAGGATTGCGTGAATAAACCAAGCCCATAATCCCCTTACTTGCCATAAACTGCACGATATACATATTATCCAACCTTGGGAATTCACCTTGCCCCTTCTTCTCGTCAGGCTATGTCAAAATATTAAAATCCCCTCCCACCAGCTAGGGCTGGTCACCTGAGTCAAACAAATTTATCTCTGACCAAAACATGTCCCTCCTCTGAACATTGGAAATTATATAAATGAAGGACATAAACCAATCACCACCTTCACACGACACCCTCATCATGATATGCTTGTCCCCACCTGGATCAAATCCAATGATACATCCCTCTTATAGAATAACTAAATGTTCTTATTTGTCAGAGGTTAGTGCATGGAGGCTTGAATTTTGATCTTCTGATTAATTCTTGATTCTTAGTAGTGTTCTACTTGTGCTCATGTCTCTAAACCAACTTGAATTTCTTTTATTAGGCTCTGAGGTGATGAAATATTTTTTCACACTAACCCCAATCCCTTGTAACATCCATATAATAATTGGAATCATTAAAATAATGGAGACATGGTTTTGGCCCTTGGAACTTAGTCATATGAAAAGGGGATAAAGGCCTCTCCTTGTCCTGCAACCTCATATTCATATGCCTTATACACACTACTGGACTCATGACATGCACGACATAGAATGGGAGTGGATGTCTAGAGGGTGTCTTTTGATAAACCCCACTTTCTTCCTTGCGATCCATCCATAACGAAACACCAACCATATCGGATCCTCGATCCTCACAATGACAACAATAGGAAGAACAACCTCTACTCACCACGAGGATGGACTTCACGGTGGGTTCTCTTCCGGAAAATGGGCACCAGAAGGTGGAACACTACATACCCAAAACACGGTGCCTACCAGGATCTTGACCACGAAGGGAGTGGGAACATGACCACCACACCCAGATTTGAGGCTCTTCAAATAAATTAGTAGCCAGAGAAGAACCTGTGAAAATCAATGAATGGGAGGCCGAAGTGGCCCTAAACCACATAATGTAGAATTCAAGCAATGCTCCTTTCAACAACAACTGACCAGGTAAACACAACTAATCTGTGGAATCCATGGATACTAGCATAAAGGTATAATGTTTATGGGGTAAAAGATCCATGCTACAAGGGATGACAATACTACTGTAAGGAGGAGCCAGACTTTTTCAAGGAAACATTTCTAGAATACAGGCAATGGGCACAGACACATGAGGTTGGCACGATGGGTGCGATCGGTCATGCAGAGTTACCATCCCATAACATCATTGATGGGCTTGTGAAACACATCACTCTACAACTAGGTTGAACATTTACACATCATCCATTTTATCTAAACATGATCATGATCATCCTCTAATCCCCCCCCATCTACTGTAAAACTAAAAAACAAAGTTTGGTTGAAATCAAATCTTATTCGAACCTATGTTCATGTGGGATGTTACAGCCTTTGTGTCTAGAGTACATTGAAACATTAATTTAGATTTTAGATATTGGATTCCACTTATAACACATGATATTGTTTCATAAATGTTAGTAGATATTTTGAAAATATAATTTTACATGTGCCTCTTTTAGTTACCCATATATCATTATTCTTATGATTTTCAACTTTTTAGTGACATCCTATTTATCTTCCTTAACCACTATTGTAATAATATCATTATTTCTCCAATTTGTGTAAATTTAAAATAAATATTTAATATAATATACACCAATATACATGTGAGAAATGATTTGGTGGTGTGTATTAATAATCAATATTTATCCCAAGTGACTATAGGGGAACCAATATCGGTTGTAACTTTCTATTGTTCATTGTACAAATCCATTTTCTTCTACTATTTATTATTATATTGAATCATTAATTTCTTTTACTATAAATCCCAAAATTTACAATTAAGAAACCAACCAACAAACAAAAACCTTGAGTCAATTAACATATTGTCAAACATTTAATCTGATTAGATTTTAATGTTTACTTTCTTCTATTTATTTTTGTTGAAACACCATAATTATTCAACATAATAAGTTATTTTTTCCCTCTCCTCATTGTGTTAGAGGCTCTTAATAGATTCCTTCAAATCCACCTATCATAAGATATTTGTAACAACATTATTATGTATTAGATACTAATTTTTGATGAAATTGGGTCTTCTTAGGGACAACTTATCCTTTTTTATAACTCATTCACCCTTTGGATTCACTTTATTTGGGGGGTCGATACTAGATTGACACCCACTACTGTAAATAAACTCTTCCTCTGTTTTTAATCCTAAAATGATGATCAAAACATTATATTTTAAGTGTACATTTATTTTTCATCAATTTAATTAAATTATTATTTTTTATCCAATTTAAATAACCATTCTTTTACCATGAAATATCAAAAAATATTTTTTTGAAATATAAATAAAATAATGAGCCTCAAAATATTAATAATTATAAAAAATATACCATTAATCTTCATGAATTAATATTTATAAAAATTTATATACTATATAGAACGTGGAAATACCCAAATTTAAATAACTAGGATCATTAAATAATAAATAAATGATGGAACTATGAGTTTTAAAACTATGTTTATAAGAATATAATTCATCTTGGACATTTTGGTTATACTTATTTTGGATATACACATCTCATCCATCAAAATTAAGATTCCACTTTGGAATTTATATATTTGTTTAAAATGTTTCCTATCCTTTCACAAGATAAATTGATTTTTATAACAATAACAAGAACGTTTTCAATCCTCTAATAGTTATTTACTCCGTTTTGACAATCATTTCATTCTATTTGTGAAGGACTTGGTCCTTAAAAACTCTCGTTTTGTAAAAGAAACAACTACAAATTTTTTTTACTGTTGTGATTAAAAATGAAATAAATTAAGAACATAAGACCATAAATTCCTTTATAGAAAATAAGAAAAGATTAAATATAAATAAAAATCCATAAAAATGTATATAAATTTAAATAATCTGGAGAAACCCTTCTATTATCTCGATAAAAAATGATGAATTTAATCAACAATATGAATGTTTTTATATACTCTTCAAGTGAAATAATATACAAATGAATGTATGAAATGGTATAAAGATATAAAAAAAATATAATATCATGATATTTTTATAAACCCAATATCTATATGGGTATACATGGGAGATATAAATGGCTTTATGGGTTTTTGAAGGGATAAAACGTATGTAGAAATAATTGAGAATACAGCTCAAAACCTATAAATCTACAAGATATCACAATTTTCTAAATTAAAAGAAATAAATAAACAATGAAACACAATGATATCTTTCTTCTTAGGAAATCCACGTAACCCACTGAGATTATTTTTAATTATTATTTTATAAATCAATTTAACCTTTATGATATTTTTCATATCAGGTAACACTAAAAAGAGTTTATTTTATATTAAAGCACAATGTTCGGATTACATTTTATATAACAAAAGTTAATCATACAAATCACTAAACATAAATTTTATATGTTTCTATTTTTAAAAATCAGGTTATATTGGATTATATACATCAATGACGTTCATTGATGACTTGCATAACAAGCAAGATAGAGTATTACCAATGAATAATATATTATAAAAAAGTTTTATTTAATTTAGTAAGATATAACATATCCATTAAATTAGTTGTTATGAATATAATTAAATATATATATTTTTAAAATATATGTTTTATAAAAAAAATATGAATTCATATTTAACAAATTAATTAAAAAGGAATATTAAAGTTGATTGAATATAAACAGAAATATTATTATTATTGTCGGAAAGCTATTTTACCATAATATTTTAAAATAATTAAAATTAGTTGGTGTTATTATTACAATATTTATTTAATATATTGAATAAAATATAATTTATATTCATAAAATACATTCTATTAAGATTAGTTAAGAAAAAAACTCAATTTTATTCTTAAAACCCTAAATTTTTATTAATGATTTTATAAAACCTTTTAATAGAGAACACACTTTAAATTTATTTTTTTAAACTTTTGTAGATTTAATATATCAATATAAAATTAATATTTGAAATAATTACATATGAATTATGTTAGGGTATATGTTTATTATTTTACTATGATATTTCATTTTTAATGAATAGTGAAAATATAGAATTTTAGCACAAAACTGATTTTTCATCAAATTTATTTGTAAGGATAAATTACATATTTATTTATTAAAATGAATAATTTTATAATATTTATATCAATGAAACCAAAATATGTCAATGAAATGATTTAAAATATTAAATTGAATATATAAAATAGAATATTGATTAACATTTTTACTTTTAAAACCGCATTGTCGACCAGATTATGGGATTGAATTTGAATTAATCTATTCTAATTTTGTGATTTCAATTTAGATAAATGGATTTAATATTTTTAATAAGAAAAATTTATAATGTTTAAAAATTTCAATTTAGTTTTTTACAAAATGTATTAGTGAATATAATTAAAATGGGTTATAATGATTATGGAAAAATTATGCTTAACAGTGGACTAAACATTAACTTTAATGGACCAATTTTCCTGTAAAATTGTACAAGAGTCCTTGAATTTCAATAAATAGTCCATAAAGTACATTACCTCCACAGAGGATTATTATGGGAGCCACCTTCCATGGAAGAAATGAGGGTGGAATTCCTATTGCCAAAATTTAAAAGACTGCCACTCCTCCTCCACTATAAAAGGCCTCCTCTACTCCCACTTCCTCACACGTATAAATCCAATTTTTTCCTCTAATTACATTTCAAATAACTAAAAATCATATCTAAACTCATCCAAGAAGACTCGACTTTGGAAAAATATAATCCAGGGATTTCCTTTGGTGCAAACCAAATCGAGTTACCCAAATAAGATATAACATTTTTACTTAAACTATTTAGTTTTATTTCGACTATACAGTCCATAATCTATTATGTAACACCCCTACCCCAGTCACATAGATTCAGTGCATTATTATGTAACATTATTCTGATCACAAAAGATCATGTCTCAAAAGACTGATTAGTTTAGTAACCTTGGAATCACTAGATACATTCATACTTTTTTCATTACATAATAAAGTGAAAAACTACAATAATATAGTCTCCATATTCCACACTCATATCCCCTTCAGACTATCCCTTCAGGTCAGTCATAAAATATATCTTCATATCCTGGGAAAAATAAAACATAGAAAGGGCTGAGATTAGATGCTCAGTAAGGATAACAATATAGAAGAAGCTTTCATAAATAAGTATAAAAATTTGAGGGAATGTATAACTAAAACAAAAGCCTTTAAAAATTGAACATCAGAATAAAATGGAATAGATAAAATAACATAATTCCATTTACTTATTCACATGGATATTCTACTAGTCGAATAATCGCATGCAATATCACTGACCACTTTCATAATGATGGAAATGCATAATGTTGATCTTTAATTTCCGGGTCAAGGACTCATTCCAAGACCTAAGGGATAACTATAACCGGAACCCAACCTGGAGAGGCTCTGTAACCGGACTCCATCCCAGGGTGCCTCTAATAACCGGACATTAACCTGGAGTGCCTCTAATAATAGGACACAAACCTGGAGTGCCTTTAGAAACTAGAAACCAACCCGGAGGGTCTGCTGTAACCGGACCCCATCCCGGAGGGCTTACATTTACTAGTCCCCAACCCGGAACATACTATTCCAACACATTCATCTTATGAAGAGTATGAAATATAACATAAACATTCGTATTAAAAATAGTATGAAAAAACATTAATCATATACCATTAATGGCATAAAAATAACTCATCTATAGTCAAACATATCACAAAACCTTAAATACAATATGGATGATTTGTATCATAATAAATAAAGTTCAAACAAGTGTAAAATTTATCAAAGGATGTGGAAATAGATGAAATCAAAACTATTTGAGTGAAATATCTATTTTTTTAAATCATTTAAAAGGCATATAATTATAAAAAAACAGTTACTTTGAAAATATTCTTATATGATTGTAAGGGAAGCTTCAAAATTTTATAACGGTGGAAAATAGCCGCACCGGCGGTATATTTTATAAAAAGACATTCTTACATTAATTATTTTGAAAATTTTAAAAAGGACCTTGTTTGGAAAATGATAGAAATATTCCTTTGTAAACTTCTTATAAAAAGTCAAACACGGGTATAAATGACTTTAACCCATATTCTGTAAAATAGTAAAAATGTTTTGAAATAAATTTTCAGGAAACATAGATGTAGATGATAAAGAGGTCCCAGTAGATAATTATGTATAAAAAACCTCAGATAATGACGTGATTTTGAAATAAACCCTTACTAATTTGGTATCTAACGAAACATACACCCCATGAAAAAGGTATCATACAATGAATATGTAAATACACATAAATTAAAGCATATTAAATAAAGAATACAATTATGGGGAGTAAATACACCAAAAAAAGGTAATAGTGGCAATATGGCATGAATTTCATTGGAATAAGGAGTGAGATAAAAACCCCTTACCTTGTACTTTTCCTTGGTTATGGGTAGGCTAACCTCCTCTTCTTCGGGTTCTTCCTTTTGATTTGATCAAAAGGGATCCATAGCGCAGATTTCTGATCAAACTAAGGCCTCTAGGATGAAGTGAGGTAAGTTGAGAGGATATTTGCGTAGGGGTTGGCCGAGCCAAAAGGCTATGAATGTATTAATTAGTCATATTGGGGAGTGCCCTTTTATAAGTGTTGTGAGGGGCACCTTTGGAAAATCTAGAAATAATATTTTATAATAAATACATATTCGGTTACTAAGGGACCCAAAGTGTATTATTAAGAGTATAAGGTAGGTATGGGTTGAAATAATTTCAACCAATAGATTTTAGACAGGTTTGGGTCATTAAATTAACCATATCTTTTAGTTTAAACTCTTAGTTAATTAGTTTGACATTTACCATGACACATTGTATTTTTATATTATATAGTTAATAAACTTAATATATACATAAAAGAGACTTCCATGTGGTCCATTAATGATAAAAATATCATGATATAAGTCCTTTTGCTGAACCATAGATTTTTAAGAATAGAATATAAATTAATAATATAATATTTGTTTTAAAAACTCATTTATGTCAATTTTGACACTATTCAATAATTGATTTTTTTAAAGTCCTAGAAACATTATTAATTCGAAAAAAATTCATTTATTAAATACTATAATGTCATATTAACCAATAAAATTCATTTATGTCATCAAAACATTGAAATTAAATTTATTTTAACATTTATAATACCAATTATTTGATTCATTCATTAATAAGGAAAATTCTGCATCATTATTGTGTTATAAATAATATTAATTATTAAATGCCTAAAAATTATAAATAAAATACCATTATTTAGGAATCATTTTATATTTCTAAGAATATTTATATTCTACAATCAAACATATATAACCGTATGTAAAAATTCTTTTTCTAAATGATATATGCTTATGTCATTTTTTTATTTTTTTTAACTTAATTAATATAAAGTTTCCTTATCACCTACAAGTGGCTCAATGGGGTCCCAAAATCTACCCAAAGATGTCCATGGTTGGACATGTATCATCCAATAAGGTTAGTAAACGTTTTAGGGTAATTTATAATTATTATAATATTATTTTTTTACCCTTATTTACCAGATTTACACTTTAACCATGTTAAATAAAATATGTACCGATGTAATTATTCAAAATGTCTATAAATAATTGTAACCTATTTAACAAATTTGTACATCCTGATTCAATATATGAAATCCATTTTTCCAAATTCAAAACACATAAGTGGCAGAAATTAATTTAAAATTAATTCCTGTTGTTAAAAAAAAAGCGTGTTTTTAAAAGATAATTACTATAAAAGATTGACACTTTTTTATGTCTGGTTTAATTATGAAATTATGTACAATGACCAACATTGTATTAAATGGTAAAAATATATTCTAAATATACTTTAAACCCACTCAAATTAATAATTTATCACAATTAATTATTTCAATTAAAAAAGTTGTTTTTAATTAAAATTTAGAAATTTTCACTATTCATGAAAATATAAAAGTTATCCAAAATGTACCTAAATTTCATCCTAGGATAATTTCTATATTCTGAATACAAAAATGAGGTCCATTTTGAAAGGGAAAATTTATAAAATTAAAAAATATGGGTATTACTATTCATAACGTCTAGTTTGATTGGTTGTGGTGTGTGTTAGAACTCGAGGTTGCGTACAACACAGACTACTGTATTATTCAAAGAGAAGCGTACCATGGAAGATTGGGGTGTTACATTCTGCCCTCCTTCAATAATTTTAATCCTCACAATTTTAAATTGTTCTTTGAAAATAATAGGTTGAAAGTAAAAAATACCTTTGTGGAAAACCCACATCGGAAATAAGGTTCATAAAATTTAGCCTTAATAAGAGGGAAAGGGAAATGAAAAAGTCACCACCAAATTATGATCTCGATTAGGATAATATTGGTAGAAATTAGAGATACATAATTGGAGTAAAAATGTAAATATTTATAAGGAGTGATTGAGGTCATCAATCACAAACAAGTGTAAAATTGAGGGCCTCAAAGCCTTCAATCTATGGTTATTTAAAATATCTTCAGTTCAACAAAACATAAGTTATTAGGATAAAACATTTTTTTATATAACTTTCCTAATGTTTAAGAGTTAATTTATAAGAGATATGAATATAAATATATATATATATATATACATGACAAGTAGAGTTTAAACTTTAAACTAATTTCTCCAACAAACTCATGTTTCACTCAAAAAGATAATAAATCTAAAAAATATTATATTTATCTTAATCGTAAAAAGTTCCATATATTAACACATACCATTTAGACTGGGAAAAATATTTTGTAATAACCAGGGACTTCCTGTAGGCTAGTGGTAGGTAATAAAGTCATATCTAACTATGGTTGTGGGTTCGATTCCTGTAGCTTTGTCCGATGTGATGGGTTATCCCTCGACCTGCAGGTTGTCCTTTTAATTAAACAATAGTATTATAATATCCCAAAAATAATCTTAAGAAATGATTTAACATTAAGCCATACTATCCAAAGTTCAACATAATCCATTCAAAACTTTATAGTTATCCAAAATACTTCTGTCCAAATTCTCCCTCTTAAATGATTCTAAACTCCAAAATCAGTTGTAACATCAGATTCACCAAACAAAGTAATGATTCATATTTTCAAATACTAAAAATAGGATTACCTTCATCATATTAAAACATAAATGAAAACAACAAGTATTGTAGTACAATCCTTATATATATCACATTATTCTTATAACTAGAATATAATCCATGAGTCCAAAAAAAATTCATTAATTATTCAAATTCATCTGTAGTAACTACATAAGCTTGGCCTTGCTCCCTTGGCCTTTTCTAAGTTATGTTTCCTTGAAGCGTAGGGAATTCATTTTCATGATGCCCCATTTCCCTACAATTGTAGCATTCAACATTGAGAGCCTCTTTCATTCCCTTACAATAACAAGTCTGGTAACATTTGTATCCACATTTGTAACAAACTCCCATTCCTTTTAGGCAAGTGCTGGGGTGTTTCTTTCCACAATTATCAAATAATGGAAAAATCCTTCTTTCCCCTTTTCCCTTTATCTATCTCTTTCTCCACTGTTATCTTCTTCACTTTACTTTTTTGTCACAAGACTTAGAGAATTCTTTTTCTGTCTTTTTAGCACAGGAGACAATATCTTCTTACGATGAGAAGGATTGTGATACTAAATCTTGATGGAGAAATGGTTTTAACCCATCAAAAAAACAATCAATCTTACTTCTTGGGTTATGTATATAATCTGCAGCATGCCTCGCTAACCTTGTAAAGATAGACTCATACTTTGCAACATTCTCATCATCCTTTTGCCTCAGACTCAAAAATTGTATTTCCATATTTGCTCGATGGTCAAAAGGAAAGTATTTTCCTATGAAGAGATCTTTGAACACTCCCCATTCCATATTTTATACTTCATCATCTTCATTTGTGTTTTTTATCAATGACCACCATTGATCAGCATCTCTAGTGAGGCGATAAACTACCATGATAACTTTTTCCCTGTCACTACTCCCCAAAGCCTGAAATATTTTTTCTAGGGAACTTATCCATTTCTCAGATACCAATGGATTTGTGAACCCATTGATTGTTTGTGGTTGTTGACTCATGAAGAGATCTAACATTGATCCTCCACGTTGTGGATCAGGGAGCTCTATACGGGTAAGGTTATTATTCATAACCAGAGTGAGTTTTCCCAGTATGGTGATTAGCTGATCTGCACCGGTGACATCACCAGCTCCACTATAATTATCTTAATAAGGAGGGGAATCCCTACATTGAGTGTGTTCATTGATACCGTTTCCATTCCTTCCACTATGCTCCATTTCTAAACAATGGCATAAAATAGATCAGTTTATGATTCAAAATACGTAATTCAATACTTATAAAACACTTTACATAAATTGAACTATTTATGGATATAATCCATAATCATAGAAAAATTTCTTTGATGAAGTATATACTCATAAACCCTTCATTATGTTTTGTAAAGAAAATGAAAATTTTCCTAAGCATATCCCCCGGGACTGTCGAATCCAAGATTGCAGGAAGGCCCGTTGTCATGCACGAGTTCCCGTTCGAGTCTAGATAAATGCGGTTTTTCTGGGTTTTATCCCTACGTACATCTGCTCCAGAGCCGCCTCTACCTCCTCGTATCCAGATAGGGATGTATTGCTTGGAAAACTCACAAAATCTCTACAATACCAAAATTCTAAGAATTTATTTTATACTAATCCTCAAAGTCCATCTTAGGTGCATGTGATCTAATCAGAGTTTGTATAAATCTAGCTTCCAAGGTTTCCAATAAAATTCCTCTGATACCAACTGTAACACCCCGACCCCTCTCACCTAGAGTCGGTGCATTATTCCGTAACATTGGTATTATCACAAAAGATCAAGTCTCAAAAGACCTATTAGTTTAGTATCCTTGGAATCACTTGATACATTCATAACGTTTACATTACATCATAAAATTAAATACAATAATAATGTAGTCTCCATATTCAACACTCATATCCCCTTCAGACTATCCCAGTAGGTCAATCATAAAATATTTTTTCACATCCTTGTAAAAATAAACATTGAAATGGGTTAGCTCAAATGCTCAGTAAGGATAAAAATATAGCGGAAGCCTTAATAAATAAGCATAAACATTTTAGGCAATGTATATCTAAAACAAAAGCCATTAATACTTGATCTTAAGAATAATATAGCATAGATAAAATGAAATAATTCCATTTACTTACTCGCATGGATATTCTTCAAGTCGAATAATCGCATGCAATATCACTGACCACTTTCATAATGATGGAAATTCATAATGCCGAACTTTAATTTCTATGTTAAGGCCTCGTGCCAAGACCTAAGGGATAAATGTAACCATAACCCAACCCGGAGAGCCTCTGTAACCGGACTTCATACCAGAGAGCCTCTATTACCGGACTCCAACCCGAAGTGCCTCTAATAACTGGACACCAACCCGGAGTGCCTCTAATAACCGGGCACCAACCCGGAGTGCCTCTAATAACCAAACACCAACCAGGAGGGTCTACTGTAACCGGACCCCAACCCGGAGGGCTTACTTTTACCGGTCCCCAACCCGAAACTTACTATTCCAACACATTAATCTTAAGAAGAGGATGAAATATAACATAATCATTCTTATTAAAACTAGAATGCCAAAACATTAATCATAAACCATTAATGGCATAAAAATAACTCATCTATAGTCAAACATATCACAAAAACTTAAATACAATATGGATGATTTGTATCATAATAAATCAAGTTCAAACAGGTGTAAAATTTATCAAAGGATTTTGACATAGATGAAATCAAAACTATTTGAGTTAAATATCTCTTTTTTTAAATCATTTAAAATTCACATAATTATAAAAAAACATTTACTTTGAAAATATTCTTATAAGCTTGTAAGGGAAGCTTCAAAGATTTTATAATGGTGGAAAATAGCCGCACCCATCGTATAAGTTAAAAAAAGAAATTCCTACCTTAATTATTTCGAAATGGTTAAAAAGGACCTTGTTTGGAAAATGATAGAAATATTCCTTAATAAACTTCATATAAAAAGTCAAACAAGGGTATAAATGACTTTAACCCATATTCTGTAAAATTTTAAGAATATTTTGAAAAAAATTTATATGAAACATGGATATGGATGATAATGAGGTCCCAGAAGATAATTATGTATAAACAACCTCGAACAATGAAGTGATTGTGAAATAAAACCTTACCAATATGGTAACTTACGAAACATACACCCCATGAAAGAGTTATCATACAATTAATATGTAAATACATATAAATTAAAGTTTATTACATAAAGAATACAATTATGGGAAGTACATACACCACACAAAAGGTTATAGTGGCAATATGGCATGAATGTCACGTGAATAAGAAGTGAAATGAAAACCCCTTACCATTTACTTTTCCTTGGTTGAGGGTAGGATGACATCCTCTTCTTCGGGTTCATCCTTTTGATTTGATCAAAAGGGCTCTATAGGTTGGATTTTTGGTCAAACTAAGGCCTCTAGGTGGATGTGAGGGAAGTTGAAAGGATATTTGGGTAGGTGTTAGCTGAGCCAAATGTCTTTGAATATGTGAATTAGTGAGAAGGGGGGTGCCCTTTTATAAGAGGGGTGAGGGGAACCCTTGGAAAAGATAGAAATATTATTTTTATAATAAATTCATATTCAGTTTCTAATGTATATAAAGTGGATTATTAAAATTACAAGGTGCGTATGGGTTGAAATAATTTCAACCAGTAGATTTTAGACAGGTTTGGGTCATTATATTAACCATATATGTTTAGTTTTTACTCTTAGTTAATTAGTTTGACCTTTACCATGTCCGTTTTAATTTTTATATTATATAGTTAATAAACATACTATATACATCCAAGAGACCCACAAGTGGTCCATTAATGATAAAAATATCATGATATATGTCCTTTGGCTGATACTTAGTTTTTTAGTAATATTATATAAATTAATAATATAATATTTGTTTTAAAAACCCATTTATGTCAATTTTGAAACTATTCAATAATATATTTTTGTTAAAGTCATAAAAACTTTATTAATTCGAAAAAAATTCATTTAATCAATAATAGAATGTCATATTAACCAATAAAATTCATAGATTTCATCATAACTTTCAAATTATATTTTTTTAACATTTATAATACCAATTATTTGATTCTTTCATTAATAAGGAAAATACTGCATCATTATTATGTTATAAATAATATTAATTATT
The DNA here is from genome assembly GCA_963277665.1 of Viscum album. Lineage (NCBI taxonomy): Eukaryota > Viridiplantae > Streptophyta > Magnoliopsida > Santalales > Viscaceae > Viscum > Viscum album. The sequence goes on along the minus strand of OY728162.1, from coordinate 342,548,918 downwards.
AAAAGTCTAAAAATAATAAATAAAATAAAATTATGTAGGAAATATTTTTCACTTTCTAATTAATATTTATAGTCGAAAATCCAAGATATATAACCCTATGTAAAAATTGTTTTCCTAAAAGATATATACTTCTGTCATTTTTCTATTTATTTTAACATAATTAATATTAAGTGTCCTTATCACCTACAAGTGGCTCAATGCGGTCCCACAATCAACCCAAAGATGCCCATGGTCGGAAATGTATCAACAAATAAGGTTAGGAAATGTTTTAGGGTAATTTATTATTATTATAATATTACTTTTTTACCCTTATTTACCGGATTTACCCATTAACCAGGGTAAATAAAATATTTACCGAAGTAATTTTTCAAAATGTCTAAAAAATAAAAGATAACTATTTACACAATTTGGACATACTGATTCTAAATATGGAATCCATTTTTTCAAATTCAAAACACATATGTGGTAGAACATAATTTAGAATTAATTCCCATTGTTAAAACAAAAAGCATGTTTTTAAGAGATAATAACTATCAAAAGATTGACAGTTGTTTATGTCCGGTTTAATTATGAAATTATGTTCAAGGACCAACATTGTATTAAATGGTAAAAATATATTATACATATACTTTAAAACCACTCAAATTTATAATTTATCACTGATAATTATAATGATTAAAAAAGTTGTTTTTAATTTAAATTTAGTGATTTTCACAATTCATCAAAATATAAAAGTTATCCAAAATGTACCAAAATTTCACCGTAGACTAATTTCGATATTACAAATAAAAAATTGAAGTCTATTTTGAACGATAAAATTTTTAAAATTTCAAACTATGGGTATTACTTTTCATATCGACTTGTTTGATTGGTTGTGGTGTGTGTTAGAACTCGATGTTGCGTACAACACATGCTACTGTATTATTCAATGAGAAGCGTACCATGTAAGCTTTGGGTTTTACATATTATAATTACATGATTGTATGAAATACACATAGGAAGTATAGTAGGATATTTATATTCTATAGTTTCAACCTTAACAGACACGAATCCATATAACGGTTAACAAACATAATATTTACGTATACGGTGACCTATCGTCTCAAAAAATGATGACTATTCATTTTTTCCATCACCACCTCTCAGGGAAGAATTTATTATTGAATACATATTTATATATCATATATATGATATTTTTAATTTCATTATCGTTCACCACCTCCACTTAGGTTTTCTACCTAGTCCAAGAGTGTAGATAATTTTCTTCTGGTAAACTAATTCCTTGACCATTTATTTTTGGTTATGAGTACTATACTTAGTAACCTGTTGTATTTCTTAGCGTTGTGATACCTGTGGAGATAATATTTTTAATTCTTGGATTTTTATTGTTTTTTCCTTGATATGAATGTTGATTATCGAAAAAGATAACATGGAAAATGGGCATTGAAATTGATATACTTTCTTTGGTTTTAGAATAATGGAAAAATTGAAATGTTTACCATGTTTTCGATAACACTAATTTACTACAGAACTTGTCATGATTTATTAGAGATGAAATTATAAGAAATTTATACAAATTCATTTTAGGGAACACCTAGGTGGGATGATTTTGATCATGTAATCTCATACCTTGTACACCCCTTTTTGGTGCATATACATTTGTATGTATTTCAATGTAGGGATATGAAATTTACTGTAGTGAGGATGTGGGTTTTCATGTTGGTTGTGTTGTGTAGTTGGTGGTGAGATGGAGGGTGGTATCCCACATTATCACATGGATTAGTTTAATGTTTTTATTGTCCCATTAAGTTGGAATTGTCTCTTTGAGATTTTAGCAACATTAGTGGGTTTTTTTGCTGTCTTCTTACAATAATGAATCATATATATATATATATATATATATTAATATTCGGATGCATCATTTTCTGTTGACTATGTTTATAAATTTCCATGTTATAAATTCTTGTTGGGAAACATTATCCACTCTGTGTGTTGTTCTATGTATCAGTGCTGGTATCCAACTAGTGAGGATCTGGAACACCCTTCAGGTACATCACATATCGGGTCAAGTTCCATGTTTTTGGGTAACTCGGGTTGATTTGTTACATAGGTTGTGAACTTATAATGATATTTTTATATTCTCATATCCTTAGGGTCATGTTTCTCTTATTTATTTATTTTAGTTACCATTATTGTGCATTCATGATCACCCCTTTATTATGTATTCTTCCCCCATTTTAAAAAGAATTATTTTTATGCAGAATTACTAATTGGGGATAACTTTGTGGGGAACATTGAAGATCATTCACTGGGTTTGAATATAGTTTTCTCAGATACCAAATGCACCAAACTAATACGGTCCTTATTTGATAATTTGTATAATGTTTAATAGATTCCAAAAAAATTGATGTATTTTATATGATTGAAAATTTGGGGTTGATATAATGCACATGCATGATATATCCCTTAAAACATAGGAAGGATTTTCTTGATCCATATGGTTTGTTAGAAACTTTTTAAAAGAGAAATATACATGGAAATATATATTTAACATTTCGTAGTTTCATATAATTCCATCTTAACCAAAAAGAAACTAATAAAAAAATAATAAAACTATAAAAGAAACCCTTTTGAATCCACACATTTTTCTATATTTAACAAAACATTTAATAATAATATTTTGAGTTACAAATATTTTAAATTTGATAACAATGTTATTTATTACACATTATTTTTTTATTTATTACATCGGATCACAATTAATATAATCAATAAGTTAAAGAGGTATAATTTATTTTTTAATTAGTTACATTAAATAATATATTATTAAAAGTGGTATATAAGTATTATTTGAATGTTTCTTATCATTCTCATAATTCCTAATGGTTCATAAAACTACATTAGAAAACATGGGAATATTCATAAAAAAGGGTTGAGCAATAAATACCAATAATTTAATAAAAAATCATAACATGAATAAATTAATACATATTTGAACATACGATTTTAAATTCAATATAAAAGGGGTGATATCTATATATATATATGAACAATAAGATAAGATGTAGCATGTTATTTTAAAGGCAACATGAGAATGTTTAAATGACATTAAACATGACATCATAAAAATAGGTTAATGATAACTTCGAAAACATCATAAAATGGTGAAAAATACAAATAACTATATATGTTCACTCACTATTCCCATAGAAAATGTATCACGAGACCAAAAAATTACCTAGTGCATTGGCGCATTATATAATTCGGGGAGAACCCATCACTTTCATATAATTAACATGAATAAGTGTGCCACATATATCATTCTTCATGGAGTAATTGGTCATTATAATTAATCCCATGATATTATAATATGAGTTACATACATGTAAGTACCCAATAAAATAATTAGAAATGAATCCATGTGAATACCCGCATGTGAAATTGGGTATTGGTTTATACCTTACAAATATTTTCCATGGAATATAACAGTAACATTTCAACAAAGTAATAGAATTACATAAATATTCATAAAATAGATATATAAGATAAGGTTGGGAATTTAATAACATGGAAGTAAATAATAATATATGGTGGATATTTAATAACCTAAATCAACATGAAATTTTGGGAATTAATATGCATACAACAAGGTGGGTTCTTAAATAAAAACATTACATGCAAAAAAAATAAGGATAGATCATGTTGAGTAATGGGTGTAAAGGATGAATCAGGGGATGGACTAAGGAGATTTTAAAAGGGGAAACTCATCTCTTTTAAATTACATGGCATCTATGAGTGAAATGGAAAATCATACACCATCAATATGAACTAGAAGCCAAAGTGCATTACAAAAATTAGGTTCTTAAATAAAGAGGAGAATATGAAATCTTAACAAATTTTGGCATAGTAACAATATAGGAATATCTTATAAAGAGAGGTTATAAATGATATATCATTTTTAATACATAATTTTTATTTTATAAGGATATTTATAAAATCATGGAAACATAAATAATTAATATTTAAAATGGTAATTACAAAGAAGGTTCTTGAATGAAGAAGAAGAGAGATACATCACTACCCTTGAGGGAGGGAATTTAAATTCATGGGAGGAGAATCACGAGATATTGAGGGAACCATGATAAGACTCTTTATAAGTTAGTGTAGTGTATGTATTTGATCACTGGTTTTTTTCATAGATGAATTTGAGTTTTATAATGCTTATATAAGATATTCAAAGGGATTAGTTTTTTTTCCAAACATAGGATTTAAAATTTATATAAAAATATAATCAAAACCACAACATATTCCATTTCCTTCCCATGTTTTCGTTGAAATTGAATTTGTTTTCATTATTTTATAGGTTCATGGTCCTAAATTATTATAATATTACAATTATTTATGTGAAAGAGAGTCATGTTCAAAATTAAATTTATTTAAAACCATAAAATATGATTTATTTTTTGGAGGATTCATAACGGAATTATAATTTTTTTTAAATAACATAGAAATAGAATTATTTTAAAGGGGAATCCTATATTTGGCCTTGTATACCCATTATAGAATTCATTACATCACTTTTGTGTATGTCTGATGTCATAATACAAACAATATATTTATACCTTATGTAATTTTCAAATGAAGATTCGTCGTACTAGAAAAATTAAGAAACATTTTTTGTTTTATAATTTCAACATTATTATTTTTGTAAAAATTAATTTCATAAAAATATTTTCCCAAATATCTGAATTTTCACTTTTGAAACAAGAATCAAAATTTAATGAGAAATGCAGATTTTTTGTAAATAATAGTTATTCAACCATTATAAAAATTAAATTGAACATGATAAACATTATATAACATTAAAAAATAATTATAATTATATAATACTGTTTTTTTATAAAAATATTAATTTTTTTTAATTTATGAATTATTAAAAAAGGAATGTCTTAATAGAAATCGAATGTTAGAAAAAAATTTGTTTCCAATGTATAAAAATTTATTTTGTATCAAAAACATTTCATAATTAATTATAATTATGAAAATACAATCATTAATATATTCAAATGAAAAAATAAATTATCATACTATTAGGTAAATATTGTATCAATTCCTCATAAAATTATTTTTACTCTTAATTAACCTATTTTCCATTTATTGTGTCATTAAATATTTACTATAGTTACTATTCATATATTCGAAAACTAAAGATAAACTTATTAACTAATATTAGTTATGATTATTTTAAATATTTAATTAATTTTATAATTATCATTTCACATTGGTAAAATAATTTTATTTGAAATAAACCTCTCTCGCGGAATAGAATGTTTTTTTTCTTCTAAAATTGCATTTTTCATTAAAAATATGACATTACATTAATTATATAATGAGTAATCATTACCATATAAATTTCAATTAATAATGATAGATTTGTGATCCAAATATTTAATTTAAATCACTCCCCACTTGCTTTTATTTTTAATTATTAGAGAGGATAAATATTATTAATTAAAAAATTGTTTTCATACGAATTTGTTTTGAGGCCTCAAATTAATCATTTTCAATATTTTGGTAAAAATATTATTGAAATTTTTATAACTAAATTAAATATAACAAATGAATTATTATGTCATGTTTTAATAATATGAAAATAATAATTTTAATTTTAATTTACTTAACATACCTAAATAAATGTCTCTTACAAAAATGGATATATCTCACTATTCCATGAAAAATAAATATTTTTTGAAAATTAAAAAAAAACTAATCATATTTTTTTTATAAGAATATGATATAAAAAATGAAGATAATTTAATAAAATAAATTTTATAAATGTTCACTTAAAAATGTATAATATTAAAAAAATTACCTTAGAGGAAAACATATTTTAAAGACATTACAAAAAAATAAGTGATTATTTACTCAGATGTTATCAATACGTTTTTGTTTACTAGGAAATTTATACATATATTTCAGAAAGTAGTTAAAAATAACCATATTCATAATATTTCATATTTAAAAATTCATTATTGGTATGGAATTGGTGTTGCATATCACAAACTACATCGAATATATAATTATATTTTAAAAACTCAAGGAAATACATTATTCCCCCTATTTAAAAAAAATCATCCATAAAATTTGAACATAATCTTGGTAAAAATATTTCAAATCATTAAAATATCCTAACTGAAATCCCACATTTTAAAAATTGTTAATAAAACTACCAATTGAAAAGAGGCAAATGAAATTATGAATTTCAGAACATAACTAGGTTTTGATGTAGGATAACTATAATGCCAAGTAAAAATATATCCATGGAATTAGAATAGTTTTCTCCCAATGAATACTAGAGAGTGTTACATAACATTATTTGGATAAACTAAATGACCAAAAAACCTTAAATATAATTTGGTAGAAAATACAATCAATATATAAAATATTATATTCATTTATGTTTCAAGATTATTTGCCTTTAGTAAATGAATTCCATTACCATATTGTCTTGGAACATAAGGAAATGACATTTTATGAATGAAATAATTTCATTTATTTATTTAAAAACAATAAAATAATTTCTCCAAATAATGCATACTCAAGATGTTTTTTTATGACTAAAGCACAAGAACAAGCATCAATCGGATCACTTAATCTTCTAAATAATAAGAAGTTATACCTCATATCTTTACAAAATCTATAATAGTTATAATTAATTAAGGCTATAGATTAAATTAATAAACATTAACGCATTAATATCCAAGATTCAATGAAAATCCCAAAGGTTTAACATATATAATTTCCTAAATAAATACACCAAGATCGCAACTAACACCAAAAATCATAACATTAATGAATGATTAATCCTCAAAGGTTGTCTCATACCATTTATATATCTCTTCCAATAATATAATATAATTCTTATCCAGTAAATATTTATATTAGATTAAATGTGTATATATACCTCAACCTAATAAAAAACATCTGAAATATCATTAATCAACTCAAAATAAAAAATATTTGATCCTATAATATGATTCCCAAAATAACATTAATCAATCTAAAAATGCAACCAATAAATAATAAAAATTTGATAACAATTATTCTTAATAATTATATTAGACTTATAAATTTCTTCCCAAGATGAATTAGGATAATACAAACAGTAAAAAAATATTACGAATTACCGATCCCTACACAATGTGTTTTCCAAAACACCACCTTATTACAAATCACTTTTATAGGTTATTTGTACCATTGTAAATATGTTTCAAATACAAAAAGAAAAAATACACTCAATTAATCCATATATGTTAAATGATTCTAATATATATAATTTTTTTTATATAATAATTCTAAATCATAATTCTCAAATACCAATACATAAACACTTTAATATTTACACTATAACGGTTTTCATAACATAGGTCCTTCCTTATTCTTGGATTTAACCCTTGGATTATAGAATTGGTTGTGATAATTCCCCTGATATCCACACATAAAAAACGAAAAAAAGGTGTAGTGTGAATTATTTTAGTCGCTTCCATCAAAATATTGTTTTATTAAACATCAAACAGATTACTTATTCCTAATCAGTCCTCACATAAAACACCACCGAGTTCTTTTGTTGTAGTTCCCTTGGTTCCACATTCCACATTTTTTACATGAAAAAATAAATATTAATTACATAATAACTTTTATCATTTTAACATCCTTGATTCAACATCCTCATATTTATTTATACAATTGGAAATTAAACAATGTGATAGTTTTTTATTGTTATTCTTTATATATGGGTTGGAAAATTCATGATATTTTTTAAATGATATCCCATCTTGTATGGTATCTCTTTTGTGAATTCATCAAATTTCCAGTCACATTGTTTTTTAATGGGTTACTAATAAATCTATAAATTCACTAGAATAATGGAAACTTGGGTATGATTAATTTTAATCAATTGAAAACAACAATTAAAATCCAATAACATTAAAGTGATGCCTTAGAAATGTCATGTATTTCCTTATCTTATAAATTTTTAGTGACATCCATGTTCTATTTCCTAACATAGACACCTATGGATGTTTTTCCCTAAATAATGGTTTTTAAGGGGTTTATTAATTTTAAAAATCAAATCCCCCCTGAGTTTAAATCTTTGTGTGCATTAATAATCATTTTCATAAAGAATTTTATGATTTATTCTACCTCAATACAGAGTTTTCAGGGTTATCACACAAAGGTACATTTATTTCGGTTCTACATCCACGTGTTTTGTCTAAAGAGGGATATATTATCCAAGAAACCAATTACAGTATAATTTTCCAAAATAGAGGTATTTATTCATATACATTGTTTTATCTATCTGTATTTCACTATGTTATTCTAATCCAAAATAGAGAAATTACTGGACATACGTATGATACCAACTACAAAAACCAGAGTTTTTATTACAAATAATTTCTTTCTTTTTTACATAATAATACAATTAAGAAAACCTATATGGCTGATAATTCTAGTGTATTTTGGTAATTTGGCCAATTATATAACATCTTAAAACAATTGGTATATTAGTATTATCGAAAACATCCATAACATGCTCATAATTTTCCATCACTTATAAAACTATATGGGATATCATAGGGACATACGTAAGAAAGTGGTGATGTATAAATCAAAGTAATGGAATAAAAAATCATAACATGAAGAAATAATTAAATTTTATATAATTGGAATTTTAATGGAACATTAAAGTGGTGAAATTGAAAACATGAACCTTGATGCATGATATAACATAATAAAATATAGGAAACTCGAGAATTTAAAAAAAATTAAAAAAGAAATCATAAACATATATCATGGATAACCTCTATGCAACACCCCTTTATTTCACAGTATGTTTCTTTTTAAAGAGATTCAAAAGCTTGAACGGCACACAACACCGTGTTTGAGCACACTATTATCTATCAAACTAGTCTTTTGAAAAGTGGTTACATATAGTATTGACTACATTATGAAATTTATAAATTTTATTTTTCATAATAGACCTTATTTTTTAATTTTTAATATCAAAATTATCTTAGGGTGAAGTTTTGAGATTTGTCTGAAACGTATACAATTTTTAGGAATCGTGAAAAAAATACTACATTGATGTTAAAAATGACAATTTCATTTAAATAATTGTATTACATTAAATTTTTTTCAAAGTTATATTAGATAAATAATTCATTTATTAACCAAATTTAGGTCAATGAAATAATTTTTTAATTAAATTTGAGATAAAAATTTACTGAACTTTTGAATGTCTTCATTACCAACCTTCTCGCCACATCTCGGGGATTAATGTGAAACATAATATTCCCATTTTTGTGATATAAATTTTGAAAAATGAAAATAAATGGATTTATTTTTTATAAATTTTTTTAATAGGAACAACATAATTTTTGATGAATTGCAACATTTGATATTTTTATTTATTTATAACGGTTAAGGGTAAACCAAGTAATTAAATGTAAAAATATTATTATATTATTTAAAAGCTATTGTAACACTTCCCCTAATTTTATTGGATAGGTCGGTTTCTACTAGAATTAACATTATGATGAAATTATTTTTTTAACACTTGGATATTATTCAACTCACATATTTTCATAATCTCAAATATGATTAGATATGATATGATAATCCCAAATCTTTCTTATCTATATAATAGTTTTGTTTCATCACTATTCCTTCATGTTATAGAGTTAGTATGGATGTCAAAATAATCATATAATATCATGGAATATATTAATCAATGCTTTTTATGTTTAACAATGATGAAGTATGATATTAATTCAATATGGAACTAATATGCATAGAATAGTTACTCTCTAAGAATTTATGTTCTTAAGTCACTGATAGTTATAATTCTAACTAATACAGACTAGCCCACTAATACAAGTTCACTGTTATACATTTCCACCAATAGACAAGGTCACTGATATACAAGTTCACTGATACTAGTCAACTGATACAAGAAACTGATAGAATGGAGATACCGAGAGAGGAATCTACTGATAGAGAGAGCTACCGCTACTGGTAATAACAGCCACTGATAGTTAGGAAGAGATATCGACGGATGTTCACCATTACAAAGAGATACTGATAGATAAAGATACCTATACATAGAGCTACCGCCTGATGGATCTAATGATACATGATCTACAGCTACAAGAGCTATCATTAAAAGTATACTGACAGAGAGATACTAATGGAAGATGACTGTTAACGAGTCATTATTACTCAAACTCTATACTTTGTCAATATTTTAAATATATTGCTAAAAGTCATATTTTCTTAATTCAATGCAACTACTATTAATTAATGTTGGTTGTTGGCATGTCAGGAAATCATACCTTGTACCTGTAAAAGGTAATCATTCCCATTGTCGGAGCTCAAGGAATTAAAGGAATATTGAGCTACTGGAGAATATAGAGATATATACATAAGGAATAATAGAATACATATACGATACATATAAAATAATATACACACGTACATGCAGAGAAGAACACTCGAATAACTCGAAGAACACTCATACACATCAATAACATATGTTCAAAGAGGATGTTCAAGTGCTACAAGGAATACTCTCATATTCAAGATGAACACCTTTACTAGAAGAGAAGGAACAGAACCACGACACTCTATTATCCAGAAAACTTCTAGATAAGGAATCAAAACTTTATATGCATCAATACAAAGGAGTCCATAGCTGCATTGACATCACACAAGAGCATTCTAAACTCATGTCCATATTTTTCTCTACTGTGATCAATTTTTTATTACATTACGAGCAATGTGTGCTTCTGTCTGTTTGGAAACACACTGAATCCTATGATGAAATGGAGGATAATGCAATCCTCACACTAAACTATTTATACATTTTTGTATCCCATGTAAAACTGTGGTAGAGGTCGGAGGACCTGGACAACCTGTGTGCTGTTATTGTTGCTTTCCCATGTAGAACTGTGGTAGAGGTTTGAGGACCTGGACAGTCTGAGTACTATTGTAAACCTCGATCCAGGGTGTGGGTCAAAGTTATATATAAACTATTTGATAGGACTATGTCTCATATTGAGGCTGAAACTATTGCTTAATACTCTTGTGAAACTTATTTTAGTATCTAATATTTACAATATTCCGCTGCGAACTTCATTAAAATATAAAATTAATTTTTTAATGTAACTCTAATTGTTAAACTAGCAAGTGTTTGTAATTATTGTGAACCAGTAAGTTAGTTTCAAAAGGTAACATAATCTTTAGATTAAAGTTAACTGATAACTAATCAATCATTGAGAATCTAAGTGAAACTTTACAATCTTTATAAATTCACTACAGTTTAACTTGTCTTATGAAATGAGGGATTTCAATATAAATTGATTAAAAAGAATTTTGTTAATATGAACTCAATTCACCCCCTCTTGAGTATTCCACTGGTACAACTTTTGGTATCTGAGAGGGTAGATAAACGTTTTTCAAAACACTCCGTTTCGGAAAAGTTTTCAACTGTGATTTTACTTGTATCTTAATAATTTCAAAATTTCGGTCCATTCTAATTTTTTATCTTTATATATCTTTTTAAATCTTAGTTATTATGGATAACAGATTAGAAGGTGTATCTTCCAATAAGACAACCTTCTTTAATAGTTTCAATTATTCCCAATGGAAAATAAATATAAAAATCTGTTAATAAATTGTGATATTTCACATCTGGACTACTATAGAGACTCAGTATAATATTCCAGAAACTGTTAGAACTATTTGAGATGAACCTAAAAAATCTACATACAATAATAATTATAAAGCAATAAATTCCATATATTGTGCTTTAGGAGATGAATAATTTAATCAAATATCATCATGTAAGACTACTTATGAAATTTGGGATACCTTGGCTGTTTCCTATAAGGGAACAACCAATGTTAAAGAAATGAGACTAAATACATACACTACTAAGTATGATAATTTAAAAATGAAATCTGACGAATCTATTTATGATATATATCTTAGGTTTAATGAGATAGTTCATACAATTAGCTCACTAGGAAAAGTTTTTCCAGCAAGAGAAAAAATCATGAGGATATGGATATGCCTAACAGATAGATAGAGAGGAACCTCTGTCTCTATATGAGAATCAGGTGATATTGGCCAGCTACCTCTCAAGGAGTTGATTGGAAAATTGATTATTTATGAAGAAGAAATTAAAGTTAATAAAGAGGAAGATGTTAAACCCAAGAAGATGTCAGTGGAATTCAAGTCCACTGCTTGAATAAGAAATGAAAAAGAGAATGTTAAGAAAACTAAAGAAATCTCAACTAGTTAAAATTCAGAATCTGAATGTGATGAAGAGATGGATCAGATAGACAAAAGATTCATAAAATTATATAAAAATAACGAATTCATTAGAAGATCTGATTATAAGGGTAAGTATGATCGATGATGACATTAGAAGAAATACTAGAGGAAAACCGATAAAGACAATGGAATAGTTTTCTATGAGTGCAAAAGAAGAGGACATGTCAAAGCTGAATGTCCAAAATAGAAATTTAAGAGAAAGTTTGACTATAAGGATAAAAAATACAAAAAATCCACAAAAGCTACATGGAGTTCTCTTGAAGACAGCTCAGGTAGATTTTATGCTTCTTATTATAAAGAATATAATCATGACAACTTGTGTTTCATGACTGAAATATCAAGGTTAACACTTAATTTCCCCATGCATGATGATTATTATTCAGGGAATGAAGGTGATTCCAATAATGATGATAATATCTCAAATGATCATTTATTTGAATAATTTAATATGTTCGAAGATACTTGTAATGAGATAAAAGATAAGTAAAAATCATTTAATTAGTAGTATGCCTTGACTAGTACTATTAGTTCTGATCTTTGTATAGAAATGGAAAAGAATGCTCAACTCGTGAAGGAAAATACTAAACTCAACTTTTCAAAATGGAAAATTAGAAAAGAGTTATATTAGTTTACAAATGGAAAAACCACTCTAACTAAAATGCTTGGAAAACTAGTTTGACAAAAGTATACTAATAGTATAGGTTACCAGCCTAGATAGAGAAAGGTTGTTAGAAAACATTATTTCAAAATCTGGGCAGTATGATGCTAGTTCAAATTCAGGAAATTCTTATGCTTCATCTAGAAATTCAAATTCTTATAGATTAGACATATTTTGTTTATAAAAATCTATTGAATATGTTAATTATAGGAAACACATTAGACAAGTATTGGTGCCTAATTTTTTACTTACTATCCTTTCTGGACCCATGAAAATATGGATACAAAAATCATCTTCTGTCTAAATCTGTTTTTTTGGAAACTTGCTTGAAAAGTTCTATTATGATGATATGGTACGTGGACAGTGGATATTCAAGTCATATGATAAGATAATACTCATGCATTAAGAGATTAATCAATGTTGATGGAGGACATTTCACCTTTGGGGATAACTCAAAAGGAAAAATCATCAGCTTAGGCCAGATTTGTAACATTGATTCAATTTTAATTTCTAAATTACTATTTGTTGATGGATTAAAATACAATCTGTTTTTTATATCTTAGTTGTGTGATGATGGAATCAATGTAAAATTCTAAAATGATTCATGTAATGTTTTTAATTCTAAAAATGTTTTGGTATTAACTGCATTAAAACATGACAATGTATATGTTGTAGATTTGAATTCTTTAGCTAAAAAAATGTTACTTGTTTAAATTGTTGTCATAAAGAACCCAACCTATGACATAGAAGATTAGAACACTGCAATGTTCATTCAATCAGGAAAATAACTAGAAAAGGTTTAGTTAGAGACCTTCCCAAACTAGAATTCCCAACAGATAATGTTTTTAATCCTTGTCAAAATGGAAAACAACATAAATTTTCATTCAAATCAAAGAAAGAAGTTTCAACTTCTCAACCTCTATAGTTTTTTATATGGATTTATTTGGACCATCTATTGCTTCTAGATTAAATGGGAAGCACTATGTCTATGACTATGTAGATGTCATTTCTAGATATACTCTGGTATACTTTCTTGCTCACAAAAGCGAAGGTTGTTTTTATTTCATTAAATACTCAAAGTCTTTAGAAAACTTAAGTGGACTAAAGATTATGACCCGAGGAAGTGACAATGGTCGTGAATTTGAAAATCATGATTTTAAAACTTATTTCTCACATAATGGATATAGTCACAATTTCTATTCCCCCAGAACACCTCAACCGAATGGTGTAGTAGAACGAAGAATAAGAACACTTCAAGAAATTTCAAGAACTATGCATAATGAATATGATCTACCAGTTTACTTTTTGGATGAAGCTGTCAATACAGGTTGTTATATTATAAATAGAGTCTTGATTAGACCAATTCTCAAATGGAACCCTTATGAGCTATGTAATAATAGGAATCCTATGTTTAACTACATTACAGTTTTCAGTCGCAAAGCCTTCATCCTCAATACTGAAGATAATCTTGGTTAGTTTGCATCCAAAAGCAATGAAGGAATATTTTTTAGGTATTTATATATCTAGAAAAGCTTATTGAGTATTTAATAATAGGACCAAATGTGTGGATAAGTATGAACACATCAAATTTGACGAAACTTATCCACATGAACCGAATACCCCACTTGAAAATCTTGATGACGATTTTTTAATTATAATCATTAATGAAAAAAACAGTGAATCTATTGTTATGACAAATAGTTTTGGAAAATTTATAGAACCTATTCTAGTGATCCCGAACCTGCAAATGAACCTAAAATTTATATACCTGCAATCACTAGACCAATTAAGACCCTTAAAAACCATCCTTTAGATGTTGTAGTAGGATATTTAGATAGAAGAACTCAGACTAGGCCTTATATAAGAAATCAGGTTGAACATCAACATTTTATGTGATAGTAAGAACCTAAAAATATCAACGATGCCATAAATGATGATTTTAGGTGATGTCTATGCAAGAATAATTAAATCAATTTGAAAGAAAAAAAGTTTGGAAATTAATAGACAAGACTAAGGACACTTTGACCATATGCACTAAATGGGTTTTTAGGAATAAAGTTGATCAGTCGGGAAATATACTTAGAAACAAAGATTGGTTAGTTGCACAAGGATATATTCAAGAAGAAGGAATAGACTATGAGGAAACATTTCCCATAAAGCTAGGTTAGAAGATATTAGGATTCTACTTTCTTATGTTACTCATTTGAATTTCATGTTCTGTCAAATGGATGTTAAAAGTGATTTTCTAAAAGGTTTTATATTTGATGATGTTTTTGTTGAACATCCACTTGGATTTACTAATCCTCATTTTCCAAATGGAGTTTTTAAACTTTTTATAGCATTGTATGGTCTAAAACATGCTCCATGAGCTTTGTATGATAGACTTAGTAGTTTTATTATTTTAAATGGATTTATTAAAGGGATTTCCGATCCAACTCTTTTTATCAAAATGATTTCTAAATATGTTTTGATAGTACAAATCAATTTTGATGATATTATTTTTGGATCTTCTTAAAATTATTTGTGTATTGATTTTTCAAAGAGTATGCAAAGAGAATTTTAAATGAGTTCAATGAGAGAACTCAACTATTTTCTTGGATTTCAATTCATTCAAAAGGAAAATGGTATTATTTTAAATCCATGTAAATATACAATGGATATTTTAAAACATTTTGTTTTGGATATTAATAAGGAAGGTGATACACCTATGAGTACCACTTGTAAATTGGATAGAGATAATACTGGGAAACCTGTGGATCAAACCAATTATAGAGGTTTGATTGGGAGTTTAATTTATGTTACTTCTAGTCGACCAGATATTATGTTTAGTGTGTGTATGTGTGAAATATTTCAAGGTAGTCCAAAAGAGTCACAATTTCTTGTAGTTAAAAGTATTTTCAAATATCTTAAACATAATACTAATTTATGATAATTTTATTCAAAAGTAAAATCATTTGATTAAATAAGTAATTCAGATGATGACTTTCTTGGTTGCATGTTATATAGGAATAGAAATTCTAGAATATGTCATATTCTAGGTAAGTACTTATTATCATGGTGTTGTAAAATGAAGAATTTTGTTGCATTGTCTACTGCTGAAGCAGAGTATATGGCTGCTGGTAGTTGCTGTGAAAAAATTATATGGATGAAACACACTCTATTGGACTATGGATATTAATTTAGACATGTATCTATAAACTGTGATAACACCAGTGCAATCATCATTTCCAAGAATCTTGTGTCTCACTCTAGGACTAAGCACATTGATTTAAGACATCACTTTTTGAGAGATCATTATCAAAAAGGTGATATAAATCTCGAATTCATTGGAACTGAACATCAGTTGGATGATATATTTACTAGACCATTAAATTCAGAGAGGTTAAATTACATCAAATATGAATTAGGAATGATAAATTTTATCCTAATAGTTTAAGGATACCTAACTGGTATGGACATCACCGTTATACCTCACTGGTATGGACCTCACTATTATACCTTAAAGGTATGGACCTCACCGTTATACCTCACTGGTATAGAACACACCATTATACCTCATTGTTATGGACCTCACTGTTAGAACATCACTGTTAGTGGACCTCGCCTTTAGGAATCATCATCAGTATATGTTAATGCTTGTTTACGTAGTTTTAAACATCGTGTTTTTTAGCCTCCAGAATCTATATCATTTTTATTATATTATTAATGTTTATTTTGTTTATTTTTTGATTCCTAAATGATAAAAAAATTAGTCTTTTCCTCATTTCAATCCACCTCGAACCCTTTACCTTCAAACCTTAGCTTCCAAACCTTCGTTTCTCTCGAACCCTAAGCCTCATGATTTGCAGAATGGAAAGTGTGAAGAGAAAGGTAGTTAGTAAAGAGGGTGATGGTCCAAATTCCATGAGACGCAAAGGAGAGTCTAGTGGTAGCTATGGTGTAAAGAAAACTATAAACCTTCATCTCATAAAAAAGGAAATAGTAGTTGAGGAAGATCTACACATGGAATGGTTGATGAATAGTAACTCATTAATTCTAAGAGTGCTTGAGGGGCAGAAATGGGTTGGGTGCTTCTCAAACAAAAATGGACAATATTATCCTATGTTGGTTAAAGCTTTGTATGAGTTTCTCAAATTTGAAAAACTAAATATTGAGAATCTGGTCTTCTCATTTGTTAAAGGAAAGGTAGTTTCTTTCTCCTTAGTGGAATGGGTTGATTGTCTGAGGGTACCCCATGAAGGTATCTTCACTTTTTATTCAATGTCTATACCCCCACTAGTGATTTATTTGAGTGTGATGATTCCTTAGTTGAACTCACTAGAGATGGTACATTAAGAAAGGTTGTTGCTGTAGAAATGGATTGTGAGAACAGATTGCTGTTTTAATTTTTCCATCATGTTTTAAGTCCATGAAGAGGGGACTTTGAAAATATAAGGTTTCAAGACATTTATTTTATATATCTGCTATGACATGGAGTAAAAGTAAATTTGTGTAAGCTGATAATTCTACAAATGGATTATATGACTAGGCCGAAATAAAAAACAAATGCTTTGTTCATTTCCAAGTGGATATCATTAATTCTAAAAGTAAAGGGAATAGTTGGGTCTCAATATGAGACTCTAGTTGTGAAGAACAACTACTATATCACCAAAATTGTTTGAAAATACATGAATATTAACTAGAACCTGGGGAGAAGAAAATGGGTTAGTAATGATGAAAAAGATTATGATTAATTTAACCTTATTAGGAATCCAAATCGGCCAAAAGATAGGAGAGATCTATGTCTAGGACCTGATGATGAGGAAACCCAATAGAGTGATGATGCTGCTAAGGAGGATACCTCTATAGAAGATGGTGGGGATCCAAATTTTCCTCCAAGACCATCTACTGAAATGGTATCATATGGAAAAGCAAGTCCACCTGTGACCCTACCTAGAAATGAATTAGTTCTAGGAGAAAGTGTCAAGGAAATCACTGTGCATGAGGAAGTCCCACCTAGATCAAATCATGAGGATACTGCTCCACATTATAGTATAAGTGATGATGATGATGAAGATGTATTTCAAAATGGACGTACTTTTTTAAGTCTCAGTCCTCTGATTGGGAGCTCTTTTATTCCTATTGAGGAGGTTCTTAAAGTGGACAGATTAATACCTTTTTCTAATATACCTCAGCATATTCCACATAGTTTGGATATAAATATGGTTGTAGATGACTCATCTGAAGTGGATATGGCTACAGTTGGTGCTGAATAGGAGGAAGCTCCACATGAGGGGGAGCAACCTATAAGGATATGATCAGTTTCTGTGACCTATGAATTGGATGATTGGTCTGTGGACCCAGAATTTGTTTTTTTCATACTATAATATCCTTATTCTGATTATGATACACCCATTAGAAGGAATCATGTGTCTTATGATATTTTCTTAGAGGAAGTTACTGCTCAACCAGTAAATCCTCTAGCTCTGCAAGAAGTCATTGTGAGAAAATGAGATCTTGAGGAACTGAAATATGAATTGAAAACTTGTTTTGTTGAGGTGAAAAGTAAGATAGAATGTTCTGTGGTATCTTCTCTGGGAAGTGTTTTGTCATGTGTTGTGAAAGAAGTGATGGATGAATTAAATGAATGTCAAAATCAAGTTAAATGTTTATCATAGGCTGTTGACTCTCTAAGGAAATCTGTTGCTTCATTTGATACCTTCAGGAGTTCTAAATCTCAAGTTGATACTGACATAAACTACATCTGAAGTGTCATGAAACAGTTTTTAATGTGTTTGAGGATGTTAAGATGACCATAAAAACACATGTTAGTACTCAGTATTTTGTTGTGAAAAATTTGATAAGTAATTTGACTGGGTCATTCAATGAAATAGTAGCTGTTACTGTAGCACATCTTGGTTCATCCATAGTATTAGTTTATAGGGAATAGTTTAGATCTATGTTGAAAGAAGAACCTATTCATGTTAGTGAAAATAGATCATCTGATTCTTTGGTGATTACTACCACCAGGGATATCAAAAAAATCTTCTATGATTATATGAGAGATTCTACTGCAGCCCAGAAAGAAATCAAAGAAAAAATTGATTATTATTTTCAGAGAGTATACACCAAGCATCAGTTAACCAATCATTTTAAGATACTATTACAGAATATGAAACATCCTCCAGTCACTCAAGCCTTCAGAGTAAAAATTTTTAATCTCAAGGAGTTGACCCCTACTATTGAAAAATTTATGGAGAACAAGGATGATTTCACCTCTTCCATGGAGAGAGGGGGATGTATCATTATGGGTTTTAGGAATCTCTTACTTCCATTCCTACATGTGGATAGTACACCTATCATCTTGCCTCCTACCTTACCTTACACTGGTTCTGCTGGTTCCGCACATCAAATGGCTCTTTCTCAGGCAATCAGATGCCTGACTCCTATGATCACACATAGGAGTACTCATTACAGACCTGGTAGTGTTTCAGTAGCTGAACCACCTTTGATAATTACTGGAGTGTCCAAGCCTACATCTTAACCTACACAACCTCAGTCCTCTGATCCTAAAGGGAAATCCAATGTGGACATTCAGGCGGATTATTGAATGAGGATATAGATTTTGAGAAGAATCTTTATACATCCTGTATTTCTTTTATACAATCTCATGTGACATTGTCATGAGAAATGAAAATGTTTGTTTTCTCTATTTTTTATTTATGCTCTGATCAATTGTTTTTCTCTTTTTTCTAATCAAAAAGGGGGAGAATAATTATAATATAGGGAGAACTTGCAATTTTTTGAGAAATTACACTATGTGGTAGAAAATTATATATGTATCTTTGGGGGAAATAAATATTCTATTTCTTTTAACTCTTATGTTTGAGCATAGTTTAACTCTGATATATTTGATAGTTATTGTCTGACCACACTGAGAAAGTCAGTTAGATTTGTTTTAATCTGATTCATCAATGTTTATTATGGATTATAATACCTAAATTTGTGATTATAAAAAAGGGGGATATTGTAGGACCCACCTGTTTTGATAATCTCAAATATGATTAGATATGTTCTGATAATCCCAAATCATTCTTATCTATATAATAATTAAGTTTCATAACTATGAATTCATGTTATATAGTTAGTATGGATGTTAAAATAATCATATAATATCCTGTAATGTATTAATCAATACTTATTTATGTTTAACAATGATGAAGTATGATATTAATTAAATCTGGAACTAATATGCTTAGAACAGTTAATTTATAAGCATTTATGTTCTTAAGTCACTGATAGTTATAATTCTGACTGATACAGACTAGCTCACTAATACAAATTCAATATTAGATAAGTCCACCGAAAGACTAAGTTTAATGAATGACAGGTTCACTTATATACAAGATCATCGATACAAGTCCACTTATACAAGATATCGATAGAATGGAGCTACCGATAGAGGAAGCTACTAATAGTGAGAGATACCACTACCGATGATAATAGATACTGATAGCGAGGAAGATCTACCAACTGAAGTTCACTTTTACAAAGTACTACCGACAGATGGAGCTACCGATACATAGAGCTACTGATAGATGGAGCTACTGATACATGGGCTACTGCTACAAGAGCTACCATTACATGTCTACCGACAGAGAGATACTGATGGAAGAGGACTGTCAACCTGTCACTGTTACTCAAATTTTATACTTTGTCAATATTATTAATATAATGCTAATGGTCATATTTGATTAATTTAATGCAACTGCTGTTAATTAATATGGGTTGTTGGCATATCAGGGAACCGTACCTCGTACCTATAAAAGGTATTCATTCCCATTGCTGGAGCTCAAGGTATAAAAGGAATATCGAGCTACTGGAAAAAATAAAGATATATATAAGGAAGAACATATTATATATTCGACACATATACAAGAAGATACACATTTACATGTAGATAATAACACTCAAAGAACTCAAAGAACACTCATACACATAATGAACAGAAGTTAAAAGAGAAGTTTCAAGTGCTACAAGGAATACTCTCACATTCAAGTTGAACAATTGTACTGGAAGTGAAGGAACAGAACCACGACACTCTGTTTTCTAGAAAACATCTAGAGAAGGACACAAAACATCATCTGCTTCAATCCAAAGAAGTCCAGAGCAGCATTGACATCACAAAAGAGTATTCTGTAATCATCTCTATATTATTTCTCTGTTGTGATCAATTTTTTATTACATTATGAGCAGTGTGTGCATCATGTCTGTTTGGACACACATTGACTCCTACGCTGAAATATAGGATACTTAAATTCTCACACCAAACTCTTTATACCATTGTGTTACCCACGTAGAACTGGGGTGGTGGTCTGAGGACCTGAATAGCATGTGTGCTGTTGTTGTTGCTTTCCCATGTAGAACTTTTGTAGAGGTCTGAGGACCTAGACAGTCTGAGTACAGTTGTAAACCCTGATCCCGGGTGTGGATCAAAGTTATATATAAACTATTTGAGAGGACTAAGTCTCATATTGAGACTGAACCTCTTGGTTAAAACTGTTGTGTTTCTTATTTTATATTAAACTATTTTAAATATTCCACTTCAATCTTCATTGAAATATAAAATTAATTTTTTAACGTAACTCAGATAGTTAAAGTAGAAAGTGTTTGTAATTATTGTGAACTGGTACGTTAGTTTTCAAAGCCAACTTAATCTTCATATTAAATTTAACTTAAAACTAATCAATCTTTGAGAAACTAAGTGAAACATTACAATCTTTAAAATTCACTATAGTTTAACTTGTCTTATAAATAAGGGGATCTCAATATAAATCGTTTAAACAGAATTTTTTTAATAGGAACTAAATTCACCCCACTTTATTATTCCTCTGTGTCAACATATATTAATATTTGTTTTATTATATTTTATTTAAATATACGTTAAATATTACAAAATCATAATTTTAATATTTTCTTTATTTGTAATATATTTTTATCAATAATATAAAATTGACTATAAATATTAAATTGAATTTATAATAAATATATATTATTAATGACAATTTATCTTTAATTTTGTGAGAAGAAATATGTTAATTTAATGATTTTACATTGATGATGCAAAAATTGTTTTGTTAAATAAATATCAAATAAATGATCAAAAAAATATTAAAAAAACATAATTTGACATAATAAATGAAATAATAGAATTTTAAAGATGAATTAGAAATTTTTGAGATATATTATAATATTTATTTCTATTTTTTTTGTTGATAAGATATTTTTAAAAATAAAAATAAAAAACTGTATCTAACAGATAAAATAATTCATTAAAATAATTATTATCTGATTAAATGATATTAATTCCATAAAACATTAAAATGTATCCAACTAACTATAATAAGGTTAACTATATCATAATTTTTCCAATTGAGATCCTTTTTTCATCTAATTGTACCTTTATTAACCCTAATGTGTAAAAACCCATGTTGTCATAGTAAGAGAAAATGAATTTAACTACGGATTAAATCCATATAATTAGGTTAATTTTGTGACCTAAACAAGTCTTCAAGTTATTTTATGTGTGTGTTTAAAACCCTACTCATTTTAGACAATAAATAACTACACTTTTAGGTTTTTTTAAATTGAGAAAAAACATTATATAAAATTACTAGTTTCGTAGTTTTCAAAAGTGTCCCTCCCATATCTTATAAAAGAGAACATATCCTCCTCTTTTATTAAAACATCCAAATCCCTTTGTCTCGGCCATGACAAACCCATTTCTCCCTATAACTTCCCTAAATTCATCTTATAAGCCATAAATTGGGCAGACATCCAACCTATGATTTCCTTTTGTGAAAATCAAAAGGAGATACTGGAAGAAGAGGTAATTATTTTACCAATTAAATTCAATTTCTATTTTCATCTACATAATAATTCAATGTTGATTACATTATAAATTAATAAATCCATTATCATATATATAGTCATATGTTATTATTATTATGGGACAACCATATTCTTCTTTTATCCATCTTACAAAAAACAATATATCCATGCATGTGTAAGTACAACATACCATCTCCATGGTGTGGTTTAAATTGTTTTTCATCACTAAATTATTTATATGTGTATAATGATGAGTATAAAGGAAATATATTATAAAAAAATTCATGATATTAATTATATATAATTTACCTACCATTCAATTACTTACAACTATACCATTGTTTGAATGATACTATCGCTTGTGATTTTGAACGACTTACCGTCTCCACGACGTGATAAGATTTATCCTCCACATTAACCGTTCAAGAATGATTAAATAAATATATTTAAAAAAAATTATGAAATATATGATATCATATTTATAATGGAATAATATATATATATATATATTCATATATGTAGTTTACTTCCTTCCACTCAATACGATAAGAAAACGAAAACAATGTTCATGTATACATACGACCTACCATCTCCACGAATGGTTTATTCCATTACATATATTATATATATTTGTGATTATTTATATATGAAATATATATAATATTTAAATAATGTTTTACATGATGGAAGTAATTAAATATTGATATATGTAATATGATATGTCAAAACATATACGATTAACCAAGTGGTTATTACCCGAAATATTTATTTATAATGAAATTGTTAATAAATAGGTAATATAAATTTATAAAATAATCCTATATGATATCAAACATATTATGAATATTATGGTACAAGATAATAATATTTTTAAAACCACTATACATAAGTTTCAGACATGTATGGAGGGAATCATATCTACATCAAGGGATAATGGTAATCTAAATTATTATTTGAGATTGTTTATACCTACGTATTTATTGGAAATATTTTTCATTCATGTAATTTTAATGTAAAAATGTATTTAAAAATATTATTAATTTTAAGACATACCATTTTAATTTAAATTTACAAAAGATTGAATTTTTTTAAAATATTTTTGAATGAATCTTTATTTATTTTTCCAAATGTCATACTTTATGGATTTTTGTGTCAAAATGATTTTTTTTAACTTATGTTGTCTATGCTGATTTTTCAGCCACTATGAATCCAGAAAAATTTAAAACTATAAATACAAGATTACAAGGCTATATTCAATATAAAATTTTTCTTTTAAAATTGCTCATCTTTTAAATGATTTAAATGTAAAAGGGGGTAGTTCTCTCAAGAAATTTTAATGATTTTTTAGATGATTTTCATCAATGTCAACATAATTTTTTGGATTATATTCTTAATTAAGGTTTATATAATATGAAACTAATCTACCATATTTCACTAAAGGGTTTGTGATATGTTTGACCGTGGATGTGCTATTTTGATACCATTCACGGTTTGTGGTTATTGGATTAACATTTCATATGCTTGTTTTAATAAGAATTTTGTACTTGGTTGTGCATCACCCATTTCATATGAGGAATGCACAAGACATACTAAGTGAAGGGTTGGGGACGAGTTAATAAATTCCCTATGGGATGGGTATTGGATAATGAAATTCTTGCTGTTTGGAGACCGGTTAATGAAATCCCCTCATTGAATCAATGGTTCTCATGATAAAAACTAAAAAAGGATTTAGATGAGTCTATAACCATTTATTTTCACATGTCCGACAGTATTAATTACCTCATTATGTGATTAGTAATTGATATTACATGTGATTATTTAACTAGAGGAATATCTTAGTGAATGTTTAAATGGAATTATTTATTTACGCTTTCCATATTACAGTCTTTGTTAGATTAAAAAGGATTGTGTTTCTGTTCCATACCTTTCCATAAATGTTTAGGCTTATTTATAGTGGATTCTACTATATTATTTACCCGTACAGAGCATTTGAGATCCCCAATTTCTTATATTTTATATCCCCATGACTCCTAGATGTGTATTATGACTAATATACATGATTAATCTAGTAAAATAATGGCCTTCTAAAAGGATTATCTATTTTGTATTATTTCGAATTATAGTGTATTGTTAATTAATGTAATCTATTTTCTATTACTGATAAATTGATCAGTCCTTTGAGATTTTATACCTTATAATAATTCGAATGTATTAAATTAATTTATTAGCTTATGGATTCTATTGTGGGGGAATTATATTATAAGACATCATAACATTGTGAATGAGGTATTATAATTGATTAGGTTCACTCTCCAATCCAATACATGAAATCTTATGAGACTAAAATATTAACCAATTTTTTAATGTGATTTATAATATCAAGTTCACCTGTCACATTCTTATCGTGAACATGCATAACTGTTCATCATAGACAATTCAACATAGAATCATAATTCATCACATTTAATCCAATGATTTTGGAATATGGGTCACAGACATGGGATTACCAAATTAATTATTTGTAGGTGAATCTATGTGAATTTCATCATGTTAAAATGGGTATAGTTATACACCTTATAAATGTTCAACATGGAAAATCACAATGTCATTTTTACAACATAACAATTTTAAAAAATAATTCGTTAAATGGTTTTATAGAAGTGATAGAGGGGTCTATAAAAAATTGTATGAAAAAAATAAAGTATAAGGGATATATAATTATCTAATTGGACATGAAAATTGTGGAACTAATAGAAATATAAAAATAGGGAACTTGAATTAAAACTAGATAGGGATAAATTCAAAGGGTAATTTTGCTAGCATAATGTGGGTACTTAATGAATCATGGGAGGAATTAGTGAGAGTGAGAAGGTGTAAATCATCAATAAGATCTAATAATGATAGTAACGGGATTATCAACAACCAAATCCCATCGATAAGAAATTAAATACAAAGTGAATTACATTAATAAGGAGTTTGAAAAAAGTGGAGAAAGAGAGGATCCATTAATAAAATTCATTATATCAAAGGAATTAGTAAATGATATAATGATATAAGATAAATTAATTATCATTATTTGAACATAATTTTTATATTTTAGTTATGTTTATAACTTTATTACAACATAACCAATAGATATTCAAAAGGATAATTATAAGGAGGGTTCTTAAATGGAAAGGAAGAGTCAGATATCCCCTACATGGAGAGGTTGATTCTAACAGCATGTGAGGATCTTCTTGACAGATTGGGGGCACCTATGGAGGACTCTATATAGGGGAAGAAAGAATAAGAATGTGATATAAGGGTTTTTATTGAAGAGTAATGGGTTATTTTATGGGTTTATATAGTAAACCTAAGGGGATTTATTTATTATTTCTCAAACATAGGTTTTGGGATCAACAAAACAAAAAAAACCACATTCCTTACCATGGTTATCCCTTTTTTTGACAAATTTTATTGGGTTTCAATATTATATAATTACAATGGACTAAAAAATATAAATTTACCGTTAGTGACGTGGAAGTGACCCGTTTTCATAATTAAATGATTTTAAAACCATACAATATATTATAGGATTTGGTGGGTTCATATACATTATGTAATCCTTAAAATAATAATAAAATTGTATAATTATAAATGGAAAACATATATTTTGTCTTTTATACAATTTGTACTATACATTACATCACTTTTGAGTCATTATGTTGTCATAATACTCACTGTATTTTTAAACCGTATTTAATTTTTACCTAAAAATTCAACTATCATGGAATATTATGAATAATAATTATCAGATAATGTTGATACGATGATTCAGAAAATAATATTTAATTTAACAAAATTGATTTAAAAATATATGAAATTTCTCTCCTAAAATTTGAATAGTCATTTATTGCGAAATACTTATTTTTTCCAAAAATAGTTTTCGAACACATATAACAATTATAGTTGACTTCATAAAATTATATTATAATTTAAATTTAATTATAATTATTTATTATTATTATTTTGTTCATATATATTTTATTTTTAATATTTATGAATTCATCCAAAAATAATGTCTTAATTTAAATTTATTAATACACATAAATTGAATATTTTTTTCATCATATCAAAATAAATTTTTTATCAATAAAGTTTCATAATTATTTATAAAGAAACCAAAAAAACTCTACAATCATTATTATATTTACAGAAAATATACATATTTATGCTATTATATTTACTTAATTATGGTCCTTGTTCAATTATTTTTACCATTAATTAACCTATTTTACATTTATGGTGGTAATAAATATTTACTATTGATACTATTCATATTGTCAAAAAATTTATTTGAACTTATTACCTATTATTAATAATTATTCTTCCAAACATTGAATACATTTTATCAAAATAAATTACAAAAGTATGAATATTTTTCAAACATCCCACCGCTCATCATTGGCACCTATCAAGGAGGAAATTATACCTGGCCTAAGGTGACCACAACATGACTTTATAGCCTAGAAATAAATGTTATGTGATTGAATATAATAGGAGGATGATTTTCCCATTGAAAATAAAATAGCCCATCCAAACATTAAATGAACCAAAAAACAATATGATTCATTGTAACAAAGTAACATAACACAATATATAACAAATCAAACCACTATATCAGACAACCCAACGGAAACAAGGTCAACATCAACTAAATAGAGGAAGAAAAAATAAATAAAAACTCAAAATACTCCAAAGACACCAACTCAACAACATTCAATGAGGCCCAATCAGTAACTCCACTACCCATTACCTAGGAACATGAAGCAATATTAATGTAGTGAGGTACATTTCCTTTAACTATGTCTCGAAAAACAACAACTCCAAAATCATGAATGTCCCAAAGAAGGGGTGAGTAATGAAACTCAATAAGTTTTTACCAAAACGAATTTCATAATCACAGAAATTGGATACAACAATTTATAAAATGTATATAAAAAATTTATTTTAAGTCCTTGATATTATTTAGAAGTTTATATCTAGTGAATCCATTTTGCACCAAAACAATTATCCAAACTAATGTATTTTTCCAATGAAAGAAAACTAACCTGTCCTCTAAACTATATAATGAATTCATTTCAAATTACAATTTTATCTCACAGAACCATAGAACCACACACCATCTCAACCACATAATATTTTTGTTACCATTGATGATGGAACTTCTCATCCATACTCCATCCATTTTGTGGTAGTACATTTTGACCAATATCCATCATATTCATCGAATGATTAACTATTTAATACCAGAACCATGCCATCCCAATACTTTTGAAAAAATTTAAATAAAAATATCCCCTTATTTAAAAAAATTTCATGCATTAAATCCAATAATAAATTTTAGAATCAAGAATTTAAAATCATATTACAACATTCACTTTCCACCAAAACCCCTAATTTCTCAAATTCCCTATACACTAACCAAAGATCGATTCCATAAACATTACCCAAATAATTCACAATCAATTTCAATGAAAATAATAAATTGAAATAAAATCCATATAGTCCTAATAATAGTTTTTGATATTGAAGCCACATAACATGGTATTTATGGCCAAAATTAAGAATTGCATGAATTCTAAAAAAACAAGGTTGAATATCCAAAAAACCACCATAGACCAGATTCCCTAACATCTACATTGCCATATATCACCATGATTCCCAAAAAAATATCATTGAAATTTCTTTAATAGACAATATATATACTTACACTAGATAGAAGGAAAGTAGATCTAATGAAATCCTCATAAAATTAAAGATTACCATGAAATTAGACCTTTAACGCCCACTGATTTTGCAAAAGATCACTTTTCTATCATAAGGGAGAGTTAGCACAACCTTTTCAATGAAGGAATCCACTGTTAGGGTCAAAAAATAGTAAAAATAAGGGTATTTGGTGTGAAATAGAATTTGATCTAGTTTTATAGGAAGTAAACATTAAGCATTCATGTTTGGCTCACTAGGTTAAGAAAATTGTGTTCCAACCATGCACCAACCACTACTTCCTAACACCCTTTACATGTTTGGCTTGCTCTGTTAGACAAACAACCCTCTTACAATGTTTTCCCTCTATAATACTATTCATGGTTTCTCTTAGGTGGACACACGATTTAGAATCACTATTATCCTAGTTTTGTGCCTAAACAAAAACAACAATTTCACCTATCATAGATTCATGTAGTAGATAAATGGTTTGTACCTTCAATTATAAAATAGAGAACCTCCAGAAAATCCACAATCCCATAGAAAAAGTTCTACAATAACTCTCAAGAATCATCTAAACAATTCACATAGTTAAAATAAATAAATAAGGGGTTAAATAATTTAAACTCACGGTGCTAAATTCTCCCCACCATCTACATTTCAATCCCATGAAAATATAGAATTGTCAACTTTTTAAATAGATTAGGCCATTTCATGACCTCTTTATTAACATTCTCCCATGTCTCTTCATCAATATAACCATGTTTCCAAAACAACTCACGCTATAATTATAATTTTCCCTTTAAAAAATTTCCCTTTCATATCCCCAATCCATAATAGCATATGAATCAAAAATTGACTCAGCTCTTCATCAAGGTGATCACATTATCCACATGGTTACTATTAGGTAGATACATTTTCAAAAAAGATATACGGAGCACATTATCTTCTACACTAAACTATGAGATAAATGACCATCTATATTCCACAAGACCAACCCATTATAATATCTCTATTTTTGGGTTGATAAATTTCCATAATACCAAAATTGGTGATGTCTATTCCATTGAGTGATTATCAAGAACACATTATCACTCTCCTAAAATGAAAATGACCATAAATGATGATCTGAAAATGATTTATAAAGAATATGTACTGTTTGAAAATGATTTATAAAGAATATTAATTGTCACTAATCTATTACTAATCAACAGAATCATCTTATTTGATTTTGGACAAGGTTCAACCGAACCATTGAAGCATCACTAGTTTCCACTGAAAAAGCTGTATAATTAGATGCTTTCTCATATAATTCTTAAAAAGATTCCATATTTATTGAGTCCTGATAACTATAGTTATATTCTAACTCCTAAAATATATTGTTATCCTCCCTTGAGCCTCCAAAATACATTACACATTCCCACAACATTTCATTCAACATTTGTATCATCCATTAGTATTTTCTATCCATCTATTGATGTTACGTTTCAACAATAATCATCTATTCCCCAAGGTATTTCTTAATGGATTTCAAAAAAGAAGACATAAAACTCAGACCTTTTTTCTAAAACTATCAAAACTAGTGTGCCAAGCCTCTTTACAACATCTTAGATATTGATTTTTGACATGTCCTCCACTATTTGAGATTTAATAATCGGAATGAAATATGCTGACTCTAGGTGAAGATACACTATCAACCTTATGGAATCTTATTTCAGTACCATTATTTGGAAACCTATTACATTATCCATAGATATAGGCTCCCATTTCAAAACCAGAATAGGTAATGACTACAACATACCTACTGGTCATTGATGATCTATTTTAACATGGTGAGAAGTTACATATCTTGAAATAAACACAATGACCTTTATATTCACAAAAACCTACCAAAATTTTGATTTCACCACCATATCTACTTCTATATTCCCAGAGGGAAAACCCATCTCGAATAGTGGTATGAATGAAGTATTAGTTCATAAAAATACATCCTCTCTCCAAACAAAAAAACTGAACTCCCATCCAATTTCCATCCTATAATGGTCTCCCCACCATTGAGTTTTTATGTCATAGAAAAACATTTTGAATTGGATGTTTGTACCTATTAAACTATCTAAAAAATCAAAAATAAAGTAAATTTAGAATAAAAACCCTACACTACCTCTGTATTCACAATCCATGTTCATGTCCGCTAGGATCGACATAAACTACCACTGAATAAATGCCTATTTTGAGACTGAGTATATGAATTTATGCTTAATGTATATTCCACTGAATTTCCATAAACCAGGTTATATGTTAAATAAAATCATACATTTTGATTCACTATATCTATTTGATATGTCTTATATTCAAATCAAATTTTGAGAAAATATGTTTCAAAATATTATGATTCCTTAACACTGTGATTTTTTTAATTTATAGGTAATGATTTTAAGTCGAAAAAGAATTGACTATAGAAGCAAAAATTAAATCATGTGTTGGGTAGTTTTTATTGTGGAACCATAAATTTCAGGAGCCATAAAAAACAATATGTCCTCCCTACATGAGAACACATCCAAAATTATATCATGAAGAATCACAATACACCACATACCCTTTTTCTGATTATAGAAAAATCTAGATTGGTTATAATTTATAGAGATCATTTTGCTCTTTATAAGCCATATATCATTCCTTGTTCTATTAGAATGGAACACATTTCCATTTCGAAGCTATCATTAGTGTAGATAGTCTTGAAAAATCATGAACAAATCATTGATAATAACCATCCAAACCTAAGAAACTGTGTAGCTTACAGGAATTCTTTAGTGTATTATTCGAGATAACAACCACAGTATTTTCAAGATCAAAAAACACATATTTCATAGATAACATTTCAATATAAATAATTTTCTTGTATCCTATAATCACATTTTGATTATTTGGAAAACATATAATGATCTCTCACGATTCAAAACACTTTCACCATATTTTTCTCATGACCAACGCTTTCACTGGAGTACTCCAATATTTCATCCACAAACACCACCATAAAAGAATTGAGATATTTTTGAAATATTAAACTCATAAATTTCATAAATACTGATGGTTAATTTGTAAATCTGAAATTCATTACAACATAATTTTATGGCCATATCTACTTCTATATGTTTTTTTTCGGAATACATTCCTTCTGAATAAAAAATTGGTGATATCCTGATCAAAAATAAATTTTAGAGAACCAATGGGACGACCATAATTGATAGAATGGATCATAAATTGGTGGATTTAGATACTAATTATATATCATATCATGGTTAATATTAGGATAATATACACATAGCCAAAGAGCTAAATCCATATTTTTGACAAACAAGACCATTGATTCCCACATTTACATACTAGGATAAATGAATCATTGTCTTTACAGCTCTTCAAACTACACATTCAATTCCCTTAAGTATTTTGGTTCTATCAAAAAAGATATAAGGGAAATTATGGTGGTCCTTGTAAGGAGAACAATTATAAACTCCACTTCTCTTATGGGTGTGAACTCTAAGAATATTTTTGGGACAAAATTTGGAAACTAGTCAAACACTTCTGAAAATTGATATTCTTGATCTCTTGAATCATTGAAAAATTTCATGCTACCAACTAGTACAAGATCATTTTAACTATTAGATCCAAAAATCCTATTTCACCCACTTTTACATTCTCATATTCTCAAAATATTGGCTCGATACCATCATTAGTCATAAAACAAACCTTTCACGTACAATAATCTATTTGATCCTTGAACATTGTAAAAAAAATCTATACCCAAGATTATTTCATAGAAATATATCTCATGAATAAGGAAATACCATATCAAATCATCTCCATTAAAAGTTATATAACCTGGTTAACACATAAAGGCACAACATTCTCATTTACTAATATGATTTCGATGTTTCAAAATAGAAGGTCTCCTATAGAAATTTAAACTGAGAAAATCATGAGCAAAATAAGAAATAAATGAGTGAGATTAAACCATATCTACAAAATCTAACATAATGGTAGAAATCAAAATAATCATAAAAATCACCTTTGATGGTATATATTTATCATCTAAAATAACCTTGTTCTCCCATATAATTTCTTACTCGGTTCACTTGGTTATTTATTTCCCTATTTCAATTTCATTTGTTAAGGAGCCATAGTATTCTCAGAATTACCTTGGATAGATTAGTTCTGTTAAAAAGTGGGATTCAGCTGCCCTAATCCCATCGAAGCATACAATGTCAATGAAAATTGAGAAGTGTCCCAAACACCCAACCTTGGAGCACTTTGACAACCTCAATAATGATTACCCATTTCATTGAAATTGTGTAATTCTCTAGGTGTGACCACACAATATCAATTTATGTGGTCAAAATCACCATATTGGAAACCCTGTATCCTGTAATTTGGTTTTTGAGGATGATTTAACAATCAAAACATCTTATTCTGAGCAATCCGACTACCTTGGAAATATGTCTCCCTCTTCATATTATTCGCATCATTAGATTTCCCACATTTTCCCATAGGCATCAGCAAGAATCCTCCATCATTGTCTCTTGATATTCCCATTTCTTCCATCATCACTCTTTTTTATCATCTCTGTATGATCTGTTTTTTAAATCACCTAAATATAAGAGTGAATATATTTCCTCATCACAAATTTAAAAATAGGTTCCTTAAATGATGCAGTTGCCGAAACATCTGGTTGATAGAGAAAAAAATTTATGACTTCAGAAACACACTATTTCACAGAAGGATTCTCATTCTTTATGTTGAAAACTAAATCATTATTGACATCAAGAACGTATGAGGATAGAATTGTTTCATGAAAAAATCTTCAAAATCCTTCCATGCCATGCCTTGGTCAAATTTATCCGGAACCTCCAAATCCCACAATTTGAGTGAAAAATCCTCCAGCAT
Source organism: Viscum album (assembly GCA_963277665.1). Taxonomy (NCBI): domain Eukaryota; kingdom Viridiplantae; phylum Streptophyta; class Magnoliopsida; order Santalales; family Viscaceae; genus Viscum; species Viscum album. The sequence goes on along the minus strand of OY728162.1, from coordinate 342,515,311 downwards.
TTACGTAGCCAACTTGAATTTCATCTCTATTGGTGTGCCAAGGATCTCAAGGATTCAATTCATCATATTCACCCATACCTCTTCCCTTTCTGTTTCCAAATCACCCCTAAATAGTGGTGGACTCTAGTTCTGTAATTAAACCATATGATCCACATATCTAGGTTTATCCCTTCATTCACGTCTACCCATAGCATGAAAGTGTTCAACTATACTTTGAATCAGCTATTGGATAAATTGTGGATCATGTTCATCCACATTCTAAACTCCCTCTTATGTTTGGTTTTGAAGATACTGACCAGTTACTGTTTCAATAAAAGAAACAAAATGAAATAGGTCTCACACTCTAGTAAATAAGGATTTAAAATGACATATTTTACTATATCAAATATTAGGGGATTACTTTAAAAAAATTCAATATTTACCTCATTAAATAATTTTATTAGATTCCACGTTTCTTTTGATAATAATACAATTTTCAAAATACTACAATAATTCCCTTTTCAAAATACCACATTTGAAAACAAATTACCAAATATATTTCAAAAAATAACACTTTTTTTCACAAATCATATATTATTACTCAAAATTAAATATTCCATACTAGTGGGAGGTCGTTTCTAAAATTCACATCATGCTCGACTCATTGGATAAATACGTGATGATGATATTACACTCCTAAAAGTTTTTCCAAAACTATTATGTATCTAAATCTTTGGTAACATGAAGTTAGAAATAAAAGGCCTTTTAATCCTCTATATTCTTTTCCTCATAATCCTAGTCATTTATACCATCCAATCTAATGAACTAAACAAGAATTATTTTCCAAATCACTGATTGAAAAAAAATTATTACCATCGATCGAACAAACTAATACCAACTTTTACACAAATTTATTTTGACCAACCAAGACTAATGAAACTTTTATCATCCTATAATCCAAATTGTCCTGAGTTAAGGTGCAATTTCTACATTGACATAGGTGATATCCCCACAATTACAATGGCTGAAAATAATTTCCACGGACTTTAATACAATTGAGGTATTATTTTCCCATTGAAAAAAAAGACAACCAAAAAAAGCATAAAATAACCGAATAACTATATGATCGTTGAAAACATATTAAGACAACATAATGTATAAAAAATCCAACCAACAATATTAGTGTACACAATGGAAACCATGGAAAATATAAATTATAATACATAAGATAAAACCAATATAAACAAAAAATACTCTAAGGAAAGAAACATTGAAACATTTAATGACATCCAATCAAAAAATCCACTATCCACACCGATCTACGATGAAGCACCCCTAAAAATTCATGATACATTTAATTTACCTATGTCCAAATAAAAAAATATTTTTAAAATCAAAAAATTGAAACAAAATTAGTGTATAAGAAAACACAAATGGTTTTCCACAAATAAATTCTCTAATTATTCCACATGGGCATAAAAATTAATAAAATTTATGTAAAACTATTGAAAACATTTTAGAAGTTGATATCAAGCCATGATGTTTCACAAAACAATAGTTTCCCGTACTAAAATAGTATTCCAATGAATGAAAATAAACATGTCACTACAAAAATTTCCTCAATTAATTTGGAATTACCGTTTCATATTATACAACCACACACCCACTCAACCACACATGTTGCATGTTACAATTTAATGTGGGATTTGACATCCATACTCTATCCCATTGATGGTGGTACTTCATGACCAATATACAACCCTTTCAACTCAAACTTAATCATTTAATCCCACACAAATTCTAACAAAATCATTACCAAAACAATTCAATAAAACAATATTTTTATTGAAAACAAAATTTTAAGAATCAAAACCAAAAAACCTTTTTAGAATCATCGTTCTAAAATTATTTTTCCACTTTCATACACCACCATAACACCCAATTTTTAAATTTGCATAAAATATCATTAATGTTGGGTTCTATAACCATTCCACCAAAAATTCCCATAAATTTCATTAAATTAATCCATTTGAAATTTGAGACATCCAGTTATAATGATAGGATTCAACATAGAATCCACATAAAACATAATTTCTTGTGAAAACATACAATGACATGAAATTTTCAACCAAAAAACGGGTTAAATCACAAAAATACATGCTTAGGTCTCATTTCCCAATATCAAAAACTTAATATCTCATTACTGTTGGCCTGAAATCTCATCAATCTATCCACAATAGACTTGATATATTATCCCAAGACATAGAAGATAAATTTATCTAAGGGAAACATCCTAAAAAACGATTTCTATGAAATTAGGCCTTCAAAGTTGAAATATTTCCCCATAGATTGTTTCTAGTTCTAAGGGGAGAGTCTCCACAACTTTTTTGAGGAATAAATACTATGATAATGTTATGATAGTAAACAATGGGAGGATTTGGGGTAAAAAATCTAGATCCAATTTTTTAGAATCTAACATTAAACCATTATTATTTTGATCATGATGATATGAAAACAATGTTCCGAACTTTCATTATCCACTCCCTCCCATCACCCACCGCACGGTTGGATCACACTAATTGACAAACTTGGTGAGAACTTTGGTTTTCAAATATTGACCCATTGAAAAGTTTATCCTAATCATTCGAATGGATTGAAAAAACCATATGCCTAACTAGGATCTTTCCCATAAGTCTATGTTTCACCTTCCTTGGATTCATGTTGGATTATCACGGTTTCTATAAAGAATGCTCAAACTGTGCACATCCATGACATCACTAAAAACATACCAAACGTTCTAAAAACCCTACCCAACATACAAAAAACACATTAAAAAATAAAATATATAAATTAAGGGTTACTAACATAAATCATGGGTGCTATAAATTTATTCAAAATAAAACCCTCATGCATGATGGAATGTGGGTTTTCTAAAAAATACAATTTTGTAGGAAATAAGATTTTACATTAAACCTATAATTAATAATCCTCACTATATTAAATTTAATTAATAATGATTGTATATGATCCATACATTTAATTTAAATCATTCCATATTATTATATATTTTTAAATAATTAAAAGGATAAAATTTCTGTATTTTAAAATTATATTCATAAATTTTTTATTGCATAAAAAAACTTTTTGTAAAGTCTATTATAATGGTTATTAAATTGTTTATAATTAAATTAAAAATAACTCAATAATGATTTTTTAACTTTTAAATAAATATAAAATAATAATCTAACTTTTAAATTACATAACTTATCAACTGAAATGAAAATTATACAAAAAATTGGGTATTTGTCACTGTTCATTGAAAAATCAATATATTTACCAAAAAACAAATTCACCCTAATTTAATGTTGATATGATGGTGTAAAAAAATATTTCATTTTCAAAAATAAAATTTCTAAATTATCCTGAAAATACTTAAATTATTTTTTCACAATAAGAAATTAAAATATTTTATGAAGACAATGTATTTTGAAGACATTTCTAAAAAATTTGTGAATATTTACATAGAATTTATGAATAAATTAATCTTGAGTAGAAAATTTATACATATATTTCATAATTTATTTTATCATATTAATATCAAAAACTGGTCATATTTAATTAATAATTGTTTTTTGGGATCAATGTAGCATATCAAAATTGAGATTGAACATAGTTTTCTCTTTTAAAAACATGAGGTGTTACAACATTTCAAGGGTTCTTATTTGAAGGAATTTCATTAATTATTAAATAATTATGTAATTTTTTCAAATTCATATAGATTATAAGGATATGATAAAAAACTAGCCATGATATCTTATATTAGGATAAGAAGGCTAGGAGACATGATATCACATATCTTATAAAAATACCATGCACATTAACATGATAAAGTGATGCCCACAAGTTCATTTTATATCCTAGTATAGACCATGGTTTGGTATGATAATATATTAAATTTTGTTTCTATTAGTTATATTTCTTAAAATATCCCATTTTCACTAAAACATCATATAATTAGTAAATATTTTAATTGTGTCACATAATATATTACAAATTGTGAAACCCTATCCAAAAACACTATTTTACATATTCCATAAATATATTTAAAAATGATATCATTAATTTTAATTTCATGTTATATAACCATAATATTTCATCACAACCTATAAAAATATATCTTAAACATTCATTAGGGATATTAAAGTTGTTCATTGAGATTTTAATTTTAATTTTAATTCATGAAATATATGAAACCAATGTGAAAGAGTGATAAATTTGAGACTAAATTTTGTGTAATATGATAAATTTTATATTTGTAATATACATTTAGAATAAAAAAATACCATTCATAAGTACCAATCTAATAATATATCTTATTGATGATCTTTAGAGAGGCCTCATGTTTCATATAATTTTATGGATTTTCAAACTCAATACATCCCTAAGATATGTTTACCACATATCCATTTTTTATATGATAATACCATCATACTAAAAAACATTTAGAGAGTATCATAGTAAATAATGTGTGATTGAATATTTTTGAGACATGGGAACCATATTTCTATTTTTAGAACTCTTTCAATATTCATTATCACAATCGTGAATCCTTTTCATTTATTACTTTTTGATGATCATTTTGGTTAAAAATTGTATGATTATACATTAAAAACATTTACCAAAAAATCCTAAACCTTATTAGGATATAGAGTGCAATTTACATTGAATTTTAGTTGTTCAATATTTTAATTTTTATATTATAAAGGTCTCAAGGTCCGAAGGTACTCCCACGAAGCACTTAGAAGCTGTATTCTCTCCTGAATTTCATAATATGGTATAGAAAACCCATTATGTAAAAAGCTAACACATAATTAATTTAGTGGTAATTATATAGAAATAAATTATTTTATATATATCATATATATTACTCTATAAGTTTGTAGTATTATTCTAAAAATAATAACTTATTTTCTACAATATTCTATTCTCTAGATGGTGGGACCTCTTTCAAAAATATTATGAAAAGTATTTTGGATAAAAAATTTATCCAATATAAAAAATAATAATACATATCTTTTTCTCAACCATGTTATTAAACTATATCAATCACAACCACGTTTATCAAAAAATGTCATCTCATTTATTCATAACACGGTTGTTGAAAATAACCTCGATTATCCCATAAATAAAAAATAAGATGAAAATATTCATCCATTATTCTGATCCACTATATCAATAATATTATCCAATGTATCCATCTCATGAATGTAGTAACCAACTTCTTCATTATATTAATTCATACGTTAGTCTCTAATCATCAAAACAACATTAATTTTGAATTCATAAACATATTCAAGATATATTTTTTATTTATAGTTTGTCTCTTATTAACATTAAACAATTTAATTTATTCTATAATATAAATAAATAATATTCACTTCCCACAAAATGTTTTTACCCCTTGAATTATTCTGAACAATTCCTCATCTATTTTTCATTTACCCCATAGTGAAAACACCACACTTATTTAAATTTCATTTATTTTAGAAGCTTGTATATACTCTCAAATACCTTTCCTTTTTCTCTTTATATCAAAACATTTTACTGTTTCCTTTGTATAACATCATCAAATTATTTGATCCTAGACCTCCCATTTCTTACTCATCATTTTTAAACATATTAATGACATGTAGAAAACTTTTGTTGAACTAATTTATGTTGTAATTCATAATAAAATGTCATATCCTTTCACATAGTTACTGTAGAAGGAAATCCATGGCTAGATTATTCATGATTGGTTGCCCCAATCTCTCCAAGTTATTTATATCCCAAATTTAATGACTAAACGTGATTATATGGATTTCTTATCAGAAATATTATACCAAAATAATGATTTTGAGTCTTCATATATATCTTTTTTAGTCTATTGTTGATAGATCCATTTCACATTTTCCATCCCACAAAATAATCCATACTGTTGAGTTGTTTTTGTAGCTTAAAATCCATATCATCATGCATAAAAAATATGTATAAAGTGAATATTTACTATTATTATCGCAGGTATCATTCACATAATGACAATTTTCATTAACAGAATGCTTCTTTTGATTTGTTCCTTAACATAATTAAATTTTATTCTTTCATGAGAATGATTATTTTTGTTATTATCCTTGTATAGAATGTGTATTCTAATAAGAATAAACTTTTAAAATAAATATCTCAATGTCATGTTTTATTATTATTATTATCCTATTTCGTCTACATAATAACCTTTTATCATATGTTAATCATCTTTTATATTCATTAAATGATGAATTTTATGAAATATTATCAAACTAAAATGGTGAATGTTTTTATTATAAATGATATCCACTAGAGGTCGAAGAGTAACCCTAGAGTGGTAAAAATCCAACCCCTAATATAACACCCCACTTTTTCCCCTTAACTATGCCCATAAACATATTTCGCACAAATCACAAAAAATTACTTTTTTAATTTATTTAGGAAATAATATTGCAAAATAAAGAACAAAAATTCATTATAAAAAAATATGAATTATAATTTTCAAAATAAGAATTGTAATAGAAACATAATTAAAGGTAAAGTGTATCAAACTAAAATATTAATCCTCATAGTTTTCATTAAGGATCACACCACCAATGAAAACGATTCAAAAAAGAAAAATATTATTGTTTAAATAAAACAAATTACAATTAAATTGAATAGTTCGTTGAATGAATTTTTTAGAAGATTTCATGTTTTTATATTGGAGATAAAATGGGTAATATGACCAGTCTAAATATATTTGAATAATGTGAATGAATAAAACCAAGGTATGTATTGAAAATGTTTTAATGGTAATATAGTCCATTTTATAGAATTCGAAAATTTATTATCATGTATTAAACATTTATAATAATTATTTATCATTTTTTGAATAAATATTGAATGATATTTAATAAAATATAATATAAAATTACATAATATATGGTATTTAAAAAAAATTATTTGTTAAAAGTATTATGTTCATTTTTTTGATCTATCAGTGTTCAAGGAAGGGATGGGATCCACCCAACAGTTTTGATTGCAGGGTGGTGTGCACAATAATTAACATTAGGGTACCATTGTTGATCTTACAGGAACTCGTCGTGGTTCCCCCATCCATAACTGGGTATAAAACTACATTCCAAAGGTTGGTGGTATGTTGGGTAATCCGGCCCAATAACTCTTGTGAACTTGAATTGGTCAAATATATGGGATTTTAAGCACACCACACCCTATTGGGTGATATTTTTCATACTAAAAAACTCTCTTATATATTTATGATATTTTAAAAAATTTTGTCTTATTACTAATATGGAATCGATTTCCCAAAAAATGGTTATAGGATAATTCTATTTCATGTGAAAAATACTAGGGTCTGTTTAGTGAATCCATCTATATATATTATAGTTTCTCAATAATTTTACATTAATGGGTGGAAAACATGTTTTAATCGAAATAACAATTCACATGAAAATGATTTTCCATGCTAGGAGGTGGCTGATATTCTGATGAAGGATTGAGCCATTATGAGGCATCCTACGTATCCCATTCATTACTACAATCAAAATCAATTTAGATCGTTAGACCCATTTGGTTTGTAAAAAATAAATAATGGATTCATATGGTTTTTATAGGAAATCATGTATTTAAGATCGAGTCCTAGAGAAATTTCCTATGTATTTAGAGTATATAAAGAATTTGAGACTGTATAGTTAATTTGTATATGTATTATATATTGAGGTTACCCATTCCATTGTTGTGATTCGTGGTGTAGATGACATTATCATTTCAATCCCCTAATGTCACATGATATATGAACGTTTGGAGAAATATGGGATGGAAAACGTTCATTTTCATTTATCATAAATGAGACTTATATGCTAGGATGGCCTGAAGATGACTTTTTATGGGACTCGAGCATCAGAGAGATGTCCTATGTGTCCTTGTTATGGAATGAATCGGTTTCATCATAGATCAGCTGATTTATCATTCCACTTATGGATTTCACAGTGTGATCATCTAATGGGAATTATAGAATCCCAATTTCTGTGATTCTAGACTCATAAAAAGGATTACATAGAAAGGGGTGTTCATTTGAGCCTGGGCTTTATGAAGTCATCCTACTTATCCCATCTATCATAGGAATCATAGATCTCAATGATTAATATATCATTCCTTACACTCTTAGGATTCCCCTACCATTTTAATGCTTTATAGTGTTGATGTTTTGATCATTTCAAATCCACAATCCCACATGATCCATATTCTTTTTTAGAAAAAAGGGGTTGATTGTAATCAATTTCATTTCATTAAATAAGATACTTAAGTGTTTGGATTACCCTATTTGATAAATATGGTAATAAAACCTATAGGATAGGTAGACTAGGTATCCTGAAAATGGTAAGAATAAGTGTCTCCATATTTCCCTTTATAAGGCCTTACACACTGAGCCTCCCATTTTGGTCTGGGCTTACACTCTGAGGTTTCCAAATTTATCAGGGAATATACACTGAGGAAAGGAAATTTGATCAGGTCCTGTGATAACCTATTGGTTGAGTTTTACACTCTAAAGTTAAAAGATAAATAGGGGCTTACACACTAAGGATAGAAAATGGTATCAAGTCATGGGATTCCCTATTGGTTAGGGTGTAAATTCTGAAATTTCATGACTGATTGAGGTTGACACACCAAAGAAGGGAAATTCTATCATGTCCTAGGATGATATATTGGTTGGGGGATAAACTCTGAGGTTTCCCTATTTATTATGTATTTCACACAAAAAATGAATAATGTTATCAAAAAATGGTATTCTCTGTTGTATTGGGATTATAATATGGGGATTCTAGATTTATTGGGGCTTACAATCCAAGTACAAGTAATTCTATCAAATCTTTGGATGCCTTATTGGTCTAGGTTTACACTTTAAGGATTTCTGATTGATTAGGGCTTACAGTCTGAGGACAGACAGCGTTATCAAGTTTTGGGATGCCCAATTGGTTGGTACAAACTATAAGATCCTTCATGACAGATCGAGGATTACACACCAAGGACTAACAATGATATATATCACTATAATACCCTAGTGACATGACATGCATGTCCATAGGTAATCACATGACATATTGGATTTTTTTGGAGGACAACAGATGATCCAAATTGTCTATACAATAATCTAATGTATGATTTGGATATATTTTCAAATTTTTGTCACATGATACATCTGAAATACCTTGTTTTAATTCATCGGTGTTGTCTTGAAATATAGGGAGTGTGTCACAAGAGTCTATAGGACATGTACCGGTGTGTATGATCCCGTATATTTGAATGGTATTTTCTCGTTTATGTTTTTGTTTGTATAACTTGTTCTTGATAATTAAGTACTTACCCAAGTTCTGGAGGAGGCTCGAGGGTGTTCTGAGGGTTTGAGATACACAAATTGGAGAAAACGAGGTTTTTTAGGTAGTCTACCTGGTCTATGCATGATTAGTGCTAACCTTGTGGACATCCCATGAATCAGTTAAAGAAGTGTGTTTTTGGATAGTGGCTACTGCATGGTTTTCACACAGTTTGGAAAACTGTGCGGGTAAACCGTGCATCCCAAAAACCTTTTAAATAAATTACAATTTTTTCACATTGGTAAATTTACCCCAACTCGGGATTTCCTCTCATTCCACCCCTATTCACCCTAGTAACGAACCATACCTCTAAAGGCCTTCAAGAGATCAATATACCTCATTTCAATTTAGTTTTTTGTGACATTAGTTGTGGATCGATTCTCCAGGTAAGGCTAATCCCATCCTTTCATCTCTTTTGAGTTTACGGTTTGTATCTTCTTATCCCCTGTTTCTGTTGCTCTAAAAACATACACTTTTTGTGAGTTTTTCATTGAATCTTCAAAGTTTGGTTGAAGTGGGATCTAAGGGCTTGATTAAGAGTATGTTAACCCATTGAATTGAGGTAGGTGGTCTACATGATATAACCCATGGTTCATTTTTGGATGTGTGGTTTGGTTCATGTGTGTCTCTTTGTATTTTTTGATTTCCCATGGAATGTTTTTGTAAAATGGTCATTAAAAAGGTAAATGGAAACCTTCACGTTCCCCATGGGATATGTTGAGGGTGATGAGACTAAACTAGGGACACCCTTGGGGTGAGCCGACTCTTTCGGACCTAGGGACTATGAAGAACAAGTTAGATTGTTATGTGTCTATGATGATCCCCTGATAATCATGTTGATGTGATTGATGGTGTTGGGGTAGAAGCTAGGTGATGAACTTAGGCTTAATAATAATAACATAAGGGATGTTGGGTTAACCTGAGGGTGGTTTATATGGTTGAACATGGCTATGCTAAATGAATTGTGAATTGTGTTGGAATGTGAAATGGGAAAATATGTGGGAATGATTAATGACCATGGTAGAATGGATTATGATTCTAGTAATTATTCCTAGTGACTTAGGAATAATGAAATTTTTTTAGTGAGATAATCATAATAAAAGGGAATTGGGATAAATGGATAATGATGTGAAATGTGTTAAATTTGTTAATGGGTTATGGTATGGTGATAACATATATATTATTGTTATGATTTCCATGGGAATGGTTGTGATGTTGTGAAAATTGTTGATGGATACATATATGTATATCATGTTTGCATTTCCTGACATATTGGGGTATTGACTGAGGTTCTATGCCCATAAGTCAAATTTGACTGATGCTCTAAACTCTACCCCTAATGCACAAGTTAGGGATGATGACTATAACACTATTCCCTTAACGGTTACATCCACCCAGATTGAGGATTCGAGTTGAGTATATAGTTGACATGAGAAAGTTAGTCTTACTCAGACAGGATAACAATGAGTTTTTTCTCATGCATGTAATTGTGTACATTAATGTCGTGTATCTTTTTGTGTTTGATGATCTATATTAGATGTGTAAGAAGTGGTATTTAATGGAAAATGGGATGAAATGGTAAGATATATAAATTGCAATAAATTTTTGTAATGGACCTAAATTGGATAAGAGCTCTTAATCATTTAATTTCCATTTATTATTCATTTTCATTTTTCATGCACATTTGTTTATACCAGATATTTTGTAGACACCGTTGTGGTGGCATACTGATTTGTACTCGCATCATTCTCGGGCTACCATCGGGTACCTGAGAAGTCTTCATGTTTGTAGGATAGGAGAAGGGAAAAATCCCATGCAAGACAGTTGGGTTGGCACGAGTGTGCGTGGAGGGCCCAAACATGGTGTTAATACCATTTGGGATTTTCAAATTGTCATTATTTCGGGTTTTGTTCACTTTCTAACATGTAAGAAAACATGGCATATTTACTGTTGGACATGGTTGTACCCCGCTTGTGGAAGGGTTCTTTATGAATTATCTATAATTATTTATTGTTATTACACTTTTTTTATATCCTATTGTAGCTTACATTGATAAAAAGGGGGTCTCCGAATTTACTATTTGGACTGCCACTACTTGTCAGCAACCTTTGGCATATGGGGAGGCGTGCTTAAGGTCAAGTAACCACCTAGATCCGAGAACCAATTTATTGAATCCCATATTTTGGATCTTACATATTTGTTTCTGAGCTGTTTTTTTCTCTATCTTTGTAATCTTGTTATATGGGAAGGTAGATTGGAGTTAGGATGTGTCGGGATTTGGTAATGACCTCATTCTTTTGAGTAGTTAACCCATTGACGAAGGAAATACCAAGTCACCCAGGGCATGAATTTTTGTTCTTGATTGTGTGATGTTACAGTTGATGGTATTTAACCATTTGGTGATGAACATGTTGTGTGATGTGATGGTTCAATGATATTTGTATCTTGGCCTCAATGGCCTGAGGATGTGCATTCAGGCATCATTATAGGCACCTAGGGAGGTAGGTGACATGCATCATGGTAGGCACACACACATGTTAGTTTTTTTGAGTCATGAAAGATAGAATGCACCTTACATTTGATAATTAAAAAGGGAAAATGTCTTAAATTAAACAATTCAAGTGGGTGAAGATAAAATAAAATTATGAGATGATTAATGAAATACATGTAATTAAGGGTTTGTAATGAATTTAAAATCTTGTTTGTAACATGTTTTGTGTGCCTCGTGGTGTTGTATGTTTCTTTACCCATTTGGACCACGGCCCACAGTTTGGATGGTCAGGGATATGTTTTTAGAGTGATATGGATGTTTGGATAGTACATGTATGGTGGGTTTTTGTGGCTGGTGAATAGCCTTCTTGTTATTAAATTGTTAAAGTACATTTTTAGGTGTTCTAAGATTCATGTTTGGAAATGTAGAGAAATTCCACCACGATATCGAGTGTTAGTTGTGAAAGAAGTGGATGTTGCTGAGAACACTCCTCTAGTAGAAGAGTAAGTGAATGTAGTTATCCAGGAAGGTTGGGAAGAGTGGTTTCCTGAGAAGTTGGTTCATTTTATGTTGATGATGGATCAGAACACTGGGCGGGTCACATAGATTGTGTTTGAGCTGACCAAAGAGTTTCAACTACATCACCCTCCAACCATTACTGAAGAGGGTGGGACAAAGGAAGCGATGTTCTGGATAGAGAATGTCTAGATGATACATGCTCATTTGGAGGCTCTTGAAGGGATGAGAGTCAAGTTATAAGCTTATATGTTGTGGATCCATGAAAAGCATTGGTGGGACATTCTGGCTCAGACTGAGTAGGATGAGGGGTTGTTGTTGAAAGTTATTCAAGAAATGTTTCTGGATAATTTAATCTTAGAGAATTTGAGGCTAGAATGGGCAGCAGAGTTCATGAGTCTACCCTAGGGATCGTTATCGGTGATGGAGTATACTGGCCGCTTCACTGACCTGTGATGCTTTGTTACAATGTTGGTGGTGGATGACAGAGTAGTTGCACGACATTTATAGGATGTGATGAGACACAAGATCAAGTTTCATTTGAATATCATACTCCTGAAGAGGTATACAACATTTGGGGGGCGGTAGGAATTGATCATAGATCAAAAACCAAAGTGGGTTTCAGTTAATGGGCTCATCATGTGAACTAGGCAGACAAGTGGTTCAGCTTCCATGGGACAGAATCATTATTTTTGATGTTTCTTGTATGGTGGAAGTGTGGAAGGTGGTCAGAAGAAAGGGTCAGCCTCTCAGGGGGGTGATCAGGTGTACTACTATCAATATGGTAGGCCAAGGTACATTTGTGGCTAGTGTCCTAGACATACTGTTGAGTGTCGATCATGCGGGAGATTGGGACACATGCAGAGGTTCTGTAAGCAACCTCAGTAGGTGAGCAAGATTCTTGGTGACACACAGATTCGAAGTAGAGGAAAGAGATTAGTTTCTCATTATAAGGAAGCAGGAAGGAGATCCAAATTTTGTATTGGTAGTGGTGGGGGACGTCTAACTCCGGGTCTAGATCGCACACATTAGAAGGGAAGGGAAGTGTCGGGCACATAGGCTGCAGCCCAGGATAGAGGGGCAGGTCAACATTACGCAACTCAGTCTGTACCTGGTGATGGTGAGGTTGGGCCATCAACTGTTTGAGGTTCTGTCCTCGAATATTATATTATTTATAGTTCTATGTTTGACACTAGTTCCACACTCTCTATTATTTCTATCCATCTTCTGGAAGCATTCAGTTTTCCTATGATGATTTTGTGTGGGGTTATGTAAATTGACACTCTGTTTGGGGTACGAAAGGAAGATAGAAAGAACTGTAAACGATGTGCTCTGGAGGTTGATAGAAAAAATTTTATGTGGGACTTTTTTGTTCTTAATATGTTGGGGTTTGACCTGATTTTGGGTATGGACTAGTTGGTGTTGTTTAAGGCACACATAGAATTTCACTTTCCCAGGGTGTCCTGTAGGCCACATGTGGGAGATACTTATGTCCATCGTAGAGAGTGGGACATTCGAGCAGGTCATCCATGGCCATTTTTTCTATAGTTCATTACTCTCATGGCTCAAGAATCTTGTCTTGTGCTTGATAGTGATATAGGGAAATCTTTTGTATTCCCTCTATTAGTGGATCAGTTTTAGGGTTTGATTCCTAAGGGTTTTTTGGGGTTGCCAACCGAGAGGGTTATTGTGTTCTCGAATGAATTTTCATCAGGAGAAGAGCCTGTTTCTATTCCACTGGCACCAACCAAACTCTAGGAGTTAAAGGTTCAGCATGAAGAGATGGAATATAAGGGGTTTCTACATCTAGGTATGTCTCATTTGGGATTTATTGTTCTTTTTGCAAATATGGATGTTGGGTCCTTAAGGATGTCTGTTGATTATCAGATGTTAAATCAGATGACGGTGAAAAATCGGTTCCCACTTCCGAGAATTGATGACCTGTTTGACCAGATGATGGATGTATCAGTGTTTTCAAAGATTTTTACGTGTTCAAGTTATCACCAATTGTGAGTGATTCCTTATAACATACCACTAACAGCTTTCTATAGTCTGTACAGGCTGTTTATGGTTGTGGTAAAACCTTTCAGCTTGACCAATTCACCGACAGTGTTTATGGCAATGACGAACTGAATAGTTGATCCCAGTGTAGATTATGTTGTGGTTGTCTTTGTTGATGATATCTTGGTGTACTAAAATACTCTTGGAGATCATGCCCAACATATTTACATTGTCATTCATACACAAAGAGGGCATCATCTATAGGCCAAGCTGTCAATATGTTAGTTTTGTATTGGAGAATTGAATTTTCTAGTTCACATCATCTCTATGGTAGGTGTGTTAGTGGATCTAGAGAATGTGCATGATGTCGTGTCTTGGTTGTAGCCTAAGTGTGTTTCAGATGTTCATAATTTTCTAGTTTTGGACGAGTATTATCGACGGTTCATCCAAGAATTCCTTTACTTAGCAGCAACACTATCAGTCTTGAACAATAATGGAATCAGGTTTGAATGGTCTAAGGCTTGTGAGGATTCCATTCAATAGTTAAAAAAGTTATTGAAAACTGCACCAATCTTGATCTTACCCGATCCAAGTAGGAAGTATGTCCAATTCTGTGATTCATCTAGTATCGGTATTGGGGTTGTGTTGATTCATGATGAGCATTTGGTGACTTATGGGTCAAGAAAATTGAGAAACGATTAGTGTAATTATCCCACTCATGATCATGTGTTGGAAGCAGTATTATATTCCTTAATGTGTTGGAAGTACTACTTGTTAGGGGAACTGTTCACAGTGTATACCGATCACAAGTTTCTAATGTATATCATATTGCAGCGAGACTTGAATCATCGGCATTAATGATGGGTTGAGTATCTCTATTCCTTCTACATTGAGATGGTATATAAAATGAAAATGGGAAGACTGTTGCCGATTCTTTAAGGAGAAAGGAATTGAACCGTGTGGTTTTGGAATCCAGTGTTGAGTGGTATGTGGTGGCTTTGTTCGCAGATAATCACCTGGAGGTGAATGAGGAAAACCGTAAGGCGACTCTTGCTTCCATGGCTGTTGAGTCAACAATTTTGAGCTGTGTTAGGCAAAGATAGCTCGATGATCCAAAAATTTTGGCCAAAAAAAAGACTAAATGGTGGGGAATAAACTTCTGGTTGGGCCATCAATGTGGAAAGTGATGTTTGTGTTCATAGTTGTGTGTTTGTGCGAGAATGCATGAGGTATGGGTGGATGAGTGAGTTCCAACCATCGAAATGGGTAGTGTATCCTGGTTTGACCAATATGTATCATGATCTCCGTAGACAGTTTTGGTGGTCATGGATGAATATGGATATTTTAGGCTTTTTGGAATGGTGGATTACCTATTAGTAGGTGAAGGTCAAGCATCAAAGCCTGGGTGGATTGTTACATCCATTTCCCATTCTAGAATTGAAGTGAGAAGATGTGATGTTAGATTTTGTGGAGGTTCTTTTGGGAAAACCATAGAAGAATGATGCAATCTGGGTGGTTGTGGATTAGCTAATGAAAGTGGATCATTTCTTACTGATTTAGGGGACTTATACAGTTGATTAGTTGTGTGAGTTGTATGTTCTGAATATAGTATGATTTCATAGTGGACTGAGGACTATCGTTTTGGATCGTGATCCTCGATTCATATTGTACTTCTAGAAATGGTTGCAGAAGGCACTGGGTACAGAGGTGATTTTGAGTACGACTTTACACCTATAGATGGATGGTCAGTTAGAGCATATAATCCAAGTGATTGGAGACATGTTAAAGACTTGTGTCCTGGATTTTGGTGGTTATTGTGTAAAGCACATGTCACTTGTTGAATTTTCCTACAACAATAGTTTTCATGCTAGAGTTCAGATGGAACTGTTTGAGGCAGTCTATGTGGGGTTAGGTAGATCACTGTTGTGTAGGATGGAGGCCTGTGAAGCTGATCTATTTGGACTGAGTTTCCTGGATCATACATTAGAGAAAGTTTAGTTGGCTCAAAAGTAAATGAAAATGGCTCAGAGTAGGGATAAGTCATGTGTGGATTGGAGGTGTTGATCTCTTGAGTTCGAGGTTGGTGGTATTGTGTTCATTTAGGTGCCTCCAAAATTAGGTCATCGACGGATTAAGAAACATGGAATGTTGGTACCCAGATATCTTGGGACCTTTCATATAGTCGACATGATTAGGCCGGTGGTGTTCCTATTGGATCTTCCATAATGGTATAATAGGATTCATGATGTCTTTCATGGGTCTCAGCTTCAGTGATATCACCCTGACCCAACTCACAATGTCGATGATTAGAATGTTTAAATTGAGGAAGATGCGTCATTTGAGGAGAATATGGTTTGTTTCATGGATTGTGGTGTGATTGTCATGTGATTAATGGATGTTCCATTTTTTTTATTACTTTTGAAGAATTTGAAGGTTCAAGAAGAAAATTGGTAGTAGGAATCAAATATGCGGGCTCAGTGGCCCGTTCTCTTTTCCTCAAAAGTGTAATGAAGCTTGGGAGCCTGGAATGAGGATGAGACATTATAAGGTGGGGAGGTTGTATGATCGTATGTCATAGAAAGGTATATTCTTGATTGTTTTTTGTTTTTAATTCATTGTTTTGGTTAATTATGTTCTTACCCAAGTATTATAGGAGGCTTAGGGGTGTTCCGAGGGTTTGGGAAACGAAAAGTGGAGAAAAAAGAGTTTTCTGGTTAGTTTTCACAGTCTTCACATGGCTGCTGATAATGTGAAGATTGTCCAGGAACCCATAGAAGTAGTGTGTTATTGTAAAATGGCTTCAAAATGGTTTTTTCATGGTTTGGCCAACTATGTGGGTAAATCTTGCGGCCCAGAAACCATTTTAAAAAATTACAATTTTTCCACTTTGGGATTTTTAAACCCAACTCAGTATTTCCTCCCATTTCACCCCTCTTCACACTAGGAATGAATCCAATATCCCAAGGGATCTAAGAGGTAAATATATATCATTTATAAGGATTTATTGTGATGTTTTTTGGGTATCAAATCTCCAGGCATGGATAATCACGTCTTTGCTTCTATTTTTAGTTTATGGTTTGTATCTTCGTCTCCTCAAATTTGGTAGCTCTAAAACCCTACTATTTGGGTGAGTTTTTGATTGATTTCTCAAATTTTGGTTGATGTGGAATGTAATGTATTCATTAAGAGTTTTTTCACCAATTCCATTGAGGAAGGTGGTCTACAAGTTATATCCCATTGCTTATTAGTAGATTAGTGCATGTGTGGTTTTGATATTGGGTGTCTCATGGTATTTTCTGATTATCCATGGAATATTTTGGTAAAATTGTAAATAAATACGTAAATGGTAACCCTCCTGATCCTGATGGGATGTCTAGAGGGTGATGAGACTAATCTAGGGCCACCCATGGGGTGATGCGACTCTTCCAGACCCAGGGATTATGAAGAAAAAGTGAGATTGTTGTGTGTTTATGATAATCCCTTGATTAACATGATGATATGATTGATGGGGTTGGGGTAGAATCTAGTTGGTTCACATAGTATTAGTAATAATAACCTATGGGATGTTTTTTTAACATGAGGGTGGTTTATTTTTTTGAACATGTCTATGTTAAATGAATTGTGAATAGTGTTGGAACGTGAAATGGATTATTCTGTGGGAATGGTTAAGGACCATAATAGAATTGATTATGAGTATAGTAAAGATTCCTAGTGAGTTTGGATTAATTTAAAATTCTTATTGAAATAAGGATAATAAAATTGATTGGGATAAATGGCTAATGATGTGAAATGTAGTAAATGCGTTAATGGGTTATGTTATGGGGTCAACTCATATGTTTTTGTTATGATTTATGTTTCCCATGGGCAATGGTTGTGATGTTGGGTAAATGGTTGATGGATATATATATATATATAGCATGTTCACATGGATTGGTATAGTGGTTAATTGACCGAGGTTATATGCCCATGGTTCGAGTTTCCCTGATGCTCTAAACTCCACCACTAATACATATGTTAGGGATGAGGACAACAGCTCTATTCCCCTAACGGTTGAATCCACACATATCAAGGATTAGAGGTGATTACATGGTTGACATGATTATTTTAGAGCAATTGAGATAGGATAACTATGTTTTTTCCCCATGAAAGTGATTGTCTACGTTAAGCATGTGTAACTAATTGTGTATGATGAACTATGTTAGATGTGTATGAAATAGTAAGTAATGGAGAATGGGATGAAATCATAAGATATTGAAATGGTAATAAATGTTGGTAATGGACCTAAATTCGGTAACAGAACTTAATATTTTCCTTGTCATTTTTTTTAATCCCATTTTCCTGTACATTGGTTTATATAAGATATTTTGTAGACACTGTTGGTGGTGGCTTAAAAAGTTGTAATCACACTCTGCACGAGCTGTCATTGGGTACCAGAGAAAACATCACATTTTTAGGTCAATAGAAGGAAAAGACACATTCTAGATAGTTGGGTTTGAATGAGTGTGCTTGGAGGAGGACCTAGACATGGTGTCGGGACCATTTTGGGATTTTACAGTTTGTCTTTATTTTGGGTTTTGTTCACTTTCTCACTTGTAGAAAAACATGGCATATTTACTATTATATATGGGTGTACACTGTTTAGGGAATTATTTTTTATAAATTCTCTGGAATTATTGGTTTTTATTCCACTATTTTCTTATATTTTATTGTGCCTTACTCTGATTTAAATGGGGTATATTTACACTAATTTACTATTTGGACCCCCGCTGCTAGTCAAAAACCTTTGGCATATGGGAGGCATGTTTAAGGCTAGTAACCACCCATCTCAGAGATCGAGTTTAGTGGATACTAGGTCAGGGTAGTTACACAGAGGATATAACATGTTTTGGATAACATCCCTAGAGGACATAATAGAACCTGGGTGAAATGTTTATAGGGTGTCGTGAGTCTTAGGTTACATTCCTAGAGGGTGTCATGAGAGATTAGTTACCATGCCCATATTTAGATGTGAGACTTAAATAACATAATCTGATCTCTTTATATGAGTCATGTGAGGTATTTGTAATATTTAACTAGTATTGGGGGATAGGGAAACATAGTTACATGAGACCAAAGTGGTTCCCCATGGGGGAAACTAGTGACCTACTCTGACATGCCTTAATGATTTTGTATAAGACAAATAGCATGCGGAAGGAGCTTCGTCAGATCTAAGAAAAATGTACTTGTGTGTTTTTATGTCTTTTTTGACTCACGTGGATAACATGTGGGCTATAGAACATTCATTTTTAACAATTCATCCACTTTTTGTTTTTTCTATCCTTATATTATAAATTCCTTATTTTTATTCAGTATCATTTTATTTTGAATCTCGAATGATATGGAAGTCATATGTTATGTTCTTCATGCGTCTTTATATAATTACATTATTTTGATCTATGTATGATCCCTAAAAGTGAATCTATATGGAGCATGATTTCCCTACTATTTATTTCTATATTACTATATGGAAGACTTTCTGACCATGACAGCAACCCCTTCGAGATGTCCACTTTATCACTGCTGCATCAGAATATAAAAAATTCCATGAATTTTAAAGTCTGTATATCTAATTTAAAACCATTTTTCATGTTGGGATGTGATATTTATAGGCCTAGAAAACCCATTTTTTCACTGGTGTGTGCAACTAATCTTACATGAATCTATGCTGAAGTCAGAGAAGGCTTGTGGTGTCATGCATCTTCACGATTCTCCACTCTAGACCAATTTTGAGGGTGCCACTAGATTATCAGTCACCACGAGTCCTTCCATCAATGAGACCATCAGTGTATTGTTTATAATTAGTGGGAACTCATTTAATTACTTAGGTAAGATGATGGACATCCATATTTTCATATGGACATGTCCATGGGCCTTCCTGAGATCAGGATGCCTATTGAAAGGGTTTCCCATGATCTATGGTGACTTGTCCAGGAGTCTTTGAGAGATCATGTCATGAAAATAATTGGGGCATCACATAGGTTTTATGGCATTGAGTTCATATTCTTCCATCCTTTTATTTCATTTTGATTACGTGATAGAGGACGGGAGTCATACATTACTACAGTGGGTATTGTCAAAGATAATTACTCTCTTTTTCTGGTGATGTGTCTCATGACCGTGAAGGTCCTGTGGGGATGCGCGAGAATTTTATGATAAAATAAATACATTTTAAATTAGGGATACAATGGTAAGTACATATTTTCCCAATCATACACAAGTATTTCTATGTAATGAGGCCAGATATCCAATTGGATTTTGCGAGATGGGGGGGAGACTCTAGGGACTCGTGGCACCATTTGGTTTAACGATGGCGCACCACAAGTCTTTCATTGACCACGAGTAGCTCCTTACTCCTCTAGTTTTTTTATTAATTTGTTTATTTTCTAGAAATATTTATAGTGATTTGATATTTCATTAATGTTTTCAGGTATAATTAAGATTCCCATTAGTGATGATTCACTTGAACATTTTGTTTTCTATGGGTCTCTACCTTGTGGACAACATTCCTCCAATTTTAAAAAGATTTTTAATTTTTGATTCCATGTTCATGTTGATGAAATCCCCTTTGGCCCAATGAATCTCATCCAACTTCCACCGCATGGCCACTAGTTGTCCAAAGCACCTTCAAACTGTAGAGGGATTTATTGAAAGGGGATTTGTGGGATTTGATGTAGGTTATGATCTTCATGTGGTTTCTTCACCTGACCTTATATTGGTCATGAAATCATGATTCCTTTAAAGGGTTATGCAATTTTCAAGTATCTATCATCATCATATTCTGTTTATTTTATAGGGAAAATAATACCCATATTCATGTAATCCTTTCTTAATTTTATGATGCTATTTGGTGAGGGTAGACAAATTCCCCTCCTCATGAGTGATGTTCAGGAGGGTAAAGGCATGGTTTTGAGGTATGTAAATAACCAATAGAGTCTTTCATAATGTTGTGAATCATTTTATTGGGTTATTTTTGATTTCCTAGGTGACACATAGTATTAAATAGAATTCTTCATATATATAGGAATGGATGATAGATTTTTCCTAAACCACAACTTATCTTTAGTTCCCTAGACCTGCCTCCATTGCATAATCAAATGGCTAGACTGTTTCATGAATCCTGATCATGAGACCCCATCACGATCCATCATTATGAGATCATCCATGCGAGAGCATATGTTTCTCAAGCACTTTTCTAGTCCATATACAAACTATAATTTCTTAATTATTTTTGACATCAATCGAGAGGTACAGTTATAGTATTGAGGGTTTAATTGGGCTTGTTGGATTGATCATTCGATTGACTAATTATTATGTAATTCATGTGAAAATTAATTGGTCACATGATCATGAGTCTCCAATTATTTCATTTGATTGTGTGATTCGATTTCGTTGTTATGGGACTCATGAGTCCTTCAGATACTAGTCTTTTTTCAAACACTTTAGGGTGATTTGAAAATTCATTCTTGACACATGAAATGGACAATATGTGTTGGGAACAATAATGACATTAATTTTTTTAAGATATTATATTCTTTTTGTTTTTCATGATCAAATATATTATTTTTGGATGTATTCCAGTTCTAAACAAGATTCATCAGTTATGGAAAATCAAAGGGCCATGATTTCCAGGAATCAAATTGTCGATCCTCAATTTCAAGTGCATAATGATAACAAGACCCTCAACTAGGTCCTCTCATACAATCTATATATTTTTTCACTTATATAACTGAATTAAACTGTAGTTTTTTGTATTTTGATGATCATACCATTACTTGTCCAAAAATTAATTTACCATCACACCAGGTGTCCGATTATCTTGACTGTGTTTAGACACCAATAGCTAAGGAAGGCCAGCTTGTTATAGCTCGGTCCCATGGATCATCTAATATATTAGAAAACTATCTACTATGGCTATATGGGAATCACTTAACCAAAAACCATACTTACCATATTTATTCTATTACACATTCCTCTTCTCTAGACAATTTTGATGACAGATGGTATCTGAAATGGGTTCTTCGTCTCGATGATAATTTCATTTATTAGTGGGTTTGGCCCTTAAGGGTCAAAAAAGTTGTTTGGTTTTTTATAATGTTTTATAATTGGTTAATAATTATGAATCCTTGTTGATGTACCACATTATAATCTATCATTATCCTGACTTCCTTCAAGAGATGATTAACCACTCATGTTCCTACACTAAAACATTTCATTTCTCCCATGGTGTTGTGTGCACCAGACTATGGGACATGTATCAATTGGGTATTATTCCACACATTATATAAATGTATGATGATTTCATCCTGACCACTTAGTTATGCAATGATCCTTCATAAATCCATCATTTGGGAGATACATTCTTATAATTATGAAGGAAAAAATATAATAAAGCGATGAAAATACCCTCACTTATATCATTCATGGATAATATCAATATTTTCCATAGATGGAGTGGAGTTAGACCAAATAATATTCTCCCTCATTGATCTCATTCCCATCATTTCTTTTATAGTGATGTATCATATTGGTCAATGTTAGAGGTTGGTGGTTATACGACCTGGGGATATTGTTTGAACTCATAGACCTCTCAGATATTGACACCGATAGTATTTATAGAAATATTATTGAATTAGTGGACCTTTCCAGATAAGGATATAGGTTTAGGAATCCATGTTAGTGGTATTTTTAGTGAAATGTGACTGGAGGAGGGAAAATTCCTTAATCTTTTAGTTTCAATCCATGATATATTTTACCACCTACAATGCCATATCCAATAGGGTAACACCACTTACAGGATCTGTGGAACCTTTCAATTTTTATTCTGGTGGAGAGGGTATCAATTCCACTATTATAAATATTATAACACAAACAGGATCACTAATTCCTATTTCCATACCAGATTGATGATCCAATCTGGTTTAGGAATGATGTCCCTAATCATTGATGAATTTACGAGAACACTACATATATCTGATAACCTTAACATCACCCCTAACCAGGCTCCTGCAAAGCAGATTACTGAAAATGGTATTCGTTGCATTGATGAATGGTCTAATATGATATCCCTTAAATATGGGTTATAGTATCTAGGGTGGATGATCTAGTCATTTAGGATCCTAATACATTATATTGATTCGCATGTCATTTTTGTTTCATCCATGGAGTCTCCCCACTTCCCATGGATTGCGTGTGAGGGGAATGAAATCTTGGGGATGTCCACTAGTTTTAGATATTCCAAAAGTGTGAATATTATGAGGCTGAAATCATAACTCTACTAACGGATTCCCCTACCCTCTATAACCAGGATTATGCTCAGGACTGGGTACCTTCTTATCTGAATGGAGTGAAATTCCAGTTGGTTCATCTTCGGGGTAGACCTTTCACCCTGCCAACATCCTTATTAGATGAATGGAGTTGATCAATGATCTAGGGAGACATTGAGAAAGAGACCTCAATAATGTAATGCTTATTCCAAAGGTGAAACTGATTTAATTGTGGATTTTAATCATCAAACACATATTATGGATGATATGAATGTTGAGATAAGGGCATATGGGGATTATCATATTTTTTTATTGGCTCCACTGATCTTCCATCCTCATATCGGGCCCACCTCGTCTATTGCATAGGATCAAACACAACATAGTATGATCCGAAACAATATTCATGACCTGATCATTAGACCACATTGGATTTATTATATGACCAATTGGAATGCCTTAACCCATTATTTCATGACATGGGGTAAGATGGTTTCAATCGATAGCCTTTGTAAGAAATTATGTACCAAATCATCATTACAAGATGAGATCTAGAAACAAATGAAAAATATTTTCATGATATTTTATATGAGTATCCCCTTTTATGGATATGAGGGAGACTTTGGGGTCATTATATCATGGTTGTCATTTTTTATTTATACTATAGGCTCATATGGACGTATAGACTGCGCAGATATTGATATTTGAGGAGATGATTGCTCGTATAAATTCTGGAATTTTGAAATCATAATACTCATTATAATATTATCATAATAGGTTTTGAGATATGAATAATTTGGTCAAGACTCTCCTAACTAGGTAATTAGTGGAAGAGGTTAAGTGAGTGTCACTCTAACATGCAATCAATGCTCCTCACAAGACTCTTACTGATCTTACCAGCATATCCAACAGATTTGTTTCATGATTAATCATTTGTAATGAAATAATGTTTTTATGAGACTTAAGAGAGACACCAAAAGGTGTATATTACACCCTCCATTTCCTACTTTGAATGGATGAATTTTCTATTGTTTATACACAACTATTCAATTTTCTTTCTTTCCTGATTTGCGTGATATTTCGTTTCACCAATATTTTGAGAATCACCAATGATACCCATCCCATTCTTTATTTTTTACAAATATGAACTAATATATTTGAACAATATATTTATAATAGATTCCATTTGAGATATTCTATTGAATTTCCACTAATACGAGATTGTTTATTAGTATTCAGTTCTAGCTATCATGATATCACTCGATTTATAGAAGGATTATATGGATAGGATACATGTCCCAGAGGGGGATTTTTCTATATTTCCATGAAGGGTATAGTATTTTCTATAGAATATCAACCATGATTAGGTTAGTGGTCCTTAAAATATTTTACAAAATAAAAAACTATCATGCTATATATTATGGTCCATTTATATTGGACCTGATATTTATTTACATTATGGCCTTTTTCATGGACATGATGTCCCTTTAGATTAAGTTATTTTAGATTGGACCCAATATCTCTTTAGTTTTGGGTATTTTTGAGTAGAGTTGATATTTAATTAGTGTGGGATATTTTACCTCATATGAGATGTCACTTTTATTTAGAGTCTTTTACCATAGAAATGATATCACTTTATGTTTGGGTATTTTAGCTTAGAACTGATATATATTTAGTATACATTCATTTAGTTTAGAACATATATCCCTTTTTTAGAGTATTTTAGATCT
This sequence comes from Viscum album, assembly GCA_963277665.1. Lineage (NCBI taxonomy): Eukaryota > Viridiplantae > Streptophyta > Magnoliopsida > Santalales > Viscaceae > Viscum > Viscum album. The sequence goes on along the minus strand of OY728162.1, from coordinate 342,489,855 downwards.
GACCCCATGTCTCTTTAGTTTATGTTATTTTATATTGGAACAGATATCGCTTTAGTTTAGGGTACTTGTTCTCAGACCTAATATTTCCTTAGTGTAAGGTCCTTTAGCTCAACTTGATGTTGCATTAGTTTAGGGGTTTTTATATTGAACGTTCTATATAATCATGGGATATGGTGAATATGTGACATGAGTGACCTACAAAACTCCATAGTGCTATATTCTTCCATGGTTTTTCTAAGGATCATGAGGATCTGAATGCCCTTTTTACAGGGTGACACATTTGGTTGACATCCATAGGCACTTATGTAAGAGCCATAGGAATGCATTCATATCCATCCAAAGGGTTTAACAAACATGGTTATTTTTCCAATGGATATGGATGATTTAAGTAAGTAGTATCATATGTGGGTGAAATACTGGGGATGCTAGTCCCACCAAGAAAGTTGGATAATGGATCCAATAAATCATAATTCAAAAGCTTGAGATCGTGTTTATTGGACTGGGAAGAAAAGCCATGGATCATCCAAAAAAGTATGAGGTGTCGAATTCTTCTATGGTGTTGCTAGGGTTCAATAGGTATAAAAATACTTCTTTACAAGGAAGAGATTCCTTTAGTCATTGGGTCATTTACCTTATGTGTCGATAGCTTGTCCATGAACAAGTTGATCTCAAATTTTTTCTTATTGATATAAAAGATTTTTGAATAGTTGAATGTCTAGATTTTCACTTTTGTTGTGTAGTGACTTCAATCTAGTAAGGGTGATAGAAACCAAGGGAAATTAAATCTTTGTTATAGATCTCAAGATCAATTCCCTATGTTTTCAAATAATGAGGCATGTGCTATAAAAAAGATTTAGAATGGATTTTCACATTACGACATTGAGAAAGGGTAAAAAATATACTTATGTAATATTAAGGATGTTAAATCTACTCGGATAGGTTGGTATGGGGATTTAAAATCACAATCCAATGTTCTTGGATCAATAGGATGATGTGGGAAGTAATATTGGGATTAGGTCAGGCATACTGAGGTGTTGAGTGTTTCCATGATGATTTTCAGTCACATAAGGATTTTAATGTCATTTCTGTTGAGTAACACATTTTTTTAATGTCTATGTGCTCATATAAATTACTTATAAGAGTGCCTATATAATTAGAAATAGTTTACCTTGAAGAAGGATATATTTTCAATGGTAGGTGAAAGGTTTATAGTGATTTGATGCACCAAAATCATGAATTTTGATTCACAGAATGGGTAATATCCAAGAAGGGTTCAAACATCATAAAGGTTGTGTCACTAAGGTGAATGAATGGAAATGATGATGTTGTTCTAAATTGTGTATGCCTGAAAATCACTAAATATTTCATGAAAATGAGAGTCAAAACAAACATTATATTTAATGAGGTTCCCTTGGTAGGTCTTTCCCATACGTGAAGACCGATGCACATATTTATTGATTTTTTACGACTCAAAAGAGTGTTGGAAATATTAAAATCACTACATATCCTTTGAGAATATGAGTCAGGTTACACGAAGTAATTGAATGAGAAAAATTCTCTTTTCCAGTCTCACCTATATAGAGAGGTGGCATGAATTTAATTTGATTTATATTCATGGGACTATGCCTAATCATCTAGGAATCACTACGTATGCTTATAGGAATCAATCTTCACGTAGTTCTAATAGAATCAAGAAATTTAACATCATGCGAGAAGGACAGAAATTGGTTGATGAGAAATGTTGTAATGTTGTGGATGGGCCCACATATAAAAGTCTGGGAATTTCGATGTTTTTCATGTACATGGGAATCATGACATATTTAGTTTTTAGGGGGTCATATTTATTAAATTCATTTAGTGTGGATGATGATTACTCGACGTGAATGAATATGGATGTCAGTGATCCATGGAACATTCCATCATTCTGTAAGGATGTTGACAATGTAGTTTAACAGCATGTGGTAAGGAATCATGGTGTTTATTTTGTTGTATTTAATTTATGACTACAAGGACCTTCCATGAACAATTACGAATCATTATTTTGGGGAATACGTTAATATAATTCCTAAAATCCTGTGAGCTATTAACAGTGAGGGAATCATCGAGTAGTAATGGTACCACTAATAATACTAAAGAATTTGGGGGGGGGGTATAGCCGGGGTATTTTTTTTCAAGTGGTTGATGCACCAAGTTCTAGTTGTGAGGAATCCCTACATATATCATCAAAAGTGGAAAATTAAGATGTATGTAGTTCTAGATTGGTTAGGTAGTTTTATGTCTTGTGGTGTGGAAATTTTTTCAGAATATTAAAGTATTTCATTATGGATGTTTCTCACTAGAGGTGAAAGGATTAAAAAACAATGGTTGGGACCAAGAATATTGGTTCAGGTGTTACTATTTTTCCTGCGATGATTAGAATGAGTCCATACTTAGTACTTATGAAACCATATTGTTTAATGTCAGGAAGAAAGGATGCAATATGTATAGTTTATTGTCATCTGGTCAGGAAGAATTTGTATAGTTTAACTTCATGTACATATTATTAATCATGAGGATAACTTTTCTGTGGATGTTCATGATGATGAAAACTTATGAAAAGTATATCTTGAGAAATCATGCATTGGATGGTGTTTTTACATGCTCCACATCCATAGTTCTCAATGAATATGATCCACCATGATAAATGTTATTTATTACAAAAATCCCTTCCCATATAGGTTCCAATTATGGGGGATCCATTCTTGGAATCCCTGGGGTTCTGAGAGCTTGCACATGTTCTCTATGGAGGAATTAATGATGGAATTTTTTTTATTAAAGTCCCATGCTATTGAATTCTGTTGGACCTTGTTGTTATGAATTGTGCACAATATATTCCCATCTAGTATTTCCAATGAGTTCATCTACTTTTGCGACTATTAATCATATTTGAGCTAACTTTAAATCAATATTTGGAATGAAGGCAGCTGGATCCTTATGGGTAACAATTCATTAGTACCACACACCAATGGGTATGAAATATTTTATGCATTAGTACATGTGGTGGTAAGGTATTCCCATAAAACATGGATGCATTTGTCAGTACATGACATCTTATACTTGTTCCTCGCCATTTAGAGTATATTACATAAGGGATTATTGAAGGTTTTAATAATTCCATTTCCAACTACATGATAGATAATTGAGTTATTGGACTCAATTTGCTACTTATCGTACAACTACTACAACTCTTTGAAAAAGAAATTGGAGTCATTTTCCAATAATATTATCTGAGAGACCCCAAACCTAGTGATGATATGGGACATCACAATGTGGATGGTATTATTCATACCAAATTCATTGAGTGGTATTACCTTATCCCATTTTGAAAATAATTTATTATAACTGATGATGTATATTAACTCCTCTGTTGTGGCTGGTGGATATGCCCCCATGATATCCATTCCCTAGATGGAAAATGGAATGGAATATTTAGTTTATATAGAAATTATATGAGATAATGGATAAATTTTTCATGGTCATGGAACACATGAATGTTTAGTGTGAATTCATATAGTACTGTGCCATGCTTTTCTAGAACTATCCCATCGTATTGATCTTGTGGGAGAGAGTGGTTCCAGATTGATGGGAACTGCAGGAGCGTACATGGACTTCTCCCATGATGGTGGGAATATCCCCTTATGATTTAAACATGAGGAGGATTCTATAAAATCCATGTTTTTCACATAATGTATTCTCATCTAGACCAACCTACAAAGTAAAATTTACTTTTTGTAACTGAATCTATTCCCTGATGGCATGATATATTAGGAGAATCCCATTTTTGTGATGTCCAATTATGGGCATCATCCATCAAGAAGTGGTCATTGATTCATAATGCTATGGGGTAGTGATAACCTGATTGATTTCATCCATATCAAATTAATCTATTAGTGAGACCATTCTTCTATGTGTTATATAGTATATTTATTCATCTTGAGTAGGGTGGGCTAGACAGAGACTGCATTATCTAGTGCATTGGTGAGAGAATCCTGTGATCAAGGAATGTGATGTAATATTGGTTTAAAAAGATATTCTACCATGAATCCATTATCATAGCTAGTGAGAGGGTCTAGTTAACCCTTTAATAATAGAATATTCCCCATTGATCTTATATATCAGTAATTCTGACTCCAAATTTATATGCACAAAGGATATGTTCACCTATTGGTATAGTTTTAATCCAACGATGAGAGCTCAGTATTCTACTTCACTATTTGGCCATTCATTGGATAATGAGGAAAAATTAATTAAAATGTTCCTTCTCTAATGATTAAAATTTATGTCTTATAAAAACCTGATTAAGCTTCAGTTTTTACATCCTTATTCTGATCGGAAACTATGAGTTTCCATAAATGTACATCTCTAATATACGGGTAATTTTAGGGGCATAGAAGACTTCTTTATATTGGATCCTTGTGTCTTCTGGTGTATTTTTCAGAGAAGGATGTGTTTTGAAGTAATCATCCACGGCATTCCCTTTCAATGACTTCTGTGATATCAACTGAATGAAATATTTCTAGAGAATTCCCACATATCAAACCATGTTCATAGTTAACATATGGAGTAAATAGATGTCATTTAGAAAATAAATATGATAGAATAGATAAACTTTAGGGTGTTATTTGTAATGCCTCATCATTTTCACAATAAAAATGACTCTAATATAGTTTTTTTCGACATCATAATATGTGGTAACGGTACTTTTCATCGTCAAGATGAAGAAGTATAGACTATTTTCAGATCATGCATGATTTTTTTGTATGAGTTGGGCACCAAGTGATCACTTCTTAGCAACGACATATTTGTTTATTTAACTCCCATACACCATAGGCATTTGAACTATCTAGTGAAATAGGTAATGAGAGATACATTCAAAGGATTTTTCATATCCATCATCCAATTTTTAGGAAATTCCATTCTTCATTAATCCAATTAATTGAAGATATTTTCCTGTCTGGTTCTCTATGAATCGCTGAATTTTGGTGATATTCCTTTAGTTTCTCCTCAATTCTGTGAGATTTTTGGTAGGTTACATTGATAAAATATAACTATTCCTTTTTAGATTATCTTAAATGTCATGGTAGTGTAGCGAAATTCCAAGGATCATTCTTGATGTTAGCCTAAAAGAAACAATTATTGGATTCAACATTAAACTATACTATCATAGATTTTCAAATATTGAATGGAGATCTGTGAATTATTAACATCAATATTGGGATTTAACAACTAGGTCATTAACTTAACACTCGCACATCCTTCCAAAAATGGATTAAAGATGTGATGCATGGTACATTTATGTGTGGTACAATAATTAGTTATTCCAATGGGTAAGACCTGGTAGTAGAATCCATTGATGATATCGGAAATTGGTCGATTCCCCCATCATTAGGAGCTTCTTGATCTCAATTTATTCCATGTTCGAATCCATGAAGGAATGGTTATAGAGGCCATCAGTTTCATCGATAAAGAGTTATGTGATTCGAAAAGGGGAAATATTCTTTCGTCCAATGTGGATTAAGGTATCTAAAATCATTTATGACTATAATCTCCCAATTCAATTTCATTACATGTATGATATTGCAGATCTGTGTTCGGTATTTTCCTTCTCTAAAAAAGATTTATTTGATCAACTTTTCAACTCCTACCACAACATTGTTATCATGAGAGGGGTGCATCCCCATTTCTACTTTAATAAATCATTGATTCTCATCTGGTAGTCTATGATGGAGTGTAGCCACATCTAGATTTAGTCTCGGAATTTCATTATTGATCAAGGATGAGACATATCATTTATTATTTGGAAATGATATGTACATTTTTTTCACATTGAGGGGAATAGTTTCACTAATCATAGTAGGCTTTGGGTCTTCTTTTATTTCCTATATTTATTTGTCTATGCTCGTCTATGGTACTGAATACACCATCATCAAATGTGGGAGGGGATTTTATATGGTCAACCTTAGCCTCTTCCAATTACATGTCTGTGTATAAATTTTATTGTAAGATGGAAATCGATGGAATCTCATTCACAGTCAGGGTGAGGGAGGCTATTAGAAGAGAAATTATCATCCATTTATATCAAAGTTGTTATACAATGATGTTGACACTTATTTTATTTTACAGTTCCATGAGGATGGTAGTTTCTTGGACCATATGGATTATATCTGCAACTTCGACCATATTTTCTGGGAGAACATATTAGCTATCAAGAAAACACCAAGGATTCCTATTGGCAGTCCCCAAGCCATTGGGAGATAAAACATGTATATCAACATACTCCATTGTTTTCATGCCTCCCATCTTGTAGAAATCTACATAATCATTTGTGGCTTCACATGTCTAGAATGCGGCTCTATCACTATGTATTATGGAGACCTTTCCATTGATGAATTACTTCAAACATTGAATGAATGTTTATACTACCATTAAGTGGATATGGAGCTTATGTTTCCTTAGAATGAAATTGCATGAGGTGTATCAGTAGATAACCATGAGTTCAATTTCAGTTGAGAGACCCCTAAACTAAGAATCTAGTTTGATCTTCCCAATAGGTCTTTGCTCACATTTATAATACCTCTGAAAGATCAGATTTTGGGGATAAATTTCCCCATTGGTATAAACCAATTGTTAGAGAGTTCAAAATTGGATGAGATTGATCCATATATATTATCAATCAAAATAACTTGGACATTAACATTATTGGATCTTCTTGAAAAAAATATGGGCCTATAATTTCCTTAGATGGACCCTTCCTGATCATGATCTGTGAATGATGTGGAAACATGACATTCTGAGGACATGGTGTCCACTCGATAAAACTTAGTTGCACTGAACTATTTTTCGATCTTCATTGGGATCAAGATGGTTTCAAAAAATTGATTCCTTGAGTTGTTTTTAATGATGTAGTGAATCAAGGATTGAGATTTTGGATGGGGGTACAACCTACTATTTCAGAATTTCGTGGTTTGTGTTAAAGTTTGATTATTAAAATATAAGGATTCCTTTGGGAATGTGGTTATAAAGAAGAGATATCTATAGTGGATGGGCATAGTTCTTGTGCAAAGTTCATGGGAATATATTCTTCTAAAAGTGGAGGTCATGCCAGCATTACCCTTTTTATGGGTTTATCGGATAGTCAAACCACTTTAAGAGATCCTACAAGGCAATTGGGTCTGAATGTCCATTAGAGGGTTCTAGGACACCTCTAGGCCTCTTTGGATCAAGATGGAAAACTTGACCATGGTTTTCAGCTAATTATTTTTCCACCATGAGGATATGAATATTATATTGATTTTATACATGTCCATGTATTCCCAAATATCATTGGGTTAGGTTCCATTATCCTCACATTCCCTGGTTATGTGCAGGAAAACCATACTCATGGGCATATTAAACATCATAGAAATGTTCTATCATGTTTATCATGTAAACATAACAAAATTTTATATTTTCATCTGATGATGATTTTAATTTTTTGGGAAGTGACCATGCTGTGGATGTTATAGGGAATAAATATGCCAGAGTTTGGGCTTCTTTTGGAGGAGAGTGTGACTCTTTATCTTCACTTTCTTCCCACATTTGGGGGATATTCCAACCTTTGTGAGGCACTTTTGATGTCTTAATCTTGGATAGTGGAGAAGTTTTGGGTCTTCTTAACTGTGATTTTGGGGTGGTGTGTGCTCTATCAACTATTTTTTGTGTCATCTAGTAGACATAATTTTGAGCATGCATGGATTTAACATTACTCCAACCAACCTCTTCATTAATCCAGATGACACTTATGTAAGAAACATTTTCTTGGAAGTGGTCTAAAATAACGTGTATAGAATATATCATGCTTTCAAGGAAATCATTGATGATGGAGAAACATTGGATAAAATGACCCGACCTTCTATTGTAAGGGACATAGTTTATATGGTTGATAAGGTTAACCTCATCTAACCTTCTTGGCTCTGGATAATTTAATAGGTTATTTTCAATGGATATTAAGAAATGATTGGGGAATTATTTATTATAGATATAGTAAACATTTTTTATTCATTCCTTAATTACCAGGTGACCCTGATTTATTTTCTCTTCTAGATTAGGGAGATTCTATGGGTTTCACCACTCGGTAATTGGTTCTGGACTGTTTGAATCATACCTTGGTTCTTGATTGGGCACCACCTCTAGCATGAGGGTGAAAAATAAATCTTCTTCTCTCCCTGGTTTTCCCATGTGTTGTGGGCATGAGTCGAATCGATGATCTGGTTAACTGAATATCACCCTCAATATGTCTTTCTATTTAATAGAACACTTGGAACCCACATGGATATTTCATGTGGATCATTGGTGTCTACAACACATCCAAGATATTTAGAACATATAATTAAAGAAGTTTCTTCTATGAGAGAGGGATGTTATGTGAATAGGTCAAATGTATCCACATCTTCATGCAATCAGACACCCTCTCATTGTAATTTTGATTATAGTTCATCGAGTTACAAATCTTCACTTTTCTTAGTGTGGAGATGAACTGATAATGAAAAAAACAATGAAGGCCTTCCCATTGTGCAATGGATCTGGCTGGAAGACTGTTATACAAAAAAAGGATGGACCTATCAGAGGATTTTTGAAACACCCCACCATTGTTTCTTCTTGTTGATATCCTGGGACTATCATCATCCCATATAGTGAAACAATGTTTGTGAAAAAAAATTCAAGGTCATCTTCACAGCCAGTGGTAGGTAATGTCAGATTGAAGATGTTGGGTGGAGGTGGAGTATATCCCACAAAATCGAGATATGGATACCTTTCATGATGCATTGGTCTGCATCTCTCTTCCATGGCTACAAATTTATTAACCAAGGACTCGATGATGATATGTGACTTTAGAGATACTAGTGACTGAGACTCTTCCCATCCACATAGAGTGGATAGGGGCTGATGAGGTTGTCCTTCCATTATTTAACATTGAGTCTCAATTAATCCAATTATTTAATGATTGACTAGATGACCAAGAGGCTGCAGACTTTGTAGAGGGGAGTCATAAAAAATTTATACATCATCATTTAGGTGGACCAACTATCTAGTTATGAATCTAATATGATTCTCATATATTGATCTTGTTGGCAGATTAGTTATAGGACGGATAACATTCATCCCTTCCTAATGAAAATGCGTTGTTGGATTGTTCCCCAGAGTGTCTCCTCATCGTGTTTCTAGAGAGATCACATTTCACTCTCATATTATGAAAACTATTCCTCAAGTAAAGGAAATTTGGTTATTCTAGGAGTTTATATGGATGTATCCATACCATTCACTTTTTCTTAAGTTATATTACACTAAAGAGGGGGAAAAGAATTTATTTCTTACAGAGTTTTGAAGACCTCTTTGATTATAGGTGAATGAAACCTAATTTGGTGTGACTAAATCACCCTCATTTGGGGGTATATTATTCATGTTGCAGATTTCATCATTTGAATATTGATGAATTCTAGCCATGTTGACATTGGAGACATTTATAGAGTCATATTGGTAAATTGTGGTTGTTGATTTAATTTAAATGCAATAGGCTAATTCTTCCCGACATTCATTAGGTTTTATTATATGAATCGTTTAACATATTGTGATTTTTTTATTGTGACACCAGTAGGGTCTGACCACCATTGTTATATTCTCCTCCCACCTAGTCCTATGAACAATGACATTGAGGGAGTTTCGGTTGTGGTTTCTATATGGTCCATAACAATAGAGGGTTTTCATGTAGTGGGAGGGATTAGTGGGGGAATGACCATTTTTATCCCACCCTAGAAATTAATTATTTATTTATGGTGAAAATGATAAAGAACATTCCCAACAAAATGTGGGGTGGGGTTATTAGTGTCCACAATTTTCACTGATTGGTCATGTGGTTGTGGAACCAATGACTCCATTTGGGGACTTGATGATTTTAGAGATGGACATGAAGATATAAATTTCCACTGCCCAGTAGGGTGGGGTGATATAGAATCCCCATTTATTCATTTAGGAACCACTTAGGGGATGATGAACATAGACTTGGGTTTTAAGGTAAAAATTCCCCAGCCCAATGGGATGGGGTTTTCTTGTCATTACTGAGGATATGTCATGAATCCTCTAGAGAATTTATGATACAGGGGGTGGAGGTGGTGGGAGATATTATCCTTCCCCAGGGGGTCAGGTATGCTCCTGGATGATTACTTTGAATCTATTATTACAACATGTTTGATGAAACACAGTGTTTCCTGTATGGGAGATGTGTGTGATGGAAACCCACGAAGAGAAACACCCTTTACGGGAAGTTGAACAGATGATTGTTTATTTATTATCCGAGTCTAAAATGTGATCACATTGGTTAAATAGCCATTTTTATATTCTATTTTCTATCTAATCCTTTATACCATGATGCATGTTCATCGTTGAATTGGGGAAATTCTTTTGTATTGACCAACTAGACCGAGCATTACCTCGTCCCCTGATTTTGTTGGAGTCTATGAAATTATAAAATTATAAATGTTCGGGGTTCTATGTTTCTAGGGGTATAGAAATGTATAACACTCTATACTATCGACATCCTTGAATATAGTAAAATTACATGGATTTAAATAACAGATGTCAAAGTTTCATGATATAGTGGAAGCTCTCTTGTCTTCAAATTTTAACTTTGATTTGCCATTTTGCGATCATGGGCCTTAGTGATAGCGGCCATATCGAGCTGATAATAGTGTATCTTCATTTTTTTGATAGTAACAATCATATATGAGAAAATATAGATATCGATCCATCAGTAACAGATGAGTAGCCCATATATTTTTTCCTAGATAAGGAATTTACACCTTTTCTAGCTCATCGGGGACATCACATATGGAAGTTGCGATGGGATAGAACATTATGTGGAGCTTGTTTCTAGATAACTGTCTCCATACTTCAATGTAGGTCTATTCCTCATTATAATTACATGCCACTATCAGATAATTGAATAGAATATGAATATGATGGTCATCTGCTAACAGGAGTGGAGTATTGCTGGAATTTGAGGAGGAACTACATAGAGTTGACCACAAAGTTTTGAGCACCTCTATATATAAAGGTGACACACTTTTGAACAACAATATAAATGAAGGTTTCTCCGAAAGGAGAGAATTTCATTGTCCATGTTAGATATCACTGTGGGTATTTTTACCATGATTGATCTCATGAGTAAAGTCCATGTAATACATCTCCACACTTCATTGAGGGGGACTAATGTGGTAATGAATGTCTTCTACATCCGCATTGATAAAAGAGTGGATGATACTAGTGGTGTAGAGAATGTGTCTTGAACCACCTCAAGGAAACTAATATTGAGAATAATTGGAATATTGTCCATTTTTAGTGTCGTGGCCAGAATATATCAGTCCACCGTTTGCGATTGTTCATGGAAATGAGCCTCCTCTATGATGGTTTTCTGAACCTGTATCTAATCATCTGGTGTTGTAGAAATATGCACCTACAACTGAGAAGATATGAGAATATGTCAATATTTTGTCTCATTATTGATAGTTTCATGAGCCTATCCTATGTCATGTTTCATTCTTATTTGGTGTGCCTTAGTCTATATGGGAGTTTGAGATCGATCATGTGCCTTTCAAATATGATGTTGGTCAAATATGGAAGGAGTAAGAGTCTTCCCTGAGCATGTTTAGCTCTCACATTGTGTGACCTAGTGGGAATAGGAATATTTTCCTCATTAGAATATGCATTCTCCATCAGAATATTCTAATGGACCTCTAGGTTGGGAGAAGGAATATGCGCCACCTCATATATTTCATTGGAACAAGGATGGAATAGTCGTTTTTCAGTGGAAGTATGAATTTAGGCCTTTATTCTGTGATCTTCTAGAATATTCATGGTAGATTAACTAAAAATAATATGATCTTATCATAAGGGTGGTTAAATTCTTAGGTTGTTATCCACAGATAAAATGAGGATATATTCCCAATCCTATGACTTTGATGTTTGTTGATAGACTTATTTTATAGGCATATGAGCCTATCCCAAGGATTATTCCCCTATCACAAGGTTATCCCACACCAAAATAGAGATATGAACACAATATCAAGTCTTTGGAATATTCTAATAGACCATTTAAATAGGAATGTTCCCATGAACAAATGCATGTTTTTATTCTCACAGGGAGTGCCTATGTTGGAACTAGAGTATAATACTTGTCTAAATCCTCATCTGTTATCGAGATATGTCGATAATCCTCCCAAATGGGAGAAATAGTTTTTTTTACTCTGGTACAAACAATTAATCAATATGATTAGATTGTTGAGTTTCCCTAGATATCTGGATAAGCGTTTGTTCGTGTCCCTTTTTCTGTAAAAATTCTAGAAACTGTTGTTAGAGTTCTTTAGTTATTGAAAAAATATATTTACATTTTCACAAATTGTGTGAAGGGATATAATCCTTCACATTTTACATCCCACTATACATTGTAATAATTCATTAATTAAAGTTGATAAATACACCAACTTTTGTCCTCTATGTGGCTTTGATGTATGTATATGGTTTTTATGCATGAGTGTAGGGATATGCTCCTCCCCCATGCCTATTATGAGAATATTCACATTGACTTATTCTATGTCAGCAATGATATGAGCCTAAATTATATTTCCTTTCTAAATATGCCATTAGGAATCATCAATAGGTGTGGGGTTATGATCCCCTCATGGAAATATGCTTCCCACCCACTCTAATGGTATTTCATTGATGTATATGCAAGGGCCTCATGGGTTGTAGCATGTTGGGTGGTCGCTCAGTAAACAAATGGTGGGTATCGATGAGATGATGATGGCGAAGATGGTTGACATGTTCTATCCTTAGTGGTACCTGAACCGAAAGGGACTCATATTTGGCTTCCTGGTCCAACTTCATCAGAGACTGAAGGTGGCATTGGTTTCACACCAAGGATAAGATCATGAAGTTGTAAGTTGAAGTGATGATGGATATTGGTTTAGTAGTAACCTTCCATTGGTGATATATACTCATCAGTACCCACAATTAGAGAGCCTCACGGGCATCCTCCATGGTGGGGGTTGTACCACATTGTTCGTACTCTTGGATCGTAATATTTTCTACCTGCCATCGGAACTGTTGAGGAGGTGAAACCATTAATCATCCCATGTGGGAATAGATGAAAATTATTTAATAGAGTAGATAATGGATGATAAAGACATTGTATGGGGTTGGTACGCTATCGATGAGATTAGTATCTACATTCACGAAGACAACAAGGAACACGATTACTGATTAGTACTATATCGTAGGCATGATGATCACAATTAGTTATGAATGGTATGCACAATTATCCTATTATTCCAAGCCAACCTTTCTAATAACAATTATTTGCCTATATAATGATGGATTTAAAGGAACCCATTTTATAGAAGATCATCTATTAGATAACGCAGTTCATACTACTTTGTTTGTATATTGTGTGAAAAAATGTACTAGGAATCAAGATTATTATACCGTTTTAGCGATTCAAGTCAGATTATCCACCACTGTTCGTGTATGGTGTACAAAAAATGGCAGGATAGATTTTAACTCAATAAATTTTTTTAGAGATAAACATTGGTTCACCATTTTTATTTTATATAGTGGGAAAACAAAATTTTTTAGGGGATCATAACAAATCAATTTATTATTTCATGGATTAACTTCGCTTTCACATTGATAGTTCCATTGGGTTTCATGGAATCGACTAGATCCACCTGATGATTTTGATTGTGGGTTGATTGTGTTGTGCATATTCATGAACATTGGGCTACCATTTTCTCTATTAATGGGAACTCCCAATGGTTCCCTCATACATAACTTAGTATAAACCTGCTTTCCAAATGCATTAATTCACCTTAGTTTTCGTGCCCAATTAATCTTGGGGTCTCACATTGGTTGAGCGGATAGGAGGTCGGGCTCATCACACAGTTTTTTGGGGAATTGATGCCTACTCTGTGTCTCTCTTATAGATTTATTATATGTCTGTGAATATCATCATAATTAGGATACATGACCAGTTACCCTAATACAATGACTATAGGTTTATTCTATTCCATGTGATAAATTCTGGGTACTTTTTACTAAATCCAACTGTATGTCTATGAGGTTTTCAAAAAATTTCTACTAATCATCGATTTCTAATGTAATATAGCCATAAAACCAAGCGCATTGGGATGTTTTTACATTCAAAGAGGTGGTTAATATTCTATTGAGGGGATTGATCAATTATGAGTCGTTTTACATATCCTTGTTATTGCATGAATCTAAACACACATAGTTATGTAGACCCATGCCGCTCAACAATAAGTATAAATGACTAATATGGATTATTTGAGAAACTCAGTATTAATGCTCGAGTGAATGTGGGACATCCTATAAAACCCAAGTAGAGAAATAATCAAAGTCAACATAGCACATTTGTTCATGGAATATATATTGAGGTTACTCCTTTAATTGTAGGGATTCCTGGTTATGATTAAATGAACATTGTAATTCCCTAGGATCATGTGATCTATGTTCTGTTTGAGAAACAAGGGATGAAAAATAATCATTTTCATTTCCCTTATATGTGTCTTATATACTAAGACTACCGAGAGATGATTTAGTGTGGAACTCATGGCTCAAAGATATTTCATGTGTATCCTGGTTATGTAAATAATTAGATTCATTATAGTTTAGTTGATTTCGTAGTTAACTGATGGAGGGGGTAGGGTTGTCTATTCATGGGAATAACTGGGTCCGGATTGATGAGATATCGGACTCATAAAAATACATAAACCAAATTTTGTGTTCATTTTAGATCAAGCCAAATAAATGCCTCCTTCGTATCCTGGTTATTGTAGGAATCATAATTCTCATGGTTAAATCCATCAGGGCTTACTCTCTATGGTTTCCCTTAACAATGTAGTGTTTTGTAGTGATGATGTTATGATCATTGAAATTCTGAGAGACCACGTGATCCATGATCACTGTGACAAATAAGGTATAACATTTTGTCTATGTAATTTCATTTAATAAGGGATATAAATGAAAGGATCACCATGGGTGATCAAAATGATGCTAAAACCTATTGGTAATGTGGCATATGTATCATTAATATGGATGACATAAGAGTGACTGTAGTACCCATTTTGGGGCTTCCACAATGAGGATTACCTATTGGTTAGGTCATACTCTGTGAGGATACCCAATTGATCGGGGTTACACAATGGGGAAAAAAGGTTATCAAGTCATGGGATCTCCAATTGGTCTTGGATAATACTCTCAGGTTTCCAAATTTATCAGGGCTTATGCACCAAGGAAAGACAATGTTATCACATCCTAGGATTCTATTCTAGTCAGGGATTACACTATGTGGTTTCCTGCATGAATGGGGCATACAAACTATGTACATACAATGTTATCAAGTCCATGGAAGCCTTATTGGTCATGTATTACACTTTTATGTATACCTATTGATCAAGGCATACACTCTGAGGACGGATAATGTTATCATCTCATGGAATGACATATCAGTCAGGTGATACACTCTGAGGTTTCAATATTAGTTAGGGAATATACACCAAGGAAGAAAAATGTTTTCAATTGATGAGATACCATATTGGTCAAGGAATACACTCCGAGGATTCCGGGTTGATTAGGAATTTCACTATAAGGACAGACAATGGTATCATGTTTGCGCATGCCCTATTGTCCAGGGTTTACATATTGATGTTTCTTTATTGATCAATGCATTGAATCTATGAATAGATAATGTTATCAAGTCTTGTGATGCCCAATTGACCTGTACAACATTTCTAGAGGGTGTCGAATGAAATAGTTGACTTATCTGGAGGACATCTCAAGATCCAAATGGTTATTCCTAGAAGCCATCACATGACCTGGTTGTCCTATACAGAGGGTGTCACATAATCCAACTGACTTTCCCTAGTGTAATTAGAAATATTTGGATTGACATATTTCAATGGTTTTTCAAGATTAAATATGAAATGGAATCAAGGATGTAGTACATCATGTATAACATCCCTAGAGGACATCACATTACATGGATGAAATTTTTGGTGGGCATCTAGATTCCTGACTGAATTTCAGAGAGGGTGTTTCAATATATTAGTTTACATGCCATGTTGTCATTTTTCTACTTGAATTAAATAAGTTGAAACTATTATATGTGTCAGGTTATGTTTTATAAGGACATATCATGTCTTGGGTGACATTTCTAGTGTATTTTTTAGACTAAGTTTCCATTCCTATGAGAAGCAATTTAACATAATCTGGCATGACTGGATGATTTTGTATGACCCAAATAGCATGCTTAAGGATCATAATGAGATCTAGGTGATATTTCATTGTTTCATTGCTTGTCCTATATGACTCATGTGAATAACACGAGGACCAGTTATAATGTATTTTACTTAATTTATCCCCTATTAATGTTTGTTCTAGCCACTATATTGAGAATTACTTATGGTTATTCATTACTAGTTTCTTTTGAGTCTCGTGTGATCATGAAGACTTGCGGCATGTTTTTTCATGTGTCCCTATAAGTCTTTCATGTGATATTTGAATTATCATGCAAAGTTCCTCATTTTTGGTGTATGATTACTATAAATTTTTTCATGTAAATTAATTGAAAAATGTATTTATGATCACGAGATAACATGCTCCATAAACTCAGCTCTAGCACTGGTGTATATAAATTTGAGAAATCCCTTGTCTTAGAGAGTACATAAACAAAGTGTCCAACATTTTTTCATATTGGGGTGGTGGATTTGTTGGACTTACAATTATATTTTTTTCCATCTTGTGAGGTATATGTATCATGATTCTAGGATCGAGTCGGTGAAGCGATCTAAAGCCACATGTCTTCGCAAGTCTCTACAATGGAATACATTCGAGGGTTCCCACTTATTTTTAGAGAATGTGAGTCCCTCCATAAACTCAAACTTTATTGAATTATTTCTAATTAATGGGGGCCCAAGGAATCATGATGGGATGTAGAAGAAAATCCATATTGTCATATTGACTTGTCTAAGGGCCATCACGAGAACATGATTTTAATTAAAGGGATTCAATTGAACCAAGGGGACTTGTCCTAGAGACTACATGAGATCGTATCACATAAATCTTTGCAATGTCACATATGTTTTTTGACCATGAGTTCTTCTACCTCATTCCATTTATTTCTGTTGTTTTATATGATAATATTTCTGATTCATGAGAGACTGCATGATTAATTTCAAATAAAAATACGCTATTTTTTTACGATGTGCCACGTGACCAGAAAGGACTTATGGGGTTGTGTGATCATTTAATTGGAAAATACATCCATTTTTCATTAGGGATCCAAAGTTATGAAAATGGTTTAATTGACATACCATAGTATTTTAATGTGATTATGATGACAAGCCAAATGGATTTTGCGAGATGAGGCAGGCATGACGCCATGGACTCGCGGTGTCTTTTGTATCACAAGGGGTGAACCACATGTCTATGAATGACCAAGAATAGATCTTTAATCCTACCCTTATATTTAATTTGTGTAGTTTTTACAAAGGTTAAGGGTCTTTCGAGATTTATTGAATGTATTCATGTATGGTTACCTTTCTCATTAGTTATGATTCTCATGAACATTATTACCTCTAGGGATCTCCAACTTTGGGACATATTTCCTCCAATTGTCAATGTATATTTATGTTAGATTGTGAGGTTCTTGATATGGACAACCTGTGTCTCCTAGGAGAGCTCATCTGATTATCATAATGTGGCCACTGGTTATGTGGAGTTCCTTTTCAAAAGTAGAGGGATTTGTTGAAAGGTGGGCCATATGATCCACCACCGGTTATGCTTTGTATGTGTAGGCTTCATGTTACCTTATGATGGCCACATGATCGTGAGACATTTAATGGGTGATGTGATCTTTAGGTCTCATCCATAACCTATTTCCCTTTCCTTTTTCAATGAAAATGAAACTCATATTCAGGTATTCCTTCCTTTTTGAATTTTTTTATTCTCATTTTGAGGCCATTAAATATTTAATGATAAATTTCATATATTTATAAATTAGATTTTATAATGTGGATTTTATTTTTGAGATTTTTGTTACATAATTATGTAATTTGGGTAATTTTATTTTAATTGATCAAAATAAGTTACAAGTTTGAATAGTGAATACATTAATAAACTATAATATCAATAAATGAAATATGTGGTTATAATTTTGTATAAAACATATAAAATTATAAATAAAAATAGACAATGGAGGTATTATATAGTATCAAATGTATTTCTTCTTATGTTACTCATATAATTTAAGATTGAAACTCCATAACATTTAAGGATTGGGAAATAGAAAATATACTTATCAAAATCATCTATAAATGCTCACATACTCTACACTCTTCATAAAACACATTTTCTTAATTTTCATATAAAATAATTGACAAAATTATACATCCTAAGGATCAATTCCATTTTTCAGTTTCTTTGAGGACTAATAACAAGGCCTATGTCCTTTATTTCAAAGGTAGTATTTATGAGAAGGTGATATTTCTTCTATGAATCCAATTCTTCTCAATATTTTCAAATAAAATTTCATATTAAATCTTCATAAATATCATTCAAAATTTTTTACATATAATTAATGCCATTATTATTCTAAAAAAATTATATTTCCTATAGTATAACTTTATACTCGTACCCTCTAATTAGTATATCTTGGTCTTGTTTTGGTCAGTTCAGAAACCTACATGGTCAATTCTATAAAGAATACAATTTTCATTATAGTTGAGTTAAAAAAATTAAAATTTAATATATGATATTAAATAATTATTTATTATATTATTAAGGTTCTTTTTTTGTGATATAAAATTGAATTTTCATTCTCAAGTAACAAATGTTTATTAATAATGATATACAGAACATGTACATTGTGAATTCTATTTTTGTTAACCATACTCATATATCCCATTGACTAATAATGAGAAATTATATATAATTATCATAATCACAATATTCATCCACTACATTGAATAATATATGGATGTTGAACGTTATAATAAATAAATATGACTAACATCACCATTCCCAAGAAAACATCTTATAATCAAATATCATAGCATTCAATAATGAAAATAAGATACTAAGAAAAATATAAATAAAATTATTTAATGAAATTAATTACATTAAATGGTAATAAATTATAATTATTTATCTCATTAAGATTTAAAAATGTATTTCTCCTGTAAATAATGTTATTTTCTGTGGCTTAGGTTACACATAACATTGAAGTTAAAAAAGTTTCAACATGTCACGATAAAACTATATAAAATAAAAGTATAAAAATAAATAATAATACAAACATTTAATTATATTTTGAAAGACCAAATTTAATTTTTTAAAAAATAAATATTAAATATGATAAGAATAAATTATTTATTATAAAAACGAGATGTTTTTTTGACGAACTATTTGAAATTTTTTATGTATTTTATCTTTGTAATTAAATTTTATCAGTATTAGATTATTTCTATGAAAAATGTTTATATCTATCTTTGTGAACTTATATATTTACAACAAATTAATTGTATGTTTATATGAATAACCATCAACGTTGTGAATTTACATTTTCTATGAAAGTGATGTTTTATTCTATTAATTGTAATTACATTTACATGATATATTTTTGAATTTCATAATTTTAATTTTATGAATTTAAATTAAATTTTTCATTATGAATGCAAAAAAATTTCTTTTGTTATATAATTTATTTTTTATGAAAAATGATGATTTTTAAGTGAATTGTAGGGAAGGATGATTTTACAAATATTATCACTCTATTTACATTATGATAATAAAGAAATGTAATGGATCATTGTGAAAAAAATATAATGAAAAAAATATATATCTAGTAATTTTTTATGAATTTTAAAATTTAATTTTGAACATTAATATGTGTTTTATATTTTAGAAATCTAGGTGATCTAATTTATAAAGTAAAACCCTGATTGATTCTTCTATTTAAATAAATTACTAAAAGTGTTTCATATTTTTTAGTTTTAAAGTAAAATAAATTCCATTTTATTAAAAATAATAGAATTAATTCAATTTATATCAAAATTATTCATTATTTTCACTTAAAAACAATTTTATTCCTTAAAAGGGACATTTTTTATAAAAAATATATTATTTTGTTGTTATTACATATATTAAATGTAATTTTTACCACTTAATAAAATTTAATCTTATAAACTTTATTCCATATTTTGGATCAAAATTTTATACTTTTGAGGTTATTTTAATTTTTTTAGTTATAATGAATTTTTTCTATATTAATTGTTTTTATGCATTATAATAGTTAATAAGGTTAACAAGGGTGATAAACATTGAGATAAGTTTTTAAATATCAATAATTGATGCATAAAAATGAATGAATGAGATAACTTAGACATTAAAAAAATTTATATTTAAGATGAGGCAAAGCAAGAACCACCTCATAGGATAATTGCATTTATTATATTATAAATATCTTATGATTTATAAAGATTCTATTCCCCTCACTTATGATAGAACACAACCTATACTTACTTATACACACACCTAAATCTCCATTAGATAAACCATGTTCATCGAAAATACATTCCCAATAACCTTTTTCATTTATAGTTCTAATGGTCTCACCAAAATACAAATCCTATAATTATTAAGGTCTAAGATAAAGGAATATTTCAAATGAGGAGGTTTAAGTCTCAACTAAAATATTTCATGATTATTTATTATTGTAAATCCTTCAAATATATTAAATAAATTATATTAAATTGATATATATCTGTGTCTGTATAAGGCCCCAGCCTTAAACCTTACTTAATCTTGAGTTATTACAAGATTACACATTGAGGATCTTTTCGGGTTTAGAGTTTTAGAGAATTAGATCATAAAACTTGCATTACATTACACATATAAACAAAGTGGTTACATACAGATTGTATTCTTCATTCCCATCAATGGAAACATATTTAAAATAAACATGGATTCTTTCTTGACACTTCCTTGACACTATCATCATATCGTGTACCTTTCCCTTGACCTGTGAAAAATATTTCAAAAAACATGGGATGAGCATAAAAAGCTCAGTAAGGGATATAAAAATATGGAAAGGAAACATGGGTACATATATACATAATAATGAGATCATACTTTACCCATAAAACATAAGCACTTTAACATACCTCATCAAATCATGAGTAAATCATAGAAATCATAAGACATAAAGGTAACTTGAGGCATTCGTAACATTCTTACGTAGGGAGTAACCCTCTTGGTTACGTATGGAATACCCATCACAGTATATTCCCTAAATCTCTATGGAGAAACCATAACGTTTCACTTCTTCTCATTACCCAATGAATTGGAGAGCAATATCGGGCTCACCCGCCCTTAGTCTATCACGGAACCACCCGTCTTCATAATAATGCCCAATAACCTCAATATAATCGTATCACATAAAACATGCATAAAGGAAACATAACATTTCCACCTTTCAATCACAGTATATCAATACAACACATTGATATAAAAACATTATGAAAACAATTTTCAATACCAAAATAAAAGAAAAGTAAAACATGGTATTTATTTTTCTTTTAAAAAAAGGTATGGCTTGTAGAGGAAGCCGAAACTCAAATAATGGTCATGGCGGTGGAGAAGTCGTTGTCGCCGCATACGTACGACAAAAACATTCCTTTTTGCTGTTTAGTAAAATGCTTCGTATAAAAAAGATTCCTTTTGGATAAACGTAAAAGTCAAAGGGGTTTATACATCGTATAAAAGAAGGTTGTGTATAAAATAAAATATGCCTCAATGAATTGAGATTGAGACGAAGTCCTATACCTCGGGTCCGACTTGACTCGGTCATTCTTTAATCTCCTGAATAATAAACCTGAGTTAATTTCTACTTGTTTAAGAACCTTTTCAAGTTCATTATTCCTTTTATATCACTTATTGCCATTTCATGAACACTATGTAATTATTTAAGTTAATAACGGTCGTTTTAACGATCATTGGTACTTGAGTCAAAAATAAGCACTTTATAATTACAAGTTTTTCATGTATCCATTATATCCAGAATGGTATTCATGATGTAGATATCATATATGTCACATATATCCAGTACATGCATTCATTTATAATATTACATAATCATTTAGAGGTAAGAAATGAAATGCACCGTTCATGGAGACGGTAAGCCGTACGTACGCATGAACGCTACTTTCATTTCTATTTCGTATTTTATAGAATGGAATCATAATGATATAAAGGTATATTATAATTCCAGTATAATATCATATATAATATCATAGTTCTATCCTTTATACATCCCACATATGTTATTTAACGAATCAAATCACTTTGAGGGGGGTGGTAGTCTGCACTTCCTTAAATGAAGATATCACGTTCACCCATAATGGAAACCATAAAGGTATGACCAAAAAGAAAAAATACAGAAGCTTAAATAAATAATAAACATATTATATATCATATATAAAAATAGTGAAATCATAATGGCCATCTTTAAAGGTGTTAAATGAGTATTGAACAATCATCATTTCGAGAGGCAGAATTTCGCCATCCACGGAAACCGTATGTTCTTTAATCATTTGATGTAGTTGTGTGAGAGTGTATCTCGAATAAATATTATAAAAACATCCTAGTATATGGAAGATACTGGTGTTGTTACAAAAGAATTAAAAAAAAGAGTTTAGGGGGTTGGAGAAGTAAAATAAAACAAATGAACATGAGAGAATGAATTACCTTTAAAAGTGTAACTCCTTTTGATTTGAGCATAAAGGCTTCCTTTGAAAGGATTCTGCCCAATGTGAATCCTCTAGGATAAGTAGAGGGATGTGGAGAGAGTAAATGGGCAGGGGATGGCCGAGCCAAAGGCTTTGGGAGTTTGGGTAATGAGGTAGAGGTGGGGGCCTTTTATAAGAGGAGAGGAGGGGCACTCTTGGAAAGTAAAGAAATATTACTTTATTTGAAAATGAGTTTCGGATTTAAATGGTCCCACATTGATATAATTCGAGGATAATGTGATAAGGGTTATAAATCTACCCATCCAATAGGTATTGGACATGTTTAGGTTTTAGATATTACATTATCTTTCCATTTTATTTTAATTGTTAAATAATGAGGTCATCGCTGCATCATCATGATGTCATAAATAATTTAATTTATTTAAAGTCTAAAAATTATAAAAAAAACACTATGATGTAGGAAATCCTTTTATCTTTCCAATTAATATTTATAATCAAAAATATGATAGTTATAACCCCATGTAAAAATTGTTTTCGTAAAACATATGATGTTTTTGTCATTTTTACTTTTACATTAAATAAAAAGTTATTTATGTCATTTCCCAACCAAAGTGGCTCCATGGGGTCCCCAAGTTGACCCATGGCTTTTCTTGGTCGGCCATGACCCAACCAATGAGAGTAGGACATGTGTCAAGCTCATCTTATTTTATTAAAGCAATATTTTTACCTTAAACTACACTAATTACCACTAATCGTGATTAAAAACTTAATAAGTTACTATTCACCAAAAAATTATTTTAATCTCATTGAACCACATTTTAATTCTTAATGACAACCATGTATGTCGGATTTTTAAAATTCAAAATACAATGATTTCATAATTTCATTTAAATGGAAAATCAGTTTTTATAAGTATAACTTAGTTGTTTCACTATTCATCAAAAATTGAAGGTTTTCAGAAAATTACCAAAAATTCACCCTAAGCTATATTTGATATTCCAAACTCAAAAATTAAGCCTATTTTACAAAATTCAAAATATATAAATCACATTAATTAATTTAATAATTAATTCCCGCTGTCAGAGCAAATAGCGTGTTTTTATAAAACAATAAGTATTAAAAGATTGACACAAGTTTAAGTCTAATTTCAAAGTGAAATTGATTCCAATGACCACCATAGGATTAAATGGTAAAAATATATTCTAATTTAACTTCAAAAAAAAATTCAAAACATAATCTATTTATATAAATAAATTA
Organism: Viscum album; assembly: GCA_963277665.1. Taxonomy (NCBI): domain Eukaryota; kingdom Viridiplantae; phylum Streptophyta; class Magnoliopsida; order Santalales; family Viscaceae; genus Viscum; species Viscum album. The sequence goes on along the minus strand of OY728162.1, from coordinate 342,465,706 downwards.
GATTAAAAAGCAGTTTTGATGTAAAATGCAGTATTTTTCACTATTCATTAAAAAATGATCATTGTCTGAAAAATACCAAAAATTCACAAAAAATAAATTTTGATGTCCCAATCATAAAGAATAAGTTTATCTTGACAAAAATATCTTATAAAGTTGTCAAAAGATAGATTTAAAAATGGTTTTCCATCAAAAGGCAGTAAAACAATCTTTTAAGAATATTAGTGTATTCCATGCATAAGATTGTATTTATTTTCATTTTAAGCCTCTATAACACTATATAGTCCATTAATAGAAATAGATAAAAATATCTATTATTCATTACATACTTGGGATGTTACATCCTTCCCCCCTTTAGAAAATTGTGTCCCCGAAATTTATTTACTTATCAAATAAATGGGGGTACTTATCCCTCATTGCATTTTCAGATTCCCATGTTGCCTCTTCCATCATGTGGTTTTTCCACAAAACCTTTACCTGGTGAATCACCTAATTCTGTAACACTTTCTCCCTGTGGTCAAGAATCTAGACCGATTTTTCCTCATAAGACAGGTTCTCTTCCAGCTGAACTACCTCTAGACTCAAAACATGAGATGGATCTGGCATATACTTTCTCAACATCGAAACGTGAAAAACATTGTGTACCTGAGATAAACTCGGAGGTAAATCCACTTGGTAAGCAACTGATCCAACTCTCTCTAGAATTTTATATGGTCTAATAAACCTTGGACTCAGCTTTCCTTTCTTACCAAATCTCATCACACTTTTCCAAGGAGAAAGCTTGAGAAAAACATGATCACCTACCTCGAAAGATAGATCCTTCCTCATGTTGTCCGCATAACTCTTCTGCCTGCTCTGAACTGTTCTCATGTGCTTCTGAATCAGCTGGACTTTTTTTGCCATATCTTCTACCAATTCTGGTCCCATCAACTTCCTTTCACCCACTTCATCCCAGAAAGATGGAGTTCGACACCGCTTCCCATATAATTCCTGAAATAGTGTCATCTGTATACTAGAATGAAAACTGTTATTATATAAAAATTCAACCAAAGAAAGATGTTGGTCCCAACTTCCCTGATAATCCATAGAACAAGCTCGTAGCATATCCTCCATGGTCTGAATTGTTCGTTCCGACTGCCCATCTGATTGAGGATGAAAAGCTGTACTAAAATTTAATTCATTACCCAACGACTTTTGAAGGCCTTTAAAAAAGTTAGAAGTGAACCTAGGATCACGATCAGATATAATGGAGAGGGGAACTCCATGTAACCTTACTACCTCTTTAAGATACAAACGAGAACGTTGATCTAGGGAAAAAGTATCTCGTATAACAAGGAAAATAGAAGACTTGGTCAAGCGATCAACAATAACCTAGATTGCATTATTACCTCGAGATATCTTCGGTAATCCCACAACAAAGTCCATGGATATATTCTCCCATTTCCAATATGGCACTGGTAAAGGCTGAAGCATCCCTTTCGGTAACATCCTCTCTACTTTAACCTGTTTACATGTCAAACACTTCACAGTAAAATCAGCAATATCTCTTTTCATTCCATCCCACCAGTAATACTCCCGCAGATCTCTATACATCTTAGTACAGCCTGGATGAACTGAAAACGGAGAACTATGAGCTTCACATAACAACTCTCTCTTCAATTGTGAATCACAAGGAACACACAATCTCTTCCCAAATCTCAAAACACAATCATTATCAATGTTGAATTCAGGCATCCTACCCTTCTGAACCAGCTCTACCTTTTTCTGCAACTCACTGTCTTGCTTCTGTTCTTTATTGATTCTATCTGATAGAGATGATCTCACTGATACCTGAAACAAAACAGAATAACTTCCTGCACCAACAACTTCTATTCCAAAGTTCATCAAATCCTTAACCAAAGGATCAAGTTCCAAACACAACATTGCTAATGAAGCATTACTTTTTCGACTCAAAGCATCAGCCACTTTATTTGCTTTTCCCGGATGGTAATAAATTGTAAAATCATAATCCTTGATTAATTCTAGCCATCTCCTTTGTCTCATGTTCAATTATTTCTAAGTGAATATATACTTTAAACTTTTGTGATCGGTATATATTTCACAGTTTAATCCATACAAATGATGCCTCCAAATTTTTAAAGCAAAAACAACAGCAGTTAATTCCAAATCATGTGTAGGGTAATTTACCTCATGAGTTTTCAACTGTCGTGAAGCATAAGAAATTACCTGATCATTCTGCATTAGGACGCAACCAATTCCTTTCAATGAAGCATCACTGTAGATAACAAACTCTCCATTCCTAGAAGGTAGTTCCAAAACTGGAGCATTCACCAATCTTCTTTTCAATTCCGGAAAACAATCATCACATTCTTTTGTCCAGATAAACTTAACACCCTTCCGAGTTAGCTTAGTCCTTGGACTAGATAACCGTGAAAAATATCTAAAAAACCTTCGGTAATAACCAACCTAACCATGGTAGCTACGAATCTCAGTTACATTTGTGGGTCTTGGCCATTCTTCAACAACTTTTGTTTTTGCAGGATCAACGGTTATGCCATCTTTTGAAACAATGTGACCAAGGAAAGAAATTTGTTGCAACCAAAACTCACATTTTCTGAATTTCCCATACATTTTATTTTCTTTTAAGGTTTGAAAAATGACCCTTAAATGTCTTTCATGCTCTTCTTTACTTTTAGAAAACACCAAAATATCATCAATGAAAACCACCACAAACTTATCCAAGAACTCATGGAAAATTCTATTCATTAAGTCCATGAATACAGAAGGTGCATTGGTTAGTCCAAAAGGCATTACTACAAATTCATAATGGCCATATCTCGTACGGAACGTGGTCTTTGGAATATCTGCCTACTTTACCTTCAGCTGATGGTACCCCGATCTCAAGTCAATCTTTGAAAAAAACTGAGCTCCCTGGAGCTGATCAAACAAATCATCGATATGAGGAAAAGGATATTTGTTCTTAACAGTGATATTATTCAAGGCCCTATAATCAATGGAAATTCTCATAGAACCATCTTTCTTTTTAACAAACAATATAGGATCATCCCATGGTGATGTGCTAGGTCGAATGAAGGCTTTCTCTAATAAATCTTGTAATTTCTCCTTCAACTATAACAGTTCAATTTGAGCCATTCGATAAGGGGGTTTTGAAATTGGCTTAGCATCAGGAACTAAGTCAACAGTAAACTCAACGTCCCGATCTGGTATTATTCCAGGAAACTCATCAGGAAAAACATCAGGATACTCATTTACCACTGGCACATCATTAATTTTAACAGTTCCTTTATTTTCAATGATGCGTGCAAGGTAACATTAATTTCCATCTTTTACAAGTTTATTGGCCTCTTGATAAGTTATCAACAGTAAGGGTTCATTCTTGTACACAAACTGAAAGTATTTCTGAAAAGAAACTTATTTAGCTCTACAATCAATCTTAGCATGGTAAATAGAGATCCAATCCATACCTAGGATAACATCAAACTCTACTAGAGGTAGAACAATAAGGTTTGCAAGTAGTATCTTTCCACAGATAAGGATAGGAAGATTCTTATAAATTCTTTTTGCCTCAACATTTCCCCCAGGTGTTTTTACCAAAAGTTCAGGAGTCATTTCTTGAGATGGTATTCCCATTTTACTAGAAAAGGTATCAGAGATGAAAGAATGTGTAGACCCCGAATCAAACAACACACTGACATAATCTGAAAAAACAAACAAAGTACCTGTTACAACTTCATTTGACGGCCCGACATCTGATGAAGTAGTTGCAAAAGATTTCACCACCCCTTTCTTCTTGAAGTATAACTGGTTCCCATCACTCAAGCTCTTTGTCAGACACTCATTTGCATAGTGACCCATCTCACTGTACTTATAACATTTCACTAACTGTAAATCGAATTTGGTCTTACCTTCACCTAGATCCTTTTCAGTGCAATCATGAGCCTTATGTCCCATCTTACCACATCAGTATCACTTTACAGAATTCAGAAGACATTCCCTATCATTCCTTTTGACACATTTATCACAAACTAGAAACTTAGTTTTCTTACCATCAGACATTTTTGAAGAATTCTTACCTTTCTCCTGCCACCTCGGTCTCTTCTTCTGTGGGTTGTTATAGAACACTTGATCATCGGAAAACTCCATTTCTACCTTCTCAGCATATCGAACAAGATTTTCATAACTTTTAAACTCACGAGAAGCTAATGCCCTTCGATATTTTGGATTTAATCCTGAGTAAAAACAATTGATTTTATTATCAAGGTCTCAGATAAAATTTAGAGCATACCTTGCCAATCGAGTGAACCTTTCTTCATAGGTAGCCACTGAGTCTTCATCTTGCCTCAATTCCAAGAATTTCTATTCCATCATACGTCGAACAGCCTTAGGAAAATACTTCTCAAGAAACATACCTTTGAATTCATCCCAGTCGAGTGCATCAATCTCATCAGCGTCCCTGATATTTTTAACCATCGACCACAACTGATCTACTTCACCCTCCAAACGGTAAATAGCAAGACTAACCTTTCGATTGTCTGAACACCCCATGACATCGAAAATCTTCTCCAGTGATTTAATCCACCTTTCAGCTAGCACAGGGTCAGATGATCCTCTGAATTATGGGGGATGTTACCTCATGAAATGTTCCACCACTGACATGTTCCTCTGCGGTTGATCTGGCTGATCTCGTGCATGGATACCACCTCCAGTTATCGCTTGAGTCAACTATGCCATCAATGCAACAAACTGTTCAGTTCCAATTCCGACTATCTCGGGATGCTGATTCGGAAGGTTATTTCCTTCTGTATGCCTTCCTAGAACTGCTTCCCTATTTCGTCTGCGGAAAACCATTCTGAACAAACATGTCTTAGATGAAGCAACATGGTAATCTTCAAATTCTATATCATTTCAAATATATATATATTTTTGGATAATCATTTAATATAATTCTAACTCCTAAAGTTATCTAAACTGACCTTTGATACCAAATATAAGGCCCCAGCCTTAAACCTTACTTAATCTTGAGTTATTACAAGATTACACATTGAGGATCTTTTCGTGTTTAGAGTTTCAAAGAATTAGATCATAGAACTTGAATTACATTCCACATATAAACAAAATGGTTACATAAAGATAGTATTCTTCATTCCCATCAATGGAAAAATATTTCAAATAAACATGGATTCTTTCTTCACACTTCCTTGACACTATCATCATATCATGTACCTTTCCCTTGACCTGTGAAAAACATTTCAAAAAACGTGGGATGATCATAAAAAGCCCCGTAAGGGATGTAAAAATATGGAAAGGAAACATGGGTACATATATACATAAGAACGAGATCATACTTTACCCATAAAACATAAGCACTTTAACATACCTCATCAAATCATGAGTAAATCATAGAAATCATTAGACATAAAGGTAACTTGAGGAATTCATAACATTCTTACGTAGGGAGTAACCCTCTTGGTTACTTTTGGAATTCCCATCACAGTATATTCCCTAAATCTCTTCGTAGAAACCATAACGTTTCACTCCTTCGCGTTACCCAATGCATTGGAGAGCTATATCGGGCTCACCCGCCCTTAGTCTATCACGGAACCACCCGTCTTCATAATAACGCCCAAGAACCTCAACATAATCGTATCACATAAAACTTGCATAAAGGAAACATAACATTTCCACCTTTCAATCACAATATATCAATACAACACATTGATATAAAAACATTATGAAAACAATTTTCAATACCAAAATAAAAGAAAAGTAAAACATGTTATTTATTTTTCTTTTAAAAAAAGGTATGGCTTGTAGAGGAAGCCGAAACTCAAATAATGGTCATGGCGGCGGAGAAGTCGTTGTCGCCGCATACGTACGACAAAAACAATCCCTTTTTTCCATTTAGTAAAACGCTTCATATAAAAAAGATTCCTTTTGGATAAACGTAAAAGTCAAAGGGGTTTATACACCGTATAAAAGATGGTTGTGTATAAAATAAAATATGCCGCAATGAAAGAAGATTGAGACGAAGTCCCATACCTCAGGTCCGACTTGACTCGATCGTTCTTTAATCTCCTGAATAATAAACATGAGTTAATTTGTACTTCTTTAAGAACCTTTTTCAAGTTAATTATTCCTTTTATATCACTTATTACCATTTTATGAACACTATGTAATTATTAAAGTTAATAATGGTCGTTTTAACGATCATTGGTACTTGAGTCAAAAATAAGCCCTTTATAATTACAAGTTGTTCATGTATCCATTATATCCAGAATGGTATTCATGATGTAGATATAATATATGTCATATATATCCAGTACATGCATTCATTTATAATATTACATAATCATTTAGAGGTAAGAAATGAAATGCACCGTTCATGGAGACGGTAAGCCGTACGTACGCATGAACGCTACTTTCATTTCTATTTCGTATTTTATAGAATGGAATCATAATGATATAAAGGTATATTATAATTCCAGTATAATATCATATATAATATCATAGTTCCATCCTTTATACATCCCACATATGGTATTTAACGAATCAAATCACATTGAGGGGGCGGTAGTCCGCACTTCCTTAAATCAAGATATCGCGTTCACCCTTAATGGAAACCATAAAGGTATGACCAAAATGAAAAAATACAGAAGCTTAAGGAAAGAATAAACATATTATATATCATATATAAAAATAGCGACATCATAATGGCCACCTTTGAAGGTGTTAAATGAGTATTGAACAATCATCATTTCGGGAGGCAGAATTTCACCATCCACGGAAACCGTATGTTCTTTAACCATTTGATGTAGTTGTGTGAGATTTTATCTCTAATAAATCTTATAACAACATCCTAGTATATTGAAGATACTGGTGTCGTTACAAAAGATGTAAATAAAAAGTGTTTAGGGGGTTGGAGAAGTAAAATAAAACAAATGAACATGAGAGAATGAATTACCTTTAAAAGTGTAACTCGTTTTGATTTGATCCTAAAGGCTTCCTTTGAAAGGATTCTGCTCAAAGGGAATCCTCTATGATGAGTAGAGGGATGTGGAGAGAGTAAATGGGTAGGGGATGGCTTAGCCAAAGAATTTGGGAGTGTGGATAATGAGGTAGAGGTGGGGGCCTTTTATAAGAGGAGAGGAGGGGCACTCTTGGAAAGTAAAGAAATATTGCTTTATTTGAAAATGAGTTTCGGATTTAAATGGTCCCAAATTGATATAATTCGAGGATAAGGTGATAAGGATTCTAAATCTACCCATCCAATAGTTTTTGGACATGTGTAGGTTTTAGATATTACATTATCTTTCCATTTTATTTAAATTGTTAAATAATGAGGTCATCACTGCATCATCATGATGTCATGAATAATTTAATTTATTTAAAGTCTAAAAATTATAAAACAAATACTATGATGTAGGAAATATTTTTAGCTTTCCAATGACTATTTATAATCAAAACTCTGATCTTTATAACCCCATGTAAAAATTGCTTTCGTAAAACATATGATGTTTTTGTCATTTTTACTTTTACATTAAATAGAAAGTTATTTATGTCATTTCCCAACCAATGTGGCTCCATGGGGTCCCCAAGTTGACCCATGGCTTGTCTTGGTCGGCCATGACACAACCAATGAGGTTAGGACATGTGTCAAGCTCATCTTATTTTATTAAAACATTATTTTTACCTTAAACTACACCAATTACCACTAATCGTGATTAAAAACATAAAAAGTTACTATTCACCAAAAAATTATTTTAATCTCATTGAACCACATTTTACTTCTTAATGACAACCATGTATTTTAGATTTTTGAAATTCAAAACACAATGATGGAAAAATTTCATTTAAACGGAAAATCAGTTTTTATAAGTACCACTTAGTGGTTTCACTATTCATCAAAAATTGATGTTTTCAGAAAATTACCAAAAATTCACCCTAAGCTATATTTGATATTCCGAATTAAAAAATTAAGTCTATTTTACCAAATTCAAAACATATAAGTCACATTAATTAATTTAATAATTAATTCCCACTTTCAGAGCAAATAGCGTGTTTTTATAAAACAATATGTATCAAAAGATTGACACCAGTTTAAGTCTAATTTCAAAGTGAAATTGATTCCAATGACCACCATTGGATTAAATGGTAAAAATATATTCTAATTTCACTTCAAAACCAATTCAAAACATAATATAATTATATAAATAAATTGGATTAAAATGCAGTTTTGATGTAAAATGCAGTATTTTTCACTATTCATTAAAAAATGAACATTGTCTGAAAAATACCAAAAATTCACACAAAATAAATTTTGATGTCCCAATCATAAAGAATAAGTTTATCTCGACAAACATAGCTTATAAAGTTGTCAAAGGATAGATTTAAAAATGGTTTTCCATCAAAAGGCAGTAAAACAATCTTTTAAGAATATTAGTGTATTCCAGGCATAAGATTGTATTTATTTTCATTTTAAGCCTCTATAACAATATCTAGTTCATTAATAGACATAGATAAAAATTTCTATTATTCATTACTTACTTGGGATGTTACAGTCTGTGTGTAATTTATTAATAAATATTTTTTTAAAACTATTTTTTACCATCATCCCATCTAATAGGAAATGAAAACATTACTCACGTGCATGAAGATATTATCATCTACATGAGGAGACATATTTCCATTTTTATCACCCAATCACATAGATGTTACTATTTTTGGAATTAATTAACATTTATGTATATATATTTATGAAATAATAATTATTCTTTAAATATAATTTCTCATCAACCATATTACATTCCCATTTATTTGTAAATGAAAACATCGCTCATGCGTACCTGCATAACATTGCTTCCACAGAATGATGCAATTCAGTTTCAAGAACATCAAACATTTCTAGTCATAATGATGAATTAAATGAATAGATATGATAAATATTATATTATTATGATTATTTAAGGTTAAACCTTTATCTATATAATTTTTTTTATTCACTTATAAAAATGATAAAATCTCTCATGTGTACGTGTAAACTACCGCCTTTTTGATTAAAATATATAATATTTCATCACTTACATACATGGATGGTTCTAGAAATGAATTTAATGTATATATATGATATATATATATATATATATATTAAATTATTAAAATTTATGAGGTGATTAAATTATTACTCTGGTACAAGGACTAAATCCTTCGAAGTAAATCATATGTGACAAACAAAATAGTTATCACCTAAATAATCAATTTTAACAATGAATTATGAGTAAATGGATAGAAAGAAGTTATGAATAAATGACATATAATAATATAGATATACATACTAATATAATTTATATTAATAAAATATATAAATTTATTACATGGGAGGTGAGAAAGAATTCAACAATGCGGGAGACAAATGTACGAGATTTTTGTATGAAATTTCATTCTATGAGGCATGTTTCAAAATATACGTTATTTTCCATTACGTGGAATATATGATAACTCATTGAAATATTATATAATTATACACTATTTAATAATGGAAATTATTTTTCCATTTTATTTTATATATTTCAATAGTTTTGATTCAAGTGTTATAATACTTGTTAGGGTTCATTGTCTCAATTTTGGTTCTTAGAGACAACATTAATATTGTTCACTATATTTTTTTATTTGGTGTAAATAGTATCATATGAATATATTATAAAAAAATGTTTCTTAATTTTCATTGGATTTATAGAATGATATCATTTTATAACTTTAGATGGCTATTGATTCAAATGTTTCCAAAGAGGAAAAGGTTTATTTTTCAATCTCACTTAAATTGGGATTGTTCATGATTAAATTTCATTTAAGGATAATTTTATGATATTAATATCATAAAACCAATATATTATCATCTACTGTTACTATTTAAGAAAGGATTATATATTATTTTAATTCATTCTCTCTTTAGTAAAAAAATTGATTGAATGAATGTTTGTATGAAAAGCCAATCATATTTCTCTTTTTTGGTCCAAAACCATTATCTTCAATAATCACATTCATTATGTTTAATCAAAAATTTTGTTTTATAAAGTCCAATGATTGAAAAAGATAATTTTCTAAAAAAAATAATCTTTATATTTAAATTTCTAATTTAATATCTTCATTATTTTCCGATGTGTTAATTTTTTTGTCTCTCGTTACAAAGGTGTAAAAATATTATGTTCCCTTAACATTTACACTTGGGAAAAATTACATGAAATTAAAATAGTTATTCATTATCAAACACTAATTTACATCTTTCTATGTGTTTTAAATGAAAATAGAAATCCAATTATTCTAGGATTTATCATTATGTTACAAAAAATATTGTGATATAATTTTCTAAATGTATTTGAAAACGGGGTTCTATTTAATTTATTAATATTTTTATATTATAATATATAGTTTAATAATTCAATAAAAATTATTTTCAAGATTAAATTACTTATTTTTATAAAAAATTTCATTTAATGGTATCCATAAAATGTTATGAAATATTTTTATAAATGATTTTATATTTATTTTTACAATATTGATACAAAACTATTAATAAAGTTATTTTCAACGTTTTTCTTCCATTTTTATATTTATTTTCCAATAGAAATTTACTTACTATAATTCAATCATTTATTATATGTTTATAGTTTTCATTATGTACATGATCTGTATTATCATTTATGTATTCTACCTCATTTCCAATATTGACTTTAACATGTATCAAAATAACATATATGGGGCATAAAACCTGTTTTTTTATAAATCAAATTGGGGTGTTTACTAAGAATGATATCTCATTTATTAATTTATAAAATTATTACCATAGGAAAACATGATTGTTATATATGGATCAGTATTGACTGCTAATGTAGGTTGATTATTTACTATGAAAATATAAAAATTTCAAATATAGGGAACCCAAATTTTTATACATGACTATTACATAATAAGGATATAATACCGGATCAAAAGGTTTTTTATTTTTAAAAAATTAGGCTCATACATAAATTTTAAAAAATAATCCTATTAATTTATTTAATTTATTATTCTAGATCATTATCAATATCTCAAAATATTCTTAGTACATGTATTCACCAAATTTTATATATCAAGGGAATGAATTATCCAAAAGTTTTGTTAGGGTAGGAAAGAGGGATAAGATTAAATAGTAAAATGGTGAAAATATTCAACATCATCATATCATACAAATACAATCAATATCAAAATTATTCGTTAAACATTTCAAAAAAGAATGGAATGTAGAATATTAATAATAATTTAACATCATAACATATGGGTTAAATTCCACACATTGTTATAAGCAAAGACAACATCATATTCATGCATAACATATTGGAATTATTCATAACATCATAAACATGACAAAGATGACATCATATTTGTGAAAAATGAAAATTATTTCATGATGTATATTAAATTAATTAACGAAATTGAGAGATATATAATTTCAGTCTCACCCTTATATCATAAAATGATCATAGGAAAATATGACATATGGAAGGATTACAATCATTTTCATGAAAATAAACCATTAAACAGAATGGGGTTTTTATAAAAATTCACATATCATATATTCGGAAATTTATGTTTGTATTCTAAAATAAATATGTGTGATTATGGTTTAGAATAAAATATCATTTCATTATTTGACAGTAAAAATAATCTAATTGGTTTGATATATTTCATGGAAATTGAAGTCTTTTTGAAAATTACTTGTAAATAAAATATTAAGAATTTTAAAGTATGTAAACATGTATATAACTAAAAGAAGAAAATAAATGATATTTAAAGGATATATTTTTTTATTATAAGACCATTCATATTGAAATCAAGGTGAAATAAGAGATAACAAAAAAAGAAAGATTTAGGGTTTTAGATACATCTTACCTTAAATACAACATTATTTCATTAAATTTTAGCCTTAGTAATAATAAAAATATTTCAATTAAAACATTTTTAAAAAATTGAATTGGTTTTATTTTGGTCTCCATTTATCAATTATAAAAATAAAAATATATTTCTTTATTTCCATTGTCAAATTTGAATCAGTTTGATTTCATGTTTTACAAAAAATTTCCCATTTTTCAATGATTTAACAATTTTTCTTCAAGGTCATTTATACATAAATTAAATAAATTACGTAATCTTAGAAAAAATATATTTATAAATTTATATCTCAAAATTAATTTTCTAAAAAATATCAATAATGTTAGTGATAGTAAATGATTTGGAAACGTCCTCATTGGCTATTAATTGACCATTAAGGGGACATTATCCCAGGAGGAGGTATTAGAATTATAATATATAATTACATAGTATATATGATTATTTAACATGGATAAAATATTTACTATCATTTTTAAAAAAAATTAATTATTATTTTATGATTTTAATTTGAAATCAGCATTGAAAAGAAGGAAGAGAAGAGTAAAACAACAATAAGTGTTGATGAAAACCTACTATCATCATATTTTTACTTATATTCTATGACACAAAAGTACCTTAATTATTAGATTTCATAACTCTAGAAAAAACATAATGATTATAATGGTATTTAGTGAGAAATATTTGGAAGTGGTTTTTCTTTAGTATGTGAGCGAGGATTGGTTTTTCTTAAATGAAGGGGAGGTGATATTTATACATAATCATAGAGGTAATGATGAGTGAATATATTGAGTAAAATACTATATCTAGGGTAATCCTTGGAATAGTAATATTTCTAACATAATGAGTCGTAAAAATTATTTATAGGACTTTAAAACTATTTATAATTATAATTTAGTATATTAATAAAATGTAAAATGGAGAAATCTGAAAAAACAATTATTTTAATGGAATAATTTAGATTCAAGATTTTGGAACATTAATTTTAGGTTTAAAAAACTGCTAAATTATATTTGAATAAGTCATTTATAAAGAATAACATGTTAATGGATCCGGACTAATTTCAAGAATTTATTATATCATCATTACATTTGGAATTATAAAATCTAAAACACATAGCTTCTAAAAAGATATTTTTTTACAATTGACCGAAAAATTGATGTATTTCAAAAAATTACCAAAAAATAAACCTTTGAAACTTTTTATTTTCTAATAAAAATGGTAAATTCAATTTTTAAATTTAGTTTTCAACATATGTGTTTTTATTTTTTGGATAAAAATAATAATTTTTATGAAATACATTGAAATTCAGTTTGTTAAAAAAATGTTCTTATATTTTTATTGAGTTTTATTCATGATATTTATATTATATAATTAAAATATTTTTGTTCACTTAAACTACTATGGATAAATATTATTTAGATAAAAGTTTATAATTTTGAGGTTAAATTAATTTTCCAATGGTCAAGTTTCTATTCCCAATAGTCATGTTACTATTATCAATGGTCAGATTACTATTCCAAGAGTCACATTACTATTCTGATGATTATATTTTCTCATATAAATAATAATTCCTAACATATTTAAGAATTATCTAAAATTACATTGATGGGTTTACAGTTCCATTTTCTAATATTTTGATTGGTTTACTAATACATTGTTTGATTTCAATATAATTGGTCATGGATGAAATGATTCTTCAAAAATAGACGGTTCCAAAATTTCTCATTAATCATTTCATAATTTAAATTTTTCCATGGTATAATTTTAAATTTTCCGGGATTTATATTTATATTTATATAATGATATCCATTAATGATATGAATTAACATTGGTTTCATTATGAGATTTATGTGTACAATACTACATATTTTAATGTAAAAAATATTTGTTTCAAGAATCATATATCATTTATAAACTCTATTTTGTTACATTCTTCCCCCATAGAGAAATTTATTTCCTAAAATTTTACTTCATACTATCTGTTGAGAGTATTAAATGGTGCCACTATTTCATTTTTTCCATCTATTTCCCACATCATCTCTTTATATTTTTTTTCTTATATAGCACTTGGAAAATTAGAGTTGTCTCGTTGCATATAAAATTTTATATATGATCTAAGATATTCAATAGATTCTCCTCATAAGAGAGATTATTATCCAATTACACCACATTATGAATCAACATGTGTCGTGGATTATATTTGTACTTCATAAGGAGAGATACATGGAACACATTAGTAACATGATACATATTTAGTGGAAGTGAAATTAAAATGGGAAGTACTCATATGAAATCATGGATATAAAGGTGACTTGTGTACCACGTGATAAAAGTTTCTTTGTTTCTAAACCACACGAGTCTCTTCTCTGCTTTTATTTGAAGGAATTATTTTTCTAAAACATCAAACTCCAATTCCCTTACATGTTTGTCTCCATAGATCGTTTTACATGTTCGTGAAACTATTAGTGGGTTTTAGTTGGACTGAACCCTCTCTGTCATCTCTTGCGCAAGATTTGGTTCAAGTTTCTTTTATTCACTAACTTCATCCCAAAAAGTGGGAGTTCAAAATTGCTTCCCAAAAAAGCATCATATGGAGCCATTTGGATACTTGAGTGGATGTTATTGTTTTATAAGAACTAAAATAATAGAATATCGTCATCCCGTCCTCTAAATTCTAATGAGAAGACTCTCATAATTTCCTCGTGATTTTTATTAGTCATTTCAGATTTCCTATTAGAATGGAGCTCATAGTCCATAATAAAAATTAATTCAGTATTCAGACTATATTGAAGGAATTTATATAATTTATGATACAACCATAGATCATGATAAGATATTATCAAATGTGGCACACCATGGAGAATCTCCACATTCTTTATATAAAACATAAGAAGTTGATCAATTGAGAAATTTTCCCAAATAGTTAAAAAGTATGATGTCTTGGTGAGTCAATCCACCCCCACCAATACCACATTTGTAGAGACCCGAAGTTTGATGTACATGGAAATTACATTACTTTTGCGGAATACTTAATACATAACAAAACCAGACATCAAAGGTCCGTAATAGTTTATTGTCCTTGGAAACTCGGAACATAATCTTCAAATCATGGTGGAAGATCTTCAACATATCCCATAAAGATCTTCCCCTTTTGGTTTTCTTACATAAAACCTTACTTCAAATCCCAGGGAAAAGAAAACATATAAAGGTTGAGCTCAAATTCTCAGCAAGGGTAAGCATGGATAAAATAAAACAAATCATATACAATTGAACTTAAAAACATGAACATAATGTTTAAACATAAAAACCTTGAGAAATGACATAAAACATGGCAGTACATAAGGCATATATCATAAAGAAACATTAATCATGATAAAATTTCATGGGGATAAAACATGTGATTTTGGAAACCATTAAGAACATGATATGATTTCCATAGTATCCAAGGCATTGCTTCCAAGACCATCTTAGTGGAAAATGTCCCTTTCTGAATCGAGTTCACTCCTCATTCCAGTCCGATAACACTGAACCATATTAACTTTCCATTCTCCATGCCTATCTCATGAAATATAAATCTTTACAAAATGCATTGGTGGGAGATAATGGTCCCACCCATCTCATAATGAAATCATTCTTACTTGTGACACGACATAAACATAAATCATTCATCATAACCCAAAGAATAAAAATGGGTTTCGTAAACATCATCCCTTCATAACATAATCCATATAAAACAAATGGATATAATTTCATCATAATAAAATTGAAACCATGTAAATCATAAGGATATTATACATGAAACATGCACATATGAAATAATGTCATCTTAGATGGAAAAAAGTATTGATAAAACACTTGAAATGAATTCTCAAGGAAAATATTATTTCTTCTTAAAAAACATTTTCTTCTCAAAAAATGCCATTCTATTTTAAAATAAAATGATTTTATTGAAAATAACCAAGAAATCTAGTAGAGTAAGCTTCATGAAAATAAGGCGTTATAAAACCATAAAAATTATTTCATTCCATATAAGTTAAAAAATAGTCTTCTCGTACTTTTTCCGAAAAACTCAAAAATTACCTCGTATGGTAAGAAAAAAAATAATTCTATATATACCATGTTGAAAAAAATGGGTAAAAAGGACTTTAAACATAAATGAAACCATTTTTAGAAAACAAGGACATGGATGATAAATATAACCCCAGTAAATACTTACGAATAAACAATGTCGGATAAAAACGTGATTGGAAAAGTTATCCATTACAAAGATTTTTTTGAAAATAAAATAGATCACTTAAGTGTATTCACTATAATTTCACATAAAGAATGTAATAATTCATGATAAGATATAAAAATTAATTTCTCACATAATCAATGAATGACATAAACAAGAAAGAGAAGATCAACCCAAGGAACAGAAATTGGGTTAAGATATTCCCTTAACTTACGTCTGATATGCTTTGTATGTGTCCGAAACACCTGTATAATGATTTAAATAATGTCATTGTATTATCAAAGAATCATATTCATTGTTATGATATTATATATGGTTCACTTATGACTTTATATAACCCGTTCTTTTGTAAATTCCATGTTAAAGTAGCATTTTGGGTAAAATCGTTTCATTTGTCGTATGTGTTTCGACTTGTTGTTCATGATATTATAACTTATATCATTATTTACTTAATTTAAGAATGTAAAACATAATTTATATATAATAAATATTCATAATATACATATATATATGATAGATTGATAAATGGAATGAAATACACCGTTCATGGAGACGGTAGGCCGTACGAACGCATGAACACTGTTTTTGTTTCCTTATTGAATTGAATGGAATTAAGATGATGACATACATACATATATATAAATAAATCCAGTATCATTATTATGTCATATATTTAATTATTATTCATTATATATACATTATAATCATTAATGAATGGTTAACATGTAGAATGAATCTCATCGCGTCGTGGAGACGGTAGTCCGTACGTACGCACGAGCGATCATATCATTCCCATGATCGTGGAATTGTATTGAAATGTATGTATACTATTTCAGAATAAACATCACTTTAAAATAATCACATATAGTTATTATTTTCACCATTATACCCATCCAAGTATGGTGGTGGAAAAACAAATTACACCAAGATGTGGAGACGATATTCCGTACGTACGCACGCACGATGATTTCATTTTCTGTAGGATGGATTGAAGGTTGAATAGGGTTGCTTCATATTTATAATAAAATATAATTATATGAGTGATTATTATGTTATTACTTTATATTAAAACAACTAAATAAGAGGAAGTAGAAGAAGAAATAAATTTGAAAGCATCGGTAATAGATATTACCTCTTCTTCGATAGGCCACTTTGAAACCTCCTCTTAGGGAACTAAAATTGGTCTTTGAACGAGACCAGGACCTCGAGAATATTTCTAGGTAATTTGGGAAGGGAAATGGGAGGGTTTTTCTGAGCTTGAAGTCTCAATGTTGTGTAAAGATGAGAGGGATGAGGTACCCTTTTATAAGGGAGGATAGGGGAACCTATGGAATCCTCAAAAATATTAGTTTAATATTAATTCAAACCCCACATAAAAACCTCCAAAAATGACTCAATTAGAATATTAGAAGATATAGGGATGTAATATTAAAAAAAATCAAATTTATACATGTTTTGATATTATTTTAAACCTTATCATTTTCATTTATCCTTATTTAATATATTTAATTATTTTTGTGGTAATAAAATTCTAAATATTAAATGGTTATAAATAATCACTTATGTGTGGTTTATTTTCCATAATTGGGTACATTATGGCATTTTAGACTATATAAATTTCAATTCATAATTTTTATATATTTTTTTGATTTTTAAACAATTTAAAAATATGTTATTTTTACAAAATAAAAATTGTGTCAATTTTGACACTATTTATTTATTTTAATTTAAATAAAATCCACACAGAGGATATATTCGAAATAAAAACATTAATAGGTTCCTAATATGTCATAGTAATCTATAAAATTTGTGGTGGACATTAAATAGTTAATATAATATTTATTTTACTATTTGTAAAACCATTTATTTGATATTTCTCTTAATAAAAGAATTACTACAACATTTTTGTATAATTATTAAATATACTTATTTGTTGCATAAAAATTAAAATTAAAGTACTCAGATGAAGACAAATTTTATATATTTCATAATAATACATTTAGTCTGATTTAGCTTCTAAAAAACCCAAATTTTAAAATGTTATATTTATTTAATTATGAATGTGACAACTTTGACATCATATAAAATAAAATAATATAAGTGTCATAATCACTTTTATAAGACTCCGAACGGTCATTTATTTAGTAATTGGATGTTTATTGTGTATATATACACAACCAATATGTTTTGGTCTGGTTTTTGAGCATTTTAATATGTATAACTATTTAAATAAAAACAATATTATTTACTTTTTACTAAATAAATAATTTCTGCATCATTAATGTATAAGCTAATAATGTAATTAAATAACTCTTAAAAATTACAAATAAATTACCATAATAAAGAAAAAAATTTATATTTCAAATGAGTACTTATAAACGAATTTATATTCTGTATAACCTTATAATAAAAATACTTTAATTATTAATGTTTGAGTGAGACATATTTCATTTTCCTTTAAATAAAATAAACTAACGGTCTTAATCACCTCCATGTGGGTTCTAATGGATTCCATTTTGACCCAAATATGACTTAGGATGAAATATAATCATCAAATTTTATTAATTCAAGTGCTAGGGTAATTTTATAATATTATATTTACCCTTAATTACCCGATTTTCCTTTTACTATGGTAAATAAAATTTACCGTAGTTACTATTCATAATGACCAAAAATAAAATGTAGCCTATTAATATAATTTGGACCCCATGATTCCTAATATCGAATCCATTTATCTAAATTCAATACAAAGAAGTTGAGGAAATTAAAATTAATCTCGTTTTCATAAGAAAACAGGTTTTTTGTTTAAAACATTGAAAAAGATTGAATTGATTTAACCTACGAATTCAATGTCAAATCAATGATAATGAAATAAATTATATTAAATGGTAAAAATATATTATATTTATACTTTAAAACCATACAATATTATAATTTTACCAGATAAATTGTTACGATGAAAAAAGATCTTTTTAATTAAAATAAAGCATGTTTTTACTATTCATTAAAATAAGAAAGTTATCAGAATAATATGAAAATTTTATCCAAGGTAAAATTTTATATCCTAATTCCAAATAATAATTTTGTTCTATAAAATTAAACTTTTAAACATGTCAAAATCTATATTTAATGTGGGTGCTCCATCAAAAGTCGGTAAAAGTGCAATTTTTTAAAAATAATTATTTTACCCGAAAAATTTATTTTATTCTCATACCATGTTCTCAAAAATGAGTAAGTTCAATAATAATGTTATAAAATTCAAAATTTAGTTAATACTATTCATAACAGCAAGTTCATAATAATATTATAATAATATATCACTGTTTAGTGAAACCAGCTATTGCATACAACACACGCTATTGAGGAAGGTCGTGATTGTGTGTAATGCAAGTCAAGTCAGGGTTGCATGTAGTGCATGACTCCTTTGTTGTGGCGTACATCAAAATCCAACCATATTTCATTAATACATTGAATATATATATATATATATTAAATTTTGCGTATATTAACTACTATCAAACAAACATGAAATCGTGCGTAATGCGATCCAAGATTAGTATTGCATATTCTGCAAGCTAATACAGTGTTGAGTATAGCACAAGATAATCTTGGTGTAGCGTACAACAGAAGATATGAAAGAAATTAAAAGAATATATCTTATAAAATCTCGGTTTGTTACATTCTACCCCACATAAAATGAATTTCTCCCTCAAAATTCATCGGGGTTATAAATCCTTTACTATTCATAGAAACCCACATCGTAAAAAGGAATACCAAAACTTATCATTAAAAACTAATGTATGAAATGTAACGGTTACCCAAATTAACTAATCAGAGGGTTTACACATAGGAGAACATAGGTGAAAATATGTATATGGAAGATAAATCTAACCATCAAATTCTGATGGAGAGTGGTAGAGAACATGGCTATGAAAAAGCCAACAATCATAAAGCCATAAATTTGTGATGATATAAGGTACCATATGATTCATCAGATATAAGAACACTAGGACAACATTTTTGGTTTTCATGTTCATTTTCGTAAAGTTGAAAATTTTGAAATAAAAGAAATACTTACGTTATTTCAGTATAATCTCATCGTTGTTCATGACATGAACAATTTCCACTTCATATAATAAAGAAATGAAGTTGAATTTTTTATTTGTGAAGTGATAGCAGATCATGTGATAGAATGATGGGTCATTACTTATATCTCAAAAAAATATTAGAAAAAGTTATCAAATATACGTAAGTCCATATATGGTGAGGTTAATCGTATATGATTCCAAAAAATGGACTTATACTTCATCTATAACACTACTTAATAAAACCAGTTTCTACTGATCGGGGACTTCCTGTAGGCCAGTGGTAGGAAATAATGTCCTGCCACACTTTAGTTGTGGGTTCAATTCCCACATCCTTGTCTAACGCGACGGGTTGCATGTTGTCCCTTTTTCTGAAACTACATTATAATAACATTCCTGTCATAAAATAGAAAATAGTTCTAGCATTAAACAATACTATCTTGTGTCTAACTTAATTCATTCCAATCTTTATGATTATCCAAAATAATTCTCTCCATGATCATATTATAAAGAAAACAAATACTAGAAATGTCATCTACCGAGCATGTGAATACAATCATTTATCCCCCATATATCATATGATATATCTTTTTGGTCACATTCCAAACATGTGAATTCCTTAATCATGTATTCTCTTAAACCATAGTGAAAACATTAATGTTGTCACAAGTTAACTCTTTCCATATACCAAAATTCCAAAAATTCTATATATTCAAACCATGATATCACTTTTTCCTTATATTAGTCATGAGCTCATTAATACTATCAAATATTTCATTATCTCTTTATCCCTTATTTATGTGCATATTAGGTGCTTTTCAAAAATATTTGAATAAACTTTCATGGTTACCTTTACCATTCATCATATAATTTCAAAAATTAAGCAAAGTCAATAGTGTAACAATACGTTGATTTTTCTTTATTCCATAGTACCATACATTATTCTTTATAAACATACAATCATTACACTACCTTCTTAAACCATTGACCGAGTTTCAACAATTCATTTATATCACATATAATTTTTAGTTTCTTCATCATCATTAATATAATTACTACCAATATGGCCATGAAGATTCTCTTCATGAGACTTTCCCTTAGGGAATTGGTTTTCATAATGCACGTACATTCCACATTTAAAACATTTAATCGCTGTTGATGTCTTAGAAATACCATTATCCTTGTCCATGGTGTTAACTAAACCTTTTCCTTTGTACTTATTGTCTTTGTGTCATTCTTTCCCACTCCCAAGGAACCTTCAAGTTCCTTTGAAACATTCTCTCTGATCCCTCTTCTGACATGATTTACATGAGGGAAATTTAACTTTCTTTCCTCTATGATCATCATGAAACTCAATATTTCTATTATTAGCTGAGTCGGGATACTTAACAATGTTGAGATTTTAGATCACATTAATAGATTGCTGATTTGGAATGATAACGATATGTGGACTTCCAGATCCAATTTCATTTGGTTTCTCATGAAGAATATCAATCCATTGTCCATCATATCCTCCATTATCACATATCTTCTGATTTCCATCCATATCTAAAAACCAAAAAAGAATAGTGTGAGAGGAATAAATCATAATCAAGGGGGAGTACCTTCAATATCTAACATTTTAGGTTTAATTCTAATATCATTGTTGTAATTCTAGGACTATAACCTACATGTATACTTATCCTTAGGGACATCCCTAGACATACCATAGAAATATCTCTAGGGATCTCACTAATGTTTTTTCATCCTAGTTTCTGAAGGTTAACTAAACATTTCATTTTGATACAAACTGTAGAGACCCGAATCTTGATGTACATGGACATTACATTACTTTTGCGGAATACTTAATACATAACAAAACCAGACACCAAAGGACCGTAATAATTCAGTATCTTTGGAAACATGGAACATAATCTTCTAATCGTGGAAAAAGATCTTCAACATCTCCCATAAATATCCTCCCCCTTTTTTACCTAAAACCTTTCATTAAATACTGGGTAAAAGAAAACATATAAAGGGTGAGCTCAAATTCTTAGTAAGGTTTAGCATCGATAAAATAAAAAAAATCATATACAATTGAACATAAAAACATGAACATAATGTTTAAACATCAAAACCTTGAGAAATGACATAAAAAATGGCAGTACATAAGGCATAGATCATAAAGAAACATTAATCATTAAAAAATAGTATGGGAATAAAACATGTGATTTTGGAAACCATTAATCACATGATATGATTTCCATAGTAGCCAAGGCATTTCTCCAAGACCATCTTAGTGGACAATGTCCGTTTCTGAATCGAGTTCACTCCTCATTCCAGTACTATAACACTAAACCATATTAACTTACCATTCCAGCCATGTCTATATCATGAGATATAAATCTTTACCCAATTCATTGGAGGGATATAATGGTCCCACCCATCTCATAATGAAATCATTCTTTCTTGTGCCACAACATAAGCCTAAATCATTCATCATAACCCAATGAATAAAAATGGGTTTCGTAAACATCATCCCATAATAACATAATCCATATAAAACAAATGGATATTGTTTCGTCATAAGAAAAGTGAAACCATATAAATCATAGTGAAAATATACTTGAAACATACACATATGAAATAATGTCATCTTAGATGGAAAATAGTTTTGTTAAAACACTTGAAATGAATTCTTGGGGAAAATATCATTTCTTCTTAAAAATTATTTTCTTTTCACAAAATTCCAGGAAATTCTAAATGAAAATGATTTTATTGAAAATAACCATGAAATATTTTAGATTAAGCTTCATGAAAATAATGCGTTATAAAACCGTAAAAATCCTTTCATGTCGTATAAGTTAAAAAAACATTCTTCTCGTACTTTTGCTGGAGAAGTCAAAAACTACCTTGTATGGTAAAAAAATAACAATTCCACACATACCATGTAGTAAAAAATGGTTAAAATGGACTTTAAACATACATGAAACCATTTTTATAAAACAGGGACATGGATGATAAATATAACTCCAGTAAATACTTATGAATAAACAATCTCGGATAAAAATGAGATTGAAAAAGTTATCCCTTACAAAGTTCTTTTTTAAAATAAAATAGATCACTTATGTGTATTCACAGTATGGTCACATAAATAAAGTATAGATTAATTATAATATATAAAAATTCAATTCTCACATAATCAAAGAACGACATAAATAAGAAAGAGAAGATCAACCCAATGAACGGAAATTGGGTTAAGAAGTTCCCTTACATTATGCCCGATATACTTCGTATGTATCCGAACCTCCTTTATAATGATTTAAATAATGTCATTTAATTACTAGGGAATATTATTCATTGTTATGATATCATATATGGATCACTTATGACTTTATATTACCCGTTCTTTTGTAAATTCCATGTTAAAGCAGCATTTTGGGTAAAATCGTTTCATTTTTCGTACGTGTTTCGACTTGTTGTTCTTGATATTATTACTTATATCCCAATTTCCATAATTTCATAATGTAAAATTGATTTATATATAATAAATATTCAGCATATACATATATATGATAGATTGATTAGTGGAAGAAATACACTGTTCATGGAGATGGTAGGTCGTACGTACGCGTGAACGCTGTTTTCGTTTCCTTATTGAATTGAATGGAAATAAGTAGATGAAATAAATATATATATACATAAGTCCAGTGTCATTATTATGTTATATTTTTAATTATTATTCATTCCATATACTTTATAATCATCCATGAATGGTTAACATGGAGAATGAATCTCATCATGTCATGGAGACGGTAGTCCGTACGTACGCACGAGCGATGATATCATTCCCATGATCGTGGAATTGTATTGAAGTGTATGTATACTATTTCAAAATAAATATAACTTTAAACTAATCACATATAGTTGTTCTTTACACCATTATACCCATCCAAGTAAGGTGGTGGAAAAACAGATTACACGACTACGTGGAGACGGTATTCCGTATGTACGCACACACTGTGATTTCGTTTTCCGTAGGATGGATAGAAGGTTGAATAGGGTAGTTCAATATTTATAATAACATATAAATATATGATTTTTACTAATGTTATTACTTTATAATTAAACAACTAAATAATAGGAAGTATAATAAGAAATAAATTTGAAAGAATCAGTAACGAATATTACCTTTTCTTTGACACGCTTCTTGGAAACCTCATCTTAGGGAACTAAAATTGGACTTTAAAGAAGACCAGGACCTATAGAATATTTCTAGGGAAGTTTATAAGGGAAATAGGCATGGTTTGGACGATCATTAAGGCTCAAAGTTGTGTAAATATGGGAGGGAGGAGGTGTCCTTTTATAAGGGAGGAGAGTGGCACCTTTGGAATCCCCAAAAATATTAGTTTAATAAAAATTGAAACCCCACATAAAAACCTCAAAGAACGACTCAATTGGAATATTATATGAGATAGGGTTGTAATCGTATCAACCAGTCAAATTTTGACATGTTTTGATCGTATTTTAAACCTTATAATATGTATTTAGCCTTATTTAATCTATTTAATTTTATTTGTGGTAATACAATTCTAAATTGTAAATGGTTATAAACAATCACTTATGTGTGATTAATTTTCTATAATTTGGTAATTTATGAAATTTTAGACTATATAAATTTCAATTCATAATATTTAAATTTTTTTGTGAATTTTAAACAATTTAATAATATGTAATGCTTATAAACTAACAATAGTGTCAATTTTGACACTATTCATTTATTTGATTTTAAATATAATCCACACAGAGGATATATTCAAAATAAAATATTTATTAGGTTCATAATATGTCATAGTAGTCTATAAAATTAGCGGGGAACATTAAATAGTTCATAAAATATTTATTTTACTATCTGTAATACCATTTATTTGATATTTCTCTTAATAAAATAATTACAACAACATTTTTCTATAATTATTAAATATACTATCTATTGCATAAAAATTTAAAACAAAATACCATGATGAAGATAAATCTTATATATTTTATAAGAATTAATTTAGTTGGATTTATCTTTTAAAACACCCAAAATTTTAAATTTTATATTTAATAAATTATGAAGGTTACAACTTTAACATCATATAAAATAAAATAATACAAGTGTCATAATCACTTTTATAAGACTCCAAACGGTAACATATTCTGTCATTGAATGATTATGGTGCATATATACACTAAAAAGATGTTTTGGTCTCGTTTGTGAGCACTTTAATGTGTATAACTATTTCAATAAAAAGAATATTATTTATTTTTTACTAAATAAATAATTTCTGCATAATTTATGTATAAGATAATAACGTAATTAAATAACTCTTAAAAATTACAAATAAATTACCATAATAAAGAAAAACATTTTAGATTTTAAATTAGTATTTATAACCTAATTTATATTCTGGATAACCTTATATTAAAAATTCTTTAATTTTTAAATTTTGCGTGAGACATATTTCACATTTCTTTAAATAAAATAAACTAAAGGTCTTAATCAACTCCAAGTGGCTTATAATGGATTCCATTTCAACCCAAATATGACATAGGATGAAATATATTCATCTAATTGTATTAAAAAAATCATATGGTAATTTTAAAATATTATATTTACCCATAATTACCCGATTTACATTTTACTATAGCAAATAAAATTTACCGTAGTTATTATTCATAATGCCAAAAAAAATAGTATATTAATGTAATTTGGACCAACTAATTCCAAATATGGAATCCACTTTTCCAAATTCAATACACAGAAGTTTCAGTAATTAAAATTAATCTTGTTGTCGAAACAAAACGGGTTTTTTGTTTTAAACATTGGAAAAGATTGAATTGATTAACCTACGAATTCAATGAAAAATCGATGCTAATGAAATAAAATATATTAAATTGTAAAAATATATTCTATTTATACTTTAAAACCATTAAATATTATTATTTAACCACATAAATTATTACGAGGAAAAAAGATGTTTTTAATTAAAATATATCGTGTTTTTACTATTCATTAAAATATGTAAGTTATCCGAATAATATGAAACTTTTATCCAAGGTAAAATTTTATATCCTGCTTCAAAAGATTATTTTATTTTTTAATATCAAACTTATAAACTATAAAGCCCCTGCGATAAACCTTAATTAATCTTGAGTTATTACAAGATTACACATTGAGGATCTTTTCGGGTTTAGAGTTTTAGAGAATTAGATCATAAAACATGCATTACATTCCACATATAAACAAAGTGGTTACATAAAGACAATATTCATTTTTCCCATTAATGGAAACATATTTAAAGTAAAACATGGATTCATTCTTGACACTTCCTGGACACTATCATCATATCATGTACCTTTCCCTTGACATGTGAAAAACATTTCGAAAAAACATGGGATGAGCATAAAAAGCTCAGTATGGGTTATAAAAATATGTAAAGGAAACACAAGTTCTTATATACATAATAATGAAAACATAAATTACCCATAAAACATAGGCACATTAACATACCACATAAAATCATGAATAAATCATATAAATCATATGACATAAATGTTTCTTGAGGCATTCATAACATTCTTACGTAGGGAGTAACCCTCTTGGTTACATTTGGAATACCCATCACAGTATATTCCCTAAATCTCTTCATAGAAACCTTAACGTTTCACTCCTTCACGTTACCCAATGCATTGAAGAGCTATATCAGGCTCACCCGCTCTTAGTTTATCACGGAACCACCCGTCTTCATAATAATGCCCAATAACCTCAACATAATCGTATCACATAAAACATGCATAAACAACACATTGATATAAAAAAATTATGAAAACCATTTTCAATACCAAAATAAAAGAAAAGTAAAACATGGTATTTATTTTTCTTTTTTTTAAAATGTTATGGCTTGTAGAGGAAGCCGGAACTCAAATAATGGTCATGGCGGTGGAAAAGTCGTTGTCGCTGCATACATATGACAAAAACATTCCCTTTTGTCATTTAGTAAAATGGTTCTTATAAAAAATATTCCTTTTGGAGAAATGTAAAAGTGAAAGGGGTTTATACACCGTATAAAAGAAGGTTGTGTATAAAACAAAATATTCCTCAATGAAAGGAGATTGAGACGAAGTCCCATACCTCGGGTCCGACATGACTCGATCGTTCTTTAATTTCCTGAATAATAAACCTGAGTTAATTTCTACTTGATTAAGAACCTTTTTCAAGTTCATTATTCCTTTTATATAACTTATTACCATGTCATGAACAGTATGTAATTATTTAAGTTAATAACGGTCGTTTTAACGATCATTGGTACTTGAGTCAAAAATAAACCCTTTATAATTACAAGTTGATAATGTATCCATTATATACAGAATGGTATTCATGATGTAGATATCATATATGTTATATATATCCAGTACATGCATGCATTTATAATATTACATAATCATTTAGAGGTAAGAAATGAAATGCACCGTTCATGGAGACGGTAAGCTGTACGTATGCATGAACACTACTTTCATTTCTATTTCGTATTTTATATAATGGAATCATAATGATATAAAGGTATATTATAATTCCAGTATAATATAATATATAATATCATAACTCCATCCTTTATACCTCCCACATATGGTATTAACGAATCAAATCACTTTTAGGGGGCGGTAGTCCGCACTTCCTTAAATGAAGGTATCACGTTTACCCATAATGGAAAGCATAAAGGTATGCCCAAAATGAAAAATACAGAAGCTTAAGGAAAACATAAACATATTATATATCATATATAAATATAGTGACATCTTAATGGCCACCTTTGAAGGTGTTAAAAGAATGTTGAACAATCATCGTTTCGGGAGGCATAAATTCACCATCCACGGAAACAGTATGTCCTTTAACCATTATTTGTAGGTGTGTGTAAGTGTTGCTCTAATACATCATATAACAACATCCTAGTATATTGAAGATACTGGAGATGTTACAAAATAAGTGAATAGAAAGAGTTTAGGGGGTTGGAGAAGCAAAATAAGACAAAAGGACTCAAGTGAGGACATTACCTTAAAATCAGGTAACTCCCTTTGGTTTGAGCTCAGAGGCTTCCTAGGGAGAACTTCTGCCCAAAGTGAGGCTTCAAGGAGTAAGAGAGGGATCTGGGGAGACAAAATGGGTAGGGGATGGCCGATCCAATGGCTTTTGGAGTGTGGGTAAGGAGGTAGAGGTGGGGGCCTTTTATAAGAGGAGAGGAGGGGCACTCTTGGAATGTAAAGAAATGTTACATTATTTTAGAATGAATTTCAGATATTAATGGTACCACATTGATGTGTTTAGAGGATAAGGTGATAGGGGTTCTAAATCCACTCATACAATAGGTTTTGGACATGTTTAGGTCTTATATTTTACATTATCTTTCCATTTTATTTAAATCCTTTATTAATGAGGTAATCGATGCATCATCATGATGTCATAAATAATTTAATAAATTTAATGTCTAAAAATTATAAATTAACTATCATGGTGTAGGAAATCTTTTTAGATTTACAATGAATATTTATAGTCCAAAGGATCATTTATGTTGACAAAATTTAAAATATTTTACCTAGGTGATACATTCTTTGTCACATTTAACATTCTTTAAAAATAAAAAGATAAAAAGTCACTTTCTAACAAAAGTGATTCCATGGGGCCCCGAAGTTTGGAACAAGGCATCCCATGGTCGTCCATGAGACAACCAGCAGCCCTATGAAACATGTGGTGTCATTTTGTTTTATTATGATATTATTTTATTATCCTTAACTACCCGATTACTCATTAATCAAGATAATTAAAGAAAATTACCGTCATTACTATTCATAATTTCCAAAAACAAAAGATTCTTGATTAAATAATTTGGACCATCTGATTCCAAATATGTAATCCATTTTACCAAATTCCAATCACAGAAATTGCAATAATTGATTTAAAAATAATTCCCATTGTCAAAACAAATAGCGGGTTTTTTTGAAACAATATCTATGAAAAGTTTGGCATTAGTTTATGACCAATACCAAAGTAAAATTAATCCGAATGACCACCATTGGATGAAATGGTAAAAATATATTCATATTACACTTTAAGACCACTTTAAATGATAATCTAACCATATTTTTAAATTAAATGAAAAATCAGTTTTGATGTAAAATGCAGTATTTTTCACTATTCATTAAAAAATGAACATTGACAGAAAAATACTAAAAATTTATACAATGTAAATTTCAATGTCACAATCATAATGAATAAGTTTATTTTGAAAAATATAGATTATAAAATTGTCAAAATTTTGATTTAAAAATGGTTTTCCATCAAAAGGCAGTAAAACAATCTTTTATGAATATTAGTGTATTCCATGCATAAGATTGTATTTATTTTCATTTTAAGACTCTAAAACACTATCTTAATCATTAATAGACATAGATAAAAATATCAATTATTCATTACTTACATGGGATGTTACATCCTTCCCCCCTTTAGAAAATTGTGTCCCTGCAATTATTTACTTATCGAATAAATGGGGGTACTTATCCCTCATTGCATTTTCAGATTCCCATGTTGCCTCTTCCATCATGTGGTTTTTCCACAAATCCTTTACCTGATTAATCACCTTATTCTGTAACACTTTCTCCCTATGGTCAAGAATCCAGACCGGTTGTTCCTCATAAGATAGGTTCTCTTCCAGCTGAACTACCTCTGGACTCAAAACATGAGATGGATCTATCATATACTTCCTCAACATAGAAACCTGAAAAAAATTGTGTACCTGAGATAAACTCGGAGGTAAAGCCACCCGGTATGAAACTGAGCCAAATCTCTTCAGAATTTCATATGGTCCAATGAACCTTGGACTCATCTTTCCTTTCTTACCAAATCGCATCACTCTTTTCCATGGTGAGACTTTGAGAAAAACATGATCACCTACCTCGAAAGATAGATCCTTCTTGCCATTGTCTGCATAACTCTTCTGCCTACTCTGAGCTGTTCTCATGTGTTTTTGAATCAGCTGAACTTTTTCTGCCATCCCTTATACCAATTCTAGTCCCATCAACTTCATTTCACCCACTTCATCCCAGAAAGCTGGAGTTCGACATCGCTTCCCATATAACGCCTCAAATGGTGCCATCTGTATACTGGAATGAAAAATGTTATTATATGAAAATTAAACCAAAGAAAGATGTTGGTCCCAACTTCCCTGATAATCCATCGAACAAGCTCGTAGCATATCCTCCAAGGTTTGAATTGTTCGTTCTAACTGCCCATCTGATTGAGGATGAAATGTTGTACTAAAATTTAATTCAGTACCCAACGACTTCTGAAGGCCTTTCCAAAAGTTAGAAGTGAACCTGGGAACATGATCAGATACAATGGAGAGGGGAACTCCATGTAACCTGACTATCTCTTTATGATACAAACGGGAAAGTTGATCTTGGGAAAATGTATCTCGTATAGCAAGGAAATGAGCAGATTTTGACAAGCGATCAGCAATAACCCAGATTGCATTATTACCTTGAGATGTCCTCGGTAATCCCACAACAAAGTCCGTGTATATGTTTTCCCATTTCCACTCTGGCACTGGTAAAGGCTGAAGCATCCCTTTCAGTAACTACCACTCTGCTTTAACCTGCTGACAAGTCAAACACTTCACAGTAAAATCAGCAATATCTATTTTCATTCCATCCCACCAGTAATACTCCCACAGATCCCTGTACATCTTAGTACTGCCAGGATGAACTAAAAACGGAGAACTATGAGCTTCACATAACAACTCTCTCTTCAACTGTGAATCACAAGGCACACACAATCTCTTCCCAAATCTCAAAACGCAATCATTTCCAATGTTGAATTCTGGAAACTTACCTTTCTGAACCAGCTCTACCTTTTTCTGCAACTCACTGTCTTGCTTTTGTGCTTGCTTGATACTATCTAATAGAGATGATCTCACTGATACCTGAAAAAAATATAAGAACTTCCTACACCAACAACTTTTATGCCAAATTTCATAAAATCCTTAACCAACAGTTCACGTTCCAAACACAACATCGATAATGAAGCATTACTTTTTCGACTCAAAGCATCAGTCACTTTATTTTCTTTTCCTGGATGGTAATGAATTGTACAATCATAATCCTTGATTAATTCTAGCCATCTCCACTTTCTCATGTTTAACTCTTTCTGAGTGAATATATACTTCAAACTTTTGTGATCAATATATATTTCACACTTTACAACATAAAAATGATGCCTCCAAATTTTTAAAGTGAAAACAACAGTAGCTAATTCCAAATCATGTGTAGGGTAATTTACCTCATGAGTTTTCATCTAACGTGAAGATTAAGCAATTACCTGATCATTCTGCATAAGGACACAACCAAGTACCTTCAACGAAGCATCACTATATATAACAAACTCACCGTTCCTGGAAGGAAGTGCAAAAACTGGAGCATTCGCCAATCTTCTTTTCCACTCCTGAAAATAATCATCACATTATTTTGTCCATATAAACATAACACCCTTCGGAGTTAACTTAGTCATTGGACTAGATAACCTTGAAAAATTCTCAACAAACCTTCGGTAGTAACCTGCCAAACCAAGAAAACTACGGATCTCGGTTACATTTGTGGGTCTTGGCCATTCTTCAACAACTTTTGTTTTTGCAGGATCAACAGTTTTCCCATCTTTAGAAACAATGTGACCAAAGAAAGAAATTTTTGGCAACCAAAACTCACACTTGGTGAATTTTTCATATAGTTTCTTTTCTTTTTAGGTTTGCAAGATAACCCTTAAATGTCTTTCATACTCCTGTTTACTTTTAGAAAACACCAAAATATCATCAATAAACACAACCACCATTTATCACCTGATTCAACTAAGCCATCAGTACAACAAACTCTTCATTTCTGATTCTGACCATCTCAGTATGCTGATATGAAAGGTCATTTACCTCTATATGCCTTCCCAGAAAAGATGCTCTATTTCCTATATGGAAAACTATTCTTATCACAGAAATATCTTAGGTGAAGCTACATGGTAATATTTAAATGCTATATCATTTCAATCGTAACATAAATTAACTTATAATTTAACAATTTTCTAACTCCTATAGTTGTCTAAACTGACCTATGATA
The DNA here is from genome assembly GCA_963277665.1 of Viscum album. Taxonomy (NCBI): domain Eukaryota; kingdom Viridiplantae; phylum Streptophyta; class Magnoliopsida; order Santalales; family Viscaceae; genus Viscum; species Viscum album. The sequence continues at coordinate 342,433,270 of OY728162.1, read as the reverse complement.
CCAACTATAAGGCCCCAGCCTTAAACCTTACTTAATCTTGAGTTATTACAAGATTACAAATTGAGGATCTTTTCGGGTTTAGAGTTTTAGATAATTAGATCATAAAACATGCATTACATTCCACATATAAACAAAGTGGTTACATAAAGTTAATATTCATTTTTTCCATCAACGAAAACATATTCAAAATAAAACATGGATTAATTCTTGACACTTCATGGACACTATCATCATATCATGTACCATTACCTTGACCTGTGAAAATCATTTCAAAAATATTTGGGATGAGCAAAAAAAGCTCAGTATGGGTTATAAAAATATGGAAAGGAAACATAAGTTCATATATACATAATAATAAAATCATTCATTACCCATAAAACATAGGCATGTTAACATACCACATCAAATCATGAATAAATCATAGAAATCAAAAGACATAAAGGTAACTTGAGGCATTCATAACATTCTTACGTAGGGATTAACCCTCTTGGTTACGTTTGGAATACCCATCATAGTATATTCCCTAAATCTCTTCAGAGAAACCTTAATGTTTCACTCCTTCGCGTTACCCAATGCATTGGAGAGCTATATCAGGCTCACCCGCCCTTAGTTTATCACAGAACCACCCATCTTCATAATAATTCCCAAGAACCACAACATAATCGTATCACATAAAACATGCATAAAGGAAACATAACATTTCCACCTTTCAATCACAAGATATCAATACAACACAATGATATAAAAACATTATGAAAACCATTTTCAATACCAAAAAAAATAAAAGTAAAACATGGTATTTATTTTTCTTTTAAAAAAAAGGTATGTCCTGTAGAGGAAGCCGAAACTCAAATAATGGTCACGGTGGCGAAGAAGTCGTTGTCGCTGCATACGTACGACAAAAACACTCCCTTTTGTCATTTAGTAAAACGCTTCATATAAAAATGATTCCTTTTTGGATAAATTTAAAATTCAAAGGGGTTTATACACCGTGTAAACGAATGTTGTGTATAAAACAAAATATGCCTCAGTGAAAGGAGATTGAGACGAAGTCCCATACCTCGGGTCCGACTTGACTCGATCGTTCATTAATGTCATGAATAATAAACTTGAGTTAATTTCTACATGCTTAAGAACCTTTTTCATGTTCATTATTCCTTTTATATCACTTATTACCATGTCATGAACACTATGTGAATATTTAAGTTAATAACGGTCGTTTTAACGATCATTGGTACTTGAGTCAAAAATAAACCCTTTATAATTACAAGTTGTTCATGTATCCATTATATCAAGAGTGGTATTCATGATGTATATATCATATATTTCATAGATATCCAGTAAATTCATGCATTTATAATATTACATAATCATGTATAGGTAAGAAATGAAATGCACCGTTCATGGAGACGGTAAGCCGTACATACGCATGAACGCTACTTTCATTTTTATTTCATATTTTATAGAATGGAATCATAATTATATAAAGGTGTATTATAATTCCAGTATAATATCATATATAATATCATAACTCCATCCTTTATACGTCCCACATATGGTATTAACGAATCAAATCACTTTGAGGGGGCGGTAGTCCGCACTTTCTTAAATGAAGATATCGCGTTTACACATAATGGAAACCATAAAGGTATTCCCAAAATGAAAAATAAATAAGATTAAGGAAAAAATAAAAATATTATATATCATTTATAAATATAGTGACATCTTAATGGCCACCTTTGATGGTTTTAAAAGAATGTTGAACAATCATCGTTTCGGGAGGCATAAATTCACCATCCATGGAAACTGTATGTACTTTAACCATTAGATGTAGGTGTGTGTAAGTGTTGCTAGAATCCTTCTTATAACAACATTCTAGTATATTGAAGATACTGGAGTTGTTACAAAAGAAATGAATAGAAAAATTTTAGGGGGTTGGAGAAGCAAAATAAAACAAAAGGACTCAAGTGAAGACATTACCTTAAAATCGGGTAACTCCCTTTGGTTTGAGCTCAAAGGATTCCTTGGGAAGACTTCTGCCCAAAGTGAGGCTTCAATGAGTAATAGAGGGATGTGGAAAGACAAAATGGGCAGGGGATGGCCGAGCCAAAGTCTTTGGGAGTGTGGGTAAGGAGGTAGAGGTGGTGGCCTTTTATAAGAAGAGAGGAGGGGCACTCTTGGAAAGTAAAGAAATGTTACATTATTTTAGAATGAATTTCGGATATTAATGGTCCCGCATCGATGTGTTTCGAGGATAAGGTGATAAGGGTTCGAAATCCACTCATACAATAGGTTTTGGACATGTGTAGGTCTTAGATCTTACATTATCTTTCCATTTTATTTAAATCCTTTATTAATGAGGTAATCGCTGCATCATCATGATGTCATAAATAATTTAATAAATTTAATGACTAAAAATTATAACAAAACTATCATGATGTAGGAAATCTTTTTAACTTTATAATTAATATTTATAGTCCAAAATATAATTTATGTAGACAAAATTAAAAATATTTTACTAAGGTGATACATTCTTTGTCACATTTAACATTCTTTAAAAATAAAAAGATAAAAAGTCACTTTCACACAAAAGTGATTCCATGGGGCCCCCAAGTTTGAAACAAGGCTTCCCATGGTCGGAAATGAGGCAACCAGTAGCTTTAGGACTCATTTTGGAGTCATTTTTGTATTATTATGATATTATTTTATTATCCTTAACTACCCGATTACTCATTAATCAATATAATTAAAAATAATTACCGTCGTTACTATTCATAATGTCCAAAAACAAAAGAGTCTTGGTTACATAATTTGGACCTTCTGATTCAAAATATGTAATCCATTTTACCAAATTCCAAACACAGAAATTTCAATAATTTATTTAAAAATAATTCTCGTTGTCAAAACAAATAGCGGGGTTTTTTTGAAACAATATCTATGAAACGTTTGGCATTAGTTTATGACCAATTCCAAATTTAAATTAGTCCGAATGACCACCATTGGATTAAATGGTAAATATATATTCAGATTACACATTAAGACCACTTATAAGGATAATATATCTATATGATTAAATTAAATGAAAAAGCAGTTTTGATGTAAAATGCAGTATTTTTCACTATTCATTAAAAAATGAACATTGTTAGAAAAATACCAAAAATTTATCCAATGTAAATTTCAATGTCCCAATCATAATGAGTATGTTTATTTTGAAAAATATAGATTATAAAATTGTCAAAAGTTTGATTTAAAAAGGTTTTTCCATCAAAAGGCAGTAAAACAATCTTTTAAGAATATAATTGTATTTCATGCATAAGATTGTATTTATTTTCATTTTAAGCCTCTAAAAAACTATCTTAATCATTAATAGACATAGATAAAAATATCTATTATTCATTACTTACTTGGTATGTTACATAAAAATGTCAAAATCATGATTTAATGTGGGTACGCCATCAAAAGACGGCAAAACTGCATTTTTTGAAAAATACTTATTTTACCCGAAAAAATTATTTTATTCTCATACCATGTTCTAGAAAATGAGTAAGATGAATAATAATGTTATAAAATTAAAAATTTTGTTAATAATATTCATAAAAGCTAGTTAATAATAATATAATAATAATATATCGTTTTTTAGTGAAACCCGTTATTGCGTACAACAGACGCTATCGAGGGAGGTCACGATTGCGTGTAATGCAAGCCAAGTCAGGGTTGCGTGTAGTGCACGACTCCTTTGTTGTGATGAATAAGAAAATCCAACCACATTTCATTAATATATTGAATATATATATATATACACTCAATTTTTCGTAGATTAACTACTATCAAACAAACATGAAATCGTGTGTAATACAATCCAAGATTAGTGTTGCATATACTGTAAGCTAATACGGTGTTGCGTATAGCGCAAGATAGTCTTGGTGTAGTTTAAAACAGAAGATATTTAAGAAATTAAAAAGAATATATATTATAAAATCTCGGGTTTTTACAAGATTGATTTATTTAGATTTATTTTAGAGTCCTATAAAAAGGCCCATGATGAATTTTTCCCATTTCCATGTGGGTATGGGAAATGTTTTCACCATCCCATTGGACATTTGTCACTCTATATTTACGTACGGATAAACCACACAGTTTGTGGTGTACTCAATGATCTCCAACCTTATTTTTTCCCAATAAATGTTCTAACAAATATCATATTACATCTTTTATGAAATTTCTAGTTCAAAATAAAATGATACCACCATTATCATTGTGAAAATCATTATTCTTCCATTCCTGAATTCCATTCTTCTTCATCTGATGTTTCATGTCATCCCATTATGCCTATTTTACATTCTATAGGTTGTATGGTAGGGAAATCATTTTGGAAAGGTATGATCTATTCTTATAGATTATTATTTATTGATCTATCCTTTTCATATCCAAAAATACACGGTCTTTTTCAATCCACTTCATCGATAGAGTAGTTGGTTGTTTTCTACTAAGATCATCAGTTACTTTATTCTCTACTGTGGGATGGTTGTGATTTGAGAATTCATAGTCATTGATTATATCTAACCATATTCTTTTACACATGTTGATTTACTTCTGTATTAATATATAGTTTAGAATATTTGGATCAATATATACATCAAACTTCTCACAATAAGGGTAGTGACACTTAATAATTAAAACAAAGATCGTAAATGATAAAGCAAGATCATGCATCGTTTTTTTCTACACATGGATCTTATGTTTTTAGTGAGTTAATAACAATTAACTTTTCCTTATGCATGAGTAAAAAACCGAAGCCTTAATTTAAAGAAATATTTTATATCATAAAACCTTTTCCACAATATGGTTGTGTTAGTTTAATTTAATTGATTAACAAATTATTAATCTCCATAAATGTTCCATATAAAATATTCTATCTAGGAATACATCATCCTTTTCCATGTTAAATTATTTATCATAGTATAATCCATTATAAATTTCTCAAAAAATACTGATAGTACCATGCCAATTTTAAAAAAAAATTGGATATTCATGACCCCAGTGGGAAAATTCAATTCAACAATTTCCTCTATTATTGAATGGTCTATATAAATTACCTCACTTATGTTCAGGTTCACTAAGAATGTGACATGTGAAATCCAAAATCCCCACATACTATAAAAAGATTAAATTTGTTTTTAATGTTTCTTGTATAATCAATAGGTTCTATTACTTCTCCTTCTTACTATTAGAGTAAATGATAATATCATAAATGAAGTATAAGAAATAATTCAAAGTAGCCTCTAATGAATCAGTTCAACAAATCCAGAACTATTTTAGGGGAATTACTATGTCCAATTGAAATAACAATGAACTCATAGTGTCCATACAATGTACAAAGGAATTATTTTGAAAATATTCCTTATTTACCTTGAATTAATTATATCTTGAATAGAGATTAACAATTTAGAAGTAATACGATCCTCACTATTTATCGATAAAGTCATTAATTCAAGGAATGGGTTAATTTTTCATTATGGTGAACTTGTTTAGCTCCATGTAATCTATACAGAACAGCATTGTTTTTTGTTTTATTCTTTAAAATGGTCAGATGTCTACCCCAAGGTGATGAACTATTGTGTATCAAGAATTTTTAATAATTACCTTTTATTTTATTCTTTAATTCATCTAGTTTATTACGATTCATACTATATAGGATACTGGGTAAAGAAGTTTCATTGTTTACAAACTTTATTAAGAACGCAACCTCACGAAATTCTGTATGACTGTCAAACACAATAAAAAATACATCAATATATTCAATTTAAAAGTAAATTTTCATAACTATGAAACTTTATTTAGATTAAACAATTTGGGAAACATATGCTTCTTCATAGAGTATCAACCAATGAATGTTTTTACAAAGGTGATTTGTAATCTTCACTTCATTTACATAGGATCATGGGATTGATTGACATATGAAAAGGTATTTCATTTTCCCGATAGTTGATGTGTTATATATCTAATTTTTTCAAATACATGTTTAGTATAGTATCAAATTTCTCCAAGGGATTGATTATAATATTTTATGTAGGAATCATCTCACATAGACTAATATGAGAAGAGTCCAACACTTGGGTTTCTGTTATCACAAAAATATGTCCTTTTATAGATATCTCTACAAAAAAGGTATCAGGGATTTGATTCAATAATTCTACAAAAACATTTATCAAAAAAATGATTTAATTAAAACAAAATCAAATAAAATACTTTCTGTTCTTGAATAAATAGTTCGAATACCTGATATGACATCATTTTCATGCTCTACATCAGAAATAGTTATTACACAAGCATTCCCTCTCTCTTTTTTATGGTGGATCCAGTTACTGATTACCCTTAATGACCAATGGTTTTGTTATTTCTATTTAATATACCCCTTTTATAGTATAGTTGACGCATTGAACCAGTGGTGGTGAATTATATGGTGCCTTCCTATCCTCCGTCTTGTTTTATAACAACATCATGTCACTTCCACATGCATTTGCTTGGTTTCATTCTATCCCACTCATAAATCATACCCCCATACCATTTTGGAAATTAATATTATTCATCTTCTAACCCTTTTTCTATGTCGTTTATAGGATTCTCTTTCCCTAGTTTTCATTTCATCACCATCTTGAAACTCCATTATGCTATTTTTAACCCCATAACAATGGGACATTTATCAAAAATTTATCTTTACTTTGAGATAACATAAAACTAAATCATTATAACACCCAAATTCTAATATGTCTAGGGCATTTTTAATGTGTGGATTTAAAATAATAACGAATCTATCAATTTTTCAAAAAAAATTGATAAAAAAATCTTGGGAATATTTTTCAGTCCTTATTATATTTTACTCATTATCCCTAACTAATTCACCATCCATTTTCATATGCCATCGGATTTATCTCTCTATCATTGTACTTAGAGTTGGACTAAAATACTCGCTTAAAAATATTTTATTAATGTCTTCACACTATAAATTGTATATTACATACTTTATTTTGATGTTATATATCAATTACCACATTTTATTACCCTCTCCTTCAAAAGGATACAAGGACAATGTCACATTTTTCTAATCAAAATAATGGTGAACAAAAAATATCTTCTATATTGATTGAACCCACATTTCATCAACATGTGGTTCAGAATATCAAAAAATGGTCATGGTCATTTCAACATAAAAGGATTGATAGATAGTTTCTAAAAATTAGGTTATGGTGGAGGTTACAAATTGTTCTGTTTTTTATTTATATCATGATAAAATTAGTTACAAAAATACGTAATGTTCGTTACTCTAACTCACATGGAAATGAGAATGTCGTTCATAAAATTGTTTTACTATACCTCACATCAAATTTTGGCCTAGATTCAATTGGTTCCCACAATTTTTAAAAAATATGAAATATTTAAAAACAAAACAATTTAATAAATCATGAATAAATTCAATTTTCATAATTTTAATGTAATTCCAAAGAAAAATCTTCAGGTATCCCTATATTTATGTTATTTCTAAAACCATTATTCTAGGATGTTTACCAATACATAGATTTATAATTTGGATTTATAATTATTTTATTAATTCTAATCCACAAATTAACTAAATTTTTCTCTAAAAATGAATATAACAACCTATATTATTTCTTATATGACTATTACATGATTTTTAAGATAAATATCACGATAGTGTTATAATCTTCGATCTTATGGTTTAATGCCTTTGTAAAATTAGGCTCATACATCAATTATTGAAAATAATACTAAAATAACTTTATATTGATCTTCTTTATCCTGATAATTATTTTAAGATCACCTTATAATATGTATTCACTTGAGTATGTACATCAATGAATAAGGTGTGATAAAAGACCAATACGGTGATAAATTTTGGACATGAACCAATAGTACATGGTTTTTCATAAAATATTTTATCATATAAAAATGATAGTGTTATAATAAAAGTCATAAGGGAAACATTTGATAATGAAATGAAATTTTTCAAATGAATAATATTTAGACATCATAACTTAGTGTCCAAATTCCGTTTGTATTTTTGAAAAATCTAGCACCGTGTTTATTAATAACACATGTGAATAAATCATGACATTATAAAAATAAATATTTCTATTATCATTTCACCCAAAATATAAATTATAGCATGAGTTTTATCAGATTAGACAATGAATTAAAGGGATATATAATTCCGGTCCAACCTATCACATCAAAAAATACTCATTATAATGCATTCTATATTAAAGGATAACAATCGTAGTCATCATAAATAACAATGGAAATGAATGGGTTTACAATAATATATCACATTTCATACCCTATACAATGAATTTTAGCATTCACAATTGAATAAGGTAGATCATAATTTGGAAAAATAGATCATTTTGTTCTTTGAAATTATAAAAAACTCAAGGTGATAAATGAGATATTTGGGGAACTGAAGACTTTTTGAAAAAGAAATATAATTGGTCTGGACAAATTTTAAGAAGGGTAGAAACATGTATATCATAAAATTAAATGTTAAATAATATTTAAATGATTTATATTCGATTTATGAGTAACATTAATACTAAAATCAAGGTAAAATATGAGATAACACAGAAGAATGATTTTGTGTTTGAGAATCCTCTTCCTTAAATGACTCTTTTTAAAAAAATCATCATCTTGAATAATAAATATAAGTTCATTAACACATTGAAATAAAAGTTATTTTTTGTTCTTTTTTTTCACTATTTTTAAATTATAACAAATTTTATATTTATTATCTTCCATTGTTAATGTTTATGTGTTTTTATATCATGTTTTCCACAATATATTCTATTTTTCTTATATTTTTCTATTTATGTTTACAACCATTTATAAATTAACTCAATCATTTCATAAATAATATAATATAATTATTTATAAATTTAAATATCAAAAAAGATTTATTAGAACCATTCACAAGGTTGGTGACAAGAAATGAATTGTCATCGTCCTCATTAGTGGTTAAACGACCGTTAGTGAAAAATTTTCCAAGGACAAGGTCCAAGAACTAGGAAATAAAATTAAATTTTTTATATGGTTATATAATTCAGGAAATATATTTAGAATAATATTTAATAACTATATAAATACAAATAGAATAATTTGTTTTGTATAATATATAGAAAAGGAGGAATGGAATATGAAAATATAAAGGAGAGTTGATGAAAAAAAACCATCTTCTTGATGATTCTTCTCGTGTGTGACACAAAAATACCTTGCTGATTGGAGTCATTTATGAAATAAAATCCCTAAGGATTATATGGGTCATTAGAAAGATGATTTTTTTTTGATATTTTTAATTAAATTTTGAGTGGGCTTCCAATGGGGGAGAGGGGTTATTTGTATTTGATGAGAGAGGAATTTTTGTGTTAAAATGTTGAATAAATTACAATATCCATGGTAAACATTGCAATTGTGATATTTTTGATATAATAAATCATAAATAACATATGTATATATATGTGTGTGTTTTAAGAATTTAACCACATTTATATTAATAAATAAAAATTTAATTCAAAATGATTGTGGTATAAAAGAAAAGTTATTATTTTAATGGTATAACTTAGACTATAGAATTTTGAAAATATTTTTAGGTTTTTAAAAATTGATTATTGTATTTAAATTAATATTTTATAAAATACTGTATGTTTATTCTCATGTAATATTTTCCTGGAAATTATTTTACATCATTAAATTATGAATGATTTAATTTAAAACACGTCGGTTATGAAAAAAATATTATTTTTAATATTTATTTAAAAATTGATTTATTTCAAAAAATTACCAAAAAATAAACCTATGAAATTTGTTCTGTATTGATTTCAAAAAAAATAAATTTGTTTTATCAAAATCATTTTCAATCATAGGCATTTTAAATTTTATAGAAAAATAATATTTTTATGAAATAACATAAAATACAATTTATTGAAAATGTGATGATATTTTATTTTACGTTTTAGTTATGATATTTATTTTATTGAATTGTAATATATTATTTACTTTAATTTTTCTTGATATACATTATTTATATTAAATTTTTTTAATTTTATAGTAAATTACTTTTCTAATGATCATATAAATATTTCCAACAATTAGGTTGTTACTCTAAATGGCTAGGTTACTATTCCAATAGTTACATTACTATTCCTCTAGTAATATTTCCTCCTATTTGTAATAATTTAGTATTTAATTATACATTCAGTAAAATTTCTAACAATGTTCTATGTTTCATTTTCAATGATTTTGATTGGTTTTATAAAATTTGATCAATTTCCATAGTGTTGGTCATGGGACGATGATTCTATTAGATTGGAAGGACCTCACTTTTCCAATTCCACTTTAATTAATTTATATTTTTTTGTTTTATTTTAATGTATAAAACTGTCTTGGTTTTGGTTAAATATTAATGTAACACTATCCAATAGTGGGAAAAAATTTATTGGATTCTCTATGTTTTGTTGGTGTATACTAGAATATAATATAATGCAACATAAATTTATTTAATGAAAAAATTTAAATTATAAATAATGGGTTGTATCATCATATTATATTTTTACAATAAGAATGTGTCATTCTATGTCATGTTGATTATATATTGAATTTTTAATCATTTATTTCAAATGATGACAATATAAAACAATGTAGGTGATGGGTGAATCCTTAAATTAGGCAGCGTCTCAATGAATCATTAGGTCTTCTGAAAACAATTATCTTATGTATTTGGTATATGACTGACTTATTAATATGTTACTCTTTATAATGATGCCATGATTGTAAAATTATTTTGTTCAAAATTATGAATTCTATCTTTTAAAATAAACTATTAATTATGTGAATTTTATCTAAATCATCCTTTGATATATTTCTTTTGAATGATATTTTTTATATGGAATATTTCCTTATTATTTTTCTGTAATGTTTTTAGGCCAAATGTATTCTTGATATCTTCAAATATTTTCTTTCCATAACCAAGAGTTGGAGCTCAACCCTTCTTATGTTTCAATTTATAGGGTTTATAAAGAAGAGTACCACATATGATATATCTAGAAGGGTATCATGCGTAGGGAATTCTATTTCAAATGTTGAAGGATTATTATCGAAAAATAATATCTAGGTACAATTGGGAATATTCTTATTGAATGGGAATGACATGAGTCATGTTAAGTTGTTGTTTTTTCTAATCTTGAAAAGCTCTAATCCTAACAAGGTCTTAGGTATGTGAGTTAATCAATAAATTATTTGATGATATAATTGTGGGAGGACAAAATTAGGTATCATGAGTTGATATCAAAGAGAATATATAAATATTTTATATTCACCACCTATTTTTTGAGTATGGGCCAATGATAATAAATACGAGGTTAAAAAATAGTGGCTAAGATGTATATATTTATTATCTTCGTTGTTAAAACATGATTTTCGGAGTTAGTAGTATAGGTAAGGGTTTCTCTTCCAATTTTTAATTGAAATTTCCATTTGCTATATATATTAACATTGGGAGAAATTGTATGTAATTTTACTCGAAATACCCATTTATTTTCCATTCATATAGTTAATTTTTGGGTTTAAATATGTTCCTACCATTACACCTCTCATTGATTCATAATTAACAAAAAAATTATTAGTGGGATTGTGTTTATTATTATTTTTACTACTGGAAATCATTATCATCTATGTACATGTTCATTATATTTATGAGGAATTCATCCTTTATTTTTCATTCAATTTAAATTATTTCTCATGGTATCCTTAAATTTCATATTAATTAATGTCAAATCATAATGGGAATCTTCTAACTATATTCTATTATATTTCTCACTCAGTCTCTTTCTCATAGAGTTGTCTTGTGTTTTCCACTAAAAACATATATTCTATGTTTTCATGATCATAAAATTTAATTTTTAATTACATTCAATATTTTTAAATTTATTAATTTGTAAATTTTTTTATTTTAATGTCTATATAAATTGGAATGATATTTCTTAATATTTTATAAAAATGTAACTAATTCTATTATATATTTTTTTCTATATCGATAAAAATTAATGTTTCATATATTGCATTAGGAATATATTTTCATATAATCATCCTATTTCAGTCTACAGATGATTTATTTTTACAAATTTTTAGTAATTTTATGTATCATCTTCATTCTGATGCATTAATTAATGTATAAGGAATTTATAAATTTTTTCATATTTATATAGCACATGTATTTATGATATTTTATTATATGATGTGTTGGAAAAGGATTATATATCTTCCTATTGAATTGTGTGGATCATATAGTTCATGGGTTGTTAGTTTATGGGTCATGGGAGGTTATGCTAATCCATTTTGTCATGATTCATGTTTTCCCTCTATGTTATTGTGGTTATGTATGAATTCATTGACATAAGATATAATTTTATATGCTTATGTTTGTGCTATATTCCTATGAATCATTTCCTATTATATGGCATAATAATTTTCTTATTTTTTGAGGTTATTTTTAGGGTTCATATATAATTGGTTATGATTTTATTATGTTTATATACCTTAATTATGTTATGATAACCACATAATCATCTTATGCTCACTTATGATCTACATTATGGTCTCTTATATTTTTTTCACTGAAATAGCATTTGTTTAATCCCATATCATGCATCTAATCTCAATATATTATTCTATATTCATTCCAATGATTTCTAAGAATAATATTTCATCTAATATTTCTAGATGTGAGTGATGTATTTTTAAATTATGAATGAAATATGAAACATGTTATAAAACAGTTGATTTATATAGATAATATCCTCAAACAATAAGCCTAAAGGAATTGGAAAGAGAATTATTTAGATATTTGATAAATAATAATTTATAATGAATTATCATATATGAATGTCATGGTTTTGTTATCTCACCTAGTTTTCGTGGTAGATCCTAAACTACTTGGTCGATAACTATAATTCCAAAAATTCCATCAACCCACTATTAATTACTCAAGTGACTCAATTCTATAATATTTTTAATACATAATATGTATAAACTATAATAAAATTCCTATTTTATTATTTCAATTCATTAATTATAGAAATTAAAGATATAATAAATGTATATCAATTATCATACTAATCATGTAACTTATTAAAATCATGTATTATAATTTAATGAAGTAGTTTAAAAACATTTAAATTAGATTATATATTAATTAATAATATATGAAATATAAATACACGAATATGGTACTAAATAAAATATATAAACAACATATTTTTATTAATACAGAAATGATAAAAAATATATAACAAATTGTTAATTAAAATAAATTTTAAACACTTAATATTTTACAAATTATCTTATGGATAACCCATAAAATATATTAATATACATATTTCATAATTATTCTATCATGAACTCTTATATATTTTTAATTAAATGGTAAATTAAAATAATCACTTAAAAATAACAAAATGATGTTATAATCATGAAAATCATTACATTAATCATCTTAAAATTTCTAATCTTGGGATCTCTATGATGGATATATTCTTGTTGAATTGGGGTCCTATTTAGCCCTAGATTTTATACATGATCTATGAATTGATCCTCTATCTTTGGTTCATTAATCAACAGTTTCTCATTTAGATAATTATTTTAATGAAACAAAAGATGAAAATATTAATTTATAGGATGGGATTCCATTGAATGTGGATTTAAAATTATGAATTATTCATCATTGATAGTCATCTCTCTATAAATAATCATTCATAATGGTAAGGAATATCATTTTAATTATAAATAGGAATTAATTAAGTATATATTTATGTTTCTTTAATTTTATGATTATAGTTCGTTTCATCAAAAACCATTGATCATAGGTTTTGTAATATTGATAGACTGTTGAATAAATTATCAGCTATCTAGGGATTTGTGAATCGAAAATATATGCACATTGGAATATTAATTTTTGTTCATAAATTAATTCTCATGAATTTATTAAAGATGCATTTTTAGGTGAATGGTTAAATTTACATGAAGTATGATATGGTCACTAATCTAGAGTGGAGTTTTGTATTCATCATATTTTCATTTTGGGACCTATGTGTATTTTTTTTGATTTGAATTCCATGACACAATTCAATCATATGGTACCCATGAATACTTTTTTATGTTTCATAACTCAAGGTTATTATAATTAATTGGGAATTTGAATAGTGGTCACTCATTTTGCGTATTAAGATATAATTTCAATTATGGTTGGTTTCATATCAATGATGACCAGTGATTCTTTGTAGTCAACTTTTAATGAAGTGATTAATTTATAGTTTCTTGATGATAAATTATTTCATTTTTATGTTCACTATCATATCATAGATAATTCAAAAATAAAACTGTTGTAAGTGTATTTATTATTCCTCCATTTCCATAAAAGGATACCGTCAACATGTTATACATGAGTTTCAAATACAATAAAGGATTATCCTGGTACTACTATGACTAGAAATTCTCTACAAAGGATGGTTAGTGTGACATTCCCCTATAAGGATGATATAATCCTTATGTAGAGAGTAGGACATTAGATGAAATTAAAATCATAGAGGTGGTTCCTTGGTATGATTATTATAAAACTGATCAAAATTTATAGAAAGGGGTTTATGAGTTAAATGGGAAGAGGAATATTGACTTTGATAATAATGTTTAAATGTCTTCTCATGGATCGGATAAACCAATACAATCCATCATAATATATGGATCTTTTTTCGCTATTGGTTTCTCGAAGGATTGATTCATGGAAACTATAATCTATTTTTTTAATGGGTATATGTATATAAAATTATGTATCTTATTGTGTAACAAGTAATCAAATAAATATTTATTGAGTATTGAACTATTAATGTGGGTTTAGTCTCACTTGGAAGTGACATTCCATTTATAATTCATTGACATAATGTTATATAACCTCAAGGAAATGAATTTTAGGTGATGGTTAAAATTTATATTCCAGGATCATTATGAATGGAACATATTATATATTAGTATTTTGGGGTGGTAAATTTTTTTGTGGAATTTTTTTTACTATATAATTCGTCAAAATGACTATAGACATTCATCTATGGTTGGAACTAGAGATTCAGGTGATTAATTTTTCATCTATGGAATTTCATCTATAGGTGGGGTTCCTATGTAGTCCGTTATATATGGGAATGTTGTATTAGTGGGAATGCTTCAGATAATGCCTCTGCCAAAATATTCATGTTTTTATCTTTTATGCATTGAAATGTTGAGTGTATGGGTGGAAATTGATCATACTATTTAAAAGATTCATTATAAGTGAATAATAACATAATATTTGATTCTATATGGGATCATATTGATTCACCAAAAAAATTTGGTGTACAAAATTCTATAATCCAAAAAGGGAAAAATAATATTATGTAACTTCATAGAATTTTTTTTGGGAAATTATGGATGATGGGTCAAACATTTACATCTTAAAAAAATGATTTATCAAATGGAAATATTGTTTTGGATGATGATTATTGGTCATGAAATTATCACAAATAAATTTAGGAATCAATTGAAGTAATTTAATATTTAGAGGAAAAATTAATTGAACAAGATTTAAAGGTTAATTACTAAAATTACATGAAACCACAATGTTGCCATCTTCTTCCCATGAAACTCATGTGCTATGGGGGACCACCAGATAATATGGAATTATAAAAAACAAAAAAAAAATATTTTTGGGGTGAGGAATTGAATAAAATATACTCCAAAAGGACTTCCATTAGTATTGCGAGGTGGGAGACCCCCTCCCATACTTATAAATTATTTATAGTGTTTGTAATCATTCTTCATCCCACATATATCCATAAGTATTCTATGTGGCCTACCATTTCGACATTATGTTTTCGACTATAGGATAAAAATACCTAGTATATTTACAAGGACCCGACCTCTAACCTTACATAATATTGAATTAAATGAATAATTCACATTGAGGATCTTTTTAGGTTTAGATTTTTATATAATTAAGACATAACTATCACATCTCAAAAGATTACAAAGTAGACACTTCTACACAGTTTCCATTTTTGTCACAAAATAAAAACTCTTGAAAAAAAGAGTCATGTCTAGTTCCATGTTTACGATAGCATGACCTTTCCTTGATCCCATCCTTGACCCTATTCCACATTATTTCCAGTGAATAACATTTAAAAAACATGGGATGTGCATAAAAAGCTCAGCAAGGGATACACAATGAAGGAAAACTGTTAGTTTTTCAAAACAACAAATAAACCATGAATACTTTAACATAAGTAATAATTTTCACCATTATCAAGTAGTAAATACTATTCACTGAATAAAAGATCAATACTTACCCTTTTATAGCCAAAACACTACCAAAAAACACATATAAAGAACACTTAACATATAAAAGTATCTTAAGACATAAACATACATAAATGGAATAATAATACAGTTGACTTCCACACATATCACTAATTGGTAAATCCATACAACTGACTTCCATACCCAATGCATTGGGGGCTATAACATAACCACCCATCCTGGTATTTACAGCACCACCCATCATTTGGTTTATCATGTAACCAACCGTCAAATGTCCAAGTACCATTACAAAATCAGATAACATAAAACAAATATAAAGGAAAGAAATATTTTCCACATTTCAATAATATTATATCACCTAAATATATTGACATAACTAATCCATTATCAAAACAATTTTCAATACCAAAATATAAAAAAGATTATATGGTATTTATTTTCTTTTAAAAACATTTCGGCTTGTTGAGGAAGCCACAGATCAAATAATACTCGCGTCTGTGTAAAAGGTCATTTTCAGCACTTACATGAAGAGAAACATTCCTTTTTATCATTTAGTATAACGCTTCGTAGAAAAAGATTCCCTTTGAAAATTCAAGGGTTTTTATATAGAGTATAAAATAATTTTTTGTATTAAAACAAAATATGCCCCAATGAAAGGAGATTGAGGCGAAGTCCCTTACCCCATGTCCGACTTGACTCAATTGTTCTATAATCTCATGAATAATAAACTAAAGTTAATTTCTACTTTCTTAAAAACCTTTTTCAAGTTTGTTTTATTTTTATATCACTTATTACCATGTTATAAACATTATGTAATCACTTAAGTTAATAATGCTCGTTTTGTCGATATTTGGTACTTGAGTCAAAAATGGACTTCTTATCATCACATGGTGTTCATGTGGTCAAATGTTAGTTATATCCAGAATGATATTAATGATTTGGATATCATATAAATCATATATATCCAGCATATAAATGTATTTATAATAGCACATAACATTTACAGGTAAGGAATGAAATGCAACGTTCCTGGAGATGGTAAGCCATACGTACGCATGAACGCTACTTCCATTTCTATTTACTATTTTAATGGAATTAAAACATAATGATACACAGTTATATTATAATTTCAGTAGAATATAATATATAATATAATTATCTCCATCCTTTATACGTGCCACATATGGTACGAACAAGTTATATCACTTTGAGGGGGCGGTAGTCCGCACTTCCTCTAATGAGATTATCGCGTTTACCCATAATGGAAACTGCAATGTAATGAAATAAAAAGTAAGTACAGAATCATAAAAATAACATAAACATGATATATATCATATATAAATATAGTGCCATAATAATTTCCACTATGAGAGGCGGTTGGAGATATTTGAACAATTAACGTTTCGTGAGGCGTTAGTTTTCCATCCACTAAAATATTATGTTATTCATCCATTAGATAGAGGTGTGTGTAATTTTAATAAGAATCCTTCTCATAAAAAAATACTAGTATGTTGAGGATACTTATTTTGTTACAAAAGAAAGAAATAAAAATAGTTTAGGGGTTGGAGAAGTAAAATAAAAGAAAACAATTTTAGAGAACATGTTACCTTTAATTTGGGTAACTCCCTTTCATTTGAACCAAAAGGCTTCTAAAAGTTCATTATTCCTAAATTAAGGATTCTAGAAGGCGGATAGGGATGTAAGGAGATTAATTCGGTAGAGTACGATTAAAAAGGCTTGATGGGTGTGTTGAATTGGATATAAGTGGTATCCTTTTATAATGGAGAGGAGAGTCTCTTTAAGAACGTGTGAAAACATTATTTTATTATATAATGATATTCGGTTTCAAATGGTCCAAAAAACATTATAGTCAATGATAAGATTACCCTTGGTCGAAATAAAATCATTTAATAAGAATTGGACAGGTTTTTTATAATATTTTAATCATTATAATCTTATTTATTTAAATGATTTATTAATGAGGTAAACACTAAATCATTATTGTATCGTTAATAATTTATATTATTCAATGTCTAAAAATCCGAAAAAAATACCATGATGTAGGAAATAGTTTCATATTTCCAATGAATTTTTATAGTAGAAAATATAATTTATATAAAACCATATAAAAAGTAATTTACTAAAATATTTTTTCTTTTTTCTTTTTTGCCTTTACTTTATGTTAATTAATCTAAATTGTCATTATCACACCCATGTGGTTCAATGGGGTCCCAAACTCGACCCAAAGATTCTCATGGTCGTATATGACTCAATCAATAAGGCTTAGAGAAGTTTTATGGTAATTTTGAATTATTATAATATTCATTTAACCTAAAAAATCATATTTACCTTTAATCGTGGAAAATAAAAGTCCAAAGTTACTATTCGCCAAAAATTATTTTTATCGGATAGAACCACATTTTACTTCTCGATGACAACCATGTATGTCGGATTTTTGAAATTCAAGTAACAGAATTGGTAGAATTTTATATAATTGAAAAATTAATTTTTTTAACTACTAATAATTGGTTTAACTATTCATCAAAAATTGAAGTTTTTCAGAAAAATAAAAAAAATTCACCCTATGCTATACTTGATATTCTGAATTCAAAAATGATGTCTATTTTTCCAAATTAAAAACATATAAGTGACATTAATTAATTTTAAAAATAATTCCAGCTACCCAAACAAATAGTGTGTTTTCAAGTAATAATAACTTTCAAAAGATTGATACTTGTTTATGTCCAATTTCAAAGTGAAATTAATCCCAATGACCAAAATTAGATTAAACGGTAAAATTATATTTTAATTTCACTTTAAAACCAATTAAAAAGATAGCATAATCATATAAATAAATTCTATTAAATTGCACTTTATAATTTAAATACAATATTATTCACTATTCATTAAAAAATGAACTTTATCAGAAAAATGCCAATAAATTACCCAATGTAAAATTTGATGTCCCCATTATAAAAGAGGATTTTATTTGGTCAATTAGAATGTATTATAGCGACCAAAACTATATTTAAAGAGGGTCCTCCATTAAAAGGTGGTAAATTGACTTTTTAATGTAAATTATGCATAAAATTATATTCATTCACATTTTAAGACTCTAAATTTTTATTGGATAAATTTTAATACATTCAAAAAACATGTATAATCAAATTGTAGTTAGGTTTTTTCATTCCCGCCAATACAATGACTATGAGTTATCTACCATTTCAAATAATAATATAATATTATTAGTGTGCAACATAAGATTCCAAAGAAACCCGTTGTGTATTGGGTACGCTATCGAACCTCGCAACCCCTTTAAAGTAAAATTAATATTTAATTCAAAAATATTAATAAATATGAAATATGTGTTATTCATCATTTACTTGGGATGTTACATCCTTCCCCTATTTTGGAATTGGCGTCCTCACAATTTTTATTCACTTATCAAAATAAGTGGGGGTATTTATCCCTCATAGAATTTTAAGATTCCCATGTTGCCTCTTCAACCATATGGTTTTCCACAAAACCATTAAAGGTAGAATCACCTTATTATGCAACAATTTCTCTCTATGATCAAGAATCTGGACTGGTTGTTTTTCATAAGATATATTCTCTTCGAAATGAACTACCTATGGGCTCAAAACATGAGATGGATCTGGAATATACTTTCTCAATATCAAAATAGAAAAATCATGGTGTACCTGGGATAAAATTGGAGTTAAATCCACTTGGTACGCAATTGAACCGACATTCTCCAGGATTTCATAAGGTCCAATGAACTTCAGACTCAACTTTCCCTTCTTAACAAAACTCATCACACTTTTCCATGGATAATCTTTGAGAAAGACATGATCACCTACCTCAAAAGAAAGATCCTTCCTCTGGTTATCTGCATAACTTTTATTCCTTCTCTGAGATGTTCACATGTGCTTCTGAATCAACTTAACTTTCTCTACCATCTCTTCTACCAATTTTGGTCCCATTAGCTTCCTTTCACCTACATCATCCCAAAAAGATGGAGTTCGAAAACTCGTTCCATATAATTCCTCAAATGGAGCCATCTCTATACTAGAATTAAAAATGTTATTATTTAAAAATTTAACCAAAGAATGATGTTGGTCCCAGCTTTCCTTGTAATCCATTAAAAAATCACGTAGAATATCCTCCAAGGTCTGAATTGTTTGTTTTTATTCCCTATCTTATTGCGGATGAAAAGGTGTACTAAAATGTAATTCAGTACCCAATGACATCTTAAGGCCTTTCCAAAAGTTATAAGTAAACCTAGGATCATGATTAGATACAATAGAGTGTGGAACACTATGCAA
Source organism: Viscum album (assembly GCA_963277665.1). Taxonomy (NCBI): domain Eukaryota; kingdom Viridiplantae; phylum Streptophyta; class Magnoliopsida; order Santalales; family Viscaceae; genus Viscum; species Viscum album. Next base: position 342,412,541 of record OY728162.1, on the reverse strand, counting down.
CCTGACTATCTCTTTAACATACAGTCAAAAAAGTTGATCTAGAAGCAATGTATCCCCAATAGGAAGGAAATGATCATATTTAGTGAATCGATCAACAATAACCCATATTAAATTATGTCCTCGAGATGTCTTTGGTAATCCCACAACAATGTAGATTGATATATTTTCCCATTTCCACATTGCACGAGTAGAGGCCGAAGCATCCCTTTAGATAACTATCGCTCATCTTTAACCTGCTGACAAGTCAAAAACTTCATAGTAAAATTAGTAGTATCTATTTTCATTCTATCCCACCAGTAATACTCCCAAAAAACTCTATACATCTTAGTACTACCAGGATAAACTGAAAACGGGGAACTATGAGCTTCACATAACAACTCATTCTTCAACTATGAATCACATGGTACACATAATATCATTCCATATCTCAAAACACAATCATTATCAATGTTAAATTCAGATAACATACCCTTCTGAACTGACTCTACCTTTTTCTGCAACTCACTGTCTTCCTTCTATGATTGCTTAATTCCGTCTAATAGAGATGATTTCACTGACACTTGAAACAAAATAGAAGAATTTCCTGAACCAACAACTTCTATTCCAAAGTTCATCAAATCAAAAACCAAAGGATCTCGTTCCAAACGTAACATGTTTAATGAAGTATTACTTTTTTGACTCAAAGCATCAGCCACTTTATTTGCTTTTCCCGGATGACAAAGGATCGTGCAATCGTAATACATGATTAATTCCAACCATCTTTTTTGTCTCATGTTCAATTATTTCGTAGTGAATATATATACATAAAACTTTTTTCAACAGTATATACTTCACACTTCATTCCATAGAAATGATTCTTCCAAATATTTAATGCAAAAAATAATAGCAGCTAATTACGAATCATATGTAGGTTAATTTAACTCATGAGGTTTCAACTAACATGAAGCATAAACAATTACCTGATCTTTCTGAATTAGGAAACAACCATTTCCTTTCAATGAAGCATCACTGTAGATAAAAAACTCACCATTTCTAGATGGCAATGCCAAAACTAGAACACTCATTAATATGTGTTTCAATTCATGAAAATAGTCATCACAATCTTTTGTCCAGATGAACATAACACATTTTCGGGTCAATTTAGTCATTGGACTAGACAACTGTGCAAAAGTTTCAAAAAAACTCCAGTAATAACCTTCCAAACCATGAAAACTATGAATCTCAGTTATCTATGTGGGTCTTCTCCATTCATTAAAAAGTTTTTTTTAGCAGGATCAACATTTATTCCATTTTTTGAAATAGTGTGACCAATAAACGAAATTTTTTGTAACCAAAACTCACACTTTCTGAATTTCCCATATAGTTTCTTTTCATTTATGGTTTGCAAGACAAACGTTAAATGAATTTAATTTTCCTCCCTACATTTGGAAGAAACCAAAATATCATCAATGAACACAACCACAAACTTATCCAAGAACTCACAGAAAATTCTATTCATAAGATCCATGAATACATCAGGTGCATTGGTTAACCCAAAAGGCATAACTAAAAATTCATAATGGCCATATCTAGTATGAAACGTGGTCTTCAGAATGTCTGATTCCTTTACTTTCACCTGATGGTACCCTGACCTCAAGTCAATCATCGAATAATACTGAGGTCCATGGAGCTGATCAAACAAATCATCAATATGAGGAAAAGGATAATTGTTCATAACTGTAATTTTATTCAATGCTCTATAATCAATGAAAAGTATCATTGAACCATATTTCTTTTTAACAAACATGAAATGAGCACCCCATGTAAATGTGCTAGGTCCAATGAAACCTTTATCTAATAAGTCCTACAATTTCTTCATAAACTCTAAATGTTCACTTTGAGCCATTCGATAAGGTGGTTTTGAAATTGTCTTAGCATCAAAAACTAAGTCAACAGTAAGTTCAAATTCCCTGATCAGGTATAATACCTGAAACTCATAAGGAAAAACAACAAGGTACTCATTTACCACTGGCACATCATTAATCTGAACAGTTCCATTGTCTTCAAAAATATGTGCAAGGTAACATTCATTTCCATCTTTTTTTAGTTTCTCAGCTTCCTAATGTGTTATCAAAAGAAAAGGTTCATTCTTGTACACAAACTATAAATATTTTTGAAAAGAAACCTCTTTATCTATTTAGTCTATATTATCATGATAAAAAAAGCCAATCCATTCCCAAAATAACATCAAACTCAACTAGAGGAAAAATAATAAGGTTTGGAGGAAGATTCTTTCTGCGCACAAGGACATGACAGTCCTTATGGTCTCTTTTTGTCTCAACATTTCCTCTATGTGTTTTTACCGCAGGTTCGGTATTCATATCTTGATATAGAATTACCAATTTATTAAGAAACTTCTTAGAAATGAATGAGTGTGTAGAATCTGAATCAAAGAACACATTGGCATAATATGAACAGACAAACAATGTACCTGATACTACTTCATTTGATGGGCCAACATCAGCTAACGTAGTTGCAAAGGATTTCACCACCCCTTTATGCTTGTTGTCCTGTTTCTTTCCCTCAGTTGAGTTCTTCTCTAGACACTCATTTTCATAATGACCCATTTCATTACACTTAAAACATCTTACTGATGGCTTTTCATTCCCTTGTTGATCATCTTCCTTACATTTACGGGAAATATGACCAGATTTACCACACCAGAAGCACTTTCCAGACATTGATAAACATTCTCTGAGATTCTTTTTACCCCACTTCTCACAAGATGGATATTTATTTTTCTCGCCTCCATGCTTCTTTGATGAATTGTTCCCCATTTCCTGCCAACTGGACCTCTTATGTTGTTTTTTTTCAAAGAACACTTGATCATCGACAAACTCCATTTCCACCTTCTCCGTACAACGAACAAGTTATTCATAACTTTTGAACTCACGAGAGGCTAACACTATTCAATATCATGGCATCAGTCCTGAGAAAAATTGATTTATCTTACTATCAATATATCGGATGAAATTTGGTGCATACCTTGCTAGTCGAGTGAAGTTTGCTTCATAAAAAGCCACTGAGTCATCCTCCTGCCTGAATTCTAGGAATTCTTTTTCCATCCTACAATGAACCATCGTAGGAAAATATTTATCAAGAAACATACCTTTGAATTCATCCTAATCAAGAGCATCAATCTCCTCACTATCCTGGATATTTTTGACCATTGACCACCACTGATCAGCTTCACCTTCAAAATGGTAAACTGTGAGACTAACCTTATGATGTTTTGAACAACCCATAACATCGAAAATCTTTTCCAGTGCTTTAACTCACCCATCTGCTAGCACAAGTTCAGATGATCCTCTGAATGATGGTAGATGTTGCCTCATGAAATGCTCCAATATTGACATGTTCCTCAGCGGTTGATCTGGCTGATCTCATGCATGGATACCCCCACCATTTATAGCCAGAGTCAACTGTGCCATCACTGCAAAAAACTATTCAGTTCTGACTCCGACCATCTCAAGTTGTTGATTTGGAAGGTTGTATTCCTCTTGATGTCATCCCAACATAGCTTCCATGTTTACTCTACGGAAATCCATTCTAAACAATGAAATATCTTAGACAAAGGAACATGGTAATATGTAAATGCTATATGAATTAAATATTAATAGAAATTACTTTATTGATATTAATTTAACAATACCCTAACTCTTAAATTTGTCTAAACCGACCTATGATACAAACTATAAGGACCCAGCCTTTAACCTTAAATAATATTTAATTAAATGAAAAATTAGCAATGAGGATATTTTTAGATTTAGAGTTTTATATAATTATGACATAAATATTACATCTTAAAAGATTACAATGTAGACACTTCAACATAGTTTCCAATTTTTTCACAAAATAAAAACTCTTGAAAAAAAGAGTAATGTCTAGTTCCATGTTTTAGATAGCATGACTTTTCCTTGATCCCATCCTTGACCGTATTCTATATTATGTCCTGTGAAAAAAAAATCAAAAACATGGGATGAGTATATAAAGCCCAGTAAGGGATACACAAAGAAGGAAAACTGTTAGTTTTTTTCAAAACAACAAGTAAACCATGAATACTTTAACATAAGTAATACTTTTCTATTTTATGAAGTAGTAAATACTCTTTACTGAATAAAATATCATTACTTACCATTTTAAAACCAAAATACTACCATAAAACCCATATAAAGAATACATAACATATTTTGGTAACTTGGGACATAAATATACTTAAATGGAATAACCATACGGTCGACTTACACACATATCAACAAATATAATAACCATACGACCGACTTGCATACCCAATGCATTGGTGGTTATAACGTATCCACCTATCCTGGTATTCACAAAACCACCTGTCATTTGGTTTATCATGTAACCACCCGTCAAATGTCCAAGTAACATTGTAAAATCATAATACATAAAACAAATATCAATGAAATAAATCTTTTTCACATTACAATAAAAATATATCACATATATATATATATTGAAATAACAAATACATTATCAAAACAATTTTGAATAACAAAATACAAAAAAGAGTATATGGTATTTATTTTCTTTTAAAAACATTTCGGCTTGGTGAGGAAGCCAGATATCAAATAATACTCACGGCAGCGGAAAAGGTCATTTTCACCACTAACGTTAAAAGAAACATTCCTTTTTGTCGTTATTAAAATGCTTCATAGAAAAATATTTTCTCAAAAAAGTCAAGGCTGTTTATACAGTGTATAAAACAAATTCGTGTATTAAAACAAAATATGCCTCAATTAAAGGAGATTGAGATGACATCCCTTACCTCACGTCCGACATGACTCAATTGTTCATTAAACTCCTAAATAATAAACTAACGTTAATTTATACTTTCTTAAGAGCCTTTTAAAATTTTATTATTCCTTTTGTATAACTTATTACCATGTTATAAACATTATATAATCATTTAAGTTAATAATGTTTGTTTTGTCGATATTTGGTACTTGTGTAAAAAATGGACTTCTTATAATCACATGTTGTTCATGTGGTCAAAGGTTCATTATATCCAGAATTATATTCATGATTTGGATATCATATATATCATATATATCCATCATATACATTTATTTATAACAGTACACAACATTTAGAGGTAAGAAATGAAATGCACCGTTCATGGAGATGGTAAGTCGTACGTGCGCATGAATGCTACTACCATTTATATTTCTTATTTTAGTGGAATTAAAACATAATGATACGTAGTTATATTATAATTCTAGTATAATATCATATATAATATCATCAACTCCATCCTTTATATGCACCACATATGGTATGAACTAGTCATATAACTTTGAGGGGGCGGTAGTCCGCACTTCCTCTAATGAGATTATCGTGTTTACCCATAAAGGAAACCATAAAGGCAGGCTCTAAAAGGAAAATATAGAAGCATAATGAAAACATAAACATAATCTATATCATATATAAATACAGTTCCATCATAATGGCCACCATGAGAGGTGGTTGGAGATATTTGAACAATCATAGTTTCGTGAGGCGTTAGTTTTCCATCCACATAATCATTATGTTCTTCATCCATTATAGAGAGGTGTGTGTAAGTGTAGTTCGAATCCCTACCATAAAAATATCCTAGTATATTGAGGATACTTATGTTGTTACAAAATAAAGGAATAAAAATAGTTTAGGGGTGGAGAAGTAAAATAAAAGAAAACAATTTAAGAGAAACTCTAACCTTTAATTTGGGAACTCCCATTGGTTTGAACAAAAAAACTTATTGAAATACCTTATGCCTAAGGTAAGGCTTATAGTAGGAGGATAGGGATGTAGGGAGCTTAATTTGTCAGAGTTTGGACGAGCCAAAAGTCTTGATATGTGTGTGGAATTGGTTAGAAGTGGTCTACTTTTATAAGGGAGAGGATGTGCTCTTTAGGAAAGTGTGAAAACATTATTTTATAAGATAATGATATTCGGTTTATAATTGCCCAAAAATAATTATAGATTAATATATGATGACTCATGGTCGAAATAAAATCATCCAATATGAGTTGGACAGGTTTTGGATAATATTTTAATCATTATAATCTTATTTAATTAAATGATTTATTATTGGGGTAAACACTGAATCAATATGATTTCATAAATAATATAAATTATTTGATGTATGAAATATTATTAGACTTACAATGAATATTTATAGTCAAAAATATAATTTATATAATACCGTATAAAAATTAATTTACTAAAAGATATTTTCTTTTGTCATTTTTGCATTTACTTTAAGTTAATTAATCTAAATTGTCATTATCACTCCCATGTGGCCCAATGTGGTCCCAAAATCAACCCAATGATGCTCAAGGTCGTAAATGACTCAACCAATAAGGTTTATACAAGTGTTAAGTTAATTTTTAATTATTATAATATTGTTTTAACAATGAATTACCCTATTTACCTTTAACCGCGATAAATAAAAGTCAAAAGTTACTATTCATAAAAAATTATTTTCAACTTATTGAACCACATTTTACTTCATGATAACAAAAATGATTGTCATATATTCAAAATTAAATTAACAAAAGTGCTAAAATTTCATTTAAATGAAAATTTTTTTTAACTACCACTAAGTGGTTTCACAATTCATCAAAAATTGATGTTTTTCAGAAAAATACCAAAAATTCAGCCTAAGCAATATTTGATATTCCGAATTCAAAAATGATAACTATTTTTCCAAATTCAAAACATAAAAGTGTAATTAATTAATTTTAAAATTAATCTCCGTTATCAAAACAAATAACTTGTTTTTATGAAACAATAACTATCAAAATATTGAAACTTGTTGATGTCCAATTTCAAAGTGAAATTAATTCCAATGACAAAAATTCAATTAAATGGTAAAAATATATTTTAATTTCACATTATAACCAATTATAAAAGATAATCTAACCATATATATAAATTATATTAAAAGGAACATTTGAATTAAACTACAATATTTATCACTATTCATTATCAAATGATCTTTATCAGAAATATACGAAAACTTTACCCAAAGTAGAATTTAATGTGCCCATTCTAAAGAAGGATATTATATTGTAAATTAAAATATATTTAAGTGACCAAAACTATATTTAAAGAGGTTTCTCCATTAAAAGGTGTTAAATCGACCTTTTAATGTAAATTATACTTAAATTTAGATTTATTCACATTTTAAGCCTATAACATTATATTGGATAAATATAAATTTATTTAACAAACATGTATAATCATTTTGTAGTTAGATTTGTTCATTCACACCAATACAATAGCTATGAGTTAACTACCATTTAATATAATAATATAATATTATTATTGTGCAATGTAAGATTTCAATGAAACCCGTTGTTGCGTATCAGGTATGCTATCAAACATAGCAACCCCTTTGAATGTAAAATTAATATTTAATTCAAAAATAATAATAAATATGAAATATGTGTTATTCTTCATTTACTTTTGATGTTACAATATTATCTAGAGGAAATGAGGGGCATTGTGAGGGTTGAATCGAGAGAAATACCAAGATATATGGATTACCATACATTGGTAATCTATATATCATGAAGGAAAAATTATTCCCCACAATGAAATTCATGTAAAGGGATATACTATATGAATAGAGTAACATATTAGTCATGCAATTGGAATAACCCCCCTCTTGTGAAGGAGACAAATTAAAAACACCTTCATCACATAACACCCTATGTTTATATCCCCATTCCTCAAAGAGATAAAATTAGGTTGAATGGTGTATCATTATGGTATTCATGATTATAGTCCCATAAATGAAATCCCAAATTGTGTTCAACTTCAAAATATCCCCTCAACAAACTATCAAAATGGTTCCCTCTGGCCAACACAAAAATCCAGATATGGCCCAATTGAATTCACATATCATACCTCTAAAATTGCATGGTTAATGTATATGTCATACCATCATGTATCCCATTCTCTCATGAATTCTATTTGTAAAATATCACCCCAAATTAACCTTTATAAAATTCGGGGCCGAATTAATATTATTAATTTGGAATTATCATGGTAATTAGTATAAAATCATTTTGGGTAGTAGTGAGAGGGTCATAGATTTAGGCACAAATACTCACACACTATATATTATAGTGAAACTAACCCCAGTAGACCATAACTAGTGAATTAATTAATATATTGGAATATATTCATGTAATCACATCATGAATGACTGAATATATTAGTATTATTGGTAAAATGGATATATAATTGAAAGTTACATTACATGTGAAGCCAAAAACTAAAATCTATATTAAAAAAAACAAATTTACTCCCTCTAGACTATGCATCCATAAAATTCACCATACACTTTATGTATCCATGTGAAAGAAAATAAAATAAGAGTGTACTCAAAAAATAAGTATGGGTTATGTACAAAAAAGTTTCACCAGAATCAATAAGCCTAATCAATGTGAAAAAATAAATAATTGAGAAAACATTCCATATATCCAGTGAACATGGAAATAAGTGTGTACATAAATATCATAATTGTGAAAATATCATTGAAAATAATCCTTATTCTTAGGTAAATTACATAAAAAATTCCATTTAATAAATTAAATTTATATCATACCAGGGTAAGAAAAATCAATATAGAAAGGAAAATAACTAAAATCAAATACCATTAAATTGACAATTAAGATTAAAATTCATATAGGGATAATATTATTGAGAAAATATCATGGATAATAATAATTGAATTTTTAATGAAGGTTATGATTAACTGTATGATTCACTGATTTTAGGCATGATGATATATCTACAATAAATTCATTTCACAACACTGTTTAAAACAATTGGAGATAAACCCATTCAATTTGGCCAATTTATTCTATGAAAGAAAACTAACTCACCTCATGAGACTACTAATTCACTGAGGGGATATCAGTAATTTGTCCCCAACCATGTCTTTCCTTCACAAATCATTCCCATATATTGATGAATCTATTTAATTTATAAATAATTATCCTTATCATCAAATATACATACTGAGTAATGAATATATATTTATCAATAGCTCCCCAATTAAAAAAATAACTTCCAAGGTAGAACACAATATGTATAAATGATATATTATTTATCAATTAAATATATCAATTGTAAATAATATGGTTATTTATGATATTGTTAATTTCCAATGACCACATGAGTGCAAGGATCTTAGAGGAATGTTATTGATTACCAAAATTAATCAAGTGAATGTTAATAATTTTCATATAAATAATGATCATAAAACCTCCATAGAAATAATAAGGATGACAGCCATATGACATAATCCCAATATATTATGAATAAATGGTTTTCGTTATTTAGGAATTGAAATATCATAAACTAATATTTTCAATCATGGATTAAGAAAATATACATTTAATTTTGAAATACACTTTTTAAAACAATAATTATTTTTAGACCCCTTTTTTAAATATCCTTTAAATCTCAATATATTAATAATATTAGGAAAAAATTTTCTTTAAAAATAAACTTATAATATTACAAATTAATATTCCATGAAATGATGGTCATGTCAGCTAGTAATTCTATATATGTCAAACATGTTAAAAAAGAACATTAATTTTACACTATAAAAAGGTTAAAAAAATTATATGATTGAAAGAAATAAGAATATTCCTATAAAGAAAAATTGTAAATAGAAAAAAAATTATGAAATGGTATTTAATAATTCATTATGAAATGGTTAAAAACAATTTTGAAAATAGTTTTATAAATCACATTTTTAGAAGAAAAACAATTTCTGACTAAAGAGAGAAATGATGTTAGATTTTCATAAAACATTTTCTGGAACATATAATGTAAAAATGAGTAAAAATAAAATAAAACTAATTTTAAATATCATTAATAAAAAATGATTAAAAAATGAAATTTTTTTATTATATTATGAACATACAATTTTCGTCAACTAAATTTCAAAAATATAAATTCTTGATTAGAATGTTATTTTGAAATAAACCATTATTGTGATCATAAAATTGAAGTGAGAATTAATCAATTAATTGATTATTTGTATCAACTGTATATACATATTAAAAATTTTAAATACTAAATTTGGAGGTAAAAGATTGTTTATGTACATAATATATGAAAATTAATAACAATAAAGGAGTAATATAACCTAATTAAAAGAAATTGAGTTATGAAATTATTTACCACTTTGTAAATTTTACATCAAATTTCATTAGATGAAATAACTCAAATTTGAAATCTAAATACCAATAATAATTAAGTTTTCATAATATTACATGTACAAGGGAAAATAATACCCTATATAAAATTATTTATTCACAGAATGATACAATATGCCTCTGTGAAAAGAAATATAAAAAAATACATTACCATGTAATTCATTTTGGATATAAAACATTTAACCCCTTTTATAGAAGATTTAAATATTTTATTATCCTATAAAATAATGGTATTAATAATTATTATATAATATATAATACTTTTATAGCATCTTATCACCCTTATATGAATAATCATTAGTTATTTACTTTATTCCAAATATTAATTATTGTGTTTCCACCTTTGTGTTTTATTAAGAATGATTGAGTTCATGTGCATAAAATATAGTTCCATCATATAAATATTAATAATAATTACAAAATTATCATATTTTTACACAAAGATTACTTTTAAAGCCAATCATGAATGAATTTTATGAAAACTGAAGTATGATATGTGCATCCTGATGGTAGGTTGTACATAAGCATGAGTAACATTTCCATTTTTTAGTGATATTTATTGAAATAAGGTGTGTAAAATTTTGTCATTATAAAATAATAATATTATCATATATACCATATTTATTAATTTAATAAACTTATATATATCATCCATGTAGTCTACTGATGAAAACAGTGTCACATCCCTTCTTATAGATGGTAATCCATATATATGTGGATGACATTATCGTCTTTCTATGTAGGAACATAAATGATAAGTTATAATTTACTAAATATAATTATTTCATTTATATCATAATTAATTCATGTATGTCAAATATATTAATTAAATATGAACTTATTAAAATCCATGTAAAGCGTTAGTGAATGAGAAATCACACTACTTTGTGAGGCGGGAGTTCGTCGTACACCCGAGTGATGCTATCATATCCCTTAAAAAGGGATAGTAATATATATATATATATATTAATGATTAATATTTTATAATTTTTTTATAAATATAATTTATAAAATTTATATACATCATCATACAGAACTATGAAAGGTGGTAATGGAAGAATGGCGAACATCAGTCCACGAGGTGACGATTCTCCATGAACACAAATGATAATTTCATAACACATTAGATGGATGTGGGGAAGGATCTATATCATGAAATAATAATCAGAACTTATATTTATATAGTAAATTCTAAGGTTATTAAAATATTTTTTTAATAATAATTTATAGAGGTCGGGAAAAAATAAAATAAAGATTCTAATTGAATAACATTACCTCTTCTTTGGGTATCATCATTAGGTTTTAAAAAATTTCATACATAGTTGGATTTAAAACAAAATAAGGGATTATAGAATTATTATTTATATATTTTAATTTATTTTATTATATATTGGTTAAAATGGGTTTTATGTTGTGAAGTAGAGGGGAGACTTTGTGACCTTTTATAAGTGAGTTGTGTGGAAAATTTTTAGTTTTTTAAATAAAGGTCTACCAATATTTATTACATTCCAAAAGGGTCCAAAATGAATTATTATTGAGCCTTATACATGATATATTTTATTTATTTCCATCAAAAATATTGTATATATATTTTTATTTCAATTTAAAACATATCATTATGGATTAACCCATGGTAAATCAATTTCTACGGTAACCTCCCTAATTATTATATAATATTTTCACTATTTATTTTGGAAAAAATAATTATGGATTTATTAGGAAATATAAATTATATATATTACAAATATTAATCCCATTTTTCAAATTCCATTCACAATATTGGAAATATATAATTTATAAGAAAATTCACAAATGCCACAAGATATCGAGTTTTTTATGAGAAAATATACAAACGTTTATAATTTTATTATATCTAAATTCAATATGAAAATTATTATAATGAAATAAAATGGATTAATTTTTATTTAATTTTATAAAATTTTCTTTAAAACCAATTAAAAATTTAACATAACTTTATAGATAATTGAAATGAAATATAAAATGTCAAAAAAATTATTGTATTTACACTATTCATAATGAAATTGACATTTTTTAAAAATCCAAACAGATCACCATAAGAAAATTTTTATATTATGATTTATAAAATTAATTTAATTTTATCTTATTAATATTCTAAAATTGTTAAAAAATATATATAATTTTTTTTACTAAACACGACAAATCCATTTTTAGAAAAATATAGTTTTTCAGAAAACAATTCATTTACTTTTAAATGATTGTTATTTTATTTTTAATTTATATGTAACTATAATTTTAAATCATTAGTTATTAATTTTCATATATACAATTCTAATGGCTGTTTGAGATATATTATGTGAAATAAAAAATCTTTCATAATATTTCATATTTCATTTAATCTTACTATTTTGTGTAATAGAAGATAGACTCAGTGTTGAGTGTAATCCAGGATAAATATATTGTTATATGTAATTACATATAAAATAATTCTTTCATGTAATTGATCCTAATAAATAATTTGTATATATTAAAAAATTAATATATCAAAATCAATAAAGGGTTATATTTTATTTAATACTTAGCGTTGTGTGTCACATATGCTGTCAAAAACAATGTTCTAATTACTAATTTTTCTGCAGTAAAATTTTCCCCACCTTAAAAAAGATAATTGATCAAAATTCAAACATTATCAAGGTAATTACGGTTTTTGAATGTTGAATTACCATTTTTGAGAAAAACACTTCATAAAAATGGTAAATAAAATTTCATCTTAAAAACATAGATATGGAATTGATATGGTCGTATAGAATAACATATTACTATGTTTCTAAATAGGATAAAATTGGTTGAAAGTATAGACATTGACATAGAATAAAATCAGAAACAATTATATAAAATGATAGATGTAATTGAGTAAAATAATGTGAAAGACCATTGGAATGTTAAGGGCCCCAAAACCATAAATGTTTTATTATTTAAAACACCATTTGATTCATCATATATGAATTTAATATGATAACTATTTCATTGAAAATGTTTTCCTAAAGTTACATAATTCATTTACTATATATAAATATAAGGAATTATACATACCTGATACATTACTATTTTATAAGAACAATTTCAACATTTTGTTCTGTTTCAATAAATTTCCAATTCACCCCATACTCAAATAAAACAATATCCAAAAATGATTTTTTATACATGAAAGAATAAAATTAACCTTTAAAGGATTATAATATCATAAAAGAGTGAAAAAAAATTGGTGCATCTCTAACTATTTTCCATAACTAATAAGGTAAGCACAAGTTTTCAAATATGACAGGTTAACCTGAAAACATCAATATTAACTTTACTAGTTCAAAATTTATATTTATTTTTCATTTCCATTAACTAGTGACTTGTTAACCAGGATATCATGTTATCCACTAGTATGTTCTAAAAACTTGTCTCCCTTCAATCTTTGGTTTGTACCCTGTGGCCTTACTGGATGGGATGGATTTTCACCCAATTTGATTTTTGTATTTCACTTAAATTATATTAACATAATTTCTATAATATTCCAAAAAAATTATGATAGACTTCAATGAAATAAAATTAATCTTTAAATACATTTTTTTAAGGTTTTCTATTAAAAGTATTTTTTCCAAAAAAAATTATAATATTATTTTCTTATTATTATAATTTTATTAATGATTCTATTATCCCCAAAGGATCTCAATAATTTTCAACTTATGTTTATAAAATTAAAACTCATTATTAATGAAATAATGTTCTCATTGAAACACATTATAATCAAACTGGTTGTACTCCCATTAATATTTTTTTCAATGATACCCTTAATCAAGCTATATTCATACAACCAAAATTTTCAAAAGGGGTGTTTAAGACATTCAACATTTAATAAATATTAAACTTCAATGCTTATGAACGAATAAATAACACTAAAGTTAATGAATATACATATGTTTCTAAAATTCAAAAAAAATCCTCAGATGCTTTATTATTATTATAACAATAATACCATTCATAAATATACTTATAAAGATAATTTTTGGATACCTAATACATAAATACATTGGAAATTTTATATCAATATAGTTTGTTCTATTATCTTCGGATTTATATATGGAATATGGAATTGAATAAAATAATTATCATGTTCCCTATGTTTAAGACAAAAACCTATAAATTTAACCATAGGATTAAATTTATTTCCTCTCACCATACTCTTTATTTTCCTCCTCAAAACATCTTAACATGTCCTTATTTTCAAGACATAAAACTTTTTACCCTTTATTTTAGAAACATTATTCTCAATCTATGTCACCTTATTTGTAACCTATGTTATTTATTTTCATCATATATTCAAATACATCGATTTTTATAAATAAAATGTGATGTATCAAAAGAATATACCCAGGGAGTGTCAAAGCAGTTTCATTGTATGGCCCATCGATATTCACCAGGCAATGATCCAGTATCTCACAATGTTTCATTTTTAGATATATTACCCCAAGATACATCCTTTCTATAACAACCTATACTTTTTGTACTTAGATGTATTACTCATAAAACCCACATAATAACTTACATACCAAAAACTTATGATATTATATAATAATAATCCACATTGTCTATCATTGGGTTACCAATGATTTCTTAATTCTATTTCCAAAGTTTTATACTAAATTACCTATGATACCAACTATAGGTACATTAATCCTAGTAGCCTGGAGGATGTACTCTCTTTAATACATAGGGATAAGATACAAGGAGTCAAAAACTGATGGGAAAATACTATTTTATTCTTGGTATAATGGATATACACTTGAATAATATATTATATTTGGAAAACAAAAATTAGGACATTGATTTTTTGGTATAATAACATTATTACCTCTATCATATCCTTATATATCATGCATAGTACACTTCATGGATTCATGAGAAAGGAAATAAAATACCAATGAGAAAAAATTCTCATTATGGGTTAGTTAAAGTGGAATAAATCATGAATCAAAAACAATAATCCATATGTATTGTTTTATAACTGGACACACATGCCCAATAATCACTAAATTGTGGTGGTTGTACAACCAGAGGTTATTTTAATGTGAACATCTCATGGATTATAATCACTATAGAAATGTAAATAACTAAAAACACATTATTTTTAATTAATAAAATTACTATCACAACTAGATAAAGTATAGTCAATATAGATAGGTAAATAAAATAAAAAAATTTCCATTTAATCAATATAGTGAATGAAATTAATTTAAAAGATAATATCATTGTGAAAATATCATGGATAATAATAACTGAATAGTTAATTATGGAAATTATTTACTATTAGAAATAATTATTTTAGGTATCATGATACCTCTACCTTAAAGTCCATTCACAAGATAATTTAAAACTACTGTGTATAAACCAATGGTATATTAAAAATAATTTTATACTAGATTATAGATTTTCCTCAAGAAACTACAGATCATAGAGGGGATATCATTACCATGGACCAACCATTGTTCATCATGTCAAAATTATTACATGTATATCGAAAAATCGATTTAATTCTTAAATATGATCCCATATCATAAAATTTATATATTGAGTAATGGATATATATTTTTAATACATAACCAGATAAAGAAATATATGTCTCTATATAATACCATATGTTGAAATGATATATATTTTAGAAAATAAACATATCTATGATTAATAATAATTATATTTGTGGGTTGTTTAATTTAACATGATTATAGGAATTTTACCATTTCAAACGAAAATTATTGACAAATAAATAAATCACGAATGTGAATTTCAATAGTTTCCTTTGTAAATTAATCATAAACGGTTCATAGAATGAATTAGTAAGGAATCAAAACAACACATAAAAATTTCATTATTAATAAAGGGATGCTGTTTTTTATTATTTAATATACTATAATAAAAAAATTGAACTATTCTGATGTAAAATATGTTTTTCAATTTGAAAATAACTTTTTAAAATATAAAAGATTTCAAAAATCCATTATTTTTTAAAATAAATTTTATAAACTGTAAATTTATAGAATATTAAAGAAAAACATTTCATTATAAATTACCTAAACAATTTCTATTATTATTCAAAGAAATGGTGGTCATTACATTGTGTAAATCTATTCATGTCATACAAGTTAAAATAATCATTTTATTGGCACTATAAAAATAATAGAAAAGTTTCTTCTTTGAAAAATATCATAAAGATTCCATTGAAAATAAATATTTTTAAAAATAAAAAATGGCTTTAATACATTATTTTTAAATGTTTAAATACATTTGGATGATTTTTAGAAACAATTGTTTTGGAATAAAATATATGTTTGACTGTAGAGAGTAATAAAGTTAGATTTTTTTGAAAAAATGTTCTAAATGATTTTAAGAACCAAAAATCGGAAAAATGGTATTATTAATTGAGAATATAATGAATAATAAAAGAAAAATAAAATTAAAAGGGGTTATTTGGAAATCATTAAATAGTTTCCTCAAACTAGAATCTGAGAATAAACAATCTCAAATATAATTAATGCCTGAAATAAACACACGCAACAATCCTAACAATAAAGGGATAATTAATAAATAAATCAATTATGTGTTCCAACTATAAGTCCACATAAAAATGATTACATAAACATAATATCATAAAAATATATTATATACATAATCTTATAATATCAATGACACCGATGAA
The DNA here is from genome assembly GCA_963277665.1 of Viscum album. Classification (NCBI taxonomy): domain Eukaryota; kingdom Viridiplantae; phylum Streptophyta; class Magnoliopsida; order Santalales; family Viscaceae; genus Viscum; species Viscum album. Next base: position 342,395,537 of record OY728162.1, on the reverse strand, counting down.
TTATAATAACCCAATGAAAAGAAATTGAGATATGAAATTTTTTATAACTTGTAAAACATTAAGTAAAATATTATTAGAAACATAATTAAAAAATAATAATCAAATTCCATGATGAATTATTGTTTCATGATATTTTACATCAAAGGGATATTGTATAAACCATATAAAATTAATCATGTTTATATCACAACAATATTCCATAATGAAATGAAATTGTGGTGAAATCTATTACATTAATCTTCTTTTGTGTTGAACAAGTTTTATAATAATTTACAATTGTTTTAATCATGTTATTAACTTATAATCGAACCATACTAAAAAAAATTATATCATATATGGTACTTTTATAAAATCTCATCACCATTTTATTAATAATATGTCATTATTTTTATTATTTCTTATATCAATTTCTCTGTTTTCTCAAGCATGTCTAATCATGTAAAGAACCCATTCATGCACATATTATGTAGTTAAATGATGTCTAGAAAAATAATAATCTAATAATTAAAATATTTTTACCCTATTTTTTCTTGTTAAAATCTCAGGAATGATGGTTATGAAATTTGAAATATGTTATGATCATGGAGATATTGTGTAATACGGACACCTGAGTATCATTTTCATTTTACAATGATCATTATGGAATAGAGGTATGTAATATTTTATATATCTAGAATGATCATAATATCATATATACCATTTTATTTGTTTAATAATATTTATATATATCATCCATTTGGTGTGGTGATGAAAAGAGAGTTGCATCACATTGTAAAGGTGATAGTACAGACATACATGAATGATATTATTATATTTTACTGTAAGATATATAATGATATATTATTATTTCAGAATGATAAATATTTGATAAATATCATAATTATTTTTATAATATTAAATATATTAATTAACATTGACCTTATTAAATACCATGTAAAGTTCTAGTGGAAGAGTAATCAAATAACTTCGTGAGGTGGTTGTCCGCCGTACGCATGAGCGAAGTAATAGTATCCCATACGTAATATAAATATAAATGATACATATCAAATAATGACTAAATATTTATAATTATGTAAAAAAGGTCATATATAAAAATTTGATCCATTATCATACCCAACCGTGAAATGTGATAATAGAAGAAAAAATGACTTATGTGTGTAAGGATGTACTCTATCATACACACGAATGACAATTTCATATCCCATTTGATGGATGTTTGGATAGTGTAAGATAATTCCCATATTAAATAAATATCTTAGTTTATGGAAAAATCTAATGATATTATATAATCATAGTTTATAAAGAGTGAAATGATGAATAGAAATAAATAAAATCAAGATTCTTCTTGAAGGTAATTTACCATTATTTGGATATCCATTTTAGGTTTTTACCAAATTACATCATAGGATAGATATATTCCCAAACTAATTATTTAATTATCATGATAGGAAATTTTGGATCTGATTTTTTTAGGTATTGGGAAAACCAAAATTGTTTTAATGTTTGATGAATATAAGTGGGGTGGCCTTTTATAAGTGAGGTGAGTGGTGAAATTGTAATTTTTAAAAAAAATCATATACTGATGTTTTTAATTTTAAAACATTGTAAAAAATGGAGTATTATAGAGCCTTTTATAATACATGGTTGAAATATTATCATCCAATATATTTTAGACATGGGTTTTAGTCATTTTAACCCTTATATTATCTCTTTAACCCTCAAAAAATCCACATTTACCTTAATGTCAATAATTTATTTGTAATATTTTCACTATTATTTTTTTATATGAATTATTTTGACCTTAATTTTAAATTAATACCATTGATGTGATGTGAAAGTGGGGTTTTAATGAGATATTTTTTAAATGGAGTCACATATTTTGTATCAAAATTTAATATGATAATGATTAAAATGACCTAAATTTAATTAATTAATATATAATTAATTTATTGTTATATTAAAACGAATTAAATTAAATTAAAATATCTAAATAATTTTAATGTGACTATATTTTAAAATTAAAATTCAGTATTTTTCATTATTAATTTAAAAATAAAACCTTTCAAAACAATATCAATACATTACCATATGAAAATTTTAATATTAAAATACCAAAAACAAAGCTCCTTTTATCCATTAAAATTTATAAAATAGAAAAAATAAATTTATGTTATGTATGCAAGGAAGGAGTTATCCTCCTTTTAGAAAAATATTATTTTTTAGAAAACATTCCATTTTCATTTAAATGATTCTTATATTATTTCAATTGAATAGATAACCATAATTTTCATATATTTAGTAATATTCATACATTATTTTCCAATTTCATGGTGATAACTACGATATTAAATAATAATATTTTCATATTTTTTCATATTTTTTTTAAAATATGTGTTTTTTGTAACACAAGATATTCTCAATGTTCCATGTAATGTAATTTAAACATAGTTTTTCTTCTAATTCAAGATAAACTCAATGTTGTGTCTAATTCATTATTTTATTGTATACTATACTGTCTTAAAAATAAATATACTGTAATGTATTAGGTTGTTATATTTTCTTATAAGTTTGGTGTTATGAGTCACATACACTATCGAATACAACATACTAATTTTTTGGGTGATACACATATTTCATGTAACGTAATGTAAAATGTGTTGAATCCATGAATTTTTCTCTATCAAATGGATAGATAATTATTATATATGGGTTCTTAAATAGTTAAAAAAATTAAAATGGGTACGAAAATATTTCATTCCCAATAACGCGACTACAACTTTATCATCATCCACCAATAGACAATGTTAAATTATCCAATATAGTAACCCCTCATGATGTAAGCCCTATCTTTTCTCGGAAGATGTAACACTTTTCCATCCTTCTGTATCCACTTCCTCTTCCAACAATGGATTAGGAAGAATGTTTTAGCCACAAGATTCCAATTCTGGTGTATGACAATCCTAGATGAGATAATGTTATATAACGATATTCTGTAATGTTTTTTCTCTCACCGGTCTTGTATTACATGGGCATTGATATTAGTGGTGATCATGTCACTAGATATGTCATTATTTCTATTAGTTATCCTCATAAGTGTAGACCCTATAACATTTCCAACTATATTTTCTTTGATTCTTGTCAAAATGGGAAACATAGGCAGACTCTTTTAGGTTCGAACCCTATACATTATATCCACCACCATCCTTATTGTGACGTATTCTCATTGAGATCATAAACCCACCAAGGGGCCATTTTCATTTATTATCCTATCATTTAATCCTCACCTGAATTTTTATTTTTATGAGACCTATCTTCATATGTCTATATAATTTATAATATCAACACAATCTCTTTATTCCATATTATCTTTATGATAAAATAGAAAGGAAATCATATACCAAACCATCCTTTTCCAGGAACCTTTTTCGTAGATGTCCTATCCATATAATTCTAAAAATACTGGTAATGTCCTTATCAAATTACATTAAATTGTATTATATATCTCTTCATATTTCACCTAAATAAATGGGTTCTGATTCCATTCACAATGATATAGAGGAAGCCCTTTCCATGGGTATGATACAACCATGAAAACAACATAGTTATCCCTATATGATGATAAATTTTATTTATCCCCACTACATGGAATAAAACATCCTCCAAAAAATTAAAAATTAGAAATTTTAGAAACACTAATACATACATATTAGTTTATGAAAACAAATTTCAATAATTGGATGTTAATATTAGGAGAAATTTGTTTTTGGAAGGATTCACAAAAAATTTATTTATCTATAATATATCCCCATATTAGGAAATAATTACACCATTTAAAAGTTTTGATGATCCTAACCCCACATCCTCATGACTAATGTGAGTTCCTAAGAATAATTGTAAAAATATCCAATGATCACCTGTATTTATAATATCGGTTCATGAATTATAGAGGATGTGGTAACAATTGGGTGTTTCAAGTTTCATGGATAAAACCCATTATACTCCACCAAAAAGGGATTTCAAGCATAAATGGGGAACCCAAAGTGAGGCTTTCACCTATTCCACCCACACACCAGAAAATTTATACTTATTTACTTTTATGAATTGAATGTGAGTCCAAAATGGATCCCTTGAAATAATCAATTACATATGTGTGAATATTTTTCATCTTAATTGGACATATTATCTTGTTTGTGTTTGTTATATACAGACATGAAATTTTACTTGATTATTTTAAAAAAATGGTTTCTTAAAATCAATAATTTTCATATCCACCTACTATAATATAATCTAGGTCCTCATAAAACCAGAGGAAATTCTCTCCCACTAAGCACTACGAAGAGAATTAACTGATCATAGAGTACTATGTAAATTATACTATCCCAACATTATAGGTTGCATGATAATACCTCTAGGACATAAATCCTCACAAACTATCGAACATATGATGATTGGGGGAAAAGAAAAATGTGGCACCCATCATCTTTTCAAATCGTTTTGGGCACATCTTCCTGAGAAAAAAGAATATCCTTCAATATTTGAGGGACGAAGTTCATGATATCAACACCAACATCATCACCTCAGTGATGGAGTTCCATTTATGGAATCGTACAAGTAGTATCATAATTAACATCACAAAACACAAAGTCATTTTCATGGTGATGATTCCACCCTATGGGACCCATCTACGGTAAAATAATCCCAAGAACAAAGAATAACATTCCAAGGATTACAAAAAAGTCAATTAAAATCATGTCCATTGTGTTATTCTGTCCATAAAAGCCCACTAATATATTGTGGTAGAAATTTGTGATATGGAATATATACATGCCGAGACCCATAATATTTTCTAGAATAGTTTTGAGGTATATGGAGAAGGTTTTAAAAACACCCAGGAAACAAATAGTGGGATGATCCTCATCTCTTCCCCTGCATAGGATGACTGTCATAAGATAAAAGAGGCAAAAAGATGAAATTAGTTGAAATATATCATTTCTACAACATGAAAAGGGAATATATTCTCATTACAGTTTCATAGGTCACCCAACACATCCTAGTATAAATGGAAGGGTATACATATTCAGAGAAAAATATTCTAAAAATCTTTAAATATGTAATGATAACAACAAAAAATAATTAGGGTTCATGTTCACAACTACAGACCCAATATTTGAGAGACTCGTCAGCATAATAAGAATGTTACTCAAGAGTGGGAAAATGATCATAAACCCATCAAAGAGGGTCATTGCTACACTTCCATGATAAAAATAAATCAGAATTGGTAATATAAACCCACTACAATTTGATATAATCATTTAATTTTGGAGGATATAGTATCAAATTTATATATTAGTAGAAAAACAGCTGTTTTTTTAAATTATCAAAAATGACACAAGATATACATTAGAAGGATTGAATGTATGGATTTTTCTTCACCATAAGCTACACTATACACCAAGAGTAGAAAATTTAAAATGATGTCTCACCAAAGGATATTAAAAATTCAAGAGATGACATAAAATCATGATCTAATTAATTCTGGTTTACTTGTGACCCTAAAAAAATATATCAACGGAAAACCAAGATCTATTTCATGGAAGGAATAATTATATTTTCAATAGACCAGTCTAAAACATGGATATAAATAACTATATAGGTCCTCTCTGAAATATTTAAAATGAAGGATTCCATAATGATCATACTATGATCGATCAATAGGACCATTATCTTTTTGGGTTCCATGGAATCCCTCCTCATGGTTGAAAGATAAAATAGAAATAAGATCCTTCCCTTTTCAATTTCCACTATTAAGTTCCTCCCTAGGATATATAATACAAGAACCCTCCATGTGGAAAACAATAAACCATAAAGGTATTCATCCCCAAGATGTATTTCACTATGTAGTTCATCCCCATTGTGATGTTTCATTTCAAAAATAATGTTGTCTTGTTATTGATTAAATTATGATAATTCCATCATATCATGAGACACATTATAAGATAAGGCTAATAATGCCCAATTCTTTTTCATTGAAAAAATATAATATTTCTAAATCGGAATATATCCTATGGAAACAAAAATTATTTGAATCTCCCTTATATCACACGTATTATAGCTCATAATGGGATATACCTACCAATCCTAATGTATACAATTTTGCAGCTTGGAATCACCTTTTTTAGTCATACCAAATAGGGGAATCTACTATAGAAAATAGATAGAGTCCAATACAAATGAGGAAACTATGAGATAAAGATAATATATCAGTCATGTTATATTCCATGGATACTACTCATTATGGTATCCCAGAGAAATTTTTAAAATAATACATACATGACATTTTCTACAATCTATGTAGGACAACTATTAATTTATAATAGAAACTATTTATTTAAGAAGGAAAAGGGAATTACATCATTTAAATAGAAAAAAATTGCTGAAATATTTAAATGGAAATTAATTTAGTGGTAAGATGCTAAAAATTAGGGAATAAGTGAGAGGGAAATCATTGAAAATGTATTAACACATTGAACAAGTCATTCTAGTTTATCATCAACACCCCATCCAACATCGATATTAGGGGATGGGGAAAATGTGGTGCATTACATTTAATTCCACTCCTTGGATAAAAAATCCCATAAGAGGTGACATCGTGTAATGTTATTCCTTGAAGCCATTTATTAGAAGTGATATCTACACCTAAAAGGTGGAATTATCTAAAAAAAATAACCAGGAAAAAATATTAGAAGCATCAGTCCAAATGAGAGTGTGTCATATAAAGAATATTTTATGAGTAATCCAAAAGGTGTTAGAAATATTCCTACCTAAATAAGTACAATCATCATGTAAATAAATTAATTCTCATAAATGTACTTCATTTGATGATTATATATTTTTCATAGATCATGATTGACTGAATATTCAAAAGATAAGTTAAGAATCCACAATAGGTATAGTCACATAAATATGAGCACATCCCCAGCACAAATGTTAATGTAATTTTAGACAGAACCAAGTCCTTCGAGTATGTTATATCTCTCCTAGGGTATAGTAGTAATGAAATGGGGAAATTGCATCCCAAATGAATGGGGGTTTTTTATCACCAACTTCCTCCCCAATTAAGTAATTTCATTCCCATTTTCGAGGAGTATAAAAGAGTGAGTCCCCATAGTTCATCTCATATCGTGACCCAACATCCTTGTGAAGAACACACATGAAATTATTATTTTTTGATTAGCATTGGATCACTCTTCACCAAGTTTCTCTCAAAAAGTACTCAAAGGGGAGGAAAATTATCCATTGTGTTTTCAAGACATATAAAACTACCAATGGTAGACCGACTCTTGAAGATCAAAACACCTCCAACAAATATCAAAATTGAATCCTTCCCCTATTATTATAAAGCTTAAGAGTCACATGAAATTCATTATGCATCAATAAATATCATTATCACTACCCTTGAAGTTGATACAGAACTTGAAGCTATTGTAAGGTAATAGTATTATGATTTATACATTTTAGATATGGTCTACACTAATGTGACAAACTGTAGTGTGAAAATAAGTAATCACAGGTTAGCTAATAATTTGTGGATGACCTGGAATGTTCCATTTCCACCACCTTGGAGGGCATAAATATAATTAAATTGAAAATATGTGGCTATATAACAATAATTATAAAGAGAGTTTGAACCTATCCTTGTAAACCCACTAGATTATATGAAATATTATTTAAAAATTTACATTCATTACTTTAATATATTTTGTTACATGGAACACTGCGCTTATATAAACGATGATATTTTATGAAAATGTTATCATTTAAGGTGACAATTTCCACCAACCTGTTAAATTGGAAGGTCTTAATGTTAATAAATAAATTATTAATATCAAATGGTTTAAAAATGTATAAAATTAATACATTGGTATTAAATGATTAGAAATGGAAATATAAAAAATTGGATTGTGAAAGAAATATTTTTCAGAAAACCTATTTTTATGCCGACATTGTGTTATTATACATAAAATGAAAATAATGGATATTTTTTAATTATTTTAATTATATTTATATATTATACATTCAATCAGATTTTTTATCATTACTATAATATATTATTTCTATGCACGAGATAAGAATAAATCAAGTTCTATGCTTAAAAATAGAATTTTTCAAAAAAGTGGTTCTTTCACATAATTATCTAAAAAACATTTTCCAAATTTAATAAAATTTATTTTAAAAAATTAAATTAATTTTTTTATAAATTTTTCAAAATTTTCATATGGTTATTTTTTATAATTATATAAGAATATTATTTTTTCGATTAACAGTGAAAACTGACAATTTTTATTATGAACCTTATTTTATGTTAAATAATTCTGAAAGTTACAACATGTTTGAATTTGTTTAACATCAAAATAAATTTGATTGTATTATTATTTATTGAATTTAGTTAAATTTAAATCATTTAATTTTAATTTTAATATTTATTCTTTTTATACTTATAAAAAGTTTTTCTTTACAATCCTTAATTTTTTGTCACATCTGCAAGATTGATATTAATTTATATTTTTCCAATTATAGGAATTTAATTTTTCAAAATGGATTAAATATATATAATCAAAAAAATTAATATTATATAATGAGACAAAACCAATTCTCGTTTATAATTAATAGTGAAAAACATAAAAATTAATTACTACAATTAAGGATAAAACCAGATTATTGAGGATTGCACCAATAATAAAAGGAACTAAATTACCTATTATATCATACAATTAAAATTATGTGGCCTAATTTTTACATTATAAAACATAAGGTTAAATAAGGATCCATTTTTTCCATTGGGTTAGTGTAAAACATGGGAATATCTTATTTATCTTAAAAAATTCCATAAGTATGCTCTCCCCCACTTACAAATGGGAACCCCTGTCCTCTCCTCATCACACATAAAACAAATTTTTTCCTCTGATAAATAACCAATGACTTAATTACTTCCCTTAAAATATTTTATATGTATACTTTTAATTATGAAATTATTATAATAAAGATTTTGGTGAAAACCCTAATGAAGCTTTCCTATGAAGATACATCGTTCTTAACTGAACATTTTTATTTTATTTCATCCTAAAAATCCACAAACACATCTGGAAATATGATGATTTTATAAGATAATAATCTCCCATGTACTAATATTTTGTTATGTTAATTTCATAACCTATATATATATCCTCTTCAATCAAATAATGAAATATATCTTTGATCATGTGTATAGAGGACTACAACCTCACCAACAAATTAAATTAATTTTCCATCAATGCATATCACATGTGGAGATAATGATGGATTTTAAGTATATATTTTATATTTTTGACATAATTATATTTATTATTTATAATATCTCATATACTATCTTTCCATTCAATCCGTTGAAAAAGAAAACATCACTCTCACATACGTGTGGACAACCACCCCTCGAAGCGATGTGACACATTTTTCATTTTTTTACATGGATAATAAAAAAGGTATATTTATTGTATATATAAGATATATATGATTATTTTAATTTTTATATAATATTGAAATTTATTTTATTCCATACATTATGAATATGGAAACAACATTATTGCATACGTACGACCTACCATCTCATTGAATAGTGTAATTCATTTTACTCACTATCAAATTTAATGATGAATATTGAAAAATCTATTAGTTTATTTTTTTTAAATCATGCTTAAAACATGATAGATTATTTAACTATAATCAATATGCATGGACCAATAATATCAAATAAAAATATATACGAAAACGAATGAAATTATCATTGGGAAAAAGGATGTTTATTTTAAATTATTTATAAATCAATGATTAATGGGTCATAAGATATCATATATGGTATTATTTATATGAATATGAATCATAAATATGCCTATAATAAACCTATATATATTATAAATTTTTTACAAAAATGTACAAATAATGTGTGAGACATAAGGTATGGTATTTTAATCTCACTTTTATCTATATGGGACCCATGACATATTCACTAATTATTCTATCTGTATGGTATTTATACTACCAAAGAGGTATTTTATAATTATTATCATCAATATTTGGGATATTAATATCTATATAAGGTTATTCATTTCATTGGTATTACTATTAAAATGAGTTCTATGTGGTAATGGTTTTATGAAAATACCTCATTATTTATCAGGATTGAACATAAGTATGATTCTGATGATGAAATATTACTGTCTATCTATCAATAAGTTATTGATTTTTAGATCCTATTATTATTTATATATATATTACATATTTTAAATTCATTTTAATCTCTTTATTTACTCAAGAGGCCAAAATTATTTTTTTAAGGAAAACTGAATTTATTTCTATCTTCATTCAAAATTTATTTCTGTGCTATGTGCATGTTTTATAAAAATGATTTCAGAAATGATTTTATTAATATTTTATTTTAAAAAAAATTCATTTATACCCTTTTTTATATTTTGAAAAAATCGTTTTAAAATTAACTTTTTTCATTTTTCGGATGATATATTTTTTTCATTTTACCTAAACTAAGAAAGAAATATCTATTTTAATGTGTATAGAATAAAAATAATTTCCACTATAGTTACAAATCTATGATTTTGTAGGGTGAATTAAATTTACCCATGTTTATTTAAAAAGAAAATATTTTCCTTAATAATTGTGATTTATTTAGATTTTTAAAATTATTTTCAATGTTGAAGGGGTATTTTCTTCAACAATTTTTTAATGATCTTAAAATCATGTATATATTTTTGAATGAATACAACCCACGATTATAATTATTCTATAATAGGGATGTTATCCAATAATACCATCTCTATTCTTTCTGAGGACGTTTTATGTATATTATGAAAAGTTTCTTATGAAACCATATTCATTTCCTCATGTTATTTATATAAAACATATTTCTTTTACAATAGTCATTCTACAAATAATTGTTTATAAAAACCATTAATATTGGACTCCTCTAGTTTTAATTCTCTTAAATGATTCTTAAATATAATAATTATGATTTATTAAGACACATTTTGATTAATTTGGTTCAATTATAATCATAACCTTTGGTGTTAGTGCAGAAATTATAAAATAGAATTAAATATATTGGTTAGGTATAAGATAATAATACTTGTACTACAGATAGAAAAGTCACAGATACATGAGATTTCGATGATATAAGATACTATTGAGACGAGTCACCAACAGATCGATGTGGAATAATATATATTTATCGCACACCAACAACCTGACATAATGAAAGCCAGACCTACCTATAGCCCCACCTATTGGTATCCTCACCTTCAGATAGCCTGAATTACTGACAGTCTGATGAATCACAAGCCTGGCCTATTGATAACCTAACCTACAGTCATCTGACCTACCAACAATGTGACTGACTTCCACTAAAAAAAGTTTCATGTTAGAGCTACCAATATCCTATTTGATGACACATAATCTACCAATATAAATGGTCTATTGAATGAATGATCTACCAAAGTTATGGGACTCTGATAGTCTGAGCTACTGAAAGACTTAGTTACCTATGATATTTTTATTAAATGTGATCATTCCTCTAATGGTCATATTGGTAAAATTTTGTATGAAATATTATATTAATGTGGATTTATATCTTTTGTAGATGACTTTTAATGATGATAGAGAACATTATATTGTATGAGGTACTGGAGAACATTCTTTTTGTTTCTATAAACGGAATATCATGATCCCCAAGATACATAGTTTGGGAATAAAAAGACCCTTAAGAAACACCCAATGTTGTTCATTCACATTATAGAACAATATAAGAGCTATCCACTATGCATACATAAAGACACCATGTAGAAAAAAATCCACACATCACTTGAAAGACAACTAAGAGGATGTAAACACTTTGAGTAATATTTTACCTCACTCGGAAGAGAACACAGAAGAAACCATGACCCCTTATCTTTCTATATATTTATGGACCGTGACTCCAGCATCACTTCTATCACCCTGAAATCGTCCAAGATATTCCTAGAACATCACACTGATCCTTATAAACTTTTCTTATCATTATGCTCTGCCTATTTACATTATTCAAATTTTTAAGCAATGTGTGTATCTTTTATTTAAATAGACATTGAATCCTATTCTAAAAAAGAAGATACAAATATAGCTTCACCAATTAATCTTTTTTCACTTTACAGTCCCACACATAATAGTTGAATAGATCCTTGTGGTGCATTTCAATTTGTTTTAAACTCCTATTAAAATTTTGGAAGACGTATAGTGAACCAAAATGTTTCTATACAATTGTAACAATGATCTAAGGTGTGGATCATGTTTATTTAATATAAAATTCTTGGTGGAAGACCATCGCCACGTTGGGATGATTAGAACTCAGCTATTTATAGTACATACTGTTTACTTCTTATGTGTGTTTCCCATGTTTCGTATTCCGTTTCTTAGGAATTATTTCAGAAATCATTTCATTGTATTGATATTTAATCGTAGATAGTTTTGATATTATATATTGTTTTAATAGACTAATTTTAAATGTTAGAATAATAACATTTTTCGTACTAACTGATAATTAATCATTATTTGGGAATAATTTGGAACAAACAGAAATATTATAAATCTGATACTATGGTTAACTTTATTGTAATTATTTTGAAATTGGGGGATTTTTTAAAACAAAATTGGAAAAATAATTTTAATAGGAACTCAATACACCCCCTTATTGTGTCTTCTACTCTGAAATAAATTTCATATCAAAGGTTGTTTAAAAATATTTTGACAAAAAAATATTCTACAACTGTGATTTTAGTTGTGTATTAAAGTTCTCTAAATTTCTATCAGTTCTAACTTTGTAATTCCTTAAAAACTATTTCTCCTTATTAAAAAATAAAATATACTGTAATTTTCTACTACCAAGAAAACTCACAGTTTTAATGGGTTAAACTATTGTCAGTGGAAAATTAAAATGAAAATTCATTTGGAATGTATTAGTTTTGAAATACGATCATCAATAGAAGCTGAATAAAATATTCCTTCATTTTCTAGAAACACTTGGGAAGATGCTAGTGAGGCACCCTACAATAATAACTCTAGACATATGAATTCTCTATATGGATATTCAGGGGATGATGAATATAATAGGATTTTTTCTTGTAAAACATCAAATGAAATTTGGGATACACTGTTTTTTTAAAGAATGGAACATTAATGTCAACACAATGAGGCTACATACATATACTATAAAACTTTACAACTAAAAGATGATGTATAATGAACATATTTATCACATTTATCCAATGTTCAATGAAATTAAAAATATTATTATCTATCTTGGAAATACAATCACATCCAAAGAACTTGTAATGATAATTCTCATATGTTTACCAGAAAGGTGGAGAGGAACATTTGTTTCAATAATGAAATCCCAATGAATCAGCACTCTACCTTTAATGGAGATGATAGGTAAACTAATGATATTGGAGTAAAAAAATATGGTAAATAAATATGAGGATGATGAACCCAAAATAAATCTAGATATTTTCTATACAAATCCTCCATATAAAAAGTAAATTTACTAGATCTTGTTAAAAGCTCCAGAACCGAAGAATCACTAAGTTACCTTGATGAGGATATGGACCAGTTTTCCATGAGACATAAGAAGATCTAAAAAAGAAATAAGTTTTCTATGATGCCCAGATACAAAAGAAAATAAACAAATACCAGAAATACATAAAGGATTAGAAGAAAAATGAAAATAATAATGAAATAGTATGTTATGAGTGTAATAGTAGAGGATAATAAAATATGATTGATCTAAATTAAAGATCAAATGGAAGTATGAAAAAAATGATAGAATATAAAAAATGGAAATAAAGGCCACATGGAGTGCATTTATGGACAGCTCTAGTGACTCTGAATCTTCACATGTTGAGAAGGTTGACAAAGACAATATTTCATTAATCCAAACACATATAAGGATACCCTTTAATAGATTTATAGAATTCTTATTATTATGGTGATGAATCTGATTATGAAAATAAAAAATTGATGAAATGTTTAAATATTGAAATATGATTGAGGTCACTTGAAATAAAGTGGACGATAAGAATAAATATATCATAAAACAACACATTTTTTCTGTTTCTTTCCAATCATAACAAACTATAGAAATGGAAATTAATACTGAACTACTTCATGAAAAAAATGAAGTAAAATTTTATAATGATAAAATAAAGACAGATATAGAGAAGTTCGTAAATTGTAGAGATAACTTAGTTCAAACTCTTTGAAAACATGTTGCTTCTAAATATACAACTGGTATTATTTATCAACCTAGAAAAAGAAATTTTGGTAAAAAAATAGTTTTTATCAAAATCAATAAAATTTGGTTTTGGGCCCAAATATAAAATCCCACATCAAGTTCCAAAACTGAAAATACCTTTAATACATTCATTTTTTTGATCAAATAATGTTTATTATTTCTATAGTATACATCTTTTTTATAGGAAACCCATGAAATAAATGTGGATATTAAATATTTAATTATAAATGTTACACATCCTGAGCATGTATGGGTACAAAAACCTTTCCTTGTTTGATGTTTTATTTTAGAAATGTAGTTTGATGAGCTCCTATAAGAGTTTGTGGTACATGGATAGTGTATGTTGATGACATTTGAAAGATGACTATACATGTTCATGAACCATATCAATATTGATGGAGGACATGTTACCTTTACTAAAAATTAAAAAGGAAAATTAAATGACATTGGACATATTGGTAACTCTAACGCAATTTTAAATTCAAAAGTACTTTTTTGGATGGTATTATGTATAATTATCTAAATATTTTACAATTAATTAATGGTGGATTTCATGTTAAATGTTAAAATTAGGCTTTTATTGTTATTAATTTTAAATATGATTTAGTATTTACTACCTTTTGAAATGAAAATGTTTACGCTGTGAATTTAGACTCTTTTGTTTCTCAATATGTTTTTGTAAGAGTTATTTTCACAAATAGTATTTGATCTAGAATTGGATATTAGGTCATAGTAATATTCACTCCCTAGGAAATCTATTATGGAAAGGAAAATTCAAGGATCTACATAAAATTTATTATCCAAATAACAATGTCTATAATCCATGTCAAAAAGGAAAACAATACAAAATATCATTCAAACCAATGAATGATGTTTCAACTTCTCAACCTCTTAATTTTCTTTATGTGAATTTTTTTGGTCCTTCTATTATTTATAATTTAAAAGGGAATCATTATGCCTATGTTATCGTAGATGACATTTTTTGGTATACTGGTACATTCTTTTTAGCTTGAAAGAGTGAATATTATTCATACTTCCGCAAGAATACTAGAACTTAAGAGAACATAATTGGTCGTAGAATTAAATAATTAATAATATTCCATTTTCAAGAGTTTAAAAACAAAATGTATGAATATTTTATCTCCCAAAATTTATATTTTCATAACTTCTCTTCTCCTACGACACCCCAAGAGAAATGAGTTATAAAAATAAGGAATAGAACCTTCCAAGAAATTTCATAAACAATGCTCAATGTGTATGAAATATCTATTTTCAATTGGTATGATGCTGTGTATACATATTTTTATATAATTAATAAAGTTTTAATTATACCAATTCATAAGAAAACATTATATGTGTTGTGGAACAATAGAAATTCTAAGGATAATTACTTTATTTTTTTGGTGGAGACATATTTATCATTAAAAGAAAAAATTATATTGACAATTATTCCTCCAAATGGGATGAAAGAATTGTTTTAGGTTATTTAACCTATAGAAATTCATACATGGTCTTCAATAAAATAACCATGAGTGTAGTAGAATATATATACATATCATAATTGATGAAATAGATCTACATAAACCAAAAACATCCCTAAAAGAATTTTGGATTTTCTTCCCAATCTGATTATAAATGGTAAACCTTTTGAGTCTACTATTATGAAAGAAGAAAAATATTCTAGTTCTAGAAAATCCGCAGACTCTTATCTTAGTGAACCTAAACCTATAGAATAATATGATATAACTTACCCTTACTTTTATAGATATTTTATAAAGCTAAAGAACCATCCCATGGATGTTGTAGTTGGATAGGTAGATAAGGCAACACATACATAACATTCTATTTGGAACAAGGTTGAACATTATGACATGTTCTTACAGCTTGAACCTAAAAATATCAATTATTCTATCCATGACTAATTTTCGGTAATGGATATTCAAGAAAAATTGAATAATTTTTTATTAAATAAATTCTTAAACCATGATTATAGAACCAATGTCATCTTGACTATAGGCACTAAATGGGTGTTTAGAAGTAAAGTGGATGATTTTGGAAAAATATTGAGAAACAAGGGTAGACCGATATCACCAGTATATATTCAAGAAGATGTAATTTACTATGATGAAACATTTTCACTAATTTTTTTACATGATGCTATTATAATTCTGCTATCATATACAGAACATCTTAGTTTCAAACTATATTAAATGGATGATAAAATCACATTCTGAAATGGGTACACTGTTGAATATTTTTTTGATGAATAACCCCCTATATTTACAAATTCATATTTTCCAAAACATATTTTCAATTTATAAATGTCATGGAATGGATTAAAAGAGGCTTCCAAATCATGGTATGAAAGAATCTTCAATTTTCTTATTTGAAAAGGTTTTAAGAAAGGTATATATGATCCTACTTTTTTTATAAAAATAATATATAAAATGTTTTAGTTGTCGAAATATATGTTTATGACATTATTTTTGGATCTTTTAAAAATTCACTATGTGGTGATTTTTAAAAAAACATGAAAAATTATTTTGAAATGAGTTTAGTTGGTGAAATCAAATTCTTTCTTGGATATCATATTTTTTAAAATGATGAGGTTATTATCATAAATCAAAATAACTACACAAAGGATCATTGGAAAGGATTTGGATTTGATTGTATAAAATGTACGGATACTCTAATGAGAACCGCCTATAAATTTGATCGTGATGAAACTAGATGATATGTTGATCAAACTAATTATGGTGGTATTATTGGAAGTCTACACTACAAGACTACTAACTGGCCTTATATTATGTTTACTATATGAATGTTCCCACATTGTCAAGGAAACCCTGTAGAATCTCATTTAACTACTATTAAAATAATTTTAAATTACCTCATGTATACAAACATCTTTGGATTGTTATATCCTAGATGAACACATTTTGATTTAATTAGTTATTCTGTTACAAATTATCATGGATACAAGTTATATAGAAAAATCACCTTTTTAATATGTCTTTTTCTCGGAAACTCTCTAGTATCATGTTGTAGTAAAAAAGAAAAATTTTGTAGCATTATGTATTGTTGATGCTGAATACACAGCTTCTGGTAATTGTAGTGACCAGATTTTGTGGATAAAACACACATTACAGGAGTATGGATATCAATTTAGACATCTCCCTAAAAACTGTGACTATACAAGTGGTATCAACATTTCTAAGAACATAGTTTAAAACACTAGAACAAAACACAATGATGTAAGACATCAACTATTGATAGATTATTATAAAAAGGTAATATATCTCTAGAATTCATTGGCACATAACATCATCTTACAGTTATTTTTAATAAGCCTTTAAATTTTGAGAATATGAGTTACATTAGACATGAGATAGGAATGATATATTTCCGAGGACTGGGCAATGATGTCTCACCAACAGGACTAACCGTTGGTGACTTGAAAATTGATCTCACCAATGTGCCTCCCTGACCATTGTTTAATTATTCTATTTTCTTTTTATAGAATTTGAAATATATATATTCTATTTGTTTTATTCTATTTTAAGTCATACTCTATATTTTATGTTTTCAATTCCCTAAGTGATAAAATTAAGGGCCAATCCAAATATATTTTTTCCTCACTCTCTTACTCTCAAGCTCCTACCATCGAACCTTTATCTCCATTGCTTTTATCTTTCTCTATCAAACAAATCACTTCAAAGCACTCTAAAGAGCAAGTGTCAAGTTTTCCCTTCACGGATCTGAGGATACGTAGAATCCATCCATGAAGCAAAGTTTCAAATCTAGTTAGTATATGCCTAATCCCAAACCTATTCATCCCAACCCCACATTCCATATCATAGCCCTTGAAAATGAAGTTCAATTGGATTGTATATTGTCTAGTATGTCTGTTTGGATGAATGTGTTGCAATCCCATGGGTAGTTGGAGTGGTTCTCCAATAATGAGGGGCCCTTTTATTAAATGTTTTTACAAGAGTTATTCCTAAATGTTGAGTTTATATAAGAAGGAACTGAAATTTTATGGATGATATTGATATTGTATGGTAGGAGAGTGTCCATTTCATCTAGTAATTTGGAATAATGCTTGAGTATACCTCATGCAAGTGTTTTTGATGACCATTTGGGAATTACCCTCCCAAAAACTGACCTCTTCAGTTATGAGTTATATTTGACAGAGCTGACTAAAAATTGATATCATATAAGGCCTATTGATTCATATCTTGATTGTTAGTGCAGTATTTTGTTTAAAGTCATTCAACATAAATTATGTCCCAAGAAATTGAAATTTTCTTATCTTATGTTTCATGATGTTTACTTGATATATCTATTGAAGAAAGGTCCTAAGGTAAATATCTAAAAATATATGATAGTTCATATCAGTGAAATGATCATGAAATATTTCCTGCAAAAATATATATTTTATGCTAAAATTAACTCTACCATGTTGATGGTCATGGGATTAGTAAATAAAGATGATGAAACAATTTCATCATGTGCTTGTTTTTCCCAAAAAAATAAATCGGTAAGAGGATGAGAATGATTAACATGATAATGGTAATGATTAGAATGAAGAATATAAGAATAATGAATATGACATAAGATCTAGTAGTGATGAGGAAGAATATGATGAAGATGAAAATTGATGTGAATGTGAGGAAGGTGATGGAGAATGAGGAGAGGATGATGGAGAAGATGAAAATGAAAGAGAAAAAATATAACGTGATGATTTAGATAGTGTATCAGACAATATTATTGATGAATAAATCCTGGTGGAGATATTATGGATATAACCATAGATTATGTTGATGATGAGATTCCTATTGATTATCTTGAATTATAATAGAAAGAATAACCAACTGTGGAATCCCATAAGTATGATGAACAAGTTGTAATTGAAGAATGAGGTCTTCATGTCCATGTTGAAATGGATATAGTTGAAGGGAATCCTCTGACTATCCATGTTCAGGAAGAAGTACATGTTGTATGAGATGTATCTTTGACTTTAATAAGGGAGTTGGATTATTCAAGAAAAATGCCATCAGCTGACTGTAAGAGAAAATAAAAAAGAGATATAGTTTACTTTCATTCTCCAATGGATGATATTGTGGTCCCTATATAGAGGAAAGACCCAGGGTATGCGACTCTAGGATTAGAATACCCATATACAGAGGATAGGGATCCTCCCATAACTCCTACTATTGGTTCATAATCTAGTGTGTATATCACCAATGATGATTTTACTGCCTTCAAAAAAGAATGTTTGGATGTTATTAAATCATCCCCTTTAATGCCAAATTATATAGTTTCTAGAATTTGAGGAAGATATGATTTGATTATTACTAAGAGGGTTATATCTCAAGTTGAGCCAATATTTATCAATGATGAGGAAGGAGTTGTTTCGCGTAATCGGAAGAAGATAAATGAGTTGACTAGAATGTGTTTTTTTCACTAACAAGATAACAAAAAAATATTATGAAGAAGTTGAAGGATCTATGAAAGCTCAATGAGACACCACTTATGAGTCTTCTTAAGTAGTTAATCCTTCATAGACTCTAATTTTTTATATTACACAGTTGATATTAGACAATCGAGATATTGTTCAAGGTGCCTCCATCATAGCTGCTCAAGTTTCTCACTCTCCAGATGCTGTGGTGGGGAAATAATGTATTTAGAGCAGAACTTAAGACTATGATGGCTATCATTGACCGTGATAGTATCTCAAAATTCAGGTAAAATTATGATCATATTTATGCCACGGTCTTTATTTATTCTACTAGTGCTACTACATCTCAGGAAAAAATAACCCCGAAATTAGATTTCTATTTCTTTAGAAATTACACCAAAAAATAGTTGACCAGTCACTTTTTGTATTTTTTGGGTTATTTGTGGTCGCCTCTAGTGACTCTGGATTTCAAAGAAAATGTTACATAGTGAAAATAGTTTACTACTACCATTTATATGTTCATGGAAAATAAGGATGATTTTCATAAGTCAATGACTTATGGTGATGAGGTCATTAGGGAATTTATCAACTTGATCAAATCATACTAGCACCATCACAGCACTACTATTATTGCTCCTCTGACTGCTCCAATCAAGAATGTTTTTCCTCCATCTACATATTGTTTTTCAACCTCGGCACTTTTGACCATGACTCCTACACAAGATCTTAGCCAGATGAGACATGCCATCGAACAAGAAATCGCATGACCTACTTGCCCTTCTAGAATCAGCCTTTCTCCTTCTGTTTTCACATAAGATCATATTCTTTTCGTCTCTATCCACATTGATCCTCTAACTACTACCTCAAATGAACCTTCGGCTCCTCCCTTCATCTTCTTCTGATAATTAAATGGATGTTATGGAATCAGATGTACCCAATAAGTAGTTCCATCATTTTTTATAGTGATTTCACGTACTCTTTTTTTGTACTCTTTGTGTTATCAGTTATACTAATTTATTAATGAACTACTCTCTGTGTTTTCTATAATTGTTATTTAATTTTATGTTTTCTTTTTAATAATCCCTATATGGGGAGAAATAATAGGGAATCTCTCTCAGGGGGAGTTTATGATTGTTATTCTGATTAAAAGGGAACATAAAATTGATAGACCATTTAACAACTAATCTTTTTTTAATGTAATATATACTTGTGTTTCCTATAAATAATTCATTTCAATAATTTTTTAATATGTTAATCATATTTTTTTTCTAACCATTATAAATCAATTTAATTTATTTTGTATATAATTCTATGATTTGTGATTATAAATTATGTGGATATTATTGGTGTCATATAGTTTTAATTATCTGAAATCATTCATAACAATGCTAATTATGACCCATTAAAACAAATCATGTTTATTAATGTTCAATTATAATCTAAACCTCTTTTTCTAATTCATACATAATAAAATAACATTACCAATTTTGGTTAAGTATGATCTACTAATACTTGTAATACCGATAAACAAGCTACTGATACAAGATTTACTAGTGACATAATCCATTGATGAGTTGAGTCTCCAATAGATAGACTCAAGATTGTCACTATGTATGACCTATCAACAGCCAGACCTACCAATAGCTTGACTTAACAACATCATGATCTACAAAAACCTTGAACTGCCACCAACCTGACCTACAAATAATATTTCCTACCGACAAACTAACCTAATCGACTAACGTCCAACCTACCGACAGAGTGAAAGATCAAAACCTATAATTTTCACTAAGTATGAGCTACTTAAAGTGGATCTGTCGACATGTCATCAACCAATAGAATGATATACCAATATCATGTGACACCAATAGTCTATGCTACTAAAAAAATGACCTTCTGACGATTTGGATATTAAATTTTAAATTACCTCAAAAAGTCATCTGTTTGAAATTTAGTATTACTTATTATATTAATGAGAATGTCATCCTTTTATAAAATTTTTTTAATGATGATAGAGAACAGAATGATCTACAAGTAAACATGATTGTTTCTTGTATAAAGGGAATATCTCAATTTAAAAGATAAAAAATATGAGAAAGATGCCCCAAGAAGAAACACACAGAGCTATTCATGCACTATAGTGGAAAATATAAAAGCTACCAACAGTTCATATAGGAAAACACTGGTGAGAAACATATTTCCACCAATCAAAAAAATGACAAATTAGAGGACATTTAAAATCTGAATATCCTTTTACCTCACAAAGAATAGAAAACAAAATCAACCACAAATCATTATTTTGGTATTTGTTTATAGAATGCGACTCGAGATTCACTTCGATTATCCGGAAAGAGTCTAAGATCTTCACAAAACATCACATAGAGCATCCTATAATCTTCTTATCCTTTTTCTCTACTATGTACATTATTCACATTTTTTATCATTAGGTCCTTATTTTTTTAAACACACACAAACAAAAATTATAATCCAGAAAATACAAAGATATATTCACCAATTTAACTTTTTTACATCAAACACACCCTTAAATAAAAGTGGAAGTGGTCCCTTAAAGGCACATCTCTTTGTTTTACACTCTCATGAAAACTGTGGAAGAGGTCTCGTGACCTGGATAGTTTGTATACTATTTTTTCCCCGATCCAGGGTGTCAATCATGATTATTTAACATAAAATATTTGGTTGCAGGTGATCACCATGTGGATATGGTTTGGTATCGGCTTGAGACTGAACATCTTGATTACTTATACAATTTGTTTTTCATGATTAGATTTCTGTTCCTTTGTATTTACTTCATAATACTTAACTCTTCATTGGTATTTAATCTTAGATAGTGTTTACATTAGAATTTCATCATAGAATGATTTCATAAGATGGAATAAAAACTTATATTTTTTAAACTAAGAATTAATAATGATTTATGAAATATTTCAAACAAGAAAAACTTTTATAAATTTGATACAATGGATCAATAGTATGTATTTGTTTTGAAATTGGGTGATTTTTTAAACAATTAATTTTATAAAAAAAATTATAGAAACTATTTTTAGCCCCCCCCCCCCCCCCGTTGAGTAACCGACTCTGAACATCAATTACCATTCTATGAGTAATTTTGTGATGATTGTTTTATGAACTTATGAAACCCATATATATATGATTTTCCTTATGTTATGGGAGGGAATGAAAACATATATACCCCCAATGAAATGGGTAAAGATTTATATCTAGAGAGATAAACAAGACTAGACAGGGGAGTGAAACTAGTTTAGTAAGAGCCTATATCCCCATTGATAATCTTTAGAGTGATACATGATTAATACAATGGTTTCAGGGGTGATCTCATTCCACTATGTTAACCTTGGTAATGATACTTGAATACTAATTAAATTATTTTCAATGATTATGTTTATGCCACAAATCATTGTCGTATGGTTTTGTTATTCTCTCATGGATCATGTTCTATGATTCTATTATAATTTAGGGCTTATAAACTTCCCAGATTTTTTCCGTGAATAATGATTGTGATAATTTATATGAAGGGGATAGGATAAAAATATTATGATAATATTCTCACACCTATATGCTCATTTTATGAATATGTAACCATAGATAACATCTTTATTTAATCTTACAGGGAATCTAAGCTCACCCATTATTATTTTTCATATACACATGATATAGAAAAATTTGTTAGGTATGTAATTTATAAGAAGGGTTATAGAAATTAAAAACATAGTGGCAAGATGTTTTAGTTCCCTTATGAACCAATTGTTATGTATCTTTGATTCCATATATATATACCTATATGATTCTAATGAGTATAATTTTTTATTTATTTGTTATTCATATAATTATGTCTTATATATATGTGTGAAAATTATTTTTTACTATATTAATTATCAAATAAAGTATTAGTTATCCATTGGAATCTAGGATGATAAAACTATAGTGATAAAAATAAGTATAATTCTAATTATAATAAAATATCATGGAACATTAATGGAGGATATAGATTGTGGTTTCAAAGAAATCACATCCCTTTATTGAGAGAAAAAGAATACATGTATATGGAGCAGTTATACCTAAATTTATTAACAATGAAATTCATGAATTTTCCTTTGAACTGATCTCCACCTGGTGAAATATAATAGTCTTTTCTAAACATCTAGATTGACAGTACCTAAAGGTATTATTTATATGTTTTTTAAGTATTCTTGAACCACCATGAAATATTTTAATAGATGATGACAATTAATAACCTTGGTTAAACAAAATGTGAATTATATTTAAAAAAACATGTCATTATTTTGATATCCTATAAATGATATTTCATGATAATGTGGTTTCTCATTGTGGAAATTTTCATCACATTATGTGTTTAGGTTTTAGTCAATGGATGAAACATGAAGGAATCATGCTAATGATTAATGTAATAGAAAATAAGAGTAATTCACTCCTGATAAACCAAATTTTGATATAGTTGTAATGAAAAATAACATATCCATGCTTGAAAAAAGTTTTGAAGATATAAATCTTGCTGAACTTCCTAATGATAAAATGTGGGATCAATATTCAATTGAGCCAATTATGATGAAACATAAACCTTTTATTAGTATACCAAAAGATAAACTAGTTTCTGAAAAAGGAATTTGTAGCATTGAAATGATATTTTCCATTCTCCAATTTTTTGACCATGAGAAATTAATTTTTTCTCACTATCATTTTATAGGTGAATAAATCAATGATACGATCATATAAAGAAAACTACCCAAAAACAAAATTTACTATATGTGGTGGGATGAGTATATGAAATTATTTTTTAATAAGTAATTTAGATATATATCCATAAGATAATATATAAGGAATTAATGGAACTAAAATAGAATGATTATGAATCCACTGATACATATGAGGAAATTCATAAAATACCTGTGAGGTACACTTTTGGAATTATTATCCAGATTAAGATAATGGTTGATCAATTCCTCAGTGACCTGAAAACATATCCCTAATGAAAATTATCCATAAGGGGCTTTAGTATCTTGGATAAAACATTTGTTGTGATATCATGGTGGAAATATAGATTACTGTTACCCATAAATCTTATTGTTTTGAGAAGAAATGAGTGACCAAATTCATGGAACAGTATAAAAACCATTGATATGAGAAGATGAAACTTTTTTCATGCTCAATGTGTGGAGGGAAACACAAAAAGTGTTTTCAGAAAGGGACCATGAATTGTTTTATGATTGGAAAGGAACATTATTAGAAAATATAACGCTAATGTGGTGGGAAAAAAGTAAACTAATGAAAAGATTATAAAAAATCGTAGTGTAATGCACCACCCAAACAATAATTTTTTAAATTTAATTAGAATGGAAATTATGCTAACCAGAACTGAAACCTAAAGGATAATAAGGATGATTAACATAAATAACCTATTAACCTAAGAGAAAAATTCAAATCTCATTCGATATCTATTTCTGATGATTGGAATGATAATAATTTGGTGAATGTAAAAATTACAATCTACTCTAGAACTGTGGATGTTTTCTTCCATTTTAGATCAATTCACTCTTTTATGAATAAATAATTTTTTAAGAGTACTGTAGTACCACCTAGATGGGTAGATATTGAATTATCAGTGAGAATCCATTATGTTAGAATGTTTGAATATCAAGTTTATGATTCTTACCTTGTTGATGTTCATGGGAATTTGTTTCCAGAAAATAATTTTATTCCCCCTCTAGTTGAAGGTTATGTTATTATATGTATGAATTGAAATTATATATTTAAACCCCACATCAATAACCTAATAAGGAATTCATATTTTATATTCAAATCCAAACCATTATCATCTATTAGGGTGATAATAAAGAAACATTCTGTTGGAAATTTCATCCACTAATGGGTATTTATTCCTATTCAAAATGAATGTTTATAAACGATGGTTGGTGAAAAACTCATCATTGATGATATAGATATAATTCAAGTGTTTGTTGATGTATTTTGATAAGATATTCACATACAAAAACCAAATAGTTATGTTTTGTTTTTAAAATAACTCATACCTAATACCAAAAAGATTTCATAGATTCCCTATAGAATAACACTAATTATGTTGCATGAATGAAAGAATAAATGCTAGGAGAATATTGATAAGATATTTATTCATCCAATAATATAACCTTATGGTGTACCGATTTTTTACCCCAAATATATATTAAACAGAATCTGCATTTATTATTAGGAACATTATAAGATAACTATAGAGAACACATATTGGCTACCCTGTAGTGAATTTTTTTTTATAAAATGAATGGTGGTATATACATTTAAAAGTTTGAACTTCATAATGGAAAACATAAATTGACAGTTAAAAAAGGAGGATATACCCAACACTTAATTCCATACACGATATGGACACTATAAATATATCGTGATTCAATTTTTCCATTCAAATTCACCCATTGGATTTATGGATATAATAAATGGATTCTTCGTAGATTACATTGATCTTTTTTCAATAGTATTTAAATATGATATATTTATATATTAAATTAGAAAATATTATCTTCAGTATCACATTAGTAATGTGCTAAAAAATAGTAAGATTTATTTTTGAGAAATATTCCTAATGATATAACTCTTCATACGAAAGGATTAATTTGTAGGTTACATAATTTCAAGAGAGGTTATATTGGTCAATCCATCAATGACCAATATTTGTTGAACATTTTCCCAGACCAATAGTTTTGATAGATATCAAATTTTTTCTTGGGATGGATGGGTAAAATTAATTTTTTTTAAACTTTTTAATGACTATATAATTTGTATACCTTGTTAACTCCAAAGGAATCCATGTAATTTTTTCATAAATGAAGGTGTGTAAAATTTAAATGGAATTAAAGAGAAGGTCAATTAGTTCACCTTTCCATACAGGACCCTACAATGGAGATGGGTTTGTAATATATAGTGTTGAGTCAAAGTGGTGTTAATATGTGTTATCTTGTCTAATTAAGTGGTTATATTTCATACCGCACTAAAAAGGAAGGGTTTTATGAAAAATCACCAAACTCATGATTTAGAGACAACTGCAGTAATTTTGTAATTATTGATATAGAGTAACTATCATTAAGAATAAATGTGTGGTTTATAAACTAATCATAAAATATTAAATTTTATATTCACATTTAATTAATTGAACATGCACTGAAGAAGATATATGATAATTATTGAAGATTATGATTGAGTAATATATAACAACCCTTGAAAATAAAAAAAGGTGGCCGATGCATTGAGATGATATGATAATTATAACATATTCATACCAAGTATTACTAGTGATAAAATATGTTTTATTTGAAATAGATATATCTATAAATCATTATGGAAGAGTAGAAATAATGTATTTATAAATGGTATTTCATACATATATATAAGTTATGAATTTAGAGGCATTGATGGACGATATAGAGCTGTAGAAGTAGTGAAATGTTAATAAGTTTAACCATTATTATAATGGAATGAAAATGAACATGAACTATCTATGTCTTCTATACATATAATATTATAAGAAAAAAATTTCAGTGGAATATCATAGTTCTATATTCAGTACTCCTCATGGAAGTAAAAATATGTATTAATATTGGATAGAGTATATCTATATGGGTGGCATTAAAAGAGATAGTTAAGAGTTTGAATCTCAATTATTGGTTTGTACGAAAGTTAGGGATGAGAGAAAAAAACCTAAATTGATCTTATAACCATTACCCAAACCATAATAGATATGGGAAGACATCACTACAGATTTTGTCTTTGGAATATCCAAATCAATTAAATAGAACAATTCTATATGGGTTGTAATCGATTTACATATGAATTCAACACACATATTCTATATCGGAGAATATTTCCCTCTTGAAAATAATACAAGATAAACATTAAGGAATAGTCATGTTTTATTGGAGTACCAAATTCAATTGTATTTGACCAGGATCCGAGTTTTAACTTGTTGTTTTGTTGAATTTTTTTTGAAGTATTTAGATATAGAGTTGTGTTTTAGGATTGTGTATCATTCTCATATAGATGATATATCTTAGGGAATCATTCAAACCCAAAATGATATTTTGATATCCTATTTTATTTTTATAAAAGTAGGATGAGATCATCACCTTCATATAGAGAGTTTTCATATAGTAATAGATTTTACTCAATAATTTAGATGACTCATTTTGAATCCCTATATGGAAAGAATTGTAGAACTCAAACAGGATCTGATGAAGTTAGACAAAGAAAGTTATTGGGAACTAAGATAGTATAATGAGATATCATATATGTTTGGAGCCATTAAATAACACATAACAGAAGAAAAAATTGTACATAATGTTATATGGATTATCGTCAATGTGATATATAATTTTAGGTTATTGAGATGGTGTTTCTATGAATCTATCATTTGAATAATTTTAATACATTTAAAAATAATGGAAATATGTACAGAAGGTACATTTTCACATTTTATATTGTTGCTCATATAGGGATAGTATATTAATAATTTTCTCTTCCACTGAGAATCTCTCTAGTCCACGATGTGATCTTCATTTCTCTCCTATGTAATTACATACTTGTACTGTCACATGTACTAAACTCACAGAACAGACCACTATATCATAATATTTTCAATTATAAAAAAACATTGGAGATCATATATCATATATAGATGTTGAAATGAAACAATATCACTCACTTGGTCAATTTTTTGTGGCACAATCACAAACTTAAAGAATTTATTTGTGAATTTAATGATATGAATAGGTAGAAGTATAAAAACATGTTTGTATGAAAGTGATTTAATTTTTTGAGATAGATTAATTTTAAAAGGGTTATAATCTAACACATTTATATTTTATGTAATATAATTTTCATATAAATTTATTTTATTTAATATGTTTTGTTAAACGCAACACTAAGTATAAATAAACCATGATATACTATTAAATTATTATTATATAAGGTGGTAGTTATTATTTATCCATTAACTTGGGGTATATTAAAATTTATAAATAAATGATGAAAATATATGGTTTACCCTTGTATAAAATAAATTCATTTGATTTAAATTTGTTATAAACTAAAATAGAAATCACTTTAATGTACAAGAATGGTTTTTTTGAAATACATTTTTATGTGTGCATTGTGGTTTTATTCTAAAAGATTAAAATAATAAATATTTTAGAATTATAAAAATGAAATGTTTATATTATCTATTAAATCAATTTTATTATCATTTATCTCAAATGTCTTTATTATCATGAGATAATAATAATTCCAATTTAATGCTGAAAAAATAAATTTTTCTAAAAAAGATCTTCTCTAACTAATTTTTTTTATGACATTATTTTTTAAAAAAATATTATAAAATTCATTAGAAAAAAATTAATAAATTATTTAAATCAAAATTTCAAAATCATATTAGGGTTAATTATTAATAATTACACAAATAGATTAATTTTTTGATGAATAGTGGAAAATACATATCCTTAGTGAATATAAAATTTTCATTTAAAGTATTTACAATGATACGTTGAGTTATAAAATATAATTAATGTAAAATTCGTCAAATTGTAATAATATTATAAATATTTAGATCATATTAATCAATTTTATATTAAATTATTATATGAAAAAGTTTTTATAGTTATAATAACTATTTGTTTCAAAAAACCCTTTTTCATTACATTTACGAGTTTAAATTTAAATCACATTTTGGTAGATATATTAATTAAAATTACTCAAATGGATTATATATATATATATATATATATTAGTAATAATTAATATTATATACAAATAAACCATTTTTATTTTTTCTTAATGAATAATTATAAAAACAAAAATTATTTAACAATTTTATGTTTATAACGGGTTTATCGGGGATTAAAATAGAATGATAAGTGAAAACATCACCTATAAACCAATTCAATTCATATTGGATGTCCGTATATAAACCTTATATCATATAAGGATCAATAATGATCCATTTTTGATCCTCATGGTGGGTGTGAACACTACTGGAAATTAGATCTTTCCCAACGCTTCTATACCAATGGTTTTCAAAAACCGTTGGTATAGGTCCCCTTTCCCAATGGTTTGGCCAAACCGTTGGGAAAGGCCCCCAAATTGGCCACTTTTTCCAATGGTTTGGCCAAACTGTTGGGAAAGGTAGACCTATCCCAATGGTTTGGCAAACCGTTGGGAAATACCCTCAAATTGGACACTTTTCCCAATGGTTTGGACAAACCGTTGGGAAAGGTGGACTTATCCCAACGGTTTGGCCAAACCGTTGGGAAAGGTCCCCAAATATGCCACTTTTCTTAACGGTTTGGCCGAACCATTGGGATGGGTCTACCTTTCCCAACGGTTTTCCCAAACCGTTGGGAAACGTGGGCCAAAATTCAACAGAATGAAAATCACAACCAAGACCTATACCAACGGTTGTTAAAACCGTTGGTATAGACCTATACCAATGGTTTTAACAACCGTTGGTATAGTTACTTTCATTTTTTATCGGACCTTCGTACCAAGAACTTTATATAAATCAAAATTTAAAATATTTATGGGAATACATATATATATTTATGTAATTATGATCACAAAAGTCATGTTAGGTTAGTGGTTGAGTCGTTCAATTATAAACGAGGGGTCCTGGGATCAAATCCCAATGGATGTTTTATTTTTTGGAATTTATATACCAATGGTTCCATTACCGTTGGTATAGATTTCATATTACCTATGCCTACGGTTTTTGGAAAACCGTTGGTATAGACCTATCCCAACGGCTTACTTGGCTACGGTTATCCAAACCGTTGGTATAGGCTATACCAACGGTTTGGAGGCCTATACCAATGGTTCCAAACCGTTGTTAAAGGTTAGTTTTCCAGTAGTGGAACTGTGGGTATATCTTTTTAGTCTTAAAATTTCCATGTTATTCTTCTCCCCATCTTATAAAAGGGAACACATCTCCTAATCTCCTCACACATCCATAACCATTTTTTAAACCCAAAACCTTCCAAAATGAATACCATAATTTCCTCCCAACATTCTGGATGATGTTTTTTAATCAGTAACACCTCTTAAGAAGGATTTTTGTATAAACCAAAAGAGGTTTTCCGAAAAATAGGTATTATTCTTAAACACATATTCTTGTTTTATTTATTCATCGATATAACTTAAATATTTTTAAAGTATGATGATATAGAAGAATAATTATATAAAAGTTAAATTAAATTTTTTTATTTTAATTAAGTAACCAATATTCTGGTCCTCTTCTATCAAATGTGAAATAGAACATTCGCTAATGTGTACGATAGCCTACAACCCCATGAATCGATGTAATTCAATTTCCACGACCACCTATCACGTTTTTATATAATGATGGATTTAAAGTTTATATAAGGTAACTAGGAAAGAATTACAGTTATGTAATTATTCTGTTACATATACCTTCTTACATTCCAATTAGTTGAAAAATGATAATGTTCGTTGTGCGTACGTGTGGAGTACTGACTCCGAGAAGTTACATGAAATGTTTTTTGTTTAATTTTTTCATAGATGGTAATAACTGTTGATTTAATGGATATATAATATATATATGATATATAAAATATTTTTAAATTTTAATTAGAATTTTACATTCTTTCACTACTTCCGTCAGGAGAATAGAAATAACGTTAATGTATATATATAACTTCTCGACTCATGGAATGATGATGTTAATTTTCCTATCTCTAACTTCTGATAGTGAAAAAAACATATATATAATTTTTTATATATATTATTTATAACATTACTATAATTTTTCAGATTATTTAACTATAATTAATGAATAAGGAAAAAACTGATGAACTAAAAATACATTAAAAGAAGGGCAGTTATCATCTAAATATTGATTTTAATAATGAATTTTTGATGTAATAATATATGTTATTATATATATTAATTTGTTATTAATAGATGTTTAATAAACATATATTTATTATAAAGGGGGTTTTAATGTCTATGAAGAATGTTGTTGCTTGAGGTAATTTATTTTCATCTTAATATAGTTTCCATCGCAAACATGGCACATTTTGCACATCTTTCATTCTTGGGGTGTATATAATGACCATGATATTAATTTATGATTATTCTCATAAAAATAATGATAAAAAATATTCATAGAATATTAATTCATTTATTGGGTTTGATATAGAAATTTTAGAAAAGTGGTTAGGGTTTTATGACATAATCTAATGGTTTATCAGGAATGATTATGAGTATGCTTTACATGATGAAATATTATGATATACCAGTCAATAAAATAATGAAATTTAATCAAATCTAGTTATTTAACTATATTTCATGTTTCTATTCATTTTAAATTATTTATTTATTCAATAGTTTTAAATAATATTTTCAAGGTAAACGAACTTTATTCCTCTCTTCAATAAAAAAACCTTTATCTTCCATGTCCATGTTTTAACAAAATGTATTCATTGATGTTTTTGTATTCAACAATGATTGTTAAATTTCAATTTAATCCTTGTATTTGTTATATTTATTTAAAAATTAATCATCTTGTCATTTTTTCTACTAGGACGTTTGTAATTTTTACATAAAATGTGGAATGAATATTTGTTTTATCATGCATAAAATTAATGTTATTTCAAACCATCACATATTATCAATTATTTTAATGATTCCATTACATTATTACAATTTTATTTTAAAATAAATTTTTTTCTTTAATATTTTTAAAAAATTTATTTTTTAAATTTTGTATTCTATATGAATGGGTTATTTTCCTAAAGAATATTTTTAATGATATTTTAATGGTATTTAAGTTCATCAGTGAAAAATTCCATTATTATAAATCTTTTTTACTGGGGAGATGATCCAATGACTCGATATATATTATTATTTTGGATTGAATATGGTTATTATAAATAATATTTTATGAATTTCGCTTCATTTCCATGAGTTATTCTTACGAAACGGTTTGTTTTCCTTGGATTCTTCTATGATGAAATATTTATAAATCCCATTCCCATTCTATGTGTTATTCTATGATTAATGTTTTATAATCCTTAAGAAACATCTATATGGTTTTCATTGTGTGATAGAAAGGCACACAATTCTATATCCCTCTAATGAACTGGGTAAATATTTTCATCTAATGAGATAAATATGATTGACATAAGGATTGAACCTTGTTTAGTATGGGACTATGTCCAATACGATAGCCTTGGGTGTCAACAATGAATACCATGATGGCTTGAGTAGTGACTCCATTCCACTATTATATCCAAGGGAATGAAGCTTTACATTTAACTAAATTATTTTCTATTCTTATATATATATTATAATTCTATGTCTTATAGAATTTGTATTATCTGATAGCTCGTGTTCTTTTATTCCTTTATAATTCATGGATTATGAACAAAAATGATTTTTACCAAATGTTATAATTTTTATATTTGACATATAGGGTATGTACCTCAAATGTTAAGCTTGTATTATCATACCCTTATGCTAATTCTATTTCTATGTAATCATTGATAGCACACTTGTTTACCCTTACTGATAATATGATCTTACCATTTCTTATGTTTATTATCCCTATGTTTTAAAGAAATGTATTATTTTTTATATGTATAAGAGGGGTTCTAGACATTAAGAACATATTTTCATATGTTTTAGTTCCTTTATACACTAATTATTATGTATCGCTGTTTCTATTTATAATTGAACTATATGATTATGGAATGGATTATTATGTTATATAAAGAATAATCATAGAATAATATTTGATATAAATGTAATAAAATTTAGGGTCAACACACTCAATCATGAAGAACTATTTTCCCAGTATGAGTAAGTGTATAAGGAGGTGAGAAAACCATTTCAAAACTACTCAGAGGAAATGTACCTTCAAGATATTTCCTTCATAAAGATCATCCCGCTACCCTCCCGATGGATCTTATTTACAAATAGAAACACATTGTGGAAAAAAAATTGATCCAATACATCTACTTAATCTGGGGGATAGATAAAAAAAATATATCAAGATCTAGTGGTGGAAGGATCTCAAGACATCCCTCCAATATTGAAACAACTTGGATTTTACATGATAAGTTATACAAGGACAACCAATATGGATTATTAAGAAAATATATATGTAGATCTACCATATCCTACCAATAAAATTTTCCCATTTTCATATTCTGTCATAGCTGGTCATCCATATGAATCATTTAGACACTATTGAGTGATTGATAACTCATTCAAAATCTTTGGAATCATAGTGTGCACCGGTACTTCCATATCGGAAGAATTTCCCTGAATGGGTAGATTCGACTCTTCCCCCACATAGAATTTTGAATCCAATATTTCCTACATTCAATGGATCATTGGATATATAACTACATCTGAACATTTCATGTCACGATACATTTTGTAACCCTTTAGTAGAAACAATATTCCAAATATATGTATTTCATGCAGACATTTGAGGGACTGGACCTTGTTTGGAATACCACTCTTCCAACAAGGTCAATCAAAGGGTTGTATGTTCTTCACATATTGTCTCTCTATATATTCTACTATATGGTATTGAATATGATGATAAATCACATATTAAAATTAATACAATAAGTTAATGAGAGGGTATCATGTTTCTTTTCTAGATTAAAGGTTTTAACATACTCCAAAAACATATATATTAATCAAAAACACTTATGGAAACTCAATATAGATAACATCCATGACTAGTAAAAAATATTATACATTAGGAGGAAGTATCCCAGAATATTATAGGAACATTATGTAGTGTCATAGTGTAAGGATTATTCTATTCATTGAATTAAGGATATGTCTTATCCAACATTTACTATTCAAGGAAAGAGAACTTGTAAAGTGGAAACTATAACAATGACACATAATCAGGATCCTAATCTAGTTCTAGACCCATATTCCATTACTTATAACATAAAATATCCTCTTAAATGTAAAAAAACTATAATAGAACCCCCCTAATCATGAGATAACGGAGCATAGATATCATTAATTAAAATATTGGAAGAATACTATTTATTTTATCCATGATATAAAACATCCGCATAGATTTATAGTAGATATGTAAAATAATATTACATGGATTACTTATCTTAAATTCATAGTTATGTTGGCCTAAATGAAAAAATTACTTAATTAAACATTCATAAAAAATTTTAAAACATCATCTATGGTTTTTCAACGTAATTAAAAAATTAAGGGTTTAATGTGGGAAGGTAATGAACGGTGAACCACTATCACAAGTTTTATACATTTATACTTTCACCCAAGAGGAGTAATAAGAATAAGAAAAGGTTACTAGAAAGGGTCAATATCTATAAAAGTATTGGATGACAATTAATATTATAAATCAGACTCCTCTAATCCTTGGGAAATAGTTAAACCCAGCGATTGAACACCAAATATATTTTCTGGTCGTTCCAGCAAATACTTCAACCGTACAATTGTTACAGCCCGAGATTTTATAAAAAATATTCTTTTTATTTCACTAATGTCTTGTGTTGTACACTACACGAAAAGGATCTTGCACAACACACATCCTTGACTTGCCTTGCATTACACGCAATCGCGACCTTCCTCGATAGCGTGTGTAGTACGCAATAACGAGTTTCACTAAACAGCGATATGCTATTAAAATGTTATTAAAACTAGCCGTTATGAATAGTAATAACCACTTTTTGAAATTTTTTAAATTTTATTTTTCAAAATGGATTTCATTTTTGGATTCGGAATATCGAATTTATCCTAAGGTGAAATTTTGGTACATTTCGGATAACTTTCATATTCTGATGAATAGTGAAAATTACTAAATTTTAATTAAAAACAACTTTTTTAATCGAAATAATTAATATTGATAAATTATTAATTTGAGTGGTTTTAAAGTGTATTTAGAATATATTTTTACAAATTAATACAATGTTGGTCATTGGATGTAATTTCACATTTAAACCAGTTATAAACTAGTGTCAATCTTTTGATAGATATTGTTTCTTAAAAACACGCTATTTATTTTAACAGCGGGATTTAATTATAAAATTAATTAATGAAACTTCTATGTTATGAATTTGGAAAAATAGACTTCATTTTTGAGTTCGGAATATGAAATATAGCTTAGGATGAAATTTTGGCATTGTTCTGAAAAACATCAATTTTTGATGAATTGTGAAACTACTAAGTGGTAGTTAAAAAAACTGAATTTTTCATAAAACTTAATTTTACCGCTTCTGTGAATGGAATTTCAAAAATCCGAGAGACACGGTTGATGTCAGTAAGTAAAATGTGGTTCAATGAGATGAAAATAATTTTTGGTGAATAGTAACTTTTTACTTTTATTTACCACGGTTAAAAGTAAATAGGGTAATTAAGGGTAAGAATGATATTAATATTATCCTAAAACATGTCCTAATTCTATTGGATAAGTGTAATTCGACCAAAAACAACCTTATGAATAAAATATGACCATTTAGGCCCACTTGGATTAGATTAGGACATTTATTATTATTTAATTCAAAAAAGAGTTAAAAGAGTTAAAATCAAAGTTTATTTACTAAAACATTTTTAATATAGGGTTATACATAAGATAAATTAGACTATAAAAATTAATTAGAAAGATAAAAAGCTTTCCCACATAATTGTATTTTATTTGTAATTTTTAGACATCAAATAAGTTAATTTATTTATGACACAACGATGATGCAGTAATAATCTTATTAATGAAATATTGACATAATTGATGTTATAAACACCAAACTAAATATAATTTGAGACTTTTTATGAATTCCACTAATTTTCTAGGTTACTATGATATATTAGTGTTGATTTAATCAACTTGGTTCGAACATATAATTCTGTTATGACTTTCACAAAAATCATATATCAAATAGTGTCAAAATTGACACAAAATAGTTTTTAAATCAAATATTATATTATTAATTGTTATTTTATTCCTAAAAATCTAAGGTTCGGCCAAATGACTTAGATAAGGATATATATATTAATAATAAACAATTTGGGGTTCGTTTGGCATGTTATAGTATGTGTATTAACCATATAGTAAAAGAAAACAAAAAGACACGGTAAAAGTTAAATTATTTAACTTAGAGTTAAATCTAATTGATAAGGTTACAATAATACCCTAAACTTGTCTAAATCTTATTGGTTGATAGGATTTCGACCCATCCCCACATTAGCTTCGAAATAAGACCCTTTGGAACCATTATAAACCGATTTTGACTTTAATATAAAATAATATTTTGAGATATTCCTAAGGTGCCCCTCTCCTCCCTTATAAAAGGACACCTCCTCCCCCTCCTCCTCACACCAATTTGAGCACTCAAGCTCGGCCAACCTCTGCCAAAATCACTTCTTCACTTCCCTAGAAACATCCTAGAGGTTCTGGTCTTCCTCAAAGACCAATTTTAGTTCCCTAAGAGGAGGTCTCCAAAAGGCGCTTCAAAGAAGAGGTAATTACCGTTACCAATTCTTTCATCTTTATTTCTTCTTCCACTTCTTCTTCTTAGGTTGTTTCATTATGAAGTAATAACATCAGTATCACTCATATACTGATATGTTATTATAAGTATGAAACAACCCTATTTCACCATCTATCTATCCTACGGAAAAAGAAATCACCGCGCGTGCGTACGTACGGAATACCGTCTCCACGCCGTGGTGTAATCTATTTTCCACCACCACCTTAATGGATGGGTATAATGGTGTAAAGAATAACTATACATAGTTATTAAAACATCATATTGATTCTGATATATTGTATAATCCACTCCAATTCAATTCAATATTTATGGAAATGATATCATCGCTCGTGCGTACGTACGGACTACCGTCTCCACGACGCGATGAGATTCATTCTCCATGTTAACCATTAAAGAATGATTATAAAGTATATATAAGAAATAATAATGAAATATATGACATTATAAAGCTACTGGATTTATGTATATATATGTATGTCATCTACTTACTTCCATTCAAGACAATAAGGAAAGGAAAACAGCGTTCATGCGTACGTACGGACTACCGTCTCCATGAACGGTGTTTTTCATTTCATTTATCTATCTATTATATATATATATATACTGAATATATATGATATATAAATCATATTTTATATTCTGGAAGTAAGTAAATCATGATATAAGTAATAATAATGTCAAGAACAACAAGTCAGAACACCTACGATAAATGAAACGATTTTACCCAAAACGCTTCTTTAACATGGAATTTACAAAAGAACGGGTAATATAATGTCATAAGTGAACCATATATGATATCATAACAATGATTATGATTCTGTAATAAGTAAATGACATTATTTAAATCATTATACAGGAGGTTCGGACACTTACGAAGCAAATCGTACCTAAGGTAAGGGAAATATCGCAATCTCATTTTTATCTGAGATTGTTTTTACTTTGGCATTTACTGGGGTGTATTTTATCATCCACATCCATGTTCCCTAAATATGTAATATTGTTTCCATCCACTTACAATAGATTAAATCCAATTTTACCCTTCGGTGAGTTTTAGTAAAGAATATGAAAGGAATCTTTTGTCGCTTTTTCGTACGAGGTACTTTTTGACTTTTCCGACAAAAGTACGAAGAATGTTTTTTTTAACTTATACGGCCTGAATGGATTTTTAAAACATTATTTCCAAGAAACTTCCTTTACTAGTTTTCAAGTTTATTTTTAATCAACTTATTTTATTTTAAATTCGTATGACATGTTATGAAAGGAAAAATATTTTTTAAGAAGAAAAGATATTTTCCTCAAGAATGGAGTTCAAGTATTTTATCAGAATTATTTTCCATCTAAGATAATAAAAGGGTTCTGTTTTTATCCCTATTATTACATTGGTTTGATTATGTTGTGATGGAAATATTTTTATGAATTCCTTTATCTTATATGAATTGTTTTATGATGTCATGTTGTTTAAGAATCCCATTTTTATTACATGGGTTATGCGATGAAGTATGATTTATGATTATGTGGCACACATAAGAAAGGATTCATTATAAGATGGGTGGGACCTATATCTCCCTCCAATGCATTGGGTAACGATTTCATATCTCATGAAATAGAAAGGGCTGGAACGGTAGGTTATACCGGTTCAGTGAAACAGGACTGAAACAAGGGTTACTCGATTCAGAAAGGGACTTTGTCCACTAAGATAGTCTTGGCAATGAGTCTTGACTAACAAGAAATGATTCTCTATGATTATGTGTGTATGCCACAAAGATTAATGTTTTATGTTATGATTATTGGGATTTCATTTCACTACTATGATTTATCCCATGTTATGAAATTATACTCTCTTTTGCAGGTTAATATTTCCAAAATGTTATGTTCTTATGAATACGATGTGATTGATTTTTCTTTTGTTTACCCTTACTGAGCATTTGAGCTCACCGTTTTATGTTTTCTTTTCCCCAGGATATAAAGAAAGGTTTTAGGTAAAAAAAAGGGAAGATCTTTATGGGAGATATTGAAGATCTTTCACCACGATTAGAAGATTACGTTCTGAGTTTCCAAAGACACTAAACTATTACGATCCTTGTGTGTGTGTTTTTGTTATGTACTATGTAATCTGCAAATGTAATGTAATGTCCATGTAAGTCAGGCTTCGGGTCTTTACAGTTGGTATCAGAGGAAAGGTTTAGTCATCCTTTGGAAACTAGGATGTGAAAAAGTTTGTGATATCCCTAGAGATATTTCTAAGGTATGTCTAGGGATGTCTCTAAGGTTAAGTATACGTATAGGTTATAGTCCTAGAATTGTGCTAACGATCTTCGAATTTAACCTAAGATGTTAGATATTGAGGGTACTACCCCTTTATTATGTTGTTTTCCCTAGCATGATTTTTTCCTCTCACACTATTCTTTTGGGGTTTTAGACGATGGCTGGAACCCGAAGGAACCGTGTTGATCAATGCAATGGACAATGCAATGATTTTCCCCCTGAGCAACCAAACGATATGGGAGCTGGAATGCAAAATCTTGTAGCCATGCTCACACAACTTTCTCAAGCTATGAATCATGCAGGACTTCCAAACGAGCAAAGGAAGGAGCAACATTCTGTTGAATCCTTCATGAGGCAGCGTCCGCCTTCTTTCAGTGGGTCTACTGATCCATTAGTTGCTGAACAATGGATTAGTACTGCTGAAAAGATATTTTCAGTTCATCAATGTTCTGAACATGATAAAGTCATCTTAGTAGTATATCGTTTGGAAGGTGAAGCTGATCAATGGTGGAATCTTATCAAGAATACGAGGCAAAGAGATGAAATTGATTCCATGGAATGGGACGTGTTCAAGAACTTGTTTTTCAGTAAGTACTTCCCTCGTATTCTTCGAACGAAGATGGAGAAGGAGTTTCTTGAACTAAAGAAAAAAGATGATGAATCTGTTGGTATATACGAAGCGAATTTTACAAGACTTGCAAGGTATGCATCTGGCATTATCATCCAACCTGAAAGTAAAGTTGATCGATTTTTCAGTGGCTTAAAACCAAGTCTTCGAAGGGCATTAGCTATAAGAGACTTCAGTAGCTATGAAGAAATTGTGCGTTGTGCTATCAAGGTAGAAATGGAAGTTGGTGTTACATATCCATCTCATGGTTTTGACAAGAAATGAATGATGGTGTTCAAGGAGAAATCTCATAATAATGGTGAAAAGAAGATGAATGTTTCCTTATGCACAAAGTGTGGAAAGAAGCATGGTGGAGATTGTCTTAAAGGGACTAGAAAATGTTTTAAGTGTGGAATAGAAGGTCATCGAGCAGCTGAGTGTCGAATTAATGGAAAAAGGGATTCTAATGAAGTGAATAAAGCAAACACTGCAAAGAACGCACAACCAAAACTTCAATGCTTCAAGTGCAAGGAGATGGGACATTATGCCAATAAATGCCCTAATCCAAGGGTTAGTGATGATCGACATGAGCAACCGCTTAAGGCAAAGGACAAAGGGAAGTCACATGCGATCACTATTGGCAATGTTGAATATGACAATGATGTGGTGGAATGATTAAGTTTTTATGTAATTGGATTCCAAAATAATGTTGTATCATGGAATATTGGAATATTTATGTATTGGTCTAATGTGGTATTCAAAGTGATTGAGATATTATGCGCATAATGAAGGGAAAACGAGAAAATGAAATTTTTAACAGTATTCTTGAGCTCATGATTGATATAAGGACTAAGTGATATCATGGTTTGAGTATATAGAATTTTGAGGATTTTGGTATGTGGAAAGTGTTAACTTTAAATTGCATGCATGTTTTCACTAAGGTATTCAAGAGAATACATGATTAAGGCATTTGAATGTTTGGAATGTGACCAACAAGACATATATATGGGGATTAACGATAGTATTAAATCTTTGGTAATCGTTTTCACTATATTATGAGAATGGACTGCAGTATTATGGATAGGACTAAAGATTGGAATGGATTATGTTGGACATAAGTTAGTATTGTTTAAGGATAGAAGTTTTTTCGATATTATTTATGGGATGTTATAGTAATATAGTTTTAGAAAAAGGACAACCTGCAGGACGGGCGACAACCCATCGCTTCGGACAAGGCTGTGGGAATCGAACCCACAACCGAAGTGTGATTGGCCTTTATCGCCTACCACTGGCCTACAGGAAGTCCCTGTTTAGTAGAAACAAGTTTTATTATATTAAGCCGTATGATATATGAAGTATAAGTCCATTTTAGGAACAATATATGATTAATCTCACTATAGATCGACTTATGTATATAATTTTTGCTAACCTTTTGTTTGAGACAGATGGAATGACCCGTCATTCTATCACATGATCTGCTAACACTTCACAAATAAAAAATTCAACTTCATTTATTTAAGAGATGAAGTTGAAATTGTTAAAGGAACGAACAACAATGAGGTTGTACCAACATAAAGTAAGTATTTATTCTAATTCAAATTCTTTAACTTTAGGGAAACGATCTTGAAAACCAAAAATGTTGTCCTAGTGATCTTATATCTGATGAATCAGACGGTACCTTAGATCATCACAAATTTATGGCTTTGTGATTACTGGCTTTTCCATAGCCATGTTCTCTACCACTCTCCATCAGAACATGATGGTTAGATTTTTCTTCCATATCCATATTTTCACCTATGTGGAAACCCAGTGATTAGTTTATTTGGGTAACCGTTAGGTTTCATACTTTTGTTTTTAAAGATTGGTTTTGGTATTCCTTTTTATGATGTGGGATTCTATTAAAGAAACTTTCGAATAGTAAACCATTTATAACCCCGAAGAATTTCGAGGGCGAAATTCATTTTAAGGGGGGTAGAATGTAACAGCCCGAGATTTTATGAAAAATATTCTTTTTATTTCACTAATGTCTTGTGTTGTACGCTACACGAAAAGTATCTTTCACAACACGCATCCTTGACTTGCCTTGCATTACACGCAATCACGACCTTCCTCGATAGCGTGTGTAGTACGCAATAACGAGTTTCACTAAACAGCGATATGCTATTAAAATGTTATTAAAACTAGCCGTTATGAATAGTAATAACCACTTTTTGAAATTTTGTAAATTTTATTTTTGAAAATGGATTTCATTTTTGGATTCGGAATATCGAATTTAGCCTACGGTGAAATTTTGGTACATTTCGGATAACTTTCATATTCTGATGAATAGTGAAAATTACTAAATTTTAATTAAAAACAAATTTTTTAATCGAAATAATTAATATTGATAAATCATTAATTTGAGTGGTTTTAAAGTGTATTTAGAATATATTTTTACAATTTAATACAATGTTGGTCATTGGATGTAATTTCACATTTAAACCAGTTATAAACTAGTGTCAATCTTTTGATAGATATTGTTTCTTAAAAACACGCTATTTGTTTTAACAGCGGGATTTAATTATAAAATTAATTAATGCAACTTCTATGTTATGAATTTGAAAAAATAGACTTCATTTTTGAGTTTGGAATATGAAATATAGCTTAGGATGAAATTTTGGCATTGTTCTGAAAAACATCAATTTTTGATGAATAGTGAAACTACTAAGTGGTAGTTTAAAAAACTGAATTTTTCATAAAACTTAATTTTACCGCTTCTGTGAATGGAATTTCAAAACTCCGAGAGACACGGTTGATGTCAGTAAGTAAAATGTGGTTCAATGAGATGAAAATAATTTTTGGTGAATAGTAACTTTTTACTTTTATTTACCACGGTTAAAAGTAAATAGGGTAATTAAGGGTAAGAATGATATTAATATTACCCTAAAACATGTCCTAATTCTATTGGATAATTTTAATTCGACCAAAAACAACCTTATGAATAAAATATGACCATTTAGGCCCACTTGGATTAGATTAGGACATTTATTATTATTTAATTCAAAAAAGAG
Source organism: Viscum album (assembly GCA_963277665.1). Taxonomy (NCBI): domain Eukaryota; kingdom Viridiplantae; phylum Streptophyta; class Magnoliopsida; order Santalales; family Viscaceae; genus Viscum; species Viscum album. Next base: position 342,352,165 of record OY728162.1, on the reverse strand, counting down.
TTAAAAGAGTTAAAATCAAAGTTTATTTACTAAAATATTTTTAATATAGGGTTATACATAGGATAAATTAGACTATAAATATTCATTAGAAATATAAAAAGATTTCCCACATAATGGTATTTTATTTGTAATTTTTAGACATCATATAAGTTAATTTATTTATGACACAAAGATGATGCAGTAATAATCTTATTAATGAAATATTGACATAATTGATGTTATAAACACCAAACTAAATATAATTTGAGACTTTTTATGAATTCCACTAATTTTCTAGGTTACTATGATATATTAGTGTTGATTTAATCAACTTGGTTCGAACATATAATTCTGTTATGACTTTCACAAAAATCATATATCAAATAGTGTCAAAATTGACACAAAATAGTTTTTAAATAAAATATTATATTATTAATTGTTATTTTATTCCTAAAAATCTAAGGTTCGGCCAAATGACTTAGATAAGGATAGATATATTAATAATAAACAATTTGGGGTTCGTTTGGCATGTTATAGTAAGTGTATTAACCATATAGTTAAAGAAAACAAAAAGACACGGTAAAAGTTAAATTATTTAACTTAGAGTTAAATCTAATTTATAAGGTTAAAATAATACCCTAAACTTGTCTAAATCTTATTGGTTGATAGGATTTAGACCCATCCCCACTTTAGCGTCGAAATAAGACCCTTTGGAACCATTATAAACCGATTTTGACTTTAATATAAAATAATATTTTGAGATATTCCTAAGGTGCCCCTCTCCTCCCTTATAAAAGGACACCTCCTCCCCCTCCTCCTCACACCAATTTGAGCACTCAAGCTCGGCCAACCTCTGCCAAAATCTCTTCTTCCCTTCCCTAGAAACATCCTAGAGGTTCTGGTCTTCCTCAAAGACCAATTTTAGTTCCCTAAGAGGAGGTCTCCAAAAGGCGCTTCAAAGAAGAGGTAATTACCGTTACCAATTCTTTCATCTTTATTTCTTCTTCCACTTCTTCTTCTTAGGTTGTTTCATTATGAAGTAATAACATCAGTATCACTCATATACTGATATGTTATTATAAGTATGAAACAACCCTATTTCACCATCTATCTATCCTACGGAAAAAGAAATCACCGCGCATGCGTACGTACGGAATACCGTCTCCACGCCGTGGTGTAATCTATTTTCCACCACCACCTTACATGGATGGGTATAATGGTGTAAAGAATAACTATACATAGTTATTAAAACATCATATTGATTCTGATATATTGTATAATACACTCCAATTCAATTCAATATTTATGGAAATGATATCATCGCTCGTGCGTACGTACGGACTACCGTCTCCACGACGCGTTGAGATTCATTCTCCATGTTAACCATTAAAGAATGATTATAAAGTACATATAAGAAATAATAATGAAATATATGACATTATAAAGCTACTGGATTTATGTATATATATGTATGTCATCTACTTACTTCCATTCAAGACAATAAGGAAAGGAAAACATCGTTCATGCGTACGTACGGACTACCGTCTCCATGAACGGTGTTTTTCATTTCATTTATCTATCTATTATATATATATATATACTGAATATATATGATATATAAATCATATTTTATATTCTGGAAGTAAGTAAATCATTATATAAGTAATAATAATGTCAAGAACAACAAGTCAGAACACCTACGATAAATGAAACGATTTTACCCAAAACGCTTCTTTAACATGGAATTTACAAAAGAACGGGAAATATAATGTCATAAGTGAACCATATATGATATCATAACAATGAATATTATTCTGTAATAAGTAAATGACATTATTTAAATCATTATACAGGAGGTTCGGACACTTACGAAGCAAATCGGACCTAAGGTAAGGGAAATATCGCAATCTCATTTTTATCCGAGATTGTTTTTACTTTGGCATTTACTGGGGTGTATTTTATCATCCACAACCATGTTCCCTAAATATGTAATATTGTTTCCATCCAATTACAATAGTTTAAATCCAATTTTACCCTTCAGTGAGTTTTAGTAAAGAATATGAAAGGAATCTTTTGTCGCTTTTTCGTACGAGGTACTTTTTGACTTTTCCGACAAAAGTACGAAGAATGTTTTTTTAACTTATACGGCCTGAATGGATTTTTAAAACATTATTTCCAAAAAACTTCCTTTACTAGTTTTCAAGTTTATTTTTAATCAACTTCTTTTATTTTAAATTCGTATGACATGTTATGAAAGGAAAAATGTTTTTTAAGAAGAAAGGATATTTTCCTCAAGAATGGAGTTCAAGTATTTTATCAGAATTATTTTCCATCTTAGATAATAAAAGGGTTCTGTTTTTATCCCTATTATTAAATTGGTTTGATTATGTTGTGATGGAAATATTTTTATGAATTCCTTTATCTTATATGAATTATTTTATGATGTCATGTTGTTTAAGAATCCCATTTTTATTACATGGGTTATGCGATGAAGTATGATTTATGATTATGTGGCACACATAAGAAAGGATTCATTAGAAGATGGGTGGGACCTATATCTCCCTCCAATGCATTGGGTAACGATTTCATATCTCATGAGATAGACAGGTCTGGAACGGTAGGTTATACCGGTTCAGTGAAACAGGAGTGAAACGAGGGTTACTCGATTCAGAAAGGGACTTTGTCCACTAAGATAGTCTTGGCAATGAGTCTTGACTAACAAGAAATGATTCTCTATGATTATGTGTGTATGCCACAAAGATTAATGTTTTATGTTATGATTATTGGGATTTCATTTCACTACTATGATTTATCCCATGTTATGAAATTATACTCTCTTTTGCAGGTTAAGATTTCCAAAATGTTATGTTCTTATGAATACGATGTGATTGATTTTTCTTTTGTTTACCCTTACTTAGAATTTGAGCTCACCCTTTTATGTTTTCTTTTCCCCGGGATATAAAGAAAGGTTTTAGGTAAAAAAAGGGAAGCTCTTTATGGGAGATATTGAAGATCTTTCACCACGATTAGAAGATTACGTTCCGAGTTTCCAAAGACACTAAACTATTACGATCCTTGTGTGTGTGTTTTTTGTTATGTACTATGTATTCCGCAAATGTAATGTAATGTCCATGTAAGTCAGGCTTCGGGTCTTTACAACAATCCTCCAAGATCCAATAATCCATAATATGGAATAATCAGATAAAAGAAATATAATGTATTAGAGTATGAGACTATATTGTTGAAAACAATTTCCTAGACCCTTTGGACTTCATACATCTAATTATTAGGTTACAAGAACCACCCAAAGAGACTGAGCCGAAAAAATTACCCCAACAATAGAGTTATCATAAAAAAATAATTTATCACTGGTTTATTTGAAATTATTCATTTAATAGAAACTTCCTCTAATGATTTGTTTTATAATGTGTTGTTATTTACCATACTATATGGTGGAGTTTCATTTAATGACATAAGATCCAATTAAGAAGAGGAAGGTATAACTGTGACTAATCCAACCCCGGTAGTATCTATTCTAATGAAATATATATAGATGGCGCCCATGATCATGCACCTAAAAATCATAGAATATGCTGGAAGTCTCCATAATAGATTAAAAAATTAAACAAACCCCACTTTTTGGAAGAGTAATAGGTGAGTGTACCATATTCTTGATCATACATGGAATATGGGAAGGCCAATTCGACTTAATCCATCAACAAGTGGAGTGACACAACATATTATCAATTTCTTCATCCATATATATTAATTTATTTGTCCCATAATTCTCTTTTTAGTGAGCAGATTCATAATGGAAAGCATATGCCTCTTACTCAAAATTATGAATTCTTTGTATAGTTGGACCAGGTTCAAATGATGACATAAATTTTTCATTCCATTAACATATCTAAGGATTTCCATAAGTAGTTGTAGAGGCCCTATTGATCCCATGTGAGTTCACTTATGTGGTCACCACTACTTGGTTCTGTTAAACCAGGGTCGATCATGTAGAATTTGAGGTGATTTTCACTACCATATAACAATATTTGGAAACTATTTTACGTGGCGCTCATTAGACACATGTATGTGTCTGGGATTATAGATGACAATAACATATGATTATCTTTCACTTATAATGGTTCATGGATCGATCTCATTCCAGTTTGATTGGTCCAGTAGTTGGGTGAAAAGAAAATATTTTTTCCACTTCCACATTGACACATCTAGGCTGTAACGCCCAGACCCCAGTTACCCAGAGTCCGTGCATTATTACATAATATTGGCATTATCACAAAATATCATGTATCAAAAGACTGATTAGTTTAGTAGCCTTGGAATAACTAGGTACATTAATATAGTTTACATTAAATGACAAAGTGAAAAACTTCTACAATAACATCTTGTCTTCATATCCCCTCATACTATCCTTGCAGTTCATTCATAAATTACTTCTTCACATCCTGGAAAAATAAAACTTCTAAAGGGGTGAGCTGAGATGCTCATTAAGGATAACAATATAGCGGAAACATTCATAAATAAGCATAAACACTTAAAGAAATGTGTAACTAAAACAAAAACCTTTTAAACATGACGTTTAGCATAATATGGAAACTTTAAAATGAAATAATTCAATTTACTTATTCACATGGATATTCTACTAGTTGAATAATCACATGAAATATCAATAACCACTTTTAGAATGATGGAATGCATAATTCCAGACAATCATAACCACATAACAAATGCCTCATGCCAAGACTTCAAATAAAATTTTGTAAAGGACATGTTCCAAAACACTAGTTTGTCTCATTATACCTACCCATGCATCGAGGAACTATAGCGGGCTCCTCCCATCACATATTAAGTCCAATGCATTCCTCATATGAACAGGTTTTAACATAACATAAACATTCGTTTTAAAACTAGCATACAAAATGTCAATACTTTCTCCATAAACCATGAATGGTATAAAAATAACACATCAATAGTCAAACACATCACAAAACCTTCAATACAATATGGAAGATTTGTATCATAAAAAATAAACATCAAATAAGCTTAAAATCCATCAAAAGATGTTGACATAGATGAAATCAAAACTATTTGGGAGAAATATCTCTCTTTTTTTTATTAATTTAAAAGTATCATAATTATAAAATAAAAAATTTACTTTGAAAATAATCTTATAATCTTGTAAGGGAAGCTTCGACGATTTTATAATGGCGTAAAATAGTGCCCCCCCCCCATATAAGTTAAAAAAGACATTCTTACCTTAATTCTGTCGAAAAGGTTAAAAAGGACTTTGTTTGGAAAATGACAAAAATATTCCTTAACAAACATATTATAAAAATTCAACAAGGTTATATATTACTTTATCCCTTAGTGTTTAAAATAGTAAGAATTATTTCAAATACATTTTTAAGAAACAAGGATGTGCATGATAAAGAGGTCCCAGTAGATAATTACGTATAAACAACCTCAGATAATGAAGAGATTGTAAAATAAACCCTTCAGTTGTACTTTTTTTAGTCGATGGTATGTTAACCTCTTGTATAATAGTTAAAAAATTGATACTAAATTATACAAAAACCATATACAGAATTATGATATCATATATGATCTTCTAATAATGCTTTGTTAATAATATTTTAGTATTATCGTCGTTTCAGGTGTTAACTTACTCATTTTCATTGATATGTTTTGTTATATAAGACTTGTTTGTTATGGATAGGTTGTATATTTTTCAAATCTAGAATTATATGAAGTTCTTAAACGTTACTTGTAATCATCAAATGAGAATTATTCTTGAATGGATACGATGGGAATAAATCTCATCGCGTTCATTGAGACGGTAGTCTGTACGTACGCACGAGCAACAATATCATTCTTCTGATATTAAAATAATATATAATTGGATGTTATATAATATATAAAGAATAAATTTCATGTTATATTTATTATTTATTTGAATTACACATCATTATTATACACATCCAAATAGTAATATATTGAATAAAAATTACACCACGATGTGGAGACGATAATCCGTACGCACGCACGCATGGTGACATGTCATTCAATGGATGGATAGAATACTGAATATGGTTGTACCATATTTATAATAAATCACAGTATATATAAGACATGGTAGATATTATTTTATAATGGAAATAACAAATAAATAAGAAGTTGAAGAAGAAAGGAACTTGAAAGAGGGAGGTAAAAACATTACCTCTTCTTCAGGTTCTTCATTTTTATTTGATCAAAAGGTCTCCATAGGATGGATTTTTGACTAAATTATCGCCTCTAGTTTTAAGTGAGGGAAGTTGAGAGAGTATTTGGGCAGGTTTTTCCGATCCAAAAGGCTTGGACTGTGTGAACTAGTGAGAAGGGGGGGTTCCCTTTTATAAGAGGGATGAGGGGCACCTTTGGAAAAGCTAGAAATATTTTTTTATAATAAATTCATATTCATTTTATAATGAATAAAAAGTATATTATTTAAATCTTAAGTCGGGTATAAGTCTAAAAACAGTCATCCAATAGGTTTTAGATAGGTTTGGGTTACTTTATTAACCTTATCATTTAGTTTTAACACTTAGTTAATTAGCTTGACACTTACCATGTTTCTTTGTATTATTATATTATATAGTCAATAGACATACTATAAACTTCCAAGCGACCCCCAAGATGTAAATTAATGATACACCTATCATTATTTAAGTATCTTCGCCGAACCCTATATTTTTAGGGATATAATATAAATTAATAATATAATATTTGTTTTAAAAACTTTTTTATATCAATTTTGACACTATTCAATGATTGATTTTTGTTAATGTCTAAGCAACTTTATTAATTAAAAAAATTTCATTTAATAAATAATAACATGAAATCGTAACCAATAAAATTCTTCGATGTCACCAAAACATTCAAATTATATTTATTTTAACTCCTATAATACAAATTATTTGATTCTTTTATTACTAAGGAAAATACTACATCATTATTGTGTCGTAAATAAATTTAATTATTAAATGTATAAAAATGTAAAATAAAATAATATAATGTAGGAAATATTTTTAGATTTCTAATGAATATTTATAGTTGAAAATATAATATATATAACCCTATGTAAAAATTGTTTTTCTAAAAGATATATGCTTAGGTCAATTTTTTATTTACATTAACTTAAATAATAAAAAGAGGAATTATCACTTACAAGTGGATCCATGGGGTCCCCAAATCGTCCCAATTATGCCCATTGTCGGACATGTATCATAAAATAGAGTTAGTACAAATTTTAGGATAAATTAATATTATTATAATATTATTTTTACCCTTATTTACCGGATTTACCCTTTAACCATGGTAAATAAAATATTTACCGAAATAATTATTCCAAATGTCTAAAAAATAATGTTACCTATTTACACAATTTAGATATCCTGATTCCAAATATGGAATCCATTTTTCTAAATCCAAAACACAGAAGTGGAAAAAATTAATTTAATATTAATTCCCGTTGTAAAAATAAAAGGCGTGTTTTTAAGAGATAATAACTATCAAAAGATTGACAATTGTTTATGTCCAGATTAATTGTGAAATTATGTCCAATGAACAAAATTTTATTAAATGGTAAAAATTTATTCTAAATATACTTTAAAACCACTCAAATTCATAATTTATCACTATTAATTATTTCGATTAAAAAAGTTGTTATTAATTAAAATTTACTAATTTTCACTATTAATCAAAATATAACAGTTATCTGAAAAGAACCAAAATTTCACCCTAGGGTTATTTTGATATTCCGAATCAAAAAATTAATTCCATTTTGAGAGATATATTTAATAAAATTTCAAAAATTGGGTATTACTATTCATAACGGCTACTTTGATTGTTTGTGGTGTGTGTTAGAACTTGATGTTGCGTACAACACACACTACTGTATTATTCAAAGAGGAGCATACCTTGGAAGATTGTGGTGTTACATTCTCCCATCCTTCAAATAATTTCATCCTTGAAATTTGTAGAATACTACTGCATGAAATGACTCTGGTGGTTCTTCATCATATGTTTCTCGGGTTCCCACGTTGCTTCTTCCATCTTATGGTTTCTCTACAAAACATTTACCAGACGAGTCGTCCTGTTTCTCCATACTTTTTATCTCGTATCAAGAATACTGACGGGATCTTCGCAATAAGACAGATCAGGTTCCAGTTCTAATTACTCATAGGTGAGCACATGTATTGGTTCAGTCATGTATTTCCTCAACAGTGATATGTTGAAAACATCATGACCTTTGAAGAGACTTGGCGGCATTGCCCAACGGTAAGCTACAGCCCCAATTAATTATAGAATTTTGAAAGGTCTGATGTACCTAGGACTCAATTTTCCCTTCTTACCATAATATATAACTCCCTTCCATGGAGATCCCTTCATGAAAACATGATCTCCTACCTGAAATTCCAAATCCTTGTTTCGATTATTGGCCTAGATCTTCTGCCTACTTTGAGCTGCTTTGATGTGGTTTTGGATTACGTTTAACTTTTCCATTGTTTCCTCCACCTATTCTGGGCCTACAAGTTTTCTTTCACCAACTTCATCCCATTAGGTTGGTGTGCAAAATCTCTTTTCGTATATCACTACATATGGTGCCATCTGAATACTCAAATGGAAGCTATTGTTATAGAAAAATTCTACCATAGGTAAATATTGATCACAAATACACTGAAAATCAAGTGAGCAAGATCTCAACATGTCTTCTATGGTTTGAATAGTCTGTTCTGATTGTCCATCTGTTTGATGGTGGTAGGCAGTGCTCAAACAATGTTAAGTATCAAAGGCCTTCTGAAGACTCTTCCAAAATCATGAAGTAAAATGAGGATCACGATCAGAAACAATCGATAGGGGTACTCCAGGAAGTCTCACAACTTCATTAGTATATAGTCTTACAAGACGTTCCAGTGGTAGATCTTCTCTTATAGCATGAAAATGTGCTGACTTGGTAAGATGATCAATAATAACCCATATTGCATTGTTCTTTCTTATAGTCTTTGGTATCCCCATGACAAAGTCCATCGTAATATTATCCCATTTCCACTCTGGTGTGGGAAGAGGTTGCATGACTCCTCCTGGTTGTTGCCTTCCAGCCTTCACTTGTTGAAAAACCATACATCTTGACACAAAATCAGCAATCTCCTTAATCATGTTGTCCCACAAAAAATATTCCTTAAAATCTCTATACATTTTGGTTATCCCAGGATGTATAGAGAAATTAGATCTATAAGCATCATCTAACAATTCTTTTTTCAGATCAAGTATCTCGAGAACACAAAGTCTCTTCCAAAATTCTAAAATTCCTTCTTCAAACACAAAGTCTCTCAATCTTACATCATCCACAACATTAATATTCTTTTGAAATTATTCATCATCAATCTGAGAACTCTTAATCCTTTATAGTAAAGATGGGTTTTCAACCATTTTAAATAGCATTGATGATTCACCTTCAATGGTTATTCCCATGTCTATCTTCACTAGATCAATGAAAATTGTATCCCTTTATATTCTCAGATTGTTCAAAACTCCATGATCTTTTCTGCTCAAATCATATGCCACCTTATTTTCCTTCCCCGGGTGGTAGTGTATCATGCAATCATAATCCTTGAGTAATTCAAGCCATCTCTTTTGCCTAATGTTGAGTTCTTTTTGTGAGAAAATATACTTCAATCTCTTCTGATCAGTATCAATCTCACATTTTTCACTATAGAGGTAGTGTCTCCATATCTTCAAAGAAAATATCATAGATTCTAACTTGAGAACATGAGTTGGATAGTTTTGCTCATGAATTTTCAACTGTCGTGATGCATAGGCATTAAACCTATCATTCTGCATAAGGACACAACCAAATCCTTTCTTCGATGCATCACTATAAATAAAGAACCCATCATTACCCGATGTTACAGTCAATATAGGAGCATTGACTACTTTTTCTCTTCATTTCTTCGAATCATTCATCACACTCTTTTTTCAAAACAAATTTAACCCCTTTACATGTGAGCTTTGTTAATGGGTTAGCCAACTAGGAAAAATTCTGGATGAAATGTCAATAATAACCTGCTAAAACAATAAAACTGCGTACCTTAGTTATACTCATCAGTGCAGGACTTTCTTGGATTGCCTTGGTCATAGAAGGATCAACAGAGATTCCATCTTTAGAGAAAATATGTCCAAGAAAAGAAATCTCCTGAAGCCAGAATTCATACTTTCTAATCATTCCATATAATTCATGTCTTCTCAGAGTCTTCAGGATAATGCACAAGTGATTTTCATTATATTCATATTTTTTGGATTATTCCAAGATATAATCAATAAATACCATGAAAAATTCATCGAGTTATTTTATGAAAAGTCTATTCATTAGATCCATGAATACAGAGGTTGTATTATTCAATCTGAAAGGCTTACTGTAAACTCGTAATGCCCGTACCTGGTTTGAAATGTTGTCTTCAGGATTTATTCCTTCTTCACACACAACTGATGATATCCAGATCGAAGGTCAATCTTAGAATAGTATTGAGCTACATGCAGTTGGTCAAATAAATAATCAATGCGAGGTAGGGGATACTTCTTCTTTATTCTTATAACATTGATCTCCCTATAGTCGATACATAACCTCATAGATCCATTGTAATGTCCAGTAAATTTTCTGGAAAATTTTTTCTTAATTTCCTTTGGGATATTATCAGTACTCAGTTTTTGACGGCACCTGATTCCGAGGCCCGATGTGCCCGGAATCATTTTATGAACTTTTGATCAGGTACATTCAGTGAACAAATGAGCGGGTTTTTCTAACATTTTAACTGGTGCTCTGAATCAAAATCTGAGGGCACAGATGAAACCGCAACCCCGTTAATTGCTTAGGAAAACCTTTTTTGGATTTTTGTTTTCTTGGGTGTGGTTATTAAATAAATGGTTTAACTAAGGAATGAAATATAAATTTGTGTAACAATTTTTATTTTATATTCTATGTAGTGATAACCTAGGCATGGTGGTTGGATTGGGACCCACTTCATCCTAACTCCACTAGATAGGATATTTAGTGAAGTGGGGCCCACATGATCCCCCACCTCTTCAAATCCCCAAAACCCCCTCTCTAATGTTAGAAACCCCCTTAACGTTTTTAACCTTCTCTCTCTCTTTAATTGAATGCCAACACACCCATTCAATTAATGGAATCTCATTAATTAATTAAATGAGGTTTTTGAATTTTAAAAATGTTGGAAAGTGTGGATAAATTAAGACAAAGTCATAATTTGTTTTGGGTTGGTTCGTTGTGTGGAGTCTGGGGAGTAAATAACCAAGGTCTTGAAGAACATCGTTGTAACACCCGAGACTTTTATAAGAAATATTTTGTTTTTAGTTTATATAAATAATCAAAGGAATCATTCACTACACACAACACTAGCTTGGCTTTCCTTACACGCAATCACGACCTTCCTCGATAGCTTGCGTCGTACGCAATACCATGTTTCACTAAACAACAATATGCTATTAAAATATTAATAAACTAGCCGTTTGGAATAGTAATAACCACTTTTTGAAATTTTGTAAATTTTATTTTTCTAAATGGACTTCATTTTTGGATTCGGAATATCGAAATTAGACAAGTGTGAAATTTTGGTATTTTTCTGGAAACTTTCAATTTTTGATGAATAGTGAAAACACATGGTTACTATTTAAAAACCGACTTTTTATTTAGATAATTATTTACTTTATTTAAATTTATTTAAGGTCAAAATTGATACATAATACCTATATAAGTTCAATGTAATTCATTGGAGTAATTTTATAATAATTTTAGATATATAAAAATTTTATTGAACTTTTCACCGTCTTTTACCCACCTCCTAGGAGAATTTGAAAATTTACCTAAAGCTTAATTTTACCTCTTCTGTGAGAGGAATTTAAAAAATCCGAGAGACACGGTTGATTTCAGTAAGTAAAATTTTGTTCAATGAGATGAAAATAATATTTGGAGAATAGTAACTTTTTACTTTTATTTACCATAGTTAAAATTAAATAGGGCAATTAAGAGTAAAAATGATATTATTATTACCCTAACACATGTCCTAATTCTATTGGATAAATTTAATTCGAACAAAAACAACCATAGTAATAAAATATGACCATTTAGGCCCACTTGGATGATATTAGGACATTTATTATTAATTTATTTAAAGAAGGGTTAAAATAGTTAAAATAAAATTTTAATAAGTAAATAATTTTTAATATAGGGTTATACATAAGATAAATTCGACTATAAATATTAATTAGAAAGCTAAAAAGATTTCCTACATAATGGTATTTTATTTGTAATTTTTAGACAGTAAATAATTTAATTTATTTATGACACAAAGTTGATGCGGTAATTATCTTATTTATGAAATATTGACATAATTAATGTTATAAATACCCAAATAAATTTAATTTTAGACTTTTTATGATTAAAAGTAATTTTATTGGTTACTATGACATATTATTATTTATTTAATTAACTTTTTTTGAATTAATCATTCTGTTATGATTTTCACAAAAATCAATTACCAAATAGTACTAAAATTGACATAAAATAGTTTTCAAAACAAATATTATATTATTAACTGTTATTTTATTCTTAAAAATATAAAGATAGACCAAATGACTTGTATAAGGTTATATATATTAATTATAAACAACTTGGAGTTCGTTTGGCTTGTTATAGTATGTTTATTAACCTTATAGTGTAGGAACACAAGAAGACACAGTAAAAGTAAAATTATTTAACTTAAAGATAAATCTAAATGATAAGGATAAAATAGGAACCTAAAATTGTCTAAATTCTATTGGATGAGATTATTTCGACCCATCCCCACCTTATCTTCGAAATAAATCAATTTTGAGCTATTTAAAATCGAATATTACTTTATAATAAAATAATATTTTTAGTTTTTCCAAAGGTGCCCCTCTCCTCCCTTATAAAAGCGCACCTCCTCCCTCTCTTCCTCACACCACTTTGAGCCTTCAAGATCGGCCAAACCCTGACAAGTTCTTCTCTCCACTTCCTTAGAAACATCCCATTGGTCCTGGTCTTCTTCAAAGACCAATTTTAGTGCCATAAAAAGTGTTCTCAAAGAAGCGCTTCAAAGAAGAGTTAATGCCCGTTACCGATTCTTTCAACTTTATTTCTTCTTCCACTTCTTATTATTTAGTTGTTTTATTATGAATTAATAACATCAGTATCAATAATATACTGATATGTTATTATAAGTATTAAACAACCCCATTTCACCATATATCCATCCTGCGGAAAACAAAATCACCGCGCGTGCGTACGTACGGAATACCGTCTCCACTCCGTGGTGTAATATATTTTCCACCATCACCTTACATGGATGGGTATAATGGTGTAATGAATAAATATATATGATTATTGTAAAGTGATATTTATTCTGAAATAGTATACATACACTCCAATACAATTCCACGATCATGGGAATGATATTATCGCTCGTGCGTACATACGGAATACCGTCTCCACGATGTGATGCGACTCGTTCTACATGATTTTCATTGCATAATGATTACATAAATGAATTGAGTGAATAAATATGATATATATGACACTAATACCATTCTATAAATGAGTTATCTATAACCTAAAAATAAGAATAAGAATTTATTCGACAAAACACGCATAAGAACAAAAAGTAATAAACACCCGAATAACAAGTAGCAATGAAATACTACTAATAATAAGCTAAGAATATAACCATAGAAGATATCATAACAATGAGTATGATTCTGGAATAAGTCAATGAAATTATTTAAATCATTATACAGGAGGTTCGGACACTTACGAAGCAAATCGGACCTAAGGTAAGGGAAATATCACAATCTCATTTTTATCAGAGATTGTTTATACTTCGAAATTTACTGCGGTGTATTTTATCATCCTAATCCATATTTCCTAAATATTTAATATTATTTCCATCCACTTAAAATTGTTTAAATCCAATTTTACCCTTCGGTGTGTTTTTAGTAAAAGATATGAAATGAATCGTTTGTTGTTTTTCGTACGAGGTACTTTTTGACTTTTCTGACCAAAGTACGAGAAGAATGTTTTTTTAACTTATATGGCATGAATGGATTTTTAAAACATCATTTCGAATAAGCTTCCTTTACAAGTTTTCAAGTTTATTTTTAATCAATTTCTTTTAGTTTAGAATTGTATGACATGTTAAGAAAGGAAAAGTGTTTTTGAAGTATAAAGTATATTTTCTTCAAGAATGGAGTTCAAGTGTTTTATCAAAATTATTTTCCATCTAAGATAATAAAGGGTTTTTTTTTATATTCGTATTATTACATTTATTTGATTATGTTGTGATAAAATTATTTTTATGAATATCCTTTATCTTATATGAATTGTTTTATGATGTCACGATGTTTAAGAATCCCATTTTTATTACATGGGTTATGCTATGATGTATGGTTTATGATTTTGTGGCACACATAAGAATGGTATAATTATGAGATGGGTGGGACCTATATCTCCCTCCAATGCATTGGGTATAGATTTTATATCACATGAGATAGACATGGCTGGAATGGCAGGTTAAACCGGTTCAATGAAACAGGACTGAAACGAGGAATGAACTCGGTTCAGAAATGGACATTGTCTACTAAGATAGTCTTGGAGATTGTCTTTAATAATAAGAAATGATTATCTATGATTATGTGTGTATGCCACAAAGCTTCATGTTTTAAGTTATTATTATTGTGATTACATTTCACTACCATGATGTATCCCATGTTATGAAATTATGATCTCTTTTACAGGGTAAGATTTCCAAAATGTTATGTTCTTATGAATATGATGTGATTGATATTTATTTTGTTTACCCTTACTGAGAATTTGAGCTCACCGTTTTGTATGTTTTTTTCCTAGGTTAGGAATATGGTTATTAAGTAGGATATTCCAAAAGGGACTCTAGACATGATGAAATAAATGAGAGAAAATTTAGAAGCATTATTAACAAGTTTTTTATGCTTCCCAGTTTCTAAAAACACTATACCTATACGGTCCTTTCATGGTTTTGTTATATGATGTAATAAGTGTGCTTCAATTTTGAAGTATTAACAATGTATGTAAAGTATGGGTCGTTATAGTTGGTATCAGAGGAAAGGTGTAGTCAGCCATTGGAAACTACGATGTGAAAGCCTTAGTAAGAATAATAAGGATAAGTCTAAGCATAAAACACAATCATAGTGCTTTAGAAATGGCCATGAATAACCTAGGATAAGACCTTAAGTGTGAAATTTTATTCCTGATTATGTGGTTTTCCTATTATAATTACTGTTTCTCACTATATTCTTTGTGGTTTTAGTCAATGGATGGAACCCGAAGGAACCATGTTAATGCGGAATGCGACGGGAAATGCAATGATTGTCCCCCTGAGCAACCAAACGTTAAGGGAGTTGGATTTTAAAATCATGTTTCCATGCTCACACAACTTTCTCAAGCTATGAATCATGCTGGACTTCCAAACGAGCAATGGAAAGAGCAACATTCTGTTGAATCCTTCATGAGACAGCATCCACCTTCATTCAGCGGGTCTGCTGATCCATTAGATGCTGAACAACTGATTAGTACTACTAAAAAGATATTTCCAGTTCTTCAATGTTCTGAACAAGATAAAGTCATCTTAGTAGTGTATCGTTTGGAATGTGATGATAATCAATGGTGTAATCTTATCAATAATACGAGGAAAAGAGATGAAATTGAGTCCATGGAATGGGACGAGTTCAAGAACTTATTTTTCAATAATTACTTCCCTCGTATTCTCCGAACAAAGATGGAGAAGAAGTTTCTTGAACTAAGGAAAAAGTATGATGAATCTGTTGGTACCTATGAAGCAAATTTTACAAGACTTGCAAGGTATGCTTCTAGAATTATTATCCAACCTGAGAGTAAGATCGATCGATTCTTTAGTGGATTAAAACCAAGTCTTCGAAGGGCATTAGCCATAACAGACATCAATAGCTACGAGGAAATCATTTGATGTGCTCTCAAAGTTCAGATGGAGATTGGAGTAACCCATCAGTCATATGGGTTTGATAAGAAGAGGAAAATGGAATTCAAAGGAAAATCTAAAGAGCACACTGAAAAGAAGATGAGCTTTCCCTTATGCTCAAAGTGTGGAACGAAACATGGAGGGAGTTGTCTTAAAGGGACAATTAAATGTTTCAAATGTGGAAAGGAAGGTCATCGGGCATTTGAATGTCGCAATGTTGGGAAGAAGATGTCTAATCATGCAAACAAAGGAAGGGATACACAGAATGAACCTACTACACTTCAATGTTTCAAGTTTAAGGAAATGGGGCATTACGCTAATCAATTCCCAAATCGAAGGGCTGATGATGATGGTCAACATCAACAATCTCTTTAGGCTAAAGACAACGGAAAGTCACATGCAATTTCTATCAGTGATGTGGAGTACGATAACAAAGTGGTGAAAGGTACACTTACCATCCACTATAATGTATCAAATGTTTTATTTGATTCTGGATCCACCCACTCTTTTATTTATGAATAATTTTCTAAGGGTATCACCGTATAACCTCAACAATTAGATGTTGAGTTAGCGGTGACAACCCCTAATGGCACAACAGTTGCATCAAAAGTTTATAATTCTTCTCCAATTGAAGTTTGTTGGAAAGTGCTTCCAACAAATCATGCGATCCTTCCTATAGTGGAAATTTATGTGATTCTTGGCATGAATTGGCTTTCTTTATATGGATCTCATATCAATTTCCAAATAAGGGAAATCACATTTCATATTCTAGATCAATCTATGATCGTCTATCGATGCAAGGATGAACATAACCTTATAGTGGAAATTTATTCCATCTTATCGGTCTTGATTCCACTAAATGAAGGTTATTTATCTCAAATGGTTGGTGAGAAACTCACGATTAAGAATATTCCCATTGTACGTGAGTTTTATGATGTCTTTCCGGAGGAATTTCCGGGTCTTCCACCAAATCGTGAAGTTGAGTTTTCAATAGAACTCGTACCGGGTGCTTTGCCTATTTCGAAGACACCTTATAGAATGGCCCCAATTGAGTTGCAGGAATTGAAGAAGCAACTACAAGAGAATCTTGATAAGGGATTCGTACGCCCTAGTGCGTCACCTTGGGGAGCACCTGTTCTGTTTGTTAAGAAGAAAGATGGATAAATGAGACTCTGCATTGATTATCGAGAACTTAACAAGATCACTATCAAGAAAAAACATACTATCCCACACATTGATGACTTATTTGACCAACTACGAGGAGCTCAATACTTTTCCAAGATTGATCTTCATTCAGGGTATCATTAATTAAGGGTCAAAAGGGAGGATATACCAAATACGTCTTTTCGTACAAGTTATGGGCACTGTGAATTTATAGTGATTCCATTTGGTCTTACTAATGACCCTGCTATCTTCATGGATCTGATGAATAGAGTCTTTAGAGACTATCGTGATCAGTTTGTGGTAGTCTTTATAGACGATATTCTTATCTATTCAAGGAGCAAGGAATAATATGAAGATCACTTGAGAATTATATTGATGACCCTCAGAAAGGAGAAGTTGTATGCCAAATTTACCAAGTGTGAATTTTGGCTTCAAAAAGATTCATTTTTGGGTCACATAATCTCAATAGACGGGATATATGTGGATCCAGCAAAAAATAGAGGTTATCGAAAGATTTTTGAGACCAACAACAGTAACTGAGATCCGATGTTTTCTTGCTTTGGCTGGATATTACCGACGTTTTGTGAATGATTTTTCACGATTATCTAATCCACTAACCATGTTGACTCGAAAAGGAGTTAAGTTCGTGTGGATGGAGGAATGTGAAGAGAATTTCAAGGAGTTGAAAAGAAGGTTATCCAGTGCACCTGTACTCACACTTCCTTGTAGTGGAGAAAGGTTTCTGATATACAGTGATGCATCCAAGAAGGGATTGGGGTGTGTTCTTATGCAAAATGATATGGTGACAGCTTATGCCTCACGACAGTTGAAAATCCATGAGAAAAAAATACCCAACTCATGATTTGGAGTTAGCTGCGGTAGTCTTTGCATTAAATATTTGGAGGCATTATATTTATGGAGAATGGTGAGATATTTATACTGATCATAAAAGTTTAAAGAATATTTTCACACAAAAGGAGCTGAATATGAGCCAATGAAGGTGGTTTGAGCTGATTAAGGATTATGACTGCTCAATTCATTACCACACTGGGAAAGCAGACAAGGTGGCAGATGCATTAAGTCGACAAGACCATGCCAGTTTATCCATGATGAGGATCACAAAAGATCCAATATTTATGGATTTACAAAGGATGGATATTGGAATTATAATGAAAGGGGAAAAATCGTATCTTTCTCAAATGAATGTTCCACCATCTATAGATGTGAAGATTAAAGAGGGATAGAAAGAAGATGTAGAGTTACAAAAGAAGGTGAGAAATGTTCCTGAATTCAACCTTGATTATGATGCGATAATAAAGTTTAGGAATCGGGGTTCTGTTCCTTCCATCCCCGAATTAAAGAAGGAGCTGCTGGATGAGGCTCATAGTTCTTCATTCTCTATTCATCCTGGAAGCACGAAGATGTATAGGGACCTGAAAGAGTACTTCTGGTGGGATGTCATGAAAAGAGATGTTGCTCAATATGTCTCTCGATGCTTGGTTTGTTAGCAAGTTAAATATGAGAGACAGAAGTCTATGGGAATGTTACAACCATTACCCATACCCGAATGGAATTGGGAAAACATCACTATGGACTTTGTCACCGGAATTCCTAAAACATCTAAAGGCAATAATGCTATTTGGGTCATAGTTGATCGTCTTACACAGTCTGCACACTTCATTGCTATTAGAGAGGATTTCTATCTGGATCAGTTTTCCAGGATATATGTGAAGGAAGTGGTAAGATTGAATGGAGTACCGCTTTCTATTATATTTGAACGGGATCCGAGGTTTACCTCAAAGTTCTGGCGAAGTCATCCACATACTCTGGATACATAGTTGAGTTTCATCACTACTTATCATCCTCAGACAGACAGTCAGTCTGAGAGGACTATTCAAACTCTATAAGATATGACGAGAGCATTCTCCGTGGATTTCAAAGGTGGCTGGGATCAACACCTGCCTTTGGTGGAATTTTCATATAATAATAGCTTTCACTACAGTATTAAGATGACTCCTTATGAAGATCTCTAGGGAAAGAAATGTAGGACACCAACTTGCTGGGATGAAGTTGGGGAAAGAAAGCTATTAGGACATGATCTTGTTGATGAGATGGCAGAAAAGGTCATATCTATTCAACAACACATAAGAGCAGCTCAGAGTTGACATAAATGTTATGCCGACAACAGAAGAAAAGACAAAGAGTTTGAAGTGGGTGATAAAGTGTTCTTACGAATATCTCCCTGGAAGAGGGTCATGAGATTTGGAAAGAAGGCAAAGTTGAGCCCTAGGTATATCGGTGCTTTCGAAATACTGGATCGTGTTGGGAAGGTAGCTTACCGATTGACGCTTCCACCAAATCTCTCTCAAGTTCAAGATGTGTTCCATGTATCTCTCCTGAAAAAGTACATACCTGATCCTTCACATGTACTGAACTCAGAAGTTGTACCGGTGGAAGAAGATCTATCTTATGAAGAACATCCGATAGAGATTCTCGATCGTAGTGAAAAAGTCTTACAAAACAAGACCACTCACTTGGTGAAAGTTTTATGGAGGAACCACCAATAAGAAGAATCTACATTGGAGCTTGAGGATATGATGAGGGAGAGGTATCCTCATCTTTTTGTTAGAAAGTGACGAATTTCGAGGGAGAAATTCATTTTAAGGGCGGTATAATGTAACACTCGAGACTTTTATAAGAAATATTTTGTTTTTATTTTATATAAATCATGAAAGGAATCTTTCACTACACACAACACTAGCTTGGCTTGCTTTACATGCAATCGCGACCTTCCTTGATAGCTTGCGTCGTACGCAATACCGAGATTCACTAAACAAAGATATGCTATTAAAATATTATTAAAACTAGCCGTTATGAATAGTAATAACCACTTTTTTAAATTTTGTAATTTTTATTTTTCAAAATGGACTTCTTTTTTCGATTCGGAATATCAAAATTAGCATATGGTGAGATTTTGGTATTTTTATGGAAACGTTCAATTTTTTATGAATAGTGAAAACACTACGTTACTTTTTAAAAACCAACTTTTTATTTAAATATTTATTTATTTTATTTAAATTTATTTAAGGTCAAAATTGATACATAATACATATATATGTTCAATGTAATTCACTGGAGTAATTTTATAATAATTTTAGATATATAAAAATTTTATTGAACTTTTCACCTTCTTTTACCCACCACCTAGGAGAATTTGCAAATTTACATAAAACATAATTTTACCGCTTCTGTGAGTGGAATTTCAAAAATCCGAGAGACACGGTTGATGTCAATAAGTAAAATTTTGTTCAATGAGATGAAAATAATTTTTGGTGAAGAGTAACTTTTTACTTTTATTTACCACGGTTAAAAGTAAATAGGGTAATTAAGAGTAAAAATGATATTATTATTACCTTAAAACATGTCTTAATTCTATTGTATAAGATTAATTCGACCCAAAACAACCTTAGGAATATAATATGACCATTTATGCCCACTGGTATTTTATTAGGACATTTATTATTAATTTATTTAAAGAATGGTTTAAATTGTTAAAATCAATGTTTAATAAGTAAATAATTTTTAATATAGGGATATACATAAGATAAATTCTACTATAAATATTCATTAGAAAGCTAAAAAGGTTTCCTACATAATGGTATTTTATTTGTAATTGTTATACATTAAATAATTTAATTTAGTTATGACACACATATGATGCATTAATTATCTTATTAATGAAATATTGGCATAATTGATGTTATAAATACCCAAATAAATGTAATTTGAGACTTTTTATTAATTACACTAATTTTCTAGGTTAATATGGCAAGTTATTATTGATTTAAATTCCTTTTTTAGAATTAATCATTCTGTTATGATTTTCACAAAAAACAATTACCAAATATTATCAAAATTGAGATAAAATTGTTTTTAAAACAAATATTATATTATTAATTGTTATTTTACTCCTAAAAATCTAAGGTTAGGCAAAATGACTTTTATAAGGTTATATATGTTAATAATAAACAACTTGGGGTTCGTTTGGCTTGTTATAGTATGTTTATTAACCTTATAATGTAAGAACACAAGAAAAAACGGTAAAAGTAAAATTATTTAACTTAAAGTTAAATCTAAATGATAAGGTTAAAATACGAACCTAAACATGTCTAAATTCGGTTGGATAAGAGGATTTAGACTCATCCCCGCCTTAGATTCTAAATTAATCAATTTGGAGCTATTTAAAACCCAATATGACTTTATAATAAAATAATATTTTTAGTTTTTCCAAAGGTGCCCCTCTCCTCCCTTATAAAAGGGAACCTCCTCCCTCTCTTCGTCACACCACATTGAGCCTTCATGCGCAGACAAACCCTTCCAATTTCTCCTATAAAATTCCCTAGAAACATCCTAGAGGTCCTGGTATTCTTCAAAGACCAATTTTAGAGCCCTAAAAGGAGGTCTCAAAGAAGCTCTTCAAAGAAGAGGTAATGCCCGTTACCGATTCTATCAACTTTATTTATTCTTGAACTTCTTCTTCGTTAGTTATTTCATTATGAATTAATAACATCAGTATCACACCTATACTGATATGTTATTATCACTATGAAACAACCCTATTTCACCATATATCCATCCTACGGAAAATGAAATCACCGTGCGTGCATACGTACGAAATACCGTCTCCACACTGTGGTGTAATCTATTTTCCACCACCACCTTACTTGGATGGGTATAATGGTGTAAATAATGAATATATATTATTATTGTAAAGTGATATTGATTCTGTAATAGTATACATACACTCCAATACAATTCCACGATCATGGGAACAATAGCATCGCTCGTGCGTACGTACGGAATACTGCCTCCACGATGTGATGTGACTCGCTCTACATGATTTTCATTGCATAATGATTACATAAATGAATTGAGTGATTAAATATGATATATATTACACTAATACCATTCTGGAAATGAGGTATCTATAACCTAAAAAGACGAATAAGAATTTATTTGAAAAAACACGCATAATAACAAAAATTAATAAGCACCTGAATAACAAGTAGAAATGAAATATTACTAATAATAAGCTAAGAATATGACCATAAATGATATCATAACAATGAGTATGATTCTGGAATAAGTCAATGACATTATGTAAATCATTATACAAGAGGTTCGGACAATTACGAAGAAAATCAGGCCTAAGGTAAGGGAAATATCACAATCTCATTTTTATCCGAGATTGTTTATACTTTGAGATTTACTGGGGTGTATTTTATCATCCACATACATGTTTACTCAATATGTAATATTATTTCCATCCACCTAAAATTTTTTAAATCCAATTTTACCCTTTGGTGAGTTTTTAGTAAATGATATGAAAGGAATCTTTTGTCGTTTTTCGTACGAGGTACTTTTTGACTTTTCCAAAAAAAAATACAAGAAGCATGTTTTCTTAACTTATAGGGAATGAATGGATTTTTAAAACATTATTTCCAAGAAGCATCCTTTACAAGTTTTCAATTTTATTTTTAATCAAATTCTTTTAGTTTATAATTGTATGACATGTTAAGAAAGAAAAGTGTTTTTGAAGTAGAAAGGATATTTTCCTAAAGAATGGAGTTCATGTGTTTTATCAAAATTATTTTCCATATAAGATAATAAAGGGTTCTGTTTCTCTCCCTATTATTACATTTATTTGATTATGTTTTGATGAAATTATTTTTATGAATTTATTTATCTTATATGAATTGTTTTATGATGTCACGATGTTTAGGAATCCCATTTTTATTACATGGGTTATGCTATGATGTATGGTTTATGATTTTGTGGGACACATAAGAATGGTATAATTATGATATGGGTGGGACCTATATCTCCCTCCAATGCATTCGGTAAAGATTTTATATATCATGAGATAGACATGGCAAGAACGGCAGGTTAAACCGGTTCAATGAAACAGGACTGAAATGAGGAATGAACTCGATTTAGAAATGGACTTTGTCCACTAAGATAGTCTTGGCGATGAGTCTTGACTAATAAGAAATGATTCTCTTGGATTATGTGTGTATGCCACAAAGCTTCATGTTTTATGTTATGATTATTGTGATTACATTTCATTACAATGATTTATCCCATGTTATGAAATTATGATCTCTTTTGTAGGGTAAGATTTCCAAAATTTTATTTTCTTATGAATATGATGTGATAGATATTTATTTTGTTTACCCTTACTAAGCATTTGATCTCACCCTTTTGTATGTTTTCTTCCCCCCAGGACAGGAAGAATGTTACTAAGTATGATATGCCAAAAGGGACTCCAGATATGATGAAATAAATGGGAGACAATGTAGACTCTTTATGAACCAGATGTTTATGTTTCCTAGTTTCTAAAGACACTATACCTATACGGTCCTTTCATGGTTTTATTATATGTTGTAATAAGTGTGCTTCAATTTTGAAGTATTAACAATGTATGTAAAGTATGGGTCGTTATAATCATCCACCACATTGAAGAACGTGAAGAACTTCAAGACCTCAATGAAGAACGCCATCACTGCAAAGGAAGACCTCCGTACCGTCTTCTCTCCTCTCCACATCCAGTGAGAGACTCCTTTTCCGAAGAACGACGATGCACAATCCTTCGTTCATCTTCCCGAATCAAAGTAAGGGAGACACTTCTATTCTTTGGGCATTCACCGACGATGTGTATGGAGCCACACCCCGAACCCCTCTTTCAGCAATGCTCATCAATCGTTAACTCGTTATTGAGGTAGGGTTTTGAGTTCAAATTTTATGGATTAAATTTGCGCTTTCTTGACGATGGTATTTATTCTTCTTTTTGAGCAGCCTGTTATCGTTATAACGGGAGGAGGTCGGACCGCATGAACATGGCTGACCCTCTTCCCTCTTTGTTGTTGTTCTTGTTGTGGAACGAACAAAGGCAGTGCGGTGCAACGGCACTGTGCGGGAACATGGAGAATCACGGCGAAGAAGCGCGGCACGGTCGCGACGTGCGGTTGATGCCGAATGAACCCGATGCCGGATTTGGGCTGCAGCCAAGGGGCGCGGTGCCGCCGCGCCGCGCCAGAAACCCAAAAGGAGACCACGGCTGGAGATGGGCCCCAGAGGAGGGGTGCGGTGTTGTCGCACCGCGCCGATCGGACCAAGGCCGCGGCAGAGCAAGAGAGGGCTGCCAGAGCCGCCGATCACCGGTGCAGAAGGGGCCGCACTGGCTGGTCCCACGTGACAGCCTGCCCGGCCGTTACGGCCGGCCAGATCCAGAAACCGTGGGTCGTAACCCCCGGCTGGAAAGGGGAAGTGGCCCCCACGTGGGGGCCGCTGTTTCAATCAGGGGGGGGGGGGGGGTAGCACCCCCCCCCCCCCCCTTCGTGACAGCTCGGCCGAGCCGAGCTCTCTGGACACACGGGCTGCGCCCACTCCAGGGCAACCGGCAACCAAGGCCAGGCCGGGCCGACCCAGGGGGTCTTGGGCTGGGTCGGTCCGGGCCCAAAACCCCCCAATACCGGACAGGTTCATTTAAATGCCCGTAACGTGGGCTACAGACCTCCGATCGATGCACCGTCAGTTGCGATGAGATCCTTGGATCAATATGGTCATTTAGGTATATTACACTGATGGATTCAGAGAACTTGGGGTACGTCCATGTTGGTTCGAACACGAAACCAACTGGGCCCTTAGAGCGGAAACACTTATAACTTGAGATCCGGACATCCGATTGACGTGCCTTCGACTTTATTGGATTCCTCTTAGTGAGATGGACCATTTGGATTATTCCGCACGAGTTTTGGACGTATCTGGAGTATGGTCAGGTTGGTTTTAGCTTAAAAACCAACTGGGCCCCTGGGATGAAAAAGCCAATAACTATCAGACCGGGTGTCTGATTGACGCGGCGTCTTTCGCGTTGTGTTCCTATTGTTATGATGGAACTTTGCGATACATAAAATCTAGTCTATGTGATAGTTGATGTATCGACCTCTTGGCTCGTGGTGCGGACCCTCTTGGAACGAGCGTGTTGTGTGAAGAATACCTAGAGATGGCTGAGACTTGACGACTGCTGATCAATTGACTCGGAGGGTTTCGATATCCTAGTGGGGAGCACTTGATTGTAGCGGCGGACCCACGACGGGGGAGCGCTTGGTTGTAGCGGCAGACCCGCTGTACTCAATAGAAGGTGTACCTCTGTAAGGTATGAGGGGGAGACTTTGGTTATAGCAGCGGACCCATGGTGGGAAGCGCTTGGTTGTAGCAGTAGGCCCACAGTACTCGACAGGTGGAGTACTACAACAGTCCAAGGTTAGTGGGAAGCGCTTGGTTGTAGAGGCAGACCCACTGTACTCGATAGAGGAGGAGTTCCCCAGTAGCTATGGTTTCGATAGTGATGGAAAATGTACTGAACTCTTTCGTGGGTTTGACAGTGATGGAAAATGTACTGGAATCCTCTGTGGGTTCGACGGTGAAGACTATCATTCTGGAATCCTCTATGGGTTCGACGATGAAGTCAACCATACAGGAATCCTTTGTGGGTTCAGTGGTGTTGACTACAGTACTTGTATCCTACATGGGTCTGACAGTAATGACCTCTGTCGTAGTATCCTACGTGGGACGACAGCTTAGCTGGTCTAGTATCCTATGTGGGTCCCAGCTAGATGAATCGGTATCACAATCTGATCATCTCCTCTGCTTTATAAATGATGTATACCTATGTGAGCTGAGTCTTGAATTTCAATAATTATCTTCTATATGATTTAATTTCTTCCTATGTGGATTGAGTTGTGCTTTCCTGTGTGGATTGGGTAATGCTTTCCTGTGTGGATTATGTTTTACCTTCCTGAGTGGACTGGATTGTACTTGAGCTCGTGAGTTGGAGTTTAACTGGTTTTGATGAAATAGGTATATGTATGGGCATATACCTAAGTAGTGTTGGATGTTACTTCGTGATTGTATCTTTCCTTTTTGGATTATCCTTTGTTGATTCTGAGAGACCTTTGGGGGACTCGGGGTCCCTACTGAGTATCGTATACTCACCCCTTCACGGGCTTCGCCCGCACTATGTTGTGTTTCTTGCAGATGATAGACATCACTGATCGAGGTTGAGGCATGTAGAATTGGACGGTTCCTGGAGGAGGAACTCCCAACGAGTCGGTGCCCGAAGGTGGATATCCCGTTGAGTCAGTGCCGGAGGTGGATTTTAAGATGAGTCGGTACTTGGAGGTGGACAACTGGGCGGGACGTACACGGGGCGGACGGTAGGACCCGAGGAGCTGAGAAGGCTATCTGTACCCACCCTTCAGGTGGGATTTCCAGTGTACGGCTTGGTGTTGTGGCTTTACTTTCAGTTTCTATACTTCCTTTCCAATTGTACTTTACTTTCAGTTTGGGTTTGTATTCTGGCCCACTTACTTTTCCGCACTTACTATTATACTCAGTTTACTTAGTGTTTATGTCTGTTGGCTTACTCTGGGGTGTTTGTTTACTTTATAAAAGCAATGCCTCACCCTTTTTGTCTGGATTTACGCCTTGGAGTTCTACTCACCAGCCCCTGTCCTATGGAAGGCGGGCATGGGGTAGTCAAGGCACGGGCCCCGAAGATGGGTCGTGACAAATTGGTATCAGAGGAGTTCGGTTCTACCGCAGAACTCAGGACTCTGATATTTCTTCTATGTGAAGCAATAGTGTTAAGGGTATTGAGTGTGGTTATCAGTCCAGGGAATCTAGTATTGGTGCGGCGGCCGATGTATCCATACACCAGGACCCTGACTTCTGATTTCCGACTCAGTGCACGAAAACACTGATAGCATGTGTGTTTCAAAAGATTTCATTTTTTGATTACATTGTGTCATATCACCAGGTACACTGTTTTGACTGTGGCACACCTATCTTTTTCCAGGATGGCCCCACGACGACAGCCAACTAGGGTTCAGAGCATTGTGCGAGACGACATCCCAGCACGTGATGAGGCCTCGGTGCAGGGCCCCATTACAGCCGAGGCACCCACGGTACCTCTACCCGCGGAGCCACCGATGCCACCAGACCCAGCCGCTGACAGTGAACGTCGCCTTAGTGCACTTCACGAGTTTCAGCCTCAAAGACCGCCCAGGTTCCACAGGGAGAGGGACCCTCAGGCAGCCCAGGATTGGCTGGATGATGTTGTTCGAGTTTTCATGTTAGTGGGGACACCAGCTGACCTCATGGTGATCCTTGCAGCGAGCCTCCTGCATGCGGCAACGGGCAGATGTGGGAGCTTTATGGTCCTGGTGCACGACGAGGCATCCCTTCTATGGGAAGACTTCGAGAGCCTATTCCGGGTAGAGTTTTTACTATCCACCCTTCGAGCGGTGCACATACAAGAGCTAATTTATATTTATCAGGGTAGCATGTCAATGGCGCATTATTCAGTGAGGTTCACCGATCTCTCGCATTACTCTACAGATATGGTACATGACCCATTCTTCAGGGCCCGAACCTTTGAGCAGGGGCTCAGGCGAGAGATTAGAGAATCAGTAGTTTCTCACAGCATCCCGATGCAGATAGGGGTGTTGGAGCGAACCCTCTCAGTAGAGAGTTTCCTTGCTGAGTAGTCTCCAACAGCAAGACCCACCACGAGATAGTATGCGGCATAGTCTTCTGCAGCGGGAAATAGATAGATGACGCAGAGGTCCAGGAGGACCAGACCTACAGGGGATCGACCGCATGACACATGATCATGTGTGAGAGTCACCCGGGGTGGAGAACGACTTACCCGGAGCTGATAGTGTTACTCCTGCGGTGGGGTTGGTCACATGGCTCATGACTGTCTGACCTACCATACAGATGACCAGAAGATAAACGAAGGTCCTCCAAGGAAGGGGCAGATGTTCGATCGAGGCAGATCGCAAGGAGTAGGAGACTGAGGCAGGGGAGCCGTCCATGCAGCAGGTGGTGGGAAATGCTTTGAGACCCTACCACCACCACCAGCAGGAAGACCACCCTGACCGTAGGGAACTGGTGGACAGGGGAGAACTCAGCTTTAAGCAGCTGAGGCCTACGATCATGGAGCTTCGGGAGCAGATGGACCGGAGTGGGATTAGCTCCAGACATGGAGACTTTTATTCATATTGCTTCTATCTTTGTTGATGTTTGTTTGTGGATGCATTGTTTCTCTCTACTTTGAGTTTCAGTAATAAAATACACCATTCTTGTGGCATTTAATTTCCTGTCATCTCTTTATGTTGATTACTAAGATGTTCCGGTTTAAAAAAACCGTTGACTTGACCGTCAGATTTTAGATACCTACTAGAGGGGACCCAGTGACCACACACTAATGCCGATACTGTGACTCAACCCTTGGAGACGAGAGTAACGGTTGGATCTCTTGGTAGTAGTGTCGAGGCCTTACGACGTCATCCTTAGTATAGATTAGTATAATCCATTTCGGGATTTACTGTATTAAGCAAAGAATGTGGTTCATACAGGGGATGAGACCAGATTTCTCTTATCGGCAAAGAAGAAATCATTGTAGCTCTTGTAGGACCAGAGATGGTCCAAGTCATCCAGGAGTGGATGAGGACAGCTCAGAGTCAACAAAAGGCTTATGCTGACAGGAGGCAGAGACAACTAGAGTTCGAGGATAGCGACCATCTCTTCTTGCGGGTCTCACCTCGATGAGGATTACGTAGATTGGGCTGGGGTGGCAAGTTATCTTCGTGCTTCATCAGACCTTTCCAGGTTATCAGTAGTATAGGCAAGGTGGCTTACCGCCTGGATCTACCACCTCAGTTGCACCGGGTGCACGACGTCTTCCACGTATCTCAGCTGAGGAGATACGTGCACGACCTGACGCATATCTTTGATGATGGGGTGACTTTTTTGGAGGTCCCGGTGGAGATCGAGGATCGGCAGGAGCGGGTCCTACATGGGCAGTAAATTACTCTAGTTCTCATCAGATGGCATCACGGGGACCTCCAGGAGAGAACCTGGGAGCGAGAGGCTCAAATGCGTGCTCAGTACCCTCATTTGTTCCCAAAGTTTTTGTTGTATCTTTACGGGGATGTAAATCCCTAATGTGGTTGTAATGTAAAGGCTTGTAAATTTTAAGGAAAAATTTTCTCTTAATTTTCTCTGGGATTTTACGAGTACGTAGTTTCTGACGGCACCTGATTCCGAGGCCCGGTGTCCCCGGAATCATATTCTGAACTTTTTCTCGGGTACGTTTAGTGAACGAACGAGTGGGTTTTTCTAACTTTTGAATTGGTGCTCGGAATTGAAATATGAGGGCACCGATGAAACAGTAGTGCCAGTAATTGTTTACGAACACCTTTTCTGGAGTTGTGTTTTTTCGAGTGTGGTTATTAAAAAATGGGTTAACTAAGGAATGAAATAATAATTTTTTTAACAATTTTTATTTTCTATTATAATTAGTGATAACCTAGGCATGGTGGATGGAGTGGGACACACTTCATCCTAAGTCCACTAGGTAGTATATTTAGTGAAGTGGGGCCCACACGAGCCCCCACCTCTTCAAACCCCCTAAACCCCCTCTTTAATGTTAGCAACCCACTTAAAGTTTTTGACCTTCTCTCTCTCTTTAATTGAATGCCAACACACCCATTCAATTAATTGAATCTTGTAAATAAATTAAATGAGTTTTTTTATTTTTAAAAATGTTGGAAAGTGTGGAAAAATTAAGATAAAGTCTTATTTTGTTTTGGGTTGGTTCGTTGTGTGGACTCTGGGGAGAAAATAACTGAGGTCTCAAAGAACATTGTCCTCCACGTTGAAGAACACAAATACGTCAAGACCTCAATAAAGAACGACGTCACCACAAAGGATGACCGCCATGCCATCTAATATCCTCTCTGCAGTCGATGAGAGACGCCTTTTCAGAAGAACGACGACGTGCCATCCTTCGTTCTTCTTCCCGTGTCAAAGGAAGGGATACATCGCTCTTCTTCGGGCGTTCACCGACGACGTGTACGGAGCCACCCCCCCATGATGCCGCTTTCTGCGACACTCATCAATCGTTAACTCATTATCGAGGTAGGGGTTTGAGTACAAATTTTATGGATTAAATTTTTGCTTCCTTGGTGAGGATATTTATTCTTTTTTTTGAGCCACCTGTTATCGTTATAATGGGAGGAGGTCAGACTACACGAACACAGCCGACCCTCCTCCCTCATTGTTGTTGTTCTTGTTGGGGGACGAACAAAGGCAGCACGGTGCAACGGAACCACGCGGGAACATAGATAATCATGGAGAAGAAGTGGGGCGCCATCGCGCCGCACCGTTGAGGCTGAACGAACCCATGGTCGAGGTCGGGCCGCAGCGAAGGGTTACAGCGCCGTCGCGCCGCACCGGAGAACCATGAGGAGACCGCGGCCAGAGCAGGGCCGCGGCGGAGAGGCGAGGCACCGTCACGCCACGCCAGTTGGACCAAGGCCGGGGACGGTGGCCGCGGCGGAGAAAGAGAGGGCGGCCGGAGCCATCGGCCGCTGGTGCACAAGGGGCGGGACCAGGTAGTCCCACGCGACACCCTGGCCGGCCATTACGACCGGCCAGATCCGGAAACCAGGGGTCGTAACCCTCAGGTGGAAAGAGGAACTGGCCCCCACATGGGGGTCGCCATTCCAATCAAGGGGGCAGTGCCCCCCCCCCCACCAATTTTTCACGACAGCTCGGCCAAGTCGAGCTGTCTGGCCATGCTGGTCGCGCCCGTGCCAGGAAAACCGGCCGCCAAGGCTGGGCCAGACCGCCCAGGTCGGGCTGGACCTCCTAGGTCGGGCCGGCCCGGGCCGCGCCCTAAATGACCGGACCCGGACCCGGGTCTAGTTGTCCTGGATCGAGCCGACCCAGGGGGTCTTGGGTCGGGTCGGTCCGGGCCCAAAACCCCCCAATACTGGACAGGTTCATTTAAATGTACGTAAGATGGGCTATATACCTCCGATCGATGCACCATCAGTTGCAATAAGATCCTTGGATTGAGACGGTCGTTTCGATATATTACACTTATGGTTTCGGAGAACTTGGGGTATGGCCGGATTGGTTCGAACACGAAACCATCCGGGCCCTTGGAGTAGAAACGCATATAACATGAGCTCCAGACGTCTGATTGACGTGCCATTGACTTTTTTGGATTTCTCATAGTGAGACAGATCTTTTGGTATACTCCTCTCTAGGTTTGGACGTAGCTGGAGTTTGGTTGGGTTGGTTTTATCTTAAAAACCAAATGGGCCCCTCGGATGAAAAAGCCAATAACCCTCAGATCGGGCGTCCGATTGATGCATCGTCTATCGCGTTGTGTTCCTATTGTTATGACAGAACATTGTGATACATCAACTCTAGTCCATGTGACAGTTTATGTATCTAACTATTGGCTTGTGGAGAGGACCCTCCCAGAATGAGGGTGTTGTGTGCGGAAACCCTAGAGATGGATGAGACTTGTCGACTGCGGATCGATTGACTCGGAGTGTTTTGATAGCCCAGTGGGGAGTGCTTGGTTGTAGCAGCAGACCCACGGTGGAGGAGCGCTTGGTTGTAGTGGCATACCTGTGGTACTCAATAGAAGGAGTAGCTCTGTAGGCTATGAGTGGGAGAGATTGGTTGTTTCGGAAGACCAATGGTGGGAAGAGCTTGGTTGTAGTAGCAGGCCCACAGTACTCGACAGGTGGAGTACTACAGCAGTCCAAGGAAAGTGGGAATCGTTTGGTTGTAGCAGCAGGCCCATTTTACTCGATAGAGGAGGAGTTCCCCAGTAGCTATGGGTTCGACGATGATGGAAAACATACTGGAATCCTCCGTTGGTTCGACGGTGATGGAAAATGTACTGGAATCCTCTGTGGGTTCGACAGTGAATACTATCATACTGGAATCCTCCGTGAGTTCGACAACAACGACAACCGTACTGGAATCCTCTGTGGGTTCGGCGGTGACGACTACAGTACTTGTATCCTATGTGGGTCTGACATTATTGACCTTTGTTGTATTATCCTGTGTGGGACGACAGCTTAGCTGGTCTAGTATCCTATGTGGGTCCCAGCTAGATAAATCAGTAGGTACATCTGATCATCTCCTTTTCTTTACAAATGATGTATACCTGTGTGATATGAGTCTTGACTTTAAATAATTATCTTCGATATGATTGACTTTCTTCCTGTGTGTATTGGGTTGTTCTTTCCTGTGTGGATTGGGTTATGCATTCTTGTTTGGATTATGTTTTATCTTCATGAGTGGACTGGATTGTACTTGAGCTCGTCAGTTGGAGCTGAACTGGTTCTGATGACTTAGGTATATGTATGGGCATATACCTAAATAGTGTTGGATGTTACTTCATGATTGTATCTTTCCATTTTTTATTATCCTTTTTATATTATAAGTGACCTTGGGGGTCTCAGGGTCCCTACTGAGTATCGTAGACTCACCCCTACATGGGAATCGTCGGCACTACATTGTGTTGGTTGCAGATGATGGACATCACTAATCGTGGTTGAGGCTTGTTGAGCTGGATGGTTCCCGGAGGAGGAACTCATGAGGAGTCTGTGCCCAGAGGTGGATATCACGTCGAGTCGGTGCCAGAGGTGGATTTTATGACGAGTCGGTACCTGGAGGTGGACCAATGGGCGGGACATACACGGGGAAGACGGTAGGACCCAAGGAGCTGAGGAGGCTATCTGTACCTACCCTTCAGTTGGGATTTCCAGTGGACAGCTCGGTGTTGCTGCATTACTTTTCAATTTCTGTACTTCCTTTCCAGTTGTACTTTACTTTCAGTTTGAGTTTGCATTCTGGCCCACTTACTTTTCCGCACATACTATTGTACTCAGTTTACTTAGTGTTTACTTCTACTGGCTTACTCTGTGGTGTATGTTTACTTTATAGAGGCAATGTCTCCCCCTTTTGTCGGGATTTACACCTTGGGTGTCAGTCACCGGCCCCTGGCCTATGGAAGGCGGGCTTGGAGTAGTCACGACACGGGCCCCGAAGATGGTTCGTGACATCCATCTTTCATTTTTACAAAAATAACAGGGTCTCCCAATGGAGAAACACTAGAATGAATAAATCCCTTATTACTCAATTCATCTAGTTATTTCTTTAGTTAAACTAATTCCACAATGGCCATCCTATAAGGGGCCTTCGATATAGGCCTTGATCCAGGAATAAAATCAACAGAAAACTCGACTTCTTAATTTGGAGGATGTGCAAGTAAATCTTCTGGAATCACATCTACATATTCTTTCACAATTGGTACATCCTTTATTTGAAAATTCCTTTCCTCCCCCATAGTCATTTCATTCTCTTCCTCCCCAATAATTGTATTTAGTTGTGCTACCGGGGGTGGATCTAGGTAAAAATTAGGTGGTGATGATTCTGCTCTAAAGAAGAGTTGTTCCTTATCATCATAAAAAATAGTAACCTCTTTCTTCTTACAATAAATTTTTGCATGATAGTCTAAAAGACAATCCATACCGAGGATTATATCAAATTCAATCGTAGATATGATGATGAGATTAGCGGATAAAGACCATTTTTTTGCTCTAATTAGGACTGATTCACAAAACATTGTTGCAATGATACTTCCCTTAGTAGTTTTAACTGAAAACTACCTTATTAAATCAAATTGGAAATATGTAATTTTCTTAGAAAATTGGGATGATATGAAACAATGCGATGATCCATAATCAAATAATTTTTTGCTAAACTTGAAGAAATCATTAAATTACCTACCAACACGTCATTCGGAGCTTCTACCTCAGCAGTAGTGATAGCATAAGCTTGGCCTTTTTAGAGGTATGTTTTCTTGAAGCTTAAGAAATTCATTTTCATAATGTCCCATTTCCCTGTAATTATGGCATTGGACATTGTTAGCTTCCTTCTTCCCCTTGCAATCACGAGCTTGGTGGCCTTTTTCACCACACTTGTAATAGACTCCAATTCCTTTTAAGAAAGTACTGGGGTGTTTCTTATGACATTTACTATAGGATTGATATTTAACCTTTCCCTTCTTCCCCTTAATTCCATTCCCAGAGTGATCATCAGATCTCTTCTTCTCCTCTTTTCTTTAATGTAATATGACTTAGAGAATTCCTTTTCTGTCTTGATAGAACATGAGACAATATCTTCGTACAACGAGAAGGTTTGTGAGACTAATGCTCGATAGAGAAACAGTTTTAACCCCTTAAAGAAATGATCAATCTTACTTATTGGGTTACGTATATAATCTCCAACATTCCTTCCTAACATTGTAAAGTTAGCCACATACTTTGTGACATTCTCATATTCCTTTTGTCTCAGACTCAGAAATTGCCTTTCCATATCTTCTCAATGGTCACGAGGAAATTATTTTTCTATGATAAGTTCATTTAACTCCTTCCATTCCATATTTGATACTTCCTCGTCATCCTATATGTATTGAATCAAGGACCACCATTGATTCACATCTCTGGTGAGGAGGTAAACTGTCATGATAACTTTTTCCCTTTCACTACTCCCCAAGGAATCAAATATTTTGTCTAATGAATTTATCCACTACTCAGCTACTAAGGGATTTGTAATCCCATTGAACATTGGTGGTTTTTTCCTCATGAAGCAGTCTAACATTGATTCTACATGCTACAGATCAAGGTTCTCCATACGGGTAAGGTTATTATTCCTAACCTCAGTGAGTTGTCCCAGTATGGTGATTAGTTGATCAGCACCAATTGTATCACCAGCTCCACTATAATTATCTTGAGAAGGAGGGCAATCCCTACATGAAGTGAGTGCATTTATATAGTTTCCATTTCATCTACTAGGAGCCATTTCTAAATAATTTCATAACCTAGATCAGTTTATGAATCAAAATACATAATTTCATACTTGAAAAACACTTAACATAAATTGAACTATCTATGGATATAATCCATAATCATAAAAATGTTTTCTTTGAGGAAGTATACACTCATAAACCCATCAGAATGGTTTGTAAAGAAAATGAGAATTATCCTAATCATATCCCCCAGGAGTGTCGTAACCAAGAGTGCAGCAAGGCCCGTTTTCATGCACTAGTTCTCATTCGAGTCTATCTCAAAGTGGTGTTTTCGGGTTTTACCCCTAGGTACTTCTGTGGCCGAACCACCTCTACCTGCTCGTATCTATACATAGATGTATTTCTCGGAAAACATACAAAATCTCTACAATACCAAAATTCTAGGAATTTCTTCTATTCTAATCTTCAAAGGATATCGTAGGGCTATGTGCTCTAATCAGAGGTTAACTAAATCTAGCTTCAAAGGTTTGTACTAAACTTTCTCTGATACCAACTGTAACGCCCTGACCCCAGTTACCCAGAGTCGGTGCATTATTACATAATATTTCCATGATCACAGAAGATCATGTCTCTAAATACTGATTAGTTTAGTAGCCTTGGAATAACTAGATACATTCATAAAGTTTATATTACATGATAAATTGACAAACTACTACAAGAACATCTTGTCTTCATATTCCCTCACACAATCCCTGCCGGTCATTCATAAATTACTTCTTCACATCTTGGGAAAAATAAAACATTGAAAGGGGTGAGCTCAGATTCTTAGTAAGGATAACAATATAGTAGAAAATTTCATAAATAAGTATAAACATTTAAGAAAATGTATAACTAAAAAAAGGCCTTTTAATCGTGAACATTAGCATAATATAGAAAAGATAAAATGAAATAATTTCATTTTTTTATTCAAATGGATATTATACTAGTTGAATAATCACATGCAATATCAATAACCACTTTCATAATTATGGAATGCATAAGCCAGACTATCATAATCACATATCCAAGGCCTCGTGCCAAGACTACAAATAATATTTTGTCAAGCCCTTGTGCCAAGACACAAGTTTTTCTAATGAGACCTACCGATGAATCGAGGAGCTATAGCGGGCTCCACCAATCACTTATTAATTCCAATACATTCCTCATATGAATAGGTTTAAACATAACATAAACAATCGTATTAAAACAAGCATAAGAAATGTCAATACTTTCTCCATTAACCGTGAATGGTATAAAAATAACACATCCATAGTCAAACATATCACAAAATTTTCAACATAATATGGAAGTTTTGTATAATAATAAATCAACTTCAGATAATCTTAAAATTCATCAAAGGATGTTGACATATATGAAATCAAAACTATTTGAGAAAAATATCCACTTCTTTTAAATCATTTAAAAGTCACATAATTATAAAATAAAACATTTACTTTGAAAATATTATAATAATCTGTTAATGATAGATTTGAGTATTTTATAATGGAGGAAAAAAGCGGTACCAGCCGTATAAGTTAAAAATACATTCTTACCTTAATTCTGTCGAAAAGGATAAAAAGGACTTTGTTTGAAAATAGACAGAAAGATTACATTATAAGCATCTTATAATAAGTAAAAAAGGGTATAAATGACTTTATACTATAGTCTATAAAATAATAAGAATTATTTTAACTACATTTTTAAGAAACATGGATGTGGATGATAAAGAGGTCCTAATAGATAATTACATATAAACAACCACGAATAATGAAGAGATTGTGAAATAAACCCTTACATTGTACTTTTCATTAGTCAATGGTATGTTAACCTCATGTATAATAGTTAAAACATTGTTATTAAATTATACAAGAACCATATACATAATTATGATATCATATATGATCATCTAATAATGCTTTGTTAATAATATTTTAGTATTATCGTCGTTTAAGGTGTTAACTTACACGTTTTCTTTTATATGTTTTGTTACATAAGTCATACTTTTTATGAATAGGTTTTATCTTATTCATATCCAAAATTATATAATGTTCATGAACATTACTTTTATTCATAAAATTAGAATTATTCTTGAATGGATACAATGGGGAATGACTCTCATCGCGTTTGTGGAGACGGTAGTCCATAAGTACGCATGAGCAACAATATCATTATTTTGATATCAAAATAATATATAATTGGATTGTATATCATATATACAGAATAATTATCATGTTATATTTATTATTTACATTAATTAAACATCATTATTATACCCATCAAAATATTAATATATTGAATAACAATTACACCACGACGTGGAGACGGTAAGCCATACGTATGCACGTATGGTGACACGTCATCCAAAGGATGGATAGAATACTGAATATGGTTGTACCATATTTATAATAACACCACAGTATGTATAAGATACTGGATTTATTATTTTAGAATATAAATAACAAAGAAATAAGAAGTTGAAGAAGAAAGGAACTTGAAAGAGGGTGGTGAAAACATTACCTCTTCTTCGAGTTCTTCCTTTAGATATGATCACAACGTCTCATTAGGATGGATTTATGACTAAAGTATGGCCTCTAGGCTGAATTTAGGGAAGTGGAGATAGTATTTGGGAAGGTTTTGGCCGATCCAAAAGGCTTTGAGTGAGTGAGATAGTGAGAAGGGGGAGTTCCCTTTTATAAGAGGGGTGAGGGGAACCTTTGGAAAAGCTAGAAATATTATTTTATAATAAATTAATATTAGATTTCTAATGGCTAAAAAGTATATTATTTAATGTTTAAGGTGGGGATAGGTCAAAAAACACTCAACCAATAGGTTTTAGACTAGTTTGGGGCACTTTTTAAAACTTATCTTTTAGTTTTAATCTAAGTTAATTAGTTTGACACTTACCATGTCTCTTTGTATTTTTATATTATATAGTCAATAAACTTACTATAAACTTCCAAGAGACCCCCAAGTGGTCCATTAATGATACACATATCATTATTTAAGTATCTTGACCGATCCTAAGATTTTTAGGAGTAGAATATGAATTAATAATATAATATTTGTTTTAAAAACTCTTTTATGTCAATTTTGACACTATTCAATAATTTATTTTTGTTAAATTATTATCAAATTTATTAATTCAAACCAAATTCATTTAATCAATAATAACATGTAATATTAACCAATAAAATTTTTGTATGTCACCAAAACATTCAAATAATATTTATTTTAACTATTATAATACCAATTATTTCATTCATTTATTACTATGGAAATTACTACATCATTATTGTGTCATTAATAAATTAAATTATTAATTGTATAAAAATTATAAATGAAATAATATTATCTAGGAAATAGTTTTATCTTTCTAATTAATATTTATAGTTTAAAATATAATATATATAACCTTATGTAAATATTGTTTAACTAAAAGATATATGCTTATGTCATTTTTGTATTTACATTAACTAAATTAATATAAAGTGTCATTACCACATACAAGTGGATCCATGGGGTCCCAAAATCGACCCAAAGATGCCCATGGTCGAAAATGTATCAAAACATAAGGTTAAGGCATGTATTAGTGTAAATTAATGTTATTATATTATTATTCTTTACCTTTATTTACTGGATTTACCCTTTAACCATGGTAAATAAAATATTCACCGAAGTAATTATTCAAAATTTATAAAAATAAAAGTTACCTATTTACACAATTTTGAAATCATAATTCAAATATGGAATACATTTTTCTAAATTCAAAACACAAAAGTGGAAGAAATTAATTTAAAATTACTTCCCATTGTAAAAACAAAAGACGTGTTTTTAAGAGATTATAACTATGAAAAGATTGACACTTGTTTATGTCCGGTTTAATTGTGAAATTATGTACAATGACCGATATTGTATTAAATGTTAATAATATATTCTAAATATACTTTAAAACCACTCAAATTCATAATTTATCACTATTAATTATTTCGATTAAAAAATTTGATTTTATTTTAAACTTAGTTATTTCCACTATTCATCAAAATATAAAAGTTATCCAAAAAGTACCAAAATTTAACCCTAGGATAATTTCGATATTACATATCTAAAAATTAATTCCATTTTGAGAGAAAAAATTTATAAAATTTAAAAAAGTGGGTATTACTATTCATAACGACTACATTGATTGGTTGTGGTGTGTGTTAGAATTCGCAGTTACGTATAACACACACTAGTATATTATTCAAAGAGAAGCGTACCATGGAAGCATGAGGTCTACAGAGGATCCAAAATAAATATGAATTTCCCCACATTTGATTCAATAGTCAGGGTTGAATTGGGGACCTAAAATTTGATTCAAAATTACTAATTTTTTTAAAGGATACAACATTCGATGCTCTACTCGGAATTCCATGGATTCATCATCATATAGAAGTGCCTTCACAATACCATCAATGTCTCAAATTCATTATTAATGGTATAACAATTATATTTCATGTCGATGAAGATATGTTAGAGTATTGAAATATTAATACATTGGTGAATGATTTAACCAAAGTGAAGGAAATAATAATATGACTAATGGTGTTTCTTAGGCAACTACACCAAATGCTATCAAAATTTCTCGTAATAACCCATTCAAACAGATTATCAATGGATACATATTACCCATAAAAAAATAAGTTTGATTTATGAGTTCTTATTAATCAAACCTCAAGATATTATTCATTAAAAAAACCCACTATGTTAAAGATGTCTTTGATACTCTCATATAGCCAACATCCTAGGTGAAAGTACCTTAGATTTTACCCTAGATATCTAGATGCACCATGTTTTGTCATATGAATGAGCTGGTATATATATGAAGACACCCAAATCATGATTTGAAGTTTAAATCCAAATTTGAATATATAATAAAATTCAAATTTGTTCGGGAGACCAAATTCCAAAGTGTGTCATAAATATTTTCCTAACTAGGAAAAACAAGAGAAGATAATTTTTTTTTTGATTGTAGGAATATCAAACAGAATCTTCCAAAGGATTGAATCCATTTATCACTATAGAACATATGATTGGTGAAACTTTTAGTTATCAATTACTACAATTTATGTACTGTTAATCAGAATAAAAAAAATCAAAATGGATTATAAAAATTAAGAGTAAGCTTAATTGAAGATAACCCAAGGTGTATAATATTTCTGGAAAATGGATTTTGGATTGAAAAATTTGGGTTCCACATATATATGTTTCATGTTCCAAATTTTAAAATAGATATCAAAAAATTTAGTCAAAATCTATTAAATTGATGTAGTGTTGAATTCCTATAAATGGATTGATAATATTTCCAATATTGGAATCAATTGCGACAATCCAAGATAACATTAATTGAAAATATACCACTATAAATTTTCTTTAGAAGCTCTCTTAGAGAAATTTAAAATCATAATTGTATTCAATTGTGTCATTAATGTCGATATTTAGAAGACAAATGATATCCTTGATAAATAAAATCCTCAAAACCAAATAGATGTAAGAGGAATATAGTGAACCCCCAAAATATTCTATCCCTTGAAGTGAATCACGTGAGATGGTGATTTCCCTTCAGGAAGATAATTAATAATGGAGATACTTATCAGTGGGTTGATGATTTCCATGAATCCTAAGATATTGTTATGAAATATCTTGTATGTCCTCAAAAGCTCATTCCTTCTCTCGAATAAAATCCTCAAATTTTGAACATGATATCGTTAGAGGGATCACAAGATTATTTTATCATATATTATAATGATATCAAGAAAGAGAATATATTATACTCTCTCGGTATTACCAATCTCAACCCTAAAACGTGATATTCTAATATTGAGAAGTTTTTCCTCTAATTAATCTTCATAGTTCATAAAATGATGCACTACT
Source organism: Viscum album (assembly GCA_963277665.1). NCBI lineage: Eukaryota > Viridiplantae > Streptophyta > Magnoliopsida > Santalales > Viscaceae > Viscum > Viscum album. The sequence goes on along the minus strand of OY728162.1, from coordinate 342,311,215 downwards.
TGAAGAATAAAAAATTCAACTTGGTCCCTCGTAATTATCTCCTCAAATATATCCTAAAAAAATCATATGTTGACAATATTATAGGGATGGTGGGATGTCATCCAAAAGTATTTTGACATTTAGTTGAAACAAAAAAGAGAATATAATTAAATTCATTAGAAAATTTTATTACATGATATCCATTTCTCGAAACAACAACATTGAATATTTAATTTCTTGAAAAAGTGATATTTTTTTTGAAATATTTCCCCTAGGCTTGGGATGTGCCTTTTTTTGAACTTCTAGGATCCCAATAGAGATAAAAATGCCAGACACTAGTATCAATAGAGTTGGTTATAGATTAATTTTAATATCTCCCACAAAGGTAGTTCTATCCTTTTCCATCATGGTTTTAGAAGGTTACTCCAAAAATGAAGAAGAATAAAATGCCCTCATTATAGGTCTGAATTTGAAACTATAAATATCAATGGACCAATTAAAGGACGAAGGATAATCTATGTTAGTGATCAAGTAGATCAAGGTATATTATAACATCATGAAGGATGTTATCATTACAATGCTTGACTTCATGTCATGTTTGATAGAGGAAGTCCCATGAGTGCCAAATCCAATTCACATCCTACAGTCAACGAATTCTACAGAAGATTTTTTATTTAATATGGCTGCTACCATGGAATATGTAGACTGATATGAAATATTCATTATCATTTTCACCATATAATCATGTCTCTATTTTTTTGGTAAAAATATAAAAGTTATAAATGAGAAAAATTATATCCATGAACCAAATAATCCCAAAAATAGTCTGATGCTACCCATATTAGACTACCTCCAAAATGGGATTCTTCCATTAGATATATCAACAAAATAAATTATTTAACGATAAAGCATTAATGGTACTCCTTAGGACATCCAAAATCATCATAATGTCCTCTATAAATAACGCTTCGATGGAATTCTCCTTAGGTGCTTTAATGGGGAACCCAATATTTCTATTATGAATGAATTACATAGCGGATCATGTGTCACCAATCAGCCATGGATTCCTCATAAAATTAGAATAAATGGGTATTAATGGCCTATAATGACTCAATCTTTCACAAAATTAACCAAAAGCGCCCATTCCTTCTAAGTAGACACTAAATTTATCCATAAAACCCGATATTGGTTGTACATATCCAAGTACTTATAGATATTCAACATATGGGGAATGAATTTGTTTGGGTCGTATATTCTAGCTAATCCATTCAAATACAACCTCACCATTACCACCTATTCACAAATGGGTAGAGGGAATACCAATCAAGGATGTCATGATAATGAACATCATCAGTTTTGTGAATTCTAATACTGTCACTAGATTGTAAGCCCTTCAGACGATATTTCTAGACAATTTTTATATATCTTCTCCTAAATTGAAAACTATTTAATATGATTATATCATTTATTCTATCCTTTAATCATGATATCATGTAGTAGAATCCGTATAGATAGGAAATTTCTATAATCATCTATAAAAATACAACGAATAGTTATATTAAAATATAATAATGCATGACTCAACAAATATCTTCATTCCTTGTGGGATTAAAATACTACAACTTATACGAGAGAACAAGAAACACCATATTAACCATTATAGGGGATGGAAGAACTTCTACATATCAATGCCTAGTTTCATTCACATCATATTTCCATTTGTGATCAACTAACAGTATAGAAAAAATCATGAAAGTGAATATATGAATTAGAATTTAATAATTATATAATACTATGTACCATGTATAATTTAGATTTTAAACAAAAAGGAATAACATCAACTTATAACAAGAATTTTTATCTTTGTTCATTCATCTATGGAGAAAATGTTTTTTCATTAGGGAAACTGATGATACATGGGATAAATCCTTTAAAGATAATTTTTTTGGGAACTTTATTCATCCATATTTTCAACTCTAATGTTCATAATTGCTAATTAATATGTATAGTGAGCCTATCATTCCCCTAACAATACAAGGTTTCTCATGAAAAATTTCATTTAAACACAGTAATGGTCCTTATCGCAGGACCATAATAGGAAAAAAAACGAACCCAAATGGAAGACCGTAAAAGGAACAACTAATATACATGTTAAACAATCATCCTAAACAATATAAATTAATCTATACCATTCATGTACCTATCGTACAATGTAATATTTCATGATAATTTATAACTCGCATTATAGTACCCCTCTTGTGGCTGCTAATATCCTACTACACCACCAACATTTATTCTTAGAACTAAAAGTGGGTTTATTCTTTCCCTAAAAAGATACATAATGACACTTTAATTATATATCATGTCATAGAATAATTATTTTTTAATGTTACTATATGAATGAAATTAAAAATGAATAATCCATTTAATCACTATCATGTGACATTAAAATGTGGGGAAACATCCTCACAATATGACATTAAACTACTTTTACAACATCATAACTGCAAGAAGATAAATTCCATGTTTTATGTTACAATAAAATTATGAAAAAATAAGTTTTTTTGTTTATCTCATATGAGAGGATCATTTATTCTAGTTATGGTCTATTACCATAATAGCACTCTTGTTTCTCAATTCCATGTGACAAGGGAACCCCCTATCATTACATGTTTCTCACACCATGTAGGAATCGCATGATCATAGGAACCCTGTAAGGGACATCTATTTGTGAATAAGATATATCGAGCAATCCTTCCATTCCAAGAATCATGAAATTAATCTATATAAAACTCACTCTGATGAAGATTTTGTTTTAATGAGGCCTTAAAAGAAATCATTCACATCAGGTTTAAAAATATTTATCACTATATACAATTATAGAATCACCCCTTCCATTATGGGTCTAAAAATGACCTTGAGATAAACTCTCATAGCCCCATGTGGCCCTCAATCCATACAAGACCTATGTGACTTATATTGATTCACAATATCATGGCTCCTTTTTGTTGTGTCCTCACTCAACTTGAAAATCCCCTTTGGATTTAATTTTCTACCACATCATATTATTAACACAAACTATGACTTGATTGTCACTGTGAAGAGGTATGTATTGAAGTACATATACAACGTCTTTGTCCATCCACCAAATCATAAAAATTCCATATCCCTACACAAGAACATGGTTAGTGTAGGGGACCTCATATTTGAAATAATAATGGCATGATTCTAATTCCAATGTGATATGTAGTGTTGATCAAATCACTCATTCTATTTCATACATGAAATTTTTATCTCTCTTTACTGCATGACCCTGATCAATTTCGAATATTATGACATGGTTTCCATCATTTATGAACATGTGATTGAAGTAAAATGAACTCTACCACACATATGAAACATATCTATGTAGATAAATTCATTTATATGAGTAATTATGGCCTATAATCCTCCATCATAATTTATGATTATCATATTTTAACTAATTACACTTCATGACTCAAGAAATTTGTATCCTTGTAAATCTTACTTGGTTATCAGTCACCCGAGTATGAGAATCCAAAGGACACCCCTCTATTGACTATGAATATTGAATTCAATTTGAATCATAATTATGTTTTCCCAAAATGTGTCTTTTAAACAATATTCATCTTCATCATGACGATAAATTTCTATTTTCCATGTACACTTTTACACCATCATAACAGAAATCACTTTTAGAATATGAGATGTGATTACACCTTAGGAATATATCCATTTCTAACACTTCCAGTATGAGAACCCCACAATCACAAATTAAAATTTATCTTATCACATTCAAATGATTTAACACTATTTTTTTATTTTAACCCCTACTTGGGTAACATTACTCACTATCATTTTCGAAAATGTGTTCATTATAATGCATTATCTGCATTGGTTAATCGTGTATTTAATTAAGCTACTAAGAGTAGTAAACCTAGCTTGGAATGTTATTCCATACATATATTCAAAATAAATGTTATGAATTATCATATAACTATGTGTGGGTTTATTATTTCCCTGATGATATATGTAGTGATTCATGGATCAAACATCCTACCATAGTCATGATGAAATTAAAATTCCTTGTATCCCATGAATATGAGCTTGATATATAGAATGAAATTATTATGATATCCATTACCAATTTGGTCTAAATATCCCAATGGAGTGTAAAATAACCATCCATGATAGAATCTATCCAAAATGATTCCATAATTCTTTTAGAATATCCTATTTTCAAAATACATAGTTCATGCCTTGGGAAAAAAAGATTGATAAAAATCTCAATTAGATATATATTATAAGTGAATTCGAATCCAAGGGGAAACTTTGTTATATATATTCATACTTCACATAATATGGTTATTCATAATGTGTTCCACCAATGCGGCTTTCAACCAGAGGAATGTTTATCCTAAGGAGAAAATCATGTAATCATCATTTGATTATATAGCATCATAACAAAAACTATATTTAGAGCCTGGTCAATGGTAATTACATATATACATACTACATGTAGCCACCCTAGAACAGAGAAACCCATGAAGAATTCTTTTAATATCCCTCCACACATTTTCAAAAAATGTTAGGATAATCTTTTTCCTAGTATTTATTATTTTGAATACTATAACCATTTCAATGTTCCAAACACCATGAGCTTAAACTATGTACACCCCATGGTCTGACATGGATGACACTTGACTACCCAAAGAGATAAAGGACCCATCATAATTAGATAATATTAATGGAATTTTTAACCAGGTCATGAAATTACTCAATAGACACATACAAGGAATGATCTAGAAAAATTTGGATAATTGAAATTGATGAAGGTTCAAATATTATAGAGTCCACTCTATGGTTTCATAAATAGTCAATCTATGCTCCCTAGGAATGCTAACATTGGAAAAAGTTATAGAATACTTCCATTATGGTGATACCTGATCATTTATCTAAATGATCAAACCCTGGTGTTATGGTGGGGATAATTTTACCTATTTTCTTTTGAGATCCATTACCAGTAGAATATGATTTCAATTTAAGTATCTGTAATTACAACCGATATTAATATTAAATGGTCCGATGATTTAGGATATCTAAATGATATCATTCAAATAATTTCATGTTATATGGGTCGATATTGTAAGATTGGATGAATGTAAAATTACTGATAAAAATAAATTATCAATTATTCCTCAAATGATATAAAAAAGGAGTAAAATTCAAAAAATTGAGTCTCCCCACATTAATGAAGAAATACTATTACAATGTTATCTCATTGGATTCATCGAGTTGAATGATTATATGACCAGAATCTTCTATGGATTGTATATATCATTCAATTTAGTAATCACCCTTTCCTAATTAATCCTAAAATATTATGTTATCTCAACAACATCTATCCATACATTTAATTACACTTTCACTAGCCATTTATCCTTGTCAACCACAACTTCAACTATGACCTATTCTTGATTAAGATTGTCCAAAGTTGGTGTACTCGATCTGAATCATGATGATGCATTTCCAATAAGGGTACAATTCTAATACTCAACCATTTCACTTTTCACTCACTCCATCATGTTCAAAGGATTCATGGAAAAATATATCCCTCACCATAAAAATGGTCCTGGACCCTGCTGTTCCATGTTTAGAATAATGAAATCACACATTATCATTATCAGTAAACACCTATTTTACCTTTTTATGTATGGGGAGGTAGTAAAACACTAAATACATAATAAATAAGAACTTGTGAAAAGACATGTGATTTTTTTGGTATTCATGATAAGTGAGTATGAGGTATGAGATTTCATATTTCTATCAAAGAGGTTTTCTAAGTGATGAAAAAATTGTCAAGAGTATTCTAATCTACCTCAAAATTGATCTCATAAGAGAGGAAATTTTCATGAACCATAAATTATCGACAATATGAATCGTTTGAATTTTTATAATCTGTTGGATCTATAGTAGAAAAGGACATTGAAAAAATAGTGGATTGGGATTTTGACATATCTTTAAGTTAATAAATTTGTGCCGATGATTATGAAACAGATAATCAGAGCAATTAGAAACTGTTAAATAAATATATGATATATTAAAATTGGTCGGAGATTCACAACTACCTACTAGATCACTTTCATATATATACATCATAAATAGTATAAATAGCCTCAATGGGTGATATATTTTCAACTGGAACAATAATTCCAGGAAACGTTTCTAATTCATGTATACCAAGTTTAGTTTTGTGAATAGGTACAAAATATAAATTAAAAAATCATTAGTATAAATAAAATATTTCTCAAAGTTACTAATCCTATTTCATGGTTTCATTCATGAAATTAGAGTCAATAATAATATGAATAGACAAATCAACAACTTTTAAGAGGTCCTTCATTGACAATGTTTCAGCATGAATTAAAACTATTCAGGTTTCAAATGGGGCTTGGAGAATTATATCTTCCATGTTTGTTCTAGTTAAAAGGGTGAGGTTAGATTCTTCCATTGAGTTTAGTGTCACCATTTCTAGAACCCTTGATAGGTCATCAATGAAAATTCATTCATAAGGGGTGTTATTTATTTAATGGTGATTGAGAATCTTCCTCTTTTCACAAATATCTTCCTTGTTAGATCCTTCTACAAGAAATGCATAGGTTGATTGGCCCTGGGGGACCATAATCCTTCTATTTTCATATCCATAACATTATCTACTAAAAATGGATCCAGACTTAGTCCTGACCCCCTTTGGGTTTCCCTTATTTC